>OX422212.1:638112578-640893017 GCA_949130495.1 Sambucus nigra | reverse complement strand
GTATGTTTATTTATATTGGATGAATTCAATGTTTAGAAAATAAATGTGCAACCTTCACTCATTCATTTGGAAAATGGAGACACATGTATAGTAAATAGAGACACATATATTTGATTTCATAGAGCATGATACGTTCTAGAAATCGTACATACTGGTACAGGTCCTACATGCGGTTGTGCATCAATAAGTCAAGACCAAATTATGATATTAATTAAGATAGTGTTTTTCTATTGGACATACATACTGGTACATGTCCTACTCGCTGCCACACTACTGCACCTGCTACTGCCACGCTACTAAATACATATAATACACTAGATGGAGGATAGCACCGGTTACTGCCTCGCTGCCACGACAACAACACCTGCTACTGACCCAATCCCCCTACTAGTGCTACTGCCCCTGCCCCAAGCCCCCTACTCCTCTTGCTTATGCTGCTTCTACTACCTAAACACCTGCTTCTAAGATTTAAACACCTGCTCCTTTTACTTATATGATGCTTGAGAAAGTGATACCAAGAATTTCAAGTTACTCTAGAGTTCGACATAAAGTGATTCAACATAATGTAAAGATGGAAAGACAAATATATATATATATATATATATATAACTGTTATATGTATATATATAACTGTTGTATATATTATATATATGCATATATATATATAACGCAGCCACAGGACCAATGTATTTTTTTAATTTTTTTTCTCCAAAAACAATATTATCTGAACAAAAATAAAATTATCAAAATGTGACTCGTCTTTTGCTATTTTGTTCACTGAAATTACACTGGGAAAGACAAATCAGTGGTGGAACTGCAATATAATTTGTCAAGTGAAATCCCAATTCTCTTCATAATCAATCATTTCATCTAAACAATCCCTGAACTGATCAATTTTTGGATCCTATTCATCACAAAGGGGTTCTTCATGTGCTCCTGTACAGCTGTAGGATTCTCCTGCAAATCAACCAAAACCTGTCTCATAATAGGATCTGTAAGGATGTTCTGAATTTCTGGATCCTGCATTCCCTTAGTATGTCTCTCCTTTAGTTCGTCAGGGCTCAAGTCCCCGCGACTAGCCTTGTTAATTTGTTCTATACATCTCCTACGGCCATCTAGCAATTTCTGGTTGCGGGAATCATGTTTCAACCCCTCCAGGTATGTTTCCAAAGCTTTGTCATAATCTTTCATGAAAAATTGGACAACACCTTTCCTCGTATACCCCTTGTCGAATGTGGGGTCCAGCTCAATGCACTTCTCCGCATCCTTAAGTCCCTCAGGTAAGGCCCCAAGTTTTGTGTAGCAAGCTGCCCTGTTACTATATGCCTTTGGGTCTTCGGGGTTCCTCCTCAAGGATTATGTGTAGTGCTTTATAGCCTCTGGGTATTTTTGCTCTTTAAAATACGCATTTCCTTTCTCATGCTCTTCATCAGCTAGTTTAGGATCAAAATATTCTTGTTGAACAAGTTCTTTCTTTTCTTTTTCAGCGTCATTGAGCTTCTTCAATGTGTCTGGGTTATGATGCTCCACAAGGGCTTTCTGGAAGGCCTCAATAGCAGGTTCATAATACCTTGAGGTTTTAGCCATCTTCACTAAGGCTGTTCCTTTTCTTGTCAGGGCCCTCGCGACCATCTTATAATGTGACCTAAGCTCTCTTCCCCTTTCGACAGCTTTATCACAATCTTTTATGCATTCCTCATAATTTTTCAACTCCAAGTAGACAGCAGCCCGATTAGTTAAAAACGAAACATCCTCATCGTCCAATTCAATCGCTTTTGTATAATGTCCAATCGCCGTATCAAAATCCTTCTTCTAATAAGCCGCATTCTTAGCCTCCTACTCCTTCTGTGCCTCCGCTTTCCTCTCTCTAATTTCCCTCTCCTCATCCGGTACTTGTTCCGGTTCTGGCTCAGGTTCAGGCTCAGGCATAAAACATGGCATTAGAGGGTGAAAACTCGAAACAGCCCCCGAATGGCCCCTAGGGTGGCACCAACACCTCCCACGGGACCAATGTAACTCGTAGGAATTGACCCCGCAGCCGCAGGTATCCCGGTTTGAGAATACGACGGTAATTTGCATATTTCTAGACTTGAGCAAAACATGGCGTTAGAGGGTGAAAATTCGAAACAGCCCCCGAACGTCTCCATGGGTGGCACCAACACCTCCCACGGGACCATTGTAACTCTTAGGAACTGTACCTGCAGCCGCGGGACTCCCGGTTTGAGAATACGACGATAATTTACATATTTCTTGACTTAGGCTTAAAAATATGGCGTTAGAGGGTGAAAACTCGAAATAGCCCCCGAACGTCCCCGTGGGTGGCACCAACACCTCCCACGGGACCAATGTAACTCGTAGGAACTGACCCCACAGCCGCGGTTCTCCCGATTTGAGAGTACGACGATAATTTGCATATTTTTAGACTTAGGCTTAACAACAAGACGTTAGAGGGTGAAAACTCGAAACAGCCTCCGAACGTCCCCGTGGGTGGCACTAACACCTCCCACGGGACCAATGTAACTCGTAAAAACTGACCTCCCAGCCGTGGGTCTTCCGGTTTGAGAATACGACGGTAATTTGCATATTTCTAGACTTGAGCAAAACATGGCGTTAGAGGGTGAAAATTCGAAACAGCCCCCGAACTTCCCCGTGGGTGGACCAACACCTCCCACGGGACCAATGTAACCCGTAGGAAGTGTACCCGCAGTCGCGGGACTCCCGGTTTGAGAATACGACAATAATTTGCATATTTCTTGACTTAGCCTTAAAAACATGACGTTAGAGGGTGAAAACTCGAAACAGCCCCCGAACGTCCCCGTGGGTGGCACCAACACCTCCCACGGGACCAATGTGACTCGTAGGAACTGACCCCGTAGCCGAGGCTCTCCCGATTGGCTGCGGGGTCTCCCGGTTTGAGAATACGACGGTAATTTGCATATTTCTATACTTAAGCAAAACATGGCGTTAGAGGGTGAAAACTCGAAATATCCCTCGAACGGCCCCGTGGGTGGCACCAACCCATCCCACGGGACCAATGTCACTCGTAGGAACTGACCCCACAGCCGCGGGACTCCCGGTTTGAGAATACGACGATAATATGCATATTTCTTGACTTAGTCTTAAAAATATGGCGTTAGAGGGTGAAAACTCGAAACAACCCCCGAACGTCCCCGTGGGTGGCACCAACACCTCCCACGGGACCAATGTAACTCGTAGGAACTGAACCCACAGCCGCAGGTCTCCCGGTTTGAGAGTACGATGGTAATTTGCATATTTCTAGACTTAAGCTTAAAAACATGACGTTAGAGGGTGAAAACTCAAAACAGCCCCCGAACGGCCCCATGGGTGGCACCAACACCTCCCACGGGACTAATATAACTAGTAGGAACTAACCACGCAGCCGCGGGTCTTCTGGTTTGAGAATACGACGGTAATATGCATATTTATAGACTTAAACAAAACATGGCATTAGAGGGTGAAAATTCGAAACAGCCCCCGAACGTCATCGTGGGTGGCACCAACACCTCCCACGGGACCAATGTAACTCGTAGGAACTGTACCCACAGTAGCGGGGCCCCCGGTTTGTGAATACGATGATAATTTGCATATTTGTTGACTTAGGCTTAAAAATATGGCGTTAGAGGGTAAAAACTGGAAACAGCCCCCGAACGTCCCCGTGGGTGGCACCAACACCTCCCACGGGACCAATGTAACTCGTAAGAACTAACCCCACAGCCGCGGGTCTCCCGATTTGAGAGTACGATGGTAATTTGCATATTTCTAGACTTAGGCTTAAAAGCATGACGTTAGAGGGTGAAAACTCGAAACATCCCACGAACGGCCCGTGGGTGGCACCAACACCTCCCGCGGGACCAATGTAACTCGTAGGAACTGACCCCATAACCGCGGCTCTACCCGGTTGGCTGAGGGGTCTCCCGGTTTGAGAATACGACGGTAATTTGCATGTTTCTAGACTTAAGCAAAATATGGCGTTAGAGGGTGGAAACTCGAAATAGCCCCCGAACGGCCCCATAGGTGGCACCAACACGTCCCACAGGACCAATGTAACTCATAGGAACCAATCCCGCAGCCGCAGGACTCCCGGTTTGAGAATACAACGACGATATGCATATTTCTTGACGTAGACTTAAAAACATGGGGTTAGAGGGTGAAAACACGAAAAAGCCCCCGAACGTCCCCGTGGGTGGCACCAACACCTCCCACGGGACCAATGTAACTCGTAGGAACTGACCCTAAAGCCGCGGGTCTCCCGATTTGAGAGTACGATGGTAATTTGCATATTTTTAGACTTATGCTTAAAAACATGACGTTAGAGGGTGAAAACTCGAAACTGCCCCCGAACGTCTCCGTGGGTGGCACCAACACCTCCCACGGGACCAACGTAACTCATAGGAACTGACCCCGCAGCCGCGGGTCTCCAGGTTTGAGAATACGACGGTAATTTGCATATTTATAGACTTAAGCAAAACATGGTGTTAAAGGGTGAAAATTCGAAACAGCCCCCGAACGTCCCTGTGGGTGGCACCAACACCTCCCACGGGACCAATGTAACTCGTAGGAACTGTACCCGCATCCGCGGGACTCCCGATTTAAGAATACAACGATAATTTTCATATTTCTTGACTTAGGCTTAAAAACATGGCGTTAGAGGGTGAAAACTCGAAACTGCCCCCGAACATCCCTGTGGGTGGCACCAACACCTCCCACGGGACCAATGTAACTCGTAGGAACTAACCCCACAGTCGCGGGTCTCCCGATTTGAGAGTACGACGATAATTTGCATATTTCTAGACTTAGGCTTAAAAACATGACGTTAGAGGGTGAAAACTCGAAACAGCCCACGAACGGCCCCGTGGGTGGCACTAACACCTTCCACGGGACCAATGTAACTCGTAGGAACTGACCTTGTAACCGCGGCTCTCCCGGTTGGCTGTGGGGTCTCCCGATTTGAGAATACGACGGTAATTTGCATATTTCTAGACTTAAGCAAATCATGGCGTTAGAGGGGGAAAAGTCGAAATAGCCCCCGAACGGCCCCGTGGGTGGCACCAACACGTCCACATGACCAATGTAACTCGTAGGAACCGACCCCGCAGCCGCGGGACTCCCGGTTTGATAATACGACGATAATATGCATATTTCTTGACTTAGGCTTAAAAACATGGCGTTAGAGGGTGAAAACTGGAAACAGCCCCCGAACGTCCCTGTGGGTGGCACCAACACCTCCCACGGGACCGATGTAACTCGTAGGAACTGACCCCGCAGCCGCGGGTCTCCCAGTTTGAGAGTACGACGGTAATTTTCATATTTCTAGACTTATGCTTAAAAACATGACGTTAGAGGGTGAAAACTCGAAACATCCCCCGAATGGCTTCGTGGGTGGCACCAACACCTCCCACGGGACGAATGTAACTCGTAGGAACTGACCCCGCAGCCGCGGGTCTCCCGTCTTGAGAATACGACGGTAATTTGCATATTTCTAGACTTAAGCAAAACATGGCGTTAGAGGGTGAAAATTCGAAACAGCTCCCGAACGTCCCTGTGGGTGGCTCCAACACCTCCCACGGGACAAATGTAACTCATAGTAACTATACCCGCAGCCGCGGGACTCTCGGTTTGAGAATACGATGATAATTTGCATATATCTTGACTTAGGGTTAAAAACATGGCGTTAGAGGGTGAAAACTCGAAACAGCCCCCGAACGTCCCCGTCGGTGGCACCAACACCTCCCACGGGACCAATGTAACTCGTAGGAACTGATCACGCTGCCACAGGACTCACGGTTTGAGAATACGACGGTAATTTGCATATTTCTACTTGGTTACTGATAATTTTAACTCATATATGCAATTTTTCAGCTTGATTAAATTTTTTGTAAAACTACTTGGTTGGTGATATTGTTTTTATGTATCATATCATTTGTAGGATTTTTGCACACAGAACAAACGAAGGAGGCAATGGTCTACAGAATGAAGATTGTTTATATGTTGTGGACTTTCAGGATTTTGTTTTTTGTGTTACAGTCGTGCAGGCTTTAATTGTTTAGTTTTATGGCCGTGCGGGCTTTTATAATTTGATTGTTGAATTTTATAGCCGTGCGGGATTTATAATAAGTAGGTTTTACATTTACAGGTTTTGTGTTAAGAAAATAGAGGAAGCTCTGCCCATTTTTTTTTTTGGTCTGTGAATTATTAAGACGTGTAATATTTATATGTTTGTATATATATTTGTTTATTAACAACGTTCTCGATTCGCAGTTTGTGATTAGACCACCAATTTTAGGATTGGACCAAACAAATACATTTTTTTAAAATTATAGTTAAATATGGTCTTGGACTTTGTCCATGACCATTTTTATTTTTTTCGTCACGCATAAAAATGGTCGCGGACTTGGACGGCGACCATATTTTTTATATTTTTTGTCACGGTTATGGGTCACGGCCAAAGTCCGCGACCATTTTTTTCCTTTTTTTCGTCACGGTTGTGGGTCACAGACTTGGGCCGCGACCATTTTTTTTATTTTTTTTATCACGGTTGTGGGTCGCGGACTTTGGTAGCGACCAATTTGTCACGGTTGTGGGTCACGGAAGAGGACCGCGACCATTTTTTTTTGTCATGGTCGTGGGTCGCGGACTTTGACCGCGACCAATTTGTCACGATTGTGGGTCACGGATGAGGACCGCGACCCATCACGGCATGGGCACGACCCAAGTCCGCGACCATCTGCCGTGACCCCTCTCGACCGTGACCATTTTTTGGTCACGGACTTGGGCCGCAACCCACGAAATGGTCACGCCCGAAATGGTCACGGCCCAAGTCCGCGACCCACAGTTTTGGTCAGGGATTTTGGCCGTGACCAATCTCCAGTATTGGTGTAGTGTTATGATGTTCCCCTAACTAGTTTTAGAAAGTAGTCAATAAAGAAACTTAGTCCCATTTGATATCTCATTGTATTTTCATTTTGTTGGCTTTATAATAATTCTTTATGATTATTGAGAACTTATATTCTTCTTTTTCTTGCATCAACATATTGGTTGTTAGTTGTTTAGAAAAGGTCTACTAGTAGATTAGTGATATGATTATATTATTGGCAATTGACCGACTAATCTGCCTTACTAGTGACCAATTTTGGACTAACCTAGGTTGATCTTCCTTAGATTCTCATAACACGTAAGTTAGCTTTTTGGTCGTGTAAATGAATCTTGTCATTTTGACCAAGTGTTAAGCATAGACACCGGTGGTGACCAAATATGATAAGATTAATCCTTTTTTAGTAAGTTGTGTTTGGTCTTTGTTGTCCAAATAACTGACTGCACTAGATTTCCTTAATTTGGATTGGTAAAACTTCTCCTTCTCGATCTTGTGGGGTCATACATGGAGTTTTAGTTTTTGTAACTTCTTGTTATTGACCTTTTGAGGTCATACATGCGGTTTTAGTTTTTCTATTAGTTTGTGTTGTTGTGATTTCTTTGAATTACTTTTAAATTTTTAGCACATCTCCCACTCCAACGAAAGAAATCTGAAAAGAGAAATAATTCTTATTAGGAAGTAATAATCTTTATTGATCGATGAAAAAGAAATTACATTTCATGCAATTATTGATATTACTTCCTCAAATATTTTTCATTCTAATGGTTCTTAAATAGTTCCCCTTCTACTGTTTCAATTATGTAGTTCCCTGGTCCGACGATAACATAAATTCTATATGGACCATGACAATTGGGTTCTAACTTATTTCCTTTATGCAGTACATTCTTGAGAACGTAGTCTCCCTCATTCACATTGCTCGACTTCACTCTTCTGTTGTAAAACTAAGTGGTCCTTTATTGATAAGTTTCCACCTGAAGTGCTATGTGTTCTCTGACCTCTTCTATTAGGTCAAAATCTAACCTTCTCATGAGGTTGGTTTCCGACGAGTCAAAATTAAGCATACAGTAACTTGCCTAACATATTTTTGTTGGTACCACTGCTTCTGTCTTGAAGGCTAACATGTTGGGATCCTCATCGATAGAATTCTTGGCATTGTCCTGTGCCCAGAGTACGCTTTGGAGTTCATTAATCTAGTTTTCTTTGGCATTGTCCAATATTTTCTTTATTCCCTTAGGCAGAGTTTTGTTTATTACTTTCGTTTGGCCATTGCACTATGGATGACCAGATGCGGCATGTTGTTACTGGATTTGGAGTGAACACAATTGCCTTCCAATTCCTGGTTTTCAAACTTCGTACCATGGTCGGTGATGATCTCATATTGCATCACATAACGACAAATGATATTCTTCCAAAGGAAATATAATACCTTTTCTTATGGTATATCCATTAGAGGTTCAGCCTCCACCCATTTTGTGAAGTAGTCAAGTACCACGAATAACCATTTGAACCTTCCTATCATTTTTAGTAGGGGTCGACCAAGTTATACCACACTAGGTAAAAGGCCAAGGGTATGTGATCGACATAAGTGAAGTCTCCTATCATCTATGGACTATGATGTATTTCAGATAATTATCATATCTTCTTACATAGTCTGCCTAATCTGCATTCATGGCGGGCCAGTAGTAGCCTTGTATAGCTACTTTCTTGACCAATGATCTTCATACCAAATAAATTCCACAAGAATATTCGTGTATCTCCTTTATTGAGTTGTCAACCTCATATGTATGGACACATTGAAGTAAAAAAAATGATAAAGCCTCCCTTGTATAAGAGTACTCCATTTAGGACATACCTCATTGCTTCGTATCAGAGTATCCTAGCTATGTTTGGATCGATTTACATAAAGCCTTTTTTCTAGATAATTTTGTAATAGATCCATCCATGATGGGCCCAAGTCTAATTAAATAATTTTGGTACTCTCTTTGTCTAAGATCCACTGTATGAGGATTTTTACTAGGATCATTATTCTTAGCTCTATTCTAGTGGCAGATGTCAGCCGATGAAGTGCGTTTGCTAGGGAATTATCATCCCTAGGGATCAAGATAACTTTAACTACTGGGAACATTAATATCAGCTTTTGTATTTTGGCCAGGTATATTACCATGGACTCCTCTCTTTCCCCATAGACTCCCAGTACCTAGTTCACTAGAAGTTGAGAATCACTATGTGCTTGTCTTTTATTGGCACAAAGAGATGAAGTTAGGACAAAGCCTTCTATGAGTGCTTCATAACATGTTTCATTATTAGAGGCCTCAAATTTGAATTTGAGGGCATATTATATTTCAGTGTTATCTGATATGGTAAATATCAAGCCTGCTCCACTGCCAAAGGCATATGATACACTGTCTTTGAACATATCCCCAACAAGAGGGTTGTCAAAAAAATCTCCTTCTAATAGGCTATTATAATTGAACACTTTTTATTACTCCATATTGCGAGTAATTTTCTCTTCTTTTGCCGACAATTATGGTATGCCGATAATCAGATTGACTAGAATGGTGTTTAGGTTATCTCCCATAGGAGTATGTTCATTTGGTGAGATCTCTTTTGAAGAAGTCTGATCATTTGGTGAAGACGGTCTCTCTTTTATAGAATTAATCTTTTCCTTTTCCTCGAGTTAACTATCTTCCTTGGAAGTCTACTTAGCAATTTTCTTCATATGTCAACTCAATAATGAAATATATCAGGGCTTATGCTTTTATTTTCGTTCTTGTCTCGTATTGTATGTCATATTCTCCAAATTCTTCATCCCAAGCCATCACTCTACCCGATTTCTCAAGTTTATGAATGACATGTCATAGCGGTAGGTTTGTACAGATTATAATGGTGTGAGCTTGCAAATATGGACTCATTATTTGTGAGGCCTAAATTACGGCTAAATCTAGTTTCTCCAAACTTAGATATTGGAACCCTGTAACTCGGTACACTTTGTGCATGGTGTAAATGGGATTTTCACCCCACTTTCTAATCGGACCAATGTTGAGCTAACTGTTAATTCAGATATCGCTAGTGTAAATAGAGTTCCTATCCCATGACAGACCTTAAGAGCAAGGATCACGATCCTAGATATTTTTTTTAATTCCAAGAAGGCGATTTCACATTCCTCATTCCATTTAAATGTGTAAGAGGGTAGTCCCCTTGAAGCCTAGGAGTATAGAAATACTAGTCTTGGTGTAACCCCTATTGGTATGGTGATAAATGATAACCCAAGAGATCTTTAACACATACAAGTGAACATAAAATATTGTATATAATCAACACTCAAATTGAACTCACAAGCCTCTCGTGTATACCTAAAAAAACTCAGAATAAACTCATTCAAAGGGAGAGAGAAGTAAGCACCCTAGATACATCTTGGCAGGAAGCCAACACACCAACAACCTCTGAAGGATCCCTGGTTAGCTATTAAAATCTTCACAATAAATGACTATAGTGGGTGAGTAAAACTCTGGTTTGCAATAACTTCTCTAGGATGTATTCCCTCTTTAGTAAAAAAAATCCTAAAAAGAACTCTAGGAAGAACTTTCCCTCTCAGAAGTGGTTCAGGACAATAAATAACCCCACATCATTCCCAAGATGCCTTAGTCCTTCACATTAGTGAAAGACACCCCTCCTACTTTATGGCACAAACATTAAATGCATGATGGTTCAGCTTGTCCTACGTCATAAACACTAAATGCCAAGACATGTCTTTTTCCCAGCCACTGTATGTCAGAGGACTGTCATAATAGAGGTGGCTCACCAAATTATCTGGAAACCCCAATACCACCGTGGTTTACTCAAGTACGATGATAGGGAAAAAATATTAAGTCTCTAATTTATTTATAACGTTGTTGCAACTTCTTTTCCATCAAAATTCCCTTAAAACTACATAAATATAACAAAACTAGTATAAAGGGTTAGTAAGGGAGTATCAATCCAACTCTAAGGATGAAACACAAAATAGGAGAAGATAAAACTATAAATTCATTTGCATTTTATTATATTTTTCTATTTTTGCTTTTTCTATTTTTTATGGATTTTCAAGGGATTATTAGTTAACTAACTATATACTGATTTTTAAAGTACTAACTAAGATGTAAAAGAATTTAGGAAAAGTGATATAAACAAAATTGGGCTAATAAGTAAACTAATTTGGACTCATGAGGGTTTCAAAATTCATCCCATGAATGGGATATTTTCCCTCAATAATTATCATCCAAAAATAAAAGTAAACGAATGAAAGCATGTGATAATTAAAATAAAAGTAATAATAGAGGAATATATAAAACCCATTTGTACTTGAATTGGAGCAACTCTTCAATTATACGTCAAAATTCCCTCAACAACAATCCCTCACTAATGTATTTATTGAATCTAAAATAAAAACTACAAAAAATAAAATAAAATAAAAAAAGGATAATGGATGAATTCATAATTGACAATTAAATATTAAAAGAGATTTCATAAAAATGCAAATCCTAACATTATTAAATTATACATTAGAAAACATCCAAAGAAATAAATTCCAGATCATTACTTTATATTGAGATAATTGCTAAAAATGCAAAATCTCAAAATAAAGGAATGGATTGGAATTTATCTCCCATAAGGGATGAATTCAACTACATCAATCTATTTTGAAATAATTGCTAAGAATGCAAAAAATCAGTACAGAGGGAATGGCAACGACGCCATTTGATACAGAAAAAAATTTGCATCTCTAAATTATTTTTATCGTTGTTACAACTTATTTTCCATCAAAATTCCCTTGAACCTACAAAAATATAACAAAAGTAGTGTAGAGGGTAAGTAAGGGAGTATTAATCTAACTCTAAGGATGAAACACAAAATATAATAAATTGTAAATGAATTTACACTTTTGTCTTCTCATATTTTGTGTTTTATCCTTAGAGTTGGATTTATACTCCCTTACTTACCCTCTACACTAGTTTTGTTATATTTTTGTAGGTTCAAGTGAATTTTGATGGAAAAGAAGTTGAAACAACAATAAAAATAAATTAGAAACGCAAATTGTTTCATACGGATTGGACAATGTTTAGCTAGCTAATGACATCACCTAAAGTATATGTGACATTTGGTAGAGGGCTATTTAGGTCAAAACTCAATATAAGATGGAATTTGAGTCTACTCCGCAAAAGATTCCATGATGAACGGTCTCTCGATATTTTTCTAGGTGTATCTAAGTTGGTGAAGACAAGCCTTAATGCTACCTCACTTATCGATCCTCTAAACTAAGTCCATCAAAAGTTCCCACAATGAGGTCATTTGATAAAGCATATAAGCTCTCCCATTCCTTGCCAGGCCTGGTCTTTCGCGAGTACCATTTGACCTCACATTCAATATTTAATCGTTACAACATAATAAATGATGTTTTTAGAAGATACAATTTGATTAATAAAAGGAAGATAAAGAAAATCTCCCTCAGCCAGCTTTCTCATTGCGCTGCTTCACTGAGCCTCATCGCTGAGCTACTTCGCTAAGTTGTTTCACTATGTTGCCTCTCTAAGACGCCTCGCTGCTTCCTTCTCTGGGGTCTAAACTATTAATTGGGTAAGCTTTCTCTAATTCAAAGAATACCTTCAAGCTCCCCCTACATTTCTCCCTTCGTGTAGAGATTTCTAGTGAGCAGAAGAAATGTTTACACGAAACCTTCTCAATCTGATGAATTGTCTCCTGTTGTAAGTGAAAAATTATTCAACCTTTATCTTCTTTTCAAATTCTATAACTATCTCTGTTAGAAAAAAAATTTAAGTTCTCCTCGATTAATCTGAACCAAAGATCTGTAAATTTTGGGCGTATGGCGAGGGGACATCATAACTTTTTCTGCAGTTATATCCCAGTTCTTTCATCTTCTTCATTGATTGTGTGAATTATCTCAAAGTACTTGTGGAATCTGTCCATCGTCGTTCTGACTGCCCCAAAAGAAAATATACTAATCTACTTCATTCCAGTCCACCATTGGTTGAAGCTTTAGTGAGGGGACATTTTTTTGGACTACCCCTGTAACCACCATAAGCTGAATTTGTTCCCTGGACGACCTCTCCTCCTCTATTTACAGTTGAGGCCATTACCCTTCACGATAGTCCTGAAGTTTAGTATGTCCCTATTTATAGATCATTTCCTCTACCTTCACTTGCTGCTTCACCCATGGCCATTTTATCCCACTTTTTTCCAAAGCAAGAGGTATGTTTCCCATACCTAGCCATTTCAGACATAGTGAAGTATTTTTTCTAACACTTATGCACATCTCTTATATCTATGTAGGATGTTGAAAGAGATAGGCCTTTTCCTCCAGTGAGATCATTATTTAGAGGATGTTTCGGTGTTGCTAGGACCATTGTATCTCATCCTCATTCTCCAAAGTATGGGCTCTCTTATTCTCATCGTTCCGCCTCTACGCATTCAAAGGAGGTTGGCTAGAGATGTGTTGCCTCCGTAGAATTCGTTGGAGCTTCCCCTCACCCAGAGGATAGACTCCTCTGGCTTCTTCTGGGTCATCTCCACTCCCTATGGTTCCTTTGGACATTGTTTTAGTCTCTTCCAGCCCTACAGAGGTAATAACTGGTTTATTTTTTAATTATCTTTTACCCATATCTATATTGTGTACTTATCATTTTCTTGACTTTCAGGTTGCAACTACTTCTGACCTATCCACATCTTTTATTGGGTTCCTTCTTCAATTCCATGTGGTGAGGCTTGCCATTATATTTTCCCCTCCAACCAATATCACTAAGTCAATCCCACTACTTGATCGTCATGTGTCTTCTTGAACTTCTTATATATTTCTTCTTGATCGATACATCTTGATATCCATCCTCTCACATTCTTCAAGTAGAGATTTCCTTGATCGTTAAAGTACTATGTTATCTTTTTCAATTCCATCTTACCTTCCTTAAACTCGAACTGTTTCCTGATCTCGCCTTTTCAGTCCAAATCATTTTTTCATTAGTAAGATCAATTGTACTACCGAGGGAGATGTTCTTCATTATATCAACATCGTTGTTATGTCACTATTCATGGACATTTTATAAGAAATGGTGTTGTAAGCATCAGCGTGTCTATTCATCATTTTAAGATGCCTCCTTAACTTAACCTAATGGACCTGGTTGATCAGTCATTGGATGGTTGTTCAATAGGGCATCAGGCTAAGGTGTTTCAAAGCATATTCCCCAATCACTTGCTAAACCACCAAGTATGAATCACCTTTGATGCATAGTGAATGGATGCCCCTTAGGAGGGCCTCAAGCAACCCTAAAACTAATGCCTCATTCTCTACTTCATTATTGGAGCAAGGGAAATCTAACCTGTAGGAAAGGAAAAATTATTGCTTCACTTTTGAAAGGATAACCCCTACTCCTCCCTTCTTTTTCACCGAAGAACCATCGAATTGCATAGTGTATTCTTCAAGGTTTGTATCCAAACAATTGGCCTGCAAACCATCCCCTAGAATGCTCTCTCAGGGTGGCTCAAATATCCCAAATGGAAAAATTACTAATAAATCTTCATATATTGTCTCTTGATCGTGCAAGGGACCACACATTATAAGTCATATTCTGAAAGGATGAGGAACCACCTAGCTGTTCTTACAATCAAAATAGGTGTGACATCTTATCACAATATGAATTGTGAAATATATCATATAATGTCTAAGCTTATGTGCTACAAACATCAAGGCTAAATAATGTCTTTCTTCATTAGTTCACCTTTCCTCTAGTCTTTGTACGATCCTACTCAAGTAGTAGACTGGTATTTCTTTCCCATCGATTTTCTACGTCAAGAGAGATCCAATAGACCTTGTAGTAGATATAAGGTATAGTTGCAACGGTATTCCTTCCCTAGGAAGAATCATTGTTTGTGGAAAAGTGAGAAACTTCTTCAACTTGGTCAGAGATTCTTGGTGAGTTTCCTCCCATTTGAACTTTGTGACCTTTCACAATAACTCCATCAGCTGATGAGTGGCCAGCCCCGGCACAAATCTCCTGAGATATGATACTTTATCGAGGAAAATCTTGATATCCTTCGTTGTTCTTGGACATGGCATCTCGAGGATCGCTCATTGCATGTCCTAGTCTATCTTCACTCCATGCCGATATACAATAAAACCAAGGAATTTTCCACTTGTAACTCGGAAGGCACACTTCAACTGGTTCATCTTCCACTTGTACTTTCTGCACCGGATGAACACTTTCCTCAGATCGTTCATATGGGACTCCTATTCTGCTACTTGATGACCAAATCATCCACATAAAATTCAAAAAACTTATGAAAGAAGTCATGAGAAATTTCCACCATCATTCTTTGATACGTTTCCCCAGCATTCTTCAACCTAAAAGGCATCACTTTGTACATGAAATTGCCTAATGGGGTTCTAAACGTTGTTTTCTCTACATAAGCTGAATCCATCTTGATCTGGTTGTACCCCACACACCCGTCCATAAACTTGTACATTTCATGCCCACCAGTTGTATCGATCAAGCTATGAGTGGAAGGAAGAGGGAACTCATCCTTTGGGCAAGCTCTGTTCAAATCCCTGAAGTCCACACAGATCGTTATTTAATTCTTGTCTTTGTTTCCCACTAGGATAATGCTTGTCAACCAAAGTGGGTGTTATATTGGTTTGATGAACCCCGCCCTAGAAATCATCGCACCTTTTTTATTTTTCAGATCTAGTTTAGCCTTGTAAGTTCTTGTGGTTTTCTTTACTGGCATGGATGAAGGCACAACGTTAAGCTTGTGGCAAATTAGTTCTTCATCTAGCCCCTCCATCTCTGTGTACTTCCATGTAGAAACATTTTTTTACACCCAAATTAGCTTAATTAGGGTCCTTATTTCTCCTTATTGAGGTCTTTCGAAATGAATATGGGCCTTAGTTCTTCTCTTTCTTCGGGCCAATCCAGTTGTTCCATCTCCTTAACCTGTGGCTTCAGATGATCCATCATGTAATCTAGTTGTTCCCCCACTTCTTCCATGAACTCTTGTATGTTATAATTATTTATAACTATGCATTTCCCCTACTGGTCTACTAGGAAACACTCATACACTAGGTGAGCCTCTTCATTAGCTTTTGAAATAACTCCTTTAACCACCTTCTCATACCTTCAAAGGTGATAAATCACCCCCGCATCCTCTGTTATCTTCTTCTTTCATTGTTTACCATCCGTTACAACTACCTTTCATTTCATTTCCCTCGAAGCTTCTACTAATATATTTCTTAAAAACCTACTTAACACGCTTTGTCGTTGGGCTTCGTGCTCTATCGATTCCATCTTGGGTCTCATCCTATCTATGAGTTTTTTCGAGATACTCTGGGGTTTATAATCAACATGATGAACCTCCTCAACTACTTCTCTTAATCCTTCTCCCTCGTTTCTCTGACCATTCACAGGCCCCATCCATTCTTGATAGAGGGAACTCTAGATACCTCTATTATTCTCATTAGGACTCTAGCATCCTCCTCTAGCTTTGTGTAGAATCCTATGACCACCAGGTATGCCTCTTTAGTTTCAAAGGGCTTTTTCATCGCACGTATAACAATTCCAGCCCCTTTCATATTTTCCTTAGCACATTAATGATATGTTGAAGGGACTAAATTGTAATTGTGCAGCCACACCCTTCCTATCAGAAGGTGGTAATAAGTAGCCCTCTTAATTACATTAAAATTAATGTGTAAAAGTGAGTTTCCCCATCATAATTCCAACATTCACATACCCAAGCAACTTGGAGGACTAGTTGTCATAACCAAGAATCACTAAAGGAATTGGTATTAACCTTACCTCAGGAATATTGGCCACGTGGAAGGAACTAATGGAAATGTTGTTTATCGATGATCCCACATCCGTCACAGCCCTTGAAAAACTTACACCATTAATACCAGCCATGACATATGAGGTCCTATTATGTGGGAACATTACATAATAATCGGTGTCACTAAAAGTTACTTTGAACAAAAAATTTCTTACCAATCTTTCCACGAGCCCCCTCCATCTCAGTGTTGGTACTGCATTCTTCCGTGCAATGTCCATGATTGCTAGTATTATTTCCAATCGAATTTCCTTCGGCATCCCCACTTGGTCAAAGAATGATGAGAACTTGGGCGACTGAGATACAACATGGTACCCTATCCCCTGATCTACATCTTTATTATCCAGATTGTATACATCTTCAACATCTTTGGCACTAGCTTTATCATAAGTTATCACTAAGTTGTCCATCCCCCTAGTGCAGTCCTCCAATGCTTCCTCAAACTCTTCCCGTTCAATCTTCAACACCCTCACCTCCCATTCTATCTATTCATCATAAGAAACTATCAAGTTAGCCGCATGTGCTGGTAGGGGGTTGTTATTGACATTCTCCTGAGGGATCTGTAGAGTTCCTGCCTTTATGTGTTTGCTTATAATCTTTCTTAGTCTAAAGAAAGTTACCATTAGATGACCAATCGTTTGATGGATCTAGAAATATTTAGGTTTAGCTCTTGTTTCTGCATTTATCTCCACCGTTTGAGTATCCTTGGGTTCATAAAGTGTCCCCCTTACACCATAGCAATGTAATAACTAACAACCTCTTTTACAGTGCGAGGCAACAGTCGTGGATCTTCTCTGTCTCTACCGAACTTTCTTTTGTTATCCTTTTTCGGCTATTTAAACCCTTCTCCTCCATCGGCGTATCCCACTCGTGGGGGCTGCACACATCCCATAACGGGTTGTTTTGGCTACCTAAATATCGCAGGCGCCATGACAGGTTTTGGTCGTACATTACACCAAAATGGTCAAATTGGCACCCTTTACGTGCTTTGCCTTGTCACGGTCATTGACCGTGACAAAAAAACACGCATTTTTTATCACGGTCATTGACCATGACAAGGCCGTGACAAAGGCTTGTCACGATCAATAACTATGACAAGTTCGTGACAAGTACAGTTGTCAAGGACTTGTCACGGTCAATGACCATGACAAGCCTATAAAGTTGTCACGGTCAATGACCGTGACATGTCCGTGAAAATTCTGTCAGTAAAAAACCCTCGCTCTTCTTTTTTTTCCACCGATTTTGTTCCCACCATTTCTCTCTCTCTCTAGCGGCTGCTCTCTCTCTACAACTTTGGTATGTTTTCTCTCTCTATTTCTCCTCCATTTATGTATATGTGAGTGTGTGTGTATATATGTATGTGTAAATTTGCGTGTGTGTGGTGTTTATATGCGTGGGGGGGGGGGGGGGGGCAACAGGGCTGGGGGAGGAGGTGTATGTGCGCTTGTGTGTGTTTTTATGTGTATATATGCGTGTGTGTGTGTGTATGTGTGTGTGTGTGTGTGTGTATATGTGTGTGTGTGTGCATGTGGTGGGCAGGGGCAGCGAGAGGGGGGGAGTGGGCAGGGGAAGCGGGGGGAGGGGGGAGGGGGAGGGTAGGGGGTGGGTGGGGGGCAGGGGGTGTATATGTGCTTGTGTGTGTATATATGTGCATGTGTGTATTTTTTTTTAATTAAATTTGTATTGGTTTATTAGATATTGCCCCTCATATTGTAGTGCCCCTTGTAAAAGAAGTGGTTGATTTAATATTGATTGGTTGTTAATTTTTTTTGTAAATTAATAATTGGTGCCGCTTTCATAGGCAAGTAGGATTGGCCCTAATTGTAAATTAGTAAATTAATAATTGTATACTTTAATTATTAGTTTAATTGATGAAAAGAAATAATTCAGTAGATGAGTTAGAAGGAGTACGGGATACACATTTGGTATTGTCATTGCGGTTGGATTATAGTGGATCGATGTTGGGTTGGTTAATTTTAAAAGTGGCATGACCACTGGATTATTGTCCATATGGGGGTGGAATTTTTTAACTTTTTTTTTTAAAATTACTTTGTATAACAAACAATATATATATAGTATGATAAATAAATTAAACATACTTGAAATTACATATAGTGTGCATAGATACTAGCCTTCTAGTTCTTATGCGTACGCATTCAATAACCCTTAGATCCATTCGAGAGTCATTACCCCTGTAATGAGATCTCTCAAATTATCTCGTTTGGACAGTTTGGGACTGCATAATTTTTGTGTAATAATATTCTTAGTGGCTTAAAGTTGTTACTTTTGGAGGAAGTTCTCCAGTCGTAACCTAATGTTCTCTGGGTACATACTAGATTGATAAGTGTGACTGTTATTTCAATTGATCAATTGAAATAACACTCACACTTGCCAATCTATGTCGTGTACTTGGAGAACTACGGGGATATGCTACCGAATTTTTCTCAAATCGTAACAATGTGCATGAGCTGTTAAGTATATTTAAGAAAAATGAGGTCTTGAATGGGATAAGACCACTCACCCTTTAGAGGAGATGGAGGAAATAGAAATTTCTATTATAAATTGAATTTCAATTTGAAATTTAAAAATCGAATATAAATAAGACATAATTAAATGAAACATACTATACTAATCCATGAATATACGTTTATAAATCGACTATAAATCTATGCTTCTTACCTTTATAAATCTACGTTTATAAATCGAATATAAACATACTATACTAATCCATGAATATACGCTTCTTACCTTTAATAGGTGATCAGTTGTGGTAGCTGTGATGGGATATCCGGGAAGGAGAACTACCCCTTGTGGTTGCGCGAACAATGCGGCACGATGTATATTGTTGGGTGTGTCAATTCGTATATAGGTTGGCCTACTCACCTCCTCACAGTTAACCTTACCCCAGACATGTAGTGAAATTATTTGAATTGAATTGTTTTAAGTTGTTACATTTGAATTATATCGTGATGCATATTGTTTTGAATGTATATTTGCATTATCTCTATTTTATTTGGATATATGATGTTTAAACAGGTATAAATATACTGCTGGGCAGTGGCAGCGGCCATACTGCCTAGCAGATTTTTTTCCAATTCTGTCCAAAATTGTCACGATCAATGATCGTGATAATTTTTTATTAAATATCACGGGTTTGTCACGATTCTTAACGGTGACAAAACTTGTCAAGGAACGTGATAAGTCTAACGAACTTGTCACGGTCAATGACCGTGATAAGTTCGTGACAACAAAAGTTATCACCCTCAAAATTATCATGGTTATTGGCCTTGACAAGTCCAACTTGTCAAGGTCAATGACCGTGACAATTCGACAGATTTGGTGTAGTGGTATGACCAACGAGACATTCCTTGCTGCTTTAAAAAATGTCGCAAAAGTTCCTTTGCGCATTTCATTGATAAGGTGACAGATATACTCTGGAATCAAACCTTGAGTACAAATATGAAGTAGTTTAGACTCATTGGATTCCTCCTTCACGTCGAGGGACCTTTCCCTAAACTTTTGGGCGTACGCCACCAATTCTTCTCATCGATGTTGCTTCTCCTTACCAAGTTGTGTCAATGTGAATTCATCTTCTACTAAAAAGAACTTCTGGACAAACAGAGCATGCATTTCCTCCCATGTTAAGACACACTTTGGTGCTAAGTGAGAATACCAAGTATATGCCTTATCGGTGAGGGATTTGGACAACTCCCTCAACCTTAATTTCTTATTATTACAATGATCCCTCATATGCTCAATGAACCGCTTGATGTGCTCTTTCAAGTTTCCTCCCTTTCTTATGTACTTATCAAAGATACGACGAATGTAGTCCTTTAGATAAGGTTCATCATTGTACTCTTGAGAGTAAGATGTATGAAAATAATCATACATCGATGCAACCTCGCTGGCTGAGTGTGAGGAAATTTCCATGATCATCAACATATCCTTCTTCATTCATTCCACAGGAGATACAAGGATTGATCATACTGTTTTACCAATGGGGAGGGGGGCACTGGTGGAATACATGCTGCATTAGGGATACCCCTTTGTAACAAGAATATAAATTGTTTTCGTGAGGATAGGTCCCATTGGAGCTGTGCTTGATGGGGCTACTGGATCCTCCATTAGTGTTACGAAAGAGATGGATTCAAATCCCCCAAAAGCAGTTGCAGTTATAGGGGTCTGTAAGAACTCAAGGTTGATCATGAGAAAGGCCATTTGTGCCTATCCCAACACGATGCTAGGGAAGGTTTGTGTCACTGTTGGGGCTCTTACTATCGCTTGAACATGGGTAACCTCCACCCGAGGAACCCCATCGCTGCCTCAAGCACCCTCACCGCTTATTCCTCATTACACTGGATAACATTAAAATCTATGGTACGGTTAACGTTATCTTACGCTATACTTCTAAAAGAATACCCGATTAAGTGAAAAAAGTGTGCGCGTGTAAAGTGCACAGTCGTTGTTTTCGTTTCGCCAACTCAATACCAAAACCTAAGTTACTACTACACTTGCAAGGCAAGCACAGCGGTAAGTCGGGTATCGAAAATCCACAGAGACGAGATGTTAGAATTTAAGTGATTTAATACTCCTAAAATAAAAGTGTAAAATATGATTATACACAAAAAGGGAAAAGATGCATAAAAGGTAAATAGTAATCTAGGCGAGGGAAAATATAGCTATATTAAGAAAGTGAGTAAAAACTATAGGTTGCGTCGAATATCCCTCACCCGAGTTAATTAGTATAAAATGGTTACATGGGTCGACGATTTATTACAAATGCGTCTCGTTTCGACAGTTAATTAAATCAAGGGTTGTCACGCCCCTAAATTTGCATAAAAGTCTAATACGATTTTGGTGTCAACAAATACCCCAGAAATTACGCACGCAAGGTCGTAAGCACGAAGCATACATGATATGCCCCGTCAAATCCCCTAGGCGTAATAACTAGGTCAACACACTCGAAATAGACCCGTAAACTCCATCACCAAAGCAAAGAAACACGTCAACCCTAGGTGAGTTCAATCCAAGACAACCTAAACTAAATTAGCCACTAAGCATGATAAACAACAATAATTAAAGCACCTAATTAAATTACACTACAATTTATCTAAGCAAGAAATAAATGGAAAGCATGGAAATATAGGTTACAAAGCTTGAGAACAAAAATGAACATTACATTAATGGAGAAGAACATGAATAGTGATACTTATATACACAAATGGGTGTAAACCCAAAGAGAAGAGAGGAGAGGGAAGCTCCACAAAGAATCCCCAAAAACTAACCTAAAAATGAAATATATCTCCAAAGAAATGCCCCTAACATTCTATTTATACCCCAAAACAAACCCCCAATAAAACCAACCCAAAAAACCCAAAATAAGCCAATTTTCGTCCATATCTGATGGGACCGGTCGACCTTATGTTTGGGACCGGTCGACCGCACTTTTGGAATTTGCCTTGGGCTGGAGGCAGCCCACTTTTCCTCTCCGAACCAATTTTGACGCGTTGCACGGAAACAGCTATAACTCCCTCATACGGAATCGAAATGAGGCGTGGTCAGAACCGAAGCGAAGATAATTCAATTCTCTACATGATTCTGTTTTGAAACCCTCCAAATTATGCAGTATGAAATTACCAAAATGCCCTTGAAGTAGAAGAAAATATCGAAACCTTCCGGAAATGGGCATAACTTCCACATACGGAGTTAGAATGACGCACGGTCAGTGGCCATGGAAAGATAATTTGATGATATAAATATTGGTAACTTCATTCCATAAAAAATAGTGAGTTTGAAAAGACCAAATTGCCCTTGTAGTAGCATTCAACGACGGAACTTTTTCGAAATGCAACCGAACCTCACTTTTAGCGTTCCAATACCTACAAAAGTATAAATAACCTCTGAAAATCATGTATATATCCAAATCCAAGGTTGTCTGGTTAATGAGCATAATTATAGGCATTTAGGACCGTAAAAGTGCTAGAATGCATAAAGATAATGGGCGGAAATATGCAATATTCGATACGAATCACACCCCCTAACTTAAACATTGCTAGTCCCTAGTGATGAAACAAGCAAAACCAGTCCACAGAAGGAAATACAAAACATATATATACATCAAAATATAATTGCCACTTTCGTAGGGAACACGATTGCATTTAGCATATGCAATAAGCCGTTAAACCCCTAGGTTACCCTAGTGGACGAGTGTCGTCTCGTGAGGGTTTTCAGGGATGATACCCACAAACATCATATGGTTTCCTCAAAATATGCCCAAACCAACATGCGACAAGCCCAACAAAAGCGAAAAAGATTTCATATGCATTATTAGCAAAGTGAATGAATTCACACAAAAGTTCGAATCATTAACATTATAGAATGCACCTCAAAGAATTGAAACCTTAAAATGTGGGAGGGGAGCGAGCACATGCAAAGTGTGATTTGGAAAAAACTTATATAAGCCGGATAAACATTAAAGCAAACATATATTCAATCCTCACGGGCATTACACTCATCAAGCGAATTCACTCGAAACAGGGAGGTAGCACACGGAACATGCGGGCTAAAGAGTAATTGTAAATGGAAACTAGGACGCGCGCATGTCACAAAAGAAGAGCGCTATATATAAACTGAAAAATGTAATCTCAATGAAAGGATACCGCACACTAAAAGAGGCGAAATGCATTTTCACAGATTATCACAACTATTATGACTTTTAAATTACATCGACCTAAGATCACATAGGACTTGTATAGGGTTATAATGTAGGCTAGGCTTATAGTACGAAACGAGGGAATATATGTACGAATTCAAAGTGTTCGGAATGAAAAATCGGGATAATGGGATAATGCGGGAAATATCAAAATCGGAAAACAACTTCCAAAAAAGAACTGAATATATCATCGGGGAGAGTAATCAAAGATTATTCGAACTATATACATCATTTACAACTTTCTCTTTCTTTTCTTTTCTTCTTTTTCTCACTTTTCTCTTTCGTTTTCTTTTGCTTTTTGCTTTCTCTTTTTCTTCACTTTTTCTTCACTATTTTCTTTTCTTTACTTATCAAACTCTCATATGCCTAAATTGCAACCGGCATCATAAAAACATCATTCAATCCCAAGTAGCATTCCAAACAAAGGTATGGAAAGTGTATGAATGGGCTAAAACTCCAATTTATAATAGTTATGGGAATTGGGTTATGAAACGAAAGGCTATATTTAGGCTCAAAGAGGTTAACGAGGGTAAACATATAAGGGTGAGGTCAAGGCTAATATGGGTGATATAACAAAGAGGGCCTATGATCATTTCACAAAGTTTACGCAATTCTCGAGTCAAAACAATATATGAAAATCATGTTCAAGTAACACATTTCAAGTATGAACTCAATTAATGAACGGTCAAATGAAAGAATAGTGAGATTACCGACGAATTCAACGTTTTCAAAGTGGAAAGAATAGTGTATAACACTCACAAACGACGAAAGGTACAAAGCTTACTCGGTGTAAGTATATACAATGCAACAAAAGATTACCGAGTTATAAAAATCTTAAACCAAATCAATAAAGCAAGGAAAGTGCATGTGCTCACGGGATTAAAGTTAAATTCATGAAGTTATTCATAATATCAGTAATCGAGACTAAAGTCTAATAACTTCTAAAATTGAGAACATGCATCATTGGGCTGTCTATTGGATCGGGCAATTATTGAAATTTATCATCGAAAACAAAGGCAAAATGCCCAAAAAAGGAGAAAAAATAAAGAAAATCTTTTTGAAATTTTTGAATTTTTCTGAGAAAAGCATTCTTAGTAACTAACATGTGAGCAAAAACATGGACTAAATGAAGAAATGGATAGAATATCCCACACCCCCTAACTTAAAACTTGACATTGTCCTCAATGTAAATTAAGAACCAAGTCAACGAGAGGAAAAGAGTGATATTACCCAAAAATGGAGCGATCCCCATAAGAACAAGTCCAAAGAATCTACAAAACAAGTTAGTACCGAGCATAGCAAAAACAAATAATAAAAAGTTAACTAAGTACACTAGACTAAATTAAAAATAAAGAAAGAATAAAAAGCTAACTATATACAACCTACAATTTAGACTCCACACTAATTGTACACTAGAAGTCTAAATAGTGAGGGTCCATCATAAAAACGATTTGACTTTGGAGGATAACCGGTGTACCCTCACATACAAGCATGCCCTCCGAAAAATATGGATTCCGTTTTAACAACGGAAGGCATGTGTAAGGCGGAAGAAATGAACCATCGCCAATTAAAAGTTTTGGTGGGACGATGGGGGGTTTGGATTGAACGGATGAAAAAAATAAGTGGGGACCGAGAAAAGCCGAAAATCCTCCCAAAGATTTTGAAGTTGGAATATGAGGTGGCACACACAAAGGCAAAGATGCGATCGTGGAGGGCGACTCGAGTAAGTACTCCTCATCAGCGATAGGATTTAAAGCATTAAAGTTTGAAACCGAATCATCGGGTACTTGTGACGGTGTGATAACAGAGAATGAAAATGGGGATGAATGAAATTCAAACTCATAAGCTGAATCATCATCGGATGAAGTTGGAATTTCAAAGGAAATAATATCATTTTCAATGAAATGTTCTTCTTTAGGGGCCAAAGAAGAAATCATTTCATTGCAAATAGATATTAAGTCATTTTCATCCTCACTTTCAGTATCTATTACGCGATGGGCAAAGTCTAGAATGGTTTGTTCCAAAGTAGGCACAAGTACCTCATTTGGTTCAAAACATTCCTCGACTTCGAAAGTCTCGGAAGTAAAATCGTCGCCGGACTCAAATAATAAATCCAACTCATGTTCCCACGAACGATTTTCTTCACGATAGCGACTTTTCATTTTCTCATTTTCATACATACGCAAACCCTCACCGAATGTCATGGGTCGAGGTGCGGATGCGTGAAAATGGAAACTTTGAAAATTACCATCGGACTTAAACGAAAACTCATGAATATTGGAATTTTGAAAACTATTGCAATTCGTTTCAAAATTCCTATTATAATGAGGTAAAGGCCCAAAATCATTATCATCATCATCAAAATTCCAATAACCTAAGTTTTGACTTTCGTTATACTCGCCCAAAGTAATATTTGAATTTGTTTTACTTTGGGATGCTAAGTATTCACCGAAAGTCATAGGCCTAGAATTTTGAGAATTATAAGAAGGATTACCGAAAGAATTGGAATAAGACATACGTACCCCAATAATGGCTCAAGTGGCGAATTACACAAAATAGGTGCGCGCGGAAAAAATTCGAGCGTTTCTAAGTGCTCAAATGTGGAAGTCCTGTAAAAAGGTTAGCAAATAATACAAATAGAAAGAAATAATATGAAATACTAAATCAAATAAATTCTAAAACAAACTAGTCCCCGGCAACGGCGCCATTTTGATTAAGTGCGGAAAGTGTGCGCGTGTAAAGTGCACAGTCGTTGTTTTCGTTTCGCCAACTCAATACAAAAACCTAAGTTACTACTACACTTGCGAGGCAAGCACAGCGGTAAGTCGGGTATCGAAAATCCACAGAGATGAGATGTTAGAATTTAAGTGATTTAATACTCCTAAAATAAAAGTGTAAAAGATGATTACACACAAAAAGGGAAAAGATGCATAAAAGGGAAATAGTAATCTAGGCGAGGAAAAATAAAGCTATATTAAGAAAGTGAGTAAAAACTATAGGTTGCGTCGAATATCCCTCACCCGAGTTAATTAGTATAAAATGGTTACAGAGGTCGACGATTTATTACAAATGCGTCTCGTTTCGACAGTTAATTAAATCAAGGGTTGTCACGCCCCTAAATTTGCATAAAAGTCTAATACGATTTTGGTGTCAACAAATACCCCGGAAATTACGCACGCAAGGTCGTAAGCACGAAGCATACATGATATGCCCCGTCAAATCCCCTAGGCGTAATAACTAGGTCAACACACTCGAAATAGACCCGTAAACTCCATCACCAAAGCAAAGCAACACGTCAACCCTAGGTGAGTTCAATCCAAGACAACCTAAACTAAATTAGCCACTAAGTATGATAAACAACAATAATTAAAGCACCTAATTAAATTACACTACAATTTATCTAAGCAAGAAATAAATGGAAAGCATGGAAATATAGGTTACAAAGCTTGAGAACAAAAATGAACATTACATTAATGGAGAAGAACATGAATAGTGATACTTACATACACAAATGGGTGTAAACCCAAAGAGAAGAGAGGAGAGGGAAGCTCCACAAAGAATCCCCAAAAACTAACCTAAAAATGAAATATATCTCCAAAGAAATGCCCCTAACATTCTATTTATACCCCAAAACAAACCCCCAATAAAACCAACCCAAAAAAGCCAAAATAAGCCAATTTTCGTCCATATCTGATGGGACCGATCGACCTCATGTTTGGGACGGGTCGACCGCACTTTTGGAATTTGCCTTGGGCTGGAGGCAGCCCACTTTTCCTCTCCGAACCAATTTTGACGCGTTGCACGGAAACAGCTATAACTCCCTCATACGGAATCGAAATGAGGCATGGTCAGAACCGACGCGAAGATAATTCAATTCTCTACATGATTCTGTTTTGAAACCCTCAATATTATGCAGTATGAAATTACCAAAATGCCCTTGAAGTAGAAGAAAATATCGAAACCTTTCGGAAATGGGCATAACTTCCACATACGGAGTCAGAATGGCGCACGGTCAGTGGCCATGGAAAGATAATTTGATGATCTAAATGTTGGTAACTTCATTCCATAAAAAATAGTAAGTTTGAAAAGACCAAATTACCCTTGTAGTAGCATTCAACGACGGAACTTCTCCGAAATGCAACCGAACCTCACTTTTAGCGTTCCAATACCTACAAAAGTACAAATAACCTCTGAAAAGCATGTATATATCCAAATCCAAGGTTGTCTGGTTAATGAGCATAATTATAGGGATTTAGGACCGTAAAAGTGCTAGAATGCATAAAGAGTGTCAAACGCTGATCGTTGTTTTCTATTCACCGCCTTAATACAAAAACCTAAACTATGACTACACTCTTTTAAGGGAGTATAGCGGCTAGTCCGGGTATCGAATCCACAAATACGAGTTGCTAGAATTTAAATGGTTTATTACTTCTCAATAAAAGTGTAAAAGATATTTTTCTAACTAAAAAGAAATAAAAGATAAACTAGGCATGAGTGTATTTAAACTAAAATTAACAAAGCGAATAAAAACTATAGGATGCGACTAATATTACTCAAATCGAGTTAACGTGTATAAATGGTTACATGGGACTGCGAATTATTAGGATTGCATCTCGTTTCGTCAATTAATTAAATTAAGAGTTGTCACACCCCTAAATTCGCATAAAAGACTAATAAGATTTTGGCGTCAACAAATATCCCGGAAATTACGCACGCAAGGTCGTAAACATGGCGCATACATGATATACACCGTTAAATTTCCTAGGTGTAAAAACTAGGACAACGCACTCGAAATAAATACGTAAATCTCCATCACCAAAGCAAAGCAACACGTCAACCCTAGGTGAGTTCAGTCCAAGACAACCTAAACTAAATTAGCCACTAAGCATGATAAACAACAATAATTAAAGCACCTAATTAAACTACACTACAATTTATCTAAGCAAGAAATAAATGGAAAGCATGGAAATATAGGTTACAAAGCTTGAGAACAAAAATGAACATAACATTAATGGAGAAGAACATGAATAGTGATACTTACATACACAAACGGGTGTAAACCCAAAGAGAAGAGAGGAGAGGGAAGATCCACAAAGAATCCCCAAAAACTAACCTAAAAATGAAATATATCTCCAAAGAAATGCCCCTAACATTCTATTTATACCCCAAAACAAACCCCCAATAAAACCAACCCAAAAAACTCAAAATAAGCCAATTTTCGTCCATATCTGATGGGACCGGTCGACCTCATGTTTGGGACCGGTCGACCGCACTTTTGGAATTTGCCTTGGGCTGGAGGCAGCCCACTTTTCCTCTCCGAACCAATTTTGACGCGTTGCACGGAAACAACTATAACTCCCTCATACGGAATCGAAATAAGGCGTGGTCAGAACCGACGCGAAGCTAATTCAATTCTCTACATGATTCTGTTTTGAAACCCTCCAAATTATGCAGTATGAAATTACCAAAATGCCCTTGAAGTAGAAGAAAATACCGAAACCTTCCGGAAATGGGCATAACTTCCACATACGGAGTCAGAATGACGCACGGTCAGTGGCCATGGAAAGATAATTTGATGATCTAAATGTTGGTAACTTCATTCCATAAAAAATAGTGAGTTTGAAAAGACCAAATTGCCCTTGTAGTAGCATTCAACGACGGAACTTCTCCGAAATGCAACCGAACCTCACTTTTAGCGTTCCAGTACCTACAAAAGTACAAATAACCTCTGAAAAGCATGTATATATCCAAATCCAAGGTTGTCTGGTTAATGAGCATAATTATAGGCATTTAGGACCGTAAAAGTGCTAGAATGCATAAAGTGTGTCAAACGCTGATCGTTGTTTTCTATTCACCGCCTTAATACAAAAACCTAAACTATGACTACACTCTTTTAAGGGAGTATAGCGGCTAGTCCGGGTATCGAATCCACAAATACGAGTTGCTAGAATTTAAATGGTTTATTACTTCTCAATAAAAGTGTAAAAGATATTTTTCTAACTAAAAAGAAATAAAAGATAAACTAGGCATGAGTGTATTTAAACTAAAATTAACAAAGCGAATAAAAACTATAGGATGCGACTAATATTCCTCAAATCGAGTTAACGTGTATAAATGGTTACATGGGACTGCGAATTATTAGGATTCAATCTCGTTTCGTCAATTAATTAAATTAAGAGTTATCACACCCCTAAATTCGCATAAAAGACTAATAAGATTTTGGCGTCAACAAATATCCCGGAAATTACGCACGCAAGGTCGTAAACACGGCGCATACATGATATACACCGTTAAATTTCCTAGGCGTAAAAACTAGGACAACGCACTCGAAATAAATACGTAAATCTCCATCACCAAAGCAAAGCAACACGTCAACCCTAGGTGAGTTCAATCCAAGACAACCTAAACTAAATTAGCCACTAAGCATGATAAACAACAATAATTAAAGCACCTAATTAAATTACACTACAATTTATCTAAGCAAGAAATAAATGGAAAGCATGGAAATATAGGTTACAAAGCTTGAGAACAAAAATGAACATTACATTAATGGAGAAGAACATGAATAGTGATACTTACATACACAAATGGGTGTAAACCCAAAGAGAAGAGAGGAGAGGGAAGCTCCACAAAGAATCCCCAAAAACTAACCTAAAAATGAAATATATCTCCAAAGAAATGCCCCTAACATTCTATTTATACCCCAAAACAAACCCCCAATAAAACCAACCCAAAAAACCCAAAATAAGCCAATTTTCGTCCATATCTGATGGGACCGGTCGACCTCATGTTTGGGACCGGTAGCTCCACAAAGAATCCCCAAAAACTAACCTAAAAATGAAATATATCTCCAAAGAAATGCCCCTAACATTCTATTTATACCCCAAAACAAACCCCCAATAAAACCAACCCAAAAAACCCAAAATAAGCCAATTTTCGTCCATATCTGATGGGACCGGTCGAGCTCATGTTTGGGACCGGTCGACCGCACTTTTGGAATTTGCCTTGGGCTGGAGGCAGCCCACTTTTCCTCTCCGAACCAATTTTGACGCGTTGCACGAAAACAGCTATAACTCCCTCATACGGAATCGAAATGAGGCGTGGTCAGAACCGACGCGAAGCTAATTCAATTCTCTACATGATTCTATTTTGAAACCCTCCAAATTATTCAGTATGAAATTACCAAAATTCCCTTGAAGTGGAAGAAAATACCGAAACCTTCCGGAAATGGGCATAACTTCCACATACGGAGTCAGAATGACGCACGGTCAGTCGCCATGGAAAGATAATTTGATGATCTAAATGTTGGTAACTTCATTCCATAAAAAATAGTGAGTTTGAAAAGACCAAATTTCCCTTGTAGTAGCATTCAACTACAGAACTTCTCCGAAATACAACCGAACCTCACTTTTAGCGTTCCAATACCTAAAAAAGTACAAATAACCTCTGAAAAGCATGTATATATCCAAATCCAAGGTTGTCTAATTAATGAGCATAATTATAGGCATTTAGGACCGTAAAAGTGCTAGAATGCATAAAGATAACGGGCGGAAATATGCAATATTCGATACGAATCAATACCTCCCTAACATCGTCGCCAAATGTAAAAGAGTAGTCCCCTTGAAGTCTGGGGATACAGTAATACTAGTTGAGGTGAAACCACTATAGGTACGGTCTTAAACGATAACCCAAGAGCTCTTTAATAAATACAAGTGAACATATAATATTGTATACAGTCAACACTATCATTGAACTTACAAGTCTCTCGTGTATACCTCAAATAACAATAAAGGAAACTCAGAAGCAACTCATTCGAAGGAAGAAAGAATTAAGAACCCTAGATACATCTTGGCAGGCAACCAACACACTAACAACCTCTAAAGGATCCCTGTTTAGCTATTAAAATCTTTACAGTAAATGACAATGGTGGGTGAGTAAAACTCTAGTTTGCAATAACTTCTCTCTTTAGTAATACAATCTCTAGAAAGAACTCTAGGAAGAACTCTCCTTCTTAGAAGTGATTGAGGCCAATAAATAACCCCACATCATTCCCGAGATGACTTAGTCCCTCACAGCTATGAAAGACATCCCCCCTACTTTACGTCACAAACATTAAATTTATGATCGGCTAGCTTATCCTACATCATAAATATTAAATTTCAAGACATGCCTTTTGTCCAACTACTGTACATCAGAGGACTATCACAATAAAGGTGGCTCACCAAATTATCTGACGAACCCAATAACACAGTGGTTTAATAAAATACGGATTGCACAATGTTTAGCTGGCTAATTATATCACCTAAAGTAGATGTGACATTTGGTAGAGGGTTGTATGCGTCAAAACTCAGTGTATGATGTAAATCAAGGCTACTCCGCACAAGTTTCCATCGTGAAAGGTCTATCGGTGTTTTACCAGGTATATCTAAGATGGTCAAGATAATCCTTAACGCTACCTCACTTCTCAATCGTCCAAACCAAGTCCCTATCAAGTTTTCATAATGCGGTAATTCGATAGAGCATGTAAGCTGTCCCAGGCCCTGCGAGTCCTGGTCTCTCGTGAGTACTATTTGACCTCACACTCAATAATATTATAATCGTTATAGTATAATAATTGATGTATTTAGAAGATACAATTTGATTAAGAAAAAAAGATAAATAAAATATCTCTAGGCCATATTTCTTGTTGTGCTGCTTAATTGAGACTCATCACTAAGCTCCTTCGCTGAGTTACTTCACTGTGTTGCCTCGCTAAGCTGGCTCACTGCAGCTTCTCCTGGGTCTCCTCTATTAATTGGGGATGCTTTCTCTAATTCAGATATTACCTTCAAGCCCCCTATAAAATGACTTACACAATACCATAAAGAAAAAAAGGCATATGTTGTTAGCTCAAGAAATGAACCAATTTAGCTGTGCTACCTTTCTTGGTAACTTCTGCATGTCTTTCTTATTTGTTGGAAACTACTTGTTAATGGGCGCTTGGAATTTTTTTGGATTTTCTTCAATATTTTTTTGGTTTAATATGAAGCCAAGGAACATTTCTTCTCGTTCTGCGAATACAAATTTGGCCAAGTTTAGCTTCGTTCCATGTTTTTCTAATTGACCAAATGTACCTAAGTATCTGGTATGGTTGGCGGCTATCTTGCTCTTGGTGAGCATGTTATTGACATACACCCTCGTGTTCATGTCGATCTTCTCTTCAAACACTTTGTCCACCAAACTTTAGTTCGTTGCCCCAGCGTTCTTAAGCCTAAAAGGCATAACATTGTAACAATAGCAAAATGTGTCACATTTTGACCAATTTGTTTAAAATAACAAAACAATTCATTTTGACCTGATTTGTTTTAGGGTCATGAAATGCCAAACACACAAAAAAAGTTAACTCAAAAATTATTGTTTTGATATTTTAAAGAAACTGGTCCATATGGAGCAATCTATAAGTTGGTTTGCATTGGATCGACTCTATATACATATAATCACATTCTGTTTTGGTCAAAATACCGCAACAACATTTAATTTACAATAAAAAAAATGCATAGTTCATTGAAACTTCTATCCATTTCCAATTCTCGAAATAGTCCCAAATCAATATGATGCACTTAATGCCTCTATAATGCAATATTGACAAAAAAACTTTGAAAAATGAAAAATAATTCAAATGGATTTCTTTGACTATGAGTTACTGTAATCACCCCATGTTGAAGTCTAATTATTAGATGTTAAAGAAAATCCAAGTTGTCGCCAAAATAAAATAAAAAACATTTCCTCTTATCCAAAATCCATCGTTTCATCTCTTATTCTATAATTAATGGCCAATATCCATGATCTGAGACACTCAAATATTACCAATCACAAACACAACACTAGCAACTATACCCAAATGCGCCTTTAGTATCAGTATTTTACGATAACTAAAATTATTAAAAACGAAAATTTTTCCATAGGAAAAAGGTGTGGGGAACACAATTTGTAATAGAATTTTATCAATACGAATAACGGTAAAATTCTGTTACTAATTCTACATTTAGCAACAATATTGTACCATTAATAATTATGATTTAGTAATGAACTTTTGTGTTATTATTCTAACCTTATTACACCCTTTTTATAACACTTTTGTCTGATTTGTAACGCTAAAGGTCCGTTACTAATATTAATACATATTTAAAGAAAAATATTTTTCAAGATCCAATATCCTGAATTTAAACAAATTTGATTATTCTTACCGCACTATTCAAATCCAAAGAACATATAAAAAAAAAGTCCACATAAACAAGGACATTATATTCAACATTTACATTTTATATATGCCTCCACTCTTTATTAACAAAAGAAACTTAAACCAAACAAATGAAACATCATAATACAATCACCCCGAAAGTTACATTATTTTCATAAATGAATCCAATATAACATCCTAATACAATCATCACAAAATGAGATATTTTTATATTATAAAAAATCAAATGAAATATAAAAAAGAAGTCCATTATTGTTGACTATCGACTTCCGTTCTACTATCATCGCCATCAACGCCGCAACTTGCAACGCTAGAAACTTGATGAGGATCCAAAACTAACATTTTGTCAAACAAAATAAAATCATCATACTAGTTATAATATCAGCATTTAGTCCTATAAAATGAAATTAGTACAAAAAATTATCCACCAGCAAAATTAATTTCACAAACACTCAAAAAAATTTGCACAACATGTCAAAAAAATAGTGAAGTAAGACCCAAAAAAATTTCTAATTCTCGACATGATCATGGTTTTGATGATGAGTTCTATGGCTAATTGTTTGTAAACATTCATTATAAGCGTAATAAGACTAGATGTTAACAGTTATGATGCCGTGGCAAATGTACTTTAAATTTAAAAAAAAATTATATGAAAAATTTTCAATTCCAAATCAAAACCATGGAATTAAGGTTCCAAACACACCCTAAGAAACTATCTCTAAATCCCATTCAAAAGTAGTATTTTTCAAAACATAATATTCGATAAACAATTTTTTCACGTTAAAGATTTCAGTTAAAACTTTAGATTCATTTAAAAGAAGAAAAAACTTGCATAAAATTAGTGCACAAATTTTTATTACAACATAGGAAAGAAATCATACTTTTGCTCGGTGCCTTATTTTGAATCACATGCTTCCTGTTGATGACTATTACAAAAACACACAACTCAAAAATAATAATTTCACAAAACCAAGTTCTCAAGATATACTGGGTGTTCCTTTAAATGTTTCTTATCAATACACAATGGAAGAACCCTGACTAGATAGACACTTGTAGAGAATTTAGAAAAATAATAAAAGTGCAATATCGAGTTAGAGATCTCACATAGAGACCTAACGATGGGAAAACAAGAGGTAGGAGAACACACGATTATCAGGTCACTATTGTAAAAAAAATAACGGCTATAAGCATATAAGTTTAAGAAGATGACAATTTTTCTTTGTTAAAGAGAACAAAAATTTGGTCTAACCTGAACGGTCTTTGCTCTAAGGAGAATGAATTCAGCCGCATCCCAACCTGTTTCAATGCCTTCAATAAAAGAAAGGGTATGTCTATTAACACTCCTCAAATTCTGAAAACACTCCATTTATTTTTGAATTGACAATATTACCCTTTATGCCAAACAAATCCCATTTCAATCTTTCTTTTCTTCACCTCGGTTCACCATACTCATTCCTTTAATATATGAGTTTTTTTTAACTTCAATTGACGTTATGCTTCGAGTTAATTATAAGAAAATTTTAACTGTACACATAAATTAAACACACTCACTAAAAGACGAGAAAATTGTTAAAACTTGTTAAAAAAGTGCTAATTTTTTTTAAAACAATTAAAAAAAATTGTTGAAACCTTTTTTTAAAAAAAACAGTTTTTTATTTCTTAAAAGTAATTTCTTCTAAAATAGTTTTTTATTAAAAAAAAAAGTGAAAAACAGTTTATTAAAAAATTAGTAGCACATATTTTTTGATAAAAAAAATTAGCCTAATAATGTAGAATTTTTTTGTAATAATTTTTTTTATGTAAAAACAATTTACTGCCGTGGACTCACATTCATTAAATAATATGGGTGTGCACAAAAATATTTTGTTTCATAAATTTTTAAATCTATTTTTTTAAGTAGCACAGATTTCTTGATAAAAAAAAATACAATCTAATAAACGTAGAGTTTTTTTGTAATAAATTATTTTTTTTATATAAAAGCAATTTGTTGACGTTGACTTACATTCATTCAATGATATGAGTCCGCACTAGTGACATAACATGATTTTTTTTAACAATCACAAGCACGATCCGATGTAACTTATCAAACACAAACATTACTTTTCATAACTATAATGGCGGTGTGTGATGAATTTATAAAAAAAAAATTACTTTCATTGATGTCCAGTATAAAATTATAGGTGAATTTTAATCGTGTTCGATATAAAATTATACTTTCATAATTGTCTGGTATAAAATTACTTTCATAACTGTCCAATATCAAACACAATTGAAATATTTTATTTTATAAATTTAATTATTTTATAGGAGTCGTGTTCAAACCGGTGCAAAAAATATTTCCCTACTTTTATAGGAGTCGTGTTTCGTTTTAGGTAAAAGTAAAATCAACATGGCACAAAATTATTTTTCTACCTAGTACAAACACGACACAATTATTTTCTTTTTCTTTAACATGGCACAAACATGATCAAATTAAAATACGAAACAAAATATATTTGTCTCGTGTTGATTTTATTTGGATCGTGTTTGTACTTGGTAAAAGAATAAGATTGTGTGTCGAGTTTTATTTGGTTCATGTAGTTTTAATTGGATCGTATTTTTTATTAGTAAACATGATCAAATTATATTAATGTAAATATTAATTAATATAAATTCGTGTAGTTTTAATTTCGTGTCGTGTTGCTTTTATTTTGTATCGTGTTCGTATTTATGTGTATTAAATATATTAATGTAAATATTAATATATATATATATATATATATATATATATATATATATATATATATATATATATATAAATAAAGTATTAAGAAATAAATAAAAAGATTAAGTGTACACTTATCCACAAAAAGAGAAGACATAGTTTTATCCATATAAAAATTAACACAAAGTTGACGAGGGTTGGGAGATGATGATATGTGATGCCAACCAAAGGGTTTTATGATCAATTTTCTTATGGCTCTGAGAGCCCTTGCTCCAAAATCTGTTTCAATTATACGAATTTGATTATAAAAATAAGATTTTGCATTTTGTCGCGTCGCTCCACCCATTTTATTTTAGAAAAATAGTTATTTTTGTCATTTTACTTGAAAACTCATATGCTTGATAAATAGGATTGTTTGTTGAGTTTTTTTTTTTTTTTTATTTGTTGGGAATATTTGTTGATGCTCTTTTTTACTTTTACTACTTTTTTTATTTGTTTAGATTTTTTTTTACTTTTGCTGTTTTTTATTCTTTACAGAAATATTTAGTTCCATAAATTTTTGCTAGAAATGCTGATATTTATGCATATGTTTAATAATGTTTGTAGAAAAAAAAAATCTTAAATGAGAAGATGGATGTTTTATTCTATTTGAAAATGTATAAAAGAAATGAGGGTAAATTTGTAAGTATCAAAAGTTTTGGAGTGCTAAAAGAATTGGGTGGAGTGCTAATAGCTCCACCCTAAAAGAAATTGAATTGTCTTTATCACTGAATTCTGACATCATCATGTGTGCAATGCTCATGACTTTTGCAAGCACAATAGGGTGGACTGCCTTATGTTGAGTATGTGATAATAAATTTGAGTGAACAACAATAAATAACTTAATTCTTATATTTGGGGGATGGGTAAGAAATCTTTTTCAAATAAAATGATGTTAAGATGGGGAAAGTGTCACATTTAAGACTATTCTTCTTATATTGCATATATATTAATCGAGCACAACAAATGTATAAAATGAGTATGAAGTATTATCCAATGCAAAAAAATGTAATGACTTTAAACCAAACCCAAACGAATAAAGAAATTGAGTAACATAAAAACCACTCCTATCTATTTCCTTCCGAAAGTTTAAGCATGGGAGATAAATTTATCCTAATAATGTGGCTAGGGAGCAAATATCCCCCTTTAAGCCCCAGACCATAGTCGTTTGTGTGTGTGTTGAAACTTTCAACACACACACACACATATATATATATATATATATATATATATATAAATATATATATATATATATATATATATATATATATAGGACCTTTCCTGTAAAGACTCCTTATGGTGCAGACTCCGGTACATACTATTTTTTTTAAATAGTAAAAAAATGAATTTTTTGATGAAACTTCATGGATATGATCTCTATGGTGGGAAGATCATCTCCAAATTTTTTCATCAAAAAATTCAAGAAAAAAACCGTTGAGATAAGGTGATATGTAAAAAAATTGTATAAATATGCATTTTTTACCGTCGAAATACTGACGATCATCTCACCCACTTTTTGATTGAATTTTTTTTATGAAACTTCATGGATATGATCTTGATAGTGAGAAGATCATATCCAAGAAGTTTCATCAAAAAATTCAATCAATAAAGCGGCTGGCGCCGACCCAACATTTCAACGGTTGAAAATGCATATTTATACCTTTTGTTTACATATCACCTAATCTCAATGGTTTTTTATTGAATTTTTTGACGAAAAAAAATTAGAAATAATCTTCTCAACGTGGAGATCATATTCATGAAATTTCATCAAAAAAATCATTTTTTTACTATTTTAAAAAAATGTTATCTACCGGGATTTGTACCATAAGGAGTCCTTACAGGAAATTTTATGTGTGTATATATATATGTGTGTGTGTGTGTGTGTGTGTGTGTGTGTGAGACTAAAAAGATATGGCCACATAATGAGATGAATGATCTTAAGTAATTAAGAAAGCCTGTAAACATCAATCAATAATTTCCACAATATATGACCTTCTCTAAATGACAGGCATACCTGTGTGATGTCAGTGATGTTTGGAGTCATTTTATCCTAAACAGGGACAATAGCTTTTGCATTAATCCATCCACAAATCTCTTCCAACAATGAACAATCTTTTCCTATTGAAACACCCATTTTACACTCTGCATACCATGAGGACATGAGAAATTAATTTCAATGTCATCCTAAAGAACAACGTTTAGAACTATTAGATCATGAAAAACCCTAAAGAAGATATATCAAGTAGAGTAGGAACTTAGATATTTTAAGTTCAACAAAAACTTGAGCAATGAGAAGGCTGATGGATTATAATTCGAATTTGCCCAACTCGGTCAACAAGTTCCTTCAAATTAACTTTGTCATACTCCCCCACGATTGAAGAAATAAGTATTATATGCTGGTCATATTCTTTTAATTTTTTGAAGTCTCTTAACATGGTCTCAAGTGGCCGGTCACTTATAAGTTTAATATTTTGCCACCCGATAATTAGTCCTTTGGCTGAGAATTAACCAACAAAATTACTCAATTGTTACGATATTCGCATATCTACATAAAAGCATACTAATTCCAGGTCTATAATGGAAGATGAAAGAAGCTTCTATTATTTGAAGGGTACAAGGTCCATGCCAATCTTTACCATTGAGCCATGGATTTGAGTTATTTCAGAGGTCTCATTGCAAGATCTTAATAAAATAATAAGCTTTTGAACGAAGAAAATATAGAGTATTGTTTGGGGAAAAAATATTGGGCACAAAAATTCAATTTTTGCCTCAGGGGTGAACTAACGGTTATGATCATGAGCCAAACACCGAAACCAAACTGAAAAGCTGAGGTAAAAATTTCCACCTATTAACCGAAGTAAAAGGCTAAAATGGGAGAGAAAGATTAAAAAAAAAATCATTTATTTATTTATTTTTAACTTAAAACAAGGCCTAAAAAAGTTACCTGTCAAAAGGGAATTTACATTATAAGACGTATTGATGACAAATCTTGATTCCTAAAGAGAACCATTATGTTCATTGCACATAATTTTTTCTAAATTAATTAATTTAAAATCTTAAAAAATAAAGAACAAAAAACGAAAATAAAAGAAAATGATTAGGAATATTGGATTTTGTTCATGAATGTTCAATCCGTATAAACTATCACATTGTCTCAAGAGCTTATAATCAATAGCCTTCAAACGCAAAGGAGTCACTCAGAAGTGTAATAATAGACTCCCACATTTGGGTCATAGAGAATGGAAGAGAGGGCTACCATAGATATGTATTCTTCATTTTCACCATGTATAATATTTCTAATCAAAAGGATAAAATTAATTTTGGAGCAAGTTGTTTGGAAGAAGTTTCCAGATGGATTCGTTTATTAAAGGATGTTGCATTAATGTCATTAAATAATTTTGTGAGTTGTTCAAAGAGAGAACATCTAACTTTTAGAAAATTGCAGACTTTTAAATTGAATGGTCCTTCAAGATCAGAATGGGACTTTTGTTTTACTGGAGAGCATAAATATTCATAAGGTGTTCACAATGATAAATCAAATTGAATTAGTCCATGTAATAATTGATTACGTAATATTAATCTAAAGATGTATAAAAGTAATGTTATTTTCTACCAAGGAGGCAACCAAACTATCTATTATTGTAAATGACTTATAATTAGTGAAAACACATAATATCAAAACCCAATATGCCTATTTCCCTTTCACCATGATGAGTAACATATATTCACTGGAATGAATTTTTTCTCCCGGTCACCTCTTTAAATTGAGTTCACTGATAGTCAAGTGAGCAAATACTCTTTGGGAATTTGTGGGTGTACGATTCCCTCTCTTTAGCTCTTTGTTTATCTCACATATCAATTACCTCCATGTTCAAATAGAAAAAAACATATAATAGTTGTGTAAACTCATAAATATAATTTAGTAAAAGGAAATTTAAGTTTCGTTGTAAAAGAATTGGGCAGTTGGTATAAGCTCAAAAAAACACTAAAAGAGATCAAATTCTCACTTAAGCATTTCGTTAAATAAATTGAATTAATAAATAGTAAAGTAAATGAAAAAAAAACTTAGTTCCAATAGTACTTTTATAGGAAATATTTTCAATTCTATGTGGGCATCTAAACACCCTCATAAAAATATAATAGAAAAAAGGAGATGTGGTTAGAATACCAAAGTGAGTGCCTGAAAACTAATCTACATCAAGATTCCTTACAGCGGCGAAAATAAAAAAGGAAAGCAATGAATTGCAATAATATATAAAAGAGAGCATTGAAATATAATTATGAAATCAAAAGACGTGCATTGTAATAGAGTTGCATTTACCAATAGCAATCCAGGGAAGTCTAACATAAGTTTATTGACTTCCAACTCAATTATAACCCTTCTCTTCCCACTTACAAGTTAAAACTATGATACAGTTCCAACTCAGTCAGTTTCAACCCTTTGTATGCAATTTACAAATTAATAATAAATTATTAAAATTATCTCTTCAATACCTCGGTAGTGAAAATTCAAGAGCAATGAACAAAGAAAAAACAATGAAGGTAAACATCACATAATGTTAATTTGCAAACTTATATGTGAAGTGGGGGTGGAGTAGCGGGGTCTTTCATATATATTGGCACCCAAAAGTTTGTTTCTGTAAATAAATAAAACAAAAATTAAACAATGTATAAAATCATCCACCCATTGTAAAATTGTTAATTACAAATAACAACTAATGAATATGTCCAGAATTTTATAAAGTATGCCATAAGTCAAAAACGTATAATTAAACAAATAAAAGCAGATGAGATTATGTGTATATATTAAATTGAAACCCACATAAACCCCTTCCAAATGTTTTTATATATAAGAGCAATTCATGACTTTCTTCTAATCATCAGTGAATGAAACTTTTCATGTAAGTTTAAAAATAGGAAACCAAACCATTCTCTTATTTTAGCTTTCCACCTTTTCTGGTACTATGAAGCATGTGAGATTATCTTTGAACCTATACCGTCAGTTATAAAGGAGATAGAGAGTACCACTACTAATTATACAAACATATACATGGATGAAAAAATGGAAGGAAATGGTTTGATCATCTTAAGAGGAAGGGAATCGATTTTGTAACAGATGGAGGCAGCGAGTTTTCTGTATAAAAATATTAATTTATAATGAGATAATTTGCTGAAAATAAAACGGTTCAAGAGGGATTTGTATGAACTAAACTAAAGGGGCCAAGTGAAGTGAATAAGAGAGAGGGGGAGGGAAAGAGACAAAATCTTTAATGCCCATGGAAATAAGAAGTCGGGGTATAGAAAAGGTTTAAGACTGCATTTGCATTGGTGGTGTAATTGAGTTGGCCACATGGATATCTTAATAGGAAGGAGCCATAACTCTTTGTATAGCATTTTAGAGTGTATATATATATATATATATGAATTTATAAGAATAAGATATGATCACAACAATCACTATGTAAATACCCATAAATCATACTATTTCAAGTAACAACATCCCAAACAAAGTCGGGTAACAAATCAAATAATCCCTGGGCAAAACCCACAACCCCACATTTAGAATACATAGAAACATGGCATCAATTTTATTACATTTTCAGTCGAAAAAAATAGTTTGAGAAGGGAAAAAGGTCAATCATACGTGTTGTTAATTTTATAAACAAATGAAATTCAAAAACTCGAATCAAATTTCTTCCAACCACGATAACACCAATATATAATAATCCACTAACAACAAATTTTTCACTTGTCTTCATTTGAATATAACCAAAGAGTTCGTGTACTTTAACTGAAGTGTAAAGATCAAATATTTAAAATACTTATGAGTGCTCCTTAAAAATATCAATTTATATCAATAAAGTTAAATAAAATTTATACTATAGATGACAACACAAGAATTGTTTTTCCTTTGATCTTGCATTTGATATCATAAAAGAACATACGGAACGACATGGAAATGTGTGATACCTAAGTTATAAATTATTGAACATCAAAGATGTTGTATGTAGTAAATGAACTTGAAACTTTCATGAATTCGACCCAAATATGTCAATCATTAAAATCCATAAAAAAACTATATTTAAATAAGGATTCCCCATATGAAAATATAAGATTATTTATATGCAATCCCCATGCCTTGATCAAATGTATAACAAACACATACAATACATAATGGCGGATCTATATACCTAAATAATAAAAACACATAAAATACATAAAAGAATATCATTATACTTAAATGGTACACACACATGTGTGTGTGCACGCATTATGTCATAATTTTTTATTTAAAAAAAATGTATCGATGATATCGACTATGGATGAAACCTTACCACTTTCATGACCAAAATCTCCTAATTAGGTCATATTGTCCACAATTACCCTTGAGTGAAGGCCATTTTTTCACATCCTAAATAAACGATGAACCTTGTCAACTCCATATACCATGAGAACAAAATAGAACACTGAGAATAGTTAATGCACAAACCCATCATTTTCTAGGAAAATTCCCTCCCAAGTCTACAAATTTATAGAATTACATGAGAAAACCATCACATGGACCTAATATGTAGAATATTAAAAATATAATAATGTGTTTATGAGTGAGATTTAATGTCTAAAACAACAATTAAGATAATAAAGAATGGATATACATAGAATTTGAAGCTAGGGTTTATGAATGTAAGAGATGGAAACTTAAATTGTGGATGATCAAGTCATTGGTACGGCTTTGAGCATACTATGGCATATGATCAAGCAGTGGAAGATCAAGATTGGGTTTTCGATCTCTTTTCATTCTTTGTTCATTTTGGGAAACGAGTAGAGAGTATTGGGTTTTTTCATTTAAAAGTGTATAAGTTGTGACTTTTCATTTTATTGGGAGGGAAGATTTCCTTTCACTTTTTAATATCATTTTTAAATATTGAACTAAAATTACTAATGGTTATATTAGATTACTAAAGGTAATTTAAAGAAACAAATAATAATGGACGCGTACTGTTAGTAATCAAAAAATTAGTTTGTTACTAAAAGCATGATTTTGTGTAGTGAACCCTTATATTACTAACATGCTTTCACTTCTTCACCGTCATCACTTTTCAAATCCCAACCCCTTTCATATCTTTGTCACATATTTATCTCTCGCTCAATAATATCACCCAATGCGGAGAAGAAACCCATTGAGAAGAAGACCATAGCTGAGAAATCCCCAGTAGAGAATAAATCGGAGACCAAGAAGAAGTCTAAGGACGTCCCAGGTAACAAAAAAGGAAGAGGTCCAAGAAATCAGTTGAGACTTTCAAGATCAACATTAATAAGGTTCTAGAGCAAGTTCGCCCTGATATCTGAATCTCAAGCAAAGCCATGGGATTAATGAACAGTTTCATTAATAACATATTCAAGAAGTTGGCTTAAGAGTCATCCAAGCTTGCAATATTGGAGAAACTTAAACAAATAATAAGTAATTTGAATATTTTGAGGTCCTTAATTTGAATCCCATATAATTTATTTCAATTTTTTTGGACGCTCTATTACATTTTCAACCATTTGAAAATTTGGAATAAAATAAAAAATTTCTAAGCCAAGAAAATACACAATTATATATTATACACGAATAAAACCCACATTCAATTGTTTGACTATTTCTTTTTTCACCTTGAGAGACCATTCATGTTGAAGTTCCCTTAATTTTTTCTTGATAGACTTGCACTCAAGATACATATAGATGTAGTGTTGTGCGATCCCAGACTGAATGTCGGGTATGACATTGTAACACCATGTAAAGACATCCACAAACTCCTTTAGAAGCTCCTCGAACTATGACCATTCTCGCTCTCTAAGAGTTTATCATATTTTGATCTCACTTCGATTACTACTAGAACCAATATTAATGACAATAGTTTCCTCATCCGTACTTTAAACGCGATTATGTTGTTTAATATTTTTTTTAGTAGCATCAGTTAAGAATTGTTCAATCGTTAAGCGTCTTCATCAATTGTTTGATTAATAGAATGAATAAATTAATATAAAGCCAACGAGATAATCGATATCAACAATCATTTCATTGACATTTTGATGTGGAATAAAAACCTTGAGAATCTCTTCAAAGGAGGTCTCATTGACATCATGATATTAGATAACATGTTCGGTATCAAGTTGGTAAGTGGTATAGGGTTGTTGGTTTGTATGGCCATACTAGACAAGATGATCCATTAAGTTTGCAAAGGCTTTTCAATAGAAATTATCTTCTTAGTAAGGTTTGATACCTTGGATTCGACCGAATCATGCGAACATCTGTCCCCATTTCTGTAAGGCCAGAGGATTCTTCATTGTTAATTCCTTTAGTGTTTTCATTATTGAAAGATCTTGAGTCGGAGGAATTGTTGGCTAATGGTTTCACTTCATTTTCAGACCCTTCAGTCCAAATGATTTCTTTATTGAGTGATACCTGATAGCATACACATCTATCTATATTTATACTAACATTAAATGTCCTTTAAACACAATGTGTCCATTTGGATGTAAATACCCCTCTATATGTAAATAATTACCTATCCCTTTACACACTGAAAATACAATATCCTCTTTGCATGTTCATTTAACTCTCATAATTCCTTTTTCACAATTCATCACCCACAACGCACCACTAGTTATTTATTTTTTATACCTTTCTCTTTCCATAACACCAACCCCATTTTCTTTCATCTTCCTAATAGAACTTCTAAACTATTCCAATAACAAATTGAACTCAGTTAAATATTTTCTAAAGCAAAGAAATGTAAACCTTTTGTTTCATATTCTTGTTCAACTAAGTTGTATATATGGGTTTTGAGAAATATGTAATCTAAGACATAGTACAACATCAACTTCCAGGAAAAGCTAATAATTGGTCCTTAGCGGGGAAGCAGTATAACATCGATAGCATTCTGAAGGGTTCGTACCTGATTATCTCATCGACTAAAATTTTTGTTAAGATTTTCTATGATGATATATATATATATATATATATATATATATATATATATATATATATATATATATATATATATATATATATATATATATATAAGGAGAATAAATGTAAATACTATGCTCCTTTAATTTAGAGTAGAGTATAAGTTTCTCTCTCTTACTTTAATTTGAAAACACCACACCCAATGTCACACCATCTTCTGTCACATGCTCCTCTCAAAATGAAACAAAAATCTCATTTGGTTTGCTACTTATCTGTATCAACAACCACCATTAATCAACAACAAACCTCACTCAGATCATATCCGGTTTGTTTAAATAATAATCTTCAGGTCTTCTAGCACCCACACCTTGGCGAGGGATTTTTTTTGTTTGTAATTTAGGGTTTTGGTATTTTTTTTCTTTTTCTTTGCCACGTTGGTTTCGATTTTGGATCCAACAGATCTAATATATACTTCCAATATTTTTTTTGGATCTTAGATCGTGAGTCGATGGTAATGATTACCATTCATCCACCAATGTTATTATCTACGATCATGAGTCGATGGATCTCAGATCGTGAGTCAAAGGGGACAATTTTGTGCTATACATGTGTTGGACAGGGCAAAGAGTAACTCTTTGTCTCATAATTTCATCTCAGATCAGAAGTAACTCTCTCATAATTTCATCTCTCACTCTTTAGGGTTTGTGAAGGGGTTCTATGGTATGAAAATTGATGATAATCACCATTAAGAGATTTGGTAAAGTTTTGAAGTTTTTCTCTTGCACATTTTATTTGTTTTAAAGTTGTGAAATTAGGGATTTTAGATCCCACATTCTGTTAAATAATTCTTAGTTTTAGGGTTTCAAAATTGGGGGTTTTATGTTCATCCTGCATGATATATCCCTCCTTACCTCTGTTCCCCCTTTTTAACACTTGATCCACCTTCATTTTATGAAGAAAAATAATAATTCTTTATTATAACACTTTCTTCTCTTTTATGTGGTGAACTGCTTTTTATTTTTGTTAAATTAACTATTAGTTTAATAGAAATTTTAAAACCCCTGATATTATATTTTTGTTATGTTTGTGCATACTAATTTCATTATGCATTTAGGTTGTTGTACTATGTTTTTACTCGTTTCTTAGGTCTGGGGTTGTAAACAATGGTTGAGATGGTTGTACTAGCCCATCACATGTTCTTAATAAATTTCTACATAACAATGATGTATCCATTTTTTTTACCTCCTTTATTTTTTGGGTATATTATATAAACTTTATAATTTACAAAGTACCTTGAAGGTGATATTTTGAAAGAAATTAGTGGGATATAGTTGTGTGGTTTGTTCGATTCTCATGTTCGTACTAAGACCAAAGGCTTCCTTTTTTTCTATCAGTTGAGTTTTACACCTATTCCATATATATTTTATATAATGAGTTATGTTGATTGGTTTCAATATCTAATCCATTTTTTTTATATCCATGGACTTTGGGGAGTTGCGCATTAATCAGTAAGCCATGGTTTAAGATAATATGAACATTTTGTTTTTGCAGGTACTTTTTTCATGAGGTTGGTTTATTTGTAGAATTTTTTGGAGAGGCTCATTATTTTCCTAAAGTAATAAGTTGTCTTCATACATGTGGGCAAGTACCTTCCTTATTATTCTTTTTTATTTTGTGAATTTTCATGTGGATCTTTAATTGGATTCCACACCCATCTTAAGCTAGGTGTTGTTTGAGAGGATATTCCACACCCATTTTAATTTTGTTGCGCAAAAATTCAGGTTTGTCCTTTTTATTTTTATTTTTGTAAGGTTATAAATTATGATTTTGGGCGTGAATATCTTAGTGCCCCTGAGTTTTTGGAGTAGCTGCGTTTTTGGACGCTTGGTTTTGATTATATTTTTGGGATATGACAAATTTATTTTTGCTTTATTAAATAACACTATATTGCATTATTTTTTGAGTTTGATTTAGGACTCTCATTAGATATCTCATCTTTAAAAATAAGGATACATTTTGTAATTTTTAGCAGCTTATGAGAGCTAGAGGTGTCTTAGCATTTTATGATTGGGGTTGATTGATATAGGTACACATAGGAAAGATTTTTTTATTTAGAAGCCTTAATGCTATACAATTGTGTGAACAAGTTGAATGTATTGTTTTTTTATATTATTTTTGAAGTTGCCAATATCAAAGTTGAACAATTGTGTGAACAAGTTAAATAAGAAGGCCTAGTTAATCTTTATCTTTTCACGTTTGAATGATTTAGTCCTTCTTTGAGGACCATCCCGAGTTTGCAAAAAATTACTTTTATATAACTGGAGAATCATGCGTTGTGCACTGTATTCCATTTTTTTGCTTACTTCCACAAAGGGAAAAAAAAATAAAGAAGGGATTCATATCAATATGAAGGTATGCTCTTACTCCAACTCCTTTATTGTCGTACAATTCTCTTTCTTTTCTTTAATTTTTTAAAATATGCCACTGTACTCATTTGGGAAGTTGTTATTGAATTCATTGGGAAATTAGGAAACACATCGTTAGAGGTTTGTATTGCTCAATGATGTCCCACATTATATATACTCTTTTGAGGTAAATGCATCAATAATCCGTAGAAAATTGTATGACATCCTAAGACAAATAATAGACTATGATCTTAAGCATTTAATATTTTGGAATGACGATAGTTTAGAATTATGGGATACTATGATTTAACATCCTGCATTGCAGTTAATATGAAGAAAATGAATATGTATGAATTGATATCATTCGACGAACTTGAATCATATTCCCTAAATTGATATTTAGACCTTTTATAACCCATGGGTTTTTATGTATAGATGCTTAATTTGGAGCACATATGTTTACTTTATATATCTTTTAAGGTGATGATGTGTTATGGTTCTATTTTTACATTTCAGTACTCTCTATTTATGAGGTCATATCATTTTTCTATATTTATATTATCTATGTGTATATAGATGTCAGTTACATACTTTTCATACACATTGTTTGAACTTCAATATCATCATTTATATTTTTCAGATTATGATAGGATGAGCAGATTGGAGTTGAGTAAATATATATTGTTACTGTGGTTATGCTAGGATGATACAAAAGCATCTAAAAAAGAAACAAAATCTATGCAGCATCGTTATCTACCTGCAAGTTTAGGAATTACCTCTAGCATCGTGGTCTACGTGCAAAATATATTCATTGAAAGGGGGTTTTCGATTTAGTTCACAAGTTTGGAAATTTTTTTGGAACTCTTGTTGAATCTATTCAGCATCATGGTCTACCTATAGCAGCCGAATTTATTGCTCTATCTTTAATTGAGACTTGAAAAGCTTCTGATGTAAATTTGAATGCAAATGCCTGAGTTTGTTGGTAAAGAACCCATAAATCTTCTGATCTCAAAAATTGTTATTGAAGTTGTGAAAAATACTACGAAAGTTGAACAACTAAAGGAGATAGATGTTCATTTTTATTGTGTATTTGTGTTTATGTTCCTCTATAAAGTTACATTTGTTTAATTGATTTTTATTAAAAAAGTTGTTTCATATTTGATATTTTCCATTGTTTCTTCCATTTTTGTTTTGCAGAAATCTTTCACGACCCATTTTCGACAGAGTTTCATATGAAAAGGGAAATTAATGAACTCACTAAGAAGTCTATGGAGAGTAACATACCATATGTTGTGCTTTTATTCTTGTATGCATGCCTACTTTACTTATCTTGGACACCTAATACAATGCGGATCAAATTCGCAAGAAAATACTCTATTTTTTGCTTCTGCATAACTGAACAGTAGTTCTCTCTCGATGTGTAGGATTTTTCCTCTTTCTTGATCAATAGTTCTCTCTCTATATCAACAAGTATCACTCCATCCCCTCTCAATCGACCCACACAATCTATTATTTTGAGTGAAATCAAGGGTTCGTGTTGATTCATAGCTTAAACCATTGATTTCACAGTAGTACCTATGTATCTTAACTTACGGATCTGTGGTTAAGAGATGAATAAACACGAACCCTTGATTTCACAATAGTACCCGTGTATAATTTTTCCTTTTCATGATATTTTCTTCGTGGTAATTATATATATTATACTAAGGAATATAATTACGGTGGAATATAAGGGGTTATAGTCTATTTAATAAATGATGCATTTAGAATATAAAGTGCACATATATATTCTTTGCAGATGTTTGAGATTATTTCTAAATGGGTTTTCCAATTATTTTATATCATTTTTTATCAATTTCATTTCAAGCTTTCATACCTGATTTAGGAATAAATGTATGTATGCCTGTTACAGACGATGATAGGCATCTAAGACCTTTGAGACAAGTCCTAAATGGGTATAATGTAGGTAAAAGTGATAATATGCCCCAATATTGATTCTTTATATCTTTGTAGTCCTATAAATCTTAGTTTTCATTTGTGATGGGGAAGCATAATTTTTAATTCAATTCTCATTTTTATAACTAGTTATACATTATGAACATGTGTATGATTGATTCTTTGGAGCCTCTATTAGTACTCTTTTTGTTTTCCATAATTGAATTTATTTTCTATTTGAAAAGTATATTATAATTTTTTCATTTCCTCTTTATTAAAAATAATAGGCCATTTCCATGTCATGAAAATGAAAGAAGATGTTTAGAAAGCCTAATCAAGATCGTTATGGATGAATGTTTAACTGATTTGAGAAATCGCACAATGATGTTTCAAATATTTGAATAAATGATGATTCAAATATTTTGATACTTTTATTAGATGATAACTTTTGTATTGTTGTTCTTTTCTTCTTCAGTGGGGACTTTTGTTTTAATTCATTTTTTGATTTATTTGAATATTCATGATCAACTTCAACTCATCATTGTTGCTGTCATAATTACTTATGTATGGTTTGTTTGTGTTATTCTCAGATAAAAGATAAATAAGGAATACTTCACTTCTTTGGGACTTATGTTGATTCACATGAAGGTATACTATTAGTTTAACTGATTTCCATAATTTCTTAACTATCATTCTTTAATGTATTGATGCTTATGATTTTTATATAAAAATATTTAGACATTGTTTGTTCTTCTTATGTTGTTCACATCCTTCAAGACTATTGGTTCCGTTTTATCTTTAGACATATCTCTTATTCACGTCGGAACAATAAGGGTCATTTAGTTTCTCGAATATTGTGAACTATTTCAAAATCCTTAAACCACCATTTTATTGGTTGTTAACACTACCTATTTGACAAAATTCCTATTAATTATGGATTTATGTTTGTTGTTTGGGGGTTTCAATATTTCCATTTACACCTCTTTTTCCTTTCTTGTATTTTTTGTTATGTGTTTTGCAAGTACCAGTAACTGATATGAAAAAATGGATCCGAGTAGTTGCAGTATATATGAAAAAAATGGATCCAAGCAGCAACAACAAACCATAAGTTGGCTATAGTGAAGAGAGTGCAATCGGGCATTAATTTGATGTTTTAGACATCAAATTTCATTTGCCTAATTTCCATGTAATGAGAAGTAAGGCAAGCCATGACTGAGTGGCCTTTGTAATGGAAGTATCTAGACCAGCTATAGGGCTCGAGTAGGTAAAAGTTTATGTTCATATCAAGGTTGGATAAATGAGGAGAGGCATGGTACCAAGCAGCAGCAACATCAGACTTCACATCATCTTTCAAAGTGAAATCATATGAGAAATAAATACAGTATAGTGAGGTAAAAGTGTCCAATCAAGCATCAGGGCAGGATCTAAAATTGCATGATGAACCATTGTTTGAGCACTAGAGTAGCTGTCCAGAATTGGAAATGTGTCCAAGCAGGTCCATTATTTTATCTTTTGTTTCTTAGAGATCTACTGGTATGTTTGGAAAATACAATGCTTTGTTTAATGGCTTGTGTCGTTAATTGATTATGAAAGTTAATCCAGGCGTTAAAACAATCTTACTCTATGATATTAATTCTTTTACCCTTTCTTCAATTAATATAATCATATACATCTATTGTTTATGAGTATGAGAGTGAAAGTTAATTAGTCCTCTATTCTATTGAGTTCTTTTTTCCTGCTTAACTCTATGTGAGTAAAACTCAAATGTTGACAGTGGTATTATTACAAGTGTGGGAGTTTTTTTTATTTATTTACATTCTACATGCCTTTAATTAATACGTCTATCTGTTATCAAGAAGTTACTTCACATTCAGTATGAAACCATCACATTTTAGAAAGATGAAGAGGCAAATTGTGGACATTCTTGAGCTTGTGGAAATGGTTCTACAAGCTAACTAAATATGAATGAAAGGGACCTGTACGGTGTTTCTCACCATAAAAAAACCATACTTGGTGTATATTCATTGTTCTATTTTTTGAACTTATGTTGTTAGCTTTTCAATGACTATATAAATAGAACGAACAGTATAAGCTAACAGCATATACATTGTATATGTCATAAGCTCCCAGCATTGTTATGGATAAACAGTGAATATAACGAATTTTGTGGTTGTTACCTTTTCAATGATTATATAAACAGAACAATGAACATCCATAAATAATGAATAAAATGAAGGACTTCCAAAAAATAAACTTATGTTGTTATCTTTTTAACTTTTGATTTTTTATTTTTGTTTTTGCAGGAGAGTGGTCAAATGTGCTGAAGTTTGACGAATTTTTTCTTTGAATCTAGTGGTTCGAGATAATCTAGATGGTGGTGTTAATTATTCCTGAAGGATTGACAAATATGTAAAGACTATATCGAATTTGATATTGTGTTAGCAAGTGGTGTTGCCTATATGATTTATTATCTGTTTGATCAAGTAACATTTTATTTTTGATGTTATGCATATTTCTTCATCCAAAAATATTTTGTATTTCTGAATTTTTTATTCAAGATGGGGTAGTGTAACCTCTCGAGTATGTCTATCAAGTGTTTGGCATATTCCTAAGTGTGTGTTTTACTTATAATTTCCTTAAGTTTTTATTGTATTGTAAGTGCATGGCACAATTCATTATATGAGATTTTTATAATGCTAAGTCCTTCCACCATTTCCTCATAATTTATCTCATTGTTTGATGTTGTGAATTATGTATGCTCTTAGTATATCCAATCCATATATGCTCCACTATCTGGGTTGTTTACATAATTATCTACATCGATGATCCATTTTCAAACATTAGGGGGTTCACATTAACAGATTGGAAACTTGTGATCTTTATGAATTTCAATTGGAAAATCACCTACCCTCAATTGGGATTTTCAAGGTATATTTTCAAATTAGGTCTAATACTTATTTTATTTCCAAGAACAAAATACATTCAATTCAGGGATACAAGTGAATGAAACATGGTTACAAATTGGAACATCATCTACCCTCAATCAAAGTTTCAGTATTTATAATTTTGATCTTTGTTTATTCTATGTGGTTACCACTTTTGAAATTTTTTACTGTTTTGCTATTACATATTTTGGATATTTTCGTCGTGCCTTCAGGCACTGGCATTACGCTAGTGTGTGTATATATATATACCACGTCTAATTAAATATCAGCTGATCAGTCCTTTATTAAATTAAAAATAGAATATCCAGTTGGTCCATTGTTTGCATCATTGTTGAAATCTTTTTAATACTTACTAACCACCTAGTATTTGAAAATCCTAGTGTTAAATTTTATCTTTATAATTAACATTCAATGATTTCAAACAATTGAATAATTTAAATGTGACATTCATCATACTAAACTAATCAACATCACAAATAGTGAAATATCTTAATCAAATAAGATATGATGGGAGTAAACACCCAGTCTGAAATTTCATTACAATAATCCATGAACAAAACTAATTCCACAACTGAAAATAATTGATGTACAAAGTCCCTTAAATAACTACTAATAAAAGATGGACGACATGCCCAACAGAGATTAATCAAAGGATGCATTTGATCTGAAAGAAATGGAGGCGTCTACCAATAAAGTCTAGCAATCGTCCACCGAAACCGTAGTAACGTCAAACGAGAATGAACTCCTAAAATGATTTTTACAAAATAGATTTGGAAAATGGGTCAGAGATCGAGTAAAATAGTTTAAAAATATTTTCAAGTTTTCAAAATGCTTAATCAGCAGATATTATATACATGTTAGTTTCGCGGATCTCACTTGAGGTCCTCACCCCTCAACTAGTGTGCATGCCTAACGTATATTCCTAGCCTGTCCTAGTTATGCTACCCTATCCGCCATCTAACTCTTTTTGATGACATGTATTACCCATGCATCAACTACTGATAGTTCCATGTCTACTTGACATTTATGAATTTTCTTATTTGGGGTTAAATTCCCACATATTTAGATATCATTATCTTTCTCATCTACTAAGCACAAACAGTAGAATTAACACATAAGTATATATATATATATATATATATATATATATATACACACACACACACACACACACACTAATATAGCACAACTAGGCTGAGCTGTGGTGCATGCATACTTTGCTATTAATTCCCTCTACATCACATACAAATAGAGAACTAATGGTCCATGATCACACTCGAACCAGAAATACAAATCACACATATTGGAGGCGAACATAGTACTAGGCTTTTGGGATACTCACATCCCAATGCACCTAAATGACCGGACACACCCTCATTCACATAAGTGGTGCTCATCCCTAAGTTCTATGTTTATAGGTACAAGTTAAAATCCCCCAAGATGGCTCATCAAGATAAGACTATCCCCTTTGCAAACCTCCCACACTAGCAAGCAGGTTAGGTAATGCATACACATAATAAGTCACACATTAGGTATTCATATAACCTATGTATATACATTTAATTAAGTTAAACCATTACCCTTTAATATATTATGCACGTAGTCTACAAAACTCTCTTATAGCCTACGTATTATTGGCATACTGCTAAACTTTTTATTTATATTAATCAAGTGTTAACATTATTTAGAATGTTATCGATTGTCCCTTAAGTCTATTCAGTTTCTATCTCACTCATTCCTTACTGGTCTAAGTCATCATTTCCATCGAAATCCCGAGACAAGATACCATTCTCCGAATTAAGTTTCCATTATTCAATAATACTTAATTAAACTTAGCCCTTGAACACCCCTCGTGTAACAAAGTCTAATACCTAATAGGATCCTACTGGTATTTTTAAAATAACTCTATTTATTTTTGGAAATCATATTAAAATTTAATTCCATCTTTTCCCTCGAGTTCTAATTAAAAAAGGACAAAATTGTCAGATTTTGGGCAGTCTAATTGATTCTCCCTTAAACAGAATCAATTCACTTATCGAATCGATTCGTCCAAGGAGTCGAATCAATTTGCGTTAGTAGGACTTCGTCTCTTTCCTTAATCTGCTACGGGTCTCACTATTTTTACACATCCAAACCTACATTGCACGATCCCATACTCCTAACCAAACCTACCAAACATTATCCCTGAAGAAACGCTTTAAAACTAAAAGCTTTGTTTACAAGGTTGATAACAAAATGTTATGGTTATGTAAAGTCCGAATAAACCTTTTGTGCAAAACTCTTTTCGAATAAAACAAGATGTGTTGTAAAATCTTTTTCTGAATGTATGGATTAAATTTGATAGTTGATTACCTTCTTTTTAAAAATCTAATAAACTTCTACTAAAATTACCATGCAGTCCCAATCACAACAACAATTAAGAACATTCACAGAAATGGACACATGAATTTTTAACGTGGTAAAACCCTTAAGTAAGGGAAACATCCACGGTGACCTCTACGCCACAGAATAAAAATACACTAGAATAAAAATCAGGTTACAACACTTAAGAAAACCATAAAGATCCTAACCTAAGTTTAGAATGTACCTACACGAGATTCTCAACTCCAAAGGTAATCTGACTTGGAGCTTGATCTTTTCTTGTAGCTTCTTTGTCTTTTCCTTGATTTCCTTCTCTTTGAATTCAGATTCCAGCAACTCTTTCAAATTCAAGATTCTCAGACAGAGCCACAGTGTCAAAGTGTTCGTGTGAGATAGTGTTTGTGATGTTCTACTACATGCTACTCACCCTCTCAAGAATTTATACAAACAAACCTAACAAATTACAATAGTTGTAATATGAAAGTTATTTTTGAATCTTGATTTTTGAAGCAAAGACTTCTTGATCTTTTATTAAACCACAGATCTCAATGATACCTTGCTCGGAAGACGGTTCAAGGTCTTAAACAATTTTAGGGTTTTGAAAATATTTTTCAAATTATAAACCTCCAATTGAGATCCAAACTAGACTAGAAGTGTACTTTAACAAAACAGATTCAAACTTAACATGCAAAGACTGATTCAACAAGTTTTGACATATAAAACTTATTTTCAGATCTGTACACCTTAAAACTTTAACAAGAGTTCTTTTGTGTTCCTTTTTTTTAACACTAGTATTTCATAAAATATGAAATAAAAATTTGAAACACATAACTCGCTAGATCTGAAAAATTATTTTTGGAAACTAAAAGTTTTTTTATTTCAAAAACTCGTTGAAACAGAACAGATCTAAAATGCTAGATCTAGAAAGAGAAACAAAAAACTATAACATGGGGTGTTCTCTTTTAGAAAGACTCAGTTTCAATAATGAAACTTAAATATCTCTTAGAGATGAGTTCTGAGAGAATCAAATATTTGAAGAAGTCTTCAAATGAAAACACAAAACTAAAAACATAGAAACCCTAAAAGGATCAAACTCTTAAAAGTAGGTTTTATGATGTATGGGACTTTTAGGTTTTGGTGTTTGGCTTGGGAAAAAAATCATAGAGGTTTGAACTTAGGAAGAAAACTAGGGATTCTTCTTTTAATCTCTCTCTCTCTTCTTTCCCTCTCTTCTCCATTCTCTCTCTTCTCTCCTTTCTCTAAAAAATGGTGAAATGATAAAAGTCTCACATTGCTGAGGTTTGATCCCTTTTTATACTAAGCATAGAAGGATCGAGAACTTTGGCCTTAATCCAACGATTGAGATTAATTCTAACTGAGTTGACTTAGATCCAATGGTTTAACACAGGCGGTGGATTAAACGAACACTGATTGGTTAAAGTTGGGTTCACAGGGATTGAGATAAAACACATGCAGAACGTTGATTAAGTTGATCTAATGGTCAGGAAAATGTACGCATTTTGTGTCTTACAACAAACACAATCTAAGCCGATAGAATGCTAACACGTGTATGCACCATATGTGATTAAAAACGCGTATATGAAAATAATTACAACGAACACCTTCAATTCTCAAGCGCTTTCGGATTCTACCCAGGTAAATAATCAGCATAGAAAATAAGTTTCTGAAATTCAACTTTTACCCACAATACTTTTAAAAACCAAATTTTAATTAATTCAAAAATCTTTAAAAATTATTTAAAATGATATAAAATGATTTGAATTGAATTAAATTGATTTTTCAAAGGTTTGAAGTGTTAAAAAAAGAACATTAAACCAGTAGATGATATGTATGATGCAGTGCAAGCGTCCTATTTGTGGTTATTAGGGTTTAGAATTAACTTCCCTTTGAAGTTTATCTTGGACTGGATTTCTTCATGGAGTATGTACCTTTGAGGAGATGGAGTTATCAAACTATTCTAACTTATTTTGTCTATATATCCAAACTAGTTGTAACTCCTATACATATGGACTCAAGTGAGTCAATATATAGTGTGTTCTCAATCCCAACCTATATACATAATTTCTAATGTTTTATAATCACCAGATCATCAAGAATCATCATATAAATGGAACTAAATTAAAAAACTATTTCCAAAAACCTTAGTTTATCATGTATCACCAAGAACCTCTATAAAACCCAAATTTCTTCATGTTTAATCTTCATAAATTCATCCAACTCTTCATATAACATAAGGGATTAAATTCCAATATTGATTCAATCCAAAACATGATTTAATTTCCCAATTGAGTTATCAAAACATAGGAAATTACAATATTAAACATCATATTCTAACCTGGATGATATATCCTTCATGAATTAAACAAGTTAAACACTTGCCTTTGTGTGTAGGTCTAAATTCCACAAATTTGCTGATATGATTGTGTTCCTCTCCCACCGATCTATGCAACATTGGTATTTTTGGTTCAAGAATGGTGTTGGAAAGTATTGGGGCTCTCTTAGGACTCTCCTTATTCCTCTCTTGATAACCTCTCTAAGTTTGGTTCACGTAACCCTAACTTCTACAACTCCCAATTTGAGTTATATTAATTAAATTCGTGGGTCTCCCTTCCTTAAAGATACAAATGACTAAAATAACCTCCTGGGTGTCGGTTTGGCCTAAAATTTCCCTAGGACCCAAACTAAACCCCCAGGTACACTTTTCTGACTATCTCTATCCTTCCGAACATATTAGCGCACTCAAAATTACCAATTTAAATATGAAGAGTAAAGTTATATTTTATTTCTCAAATTATGTCCCGACATGACTGACACGTGCGTCCCAACTAATTTACTATAGCAGTTGTATTTCTCACTCGTGACAATTATAATCTTTTTATATCATTATTATTACTCCTCTAGTAAGTAATATTCAATATAAATAAATATTAACATTTATCTTACTAATTATTATTTATAATCCTAGATTAATTATTCCAGTTTAATTTAATTAATCCTAATTTAATTCACAATTTATTTAAATATAAAAATCATTAAAAATACGCAGTATTGCATACTTCCCCTCTTACAACGAAATTTCATCCCAAAATTCGAAAAAAGAAAATACTTGGTATGAACAACTCTGGGTATCTCTACTACATCTCATCCTCGCGTTCCTAATTGAACTCATTGGCATTATGATGCCCCCACTGAACACGTACAAGCGGTACTACCTTCGACCTAAATCTCCTCTTATTGTGGTCTAAGATAGGGATTGGTCTCTCCTTGTAGGAAATATCAGGCTGTAAGTTTATCTCCTCCAGTACAATGTGAGTGTAAGACAACTCTCCTATAGGTATCATCGTAATGAAGAAATATGGAACATATCACGAATTTGGTGAAAGTGCCGCAGTAATCCGAGTCTATACGCCACTGGTCCAATCTGTTCGATAATAGGAAATGGCCTAATGCACCTTGGCACTAATATCCCCTTCTTCCCAAATCTCATTATACCCTTCATAGGGGATACACATGGTAGCACCTGATCACCAACATCAAACTCCAGAAAGGACCACTTAGCATCAGCATAACTCTTCTGTCTATCCTGAGCTATCTGTATACGACTCCGAATCATATTTATCATGTATAAAATATCCTGAATCAACTCTAGCCCAAGTAGCTTATTATCTCCCACCTCTAAATAAGAAGCATTCAAACAACACGGTCTACCTTATAGCTCCTCAAATGGAACCATGCCAATAGTGAACTGATAGGAGTTATTATAGGAAAACTCCACCAGTGAATGGTACGGCTCCCAACCTCCCTTAAAATCCAGGATGCATATCTATAGCATGTCCTCTAACATCTTATTAGCTCGCTCAGTTTGCCCGTCCTTCTGTAAGTGATAGGTCATAGTCAACCACGACTCTGTGACCATGGCCTCCTAGAATCACTCCCAAAAGCGTGACACAAAAATCTTGTCCCTGTCGGACATAATATCGAGGGGCACTCCATGTAACTACACAATCTCAGCAATAAAAATCTCAACATACTGAGTTGTAGTGTAATTTGTCGAAACTGGCAGGAAGTGGGCTACCTTGGTCAACCGATCCCCTATCACCCATATAGAATCATGACTCCTTTAAGAAGTAGGCAACCCAGTAATAAATTCAATGGAAATGCTCTCTTATTTCCACATAGTAATCTCCAACGACTATAGGACTCCTACTGGTCTCTGATGCTCCACCTTTACTAGAGGACAAGTGGTATATCTCGAGATGAACTGAACGATGTCTCTCTCCATCCCACTCCACCAGTAATGTCATCTTATATATTGGTACATCTTATTCCCTCCAGAATGTACCGAAAATTGGGACCTGTGTGCCTTTTCCATCAAAACGTGTCGTAAGTCCTCCCCCATAGGAACTATCAATCTCCCGTTGAATCGCAAACCTCCCTTTGAACTAATGGAGTATGAATTGGCTCCCCCGGCTAATAGTTGTTTAATCCTATCCTGACAAAACGGAATCCATCGCCTCTGCCTGTACCACCCCCGTGGCAATCTGGGGTGTAATGGTCGTAACTAACATGAACGATCTGTAAACTGCATCCTGATGACCCAGCTCCTTCCATTTTTCCTTCCACACCTCGGCCACCTCCCCCTTTGGTCTACGGCTCAACACATCGTCCACCATATTGGCCTTTCCTGGGTGATACTGGATCTCGAACTGATAGTCTTTCGAAAATTCAAGCCACCTGCATTGACACATATTTATCTCTCTTTGAGTGAACAAATACTGTAGCGACTTATGATATGTGAACATGAAAAATTTCTCCCCCAACAGGTAATGTCTCCAAATTCGAATGGAAAACACGAATACCGATAGCTCCATGTCATGGGTGGGGTATGTTCTCTCGTGAGGCTTAAGCTTGCGGGAAGCGAAAGCTATAACCTAATCATCGTGCTAAAGTACTCCCCCAAGTCCCTATAGGGATGCATCATTGTAAACTAGGCACTCCATTTCTGTCCTGGGAAGAGTGAGAATTGGTACTGAAGTCAACTGAACCTTCAGCTCATCGAAAGCTAACTAACAAGCTTCATCCTAGATGAACGACATCCCTTTGCAACTCAAGTTAGTCAAAGGATCCGTAATATTTGAAAACCCTCTAATAATCTGCTTGCAATATCTCGCCAAACCCAAGAAACTATGTACCTCCGTCGATGCCATGGGCTATCCCCACTCCCTCACCACTGACACCTTACTCGAGTCCACCGATATACCCAACTCCAAAACAATATACCCCAAAAAATGTACCTCACGTAATCAAAACCCATGCTTTTCAAACATTGCATACAGCTGGTGCTCATGCAGTGTCTGTAAAACTCTCCGCGGATGCTCAACATGATCCTCCTTAGTCTGAGAATATATCAGGATGTCATCTATAAAGGCAATCACAAACTGATCTAGTGACTCTTTGAACACCCTATTCCTCAAGTCTATGAACGTAGCTAGTGCATTGGTTAGTCCGAATGGCATAACCTGAAACTCGTAAGGCCCGTATCTCATCAAAAAATCCGTCTTAGGCACATCCTGAACCTTGATATGCAACTGGTGATACCTGGATCTCAAATATATCTTTGAGAAGTAGGTGTATCCCGTCAACTGATCGAATAAGTCATCGATTCGGGGTAACAGATACTTATTCCGTATCGTGACTTTATTCAACTCCCGATACTCCATACACAAGCATAAAGTCCCATCTATCTTCTTTACAAATAATACCGGGGTACCCCACAATGACGTACTATGATGTATAAAACCTTGCCCCAAAAGATGCTCAATCTGATCTCGTAGATCCCTTATTTCCATAGGAGCCATATGATACGATGGATGAGCTATCGACCGAGTGCCCCATGCCAAATCAATGATGAACTAAATCTCTTCGGTGTCTCCTGAAACACATCGGTAAACTCACATATGATGGGGATCGAGTAAAGTGAAATCACCACCTCCTGAGAAGTCTCCTCCTCTAGGTAGTACAAATGAGTGGATGACCCTCCCTTAGGATGAGGCATCTCCACTAATAACATCTCATGGTCGGGGGATCACGAAAACTACTCTCCTACTCTAGCACTCAACCATGGCCCTATAATCAGCTAGCCAGTCCATGCCTGTGATGGCATCGTATTTTGAAATATCTAATACAAGCATATCATCAGGCAAAGCTATTCTCCGGATATCTATACTCACACCCCGATAGATAAAGAAAATCAACGTCTCATTACCTAATGGTGAGTCACATGTAAGTGTACTGTCTGCAGTATCTAATAACCATGTGAACCATGTAAATCTAGTTGCTATGAATGAGTGTTAAGCCCAAGTGTCAAATAAAATATGCCAAGAAATTCCATGGATAAAAAACATACCCTCAACAGCGGGTGGAGGCTCTGGCACTGCAGCCTGGTGGACGTGACACACACGCCCATACTGTAGCTTCCTTTGCTGGGGTGGGGCTGTCGAAACTGTAGGTAAGGCTGGTAAGGGTGATGGTGCTAGGAGGGCAGTGGGGAAGATAGGTATTCGAGGCTCCTGGTGGCCTCCTTACTGCTTCTCAACCCGACCCTTATCAGGGAAATCCTGTCGCATGTGGCCAATCCTGCCACCAATGAAACACCTACCCGTAAAATTACCTCCCCTCTGAACTTGTTGGACTTGACCCTACTGTCCATTACCTCCCCTACCCTATCCATGGTGGCCCTGATGAAATCACTACTGACCCGACTAGCCCTCCTGGCCCTGCATAAATCCACCATGTCCCTGTCGATAAGACCTAGAATGGAATCTCTTAGGAGCATCCCCTAGTGAGGACCCTGCTCACCCTAACTCTACTGACTCTGTGCTGGATGTGCCCCATTGGTGATTCTACCCCCAGTTCTTCCCTACTGGCTGGAATCTACTACTACCTTTATCACCTTAACATGGTAGTGGTGGTCCTGATAATGTAATAGTGTAGCATCCAGTACCTCTATGTAGGTCTTCAGAGATGGATTAACCAACAGGTGTTGTTAGATGCTCCAAGTGAGGCAATTTGTAAGCAACTGTATCTTCTTGTCCTTGGTTGGTACCTATCCTGTAACAAAGTTAGTCAACCTCGTGAATTCTTCCTCGTACTCAGAAATGTTCTTACCCTCCTGGGTGAGATCTAGTAGTTTTCTCCTCATCTCTGTCCGGAGGGCGAATGGAAAATAATTTCGATCAAACTGCTCGCAGAACTCCTGTATCGGCATACCGTCTCTCTTCTCCGCTGTAATAAGAGACTCCCACCACTGCAGTGTTGCCTCGAATAGATTAAACGTAGCTAGAATCTACCTCTAGACATATGTGCACTCGTACATCCTCAAATGCCTCCGGATGTCTTTCTTCCATTGGGCCAGGGGTGGTGCCTGCTGTACTATATACATGTTAGTTTCATAATCAACAGATATTATATACATGTTAGTTTCATGACTCTCACTTGATATTCTCACCCCTCAACCAGTGTGGAAGCCTAACGTATATTCCTAGTCTGTCCGGGTTATGCTATCCCATCTAACTAGTTCGAGTTAAATATTTTACCACACCTTATAACTCTTTGTGATGACCCGTATTACCCATACATCAACTACTGATAGTTGCATGTCTATTAAATTTATGAATTTTCATTTTTAGGCTTAAATTCCCACATATTTAGATTAATTTAGATATCACTATCTTTCTCATCTCCTAAGCACAAACAGTAGAATTAACTCACAAGTATATATGTACATGCCACTCTAAATATATATATATACACTACTGTATCACACCTAGGATGAGCTACCGTGCATGCATACTCTGCTATCAAGTCCTAGGACATCACATACAAATAGAGGACTAATGGTACATGACCATTATCGAACTAGAAGTACAAATCACATATATTGGAGGTGAACATAGTCCCAAGGCCTTCGGGATACCTACGCACCTAAATGACCGGGCACACCCTCATTCACATAAGTGGTGCTGATACCTAAGTTTTATGTTCTGAGGTACAAGTAAAAATCCCCCTAGATGGATCATCGAGATAAGACTTTCCCCTTTCCAAACCTCCTATGATAGCAAACAGTGTAGGTATGTCATACACATAATCAGTTACACAATAGGTATTCATATAACCTACTAATACACATTCAATTAAGGTAAGTCACTACCCCTTAATTTATTCAGTATGTAGTCTACACAACACTCTTATAGCCTACGTATTATTGCTATACCACTATACTTCTTGTTTGTATTAACTCGAGTGTTTCCCATTATTTAGAAACTTACCGATTGTCCCTTAAGTCTATTCAGTAGCTATATCTCTCTTTCCCTACTGGTCTAAGTCATTGAAATTCTGGGATAAGATATTATTCTCCAAATTAAATTTCCATTATTCAATAATACTTAATTAAACATATACCTTGTCCCTCATGTGACAAAGTCTAGTACCTAATAGGGGCCTACGGGTATTTCTAAAATAACACTCTTTATTTTTGTAAATCATATCAAAAGTTAATTCAATATTTTCCCTTGATTTTAATTAAAAAGGGAGAAAACTGTGAGATTTTGGGCACCCGAATCGATTCTCCCTTGGACTGAATCATTCGCTTGCCAAATCAATTCGATCAAGGAGCTGAGTTGATTCGTAGTAACAAGTTTTCGTCTCCTTCCTTAATCTGCTATGGGTCTCATCATTTTTACACATCCAAACCTACATTACACGATCCCATACTCCCAAGCAAACCTACCAAACATTATTCAACCTATATACGTGATTTCTAACATTTTATAATCACCAAATCATCAAGATTCATCATATAATTCGAATTAAATTAAAAATTATTTTCAAAAACCCTAGTTTATCATGTATCATCAACAGCCTCTATAAAACCCAAATTTCTTCATGTTTAATTAGTAGAAATTCATCCAACTCATCATATTTCATAAGGGATTAAATTCCATTATTGATGCAAACCAAAATAAGATTTAATTTCCCAATTGAGTATTAAACATCATATTCTAACATGGATGATATATCCTTCATGAATTAAGCAAGATAAATACTTTCCTTTGTGAGTAGGACTGAATTCCACAAATTTGCCAATAGGGTTGTGTTCCTCTCCCTCGGATCTATGTAACATTGGTGTTTTTGGTTCAAGAATGGTGTTGAACAGTCTTGGGGCTCTCTTAGGACTCTCATTCTTCCTACTTTGTTAACCCCTCTAAGTTTGGTTCACGTAACCCTAACTTCTACAACTCCCAATTTGAGTTATATTAATTAAATTCGTGGGTCTCCCTTCCTTAAAGATACAAATGACTAAAATAACCTCCCAGGGTGTCGGTTTGGCCTAAAATTGCCCTCGGACCCAAACAAAACCCCCTGGTACACTTTTCTCACTATCTCTATCCTTTCGAACCTATTGGCGCACTCAATATTACCATTTGAAATATGAAGAGTAAAGTTATATTTTATTTCTCAAATTATATCCCGACACGATTTCCACACGCGTCCCGGCTAATTTACTGTAACAATCATATTTCTCACTCACGACAATTATAATCTTTTCATATCATTATTATCACTCAACTACTAAGTAAAATTCAATATAAATAAATATTAACCTTTGTCTCTCTAATTAACATTTATTATCTAGGATTAATTATTTCAGTTTATTTTAATTAATCCCAATTTAATTCACAATTTATTCAAATATAAAATCACTAAAAATACGGGGTATTATATGTATATGTGGTTAGACACTCCAGCATACTCCTAGAAACATACATTTGAGGGTGAATAAGTTGATAACGATACATTCTCTCTAAGTTTCTCACTTAATTTCTTGAATTTCTAATTGGGTTTGTCGGTTCTATTTTAATAGCTTTTACTTATTTCAATAGTAATTGTATCTCACTGCTCACTTTTATTTTATTTTTTTTCCTTTTTTAATGCTAATTTCATTATTAAAGACTTGTATGAGAGAACAATTATTTAGTAAATTTACTTCCACATGCACCTTATTCATTATTCATTGTACTTTTATGCGTAGGAAAATATTTCATTTCTTGTGATTATCTATTACTAATGACCAAATCCGTTTTTCCTTCTAACCTTTAAATGGATTCATAGTTCCCATAGAACATAAATAAACAACACCATACAAAAACTAAGAATGACACACCTGAACAATAATTATTAAGAAATACAAGAGATACTGCTAATTTAATAATTGGTAATAAAATTGTGATATTCCTCACAAAGAAAGGACCAAATAAATTTTTTCGCATCAAAAGGTTGTTTGAGGAATTTCCAATCTATTGGTCACGCTAATTGCATATGCCAAAAATGAATTTCTACAAACATATTCTTAAATAACGTAGATGAATAAGAGTAAAGACTCAATACTGTAAGATATACATGAATACTAATTTGTATATATGCAGAAATAAAAGTGAAACGGAAAGACCAATGGAAAAACAAATTGACCCTTTTGGAGTGGGTATGTTGGAATGGAATAGTTTGTGTATGGTTGTTTCATGTATTTTCTTCATATGTATTGTTGTTACATTCCCTCTTTGAATTTTCATTTCGACTTTGATAGCATATATTCTAGGGAAAAAGACATAGTAAAATTTGAAGGTACACACAAGTAATTATATTTGAATAGTTTTTGAGAAGTGCGACTATGTGATAATTGATTAAATTAAATTTTCAAGTTTCCAATTAAACCTTATTTAATTAGTGTCTATTTTTAAACATAAATAAATCAGCCCCAAATCATTCAACTGTGTGAGTGCGTGTGTCAAACCATTAAATAAATAAATCATGCGACACAAGCTTAAGGAAAAACTCCCGCAGGGAAAAACCTTTTATTTCTAGAACTTTGAAAAGTTTACAAGACCATCGACTTACATAAAAACTTGCATCGCCCAAAAGAGTAATGTACGGTGTCTTCGTCAAACCTTCAAAATAATGGCTATAAATCCGCAGTGGTTCACACGCAGCTATGCCACAAGGACCGCAATCCTAGACACGCAGTCTGAAATCTTCACAAGGAAGCCCTCCACAATAGGACGCAGCTATCGGTTGTAAAGCTCTCCTCACAAAAAATAAATAAGGGAAAAAGTTGTGTTCTTGAACACCAAAACAATTCACTAAATCATATGGGAGTTTTGTGAATTGAAAACAAAAAAGGATTAAAACCCCAAAGGAAGAAGCCAAAAAGGATTCTGATTTCGCAGTATTTCTGTTCGTCAAAACGCTGTGACCTCTTAATGAAAACGTTACCAAACAATGAGTATTTATAGGAAAACGCACCGCCTCGAAAACAGAGCTCGTTCGAACGAAATCAACATGTCGCTCGAACGAAGGACCCCTGTCTTTAAAATGACATCGCGCGACTTCCAATATCGTTCGAACAAGATGCTGATCTCGCGCGAACGACCTGGGCGTCAAAATCGAGGTCCGCTTCAAAACTTAAAAAAAATACTCATTCTTAATATTTGATGAAAAAGTCCGCTCCAACACTTAGAAAATATTTTGTAAAAATCTCCCAAAAGCTCTAAGTGAAAAGTTAAGGTATTTAAAATATAACCTTACCAAAGTAAACTTCGCGGAGTCTTGAATGATAAAGATCTTGAGTAATTCGGATCCGTCTTTGATGTAGATGTCTCTTGAATGCTGTTCAACGGTGTAGCGGTATATAACATAATAAATTGATAACGGACCTATGAAAATATATCCTTACAAATCTCCCCTTATGTCTATGTCGGTACCTACATAAAAAAAATCCGAATTATCAAAAACCAAAATGCCTATACAAATCTTCCCTCCCATGAATAAATTTTCAAGACCTCAAAACAGTTCTTCAATCATCTTCGTCAAATCTCAAAGCTTTTCTCATCAGGGTGTGAAACATCATGATCTTCAATATTTGTACCTACACAACTGAGATAAAGCAAAAACCTTCATTACGCATCGAGTTTCAAATGATATAAGAATAAAACATTAATAATCAAATCTCCCCCATAATGCAAAAACTCCCCCATAGTTCTTTCTCCCCATTTTTATGATGTCCCCAAATAGACAGATAAGAAGAAAAAATCAAAACATGGAGTGTCACGATAAAATGCATAGCAAACAAAGATCAAGCTACGCACATGCAAAGGTATGTCCCAAAAACATCCACAAACTATTTTTGATTTTTCAATTTTTTTATACAAAAATAGGAAACAAAAAAAATAACACCATGGATTTAAACTCAAACAACCAAGTCATAAAAATGGAATGTATGGGTGTGAACACATTCGATAGGTAAATTAAATTTTTTCAGGCTCTGTTAAACCTCTTTGGACCGCAGATAATAAAATTCCTCCATTTTTTAGGTCAAACTTAACGGTGGCTTAGTATTCGCAAATCAAAATGAACCTTTCGCAACCCTTCCTCATTTTTTAAATAAAGCACATAAACTCACAAAACGGTTCTTAAATGCACAATTTCCTTATAAAAAATTATCGCGCTTGGTTCGTTTTAAAGGACAGGATTGAAGTGAAAACACCGAACCAACATGTGATAAGACAAGCACAATAATAATAAAAAAATCCGTGCATGTGTGCAATAAAGGAAACACGAGTCAAACATGTAGGAAGTAACCCTTAATTACATCTTAATGACTCCAAGTATTGTAAATCTCATGGATGAATTGACCTATTGTCTCAAAACACTATCAAATAGTCACATGAAGAATGGAATGATGTTGTGACTTTGTTATCCTAAGTGTCCATCCATAAAAGGTGCAAACAAAATACAAAAATCTTTTTAGGACCTCTTCTAAAATCAAAACAAAATCTCCTAAGGTGACCTTTCCTACCACAATATGAACATGTGTAAACGGGTGGAACGACACCTAAAGTGTGATCTTTTCTAACATCCTTGGAATTAGTTGACCCTATAAAACAAATAATGGTTTTGTCTTTAGCATTACAAGCATGAGAACACGATGAGCCATTACCATCACTATCAAACCTACTTGAGTCTGTCAAATCATTTTTTAACTTCAAAATTTTTTACTTAAGCAAAGAATTAGACTCTTCCAAAGATAGGGATTTCTTTTTCAAATTTTCAATTAAACTTAACAATTTATCGCGCTCACCCTTAATTAAAATAAACTTATCCCTAAGAGTTTTTTTACATGTCGTAAAATTATCGATTAATTTTTTATCCTCGACGACACAAATGGGAACCCTAGAATTTTTTTAGTCCTCTAATTCCTTCTCTAAAATAAGGACTTTCTCATCACTCTTCTTTTTGGCAATTTTCAAAGAATTAAAATCAATATACAAATTACCAAAGTGCTCACGACAAATATCATTTCGAGTTTGAAACGCTTGCAAATATTCAATCTTACTTTAAAGAGAGAATTTTCTTTTTCCAAAACTTTAATTCTTTTGCAAAGTTTCAAATTCAAACTTTTTAATTTTTTAGCACGGTCGTGAACTTTTTCAAAAATAAGCTCCTCATTAAATGGGAATTCCATTGAAAAATTGCAATTTTTTCACAAACCTTTAAAAAAAATCAAAATCACACAAATTTTGCGGAAAATAGGAATACGAAATAAATTAGCGCAACACGCTCTGATACCAATTTGACGACGTGAGAAGTCAAATTGTATCAGAAAAAACTTTAAAAATCAGGATCACTCGATAATATAGAGTAACCCGCTCTGATACCAATTTGAGAAGTGCGACTGTGTGATAATTGATTAAATTAATTTCGCAAGTTTCCAATTAAACCTTATTTAATTAGTGTCTACTTTTAAACCAAAATAAATCAGCCCCAAATCATTTAACTGCGTGTGTGCGTGTGTCAAACAATAAAATAAATAAAGCATGCGACACAAGATTGAGGAAAAATTTCCGCAGGGAAAAACCTTTTATTTCTAGAACTTTGAAAACTATACAAGACCATTGACTTACATACCAACTTTCATCGCCCACAAGAATAACGTACGGTGTCTTTGTCAAAACTTCAAAGCAACGTCTAGAAATCTGTAGTGGTTCACGCGCAGCTATACCACAAGGACCGCAATCCTAGACACGCAGTATAAAATATTCACAAGAACTCCCTCCACAATATCAGCAGTTGTCGGTTATAGAGCTCTCCTCACAAAGAATAAATAAGGGAAAAAATTGTGTTCTTAAACACCAAAACAATTCACTAAAGCATATGTGAATTTTTTTAATTTAAAACAAAAAAGGATTAAAATCCTAAAGGAAAAAGGCAAAAAGGATTCTACTTTCGCAGTATTTATGTTCAACAAAACGCCGTGACCTCTTAATGAAAACGTTACGTAATAATGAGTATTTATAGGAAAACACGCCGCCTCGAAAACAAAGCTCGTTCGAACGAGATCAGCATGTCGCTCGAACGAAGGACACGTGTCTTTCAAACGACATCGCGCGACTTCCAATAACGTTCGAACGAGATGCTGATCTCGCGCGAATGACCTGGGCGTCAAAATCGAGGACCGCTTCAAAACTTAAAAAAAATACTCATTTTTAATATTTGATGAAAAAGTTCGCTCCAACACTTAGAAAATATTTTGTAAAAATCTCCCAAAAGCTCTAAGTGAAAAGTTAAGGTATTTAAAACATAACCTTACCAAAGTAAACTTCGCGGAGTCTTGAATGATGAAGAACTTGAGTAATTCGGATCCCTCTTGATGTAGATGTCTCTTGAATACTGTTCAACGGTGTAGCGGTATATAACATAATAAATTGATAATGGACCTATAAAAATATGTCCTTACAAATCTCCCCTTATGTCTATGCCGGTACATACATAAAAAAAATCCGAATTATCAAAAACAAAATGCTTATACAAATCTTCCCTCCCATGAATAAATTTTCAAGACCTCAAAATAGTTCTTCAATCATCTTCGTCAAATCTCAAAGCTTTTCTCATCAGGGTGTGCAACATCATGATCTTCAATCTTTGTACCTACACACGTGAGATAAAGCAAAAAGCTTCATTATGCTTTGAGTTTGAAATGATATAAGAATAAAACATTAATAATCAAATCTCCCCCATAATGCAAAATCTCCCCCATAATTCTTTCTCCCCTTTTTTATGATGTCCCCAAATAGACAGATAAGAAGAAATAATCAAAACATAGAGTGTCACGACAAAATGCGTAGCAAACAAAGATCAAGCTACACGCATGCAAAAGTTTGTCCCAAAAACATCCACAAACTATTTTTTATTTTTCAATTTTTTTATACAAAAATAGGAAACAAAAAAACAATCACACCATGGATTTAAACTCAAACAACCATATCATGAAAATGGAATGTATGGGTGTGAACACATTCAATAGGTAAATAAACTCAATCAATCATGTCTGCACAATGCATATGTGTACCCCTAACGAATGAACATCAAAAGTATCCTTAGGTGTAAAAATTTGTTGAATTTAAATGACATCGTCTTATGCAAATCAACAAATCAAAGTCTAAATGATTTTCACACCAATAATGTCCAAAACTATTTAGCACTTTTTCAAGATTTTCAAGGACGTGCAAACCCGTTTAAAATCTCTAACCAAACACCCTCTTATATATTTTATTTTAGAGGTGAATAAACTAAATTCTCAAACTTTGGAGAATTGGTGCAAAAACCTAAATGGCCCATAATTTGGAATGAATTTCTTTTTATTGCCTTTAAATTTTTTGGGGCTCTTTATACCTCTTTGGACCCCAGATAATAAAATACCTCCATTTTTTAGGTCAAACTTAACGGTGGCTTAGTATTCGCAAAGGCAAAATGAACATTTCGCAGCCCTTCCTCGTTTTTTAAATAAAGCACATAAATTCACAAAACGGTTCTTAAATGCACAATTTCCTTATAAAAAATTATCGCGCTTGGTTCGTTTTAGAGGACAGGATTGAAGTGAAAACACCCAACCAACATGTGATAAGACAAGCACAATAATCAAAAACATCCGTGCATGTGTGCAATAAAGGAAACATGAGTCAAACATGTAGGAAGTAACTCTTAATTACATCTTAATGACTCCAAACATTATAAAGCACATGGATTAATTGACCTGTTATCTCAAAACACTATCAAATAGTCACATGAAGAATGGAATGATGTTGTGACTTGGTTATCCTAAGTGTCCATCCATAAAAGGTGCAAACAAAATACATAAATCTTTTTAGATTTTTCAAAAATTTTGTCAAAATAAAATCTTTTCATATTTTTCAAAAAATTTCAAAAGCAAAAATCTATGCAAAAAGTACACGTCACAACGCTAGCAGAAATATATAAAAAAGCATAACTAGCGTATGACAAACATGCAAACACAATCATCTATATGATATGGCAAGATAAGGATCATGAGCAAGCAAATGAGAATCAACTATTCTAAAATCTAGTGTATCCAAAAGTGATTTCCTAACCGAAACGGATGTAACACGTCGACACGGGATTTTGGGAAACAACAAAATACTAGACTTCTAATTCCTAGGACCTCTTCTAAGATCAAAACAAAATCTCCTAAGGCGACCTTTCCTACCACAATATGAACATGTGTAAACGGGTGGAACGACACCTAAAGTGTGATCTTTTCTAACATCCTTGGAATTAGTTGACCCTCTAAAACAAATAATGGTTTTGTCTTTAGCATTACAAGCATGAGAACACGATGAGCCATTACCATCACTATCAAACCTACTTGAGTCTGTCAAATCATTTTTTAACGTCAAAATTTTTTACTTAAGCAAAGAATTAGACTCTTCCAAAGATAGGGATTTCTTTTTCAAATTTTTAATTAAACTTAACAATTTATCGCGCTCACCTTTAATTAAAATAAACTTATCCCTAAGAGTCTTTTCACATGCCGTAAAATTATCGATTAATTTTTTATCCTCGACGACACAAACGGGAACCCTAGAATTTTTTTAGTCCTCTAATTCCTTCTCTAAAATAAGGACTTTCTCGTCACTCTTCTTTTTGGCAATTTTCAAAGAATTAAAATCAATATACAAAGTACCAAAGTGCTCACGACAAATATCACTTTGAGTTTGAAACGCTTGCAAATATTCAATCTTACTTTTAAAGAGAGAATTTTCGTTTTCCAAAACTTTAATTCTTTTGTAAAGTTTCAAATTCAAACTTTTTAATTTGTTAGCACGGTCATGAACTTTTTCAAAAATAGGCTCCTCATTAAATGGGCATTCCATTGAAAAATTGCGATTTTTTCACAAACCTTTTTAAAAAAAAATCAAAATCACACAAATTTTGCGAAAAATAGGAATACGAAATAAATTAGCGCAACACGCTCTGATACCAATTTGACGACGTGCGAAGTCAAATTGTATCAGAAAAAAACTTTAAAAATTAGGATCACTGGATAATATAGAGTAACCCGCTCTGATACCAATTTGAGAAGTGCGACTGTGTGATAATTGATTAAATTAAATTCGCAAGTTTCTAATTAAACCTTATTTAATTACTGTCATTTTTAAACCAAAATAAATCAGCCCCAAATCATTCAACTGCGTGTGTGCGTGTGTCAAACAATAAAATCAATAAAGCATGCGACACAAGCTTAAGGAAAAATTCCTGCAGGGAAAAACCTTTTATTTCTAGAACTTTGAAAAGTTTACAAAACCATTGAGTTACATACCAACTTTCATCGCCCACAAGTGTAACGCACGGTGTCTTTGTCAAACCTTCAAAGCAACGGCCAGAAATCTGTAGTGGTTCACGCGCAGCTATAACACAAGGACCGCAATCCTAGACACGCAGTCTGAAATATTCACAAGAACTCCCTCCATAATATCACGCACTTGTCGATTATAGAGCTCTCCTCACAAAGAATAAATAAGGGGAAAAATTGTGTTCTTAAACACCAAAACAATTCACTAAAGCATATGTGAGTTTTTTGAATTGAAAACAAAAAAGGATTAAAACCCTAAAGGAAAAAGCCAAAAAGGATTCTGCTTTCGCAGTATTTTTGTTCATCAAAACGCTGTGACCTCTTAATGAAAACGTTACGAAATAATGAGTATTTATAGGAAAATGCGTCGCCTCGAAAATAAAGCTCGTTCGAACGAGATCAGCATTTCGCTCGAACGAAGGACGCGTGTCTTTCAAACGACATCGCGCGACTTCCGATATCGTTCGAACGAGATGCTGATCTTGTGCGAATGACCTGGCATCAAAATCGAGGTCTGCTTCAAAACTTAAAAAAAAATACTCATTTTTAATATTTGATGAAAAAGTTCGCTCCAACACTTAGAAAATATTTTGTAAAAATCTCCCAAAAGCTCTAAGTGAAAAGTTAAGTATTTAAAACATAACCTTACCAAAGTAAACTTCGCGGAGTGTTGAATGATGAAGAACTTGAGTAATTCGGATCCGTCTTTGATGTAGATGTCTCTTGAATGCTGTTCAACGGTGTTGCGGTATATAACATAATAAATTGATAACGAACCTATGAAAATATGTCCTTACAAATCTCCTTTTATGTCTATGCCGGTACATACATAAAAAAATCCGAATTATCAAAAACCAAAATGCTTATACAAATCTTCCCTCCCACGAATAAATTTTCAAGACCTCAAAACAGTTCTTCAATCATCTTCGTAAAATCTCAAAACTTTTCTCATCAGGGTGTGCCACATCATGATCTTCAATCTTTGTACCTACACACATGAGATAAAGCAAAAAACTTCATTACGCTTGGAGTTTGAAATGATTTAAGAATAAAACATTAATAATCAAATCTTCCCCATAATGCAAAAACTCCCCCATAATTCTTTCTCCCCCATTTTATGATGTCCCAAAATAGACGGATAAGAAGAAAAAATCAAAACATGGAGTGTCACGACAAAATGCATAGCAAACAAAGATCAAGCTACGCGCATGCAAAGGTATGTCCCCAAAACATCCACAAACTATTTTTGATTTTTCAATTTTTTTATACAAAAATAGGAAACAAAAAAAAAATCACACCTTGGATTTAAACTCAAACAACCAAGTCATGAAAATGGAATGTAAGGGTGTGAACACATTCGATAGGTAAATAAACTCAGTCAATCATGTGTGCACAATGCATATGTGTACCCATAACGAATGAACATCAAAAGTATCCTTAGGTGTAAAAATTTGTTGAATTTAAATGACATCGTCTTATGCAAATCAACAAATCAAAGTCTAAATGATTTCCACACCAATAATGTCCAAAACTATTTAGCGTTTTTTCAAGATTTTCAAGGGCGTGCAAACTCGTTTAAAATCTACAACCAAACACCCTCATATATATTTTCTTATAGAGGTGAATAAACTAAATTCTCAAACTTTGAAGAATTGGTGCAAAAACCTAAATGGACCATAATTTGGCATTAATTTCTTTTTATTGCCTTTAAATTTTTTCGGGCTCTTTTAAACCTCTTTGGACCCCAGATAATAAAATTCCTCCATTTTTTAGGTCAAATTTAACGGTGGCTTAGTATTCGCAAAGGCAAAATGAACCTTTCGCGGTCCTTACCCATTTTTTAAATAAAGCACATAAACACACAAAATGGTTCTTAGATGCACAATTTTCTTATCAAAAATTATCGGGCTTGGTTCGTTTTAAAGGACAGGATTGAAGTGAAAACACCCAACCAACATGTGATAAGACAAGAACAATAATCAAACAAATCCATGCATGTGTGCAATAAAGGAAACACGAGTCAAGCATGTAGGAAGTAACCCTTAATTACATCTTAATGACTCCAAACATTATACAGCACATGGATTAATTGACTTATTGTCTCAAAACACTATCAAATAATCACATGAAGAATGGAATGATGTTGTGACTTGGTTATCCTAGGTGTCCATCGATAAAAGGTGCAAACAAAATACAAAAATCTTTTTAGATTTTTCAAAATTTTTGTCAGAATAAAATCTTTTCGTATTTTTCAAAAAATTTCAAAAGCAAAAATCTATACAAAAAGTACACGTCACAACGCTAGCAAAAATTTATCAAAAAGCATAACTAGGGTATGACAAACATGCAAACATGATCATCTATATGATATGGAAAGAAAAGAATCATGAGAAAGCAAATGAGAATCAACTATTCTAAAATCTAGTGTATCCAAAAGTGATTTCCCAACCCAAACGGATGTAACACGTCGACACGAGGCTTTAGGAACCAACAAAATACTAGACCTCTAATTCATAGGACCTCTTCTAAGATCAAAACAAAATCTCCTAAGGTGACCTTTCCTACCACAATATGAACATGTGTAAACGGGTGGAGCGACACCTAAAGTGTGATAGTTTCTAACATCCTTGGAATTAGTTGACCCTCTAAAATAAATAATGGTTTTTTCTTTAGCATTACAAGAATGAGAACACGATGAGCAATTACCATCACTATCAAACCTACTTGAGTCTGTCAAATCATTTTTTAACTTCAAAATTTTTTACTTAAGCAAAGAATTAGACTCTTCCAAAGACAGGGATTTCTTTTTCAAATTTTCAATTAAACTTAACAGTTTGTCGCGCTCACCCATAATTAAAATAAACTTATCCCTAAGAGTTTTTTCACATGATGTAAAATTATCGATTAATTTTTTATCCTCGACGACACAAACGGGAACCCTAGAATTTTTTAGTCCACTAATTCCTTCTCTAAAATAAGGACTTTCTCATCACTCTTCTTTTTGGCAATTTTCAAAGAATCAAAATCAATATACAAATTACCAAAGTGCTCACGACAAATATCACTTTGAGTTTGAAACGCTTGCAAATATTCAATTTCACTTTTAAAGAGAGAATTTTCTTTTTCCAAAACTTTAATTCTTTTGCAAAGTTTCAAATTCAAACTTTTTAATTTTTTAGCACGGTCGTGAACTTTTTCAAAAATAGGCTCCTCATTAAATGGGCATTCCATTGAAAAATTGCAATTTTTTCACAAACCTTTTTAAAATAAATCGAAATCACACAAATTTTGCGAAAAATAGGAATACGCAATAAATTAGCGCAACACGCTCTGATGCCAATTTGACGACGTGAGAAGTCAAATTGTATCAGGAAAAAACTTTAAAAATCAGGATCACTCGATAATTTAGAGTAACCCGCTCTGATACTAGTTTGAGAAGTGCAACTGTGTGATAATTGATTAAATTAAATTCGCAAGTTTCCAATTAAACCTTATTTAATTAGTGTCTATTTTTAAACCAAAATAAATCAGCTGAAAATCATTCAACTGCGTGTGACCGAGTGTCAAACAATAAAATAAATAAAGCATGCGACACAATCTTAATGAAAAATTCCCGCAGGGCAAAACCTTTTATTTATAGAAGATTGAAAAGTTTATAAGACCATTGACTTACATACCAACTTTCATCGCCCACAAGAGTAATGCACGGTGTCTTTGTCAAACCTTCAAAGCAACAGCTAGAAATCTGCAGTGGTTCACGTGCAGCTTTACCACAAGGACCATAATCCTAGACACGCAGTCTGAAATCTTCACAAGGTCTCCCTCCATAATATCACGCAGTTGTCGATTATAGAGCTCTCCTCACAAAGAATAAACAAGAGAAAATGGTGTGTTCTTGAACACCAAAACAATTCACTAAAGCATATGTGAGTTTTGTGAATTGAAAACAAAAAAGGATTAAAACCCTAAAGGAAGAAGCCAAAATGGATTCTGCTTTCGCAATATTTCTGTTTGTCAAAACGCTGTGACTTCTTAATGAAAACGTTACCAAATAATGAGCATTTATAAGAAAATGCGTTGCCTCGAAAACAGAGCTCATTTGAATGAGATTAGCATGTCGCTCGAACGGAGGACGCTTGTCGTTCAAACGACATCGTGCGACTTCCCATCTCATTCGAACGAGATGCTGATCTCTCGCGAATGACCAGGGCATCAAAATCGAGGATCGCTTCAAAACTTTAAAAAAAATACTCGTTCTTAATATTTGACGAAAAAGTCCGCTCAACACTTAGAAAATATTTTGTAAAAATCTCCCAAAAGCTCTAAGTGAAAAGTTAAGGTATTTAAAACATAACATTACCAAAGTAAACTTCGCGGAGTCTTGAATGATGAAGAACTTGAGTAATTCGGATTCTTCTTTAATGTAGATGTCTCTTGAATGCTCGTCAACGGTGTAGCGGTATATGACATAACAAATAGATAACGGACCTATGAAAATATGTCCTTACAGTTTTTATGGTTGTAGTGATTCTTTAAACCGGTGACTTGATATATGGCTATGAGATGAACATATTATTTTCAATAGTGCAATAAGTCTTTAGGCCGGATTAGGGGTGGGAAATATTTGTTTTGAGTCGCGTTAAGACATAAACATGTCACGGCATGACATAAATTGTTTTTTACACGATACAAAACAACCTATTTAAAATATGTCATGACACAACATGATTCATAAGTGAGACACAATGCACAACTCATCCACATATATTGTGGTCCTGTTAAAATTTTCCAATAAGATATATGCTAGGCATATTTGGAAAAAATTGTGTCACTGTAGGGCTTTCATGCTTTGTTTCATGGGATTATAGGTTTAATATTATCTACTATCTTTTCCAAATTCTATGTAATTGTAGGTATATTGTGGTTTAGTTAAAATTTCTTTATATGCTATGGCTTCACAAACATTTTGATTATCATATGGGGACAACCACATGGATTATCCTTTTCCATTATAATCTATTGTATGCAATATTATCATTCAAGTTTAATTCCTTAAGGTCTTTCCTAATAATTTCTTCACATGATAGCTTAGGGTGATCTCTTTCTCTTTTACCCTCTATTTCCAACAATCTTTCTCTTATATAGGGACATCTATTGGTCTACACAACACATGTTCATACCACCTAAGTCTACTTCCAGTTAATTTATTGCCAATGGGAGCTACTCCTAACTTTTCTCTGACGTATTGATTTTTAATTTTATCCTTTCTAGTAATTCCTATTATCCATCGGAGCATCCTTAGCTCAATAACGTGAAGACTTTGTTCATGTTTTTTCTTTAACATCCAACACTCCACTCCATACATGGTTGCTAGACAAACAACTATTTTATAAATTTTTCCTTTTAATTTATTTGTTATCCTCTTATCGCATAACACCCCACTCATTTGTCTGCATTTCATCCAACCAGTTGATATTCTACTCGTAACATCCTCATCAATTTATCCATTATTTTGTAACATTGAACCTAGAGAACGAAATCTATTAGTTTGGTTTATCAATTTTTCTTCAATCTTTAAAATTATGTTAGTCGACGCCTCATTATTAAATTTACATTCCATTAATTTCGTTTTATTTCTAATGTTTTTAAGTCCCTTAGACTCTAAGGCTTTTCTACAAGTATCTCCTCTCATTGCTAACCCTTCCCTTGAAGTGTAGACTAAAACTATGTCATCCGTGAACAACATACACCATGGGACATCTTGTTGTATATCATCAGTAATCTCATCCAAAACTATGATAATAAATGGGCTTAAGGCCGATCCTTGATGTAAACCCACTTTAGTCGTAAAGTCGTTATTTTCTCCACATATAATCCTCGCTCTAGTCTTTGTGTTATCATACATATCTTCAATAACATTAATATAATTCATAGGGATTCTTTTCCTCCTTAAAGCCTGTGAAATTATACACTACACTAAATCCTGTGAATGGTCACGCCCAACTGGTTGCAGACTTTGGCCGTGACCATATCAATTTTTGGTGTGACCATATTCACTACCAAAGTGAGTCATGGATGCTCTGAAAGTGGTTACGGCCCTAATCTCTGACCATTGTGGGTCACGGCCTTGGACCATGACCAGGTCGGGACCACCTTAGCGCCAAATCCATGCCAAAATTCCCTCAAAGTTTGGTCGGGGATGGGTCATGGACTTCGACCGTGACCAGATGCATGATGAAGCAAAATATACACACATTTGGGGTCACAGTTGTGGACCGAAACAAAATTTTGAAGTGGGTCATGGCTTGAGGCAGTGACCATCCCCATTTGAAGAGATGTTGAAGATGGCGCATGGTGGGTCACGGCCTAGAGCCGTGACCAGAGGTCATTTGAGCAGAATCATGGATGCGCATATGGAGAACTAATTGGTCGTGGAGTTTGGGTCACGGATCTAGGCCGTGACCAGATTAAACATAAAAAAAATGCGGCTCATTGAGACCTATTTTTCATTCTGCCATTTGCAATTTAGGGTTTTTTGGACTTCATCTAAGATTCGTGAAAGGTATGTGTGTATATGCATGTGTGCATTTCGACTTATTAATTTGTGGAAGCTGTGTGTTGTAAGGACACAATTCTCTGATTGAGTCTTAATGTAGTTTTGGCTCAATTTCGGATAAAAACGTTTATGTCATAGGATTGTTTTTAATTATATCCATTCAAGATTATGACCGGATAGTTGAAGACGTAGGGGCCAAGATATTAAAGCTTCGCCAAATGCCGTGTGTATTGTGCCTCGTTTCTACGTCATCAACATGGTTCCATTGCTCCTAAGGTATGAATGCATTTTAATATGTACAGGAGCTTGGAACAAGAGTTAATTGGGTGTAATTTATAATTTTTATAAATTAATTTTATCGACTTCGTTTTACTCAGAAAATATTTTTTAGAACTTTTCATAAAAAGTTTTGGGCTTAAAACTTAATATTTCTTTTTTCTGAGACGTCGTTCGATACACACTGGAATCTCGTTCGAACAAGATTGTCAGGTCATTTGAACGAACTGACATCTCGTTCGAACGAGATTTCTGACGATTTTCTTTTTCTTTTTTCATTCTGGAACATCGTTAGTAAATCCGTTCGAACGAAAAGTCGTTCGAACAAAAAAGTCGTTCGAATGAGTTTTGGTGAGAAATTTTTTTAGGCAGTTTTTGACAGTTTCCCACTACTTTTCCCCCTCTATCTTTTGCCAGATTTGGTAAGGTGCGGGAACCAACTTTTAGAACCAACTTTTTCATATTTTTCTATCTCCTAGAGAGAGTTTTAGAGAGCTTCAAATTCAAAAGAAAAAGTTCATGTTTTAAGTTTTTTTGTTTTCAAGAAAAAAATCATTAAACACTTGTGTTATACCCAATTGTTGTTTTAATCCAAGTTTCAATATATATATACTTTGCTTGGAGTTTTGGCACCGGTTTTTACTTTATCATTTGAAGAGTACGTTTGGGTTTCCTTCTACATCCCATAAAGAAGAAGTACATGTTTTCGCTGCGGCATTCTCATGTGGTGAAAGGCACCATATGTGGTTGACGGTTTCTTCCTAGTTCCTCATTGGTGGATTCCAAGGTTCCGGTGGAGTCCGGGATTGTCAACTAAGGGGAGGTCGATACAAGAAGGAGCATCGTGGATTAAATGGAGTCGAGTCGAGTGTTGTAAGTCTTTCGTGTCTTGTACTTGTAAAATACCATACCGTGGACTTATGGCTTGGGTCATCCGAGTTTTTTTCTCGTTGTGGATTTTTCCTCGTACATCACGGCATAGTGATTCATTATTTATTTTATCTTTTGCAAAACTCTCCTAGAACGCATGCTTAGGTAAAAAGATAAAATTGGTTTAAATCACTACTTAATTAAATTGGTGCTAAATTAATTTGGGTAATGTTTATGTTAATTTGATTTAATTGATCACTTAATTTTATAAATTTGGATTGGCCTAATTTGGTTATATTGAAAATATGACTTAGGCAAATTTCTAGGACTTGGGTTGAGTTAATTTTGTTTAAGTGAAATTAACATAAGTGTGTGTTTAATTTAATTTCACTTTATTTTATTTTCATTTGAGAAGAAATTAAAATGTGTTAATTTGTTTAAATTGAACCATCTCTCGCTTCCGCATCTTTAAAAGGAAATTGAAATTACTTTTAGTATAAGAAATTAAAATTGGGGGCCACGTGTTCTAACAAGTGGTATCAGAGTCGGAGCGCCAATTTATCGCGTCAAAGATTCGTTTGTCGGCTTTTATAATTTTTGTGCTTCTTGGATTTTTAGGTGGTTCATTTTTTTACTCACTCTCATTTTTTTGTATCTCTCGATGGGACGTCTTAATGATAATTTATCCTTTTCTAATGGTAATGAAGTTTTTGCTATTCGAGAGGAATTTAATGGGCTTAATAACTGTAATGAAAATTTAAGAGAATTAAATGTAAGATTTGCAAAAAGAATTAAGTTTCTTGAAAATAAAAATTCATGTTTTAAATCTAGAATTGAACTTTTGCAAACCCCACTATCTCAAAAAGATATTTTTCGTAAAAAGCTCATGGACATAAATTACAATTTTAATATTTTAGAAATGTCCAAGAAAGAGAGTGATTGTCGAGAAAAGACTCTTAGGGACAAGTTTGCTCACATTGAGGGGGATCGTTATAACCTTCTAGGAGTTATACAAAATTTAAAGGATTCTTGTAAAATTGTGGAGTCTAATTTATTACTTGAGTTCAAAATTTTAAAAATGAAAAATGACTTACAAGTCTCGAGTAGTAGTTGTAATGGTTCTAGCTCATCTAGTTCAAATATTTCCGTTGCTAAAGCTAAAATCATTGTTTATTTTAGAGGGTCAACTTTATCCAAGGACTTTAGAAAAGGTCACACCTTAGGTAACATTCCTCTTATTTACACATGCTTGCATTGTGGTAGGAAAGGTCACCTTAGGTCATTTTGTTTTGATCTTAAAATAAGCCATAGGAAGTCTATGTCTAGCATTAATTAGTTTCCAAATCTCATCATTTTAAATATATATCTATATGGGTTCGAAAATCTTTCTTAGACACGTTAGATATTAGATTTATTGATTCTCATTTCTTTCACACGAAACCTCCCTTGCTAAATTTAAAGGTTGGATGTGTTAGTTTTGTTTGCATACTCTAGCTTTTTGTTCCTCATATTATATATCATTGCTAGGTGTATGCTCGTTTAATCATTTTCTAGTTTATGCTCCATGCTTAATCACATGCTAGAATAATGATTTTTTTTTATCTTTTGTATTATATTTCCTTCATTTTTGTTTGCATTAAATGAAAAATAAAAAAAATATTTATGTTTATCATTTGGGTTTTTATCTCTTGGTAATTTAAGCGTAATGAAAAATTCAAATGATTTTTGTTTGTCTTTTGAGTATATATTTTCTTTTTGGTTAAAAATTGTCAAAAACTCAAAAAGATTTTTATTTTGTGTGTATTTTAGTTTGACACACTTTATGTGGCATATACTTGTGTTAGAATCCCATTTTTTTCGCTTTCATGTGGCTAGAACTTTTGGTTTAGATTGTCCATCCTTATTATGTTCTTTACCATGATTACATGGAGTAGTTATATTTTTTGTTGATATAATGCATTCTATTTTTATATGATTCAATTCACACATGCACGAGCTCATTTTGAAATTTTAACTTCATATGTATATTTGAGCTTTGTGAGGTGTTCTCCTACCAATCTTGTCATCCACATGTTATGTGACCTAGGAGGAGTAGTGCATGTCAAAATCCGTTGCACGTGAGATTTATCACAAATAAAATGTTATATATAAATGTGCACGGGGAAGGGCTCCGGAAGGATTTATTATCCTTGGCGAATAATAAGTCACTGTTTGCTTGGACCTAAAAGAAATACGTGGTCCAAAGATTTAAAAGAATAATGGCATTAAAAAGAAAAATAATTTCCAAGGCCTATGTTTAATTGATATATTTATTCAAAATATATATATGCTTATTGAGGGAGATTGGATGGTATATCAACGGTTGGCACAATGTCCATTTATCCTAGTTGTACTTTTAATGTCATGACTCTATTGGTTTGTAGAATCATCAAAAGTCTAGGCTTGTATGAATTATGTATGTTTGTTCATTGAGTTTAATCTATATTGTCACATGAGGTTATATTCAAATGTGATGAAGTTTGCAATCAATTGAGAACTTCGTGAACATGTTTTAAGTGTTTGGGTTTAAATTTAATTGTTACTAGTTCCCACCCTTACACTTCTGTTTCCATATGATACATTTTTGCCATACGAGTGTGAAAACCTTATCTTATTTTGTGTCATGTGTGTGTTTATATCTATATATGTGTACTTGAGTCTATAAGGTATATATTATGTATACATATATTTGATATTTTTTTTCTTTATCTTTGCCTTGCTTTCTAGTCCATCTATGCTTTAATTCATAATTGGTATCTATCTCGTTGCATTCTTTGTTGACTAAGTGGAGGTCGGTACAAGAAGGAGCATCGGGGCATGAAAGGAGGTGATTCGAGTGTTGTAAGTCTTTCGTGTCTTGTACTTGTAAAATACCATACTTAGTGGACTTATGGCTAGGGCCGTCTGAGTTTTTTTCCTGTTGTGGGTTTTTCCACGTACATCGTGGCGTAGTGATTCATTATTTATTTTATCTTTTGCAAAACTCACCTAGAACGCATGCTTAGGTACAAAGATAAAATTGGTTTAAGTCACTACTTAATTAAATTGGTGCTAAATTAATTTGGGTAATGTTTATGTTAATATTATTCACGTCATCACTTAATTTGATAAATTTGGATTGGCCTAATTTGATTATATTGAAAATATGACTTAGGCAAATTTCTTGGACTTAGGTTGAGTTAATTTGGTTTAAGTGAAACTAACATAAGTGTGTGTTTAATTTAATTTCACTTTGTTTTATTTTAATTTGAAAAGAAATTAAAATGGGTTAATTTGTTTAAATCGACCCATCTCTCGCTTCCGCATCTTTAAAAGGAAATTGAAATTACTTTTTATTGTAAGAAATTAAAATTGGGGGCCACGTGTTCCAACATGTGTGTATGGGTGTGTGCGTGTGTGTGTGTGTGTGTGTGTGTATAGATTTCTATTTTGCGTGTGTATGTGTGTGTGTGTGTATAGATTTCTATTTATATGTGTCTATGTGTATGTATGCATATATTTATGTTTATATGTGTGTATATGTGTGTGCATGTGTGTTTATGCGTGTAACTATGAACAAATTGTATTTTATGCCAATAAACCCTAGAAATTGTATTGGGGTTATTTTTTTGACAAAATATTATTCAAAATCCTACACATTATATTTTTTTGACAAAATAGTGTTAAATCGATTCTTAATAAGTAAAAAAATTACATATACCTTGTTGTGATTTTATAGAGGGTTATATGCATGCCATCATATTATATTCGGGGTTATATGCATGTCGTGATTTTTTTTGACAAAATATAATTAAATGGATTTATTTACATTGTATTGGGGAATATATGCGCCTCATTATTTTAACAAAAACTCCTACCATGTTGTGATATTTTAGTAATTCTTTACTTCGCTACTTTAAGTATAAGTCGCAAACATGAATGCACATTAATATAGTGAGATATCATTGGTTTCTATCAAAGAGTGTGCGGGGCACAAAATTTTGTCCAGTATAGTTTGTACGTGTGTGTACTAAAACTCTTGATGACAACCCTAATTTGAGGGATCTTTTAGTAGATTTAGAGGAAGATTGAGTATCAAAATATTATTTTATCCTTGTCAATCTTATTTGTATCCTATTATGATATTGACATTGTATTAATACTTTATTTTGATGTATGAATGTTTAGTTACATTTACGAATGTTTATCTTTGTCAATCTTATTTGTATCCTACCAGGTACTCTTTACTTTAGCTAAAGTAGTTATATAATTTTCAATCTTATTTGTAGGTGTTTATGAAGATGTTAGTAAATTTATTACAATAGTGTCGATAAGTGTACATGTTATCAAATTTGTTGGGTATGTTCTTGATTTGCCTATGAAAAAGTATATCAGATATCTTGCTGTTAATGTGCATTTTTTTACGTTTACGCCAAGATATTAGGAGGCTACAACTTGACATGGAACAAATGCAACTTCATTCCGTTCATTCATATTTTAACTTGACAGGTATGCCATAATTCTGTTGATTTCATACAGTTATGTTTCAATTTGAGGTTTGTTGTGATAAACTTGTTTGGATATGCATTTTAAAGCCTTAAAATGGACTGAAATAATGACAACTTCATTGATATTATAGGCACAAGGTTGATATTATAGGCACCCGGTTGATAGGTACTCTATCATATGACTTTACTAAATCTATAAAGACCATATATAAGTTTTTGTTCTTACTTCCACATATCTCCATTAACTATCTTAATAAGTAAATAGTTTTCGTGGTGGATCTCCCTGGCATAAATCCAAATTGATTGTCCAAAATAGTTGACTCATTTCTTATTCTTTGTTCGATAACCTTTTCTCATAATTTCATAGTGTGATTCATCAGTTTGATTCCTCTATAATTATCGCAGTTTTATATATCCCCTTTATTTTTATACAAAGGTATTATGGTGCTTTTCCTCCATTCATCTGGAATATTTGCTTCTCTCAAAATTTTCTTAAATAAGCCTCTTAACCTTTTGACCTCTAGACTTTCAAGGGTTCTCCACATCTCTATGGATATTTTCTTTGGGCCAACAACTTTATTATTTCCGATTTTCCTTATTAATATATCCACTTCTTTTTCATTAATTAGACATACCATTCTTATATTCGGTTCAATGTTCTCGAGATATTTTTTCTGATATTCTTCATTCAATAATCCTTACAAATACTCTTTCCATCTATCTAGAATTTCTTTATCATTAATTAATATATTTTAATTTATGTATTGAATACACTTAACTAGACCTATATCCCTTGTAAATCTATCTCTATTCTTTGCCAATTTATATATTTCCTTTTCACCTTCCTTTGTACCTAATTTATTATAAAAATTACCTAGTGTGTTTTGTTCTACATTTCTAATAATATTTTTTACATCATTTTTTAACTACTTATACTTTTCAAAATCTTCTTGATTTTTACTCTTTTGCTAGTCTTTGAAACTTACTCATTTATTTTGTTTTATCTTTTTCAATTCCTCATCGTAACACCAAGTCTTTTTTATAATGAATCTTTTTCTCTTAGTCTCACCTAAATATTTCTTACAAATTATCTCAATATCATTCTTTGTTATTTACCAAAGGTTGCTAAAATTGTCATTCCAATTCCACTTCATGTTTAACAGGAACATCTGTCTAAATTCAAGCTTTTGGCATCCTTTTAAATCCTTTCGTTTTATATTTTAATAACCTAATTTCTCTTTTTGGTACTTAAATCCTTTAATTGTTAAATCTATTACTAATAAGTGATGTTGATTTGTTAAGTTTTCACTTGGTATAACTCTAAAGTCTTTGCATGTGTACAAGTCCCTTCTTCTAAGTAAGCAATATTCTATTTGAGTTTTATTCTCTCTCCTTCCAAATGTTATTGAATGTTCTTCCCTTTTTTAAAAATGTGTTTGTTAAGTCTAGATCATATGCCTTAAAAAATTATATGATTGTTTCCCCTCCTTCAATTCTCTTACCAAAATCACAACCTCCATATATCCTTGGATAACCATCCTGTTCGACTCTTACATATCCATTAAAGTCACCGCCTAAAAATATGTTTTCATGCGTAGGAATTTGTTGTAATTGTTCATCCAGTACTATCCAAAATTATTTATTTACATTTAATCTAAAGTTCCTTGGGGCGTGTAAGAACTTATACTATTCAATAATGTTTTATCTAAGACGATCTTCATAATCATTAATCTATCTCCCCATATTTTAACATCCAAAATTTATCGTTCATATGGTGATCAACAACAATACCGACCCCATTTCTACGATTACCTATCTATCTCGAGTGAAATAATTCATAACCACTTCCCATCTCTCTAGCATTTTAACCCTTACATTTAGTTTCTTGTCGACATGCTATATTTATTTTCCTCTATTTTAAGGTATCCATAAGTTATTTATACTTGTCAGTTAGTGTTACTAAATTCCACATACTAAATCTGATTTTATGTATGTTATTTTTATTGAAGTTTCTTCTTTCAATTAGAGAATCCATGATAAGATTTGATATAAATTTTACAGTCGGCTGTCAACCTGACACTAACCCACCTCGTTTCACATCCGAACTAGGTCATCCACAACGGTAGAGCGAAAAACATCAATTAGTTAATTAATTAATTGAACTATTGGGTATATAAATAGCCATGTGCAACTGAAAACATGATTGATATGAACTTCCATCCTTAATTAATTGTCCTTTTTTACCATGTGGCCTGTAAAAAATTATGACATTGTCCCGGACTATGGAAAATAATTATCACGAGAAATGTCTAGGGTGTGTACTAGGCTTAGCATAAATGGAATGACAAATATATTAATTGACTTTAATGCCATTTCATACATACCCTCCAACTTCCTACTTAACTTATGTTTCCATATTCTTGTATAAAAGCGTCGTTTAGCTACTTTGAAATATTCAAATCACCCTTAAACATTCTTATATCATTATAATATATTTTCAAAAAAATTCCCATTAACGAGTTAGAGCGATTTGATAAATGCTACACCATATGTGTTATTATAGGAAGTAGACATTTCCCTATTATGTATATTTAAAAATTTATTCAGTTGTATATTGATTTGTTATCTTTGGGTTTGTTACTTTCAAATTATTAAGGTAGTTTAAATGGATGCAGGACATTGTAAAGTGGGCTCCCTGTTCATTTAAAAACGTGTAATATTATGAGTTCATATTACATGTTTTATTATGGATTTCAAACTTTATTAAGATAAATATTATTCTGTGAAATTTGAGATATAATTTGATTGACACTTAAACTTGTGAGGATGTAGAATGGGTAACTGAAATTATTACTACACTAATAAGATATGTTCAATTCATGCAAGCAACACATAAAGTTGATTTTTTAGGATTTTTCTATTTTTCTTCTTGTGAATGTCTCAATTTTTTTGAACTTCTTAGAAATGGAAGACAAAATGTGCCAACATATATTCACTGCTATTACTGGAAACTATATTATTGCACATGGGTTTGTAATTAATTTCATAATCCACTATTATGTTAATATTTCTATTTTCACATAATTTCTAATGAAAATTTTCAGTTATAAAAAACAAACTCACTAATTAGATAACCTATATTTACACGTGCAAGGCACGTGTGCACTAATAATTAATTTAAATATTTAATGCATCAATGGGTTGAGTTTTCAGATGACCCGACCCGACACAATAAGATTCAAGTCAACATGAACACGACAAGACATGATAACCTATTTTTTTCTTAATCCGAACACGACACGTTTAAAACACAACACAACACGAAAAGATAACTTGATAAGTAAGTGCAATTTGATTAGACACGATTAGACTCGATCCAACACAAAAATCTACTTAAATTTAATCAGAGTTTTATCAATTAGTGAGGAATTAAAAAAATAATGGGTCAAATTAGTGAGTTTATAATATGTCTAAATGGGGTCGATAGTAGGTCTAAATAGGGTCTATATCTTATCCTTTATTGGATATATATTGGGTCATTATCATGTCCAATTCGGTTCAGTTTCATGGAAGAAATTTAACATGAACAAGACATGACCTGCTGGCTTGTCCAAAAATACAAACCCGAACACAAAATGTTGTGTCAATTTCGTTACAATTTAGTTTCATTTCGTGTCATTTTATCGTTTCGTTTCCAAATTTCAACCCCTAAATTTAAATGCCCAAATGAATTAACCAATTGATGCTTTTAAATCTTAATCAAAATAAGCAAAGATCGTGACATGATATGCAAGTGGTGTTAAGTTCAAATGGGTATACTTGAAACATCGGTAAAATAAAATCTTTTAGCAATGTCCTTTGGGATAATTTTTTTTTTCTATTTTTACTTGAAACATATATGCAATATGCATTTGTGACATATTATTTAGTGAATTAGTTTTACTTTAAGACCCAAAAATATTTTTAATGCAATTTTGGATTTAAAATGTTCGCTCCCTATCTTTTGCGATCCATCTTGACATTTTACAATATTATTTTTAAAAAAAGCATCATAAAAAGTAAAAACAAAACCTAAAATACAAATAATAAAAATTCGGGGCTCAAATTATATTACATATGCAACGTAGTATACAAATAACACCTTATGTTTTTTCTACTTGGACAAATATTCCATTCAGGTCAACTAGTGCTTACCTTAGACTATTCCCTCCACCCCGAATAAGTCCTGCGAAACAAAGATTACTTTTTGCAGTCCGTGGCCCGATGTTTATGTTAGCATAGGGTTTGAAACTCATGACCCTAGGGTTATAAGCCCCTTAGTCATGAGTACGCAACCACTCAATTAACCCCTTGGGGTTAACACCCTATATATAGTTTGTTATTTCGCAATTTAAAATAGGTACATGTAACCTATCTTTTTATGATTACATGCTACTAGAAACAAGGAACACATGTACCTCAGTTAAATGTTAAAATCTATGGAAAATGTTTTATAGAAAGATTATGAGGTAACAAGAATTGATGGCCGAGGACATTGCAAAATAGAAAAATGAAAGCATTAAATTTGTGGCCATTTGGAAAATTTAAATGGGAATAGAAAGGAAAAAATGGAGGTTTAATTCATACAAGTTGATTTTCAATACTTTTCTTGTTGAAAACATAAATTCATAGTGTAAGATATTTTTCATCAATATTAATGTCATAGTCCAACGAAATATGCAAACATGATCATATTAAGAGGAAAATATTACACAAGAGATACAATTTTTAGCCTTAAATATTGAGGAAAGAAAATTTTGATCAAAATAGGAATAGGTTTCTCTTTAATATTGGGTTTGAGAGTCGAACTTCAGATATAACCCTATGAGGGATAGGTTGCTCTTAAATATCCCCCGCTTGAGGGGCATTGCTGCTGTGATCAAACATTATAGGTTCTTGTTGGTGAAAGCTTTCTTAAAGGGAGAACAACCGTTTCCCACAGACGACACCAATTACGATGACAAGAAATCTCAACACAAATTATAAGTAAATGCAATCACCAGAAAAATAAAGAATAAGAATAAGAATAAGAATAATTACACACAACACAAGATGTACGCGATTCAGCAAATTGCCTACGTCCACGGGGGTGCTCTCAGTTTATATTTATCTTTTCTCCAGAGGTGTATCTTCAGTTACATGCCCTATGCCCCGAGCCAGGGGTATAAAATATACATGAAATTTAGGAGAGTGGGGGTATTGGGTACCCACACGTTAACCCACTATCCCTAGAATATCTCCTGAGAGATTTTAGGAGTAGACTGGGTCGTCCCTATTAACCCTCTCTCGTTATCCATAGTTTGAATTTTTGGCTGGACGCTTCCTATTTTTAATAGGGCTTAGTCCGGATACTCCTTTGGGATTCCAAAGAGAGAAGTGGTACCCACATAAGTATATGACTTATTCCCCGAACAAAACATTTTTTTCAGTCATAGATTGATTTAATATTTTCACGATTCCCATAAAGTCTATGACATGTTTAATTGAAAACGTAGTGGCCAAGCTTCAATGAAATATCTTGTCGTGTTTTACCAGAGCACGTTTCACGTCTTGAATGAATTCTGATCTCTCAAGTATGAATGCGAATGTTTATGAGACTTGGAAAAATATTTTAAAGGACGAATATTTTGTTTATAAATGATTTAAAAGGATTAAAAGGATTTTTTAAGCTTTTAACTTCGTTTATTTTGAGATAAGAATCATTTAGAGTTGTATGAAACACCAACTTCACTTTAAGGTGCTTCAAACGACATATGATGTCGTTCGGACGACATCTCAGAGTCGTTCAAATGACTTGTGGATCTTATTAGAACTACCTGCCGACTTAACATTGTTGTTTAAGGAAGAGTTTGCTCAAAATTTTGAGGGGGTGCAGAACTAGTTTATAGTTTATCAGTTTCGTTTTTCTACACAAAATTTTCTAAGGCTTTCAAAGATTAAAAACCATCCTTAGAGTTTAAAAATAAGATCTTTCATATTCTATTACTATAGGGATCTTGTTTGCATCATCTGGAATTGTTCATCACTTTGGGTTTTGCGATGAAGAAATAAAGGGGTTCGTGTTTTAAATCCATACACGGTTTGCCAAGTTACATCACTAGACACCGAGAGATTCGTGGATGCATGTGTTGTGGATAAGTATTGTAGAAAAACTTCTGCGTGGGCACTGTGGAGGAGTGGATAACGAGAAGAAGAATATCAAGGCATGTGGTTCGAGTCATTGTGTAAGTCTGTCTATCTTCCTTTGTAAACTCCGCATCATTGTGATTTTCTGGCATAGGCTATCAGAGAATTTTTCCCTTTTTGGTTTCCTCCTACATTCGACGTTGTAAAATTTATTTATTTTTCTTACTTTAATCACCTCGATGCATGTTTAGGATCAAACTATATTAAATTGGACAAACTTGAATTTGTTTCATAAACTTGGTGCGTGTAAAATTTGAAAAAGTTTTTTTTGATAGAAAAGTGTTTTTGACATCCTCAAAGAACATTTGAAGAAAAAGAGCCCTCTACCCTCATGCGTGAGGGATATTTGGTTATAACGGTTTTGCGCACGTGGGATCTGTAGCCCACGCGATACACGCGCTCAACCAGCTTCCAACTATCGACCGTCATGGTCAAGTCGAGGCCGAGTTGCCAAGTAGGATCCTCTGATGATATGATGATAGTCATGTTGAGATGTCTCCAATTGACCCTCATCCTCCAAGGGATGGACGAGGACGAGGATGAGAGTACTTGATCTATAATACCAATACTGATTACGTCTTGAGATGAACACAAGGCATCAAGTGATCTGCAAGAGGCCAAGGGCGAGGCATTGCATGTTAAGTCCTAGGACGAGTCATAATTATTTCTGCTCAAAGGTCTGACACTGGTCGAATTTGTCCGAGTGAGTCCAGTATGTGAATGAGGCTATACTTTGTATATCAATCACCCCCATTCCTTACTCTTCAATGTGAATGGAAAGCTAATGGATAAAGCATCTCTTACCAACATTGATGTTGTATTGATGATGAGATGTTATTAATTGTTATCGGATGTCCTTTTATATGTCAGGTCTATAACATTGAATGTAGAACTTGAACATGACACTTGGCAGTCATCCTATGGGTCGACCTGTGTCCCAACGATGACGGATGTAAGTGTATGTTAGGGTATTGTTCCCTAATGATAAATCGTTTTCTCTTTCACTTTTTATTCTTCGCGCGCAAGATCCTCCTCTCTCTAGAACCAGTCTCTCTCTCCGCTCAGGTTTAGGCATTTTCAAGCGATATTTAGGTCTAAATCTATTTTTGCAATCTTTCACTTCTTCCAGGTAATGTCTACGATCGACTATTTCAAAAAAATTCTCTTTTTTGGTATTTTGAATTTTCATATTTTGCGACGAGCTTAGTTTTTCTGATAGCCTTCATTGGTAGTTCCAGGGCTGCCATTAAGTGGGTTTATTGGAGGTTTGGGTGTTTAACTATTAAGTTTTTAGGTTTTATGACTCTTTTCGGACTAGACAATTAAATAAATCAGTTATTTAACTCTGGTATAACTCCGACGAAGGTATTCTTGATTGTTCTTGGGCTATTCTTTATATAAAATGATTCAATTTTCTATTTTGATCCTTTCATAAAGAGCAGTCGAACATTAACTTGTTCATACATTTTTAGCCTTTGTTTTACCGAAGTTGAGCCTCAGCCAATTGAATGTTGAAAACCCTCTATGAACTAGTTAAACAATACCCGACACTTAGGGATAGATTCTTTAAGGAGATACGTAGGGTTGAGATTGAGGCTGAGAGGCAGCGCAAAGTCGGGGTCGACCTCACTCGTCTAATTTTTCCCATTCCCTTAAAGACCATCCGACCTCCTCTAGTTGAGGTTAAAGATACGAGATGCCTGACTCATCCTCAACTCAAGCCAAAAGTTGAGATTCCTTTGAAGGGGCTATAAGATTGTTACCCACACAATCTATGGAGTCTGACAATGCTGAGAGCTCATCTTGGACTTCATCTTCTTATCTAGCATAGTCATCTGGGCAAGACAACTCTTCATTTGAAATTATCTCGAACCCTACTGAGCCGAATGTCAATGTCATTATTCCTCTACATATGTTCCTCTCATGGTCATGACCAAAAGTGAATTCCAAGAGAGGTTTCCAAATGGAGCCCCGACCGCTGAAAAATTTGACGATGATAATAATTCTGAGGTTGGGAAACCAGTTGACTATGATATGCTGAATACTTTCGGTCTAATATGAAAGAGTCTGGTCTTCTCCTTTAAAGACATTTATATGTCGTTAAGTTTGACATATTAATGCACATCCTGGACAAGGACGAGAGAGTATTCAACAATCGAAATGGTGAAGATGCCATTTATGACCAGATGTTTGATATCAGTGTCAGATTTCCATTCCACCCTTTTATCTTAGCTATTTTATTTATCCTGTCAGTTTTTCCTTCCTAGCTAGCCCCCAACTCATGGAGAACATCCTTGGATATATCTCCCACTGGGAAAATACATTTGTCGAGGAGCCTTTAGTAGAAATTTATAGGTCCTGGTATAACATCGTATCTTCCAAAAACCAAGTCGGTTATTTTGACTTAGGGCCTAGGAAACAAGATAAGAAGATTATTAATGTTTCCTAGATTTCAAGTCATCATTAAAATCCAATATTCTTCTTCATTTCTAGGGCCTGTGAATTTTGGTCGATGCTGACCCTTCTCAGGATGAGCTGAGGATTCCATGCACATGGGCTAACCCCATTCATGTCAGCCAAGTTGGACCCCGACCTCATTATTGATGATCATAACACGATTGACTATTTAAGGGATTAAGGGAGGATGGCGCCCTTGTCAAATTTTAGGATCTCATGACTCCTGACTACCTTGAGGAGTCTGGTCTGGGAATTAACCCCTGGATTCTCTGTGTGAGTTACTAAACTTTCTTTGATAAAGTCTTTTTTCGTCTCTTGAATTTATGACTTACTAATTTTCTTTTTCTTTTTTATACCATCATCCTCATATCTCTGATGATCTTTGGTACATGACGGCCCCCATCTAAAAGGTTTCATACTCAAAAAAGGAGGTAAGAAAACTTCTAAGAAGACGAATACTGGTGGAATAATCAATGTTAAGGCTGGCCACTAAAGAAAGGATCCCACTATTCCTTCAGATGCTCGTTGAGAGCGTGAATAGAGGTAGAGAGTCAATCCACCCCATCTACATCAGTGCCATCATCCTTAAATTGTTCTTCTTCGTAAGACTTTGATGCTTTTTGGGCTGCCAACATAGCCCAACTGAGGGCATGCCTAGAATTTGTCATTCTATCGGCGTCGAGGTCAATGGCTTCTAGGTTTGGTGTCCCTTCTAAAGGGGACTATGGGTTTCTATGGAAGATGCACCCCTTAAAGACCTATGACTTTGGTCTTCATCACCTGGTGCAGGTATCGATCTTGTCTTTATTTTAATTTCGTTTTGTCTAATTTTTTCTTTGGTTTATAATGACATTTGACTACTTCTATTTCTCTCTAGTCGATGTGCTCCTTCACCTCTACCACAAAATAGATCACAAAAACCTTTTCCATAATTCAAGAGGGTGAAAAGGCCCTCCATGACACGACTGACCTTAAGAGAGAGCTGAAGGAGACTAAGAGGACCCTTGAATAGTCTAAGATGGATCATGACAGTGTCCTAAAGCCTAAGGATGGAGAGCTGATAACTTAGGCTACAATACACGTTATTGACCTTGTTGTGACCGTGTAAAATGCTAAGGACGAGGATTTTTCGACTGAGGCCATTCAAAAAATTAAAGACGAGGCTATTTAGGCCTACAAAGCATCAGATGATTTGGGCAGATTTTAGGTGGAATACCTCGAGCGAGGTATCAATACGGCTAACCTACGGGTCGTCATAAAGTTAGCGAAGGTCGTTTTATCCATCCTCTTTGAGTTCGAGGCCCCTGACTTGGAAGATCCTTTCTTGGTCTCAGCTCTAGACTATGTTGAGTTCCATCCCCCAGTCGAAGAGGATGAAGAAACGGCTGAGGTTCTAGTTGAGGGTGACATTAACACAACCGGTACTGTTGGGGATGCTCAAGCCGAGGTCGATAGAGAAGGGGTGGTCGTTGATGCTGATTCAACTCTGTAGGGTGGCCGTTTGTTGCCGACACCCTTTATTTTGTAATGAAATTTTGTTGTGAATACTTGGTCTTTTGTGATTCCTTTGTAATGTTAACACTCATACTTGTTGATTTACTTTTTGTGTATCAATGATGTGTAATTGTTTTTCCTAATCTCTTTCTCATCTCGGTTTGAATGTTTAAATTATCCCTTATCTTGAGTTATAAGATTACTCTTGTTCATAGCTGAGAGCTCAATTAACAACAATTAATCCATAATTGAATGATTTTTGAATTTTAATTCACCATATAAATGGTATTTAATCATAAGCCTGCTCTTATCATTTTGAGAGTGTATGGACGAGTGATGGTTCGTCCTATACTTTCGTCTTGATCGAGAGACTTTTTTACCAAGTTAATGATATTTAGTTAAACCATAATTAAATGATTTTTGAATTTGAATTGACCAAATTATGATGTTTAATCATAAGTATCCTCTCGTCATTTTGAGAGTGTATTGACGAGTGACGGCTCATCCTACACTGTCGTCTCGGTCGAGAGAGTTTTCATCCAAGTTAATGATGTTGAGGTAAACCATTATTAAATGATTTTTGAACATTAATTCATCCAATTAATGGTGTTTAATCATAAGTCCCCTCTCGTTGTTTTGAGAGTGTATGGATGAGTGACGACTCGTCCTACACTGTTGTCTCAGCCGAGACAATTTTTCACCAAGTTAATGATGTTGAGACAACCACAATTAAATGATCTTTGAATTTGGATTCATCAAAATATGGTGTTTAATCATAAGTCCCCTCTCGTTATTTTGAGAGTGTATGGACGAGTGACGGATCATCCCAAACTTTCGTCTCGGCTGAGAAACTTTTTCACCATAAAAGATGGTGTTATCATGATGTTCCCCCTCTCGGTGTTATTAAGAATCCATAGAGAGGTCTGCCCCGACCGGAGTGTCAGGTCACCGAGAGAGAAATAATATTATTTCACCACATGACTGATGTTCTATAGCTTATTAAGAATTGAAACATATAATTTGACCAATTAACACAACAAGAATAGAAGAGAACACTTGCAACTTTTCATTCATTGCTTATTTTAACACATGTCTCATACAATGATAAAACAAAATTTTTACAACATTGTATTGGTAACATTTCTTTAAACGATCAACATTCTATGGGTTGGAGAATGGATCTCCCTCCAAATTTTCAAGCTGATATATGCCACGAACAACTTCCTATGTAACTTTATAAGAGCCATACCAGTTTACATGAAGTTTATTCGGCTTTTTCCAAGATTTCTTCAAAACTAAGTCGCCAACATCTAATATCCTAGCCTTCACCCTCTTATTATAATTACTGATAGTCATCTACTTATAGGATGCCTGCCTAACCTCAGCGTCCTCTCTCCTTTATTCAATGAGGCCTAGATCTAACCTCCTATCTTCAATATTTGCTTATGGTCTATATGTCTGAACTCTATGACTTGATGGGCCAATCTTTGTAGGTGTCACTGCCTCTGAGCTATAGGAAAGCATGAAAGGGGTCTCCCCTGTAGGAATTCTTTATGTCGTCCTATAGGTCCACAAGATGGATTTCACATATTTAGTCCAAAGACCCTTGGCTTCTTTTAATTTCTTCTTAATCCCATCCAATATAGTTGTGTTAGTAACCTCCATTTGACCATTTACCTGAGATCATCCTGGAGTTGAATAAACAACCTGATGCCAACCCTCTTACAATAGGCCTCCAAAGCTTCATTTTTGAACTATTTTTCATAGTCTGATATCAAAGTGTGGGGTAGACCATGTCTACAAATGATGCTTCTACAAATTAATTTGAATGTCTTTGTCGAGGTGTTGGTTGTCATGGCCTCTACCTCATTTCATTTAAATAAATAGTTAATCACAATAAGATACATGTAGTTTTCGATCGCCCTGGGAAAGGGTCCTACTAAATCAATTCCCCAAATAAAAAAATGTCCAAGGAGAGGTAATATATGATAGAGGCTGATGAGGGATGCTGACATATCTCTGGCATTTTTCACATCTCTTCAAATAACTGGTTGCATCTCTGGCCAAGCTCAACTACCAATACCCCTATGTGACTACCCTCTTTGCTAATTACCTATATAACTAGACAAGCAACCTTAATGTATATCTTTTAGGATACATTATACTTTTATTGGATAGGCACATCAGAGTAAATGGAGGAGGAATCATTTCTTATATAAAATATCCCCAATGACTAAGAACTTAGCTGCCTTATACCTCATCTTCTTCCTTTCTAGCTTTGACTCTGGTAGTTCCCCTTCCCTTATATACCGGTTGAGAGGATCCATCCAAGATGCACCTATCTATAGATTTAAGCATAACACCATGTTGTCTTCCTCTTCGATGGTCGGCCGATGTAGGATCTCCGCAGGCACCGACCTTTTAATCTCTGTTTTAGTCGATGACACTAATCTCGCCAAGGCATCACTCGTCTATTGTCTAGCCGAAGGATAATTTTTATATTTACTTAATTTAAGTCTTTTGTTATTTCTTTTACCACGGATAAGTACTTGGCCATTCTCTCATCTTTTGCCTCGTACACTTATAGGATTTGATTTACTACCAACCTGAAGTCACTGCGAACCAACAACTAACCAACATTCACTGCTCTGGTGAAGGACAAACCTGCTAAAAGAGCCTTGCATTTTGATTCATTGCTGGACACCTTGAAAATGAATCTCAAATTGTACTCTATATCATTACCGTCTAGGGAATTCACTATCAGGACAACTCCACTCCCTACTTTACATGAAGAGTGGTCAAGAGTTTTGTAGAGAATTTGCCCTCTTCTAAGGCTCCTTACTTGAACAAAAACTTTTCTTCTTCATTCTTTGCTGCAACAGCTGTTGGACTATTTGTCTTAACCTCACTCGGGCTAGGACTTGCTTGCTCTGGCTCATTGACTAAATCTGCAAACTCTTTATTATTATCCTCGTTCCAAGTGAACTCAGCTACAAAATCTACCAAAGCTTGTCCTTTAATAGTTATTTTTACCTACTAGATAATTTCATGTTCTCCCAACTCAATCGACCAGGCCATTAACCTACCAAATTTCTCGAGTTTATAGAGGACATATCTGAGAGGAGAGTCGATAAGGACGATAATTGTGTGAGCCTAGAAGTAGGGTTTCATCTTTCTAGATTCATGTATAAGAGCATAAGCCATCTTCTTCATCTTATGATACCTTTGCTTGACCCCTTGAAGGTCCATGCTATTAAAATAGACTAGCTTCTGCACTCCCTCATCATCTTGTATAATGGTTGTGTTGATTACTGACTTGGACACAAACAGATGTAGGTATAACTTTTCACCCTAAACTTATCGAGATAAGAGAAGTAGGGAGCTGAGGTAAGCCTTTAACTTTTAAAAGGCATTCTTGCACTCCTTATTCCACTCAAATGCTTTTCTCAACACTTTAAAGAAGGGAAGACACTTGTTTGTAGCTCTTAACCCAAATCGATTCAGTGTTGCCACTCATTAGTCAGCATATAGATGTCTTTTATGTTTTTGGAGTCTTCATCTCCACCAAAGCTTTGATTTTTTCTGACTTAGCCTCTATCCACCATTGATTGATAATGAACCTTAAAAACTTGCATGCACTAACCCCGAATACACACTTTGTGGGATTTAGCTTCATTCGATATTTGTCCATCGTATTGAAAGTATGCTCGAGGTTGGCCACATGATTCTCACCCTTAAGGCTCTTGGTTATAATGTCATCAACGTATATCTCCACGGTCTTGCATATTTGATCCTCCAACATCTTATTTACTTGCTTTTGGTATGTAGCCCCAGCATTCTTGAGGTCGAAGGTCATGACCTTATAGTGGTATATACCCTTGTCCATAATGAACGAAGTCTTTTTGGCATCCGTTGGGTCCATGAATATCTGATTGTAGCCTAAGTAGGCACCTATAAAACTTATCAGTTCATGCCCATCTATAGAATCAACCATTTGATCAATTCTCGATAAGGGGAAGCTATTTTTGGGGAATAACTTATTCAGATCTGTGAAGTCAACACACATCCTCCACTTGCCATTGTGTTGAGGCACACTAATAGCATTAGCTAACCATTTTGGGTAGATAACCTCTTTAATAAAGTCAGCCTTGTCTAGCTGCTTATCCTAATCTCTAATAACTACGTAATTTTCCCTCTAGTATATCCTCTACCTTTGTCAAACTGGCTTAGCTCCCTCGTCTACATTTAACTTATGGCTTTAGGAGGGTAGTCCCCATAAACCTGGGAGTATAGCAATATAACTTTAGATGTAACCCCTATAGGTATGGTGATAAACGATAACCCAAGATCTCTTTAATAAATACAAGCGAAAGTACAGTATTGTATATAATCAAAACTGAGATTGAATTCGCAAGTCTCTCATGTATAACTCAAATAAAAATAAAGGAAACTTAGAAGAAACTTATTCAAATGGGAGAGAGAATTAATCACCCTAAATACACCTTGGCTGGTAGCCAACACACCAACAACCTCCGGAGGATCCCTGCTTAGCTATTAAAAGCTTCACTGTAAATGACAATAGTGGGTGAGTAAAACTCTAGTTTGCAATAACTTATCTCTGATATATTCTCTTTCAAGTAATAAAATCTCTAGAAATAACTCTAAGAAGAACTATCCCTCTCAAAAATGGTTGAGGCCAATAAATATCCCAATATAATTCCCGAGATGCCTCAATCCTTCATAGTTGTGAAAGACACCCTCTCCTACTTTACATGACAAATAATAAATGCATGATGGGCCAGCCTGTCCTACGTCATAAACATTAAATGCCAAGACATACGTTTAGCCCAACCACTGTGCCTCATAGGACAGTCACAACAGAGGTATCTCACCAAATTGTTTGAAATCCCCAATACCACAGTGGTTTACTCAAGTACGGATTAAGAAGTGTTTAGTTGTCTAATGACATCACCTAAAGTAGATGTGACATTTGGTAGAGTGTTATTTGGGTCAAAACTCAATATACAATGGAACTCAAGGCTACCCCACACAAGCTTCCATGGTGAAATATCTCTCAGTGTTTTACCAGGTGTATCTAAGATGGTTAAGACAATCCTTGATGCTACCTCACTCCTCAATCATCCAAACCAAGTCCCTCTGTGAAAACTGTTGAACCCCAATTTTTAAATTTTCTTTTAATTAAAAATATTATTTCCTTTTATATATATTCAAGATGCGGAAGTGTAAAGAAGTGTGATGGTTCAATAACAAACGAATTTCAATTTCAAATTAAACTTAAGTAAAAATTAAATAAACACACACAAATATTAAATTTCACTTAAACCAATTAATTCAAGTCCTCGAATTTGCCTAAGTCATATTTTCATTTAAACAAAATAGGCAAAACTAATATTAATGCATCACTTGAATTAAATAAATAATTACCCAATATTTATTTTAGCACCAAAAAAATAAATAGTGATTAAATCAATTTTATCTTTTTACCTAAGCATGTGTTCTAGGTGATTTATCAAAAGATAAAATAAACAATCAATCCACTACGCCGCGGTGTACGAGGAAAAACCCAAGACGGGAAACAACCTCGGACGGCCCTAGCCACAAATCCACTAAGTACGAAATTTACAAATACAAGACAGAAAAGCTTACAACACACGACTCGATCCCTCTCAAGCCCTGACGCTTCTTCTTGTAGATACCTCTTCCTAGCGGATAACCTTGGAGCTCCATTGCGGTCTCGGAATCCACCGATCGGACTTTATATGGTCACCATCACCCGAACTAGGAGCCTTTCTCCAAGTGGGTAAATCAACATAAAACAACTTCTTCTTTGTCGGATTTAAAAGCAAACCCAAACACTCTCTTCAATTCGGTGTAGAGATAAACCCGATGCCAAACTCCAAGAAAGATATATATATATGAACTTGGATACATAAAACTATGGGTGAAAACTAGAGTGGTAAATGATTTTCTCTTTGAAAATTAACACTCAAAACTTAATCTTTTTCTTTTTATGATTTTGCTCTCTAAACACTCTCTAAGAGTTAGAAGGATATGAAAAAAATATTTTCACAAAAGTGATTCCCGCACATATTAAAGTCTAAAAATAGTTGGTTAAGAATCAAGTGGGGAAGTGGGTGAAAACTACTCAAAACTGTCAGAAAATTGTTCCCGTTGGAAACTCGTTCGAACGACATTTCGTTCGAACGACATCTCGTTCGAACGAGTCTTCTAACGAAGTTCCAGTATGAACTCGTTAGAAGATTGTTAGAAATCTTGTTAGAACGACAATCTTATTCTAACGACATTTCGAACGAAGTTCCAGTATGCCACAATGGGAAGTCGTTGGCATGTTCGTTCGGATGACATTTTCGTTCGAACGACAAACTCGTTCGAACGACTCTATCGAGCGAAAAATCAGAAAGTAGAAAAATTCAATTTTAGTCCAGAAAACTTTATAAACTTATTTAAAGTTTTAATTAGAAATATTTCTGAAAATAAAAATGCAGTTTTAGGTAAACCTAACACCCGATTAAACTTGTTCCAAGCTCCTATATATATGATATTGCATTCATATCTTGGGAGCATGGAACCATAGTTGATGATGTAGAAATGAGGCACACAAACCGGCATATTGATGAAGCTTTATACTCTTTGCCGCTACATCTTCAACAAACACTTCATAGGCTTGAGAATATTACAACTAAATACAATCCTATGAATAAATGTTTTTGTCCGGAATTGAGCCAAAACTATATATGGACTCAATTGGAAATTTGTGTCCTGATAAATCTCCCCCTTTGGCTATTCCGGGACAAAAACCCAACAAGAATCCTAAAGGGCAGTCAAGCTCACTAGACTCAAAACATAACCCACCCAAACTTGACTCAACCCAAGGATCAAACGCTTTGCCATTGAAATATGCCGACTTTAGAAGAGTTCCTGCACACTTAAGCAAACTCATCAAATGAATAGGGAATATCAAAGTATTTAAAGCAATTAAAATAAATACTCCTCCAAAATTAATTCTCCCCTTTATCAAAATGATTAACCCAAGAAGTTATCTACTCCCCCAAGTTAAATCTCCTAAACTTAGGTAAGATTATAAAAGGATAAGATACCATTTCTCCCCTTATCATTTTCTCCCCCTTTTTGTTCAGGAATAGTCAAAGGATAAAGAACAAATATAAAAGCATGTTGAAGCTTAAAGTGATAAGACATGAAAGCATATGGGCAACAAAAGCATAACTAATCCAAGATAGATACCAAAACTAAAGTATATGCAGAGAAGGACTAGAAAGCAAGGCAAAGGCAAAACAAAATATCATATATATATATATATATATGTACTAGAAATATATCAATAATGCACACGCACATATATATAGATATAAACACACAGATGACATAAAATACAATAAGTTTGCACACTCGTATGGAAAAAATGTGTCACATGAAAACGGAAGTGTTGGGTTGTGAACTAGTAACGATTAAATTTAGACCCAATCACTTAAAAACATGTTCACGGAGTTCTCAATTGATTGCAAACTTCATCACATTTGAATATATCATCATGTGACAATATAAATTGAACTCAATGAACAAACATACACAATGTATACAAGCCTAGCATATTGATGATTCCACAAACCAATAGAGCCATGACATGAAATACGCAACTAGGATAAACGGACATTGTGAAAACCGTTGATATACCATCCAATCTCCCTCAATATGCATTTATATTAAATTTAAATGAATATATCAATCAAACATAGGCCTTGGAAATTTATTTTTCATTTTAATGTCATATTATTTGTTTTTAGGCCTTTGGACCACGTATTTCTTTAGATCCATTCAAAAACGGTGGCTTACAATCGCAAAGGATCACTTTGCCCTTTTGGAGCCCTTCCCCATGCACATTTATATTTATCATGTTTTTATTTTTTTCACACAAATCTCACGTGCAACGGATTTTGACATGCACTAGTCCTACTAAGTCACAAATACGTAGATAACAAGATTGGAAGGAGAACACCTCACATAGCTCAAATATACATATGAAGTTGAAAATTCAAAGGAGCTCGTGCATGTGTGAATAGAGGCATATAAAAATAGAATCCATTTAAACAAAACAAAAATCCAACTACTCCATGTAAGCATGGTAAAGAACATAATAAGGATTAACAATCTAAACCAAAAGTTCTAGCCACATGAGAGCATTAAAGATGGGATTCAAACACAAGTGTATGCCACATAAAGTGTGTCAAACTAAAATACACACAAAATAAAATCTTTTTGAGTTTTTGACATTTATAACCAAAAATAAAAATATATACTCAAAAGACAAACCAAAATTAGTTGAATTTTTCTTTAAGCTTAAATTATCAAGAGATAAAAACTTCAAATGATAAACAAAAATCTTTTTGTATTTTTCATTTGATGCAAACAAAATGAAGGAAATATAATACAAAAAATAAACAAAAATCATAATTCTAGCATGTGATAAGCATGGAGCATAGACTATAAAATGATTAAACAAGCATATATTTAGCATGTGAATATAGCATGAAGTACAAAAGCTAAAGTATGCAAACACTAACACATTCATCCTTTAGATTTAGCAAGGGAGGAAGCATGTGAAAGTAAATGAGAATCAAAAACCCTATTTTGCAAGGCAACCAAGTCGGATTTCCTAACCCAAATTAATGAAGAATGACTATCTTGGGGTGTAGGAACTTTAACTACTGTGGTTACTTTACGATGGGATTTTCTAGTAATTCGTTTAAGATCAAAACAAAATTTCCTAAGATGGCCTTTTCGACCACAATGAGTACAAGTAAAATTATGTCGAAATTTGGTACCTAAGAAATGATCTCGAAAGGCTTTCCTAGTAGATTCTCCTAAAACATTAGTTTTGGCTTTATGAGTAGATTCATTACAAGTATTGAAGCCTAAACCACAAGTGTCATTTTAATTTGGACCGTTCCTAATATTTTATCTAATTTTTCCGAACGACGCTCCAAATCAAATTTGACATTACTAGAGTCTTTTAATTTATTTTGCAATTCCAAAATGTTAGACTCTAATAAAAAAAATTTCTCTTCAAAAGCAAGAAGCTCCTTTTTCAAGGATTCCATTAAACACCTGAGGCTATCTCTCTCGCCTTCTACATATTCAAGCTTCTCTTAAAGAGTCCTCTCACGTGTCTTAAGGTCTTCTACCAACATGCTATCATCAATGACCTTGACACGCTCTTTTAAACTAGCTTCTAACTTCAAATTAGCTCTTTTAAATTTAATAGATTCTTTATAAAGTTCTTGAAAAGCATTTTGAAGTTCACTCACATTAACCTCTTCTTCATTTTCACTCTCTCTTTCTTCTCCACTCTCACTATCATCAAAAACAACAGAATCATAAACAATGACCTTGGAAGTGTCATGTGTTAACGCTTCATCAATCGATGAGTTCTCACTATCACTCACATGACTGCCATAAAAGCCACAAAATTAGGCTTAGTGGGGGAATCGGGTCCCTCATCCTTATCACTAGCACTAAGGGTCGCATTATATGCAATGGGTCGTTTACCCTCTTTCCTTAGTTTAGCGGGGCACTCAGAAGCCCTATGGCCCTAACCCTCACAACCAAAACACCTATTAGACTCATCCCTATTTAAATTTTCATTAATAGGTTTAGAGATCTTCTCGGCTTTAGGGATCTTCTCGCCTTTGTCATGCTTAGAAGTTTCAAATTTCTTAAAATCATTTTTAAATTTATCTTTGTTGAATTTAAGAAATTTTCTAAATTTACGAGAAAACAAAGCCATGTCTTCTGAGTCACTATCACTCTCGCTCTCTACTACTTGTTTGACCTCTTTTCGGGCTTTTAAAGCAACGCCCTTTTCGATTTTCTGTTTCAGTTTTAGAGGGAAACATATCTAGTTCATAGGTTTGTAAATCACCTACAGCTCTTCTAATTTCGTAGAGGCTAAAGATCGTAAAGAATTTAAAACGGTCACTTTTGGAATAAATCTATCAGGTAGGGACCTTAAAAAAGTTTTTACAACTCGGTTGTCACGTATTTTCTCTCCTAAATTAAACGATGAATTGACAATATCGGAAAGTCTAGCATAAAATTCATCAAAAGTTTCATTATCGTTCATTTTAATAGTTTCAAATTGAGTGGTGAGGTTTTGGAGTTTCGAAGCTTTAACGACATAAGTTCCTTCATGAGTTAGTTGTAAAATATCCCAAGCTTCTTTAGCGGTTTCACACGTCATAATACGTCAAAATTAATCCGGTGTGACAGCGCTAAATAAGGCATTCAAACCACGGGAATTAAAATTAGAAAGTTTAAACTGATTTTCAGTCCATCTATCGGCCGGTTTGGGAACACGTTCATTTTCAACTAAGTGAGTTGGTGGGGACCACCCGTTAACAACATACATACAAACTCTCTCGTCGCTAGATTTTAGTGTCGATTTCATTCGCGCATTCCAATACACGTAGTTAGAACCATCAAAAATAGGAAATTTTGAAAATGGAAAAAATTCCATTTTAGCCAAGAATTATTTAAAGGATCTTTAACGAAATAATTTATCGCTTTGGCTCTGATACCAATTTGAAAACTGTTGAACCCCGATTTTTAAATTTTCTTTTAATTAAAAATATTATTTCCTTTTATATATATTCAAGATGCGGAAGCGTAAAGAAGTGTGATGGTTCAATAACAAACGAATTTCAGTTTCAAATTAAACTTAAGTGAAAATTAAATAAACACACACAAATATTAAATTTCACTTAAACCAATTAATTCAAGTCCTCGAATTTGCCTAAGTCATAGTTTTCATTTGAACAAAATAGGCAAAACTAATTTTAACGCATCACTTGAATTAAATAAATAATTACCCAATATTTATTTTAGCACCAAAATAAATAAATAGTGATTAAACCAATTTTATCTTTTTAACTAAGCATGTGTTCTAGGTGATTTATCAAAAGATAAAATAAACAATCAATCCACTATGCCGCGATGTATGAGGAAAAACCCAAGTCGGGAAACAACCTCGGACGGCCCTAGCCACAAATCCACTAAGTACGAAATTTATAAATACAAGACAGAAAGACTTACAACACACGACTCGATCCCTCTCAAGCCCCGAAACTTCTTCTTGTAGATACCTCTTCCTAGCGGATAACCTTGGAGCTCCACCGCGGTCTCGAAATCAACCGATCGGACTTTATATGGTCACCATCACCCGAACTAGGAGCCTTTCTCCAAGTGGGTAAATCAACATAAAACAACTTCTTCTTTGTGGAATTTAGAAGCAAACCCAAACACTCTCTTCAATTCGGTGTAGAGATAAACCCGGTGCCAAACTCCAAGCAAGATGTATATATATGAACTTGGATACATAAAACTATGGGTGAAAACTAGAGTGGTAAATGATTTTCTCTTTGAAAATTAACACTCAAAACTTGATCTTTTTCTTTTTATGATTTTTCTCTCTAAACACTCTCTAAGAGTTAGAAGGATATGAAAAATATATTTTCACAAAAGTAATTCCCGCACATATTAAAGTCTGAAAATAGTTGGTTAAGAATCAAGTGGGGAAGTGGGTGAAAACTGCTCAAAACTGCCAGAAAACTGTTCCCGCTGGAAACTCGTTCGAACGACATTTCGTTCGAACGATATCTCGTTCGAACGACATTTCGTTCGAACGACATTTCGTTCGAACGAGTCTTCTAACGAAGTTCCAGTATGAACTCGTTAGAAGATTGTTAGAAATCTTGTTAGAACGACAATCTTATTCTAACGACATTTCGAACGAAGTTCCAGTATGCCATAATGGGAAGTCGTTGACATGTTCGTTCGGATGACATTTTCGTTCGAACGACAAACTCGTTCGAACGACTCTATCGAGCGAAAAACCAGAAAGTAGGAAAATTCAATTTTAGTCCAGAAAACTTTATAAACTTATTTAAAGTTTTAATTAGAAATCTTTCTGAAAATAAAAACGCAGTTTTAGATAAACCTAACACCCGATTAAACTTGTTCCAAGCTCCTGTATATATAATATTGCATTTATACCTTGGGTGCACGGAACCATAGTTGATTACGTAGAAACGAGGCACGCAAACCGACATATTGATGAAGCTTTATACTATTTGTTGCTACGTCTTCAACAAACACTTCATAGGCTTGAGAATATTACAATTAAATACAATCTATGAATAAATGTTTTTGTCTGGAATTTAGCCAAAACTATATATGGACTCAATTGGAAATTTGTGTCCTTACACTCTGAAGTTCCCATGGTGAGGTCATTCGATAGAGCATGTAACCTCTCCCAGACCCTGCCAGGCCTTGTCTTTTGCGAGTATCGTTTGACCCCACACTCAATATTACCATCATTACAACATAATAACCAATGTATTGAGAAGATATAATTTTACTAAGAAAAGGAAGATAAAGAAACGCTCTTTCTTCCATCTTTCTTGTTACGCTGCATCACCGAGCCTCATTATTGAGCCACTTCGCTGAATTGCTTCACTGTGTTGCCTCGCTCCTTCCTTTTCTTGGGTCTCTTATATTAACTGGGGAAGCTTTCTCTAATTCAGTTACTACCTTTAAGAACTCTACAATGGCAAAGGATATCCGGGTGAATTCTCAGTATATCTTCATGACTGGATGGAAATATACTTTGCCTCTTCCTCAGGAGTTTTATCAGCTCATCTTTGATTTTCTCCTCTAGGGCTTTGCCAATTTGGATGGTTTTTCTTGGCTTGTCCTAGTTAAGGATGATGGATTTTGCCTCCTCAACGACCTCTCCTTTTTTCATCTTCGTCTCATCTCTGGGGTCGAGAGTGTCTATGTTGTAGGTAGTGCTGGTCCTTTTATGTGCCTCTCTTTTCTCAGCTGAATTGAAGTAGCATTCACGCGCCTCAACTTAGTCACCCTGAACTACCCCTACTCCATAAGGAGTCAATAATTTTATCATTTGGTGAAAGGTTGAGGGTTCGACCTCAAACGCTTTGAGGGCTACTCGTCCCATTATTATGTTGTAAGATGCATAAACGTTCTTGCCATCACGGAAAAATTAATCTTCTTTGTGAGACATCTTGTCCAAGTGTTACCCATTCTGACGTCCACTTCATAAATCCCCATTGTATGTAATTTCTCTCCACTAAATCTAATTAGGGGCTGGTGATATGGGACGAGCCTCTTCTTGCTTAATCCCAGGCCTTTGAAACAGTCTTAGAACATTTCATCGATCAAACTGCCAATATCAAACAGTATCCTAGGGACATCATACCCATGTACTCTAGTGGTGATCACCATAGGGTCATCATGAGGATATAAAATCCCCTTAAAGTCCAATCTTGAAAACTCAATCACCTTACATGTTAATATCAACTTTCTTTCCCTTATCCAACTTCAAATCAACATATACCGAATTTACCACTTCCGGCTTTGGGAGGTTCTTGGATTCTTCTATATGTTCCTTCCTATCAAAAATATCTTTTCCACCACCTGTTAATCCTCCAAATATTATTTTTATTCCAATAGAGATTGTATGTAGCTGACCTTTAGGATCAGTAATCTTTAGTGGTAGATCAGGGTTGGCCACATCATTGTCATCGTAGGCATTATTATTTTTGTTTTCTAGGGCATCTAGTCTACACTTATTATCTCTCCTCTTACGTATGTCATCTCGGCCACTCCCTGAACCACTCTTATCCATAAACTTTCTAAGCTTACCTTGCTTCAGTATCTTTTCTATCTCATCTTTCAGTGCAAAGAATTTGTTTATGGTGTGGACATGGTCTTGGTGAAATTCACATCATTTGATTTTATCCCTCTTATGATGACGAGCTTTGAGCTTCTCTGGCCATCTCAAGGACCTATCAATATTGATTTCGTTTAGAATAATCTCAGGGCTAACAGACAATGAGGTGTAGTCAACGAACTTGTTGTTCGCCGATATATTCTTATCTCCTTTGCCTTTAAATTTCTAGGATTTACGCCTACTGGCTACCTTCCTATCTTCCCCTTCGAACTATATGGCCTCCTCCGCATTCATGACCCTCCCCTCCATAGACATAAGTTCTTCCATGGACTTTGGAGGATCCTCGTCCAGCTTTTATAGGAGTTTTCCTTTTTGTAATCCTCTCATCAAGGCAGTCATAACTATGCTCTCATCATAGTCTTCCACCTCTAGTTTCTCTTTATTAAAGCGAGAAATGTAGTCCCTTGGAGATTCGTTCTTTTCTTACTTTACGTAAAGTAAGTGGGTGGTCTTCTTCCTCGGCTTTACCCCAAAGAAAAAAGTACGAATAAACCTCTCTACTAGTTGCTTGAAGTTATCAATTAAATTCCTTGGGAGAGAGGTATAATAGATATGTGTTGCTCTAGTGAGGGTGATTGATAAAGACATGCACTTCATCTCATTAGAAACTAAGAAAATATCTACAGACGATTGATACATCTCTATGCGGTGAACTGGATTGGTTCTCCCATCAGACTTTGGTGTCACCACTGGTGGCATGAATTAGATGGGGTAGGGTAGCTCATAATTCTAGCAACAAATGATGACCCTTCTATATAACTCATGTGCAGAGGGTCTCGGCTCTTCAGTGAGTCCCCAATATTATCATCTAGTCTTTGAATATAACTATTCCATAGTAATCATAGCATTATCACCTTCAGCCAAAGATGCATTATCACCTCCCCCTCACTCTCGGCTTGGCGTGGGAGGGGTTCTCGTCCAGTCGTTCTCTAATGGCTATCGACTTTATATTGTTCCTCGTCTCAGCCATAAGAGGGTCATGTGTCAGTGCATCCTCCATTTCTCCTGGATGCTACCCTACTACGAGAGCGGGACATTCGGTCTCAGAGATCACTGATGGGGTCGAGTCTATAAAATCAAAGCTCATGTTGATCCTATCAAATGATGAAGGATTATATTGTCCTTCTTGACTCGGCCTTACAGTGTTTCCCTTACTAGCTTGAATAGGGCACACAATATCTCCTGAATTTTGATACGCTTCCCAGCACTCTATGTCATCATCATATTCATTGTCATCATATTCTTGACCTTGACTCCCCAGATGTAGATGCCTGGGGTCAGCAACATCCATACACCTCTTTTGAGGTTGTGCGTCCTCCTGTGGGTTCAGGGGTGGTTTCCCTATCACCTGATGTTCGCTCTCCTTGGTGGTCAGAATTATCATCTTCGTCGTTACACCAGTGGGCTTGGTCAAGATGTTTTGGCTTAATGTAGCTAATTGTCCTTCCTCTTCATTTGGCTGGATACTAATGAGCATAGCGCTGTTGTAACTTCCTCCATCTCATATTGTGGTAGTGCTTCGCTGGAACTAGGGCCAATTCCTGGTGGAAGATCTGATGCAATTGAATTCCAGTGAACGAAAGGACCAAGAGGTACACTAAAAGATCTGTATAAACTATATAGAACTTGAGAGACTCAAACCAGAGCTCTTTAAATGGTGGTTCAAGTCCAGCGAAAAATGGATTTAAACCTCCACCTGAGAATTCGGTGATGTGCAACTGCAAGTGAGAGGAATAAGATGATGATCTCTCTTCCCACAAATGGTGCCAAAAATGATGGGGCCAAATATGGTACCACCAAGTAAAGGAATAAGATATCAATCCAGTAGAATCTTACGTGTGCAACAAAGGTGAAAATACAACAATATAATGAAGCAGGAGGTGAGTCTAAGAAGAGAAAGAGAATAATATAAGTGGTGTAGCCTTTAGCCTACTCCACTTTGCTGGTGAGTGTACGTTTACTATCAAACTATGCTCTAATGGCGTTGGATTACAATCCACTTAACTTTATCTCTTTACTGCAATTTCAACAGTGTTTTGCTAGGGGTTCGAATTATGGACCCTTCCTACGATTAAAGGACACTACACCAAAATGGGTAAAGTGAAACCCTTCTAGTAGCTAGCCTTGTCACGGTCATTGACCATGACAAGTCCGTGATAACTACTTGTCATGATCAATGGCCGTGACAATCCTTATAATATTATCATGGTCAAGGACCGTGACACGTCCGTTACAAATATCCCAGTAAAAAAACCCTTTCCCCTTATTTTTCCCCCGCCAATTCTTCCCTCCTTCTCTCTCTCTCTCTCTATGCTGCTCTCCCTCTCTCTTTCTCTCTCTCTACTTTCAGTTTACTTTCTCTCTCTCTCTCTCTTTCCATTTATATATATGTGTGTGTGTGTATGTGTATGTATATATATATATATATATATATATGTGGGGGGGGGGGGAGGGGGGGCAGGGTGTTGGTGTTGTGTGTGTGTGTAGTGTTATGTGTGCGTGTGTGTTTGTGGTGGGGGAAGGGGGTGGGGCAGGGTAGGGGGAGGGAGAGGGGGTGGTGCGGTGTGCACCCCAAACATGTAATAGGTGTGTATAGCATGTATTGGTCAATCTATAGCAGCAACCTATCACTAATACATGTGGATCATGCTGATGAAATATTCCATCACATGTGAGGGATATTTGGTTCTAACGATTTTGTACACGTGGGATCTGCATCCCACATGCACCCTTCCACATGTTTCCCAATAAACACGCTCTTTCAACTGTCAACTATCGACCGTACTGGCCTAATCGAGGCCGGGTACGGATGAGGCTAAGGGTACTTGAGCTATAAGACTAAAAATATTAACGTTATTGATTACATATTGAGATGAGGACGAGGCATCAAGTGATTTGCATGAGGCTGAGGAAGAGGACGAGGCATTGCATGCCGAGTTCAAGGACGAGTCATAACCATTTCTGCTAGATGGGCTGACACTAGTCGGCTTTAGCCGCCAAGTGAGTCAAGTCTGTGGACAAGGTTATACTTGAAATATCACGAACCATTGGAAATTGATGATGTGGCTCTGCCATATCCTCACAAATAACATGGTGGCAAGTGTTGTTATGACACTATAACAATAATAATAATATATAATTAATATTACTACCATACAATATAAATCATAATTAGGACTACATATACTTTTTAAAAATAACATGGTGGCAAGTGTTTTGCTATTGATGCCTAAACAACATTAATCCCCTCCGAACAACACTTTGTTGATGTTAGCAAGATTGTATCTTAACTTTTAAATCATTGATCACATTAATCAAATTATCAATAGGACATTAACTTCCAATTTTATGTCGTGTTAAGAACTATGTGGAATTTCGTACCTCTTTAGGTATGTCAGCATCCTAAAGTAATTTTGGAATTTAAGTCCTTTGTTACCGATTTTCTTCAGTTTATCTTCATATAGTAACATCTCATTCATGTAGTTAGCATCTTCTACTCATATAGTTAGTTATCTTGCATTTATTACTTTGTCTCTGACAGTTTTGTCATTTTACTTATTTCTTTACTCTCTCCTTTATGGCCCCATTCTTGAATACTCATTATTTCCATGATGTGTATAAGATAATTTTATTCCTCACACACATGTACACACTTGCACATCCATGCACTTCGTCCAATAAGCTTACTAAGATACTGGTTAAGGTTGGTTTTTATAATACAATCGACACTATAACACGACATGAAATTATAAGTTGCTAGGCTTAGTCCTATTAGGTTTTGGTCAACATTGGGTTAACACGATTAACATGTTAAGATAACGATTCAAATTTAGTAGTTATGATACAACAAACTGGATAAATGTTCAAACCATAACTCTTTGGTTATAAATTATGTTCAATGTATTTGGTAACAGTTGTAACACTGGGTAAGGAACATTTTGTTTTTTAGATCAAATTATACTAACATTTGTAACATTTTGTAATATTTGTAGATCTATTCGGGTGGACACGTGATGAAAAGGTATTTTTTATTGTCGTTGATGGATAGTCTCTTCAATCAAAATCCCTTCGAAATCTACACGATACACGAAAAAGCATGTATAGGAAAAAATAACGGTATCAATCCAACTTGTATCTATGCAAAGGAATAAAGTAAAGACCTATACAATTTTAAAAATAAATTTAAAAGGACTTATCTAATTACCTAAACTATTAAATGAAAATGATAAAATGTATGAGATATGAGATGAACTAATGTGAAAAAATACAAGGGATGAGAATATAGCACTTAGTATATATAGTTTAATTATTTAGACAAGTTATCACTTATAATTGTTATAGGGTTTGTCTTAGATAAAATATACTAGTTACCAGCAAATGACATATAATAGATTGATCTATTGAAATACTAACGTATGAATAAGCTATAAAGAGATGTCAGGAACGATAATAAGAACTAGATTTACGTGGTTTGACACAAAGTGGTGCCGACATTTACAGATTTAGTGTTGATTGTGTTGACTTATTAGGCAAAAGCCACTAACAACTACAAAGGTAAATCTCTCAAATTCTCTCTACAATTTGGCATCATAACATATGGGTGGTGTGTGCTATTTGTATGCTGTTAGAAGATATAGAAAATAGAGTGACATGTGGATCACCATTATTAGTTATGTGAGTACACTCTTTACATAAATGGTAAGTGATAGTACAAGTATAGCACCCTGCCGTGGCAGTACATCTATAATCGCATCCCAGCCATATATGCCGTGGCCTGTAATTCACATGAGGCGCGGATAGAACTCCTGTAGGGTGCGGCATCTCCATAAGAGGCCGCGGTACCCCAACGGCCTCAGCTCAGGTTCCGCGGATTCCCTTTGATAGCGCAGCGCTGCTGCTCTGGGCACGTGATTCAACACACAGACCTCCTATAAATAAGGGTCCACACCTCGAGATAAGGGGATTCTGGGGGGATCGATTCTAGACACACCCGAGACACGACAACATATCCCCTCAAAGATAAACTTCAGAGGCCTGGAATCTACATCACAGCCACTTCACGGGATCACCGGAATCTCCGATACTACCATGTATTCTCCTTTATTCACATACCTGTACACCTCTATTGGCATGATAATCTTGTATAATGCGATACACATAATGAGAAAGGAGCAACACAGTGGACGTAGGCCTATTTTAAAGGCTGAACCACTCTATATCTTGACTACTCTCTATTTACTTGCTCTGCTTGTTATTTACACACTTTTCTCTTGACTTGCTAGTATGAGAACGCCCTATGGCCGATTTCTCGTATCATCAGTTTAGCGCCTTCTGTGGGAACGAGACATTTCAATCTTGTTTCTCTGCGTATATGAGTCCTTCAAACACCTTATTTGATCCCGAGGGGTCCTTTGGATCATCTCCTCGCGGGCCGGTAACTGGTTATTGGACTCCACATCATATTCATACCCATAGGTGGGTATTTCTTATATCCAGATATATTCCATCTTATGGCTTTAGATCCATCTTGCATACCCCTGTGATATCATTCTATCAGGCTAGTATCAAAAGGCATGACAGGCTTTTGCCTCAAAAAGATGAATGATTAGGGAGGGATTGTATCTACTCCTTCTTTGCTGTTCTTGGCCGATGATCTAGGGTTATCATTGAAACTGCGCCTTGTGTGCATCGAGAGGTTATTTACTCGTGAACAAACCCTAGTAGGAGCGCAATCAGTCAGGCTCTAATTTTACCATGGTGTATCATACGACCGCGGCAGTGCATCTTGTTGCGCGCCTTATAGCCACAGCCACGGTGTCACGTAACAGTGGTTGCGGCCTCCATTTCCTACTTGGTTCAATATCTCTGGGATTGCTCACTTCTATCAGTTTGTTCTCAGATTATATATATACATTGAAAAGACTAACAAAAGCAGAGATGGAGGGAGAATCTAGCCGGAGTGCAGAAGTCAAGGATGAGATTGTGCAACTATACAATCACCTTAATCACCTCTATGACAGCCACGCCTCGCTTCAGACCCAGGTCAATTTTCTCACTCAGAGGGTGCTAATGCTGGAGGCCGCGGCACCTAAAAACATAGGCACGGAAGTGGAGGAAATAGCAAAGCCAGCCATGCCTGCCGCGGCAGTGAATGAAGCCGTGGAATCAACCGTCAGAGGTCAAAAAAGGCAGAAAAAGTCAGGTGCCTATACTCAGTTGAGCCTCCCAATTGAAGAGATCTTGGAAGTCATCAAAGGGGGCAAGATTTTGAGGTGGCCGGAAAAATTGAGAGCTCCACCCCCACAAAAGGAACAAAGCTACCTGGTGCAAATTCCATCAAGACCATGCCCACGACACAGAGCAATGCTATGCTCTGAAGGATGAAATTGAGAGGCTAATCGGGCAAGGGATGCTGCAGCGATTCCTGAAGAGTGCATAGGGGATTCAGCCAGACCCAGCCAAGGCTGCCTACCGCATCTCATCCTTAGTCTTTCTATTTTCAACTATTTTTGTTTATGTTTTATGAAGCTCACTGTAGCCTTAAATACTCAAGACTTTATGCTTTATTAACAAAGTCATTGGCAGCATACATATATAAGTATATGAACTAGCAAGTTCAGCTATATCTGATATTTCTCTTGGTTTCATAACCTGCTACCTCACAAAAAGACTTGTTGTCTCGATCATATTTCAGGGGAAATATAACAAAATTATCTCGAAGGATTATTCTACTTCAAAATACTCTCATGGATGGGATGCGACCTTCGTTAGCTCTAAGGTTTCCCTCGCAATGTGCAACTACACCTTATCACATGATGGCTATACTCGCGGAGGCATCTGAGGATTCAAGGAGCTTTTATCAACCACCAGGGCCTACAACGCCAATTCTCTGCTCTCGAAGTGCGAGGTCAGCCCCGGGGGCTTATAATGCCCACTCTTAGCTTTTGGGACTCGTCATCGATCCAGGGATGGCTTTATATGTACGATTAGCTGTGGGTGGCTTAACAACATAACCCAGCCTGGAGAGGCTTGATAGTATCTCGCATATTAGCCGTGGGTGGCTCAACAACATAACCCAGCCTGGAGAGGCTTGATAGTATCTCGCGTATTAGCTGTGGGTGGATTAACAACATAACCCAGCCTGGAGAGGCTTGATAGTATCTCGCATATTAGCTGTGGGTGGCCTAATAATGTAAGCCAGCTCGGGGAGGCTTCATAGTGTCCCAAGATCGACTAAAGGAAATCCATGAAAGACAATCGAATCGAATATTGGAGGCTCGGTCATCATGATCATGAGGCATGTCAAACCCTCAGAAGGGTGGCCTCGGTTTCCCAGGGGCAAGGTTCTGCAGCCCCATTATCTTGTCAGCAGTCAAATAGATGCCGCGGCATACTCATCCACTACTACTCTAGTGCTGGATGGAAACCTGCCACAGCTAAATGGAAAAAGCAACTGAGTCGCTGAGGTGGGCTTGGATTCAGAGTAGTTACCCTCGTTCAAATCACCGCGGCTTCCATAGAAAATCGAAGAAATCAAGCCGCGGCCTCCAAACTTCATCCGCGGCCTGGGGATCACAGCCCTACGGTGGTGCTAAGGTAAAGAAAAACAAGAAGGCCAAGGTGACAGGGGCACCGCGGATGATTAACAAGAACAAGATTGCATCGAATTATGCTATGCTGCCGCGGACCTAGTTACAAGTTCTACAAGTTCTTTCAATACAGAAAGCAGGTTACAAATATGAGAGGCAGTAACATGAAACCATTCATTATAGCAGGCAGAGTAAAACATGCAATGCAGAAAAGAAAGGAATATTAAGCAGTGATAAGAATATGGCCGCAGCCTTTGTATTAATAAATTTGGATTACAGAAATGAGGGCCGCAGCCACAGCAAAGTTCAAAATTACAAAGAGGTAACAGAAATTTAAAATCTAAGAAGCCGCGTTATCATCATCATCAGCCTCATCACCGCCCGTAGCAGTCTCTGTCTCCCCCTCAGCCTCTGCCTCTGCCTCTGCTTGGGCTACCAGCCTTGCTCTCTCTTCAGCCGCGGCCCTCAGCTCGGCAATGCACTCCTGATGTTCTGCATCACTTAATTTCCAAGCGAGGACCGTCTCCTTGGCATCAGGGAAATTTTTAATGATTCTCTGTCGCAACTCCTGATAGCCGCGGAGGTATGCCCTGTTATTGGTAAGGAAGAAATCCTTGGAGCCTTTGAAGGACTCCACGGCATGATTTATGGCTAGCTGGAGGGCGTCGCCATGATCTTCTTCCATCTTTTTTATGGCCGCGACATGGGCTTCGTCCTTCTGAGCAGACTTGGCTTCAAGCTCTTGGTATTTTTGCTGAAGGAGGGAAAGCTTGGTAGTTGCAATCTCTGCAACACGGGCGGCTTCGGCTGTTTGGGCCTGCGATGATTTTAGCGATTCCGCGGCCTGATTGAAATTCTCTTCCGCTTCCTCTCTGGCTTTATTGGCCCTCTCCAGGTCCATATGGGCTGCCTGGAGGGCTGCGGCAGATGACGCTTTTCCGGCCTCAAAAGAAGAGGTCCGAGCGGACTGCAGGTCCACAGCATGAGCACTTTTCTCGGCCTCTTTCAGCCGGTACAAAGCCTCGTACTTTCTTTTTTGGACCACAATCACGTTCGCGGCCTGTATGTGAAATAAGAGACGTTAGCAAAAGTACAGGAAAATATGAGATACAAAAATTAAATGACTGGTACGTACCCTGAGAAGGCTGTGGAGGCCACAATCCTCCAGATCTTCGTGATCCTCCCCAACAAGTCTGTCGAGGTCCGCGGAATCCAAGGCTCACTTCATTCTCCGTGCAGCCTTTGCCATAGTGTCCCAGGAGCAATTTGGGTCAGGCTGCCTTAGTACCGTCTGGCCCGGACTCTCCGCGGAATTGGGGAGGCGGAAAATTTGTATTGAAGGACACGACATTTGGTGGGGGAGGAGAAGGCGGTTGGAGGGGAATTTCCGCTGACATCAGCCCTGCCGCGGCCAAATTTTCCCCTATTTCATCATCAAAGTGTTCATGATGCACAGGGGTTTCATCATGAACCACTTGATCCGCGGCAAGATCTGTGGTTTTATCACCAGCAGAGGCCGCGGCCTGTACCTTGGCTCTGGACCGCTTCCTTTTTCTGCTTCTCGCGGTGTTATTCAGGACGATCGCGTCCTCATCCATCTCTGCCAGCTGCGCAGCCAGCAGCTCCCTATCAACCTCTTCACCTGAAAAAGAATGGCATGAGTTCAACAAGTTCCAAGAGAATAAAACGACCACGGAATGAAATTAATGGCACAGTTAATTACCTTCTGCTCCCATATGTTGAGGAATTAATTTGTTGGGGAAGAATCCCACCTCAAATATAGTGCCCGATGTTACAAGTATGCTGAACTTCTTATGTTCAGCAGGAAATTCCGCGGCCTCGGCAACTCTTTTTTCCTGCCGCGGGTTCAAGTGAAGATTGTCAAGAGCTGCAGAAAGAAAATACAATTCAAGTTAGTAGAGGTCAAGAGAAATTAAAAGACGCGGCGATAATCCTATACCTAGTTTTGAGGGTGAACCCCATTGCCGCGGCATTTTATATGATCTATCTCTCTCATTCTCCTCGGGGTGCATCTCCCAGCCTTCACCGGAGATGTAAAAATATTTCCCCTTCCAATTTTTCACACTGGTCGGTCTCCCAGTGTATAGGGTCTCGTCCCTGCCGCCGCTAGAAAAGTAATAGTAGCCCGCGAACTTTACTGAGTTCTCCTTTGGGCGGTAGAAGTGAAAGAACTCCGCGGGAGTAATGTCCTTTTTGAACAACTTCTCCCAAAGGACAACTGCAGCAAGAACAGCTCTCCAACCGTTGGGGTCTAACTGAGCTGGAGCCAGTTTCATCGTCTGGAAAATGCGACGGATGGGAACAGGAACAGGCAGTCGCAGCCCGTAGATGAACGCGTGCAAAGGGAAGCAAATCCCATCGTCAGAAAGTTCCGTGCACGGTCTTTGGTTCGCGGCAGGGGCTGAACACGTCAAGTTTTCTTGAAACTCGAAAGCCTCAGCAACCTGCTCAACCCATTCTTGGGTCATCGAGCCGCGGATGTCAAGCGCGGCCAAGGGTTTTGCAGCCCTCCCTGATGTACTTCCAGGCTTATTTCTAGCAGCCGCGGTAATATCTCCTTCTCCCATGGGATGTGTACTTGAGTTGGCTTCCTCTTCCATCGACTGAGATGGGGAATCCTTCCCAGATGCAGAATCCGCAGAGGTTGAGTCAATTATCACGCAGTTCGGGCAATCCTTCAGTTTGCAGGGCCCAACTGATCTCAGAGGGGGCACGGAAGTAAGTGTGGGGGGAGAAGTCCCAAAATGCTTTGCCCAAAAGCCTCTAAGGAACTCGTCTGGGTCAAAGCTCATATGGCTGCAGCAGTACCTGAAAAGCAGAATTCGCAGTTAGGCGCCGCAGCCAGTATGACTTGTAAGACTTCAAGAAGCCGCAGAGGGTTATTTTTTTTTTTAGGTCTTACAAGCTGGAATTACGTCCCTAATACGTTTGCTTTTGGGACCAAACGGTCCCAACTGGTCGCGGCCACATCCATATTTATGGAACATGTGCTACCACGGAAATAAGACAGAATTGCTTTAAAGCACTCCCGACCACGGCCACTCCTAATTCTTCAAAAAACTCAATATGCTCTAGTAGCAACAACGGTTATTTTACATGAAAGTTTTAAGGCTATTCTGAGATGACTAGGTGGGTTTAAGTTGATTTGTTGCCGCGGAGGGGGTCCGCGGCCGTTTAGCACGGTTTGACGCAGAAGTTCAAGTTCAGACGATTATAATCTTATATGGCCGCGGCCTCTATCCTAAACAGTTGATTAACCAAATTTTTAACTATTCTAAGATCAAATTCACAGAATGTGGAGGTTTCAGCTATGAACATCAAGAACAGTGATGTGTGTTTCATATGCAGCATATGTGACGAAAATCAAACGAACAAGTAAAAGCCTAGATTTCTAACAAATGAATCAGGAAAGGCATACAAACGGAAGAAAATTGTAAACAGAGGTTGAAAAATCACCTGGGAATGAAAAGGATCGAGAAGATCAGCAGCAAACCGCCTAGAACTGCCACACACCGCCTCGGAGGGTCGCCGAAATATGCAGGAAGAAACGTGCAGAGTTTCGCTCTCGATTTGCTCTCAAAAGATTTGGAAACGTAATGAAGTCCACGGCCAGAAACAATTTATATAAGGGAGCGCGGAAGACGAATCGTCGCTTTGGAAGCACCGCGGCACCTTTACTACTAAGCCGCAGTCCCAATATGTCTCCCTTGACACTACGGCTTGGGGGCTTATTGATAGTACAAGTATAGCACCCTGTCGCGGCAGTACTTTTATAATCGCATCCCAGCCATATATGCTGCGGCCTGTAATTCACATGAGGCGCGGCCAGAACTCCTGTAGGGTGCGGCATCTCCATAAGAGGCCGCGGCACCCCAACGGCCTCAGCTCAGGTTCCGCGGATTCCCTTTGATAGCGCAGTGCTGCTACTCTGGGCACGTGATTCAACACACAGACCTCCTATAAATAAGGGTCCACACCTCGAGATAAGGGGATTCTGGGGGGATCGGTTCCAGACACACCCGAGACACGACAACATATCCCCTCAAAGATAAACTTCAGAGGCCTGGAATCTACATCACAGCCACTTCACGGGATCACCGGAATCTCCGATACTACCATGTATTCTCCTTTATTCACATACTTGTACGCCTCTATTGGCATGATAATCTTGTATAATGCGATACACATAATGAGAAAGGAGCAACACAGTGGACGTAGGCCTATTTTAAAGGCTGAACCACTCTATATCTTGACTACTCTCTGTTTACTTGCTCTGCTTGTTATTTACACACTTTTCTCTTGACTTGCTAGTATGAGAACGCCCTATGGCCGATTTCTCGTATCATCAGTAAGATAATAATCAAATGTTAGGTATGAACACATAAGGGAGAATATATGCATATCTTCTCAAGTTATTTCAACCTTTTCACTTACCTAAACATTTCTTACACGGTCTAGCGAGAGAGAAATAACCCTTGTGCTCAAACCTTCCTTTTTTGTGGTCACCTTCTTACTGATTTCCTCCATTATCAATTGCTTCCTTGTCTGTAAATCCTGTTTACAATAAGATTTCCTCATTCTAATGTTTGTCTTCTGTTCATTGATTATTTTTCAAGTCGTTTCTTGATGTTGGAGTTCCAAGTACCACTTTTTCCTTTCTCTTTTATTTTAGTGTTTATTACAATTTATCCACCATTTTGTTCACAATTTACGAGTATTAGTGTGGTTGATTTTTTTGTTAGTGGTGAATTTATCAATTCAAGTAGAAACTAAGTTGGTTAGCCTATGATTTCTTAGATATTAAGCTTTTCTGGGTCTTGTTGCCTAAATTCCCCACTCTCAAAAGTCAACATCCCTGAAGTCTTTTTATTTTCCCAAAACCTATCCTTGATGAGTGGGTGTTGAAACGTATTCACAGGTTAAATGAGAGTTTTGTTCGTTTATCTGATGCAAGAAGGCAAATGACTTTAGTAATTATTCATCCTGTCAAAGGGGATCACAATAATCCCAATTTCACTCCTTATATTCCTTATTCTATCAGGTCGGCTCCTTATTCCCTACGTATTAAGCATAGTAAGTCTAATTTCCAGGCGTCTACAATCTCTGATGGTGCCAAACATCTGTTTGGTGGTAGGAATTAAGCTGACACGAGCTCTGAGGTGTCTATAGTTGACCTAGGAACGTCCACTAGAGAGATTATGAAGACTTGATATATATATATATATATATATATATATATATATATATATATATATATATATATATATATATATATATATATATATATATATATATATATATATATATATATATATATATATATATATATCATGTCCTTCCATTTCTCCTGTAGTTATTCTAGTGCACAAGGATGGTTCCTCCAACTTTGAGAATTCGTATGACGCCACGACTACAGAGTCCAAGTATCATCCTTGTGATATCTCTGAGGACGAGTTCTTGGACTTAGAAGATCTATACAATCCCCACTAGATATTCAGTATAGTCTACCTAAGAATGAGGAAATAAGTTATAATCATCGTTCAACCAATGACATTTGCTTCCTAGTATGGGTTATACAGGTTGGCATTTTTCTTCCTTTCCACCCTATCACAAGTAGAATTTTAAAGTGGTTCATATGTAGGATAAATTCCAATATAATATAATATAATATTTTAATTATATTGTTGTTTTTTTTTAGTTATTAATATTTTATTATATTATTGATGTTTTATTTTAAACATAGTTTCGGTTTTATTTTAGAAGTTAGAAATATGAGCAAATGGGTGTGAAAAATATGGGAGTGTTCAAAATCCCTTATTCTCCCACATTGGAAAAGTAACCAAAAAAATAGTGGTATATCAACTAAAGGATAACTAAGATTCTTAGTTGACAAGTCAAACAAGAGGCTATGATCTTACGCATTGCGGTGGTGCTTAAGCACCACCAATCGCGACACTCGTAAGCACGACACGCAGCGCACGAAAGGGCGACTTAGGGGACATTGCGCGCTTTGATTCGCACTTCGCACGTGTGCATCGCCGCTTGGAGCGTGAGAACCTAAAGTTTTGACGAGATAAAACAGATCAACGGTTGTCATTAAACGATTTGATCAAAGGGTATAAATTTTGAAACAACTTGATATGAACCGTTAGATGAACTCGTAGTGTTTTGTGTAGGGGATGTCCATTCGCTTACGATGGGACGCCTAATCTAAACCATTAGATCGAAGCTGTTCTAAACAGGCAACATCCAACGGTTGTTGAGTCGCTACATGAAGAACTGTGACTGTTGAAGAACAGTCACCGAAATGGCTATAAAAAGAGTTCCAGGCCTCTATTTTGGACACCAAAAATTGCTAATTTCTCCTCTCCGTCCTCTATATTTTGGCATTATCAAGTTACAAATTCAGAGTGTTCTCAGTTTGATCAAACAGTACATAGTTTTAATTAAACAACTGTTCATACACTGCATTGTATCTCGAAGGCAGATTCTATAAAACACATAGTGTACTCGTGGTTCTGTCTCAATCGGATTGGGAGAAATTTTTCCTAAAAGAAAGCATTCCAGGAACGTGCCTTGCAGAAATTAATTAATATATTTCGTTCTTTCCAATTCAAAATTCCAAAAATAAATTATATTCTTATTACTCCACTCAAATATAAGGAACAGTGGCACAATCTATCCAAGTCATGACTCAAGACTTAATTTGACTCGACCGTTTTGATGGAGGAAATTTCACCCGTTGGCAAGAGAAAGTTTTGTTCTTCCTCACATCACTAAAACTAGCATACATTCTAGATGACAACCTTGAACAAATTCTCGAGCCCACACCCGAAGACACGAAGAAATAAAGTAAAAATGTGTGAAGAGGAAAGAAGACGAATTTATGTGTCGAGGACATATCCTCAATGCCTTGTCTCAAATTGTTTATAGCGCTCATCGAATGATTCCGACGGCATAGGAATTATGGAAGGTTTTGGACAAAAAATATTAAAACGAGGAAGCGAGCAAACGTAAGTTTCTTATTTCAACCTATATGAATTTTAGAATAAGTAATGATAAATTTGTCGCTGCACAAGCACATGAACTCTAACAAATTGTTGGTGACCTTAAAGCCGCTGGAATTAATCTTTAAGATGAATTTCAAGTAGGGGTAATTGTTTCAAAATTAATCATGATGAAAAGACTTATACTATGGAATCTCTTCTTCGTCACCTTCGTATTGAAGATGATACTCGTATTCGAGAAAAGAAGGATGAATAAGGTGAGGGTCATTCAAAAGCCAATATGGTTGAGGATAAAAAATCCAAGATTACCAAAGACTCAAAATTTAAACCAAAAAATGATTCAAAATTCAAGAACTAAGGTGCAAATAAGAAAAAGAAGGGAAATATTTCTTTTGTGACAAACCGGGCCATTATTCTCGAGAATGTTGTCTTAAAAAGAAGGCATTTAAGGAAAAACAAGGGTAGAAGGAAACCAACAATGTTGAAGATCTTATTGCTACTATATTTAAAGCAAATGCAATTGATAATGAAAATGGATGGTGGCTGGATACCGGTGCAATTGTCCACATATGCAAATACCGCTCTTCATTCAAAACATATCAAGAAATTGATGAAAAAGAAGTGAAGATGGAAAATAATCTTCGCACTAATGTAGTTGGAAAAGGCACAGTGGAATTGAAGCTAACTTCTGCAAAGACACTTACTCTAATTGATGTACTTCATGTACCTTATATGTGTAAAAATATTGTGTCTGGGGACCTTATCAATAAGAGAGGTTTCAAACTAGTGTATGAGTCTGATAAGTTTGTCTTGTGTGAAAATGGCCAATTTATTGGCAAAGGGTACTCTTGTAACGGCATGATCAAAATTAATGTAATCAATGATATTAGTTCTTCTTATATAGTTGAGTCCATTTCTTTATGGCATAGTAGATTAGGACATGTGAATTATAAAAGTATAAAAAATATGACTACTCTCGACTTAATCTCCGATTGTAAATTTGATAACCTTTTTAAATGTGAAATTTGTATTCAATCGAAGATAACTAGAAAGTCATTCAAATATGTTAAGAGGACATACGAAATGATTGATCTTATTCATAGTGATGCGTGTGATATGAAGAGTAATATGACTCGTGGTGGAAATAAATATTTCTTAACTTTCACTGATGATTACTCTAAGTATGCATATACATATTTACTTAAAAGTAAAGAAGAAGTTTTCGAGAAATTTCTAATTTTTAAAGAAAAAGTTAAAACTCAACAAAATCGGGAAATTAAAGTCCTACGATTCGATAGGGGTGGTGAATATTAACCGTGTGAGTTTATACAATTTTGTAATACTCATGGGATAATCCATCAAGTTACGACGCCTTATACGCCACAACAAAATGGAACGGCAGAAAGGAAAAATAAGACTTTAGTTCAAATGATAAATACAATGTTAATCAGTTCTGGTTTACCTTTGTCGATGTGGGGAGAAGCAGTTTTATCCGCATGTTATATTTTAAATAGAGTTCCATTGAAAAACAAGGATGTTACACCATACGAATTATGGTTTAATGGTAAGCCTAATCTTAGACGCCTTAAATTTTGGGGATGTCTTGCTTATGTAAGAAAACCCGAATCTAAAAGACCTAAACTAGGAAATAGGACTTATAAATGTGTTTTTATTGGATACTCTAGTAACAGTACGACTTATAGATTTTTAAATCTTGAAACTCGAGAAATCATTGAGTCGGTAGATGTGCAATTCTTTGAACATCTAAAAAAGTTTAGTACTTTGAATCAAGGTTTAGAAAATATTAATCCGACTGTTAACTCCTCAACTTTAGAGGAAAATTCACAATCAATATCTTCTTCGGAAACAACAAGTGACGTTGAACTGCGAAGGAGTAAAAGACAAAGAACTGAAAAACATTTGGGCCTGACTTTGTTTTTATTTAGTTCAACGGGATTTAATTGAGACTAAGAGCAAAACTAAATTTGTGCTTAATGTAGAAGATGAACCGACAACATTTCATGAAGCGGTAACATCTAGGGATAAAATTAAATCTGGATGGTTCTATAAATAAATTTAAGGCAAGACTAGTTGCTAAAGGATATAAGCTAAAACATGGAATTGATTACTTCGATACATATGCTCATGTTGCTCGAATCACTTCCATTAGGATATTGATATCTCTTGATTCTATTCACAATTTATTTATTCATAAAATGGATGTGAAAACTGCTTTTTTAAATGGTGATTTAGAAGAAGAGATTTACATGGAACAACCCGAAGGGGTTGTCTTGCCTGGCAAAGAAAAGAAAGTGTGTAAACAGGTTAAATCTCTTTATGGCCTTAAACAAGCTCATATGCAATGGCATGAGAAGTTCAATAATATTGCTATATCACATGGATATAAAGTTAATGATGCCGACAAATGTATATACAGTAAATTTGAAAATGGTGTTGGTGTTATTATTTACTTATATGTGGATGACAAGTTAATATTTGGATCTAATCTCAAATATGTTGAAGAAACCAAAAGGTTTCTTTCATCAAAATTTCTTATGAAAGATCTTGGAGAAGCTGATGTGATTTTAGGAATCAAAATTGTGAGAAAGGATAATTCTTTAGCGTTATCTCAATCTCATTATATTGAAAAAGTTCTTAAAAGATGTGATCATTTTGAACTTAAGATAGCTACTACACTAGTGGATCCTAGTATCAAATTAATGAAAAATATTGGGCGTACATTGGACCAACTTAAATATGCTAGTATTATTGGGAGTCTAATGTATGCCATTCAATGCACTAGACCAGACATTGCTTATGCAGTGAGTGTATTGTGTAGATTTACAAGTAATGCAGGACAATAGCACTGGAATGTAATTTCTAGGGTGCTTAGATACCTAAAGAGGACTTTTGGATTATGGCTTACATTATGTAGGATATCCATCTATTTTAGAAGAATATAGTGATTCAAGATGGAATAATCTTGAATCAAAATACAAGTCAGCTACTGGTTGGATTTTTATACTAGGAGGAGCAGCTATCTCTTGGGGATCCAAGAAACAAACATGTGTATCAGATTCAACAATGCAATCTGAATTTATAGCCCCGGCAGATGCATGTAAGGAAGCAAATTGGCTTAGAAATGTACTGTATCATATTCCTTTATGGAAAAATCCATCTCCTTCTATAATGATAAGTTGTGATAACCAAGCTACAATTTTTAATGTTTTGAACAAAACTTACAACAAAAAATCAAGACACATTAGTCTAAAGCATCAAATTATAAGAAATTTACTCAAGGAAGGAGTAATTAATGTCGACTATATTAAAACGAACAAGAATTTAGCATATCGTCTGACTAAAGGTCTTGTTAGGGAGATGATATATATCACCTCAAAAGGAATGGGACTAAGATCTACTAAATAACACAACTATATTTAATGGGAACCGAACTCATATCTTGAAAATATAGATACAGTTCAATGTGGTACAAACATGTCAAATTATAGTTATGGAACACTAGGATTTTTATACAAAAGTTCCATTCCTATGCACCTAGTGTTGGTTTTCTGCATGTTAGAGGATGAAGGTTACTTATTAATAAATCATATAAGTGTGACTCGCAGAATCACTAAAATTGATTTACCTATACGAGTGTCGAAAGTGTGGACGCCTTCTATGATATCAAGACCGATCCTAAGCGCTCAAGAAATCAGGATTAACACAAGTCCATAAAAGTGCATGCTATAAGAACACTTATAAACTCAAAAATCGGTATGTGTGATAGTTTCGGTTAGTCTTAAAAGGTCCTCGGTTCAAGATACGTTCACCACAGCACCTTGATAAAGCTTTGAATTATTTACACTATATGGAAGTTCAAGTTTGAAAGGCACTTCTCATTTATGTACTAGATTTTAGTGATAGTGCCAAAAGTTATTTATTCTCTCTTTGTTTTGCTATCTTGCGTAAATTGAAATTGGCGGGGGAATGGTGGATAAATTCCAATATAATATAAAATTTTAATTATATTATTGATGTTTTATTTTTTAGTTGTTAATATTTTATTATATTATTGGTGTTTTATTTTAAATGTAGTTTGGGTTTTATTTTAGAAGGTAGAGAAACATGAGCAAATGGGTGTGAAAAATATGGGAGTGCTCAAAATCCCGTATTGTCCCACATTGGAAGACTAACCCCAAAAGTAGTTGTATATCAACTAAACAACAACTAAGATTGTTAGTTGACAAGTCAAATAAGAGGTTATGATCCTACGCATTGCGGTGGTGCTTAAGAACCACCAATCGTGACACGCATAAGCCTGATACGCGGCGCGCGAAAGGGCGAGTGGGCGACTTAGGGCACATTGCACGCTTTGACGCGCACTTGGCACTTCGTACATGCGCATAGTTGCTTGGAGCGAGGGAGCCTAAATTTTTTACAAGGTAAAACAGATCAACGGTTGTGACTAAATGATCTGATCAAAGGGTATAAAATTCGAAACGACTTGATCTGAACCGCTAGATGAAATCGTAGCGTTTCGTGTAGGGGATGTCCATTCGCTTACGATGAGATGCCTAATCTAAACCGTTAGATCGAAGTTGTTCTAAATAGGAAACATCCAACGGTTGTTGAGTCGCTACATGAAGAGCTATGATTGTTGAAGAACAGTCACCGAAATGGCTATTAAAAGAGTTATAGGCCTCTATTTTGGACACCGAAAATTGCTAATTTCTCCTCTCTCCGTCCTCTATATTTTGGCATTATCAAGTTACAAATTTAGAGTGTTATCGATTTGATCAAATTGTACATAGTTTGAATTAAACAACTGTTCATACACTGCATTGTATCCTGAAGGCAGATCCTATAAAGCCCATAGTGTAATCGCGGTTCTGTCTCAACCGGATTGGGAGAAACTTTTCCTAAAAGAAAGCATTTTAAGAACGTGCCTTACAGAAATTAATTAATATATTTCGTTCTTTCCATTTCAAAATTCCAATAATAAATTCTATTCTTATTACTCCACTCATATGGAAGGAACAGTGGCACAATCTATCCAAGTCATGACTCAAGACTTAATTCGACTCGACCATTTTAATGGCGGAAATTTCACCCATTGGCAACAGAAAGTTATTTTCTTCCTCACATAACTAAAACTAGCATACATTCTAGATGAAAACCTTGAACAAATTCCCGAGCCCACACCCGAAGACACCGAAGAAATAAAGTAAAAACGTGTGAAGAGGAAAAAAGACAAATTTACTTGTCGGGGACATATCCTCAATGCCTTGTCTCAAACTGTTTATAGTGCTCATCGAATTATTCCGACAGCGAAGGAATTATGGAAGGCTTTGGACAAAAAGTATCAAAATGAGGAAGCGAGCAAACGTAAGTGTGGGTACCCAAATTTGGCATTACGGGCCCGGATGAGTAGCCTAATTAAAACGGCCCAAAGTCGAAGCCCGATGCACTTTAATTTAATTCAGTTATGACTTAGTCCTTTCCTAAAATCTCAGACAGAGATATTCCAGGAGAGAAAGATGAACGTGGGAGAGTCCAACACCCCCACTCCCCGAAGATATGCATGTATAAAATAAACCCTGGGCTTGGGGCAATAGGCACGTGTTGTATTCTCTGTAAACACTCCCCGGAGTAAATAGAAATAATACTGACAGCACCACCGTGGACGTAGGCATTCTTGCTGAACCACGTATATCTCCTGTTGTGTGATTGGCATTTATATTTTTTATTTCGTTCGATGATTGAATTTCTCTTATCTATTTGTGTCGAATATTATTTGTCACCACAATTGGCATCGTCTGTGGGAACGTTTATCTTCCCTGAGAAATCCCACACCAGTGAATAAGTTCGAAATGTCTCATCACAGTAGTAATGCTCCTAAGGCAGGAGATATCCAGGAACAACCTGCTCCTCACAGAATCATGTCTAAAGTTCAGCGTTCAGATCAGAGGGCTCGCCTAGAAAGGCCAGCCTCAGAAGAAAGCCAAGGACCAGTGAGGTCCACACAAATCTCCTGATTAATTGATGCATATGAGGCAAGGCTCCAGTAGGCTGAGAATGCACGAGGCTGAGAATTCTCGCCTCAAAATAAGGTTAGAAAGAATGGAGAGAGAGCTCCATCGTGGCACCATGAGATATTCGTATCGCACTCCTAGCCCTGAGGCGAGCAAGTCTCGCAGCCGAGGAAGGAGCCACCAACGCGGATCCAAGAAGGTCGAGGGGAACGAGTCAGAGGACGACCTTCTCGAGAAACTACGATTTGCTCACCATTACAGGAGCCCAGCTCATAGCAACGAAAAAATACTAGATTTAGTCCAAAGGGAGATGGACCAACACCCTGCACATCGCGGTGCCAGGTCAACCCGAGAGCTCGCCAGGCGAGCACTCCAAACTCAGATGAAGTCCCCTTTCTCAAGGGAAATAAAAGAAGAGGAAGCCCCCAAGAAATTTGCTATTCCGAGATTCAAGATTTATGATGGTAAAACTGATCCCATTAATCATGTTAGACAATACAGGCAGGCCATGACCCTTTGGAGCGATCGAGGCGCACTGATGCGCTGAATCTTCCCCTCGTGCTTGCATGACGTGATCCAAAAGTAGTTTGAAAGGCTCTCCCGCAGGTCTATCAGGAGCTTCAAGTCCCTGGCCGAGCTCTTTATAGCTCGCTTCATTACTAGTAGCTCCCATCCCAAAAGGATGGATGCTTTACTCACAATGAAGAAGACACCTCAAGAGACCCTCCGAGACTATGCAAAGAGATACTGACAGCTATTCAATGAAGTCGAGGACTGATCGGAGCAGGTAGTGGTGGCCTCTTTCAAAATTAGGATACCCAGCTCTTCCCTCCTGTACCAGTCCCTGACGAAGAAAGAAGACACGGCCATCGATGACCTGATGGCTCGCATCGAGAAATACGCCAAGGTAGAAGATGTTACTCGCCTCAGCACTGGAAAAAATGGTCAAACCAAGCTCGCTGCCAAAAGTAGTGACAGAAATGAGAACCGAAAGAAAGGAGTAAATAATGGGGGAAATAATGGCTCTAACAAAAGAGGCAAGAATGATTTGTCGAAAGAATTTCAAGAAAATAATATTGTCTTCAAAGAACCGATTTACAAGATCCTTACAAAGATCAAGGACAAGCCATTTATTAAGTGGCCCAAAAAGATGGGAGGAGATCCCTCAAAGAGAAACAACACGTTGAGATGCATTTTTCATAAAAAAGGACGACATAAGACCGAGCATTTCAAGGCTCTAAAGTCCCACCTCGAGGAGCTAGCCCAATCTGGGCATTTGAACGAATTTGTGGAGAGGAAAGCAAAGAAAGTTGCTGCAAATGGAGAAGCGAGGCCTGACAATGTGCTCAAAGATGATGCTGGACATGAGTTCGCAGTAATTCATGGGGCATCTGATGTCAAACAGATTTAAGGAAATTCAGCTCGATGTAATACCCCGTACTTTTGGCTATATTTATTTTTGGGATTAATTAATTAATTGTGAATTAATTGGTGATTAATCCGGGTTAAAATACTAACGAGATGCGAGTTGGTATTTGATTATGTGCATACATGTTTTTATATGAATATCGAAATTATGAAATTTGTCGTGAGATATATATACGGCAATTTGAGAATTTTGTTGAGACGCGTGTGACCGCCGCGTCATGGTATATTATTTTAATTATAAAAGTGATTTTTATTTTTATTATCCATATGGTCGTTTTGAGTGCGCCAACGCGTCCGGAAAGGTCGAGATAGTCAGAAAACACTAGCCGGGGGTGTAGTTTGGGTCCCGGGGTATTTTAGGCCATACCGGCATCATAAAGGGTATTTTGGTAATTTTACATTTTGAGGAATTAAAAGTGATGAAAATTGGGAGTTTTAATCTGATGTGGATTTAACCCACTAAACCCACTAACCAACCCATATTAACCCATTAAGCTACGGAGGCTATCATTAGGTTTACAACTTTCCCAAAGAAAACCCTAGCCACCTTAAGCCACCATTGGAGGAGAAGCTTGGAGAGAGGGAATTCTGCAGAAATCTTCACTAAACCAACATCAAAATCAGAAATCAAATCAAGGCAAGTGTTTTAATTATATTTCAATTCGTAGAATGTTCCTTCCATGTTAGAAAATTGAAGAAAATCATTTGTTCTTGAAAGATAATGATAACCCATGTAGTTTAGAACATAGAACTTGAAAATCTTGAGGAGAATTGCATGTAGAATGATAGGTAGATGATTATTCTCATGATATATGTGATTGGAAGAAATTAAAACGGATTTTGTTGGGTTAATTCATGATTCAAAAAGTTAGGGTTCATGTTCTTGAAATAATTGGGGAAAAAGTGTAGAGATTTATATTTTGATTGATGTTAAAGAGATTTGATCCTTGAAAACATGTTAGGAGTTGACTTGAATATGTTTAGGATGAATTAGAGACCCTAAAACGTTGTTGGGATGAACTTTGGAAGAGATTAGGAGTGATAAAATGGATAAAAACGAGATGGGGAAAATTCTGGGCCGAAACTGGTCCCTCGTTAGAAGACCTTCCCAGGTCGTTCGAACGAGCTCTTTCGAACGAGCTTCTAACGAGTTGACCAGTCGCTTCTAACGAAAAGGAATTTCGTTTGATACTTCGTTCGAACGAGATCTCGTTAGAAGGTGCAGTTCATTCGAACGAACTGGAATCTCGTTCGAACAGTCTCGTTCGAACGAGACTTCTAACGAGCTGACAGTCCAATCTCGTTCGAACAGCCTCGTTAGAACGAGACTTCTAACGAGCTGGCAGTCTGGGCCTTTTTGGACTGTTTTGATTTTTGGAGTCCCGTAAACTTATTCGAGGATATAGATATCATTCCGTTGATGTTGTAATGATAGAATTAGGACATTTGGGTAGGAAATTATATACGAGAGTTGTATTACATGGACGGTTTGGGTTGAGACGTGAGTGTCTACTACGACGTGAGAACTAACTATGGCGCGTATGATGATAAACCGGAATAGTATAAATTGTGATAATTATAAGTTAGTACGAGAATGCGATATGTACTACGATTAAACTACGGTATTACTAAGATGTGTGTTTACTTAGTATTGGCATATGAATTGTGTGTATGACATACCTACCATACTTGCTATCACGGGAGGTTTGCGTTCGCTTAGGGCCCTCTAATACTTGTGTTGCCCGGATTTAGACTGGTTACCTTGATGAACATAGGTCATAGAAAGACTTATTGGGATATTAATAAGTCCGCTGATCGTGGGAGCGTAGGTATGTGCGTGACCCATGTGATGTGACTGTGTTTGCCTCCATTATTTGTGATGTTGTTATCTGTGAACTATTCCTGAGAGATTCAGAATATGTAATCCTTATGTACGTGATGTACCGGGATGGATAGCAGAGTATGTGTGCACCGCAGCTTAGTTCTCGGGGTGCTTATATTGTATATTTACGATGTGAATAATATACACTTAATTAATGGGAACCTTCATGTTAATGTTGTGAATATAATTACGGTATTGTTTCGAGAAAAACATAACGGGCTAACTGATAGTGAAGTATATTGCATATTGAGCATATGAGTTTACGTTAAACCCCTACTTAATTACGAGCGTTATGATGTTAATAGAACCGAGTAATAAGGGTAGGACCTATGACAGTCTAGCTAGATATATGGCACTTAGCTAGTGGTTTGTGTCGTTATAAATGGGTACTTACGTTAGGAGTGCACAGTTAGACGAGAGGTGAGAATATCATGTGAGTGCACGTCCTAACATGTACTTTGCATTTAATGTTTTAAATGTTTTTAAAGCACTTGCAGGTTTTTAAAATATAACTCCACATTCGGGCTCTAACCCGTTTGCTTTTCAAATCTACTTTTCTTGTAAAACCATTTTAGGTGCCCAGCCACAAGGACACCAAGCATAGGATACTCATTCAGGTGACGAGCTGTAGCTGTTTGAGGAAGCTACAGGGATTTTCTTGTAGACGCTTCTATCTTTTGGATTCCAGAGTCACTATCTATCAGTTGTAGGGCATGTTGCCCATTTCTATCAGAGACATCTTTTACATTTCAGTTTTCAGACTTTGGTTTGTATTGTTTTAGTATTCGGTTATTTATTTCAGTTATGGGATTGTAGCGAGGAGTTTTTCCTCCAGACTTTATTTACATATTGTAATGGTTATTCGTTTTACTTCAGTATGGTGAATGGTGTTATTTATTTCTTCATTAAACTTGTTGCATGTTAATCGGACTTTAATTAAAATTTGGCAACTTACTTTTTAAATACTAGGTGGTTAGTAATAATAAAATATTTTCGACAGTGATGCTATTAACTGAGCCAACTTGGCATTTTGATTTAATTTAATAAAGGAGTAGCTACCCGGTATTTAATTAGTCGAGGTGTCACACTCGAATGGAGGTAAAAAAGCTTATAGCATTAATGCAAGCTTTTCAGATGGACCGAACAAAAACACAGTCAGGAAAGCGTCGGTGAGCAGATAACATCGACTATAGTAAGCATATTGTATTCACAGATGAGGATCTGGTGGGAGTGAGAACCCCACATCATGATGCTTTGATCATTAATCTCAGGATAGCTAACTATGATGTCGACAAGTTGCTCGTCGACCAAGGAAGCTCGTCCGAGGTAATGTATCTCGACCTATTAAGAAAATTAAAATTAAGCATCGCCGACCTGAAGGAAGCTACTGTCCCTTTGGTTGACTTCGTTGGAAATGTGATTATGCCCTTGGGAAAGATCGTGCTACCAGTAGGGGCAGGAAATGTCTCTAAAATGATCGAGTTTTTGGTGGTCGACATTGACTCGCCATACCAAGCTATCCTCGGCAGAGGGTGACTGCACGTAATGAAGGCAGTTTCCTCAACCTATCATCAGAAGCTCAAATATGTGATCGAGCGAGGAGTAATGTAGATCCATGGCTATCAAGAAATGGAAAGAAGATGATTCATAGCATCCATCTATCCAAGACCAGAGAAGAAGGTCGATAAGCCCAGAGAGAAAATTGAGGAGCAAAAAGGTCTGACACCTTCGAAATAACAGTTAAAGTACGGAAGACCCGGACTGGAGGAGACCAGGCTCGTCCCCTCTGAACAGGTCATTGAGGACCTGGAAGAAGTTACAGCCGGAGATAGCAGCAATGACATAATTTTCTTGATTGGAGCTTCTCTCACAGATCAAGAGAAGAAGGAATTGACAATTCTATTAAGAAGCAACGTAGATGTTTTTGCGTGGGAGCCATACGAACTACCTGGAATCAATCCCAGTGTGGATTGTCATCAGTTGCATGTCGACCCCACTTTCAAACCTATCACGTAGAAGGCACGGGGAACTACGCCCGAGAAGGCAAAAGCCGTGGAAAAGGAAGTTGAAAAACTGTTGGATGGAGGATCCATACGAGAGGTCCAATTCCCCAAATAGTTATCCAACCGAGTAGTAGTTCCAAAAAGCAATAGGAAATGGAGAGTTTGCATCAACTTCATCGACCTTAATAGGGCATACCCTAAAGACAGTTTCCCCCTTCCAAAAATTGATCAACTGGTGGACTCCACAGCAGCTCACGAGAGAATGAGTTTTCTGGATGCATACTCGGGGTATCATCAGATCCCCCTGTATACACCAGACCAGGACAAGACAGCATTCATCACCACAGTTAGGTTATACTATTACAAGGTCATGCCCTTCGGGCTTAAAAACGCAGGGGCAACCTACTAGTGATTGGTCACCAAGATGTTCAAAAACCAGATGGGAGACACCATGCAGGTTTACATTGATGATATGCTCGTCAAAAGTGAGAAGAAAGAAGACCACCTCTCGACCTATCGAGAACCTTCGAAATCCTCAGGAAGTACCGAATGAAACTTAACGCAAGCAAGTGTTCTTTCGGTGTCCAGTCAGAAAAATTTCTTGGGTACTTAGTCAGTAAGAGAGGCATTGAGGCTAACCCAGACCAGATCGACACAATAAACAGGGTACAACCTCCTCGAATAATTTGGGACGTACAGAAGCTCACCGGTACGCTCGCTGCTTTGAACCGCTTTATCTCTAAATCCTCTAAGAAGTGCAAACCATTCTTCCAGCTCCTAAAAGGAAATAAAGCAGTAGAATGGAATCAACATTGCTCGCGAGCATTGGGCGAGCTCAAGGCTTACCTTAGCTCGCCACCACTGCTCGTCATACCATAATAAACAGATTCCTTATACTTATACCTCACCGTTTCCAGCCACACTGTCAGTTCTGCATTGATGTGTGAGAAATCGGGAACCCCGCACCCCGTTTACTATGCGAGCAAGACCTTATTAGATGCCGAACAGCGGTACATGCCATTGGAGAAGCTCGCTTTTGCACTAGTAGTGGCTTCATGAAAGCTGAAGCATTAATTTGAAGCTCACACTATCATCGTCCTTACATCGCACCCCCTTAAAGAAATCCTGAGGAAGGCGAATTTGTCGGGCAGACTGTCTAAATGGTTAGTCAAGCTCGAACGATTTGATATCCAATTTCAACCAAGGAACGCAATCAAGGGGCAGTTCCTTACAGAATTCATAACTGAATTCACATGTGAGCATCCCCTCGACCAATCTCAACTAGTAATGCAAAGATAAAACCACGCAACAGAGGGAGTCTTGAAATTATTTATTGATGGAGCCTCCAACTCAAACAGGGTAGGAATAGGAATTATCCTTATTACTCTAGAGGATACAATCCTTGAATAAAGAATCAGGCTTGGATTTGTAGCATCCAACAATGAAGCAGAATATGAAGCTTTAATAGCCGGCCTCCAGAAAGCACACACTTTCGGGGCAAAGCATTTACAGGTGTTCAACGATTCTCAATTAGTCTCCAATCAGATAAGTGGATACTACAATGCAAAAGATGAAAGAATGGCAACATACCTCGCCTTAGTAAAAAGGCTAATGGCTAGCTTCGAGGAAGTCAGTGTCCAGCAGTTTCCCAAAGGACGGAATAGCCATACCGACGCCCTAGCAGCCCTGAGTTTGGCAATCGATTCTAATTTAAAAAGAATAATCCCCATCGACTTCCTCGCTCATTCGAACATTAACCATGACAATGAACTACCAACCATCGAACATGTGCTCCAAATTAAATCAGCACCCAGTTGGATGTATCCTTTAAGGGACTATTTGAAGGATGGCTCACTTCCAACCGATAAGAAGACCGCCCACCAAATAAGAGTCAAAGCTGCTCGCTTTCACTTATCTCCTGAGGGCAAGCTATATAAAAGATCATTTCTCGGTCCCTGCCTTCAATGTGTTCACCTGAGGGATGTCGAGAAAGTTCTACATGAACTTCAGGAGGTAATCTGTGGAAGCCATATTGGAGGAAGGTCTCTGGCTTTTCGAGCAATGAAGGAAGGCTATTGGTGGCCATATATTCAAAGGGACTCTACGGTGTATGTTCGCAAGTGCCTGAAATGTCGACTTCACTCTCCTATGGTCCATCAACCTGCTAGCGACCTAAAATCACTTTCCAGCCCATGGCCATTCGCCCAATGGGGAATGGACATCATAGAACCACTTCCTACCGCCGCCGGCAATCGCAAGTATCTATTGGTTACAACTGACTACTTCACCAAATGGATCGAGGCAGAACCCCCTGGCGAACATCCGAGATGCAGATATGATAAGATTTATATGGAGAAATATAATCACCCATTTTAGCATCCCCAGAACCATCATCACTGGCAATGGAATGCAGTTCGAGATCGGCTCCTTTCAGAGTTTCTGTGACGATCATGGAATCAGATACAATTTTAGCTCAATGACCTATCCTCAGAGTAATGGACAAGCCGAGGCTTCTAATAAAACGGTTATCGACGGATTAAAGAAACGATTATAGCGAGCCAAAGGCGCATGGGTAAATGAGCTACCACATATTCTATGGGCCTATCATACTACTCCACGATGAGCGACAAGGGAAACCCCATTCTCATTGACGTATGGAATGGAAGCAGTCATCCCATTAGAAGCAGGCTTGCCAATAATGAGGTCCAGCCTTGTCGATCAGGGTTGTAATGATGCAACATTTCTCGCTGAGCTCGACCTAGCTGATGAACGCCGCGAGCTGGCCCTAGTAAAACTAGCGAGCTATCAGCAATAGCTCGCAAGGCACTATGACAAGAAGGTCAATCCAAGGGCATTCCGAGTTGGGGACTACGTCCTAAGGAAAGTCCTGGGCAGCGAAGTAAAACCATCAGACGGCAAGCTAGGGCCAAACTGGAAAGGACCATTCAAGATAACAAGAGATGATCTGCAGGAAGCCTATCACTTAGAAACACTAGAAGGCAGAGAGATACCCCCAAGCATATAATGCAGCCAATCTTAAAAAATTCTATTTTTAGATTCTTCTTTTACTCTTTAGTTATGAAACTGTAAGTTCATTTCCTTATCGTTAATAAAAGTTGTTTGGCATTTTCATTCTACGAGGTGTCAATTAACTAATGTATAAACTTTATAACCCACACACATTTTTCAAGTGACAAGCACACTGATCATTACACTAGAGTAGGGAAATAACCCTCCTCAGGTTTTCATTATGAAAGATGAAAACCCTCTTAGCATTTCCCTTGTCAATATACGAAGCCCTACAGGAGACCCTTAGGCAATATGGCCAAGTCAAAATTGGTCACCGAATAATGTTTGGTTGAATAAAATCCTGATTGGATAGAACATCCAACACCAGGTGTGTCCTTGCCAATTTCCATACTTAGGCCTAAGGGAGTGTGACGACACAACCTAAAAGGTAAAGTGGGGTAGAATGGTATATCGTTAGCATGCTGGACTAGAGGGACACTTACTTAATAATGCAAGCTTACAAATCTAGTCAGCCAAGAGAGGCTCAAGATTATTGAGCAACGTCTAAAAGATGTGGAAAATATAAGACACTTGTTTAGTCAGTAAATTTGTCCAAAACATAAATTTTATATTAATTCATCACAAATACAATACATGTTTAATCGGAGAGCTTGCCCAAAACATCAAAATTACATCACTTCATTACATATATATACAAAGTTACTACTGGCAAAAACCTTAATGAGGTCGAGGCCTCTGAACTACATAATCATCCACTTGAGCTCTTCGACCATCGTCAGGATGGGGGACTAACTCCTCCTCGACTTCATTCGCACCCGACTCCAGTAGCTATCGAGGGATGGAATCAATGGGGATCCACTGATCATCTCTCCGGAAGGGGTTAGGCATTAGAGTGGAAGGAGAGATCTCATGGCGATACCAAAGCATTGAGTTCATTGGGACTTCCAGCTCCTGCAGAGCACTCAACCATCCCCTGATAAAAGCGAGCTTTTCAAACTCTGTTAGCCTCATTGGAGCATCTATCCAACCTTGGTCATAACCATCGGCCCATACTTTCCGAGGTCCTCTCCTAAACAAATGCCTTAGTCGGGTGACGTCCCTTTGAAGCCCAGTAGCCATCACATATGCTCGTTGGACATCACCTCGAAGCTCTTCCATATCCCTAACTGAACTCCTTGTGCTCCTACTGGCTTGTGGAATAGTTGGCGGGGTCGAGCCTCACAGCACCGGAGGAACATCGCTCGGGCCAGTTCTAGCTCGCACGAGGAGGAACCTTGTAATACTAAAGGAGCGATGCTTGGCGGATGCTCCCTAAGTTGCGAGACCTCTCTCCTCAAATCCTAATTCTCTTGCTGAAGAATTTCCCCAACCTGGTTGATCTCAGAAGGATCTAGAAGCTTTGCTCTCAGTTTATTCACCTCTTCTTGGACTAAGGCACCAACTTTCTCCATCTTTTAGAGCTTGTCTTTCAGTTTAATGACAAGCTCGGTGTGTTCTATAAAATGCTTGTTCCTCAATCGCAATGATTTGCAAAACCTCACAAAGGTATGATGAACCTCAAAGCTTACATCAGGTTCAAGCATTCTTACCAATTAAGAAGTGGCTGGTATATAATCATCGACATCAGTCAACTACAAGAAATAAAAGAGCAATGAAAGACATAATCATTCAGTACACTAAAGGAATGAAAAACCTTCTCATTTCATTAATACAAAGAGGATCAGAATACATTGAAGGGCCAAAAGGAAAATTAAAAATAAAAAAATACAGGAGCAACCCTAAGGGTAAGTTAGCTAACAACCTCAGGCTGCTGAGAAGAGGCTGGCTGCTTCCCCTTATTAGCGGCAGTAGAAGTACCTCCCTTAGTAGGGATAACCTATGTCGCCTGAGCAGGAGGGGCATCCGCAGGAACTGTCTAAGGGGCAGGATCAACACTTCCAATGGCTGGGGCGGGGGCTTCATCCACAATTGGCTTTGGGCCCGGGTCATGCTCATCGAACAGAGGAGATACAACATCCACTCCGGTAGCTAAGAGGGCCTTGTTCCAGCCCTTCTTGGAATTCAGACGGCTAATGTAGCCTATCTGAACCTCGATATCTTCATATGCAGCCACCCACCCGAAGTTATATGAGTCTTCCTTGGCGGTGGTTGCCTCAGACTCCTTCTTCTTTAGATCCTCGATTATCACTTTGTTCTCCTCCACGACAGCCAGATTGCTCGAGCAGACCAGATTGTATCCTTATCAAAACTCATTCAGTTATTTGGTCGCCGCATCCCTCTCTCGATTGGCATTAATAAGAGCCAGATCGAAAGCATCGCGAGAAGCATTAGGGCCCTTTAAACCAGCCTCGAGCTCTATACCCTTCAACTTCAAGGAAGCATTTTACTGCTGTAGCTCGCCATTTTCTTCACCAGCTCATCACGATAGCGATAGAGCATGGCAAAGTCAGTCACAAACTGTAAATAAAAAAGATATCAGAAGAAGGAAACAGCTGAAATTTATCAAAGCATTAGAGAAAGGAAAAGGTCTTACCAAGGCTAGCCTCTGACTAGCTTGTAGAGACAATTGATCAAACCCCTTTGCCCTTTGGCGATCTGCAGGAAGGACTGCCTTCTCGAGCAGCGCAGGGGCCAGTTGAGGAGAAACGACAATTGAGGCCCCCTCGAGCAATGCGGACACAGGGATTAAGTCTTGCCCAGCCTTCGTCCTCGATTCCATTTTTATCCTCTCTTCCTCCCTCTCCTTCTCCATTCTCTTCTTCTCCTCCATCATTTTCTTCTCTTCTATCTTCTTTCTTTCCTCTTCCTTCTCTCTCTCTCTCTCTCTCTCTCTCTCTCTCTCATCTGTTCTTCTTCTTTCCTCTTCCTCTCCTGCTCCTGAGCAGTAGATCGAGAACCAGTGGCAACAGCCCCAGTATTGGACTTTTACTTCTTCAACCTCTGAGCGAGGAGCACATGATCATCATCATCATCATCCCGGATCAAATTTTTCCTTGGAAGAACTATTTCCTCGCTTAAGCTTCTCGACGTGCTCGAAGGTTCTCGGGCTTCAAAAACCTCTTCTGAGTCAGAAGAACTATTACCACTAGAGCTTCCCTCGCCAAAATTACCTTCAGCACCACCTACGATATCTTTCTTAGAACTTCTCTCCTCCTCGTCTAACTGAATAGTTCGGCAGCAGTCTCTTCAGAGGTATCAAACTCGGGAATGCTATCTATTGGCCTCGCTATAAAGCTAGAACTGACATTTTTGTACTCAAGCAAGAAAGCAGCAGACCGGGGATGCTCTCTATCAGCTAGGGGCTCCCTGATATTCCAATCTTTGACCAACTTAGAAAGATAAACCATGCTGAGAGCAGGTTCCAAGTTCTTAGACCTCGCTGAAGAAACAATAGGAAAGAGTCAGAAAGATCACACATTAATAAAGAAATTGAAAGCACGGAGTAAAGACTACCTATATACTCTTCCCCATAAAAGGGAACAGTGAACTTATCAGACCTAGACCCCTCAGTCTGGGGGGAAAACTGCCAATTTCTAGCAAGAAATCCATCTTGCCAGTAGTCCTTGTGAGAATCAGGTAGGTTTACTACCAATACCCTGTCAGGACTCCTGGCTTTGAGATAGAGAACACCAGAACTGGTTTTAGAAAAGGAATAGCAAAAGCAGACTTCGGCAAGCCCTAATTTAGTGCCATAGAGCTAATTTATTCTATGGACGTCATTGATTATCTTCCATACATTGGGAGAACACTGTGCAGGAACAATATTGAAATAACCGAAGAAGTGCAAGAATAGATTGTTTGGAGGAAAAGTAAGCCCCCCCCCCCCCTTGGGAAAGCAACAAGACGTGAATCCAATGGTCACCCTCTATCTCTCTAACATTTCTATGGGAAAGGCGCACTCAATCTCCACCCACTCTGGAATATTGTAAAACTTCCTAAACTCAGACACCGATCTATTACCAATCTTTGCTATTTATAGACCCTAAAACTACAAATTCAAAGAAAAAATACAAAAGAGGAGGCACAGGAGACTTACAAGATAGAAGTTTGACTTGAGCGATGAAGAATCACAAGCCCAAATGACAAGGGAGATCGAAAGTGAAAATAATGAAGACCTGGAGAAGAGAACGCAAATCGCTAGAACTCGCAGAAAATGGAAGAGAACTAAGAAGCTTAAAACGACGATTGTGAAACGACTGGTTAGAATAACTTTTGAATGTTACGAATCATAGTGCACGGAACACGAAGCAAGTGCCACCTAAATCAGTCCTCAAACTTTGGAAAGAGTTGCATGATATTCAAAAGAGCCATTATGGCTAATCATTTAAATTTATTGAGCCCAAATTGTAGCCCAACAAATTTAGGGGCAATTTTAGGTACCCGGATTTGGCATTACGGGCCCAGACAAGTAGCCTAATTAAAACGGCCCAAAGTTCAAGCCCGACGCACCTTAATTTAATTCAGTTATGACTTAGTCCTTTCCTAAAATATCAGATAGAGATATTCCAGGAGAGAAAGATGGATGTAGGGGAGTCCAATACCCCTACTCCCCGAAGATATGCATGTATAAAATAAACCCTAGGCCTGGGGCAATATGCACGCACTGTATTCTCTGTAAACACTCCCCGGAGTAAATAGAAATAATACTTACTGCACCACCGTGGACGTAGGCATTCTTGCTAAACCACGTATATCTCTTGTTGTGTGATTGGCATTTACGTTTTTTATTTCGTTCGGTGATTGCGTTTCTCTTATCTATTTGTGTCGAATATTATTTGTCACCACAGTAAGATCTGATTTCAAGCTATATGAATTTTAGAATGAGTAATGATAAATCTGTTGTTGCACAAGCACGTGAACTCCAACAAATTGTTGGTGACCTTAAAACTGCTGGAATTAATCTTTAAGATGAATTTCAAGTAGGCGCGATTGTTTCAAAATTAATCATGATGAAAATACTTATACTATGGAATCCCTTCTTCACCACCTTCGTATTGAAGATGATACTCATATTCGAGAAAAGAAGGATAAATAAGGTGAGGGTCATTCAAAAGACAATATGGTTGAGGATAAAAATCCAAGATTACCAAAGACTCAAAATTTAAAGCAAAGAATGATTCAAAATTCAAGAACTAAGGTGCAAATAAGAAAAAGAAGGGAAATATTTCTTCTGTGACAAACCGGGCCATTATTCTCGAGAATGTCGTCTTAAAAAGAAGGCATTTAAGGAAAAACAAGGGTCGAAGGAAACCAGCAATATTGAAGATCTTATTGCTACTGTATGTAAAGAAAATTCAATTGATAATGAAAGTGGATGGTGGCTGGATATCGGCGCAATGGTCCACATATGCAAAGACCGCTCTTCATTCAAAATATATTAAGAAATTGATATAAAAGAAGTGAAGATGGCAAATAATCTTCTCACTAATGTAGTTGGAAAAGGAACAATGGAATTGAAGCTAACTTCTGGAAAGACACTTACTCTAATTGATTTACTTCATGTACCTTATATGTGTAAAAATCTTGTGTCTGGGTACCTTCTCAATAAGAGAAGTTTCAAACTAGTGTATACGTCTGATAAGTTTGTCTTGTCTATAAATGGCCAATTTATTGGCAAAGGGTACTCTTATAACGATATGATCAAAATTAATCTAATCAATGATATCAGTTCTTCGTATATAGTTGAGTCTATTTCTTTATGGCATAGTAGATTAGGACATGTGAATTATAAAAGTATAAAAAATATGACTAATCTCGGATTGTAAATTTGCTAACCTTTCTAAATGTGAAATTTGTGTTCAATCGAAGATAACTAGAAAGTCATTCAAATCTGTTGAGAGGACATTCGAAATGATTGATCTTATTCATAGTGACGTATGTGATATGAAGAGTAATATGACTCATGGTAGAAATAAATATTTCTTAACTTTCATTGATGATTACTCTAAGTATGCATATACATATTTCCTTAAAAGTAAAGATGAAGTTCTAGAGAAATTTCTAATTTTTAAAGAAAAAGTTGAAACTCAACAAAATCAGAAAATTAAAGTCCTACGATCCGATAGGGGTGGTGAATATTTATCGAGTGAGTTTATACAATTTTGTAATACTCATGGGATAATCCATCATGTTACAGCGCCTTATACGCCATAACAAAATGGAACGGCGGAAAGGAAAAATAGGACTTTAGTCCAAATGATAAATGCAATGTTAATCAGTTCTGGTTTACCTTTGTCGATGTGGGGAGAAGCATTTTTATACTCATGTAATATTTTAAATAGAGTTCCATTGAAAAACAAGGATGTTACAACGTACGAATTATGGTTTAATCGTAAGCCTAATCTTAGACGTCTTAAAGTTTGGGGATGTTTTGCTTATGTAAGAAAACCCGAACATAAAAGACCTAAACTAGGAAATAGGACTTACAAATATGTTTTTATTGGATACTCTTGTAACAGTACGCCTTATAGATTTTTAAATCTTGAAACTCAAGAAATCATTGAGTCGGTAGATGTGCAATTCTTTGAATATCGAATAGAGTTTACTAATTTGAATAAAGGTTTAGAAAATAAGAATCCGACTGTTGACTCCTCAACTTTAGAAGAAAATTCACAATCAATATCTCCTTCGGAAACAACGAATGACGTAGAACCGCGAAGGAGTAAAAGACAAAGAACTGAAAAAAACTAAATTTGTTACTTAATCTCATTATGTAGTTGAAGAGGATTTAAATGAGACTAAGAATAAAACTAAATCTGTTCTTAATGTTGAAGATGAACCGACAACATTTCATAAAGTGATAACATCTAGGGATGCTGTCATTTTGAAAGAAGCAATAAATGATGAAATGAAGTCAATTTTGTCAAATCAAACTTGGGTTATTTTCGATCTTCCCCCTAGGGAAAAACGTTTTAGGTGCAGATGGATATTTAAAAGAAAATTAAATCCGAATGGTTCTATAAATAAATTTAAGGCAAGACTAGTTGCTACAGGCTATAAGCAAAAACATGGAAATGATTACTTTGATGCGTATGTTCCTGTTACTTGAATCATTTCCATTAGGACATTGATATCGCTAGCTTCTATTCACAATTTAGTTATTCATCAAATGGATGTTAAAACTGCATTTTTAAATGGTTATTTAGAAGAAGAGATTTACATGGAACAACCTGAAGGGTTTGTCTTACCTAGCCAAGAAAAGAAAGTGTGTAAACTGGTTAAATCTCTTTATGGACTTCAACAAGCTCCTATGCAATGGCATGAGAAGTTTAATAATGTTGTTTTATACCATGGATATAATGTTAATGATGCCGACAAATGTATATATAGTAAATTTGAAAATGGTGTTGTTGTTATTATTTGCTTATATCTGGATGACATGTTAATATTTGGGTCTAATCTCAAATATGTTGAAGAAACCAAAAGGTTTCTTTCATCAAAATTTGATATGAAAGATCTTGGAGAAGCTGATGTGATTTTAGGAATCAAAATTGTGAGAAAGGATAATTCTTTAGCGTTATCTCAATCTCATTATATAGAAAAAGTTCCTAAAAGATATAATCATTTTGAACTTAAGCCACCTGCTACACCAGTGGATCCTAGTATCAAATTAATGAAAAATACTGGGCGTGCAATGGACCAACTTAAATATGCTAGTATTATTGGGAGTCTAATGTATGCCATTCATTGCACTAGACCAGACATTGCTTATACAGTGAGTGTACTGTGTAGATTTACATGTACTCCAGGACAAGAGCACTAGAATGCAATTTCTAGAGTTCTTAGATACCTGAAGAGGACTTTTGGATTATGGCTTACATTGTATAGGATATCCATCTATTTTAGAAGTATATAGTGATTCAAGTTGGAATAATCTTAAATCAAAATCCAAGTCAACTACTGGTTGAATTTTTACGCTAGGAGGAGCAGCTATCTCTTGGAGATCAAAGAAACAAACATGTGTATTAGATTCAACAATGCAATCTGAATTTATAGTCGTAGGAGATGCATGTAAAGAAGCAAAATGGCTTAGAAATGTGTTGTAAGATATTCCTTTATAGAAAAAGCCATCTCCTTCTATTATAATAAGTTGTGATAATTAAGCCACAATTTATAAAGTTTCGAACAAAACTTACAACGAAAAATCTAGAAACATTAGTATATGGCATCAAATTATAAGAAAATTACTCAAGGAAGGAGTAATTACAGTTGACTATATTAAACCAAACAAGAATTTAGCAGATCCTTTGACTAAAGGTCTTGTTAGGGAGATGATATATATCACCTCAAAAGGAATGGGACTAAGGGATATTAAATAACACAACTATATTTAATGAGAAACGAACTCATATCTTGAAAATATAGATAGAGTTCAATGTGGTACAAACAAGTTAAATTATAGTTATAGAACAGTAGGAATTTTATACAAAAGTTTCATTCCTATATGCCTAGTGTTGGTTTTCTGCATGTTAGAGGATGAAGGTTACTTATTAATAAATCATACAACTGTGACTCGCAGAATCACTAAAGTTGATCTACCTATACGAGTGTCGAAAGTGTGGCCGCCATCTATGGAATCAAGACCGATCCTAAAGCGCTCGTGAAATCAGGATTAGCACAAGGCCATGAAAGTTCATGCTAGAAGAACACTTATAAACATAGAAATCGGTATGTGTGATAATTTCGGCTAGTCTTAAAAGGTCCTAGGTTCAAGATACGTTCACAATAGCACCTTGATGAAGCTTTGAATTATTTACACTATATGGAAGTTCAAGTCCGAAAGAGACTTCTCATTTTTGTACTAGATTTTAGCAATAGAGCCAAAAGTTATTTATTATCTCTTTGTTTTGCTCTCTTATGTATATTAAAATTGGCGGGGGAATGTTGGATAAATTCCAATATAATATAATATTTTAATTATATTATTGATGTTTTATTTTTTATTTTTTTATATTTTATTATATTATTTGTGTTTTATTTTAAACATAGTTTGGGTTTTATTTTAGAAGGTAGAAACATGAGCAAATAGGTGTGAAAAATATGGGAGTGCTTAAAATCCCTTATTGTCCCACATTGAAAGAGTAACCCAAATAGTAGTGGTATATAAACTAAAGGACAACTAAGATTCTTAGTTGACAAGTCAAACAAGAGGCTATGATCCTACGCATTGCGGTGGTGCTTAAGCACCACCAATCGCGACACGTGATACGTGTAAGCGTGACATGCGATGCGCAAAAGGGAGATTGGGTGACTTACGACGCATTGCGCGCTTTGACGCGTAGTTGGCACTTTGCACGCGCGCATATTCGCTTGGAGCGTGGATGCCTAAAGTTTTGATGAGGTAAAATAGATCAATGATTGTGATTAAACGATTTGATCAAAGGGTTTAAAATCCGAAACTACTTGATCTGAACCGTTAGATTAACTCGTAGCGTTTCGTGTAGGGGATGTCCATTCGCTTACGATGGAATGCCTAATCTGAACCGTTAGATCGAAGCTGTTCTAAATAGATAACATCCAACGGTTGCTGAGTCTCTATATGTAGAACTGTGACTGTTGAAGAACAGTCACTAAAATGGCTATAAAAAGAGTTCCAGGCCTCTGTCTTGGATACCAAAAATTACAAATTTCTCCTCTCTTCGTCCTCTATATTTTGGCATTATCAAGTTACAAATTCAGAGTGTTCTCAGTTTGATCAAACAGTACATAGTTTGAATCAAACAACTGTCCATACACTGCATAGTATCCTGAAGCAGATTCTATGAAACCCATTGTGTACTCAACGTTCTATCTCAACCGGATTGACAGAAATTTTGCCTAAAAGAAAGTGTTCCAAGAACTTGCCTCGCAGAAATTAATTAATATATTTCATTCTTTCCATTTCAAAATTCCAACGTCATATTGTCTCTAACTCAACTCCCCCTAATGCATATATGATGATATTTTGATGAATGTTTTGCTAGAGGAACCCCTTTGGGTTCGACATAATTGAGGAGGTCTTCACGTTCATATGTGGGGTAAAGAATAACACAAAGGTCCCAAAATAATATTATTTTCCCCCTAGGATGTCCCATCAGAAATTGGTAATGGTGTTTCAGATGACCAACAGCTATGGAAACATAATTTTTTTGCTCACGAAGTGCAAGTAGGAGTTTGACCAATATGAAAGGGATATAACTATTAGTATTCCTTGCGATTGGATTGGGATGAACATAATCAATATTTATACTTACTCTTCCTATTCTATTTTCCTAAGTTGTCTTTCATTCCAACCTCTGCTTGGTCTTGTAAAGAGAGGGCTTCTCCGAAGGTAATTTATGCCTTGAAGAGTTTGGTGAACAACATTTGTGTTACTCATCCTAAAATCTTTGAATATATCTTCATCTTAAATATATTCACTAATCTTGGTTACTAATACCTCTAAATTTGAGAAGCGCCCAGTCTCAGACCCAAGACAAAGTTGACCGTTCAACTTCAGACGAAGCCAAGCTCGTGGTCGATCAAGTAGTTGAGCAAACTACGTGGAAATTTCCACAGACTTATAAATTGTCTTTCTAATATACTTTTACTTACCATTATATGTTTTATGCAATTTCTACTCCATTTAATTTACCTTTTAGCATGGAATCTTCTACTGGGATGATGCCTAAACAAACTGATCTCTAAGCCTTTGATCTCATCCATTAATATAAGGCTGAGAAGAACAGAAAGAAGGCTAAAACTGAGGTTAAAAAGAAAGCTGACATTGAGGATAGCCAGAAGGCTGAACATGTAGCAAAAAGAAAGAAAATGTGAAGCTTGGAAGAGAGGAGAGCTTCCTTACAACCAAATATTAGATGGACCCATAAACACGATCAATCCTCCTGTTATTGGTAACGAAAGGCCACTTGGTCCCTCCACGTCCCAGAATAACCATAAGCATACTAGGTTAAAGGAGCTGAGGATAGAGGCATAACTTATATTGGGTAAATATTCATGGGGATCTCGCTTGTCAGTTGACCTAGGAAGGTTCCCCTTATAGATACCCAATAATGGAAGAGTACACGTGTGATCCTAAAAAACCCATAACTGTTGAGGTGCTAAAGAGGGACAGTGATACCATCATCCACCATAAGGAAAACTCTCCGTTTGTTCTCAAATATCATGGGTGTATTTAGAAAGGTTTAATACATTATCCACTTTTTATAAGATTTTTGTTCTTAGATGACTGCTTTCACTTCTTTTTTTAAGGTAGCATAATGATTACACTTCTTCGGGAGAAATCCGTTGAAGTAAAAAATTGTGCCTAGGCTTTATGTAAAGAAAAGAAAATGAATCGGGAACTTTGTACTCAGGTCGATAACTTGGGTTAGTAGGTGATCAACATGCAAGAGGTAGCAACCAATAGTGAGGACAATTTGAAGAAAATGGATGAAGAGAGAAAATAAAAGGTTGACCAGTAGATTGAGAAGATTAAAGCTTTTAGATCAGCCGAGGAGGAGGTCAAAAAACATGAGGAGCAAGTTATTACTAACAAGATAAAAATTGAGAGTTTGGAGGAGGTACTGTCTAAGGACGACAAAACACTTGATAAGGCTGAAGAAAATTCCATAAAAAAGCATCATACCTCCTCGAATTTTATTTTAGATATAATAACCTTCTTCCCTAACATGATTGGCATCGGTAGTGCTTCAAAAGGACATGATAACTAGCCATTTCATTGACCAATACTGAAGTTTTCATAAAGGTAAATGATCAAGTACCTTAAAATTCCACTACTACACGAATTGAGAAGGTTGCTTCCACCGAGATGGCCCTTCCAATTACTCCAAAGGCAACTCAAGAGATTCCTGAAGACATACTGATGACTAAAGATATTTCTGGCAACATCTCTTAAGATCCTCTTGCTACCCAAGATCCTCTAGTTGTTTAAGTTATTTATCTTTATAATGACCTGTTTATATTTTTAGAACAACATCATTTGAAAAATATATTCGTAATTGTTTTTACTTGGATGTTTTTTTATGAAAATGATTTCCATTCATTTTTTTTTTATATTTGTGGACATGTAATGTTCGTCTTGCTTGATTTTTCTTCCAAGTTATTTTTCTCGACTAGGTTACTAACCTCCACAAACAATTATGTATTTTTGGTGCATAACTTAGTTATACAAAATATTTTAAGCAGAAATAACCTTGAGAGTTATTTTTGAAATAATGATTTAAGTTAAAACAGGCTTCCAAGTATTTTAGTCTTTATGGTGTTATGGTCGGCTCTTGCCTGATCTGACATGACTTACTATCTACTTGTTAGACAAACTTGGGTTAATCGGATAGGGTTTTTATGAGTATTAACTTAAAGTTCCCCAATCTACTTAGTGCACATAGTCTTTAGCCCTTACCAGTTACGTGCTCACTTGTATTAAGAGTTACCAAGACTTTAGCCAATGATCGAGTGGAAAAATCGAGCATCCGTGTAAACACACTAGTCATTGTTATTGGCTTCCAACCGCAATTAAAAAACCTAAACTTTAACTACACTCTTATGGATTATAGCGGCGAGTCTGGGTATCGAATCCTCAGGGAACTAGGAAGAGTGAACGTAACGACAAATGTAAGACTATTAACCCAAACTTTACTCAAAAAATAAATAAAAAGATGATTGAGATGGGAAATAATTAATTAACTAAATGCACACTAAATTAAAGTACCGCATTAACTATGTGAGAAAAATTAACTAACTAAGAATGAGTTAATAAGAATGAAGGGAAAACAGGTTGGGAATACAATCCCCCAATCCTTAGTAATTACTTAGCACAATACTAAAATTATGAAGTAGAAGTTTGAATGAATCCAGTCTTCATAGATCCTAAGCATTACATATATGAGGTCAATCCCGCATCAAATGAAATCAAAGGGAAATATAAAGTGGTGCTAAACAATTTTACGCACATTATATTCTTAAACATCCCAAGTACTTAGGGCAAGAGATATTAAAAGACCTATAATGATTGTAGAATTATCTTGCACGACTCTTTCAAAATTTTAATTTAAATTCTGTTTTCTACATATGTAATTTATATTGGGATGGGTTCATGCATCCCAACCCTAAAACAACTTAGATAGACATGATTTTATTAAATGAAAACATAATTCTAAATGTGTAAGAAATCATAGGTCTATTATGCATTGAAAAAAAACTTGAATTGAGAAACAAAAATTAAACTATAAGAGCAATTTAAACTTATAATATGGAAGAAATGGAAAGTAGAAATTAGCAATCCTTGAATGAAAGCAGAAAATATGAACTTAAAACTTGAATCTTGAATAGCTCTTGTTGAACTTACAAACTAGGGTTTCTAAATCCTAAGAAAACATGAAATTATATGCCAAAAGGAACTCTCTCTCTCTTTCCTTCTTCATTACTCTAGGGCTTGGCTTTTTATAATACCCAAATATGAATTTTTCAATGCCTCTCCACATTTTACAGCTAATAAAAAGTATTTAGCCAAGAAATTTCAAGAGTTGAAACTCTTCACCTTCCTAAATTAATTTCAACTTTGACTTTCTTTCTTCAACTTTGACTTGCCATATCTTTTGATCCAGAGCTCCAGTTTGACTGCCGTTTTTTCAGTTTTCTTATAATTTATAGATATTCAACTTTATAGTTTTCCCTATCTCCGAAATATATATGTATAATTACAAAAATATCCTTCAACTCCCCGTTTCTTGGTTTCTTTCACTGTTTTAAGTTCTCTTTGGCACTAAATATCTGTAAAAATAGTAAGAAATACACGAAACTCGGGGTACTTGTTAGAAGAAGTCATTAGCAATTATATGGGATAAAAACAAATCAATTACGTTGTTTAAGGTACTAAAACTACCAACTTAGGAGGATAATTTCAGAAGAATTTATGCTTAGTCAAGTCCCCCTAACTTAGAACTTTGCGCGTCCCGAGCAATGTAAGGGAAATGAGTTGACTTTTGAAATTCCTTTTATTAAAATAAAATTCCACTTTGGCATGCAAGAAATTGCATTGAGCATATGCAATAACCTTTAAACCCCTAGGATACCCTAGTAGGATGAGTTTTGTCTCGTGAGGGTTTGCAGTGAATACACCCACAAAATTCTTTATTGACTAAAATAAATATCAAAATACTTAAAAATTGTACAATTTAAACTTTTCAAAAAATCATCACTATGAATTCATATTCAAATGTCTCAAACCATAGTGTGTGTGTGTGTGTGTGTGTGTGTGTGTGTGTGCAAAGCCAGAAATTAAACCTCAAATTTCCACCGATTGAGCTTTACGTTACTTTTCAAAAATTCGTTTTGATTCAAATTCTTACGGATGCACTCACAAACGAATCAATCAGATTGTGGTTGTTTTCTCTCGGTATGCATGATATAAAGATTAAATATAATGGACACAATTTCACGCATACAAAATTGAAAAGAAGGAAATATATGGTGAAAAGATCTCATCATCAGAATACAGTTATTAGGAAACGGGAAACATCATCTCTTAATCACACCATTTTAATATTTTTTATTATCTTTTCATGTCTTATCTCTCCATGCAGTAATCAATTTCGCCATCGGGACTCGGTTAGGACTTTTCGGGTTAAAAGGTGTAAAGGGTAAAAATAGAAATGGAAATGGACAAAATGTTCGGAATTGGAAAATATCCTTGTGACGTCCATTAGTGCTTTTTCGGGCATTTGCTCATTTTTCTCTTTCTTTTTCTATTTTCATTTTTTTCTTCTTCTTTTTTCTTGCTATTTTTCTTTTCTTGCCCTTTTTTATTACACACATTGGACTTACTTGATGAATTTTCAATTTTTCACAATTCTGGGCTATTTGGGTTTTTTCGGGTTATCAAACGAAAGGGAAATATTTTATTAGGCTCAAAGTGGGTTGCAAAGGGATAATTTTTTCACAACTTTATTATGGATAATATTTTTGGGTTAAGCAACAGAGGGCCTACTTCATTGTCCAAATTGCTAATCACATTACCATATGCATCTCGCGATTAATTAAGTTTAGAGATATATTTAGCACGAATTTCGAGACAACATTTCACACGTTTTCCATAACTGATCAAAATAAAGGATTGAGATCATCAACGACTTATTAAAATGCTGAAAAGGACTTTGAGTTAATCATAAACTCGGATTGATTTAAAAACTCATAAAAATTGAAAGGCTCGAAATCTCACCGGGTTCAATCAATCTCCACACTTATTCGTTAAGTTATCAATTTTCTTTTAATTTCCATCTTCGGTCAATTTTGTCTTAGTGCATTTTGATTGTTAACAATTTGAGACTTTAAATAGAATAAAGGTGACATTTTTGATAAATTTAAATTCCAATTTTTTTTATTTTGAACAAAAATATCTTTGGCTTTTTAAAAAAAATCAATTTTTTTGAAATTTTTGAAATTTTCTAAAAAAAAACACACTTGGAAAGAACATGTGAGAGAATCAATGAATCTAAACAATAAACGGGAAGAATATCCCACACCCCCTAACTTAAATGTTGCATTGTCCTCAATGCGAATCAAGAACACAATATAAAGAGAGGAAAAGAAAGATATTACCCAAATGGAGCGATCCCCTATGAGTCCTAGTCCATTGAATCTACAAAACATGTTAGAACCAAGCATAACACAAAGAATAACAAAAACTTTAACTAATTACTCTAAACTAAAAAAAAAAAGTAAAAGAAAAAGCTAATTATGTACAACCAACAATTTAAACTTCTAATAAGTTATACACTAGCAGTCGAAAAATTTGAGGATTCACCCAAAATACAATTTGACTTTGAGGGGTAATCAGTGTACCCTCATTAGTATGCATGCCTCTGAAAAATAAGAATTCCGTCTGAACAACGGAAGGCATGTATGAGGAGAAAAGTGTGGACCATCACCAATTACTATTTTTAAAGGGATGATGAATGAAAAATACAATTGGGATCCAAGAAAAATAGAATCCCATCCCAATGATTTTTCAAGTAGTATGGTAAGAGGGGAACACAAAAAGGAAGAATCTATCTTGGAAACCAATTCAAGCAAAGATTCCTCGTCAGTAAAAGTTTTAACTGTTTCAAAAGTTACAACCAACTCATGGAAATCAAAATTCAATTCATCTCCTAATTTTTTTCAGTTAGAACGGGAGGTAGTGCACGTATAAGTGAATAACTGATAACTTTACTTTTTCCGTGTGGTCGTTGTTGAAAGCCAAGTTAGTCAAAAATCTTCAAATACCTACAAAATATAACATTCTAAAGTGTAGCGGTAAGTAAGGGTATCAATCCACTTCCTAGGGAGTAAAGAAAATGGAACAAATTCACATGTAATTCACTTTTTGTTTTCTTTTTGGGCTTTTTCACTTTTCTAATTTTTTTTTAGCTTTTTTAATATTAAAACAATAGGGTGAGGTGAGGTTTTAAACTAAACTAAACTAAGATGAAAATAACTAACTAGAAATTTACTAAAATGAAAATAAAGTCTAAACTAAAAATAAAAGATAAGTGAGGTAAATAATTGTGAGAACAATCAAGGAGTGGGATTAAACCACAAATTTTAGTTATTCTAATTAATTAATTTAATTATTTGAATTCTCCCAAATTAATATTAAAATTACAAACCAACTCTCGTTGCAAGTGTAATTAGAATAGTAATCTTTTAGAAAGTTAAAATTAACACCCCAAAACTCTAGAAAAATAGATCTACACTCCTTTTAATTAATCACCCGCTAGGATCGATCAATCGGAATTTATGTCAATCTTATAAAATAAATTTAGAGTCGAAATTCAAATGATAATACCCAACTTAAGAAACCCCTATCTCTAGTTCGAATCTAAAATGGGTATTATCACTAGAATTTCGATTTTCTCTCGAAAATCATTTACCCTCTCTCGAGGCGTAAATCTAAGAGTGAGGGATCAAAATTAACATTCAAAGGGATGTTTCAAGTAATTAAACTAATTAAAATAAAATAACATCAAATAAGGGTTTTACCTCACCCCTTGAAAGGGGTTTAGCCTAACATGATATTAAACATGACAAATTAATAATCAAGGCATATATGATAAAAGAGTAGAGAAAGAGAACAAATCTTTAACAAGTCTCCTTGAAATTGGCAATTTGAACTCTATCATCTTCCATTCAATTCAATTACTCACAATTAAATCTCACCAAATCTCTAAAAAAAATAAAAGGAAAAAGTATTTACAAAATGGTATTTATCTCTCTACAATTCTCTCTCTATTTATTCCTATCTAAAAGCCCTTTTTTTCATTGAGGTCTTCATCTTCAATATATAGTAGACGCATGGAGCATGAGGGTATAAATGGGAATTTAAAGTGCATGGAGGCATGGAAATGGTGAGGTGAGGGTTAACATGTGCATGGGGTATTTTAGGAATTGGGAACACATGTGTAATAGTGTGGGAGCATGTGGGTTGAGAGGTGTGAGGTCACAAAATCTGATTTGGGTGCACATGGGGGTAATTTTTGGAAAAAGGGGTAAAAGGGTAATTGGGGGTATTTGGGTAAAAAAAGTTTAATTAGGCACATGGGGTTTTGTTGGCTTTTTTGGCTTTGGTTTGCAGGTCACGATTTTGGAGAAGATATAAAAATTGGTATTTTCGCTTTGAAAAAAGAAAAATGGGTATAAGGTTTGGCATGGATGGAGATTGGTTGGGTTTGGATTTAAAAGGGTTGGATTGGGTTTGCAGGTGGCGACTTGAGGTTGCCGGCGTATGGTGGCAGATCGCCGGTGGAGGGGGTTACGATGGTAGCGGCGGCGGGTTGCGAGGGAAGAGAGGGGGGACTGGAATTGGGTAGCAGGACCACCGGCGACAGCGAGTTAGGTGGTCGCCGACAAGGGAGGTCGGGGTAGGCTGCCAGACGCGCTGGAAATGGAGGTCGGAGGGGGTAGGTGTAGCCACGGACGGGCGGGTAAGGTGATGCAGCGGCGATTGGAAGGTCGCCGGAGAGAGTTCGGAGTTGGGTGTTGAGATGGGTGGTTAGGAGAGAGAGTAAGATTGGTGTAGTGTTAATGGAGGTTGGGTGAGGAGAGAGAAAGTGTGTGTGGGTTTGTTGGAGAAGATGAGTGAGGGGATGATTGTGTGGGTGAGGGTGCATGGAAGTTAGGTGGGGTGTGTTTGTTTTAGGGTAATCTTTGTGTGTGTGTTTATGTTTGGACTCAATTCAAATTTAAAACTAAAAAAAATAAAATCTAACTAAAAAAAAATAAAACAAACTAAAAAAATAAAAATAAAATCCTAAGCTATTAAAAAAAATTAAAATAATAAAACAAAAGAAATAAAAAAAGGGACATATATCAAATAGTCCCTCGGATATTTTTTAATACTCATTTAGTCCAAACTTTTTTATTTTACCTCAAAAAGTCCTTTGCCACATATTTTGGAGAGGGAGTGCCGCTGGCGCGGACCTCTAAAAATAAGAGGATATTGAGTGCTTGAGGGACTAAATGGGTTAAACTAAAAATATGTGTCCTTTTTAAAAAATATATATTTATAGTAGGGACTATTTAATAATTGACCCATAAAAAAATGAAAAATCTAAATGAAAATTAAAGTCCTAAAAAAAAGTAAAATCTAATAAAACTAAACTCCTAAAAACTAATCCTAATAAGACTAAACTAAAAACAAATAAATCAAAATAAAATAAAATTATAAAAATAAAATAAAAAATAGAAAATAAAACCTAGAAAATACTAAATAAATCTAAAATAAATCCTAAAAATAAAAAAAATGATTCAAACTAAAAATCTAAAAAAATAATAAAATGACACAAACAAAACACACACATGCTCGGGGTAAGTTTGGGCTAGGTTTAGGCTTAGTTTGGGTATGCTAGGGTTACGGGTGAGGGGAATTAGCTCCATATTGCGCACAATTGCCTTGATTTAAACGCTTGAACTCTGCAACGCACAATTAAGCCTGCATAATAAACATTTAAGTGCATAAGACCCATATTGTCGAGAATTAGCAACTAAAATACATCTACTCGGGGTATAAATTGTACAATTTTGGGTGCTTATCAATAACCCTTAAGATGAAGCATCTCAAACAAATATTCTTGTTCAAGAATCGGGTCAACATCCTCAAGACTTTCATTCGATTTTTATGATGGAGTTAACAGTTCGATAATAGTGGGGACACACGGAAACGAAGGATCTTCAACCTTTATAGATTTTGAAATATTTATAAGAGGTTGAGATTCAAAAGTATTTGGATCACTTTCAATGATTTTGTCCTCAAAAGTGTTAGGTGAAGCATAAATCTCGCCCTCCTTTAAGCTTTCGAGATAAGCATCAATCTCCTTGCTAGTTTCTCTAATTTTCAACTCTGTAGCAGCAAGGTCATCAAATTGCTTTTTTCTATTAAGCAAGAGTTCTTCCAAAGTAGTCTTCCTTGGTTCTAGTACCTCAGATTCCTCATTTGTTAGAAAACTTACTTCATCTTCAAAAATATCGAAAGAAAAATCCTCATTTGGTTCAAATAATGCATCTAACTCTTGCTCCCAATAACGATTTTTTTCTCGATATTCTTTTTCAAGTGTTTCTTCTTCAAGCAATTCATTTTGATAAATTTGGATGGCCTTAGCACTGGGCTTGTATTTATGAGACTCATCTTTAATGATATTGATCCAATGTTCATAAGTCTTAAGCGCCTCCTCCTCACTATTATCATAACAATTAAAGCCACTAAAAGAGTTAAAGTAAGACATTTCAAATTGGGCAATTCAAGAACGTAACACCCATATTTCTGTTTTTTTTTTGGATTTTTTTTAAGGTCAAATTCGCAACCTAACCTAAAGTCTACCTAATTCCCCGGCAACAGCGCCATTTTGATCAGGTGGAAAAACCGAGCGTCCGTGTAAATACTCTAGTCGTTGTTATCGGCTTCCAGCCACAATACAAAAACCTAAACTTTAACTACACCCTTATGGAGTATAGCGACAAGTTTGGGTATCGAATCCTCGGGGAACTAGGACGAGTGAACGTGAAGACAAAGGTAAGACTGTTAATCCTAAATAGACTCTAAAAAGAAATAAAAATATGATTGAAATGGAAAATAAATAATTAACTAAATGCACACTAAATTAAACTATTGCGTTAACTATGTGAACAAAATTAACTAACTAATAATGACTTAATAAGAATGAAGGGAAAACAGGTTGGGAATACAATCCCCCAATCCTTAGCAATTACTTAGCAAAATACTAAAATTTTAAATCGGAAGTTTGAATGAATCCAGTGTTTATAGATCCTAAGCATTACATATATGAGGTTCAATCCCGCATCATATGAAATCAAAGGGAAATATAAAGCAGTGCTAAACAATTTTATGCACATTATATTCTTAAACATCCCAAGCACCTAGGGCAAGAGAGATTAAAAGACATATAATGATTGTAGAATTATCTTGCACGACTCTTTCAAAATTTTAATTTAAATTCTATTTTCTACATATGTAATTTACATTGGGATGGGTTCATGCATCCCAACCCTAAAAAAACTTAGCTAGACATGATTTTATTAAATGAAAACAAAATTCTAAATTGGCAAGAACTCATAGGTCTATTATGCATTGAAAAGAAACTTGAATTGAGAAATAAAAATTAAACAACAAGAGGAATTTAAACTTACAATATGGAAGAAATGGAAAGTAGAAATTAGCAATACTTGAATAGAACAAGGAAATCTGAACTTGAAACTTGAATCTTGAATAGCGCTTGTTCAACTTACAAACTAGGGTTTCTAAATCCTAAGAAAATATGAAATTATATGCCAAAAGGAACTCTCTCTCTTTCCCTCTTCATTACTCTAGAGCTTGGCTTTTTATAGTACCCAAATATGACGTTTCCAATGCCCCTCCATGCTTTACAACTAATAAAAAGGAATTATCCAAGAAATTTCAAGATTTGAAACTCTTCAGCTTTCAGAATTAATTTCAACTTTGACTTTCTTTCTCCAACTTTGACTTGCCATATCTTTTGATCCAGAGCTTCGATTTGAATGACATTTTTTCCAGTGTTCTTGTAATTTAGAGATCTTCAAAGTTCTAGTTTTCTCCACCTCCGGAATATATAGGTAAAATTACAAAAATTTCCTTCAACTCCCCGTTTCTTGGTTTCTTTCACTTTTTTGAGTTCTCTTTGGCACTAAATATCTGTGAAAACAATAAGAAATACACGAAACTCAGGGTAGTTGTTAAAAGAAGTCATTAGCAATGATATGGGATAAAAACAAATCAATTACATTATTCGAGGTACTAAAACTACTAACTTAGGAGGATAAATTCAGAAGGATTTATGCTTAGACAACCATTGTATTAGTCAATTGGATCGACTCTCAACTGAGTTATCCTTTTAACAACATTTGTTTTTCAGGGACGAATAGCTTCTTGATCATGACATGTATAATGGACGATTTCTCATGAAGTGTGGTCTGATTGTATTTCATTTGATTTGTTAAACTTTAAAATGTGGTCGGCCTACGCTTCTTACACATCTATTTCATCAATAAACTTTATAGTAAATAATGGAAGATCTTAAAATAACAGCATAATGACTAAAAGCTTATTTTCATTGCTAATTAATGAAACTGTTCACAAGAGATACATCATTATATATAAAATTATGATATAAACTGGTTGTAGTCGTCTCAATGATAGTACTTTCTAAGATATTTAACATTCTAAGGGATCTTAAATAGTTCACCCTCTAGTGTCCCAATTGTATATGTTATTCATCACATCACTGTTGATACTTTATAGGGGCCATGCTAATTCAGCATGAGTTTATTCCCCTTCTAGATCACCTTCTTTAATACCAAATTGCCATCCTTCAGAGTTCTTGGGTTGGTTCTCTTGTTATAAAACCTGAATGCCTTCTATTGATAAGTATCTACCCTGAGGGTAGACTTCTCTATGACTTCCTCCAGCAGATTCACGTCAAGCCGATGCATGAAATCACTCCTCGGTGAATTAAAATTCAAAACTCTATGATTTAATAAAACAATAATCTTAGGTACTACCACTTTTGTATCGAATTCCATTATAAAAGGGGTTTCACATGTGGTCGTCCTCGGAGTTGTCATATAATCCCATAGAACATTATGTAGTTAATTGATCCATTTCTCCTTTGAATCGTCTAGTCACCTTTTCATCCTAATGAGCAAAATTTTGCTAGTGACATTGTTTTTCTCATTGCATTAGGGATGACCAGGTGCGAAATACAACTTCCTAATCTTGAATCTGATATAATAATCCTCAAACATGTCATTGTTAAATTGTGTGTCGTGATCTGTAATGAATGCACAAGGCATCCCATAATAACAAATAATGTTCTTTAATATGAAATGGAAATCCTTCGCATAAGTCATTTTTACTAATGAATCGGCCTCAAGTTACTTAGTAAGTAGTCCACGACGATGAACAAATACTTGAATCTTCCCTTGTTCTTTAATAGAAAGCCAACTAGATCTATTCCCCATATGGCAAAAAATCATTGGGAGGTGATTGGCATTATTATTATTGATGGTTTCTGATGAATGATTTCATATTTCTTACATTTATTTCACTTATTGGCTTAATCTGTGCAGTCTTTATTCAGTGTTGGCCAATAGTATCCCTGGGTTGCCACCCTTTTCACTAATGACCTGCCTATAGATCATTCACCTCTTTAGGATGAACACATCATATTAGGGACAAAATAAAACCTCTCTTAAAAATGATCTCATCTTCTAACACATACCTTACTACTTTATATCGGAGCCTACGTGCCTCCTCGGGATCTTTTAAAATCTCATCATTCATTAAGTATAATGGGACCCATCCAAGATGGATGCATGTTAAACTCCATCACATGTACACTTTATCCCTTAATGCTACGCTGCAAAAATATCTCCATGAGGATTGTCCTCATGGGCTTGGACCTGGTGTCTTAGGCCAGATAAGATAATGCATCGGCTTAGGAATTCTCACTCTTTGGAGTCCTTACCAACTGAACGAAAATAAATTTGGGGTGTTACAATTTTATCTTTGCCAAATACTTTAACATGGTCTCCTATCTTGCTTTGTAAATGCCTATTACCTCATTGATGACCAATTAAGAGTCACTCTGTGCCAAAAAATGTTATTCCCATGGTGATTAAGTAAGTCCTAATCCTGCGACTAAAACCTCATATTCTACATCATTATTGGAGGCTACTAATTAAAACTGAGGGTATACTCCATGTTTTCACCATTAGGTGTAGTGATGATTAACCCTGCATCATTGTCTTTCACGCATGAAGAACTATCGATAAATAACTACAAAGTAGACGGATCCTTCTCGAAACTTCCCTTAAACAAGGAGTCATTCTTAAAATACTTCTTCATTTATTCTATATTTAATCTCTTTTCACTTGGCATGTAAAATATTATTGCATACCATTGCTCAATATTAGAGCAACCTCGACCATCTTTTTAGCTGGTTTCATGTCATTATATGTAAATTCTGCTATGAAGTTATCCAAAACCTGCCCCTTGATGATTGTTCTCAGCTCATTCATGATGTTATATTCTCCCAGAACCATAACCAAAGATATCATCCTTCTACGCTTGTATTCCACGATCGTATGTGATTGGAAGTATGACTACATCCTCCTAGAGGCTTCAATCAATGCCATCTCTAATTTTTCCAGCCTTAGGTATTAGATTTGTGCTCCTCGACGTGCCTTACTCATTTAAGACACTGGATTTTATACACAATCTTCTAATCCCACTAGAGCTGAGCGCATAATAGAGTTGGACACTGTCAGGTACAAGTATAACTTTTCACTTATAATTAGCATCGACAACAGAGGAGCCAAACCTAGGTATTTCTTCAACTCTAAAAAATATTTTTCACATTTTTCCTCCCACTTAAAAGGGATTATGTGAATCTTAAATAATGGAAGACAACGAGTGTCGCCCTTGACACAAATGTATTGAATGCAACTACTCAACGGTCTACACTCTGAATTTCCTTCTTGATTTTTTGGTGGATGCATATTGATGAGTGCTTGGATCTTCCTAGGATTTACCTCTACCCATCTTTGATTGATGACAAAAATGAGAAACTTTCACCCCCTTACTCCGAAGACACACTTCTTAGGATTTAACTTCACAGAGTACTTGTCCATCTCATCAAAATTTTTAGTTGAGGTAATTAATGTAATCGGCTGCCTTATTACTTTTGGTCATCATATTATACACATAAACTTCCATTGTCTTCTTGATATGACTTTCGAATACCATGTTTACCAGCCTTTGGTACGTAGCTCCAATATTATTTAGCCCGAAGGTCATAATGTTGTAACAAAATGTACCTTGACTCATGATGAATTTGGACATTCTTGATCTTTTAGTTTAATCTTTATTTAGTTATTCCCTATGTAAGAGTGTATAAACCCAATCTACTCATTCCTAGGTGTGGAATTGAGCACTTGGTCAATTCAAGTTAGTGGATAGTGATCTTTCAAGGAGGCTCGATTCAAATTGGTCAACTCGATGCACGTGTGACACTTATCATTATTCTTTCAAACCATTACAACATTTGAGAACCATTCATGATATTTCATTTCTTTGATGAAGTTTTCTTTCTTCAATTTTCCTACTACTTCTTAAATAGCCATAATTTTGTCTTCTGAGAACACCCCACATTTCTATTTGACAAGCTTCACATATTTCACAATGTTAATCTCATAAAAGAGGACTTCTGGATCAATCCCAGGCATGTCAATATGGCTCCATTCAAGTCATTCCTTTAATAATGGACCTAGAGATGAGTTGATCTGGGTTGTCATTTTTGAATGCTCGTCTTCCAAGATTACGATTTTAATTTCCTTGATTTCTTCACCAATGATCAACTTATTTTCATCTCGAGGATCTAATTTCTCGATCTGATAAGTTTGCATTATATTTTTGTGTTCTTTTTGCTCATTTGAGGTGTAGTGCCATTATTTTTCTATCACTTTATTTCCTTTCACCCGTCCTACCCCATATCTGATTAGTAACTTTATGACATGATGCACCGTCAAGGACACCACTTCAGCTTCTTCAAATCGACCCTACCAAAGATGATATTATAAGTCGAGGTTACATTTTTATCTAAGATGAATAAATGAATAACCTTTATTTTATAGGTCGTCCATGTTCCCACTGTAAAAATCAAACTCAATGGTTCCTAGGGGGTACACATTCTCTCTCAAAAAATCGATGAAGGGATTGTATTATACGTCTACCTCTTGTTGTGACAATTTGAGTCGTTTAAAATGGTCATCAAAAAACACATCTGTAGAACTTCCATTTTATAATAGAATTATTTTAACATACCTCTCATGGATCAACATGATTATTGCTAAGGGATCATCATGGGGGCATATCAATCCACATAAATCATTTTTAGAAAATCGAATAACTAGATGGTGTTCATTTACCTTATGATGGTGGGTCATCCTGCCTCAAATAGATTCATCTCGCTGATACGTGCATAATTTTTCACCTCATTCAGGTATGTTATCCTCTTAGTAGGTCCATCTCTGGCTTTCGCATCTGCACCGACAATGAAATAACATCCGAACGAAATTGTGCTCATATTTTCCACTGACTCCTTAGGCTTATTAGGCAAATGAGGATGATTTTCATCATATGAGTCCTCATCCCGACCTCGCTTCTTGTCAAATGTTTCTTTATAAGGATACTTTTATCTCCTTCTCATCTTATCCCCGCTCTTAGGTTCGACTACTCTGCCATACTTATCTATATACTTTCATGGATTTCCTCTTCAGACCAAGGCCTCGATATCATTCTTTAAATCTCAGAAGCTATTAGTAGTATGGCCATGTTCTTTTTGGAATTCATAATATTTTCTTTTCTCTCTTCTTCCCGAAGGCATTTTCACCTTTTTCAGCCACCTGAGCTTTTCACTTCCTTAGATCTCATCGACGATGTGATGAATGTTCACTTGAATGATGTATGTATATCAGAATTCTTCGAATTCATATATTTTTCCTTCCTATTTGAACTACCACTGGTGTGGACTTCGAAAGACCTACGTATTTATTATATTTCCTACCTTACTAGGAGCTCAACTAATGTGTTCGAAGGCTCTTTTTCCTATGTACAATAATTCTTTATAAGTAATAAGACACTTGTAATGGAAGAAATTTGAATCTTGTCATCATAGTCTATCATCTCCAACTTTCTTGTGTTTAACTAAGTAATGTACTCCCTTATCATTTCAACATCCTTTAAATAGCTTCTTAACATGTGAGCCACCCTTTTCTCGACTTGGTGTCGAAGAAGAAGTTATTTACAAAGATATCATCCAGATGTTTGAAGTTAGAAATATGCCCCCTTCAGAGACCGTTGTACCATACCTGGGCTAACCTAGTTAGAGTACTAGAGAAATCCTTACGGCTGATCTCATTTGGAGTGGAATAACTATCCGAAGAAGCCTGATACTGATCTACATGAATCATCAAATTGGACTTTGAATCGTATCTCGAAGTTATAACATAAGTTTTAAACTTCGCAGGTGTTGGATATCCAACCACAGATGCTGTGAATGGAGATCCCTAAACGTAACCTCTTCGCAAAGTGTTTTTGGTCTTTATTAAATCCCCTAGTCGATCCTTCAAATATTAAATTGATGTGTTCCAGGGATGATCCTTCTCTTCATGCTTTCCCTTAACAGCCTTATTGGCTCATCCATACCTATCAACCGATCTCTCTTCCCTTCTCGAGATATACTCCAATTTGGCCAAGCCTCTAATGCTCTTCCTTGACCTAGACGAGCATTTCATACACATGATATTATATTTCCTAGACTCTTCCCTGCAATCCATGAGATCTTCAGGGCCCCTATATGGATGTCCTCATGTTTCCTTGGGTCCTAATTAATCAAAATGCAAAGTCTCTATTGAACCTCTCTAGCATGCAGGTATGTTCCATAGAGCACATCTAATCATCGTCATATCATGCATATCTGATGGTGGATGTTTTCCCTATCCAGTAAGATTAATTTTTTCAATCAGTCTCAGATCTCCTCCTAGACCTTATTTTTTCTCCACGCGAACCCAGATCTAGTCTGTTTTAGTTTTCCATCGGTCCTTCATGGTGCTCCTATATCTTGTCCCTATATGGAGCTAGAGGTAGCATTCTACACCTCCGATCTGAGTATTTTCCAACTACTAGTGTGACTTTGTTTAATTTTGGCCTATCTTATCTTTTAAATATGCTATGAGTTTATTATTTCATATTCTCCAATATAACCTCTTGGCTTTTATCCATGATCTGTAGGATTCCCTGCAAATAACCCAATCCAACAGGTGTGAAGGGCCAAACTTCATTTCCAGCCCTATTGCTTTCAAGAATTTCAGACATTCATAACAAAATTTGTGGAAAAAATAGACTATCGAAACAATAAACAAGTCGAATTGTCGGAAATTTAAATTTAATGAAGAAATATAGAGAACTAAATGTTAATCAAGGAATTACTAAGAAAACTCTAACCTAGTGGAACCTATCTAATTTGGTTCGCAATTCATAGGAAATTGGGTAGACTTGAGCCGTATCCATGAAAAATAGTGGAAACTGAGAATGGAAATCCATTTCCCACATACGATGCCAATCGGTTATCTCCTGTAATTAGTATATTGTTTGTATTAGCTAAAATGTACTAATTACTAGCAAATAACATATAAGATATTAATGTACTAAAGCACTAACACAAGAATATGTTATACAGAGATAAGAAGAAAGAGAATAAGAACTATATTTATGTGGTTTGGCACAAAATGGGACCTACATCCATAAGTCTAATGTTGATTGGATTGATTTACTAGGAAAAAGGCATTGACAAGTACACATGTGAAGATCTTAAGTTTCTCTACAATTTGGTAGCATAACAATAAGAAAAATATCACATCCCACTGAATATGGGTGATGTGTGCTATTTATAGGATGTTAGAGGACAAAGAAATGAGAGTTGGACAACATTAGGATGAAGTTGTACAATATATATATATATATATATATATCGCGTACATAATCCCGATAGAGGAATGACCTTGCTTACACTATTAGAGAAATTCGAAAAAAAAATTCACCCATTATGGATAGAATTACGTATAAAGAGCATTGATGAAGGCTGTGATGTCTCAGGAAGTATGCACGTCAAACTCGATCTTGCCAATAGGCTAAAGAGGATGAGATTTTGAGTTCATGTCGCCGACATCTTAGCATCCATTATAGTTACGCTTCCTACTAATTGGCCACGTGCAAAAATCCCTAGGTTTTTAAACACAAATCTAGAATGGATGGAGATCGGACACATTGAACTTTTTTTAAAGTCTTACCAAAAACAGGTAGATTATAATATATGGTCAAAAATTTTATTTTGTTGTTTATATTGTCATATTGAACTTTGAAATTACGCATCTATTATTATAGACACACATTTAACTTTTATTATTTTTGTAGATAATGCCGGGCAGTAATGGAATCAACGCTCCAGCCAACAACAACCAACAACTACAAAGAGAATTCTCATCAGTAATTGGTGAGAAATACTCAACTGCACCAACTGTTCACTACCCTACTCCACAAACTTTTCACTCCCCTACTCCGAGTTGCAGTAGGCAAGTTACTCCTCCCACTAATCCAACAGACACACCTAACGCTCCTGAAACTTATGGGTTAGTTGAGAAGAAGCCCATTGGGTTCTCTCTTTTGGGAAATAACCCCACAGGGGATAAGAATCACGTTCAACAGTTTAACGCCCAGTGTTTATCCTTGGCAAAAATGAATGTGGGAGTGGGAGGAGATGACAATTGGAACCTCGTAGATAAAGCTATTAAAGATGACATCTACGAGCAACTCAACAAACGGTTTTCATTTTCCTCCAACTCAAAAAATAAGGTGCTTTCTCGGGTTTCTGAACAACTCTGAACATATCGGAGAAACCTTAGGAAGAAGCATTTCCCTAAGGGAGCATTAAGCTACGATATTTTGGCACTCAAAGACAAAGTCCCATCGATCGTTGAGATGCCAGTCTCTCAATGGAATGATTTTCTGGAGAATTAGGCGAAGGACTCCAAAATTCTGCAAAGGGACAAAAACAAGCAGAATAGGGCCAAAAAACTGATGTCCATCGACTTAGCTCAAAATGTTATGAAGATTTAAAGAACGAGTGGACGACCGTTACGAAAGGTATCCCGGATGAAGGAAATACACCGAATAGGTCCAACTTGTAAGTGCATGATATACGGGACAAAGATAACAAATTCCCTCCTCACTTGGCTAAGACTGTAGAATAAATAAAGTCTATCAGTAGTCAGTCAGATTCAAGCCCGGTCGAGGATATTGACAATGATGCCATCGTATAAACCATTGGGAAGGACCGCATAGGGAGGACGAGAGGTTTGGGTTCGCATATTTCAAAAACAAGATTCAAACACATTGCACCTCTCATGGACGAGCTTTCTTCTGTTAATAAGAATTCCGCATCTAGTGATGATCGTCAATCAAGGACTGAAGGGGATATAGTGGGGCTTCGAAATGAATTGGGAGGTGTGAATGATAAACTTTCACAGATTGTGTCCCTTTTAATCGGTAGTATGCCCTTGAATCCCTTAATGCATCCTGGTTTCCCTCCACAGATGCCAGGGATTCCTCAAAATTTTCCTCATTCTCCGTTCCCCCCACACATTCCGATTCCTCCTTCAACATTCCCTTTCTTAGCGCCTCAGCATGGCACACGTCTTGGATCATCATCAACAATCCACGGTGACTTTGGCGAGAAATACTATATACAGGACCTGAGCAGTAAATTTGTCGTTGGGATCTGCACGCTCATGTCCACCGTGATAATATTTTATGCACAACAAGGATGGTCACGGCCTTAAGACGTGATAATATCATATAGACTTTAAGTTTGGTCACAACCTTTAGCCATAACAAATATGGATGGAGCAGGTCACGGTCTTAAGCCGTGACAAATATAGATGGCACAAAGAACTGGTCACATTTGGAAGTCCGTGACCAGCTGGTTTTTAATCTTGATGTGGTCACGGATTTAGGGTGCAACCGCACATATAATTAGGCTCAGGGCTATGGGTCGTGACCACATCTGTGACTTTGAGGGATCCGTGACTAGACTCTAGGTCAGGGATTTGGGCCATAACCACCATAATTAGTCATGCCCGATTTGGTCATGGACGAAATCCGCGAACCACCCTTCCTGGTGAGGGATAAAGTCCATGACCATTAGGCCAGTTTTGGTGTAGTGTGGCTTTATTGGTTAGGTGAGGACACACTTTATATACATGGTGAGAGAATAATAAGAAGTTATTTATAGCGTATAGGGGAGAATATTTTCATATATTCTTCATGTGCATATACAATAAATATTGTTGACGTTATCTAGTCACGTAGTACATACCTTTTATAATGGAGTCAACTAACAGTGATCGCTGGAAGACTATACTGACAAAGTTACCTGTTTTGACAAGACTGGATGAGCCGACCTCTGTTTGGGGCCAATCAGGTTATCTGACAAGATCGACCTCATCTTAGCTGATGTTAGTGTAGGTTTCCTCTTTTGATTAGTTCGCGAGTCATCCCATATTTATGGTATAACAGGCCTACTTTTCTAAAATTCCGCAAGATAACTTTATAATCACCATTAAACTCTCGTCTCAAGTATGATTACAAACGATTAACCTTTTAGAAGATTAGTGTTTAACTTTCACAAACAATTAACCTTTTAGTAAATCACCCAGTAGGGAAAACTTATTTAAATCTAAGATTTTTTTTTTTTAAATTTTTATAAATTATAAATATAATATTATATTCGAGGAAAATTTCCCTCTTTAGATTAATTTTTCAATCAACATTATATTTAGAATTTAGTACTTTTTCTCTCAAAAATTATTTATCCTTTCTCAAGGAATAAACTGAAATTATGAGAGATTGACACTATTATTCAAAGGAGTACATAACATAAATGAACTAAGTAATTAAAATAACTAAATAATGGTTTCATCTCACCTATTGAATGGTGTATTTATCTGCTCATTTTGGCATTAATAGGTGTAAAATCTAATAATAATTCCATAAGGGCTTACAATAAAAGAAGATAAATGATATAATGAAATCAAGTCTCAACATAAATGATAAAGTTGAACAAAAAGTAACTCGAGATGAGATAATATATAATCACTATTAAATTAAATTTACAAAATATGTATCACACATACACACTCAATACTCACAAATATTTTCTCACTAGTGGTTCCTTACATTCTAAAACTTTTGTCACAAACAACGCAATCAACACTCTGAAATATACACATAAATCTCCCAAATCTATTTTTATATCTTTAAAACTATCTCTAACTGTCAAAATATAAAGAATGAATAGTGTGTATAAGTCCCCTTGAAATGACTGCATATTTTGGTATAAATAGGAGGAAAGGGAAAGGATAAGAATGGGACAGGATTAGTGATGTGAGTTGGCTGTGGTGGGAATAAAAGAGCACGTTGATTGAGTGGTTTGGGCGGTATTTGAATGTGAGGGGGATTTTGGTAGATATAATAACGTTAGAGAGATAAGAGAAAAGATTTGTCTTAGTGAAAATGGGGTGACAACTAGTGTATGGTAATAAAGGAATTGGGAGTAGGAGTGTGGGGCTGATGTGGCCTAGTGAGATAAGGGAGAGGATGTTGGTTTCTAAAATTGGTTTGATGATTAGGATGAGTCTTAGCTAAGTCACACCAACTATTTTCAACCACAGATAAAGTAAGAGGGAGATTTGTTACGAGAGAAGAGAAGCAGAGAAGGATACAAAGGATTTTTACGTGGTTTAGCCTAGTAAGGAGCCTACATCGACAAGCACAATATCACTAGTGATTAGGGCTTTAGTACAAACCTATCAAGAACTCACTAGGGCTTGGGATAAAATGTTTTTAGTTGCCCTTTAAATGAGGGAGGTAGTGAGAAATTTATAGTAATAGGAAGGTGAAGAAGTGGAATACCTTTATACATTAGATATTTACACCTTTATTTTACAATTAGTAGCTGTATATTAACCACGTGCATGTGCATGGTGACTGCTGAGATCCTCACGTAAGTCTATTCACATTATTGACTGTTTATATTCTTAAGGGTGGTCGACTAGCGTGCCTAACAGGGAGATAATAATACCGACCACTTTTACCTGCTATCTTTGGACCCACTGAGGATGGTGACATGTTTTTCGTTTTTATTGGTCCACCTGGTTGTGTTATTTTAGGTTACAATAAAAGGTACAACTGCTATTTTAATGGTCTCAAAGGGTTACACGAGCTACACAACACACACACAGACATGTACACTTACATATACATATATAAAGGTCTATCAATACATACATATATATATATATATATATATATATATATATATATATATATATATATATAGAGAGAGAGAGAGAGAGAGAGAGAGAGAGACACACACACACGCACACACATGTAAATGCTTACTGTAATAAATATTTATATATATCAATACACATGTGTGAATAAGTGTGTCGATGGTGTTGTGCGTGTGTGTGATGTGTTGAGAGAGAGATAGATATCAGGGAGACAAAAGAGGGTAAGGCTCTCTAATGGGTCGGGTTGAGCCAACACGACTAGTTTAAGAGTGTCCCATGGGTTATAGCAATTTGGGATTGGAAGGATGGTGTTTCTTAATGGGTCGGGTTGGGTCGGCCAGAAACATAAGTAATTAGGCTCAATCTCGGCGCGATACCCAGACTATATTGGGCTAAGTGGGTGGATCGGGCTAAATGAGCCGGCCGGGCTAAACGAGACCATCCTAATGATCCAACAAATATTAATTTTTTTAATTTATGATTGTGGATTAGTTTATATAATCATACTATAAATATGTATGTTAAATATTTTTACGAAAAAATAAAAATAGTAATGAAGAGAAAAGGGTAGTATTTAAAAGGGAAAAAAAAGAAATAAACATTTTATTAATATTTGAAAGGGCTAAAAGGGCCAGGCTAACGGGTAGGTCTAGATTATTGATAAATGGGTATAAACAAGTAAGGTATGGATCCCATGGCCATGACCTTTAGGGATCCGGTCTAGCCATTGTTCATTTAATAAATGGGTCAGGTTGGACTAAGCCTGTTTTGACCGACAAGGCCTTATCGCGCCAACTGGCCCATGAAGATTTTGGATAGGCTTAAAAGGGGATGTGATGGGTTAGTTACAAAATTTGCATTTTTGTACAAGTAGGATCATGGATAGGGGTAGAATGGGAAGAGAGAGTAGGGCCATTTTCTTTAGAATGGAGGAGTGGAGAGGGAAAATGCAATCTTTATGTGGTAGGCCATTGGGTAAAAGAAGTAGTTTAAGTAGATTGTAGGAGCATGGGAGTGAGGGACGACCCAAGGTTTTGCCTGAATGATTACATGTGATGGATAATAGGGGATAATAAGTGGGTTTTTATGTGGTGTATGTGGAGAAGTAAAGTGATGTGTGTGTGAATAGAAGTGAACTGAAGTCAGTTGATAAAGACAGGTGTGGTTGTACTTACTGGGGGGAAGGTTGTCCGACTAGGTTTTGGGGTAGAGTCGGGTTATGAATAAGTGTGAACTGTGTGTGTGTGTACAAAAAAAATAACATACAGACACACACATAGGAAATGGGGAAATTTCAAGTGGGATAAGGGATTAGTTTTAATGAAAACTCGGTGTTTATGATGGGTCATATGAAATTGTCTTTCATGCCTTTGACCCCATTTTGACCGAAATTACATGTAATTAAACTTTTGAACTGAGGTCACACACATTGACATAAAAAAAAATAATTTCACGTATAAGGTCAATTTTAATGAGAACTAACAGTTAAAATGAGTCTATTTAGGGCATAAATATAACAATTTTGGGTGCTTATGAACGTGGATGGGGATAACAATGAGACTAAATATGCTTCGGGTTAAGAATGCTTTGAGGATTTTAATATTTTTTTAGGTTAACATAAATAATTTGATGGATTGCTAATTTAAAATTATTCCTTTTAAATTGATATATTAATTTGTCCCATAATGGAATTGTATGACAGGTTTGAAAACATGCACATGCATTTTTTTCGAAATAAACAAATCAAAATTATTTTTAAAAAATAATATTATTTTTGGGCACGGTCTAGACCTGTGACCAAATTTGTGATAATTTTCATGGGTAAAGTAACGGGTCACGGTAAAAAATAGTTATCAATGTCTCTATTATCATGGATATTGGCCATGGTAAAAAATCGAGACTAATGTTCACGGATTTGGGCCATGGTTAAGAATTGTGAACAATTTATATATTTTCACTGCATGGGGTCATGGTTCATGATCACGACCATGTAAAATCTGGTCATGGGTTTGTTTAGGGTTAATAACTATTATCACTAGTCACAGTCACCGATCATGATCATTGCCAAAATTTTATGTTACGGATGTTATCGTGACTCATATCAATATCATGGTTCATGGCCGTGACCTCCGAAATAGTCACCGTATAAATTGTAACGGTCCATTACCATGATCATTTCTATTTGTCTCAGTTAGAAACCGTGATAATTTCCAGTAAACGGTGTAGTGCCATTCCCCATTGCTCTTGTGAAACACACAAAACTAGGGGGAGGGGGGAGGCAAAAATAGATTTTTGTATTTTGAGTCTACATACAAACCTTTAAGTAATTTTTTTTGGTATTTTCGGCAAATTTTGCTTTTGCTATATTTTATTTTATTTGATTATTTTACTTTTGATTTTCTATGTTTTGTCCTCATTTGGATATTTTTTAGAAACTATTTTTCAAGTATTTTAATTTTTCAAATGCAAAACAAATAAACTAAAACACTAAATAAATATATGTTATATATCGTACCCCTATAATATCCAATAACCTAGGCGTAGAACAAAATTCTTGACATTGGAACTGGTAAGAGTTTTCTCGAAGATAATAGAAATGAATAAATATGCGGTTATAACTAGGAAAACTTAATTACCTTCTAAAAGTAAAAATACCACCCAATTGTTGATTCTAACTTTTGTGATATATGAGTTCAATTAATGATTTAATAAAAAAATATAACTTAATTTTGTATTTTTGACAAATGAAATCATTATTTTGGATGTTAGTTTCAGTATTTAATCTTTGTTAAATTATTTCAGTAAATTAGTGTTTAAAGTGCTCAAACCAAAATCAACCATCAAGTTTTCGGTAACTTCGGTTGCAATAATAAAAGTAGTAAACCAAAACTATAATTTTTAGGACGAAAATGATACGATGCGGTGAAAAACCTTACCATATCATTCCTTTCAGAGTTATTTATACTTTGACCCTCCAACTTTATCCCCATTTTCACTTCCCACTAAGTGAAAAAATTCTTTTTACAACGGCTAAAAAGTGTCACAAAAACCTAATCACATCACTTTTAATTATAATCAAAAGAAAGAAAACGTCTTAAAAAATAGAGCTTTTTAAGACGCAATATTTAGAAGAGTTGAAAAAAAATTAAAAAAATGTCTTAAAATAGAGTTTTATAAGACGCGTTATTTATAAGGGATGTAAAACTTTTCCTTGCTAACTATCTACCACTGGCCACAAGCGCCCTAAATATGTTTTTTATAGAAGGCTTCACTTGAATGCATTGTGAACATATCCATATATTACATTTGAAAGTTGTCCTATGAATTAAACTAAGTATAAATATTCACAAAATCAATTCAAACTAGTCATATTCAAATATACATTCAAAAGTTGTCCTCTCAATATGTATGTCCAAAAGATGTCCTACCAATATATACATTCAAAAATTGTCCTACTAAAGTAATATATACATTCAAAAAGGTATTTTGCCCCATCACATTCCATCCAAAATCAGTTAAAACTAAAAATTTCCAGCTAAAATAATGAAAAATGTAATTATTTTAATCCAAATATGTCCTCGACATTGCACCACAAACGCCCACTTCATTCTTTCTTTACAAAACCACTTTCCATAAACCTACAAAATAATAAAGAAAATATTATAATCACTTGTAGCAAGAAACCAATTTATTAAAATCACTATAACGATAATAACAATTTAATTTAGCATAAGGAAGAATGACAATGAAATTCTTAAACATTATGTCAAACTAAATGGTGTGAATTTTAGACACAATATTAAATTTAGTCAAACTTCAAACGATACGTTGTGCTCGTACTGGGACTCTATTATAATCATGTCGTGTCATATACGTGTCAAAATTAAAAACAATTTCTTGAAGAGAATCACCTTTAACAACCCCAACCATAAACAAATAGCAGCCCCCACTCCCCAAAACCAAACAATGACCTCCCCAATGCATCCTCCACCCCCAATGTTTAGTTCGACATGTTAAACATTTAATTTTTATGTCGGGCTAAAGAGTGTGAATTGTATACACAATATTAGGTTTAGTTAAACTTCACACTATACGTTGTGTTCGTGATGGGACGCTTATAACCATGTTGTGTCATAATTAAGAGCATCTTTTTTATGACAATCATCATAACAAACCCTAACCACTATAAAAATAATATCCCCACACCACCAAAAACCCAGTGGCCTCCTCCCTAGCAACCCCCCCCCCCCCACCCCCCCCCCCCCCCCCCCACACACACACAACAACAATAGCTGCCCCATACACCTTGCCAAACCCTACTCTCGCCGATCTCCATTACATGGACGTCCTATCACTATTTGAATTTTAATAAACCAAGGCAAAAAATCTTATATCATACAAACACTCGTACATATTATTATTTAATAGTTTGAGTGTCACTATGTGTGGATTGCAATTTAAGTTGAACTGTTATAAAATGAAACTACCAAAAACAACCAAACACTCAAAAACCTATGATAACCTATTTGTAGTAAGTCTACCCAACACCACCTGCAATGTAAGCACGGGGGAAAGTAGTTTACTTATGGATAAATATAAACAAAATGGAGATCGGGAGAAATCGACGTTATTTACTTTACTAGTCTTTACTTTCATCAGACATAGTGATTTAAGTTTAAGTTAGTCTTTATAAATGTCCATTGTTCAGAGTTTCCAAAAAAAAAAAACTATGGATAATTAGAACATAGCATTGCACTATTCCAAATAAATTTGTAAATATAACATCAAAGCAATAATCACTTCAATTTCATGTCTCACTTACAAAACATAAGCTTTTAATATGACCCCAAAGCAGAGTGGTGAAAAAATGTTAGATTCAACATTTCTTTATTAAGCAAGGTCATTGTTATTAGATGTATTACCATTTGTTGTAATAATTATCAAATAAAAAATACTTTTTTTTTTCTAAATTTAATATATAGCTCTAAGTTGTCTAGTTCTTATAAAATTAGAGAGAAAATGATAGAATTAGATAGAGAGTGATGGGACATTGTGAAAATTCCCTACGATATGCCTACAAGATTGAATTGAAAAAGTACACATAATTATGAATACGAAATTAACGTCATGAAAATATCGAACATAAAAGTAGGGATACTTTTTGAACTAATTTATACCATTTGGCAAAATGAGTGCCTTGTTGGTAGTAAGCAACAGTGCGGGAGGAAATACCACCAATTGCTTGACACCATAACTCATCATTCTAGCCATCTGGGGGAACCAGGCCCTATCATACTCATCATCCACCAATTTGTCCTTAAAAATATGCCCCTAAATAATAATAATAATAATTCCACTTATTGGGCTGTGAGCCCAAAAATCGTCAGAAATGCATTTTTATTGACTATATTTTAGAAATCTTTTGTGCCGCTTTGTGAATACTAATGACAGTTGTGGATGTCAAAATTTCAAAGTGAAAATAGTTAGGTTTAAATTACTGTAGGAATATAACTAGGAGAAATCCTAACGATAATGATAAATGACAAATTGTGAATCAATCAGAAAATGCACATATTTCAATTTAGGGGAGAATAGGAATTTTTACCTTATCAACCTTAATTCCAGGAACAATGCCCTGCTCAACAAGGATGTCAAGTATCTTCTTAACATTAATGGTGGATTGATATAATTTCTCCTCAAAGATAATGTCACCTGAGATGCAGTTTCCAAGTCCAGGAGGGGTAACAAGCAGTGTGCGGTAAGCCTGGACGTTAGCCTGAGTGTTTTCTAGCCCAACGGAGGCTAGACGCTTCCCGCAGGTGGCATTTGATTCATCATAGCCAAGATTCCCCGACTAGGTGATGCGTTGGTTTTCTACACCCAAACAAAGAAGTTTCATATATAAGAAGGCTAAATACTTATATCACGGTTTAGTTCTTTTTTAACAAGGTAGATTTTTTAATAACATCAAAAACTCTTAAGCATTTTGACTGTTTCCATTAATTCAAAAACACTATAAAATTATCTTTACTACTCCATCCATCTTCTATCGATTGTTTTGAAGTTGTAAAATGGAGAGAAAAGAAGATATGGGGAGGGATAATGTATAACTTCTCTCTCATGTATCATTTCTCTCTCATTTTAGAGCTTAATTAGGGGAGAAAGGGAGAGAGTTTTCAGTTTTACTGAAAACTTGCCTTCCTAAACTTTCTCCGCAAACCGGAAAGTTCTAAAAGAAAGGAAGAGAGGAAAATATTTGACTTTAATGATGTTGTTTCACTGACCATTTTCCTCTAATAAATTTTCGAAATACATATAATGTTATAGTGAATAGTGTTGGTTGTAAGAGTATAATAGTAGATTTCTCATTTTTTTCACCTTCTTTTCTTTCAAGTTTCAAACAACTAGGCTTTTCTCTCGTGAAATAAATTCAATATCCTTTCTCCTCTTTTATCTTCTCTATTATTATAACTTTATCCACTCTTAAACTCCCAAATGTAATGTAAGACTCCGTCCTAATTTTTTTTGTACGTCCCAAATTTAAAGTTCACTTAAAAATTAAATAACCAAATTCCACAGTACAAAATTAGGTTTCAATATTTGCCAATAACTATGTTAAGATTCAATTGTTCTTTATAAGTCCAACATTCAATCATCTAGTATTAATTTATGATGTTCCTCTTCACATCTCTCTCTCTTTCTCTCTTCCTCTCTCTCTCTCTCTATCAGTCTTATTGAAAGGTACAATGGGTAGTGGCATATATTTTCTTTTCCTTTTGTTTGCATTATTTGGAGATTTAAACAATTTTGCTATCATGAACTTGGTAGACGTACACAATGTGGAATTTTCTAAGGCTCTCAATAATTTAGAGAAGAAATCGAAAGGATTTATACATTCAAAATTCGACTTATTCCCATTCCTTGGTGAAAGAATGAAGAATCTGTCGAAATATGGTACATTATCTATAAATACTTTTCCACCATCTCATGCTTATATAGTCTTTGTTTGCATATTCACTTCGCGTAGTCAATATTTATGCATGAGTTACAAAATATTAAATATTAGAATTTATCCCCATGTGATACGCGAGAGAGATATAAATCATATATGCAACATAATGCTTAACGAATGTGTGTGTATATATATACTTTAATAGTTTGTATAAAATTAGCACGCGTTTGCAATCTAGGAAAACTACATTGACAAAACTGTGTGACAACATTCCAAATAATCTAATACTACTTTGTACATTTCAAATACAAAACATAATAACCCTCATTTGTGTATTACACAAATTAATGATTCAAGATATCTACAGTGAAGCGTGTCCATAAATATATAAATATTACATATAACATTTCGAATACGAACACTACACCAAAATGGGCAAATTGTCACCTTTCAGCCGGCCAGCCTTGTCAAGGTCATTGACCGTGACAAAAAAACACGCGTTTTATGTCACGGTCATTGACCTTGACACGACCGTGACAACGAATTGTCACGGTCAATGACCGTGACAAGCCCGTGACAAATTTACTTGTCACGGACTTGTCACGGTCATTGACCGTGACAATTGTTTAAATTCTTGTCACGGTCAAAGACCTTGACACGACCGTGACAATATTCTCAGCAAAAACCCTACCCCCCCTTCTTTTTTCCCTCCCGCGCCGTTCCCTCCATTTCTCTCTCTCTCTCTCTCGACGCTGTTCTCTCTCTCTCTCTCTACTTTCAGGTCTATTCTCTCTCTCTCTCTCTCTCTCTCTCTCTCTCTCTCTCTTTCATTTATATATATATTTGTGTGTATATTTGTGTGTATGTGTATATATATATGTGTGTATGTGTATGCGTGGAGGGGGGCAGGGGGTGGGGGGTGGGGCGGGGTGGGGCAGGGTGGGGGAGGGGGTGAGGACGGTGGAGGGGGGCAGGGGGTGGGGCAGGGTGGGGGAGGGGGTGGTGGAGGGTGGGGTGGTGTGTGTGTGTGTGTGTGTGGTGGTGTGTGGTGGGGGAGGGGGTGGTGGAGGGGTGGGGCAGGGGGTGGTTAGGGGTGGGGTGTGTGTGTGTGTGTGGTGGGGGAGGGGGTGGGGTGGGGTGTGTGTGTGTGTGTGTGTGGTGTGTGGTGGGGGAGGGGGTGGTGGAGGGGTGGGGCAGGGGGTGGTTAGGGGTGGGGTGTGTGTGTGTGTGTGGTGGTGTGTGGTGGGGGAGGGGGTGGGGTGGGGTGTGTGTGGGGGAGGGGGTGGGGTGGGGTGTGTGTGTGTGTGTGTGTGGTGTGTGGTGGGGGAGGGGGTGGTGGAGGGGTGGGGCAGGGGGTGGTTAGGGGTGGGGTGTGTGTGTGTGTGTGGTGGTGTGTGGTGGGGGAGGGGTGGGGTGGGGTGGGGTGGGGGTGTGTGTGTGTGTGTGTGTGGTGGTGTGTGGTGGTGGAGGGGGGCAGGGGTGGGGTGGCGTGGGGTGGCAATTTTTGACACGACACGATACCCGACACGAACTCGACACGAACTCGGATGATAAATTATTTATGTGTTGCAAGAATTTGAAATTAATTAAATTAAGTTATTGTAGGCGTATGAGTGCTATGATTGGTTAAGAGAGAAGAAAAAAATTATTTTATATTTTACTTAATGGGTTATGCGGGTCAACCCGAACACGACACGATAATAAATAGGTCGGGTTAGTGTTTGCTCATCTGACACGATTAGTTAAATGGGTCGGGTTAGGGTTGACTAATACTTAACACGAACCCGACATGACACGACCCGAACACGACACGACGCATGTGCTTTTTGTCATGTGCTTTTTGTCGTTTCAGGCAAAGCTTAAGGAAGTGCATGAGTCGCAGTCTGATGCCGACAAGGCATCTTTGTCCACAGACGCACTCAGCCAAGTGCTTGGCTCTGATCGCAAGGGGAGGACAAGGGGAGTGAGCTCGCGGGTGGCCAAATCTAGGATCATCGGATTGGAAACGAGCGACACCGGGTTGGCTCGAACGGTGGATTCACACGACGCGAAGCTGTCCCGTTTGGAGGCGACGGTCCAAGATATGTACGCATTCATGAAGCGTACGTTGGGTGGAGACCGTAAAGAGAAAGGGAAAGGGAAAGGGAAGGAGAAGGCGGTGGAGGAGGAGGTGCGGGAGGACGAGGCGCAGGATGACGAGGATGTGGACCTCGCTGCTTCATCACCGACACGTTCGTACTTCGACGATCCACTTCCCTATTTGACGCCCTCCAACAGACCATTATCGACAATTGGTTGGCCGAGCGTGTTCATATTGGACATATTTGATGGCCAGCGGATAGGGCGGGGATTGAGGGACCCGAACATCGTCGAGGGTGGACTAGTCCATAGACGTGTGCTTCAAGAGATGGAGTCCAGGGTGCTCGTCACGCATGTCATACCCGGGAAGGAGAACTCCCTATTGTGGTTGCGCGAACAATGCGGCACGACGTATATTAGTGGGTGCGTCAATTCGTATGTCGTGTGACCTACTCACCTCCTCAGTTTTATCTAAGACATGTAGTAACATTATTTTTAAGTTTGTCCATTTTAATTATATTTGGATTATATCGTCATGTATATTATTTTTACTTTGAAGATTTGGATTATACTGTCATGAATATATATTTGCATTATCTTTAGTTTGTGTTGGATATATGATGTTTGGAACAGGTACAACGTTGCTATAACAGGTACAAATATACTACTGGGCAGTGGCGGTGGCCATACTGCCCAGCAGATTTTTTTTAAATTCTGCCCAGAATTGTCACGGTCATTGACCGTGACAAAACCGTGACAACATTTGTCACGGGCTTGTCACGGTCAATGACCGTGACAATATTTTTAAAAAGGGTCACGGCTTTGTCACGGTTTATAACCGTGACAAACGTGTCACGGTCATTGACCGCGACACGACCGTGACACAAAACGCGAGTTTTGTGTCAAGGTCAATGACCGTGACACGACCGTGACAAAAAAAGTTGTCTCGCCTCGAAATGTCACGGTCATTGACCTTGACAAGGTGAATTTGTCAAGGTCAATGACCTTGACAAATGGGCAGATTTGGTGTAGTGGAATAAACCAAAATTACATTATTCACTTATAAAAATGGAAAAATGATGGTATACTTCTTGTCACGAACCCAATATATTTTATGTCAATAAAGAGAAATAATTCAACTTATTTTTTGTAAATCGAAAAAACTATAGTAAAATACGTCATCTTGAACTCACATAGACAATAATAACAAAAATAAATCAATTTGCCATTTTCTTTTAACACCAAAGAGATAATTCACCTCATATAACATTTCAATGATACAAAGCATCACCGATACTTAATAACTCTCATTTTTGTATTCTCCCCTAAACCTAAAATCCCTTCAAACTATTTGCTATATAATTTAGAAGAATGTTACAAATAAAAATCTTCTTTGATTTAATAACAAAATAAGGATGATCACAAAACACAAATATTGATGTAGAATCCATCTCTACTTTCAATTACCGATTAAAAGAGTCACAATTAGACTAAAAGATTAAAAACAACTAAAAGTGGTGTAAATTAACTATATCTCTTCAAAGGAGTGAACACCATATTATGTACAACAAAAGAAATATGGACTCAAATATATAATAAATACTTTAATATAGCAACTACGATTATCATTTGATTTTTATGGCTTTTAAAAGATATGTATGCAATTTTCAAGCATAAAAAGGTCAATAATACTGTTAATAAATTAGAACATAAAATTTGACAAAATGTAAGAACAACAAAAGTTGAAAAAAAATAGATTATGAGTAAGATTTAAATACCACAAAGCTATTATTCACAACAAATATAAGTAGAGTTAGGTAAGTGAAATTTGATATGAAATAGATAAAATTAATCAGACATTTTTTCAAATACCTTATATATACGAATGAATTAAAACGTAAATACAAATTAACATTAACAACACTTAACCTCATGTAATGAGTAATTTATTAAAAAAAGGTGAACTTCGTTATAATCCAACGCAATGGAAACTCCAAAAATAATTGGTTGCCTAGATCTTCTTACAGAGGCATGGAGAACAGTATGAGTGGTGGGTGAAATTCGAAAGAAAAATAGGAATGATCATGAAAATATATAAATGAATATTGAAAGATGTAATGAGTATAAATGAAGAGTCGCCTATTATAAGATGATGAGCTAGGAGATATTTAAAAAGTTATGATGAAAGCTTTTGCATTTGAAGCTGTAGACTTCATAAAAAGGGATTAAAATGGAAGAATATATGAAGAGACATAAAAATGGCGTAATACGGTGTATGAATGGGAAAGAGAGAAAGATGAGATTAATAAAATATATTGAACTATTTCCCATGTGGAAGGATCCTATTTAATGATATAATTTTTAAATAGTTCTATTTGATTTTCATTTTGAGTGTATTTTCACTTTTTTTCCCAATTTTGATAGAAATTAAAAGTACCATGAAGTGCAATAAGTGTGCTTGTGTGTGTGTGAGAGAGAGAGGATAGAGAGAGAGAAAGAGAGACATGCTCCACTAAATATACATACAAAGTATATACCGATTTTTTTTAAAATAATAAAAAAATTATTTTTCGACTGAATGTTTTTATGTGGTCTTTAAACATTTCACGAAACCCATGTAAAAAATCGCTCAAAATAACTTGTTTTGATATTTTAAAAAAATCGGTCAAATGTTTCCATCTTTAATTTTTAATGAGGCGTATACCGAATAGTCCCTCGAATATTTTTTAATACACGCTCAGTGCAAGCCTTTTTGTTTTGTTCCCAAAATTTCCTCACCACATAAATTTACTCAAAAAAGGACACAAAAATCCATTTACCCACCTCCCTTAACCCCCCACCCCACCCTAACAGCTAGAGCTCCGGCGGTGGGAGTAAGGTAGGGTGAGGAGGTGTGCCGCTACTGCGTACCTTTAAAATTAGAGAATATTTGGTAAATGAGTGCTTGAGGAACTAAATGGGTTAAACTAAAGATAGTTATCGTTTTTAGACAATATGTATGTATGTTGGTCGACTATTTGCCAATTGACACATTTTCAATTTGTCATTATATATATGGCTACAAAGAAAGGATCTTTTCGAAATGTAGTTTTTTTTTTCCAAATAACCCCTCAAATGTTTTAATAACGCCTAATTTATCCTTATATATAGCCACATATAGGGGCAGTCGTAACAAAATACAAAGTTTTGGAGGTGTCTTGCAACAAATACATAGTTCAAGGGACGTTTCTTCAAAGAGAGTTATGTAGTTCTTGGGGAATTTTTTTTATTTCTGCACTAATCATCTAATATCTTAATTAACTTTTTTTCTGCAATTATTTTATGAATTAGGGTTTTTGAAAGGGGATACAACTTGTTGTGGTTCAGGTCCTTTCAATGAAGTTCATACTTGCGGAGGCACACGGGGGGTTAAAGAATATGAATTGCGTGATAATCCTAGTGACTATTTGTTGTTTGATTCTTATCATCTAACTGAAACTGCCATAAAACAACTGGCAATGTTAATGTGGAATGGAGATACTAATCTCACAAAATCTTATAGCATGAACTCACTATTTAAGGTAGTGAAATTCGGTAAAATATAACCAATTGGGTAATTCTCAAGCACTTGTTTTGTATTAGTCAATAAAATCCAAATGTATTATGTTTCAAGAATAGAAGTGAAATGCAAATTTTTAAGATATTTGGGATGGTTATATAAATTTTGATCTTGACCTTGTTTACATTAATATCAACATTCTCTCAATTCCAAATATCATCTTACAATATTTAACAAACTTTTTTAATTTAATTTAATTAGTTCTTCTTATTTTTAATTTATGGGATACCAGTATAGCCAAATCACCCTCTCCTGAGTCCTGCATATATTGCAGGCACGTTCACGGTTCTACACCACACACCATCCCCTCATTATAACCAGTTCCCCCATATTCTGTTAGCCCTTCACATATTGTTGAGGTTCTACACACGACACGTTACCATAACCAGTTCGCCCTTATTCTATTAGCACTGCACATATTGGCGACGACAACAGTCACCTACGTCGTTATAGCCAGTTCTCCCATATTCTGTCAGCACTGCACATAGTGGCAACACCAATCAATTTAAATACCCTTTTAATATCTTTTGCATTATTCCTCAATTTCTCAATTTCATATTATTTTATTTTAGTCCCACCCTATTATAGAGTACAAATCCTCAATCCTACTCCTATTCCATACCTGGAGGTTTTTAAAACACAAACACGTCCTACCCTGTGCTATAGGATGGATTTCTACTTTTAACTTTCTCCTTGTCTCGCGCCTAGGCTATCGAATTAACGGAATGGCAAAAAAATCACACCACCTCGGAATGTCTCATCCGTAAAAAAAAATAAACACTAACTAGTCCCATACCTAGAAAGTGTGAACCCGAACTAAGACATATCCAATAATCTCATACCTAGCAAGTACTCTGAAAACTAAGGTGAGAGCATACTACCCAAAACTTCGTCGTCCCCACAACAATAAATATAATCAAGAGAATAAGTCCTACGATCGAATATTTCCATAATTCTATAATTTTTCATGCAATCACAAGTGAATCCAATTTAATTCGTTAAATCCATATTCATAGTTAACACCATTTATTTTAATGCAACAATTATAGTTTTATAATCATGCAAAATTTATGGAGAACACAACAATAATTTCTTTGATCATACCGACTGTGGGTACCCGAAATTAGAATGATGGGCCTAGACGAGTAGCCCAATTGTGGCGGTCCAAAGTCCAGACCCTCCATATCTGAACCGATTATGATTCAGTCTCCTCCCATGTTTCCACTAAGAGAGGTTCTAGGAAGAAATGGAAAACGTGGGGGATTCCAACACCCCCACTCACTAAAATGAACATGTATATAATAAACCCTAGGTCTAGGTCAAAGGACACATCGCATTCTCTCTAATCACTCTATGGAGTATACAAAAATAACATTGACTGCACCACCGTGGACTTAGGCACCTTTGCTGAACCACGTACATTATTTATTGTGTGATTGACATTTTACATTCCTTATTCTGCTTGGTGATTGTGCTTCTCTTATTTCTTTGTGTTGAATAATAATTGTCACCACAATTGGCATCGTCTGTGGGAAGCGCTTATCTTTCCTGAGAAAGCCCACACCCAGAAAGGAGTTCGAAATGTCTGGTCATAGTAGCAACGCTCCCCAAGCAGGAGATATCCAAGAACCGCCTGCTTCTCGCAGGATTAGATCCGAAGTTCGGCGTTCAAATCAGAGGGATCACCTAGAAAGGCAAGCCTCCGAAGAAATCCAAGGAACAGCGAGGTCCACACAGATTTCCAGGATGATTGAAGCGTATGAGGCAAGGCTTCACGAGCAGAGGGAGTCTTTTCGCAGGCATGAAGCCGAGAATGCTCGCCTTAAGAGAAGATTAGAAAGAATGGAGAGAGAACTCCATCATGGAACCAAAAGACGTCCCTACCGCACTCCCAGCCCTCAGGCGAGCAAGTCTCGTAACCGAGGAAGGAGCCCCAGACGCGGATACCAGAGAGTTGAAGGAAACGAGTCAGAGGACGACCTGCTCGAGCAACTGCGACTAGCTCGCAGTCACAGAAGCCCAGATCGCAGCAACGAAAACATACGAAGTTTGGTCCGAATGGAGATGGACCAACACCCTGCTCATCACGGTACCAGATCGATCCGAGAACTCACAAGGTGAGCTCTCAAAACTCAGATGAAATCACCTTTCTCGAGGGAAATTGAAAAAGAGGAAGCCCCCAAGAAGTTTGCTATTCCAAGGTTCAAAATTTATGATGGTAAGACTGATCCCATTGATCACGTCAGGCAGTACCGACATGCCATGACCCTCTGGAACCATCGAGACGCACTAATGTGCCGTATTTTCCCCTCGAGACTGCATGACGTGGTGCAAAAATGGTTCGAAAGGCTCCCCCACCGGTCCATAAGGAGTTTTAAATCCCTAGCCGAGCTCTTTACAACCTGATTCATTACTAGTAGCTCCCATCCCAAAAGGATGGATGCTCTGCTAACAATGAAGAAGACGCCCCAAGAGACCCTCCGAGACTACGCGCAGAGGTACTGGGAATTGTTCAACGAGGTCAAGTACTGTTCGGAGCAAGTGGCATTGGCCTTTTTAAAATTGAGCTACCCAACTCTTCCCTTCTGTACCAATCCCTGACGAAGAAAGAGGCCATGACCATCGACAACCCAATGGACCGCATCGAGAAGTATGCCAAGGTGGAAGATGTAACCTGCCTCAGCACAGGGGAAAACGTTCGAACTAAGCTCGCTGCCAAGGGTAGTGACAAGATTGAGAACCTGTAGAAAGGAGGAAAGAATGGGGGCAAAAATGGCTCCAAAAACGGAGGCAGCAATGATGTGTCGAAAGCATTTCAGGAGGTCAACACTGTCTTTAAAGAACCAATTTACAAAATTCTCGTAAAAATCAAAGATGAGCCATTCATCAAGTGGCCCAGGAAGATGGGAGGAGATCCCTCGAAAAGGAACAATGCGCTGAGATGCGCTTTTCACAAAGAGGAAGGACATAGGACTAAGCATTGCAAAGATCTTAAGTCCCACCTCGAGGAGCTGGCCCAGTCCGGGCACCTGAACAAATTCGTGGAGAAAAAGGCAGAAAAAGTTACTGCCCATAGAGAAGCAAGGCCTGACAACGTACTCGAAGACGATGCCGGCCATGAATTCGCAGTAATTCATGGGGCATCCGATGCAAAATAGATTCAGGGCAATTCAGCTCGCATGGAGGTAAAAAAGCTTACAGCAGTGGTGTAAGCTTTTCAGATTGATCCAGCGAAAACACAGTTAGGAAAGAGTCGGCGAGCAGATGACGTTGACTATAGTAAGCATATCGTGTTTACAGATGAAGATCTAGTGGGAGTGAGAACCCCACATCACGATACTTTGATCATTTCTCTAAGAATAGCGAACTATGAAGTCGACAAATTGCTTGTCGTCCAAGGAAGCTCATCCGAGGTGATGTATCTCGACATGTTCAAAAAATTGAAATTAAGCATCGCCGACCTAAAGGAAGATACCGTCTCTTTGATTGGCTTCGCTGGAAAGATGACTATGCCCTTGGGAAAAATCGTGCTGCCAGTAAGGGTAGGAAATGTTTCTAAAAGGATCGAATTTCTGGTGGTCGACAACGATTCGCCATACCAGGCTATCCTCGGCCGAGGATGGCTATATCAAATGAAGGCAGTTTCCTCGACCTACCACCAGAAGCTCAAGTATGTGACCGAGCGAGGAGTAATGGATATCCGTTGCGATCAAGCGATGGCAAGAGATCCTTCATACCATCCATCCGACCAAGGCCAGAGAAGAAGGCCGACATGTCCAGCAAGAAAGTTGAGGAAGGTCTGACACCTTCGAAATAGTAATTAAAATACGGGAGGCCCGGATTAGAGAAGACCAAGCTCCTCCCCTCTGAACGTGTCATCGAGGACCAGGAGGAAATCACAGCTGGAGATTACGACGACAGTAGGATCTTCTTGATTGGAGCCTCTCTCACAGATCAGGAGAAGATGGAACTAACTATCCTGCTAAGGAACAATATAGACATCTTTGCGTGGGAGCCATACGAGATGCCTGGAATTGATCCTAGTATGGTTTGTCATCAGCTACACATCGATCCCACATTCAAACCAATCGCCCATAAGGCATGCCGAACTACACCTGAGAAGGCAAAAGTCGTGGAAAAAGAAGTTCAAAAACTGTTGGATGCATGATCCATACGGGAAGTACAATTCCCCAAGTGGTTATCCAACCTAGTAGTAGTTCCAAAAAGCAACGGGAAGTGGAGAGTTTGCATCGACTTCACTGACCTCAACAAAGCATGCCCTAAAGACAGTTTTCCCCTCCCAAAAATTGATCAACTGGTAGACGGCACTACAGCTCATGAGAGAATGAGTTTTCTGGACGCATACTCAGGGTATCATGAGATCCCTCTATATACCCCAGACCAAGACAAAACAGCATTCATCACCACAGTTGGGTTATACTGCTACAAGGTCATGCCTTTCGGCCTAAAAAATGCAAGGGCAACTTACCAGTGGCTGGTCACCAAGATGTTCAAAGCCCATATGGGAGACACCATGGAGGTCTACATCGATGACATGCTCGTTAAAAGTAAGAAGAAAAAAGACCACCTCTTAGACCTATCAAGCACCTTCGAAATCCTCAGGAAATACCGAATGAAACTTAACACGAGCAAGTGTTCTTTCGGTGTCTAGTCAGGAAAATTTCTTGGGTACTTGGTCAGTAAGAGAGGCATCGAGGCCAACCCAGACCAGATCGATGCAATAAATAGGGTACAACCTCCTCGCACAATCCGTGACGTACAGAAGCTCACCGGTATGCTCGTTGCCTTAAACCGATTCATTTCTAAGTCCTCCGAGAAGTGCAAGACTTTCTTCCAGCTTCTAAAGGGAAAGAAAATGGTAGAATGGAACAAAAGATTGCTTGCGGGATTTGGACGAGCTCAAGGCTTACCTCAGTTCCCCACCACTGCTCGTCATACCACAGGATGCAACTCCCTTGTACTTGTACCTCTCCGTTTCCAACCACACTGTCAGTTCTGCATTAATGTGTGAAGTTTTAGGAATCCAGCACCCCATTTATTACGCGAGCAAGACCCTACTAGACGCCGAGCATAGGTACCTACCACTGGAGAAGCTCGCCTTTGCACTAGTAGTGGCTTCGAGGAAGCTAAAGCACTATTTCGAAGCTCACACTATAATCATCCTTACATCACACCCCCTTAAAGCAATCCTGAGGAAGGCGGATTTATCGGGCAGACTATCTAAATGGTTAGTCGATCTCGGATGATTTGACATACAATTTCAACCAAGGAATGCAATCAAGGGGCAGATCCTTGCTGATTTCATAGCCGAATTCACAGGTGATCAACCTTCCAACCAACCTCACCAGTAAGACAAAAGGGGAATGACACAACGAAGGAAACCTGGAAATTGCTCGTTGATGGAACCTCCAACATAAAGGGGGAAGGTGTAGGCATTGTACTCATTACTCCAGAGGATACAATCCTTGAATAAGGAATCAGGATTGGATTTGCAGCCTCCAACAACGAAGCAGAATACGAAGCCTTAATAGCCGGCCTCCAGAAGGTGCACACTTTGGGAGCAAAGCATTTACAGGTGTTCGGTGATTCTCAATTAGTCTCCAATCAGATAAGTGAAGATTACAATGCAAAAGATGAAAGAATGGCAGCGTACCTCACCTTAGTGAAAAGACTAATGGCAAGCTTCAAAGATATCAATGTCCAGCAGTTTTTCAGAGGGCAGAACAACCATGCTGACACCCTGGCATCCATGAGCTCAGCGGTCGATTTCGACTTAAAAAGAACAATCCCCATCGATTTCCTCGCTCATCTGAGCATTAACCGTAACAGCAAGCCGTCAAGTGTGGAATAGGTGCTCCAGGTAGAATCAGCTCCCAGCTGGATGGACCCTTTAAAGAACTATTTGAAGGATGGAACACTCCCAGATGACAAGAAGACCGCCCACTAGACAAGAGTCCAAGATGCTCGTTTTCACTTATCTCTAGAGGGCAACCTATACAAGAGATCCTTTTTCGGTCCCTACCTTCAATGCGTTCACCCAAGGAATGTAGAGCAAGTTCTATATGAGCTTCACGAAGGTATCTGTGGAAGCTATATCGAAGGAAGATCTCTAGCTTTTCGAGCAATGAAGGAAGGCTATTGGTGGTCATATATGCAAAGGGATTCTGTGATGTATATCCGTAAGTGCCTGAAATTATAACTTCACACTCCCACGATCCACCAACCTACTAACGAATTAAAATCACTGTCCAGCCCATGGCCATTCGCCCAATGGGGAATGGACATCGTAGGACCACTTCCTATCGCCACCGGTAATCGCAAGTATCTGTTGGTCGTAACTGACTACTTCACTAAATGGATCGAGGCGGAACCCCTAGCAAACATCCGAGATGCAGATATGATAAGGTTCATATGGAGAAACATAATCACCCATTTTGGCATCCCTAGAACCATCATCAATGACAATGGAACGCAGTTCGAGAGCGGCTCCTTTCAGAGTTTCTGCGACGAGCATGAAATTAGACACCATTTTAGCTTGGTGGCCTACCCTCAGAGCAATGGCCAAGCCAAGGCTTCCAATAAGACAGTGATCGACGGATTAAAGAAACGATTAGAGCGAGCCAAAGATGCGTGGGTAAACGAATTACCACACATTCTATGGGCCTACCGAACCACCCCGTGACGAGCAACGGGGGAAACCCCATTTTCACTGACATAAGGAATGGAAGCGATTATCCTATTAGAAGCAGGCTTGCCAATAATGAGGTCCAACCTTGTCAACCAGGGACATAATAATGCAGCATTGCTCGCTGAGCTCGACCTAGCCAACGAGCACTGAGAGCTAGCCCTAGTAAAACTAGCGAGCTATCAGCAACAGCTCGCAAGGCATTATAACAAGAGGGTCAACTCAAAGGATTTCCAAGTTGGGTAATATGTCCTAAGGAAAGTCCTGGGTAGCGCAGTAAAACCATCAGACGGTAAGCTACGGACAAATAAGGAAGGACCATTCAAAATAACTAGGGACGACCTGCAAGGAGCCTACCACTTGGAAATGATGGAAGGCAGAAAGGTACCCCGAGCGTGAAATGCAACCAACCTTAAGAAATTCTATTTCTAAATTCTTCTTTTGATCTTTGATTATGAAATTGGAAGTTCATTTTCTTATCATTAATGAAAAGTTATTTGGCAAGTAACAGGTACACTGATCATTACACTGATCATTACACTATAGCAGGGAAATGACCCTCCTCAGGTTTTCATTACGAAATATAAAAGACCTCTTAGCATTGCCCTTGGCAATAAATGAAGCCCTACAGGAGATCCTTAGGCAATATGACCAAGTCAGAATTGGTCACCAAATGATGTTTGGTTGAATAAAATCCTGACCGGATAAAACATCCAACACCAGGTGTGTCCTCGCCAATTGCCACACTTAGGCCTAAGGGAGTGTGACGACACAACCTAAAAGGTAAAGTGAGGCAGAATGGTATCTCGTTGGCATACTGGACTGGGAGGACACTTACTCGATAATGCGAAGATACAAATCTAGTCAGCCAAGATAGGCTCAAGATTTTTGAACAAAAATATGGAAAGTATAAGACACTTGTTTAGTCGGAAAACTCACCTAAAACATAAATCTTTTATTAATTCAGCACATTTACAGCAAACACAATGCATGTTTAGTCGACGAGCTCGCCCAAGACATTAATATAACATTACTTCAATACAAAATACACAGTGTTACTACTGGCAAAATCTTAGTGAGGATGAGGCCTCTAAATAAGATAATCAGCCACTTGAGCTCTTCGAACATCATTGGGAGGAGGAACTAACTCTTCCTCAACTTCGTTAGCATCCGACCCCAATAGTTGCCGAAGGATGGCATCGATGGGTATCCACTGATCATCTCTCCGAAAGGGATTGGGCATCCGAGCGGAAGAATTATTTCATGGCCATATCAGAGCATTGAATTCCTTGGAACTGGCATCTCCTTTAAGGCACTCAACCACCCCCTGATGAAGGAGAGCTCTTCAAATTCTATCAACCTCGTCGGGGCATCTAGCCAACCCTGGTCATAATCGTCAGCCCATACTCGCCGAGGTCCTTTTTTAAACAGGTGCCGCAGCCGAGTAACATACCTTTGAAGCCCAGCAGTGATCACATATGATCGCGGAACATCACCATGAAGCTCTTCCATTTCCCTATCTGAACTCCTGGTGCTCATGCCAGCTCGTGGAACAATTGACGGGGTAGAACCTTACAACACCGGAGGAACATCGCTTGATCCTGCTCCAGCTCGTGTAGAGGAAGAACCTCATAATACCCCAGGAACAGTGCTCGGTACATGTTCCCTGAGTCATGAGACTTCCCTCCTCAAAGCTTCATTCTCCCGTTGAAGAATCTCCCTAACCTGATTGATCTCAGAGGCATCCAGGAGCCTTACCCTCAACATATTTACCTCCTCTTGGACTTAAGCACCAACTTCTTCCATCTCTTGAAGCATATCCTTCAACTTGGCCATTAGATCAGACTGATTGTACTTTTGATTCCTTGACCTAAGAGATTTACAAAGCCTAACAAAGGCTTGGCGAACCTGAGGACTTGCATTGGGACCAAGGGTCCTGCCCAATGGAGATATGGCAGGAATATACTCTTCTACATCAATCGACTACAGGAAATAAAATAGCAATGAAGAATAAAATCATTCAGTATACTTAAGGAGTGAAAAACCTTCTCATTTCATTAAAACGAAGAAAGTCAGGATACCTTAAAAAGTCAAAATAAAAAATTACAAGCAGAGATACAAGGTAGCCCTAGAAGTAAAAATTAACTAGCAAGCTCAGGCTGCCCAGAGGTCGATGGCTGCTTCCTTTTATCAACATCAGTAGGAGAACCCCCCCAGCAGGGACAACCTTTGTCGCCTGAGTAGGGAGGAACTCGACAGGCAACGTCTGGGAGACAGGCTCAACGCCTTCGATGGTCGGGGCAGGGGCCTCTTCATCCATAGTCGTCTTTGGGGCCTGGTCATGCTCATCGAATAGAGGAGAGTCAGCATCAACACCAGCAGCTAAGAGGGACATATTCCAACCCTTATTAAAGTTCAGGCGGCTGATGTAACCTATCTGAACCTCGACGTCGTCATATGCAGCAGTGCATTCGGAGTTGTATGAATCCTCCTTGATGGTAGCTGCCTGGGACTCTTTCTCCTTTAACTGCTCGGTCAGTACCCTGTTCTCCTCTACGACGGACAGTTTGCTCAAGCAGACCAGGTCATAGGCAGGCCTCAGCTCGTTCATCTCCTTAACCACCGCATCCCTCTCTCGATTAGAATTGACGAGGGCCAGGTTAGAGGAAATTCGGGCGGCCTCAGCGGTCTTTAGATCAGCCTCCAGTTGAGTACCCCTCACTTCCAAAGCAACCTTCTGCTGCTCCATCTTGCCATTCCTTCTCACCAGCTCGTCGCGAGAGCGATAGAGCACTGCGATGTCAGTCACAAACTGCCAAAAATAAAAAAGAGATCAGGAAGGAGAAACAACTAAAACTTGTTAAAGAATTAGAAAATGAAAAAGATCTTACCAAGGCTAGCCTCTGGCTAGATTGTAGGGTCAATTGATTAGACCCCAATGCCCTCTGGAGATCTACAGGAAGAACTTCCCTCTCGATCAGCGCAGGATCCAGTTGAGGAGAAATGGCAACTGAGGCCCCCTCGGGCAAAACAGACACCGGGACTAAGGCTTGCCCAGCCTTCATCCCTGACTCCATCTTTCTCCTCTCTTCCTCTTTCTCCCGCTCCATTCTCCTCCTCTCCTCCTCCCTCTTCTTCTCCTCTATCTTCTTTCTTTCCTCCTCCTTTTTTCTCTCCCTCTCTCTTATTTTCTCTTCCTCTCTCCTCTTCCTCTCTTGCTCCTGAGTAGAAGACCGAGAGCTAGTAGCTACAGCCCCAGTACTGGACTTCTGCTTCTTTGACCTCTGAGCGAGGAGCACGGGATCATCATCATCATCATCCCGAATTAAGTTTTTCCTAGGAGGAATCATCTCCTCGCTTGAACTACTAGATGTACTCGAAGATTCTCGAGCTTCAGAAACTTCCTCTGAATCAGAAGAGCTACTACCACTGGAGCTCCCTTCACCAAAGTTGCCTTCAGCACCACCTGTGATATCACTCTCAGAACTTCTCTCCTCCTCGTCCAACTGAATAGGACCAGCAACAGTCTCTTCAGAGGTATCAAACTCAGGGATACTATCTACCGGCCTCGCTATGAAACTAAAACAAATGTTCTTGTATTCGAGAAAAAAAGCAGCGAACCGGGGATGCTCGCCGTCAGATAAGGGCTCCCTGATATTCCAGGCCTTAACCAATTCTGAGAGACAAACCTTGCTGAGAGCAGGTTCCAAGTTCTTCGACCTCGCTGAAGAAAAAATAGGGAAAATCAGAAAGATCACAAATCAATAAAAATTGAAAGAACAGAGCAAAATCTACCTATGTATTCTTCCCCATAAAAGGGAACAGAGAACCTATCAGACCTCAACCTTTCAGACTGGGGAGAAAACTGCCAATTTCTAGCAAGGAAGCCCTCTTGTCAATAGTCCTTATGGGAATTTGGTAGGTTTACTACCAATACCCTGTCAGGGCTCCTGGCTTTGAGATAGAGAACTCCATAACTAGTTCGAGAAAAAGAGTAGCAAAAATAGACCTCGGCAAGCCCTAACTTGGTACCATACAACTGATTTATTCTATGGACACCGTTGATTATCTTCCACTCATTGGGCGAACACTGTGCAGGAGCAATATTAAAGTAACCAAAGAAGTGCAAAAACTGGTCGCTGGGAGGAAAAGTAAGTCCTCCTTGAGAAAGCAACAAGACATGGATCCAATGGGAATCCTCTATCTCTCTAACGTTTCTAGGGGGAGAGGCGCACTCAATCTCTACCCACTCAGGAATATTGTAAAACTTCCTAAACTCAGGGATCGACCTATTACTAATCTTTGCCATTGGAAATCCCTAAAGAAACTACAAATTCAAAGAGAAAATACAAAGAGAGGGCATAGGGAACTTACAAGATAAAATTTCGACTTGAATGATGGAAAATCACAAGCCCAAACGACAAAGAAGATAGAAAGCGATGAAAATGAAGACTACGTGAAGAGAACGCAAATCGCTAAAACTCGCAGAAAATGGAAAGGGTACTGGGAAGCTTGAAACGATGACTATTCTGAATAAAACCTTGAAGGGCTTCTAATCATAGTGCACAGACCGCGAAGCGGGTGCCGCCAGAATCAGTCCTCAAACTTTGGTAAGAGTTTCACGATGTACAAAGGAGTTATTATGACAAATCATTTAAATTTATTGAGACCAAGGCATGGACTAACAAACTTAGGGGCAATTGTGGGTACCTGAAATTAGAAAGATGGGCCTGGACGAGTAGCCCAATTATGGAGGCCCAAAGTCCAGACCCTCCATATCTGAACCGATTATGATTCAGTCTCCTCCCATGTTCCCATTAAGAGAGGTTCTAGGAAGAGATGGAAAACATGAGGGAGTCCAACACCCCCACTCACTAAAATGAACATGTATATAATAAACCCTAGGTCCGGGGCAAAGTACACATCGTATTCTCTGTAATCACTCTCCGGTGTATATAGAAATAATATTGACTACACCACCATGGACGTAGGAACCTTTGCTGAACCACGTACATTTTTTGTTGTATGATTGACATTTTACATTCCCTATTCTGCTTGGTGATTGCGCTTCTCTTATTTTTTTGTGTTGAATAATAATTGTCACCACATCGACATAATTTTATGGGATCTCACAATTCTCTTTTAATTTAAATAACTCGACTATGACTTTCTATATGCAAACCTAGACCCATTTTAACCAAAAGTCCAACCTCTACCCTAAGCACACAAGGTTTACAAGCCTTAAATCATATTAAGATTTCACATAAAAATAGTCACAATAGATGTTTCACTTTCCCTAATTAAGGTTGCTAATGTATTTTAAGAAAAATACATAAATTAATGTTAGCCAATATTTAAAATGCATAATACTAAAGAGAGAGAATATAAGTATTATGCCTAGTAAAAAGTCGATTGCAAATTATGATTAATCGGTTTCTTTAAGTCTTCAAAACTTATGTTGAATCTTAATTGAGTTTGGGGTTAGGGTTTGTAGATGAAAGGTAGTAAAAATGTAGAAGTCTTATGGTTGAAAATTTGGTACCAAAGTGTTTAGAAAAGTCTAACCCCAAGTAGTTTTAATGTGGAAAAAGATTAAGAGTTGTAATTAACTCAAACTCTAATAAAATGACAAAACCTTCCAACATTGACCAGGGCGAATCGATTCGCCCTCCAAGATGAATCGATTCGGTCCTGGTCAGATGCTTAGGATGTGCCAAAATATATATATATATATATATATATATATATATATATATATAAATAACCCAATTTCTCCCCCGATATCAATTCCTATTAAGATTCGATTTTCCATAAATGAAATCAAATATATTTTATTGCTAAAAATAAATAAATCCAAGAAATTTCTTTTTTCGTAATTTTAATCTAAATTAAATTAATATCGATTTAAAATCTATGGGTTGTTACATACTTCCCCACTAGCACTAGAATGTCATTCTCGAAATTTGACAAAGCGTAAATGTGCAAATATAAAATAAGGCATATACATGCCTACCCTTAGAATGTCCTGATTAGGCTCCCATACGCCTAATCCTATACACATCTACCTCTTGATCAAAATACAATACATATATATATATATAAGTATAACTATGAAAATAACGACGTACCACGCTCTCTCAATAATCACCACTAAACTCTCAAAAGTCATCATAACGCTTAAGTCCTCAAATCAATCACATCACCAAATTAATACTTACGATGCCTAACATCTGCACTAACTATCTCCAAATTAAATCTCGTCGCCATAAATCAACTCTAAAGTTACTCACATCAAGAATACTACCTCTAACCTCAATGCCTACAGTGGACTTATCATAAAACTCATATTTCCATGAAACACCGCTAACACATATGCTAGACTCAATACCTTAATGGGTACTAATCAGTAAAGGGAGTCAAAGATCAGTAATGCATAAACTAAATGGAATCACAACCTACGAAACCTAAGACTATACTCTGATACCATCTGTAACACTCCACACGATTTGATATTCGAGGTGGCGAGCTTCGGCCATCATCGAGCATCACCAAATAAGTAATCCTTCTTAGCATGTGAAAGATATGATACGTATAAAAATTTTCCACAAGATAATAATCTTACTAATCCAATAAATATTATCATCCATGAAGTTATTAAAATCCATAACCATGTTGATCTCCAATATAATCCAACTCCAATAAATAAACCTCGAATAAAATAATCCAATTGCAAATATATGAATAAAATCGTAAACAACTTTGGAACAGATTGGCCCATCAAATCCATAAATAAAGTCTCATATTAAATATGACGGAATGGAAAATAAATCTACTACAAATCATATCAAATAAATAACTCTCCAGTACGCCTCCAAAATATCTCCAACTACACCTATACAGCTACTCTAGTACTAACCTAAAATGTTAGTCAACGTAATGGGTCAGAGCCCACCACATCAATACTATCTACTCTCCCCAATCAGGGTCCGTGAACCCATATAGTAGCATTATATATGATAAACATCACAATAGTGTGTTTTAATTTAAACGATATATAAATTAACATGCGAATAAAAATAGTTATCACTAACCCAAATACCTAGGCCATCCCATTATTAAGATCCAAATGTCATCTGACAATATTTAAGGAACGTTTTCAATTTAATTTAATTAGTCTTTCTCATTTTTAATTTATGTGGTACCAGTATACACAGTTCATCCTCTACCGAGTCCTGAACATATTGCTGGCACGTCTTCAGTTCCACACCACACACCATCCCCTCACTATAACTAGTTCGCCCGTATTCTGTCATCCCTGCACATATTGGTGAGGTTCCACACACGAAACGTTACTATAACCAGTTTACTAGTATTCTATCAACACTGCAGATATTGGTGACGACAAAAGACACTCACGTCGTTATAGCCAGTTTACCCGCATTCTGTCAAAACTGCACATATAAGCAACGCCAATCCATTTTAATACCCATTTATTATCTTTTGCATTATTCCTCAATTTCTTATTTTTTTATTTTATCCCCACCCTATTATAGAGTATAAATCCTTAAACCTAATCCTATCCCCATACCTAGAGGTTCCCAAAACATAAACATGTTCTACCCTATGTTATAGGATAGATTTCTACCTTTAACTTCCTCCTAGTCTCGCGCCTAGCCTATTGAATTAACGTAAGGACATACAAATCAGTCGCACCCCGGAATATCTCATCCGTAAAAAAAACCCTACACTAACTAGTCCCACACCTAGAAAGTGTCAACCCCAACTAAGCATACCCACTAATCCCATACCTAGCAATTACTTTGAAAATTAAAGTGAGAGCATACTACCCAAAACCCTGTCCTCCCCATGATAATAAATATAATCAAGACAATAAGTTATACAATCGAATATTTCAATAATTCTACAACTTCTCATACAATATCAAGTAAATCCAATTTTAATTGTTAAATCCATCTTCATAGTTAACACCATTTATTTTAATGCAACAATTATAATTTTATTATCATGCAAAATTTATGGAGCACACAACAATAATTTCTTTGATCATACCCACATAATTTTATGTGATTTCCCAAGTCTCTTTTAATTTAAATAACTCGACTATGGCTTTATATATGCAAACCTACAACCATTTTAACCAAAAGTCCAACCTTTACCATAAGCACAACAGGATTAAGACTTAATTCATAATAACATTTCACATAAAAACAATCCCAATTGATGTTTCACTTTCCCTAATGAAGGTTGCTAATGTATTTTAAGAAAAACACGTAAATTCATGTTTATGCGATATTTAAAACGCATAGTACTAAGGATAGAGAATAGAAGTATTCATGCCTCACTAGAAGGAAAAAGTCATTTTACAACGACTAAAGAGAGAGAATAGAAGTATTCATGTGTCCTAATATCCATATATTACATTCGAAAGTTGTCCTACAAAATAAAATCAATACAAATATTCACAAACTCAATTTAAACTAGTCATATTCGTGTATACATTCAAAAGTTGTCCTCCCAATATGTATATCCAAAAGTTGTCCTACCAATATATGCATTCAAAAATTGTCCTACCAAAGTAATATATGCATTCAAAAAGTTATTTTGCCCAATCACATTCCATTTAAAATCAGTTAAAACTAAAAATTTCAATCTAAAATAGTGAAAAATGTAACTATTATAAATCAAATATGTCCTCAACATTCCACCATAAATTCCCACTCCATTATTTATTTACAAAATCAATTTCCATAAACCAACAAAAGAATAAAGAAAATATTATAATCAATTGCAACAAGAAACCAATTTATGAAAATCCGTATAACCAAAATAACCACACAATAACAATTTGATTTAGCGTAAGAAAAAATAACAATAAAATTCTTAAACATTTAATTTTTATGTCGGACGAAATGGTGTGAATTTTAGACACAATATTAAATGTAGGTAAACTTCACATAATACGCTGTGTTTGTATTGGGACTCTTTATAATCATGTCCTGTCATGAGCGTGTCAAAATTAAAAATATCTTCTTTACGAGAATCATCTTAATAACCCCAAGCATAAAAAAATAGCAGCCCCCACCTCCCAAAACCCAACAGTTTCCTCACCAATACCCCCACCCCAACAAGAACAAAAGGGTACCCCCCCCCCCCAACACCAAAATCCAACATCGACATCCCCAGTGCACCCCCTGCCCCCAATGTTTAGTCCGACATGTTAAACATTTAATTTTTATATCGGGCTAAAAGGTGTGAATTTTAGACACAATATTAAATTTAGTCAAACTTAAGACGATACGCTATGTTCGTGTTGGGACTCTTATAACCATGTTGTGTCATAATTAAGAATATATTTTTCACGAAAATCATCTTAACTAATCCTAACATCCAAAAAAATATTATCCCCCACCCACAAAAACCCAGCACCCCCACCCCAATAATAACAAAAAAATCGACAGCTCCCCCCCTCCCCCCCCCAAACCCAACCCAACAAAACCTCAACCAACACCTCCCCCCCCCCCCCCCCCAACACAACAACTACCCCACACACCTTGCCAACTCCCACTCTTGTCGATCTCCATTACATGGGTGTCGCATCACTATTTGAATTGTAATAAAAGAAGGCTAAAAATCTTGTATCCTACAAACACTCGTACATAATATTATTTAATAGTATGCATCACACATGAATGGCTTGTGTACCATTAGCTAGTTCATATAAAAATCATGCGTATGCGGGAGAGATGAAGATTTACTATGCTTTGAGGCACCTCAAAATGAACTAAATGAAATCAACTTGTACATTGTCAATCCCATCCTTTATGTATCTCTCTTTCTTAGATAGCATGCTCATCTTAAACAATCTCAGTCATTGACGACATCATAAATGTAGAATAAAATGGCATACACAGACACATTGTTCTCTAATTTTTTGCATGAGAAAAACATAAACGTTGGATATATATATATATATATATATATATATATATATATAGATAGAGAGAGAGAGAGAGAGAGAGAGAGAGAGAGAGAGATTATTTCCTCGTAATCAAGAGAGAAATGGAGAAGTTATTGTTAAAAAAATATAACTGTGAGTTTGAGTGTCACAATGAGTGGATTGAAATTTAAGTCGAACTGTTATAAAAATGCAACTCCTAAAAACTATCAAATACTCAAAAACCTATGACAACCTATTAGTAACAAGTCTAACCACCACCATGTGCAATGTAAGCACATGAGAAAGAAGTTTACACATGGAAAAATATAAACAAAACGGAGATCGGGAGAAATCGAAGTTATTTACTTTACCGGTCTTTCCTTTCATTACACATAGTTATTGAAGTTTGTCTTTATAATTGTCCATTGTTCAAAGTTCCTGTAAAAAAAGAATCTACAGATAATTAGAACAAATCATTGCTCTACTCGAGTTAAAGTAGTAAACATAACATCAAAGCATCATTCTCTTCAATTTCATGTCTCACCTAAGAAACACATAAACTTTTGATATGACCCCAAAATAGAGTGATGAACAAATGTTATATTGTGTTTCTATAATAACCAAGGCCATTGATATTAGATGTATTACCATTTGTTGTAATAATGATCATATAAAAAAATACCTTCCTTTTGTTTTCTAAAATCAATATATATCCCTAAGTTACCTAGTTCTTATAGAATTAGAGAGAAAATGATGACAATGAAGTATGAATTTTATAGATACTTTCCATGATTCTTGGAACTTCATGGGGAATTCTCCTATGGAGGAGGTTGAGGATGTATTGGGCAACTTGTTCGGGTGTGGCCCTTTCCTTGCACTCTCCTCAAGGAGTAATTATGATGGGATTGAGGAGGATACCTTCAAACATTACATTGTTCTCAACTAGGTAGAAGAAGACCTCGACCCACACCTTTTGGAATACTTCAATTATCCTGTCAATCCCATATTCACCATCGACCAAAATCTTCGGCTCAATAATTTGGACCAACCCGCTGTCCTGCAAGATCAAAAGTCAAAGTTAAACCAAAAAACACACTGTCCCTATGTTTTAATCTTGAAATGAACAAGGAAATATAGAAAAATAAAAAAATAAAAAATTACTTTTACATAAAACTTGACTGTTGGAGGATGGAATGATCCCCAGTACCACATGGCCAACCCTTGGTCTCAGATATTATGAAATATATATCATTTCTTTTAGTTATTTTTTCTTCTACATTTTCTGAGATTAAATGGGTCTAAAAACAACTCATTCTTGGTATGAATTATCACCATACCTCAGAAATAGCACATAGCGAGCAAGACCCCATGCCGCTTCCTTTACTGCAAGTGCAAATGGGCCATTGGGAATACTCATCGCAGTACACATACAAGATCAAATTGAAAAGGTACACACAATTATGAATACGAAATTAACGTCATGAAAATATCGAAAGGAAAATTAGGGACAGTTTTTGATCCAATTTATACCATTTGGCAAAATGAACGCCTTATTGGTAATAAGTAGTAGTGCGGGAGGAAAGACCACCAAGACCTTGACACCATGACTCATCATTCGAGCCAGTCGGGGAACCAGATCCCTTCATACTCATCATCCACCAATTAGTACTTAAACATATGCCCCCAAATAATAATAATAATAATAACAATAATAATTTCACTTATTGGGTTGTGAGCCCAAAAATCATTAGAAATGCACTTATGTTAACATATTTTAAAAAATATTTTGTGGCGCTCTGTGAGTACTAATGACAGTTTTAGATGTCAATATTTCAACTGAAAATAGTTAGGCTTAAATTCAACTATAGAAATATAACTAAGGGGAATCCTAATGAGAATGATAAATGTCAAATAGTGAATAGATCAGAAATCCGACATATTTCAATTAAGGGGAGAATGGGATTTTTTACCCTGCTAACCTTAATTCTAGGAACAATGCCCTGCTCCAGCAAAGGATGTCGGCTATCTTTTTACCATCAACAGTGGATTGATATAATGTCTCCTTGAAGAGATTTCCACCTGAGATGTAGTTTCCAACACTAGGAGGGGTAACAAGCAATGTGCGGTAAGCCTCGTGGTTAGCCTCGGTGTTTTCTAGCCCAATGGAGGCTAGATGCTGTTGGAGATTTTTAAAATAAGAGAGTAAGAGTTTTTTGGGTGTAAAAGCCTTAAGATCTTGTCCCACATTGGAAGTGTGAGGAAGAGGTGGGAAGCTAACCCAAATATAAAAGGGGATAGTGTCCCACATTGGAAAATGTACAAAGCTAAGTGTCACCACTAAGCTATAAAAGGGGTGGGCAACCTTTGAGTCCCACATTGGAAAAATGTTAAGAATTTGTACACTTAATAAGTACAAATGGAAGATGAAGAGTTAATTCATCTAGCATTTAAGAGGCTATTCAAGAGACCTCAATACGGTGCGAAGCACCGTACACACACGCACACGCGCGCGCGCGCGCGCGTGCGGGTGCGGGTGCGGGTGCGGGGCAGTGGGCTGTAGAGGCGCTAGTGGCGCACTTTGCACTTCGCATGCCGCGTGTCCGCAGTGGTAGCGGGATTCGTCCGGGTCGGATCGCGATAGCTCGGGCGCGGTCACTTTTTGGTTGACCCGTGCAAAACCGATTCGATATTATTATACCTGTTCGGAAAGGACTTAAGACTGTTGGTAATTAACAGTCATACCTGTTCGGAACTGACTTAATTCAACAGTCATGACTCTTGAAGACAAAGCCTTTCATTATCTATAAATAAAGGCTGCTTAAAAACGGAATTACATTGATAACAAAAACCAGTTTCAGATTTCCAGACCCTGCTATTACTCTCTTACAATTTTCAGGAGATACAAATTCTCTTATTCTGTTTTGTGCACATAAACAGAATAAGAACTTGATTGACTGTTCTTCGCTGCTACATCCAAGGGCTGTCTTCAAATATACAAGTTGCAGACAGTGCAATTGTTTCATTGTATCTTGAGTACGGATTTGCTGATTCCCGTTTGTATACCGAAATTCTTCGTGTGGGGAAAATACTGTATTTAGATTGTTGGATATTCTAAATACAGTAATTAGAAATGGCCGACTCTTCTAAGTCACTTCGACAAATAACAGAAAGCTTTGTCAAGTTGGACCGTTTTGATGGTGGTAATTTTCTGCGTTGGCAGAAAAAGGTTCATTTTCTTCTAACAACATTGAAGATTGTATATGTCTTGTCAAAACCGAAACCAAATGAAGATGAAGATGAAACCGTGGAACAGACAAGGCAACGCACAAAATGGGAGACCGATGATTATTTGTGTCGTGGTCACATTCTCAATGCACTTGCTGATAATTTGTTCGACTTGTACCAAAATGTTGGGACTGCAAAAATTTTGTGGGAAACATTGGAGACCAAATATCCAACAGATGCTTCCCGCAGATAGCATTTGATTCATCCATAGCCCAGATTCCCCAGACAGGTGATGCGATGGCTTTCTACACCTAAAACAAAGAAGTTGCATATATGAGGATACATAATTATATTCATGGTTTAGTTTTATTTTGACAAGGTAGATGTTTTCAATAGCATCAAAAACTCTGAAGCGTTTTGACTATTTTAATTATTTCAAAAACTCTATAAAATTATCTTTACTACTCCATTCATCCTGAATTAATCGATTATTTGGAATTGTAAAATGGAGAGAAAACAAGATATGGTGAGGGATAATGTGTCACTTCTCTCTTATGTATCATTTCTCTCTCGCTTTAGAGCGTAATTAGGAGAGAAAGGTATAGAGTTTTTCAGTTTGGTGAAAACTTATCTTCCTAAACTTTCTCCCCAAACCGGAAAGTTCTAAAAAAGAAAGGAAGAGAAGAAAAAGTTTAACTTTGATGATGTTGTTTCGATGACCATTTTTCCCCTAATAAAATTTTGAATTACATATGATGTTATAGTTAATAATGTTGGTTGTAAGAGTATGATAGCAGTTTTCTTATTTTTTCCACCTTCTTTTCTTTTAAGTTTCAAACAAGTAGGCTTCTTTTACTGTCAGCTAAACAATTCGTTGAGGAAATTGCAGGACTGACTCAATCAAGTAAGATCATATTTTCTTTTTTAAATTTGTTTTCAAAATTAATAATTTAAATTTCTCAATATATACATAACTTTTGATTTGACAGATAATTGCATTAAACCTAATATTTATTTTTTAAATTTCATAATGAATTAATTTTAATATCAAATACCAAATTGAAATGCTATTGCTACACCAACCTTTGCAGCAATTTTCTTGAAAATTTTGGTCAGTCCAATGGCGGAATTAACCCTGGGCAGAGCAGGGCTATACCCAGGGTAAAATTTTAAAACATTCCCTAATATACTAGATTTTCAATAACCTTCCTCTCCATTTACGGGACGCTTAATAAATTCTCTCCAAATTACATCGATTATGCCGCTCACTGTGACTTCATTTTCGTCAAAATAAAGGATCCACAATGAATTTAGAGGAGCAATTGTGGATGGCCTTCCCAAAAAAATTCTTAAGGTACAAAATTGGTTCAATATATCAATCCAAAACAAACACAAAAAAAAAAAAAAAAAAACATCTAGTGTAAAACAAAGTTAGCATAAGAAAAACATGGGATATGATAGTTTACCGCGGTTTTGATGAGCTCGTCAGCATATGAACCAGCTCGAACTGTGAGTGCAGAGTGGGCTACTGGGTGACAACGCACCACTGAGGCAGAAGATTGGCGAAGGGTCTGACCGTTTACCCATTCCGACTTGTCTAGAACTGGCGGTTTTGAGGAGAGATGCTGATGCCATCTTTCTTTTTCTACTACTAACTATATTTGAACTTCTCTTATCACTATCCTCTCCAGCTTAAGCCTTCTTTGTGTTTTAACACCACACGTTGTTTTTGGGTTACTCCATTTATAGTTCCATGTCTCTACGCACAGATATCTCCCTTGAGGCCATAATGTGTTGGCCAACTGTATTGGATATATAAATATGGTTGTGTAACTGCACTTTGTTGGAAATTATGAATGCAAATACAGAAATGGAAATCTTTATATATCTCAAAATGTCAACTTCAATACAACAATGTAATTTCTGAATAGTCACTATAAAACTTCAAGGCGTGATGTCACTTTCCTAAATACAGTATTTGCCCCACACGAAGAATTTCGGTATACAAACGGGAATCAGCAAATCCGTACTCAAGATACAATGAGGCACTTGCACTGTCTGCAACTTGTATATTTGAAGACAGCCCTTGGATGTAGCAGCGAAGAACAGTCAATCAAGTTCTTATTCTGTTTATGTGCACAAAACAGAATAAGAGAATTTGTATCTCCTGAAAATTGTAAGAGAGTAATAGCAGGGTCTGGAAATCTGAAACTGTTTTTTTTTTAATCAATGTAATTCCGTTTTTAGGCAGCCTTTATTTATAGAAAATGAAAGGCTTTGTCTTCAAGAGTCATGACTGTTGAATTAAGTCATTTCCGAACAGGTATGACTGTTAATTACCAACAGTCTTAAGTCCTTTCCGAACAGGTATAATAATACCGAATCGGTTTTGCACGGGTCAACCAAAAAGTGACCGCGCCCGAGCTATCGCAATCCGACACGGACGAATCCCGCTACCACTGCGGACACGCGGCATGCAAAGTGCAAAGTGCAAAGTGCAAAGTGCAAAGTGCAAAGTGCGCCACTAGCGCCTCTACAGCCCACTGCCCCGCACCCGCATGCGCGCGCGCGTGCGTACGGTGCTTCGCACCGTATTGAGGTCTCTTGAATAGCCTCTTAAATGCTAGATGAATTAACTCTTCATCTTCCATTTGTACTTATTAAGTGTACAAATTCTTAACATTTTTCCAATGTGGGACTCAAAGGTTGCCCACCCCTTTTATAGCTTAGTGGTGACACTTAGCTTTGTACATTTTCCAATGTGGGACACTATCCCTTTTTATATTTGGGTTAGCTTCCCACCTCTTCCACACACTTCCAATGTGGGACAAGCTTTTAAGACTTTTACACCCAAAAAACTCTTACTCTCTTATTTTAAAAATCTCCAACACACTTGCTGACGGACATGTGGGGAGATAACTTGCTGACTTGGTGGGTATCGTTTTGTGTAACTTCACTAAACTGTATTGGAAATATAAATCGGGTTGGATTTTATTACACGTAACTCCAGAGGTGCTACCAAAAGAGTGGTGCCACATGTACCCATCAAAAGATTTTCTCCCCAACACATCTAATAAACACAAAATAAGTTGTTTATATTTTTCTCTTTTACTACATGGCATCATCCTCCCATTATATGTCATGTACTTAAGAAGAGGTAAGTCCCCAACTGTCCTGAGAGGCAAATGTTTTCAATTATCAGCAAGGAAATTAAGAAGCTCCAAATACATCTCCATTGTGAACTTGTCCATTAACTGTTTCAGTGGATTTCAAACAAGTAGTTAGCGCACAAACAAAAGAGAAAGGGACCTAGTTCAGGAATCCCATGTTCCACTTGGTATCTAAACTTATGGATTCTCTTAAAGATGCAAGTATGAAGTAAGCTTGCACAGTTAATGGGAAGTTAGTTATCATTGCAGTTGGCAGAACGGTAAATATGCCAACCCAAGAGGTCCCCTTTTTAGTCTTTTTCCCAATGGGAAAGCTATAGAGATCACCTCTCGGTAGTACTCTCACGCCGCCAGCACTCTCTACACCTCTCGCCGGTTTTTTTCAAGTAAGAACTATTTTCGGGCAACTATATCTAGGGATGGCAACGGGGCGGATAAACGAACAGATATATTTTTCGGCCAAATGCTCAGATTTGTTTGTTGTTGGGATGTCAGATTCATATATACATACTTAAACGAACAGATATATATATTTTTTTACACATATCCATACAGAAATGGACATATCTCACATTCATATATAACTATTTTTTGTTGGGATCTGTTTGCTGGGATGCTCTGCTTTTTTTTTAATAATTAAACGAACATATATAGTTGCATACTTGTGTTTTTCAATGCAAGTTTTTTTTATATGCATTGCTATAGTGAATTGTTTTTGTATGCACTGCTATAATGATCTGTTTTATGAATTAAACGAATAGATTCACATATACGTACTTGTTTTTTTTTTAATTTTATTAATTAAATAATAATGACTTGTTTTTTAAGCTTTTAATGTATGTATCATATCAAATGTTATATAATTTTTATCTATATATGCGTTATAATTTTTTTTATGTATTGTGGTATAATTTTTTTATGTAATAGAATCTTTATTAAAATATATTTTTTTTAATTGTTCACAAACTACTAAAATTTCAAAAGATTTTTGTAATTGATCCAAATAATGGATTTAGAATTCTACTAGAATTCCCAAAGAAATCTACACTTGAACCAAACAATTGAAATGAAATTGGAATTCTTCAATTCCGCACATTCGAACGAACCCTTAGAAGGCCAATTTTAATTCCACGAAATAGTAATTGCCCTTCCAATTCCAATTTCAATTCCAATTCCAATTCGAAGCCACATCTCTGATACATGTGTCTTTGTGGAAATCCATTCTGGATTATCTAGAACTTGGCTATACCTAATTTAGTACCCATTGCTAAATATGTATGGCCATGCACTCACAAGAAATACGCTTTTAAAAAGCAATCCTGCATGTGTAGTAATTTATGTTACTATAAAACACACGGACCGGATTAAATACTTTGTATATCAAACCAACTAATGAGCTTTTATATGAAATATAGTAACCACGGTCTCCATACTAGCCAATAATGTTGGACTCAAAAAATTAAAAATACAAAATTAAGTATATGACGAAAAAGTGAATAACTAGTGAAAACTAGTTAGCTTTGAGTTGAGAACAAATTTCACCATTAAACAACATTTTTACAAATTATGCACAATTACAATATATGGGTGTTGGTCTATATTGACTGTAAGATAGACTTGTTGGGTTTCCAAAGTCTAAAGAAATCAGAAGCATCTTCTAATTTTTCAAAGTAAGATTTATGCAAACCTCATAAAACTAAATGGAGACAACATCACTAGTGTTTAATAACTAAAATCCATTTAATCTTTTCAAAATAATAACTAAAATCCCTTCATACATGAGGGCAAATTGAACACAATCTAATTACTCGAAAACATAATTTGCACTTGCATTGACACTAAACGATGCAATCAACGAAAGAAATCTTGATTGTAGTTGTCGATTGTCAATAATATCAAATTCCTCAGACATTATCAATTTTATTAAAACAAGCTCTTGATAAAAAAATGCTTATTTTTTAATGCTCCAAAGTATCACCACTTATCATGGCTGTAAACAACTTGTCAAACCACGTAAGCCCTTGTGTTCCTAATGTGCACACTGTGAACGGATCCAGGATGGTTTAAATTTAAATTGTTACTAATTGTTCTATTTATGTTTTAGCTAGTATAATAAGGGAAATTTCTTTTAAATTTATACTAGTTAAAATTAGGGGTTTAGCATCCTATCTTGTGTACCTAGCTATCCGTGTCTACAAATGTAAGAGGGTAGTTTGAATGTCAATCTTCTAATGTGTGTGTGTATGTGTGTAAAGAGAGAGCTCTAGGATAAGAGAGATTCTTAAATTATATATGTATATACTTAATCGATAATGATTATATCGAGAGTAGTGTTCGAGAAGGTTAGAGAAAAGATTCAGAAAATATCAAAGTGTAGTCAAGGATGGAGCAAGAAAAATGTAGAACCAAAGGGATGTCCTTGGAGGCGAACGAGAATAGTTGGGGTCATTCGAGTGTGATTGATTCGTCACTTTTATTGTATTTTATACCCCGTTAATTTGTACATTCTAGCATTCCCGTGCATGTATTTCCCGGTTCTAATACTCATTTATTGACTAACCCCTGAGTTCATCATATATACTTTGTATGTGTCTTTATTGAGCTTTTATAGGTCTCGGGAATGCATTTTGGGAAGTTTGGTTTTGATCCGGAGAAGTTCCGTTGACACTTGCACAGTCGGGGGCATTTTGGTAATTTCAGCACCCGGGGTTTGATCCCGATTTCTTCACGGAAGTTGTAGACCTTCCTCTTATCTTCGCGTGGCCTCTGACGATGCTTGAATCCGACCTCGAACGAAGAAGTTAAGGATGTTTTGGTGAAACATGGGACAACTAATGCCAAAATAGTGCATCTTTCCTTTTTGAGCAGGCCCGAATCGATTCGCAACTCAGCCGAATCGATTCGGTTTCCTACAGCAGCACATCTCTACACTTTCGAATCGATTCGGATTTGTCACCGAATCGATTCGGCCCTGCATTTCCATCTTTCTTCTTATTACTAGTTTGCCATTTTGGTTGGATTTTTGGGGATATATCCCTTGTTTTTCCTCCTTTGTTGATATAGATTACTTTTGTTAGATATATGGTGACATAGAAAAACACTCTCTTCTCTCTCCTAGGTCAAGTTCATTTATGGTTTTTACCCACTTGTAAAGCTTTGATCACTAGTTGTTATTAATGCAAGAAAGGTTCATTTACTTCTTCTCTACTTGTTCTACTAGCTTTAATTTGCATTTAATTCCATCTCTTGTATTGGTTTGTGTTTAAACCAGATAACTAACTTTATTATGTTGTTAACTAGCATGTGTAGTGTAGTTTCAATTATGAGTAGATAGACTTATGATTGGGGATCATAATCCCACCTTGGATGCTTGAACTTCATATTTAGGGTTTGGTTTATAATTGTTCTAATGGAACTTCATGTGTTGGTATTGGAGTATCATAGTTTCTTAACTTCTCTTCTCATGCAAGGGTTAGTGTTTGAAGCTTTACTACAAACCCAACCCATCTAGCAATAACTAACTAACCCCTAATCCTCCATTGTTGAGTTTAGTCTCTACATGGTTGATGTTCGGACTTAATTAGTTATGCTTGATTAGAATTAATTTCAACCAAGCCCTATAATCCCCTTCTTTGTGAATCCGAGGTGGGAGAATGATCCTCGATCCCTTTAATTTCTTGAACTCAAGCTTATCTTAGTTCTTTTCATAGTTCTGTAATGATTAATTAATTAACTGATCATCAATAGTATGTTAGTTTAGAGATTACTCTCAATCACTTTTCCAAACTATTAAATCATCTTTTACACTTTAACTTTTGTGATGTTTAGAGAATCCCTTTAACCTAATCCTGTTCTCTTAGGAGTGTTTCAATCCCCGTGGATCACGATTTCGTACTTACCGGATATTACTTGTTGCGATAGATTTGCACTTGAATCACAAGCTTTATTTAGAGCACACCAAGTTTTTGGCGCCGTTGTCGGGGATTTGCAACTATCTTATGTTTTAGAAATTCTCTTTACACTATCGTTCCCTGTGGTCACCGTGACATCACGGTTTCTAAAAATCAATCCCAAATTTTGTAAATGCAAGACGGGAGTAGTAGCAATTTAAATCCTATTCGTGAACCATCGTCTAGTGAACCCTCGGATTATTGGAGACCTTTACCATCTATTTCTCGTTCTAGTTCGGTCTCATTTTCTTCGTATACCTGGGCTCACTCCGATCCCACAACCATGGCCGATAGTGTTAGTGAGCACGGTAGTCAGGGGGTTGCACCCGAAATCCCGTATAGGACCATGCATGATTATTTGCAACCCGAGAGGACCACCTCTCCATCTTGTATCATATTTCCCTACAATGCCGCGCAATTCCATTTTTGTAATGGAATGATTCAATTACTTCCTACTTTCCACGGCATGGATAGTGAACAACTGTACCTTCATGTTAGAGAGTTTGAGGAGGTGTGCGCTACTTTTAGCGATCAAAACTGTCCTCTGGATGTCACACGTCTCAAACTCTTCCCATTTTCCTTGAAGGAAAAAGCCAAAACTTGGCTTTGGTCCTTGGCTCCTAATTCCATCGGGAGTTGGCGCGAAATGCAAGCGCAGTTTTCGAAAAAATTCTTTCCAACTCATCGCACCAACTCTTTAAAGAGTCAAATTCAAACATTCGTTCAAACCGAAGGTGAATCATTCGAGCGATGTTGGGAGAGATTTAATGAGGTACTTCATAAATGCCCACACCACGGTTTCGAAAAGTGGAGATTAATCTCATTTTTCCACAATGGGCTTACACTTAATGCGAAACAAATGGTGGAGACAATGTGCTCCTGTGAGTTCTTTGGTTTGGATCCCGATGATGTGTGGGCACATTTCAAATATTGTGCCGAGACCACCCAAGCATGGGATACCTCGGATCCGAACAAAACCAATTCACGACCTTCGGTTCCGTCCTCGTCTAACCCTGGTATGTATCACCTCACTGACGAGGATGAGATGAAAATGAGATTAGATAAATTATCTAAGAAAGTCGAGGAGTTAGGCTCGAAGGTTCGAGATCCCGTTGTTCCAATTCATTCCGTAATTGAGGAGTTGTGTGCCATTTGCGACACTAATGCTCATTCGACCCAAGAGTGTCTCACTATTCCGTCTTACAAAGTGATCCTCCATGACTAAGCGAACGCAATGGGAGTTTTTAGAAGATCCCAAAACGTTCCCGACCAAGGGTTTAATCCATCTTGGGGTAACCAACTCGGTTACCAATATCAACAATCTCGTCCTCCTCCGCCTCAGAATTACCAACAACCGTACAACCAACATCCTCCTCCCCATGTTGTAATGCAAGGTCCCCCTCCGGGACCACCTCCACCAATTATACCTCCATACGTGCACCCAAACAAGAGAAGTCTAGAAGAAATTTTTCAATCTTTTGTGACTTCTCAACAAGCCACTAATGCTAGGCTCGAAAAAGAAATTTCAAAGTTAGCCGCTTCTTTGAGTGTGCAAGAAAAAGGAAAATTCCCGTCACAACCTCATGGGCCCGTTGGGTAAAATAGCATGAATTCTGATGTTTCTACTCCTTCTTCAGCTCAATGTAGGTCTATGGAACATGCTAATTCCATCACCACTCTTAGGAGTGAGAAGGTTATTGAAAATACAATTCCACCTTCCCCGAAAGAATCCGATGAGGTCACAATAACTCTCCGAGAGAGTGAAGTGACTCCCAAAAAGAAAAGAGATAAGTCACCGACCAAGGAACCGGGAATTTCAGTCCCTTGTCCATATCTCGCACCCTACCCTCAAAGGCTCCTTCCCATTGTTAAACCCAACAAAGATCAAGAGATCATGGATACATTCAAACAAGTAAAAATCAATCTCCCTCTCCTTGACGCGATTAAGCAAATCCCTTCCTATGGCAAGTTTTTGAAAGATTTGTGCACCTTTAAGAGAAATCATGTTTCTCGCAAAAAGGTGGAGTTGACTGAACAAGTTAGTTCCATTTTCCAACACAACACGATTCCAATATTCAAGGACCCAGGGTGTCCAACCGTTTCATGTATGATTGGAAACTTCGCCATTAATCGCGCTCTTCTTGATCTAGGAGCTAGTGTGAACCTCTTGCCGTATTCGGTTTATCTTCAATTGGACTTAGAAGAATTTCGTCCTACCAAAACTAAAATTCAATTAGCCGACGGCTCCACCAAGATTCCACGGGGCGTCTTGGAAGATATCCTCATCCAGATTGACACCTTTGTGTTCCCGGTCGACTTTATCGTTCTTCATACCCAACCTGTTTTAAGCCCCAACAGTCAACCTCCCGTCATCTTAGGACAACCATTCCTCGCGACCGTGAATGCTTCGATAAATTGTAGGAATGGTGAGATGAACTTGTCTTTTTGAAATATGACATTAGATGTTAATATTTTCAATGTGTCGCACCTCTCGAGTGATGAGGATGAGTGTGTTAAGGATCTGAGTTTCGTTGGAGTGGTATGTGTAGAAGACAATCAAATTGCGAGAGAGGAAATTGAATGGAGTGTGTTGGATGTGTGTTTTGACATGTTATGAGAGGTTGACGTAGGTGAAATCCAGAAATCGGGGATAAATTAGGCAATTTTGATTTCACTCCGATTGATGACTCTATCATTTTCGAAACTGACATTTACATGGAGTCATCAATCCCGTGTAAGGTGAGTTGCTCAGAGAAAAATATGGTAGAAAATGTTTCTATCGATTTGTGCACCGACCCACCGATCCGTCACTTTAATAACCTATGGCCCCCTCTTTCAAATATTTATCCTATTTTCGAAAGTAAACATTTATCAAACGTTTGGGGTAGTCTATTTTTTTATAGGTATCATGTCTTCCGATCTAGAACCCTATAATTGTTAAGTGTGTGAACTTTTGTTGGAACGAAGTCGGAAGAATGGGAGGAATAGGTGTTAACATTGTGAATTGCGTCCTAATAATATCTGCGGATTTACAACCGGACATCGTACGCAGCAGCCCCGTTAGCAGGGCTAATTAGGTTCGGTAAATTCTCAATTTTGGTGCCGAGCAACCCCCGGTACTTGTGGGGTTGCATTTTTTTGGTTTCGGACCAATTACATACATTTGATATATCATATTGGTCCAATAAATCCAGTTGAAGTAGCCCCAAAATTTAAACTTCATGAGAATTAGAAAATCAGGATAGCAGAATGTTGGATCCCAGCATCCGAATCAATTCGGTTTATCACCGAATCGATTCGATCCTTTCCAGTATCTAATTAAGGGTTTGCAAATCGATTCGGGTTACTTCCGAATCGATTCGGCAAACCAAAAGTGTCAGGTCTCTACATCCGAATCGATTCGGTTAATCAATGAATCGATTCGTCCTTTGACAGTGTTGAATTCGAGAGTTGCGAATCGATTCGGTTTAACTACCGAATCGATTCGGTTCACCAGGTCACTTAAAATTCCCTCATTTGTTTAAATCATCTTCTCATTCTCTCTTCTCCCTTAGCATGCGAACTCCACCTCTCTCCCCTACCATTTCCCTTCCTCCATTCTTATTCACCCTCATGGCATCCTCTTCCAGGGCATCCTCATCTAAGGTTATTAATTCAACCCTCTTAAATTGTTTTCAAATCTTATATAGTGTTCCTTGTATGAAAGTAGGGTTAAATGCATTCTTGTAAAATCTACATTTTATGTAGGAAACTCCATATTTTCTCATTGTATATGATATGAATCCCACAAATACAACTTGTTTATGTTGCTTTGATGATTCAGTTGTATTTGTTGGGGTTGTTTCACATTCAAAATGCTATTTCCACCATACTTTCTATACATTTCACACTATATGTTCGATAAAATTCTTCAATGAAGGTTTTGTGCGCTAAAGCTCCATCTTCGCACCTTTCATCGAACATTCTTATTGAATTATCCTTGTTTGAGTGTTGTGTGTGTCGGTTATGTCTACTCGACCAATTTTTCCCAACGCGCACCATCCGAAGCTAGTTTCCCCAAATTTCACCATTACTTTGATTTTGTGCACCGCACTTATGGTGTGTGTATTGAATTGATGTTTTGTAGGTTTCTTCGATCTCCAAGCCAACATCCAATGCAATTTCGGGTCGAGGAGGTTTCGAATCCTTTCTCTCAAAGCAGGAAAGGGACTGGTTCCGGGCATATTTTCCTTCGGGTCGCCCAATTGCTATTGAGAGGACTGTGCACCCTGAGGATTTCCCCGCCTCTGTTCGTCGGTATTTTCAGAAGTTTAATTGGGAAGCCCACCTTGCAAGGGGAGGTGATGTCAATGATGAGCATGTTCGTCGGTTCTATGCGTCTCTCGTCCCATTTGGGGACGGAAATTTTGAGGCTTACGTGCGGGGTAAGCGAATTCCTATTTCAAAGCCTCTCTTGGCTTTGCTTCTGACTGAGGCCGATAACCCCGAGGATTTTGATTACCCTTGCTCTGACGAGGGGAGGCTGTCGAATGAGACCCTGATTGCGCGTCTGGCGCCAGGTAATGTTTGGGCTGGGGAGACTTTCCCCACATCTCTTATGCCCGACAACCACCGTATCATCCACCTTGTTGCTGTTAATTCCATCACGCCGACCCAAACCAAGGCTGTTCTTCGCTCCGCCCAGGACCACTTCCTTTACCATCTCTTGGACACCAATTCCATTGTCAACCTTCCCGCATTGGTACTTCAGGGACTGCTAAAGGCCGCTTACTGTGATAAGGGTACCACTACCCTCCCATAAGCGCGACTAGTTTCCCGAATTCGTAGAGATGTTGATTGTGAGTTGGCGGGAACGGATAACGTTCCTCGCCTCCCCAAGTTGCTTGGAGAAAAGTCCATTGAGAAGAGTTTAGGAAAAGATTATTGGGAGAGGAGGAATAAGCGAATGTTGATTGCTCCTGATGCTACGTATGCCCCTTATGCTCCTATGCCGGATATTCCGGAAGTGCCTCATCCACTCCCACCTCCTGCCCCATCTACTGTTGACCCCATTACATATCTTGGGGTGCGGATGGATGAGTTGCAGGTGGATTTTACCGAGTTTCGAGGCACTTATATGACGAGCTTCGCATCATTGCAGGCTGATTTTACCGTGTATCGGGGCGCTTACGAGAGCGATAGTTTGATGATTGCTAGGGCGCAGATGGACCTATTTTCGCATCTACGAGGGGGCGAGGCTGTTGTGCCTCCTTACCTTTATGATCCCTATGATCCTCGTGACCCCACCGCGTCCGAGTCCCCGAGCCGCCATCCGAACCATATGTAGGGCGCTGTAATCCTACTTTCTCTGCTGCTGATTTTTGTGGTTCTTTATTTTGATTTTTTTGGGTTTGTCACTTTTTAGTTGTGTATTGGTGTGGGGAAGAGAAAGTACATTTAGTGTATTTTCTAATTTTGGTTTTTGTGCCCCATGTACACAACTTGTGATTATTAATGAAATTACTCATTTTCACTTTCATATTTGTTCTTGTATATATCTCTTTTGTATATATTGTTGTTTTTGGTACTAACATGTAACAGGCATGCCGTTGCGCGTTTCTCGAGTTACTCCTTATGGGGTGACTATTTTCTAACCCCTTTTCCCTTTTTATCCCTACTAACATTGGGGACAATGTTTCATTCAAGTTAGGGGGTATGCATTACATTTGTGATACCGGTTATCATGTTAGTATTTATTTATTAAATAATAATAAAAAATAATAAAAAAAATCTTTTTCTCTCTCATATCTACTATGATTACTTATATGATCGACATATCCTATTGTATAGATATGAAGCATGCTTTGAGTCATTGATTTATTACCCTTTAGCCCGTTATTGTTTGCATTGTGAATAGCATCATAAAATTAAACTGTGAAGCTTTGAGCATTTACACAAATAATTATTTATGATTTGGTTTCAAGTGTTTCAAATTCGTTATTCTAAGGCGCATGCTATACCCTTACAAAAGTGAAATTTGAGAATTATCGTCATTTGTGAGCGTATACATCCACTCTATCTCTTTCTTGTCAATGAATTCGTTGTCAATCTCATTTTCTTTTCATTTGATTGCATATTAATTGATTTAACACTTGAGCATGATTTTCAATGGTGTTTAGTCCAAAGAATCACATGAAACTTTAGGAAAGGATTATAGGCCGTCTTTGTTATATTACCCATATTAGCCTTGACCTCACCGTATATGTTTCCCTAGACAATCCATTTGAGCCTAAATATTAGCCTTTCATTGCATTACCCAAAAATTCCATAACCAACTCCAAATTGGAGTTATACACCATATATATTACCTTACATACCTTTGTTTTGAATGTTACTTGGGATTGAATGATGTTGTTATGATGTCAGTTGCAATTTAGGCATATGTGAGTTTGAAAAGTAAAGGAAAGAAAGAAGTGAAAAAAGGGAAGAAAAAGAGAAAGCAAAAAGCTAAAAGAAAAAGAAAACAAAAGAGAAAAATGAGAAAAAGAAGTAAAGAAAAGAAGGAGAAAGTTGTATATGTTGTGTATATAGTTCAATAAGCTTTGATTACTCTCCAATTGTTATATCTAATGCTGTTTGGAAATTATTTTCCAATTTTGAAATTTCCCGCTATTTCCCATTATCCCAAGTTTGTCATCTCCGAACACCTTTTGTATCCGTAAATACACCCTTTCACTTCATAACCCTAACCTAACCTAAATTCTATACCCTAAAAGTCCTATTTAATCCTAGGGTGATGTGATTCAAAGGTCGAACATGAGCGATAATCTGTTTAAATGCTTTTCTCCTCGTTAATATGTGATATCATTTCTTGTGATTGTATTTTCCACTTTTATATTGCGTTCATCATTGATGACATGTGTGTGGCCTAGTTTCTCTTTACAATTACTCTTTATGCCCGCATGTTTCGTGTGTGTTACATCCCATTTCTGAGTGTTTCGTTTGTTGTGTGTAACAATCGGAGAGAACTTGAGTATGCATGCCTTAGCATTTATATGGATTTTGAAAGTTTTGCCAAATCTAAATTACCACATGTGTCCGCTTATTTCGCATTTCCATGGTTTCGATTTTTATTAAAGATATTTGTTTTATGTCGATAATTGCCGTCTTTTGTGTGAGCTTTGTTCACTTTGTTGATAAATTGTGCTTCTTAGATATTTGTTGAGCTAGGCATTGGATTTTTCCGTATCATAGTATGAGTTGATTTGATGTTTGTGGGTGTCGTCCCTGGAAACCCTCATGAGACCTCACTCGTCCCCTAGGGCCACCTAGGGGTTTTTAAACGGCTTATTGCATACGCTAAATGCAATCGTTCGCCTACGAAAGTGGCATTTTTCCTTCTATGTACATATTTCTTCTATTTTGGTTTTGTTGGCACCACTTGTTTCTTCATAATTCATTGCTCGGGACTAGCAATGTATAAGTTAGGGGGTGTGATTCTTCACTTTTATTGTATTTTATGCCCCGTTAATTTGTACATTCTAGCATTCCCGTGCATGTATTTCTAGGTTCTTATACTCATTTATTGACTAACCCCTGAGTTCATCATATATACTTTGTATGTGTATTTATTGAGCTTTTATAGGTCTTGGGAATGCATTTTGGGAAGTTTGGTTTTGATTCGGAGAAGTTCCGTTGACACTTACACAGTCGGGGGCATTTTGGTAATTTCAGCACCCGGGGTTTGATCCCGATTTCTTCACGGAAGTTGTAGACCTTCCTCTTATCTTCGCGTGGCCTCTGACGATGCTTGAATACGACCTCGAACGAAGAAGTTAAGGATGTTTTGGTGAAACATGGGACAACTAATGCCAAAATAGTGCATCTTTCCTTTTTGAGCAGGCCCGAATCGATTCGCAATTCAGCCGAATCGATTCGGTTTCCTACAGCAGCACATCTCTACACTTCCGAATCGATTCGAATTTGGCACCGAATCGATTCGGCCCTGCATTTCCATCTTTCTTCTTATAACACCAATACTTTAGTACAAAATATTTATTATATAACATCAATAATCATAAACAATTTTTAAAAAATTGGCCAGAATATCCTCTATTTATAGGACTAACCATCCTATTTAAGAAATAAAAAATAACCCAAAAACAATATTGAAAGAGACAATTTATGAGTCAAATTAAATATGCTTAGTCTGTTGTGTATCGCCTTTATGGGTTCGTCAATAAAAAAAATGCGATATATGTCGATGCTCCCGATACCACTAAATCATTAGTGCTTCGTCACATCATCCTGACAACTAAGTCCTACAAAACGAAAAGATTAGACAATTAAAATTTAAATACAATATACAGAAGTCAAATAAGCAATGTGAATACAATATCCATAAATAAGAATGTGAATGGGGACCAAAGGTCAAATAAGCAAAAATAAAGGACACCCTGTATAAAAACACATCAATGATTAGTATTAAACACAATATCCATAAATAATTAAAATGATGATCAATATTCACATAAAGATGCTATTTGATAAAATATTAACATTAATTGGAAAATGGAGCTATACACTCGAGCCCAATGAAATACTAAGATAGTAAAACTGATTTTTTTATTTTGCCATTTGCATAAGACCGAGTCAAATTTTCAATTGACTTAAGTGCGTGATATAATGACATAGAACAAAAGAACCTATTTTTCCCACGATATGTACTTACATAGAACAAAAGAACCAACTGAACATGTTCTATAAAACTGAACATTGCCAATTTATATAGCCATTTCAAACCATTATCCCTCAATCATTGTTTTTTTTGGAGCTAATGTATTACGATATATAACATACTGTTTACAAAATAAGAAGGCAGTAAGTTGTGAAAGTACTCAAATTCTCTCTTTAAAAAACATAATAGCATGGAAAATCACCACAATTGCATAATCTTCGATTATGAACCACTAACATGGTGTTTCTTATACCTTAGAGGTAATTGTGTCATATGACTATTTCATGCAACCAGAAATATTAATTTGCGAGCTTCAACCTTCTTCATTTCTTTGGCCACCTTTTCTTCATCACGCTTTTTAGCCACGTTTGCCCTTTGTTGACGTATAAGGGCTAAATACTCTAAATCTTTCCTTGCTTGTACTGTTTTCCCTTGTTCTTGCAACCTCATATTCCTTTCATGAGCTTTATATTTCTCTATCTCCTCTCTTTCACATCTCGACAGTTCAATAGTTTTCTCAAGATCAACATCTCTAGATTTCATGTTCTTTGGCTTAACTAAATTAGGATTCTCAATCTAGATAACACCACCTCTAGTACCTTTCTTCTTCTTCTTCTTCTTCTTCTTCTTCTTCTTCTTCTTCTTCTTCTTCTTCTTCTTCTTCTTCTTCGGATTCTTCGTTAGACCTCTCTTCTTCCTCTTCAAGTTATGCTTCTTCTCGTTTAAATATGCGACACCAATAAACGTGTATTACAGGTATTTATACACAACATATTACCCATTGCATATTAACAAAAAACTAACAGGTATTTATGCACTGCATATTAAACATTTCATCTCACACAAAATATATAATTCCAATTATAGTATATGGAGATCCAGCATAAACTAAAAACAAATTAACATTCAAAGATTTAGGAGCTTAAGATGATGTTAAAAATAGATACACAATGGAAGGAAACTAATCACGTTGACAATTAAGTATATAAAATTTAAAATTTACCGAAACAGAGTGTAACAAAGCTGTGAGTGAATTGATCATGAAAATTAACGCTAATTAAGTAGTAAACTGATCTGAATCGAACCTTAGCAACACATTCAAGTGAAGATACTCCAAACCCTAAGTTTAATATGGTGAGAATCTCCTACTATAGTGATCATATCAAAGTTAAATTGCATCTCAAAGCTAAAACTGTCTTCACTGATCAAAATCATAGAATCACTAGACCGACACTGTTCAAACTGCAAATACACATAATCGGCACTGTTCAAACTTCAATTCCATTCTATATAAAAGGAGAGATCATTCAAAATGTACTTTAAAGAAGCATAAATATATGGAAAACAATGTTTACAAAATTCCCATCTAAGGTCGACTGGATGCTAGGAACTGCTCAACTGCCTTGGTAATAGGAAGTCATTTGTCCACTTAGCATATAACATCAACAAAATCCTTCAAATCAATTAAATATAGAAAGAAAATGTAGATAATAATACATTGTTCTTTAAATGCAAGTCCATTAAATATAGAAACAAAATGTAAATCCATTAAATATAGAAACAAAACAAAATGAAGATCATAGAAACAAAATGCAGATTATAATCCTTCCAAGTAACTGACACAGAATCCTGCAAATCCTTTAAATGAAGATCATAATACATTGTTCTTTAACCATATCCACATTTTTACTTAATGGATATATTACACCAAGACCCCTTCAATTATTCAATTTATGTACCGAATCTAAATACCTCAAAAATATTTCATCACTTAGGCAGGGGTTCCAAGATTATTTTTAGGAAAACATAATGAACTTGTTGAACTTTTACGCAAATCAACACGCGGTGTGGCACTTAACTGCTGTTTTCAATAATCTTCGCATATACGATTAGCAAATTACTCAAATTTATCAAACCCTTTAATATTATTATTTTTTTTTGTAGTTTAGGGGGTGAAGTAATAGTAAAATATATTAACAGGGATTTACATAATCAAGCCCTAATTGATGCCCTAACACTCATAAGAAGCACGGATATGAACACAACACAAGGAAACCCCAACATAGCATTTTTCTTTCAGTTACATGAAAAATTATATATAATTTAATATCAAATATATGTATATATAAATAGCATAACATGAATTTACCTCAAGTGGTTTGCCAAACAGAAACTGGGCATTACCCATCTGAATTGCCCGAGTTGCTTCAGAATGGTTGTTGAACCTTACAAAACCAAAACTTTTATCACTTTATACCCTCACGTCTTTAATTATTCCGACACAAAAACTATGGAAATGACGATGGAGATCAACCGAAGTAACCTACAAAAGAAGGATCTTTCATTTATTTGGAAATACCCTGTCAGGTTTAAAAAAAAAATATTGTGATTGTATCCTTTTTTATGTTAAAAATTGAACTTAGAACATGTATTAACACAGTGAACACAGTAAAGAATATAAAAATCATAGCACGGGCAAATGAATCCCCAGTAGGGAGAAGGGAAATCTCATCATTAGGAACCTGACCAGCTTCATCATTCTGGTCAGCTTCAGAAGCAGGCTCCCCTTCCAATTATTCAGCTTCGAGGGACGTATCCTCTGAACCATCATCCTACCACTTCTTCACCTTGACAGCTATGCTAGGGTAGAGTCTCATGAACCTCTTATTCAATTCTTCATAGCCATTAGGAAAGAAGGCCATGATATCCATGTTATAATCAATAAAGGACTTGTACTTCTCTACTCCTGCTTCCTCAGCCTTTGCCACAGCTCCCTCAACCTCTGTAAGCTTCTGATTTACATCACCTAGAGCCTTATTGGACGCTGTTAGTTCATTGTTAGCCGTGAACAGAGCTTGTTCTAAGATCTTGAACTTAATAATGTCAGTTTTGGTTCGTTTATTTAGCATACGAACCTCCTCTTCGGCCTAGCTACGGTAAATCATATTGGCGACCATCTCGTTCTCCTATTAAAGCTCATTATTAGACTTCTACAAGTCATCATGGGCCTCCTTCAGACTCTCTTACAGCTCGGTATTCTCCCTGGTCAAATTATTTATAGTGCACCTCTGATCCTCACATGCTGTTTGGTTGACAAAAACCTTTTCTCTCAAAATTATGGCCGCCATGGAACTCTGCAAACAAAATGAGATGATATTAGAAAACAAAATGAGAACATAAAATAATATAAATTTCAACTTACTCACCATAGCCAGACGATGCTGGACCAGTCTTCATAAGGGATCCGAGTCGTAGGCTCTCAAAATTTCAAAATCCTTACTATGACCATGGTACCCGAGCATATTAGTTACGTTACCAATGTGTTGGAAGATAGAGACAGGACCCTTTCATAAATCGTCAGAGGTCACTATGTGATCACGGTCAAACTTGAACTCCTGTACGTCCCCATAGCGAACAGTCCCTTAAGATCAGAAAAGATAATGAGCAGGACACCCCTCTATTTGAACTCGTTCAACATCTCTGCCAACTCGAGAGCCTTAGGATCACCTTATGGCTTTGGATTCTCAAACCTAATCCGAACCTAATCCATTGGAACCAACATTTATTATAAAAACCATATACCCAAAACAAATTTATTAGATCTAAAAAATTGAAAAGATGTATCAAATTAGAATAAAATGCACAAATCCCAACTCTATAAACTTTGCGATACTACTGCCCTCAGCTGGTATGGAAAATTAAATAAAGTAATGGTATGGAAAATTAAACCTAATCCTATGTATGAAAGAACTAGTATGGAAAATTAAATAAAGTACCTCATAAAGTAAATAGACTTTGCGAAACTACTGCCCTGAGCTGGCTGGTAAGCAGCGCGAACTTTCGGTGATGGGAGAGAATGGACGGGACTTTAACAGCCTGTATTCTTGATACCATGTCTAACGATCAAGATTGTGCACCTGCAACACACAACACTATTGAATATGACTCTGTATTTTCCCTAACATGACTCACAATTTGGAGTTGAATAACCCTCTATATTTTTCAAATATTCAAATGTATTTATACTTATACTGATCCGAATATTATAATAGTATAAATTTATTTCGAACCTTGGAATATTGTTCCATACATATGTAATCCTTTATGGACTAAATTACAATCTCAAGTGAAACATGTAAGTTCATAAAAAAAAGCAAATAGTCTTCCCACTGAATATTCGCTTGCCACATGAAAAGTGTTGCTTAAATTAAATGAAAAAATAAACAAAATTATAAAACGAAAATTGAATATTAACATACCAGCAACCAAGAAGTATCATTTTTAGCTACAACAAACACATCTGGAATGAAATCAACAAAAAAATAGATATGACCGAAGAAAATTGACAAACAACTTCAAATCACTAAATTTTCGTAGTTTCTAATAAATGTTCCCTAAAAGGTACATAGATAAAATATAAATGCAATATGAAAATGCTTTCGTGTCAATTTGTGTTCCCCCTAATTGAGTTGCGTAATCACTCTTACCTGTTGATAATTGAGTTTTAAGGAAATCGTGGAAGGAGAAAACAACAGTTTTGGTTGCCGATGGGAAACAAAATGAACAAATATATCACAACCAAGTAGGAAATTGTAAAATAACACAGGGTAAACCGTCCATACCATAAAATTATACCGAGTAATATAAAAAATGTCCCGTTAAACATGCCAGAAAGAAAAAATGATATATAAAACTCTAACCTTGACAATTTGACAAACAACTAAAATGCCTACCTTGATAATTTGACAAACAAATAAAATGCACTGCCATATAAAACTCTAAACTTTTATTCTTTGAAGTAAAACTATGCTTCCTTGAGGACATGTTTTTCTGATGCATCTTCTACACCTACAAATTTCATAAATAGATCCTTAACCTACATAAAACCGAACATAAAACCTTGATTTCAGTCTATTTTTGGGAAAGCAAACATACCAATAGGCTAGAGATTCTCCAAACTTTTACACCTAAATAGAATAAGAACTTCGTTTGAACCAAAATAGCATTTGCAAAATTAACTACTACATTTTTGTGAGAATGTGGAAGATTACCATGTTAAACCAATAGTACTAAATATATGATGAAATAAACCTTTGCTGATGAAATAAACGAATTGAAACAAAAATATAAAATTGTAAAGTTTACCTGATGAAATAGAGTCCTGATTAAACAAATGGGATCCATTCCAAAATACTCATAGCATTTATATAAATGTATACACTCTTAGCATTTAGTCTGTGTTAAAGTGACCTTATATGGTCCTGGACCCTAAGTTACATTCTGTGAAGAGAGGAAGCACATGAAGGGTATAAATTAACACGGGTTGAAATATACGGCCCAATAATTACAAATAACCATTGAATGAGTATACTTGTTGCATCAACACAGGTTGACCATACTCATATAGTAGATGTACTGAAATAGCGATCAAAATTTGAGAGCGCTAAAATGAGAGAGGGTGAGTACATACGCACAAAAGCATAAATACGTGCAATATGAAAGAGAAAAAAACAGAGGTTCACCGAGGTTTAGCACAAAATATGTGATCACTCTACAGGAAATTAGAAAATTAAACATTAAAACATTAAAATATAATTTCAAGAGGCAGATAATGGTAAATCAAGGAAGTAAAAAAGAATGTTCAAACAAATTACCGTGTGCTTCTTTGAATTAATACGAAGTCAAAACACTCTTAATGACATTTCAACATTTTGAAAGTGCACAGTTGCAAAGCCATTTGAAAATCGTAAGTCTGAAAAGGATGAACAGTTATGGGATTGTTTTCCAAAGACAAACATACGTAGGATCGGTGACTTACCAAACACAATGAACAGGAATTTTCCCCAAAAATGTATAAAATAAAATAAAGTCTGTCGTATATGTAGGATCGTTGTTTGATTGAGTAAGCTGCATATTCTGCAGTCTAAATTTTGTAACTCAATTCCACCTGGTTCATTGTTTTTATTTCTATCTACTAGAAGTTTCATCAGTGGCGTATTTTCCATCTTGAGGGAGTCAATATATTCATTGGATGCTGTGTCGAGTTAGTTATTTCGGCAAGCCTTTTCCTTGCCACATTTTTGAAAGAACAGTTATGTTACTCTACTATAGGTGTATCTGCTACAACTTTGTTATCCGAATCAAGAGTGAAGAATGTTTCCATTGTCGTCGACGTTTTACTTGCCAACAATCACATATTGGGGAAAAAGATCTTAGGATTAGAATACCAAACACTATTCCAACATTACAAAGTATAAGATCTTATGATTAAACTACCAAACGCTAACATGTCATTTACCTTTAAAGAAGCAAATTCCTCTGCTTTTAAGAGTAAGACCCAATATGACATTAGAGAAATCTAGCTACCAAATGTAATAACCCTCGCTTATGAGACCGTATTTTTATAGTAATTACTTAGTATAGTAATTAGAGACTAGTGTTGGGTTATGATCTGAATGTTAATTCAATGTAGAAAAGTTGATATTTATTATGAGGTTGCATACATATCATAATTATGGGAAAATATTGCTATGTCATGCTTATTAATATCATCTGAATATAAAATGATATTTGGCTTAATTATGAGACCGGAACCTAAATTGAATTTTAAAATGTCCAAATGATAATTTGGAGGTTGCAGTTGTTTCCGGAATGCGCGAAATAGTCAAATAATGTGCCATATTGTATTTTGTAGTTTTGGGCATTTTTGACTGGTTGTGCTTTAATTATGCTATTGCGTATTATTTTATCGCACTTTTGGTTAATTTAGTGGGGCATTTACCTTAAGTCACGATTTATGCCTACTAAGTCTTCTATTTCCCCAAAATCCCTTCCTAAACCTAAGAGAGAAAAGAGAAGAGTAGATAGAAAGCTTTGGATATTGAGAGAGAGAGCTTGCTACACCAAGGAATCTGCATATTTGCTGAATCAAGGCAAGTTTTTACTTGCTATTTGTGTCTTGAGATAGATGACTTGTTATGATAATGGTGTTTTGATTTTAGTTTAGAGAACTTAGGGTTTTCTCATGTATATTTTGGGTTTTGATTCACTCAATGATGATTCATGGGGTTTTAGTTGACCAATAGTGTCATTGATGTTATTTTAGTGTTGGTATATGAGAAATTGGATTTTGGGTAGAAAATGGAGTCCAAGACTCCATAGCCATTTCTTGGCAAAATCGCAGGCCCGAATCGATTCGGCCCCCTGGGCGAATCGATTCGGTTAGTTCCAGTGCCCAGGTCTTGTTGACCGAATCGATTCGGAATTTATCCGAATCGATTCGACAGTTATGCAGAAACCCATATTTTCAGACCGAATCGATTCGGCCCTCTGAGTGAATCGATTCGGCTATTATGCAGAATCTCAAACTTTCTGGCCGAATCGATTAGGCTAAGGGGGGAGAATCGATTCGGTAGCCCTGCACTTTTTCAATTTTTCTTTTTTCATTTTTAACCCCTTTTCTTTAGGATTATTGATTAGGGACCTTCTTAAATGAAGTAAACATAGGGTTTAGAGTTCTAGTTGAGTTGGGTCGACATCCTAGACTTGAAAGGGTTCATCTAGGATTCATTCAAGGGGGAATTTAAGGTGATGTTTAGGCATCAGTTTTGTCTTGTAGTTTTATATCGGTCTAGAATGTATTAAGGTCAATTTGGAGACTTTAGAATTCAACTTGAGTTACATTTTGACTTGATGGTTTTATTAAAGCCTAAAGGAGGCCTTGGGGATAACTTTGGAGTCTGGATTCCTTTTGAGGATACTATGTCGGTACCACTTATACTTAGTCCCGAATTAGCTTATACCTTCAATTAAAAGGAGAAACTGTTATGGTAAATGATAATTTACTAATCATGTAATGGAAATTAATAAAATGGATGTTACACACCTCTCTAAATACCATCTTAAGGGAAGTCCGCTCGATAGGTGAAGCCCCCTGGCTAATGAATGCAGGGTGGATATAGTCCTAGGCCATGGGAGCGCTTATGGTTGTATGTTTTTCTACGGGGGTAGGGAGATTCCGGGTGTGGTCTTGGCTACCACGCAGGCTCATGGCCACTTCCCGACGTCTGCGATAGGATCCCAGGTTGTCTTATGTTAGGCCCTGAAAGATGATGGTTATTTAGGGACGCGCTCAGTGGGGAAACCCGGACGGGCGGTCTTAGAAGCGTTATATTAATAATTATGACTATTCTAATTATCGAGTTGGACTCGATGGAACATTAATGCCATAAAGAGCAAAATTATGCCGCAAAGAGCATGTTATTGAGATTAGTGCCATATAGAGCACATGATGACAATTATATTCCTGATAAGGAATGGAAAATGAATATTTGAATTGAAATATGATTAAAGATGATATAGGCTCCTAAGCACTTTTAATTCTGTTTTATTATGAATTTCACTCTATGTAGTCCTTCACCAGTTTCAGTTCCTTATATACTGTTAACATGCTAGACTATCATCCATGCAAATTGTGCATCATTATCGTACTTGTCATTTATCTATTGATCACATATACCCGGCCCTGACCGGTTTTCTTTTCTTGTGGTATCTCTATATGAATATGATCCGCTCAGGTGTTCCGCCGCACGGTCGCCAGTAATGACTTTTCCCTTCCGCATGTTTTGAGGAGCCGTGACACTGTGCGGGTTTCACGGGATTTTGTGTAGACGCCTCTGTTTATGTTTCTAGTTATGCTCGGTTCATTCGGGCATGTTGCCCAAACTGTTGTAAATGTGTAATGAATTCTTCATGTAACTCTTGGTACTATATGTATGTTGTATGGATGGTTTTGACCGACGTTTTATTCGGTCCTTTGTATCTTTCGGGATTTCTTATATTGCGCTTGTGGGGGGGGGGGGTTTCCACCCTCTATTTCTATTATGGGTTGTTGAAAAATGTTTTTCTTTTTATTTCAAATCAAAGTTTTTTGATAACCCGTTCTCTGGAATATAGAGTGGTTATTCCTTATACCTTGTATATTGTCGTGATGCTGAGGATGATATTATCCATGATTTCCTATTTTATCGAGGTATAGGGCTGGCCACCCTTTATTTCGGTTAGCGGGTTGTCACAGATGGTATCAGAGCATTTGGTTCTAGAGTCTTTAGGATCTATGCGGACTTGTCACGTTCTACCGTAGCGTTCTTTGATATAGAACTTGATGTTAGGATTGTTTTGCTGCCTATGTATGCGATCTTCTGCTAAATAGATTGTCTTACATTATGTTTTAACTCTATCTCATCTCTATCTCAGATGCCGCCGAAGAGAGGACGTCCCGCTAGACGTAATAGGGTCGTTGAGGATGAGTTTGGTCCTCCACAGCAGCAGGGGAGTATTAGTGCCGCTGAAGTGGCAAATATTGTGGCCCAAGCTGTCAACGCCGCACTGCAGTGGCCCAACAAATGCCACAAGCCCAAGTTAAGGGACAAGAAGCACAAGTTCCCACGGGACCTTCTCAGTGGGAACGGGTGAGGGAGTCTTTCCTTAAGGGACATCCCCCGGAATTCGAGGGAGGTTCGGATGTAATCAAGGCGAACCAGTGGAAGAGAGATATGCAGCGCCATCTTAGGATGGTGGAATGTAGTGAGGAGAAGAAGCAGATTCTCGTTACTTTCAAGCTGGTAGGACCGGCCTTACATTGGTGGGAGTCAATGATGACACCCGAGCAAAGGGATACTATGTCCATTTCAAATTTTTGGGCTTTGTTTGATGGTAAGTATTTCCGTCCCGCAGTTCAGAGGGAAATGCAGAGGAAGCTGCAGGATTTGGTTCAAGGGGAGAGGTCAGTTGCTGAGTATGAGGAAGAGTTTACCCGGTTAGCCAGTTTTATACCGGATGAGGTAACTCCAGAATCGAAGAGGATCTCCAAGTTTGTGGGAGGTTTGAATTGGCGAATAAAGAAACATTTGCTGGGAAATCCATCTCTAGTGACTTTTGGTGATGTGATGAATGACGCTTTGCTTCATTATCAGGAGCACAGATTGTTTCTGCTAAACAAGAAGAAGGTTGTTACTGTGGGACAATCGGGGAGGCAGGGAGGTGTTGGGAACGGAGGGGGAACATCTTCTTCGTCCCAATCCTCGGGGAACAAGCAGGTTGAGAGGGATCCTCAGCAGGGGGATTCCTCCAAACGTCAACATTTCGGTGGGTTCAATACTGGTGGCAACAATAATAATAACAGGCAAGGACAAGGTGGTCCGCAACCACAGGGAGGTAGGGGTGGAAATGGTGGTAGGGGCCAACAGGGCCGAGGTGCGGGACAACCCCGAAATAACCAAGGTAGAAATCAGGATATTACGGCAATCAAATGTTTTCAGTGTGGGGAGCTGGGCCACTATAAAAGGGCGTGTCCTCAGTTGGTTGGAGGGCATCTTCCTCGGACCCCACAGCAGCCGTATGTACAGTTTCCGCCTCAAGCGCCTAATCCGGTTGCTCCTCCTCAACAAGGGCAATTGCAGTACGGAAGAGTTTACCATATTCAGGAGGCCTTTCTTCCTCCAGCTCCTCCATCACCACCGGCGATAGAGGGTAAGTTTCTCATTCAGGGGCACATGGGTCGAATTCTATTTGATACGGGTGCTACACACTCCTTTATTTCTAGAAGTTTTGCTCGGACTACAGGTTTGATGAAATCTGCTGAAAGTACTTTCACTAGCGTCGAATCCTCTATGGGCGATGGCTCATTGATTTTCTTCGTATGTAAAAAAACGTAGGAATTAATCTTGGTGACTTGTGTTTTGATGCTGATTTGCTCGTCCTTGATATGGTCGGGTACAATGTAATTTTGGGTATGGATTGGCTAGTGAAGTACCGTGCTATAGTGAATTGCTTCGGGAAGAGTATAGTTTTTGCGGTTCCTGGACAAGAGATGTTCCTGGTAGTTATGCCATGTGTGGAAGGGAGCACGAGTGCTTATTTATACTGTATTGCGGAGGACGCATCTAGAGATGTCGTGGTTCCCCTAGATTCTCTTCCCATCGTTCGGGACTTTGAAGATATTTTTCGGGAGATACCCAGATTACCTCCAAGTTGGGAAATAGAGTTTGTGATTGACCTAATGCCGGGAACTCGACCGATTGCTAAAGCTCCTTATCGAATGGCTCCTGTGGAGATGAGGGAGCTGAGGGATCAGATTCAGAGGTTACTGGAGCAGGGCTTTGTTAGGCGTAGTACCTCACCGTGGGGCGCTCCGGTATTGTTTGTGAAGAAGATAGACGGTTCTCTTCGGTTATGTGTGGACTATAGAGAGTTGAATAAAGTCACCATCCAGAATAAATACCCTTTACCTCGCATCGACGACTTGTTTGATCAACTCAGGGGAGATTCCTATTTCTCCAAGATCGACTTGCGGACAGGGTATCACCAATTGAGGATACGAGAGCAAGATGTATCCAAGACGGCCTTTCTGACCCGTTATGGATCTTATGAATTCTTGGTTATGCCCTTCGGGCTAACCAATGCCCCTGCGGTGTTTATGGACCTTATGAATAGGGTGTTTCGGGATTTCCTTGACCAGTTTGTCATTGTATTTATTGATGACATCCTAGTTTATTCTCAGACGGAGTCGGATCACGCTGCTCACTTGCGGTTGGTCCTGCAGAGATTAAGGGATCATCAATTGTATGCAAAGTTTGAGAAGTGTGGCTTCTGGTTGAAGGAAGTTCAATTTTTGGGGCATATGGTGTCATCCCAAGGAGTGTCTGTGGATCCGAGTAAGGTGGTCGCGGTGAAGGAGTGGGGTCAGCCCACGACGCCCACTGAAGTTCGTAGTTTTCTGGGCTTGGCGGGTTATTACCGTCGATTCATTAAGGGCTTTTCTAAGGCTGCTAGCCCGTTGACGAATTTGACCCGGAAAGGAGTAAGATTTGTTTGGGACAGTTCATGTCAAACGGCTTTCGATGAACTTAAGGATAGACTGACTTCAACTCCAGTCCTGGCATTGCCAAAGCCGGGGTTGGAATATCTCGTCTTCACCGATGCATCTCTTCTGGGGTTAGGAGGTGTTCTTCAACAGGAGAGACAACCCATTGCATACGCTTCTCGTAAGTTGAAGCCTCACGAGAGGAACTATCCAGTGCATGATTTGGAGTTCGCCGCCGTTGTATTTGCCTTGAAGATATGGAGGCATTACCTCTTGGGGGAAAAGTTTAGTCTTTTCACCGACCACAAATCGCTGCAGTACTTATTCTCCCAAAAGGATTTGAATATGCGCCAGCGCTGTTGGTTGGAGTTTGTGAAAGACTACCAATTTGATATTCATTACCACCTCGGAAAGGCGAATGTGGTAGCAGACGCCTTGAGTAGAAAGCCTGATGGAAACTTAGCTGAGGTGTGGAAAGCTAAGTGGAAAGAACTCAGCCTGGAGGATGCAGGAGTGAGAGCATTCCTCTCAGTGATTACGATTACTCCCACGATTATAGCAAAGATTGTGGAAGCTCAGAAGAGAGATAAGGTTTGTCAAGACCATACACGCCAGTTGTTGTCTGAGGGAGCGGAGTCGTACTCAATAGGCTCTGAGGGTGGGCTACGCTTCCATGGAAGACTTGTGGTTCCCGATGATGGGGATTTGAGACGTGCAGTGATGGCAGAATCCCACGGGTCGAAGTTCACGGTGCATCCAGGCGGGGACAAGATGTACCAAGATATGCGTCGTTTATATTGGTGGGCTGGTATGAAGAGGGATATCTCAGAGTTTGTGTCTCAATGCACTACTTGTCAGTTGGTTAAGATTGACCACCAGCGACCGACAGGTTTGTTACAACCGCTCGAGATTCCCGTGTGGAAATGGGAAAGCATTTCGATGGACTTTGTTATGGGTTTGCCAAAATCGCAGAAGGGTCATGACTCAATTTGGGTGGTTGTCGACCGTTTGACTAAGTCGGCACACTTCTTACCTGTGCGCACCGATTATGATACCGCTCGTTATGCCCAGTTGTTCATTGGGGAGATCGTCAGACTCCACGTGGTACCTTTGAATATTATCTCCGACCGAGATAAAACATTTGTGTCCCACTTTTGGCAGAGTTTCCAGGGAGCTATGGGGACCGAGTTGAAGTTAAGCTCTTCCTATCATCCTCAAACAGACGGTCAGACCGAGAGGGTAAACCAGATGCTGGAGGATATGCTTCGTATGTGCATACTCGACTTTAAAGGCAGTTGGGAACAATATCTTCCGTTGGTTGAGTTTTCTTACAACAACTCATACCAATTTACCATTGGAATGGCACCCTATGAAGCTCTGTACGGAAGGCCTTGTAGATCGCCCGCTTGTTGGTTGGAAGTAGGTGATAATAAGTTCCTTGGACCTGAAATGATCCAAGATACTTCTTCGAAGATTGAGCTTATTAGAAATCGCATACGGATAGCCCAAGATCGCCAAAAGAGCTACGCCGATGCGGGTAGGAGACATATGGAATTGGAAGTTGGAGACCAAGTGTTGGTACGAGTGTCCCCGATGAAGGGCATTAAACGTTTTGGGAAGAAAGGAAAGCTTGCACCCCGCTTTGTTGGACCTTTCCCGGTGATTGCAAAGGTTGGTCCCGTAGCATACCAACTTGCCTTGCCGGAACCTTTACAACAAATCCATGATGTATTTCATGTCTCCTCTTTGAAGAAGTACAGAAGGTGTGAAGGTGCCCTTTGGCACATCCCTTTCGAAGATATTGAGTTACAGCCCGATGTTTCTTATGAAGAACAACCGGTTGCTATCCTTGAGTTTGGGGAGCGAAAGTTGAGATCTCGGGTGGTGCCCCTAGTGAGAGTCCACTGGAGTCATCATCATGCAAGCGAATCAACTTGGGAACGCGAGGATGAGATGCGGGAGAAATATCCACATCTTTTCTCATGAGGTACGCCGGAATTTTGGGGGCAAAATTCCCTCATAAGGGGGGGAGTATGTAATAACCCTCGCTTATGAGACCGTATTTTTATAGTAATTACTTAGTATAGTAATTAGAGACCAGTGTTGGGTTATGATCTGAATGTTAATTCAATGTAGAAAAGTTGATATTTATTATGAGGTTGCATACATATCATAATTATGGGAAAAAATTCCTATGTCATGCTTATTAATATCATCTGAATATAAAATGATATTTGGCTTAATTATGAGACCGGAACCTAAATTGAATTTTAAAATGTCCAAATGACAATTTGGAGGTTGCAGTTGTTTCCGGAATGCGCGAAATAGTCAAATAATGTGCCATATTGTATTTTGTAGTTTTGGGCATTTTTGACTGGTTGTGCTTTAATTATGCTATTGCGTATTATTTTATCGCACTTTTGGTTTATTTAGTGGGGCATTTACCTTAAGTCACGATTTATGCCTACTAAGTCTTCTATTTCCCCAAAATCCCTTCCTAAACCTAAGAGAGAAAAGAGAAGAGTAGAGAGAAAGCTTTGGAGATTGAGAGAGAGAGCTTGCTACACCAAGGAATCTGCATATTTGCTGAATCAAGGCAAGTTTTTACTTGCTATTTGTGTCTTGAGATAGATGACTTGTTATGATAATGGTGTTTTGATTTTAGTTTAGAGAACTTAGGGTTTTCTCATGTATATTTTGGGTTTTGATTCACTCAATGATGATTCATGGGGTTTTAGTTGACCAATAGTGTCATTGATGTTATTTTAATGTTGGTATATGAGTTTGGTTTGGAGAAATTGGAGTTTGGGTAGAAAATGGAGTCCAAGACTCCATAGCCATTTCTTGGCAAAATCGCAGGCCCGAATCGATTCGGCCCCCTGGGCGAATCGATTCGGTTAGTTCCAGTGCCCAGGTCTTGTTGACCGAATCGATTCAGAATTTATCCGAATCGATTCGGCAGTTATGCAGAAACCCAGATTTTCAGACCGAATCGATTCGGCCCTCTGAGCGAATCGATTCGGCTATTATGCAGAATCTCAAACTTTCTGGCCGAATCGATTCGGCCAAGGGGGGCGAATCGATTCGGTAGCCCTGCACTTTTTCAATTTTTCTTTTTTCATTTTTGACCCCTTTTCTTTAGGATTATTGATTAGGGACCTTCTTAAATGAAGTAAACATAGGGTTTAGAGTTCTAGTTGAGTTGGGTCGACATCCAAGACTCGAAAGGGTTCATCTAGGATTCATTCAAGGGGGAATTTAAGGTGATGTTTAGGCATCACTTTTGTCTTACAGTTTTATATCGGTCTAGAATGTATTAAGGTCAATTTGGAGACTTTAGAATTCAACTTGAGTTACATTTTGACTTGATGGTTTTATTAAAGCCTAAAGGAGGCCTTGGGGATAACTTTGAAGTCTGGATTCCTTTTGAGGATACTATGTCGGTACCACTTATACTTAGTCCCGAATTAGCTTATACCTTCAATTAAAAGGAGAAACTGTTATGGTAAATGATAATTTACTAATCATGTAATGGAAATTAATAAAATGGATGTTACACACCTCTCTAAATACCATCTTAAGGGAAGTCCGCTCGATAGGTGAAGCCCCCTGGCTAATGAATGCAGGGTGGATATAGTCCTAGGCCATGGGAGCGCTTATGGTTGTATGTTTTTCTACAGGGGTAGGGAGATTTCGGGTGTGGTCTTGGCTACCACGCAGGCTCATGGCCGCTTCCCGACGTCTGCGATAGGATCCCAGGTTGTCTTATGTTAGGCCCTGGAAGATGATGGTTATTTAGGGACGCGCTCAGTGGGGAAACCCGGACGGGCGGTCTTAGAAGTGTTATATTAATAATTATGACTATTCTAATTATCGAGTTGGACTCGATGGAACATTAATGCCATAAAGAGCAAAATTATGCCGCAAAGAGCATGTTATTGAGATTAGTGCCATATAGAGCACATGATGACAATTATATTCCTGATAAGGAATGGAAAATGAATATTTGAATTGAAATATGATTAAAGATGATATAGGCTCCTAAGCACTTTTAATTCTGTTTTATTATGAATTTCACTCTATGTAGTCCTTCACCAGTTTCAGTTCCTTATATACTGTTAACATGCTAGACTATCATCCATGCAAATTGTGCATCATTATCGTACTTGTCATTTATCTATTGATCACATATACCTGGCCCTGACCGGTTTTCTTTTCTTGTGGTATCTCTATATGAATATGATCCGCTCAGGTGTTCCGCCGCACGGTCGCCAGTAATGACTTTTCCCTTACGCATGTTTTGAGGAGCCGTGACACTGTGCGGGTTTCACGGGATTTTGTGTAGATGCCTCTGTTTATGTTTCTAGTTATGCTCGGTTCATTCGGGCATGTTGCCCAAACTGTTGTAAATGTATAATGAATTCTTCATGTAACTCTTGGTACTATATGTATGTTGTATGGATGGTTTTGACCGACGTTTTATTCGGTCCTTTGTATCTTTCGGGATTTCTTATATTGCGCTTGTGGGGGGGGGGGGGGGGTTTCCACCCTCTATTTCTATTATGGGTTGTTGAAAAATGTTTTTCTTTTTATTTCAAATCAAAGTTTTTTGATAACCCGTTCTCTGGAATATAGAGTGGTTATTCCTTATACCTTGTATATTGTCGTGATGCTGAGGATGATATTATCCATGATTTCCTATTTTATCGGGGTATAGGGCTGGCCACCCTTTATTTCGGTTAGCGGGTTGTCACACCAAAGTTCATTCATATCATCCAATTATTAAACTAAAATGAGTAATGGGATTCTAACAACAAAAGGCAGGGTTGGAAAAGGAAGTTAATAAGTCAACAACATAATTCGCATCGCAATCGTAATTGAAATTTATATATAGGAATTGAAGAATAGTGATAAATCATGAAAATGGGAAAAACATACCGAGCCATCCTCATTCCATGAACGCCATATTTTCCCCCGTGATGATCATCCCTACAAATTTAAATGAGGTACATAATCAATATATATAACTTATAGCTGATAGTGTTTAATTGTCCCTAAACTATTTGAAATGTCCCGAATATATATAAAAGGATGTAATAGCATTAGAAGGCACAAAGATAATTTCGTGGCCATATTTAAGGGTGTTCAAAGGGTGAGGAATGGATTTGGTCGGTTAAAAATAATAGACATGGTCGATTTCTCATCACCAGCATTTTATCAAACATGTGAAGGTCAACAAAATTAGTACACCATTATAACACATAATTAATAGCAATAAAAAAAGTAAACTAACATGTGAAATTATGGCATGATACAATGTGAGAAAATTATAAAGATCATACAAACAAAACTCTAAGAAAATAAACATACCTTTATAATCATATCTAGAGAACGCACTTGTATTCATACTACGGCATTCCATTCAAATCGTACTTTCTCTACATTAATACAAATATAAATCATCAAGGAAAAATAAACCATTCTTTGCAAAAACAACATGAACTTATAGATAGAAATAAAATATTGTCCAACCAATGTCCAAAATTTTGTTTGGGAATATGATTTCTATTCCCAGAAACTTTAAACTTAAATATACCGAGTGTATTGCAAATATACATTTGAAATCTTCAATTTAAATCTACAAAAATAAACAAAAAAAAAATCTCCATTTGAACCCAGTCAGATATATACATAAATGCAACAAAGAACACGAAATTGGAAAAAAGCCCTAATTTGAAACAAATCAAAAGCTCCATTTGAAACATAAAACTGAAACTAAACAATTTAATAACATCATAATGAATCGAATGCAAATCAAACATTGAAAAAAGTAACGATAAGTATACCCAAATCTGCAAACCCTAGATTTCTCCCAAATTCCCTATCATCGATTTAAGTGAGAGAGAGATAGAGCGCAAAGAAAGTTGCCTACTGAGAGGAGAGAGAGTTGAAAATCGATCGATTGAGAGAGAGAACGGGGTGTAGTGTTTGTGTGTGGTGGACCAAATGTGTGTAATTTCCTATTTTACCCATGCTTTTGAATTTTGAGAAGACGGGGGAAAGAAATCAAGTGTTAAAAAAGAGGGGGAAAGGAAATCATAAAGGGACAAAAGAGGAGAATAAGGTCTTTTAATCTTCACCCTTGATTTCTAGCCTTGTTGGCTTTAATCCTCACCATGAAGTATGTTCCCAACTTATGAATAGTAAAAACACCCTCCTATATATATATATATATATTTTATACAATTAGCACGCGCTTGCAATCTAGGAAAATATATTACATTGGCAAAACTGTCTGACAACATTCCAAATAATCTAATACTACTTTGTACATTACAAATACGTAACATAATAATCCTCATTTGTGTATTACACAAATTAATAATTCAAAATATGTACAGTGAAGCGTGTCCATAAATATATAAATATTACATAGAACATTTTTAATACGAATACACCAAAATTACAGTATTCACATATAAAAAGGAAAAATGTTGGTATACTTGTCACGAGCCCAATATATTTTATGTCAATAAAGAGAAAGAATTCAACTTATTTTTGTAAATCGAAAAAACTATAGTAAAATACGTCATCATTAACTCACAAAAGGAATAATAACTAAAATAAATCAATTTCTCATTTTCTTTTAACACCAAAGAGATATTTGACCTCATATAACATTTCAATGATATAAAGCATCACCGATAATTGATTACTCTCATTTTTGTATTCTCCCCTAAACCTAAAATCCCTTCAAACTATTTGCTATTTAATTTAGAAGAATGTTACAAATAAAAATAATATATAATAAGAATGTAATAAGAACCTGCAACGATGCTCAAAATGCTAAATAAATCTTCCTTCATTTAATAACAAAATAAGGATGATCACAAAACACAATTATTGATGTAGAATCCGTATCTACTTTCAATTACAGATTAAAAGAGTCACAAGTGGACTAAAAGATTAAAAACAACTAAAGGTGGTGTAAATTAATTATATCTCTGCAAAGGAGTGAACACCATATTATGTACAACAAAAGAAATATGGACTCAAATATATAATAAATAGCTTAATATAGCAACTCCTATTATCATTTGATGTTTATGGATGTTAAAAGACATGTATGCAATTTTCAAGCATAAAAAGGTCAATAATATAGTTGATAAATCACAACATAAAATTTGACAAAAAGTAAGAACAACAAAACATTAAAAAAAATAGATTATGAGTAAGATTAAATGCCACAAAGCTATTATTCACAACAAATATAAATAGTTAGGGAAGTGAAATTTGATATGAAATAGATAAAATTAATCAAACATTTTTTCAAACACCTTTTATATACGAATGAATAAAAACGTAAACAAAAATTAACATTAACAATACTTAACCTGATGCAATGAGTATTTTCTTAAAAAAATGTGACCTTTTTTATAATCCAACGCAATGGAAACCCAAAAAATAATCGATTGCCTAGATCTTCTTACGGAGGCATGGATAACAGTTGGAGTGGTGGGTGAAATTTGAAAGAAATATTGGAATGACCATGAAAATAAATTAATGAATATTGAAAGATGTAATAAGTATACATGAAGAGTCACCTATTATAAGATGATGAGTTAGGAGATACTTAAAAATTTATGAATGAAAGATTTTGCATTTGAAGCCGTAGAGTTAATAAAAAGGGAAGAATATATGAAGAGACATAAAAATTGCGTGAATAAGGTATATGAACGGGAAAGAGAGAAAGTAGAAATTAATCAAATATATTGAACTATTTTACATGTGGAAGGATCCTACTTAATGATATAATTTTTAAATTGTTATATTAGATATACAATTTGAGTGTATTTTCGCTGTTTGTCACAATTTTAATTGAAATTAAAAGTACCACGAAGTGCAATAAGTGTGTGTGTGTGTGTGTGTGTGTGACATACTCTACCAAGTATACATACAAAGTATAGATACAAATTTTTTTAGAATAGTAAAAAAATTATTGTTCGACTGAATGTTTTTATACGATGTTTAAACATTTCAGGGAGCCCATATAACTTTTTTTGCTATTTTAAAAAAATCGATCTTTAATGAGGCATATACCGAATAGTCCCTCGAATATTTTTTAATACACGTTTAGTCAATGCCTTTTTATTTTGTTCCCAATAGTTGATCACCACATAAAAATCCTCAAAGAAGGACACACAAACCCATTTACACACCTACCTTCAATCCCCCCCTCCCCCCCCCCCCCCCCCCACCCCCATAGCAAGAGCTCCGACGGTGGGAGTGGGGTGAGGTGAGGAGGGGTGCCGCTAATGCGTATATTTAAAATTAGAGAATATTTGGTAAATGAGTGTCTGATGAACTAAATGAATTAACTAACAATCATTGTCTTTTTAGAAAATATGTATGTATATTGGCGGACTATTTGCTAATTGACCCATTTTTAATCCGTCATTGTATATAAAGCTAAAATGAAAGGATCTTTTTGAATTGTAAGTTTTTTTTCCAAATAACCCCTCAAATGTTTTAATAACGCCTTATTTATCCTTATAAATAGCCACACATAGGGTAAGAAAATACAATTTTTGGAGGTGTCTTGCAACAAATACATAGTTCAAGGGAAGTTTTTTCAAAAAGAGTTGAAAGTTCTTGGGGATTTTTTTTGTTTCTGCACTAATCATCTAATATCTTAATTAACTTTTTTTTTTGCAATTATTTTATGAATTAGGGTTTTTGAAAGGGGATACAGCTTGTTGTGGTTCAGGTCCTTTCAATGGAGTTCATAGCTGCGGAGGCACGGGGGGAGTTAAAGAATATGAATTGTGTGATAATCCTAGTGACTATTTGTTGTTTGATTCTATTCATCCAACTAAAACAGCCATAAAACAATATACATTGTTAATGTGGAATGGAGATACTAATCTCAAAAAATCTTATAGCATGAAATCACTATTTAAGGTAGCGAAATTCGGTAAAATATAACCAATTGGATAATTCTCAAGCTGTTGTTTTGTATTAGTCAATACAATCCAAATGTATTATGTTTCAAGAATAAAAGTGAAATGGAAATTTTTGAGATATTTGGGATGGTTATATAAATTTTGATCTTGACCTTGATTACATTAATATCAACATTCTCTTAATTTTAAATACTAAGCCTTATTTTGAGATGAATGCAATAATTTTTTTATGTATTTTTAAAAATGTGTATTTTTTAGTAACATGTGGAATTACGAAATTAGCATTCCACATGTGTTATCAAAACTTCTAAAAATCTCTCATTAAATTTTCGTAAAAAATAATTTTGGACATATAGTAAAGTATGTTGAGAGAAGAGGTCAAATTTGTTCGCACCCCTAAAAATGGGTCATGGCCACCCTCTTACTATATTAAGTGCAACCAGTGGTCGACCCAGAATTTTTGGTCTCTCGGTGCAGGAATTTTTTACAAATGTCAAGGGGGGTGCAAGCCCACAAACCTATAAATTTTTGGTCAATGTTATTGTTTTACTTGTTTTACAATTTTCAACCCTAAAAATATTGTGATTAATATTTATGGGTGAAATAATTTCACCCATAAATACTTCAACATAATTTCCTACATATTAAATAATATTTCAAATTAAATTTTCAACTATTATACTACAACAATTACAATTATGTGAAATTAATAATTTTAGAAAATAAATAAAATTTCAACAAATAAAAAAATCTACAAATAAAAAAAGAAATATTAAATTTCAACAAAGTTTCAGGAAACTTCAACAAATTTTGATAAGTAAAATTTCAACAAATTAGGCTAATTTTAATTCGGTCGTATGTAATATTAATTCAGCAATATAGGCTATCATTATCCAACAATTAGTATTTCACAAAATATTAAAACATTGACTAACATATCCATTCCATACCAAAAAAAAAATCCCAATGGGTTGTGGAACTGTTGACCGCCGACGATGAGAGAAGGAGCAGGAGTGGGGAAGGATCCCGTGACTAAGAGAGAGGGTAGCAGGATCCAGGGGTGGGTCTGTCCTAGAGGAGAGGGGTAACAATTCATATTTTCTCACGTAAAGACTGGTCAGACACGATACACCGAAGATAGCGTTTGCTTATCAACTAATATCATTCTCACCACAAATGTAATATAAGTAATGCTATATTAAAGGCCCAATATTGAGTTTCATGAATATTCCCATAACAATAAATCAATTCAAACCAACACCAAATAAATAATAAATCCAACTATAAAGTAAATATCTCAATCCAACAAAATGTTAAGAAACCTCGGGCTTATGACCTTACAATTGTTCCAAATAGAATAAATAACTATGGCAGAAAAGCACCTATGCTAGAATCAATAGGTTTGAAAATTGATGAGTAAGAGAGACTGGAAGACTGCTATAGCAACAATCCAGCTTTCCTTGTCTAGGAGCACCTCGGGGGAGAAAATATTTAAATTTGGGTCAGAGCCCTAGGTGTGCAAGAATTATCTTAATCAATTGAAGAAGTAATAACACAGTTGATGAAAAATAGATATTCCCCCTCATCACTCGCACGCATTGAACACCCCACCCCTCTTCTAAGTGCGATATTACCTGCATACCAATAAATCCCAAGTAATAAATATGAGAATGTGCCAATTTAATAATAATGGATTTTGCGACAATTAAATGCTTAAGTGAACTGAATATATTTAATTATCAATACTCGTAATTTTCTAGTCTTATATGTCTCACATATCAGCATAAAAATCTACTATGCATCGTAGAGTAAGGATTTGTACTTTATATCCACATTGTTAAACAACTCAATTTATGTCATTTAAGTCTTGGTGATTCTTTATATATATGTCCCTAATATATTCGACACACAAAGCCATCTACCATTGTTGTCTAGTTTGTATTCCATCGACAAATCTAGAGGAATCTCTTATCCCAAGGGGACATAAAAAAACACACATAAGTTGGGGGCGGTCCCTACGCTGGATGCTAGTTCACAACCCATACCTGGTGGTGACAAAGGCTATCATCGTCAACACCTACCTCTTGTAGATGGCTCCTTTACGTAGTACCTATATGACCTACACAATCGCCAAGCCCACATGTGGTACTCGGTTCAAACACATGAAATCCTAAGCCGATAGGACAGTCCACGAATCTTTGGTATGTCAACACAAAAACATATAAGTACATATTATTATCTCATATAATATGTGTAGGTAACTACTCAATAATTACCATAGAAAAGTCCCACATAAAGTTTAAAATTTCTAATTATTAATAATTTACCATCTAGAGAATTAATAATATCATTCCCTTGAATAAATTCTTAACCATCTAATTAAATATAATTTTTCCCAGTCAAATGTGGCCACATTTGCATTTTTTTAAAAATTCCTTGTTGGCCCATACACGGTCCAAACAACTCGCATGGACTCCTAAAAATATCCTGAACCAAGTCCTAGGCCTAGCTCACTCAGCCCCCCAGAACCTAATCGATTCGATTCTTGGCCGAATCGATTTGATGTCAGGCTTAATCGATTCGCTCCAAGGCCGAATCGATTCGAACCTGAGCAGAAGCCCATATTGGCTTGTTTGTTCTAATACGAGATTTGTAGTTTTCATTCCAAATTCACCGCTAAGGGTCTATTTCACTTCAAAATTATGTAGTTGTGTCGCTACAACCTAATTTGTCCGTTGAGGATTATTAATTACATAAATCAATCCCAATTTCATGCCAAATTTCTCAAAATTTATGAACATTGAATAAGCATTCAAACTTAGATTTCACCTACAATTTCAATAGTGTTTTATTCATATTATAGGGCATCTAACATGGGGTTTACATCAGATTAGCAGGTCATAATCAAACATTGAGGCCCTCTACATAAGATCATCAACACATCCCCAATTACCTATCAAGAATCCTAAGGTTTCTATCCTCAATTTCAAGAGTACAATACCTGGATTTCGGGGTCATAATTCTATGCTAATTTCAGTCATCTACATGCATATAATAATTTCTTCATCATCAAATCATCAATATTAAACCTAAATCCTAGAAATCTTAAGGGCTATCGTAATGCATCAAGAAAAAAAATTGAAAAGTAAATTAAGCAAGAGAATTCTTTCCATAGTAATTCCCATAGTAATTCGTGGAAGAAAACCCCTTGATTTTTTCTTTATTTCTTGCCTTTTTTCCCTCCCTTTTTGGTTCTCCTCCTTTCCTCTATTGATAGCAGTTACATTTAGGTCTCTCTGATGAGTAGTGGGGAAGTGGTTTATCCCTTTTTAAACACTCATTAATCAAATCTCGAGTTGGGTTAAAAACCTAAGCTTTGGACTCCCAAATGGGCCCGAACCCATAGTCCAACTAGACCAAAAGTTTCCTAATTTATATACCATTGACTCAGGACCATTTCTAAAGGTTTAAAATATGTAATTGAGCCCGAATACTCCTCGAAATATGTCCCGAATTATTTTATGTCACTATTGGATAATTTTAATTGTGTCACAGACTAATTTTGTATTTTTCTACAATATATGCAATGCTATAACCATACACATAAAAATCAATCATACACAAATATGAATTAATAACAATATTATATATTCCAATTAAATGTAATTTCCACAAATTTTTATTTCTCTCAAAAATAATATTTTATTATTTATTTTAGAAAATTACGAGGTATTACAAGATGGTAGGGGATGGGATGGAGAGGATAGGGAGGGGATAGAGGATGGAGACAAGAGGGAGATCCAAGAGAGGGAAGGAGAGGGAGAGACCGTGTCGTTTAGAAAGAGAGGGGGAGAAATTAGGTTTGGTTTGGTAATTGTAGAGGAAGAAAACGTGTTTTGTTTTATTTTCATTATGTCTATTTACAATTTTTGCCCCTATAGTTTGAAAATTTTTATCTAGTTGCCCCATATTTTAGAAACTTAAACATGGGTCCATAATTTTTTTTACAATATATTCAAAGGAAAATATCGAAAAATTTCTTGGTGTCGCTGCCCCCCTTAGGGATGGGGTGGGTCTACCCATGAGTGCAATATTAAAGTTTTTTGGAATAAACATAAATAAGCTAGTAGAGTAAGAAGGTCATTAAGAAATTTGAACCCATAAAGAATGTAAATTTGTTGATCCACTTTAAGAATTCAAATTGGTCACCATCACACATCACTCATTGAAACATTAAAATAATAAATAATTAGCCATTATTCTTTTTAATGCTTCAACCAATAATGTGAGAAGGACATCAACAAATCTGAAATCATTTGTAAATTAGATCAAAGTAAGAGAAACTAAACGTTATAATCCATGCTTATGTCAATTTTGGTGTACTACAATTATAGGTGATCACTAAATATCTATATTCTTTTTCCATAACATTAACTCTAATGTTTGAGTTGTACATATAAATAAATGGTTCCACATTAAATGATGTGGAGTCTAATAGGGTTTGATTAAGTGGCACGGAATCCTAATGAGTTAAAGTGACTAAGTTGGTGAAATTATAAATACCACTAGTGTGCAACCGCCGGGATGCGCGGGCGGTTACAATAATATATATAACGAATATATGATAGTATTTAAATATTTATCGAGGGATGTAAATATCATTTACATAAACAACTAAAATGAAGAAAGTAAAGTCTTGAATTCAAATCAAAACAACTAGAATGCACATCATGTTCGACTCCAACAACTGTGGAGAGAGAAAATGAAGAAGATCCCATAATCTTCGTCCAATTTCAATTTCAATTACCATATGAAAAATTTATTCCGACTAAAGAATTATATACATATGAGGTTTATAAGTATTTAAATATGGTCATTAGCAAACTTGAATAGTATATAAGATGTAACAACCCGTCCTTTTTGGAGACCATTAAATTCCCTAATTAAATATAAATTGGCAATTTGGAGAATTTCTCGAAATAGTGATTTTTGGGATTTTCGAGGATTTAATAATTTTCGAAGGATGTTATAAATTATTTTGGGACTATATAGGTCGAAGTATTTAATTATATGTCGTCGTGGAGAAAAGCGACACGAGGTAAGATTTTTAATGGGAAAACCCGCATTTATTTATTTTGGGTTGGAATAGTGATTTGCGGTCAAGTACCTCGGATGGGAATTTCGACTGCGCCATAATTCTCGGAATGGTCGAGATAGTCGGAAAAGAGTGTCCGATTGTCGAAAATGAGTTTCGGATAATTTTAGAGATAAAAGTAACTCGTAATTGGGTAAACGAGTCATTTTTGGGTTTTAAGGGTTTAAACCCCTTTTCTTCTTATTTAAAGAGGGAGAAGGGAAAGAAAAGAGAGAGAAGAGAGAGAGGAAGAAGAAAAGAGGAGGAGAAATGGGAACTCCGGCCAAACTCCGCCGGATTCGACTCGAGGTCGTCGGATTTCATCCACGAGGCAAGTGTTTACTTGCTTTATTTCATTTTTGCAATCCTCTCATATCACATTTGGTATAAACATGATTTTAGGGTTAGAACCCTTAAAATAAATTGGGTAAAAGTTGATTATGAGTTTACACATTGATGTAGTGTAAACTCTTAATGATTTTTAGTATCAAAACCATGTTAATGGAGTATAAAATGGGTTTAAATGTTAAGTTGGGTTTTTTATGGTTTTAGGGTTTAAAACTAAGAGAAATGATTCAATACCCCAAAATAATTGACGTGTTAGTTGTAAAACATAGATTAGATGTTTATTGAGTTGTTGGGTGAGGTTAGAAACAACAAAAATGGAGAAAAATGGAGTTTGGGATTTTGGTAGGGACGATGAATAGTAACCCGAAATCTTGTGGGGTTATTTTGACTAGGAAAATAATTGATTTAGCTTTCGGCCAAAACACGAAAGTTGTAGATCTTTTCGATACGGTCGCGTGGGCGCCGACCGCGTATTTTTCTGATTTTTCTACGATTTGATATGATTTTTACAAGATGACAGCTCCGGGTTGAAAGTACCAACTCGGAAATCAAATCGGGAATTGGAAAAATTACGGCTAGAATTAATGTCGTAGATGTTCGGGATAATTTTTGGGTAGTTTAGAAACCCCGGAAATGAATTTGGATTGATTTTTGGGTATTTTGGAGTTTGAGAAATCGCCCAAACTGTGACCCTCGAACAGGCCGAATCGATTCGGGTAGAGGCCGAATCGATTCGCCTAAGAGGAATTGGGTTTCTGCAATGGGCCGAATCGATTCGGGTACAGACCGAATCGATTCGCCATCTGCAGACCTGTTTGCAGAATACTTTCCGAATCGATTCGGATTGGGAACCGAATCGATTCGCCCACCCGAATCGATTCGCTAAGGGGCGAATCGATTCGCTTAGGCCAGAATTTCTAGTTTTCTCCCTTTAAGAGTATGGGGAGTTGAATTACCAATTAGGATAATTTGGGGGTATATATATATAATATATACTTCACTTTGAGGAAAATAGTATCATTGGAGATATCCAATAAATCCTTAGAATAGGATTAAAGTATATAGTGATTATTAAAGTAAGAAATACTTTGGATTTAGAATCATGCTAATAGCAATGCATGATTATGATTCCCGGAGGGAATCTTTGGGATTATTATCATCGTTAGATGCCATAGGCCATTAAGGCCGTTTATAAATATTCTAGGAAGAATATATAGGATATGTATATACTGTGTGTTTTAGGTATATATATATAATGATGGAAATGATTTTGAAAATATATAAATGAATATTTTCAAAATGGAAATATAAATGATTTTCATAATTAATAAAATTGAGGATACACACCTCTCTAAATCGCTATCATAAGGGAAGTTGCGTTCGTATGGTGAAGCCCCCTGGCTAATGATGCAGGGTGGATATAGTCCTAGGCCATGGGAGCGCTTATGGTTGTATATTTTTCTGCGGGGGTAGGGAGATTCCGGGTGTGGTCTTGGCTACCACGCAGGATCATGGCCGCTTCCCGACGTGTTTCGATATAGGATCCCAGGTTGTCTTGGAGGCCCTGGAAGATGATAGCCATTTAGGGGCGCGCACAATGGAGAAATCCGGACGTGCGGTCTTAGAACGCGTTTATTAAAGCAGTTCATAATAATGGATTTGCTTTAATTACATTTCCTGGATATAGGAAGGGAAATGGGTTATATATAAATTGGCTTCGGTAACACTTCCCGGATATGAGAAGGGGCGAATCGATTCGCTTAGGCCAGAATTTCTAGTTTTCTCCCTTTAAGAGTATGGGGAGTTGAATTACCAATTAGGATAATTTGGGGGTATATATATATAATATATACTTCACTTTGAGGAAAATAGTATCATTGGAGATATCCAATAAATCCTTAGAATAGGATTAAAGTATATAGTGATTATTAAAGTAAGAAATACTTTGGATTTAGAATCATGCTAATAGCAATGCATGATTATGATTCCCGGAGGGAATCTTTGGGATTATTATCATCGTTAGATGCCATAGGCCATTAAGGCCGTTTATAAATATTCTAGGAAGAATATATAGGATATGTATATACTGTGTGTTTTAGGTATATATATATAATGATGGAAATGATTTTGAAAATATATAAATGAATATTTTCAAAATGGAAATATAAATGATTTTCATAATTAATAAAATTGAGGATACACACCTCTCTAAATCGCTATCATAAGGGAAGTTGCGTTCGTATGGTGAAGCCCCCTGGCTAATGATGCAGGGTGGATATAGTCCTAGGCCATGGGAGCGCTTATGGTTGTATATTTTTCTGCGGGGGTAGGGAGATTCCGGGTGTGGTCTTGGCTACCACGCAGGATCATGGCCGCTTCCCGACGTGTTTCGATATAGGATCCCAGGTTGTCTTGGAGGCCCTGGAAGATGATAGCCATTTAGGGGCGCGCACAATGGAGAAATCCGGACGTGCGGTCTTAGAACGCGTTTATTAAAGCAGTTCATAATAATGGATTTGCTTTAATTACATTTCCTGGATATAGGAAGGGAAATGGGTTATATATAAATTGGCTTCGGTAACACTTCCCGGATATGAGAAGGGATGTGGAAGCATATGTTTTGATCAAAGCATTTTCATGATAATGAAAATGTCTTTGAATACATTTCCTGAGTATAAAAAAGGGAAATGGGATATTTTGATAAAGAAAAGCATTTTATGATAATAAAACTGGCTTTTAAAAAGGTATATGATTTATTAAAAGCAATTCATGATAATGAATTGGCTTTTAAATACATTTCCTGGATATGAGAAGGGAAATGGAAGTTTTTGAAATGAAAAGGATAAGTATTTATAAATACTTTATGTATCAAGTAATCCTCAGTCCGGGAGATATTTATATTATCCGGAAGTATATTGTAGATGTATGTATATGTATAAATTGGGTGCCGAGGGTCTAATGAATCCCGACGATCGACCGTGCCGCATAGTAGTGTATCGGGGGGGTTCCTTGTTTGGATTTCGCTTTGCGAGACACCCCACGCACGAATATGGTACTGTGTTGAGACTGGGGAGAAGTTTAATCCTTAGTGCTCTTATATTATTATATGTTATGATATATATATTATATATCTTTCTGTGCTGAGGGACTGGCGGATCTCAAAGATCGACCTTGCTGCATAGTAGTGTATCGGGGGGGGGGGGGGGGGGGGTTCCTTGTTTGGATTTCGCTTCGCGAGACACCCCACGCACGAACATGGCATAGCGTCGAGATTAAAGTGAAGTTAGCCCTTAGTACATCTATTTGACTATCTAGGTTAGATAGTGGTTGGGTATTAGACTAGTTTAGCAGGGTAGCTAGACTAGGATGTTTTTTCGGGATGCGCTAGGTGTGCACTGTTAGAGGAGAGGTGAGGGGTATCTCATGAGAGTGCGATACCAATTTAAATATGAGATAAAACTATTTTTCTAAAAATAAAGCATTTATGCACTTGCAAAATATTTTCTAAACATTCGGGGTCTGACCCGTTTGTCTACTCTCCTTTCTTTCTCTATACTGTATATATATAGGTGTCCAGACACAGGGACGCCTGGATGGAAACTCTTTCGAGTCAGACGCCTGCTGCAGCAGCTGTGGATGCGTGCAGGTTTTTGATAGCCGCTTCCATCCTTGTACTCTAGATAGGAGGTACTGTATAAATATTCGGGCCAATGGTCCAATTGCATTTATTTACTCTTTCAGTACAGCATTCGATATGGTTGTATTATTTGGACCGAGTGTTCGGTTATTTTAGTTTCTTTCTTTTCCATTTCAGTTCATTACGCATTTAATTGTGGATGTTTTAATTTGTGCGCTAAAAAGAGTAGTTAAGTAAAAGTTTTTAACAGCCACCTAATAGGATATTAGTAATTAAATGGATTTTTCGACAGTGATGCTAAGAATGCTCCATATGAGACTCCTGTTTTAATTTAATATTGGAGTGATCGCCCGGTATCTTATTAGGCGGGTTGTTACATAAGAGTGAAGAAAAATTAAAGAAATACTTACCTACACTCGTAATCTGACTATACACCGAATCATTTTTTATTAAATCCGAATCCACCACCTGATCTCGATCATTCTCATTACTCTCCAGAGAATCCTCCTCAAAAAGTTCCACATCCATGCATTTCTAATTCACAATGTTCTTTATAGACAAAGAAAATTTAAGACATAGAAAATTAAGACATAATATTTTCACCAGCAACAAAAAGTAATTTATGATAGAGAAAATTTTCTCCTGTATAAAAAAGGTCAAAAATCAGTGATAATCTCTATAATTATTTATTCATATGCAAAAAACATAAAATTATAAATATCAATAAGTCCACTATTTTCACTTAAAGTTAATTTTTTCTCATAAATAATTCATATGTTTTATGAATAGATCTATTTTGGGTGTAGATTATCAGTAATGGAAAGTTGAGGAGTGTTCAACATAGAGCAGTAACAAATTCAAGTGAAGATAAAGAAACTATTGCCACCTTCATCAATCCTTCTCCACATTGCTTCATAGAACTTGCAAAACTTTTGGTTGATGAAATACTCAATCTCTCACGCTACAAACCCGTCTTCTACAAACACTTTTCACATTCAACCCCTTTCTTTTATTTTCATTGTTATTCATATAAAGACTGGTTAAGTAAGGAAAGAAGATGGAGAGACATTTGTGCATTACCTGATTAATGAGCAGGGGAAGTTGAAGAGGATAATGGGAATTAGACAATCGGGTTAACGAAAGTGGAAAGGAACAACAATTTGGGTATTGGTCAGGTAAAGAATAGAGGGAACTAAAAAGGTTATAAGTGATCAATTTAATTGACTAATTAACAGGGTTCGTTAAAACTTTGCACGTGGAGATATGAGGAAGCGAAAAATGTCGATACTGGGTTCTTCTGTCAATTTTAGTTACATTCTATATCTAGATTTTAACCCCATGCGAGGCGCGGACGATTTACAAATCTCGTATAGAAATACTAAAAGAAACATGTTATTCAAACTCTCTTAGATTTAAAATAATATAAAAAGAGAGTAAATTGGATGAGCCACATGGCGAAACTACTTTCAGAGACCATTTTTTTTATTTATATATTAGATATGTATGCAAATATTTAATGAGAAAAATTTTCTATTAGTTGACCATTACATAAAAATTGGAGTTAAATTTGCATAAAAAACTAATTAACATGAATTCCACTTATATCATGTGAATATTAACCAATATTTTATGATATACTACTCTTTCATGTGGATTGTGATAAAAACAAATTTGACATAATTCTAATCGAATTGTTCCGTGCACAATGCTACAACTTAATGTTGGAAGCTATTTAATGATGAATATTTGGTAATTTGTCCATAGCGTCAACAAATCTAATTCTTAATGGCGATGAAACGAGATATAGAATTTATCTTAAAGTATTTTTTTCTCTTTAGATATTTTTATTCTTATTGCAAAATAAAATAATCAAATCAATAATTTAGTTGAGTGGCAGTGTTTCTTTCATTTAAGCAAAAAATACAAATACGTTTATTATTACAAAGTGATAAAACTTTGTAGTCAAACAAATATAAAAATAGATTTTATTTCTCAAAGAAATATATATATATATATAATTTTTGAAAGTGTACGTCGTTGATAGGACCATATGTCATGTTTAGTTCGCAACAAATAAATAATTTTTTAAATAACCTATGGTACGAACCCATTAGTTTAAAAAAATTGGAATTTAATTATGTTTTTTTACATACACACATACATCGTGGTACGAAAACATTAAGTCATAAAGTTTTTTTATAACACATGATTGTAAACAATTTAAAAAATTTGGGCAAATTTTCATGTGTTTGTATGACTATTCACCATGCTTATAATCCATCTAAGACCTCGCATAAACAATATCATATCAATAAAAAAACTCAGTTAAGTCCTAAATTGTTTTTACAACACCATGTAAACATTTTAGAAAATTTTGGCAAAATCTCCTTTGTTTATAGGACTACCCATATTTAAAAAATAAAAAATACGCCCAATAACAACATAGAAATAGTTCATCTTAGACCTTGTATAAACAACATCATAATTTAAGTAAAAAAAAATTACAACACAACTAAGAAGTTCGATTTCATATATTTAGTTCATAATTTAGAACTAAATAGACACAAAAATGGGCTTCTAAAGATAATGAATGAAACATGAGAGAAAACAAACTTCAAATATTATAATCTTTTATTCATATCAGAAACATTCTATACGTACACCACCATCTTTCATATCTGCAAAACATTTATACTGCAATCAACAAGATAAAATAAACATAGTAAACATTTAAACTACTGAATCACTAATAAAAAAAGTCCAATAAATTAACCCACAAAGGAGGATAGACTATTCAACTGTTTTATTACCGTATGATTTTAGAATTTTTGGAATTACATTACATCTATAACATTAATTTTATAACTACAGTACATATTTGTGATATATATGTCTAACTCCCTTAGAGCAGGCAGAAAAGGTACATAACTCTATTTTAACAATATTTCAGAAAGAGTTGCTTTTAGTCGATCCAAAAGAATTACCCCGCCCCCAATATTATATGCAAATTATTACTTTTGGCCCTTCCAAAAGCATTGCTCTAGGTCTGACCCCGGTCGTGCCTTATTTGGGTTGATAGCACTGACAAAGATAATTCACAAGACAAAACATGAAAGCCAAAAATTAATTGCAGAGAAAATAATGTACTCACATTACCAACTGAATCCCCTACTTGGATAAGCTAAATTTTGAGAGAACTGCGGTTGCTTGGTGTAACACCCCGTAATTTTGAGAACATAGAATTTAATTATTTTGAGGAGAAATGAAACTTATTTAAATTGGAGAGATTTAAATTTATGATTTGGAGAATTTATTTAAATTGGAGGAATTGTTTAAATTAGGTATATTTAGATTTAATTATTTGGATTATTGTTGTGTCGCATTTTTGAGGTCGAAAATTAAAGGATGTTATAAAGTATTTCGGATGATAATTCGGAGTACATGGTTGAATCCGGATGGAAAGAGATTGTCAAAAAGTGTACTCGGGGGGTGGTAAATGGGTCATAGGGTATTTTTGGGTATAATCGGGCCCACATTGGGGTGTTTGAGCCATTTTAATTAGGCCCATATGACTAAAAATGGGATTTGGAGATAAAAACCTAAGTTTAGGAGTTGTGGGAATCCATAACACAATGGGGAGAAATCTGAGAACGTAGAGGAGCAAAAAGGGAGAACTCTTGGGAGTCGAAAGAAAGAATAAGGGAGGTGTTATTAAACAAACCAAATCTCTACACCAAAGGAATAATCAGACGCTACGAATCATAAGGCAAGTGGCTAAACTTTCTTTAAAATAAATTGTTGATTTCAATTCATATCATGGTAAGTGTTAAACACATGATTTTAGGTTGGGTTAATACAAATTAGGTTTTCAAATTTGTGAATGTTACGAATCAAGTTTTGGGGACTGATATCATAGGGCTTATGAATCATATTATGCCGTGGAGAAATTGTAAATTAATTAGATATGTTATTGACTAAAAAAGTTGTGGAAAAATCATATGGATTCACGTCTTTATTAACAATTGGAGATATAAATTAGGAGTTAAAGATATTGCAATTTATTTTGATTCGTAGAACCTATGTGTAAATTCTGGGTTTGATTTCTGGGTAAGGAGGGTTATAAGGCTTGTTAATGGCAGAGAAATGAATCTGGACGAAGCGAGAGAAAACTTTGCAGGTCGTTCGAATGACCAAAACTCTGGTTTGAACGACAGTGATTGTCGTTCAAACGACATCACCCATTGTTCGAATGACATCGTTTCTCGTTCGAACGAGATGGAAAATCCGACACACTTTGTTTTGCTGTACTGATCGACCTGGGTTGAAATTTGAGGGAGAATTATGTATAGTAAGGAAGCGTCTTAAATCAAGGATTTATTTAGGACATTAGGGATAAACAGTATAAGGTTGTTTTATATTTAATGTGAGAGAAATGTTTAGATTGGAATAAATAAATAAGGGTGTCTCAAACTTATTAAAGCGAATCTGGGCATTTAATTACGGATATTAAATTTTGGGCCAAGTGAGTGAGTCCGAGTAATTGGTTGAGAGATACCAAGGTATTAATTTAATTATTGAGTAAATTAATTAAATTAGAGTTGGACCATAGACTCGGGAAAGTCTTAAAATAAATTAATGGGTAAATTAATTTAGAAAGACTCGGACCATAGACTCGAGAAGATTTTAGGCTAAGTGCTACGGATATAGTACATGGTAAAGCCGAGATTTAATTTATAGTATATATACAATAGTGTGATAGTATATATATATATATATATATAGTCCATGCTTAAATATCAATGATTAGATATTTGAGTAAATTATATGCTCTAGTGCTGTCAAAGGAGGTTGCACGATGTGGGTGAATCCCCTAGCTTGAGGAGTAGGGCGAGTATATCCCCAAGTCATAATGTCCAATTATAGAGGTAGTACATTGCGATTATGTCCTCATACTAGGTTGAATATGGCCGCCTCCATTACATTTATTATTTACGTCCCGATTCGGCAGACCATAGTTGTCTTCAAACTCCAGGTGGGACTGAGTATCATAGGTTGATAGCACTTTAGAGAATACATCCGGTAAGGTATTACTCGGGAGGATGGATTTTATATACATATATATTCAACATATGTGTGAATCTTGTAATATAGTGTTATGTATATAATGGGAGAAATAATTATATACGGGTAATCTAATACATGGAGAAAAAAAATTGTATTTATTATATAAATAGTGTGAATCTTATGGACTTAAAGGAAATATGACTATTTAATTTAAAGTGATAAATAACTTATAGATTATATTTTCAAACATACTCGGGTTAGAGTAGTGTGTTAGGAAAGAATTTTCTTAAGAGGTAGTTAAGGGATGGATGACTAGGTGGGTTATAGATGATGCATTAGGTGTGCAGATTAGTTGATGGGTGAGTATGTCCTCAAGAGAGTGTGATACTGGCTTAAAGATGAAGAGCATTCATGCATTAAAATTACTGCAATTCAATCACTTGCTAAATATTTTGAAAACATTTTGGGTTCTAACCCTTGCTATCAAACATTTTCAAAACCTTTTAGGTGTCCAGCCACAGGGACGGAAGGTGTGATTTCATTCCAGGGATTCGCAGTTGCAGCATCTGTGGATGTTACAGGATTTGGATAGACGCATTTATTTTTCTATTCCTAGTGTAGGGATTCATATCAGTCTATCTCGAGTATGGCGCTCATTATTTTATTTAGTTTCTTTTCAGATTGTTTGGAATTTATCACACTCTGTCAGTTTGGTTTGGTTTTGGATTTAGACGGTGGTTTATTCGACATAACTTTTATTGTACTATGTGATGATTGATTCTATGAGCATTGGATATTTTATTTTAATTCTGCCCTTATTTTGTCTTGGATTAATAAAGATAAAATTTGGCACCAGGTTTTTGAATACTAGGTGGTTAGTAAGTTTTAAAAACTTTTCGACAGTGATGCAAAGAGTGAACCAAATGAGATTCCTCTTTTAATTTGATATAGGACTGATCATCCAGTATTTTATTAGGCGCGATGTCACAGATGGTATCAGAGCATCAGGTTCTATTGTCCTTAGGATCTATGCGCCTTTTCACATTTAAGCATTTGCGTTCTTTAATGTAGAGCCTTATGATATGATTATTGTATTGATTTACGTGCGCACATTTTCATTCTTTTATCGATTACTTTATATTTGATGGTGAACTCATACAATTTGATTCTCATTTCATATGCCTCCCAGGAGAGAGTGAGAAGCCAGGGCAACAACCAGGGATGAGGAGAGGGAGGCTTAGCAGGAACCAGAGGTGCCATAGCCCCAGGCCCCACGAGGGTTGGTGACTACAGAGCAGATGGAAGAGGTGGTGGCCTAGGTGGTCAATGCGACTATGGCAGCTATGGAAGCCCATTTTCCTCAGCATCAGCCATAGCTGCAAGTGGAACCATATGTTCAAGTCCACCCGGGGCCGTCAGAGTGGGAAAGGGTTGTGGAAACTTTTCAAAAGGGCCACCCTCCATAATTTCAGGGGAGATTAAATGTGATTGAGGCATGCCAGTGTGGGAGAGATATACAACATCACTTACACATGGTAGATTACAGTGAAGTGCAGAAGAAAATTCTAGCCACTTTTAGGTTAGTGGGGTCAGCACTATAGTGGTGGGAATCCATCACAACTATTGGGGATAGCTATTTTGTGACTATCGAGGATTTTGGGGTGCGTTTTGCCCCATGTAATTTTCTCTAGAAGTTGAGGCCGAGATGAGGAGGAAATTCAGCAAAGTGACTCAAGGAGAACGTATCGTGGAAGAGTACGAGGAGGAGTTCACTCTTTTGCCAAATTTTGTTCTGGATGAGGTAAAAAATGAAGAAAGAAAGAAGGCGAAGTTCATGGATGGGTTATCCTGGAGGATCAGGCAACATTTGATTAGTAATCTCGCATTGGTAGCTTATACAGACGTCAATGCAGCAGTCTTACACTACCAAGATCATCGCTTCCATATGAAGGGGAGCAAGAGGGGTGTTGAATCTAGTCAGTCGGGTAAGGTAGGAGGGGGCAGTGCCAGTGGGGACTCCTAATAACATATAGTGGGACATTGGTGGCAGGATTCTCGACAAGGGAATCAGGCCAAGCGAGTTAGATCTCGGGGCTATCGACTGGATGGCCAGTATTCCCGACAGGCTAGCAAGGATAGGATCAGTGGCAGGGAAAATTTTATAGGAAGTGTTTCATTTGTGGAGAAGCGGGTCACATGAAGAGTAATTGTCCTAAGCGAGGCATGGGGCAAATACAGGATAATGTTCTAGATGTACAACCACTACAATAATTTAAGGGTCAATTCAGATAAGAGAATTTTGACCAGGAACCCAAGTATCAGACAATGCAGCTAGAGTATGGGGGTAATTTTATTTTATCCTATGAGCATCGATTATGTTTTGGGTGACAGCGGAGGGCGTCACAACGTAAAATTATTTTCACTAGAGTTCGCTGGGTAAGTTGAATTTAGTGGGTTCGCTCACTGTAGTAGTCATATTACATATATAAAATTACCGCGGGGTAGTAGAGTTCCTTAGTGTTACCCATGAGAGAGAGTGGGGGAGAAGTACACAAAAGGGGTGTTGGAATTTTGTAAGAAAATACTACTTTGGAGCACTTTGGGAGTAGGGTAGATGATTTTTCCCCAAGTTTTGGGAGGTTAATGATGGATCTGAACTATAGTGGATAGTGATAGAAATTCTTGGTATTCGCTATACCCATACGTGGATGATTCCAGGTAGGTGTCATCTGAGAGGGAGTATAACCTAAATATAAATGTATATGTGAGCACATATGTTGTCTTGTGTGGTATGATAGGCACATAATAATGTATGGTGTTGTTATATTTTTCCCTGGTAAATAGGGATGTTTACTGACGTGATTCAAGGTGAATAGGATTATTTTTTAGCAGGGAGATATAGCTCAGGGTTCATTTCGCGTAAGGAAACTAGTGATAGTAAGGGCGTGATATTATATGTTGTCTTTTGTAGCATAAGAGTGGGCGTGTATGCTTTTATGTCAAGAGAAGAGTATTTGAGGGTACGTACTATGGACTGAGGGATTAACGAATCTGAACGATCGATACTGTTAGGTTGTAGTGTATCGGGGGGCTCCTTGCTTGGATTTCGCTTTGCGAGACATCCCACGCATGAAGCTTAGCGCAACGTTGAAAGTGGGGAGATTTTCGGTCATTAGTACATGGGTTTGGTACCTCGGTTATTTTATATGTATGTGGTTATGACAGCTAGATCGAAGTTATATTACGATTTTAGGCTGTAAAAAGTTGGGCCTTATTTGTGCGGTTGAGCACGGGTACAGGGTGTATGGGCACTCCTCGTGTTAACTAATTTAATTTCAATATAATTTGCGATTTGAAGTGGGAGATATGGGTGTAGTGATCTTAAGGGTAGGTAACTTGGGAGGTAGTTAGGGTTTGGATTACTAGGCTTAACTTAATTTAGAGGACAAAATTCCTTTGTAAGGGGGGATGTATGTAACACCCCATAATTTTGAGGACTTAGAATTTAATTATTTTTGGGAGAAATGAAACTTATTTAAATTGGAGAGATTTAAATTTGTGACATGGATAATTTATTTAAATTGGAGGAATTATTTAAATTCGGCAAATTTAGATTTAATTATTTGGATTATTGTTGTATCACATTTTTTAGGTTGAAAATTAAAGGATGTTATAAAGTATTTCAGATGACAATTCTGAGTGCACGGTTGAGTCCGGATTGGCCGAAATAGTCGAAAAAGTGTACCCGGGGTGGTAAATGGGTCAGGGGGTATTTTTGGGCATAACCGGGCCTACATTGGGGTGTTTGAGCCATTTTAATTAGGCCCATATGACTAAAAATTGGATTTGGAGATAAAAACCTAAGTTTAGGAGTTGTGGGCATCCATAACACAATGGGGAGAAATCTGAGAACGTAGAGGAGAAAAAAGGGAGAACTCTAGGGAACCGAAAGAAAGAACAAGGGAGGTGTTCTTCAACAAACCGAATCTCTACACCAAAGGAATAATCAGACGCTACGAATCATAAGGCAAGTGGCTAAACTTGCTTTAAAATAAATTGTTGATTTCAATTCATATCATGGTAAGTGTTAAACACATGATTTTAGGTTGGGTTAATACAAATTGGATTTTCAAATTTGTGGATGTTACGAATCAAGTTTTGGGGACTGATATCATAGGTCTTATGAATCATATTATGCTGTGGAGAAATTGTAAAATAATTAGATATGTTATTGACTAAAAAAGTTGTGGAAAAACCATATGGATTCATGTCTTTATTAACAATTGGAGATATAAATTAGGAGTTAAAGATATTGCAATTTATTTTGATTCGTAGAACCTATGTGTAAATTCTGGGTTTGATTTCTGGGTAAGGAGGGTTATAAGGCTTGTTAATGGCAGAGAAATGAATATGGACGAAGAGAGAGAAAACTTTGCAGGTTGTTCGAATGACCAAAACTCTGGTTTGAACGATAGTGATTGTCGTTCAAACGACATCACCCATTGTTCGAATGACATCGTTTCTCGTTCGAACGAGATGGAACATCCGACACACTTTGTTTTGCTGTACTGATCGACCTGGGTTGAAATTTGAGGGAGAATTATGTATAGTAAGGAAGCGTCTTAAATCAGGGATTTATTTGGGTTATTAGGGTTAAACAATATAAGGTTGTTTTATATTTAATGTGAGAGAAATGTTTAGATTGGAATAAATAAATAAGGGTGTGTCAAACTTATTAAAGGGAATCTGGGCATTTAATTCTGGATATTAAATTTTGGTCCAAGTGAGAGAGTCCGGGTAATTGGTTGAGAGATACCAAGGTATTAATTTAAATTAGACTCGGAAATTAAATTAAAGTTTCCAATTCGTCTCTCAAATTGGCATTTTCAACCTCCAAAAATGAGAAACCTTCGTCATTGACGGGGACCAAGGCTCCTGAGGTAGATGCTGCAGATTTCAGTTGGGATATCTCTCCTCGCAAGTTATTGTTTTCTGGCTCCAGTAATTTCATAATATGCCTATGCTCTTCAACCTCGGTCTTCAAAGTCCTCTCCTTAAAATCATAATCAACGACTAACTTATCATATCCTTTGTCAGCATTTAGTTGCTAATACTTTTTCTCATATCCCCAATGCAAAAGGGCAGAAGATTCCTTATATTGTTGCTGAAGTTCCTCGATGATACCCTGGAGATCTCCAATCATCTTGTAATAAACCACATTATTGGCAACACCTCGGTCGAGTAAGAATTTTAGATATTGGTAAGCTTCCACTGCTCGTTCAGAGGCATCTGAGCCCAGGATATCAAAAATTTGTGATTCATCCAAATCTGTATGGCCATATTTGAAATATTCATTACATTTTTTCATCAACTTAGTATCTTGAGCTGACAAGAGTTCCATCCTAGCTATAAACTAGCAAAGAGAAGCAATACACATGATTAATAAATGATAAAGGCAGAACAAGACAAAGAAAGTTAACATGAACAACAAAAACTCGAATTTTTATTCATCAAAACACAATTACAAGGTTCAGGGTTACATTCAAAAGAAATAATAAACTTAAAGCCCGAGCAACTTACACCTTCTCCTTATGTTTTACGACTTCCTCGGAAGGCTAAGATGAGGAGGCTAGTTGCTCGGAGGATATTGGCAGTTGCTCGGCAAAGGTACTTATAGATTGAATCTACTCGGTAAAAGTAATAGTTGGTTGGGGCTACTCGTAGCGAAGTTCAACAGTAGGGACCTGATCCCCAACCATCATTAAAGATTCTTCAGAGGTAGCTTCGTCCTCTTCTTCTTCGCCAGGGGAAGGGGGAGGATCGTGAACATGACGTTGAAATAGCTCAGAACTCTCTGAGACCTTTAACTCATGCAGAGCAGCAATCCATCTGTCCCTGAAGAATTTGAGGCTAGCAAAATCCAATTGAGAGGACATGGCAGCTAGGACTTTGTTCCAACCTTTGTCCCAGCCAGCACTGAAGGACTTTTTAATAGCCAGCTTCCTCTTCACCTTCTCCGAGGAAATGTTCTCAGATAGAAGTTCCTCGACAGCTTTCGATTTCCTTTCTGCCTCTTCTTTCTGACGATCAGCTTCACGGAGTTTGCCCAGTTCCTCTTCAGTAGTTTTAAGCTTGGTCTCAAGCTCTCCAACATTCTTGAGCTTTTCTTTAAGCTCTTCATTTTTCTTCTTAAACTCTTTCATTTTCCTCTCCAACTCCTAAGAGGCCTCCACAGCTTTTTCTCTCTCTTGCTCAACGAACTTCAGTTGCCTTTCCCAAGCAACCTTATCTTCTTCATATTTTTGACGAGAATCCTTTAAGGATTGAGTCAGACCTACAAAAGCCTCCTCCACACCTCCCGAGGAGCTTGAAGCTTTAAGAGCTTCATGTTTTTTCAAAATAGTATTGAAACATGTTACCAGCTAATAAGAAAAATAACTTTGAGTTAGTACAAGAATAGAACATTGAAAAATGAAAGTTAAGATTAGTAATACTTACTAAGGAAATATGTTGAGCTGCCGAGGTAGTAACCCTATCCTGAGAAAGAGTGTCTTCAAAGCCTTGGATTTTTGGGATAATCTAAGACTTCACAGAGCCCATGGCAGAGCTCGGAACAACAAAATTGGGAACACCACTTCCAGCAGTTAGAGGCTGAGAGATGGATTAAGACAATTTATCCGAGGAGCTTTTCTTTAATTTCCTCGTGGGAGCAAGAACATTCTTGACCAAGGATGTTGTCTTGGTCGGTGATATAACTATAACCTCGCTTGGAGGAGAAACGGCTACAACCTTGCTCGGAGCCACAAGGGGCTTCTCAGCAACTTTCTTAGCAGCAGCAGGAAGGGGTGCATAAACTTGTCTTGTCCCTTTCTCTGGGATATCCTTCTTATTTCTCTTTGCCTCTACATTGGCAGAGTCTAATTTGTCAAAGTATGAAGGAACTCTTCTTCTCTTCATTCTGTCACTGAGAGGAATATTTGATTCAGGAGAGAAACCTTCAGAAGCTGGTGCTGGTTCTAAGTCACCTATTACTGGACGAGCAGTAAAAGATGAAGTGTAACTCTTATACCGCAACAAGTAAGAGGATGATCTGATATGTTCGTTAGCAATAGTTTGGTTCAAACTCCAGATAAGTTTCATGCCTAAAATTGACATCAGTTTGTTTAAGGGATTTCTTTTTGCTATCAACTGAAAATAAACAAAAATTAAAATATCAATGATGCATTTTATCAAACACGAAGAAAACATAATTTCAAAAATAAAATAAAATAAAAACAACCTATCCCATTGCCATAGGGAGGGCATCTAGGACCCTGATACACATCATCTCCATTTAATAGAGCATGTTGCCAATTTTTCATAGCAACCCCATGCTCGAAGTAATCCCTGTTGGCATCGGGGATATTGACAACTAAAGCCCTATTTAAAAACCTTGTTTTTTAAATAAAAATTGTTGTCACTAACAACCCATCTATAGCAAAACATAATTTTGGGAATTCCTAAACGGGTTCCATGAATCTGATTTAACCTATGGACTCCATTAACTATTCTCCAGGTGTTGGGAGCTATTTTTGCAGGTACCACGTCAAAATATTGATAGAATTCCAAACACAAGGGGTTTGGATGAAAAGAAAAGCCACATTCAGCTACAAAGAGACTGGAGAACCAATGTGCCTCAGCCAAACGAAAATAGTCAGAAGGTTCAGAAAGCTCTTCCAATATGACCTAGGAAGGAATAAAAAAATCAGAGCGAAATTTATCAACCGACTCAACAAGGTAAACCATGATGAACAAAAGAAATAAAAGAGAAGGAAGAAGATCTTACAGGAAAAAGATGAATCAGCTGACAACGAATAATGGAAGAAACGAACGCACAAGACAGAGAAGAAGTGAAGAAGTTCTAAATATGCATATTTGAAAAAGTAAAAGATGATCGAGTTTTCGGAAGTGTTTAAATACTTTACCTCGAGAATGGAGAAAATCAATGATTACCAAGATGGACAATTGCATATCCGGCGGCTAAAAAGAAGAAAAAGGCACGAAACACGAAGAGATTATTGAAATTCGAAACACTTTAAAAAGCCTGATACTATGAACTCAGAAAAGGAGTTATGTATAACGAATGATTGTCTAAAATTCATAAAGTTTAGGCGGCATAAATTCTCCATACATTTCTTCAACATCAAACCATGAAACATTGGGTGATTCTGTTGTTACCAAATTTAACCGGCTGACATGGACGAATTATGTGGAGACACGTGTCAATCTAATGGCACTCGAGAACATTTTTTACAACACCTTGACTCCCAGGAACTCAGCCTCCCTGACCAATTCGGTCGCTCCGAGCAACACGTGTTCTCCGAGAAACTTTATTATACCGAGCTACTTAGGCGGTCCGAGCAGCTTAGGCGGTCCGAGCTGCACCTCGTACAGAGAATTTATAACCGAATAATTAAGAGGATTGAATGCGCATTAAATGATGATTATTATCATACAGATGTACACGCCTATTGGACAACTATGTAATATTCTCTCGCATGTACAACCTCAAGGCTATAAATACATTGTAACCTCCTCATTAGCAGGGGGCTCGGAATTTCTTAGTAAACCCATTATCGAGAATTCTGCAAACAGCAAGCAATAACACAAAAAGTGGACGTAGGACATTCTTTCAAGGCTGAACCACTTTAAAAATCTCTTGTCTTATTTATTTTTTATCTATGATTAAATAATTAGAGATAATCTAATTTTTTACATCAACATTGAGTTTGACGAAAAATCTTAATAAGTGGTTGTCATTGTTATGTCATCGTTATGGGTGTCACCATTATTGGTGGTGTTTTAAAAAAATCTTAACAAGTGTTTATCATCGTTAAGTCACCGTTACTGGTGTAGTTTGGTAAAAATCTTAATAAGTGTTTATCGTTGTTAAGTCACCGTCACTTGTGGAGTTTAGCTAAAAATCTTAACAAGTGTTTATCGTTGTTAAGTCACCGTTATAGGTGGAGTTTACAAAAATCTGAACAAGTGGTTTTCATTGTTAAGTCACCGTTACTAGTGGAGTTTGACGAAAAATCTTAAAAAGTGGTTGTCATTGTTAAGTCATCGTTATGGGTTTCACTGTTAGTAGTGGAGTTTTACAACAATCTTAACCAGTGTGTTTTCATTGTTAAGTCACTATTACTGGTGGAGTTTAATCAAAAATCTTAAACACGTGGTTGTCATTGTTAAGTCACCATTATGGGTGTCACTGTTATCAGTGAAGTTTTACAAAAATCATAACAAATGGTTTTCATTGTTAAGTCACCGTTATAGGTGGAGTTTATGAAAAATCTTAACCAGTGTGCTTTCATTGTTAAGTCACCTCTAACGGTGGAGTTTACAAAAGACCTTAACAAGTGTGTTTTCAATATTAAGTCACCTCATAGGTGTGAGTTTGCAAAAAACATTAAAAAGGGGTAATCTAGGTGAGTCAATAATACTTGCATGCACAAGAAATCTCGTTGTAATTTGGGCAAGTCAATAACACGTACATGCACAAAAAGCCTCGTCATGATTAAAACGATACAAAAACACGCGCATACACTATATGATAATAGAAAATGAAGAAGTAGTTATTTTGTAAACCATAAAAAATACTTCCACCAAGCTTGGTTGAGAATGATGAAACTAAACAATGAACTAGTTGTTATGGGATCATAATATACTTCTAAATAGCTTCGTTGAGAATAATGAAAAAGAATGATGAAGTAGTTATTATATGTCCATGATAATACTTTTTTACCAAAGCAGGGTTACGAGCAACCACAATAAAATCGTGGATGCATGTTCATTTAAATAGAATTGGAGGCGACACTCATAGTATATCATTTGTATGAAAAGAATGATCACGAGGTCCTTTGGAATAACCCATGAGATAAAAACCTAAAATATGATAGTTAATATATGAAATATGATATAGAATTATATCATCGAGATGAAATGAGATATGAGATTGTTACCCACGATTCACAGGTTGATTGAAAATATCAAAATCGATAAAAGGTGTTTCATACATACGGTCGATATGTTTCAGACATGCATCAATATATTTATTATATGTACGCGGGGGAAAATGTAGGAGGGGCTTCATGAAAAGCCACTAATTTAATTATTAAATGAGATTAGAGACGATTAAAATTGATAAACGTCCATGTGTTTATGCAACTGGAGTATTATTATGCGTGTCGGACATAACACACTTACTTGTGTATTATTTACGCATTAACTAGACAACATTCTAGGGTTGGGAGTTTTACATATGTCATGGGACACATGCCACTTAAAATTGGACATGTGTCACCACGGGTTATTTGACATGTGGCGACCCACTTGTGTTGGTTTTAGCTATAAATATGCCTCACACCCATACATTTGAGAGAGGTCTTCTTAGGAGAAAAGAGTTTTCTTATCTTGTGAGTTTTTAGAGGGTTTTTGAAAAGAGTTTTAAGAGTTTTTTTGAAATGAGTTTCAACACCTCCCACCTTTCCAAAAAAACTACCACAATGAGTTTTTCGAGAAATAGTACGAATCCACAAACTACGTTGACTTTGATTCCGACTATGCCAGATACGTAGGCACAACAAAAGTTGTTCAAGTCAAACACGTGCTAAAATCCAATATTTCCCCAAATTAGACTACTCTCTTATACATTGTAATCGTGTAAGTTGTGATTTACAATTATAGTGAAATAAAAGGTTTTGTCCCGATGGGGGATTTTTCCTGAAATTTGGTTTCCTTTGCATTCTTATTGCTTTACGATTTCATATCACTTATATGCATGTGTTTTGACTGAATTAAAATTTCAGTTTCATTAAAACTGGTTTTGTTGACACATAATTAAAATTGGTTTTATTTTAGAAGTCACATTTATTCCGCTGTAGCGCTCTTAAATTGGTATCAGGGCGGGTTACGCTAATTTATCGCGCGATCCTGATTTTTGCACGCACTTTTGTGCCAAAGCCAAGCCTGTTGAACTAAGTTATTGTGTTGTGATCCTCACTTTTCAAAAACTGGTTTTAAAATTGATTTTCTTAAGTATGGATTTTGGCCGTTTTGATGATTTTCGATGTCAATTTTTTGAAAAGAATAATTGGAAAATTCATAGGAACTCCTGTTTTATATCTTCTATTGAAAAAAAATTCTAAGAGGTGTGGGATGTGAGGGAATTGGTCACACGATAGAGGACTGTCCAAATTAAGAAAGATAGGGGTGGTATCGGCTTCGATGAGAGTGTCGCACCCATTCTCAAAGCCAACCCCACACGTGTAAGAGAGCCTCATAGGGTTGTTAAGAGAAAGAAACCGAGGGATGTTGAGCGAGAGCCACGTAGGATCATTAGGAGAGAGACACCTAGGAATTTAAGGAGAGCGCCACCTAGAAACTTTAGGAGAGGGTCGCCTTTAGGTAGCACTCACCGCTCGATTTGCCCTTGCACACATTGTGTTAAGCAAGGTCATCATTGGTGTTTTTGTTACAAACTTTTATTGTACCGAGCTACTTAGGCGGTCCAAGCAGATTAGGCGTCCGAGCTGCACCTCGTACAAAGCATTTATAACTGAATAATTAAGAGGATTGAATGCGTATTAAATGCTGATTATTATCATACAGATGTACACGCCTATTGGACAGCTATGTAATATTCTCTCGCATGTACAACCTCAAGGCTATAAATACATTGTAACCACCTCATTAGCAAGGGACTCGAAACATTCTTGGTAAACCTATTATCGAGAATTTTGCAAACGGTCAGCAATAACACAAACAGTGGACGTAGGCCATTCTTTCAATGCTGAACCACTTTAAAAATCTCTTGTCTTATTTATTTTTGTATTTGTGATTAAATAATTAGAGATAATCTAATTTTTTACATCAACATTGAGTTTGACGAAAAATCTTAATAAGTGGTTGTCATTGTTATGTCATCGTTATGGGTTTCACTGTTATTGGTGGTGTTTTAAAAAAATCTTAACAAGTGTTTATCATCGTTAAGTCGCCGTTACTGGTGGAGTTTGGCAAAAATCTTAATAAGTGTTTATCGTTGTTAAGTCAGCATCACTGGTGGAGTTTAGCGAAAAATCTTAACCAGTGTTTATCGTTGTTAAGTCACCATTATAGGTGGAGTTTACGAAAATCTTAACAAGTGATTTTCATTGTTAAGTCACCATTACTAGTGGATTTTGATAAAAAATCTTAAAAAGTGGTTGTCATTGTTAAGTCATCGTTATGGGTTTCACTGTTAGTAGTGGAGTTTTACAACAATCTTAACCAGTGTGTTTTCATTGTTAAGTCACTATTACTGGTGGAGTTTAATGAAAAATCTTAAACACCTGGTTGTCATTATTAAGTCACCATTATGGGTGTCACCGTTATTAGTGGAGTTTTACAAAAATCTTAACAAATGGTTTTCATTGTTAAGTCACCGTTATAGGTGGAGTTTACGAAAAATCTTAACCTGTGTGTTTTCATTGTTAAGTCACCTCTAACGGTGGAGTTTACGAAAGACCTTAACAAGTGTGTTTTCATTATTAAGTCACCTCATAGGTGCGAGTTCGCAAAAAACATTAAAAAGGGGTAATTTAGGCGTGTCAATAATACTTACATGCACAAGAAACCTCGTTGTAATTTGGGCAAGTCAATAACAAGTACATGCACAAGAAGCCTCGTCATGATTAAAACGAGCCAAAAACACGTGCACACACTATATGATAATAGAGAATGAAGAAGTAGTTATTATGTAAACCATAAAAAATTCTTCCACCAAGCTTGGTTGAGAATGATGAAACTGAACAATGAACTAGTTGTTATGGGATCATAATATACTTACAAATAGCTTCGTTGAGAATAATGAAAAGGAATGATGAAGTAGTTATTATATGTCTGTGATAATACTTTTTTACCAAAGCAGAGTTACGAGCAACCACAATAAAATCGTGGATGCATGTTCATTTAAATAGGATTGGAGGCAACACTCATAGTATATCATTTGTATGAAAATAATGATCACGATGTCCTTTGGAATAACCCATGAGATAAAAACCTAAAATATGATAGTTAATATATGAAATATGATATAGAATTATATCATCGAGATGAAATGAGATATGAGATTGTTACCCACGATTCACAGGTTGATTGAAAATATCAAAACTGATGAAATGTGTTTCATACATACGGTTGATATGTTTCAGACATGTATCAATATATTAATTATATGTATGCGGGGGAAAATGTAGGAGGGGCTTCATGATAAGCCTCTTATTTAATTATTAAATGAGATTAGAGATGATTAAAATTGATAAAAGTCCATGTGTTTATGCAACTGGAGTATTATTATGCGTGTCGGACATATCACGCATACTTGTGTATTATTTACACATTAACTAGTCAACATTCTAGGGTTGAGAGTTTGACATATGTCATGGGACACATGCCACTTAAAATAGTACATGTGTCACCACGGGTTATTTGACATGTGGCGACCCAGTTGTGTTGGTTTTAGCTATAAATATGCCTCACACCCATACATTTGAGAGAGGTCTTCTTAGGAGAAAAGAGTTTTCTTATCTTGTGAGTTTTTGAGGGTTTTTGAAAAGAGTTTTAAGAGGTTTTTTTAAATGAGTTTCAACACCTCCCACCTCTCCAAAAAACTACCACAATGCGTTTTTCGACGAATAGTACGAACCCACAAACTACGTTGAGTTTGATTTCGACTATGCTAGATACGTAGGCGCAATCGAAGTTGTTCAAGTCAAACACGTGCTAAAATCCGATATTTCCCCAAATTAGACTACTCCCTTATACATTGTGATCGTGTAAGTTGTGATTTAAAATTATAGTGAAATAAAAGGTTTTGTCCCGATGGGGGATTTTTCCTGAAATTTTGTTTCCTTTGGATTCTTATTGCTTTATGAATTCATATCACTTAGATGCATGTGTTATGACTGGATAAAACTTCAGTTTCATTAAAACTGGTTTTGTTGACACATAATTAAAATTGGTTTTATTTTAGAAGTCGCATTTATTCCGCTGTAGCGCTCTTAAATTGGTATCAGGGCGGGTTACGCTAATTTATCGCACGATCCTGATTTTTGCACACTTTTGTGTCGAAGCCAAGCCTGTTGAACTAAGTTATTGTGTTGTGATACTCACTTTTCAAAAACTGGTTTGAAAATTGATTTTCGTAAGTATGGATTTTAGCGGTGTTGATTGTTTTCGATGTCAACTTTTTGAAAAGAATAATTGGAAAATTCATAGGAACTCCTGTTTTATATCTTCTATTGAAAAAAATTCTAAGAGGTGCTGGGATTTGAGGGAATTGGTCACACGATAGAGGACTGTCCAAATTAAGGAAGATAGGGGTGGTATCGGTTTCGATGAGAGTGTCGCACCCATTCCCAAAACCAACCCCAAACGTGTAAGAGAGTCTCATAGGGTTTTTAAGAGAAATAAACCGAGGGTTGTTGAGCGAGAGCCACCTAGGATCATTAGGAGAGAGACATCTAGGAATTTAAGGAGAGCGCCAACCAGAAACTTTTGGAGAGGGTCGCCTTTCGGTAGCACTCACCGCTCGATTTACACTTGCACACATTGTGGTAAGCAAGGTTATCATTGGTGTTTTTGTTACAAACTTTTATTGTACCGAGCTACTTAGGCTGTCCGAGCATCTTAGGCGGTCCGAGTTTCACCTCGTACAGAGCATTTATAACTGAATAATTAAGAGGATTGGATGCGCATTGAATGATGATTATTATCATACAGATGTACACGCCTATTGGACAACTATGTAATTTTTTCTAGCATGTACAACCTCAAGGCTATAAATACATTGTAACCTCCTCATTAGCAAGGGACTCGAAACATTCTTGGTAAACCCATTATCGAGAATTTCGCAAACAGTCAGCAATAACACAAACAGTGGATGTAGGCCATTCTTTCAAGGATGAACTCCTTTAAAAATCTCTTCTCTTATTTATTTTTTATCTGTGATTAAATAATTAGAGATAATCTAATTTTTTACATCAACATTGAGTTTGACGAAAAATCTTAATAAGTGGTTGTCATTGTTATGTCACCGTTATAGGTGTCACCATTATTGGTGGTGTTTTAAAAAAATATTAACAAGTGTTTATCATCGTTAAGTCACCGTTACTGGTGGAGTTTGGCAAAAATCTTAATAAGTGATTATCGTTGTTAAGTCACCGTCACTTGTGGAGTTTAGCAAAAATCCTTAACAAGTGTTTATCGTTGTTAAGTCACAGTTATATGTGGAGTTTACAAACATCTTAACAAGTGGTTTTCATTGTTAAGTCACCGTTACTAGTGGAGTTTGACGAAAAATCTTAAAAATTGGTTGTCATTGTTAAGTCATCGTTATGGGTTTCACTGTTAGTAGTGGAATTTTACAACAATCTTAACCAGTGTGTTTTCATTGTTAAGTCACTATTACTGGTGGAGTTTAATGAAAAATCTTAAACACGTGGTTGTCATTGTTAAGTCACCATTATGGGTGTCACCGTTATGAGTGGAGTTTTACAAAAATCTTAACAAATGGTTTTCATTGTTAAGTCACCGTTATAGGTGGAGTTTATGAAAAATCTTAACCAGTGTGTTTTCATTGTTAAGTCACCTCTAACGGTGGAGTTTACAAAAGACCTTAACAAGTGTGTTTTCAATATTAAGTCACCTCATAGGTGTGAGTTTGCAAAAAACATTAAAAATGGGTAATTTACGTGAGTCAATAATACTTGCATGCACAAGAAACCTCGTTGTAATTTGGGCAAGTCAATAACACGTACATGCACAAGAAGCCTCGTCATGATTAAAACGAGCCAAAAACACGCGCACACACTATATGATAATAGAAAATGAAGAAGTAGTTATTATGTAAACCACAAAAAATACTTCCACCAAGCTTGGTTGAGAATGATGAAACTAAACAATGAACTAGTTGTTATGGGATCATAATATACTTCCAAATAGCTTCGTTGAGAATAATGAAAAAGAATGATGAAGTAGTTGTTATATGTCCATGATAATACCTTTTTACCAAAGCAGGGTTACGAGAAACCACAATAAAATCGTGGATGCATGTTCATTTAAATAGGAATGGTGGCAGCACTTATAGTATATCATTTGTATGAAAAGAATGATCATGAGGTACTGCGGAATAACCCATGAGATAAAAACCTAAAATATGATATTTAATATATGAAATATGATATAGAATTATATCATCGAGATGAAATGAGATATGAGATTGTTACCCACGATTCACAAGTTGATTGATAATATCAAAACCGATAAAAGGTGTTTCATACAAACGGTCGATTTGTTCCAGACATGTATCAATACATCAATTATATGTACGCGGGGGAAAATGTTGGAGGGTCTTCATGATAAGCCTCTTATTTAATTATTAAATGAGATTAGAGATGATTAAAATTGAAAAAAGTCCATGTGTTTATGCAACTGGAGTATTATTATGCGTGTCGGACATATCACGCATACTTGTGAATTATTTACGCATTAACTAGACAACATTATAGGGTTGAGAGTTTGACATATGTCATGGGACACATGGCACCTAAAATAGGACATGTGTCTCCACGGGTTATTTGACATGTGGCGACCCACTTGTGTTGGTTTTAGCTATAAATATGCCTCACACCCATACATTTGAGAGAGGTCTTCTTTGGAGAAAAGAGTTTTCTTATCTTGTTAGTTTTTAGAGAGTTTTAGAAAAGTGTTTTAAGAGTTTTTTTGAAATGAGTTTCAACACCTCCCACCTCTCCAAAAAACTACCACAATGAGTTTTTCGACGAATAGTACGAACCCACGAACTACGTTGACTTTGATTCCGACTATGCCAGATACGTAGGCGCAACCAAAGTTTTTCAAGTCAAACATGTACTAAAATCCTATATTTCCCCAAATTATACTTCTCTCTTACACATTGTAATCGTGTAAGTTGTGATTTACAATTATAGTGAAATAAAAGGTTTTGTCCCGATGGGGGATTTTTCCTGAAATTTGGTTTCCTTTGCATTCTTATTGCTTTATGATTTCATATCACTTATATGCATGTGTTATGACTGAATTAAAACTTGAGTTTCATTAAAACTGGTTTTGTTGACACATAATTAAAATTGGTTTTATTTTAGAAGTAGCATTTATTCCGCTGTAGCGCTCTTAAATTGGTATCAGGGCGGGTTACGCTAATTTATCGCGCGATCCTGATTTTTGCACGAACTTTTGTGCTAAAGCCAAGCCTGTTGAACTAAGTTATTGTGTTGTGATCCTAACTTTTCAAAAACTAGTTTAAAAATTGATTTTCTTAAGTATGGATTTTTGCGGTTTTGATGATTTTCGATGTCAACTTTTTGAAAAGAATAATTGGAAAATTCACAGGAACTCCTGCTTTATATCTTCTATTGAAAAAAATTCTAAGAGGTGATGGGATATGAGGGGATTGGTCACACGATAGAGGACTGTCCAAATTAAAGAAGATAGGGGTGGTATCGGCTTCGATGAGAGTGTCGCACCCATTCCCAAAGCCAACCCCACACGTGTAAGAGATCCTCATAAGGTTGTTAAGAGAAAGGAACATAGGGTTGTTGAGCGAGATCCACCTAGGATCATTAGGAGAGAGACACCTAGGAATTTAAGGAGAGCGCCACCTAGAAACTTTAGGAGAGGGTCGCCTTTAGGTAACACTCACCGCTCGATTTACACTTGCACACATTGTGGTAAGCAAGGTCATCATTGGTGTTTTTGTTACAAACTTTTAAAAAGACCTAAGAAGGTTAAAAAAATTAATTCGTCTCCTAAACCACCATACCTCGTTACACATTGATTTGGGTTAGGAAATCGAATTTAGAAGCTTATGGTTGTTTTGTTCACTACTTTCGTTTGCTTTCACGTGATTCACCCCATGTTAGGAACCGTGGTTGATCCTATTGGAGTTTGTCATACGCTTATTGTGCCTCTTAATATACCTTTGCTGGTGTTCTGACCTATTTATTGAGTTTACTATTTCGCTATTGTTTTGACAATGTATTGGATCTATCGGGTACTGTTTTAGGGAACTTTTTGCACTGGGCAACACTTTTTAATATTCTGGGAAAAATTATGAAAGTGTTTTTTATCATTAGACCGAGATTTAATGTCACAAGAAGCTGTCGTTTGAACGAAAATCATTCTCGTTCGAGCAACACTATACATTGTTTGAACGACATGTTTGGTTTTTTGCAGTTTTTTGTTTATAGTACCCTTTGTTCGTCTTCTTAGTTTTTTGGTACTGCTGGTTGCTTTTGGAATAATTTATATGCGGTTATTCTTAGTTTTCATGCTTAATTGCTAATACTTCATTATTCATTTAATCACACCTTCTTAGCTTATTGATTCAGTTGTGTGATTACTGTTTGCTAGCAAAGGATGTTTCTCATGTCGATATTATGCCTATTGCTATTGTGTACCATGTTTGTATTTATGGTTTTTATTTTTTGAAAAATAAAAAAATATTTTCATTTTATTGAAAAATTGAAAAAGACAAAAAGAGTTTTGTATTTTGTTTAAACCATATATGAATGAACATTTAGGATGAACGAGTCAGAATTTCATTCCATTTATCCATGTGACAACTTGATAGTGCTTTGAGATAACATATCATGTCATTAATGTGCTTTACAATGTTTGGAGTCATTGAGATGTTCTTAGTTTATACTTTCTACATGTTTGACTCATGATTTCCTTTATTACATACATGCATATATTTGTTTGATTATTGTACTTGTCTATCACATGTTGGTCGAGTGTTTTCATCTCAATCACGTCCTTAAAACGAACCAAGTGCAATAATATGAGAGTAATAAAAATAGTGCATGTAAAAACCATTGCCTATGAGGAATTTTTTAAATTTGAAAAAATGATGAGTGACACGGGAAAGGGCTGTGGGTGAATAACTATCACATCGTGAAATCCACCATTTGAAAAGAGCCCGCACAAACAATTAAGGCAATAAAAAGATGAAATATGCCAAAATTTGGACCAGTAGGTTTTCTCTAAGTTGAGAATTTAGTACCTCATTAGATATAAAAAAACATTGCATTATTATATATGAGAGAGTTTGGTTGGATGTGTATCAATGGGTATGCACGTCCTTCAAAAAATTCTCGAAGCAGCACTAAAAAGTTTTGAATCTTATTGGTGTAAAAATCACTTAGGCTTTTATTTGTTGATTTGATTTAGTCGATATAATCTAAATTCAACAATTATTACACCAAGGGATATTTTTTATATTCAATCAATAGGAGTACACTAATGCATCGTGCACATATGCTTGATTGAGTTTTATTCCCTATTGAATTTGTTCACACCCATTCATTCCATATCCATGATTTGGTTGTCTTAATGTTATTCATGGTGTGATTTTGGTAAAATTTTTGTGTGAAAAAATAAAAAAAAAATCAATCAAAAACAGTTTGTGGATCCTTGAGTATTTCCTCTACTTGCACGTAGTTTGTTCCATGTTTGATTTGCTTGTCGTGACACTCCATGTTTTGATTGTTTATTCATTTTCATGTCTATTTCGATCAAATAAAAAGGGGGAGAAATAATTACGGGAGATATTTGATTATATTGATTGATTTATTCTTATATCATTTCAAACTCGATGCGTCACAAAGGTATTTCGTATTTGCTTTGTCTCATGTGTGTAGGTACAAATAATTGATGATGATTATTGGATTGCACACCCTGATGATAAAAGCTTAAATATTTGAATTTTTGATGTTGAATACTTTTGAAGAAAAATTGAAAGACTTGCATTTCAAGTACCTGTTGACTTTTGGGTTCATACGAGGGTATTAGATTCGTATAGGCATTTTGATTTGATATTTCGGATTTTTTTTTATTTTGTACCGACATACACATAAGGGGAGATTTGTTAGGACATGATCTTATAAATGTCTGTTATCAGTTTAGTATGTTGTATACCGATACACTGTCGAAGAACGTTCAAGATTAAATATCGATACAGATCCGAATATCAATTTCTTCAACAATCAAGACTCTGCAAAATGAATATGGTAAAGAATATATTTTTATTCCATAATTATTCACTTTAATTTTGGGATGTTTTTCATAAAATATTTTCTAAGTCTTGGAGCGGAGCTTTAAATGATTTTATCAAATATACATTTTTATGAGTGTTTGAGGCGGTGCATTTAGAGAGGAAAAGATAAATGAAAAAGGCTTTAATTTTAACAATCTCGTTCGAACAACATTATATGTCGTTGAAATGACGGTGTGTCGCGCGATGTGTACCTGTCGTTCAACTGACATGTTGTCTCTCTTGAATGACCCATCACCTTAATTTCTTTATAAAAGAGTCTTTCCAACTCCGTTTTTCATAAGAATTCTTTTTCCATTCTGCAAACACTGAAAATCGGCAGAAAACTTTTGGCTTCTTCCTTTAAGGTTTAAACACATTGTTTTCAATTCACAAAATCGTCCCAATCTTTTATGAATTGTTTTGGAACCTAAGAATATAACTTTGCTATTGTTCAACTCTTTGTAGAGAGGATAAATCTACATCTAACTGAGGTCAAATTAGAAAGTGCTGCGGTATTCCTGTGCTGAAGATAGGACTGTGGTCTTTGATGTTCGCTATGTGTGGATCTTTACTGAAAACAGAACTGCATGTTCTTGAGGAGGAGCTACGATTGTTCATTTCCTGACAACACCGATCGACGCCTATGGGTATTCGTGTGTCAAAAATCTTTTTCATTGTAACCGTGTAAGTTGTGATTTACAATTATAGTGAAATAAAAGGTTTTGCCCATGTGGTGGACTTTTTCAGAAATTCGGTTTCCTTTGCATGCTTATTACTTTATGATTTCATATCACTTAGATGCATGTGTTTGGACTGAATTAAAACTTGGGTTTCATTAAAACTAGTTTTTTTGACACATAATTAAAATTGATTTTGTTTGAGAAGTCGCATTTATTCCGCTGTAGGGCTCTCAATGCCGGCACCAAGTTGATGGTCTGACATATCGCTATCCCCTATTTGGAAGTGAAGACAGTTGGGTTCCTCTGAATGTTGTTCCTCTTCAACTATCCAAGCAGTATTTGTCATCACATTAGAGTAATGATGAATTCTAATCAAATCCTGATGATGGTGGAAGATAGGTCATTCCTAAAGTGCTTTCTTGTCAGGGATAGTGATTGTACCAACTTTTCCCTTCTAATGTTGTAAATGAACTTCTTTGTATACTATAAGTTTATATAACAATAACTTTTTTGTGCAGTATGTTCTTTTGTATTTTTCCATCCCATTATGGCAAGCATCTGTTTTATTATCTTGTCTTACCTTTAAGGTTGTGTCGTAATGACATCTTAGGCCTAGAGAAACCTTTGGAAAAAAATACACTTAGTTTTTGGGCTAAAATTATCATAGTCTTCTCTCTTCGCTCTTTTGCAATGCCAACTTCAGTCCTCACAGCTTCCTCATTCAAACCCTGCTCGGAAATAGTGGTCCTTATATTCGACAAACGAATTTCCAAAGGAATAAAAACCTCCGTCTTATATGTTAGAGCAAAAGATGTTTCCCCAGTAGGTCTTTTGGGTGCAGTATGATATGCCCATAGGAGTTGAGGAAGTTCATCCGCCTAAGTTCCTTTCATCTTATCTAATCTCTTTTTGATGTCGTTAAGCATCTTTTTTTTGGAAGCCTCAGCATTTTCATTACGCTGGGCAAAATCCACAGAGCTAAAGTGATGCTTGATGCCATTGATATCGCATAAACCTCGAAACGTTCCACTCTCAAACAATGTGTCATGTCTGTGATGATCACGATGGGTACGCCAAAATATGTTAAAATGTTTTTCCTGGTGAATATAATCATGTCGGTATCTCTAATGTTTTCTAGTGGCTCTGATTCAATCCACTTGGTTATGTAATATGTGCCGACTAAGAGATATTTATGATTTCTTAGTTCTGTTGGGAGTGTCCTTAAAATATCCAAATCCTACTAGCCTCCTGATGGATCATAGGGAGACCTTTTGGCATTTCTTGCCCTTATGGATGTAATAAGTTGTGTCTTTTTTCATATATGGACAACATTACCCTTACTTGATTTCTCGAGAGGCAAGAGATCTTCTTCTAGTGTGACTTCCACAGATTCTATCGTGTAGTTTGTATGAAACTTAACTGATGTCATTTGGCTTTACTCATTGGAGGTGGGGACCAGTGAAGGATATTTCAATAAAATTTTCTATTGGATGATAGATAAAATTTTATGGCTTTGAACCTCACTTGGTAGTCTTGATATTTATCCGACAATAGGATGTCAATTTCTAGATAAACGATTATTGGGTACATCTAGCTAGGACCTTTTGTATGGAGAGAACCTATTTGGCTACCACGGGCTTTGAGATGTTGGTCCTGGCAAAAATTCCACTTCAATATTTTTTTTTCAATTCAGAGTCCACCACCGAGGTTAAAGGTGCTAAAGCATATACATGGCTATTAGGTGGGGAAATGTTGAATATGTACTCACTTAAATTTTGTCATCAAATAATGAGCCACATGTAATTACATTGCCATTTTTCCATACTTGCCATTGATATCTCTCGTTACTTAGTTGGATAGAATTTGAATCACAATATATATCAAGGTGGTTTGGCCCATCGATTCATCTTTGCATAGTCCATCGATGAGGGCTTCGTATTTAGCTTCATTGTCGGATGCCTCAAAATCAAAGTCTAATTCATTGCTGAATAATGACACTCTGTAGTGAGACGAGCACAATCCTTACTCTTGCCCCCTTAGAGTTGGATATATATTACACACACAATGTCAATTTTCTGGATTGTCCAATCTCTTGACTTCTCAATTGATCAACAATCTGTTGGTCACTAAGGCCATTTTTCCTCCAAATTCTGTGATGAAATCAGCCAACACATAACCCTTAATTATCGTTCTTGGTTGATGTTGTATATCAAATCTTCCAAGTTCGATCGACCATTTGGACATATGTCCAGAGAGGTCTACCTTTTGAAAAATGACTTTGGGGGAAAAGGAAGTGATAATTGTGATTAACAGAGCAACAAAGTAGTGTTTTAATTTGCGTGATGCGATGACCAAGGAATAGGCCAATTTTTCTAGTGGAAAGTAGCATTTCTAGGAATCTACGAATATTTTGTTGATGTAGTAAATGGGGGATTGGCATCCCTCTCTTTATCCAACTAAGTTTAAACTGACTTCATGGCTTGAAATTTCTAGGTAAAGATTAATAGGTTCTCCTAAATCTGGGATAGTTGGAAAAGGGGATTTCCTCAGATAAGACTTGATTTCTTCAATGGCTTTTAACCTTCTTCATTCTAGGTGAGTAATTTTTCCTTCTTCAAAAGATGAAAAAGACGGTCAACATAGTTTAGAAAACTTTATGATGAAATAGTTAAGGGATTCTAAGATCCCTAACACCTTTAGAATCTCACGTATTGTATTTAGAGGGATGACATTATTGATCATGACTATCTGGTCAGGGTTGGCCTCAATGCCCATTTCCTGATTAAATACATTAGAACTTTTCAAATTACACCCCAAAGGAGCACTTGGCCATACTGAACCTCATTCTCTAATCCATGATTATCTCAAAAGGCTTTGAACTTGATCTTTATGAGCACGTCATTAATATATACTTCAATCTTTTCTCCCAACTGTTGCTTACACAATCTTATAACTAATCTTTGGTATGTGGTTTCTGCATGTTTAAGGCACCTTATAACAACAGAGGCCTAGAGCCATTATAAATTAGGTTTTATATTAGTCGGGATCAAACAGGGGGATCTGATGATTTCCTTACTAGAAAACTCATTCGCTCATGATTGGTTGTGGCATCGACTAGTTATTGATCATAGGTAGAGAGAAACAATCTTCGGAGCAGGCCTTGTTGAGGTTAATGAAATCCACGCGCACTCCTTTCACTTGTCTTTCCCTTTTTTACCACCACCTAGTTAAAGATCCACTTTGGGAATTAAACCTCTCTGATTGACCTTATGTCCAGAAGTTTCCCTACCTCTGTCTCCACTGCCTTTACTTTTTCCAAGGCAATTCGGTGAGACTTTTATGTGATCATTAGATGTGTGGGATTAACATAAAGTCAGTGGAATGAAACTTTGGGATCGATTCTAGGCATATCATATCGATTCCATGCGAATACATCTTGATTTTTCTTCAAAAAAGAAATTATTTCCTGCCTCTCCTGCTCAAATAGTGTGGTGCTGATCAGAAAATTTGTTTGGTTATGCCCCATCAAAATTTGTTTCCTCCAATTTCTTTATGAACCTATCTATGGTGTTGACTCTCGCATCTTCAACCCCTGGTCTTCCATACTTTAGTTGCTATTTGAATAACTCTTTTCCATCTTGATATGTTTTAGGAACATTTTCCTTTTCTCCTTTATTTTCTTTTTTTGGGTTTGATGGGTACGATAAAATATTTTCAAGTGATGGCCTAATTTCCTTTGATGTCCATTATTCTTTGCTTTGTAATGCATTTGAGTTTTTGGTGATAAATGAAAGGAACAACCTCCATCATGTGTAGTCATTCTCTTCTAAGAATGGCCTGATAGGGCGATTCAATATCTATAACCAATAACTCAATTAATTTAGAGATATTACCGTCCCTAATTGGTAAGACCACTTTCCTCATTGGCGTACTCAATTTTCTAGCGAAACCGACTAAGGGAACATTTACTTCCTTCAAGTCTTCCATATATTGTTTGAGCTTGTGAAAAAGTTCCAAGTACTTGACTTCAGATGAACTCCATTGATCGACAAGTAGATTATCCACGTCCCTGTTTGTAATCCCGAGGGTTATTACTAGCACATCATGGTGTGGGGTACTTATTCCGATCAAATCATCTTTCGTGAAGACTATATGCTTATTGTAATCTATATCGTTTGGTTTTGTGCGATTGCCATCTTGGCTTTTGGCAGGGTTAATTTAGAAGGCCTCCATAACTACAGTGACCTTCCTGAGATCCATCTGAATTATTTTTCCCTGGATTTTGTTAGATAAGAAGAACTTTAGATAATGACAAATTCGTACACCATTTATTTATAAAAAAACATTATCTATTTTTGGGTCAGTCCTAGTGATGACCTGGTCAGTTTTGTTCCCAACGTATTCATTCAAATACCCTTCCTGGGCCAACTATTCCAGATAAGATTCGAGGGCCTTGCGATTCTCTGTCTTGCATCTATTCTCCTTGTGGTAGGCGCACCCAAGATCATTATTACTTGTGCTCGGATTTTAACCCATCTTCTTTGGCGAATCGAGGAATTGTTGGTCCTTGATCTTGCCTAAGATTTTGTAGATTAGTTCTTTGAAAACCCTATTTATCGGTTGGAAATCCTTGGATGGGTTTTCCTTTCCACCATTTTTGGATCCTCCGTTCTTATTTTTTCCTTCTTTCTCAGGGGTGATCTCATTGTCGTTTCCTTTGGTCGCTTTTGCACGACATTATCGACTTGGATGAGGGCGACCACATCTTCATTGAGATAATTTTTAATGCGCTACATAAAATCATCGATGGTGACTACCACTTTCTTGGTGAAGGACTAGTTCAACAAGGAGTTATAGGGAAGGATTATTTTTAATGCTATGCTAACCTGCTTCGAGCAATCTTTGACCTCATTAAAGGTTTTTTAGTAGTGCCTGGCACAAATCTCGTAAAGTCTCCTGGGGTTTATTTCTCGTGGCGAGGAGAGAATCCATCCTCTTTGGGTGTGAACTTCTTGTTATAAAGTGAGTTGTTGAGGCCTCTGCGAGTGACATAAAGTTCTTAACTGACCAGTGGTGAAGCTTTTCAAATCACTTTTGGGTGACATTTCATAGGTTGGATGGGAATATATGACACACGAGGGTGTCATTACGGTAGGGTCATCGCTTGCGCATATTGATGCACTTAATCTATGGGATCGATCTTTTCACCTTATATCTTGAACCTTAGGGTTATGAACTTATTTCGGGGATCTTCCTCCTCAATCTCCCTTGAAAAGGGGGACTACATCTGAGTGATGAGTGATCTCCTTATCATCCTCTTAGTAGATAGAGACCATTGTTAGGTGAGTATAGATCCATTTCTCTCCGGACCAGACTTCAAATATCACGCCTATGATTCCCTTCATCTTAGTTTTGCCTTGTCAAATGGATTTCATGCTCCGAATGATCATGTTCTTCGTGATAAATACTTCCTCAATTGCGAGTTTTGCTCGTTTGAGGGCTAAGCATTTGACCATGACATTTACGATTAATTCCACAGAGCTCTCGATCAATATTTTCCAAGAATCATTAGAGATGTGCATTTCCTCCACCTGGTGTCATGTTTCTTCCTTTTGTTGATGGAGTCATTGTTCATAGGCATATAGTTTGGCGTAAATTCTTCGTATCTATTCCCATAAAGTAGGCACTTTTATCACTCCGTGCGATGTAATTTAGGTGAATTTATATAGTATTATTACCACTGACCCATTTTTGTGAGTACATCTTGTTTCATATATTTATCTTGCATTTTATAGGTATTTCATGCACACGAAAGCATGAGAAAAACCGAAATAAGAACTAAAAAGCAAAGAAGGAAAGTCAAGGGAATTCAAGTAATTTTAGAATCGGAATCCGAATACGGAGCCTAAAAGAAGTTAAAGATCTTGATCTCACGAAAACACTTATAGAAACGACATCAAAATCCGAGTTGAGGTTAAATAGTTATGAACCAATGAAGATGAGAAGAAAGCTAGCAACAAAGTTGTAATTTATTGAAGACCAAAGTGATTTGGTTCCAAAGTGAACCAGTTCGGATATCTGGCACAATTTTTTTACTTATCCACTTAATTTTGAGCGTTTTGTTTTGTTAAAAGGCTTGTAAAAAAAGACATAAGGATATGAACACATTATTCTAGGGGTATTTAGGCAGTTAGGACTTAATTTTTGAGAACAAAAAAAGAGGGAAGAAATTTAGGAGATTAATTATTCATCAAATTCGCATGATTTTGGATCTTTCTCAAACTATTATTCAGTATAGTATATCTTCTTCCCCTTGTTCTTGATTATTTGTTATTTTTCTAGTGTTCTTGATAGGTTCTATGCTTTATAATCAATTCTTTCATGCTTAAATATAATTCCATCATGATTATAATTACATGCAATATAGAAATCTCGTTAATTAGTAGCAGCGCCATGTACGGCTAGGTTTTTAATGGTTGGGATGCATGAACCCAACCTAAAGTGTTTTCCATAGATATAAAACATCTTCTAGAATTGAACGAGTAATTGAAAACGCGATATGTTTTTAATATAACCATTGTAGAACTTTTAACACGGTTTCTCCTAGGTAACCAGAGTATTTAAGAATGAGATGCACGTATTGAAAATCTTGTCACGCACCTAAATTTAAATCTTGGCTATTTATCATGTGGATTAATTTTCCTGTAAATGTAATTCTTGAAAGAACTTAAAGGTTTGTTTTTAATTAAACACTTAGTTCTTGATAAGTTTTGTATCCGGAGAAATTACTCAAGTTTGGTGGATTGTATCCCAATCTTATCTTTCTCTAATAAGTTACACACTTATTCTTTAGTCTTGCATGCGTAGCTAATTTAGTCAGGAATTACTTTGCATTGATTAGAAGTAGAATAATTATCCAACAATCATCACCATGTAATTACCCTTAATTTTGAGTAATTGATTTTATATAATTTTGCCACGTGAGATGATTATATAAAATTGTGGAAATTGGAGTAAATATTATTTTAAGTGATTTAAGAGATAATAATTTCGTGAGTTTTGCATATTTACCATGAAGAGAAGGTAAATAGCGTCATGTTATGTTTTATTGCGTCGTTGTGCTTTAAGCGACAGTTAGGGCATATATTTCAATTGGATCATTATTAATGAATTAACATGACGTTGGAACATGAAATATTGTACGATATTTCGGATGCAATTTTGAGGGTGCAGTTAGTCCTGAAGTAGTCGAGACAGTCAAAATAAGTGCCATATTGTATTTTTGAGTCCTGGGCACTTTTGACAGGTTATATATCAATTATGTTGTTACGAGTCATTTTAATGGTGTATAAACATTTAAAGATGGTAATTACTGTTAAGTGCCCAATTAAGTCTTCCAACCCTCTTATTTCCCAATTATATGTTTTAAACTTAGAGAGAGAGTTAGAGAGGAGAGAGAGAGAGAGAGAGAGATTGGGAGAAAAAATGGAGAGAAAAGAGAAAATTGGAGGTTTGGAGATGGAATCATTGCTAGGGAAGATAATCCGTGACTACAAACTTGAGGCAAGTTTCTAACTTTCTAGTGTATGATTTAATGTCAATAAATTGTATTGATGGTTGTGAAATTGTGAGATTGGAACAAATTGTGCGTTTTGAGAAAATTGGTGCTTAAAACTTTGAAAATGGTATTAGATTTGATTTAAGTTCGTTTTAGTAGGTCTTGTTTGCTTAGAAATTATTTGGGTATAATAAGTTGAGTTGGTTGAGATTTGAAGAGAGAAATTTGAGTTTTGGGAATTTAGGGTTCATAATCCCATAGCCCAAACTGGACAATATGACCAGGGCGAATCGATTCGCCACTTAGCGAATCGATTCGCTAATAAGGAAGGATATAGGTCTGAATAGCTGAATCGATTCAGGTTAAGGACAAATCGATTTGGGTTGAGACAAAAGGTTGGTTTTCTCAGCCGAATCGATTCATTTTTGGGCTAATCAATTCACTATCAGGGGCGAATCGATTCGGCCCTAGGCGAATCGATTCGGAAACCCTGCTGTTTTATAGGATTTTTCCAACTTAGATTTTAGTCATTTTCTTTTAGGTTTAAGGATTATGAACCTTCTCTTGGGAAGTAATAAAGAGTATTAGGGTTTTATATTAGGGATATGAATACCCTAAATTAGTGTGGGGGTAAAATGGGCTTAATTCGGGGGTTATTTAATAGAAGTTAGCGTTGTTCCATCTAGTGATCTAGCTTTGAACTAAAGGAGAATTGGAAGATATGGTTTAGGACTTTTGGGAGACTAGTACTGAGGAAAAATTACCAGTGGTAGCCTATGGACTTTCATTGAAGTTTTGGAAACTAGTGTGAGGATAATTGTACTTCGTCACATACATTATTAATAAAACATGACTTCGTGAATAATAAATGTATATTTTAAATTGGCACATAATTGCTAAGCATAAATGATTTTGAGAATGTAAAAAAATAAGTGAATGTTTTAAAAGGGGAATAACTTGTAAATGATAATTTGCATATACACACTCTAAATTGCTATCATAGGGGAATTTACGCTCATGAGGTGAAGTCCCCTGGCTAGTGAATGCAGGGTGAATATAGTCCTCGACCATAGGACCGGTTATTATATTGTGTGATTATTGTTCGAAGTGAGGTAATTCTGGGTGTGGTTATGACTCACTGTCGAAGGTATATGGCCGCTTCCCGACGTCACGTGATGTAGGATGCCCTGGTTGTCTTGGTGATAGTCCCTGAAAGATGATAGACATTTAGGGTCGCATCCAATGGGGGTACCCGAAAGAATGGTCTTAGAATCGTTATATGATGTGACTATAACTATTCTTAGTAAAGTGGAACTTGTAATGATGGTAAAGCATTTTGTGAGATAAACTACTTTTAAATATGTTTCCTAGAGAGAAAATGGAATTGTGAAGTTAAATTGTGTAAAACTAAACTGGTGAAGCATTTTGTGAAATACATTGCCTTAAATATGTTTACTAAAGAGAAAAAGGAACTGTGCATTTAAGTAGTGTAAAAACGAAATGAAATCTCATTAAGTGAAACTTAGATATTTTTCGCATGCGAAAATGAATATTGTTCGTTGTTATTGATATTGCGTTAGGTTGTGCTTTTAGACTGAGAGGTGATAAATCTTATCATTATTTGTGAGAGCAAGTTAAGTTTATGATTGATGATAAAATATTCATAACTTTCATGCATTTTATCCACATGGTGATCATATCAAACTGGGACCTGACCCGTCTATATCTCTTTGTTTTGCATGAATTCTATATTCGCCCAGGTGCTCCGCCGCAAGGACACCCGTATTGACCTCTCCATCACGATTGTTCTGGAGCTATAACATATTGCGAATGTTGTAGGATATTCATTATAGACGCTTCTATCTTTTGTGCTCTAGCTATGATCAGTTTACATATTCGGGTGTGTTGCCCAAGTTTTATACACGTTTAATATAATGTGATATTTAATTTTAATATTCCGTGTAACCTACATGTAATGGTCTGTTAACCGACAACTTATTTGGTTATTACATTGTGCATAATTGTTATACTGTTATTCATTTGTTTTGATATCCACCTTCCTTTCAAATTGGTTTGTCTAAATAATTTTCTTCAAACTTACAAATATAAATTTTGACACTCCATTTTCTAAAATAATTGGTGGTTATCTCGTATACTTATTTTGACGATAGTGATGCCAAGAATGGACCATATATGATTCCTGTAATTATTGGAGTATCGAGCTAGCCACCTCTTATTTTAATAAGCGGGTTGTCGTAGATGGTATCAGAGCATCAGGTTCTAGTGTCCTTCGTAATCTGTGCTGACGTACTATGCCTTCAGCGTTGCTTTTGATTTGATGTAGAGCCATAGGGTTATGATTGTTGATTTATCTTCTGAGATGTCATTCTCCTGCCATAATGTAAGATGTTAATAAATATTTTGCGCGGTAGTTCAAGATTCGTGTGATGGTTGGAAAAAGACGATCAGGGAAGGCCGTTATGAGGACACGAGGAGACGAGGCTTAGTTAAAATTGTAAATCAAAGTCGGGGATGAGGACAACATTGGAGGTTAATCCCTCTGTGGAATTTTCTTAGATTGCTATAATGAATACAAGGGTACAGTAGCTATAATTTCCCAAGTATCGCTACTAGAAGAGAGTGATACTAAACATGGATTACTTAGTGAAGTTAAATTGGGAAAATGTTTGAAACGTCCTCGATAAGGATCATACGTTGAGGTTAATTCATGTGGAGGTAGTGTAGCTTCATTCGGTTGAAGGATTGGTCTCAAAAGCTTTGGTTTAGAGAGGGGTATAGGAATACCCAGATGTGAAAATTTAAGGAAAATTTTTCCACCAATTGGAGAAATGTTGAAAGGGTAGGAACGTTAGTCCCCATATTTGAAGGGGCAGGATGTTTTGCTCTTAGAGGAACTTTATGGATGGTTCTAACAACAAGTTCCTTTGTTATATCATAAATGTAGAGAATGAAACTTTTCAAGTATTCCTAAGAGGATCAGTCAGAGGCCCACAGTAAGGAAGAGATATACGATAGGGGAAACTTTGCACCGAAGTAAGGTAGGTACAAGGAAGAAAGTGTCCTTTAATGAAATGATAGGCTCATTAGTAAGTATTGTTAACACTTATGGAGAAGTCATGTTCGTGAAACCTCTTTGGTGGACTTCCACCCAAGGAGATTCATTGAAATAAGGCAGTTAAGGTCGGTAGTATGTTTTCCTTTGCTGAGGGAGTTAAGGGAACTACGAGGTTGATTATCAGGATCGAGGCTATGGAGCCTTAGATACTGAAAACTTTAACATGGTTATGGTGGCCAGAGATGGGGAATGATTGTGATGGGTAACATAGAACCACATACTTTGATGTTTTCCGGTAGGAGTTAAAGGACAAGAATAGGGTGCCTAGATGGGTCATTGATTGAAGTAGTTTTTGGTACAGATAGAACAAGAGTACTGTATCTGGGAACAATGTGGAGCAGTCAGGGTAATTAGCAAGAATGTTGTTGTGAGTTTCGCCTTGGAGTAGGGAAGTGTGTTATGTGTGGCAAGATTTAGCCCCAGTATCTTATTAACCCTAGATTCGAGTGTGTAATTAGAGCTTTGTGGCAGTATTTCTATTAATATAGAGGATATATCTATATGTTTTCCATGGTGGTGAGGTTCTATTTTATTGCATTCATTGTAAGTGGGTGTTGATATTTTAAAATTTTGTTTGGTTTGTGCTACTCGTTTTGTCTGTGTTATACGAGTATAAAATTATTTGATTTGAGTTATAGAAAACTTATGATTGTGAGACTATCATATATGTGGTTCCAGAGTGGAACTAGTTATTCTATAATATCTCTCCTGGATATGGGTTGAGACTTTATTGTGATGATTCGAGGTATGTATGAATTGTTGTTGTACCTATTTTATTGCTAACATATCTTTACGATCAACAAAGTTAAGTAGTAGTGTATCAGAGGGGTTTCTTGTTTGGATTTCGCTTACGAGACACTCCACGCATGAACCTTAACGACATTGGGAGTGGAGAGATGTTACTTTATATTATGATGTTGGTTTTGATGGTTTTAGCCGAGAACGTGATTGATTAAGGGCTGATAAAAGGTTGATGTGCCGTGCAGAAGTAGTGGAAATATTTCTCTCACCTGATATATATGTGGGCGAGACAAAGATAAGTAAGTCGGATTGAGGCTTATAGCCAAGCCTTGATGAGAAGGTAAATTTAAATGGATATATATGTTTGGGAAAAATATTCGTAACACTTTGCAAAAAGAAGGTGCCCCGATTAGTTATATTTTTCATCTCGTTCAAACGGCAGGAAATAGAGGTAGAAGCGCGTTAGTAGGGTCACGATTTAAGATTTTTAGCAATCCCTATTGTGTGCCTTAGGCCATTATATATTGATAATCGATAATGTGAGGTAGTAGTGTAACGGGAGGGTTTATCGTTTGGATTTTTATTTGCGAGACGTCCCACACATGAAACCAAACGAATGTCAAAAATTGAGAAAGGTCTTGGGCACTAGGGACATAGTTAGTATAATACTTATTTCATGTGGGTAGAAAAATGCATCAACCTTAAGATTATTAGGAAGTAAGGACAATGGGGCATGTGGTGTTGTTTTAGGAATGTCGTTGTGAGTTAGGCATGAGAAGATTGGTGGACTGATTTTAAGAAGGATTGGGTTTCCAAGAATAAGGAGTATGGAATCTTGAATAACTCGAGACGCCAACCCAAGAAGAATGTGAGTCCCATCTCTAGAGAAAGTGTTATTTCTATGACCTAGCTTTTGATAAGATGAAGGAAAAGTTGACTCTTAATCCTAAATTAGTGTTTCCAAGTTCGGGAGTGGACTATTTAGTTATTACCGACGAGTCTCCGCAAAGAAAGGGGCAGTGTGTTACTATAGGAACATGGGACCATTACTTACGTATTTTGTGGCTCGAACCCCGTAAGGAGAACTATCCCATGAAAGAATAAGAGCACGCCAAATAGAGTTTGCATTAAAGATGTGGAGGCACTACCTCCTAGGAGGGGAATTAAGTCTTTTTACGAACCACAAGTCGATACAATGTTTGTTCTTACAGAAAGATCAAATTGTGCGGTGGTTGGACATTGTAAAAGACTATCAATTTGATATTCATTATCACCGAGGAAAGGAAAAAAAAATGGTAGCGGACATGCTGAGTAGAAAATCCGTGGGGGAAAACTAACAAAGTCATGGAAAGCCCAGTGGAAGGAGATTAACTAGGAAGATGCTATTACAAGGGCGTTTATATCAGTGTTGATCGTTACATCTGCTATTAAGATGGGAGTTGTGGAAAAGAAAGGAAGGGAAATTTATGAGTTTGTCACCCTATGCACCACTTGTCAATTGTTGAATGTGGACCATTGGTAACCGCTTAGATTGTTATAACCGTTAGAAATACCAGTGCGTTAATGGGAGAGTTTATCCATGATTTTTAATCACCGGATTACCAATGCTATAAAGCCGTCATGAGTACGGATGGATGATAATATGGAGTTTATGAAACCTTATGGGGTACCTATCAATATAGTGTCGGACCGAGATAAGATTTTGGTATCCCATTTCTAATGAAGTTTCCAGGAAATAATGGGGATCGATTAAAGTTGAGTACCTTCTACCACCCGCAAACAAATGGAAAAAAATGGGGAGAGCCAACAAAATGTAGAAGGCCATACTTTCGATGTGCATACTTAACTTTTTGGACAATGGGAGAAAAATACTCTTCTGGTCGAATCAGTAATCCATACTGGGTATGGCACCGTAGGCGGCATTGTATAGTAGGACGCGTAGATTACCTACTTGTTGGTTGGAAGTAGGAGTCAATAAGCTTCTTAGACCTAAAATGATCCAAGAAATCTTTTCAAAGACTGAGTTCATTCAAAACCTCTTATGAGTTGCCCAAGATGGTTAGAAGGGCTATGGCGACGTGAATAGATGTCTTGTAAAATTTGAGGTAGAGAATCAAATTTAATGCGGTAGGCCCGATAGTTCATATGAGAACAACCGATCATTATTGTAGGGTACCCATGGTCCAAGTCCCGCGGGGACATCACAATGCCAAGGAATTTACTTGGGAACGAGAGAATGATATTTGATAAATGTGCCCCTAGTCTTTTTATGAGTTACACCTGAATTTTGAGGGAAAATTTCCCTTATAGGGGGGGGGGGGGGGGAGTTTGTAATAAGACTTACTTTTGAGTAATTGATTTTATATAATTTTTTCATGTGAGATAATTATATAAAATTATGGAAATTGGAGTAAATATCATTTTAAGTGATTTAAGAGATAATAATTTCCTGAGTTTTGCATATTTACCATCAAGAGAAGGTAAATAGCATCATGTTATGTTTTATTGCGTCGTTGTGCTTTAAGCGACGATTATGGCATATATTTCAATTGGATCATTATTAATGATTTAATACGACGTTGGAACATCACATATTGTACGATATTTTAGATGCTATTTTGAGGGTGCGGTTAGTACTAAAGTAGTCGAGATAGTCAGAATAAGTGCCATATTGTATTTTTGAGTCCTGGGCACTTTTGACAGGTTATGACTCAATTATGTAGTTATGAGTCATTTTAATGGTGTATTAACATTTAAAGATGGTAATTAATGTTAAGTGTCTGATTAAGTCTTCCAAACCTCTTATTTACCAATTATATGTTTTACACATAAAGAGAGAGTTAGAGAGAAGAGAGAGATCTTGGGAGAAAAAATGTAGAGAAAAGAGAAAATTAGAGATTTGGAGCTGGAATCAATGCTACGGGAAGAGAATCCGAGACTACAAACTTAAGGCAAGTTTCTAACTTGCTAGTGTACGATTTAATGTGAATAAATTGTATTGATGGTTGTGAAATTGTGAGATTCGAACAAATTGTGGGTTTTGAGAAAATTGGTGCTTAAACCTTTGGAAACGTGTTAGATTTGATTTAAGTTTGTTTGTGTAGGTCTTGTTTGCTTAGAAATGATCTTGGTATAACATAAGGTGAGTTGGTTGAGATTTGAAGAGAGAAATTTGAGTTTTGGGAATTTAGGGTTCATAATCCTGTAGCCCAAACTAGGCAATCTGACCAGGGCGAATCGATTCGCCCCCTTAGCGAATCGATTTGTTAATAAGGAAGGCTACATGTCTGAGGAGCCGAATCGATTCAGGTTAAGGATGAATCGATTCGGGATGAGATAGGAGGTTGGTTTTCTCAGTCGAATCGATTCATTTTTGGGCGAATTGATTCGCTACCAGGGGTGAATCGATTCGTACCTAGGCGAATCGATTCAAAAACCCTGTTGTTTTATAGGATTTTTCCAACTTAGATTTTATTCCATTTCTTTTAGGTTTAAGGCTTAGGAACCTTCTCTTGGGAAGTAATAAATAGTATTAGGGGTTTATATTAGGGAGATTAATACCCTACATTAGTGTCGGGGTAAAGTGGGTTTAATTCAGGGGTTATTCAATAGAAGTTAGCATCGTTTCATCTAGTGAGCTAGTTTCGGACTAAGGGAGAATTGGCTGATATGGTTTAGGACTTTTGGGAGACTAGTATTAAGGAAAAATTACCAGTGGTGACCTATGGTTTTTCTTTGAAGCCTTGGAGACTAGTGTGAGGATAATTATACTTCGTCACCTACATTATTAATAAAACATGACTTCGTGAATAAGAAATGTATATTTTAAATTAGCACATAATTGCTAAGCATAAATGATCTTGAGAATGTAAAAAAAAAGTGAATGTTTTAAAAGGGGCATAACTTGTAAATGATAATTTGCATGTACACACCTCTCTAAATTTCTATTATAGGGGAAGTTACGGGCATGAGGTGAAGTCCCCTGGATAGTGAATGCAGGGTGAATATAGTCCTCGGCCTTAGGACTGATTATTATATTGTGTGATTATTATTCGAAGTGAGGTAATTTCAGCTGTGGTTATGAATCACCGTCGAAGGTATATGGCCGTTTCCTGACATCACGCTATGTATGATGCCTAGGTTGTCTTGGTGATAGGCCCTGGAAGTTGATAGCCATTTAGGGGCGCATCCAGTGGGGGTACCCGGAAGGATGGTCTTAGAATAGTTATATGATGTGACTATAACTATTCTTAGTAAAGTGGAACTTGTAATGATGGTAAAGCATTTTGTGAGATAAACTGCTTTTAAATATGTTTCCTAGAGAGAAAAGGGAACTATGAATTTAAATGGTGTAAAACTAAATTGGTGAAGCATTTTGTGAAATACATTGATTTAAATATGTTTCCTAAAGAGAAAAATGAACTGTTCATTTAAGTTGTGTAAAACTGAAATGAAATCTCAGTAAGTGAAACTTAGATATTTTCTCATGCGAAAATGAATATTGTTCATTGTTATTGATATTGTGTTAGGTTGTGCTTTTAGACTGAGGGGTGAGAAATCTTATCATTATTTGTGAGAGCAAGTTAAGTTTATGATTGATGACAAAATGTTCATAACTGTCATGTATATTATTCACATGGTGATATATCAAACCGGGCCCTAACCCGTCTATATCTCTTTGTTTTGCATGAATTCTATATTCGCCCAGGTGATCCACTGCAAGGACGACCGTATTGACATCTCCATGCCGATTGTTCTGGAGCTATAACATATTGCCGATGTTGTAGGATATTCGTTATGGACGCTTCTATCATTTGTGATCTATCTATGATCAGTTTACATATTTGTGTGTGTTGTCCAAGTTTTGTACCTGTTTAATATAATGTGATATTTAATTTTAGTACTCGGTGTAACTTACTTGTAGTGGTCTGTTAACCGACAACTTATTCGGTTATTACATTGTGCATAATTGTTATACTGTTATTCGTTTGTTTTGATATCCACCTTCTTTTCAAATTTGTTTGTCTAAGTAATTTTCTTTAAACTTACAAATATAAATTTTGACACTCCCTTTTTAAAATAATTGGTGGTTATCTTGTATACTTTTTACGACAGTGATGCTAAGAATGGACCATCTATGATTCCTGTAATTATTGGAGTATCGGGTTGGCCACCTATTATTTTAATAAGAGGGTCGTCACACACCGTTTCTTTTATCTTCTTGAGTGAGTTTTTAGGTGTAATCGTCTTTCCTAGTCGTCATCACGAGATATCGTCTTAGTTCTTGAGTTCGATACCCGACTTCCTTGATTTTATTGCTTAAGCAGCCGACTTGCACTTGAGAGGTAATTCACATGCACTAGAGACATTTTTTGAGTCTTGTCAAGTTTTAGCACTGTTGTTGGGGATTAAGTAGACACTATGTTGGGTAGAATTACTCTGAGAATTTAACTATCATCCTTAAAAAGCCAAAAAAATAAATAAAAAAAATTGATAAAAATAAAAAAATAAAATCAGAAAAATTCAAAAACATTCAAAAAATATTCCCTTGTCCTTTAAATGAAAAATACTCCATCCAATCCCACTCCTACTCATCATATGATACAAAAAAATCCCATAGTAGAATTTGATCTCTATCACCCACACACTCCAAATGCTCCAAATTTTTGGGTCCTACCTCATACACTGCACAAGTCCATCACCAGTCACACTATGAGTCACACATCTAGGGTGTCAGATGAGGATACCGAGTCTTTATGTGGGGCATAATGTTTGACAATGCTAGTTTCAAGCGGGTGATGGAGTTATGTCGCATTTCCCTGTAAGAGACCTCTTATACACCGAGTGAACCATCGCTCCAGGTTGCATTATTTCATTTTAGGAATGGGATGATTCAGATTCTCTTTACATTCCATGGTATGTAGAAGGGAAAGCCCTACCTCGACATTAATGAGTTTGACGAGGCGCGCGAGACTTTGTATGACCAAATGTTCACCCAAGATGTAATACGTCACAAGATTTTCCCCTTCTCCCTGAAGGATAATGATAAGATGTGGCTTTGGTTCCTCAAACCGAGCTCGATAGCCACTTGGAGGGATATGCAAACTAATTTTCTCCAAAAGTTTTTTCCCACACATATGACCGATTCTATTAGGGATCAAATTCATACCTTTAGTCAAAACAATAATGAGACTTTTTGATAAAGTTTGGGAGAGGTTCAACGAGTTAATCAACATGTGCCCTCACTACGATTTTGAGAAGTAGGGACTCATATCCTACTTTCATTATGAGTCAAGATGAAGTTCCAAAAAACTTGTTGAAAATATGTACCCTGGAGAGATATTAGGGTTAGACACGAACTATGTGGAGTCCCACTTTAATTATGTCGCCAAGACTACTCAAGAGTGGGACACATCAGATCCAAATACCCAACCCAAAGATAGACACATGGCCACGACTCCTTCCGTGTTCGGCCTTTATCAATTGGACAAGGAAGCCGAACTAAATCTTCAAATCAATCAACCATCCAAGAGGTTAGAAGATGTGGTTGAAGCTAGGGGATAGACGTATCCAACTCCACTCGAGAGAGGAAATGTGCGATATTTATGAGGCGGGATATTTAACTAAGGTCTGTCCGACAATACCCACCTATAAAGTGATGCTCTAAGAGAAAGTTGAGAGGTGGTGGGAACCTATAAGGGTAATTTAAATTCCCCTCATAGGGTTTCATACAATCCCTTGTGGCTAAATAATCTAGGTTTTAGTTATGGGAAACCAAACACAATGATAAACCTGAATACTCATGTTGCCTAACAACTGCCACCATTCCCACCTTACTAGCAAGCTCCACCTAGGCGACCACCACCTCATGCGCCGTATATGATACCACAGTGTAAGAGTCTCGAGGACACTTTAAACTAGTTCATGTAAAATCATTGAGCGATAAACGCTCAAAACGCAAAAAAAAATCGACTAAAAGGCGTGGTTGTCTAAGTTGCAATGTTCCTTAAGTGTCCAAGAGAAAGGAAAGTTTCTCTACCAAAGTCCAAAGATCTCCCCAAGGTCAAAATTGTATTATCTCTAATACAGACGAGCACAAAGAGTAATGTCAAGCAGTTACCACTTTATGTAGTGGGAGGGTTGTTGTCTTGTCACTTCTCCCACATGACAATAAAAATTACATGGAGTTTTGGCCCAACACGAAAGAGGCCTAAGATACCCCCTTGAACTAGAGTGATCAAAAGAACACAATTAGGCCCGAGGTAGTAGTGAAACCCCCCAATGTCTCTCCTTACCCTCAATGGTTGATCTTCCCCCCCTAAAGGGGCCACCCATGACAATATATTAGAAGTGCTTCATCAAGTAAACCTTAATTTACCTTTTTCCTAGGCAATAAAGAAAATTCCCACCCATGAGAAGTTCCTTAAGGACTTGCTAATGGTGAAATGTAGACTAAAGGTAAAGAAGAAGGTATTCCAAGCACAAAATGCAAGTTCGATACTTTTGAGTGACATCCCGCCAAAATATAAAGCTCTGGGTGCACCCACCATTTCGTGAACCATTGGAGAGAGGAAAATTGAGAGAGCACTATCAAATTTAGGGGTGAGTGCCAATATTATCCCTTACTCCATCTATACACAGTTTGATTTGAGGGACCTTAATCCCACAAAAATCACTCTCTAACTCGCAGATCGTTCCATGAAGATACCTCTGGGGATTGTTGACGACGTGATCATCGAAGTTGACAGTTTCTACTTTCCGATAGATTTTTTCATTTGGTACACGGATCCCTCCTCTCCCTTGAGCTATAATGTTGCCGTAATCCTTGGTTTCCCATTCTTCCCTACAGCTAATGCGTTGATTAACATGTGAAATGGGAAAATGCAACTCACATTTGGGAATATGACACTCGAGACTAATATTTTTAACATCACCAAGAAAATGGGTGATGATGACGGGTTCTGCAAGACGGATCTTATTGAGAAGGTAGTACACAAAAAGTTTAAGGGTAATGAGACTAAGGATCCGTTAGAGGCGTTTCTTGTTACTGTAAGTAATAGAGATAATGCCTACACTGAGTTAATGAGAGAGGTGAAGGATATATGAGAGTTGTTAGACGAGGGTGAGAGCGATGAGAACGTGAGATATTATTTATGTCTCTCGAATCGAGGAATTATTATCGAGGGAGTCACACATGGTTCCCTCTGATGATAATATCCTATCATGTAATTGAAATTCTTTCTAACATAAAATATTCTTAATTGGGAGAGGATGAGAGATTTCATATTGTTGTCTTCTGGAGCCTAAGTAAAGAGCAAGGGGGGGAAGCTTATGGCCATTTTAAGGAAGCACCGAAGTGTTTTTTATTGGAGCATCGTGGATTTTAAGGGTATAAGTCGCCTTATTTGTACCCATAAAATCCACCTCGAAGGAGAAGCAGAGGCGTTTGAACCCCACGATGAAAGATGTCGTGAGAGAGGAAATTATACAATTATTTGATGCGAGCATCATTTATCCAATCTCAGATAGTAACTACAAGTCATCTTGAAGAAGTCAGGAATGACTATGGTAAAAAATTCCAAGGGTTAACTTATCCCAAAACGTACCACCACCAAGTGGTGCATTTCTATTGACTATCAAAAGCTCAATGACGGAACTAGGAACGATGACTTCCCTTATCCTTTATTTACTACATGCTAGAAAGGATTGGGGGCCGCCCATTTATTTCTTTTTAGATGGTTATTTCGGGTTAACCAAATCAAGGTGGACGTGCTAGAATAAGAAAAGACGACATTCACAGTCCTTTTGTCATGATTTCCTACATACATATACCATTGGGATTATGTAATGCACCCACGACCTTTCAACAGTGCATGCTTAATATTTTCAATGATATGATTGAGAGGGGACTTAAGGTGTTTATGGACAACTTTAGCATTTTTGGTTCCTCCTTTGACCATTGCCTCACTAATTTTGAGTAGGTATAAGCCGGATGTTCCAAAGGCGTAGTTCTTGGACACATGATTTCATTCAAGGGTATACATGCACATAGGGAAACAATTGACATCATTATTGATCTTCCCCCACCTAAGTCACCTAAGTTTATGTGTTCTTTCTTTGGCCAGGCGGGGTTCTACAACAGGTTTATAAAAGAATTTAAAGCCATTCCTAGGCCCTTAATCAACCTACTAGTGATGGACACCCTCTTGAGTGGAACGAAGCATGCCAAGAATCTTTTGAAAAATTAAAAAGCAGGTTCGTCTTTGCTCCCATCATGCAAGATCCAGATTGTTACCTTCCATTCGAGTGTGATGCGAGTGACTATACGATTAGGGATGTTTTGAGGCAATGAAAAGATAATAAGGCCCACTTCATTTACTATGCTCGCCGGACCATAACTAGATCCCAACTTAGCTACTCCACTATGGAGAAAGAGTTTTTAGCGATAGTCTTAGCCCTAGATAAAATTTTCTCCTACCTCATCGGTGTGACACCCCGCCTAATGAAATACCAGGTGATCAGTCCTTTATTAAATTAAAATCAAGGTGAACAGTTGGTTCATTATTAGCATCACTGTCGCAAAATAAAATTTTCAATTTTAAACACCCTAAATAATTAAGCTAAGTGTCAAAACCATTTAAAACGTTATTTCCATTTCATTTAATCCAGATATGAAAACCTTTAATAAGCAACAGTTTAATAATCACACAATTATTAAGACTGGAAATAAAAACCCATGAATTTAACCATTCCGATAAGCCAATACCTACTTTAAAACTACAAAGGAAAACCATCCTGAAAGTAATCAAATCCCAAAGAGTAAAAATACTCAAGATAAATGAACATAATCTCTGAAAAATCCAATGGAATAAGGAAACGGGCGACACATGCCCAACTAATTAGAACTAAAAGAAGAGTGGAATCCACAACGAGGTGATCTAAGAAAATAGCCTACAACTCCTACATAAGTTACAGCACGTCCAGTCCCAGAACCTAAGCATGATGCCCCTCTGACTGGGCACCTGTAATATATATACATATATATACAAGAGAGAAGAGATAACAGGCAATGGGTCAGAGCACAATTGTAAAACATTTTAAATTTAGTTAGCAAGTATTTAAAATGCTTGCTGGCTAATGTAACAACTATGTTAGTATGTGACACTCTCTTGAGAAATTCTCACCTCTCATCTAGTGTGCACGCCTACCGCACTATTAATCCCAAAAGTTTATTTTAACTTACCTTTCCCATAAGGTTTCATGACGACAATTACTATGGATAGGATCATTAATTTATGAAATTAAAGTTCTCACATCTATCTCATTTCATTTTGAAATACTCTAGTGTTGTCACAAAATTCTCAAACACTGAATAATAAAATCGGAGTATTTATTCATTACTTATCTACCTTTATGCACAGTATAACGCTACCATACTCAAGTATACATATCTATATTATCCACTCATATAATACATATATATACTATCGGCATCACACATAAGCTTTATGGTGCTGGCATACTCTGTTATCAAGTCCCCGTATCACTCGTACTAAGGGAAATACTAGTTCGGAATCATTCTCGAACTGTATTAAAACAAAACATAAACAAATGGAGGCAAAACATAGTTCGAAGTCACTAAGAGGTCAGCACATACCCTCACGTCTGTTAGGACCGTCTGACTATCAATCAGATAGCCTGTACCAAGGAATCCTATGTTCTAGGGTACAAGTCGTTATCCCTCGTAAAGGCCCAATCGAGATAAGACTGTCTAGATGCGGAAACCCCCCGTGATAGCAAGTAGCTCGGGTACGATTTTTTTTTACACATATATATAATATATGCACAATCACACATTCACACACACACACACACACACACACACACACACACACACACACACACACACATATATATATATATATATATATATATATATATATATATATATATATATATATATATATATATATATATATATATATATATATTCATATTTCTCAATTAGGTGCACCCATGGCCCATAATTATAATTATCCGTTCTTAATACATTCTAATCGTTTATCCCGTATAACGGACTCGTTTCTTTTATTTTCATTTATAGGTTATTGCATACTTATTTCATATCTCTCGAAGTATTCTATCTCCCTAAGTATAATTTCAGTAGGTACTCTCACTTACTTTCTAGTCTAACTTCGTAACGAACCTCAATCTTTTATTTAAACGTTCGCATAATTTCATATGTGTAAATCACTCCCTGTAAACCCTTAATTTCATCTTACATTAAATTCTCACTTATTGGGGTTTACTAAAACCCTACTGGTCCTATTTATATCCCAAAATGTTATAATAATAATACTCAAGGGTTACCAGGCATTTTAATCGGAATAAGCCATAATAAGAGGAATATGCAGTTTTTCAGGAGGGGTCGATCGATCGACGTTCTTAGGTCGATCGATCGATCAAGCAGTTATGGAAAAAACTGCATTAACCCAGTTACGGAAGTCCATCTCCAACCTCAATAAAATCTCCATATATGATTCCTAAACTCCCAACAAATGATACTACAAGCACTATATACCCATATATATGATTTTCTACATAAAATATGTGAGTTTTCATCAAGTATAACAATTTAAAGGGGTAAAATCTACATAGACTTCAATAATCCCTTATCTTTTCTTTAAATTTCAATTCTTCCAATTCTTTTCCAGGTTTTCTACTTCTAAATCCATGAAATTTCGTGGTGTATCCTCTACATACGAATTAAATGTCTAGAATATGATTACTTCTTCTACGACATGTGAATTCTAGTCTCCAAACTACACTTTCTTTCATGAAACACGTTCTAAACAATCCTAAACTAGCATAATTGAGACATTAACTAAAAAATTAAGCAAGATAGATACTTGTATGGAAATTTAGTTTCTGATTTATGGAATAAAGTGGTGTGGTGGTGTTCCTCATCGCGCGATCTATGATTTGGCGGTGGTGGCGATGCAAACGGTGGAATTTTTGGCCTTGAACTCCATGGAAAGCTTTCTCACTTCTTCTCCAATGGCCGTTCCTTGGTTTTGATTTTGTTAACCCTAGATGACAACTCCTAGAAGATGATATAAACTTGGTAAATTCGTGGGTTTAATTTCCCAAAAATAGAAAATGTCCAAAATGCCCTCCCGGGATGTTAATTAGGCCTAAAAACGCTCCGAGACCTTAACTAAACTCCCAGGTACATTATTTTGACTATCTCGACCCTTCCGGACCAATTGGCGCACTCAAAATGACCATACATGTAACTTATAATTTATTCACTTTTAATAATACTAATTTAATCCCGACACGACACTGACATGCCCCAAATTAAATTTTTATAATTGTCATTTTATTCACTCGTGACAATTTTAATAAAAATAAATCTCATATATTACTTTACTCATCTAGTAATATTCAGAAAAATTTCAATAATTACTAACTCATGTCACGCTAGTAAATATTTAAAATAAAATTTCGGCTTAATATTAAATTAATATCTCAATTAAATTTAATAAATCCCCAAATTTAAAAGCCATAAAAATAAGGGATATTACATACTTCCCTCTTAATAACGTAATTTCGTCCCGAAATTCAGAAAATAAGGTATGCCTGGTAAACATAGATCGGAATACTTTATCAATACTCAAAACTGACTTAAGGGTAAGGCGAATTTCTATAGTCTCCCGCCTCACAATAAGCTTATTTCACACTCTCAATACTAACAGTTATAGAGTCATACCTTAATAATGACACTTCACATTGTGCTCTAATCCGTTTCTATTCTCATAAGACACGCCTATATATTATTAATTTCCATTATTTCAATATCATTGGGAGGCCGCACCTCAGTACATGACAATTACTCGAATTTATCTCAACACAAAACTCCCATTCTGAGAGAATCCATATGAACATCTGACCACTCTTGTTCGCCTGAAACAACTGTGGTAATTACACCATAGACAGCAGATTCTAACTCGACCAATCCAAAATTTTGATTATCTTCCCATCTCTTAACATTCAGAGTGAGAAAAGTTGATCTTTTTCCACACCCAAAACCTCAATAAGCACCTTGTTCACAATAAACAGGTACGAGTGCTCCCACGGAACCCTACCATTAGGTAATATCTTCCTCTAATTACTTTCACATTGCTCCACTAATCGTTAATCACCGTTCTCCTACTCCCCGGCAATGGGTGATACATCCTACTCAAAACGTAATGTTATCCCCGTTGCTTCCTGAAATCCCATTTTGAAGGTGGGATTCAAAAATCTCATCCTAATTCAGAAAAATACCGTGTAGGACTATGTACCGGCGCGATCCTTCCCTTCAAAGGGAGACTAGGGCACACTAGCTAATATTGTAAATCACCATAAAGGAATTTCAATCACTTCCTTCTTGGTCATCTTGTTCCACACATTCAAAGGAACTTTTGATATTACCTTGAGTTTGACAACTCATCCAAGAAACTTTACCAACTTTATCAGCCTCTTCCATTATAGGCATTGTCGATAGCCACAAAATTCTCTTGTTGGTCATCTCGTTCCAAATGATTTCTATCTATGAGTGGTGTATGTGGAGACTACTCACTATGTCCCGCTCAACATCGACTTCTACTTGAAATGTTTCACATTAAGTGTCACTTAATACTTCCCCTCCTTTCTTAGCATATACCAAAAGTTCCGATCCGTGCAGTTTTCTCCACAATGTGCACTTCTGGACCTTTTATACCATACTAACATCTTCAATCTTTGTGCGTGTCAGTTGCACTCAACATTTGACTAATTTCAACTCCGCTCTGAGTGTTCTCCATAATAATTAAATTCTACCCTTCTCAAGGAATACCCCCTTTTTAAATGGCTTCCCACCACCTTCTAACCGAATTCGGGTGTGCTGCTCTAATCTCAAGCGTATATATGGATCATCGTTCTTCATGCGAAGCTTAATACACTCTACCACTCCCACCTCGTTATGTTAGTCCCACAAACATATATTCCACACCTTTATTCCCACATCCCTATAACTTGGACAATTCTAACATCAACTAACAAGGATGCCCACATTCTTTAACACCCCGCCCGTCGGGTAGAGTGAACGACGCGCTACTCATCGATAAAACTAACCAAATCCATTAAAATACTAGGTATAGAGCATCTACATCCCATAACAAAAAACAAGAAACCAATAATCTCAAATATCTTCAAATAAGTACAACAATTCTCTCGAATAAATACAACAACTAAAATAAATCACCAATGCTCTGTACATCAAAATAAATACAAGTCTTCTCTCTTGTATTGAAAATTCTTCCCAAATAATCCACGCTATAAATCATCCCAACTCCTTATTTCCTTTGTGCTCAGAACGTGTTTACAACACTTGGGTATTCTCAATCACCATAGAAATTGATTTTTTTTTAAATTCCTCTTCATCAACGTTTCACCCTTCAACTCGTGGTGATAAAATAAAACTTTCAATGCTTTCTTACCACACCACATGCTCCTCTGGACTTAAATCATAATTCAACTTCCAACATAGAGATATAATTACCTGCTCCTATTACGATCGAGGTACCGAACTCATGGACTAATGACCAAACATCTCCCTATTTCCAACCTTACGCTAAGTTTCATGCATGGGATGTCTCGCAAAGTGAAATCCAAACAAGGGACCCCCCCGATACACTACTATCTAGCATTATCGGTTATCAAAATCCATTAGGCCCTCCGTCCATGGCACGTACCCCTTAATTCCGTCTCTTGACATAAAGTTACATCTCCTCTTGTAATTACACTTAACAAAGAACATTTCGCCAATTGCACCATCGTTCAGTATTGGTGGTAATCACATCCCATAAACCTTGAATACATACAATAGGGATTATAGAAGTCCTGTCCCCAGACATATGGGTATAACTCTTAATTCTCACATCTCTAAAGTATAGATATAATAATGCGCTCTTCCTATCGCCAAGTCTTGAGCGTTAAACATAATAATGAGTTAAATCTTTTCGGTCAACAATAAACTTAATACATACTGAATCATAATAACAAAGTACCTACACACACCGAGATCGAATATCTCGAGCCCACTATTCCCTCCTAAGTCTCTAAAATAGATAATATAAGTGTGAGTCCAACCCTATCGCAGGTGAGGCCTCGCCAGAACAAAACATACGGTAATACGGCAATCGCTCCGATAGCCTTGCAATAACTGCCTACTATCGTACTAACCATTACTATAAAGTTGTAACCAAGACAATATCATACTCACATATCACATCACTAAAATGAGTAATCTCAATAAAGTATATATATCACTATTAATACGCACATTCATCCTCCGTGGATAGCACTAAAGATAATCCTGCTACACCAGTGAAAATATTCACATAATAAGAATGTTTATAGTTATACGCATTAAACTCGTCTCACATGCTAATTTAGCAACGAACAAAATACAGTGACTCGCTCGTGTCACCTAAAACAAGCCTCATCCTCCGAGGATAAAACTCATACTTCTACCTTGACAATCGTCTTGACTGCACAAGTGGTCTCCGGACGTAACACGTCTCTCCAAATAAAAAAAACTACTTTAATTGTTGTCCTTTACTAGGCACCATACTATTGTCCCCTATACTCTCTTAGGGAAAAATTTAGCGCGTGTGATTTCACTATCCACAAAATACCTCAACACATAACCCACTTATCATATGTCATACTAACCATATTATGACTGTCCTTCGCTCAGACTTTGGTAGGCTCGATTCCTGATGGCTACCCCCATTGTTTCCTTAGCTTGGTTGGCCCTAAATAATATGCTACTGGCTACAACAGTCCTTACTAAATTCACCATCGCTTGGTAGGTATTCAACTATCCGAATCATTTAAATGATCCCCCTAATGGGTCTCCCCCTTACGGTGCTTTGCTAACTGCGTTTCTCCTAGACTCACTCTATGATAAATCTTTCAATTTATATAGTTCCCTTCACATAAGAACGTTAACATCTTGGTGGACACTGCTTGACATTGTCACCATATGGATCGATTATCCAACATAATTTCCTTTTAAGTGTTATTAACTATTTTTACGAGTCGATCTCTCACATGGAATTGTCTCCAACATTCAGATCTATATCCTCCAATACAAGATTCGCTAACAGTTTAGATTCATATTCACGAATGAACCTCTGTACGACCCTCTTGTGATGAGTTCAGGACAACGTTCACATCTTATTCTGAACATCTGATGAAGGAACATGCAGTCAAACTGTACCTAAGATTATTCTATAGACATAGCATTCCACTTCTAAAAGTGGTGGCTGACTCCCACCATGGCAACTTTGTTCTGACAAGCCAAGAAAATTTTGTCTCCAAATTTTCACTTTCAGTTAGCCACACTCCGTCCTATGTCCAAGCCTTTGGATACTTTACCTCCTTATGCTAACATACACAATTTTTGCATTTGTAGAATTTCCACTGACAGTTCTCTACAATGTTTCGTCTTACTTTTTCTTAGTCGTACGACATTTGGTGAGTTTACTCTTGCACCTCTTTCGACTATAGCAACACTTGCAAATTATAGGCTGCGCCCTAGCCGTCTTTACAGTCCTAGCTTCTCGTGTCATAATAGGGGTGACCTTAACTACGGTTATTATCCCCAAATATGCTCTACAACCTGAACTAAGCCTTGCCTCCTGCTGTCCACCCAACGGACCTTGCCTGCTATATTTCATTGTTTGAACACGCCCGAATGCAATTAAGATTAACTAATGTACATACGTTATAGCTGGATAATGGAATCTCACCATAGAAAACAACAATCCTAAACATAGGGCTCTATATCAAACAAAGTAACGCTGGAAGCATGATAAGCCGCACAGATCCTAAAGGACACTAGAACCTGATGCTCTGATACCACCTGTGACATCCTGCCTAATTAAATACTGGGTGATCAGTCCTTTATTAAATTAAAATCAAGGTGAACGGTTGGTTCATTCTTAGCATCACCGTCGCAAAATAAAATTTTCAATTTTAAACACCCTAAATAATTAAGCTAAGTGTCAAAACCATTTAAAATGTTATTCCCATTTTATTAAATCCAGATATGAAAACCATTAATAAGTAATAGTTTAGGAATCACACAATTATTAAGATTGGAAATAAACACCCGTGAATTTAACCATTCAGATAAACCAATACCAATTTTAAAACTATGAAGAAAAACCATCCTAACAGTAATGAAATCCCAAAGAGTAAAAATACTAAAGATAAATGAACATAATCTCTGGAAAATCCAACGGAATAAGGAAAAGGGTGACACATGCCCAACTAATTAGAACTGAAATAAGAGTGGAATCAACAACGAGGTCATCTAAGAAAATAGCCTGCAACTCCTACATAAGTTGCAGCACGTCAAGTCCCAGAACCTAAGCATGATGCCCCTCTGACTGGGCACCTATAATATATACATATATATACAAGAGAGAAGAGATAACAAGAAATGGGTCAGAGACCGATTGTAAAGCAGTTTAAATTTAGTTAGCAAGTACTTACAATGCTTGCTGGCTAACGTAACAACCATGTTAGATTGTGACACTCTCTTGAGAAATTCTCACCTCTCATCTAGTGTGCTCGACTGCCGCACTATTAATCCCAAAAGTTTATTTTAACTTAACTTTCCCATAATGTTTCATGACGACAATTACTATGTCTAGGATCATTAATTAATGAAATTAAAGTTCACACATCTATCTCATTTCATTTTAAAATACTCCAGTGCAGTCACAAAATTCTCAAACACTCAGTAATAAAATCGGAGTATTTATTCATTACTTATCTACCTTTATGCACAGTAGAACGTTACCATCCTCAAGTATACATATATATAGTATCCACTCATATAATATATATATATATATATATATATATATATATATATATATATATATATATATATATATATACTCGGCACCGCTCATAATCTTTATGGTGTTGGCATACTCTGCTATCAAGTCCCCATATCACTCGTACTAAGGGAAATACTAGTTCGGAATCATTCTCGAACTATATTAACACAAAATATAAACAAATGGAGGAAAAACATAGTTCGAAGCCACTAAGAGGTCAGCACATATCCTCACATCTCTTAGGACCATCTGACTATCAATCAGATAGCCTGTACCAAGGAATTCTATGTTCTAGGGTACAAGTCGTTATCCCCCGTAAAGTCCCAATCGAGATAAGATTGTCCCGACGTGAAAACCCCCCGTGATAGCAGGTAGCTCGGGTACAATTTTTTTTACACATATATATAATATATGCACAATCACACAGTCATATATATATATATATATACACACTAGGGTATGCTCGTGCTTGAAGGCACGCTGATAATTGTTAAAATTATTCAATCGTGTTGAATGTAAATAATAAATATTTTATATATTATAAAAGCATATTTTCAAAGTATTGAATCATGTAAATTTAAGTCAAACTTTTTTGTACAACACAAATGCGTAAACAATTTAGAAAATTTAGTCCTTCTTGGACCTCATATAAACAACATCAATTTAACTCAACATGTCGAAATACAACTAATATATCAATAAATAAATTAAATTTGGACAAAACTTCTTTTGTTTATATGACTATCTTCCTTGTTTAAGAAATAAAAAACACTCGAACAACAACGATACTAATAGTCCTATAAATAAATTGGTCATATTTACTAATTCGTATATGTATTGTCTAAAACACCTGTGAGGAAAACAAATGGAAAATTAGAAAATAAGTCATAAAGTATTTGAACATATAAATATCCTTTTCAACATATAGTTCTGCTACTATTTGAACATTTTACATGCATTCCTAGATTCTCATATTTGTAATACCCCGTACTTTTAGCCATATTTATTTTTGGGATTTATTTGGTTTAATTAAATGTGAATTAATTTGGAAATTAATCCGGATAAAATACTAGCGAGTTGTGAGTTGGTATTTGACTATATTGAGTATATATGATGTCATTTGGATATTGAATTATGAAATTTGTCGTGAGATTGATATACCGCAATTTGGTCATTTTATTGGGACGCGTGTGACAGTCGCGTCGGGATATAATTATTTTATTTATAAAAGTGAATTTAAATCCTATAAACCGTATGATCATTTTGAGTGCGCCAACGCGTCCGGAAGGGTCGAGATAGTCAGAAAACACTAGCCGGGGGTGTAGTTTGGGTTCCGGGGTATTTTTAGGCCATACCGACAATATAAAGGGTATTTTGGTAATTTCGTATTTTTAGGAATTAAAAATGACGAAAATTAGAGAAGTAAATCTGATTGGGAATAGACCCACTAAACCCACTAACCAACCCTAAATGACCCATTAAGCTACGGAGGTTATCAAATTAGGTTTCCAATTTTCCCAAAGAAAACCCTAGCCACCATAGCCACCTTTGGAGAAGAAGCTTGGAGAAAGAGAGAGAGAAGGAATTCTGCAGAAATCTTCACCAAACCAACACCAAAATCATAGATCGAATCAAGGCAAGTGATTTAATTATATTTAAATTCAGAGAATGTTCTTTCCATGTTAGAAAATTGAAGAATTACAATTGTTCTTGAAAGATAATGAAAACCCATGTATTTTGGAACTTAGAACTTGAAATCTTGAGGAGGATTGCATGTAGAATGACAGGTAGATGTTCATACTGATGATATTTATGATTGGATGAAATTGAAACGGATTTAAATTGGGTTAATTCATGATTTAAAATTTTAGGGTTTGTGTTCTAAAAAAAATTGGGGGAAAGTGATGAGATTTGATGATTTAATGATGATTGGGAAGAATTAACTCCGTAAATTACATTAGTTTATAACCTTGATATGTTTAGGATTGATTAGAGACCTTAATATACTGTTGGGACAAGTTTTAGAAGAGATTTGAGGAGTAAAAATGGTGAAAAACGAGTTTTGGAAAATTCTGGGCCGAAACTGGTAGGTCGTTAGAAGCCCCTCCCCAGGTCGTTCGAACGAGCTTGTTCGAACGAGCTTCTAACGAGTTGACCAGTCGCTTCTAACGAAAGGGAATTTCGTTCGATACTTCGTTCGAATGAGATCTCGTTAGAAGGTACAGTTCGTTCGAACGAACTGGATCTCGTTCGAATAGTCTCGTTCGAACGAGACTTCTAACGAGTTGGCAGTCTGGGTCTTTTTGGACTGTTTTGATTTTGGGAGTCCCGTAAACTTGTTCGAGGATATAGATAACCTTCCCTTGATGATGTATTGTTAGATTTGGGACGTTTGGGTTATTTTAAGGAGTAAAGTTATATACGAGCGATTTAAATATAAGGGATAGTTGGGTTGAGACGTGAGTGTCCACTACGACGTGAGAATAAATTATCGCGCGTATGATTATAAACCGGAATCGTACAAAGTGTGTAAATTATATATTGGTACTAGAAAGAGAATAGTACTACAATTAAACTACGGGATTACTTAGACGTGTGTTTACTTAGTATTGGTATATGAATTGTGTGTATGACATACCTACCATACTTGCTATCACGGGAGGTTTGCATTCGCTTAGGGCCCTCTAATCCTTGTGTTGCCCGGATTTAGACTGGTTACCTTGATGAACATAGGTCATAGAAAGACTTATTGGGATATTAATAAGTCCGCTGATCGTGGGAGCGTAGGTATGTGCGTGACCCATGTGATGTGACTGTGTTCGCCTCCATTATTTGTGATGTTGTTATTTGTGAACTATTCCTGAGAGATTCGGAATATGTAATCCTTATGTACGTGATGTACCGGGATGGATAGCAGAGTATGTGTGCACCGCAGCTTAGTTCTCGGGGTTCTTGTATTGTATACTTATGATGTGAATTATATACACTTAATTAATGGGAATCTTCATGTTAATGTTGTGATTATAATTACGGTATTGTTTCGAGAAAAACATAACGGGTTAGCTGATAGTGAAATATATTGCATATTGAGCATCTGAGTTTACGTTAAACCCCTATTTAATTACGAGCGTTATCATGTTAATAGAACCGAGTAATAAGGGTAGGACCTATGACAGTCTAGCTAGATATGATGTCACTTAGATAGTGGTTTGTGTCGTTGTAGATGGGTACTTACGTTAGGAGTGCACAGTTAGACGAGAGGTGAGAATATCATGTGAGTGCACGTCCTAACATGTACTTTGCATTTAATGTTTTAAATGTTTTTAAAGCACTTGCAAGTTTTTAAAATATCTCCACATTCGGGCTCTGACCCGTTTGCTTTCAAATCTATTTTTCTTGTAAAACCATTTTAGGTGCCCAGCCACAAGGACACCATGCATAGGATACTCATTCAGGTGACGAGCTGTAGCTGTTTGTGGAAGCTACAGGGATTTGCTTTTAGACGCTTCTATCATTTGGATTCCTGATTCAGTATTTATCAGTTGTAGGGCATGTTGCCCATTTCTTTTAGAGACATCTTTCCATTTCAGTTTTTAGACTTTGTCATGTATTGATTTAGTATTCAGTACTTTCATTGCTTATTTCAGTTGTGGAATTTGTAGTGAGGAGTTTTCCTCCAGACTTTATTTACATTATGTGATGGTTATTCTTTCTACTTCATTATGGTGAATGGTGTTATTATCTTTTCATTACACTTGTTGCATGTTAATCAGACGTTAATTAAAATTTGACAACTTGCTTTTTAAATACTAGGTGGTTAGATATAATAAAACGTTTTCGACAGTGATGCTATTAACTGAGCCAACTTGGCATTTTGAATTAATTTAATAAAGGAGTAGCTACCCGGTATTTAATTAGTCAGGGTGTCACAGGTGGTATCAGAGAATCAGGTTCTAGTGTCCATTAGGATCTGTACGGCTATTATGTTTCCGCTAAGTTTCTTTGATATAGAGTCCTATATTTTAGGACTGTTGTACTCTTTTGTGTATGCTTCGTTCTTCAGCTATTTTAAGTTTATAAACAGCGAACTTATAAACTTTGTTCTTATTTCAGATGCCTCCAAGATGTGCACGACGAGTTCCCAGGGATGCAACGCCCGAACCCCAGCCCGTTCCAGTTCAGGGCATGATGAACGCCGCTGAGGTTGCAGCTATAGTAGCCCAAGCGGTAAATGCCGCAATTGCCGTTGTTCAGCAGGCACCACCTCAGGCGCCGGTTGTCGCGCCAGTACAGGTAAATGCATTCCCGTCTGCTTGGGAGCGTGTACGTGACGCTTTTCAGAAAGTGCATCCGCCAGAGTTTGCAGGTAGCTCAGATGTGGTAGTCTCGAGCCAGTTGAGGAAGGATATGCAGAGGCACTTGAGGATGTATGAGTGCACGGATGTTCAGGAGCAGGTGCTATCTACTTTCAAGCTAGTTGGATCTGCACTGCAGTGGTGGAAGTCTATTACCACCATGGAGGAGAGGGATACTCTCACTATTCAGGACTTCTGGGTGCGGTTTGACCGCAAGTACTTTCCGCCCGGAGTTCATACGAAAATGAGGAGGAAATTGATGAATCTGAGGAAGGAGGGTAAGACTGTGGCCGAGTATGAGGCTGAGTTCACAAATCTGTTGAATATTATTCCGGATGAGATACCAACAGAGAAGAAGAAGATTGAGAAATTCACCGACGGGTTGACATGGAGGATCCGTCAGCATCTGTTAGGGAACCTTTCGTTGGCCACGTATTCTGATGTGGTTAACGCTGCTTTGTTACACTGCCAGGACCATCTCTTTCATATGGCTGAGGGCAAGAGGTCGGGAGAGTCTAGCCATCAAGGCAGGACAGGAGGACATGGTGCCGGTGGGGCACAATCTGTTCAGGGGCAGAGACAGGGTGAGCAGGGTTCGCAGCAGGGGGATCAGAAGAGGTTCCGATCAGGGAACTACAGACAGGGACAAGGAGGTTTCCGTCAGGGCCATCAGGGTCCAAACGGCCATCAGGGTCAACAGGGGCATAATGGGCAGCAGTTTTATCAGGGCCAAGGCAGGAACGGTAACGGCCACCAGGGCCGGGGACATCAGGGGCAGAGAGGGGGGAACTTCCCAGGGAAGTGTTTTGTTTGTGGTAAGACTGGCAATAAATGTCAGGATTGTCCTGATAGGGGCAGGGCCCCACAGCAGCAGCAGCATGGTGCTCGCCAGGAGCCGCAGAGGCCTATGTTTCCCTCCGCTCTCCCCGCACCGCCACAAATGGTAGCATTGCCACCCATTCCAGCAGTCCCAGTTCAGTAGGGGAAGCTACAGTATGGACATGTCTACAACGTCCACCAGGCAGCAGTTCCACAGGCACCGCCCGCGATTGAGGGTATGTTTCCTATCCATGGCACTATGGATCGGGTATTATTTGATACGGGGGCTACACATTGTTTTATAGCTACACACTTCGCGAAAGCTTTAGGATTGTTAGCTACGGCAGAGAGCACAGTGGCGTGTGTCGACTCACCATTGGGGAGTGGGTCACTTATCTTCTTTATATGTCGGGGAGTGGGAGTAGAGATTGGTAGTCTGGTATTACCTGCAGATATGTTGGTATTAGATATGCATGTTCATGATGTGATTATCGGTATGGATTGGCTCGTAGCTTATAGGGCCATGATTGATTGCTTCAGCGGGAGCATTGTTTTTGCCATTCCGGGGCAAGAGATGTTTGTAGTGGCGATCCCTCGCCCAGAGGGAGGATCGACCGCTCATCTGTATTACCTAGAGGAGGATACCTCTAAGGAGGTTATGATTCCTTTAGATTCGATCCCAGTCGTCAGAGAATATTCAGATGTGTTTCAGGAGATACCAGGCTTACCACCCAGTCGAGAGATAGACTTTGTTATAGACCTATTGCCAGATACGAGGCCTATAGCACGCGCACCGTACCGTATGGCTCCAGTTGAGATGCGAGAGCTACGAGACCAGATAGAGCAGCTGTTAGGTCAGGGCTTTATTCGCAGGAGTACCTCACCTTGGGGCGCTCCTGTTTTGTTTGTGAAGACGAGGGACGGTTCACTGAGATTGTGTGTGGACTACCGAGAGTTGAATAAGGTCACGATACGGAATAAGTATCCGTTGCCTCGAATCGATGACCTATTTGACCAGTTGAGGGGACCTTCTTTCTTGTCGAAGATTGATTTGAGATCAGGATACCATAAGTTACGTATCAGGGAGGAGGATGTCTCGAAGACTGCGTTCTTGTCGAGATATGGTTCTTACGAGTTTCGGGTTATGCCTTTTGGGTTGACCAATGCTCTAGCTGTGTTTATAGACTTGATGAATAGAGTGTTCAGGGATTTCCTAGATCAGTTTGTCATTGCCTTCATCGATGATATTCTGGTTTACTCCTAGACAGAGGAGGAGCACGCCGAGCATTTAAGGCAAGTTTTGCAAACACTCCGTCAGAACGAGTTGTATGCAAAATATGAGAAGTGCGGGTTTTGGCTGAAGGAGGTCCAGTTTTTGGGACACATTATTTCCGACCGAGGGATATCTGTTGATCCGGGGAAGGTATCCGCGGTGAGGGAGTGGGGACAGCCCACGACACCGACTGAGATTCGTAGTTTCTTGGGCCTAGCAGGATACTACAGGAGGTTCATTCGGGGATTTTCGAAGATAGCAGGTCCTTTGACACATCTTACTCGTAAAGGTGTGCCGTTCATTTGGAGTGATGCCTATCAGTTGGCATTTGATGAGTTGAAGGACAAGTTAACCTCAGCACCTGTGTTAGCATTGTCGAGACCGGGAGTTGAGTATTTGGTTTACACCGACGCGTCTTTGCAAGGACTTGGAGGCGTATTGCAGCAGGAGAGACAGGCCATAACTTATGCTTCCCATAAGATTAAGAATCATGAGAAGAATTACCCCACGCATGATTTGGAGTTGGCGGCAGTGGTATTTGCCCTACGAATTTGGAGACACTACCTTTTGGGGGAGAAGTTCCAACTGTTCACGGACCACAAGTCCCTACAATACCTGTTCACGCAGAAGGAGTTGAATATGCGGCAGTGTAGGTGGCTTGAGTTTGTGAAAGACTACCAGTTCGACATCGAGTATCACTCGAGAAAGGCCAACGTGGTGGCAGACGCGTTGAGCCGCAGGCCAGCAGATGAGGTGGCAGGGGTGTGGAAGGCTAAATGGAAGGAGTTGGGACACCAGGATGCAGTGGCCTGATCTTTCATGTCTGTGATGACCGTTACACCACAGATTGTCATGAAGGTAGTACGGGAACAGGCAAATGACTCGTTCTATCAGGAGCAGATAGTTCGATTACTAGCAGAGGGAGCCAAATCCTATACCATTAGCTCAGACGGGGGATTACGCTTCAATGGGAGATTGGTAGTTCCGGAAGGGGAAGAATTGCGACAAGAGGTGATGGCAGAGTTGCACGGCTCACGGTTCGTGGTACATCTCGGAGGGGACAAAATGTACCAAGACGTGAGACGGCAGTATTGGTGGAGCGGTATGAAGAGAGATATTGCTGAGTTTGTTTCGAAATGTGCCACTTGTCAGCTAGTAAAAGTGGATCATCAGAGACCGACAGGACTTCTACAGCCGTTGGAGGTCCCGGTATGGATGTGGGAGAGCATATCCATGGACTTTATCACGGGGTTGCCTACGTCGCAGAGGGGTCACGACTCCGTTTGGGTAATTGTGGACAGGTTGTCCAAAGTCGGTCACTTTTTACCCGTAAGGACCGACTACACTACGGGACAGTATGCCCAGCTCTTCATTTCAGAGATAGTGAGACTTCATGGTGTGCCCCTGAATATCGTGTCTGACAGAGACAAGATATTTGTTTCGCGGTTTTGGGAGAGTTTCCAAGAGGCTATGGGCACGGAATTGCGGTTGAGTACGGCTTATCATCCGCAGACCGATGGGCAGACAGAGCGCACCAATCAGATGTTGGAGGACATGCTACGCATGTGCATTATTGACTTTGGGGGTGGATGGGAGCATTACCTTCCACTGGTGGAGTTTGCTTACAACAACTCCTATCAGTTCACTATTGGCATGGCTCCGTTTGAGGCATTGTACGGTAGACCTTGTCGTTCCCCAGCATGTTGGTTAGAGGTGGGGAACAACAAATTACTTGGGCCGGAAGTGATTCAGGATACTTCGACAAGGATTGAGTTAATTCGGAGTTGCATTCGGGTAGCTCAAGACCGACAGAAGAGTTATGCTGATGCGAAGAGATTTTTCAGGGAGTTCCAAGTGGGGGACCAGGTTTTGCTCAGAGTATCTCCTATGAAGGGGATTATGCATTTCGGGAAGAAGGGGAAGTTGGCACCAAGGTATGTGGGGCCGTTTCCTATTATTGAGCGGATCGGACCGGTTGCGTATAGACTTGGGTTACCGGAGCATTTGCATCGGATTCACGATGTGTTTCATATTTCCTCGATAAGGAAATACCTTAGAGATAATTTGGCTCATTCTCACATTACTATGGAGGACATCGATCTCCAGTCGGATAGCTCCTACGAAGAGGGGCCGATTGTAATTTTGGACCGAAGTGAGAGGAAGCTGCGATCAAAAATAGTTCTGCTAGTGCGTGTTCAGTGGCGACATCACAATGTCGAGGAGTCCACATGGGAGCGCGAGGATGAGATGCTCGAACGTTATCCAGAGTTGTTCTTATCAGGTACTTTCTAGTTTCGAATTTCGGGACGAAATTCAGTTATTAGGGGGGGAGTATGTAATACCCCGTACTTTTAGCCATATTTATTTTTGGGATTTATTTGGTTTAATTAAATGTGAATTAATTTGGAAATTAATCCGGATAAAATACTAGCGAGTTGTGAATTGGTATTTGACTATATTGAGTATATATGATGTCATTTGGATATTGAATTATGAAATTTGTCGTGAGATTGATATACAACAATTTGGTCATTTTATTGGGACCCGTGTGACAGTCGCGTCGGGATATAATTATTTTATTTATAAAAGTGAATTTAAATCCTATAAACCGTATGGTCGTTTTGAGTGCGCCAACGCGTCCGGAAGGGTCGAGATAGTCAGAAAACACTAGCCGGGGGTGTAGTTTGGGTTCCGGGGTATTTTTAGGCCATACCGGCAATATAAAGGGTATTTTGGTAATTTCGTATTTTTAGGAATTAAAAATGACGAAAATTAGAGAAGTAAATCTGATTGGGAATAGACCCACTAAACCCACTAACCAACCCTAAATGACCCATTAAGCTACGGAGGTTATCAAATTAGGTTTCCAATTTTACTAAAGAAAACCCTAGCCACCATAGCCACCTTTGGAGAAGAAGCTTGGAGAAAGAGAGAGAGAAGGAATTCTGCAGAAATATTCACCAAACCAACACCAAAATCATAGATCGAATCAAGGCAAGTGATTTAATTATATTTAAATTCAGAGAATGTTCTTTCCATGTTAGAAAATTGAAGAATTACAATTGTTCTTGAAAGATAATGAAAACCCATGTATTTTGGAACTTAGAACTTGAAATCTTGAGGAGGATTGCATGTAGAATGATAGGTAGATGTTCATACTGATGATATTTATGATTGGATGAAATTAAAACGAATTTAAATTAGGTTAATTCATGATTTAAAATTTTAGGGTTTGTGTTCTAAAAAAAATTGGGGGAAAGTGATGAGATTTAATGATTTAATGATGATTGGGAAGAATTAACTCTGTAAATTACATTAGTTTATAACCTTGATATGTTTAGGATTGATTAGAGACCTTAATATACTGTTGGGACAAGTTTTAGAAGAGATTTGAGGAGTAAAAATGGTGAAAAACGAGTTTTGGAAAATTCTTGGCCGAAACTGGTAGGTCGTTAGAAGCCCCTCCCCAGGTCGTTCGAATGAGCTCGTTCGAACAAGCTTCTAACGAGTTGACCAGTCGCTTCTAACGAAAAGGAATTTCGTTCGATACTTCGTTCGAACGAGATCTCGTTAGAAGGTACAGTTCGTTCGAACGAACTGGATCTCGTTCGAACAGTCTCGTTCGAACGAGACTTCTAACGAGTTGGCAGTCTGGGTCTTTTTGGACTGTTTTGATTTTGGGAGTCCCGTAAACTTATTTGAGGATATAGATAACCTTCCCTTGATGATGTATTGTTAGATTTGGGACGTTTGGGTTATTTTGAGGAGTAAATTTATATACGAGCGATTTAAATATAAGGGATAGTTGGGTTGAGACGTGAGTGTCCACTACGACGTGAGAATAAATTATGGCGCGTATGATTATAAACCGGAATCGTATAAAGTGTGTAAATTATATATTGGTACTAGAAAGAGAATAGTACTACAATTAAACTACGGGATTACTAAGACGTGTGTTTACTTAGTATTGGTATATGAATTGTGTGTATGACATACCTACCATACTTGCTATCATGGGAGGTTTGCGTTCGCTTAGGGCCCTCTAATCCTTGTGTTGCCCGGATTTAGACTGGTTACCTTGATGAACATAGGTCATAGAAAGACTTATTGGGATATTAATAAGTCCGCTGATCGTGGGAGCGTAGGTATGTGCGTGACCCATGTGATGTGACTGTGTTCGCCTCCATTATTTGTGATGTTGTTATTTGTGAACTATTCCTGAGAGATTCGGAATATGTAATCCTTATGTACGTGATTTACCGGGATGGATAGCAGAGTATGTGTGCACCGCAGCTTAGTTCTCGGGGTGCTTGTATTGTGTACTTATGATGTGAATTATATACACTTAATTAATGGAAATCTTCATGTTAATGTTGTGATTATAATTACGGTATTGTTTCGAGAAAAACAAAACGGGTTAGCTGATAGTGAAATATATTGTATATTGAGCATCTGAGTTTACGTTAAACCCCTATTTAATTACGAGCGTTATCATGTTAATAGAACCGAGTAATAAGGGTAGGACCTATCACAGTCTAGCTAGATATGATGTCACTTAGCTAGTGGTTTGTGTCGTTGTAGATGGGTACTTACGTTAGGAGTGCACAGTTAGACGAGAGGTGAGAATATCATGTGAGTGCACGTCCTAACATGTACTTTGCATTTAATGTTTTAAATGTTTTTAAAGCACTTGCAGGTTTTTAAAATATCTCCACATTCGGGCTCTGACCCGTTTGCTTTCAAATCTATTTTTCTTGTAAAACCATTTTAGGTGCCCAGCCACAAGGACACCATGCATAGGATACTCATTCAGGTGACGAGCTGTAGCTGTTTGTGGAAGCTACTGGGATTTGCTTTAAGACGCTTCTAACATTTGAATTCCTGATTCAATATTTATCAGTTGTAGGGCATGTTGCCCATTTCTTTTAGAGACATCTTTCCATTTCAGTTTTCAGACTTTGTCATGTATTGATTTAGTATTCAGTACTTTCGTTGCTTATTTCAGTTGTGGGATTTGTAGTGAGGAGTTTTCCTCCAGACTTTATTTACATTATGTGATGGTTATTCTTTCTACTTCATTATGGTGAATGGTGTTATTATCTTTTCATTACACTTGTTGCATGTTAATCAGAAGTTAATTAAAATTTGCAACTTGCTTTTTAAATACTAGGTGGTTAGATATAATAAAACGTTTTCGACAGTGATGCTATTAACTGAGCCAACTTGGAATTTTGAATTAATTTAATAAAGGAGTAGCTACCCAGTATTTAATTAGTCGGGGTGTCACAATATTTTCAATTAGTCTTTTATTCCCATTCTCATACTTGATTTCTTGTTCATTTCAATGCAACAAAAAAACTCTGATTTCTGGTTCTGATAAAAATGTGATTTCTTGCTCATTTCTTGCTCAAATTCCCCTTCTCATACTTGATAAACACAACCATATCAACTCTGGATACATATCTTCAAGTTAAGTACATAAGACATCAAAACATAAGAAAAAATAGTAAACTGAAATGAAAATGTAAATAAGAAGTAATTCACACGAATCTAGTCTCTTCGATTGTTTCTTCCCGGAACACGGCTCTGCGATTCTTTTACTGCCGCTAGCTGATGTGCTTCGTAAACTGTCAACTCCAACAGATGATATTCTTGGTCCCTCGAACACCGGGGATCTCATTGACTCACTTTTGGCTTCTTAATAAACGAACCCTTCATGGATAGTGGTATGCATTTTGAAATTGATGAAGTTGTCTCCTCTTGATCCCCAACTGAATCAAAATACAACAAAGCAACTATATTTCTATGAGCACGATTACAACAACCCTCTTTTTTGACATAAATCTCAAACTTAATGATGTGGCATTTCCACATCATTAATATACCACCAGAGTGTCTTTTAATCCTATAATACCCATTTTTTTCCTTAAGTGTATTCTAACAGTAAAAAAAAATATATTTATTTATTTATTTATTCTGTCACTCTATAAATTCATTTTTCCTCTAAAATATAACTTTCAAGCTAAAAAAAATAGTTCAATTAAAAAACATAAATACACGCTATATATATATAAAAAATATGTGTTAAAATACATTATTATGTTGATTTTTTGAATCATATAAAAAATAGTCCCTCAAATTTTTTTTAATACATGTTTACTCCAAACTTTTTTATTTTGTTCCAAAAAGTGATTCACGACATAAAAACACTCAATGTGTGCCATTGCCTTGGACCTTTAAAAATAAGAGAATATTGGTTAAATGGATGTTTGATGTACTTTTTGAAACAAAATAAAAATGTTTTGATTGAATGTCTATTAAAAAATATTTGAGGGACTTTTTGATAATGGATCATTTAAAAAATTTACACAATGCGATTATGAATATTTTATTTTTTAACTAACACGATCACGAACCAAATAAAACGCGACGTGACATGGAATCATATTTTTTTAATGTCGTTGGTGTTGACCATTTTTTCTAAATAGTAAAGATTATTTTCAAAATAGTAAAAAATGGTCCACACCAGCAGTATGAATAAAATCAACTCCATGTCACGTCACATTTTATTTGAGTCGTGATTGTGTTAGTTAAAAAAATAAAAGATTCATAATCACATTGTGTAATTTTTAAATTGGTTTACGTTAAGTAAAAAAATTAATACAATGATGTATTTCACACACAGTTTAAACAAATATTTTTACATATATTTATATATAGTGTATATTTATGTTTTTTAATTGGACAATTTTTTTAACTTGAAAGTTAGATTTTAAGAAAAAATAAATAAAGAAAAGTTTCGGTATAAATGAGTATTGTGTGATTAAGTCAAGCCTCTCTATCATTTTTTTTTGTGTGGTAAACTATCATTTTTCTATTTCTATGTAAAGAAAGTAAGGTCAAACCACCATGAGAAGCCAAAACTAAGTGCAACACTAAGTAGGGTCTTCGTGTCCTTAAAAAAAATAACTATGTCAGTTATGAGAGTACCACTAAGTAGTCCGAGGTTTCTTTTAAACTCCGAATCTACTTTTTGGCATGAAGTGATATCAGACACTATTTCGGATGAACCCACACTGATTTCTTTACAGCCAAATTTTCAGACCTCTACCAAACAACAATTCGGGTAAAGGCAGTGGGCCAAACATCAGATTCCATGATATCTTGTTATCATACCTTGATTTTTTTGAGAAAATATTTTTGAGGCTCGAGGATGACATGTAAGATTTTAATCTTTAACACACGCTACCTTTGAGAAATCATTGTCAGGTTTGAGAAAAATCAATTCATTTTACACTGTCAATATTTTTAATATAATTTGATAAACATCGTATTCACATCAACATTCCTTTTTTATTCACAACTGCAAATCCACACAATGTTTAAGTTAAAAGGTGAATATGATCAGATTAATACGGACATTAACATTCATTTTAATATTTAACTTTGAAAAATTAATTAAAACTTTCCTAATTTCATGACACAAAATAACAAAAAAAAAACTTACCCTCCACCCAACAGTTAACACAACCATTATCAGAATAAATGAACAAAAAAATAATGAACAAAACATTCTGAGTTAAAAGAAACAAAAAAAATATATAATAGAAACATATTAATACACATTTCCCTCCAACCTAATTTTTTTCTTCGTCCCTTAAAAATAGGGGTGACAATTTGGGTTAGTCGTGTCATTTTTGAGTCACGTTGATTTTGATTTGAGTATCTAATTATGTCATGTTCGGGTCATTTCAGGTTATTACCGTAAGCGGGTTATCACATCAATATTTTCCAGACCTACTTATAAACCTGTGGCATGAGGCAAAAAATTCAATTTCAGATTTCAAATGTTAGCACCTGCCACAAATGGGAGAAAATATATTTCAAATTGGGAAAATAATGAAAATTATGGCATCCAGAACACAACTAAAATACAACAACTGAGTTTACTAAGAGCAACCCTTATGGGTATGCTAAATGTGTATATATGAGGTTTTGGTGTTTGTTGTGGGCAGTGTATATTATCATATATAGCATTTCGTACCGCAAAAAATAACAAATTTAGAAATACACTAGTTGCCGACAACTTAATTTTTTCTGGGCCCCACCTTAAGCAGAACATCATGTTCCGCCCAAGCCACTCAAATAAGGCCTTCAATGGCATAAGATGTTACGCATAGGAATTAAAATAATTTTTTTTAATTAGATTTCTACCCCCAACGACTTTATTTTGGCAACGACTATTTTTTTATGGAAAAAAAAAACTCTAAAAAAAAATATTTATGAACGAATATATATTATTTATTTATGAAAAACATCTAAAAAAAAATTATATTTGTTTATATAATCATTGGGTGTTTATTTAATTACCATAAGTTTTATGTTGTGGTTGAAAATGTAATATATCATAAACCTTAAGCGGAACATGATGTTCCTCTTAAGGAATAGTGCCCAAACTCTTAAGCGGAACATGATGTTCCGCGGTAGGAACAGTGATTTTGTACGACGTCGTTTGGGTGATTATGTAGGGTATATTTGAACTACCCGTAGCATTTTTCCTATTTTTAACGGGTATATTTGCGCTAGCAATATGTATTTTTAGACTACCCATAAGGGTTGCTCTAAACAACTAAAATACAACTATATTTAAGACATGAAAGATTTGTAAATTTGGGTTTCACCCAAAAGATTTTCATTTTTAGCCCCTACAAAAAAAACCAACAAGGTATTCTCATTTTTAGCCCCTGCAAAAAAAAAACCAAGCAAAGAAAATCAGTCAGATTGAGAGAGAACATATACCTTTTTCAATCGTATATATGATGTCTCTACTGTGATTTAAACACAAAGAAAAAGAAAAAAAATAGTCAAAAATAGTGAGATTACAACAAAAGAATGTCTCTAAGAAAATTCTAACACCAAAACTTTTTGACACATAATCCAAAGTCGCCCACCATCACCCATTTATCGTTTACTCTTTCACGATACCTGCAAATCTAATGGTGAGGGAAAAAAGTGAAACGCTTTTTAACACACAGATTAAAAAGAAACATCAAAATCCAAAGTCTATGGAGAGACATATCTGAAAATAAGCTGCCCATTCTTCACGGTGACTGTAATGGAAGATTGAAGTTTGGGGGGGGGGGGGGGGGGGGGGATTTGTGGTGGGTTGTCATCTAAGAGAGAGAAAATCATTTGTGGGTAACCATCCATAAAACATAGAACAAAAAGTGGGTCTTAATGAGAGAAAACTGATGAGAAACTTGCACATAAAAAACCTCAAGACACCTATTACGGATTAAAATCCACAATAATCAATAAAAAAGACGAAAAATAGAACTAGGAGTATATACTTGGTGAGATAAAGATGGAGTTTACAACAACAAAAATGAACATAAATTTAGTGAAGTGGGGACAACCGAGTATACCTGATGAGATGCTAATTTTTAAAACAAAAAAGGAAAAAATAAATACTTTGAAGATACCTGATGCGATCTTTAGAAATTTATACCGAGTGTACCTAATGCGGTCTTTAGAAATTTATACAACTAAAACATATACTTTAGAAATTTATACAACTGAAACATATACTTCAGAAACCAATACTTCAGAAATTTATACCGAGTATACGTGAACTAATACTTTGAGGATATCACTACCGCCAACAGAACCAATACTTGTTAAGGAACCTGTAAACTAAAGACCAACAAATAAAAAGAAGAAATCAACCGCAACCCGAATTTCAATTTTGAATTTCTAAGCAACTAAAAAGAAGAAATCCAACAAGATAAAAACTCACCCTTCGTGACCCGCCAAAGTGGACCTCAATTTAGAGTTGATGAGGATCTAGATCTCAACAATTCTATCCCATAATGATGAAATAATAGAGGGCTGAAGAGTTGTTTGTTTCCTTTAGAGGAGACGTAAATATTTTTGTGTGCAGAGAGAGAAAGGGTCTGTAATAGATGATGGGGGAGTGTGTGTGAGGAGTCGAGACTGTTTTGGAGGTTCGAGGTAAAATCTTAAATTTTGATAGGCTCGAGGTAAAATTTATTTAAAAAATTGTAGTTGAGACGATTTAGACGGGATTTCAAAGATTGAGATGGGACATAAGATAACAAAGACATAAATCTCATCCTCCTGAGTTTTTGTTTCGAGAGAAAATGACATAGGTGTTCAGAGAGAAAGTGGACCTTTGTGTAATATCAAAGAAAATACCATTGTACCCTTATGTTTGAATTTTGAAGAATAGGGGAGAAATAAATTATAGTGTATTTAAAGAGGTGGAATTCAAAATTTTCAAGGGTAAAAGAGATAGTATAGAAAAAAATTACATAGATGATGTCATCAATCAAGCTTGTGACATATATAAATTTCCTACTATTATATATATATATCACTAATCACATTTCTCAATTAGGTGCACCCACGACCAATAATTATAATTATCTGTTCTTAATACATTATACTCGTTTATCCCGTATAACGGACTCGTCTCTTTTATTTTCATTTATAAGTAATTACATACTTCATATCTCTCGAAGTATTATATCTCCCTAAGTATAATTTCAGTAGGTAATCTCACTTACTTTCTACTCTAACTTCCTAACGAGTCTCAATCTATTATTTAAACGTCCGCATAATTTCATATGTGTAAATCACTCTCGGTTAACCCTTAATTTCATCCTACATTAAATTATCACTTATTAGGGTTTACTAAACCCTACCGGTCCTATTTATATCCCAAAATGTTCTAATAATAATACTCAAGGGTTACTACGCATTTTATTCGAAATAAACCATAATAAGATGAATATGAAGTTTTCCAGGAGGGGTCGATCGATCGAAGGAAGGGGGTCGATCAATCGATCATCGATGGATCGATGTTCCTGGGTCGATCGATCGATCAAGCGGTTATGGCGAAAGATGCATTAACCGAGTTACAGAAATCCATCTCCAACCTCAACAAAATCTCCATATATGATTCCTAAACTCCCAACAAATGATACTACACGCACTATATACCCAAATATATGATTTTCTATGTAAAATATGTGAGTTTTCATCAAGTATAACAATTTAGAGGGGTAAAATCTACATAGGCTTCAAGAATCCCTAATTTTTTTTTTAAAATTTCAATTCTTCCAATTCTTTTCGGGGTTTTCTACTTCTAAATCCATGAAATTTCTTGGTGTACCTTTATATAATTCCTCATTGTGAATAAAACTTTCTTTTAAAAATCCTAAAAATATTTCTCTTTACGGTCTCAGCAACAAAGTAAAAAGCGCATGTGCATGCATTCATTCATCATTAGCAGAAAATTAGCAAAAAATTTCATTGCATTGCATAGGTATGTTTCTGTGTTACTTCATTTTTGCAGGAGAATAAAGAAAAGAAAAAAACAACGGGACACAACCTGAACCCACACTTTCTCTCTCTCCCTCTAACCTAAATTTCACCCCTATGACGCGCTCTCTTCTCCCTGTGACGAGACGACGTACCATCGCTACCTGATCCAGACTCTTCCCCAAACGAAGCAGACGACACCAAGCAAGAAAAAACTGGGACCGCATCCTGAATATGGGCAATCACCGAAGATATCCAGTATCTAATATCCCTCAAATAAGTGGTCGACACCCGAACTTGCTGCAAGAAAAGGCACAATTGGTATCAAAGCAGAAAAGAAATAAAAAAGAAAGAAAGAGAGGAACAGAAAGTTATACCACAGAATGAAGGACCTCCTCTATCAATACCAACTCTTTTGGATCCATCGCATGAGGAAGATGCAGTATAGTCACCATCCCTCCATCAACCCATCGAATGTTGTACGAAGGGGTATGCAACCTCACGAAGGGAACCTCCTAAGTCGCCGCCGCTGCAGACGTCGACAGACCACCACCGCTGAGGGAGGACCCCACCGACCGACTCGAACTCGCAGGAGGGAAAGGCAAGGAATCATATATTCTGGGTGCCATCAGGAAGCTCATCACAAAGTTCATGTAATCATACGGCGCAGCCGTATCAGTGTACAAGAGGTTCGATCATCACCTCGATCATCGCATCCTCCAGTAGCAGCCGCTCCCACCTCATAGACAAAGTAGTACGCGCAGGTGGCACCACCTCCTCCTCCTCCTCAGCAATGTGTTGAACCACCCTCTCCCTGAGATACTAATAATGGCCAAACTCATGCACCAGTAAGCGCCGCAGTTGTGCGTTCACCCTAGTAAACCATGTGTAAAAGGTCAACCCTATTAATCCCTTAAGGGTATAAGGTCACCTGCGAATCCCAAGCAAGTATAAGACAATACAAAATAAGAGCATACATAAGAATAAAACTACGGAAGGAAAAGTCTGACCCTATCACTATTCAGGCCATTCAAGACCTGACCCACCGCCTCGAGAGAAAGAGATCCCCTCGACTGTTGATTGGCCTTGCATCATCGATACACCTGGAAGAAGTCCCCAATAGTGTCATCCTTCAGAGCAATAAGCTGGGTATTACACCCAATCACCTCATTGAACCACGTCTGCCAAAGACAAGAACTTTTAATAAAAAAATAAGACGCATAAGGAACGTGCGAATGCAAGAAAGGAAAATGCGCAAATTAAAGAATGCCTCAAGAAGATACATGGCTTCGATAAAAGTCTCTCGGCAGCACAGGCTGAATGTATCAAGAGAAAAATAGAGGGTCGCCAAAGTCAAGCTCCCCAAATCATAGAAAGGGATGTTCAAAAACACCCTCAAGTATGGCAAGAACCACAAGTGGACGACGTCGTCGCTCAATGCCACCATAAAGCCCCCCAGCGCTAGCAAGATAAACAACCAGGCCATCTGCCTCACCTGCGGCCCATACTCCACGTCAACCACCCTACCCAAAAAAATATACTTCAACAGGGACAGTCGAATGGAATCCCAAAATACTATCCTCTCCACATCACCGAGGATCGCCCGCACCGCCTCTGGTCTCACCCACAGGGAGCGATCCACCTCTATCTGCCCACCATCGTAATCTATCCCCAGCAGTAGCTGCACATCTATGGGAGTCACAGTCATCTCCTCGAAGCCAAAATGGAAGGTGTGGGTAGTGTCCCAGCATCTCTCCCCAGAGCGCACAAGACCGCTGTCGAATGGGGCGTCTCATCCAATGCATATGCCAACCTCCCAAAACCCACTGATGATACCACCCAACGCACCACAGGTGGAATATGTTCCCAGATATCTTTAAGCCCTGTCATCCCGCGAGCACGCATATTCTTCAAAGCAACATCAGACTGCCAAAAGAGAAAAACCTTGTGAAAATCGAAGAAAAGAGGAAAATACAAAAAAGGAATGCCAAAGGTCATTTTTACTTGCATAACCACTAGGGTTCACCACCCTCGAAGAGCGATAACATGACGGATCCCACAACAGGGTCCGCTCATCCGCAACCGACTCAAACGCATCAAAAGAGTTATCGATCCCCAAAGCAAGAGGTGCCCTAGCCCTCCATTCCACGTTCGTATAGTCATCAACAGTCAACCACTCCATGTGTATAGCAGTGCTCACAAAAGCGTCCATTTTTCAGATTACAGAATGCTATAATGATTCACAGAGGAAAATTGTAGAAAGAGAGAAGGCAAGAAGACGTGAAAAATGAAGGGAATTCACCCACTTTATATAGGATTCCATGGGTCATGCCGATCGGCACTCACTCTCCAACTACCAATCGACACTGCCCCTTTACCTTCCCAAGACAGCCCAAAAGACTGTACCACTGTCGAATGGCACCCTCTAGAACATGCCGACCGGCACCCCTTTAAAATTTTATACAAAAAATCCCCAAAAATATCAGAAAACCCTGAGAAATCCTCAAAAAATTCCTAAAAACCCCAGGAAAGATTTAGAACATCTTCACAAAGGAAATTTCATACTCCCTCGAGCGGAAACCCTATTTCCCGAGTTGAACTCTCAAGAGCTATGTGAATCTTCTCCCATGATCGCCTCCTATACCCAAAAGGTCTCAAACCTTCCCGAGCAATACGTTCAATACCTGGACCACCTAATCACTTCCCCAGCATCAGATTGGTTTTTCCCCAGGTATAGTCTCCAAAAGACACAAGGATTTCCCCAGCAATTGTCTCCCCAGATCCAATCAAAATCATGAGGTAATTTCCTCAGTGGAATTCTAGAGAATCATTATCCCCATCAATGTCTCCAAAGGACGCTCTAAATTTTCCCCAACTCATTCGCTATTCCCCAACGGAAGCCAAAATCAAATCTTTATCCTCGATAAAATCCTTGATTTTCCCAAAGGAAATGTACACCTCTTTTAGGTCACAATTAACCTCGGTCTTGGATCATCACCTTAGTTAGGTAAGAATTGACCTCAGTCCTCGATCGTCACCTCTCTTTAGGTCAGAATTGACCTCAGTCTTGGATTTTCACCTTAGTTAGGCCAGAATTAACCTCGATCCTCAGTCGTCACCTCTCTTTAGGTCAGAATTAACCTCGGTCTTAGATCGTCACCTTAGTTAGGTCAGAATTTACCTCAATCCTCGATCGTCACCTCTCTTACATCAGAATTAACCTCGGTCTTGGATCATCACCTTAAGCCCGCAGAATTGGCTTCGAACTGCAGAAATATTCATCTCACCTAAAAGCCACGGAATTGGCTTCGACCTGCATAGTTGGTCATCTCAACTTAAGCCCGCAGAATTGGATTTGACCCACAGAATTGGTCATCTCACCTTAAGCTCGTAGAATTGGCTTCGACCCATAGAATTGACTTCGACCCGCAGAATTTGTCATCTCGACTTAAGCCCGCAGAATTGGCTTCGACCCACAGAACTGGTCATCTCAACTTAAGCCCGCCGAATTGGATTTGACCCGTAGAATTGTTCATCTCACCTTAAACCCACAGAATTGACTTCGACCCACAGAATTGGTCGTCTCACCTTAAGCCCATAGAATTGTCTTCGACCCGCAGAATCGTTCACCTTCATCTTCAAGCCCTCAGAATTGGCTTCAACCCGCAGCATCGGTCATCCTCATCCTTAGGTCCTCAAAATCGACGTTGACCCTCTGGTCATCCTCTTTCAAAGGCATTATGTGGTGTCTATTCGACGGCTATCATTTATTCCAAACTCACCCATTGAGGGGCTCTGTATACACCCCATTCTAATAACCCCTAACCTCTCCTTATGTCCCTAGAACTCACCATCATCACTAACAACCCAAGTTATACCCCGAGTACTGACCTAGAGGTCATCGGAGACTCCCAGACTCCGTTTGACCAAAAAGTCAAAATCTTCAACTTAACCGAGACTGAATGAATCTTTGAAGGACACTAAATTCCCTTTCCAATGGTCCGCCCTGTGCGTGATTTTGACTTACCATGAGGACGAACGACCTATTTTCCCCTAAAACTCGATCAGGAGGCCACCGGGCGCTCCAGAGGTCCGTTTGACCAAACTCAACTCTTTATCTTGATCGAGACTGAATGAATCTTTAAAGGTCACTGAAACCCCTTTCCAACGGGATACCCCATGCATGCTTTTGACTTATGGTATGGACGAATGATTCATTTTACTCTGAGAGGTCATCGAATGCTTCCAGGGCCCGATTGACCAAAGTCAACTCCCCAAACCGGGTCAAACTCTATGGAATGTCGAAGTAAATCTCCTAACCTTTCCAACGGTCAACCCCATATGTGATTCTAACTTACCGTACGAACGAACGATCCATTTGCGTCTAAAGTTTCCCCGTCCAAAGGACTGATGAACGCTTTAGAGCCACATATGACCCAAAGTCAACTACCAAACCAGGGAGCGGTCGAAAGGACTTTCCAAGGTATATGAATTACCTTTCCAACGGTTTTCCTCGTGTATGATTTGGATCAACAGTTTTCACTTTACGACCGATTTTTCGAAGGAGCCTGAAAGAGACTACCAAACGACAGGTCCTAGACCCTGCCTATCGGTAGTGTGCCTAAATGCACCTGTCGATTGGCAGGACCAGGGCTATGCCGATCGGAAATCCCCTGGGCCTATAAAAAGATAGTCTTTACCTCATTGTAAAGGGATTCCTGATCTGAAATACCAAACTCTCAGCGAATCCAGAAAACCTCTCTCGAAGTTAGCGTAATTTCCACATCCAAATCCCTTTCCAACCTTCACTTTCCATCATCCTTTTCGTCAAAATTGGTGAATTAAGTACCCTCCATCATTATCCAAGTTCAAGGTATACTCTCCAACATCCAAGATCAAGCTCAAGATCTCCAAGAAGGTCCAACTCTTCCAACACTCTCCTTAAATTCTCATAAATTCGCATTAACTTGTTTTATTACTTAGCACTTTTATTCTCTCATCTCACATATCCTAATATACTTTTTATTTAGTATTATTGTACATCTCTTATTTTCATATAAAAAAAACCCAAAAACAAGAAAAAAAGGATTTGCTCATAAATTCCAAATGGGAATTCTGACACTTTTCTCACAACCAAAACATTTTTTTACACACACAGACACCCATATAAGAGAAGTCCCCGATTGGATTTATGGGATAAATCTCACACCTCATTTTGCATATGAACTATGTTGACTTTGATGCCTCTATAGGCTACGTAGGCATCTCGGGGTAAAACCCGAGACTCGAGTCCTTTTTTTACTTTTTTCCTAGTTTTCTATATATTCTTTAAACTTAACTCTCTTAAATTCTATGTATTTACACACACACACAAACACACACACACACACACACACACACACACACACACATATATATATATATATATATATATATATATATATATATATATATATATATATATATATATATATATATATATATATATATATATGTTCTTAATAGCATATTATTTCACATGCGCTATCATTCCCTTATAATGATCGACGCTAGGAGAATCGCTTAATTCCTATTTTCTAATATTACTTTTAGGTACATTCCTATGGATGACTTACTTTATCTCTTCCATGATACAAGTCGATGATTTCTATCACCACTACGTATACACATGCGCACATATCATGGGGAAATAAAGGAAAATAGTAACAACCCATGAGAGACCGTAAGGGCGGAATGGGTGCCTAACACCTTCCCATTTCGTAACTTCGCCTTTGGATCCCTTTTGAATCATTTTGGTTTTGTATGTATCAGTATGTCTTTGTATGTTGTCCTTCTGGATGGCTCCATTTTCTTTTGTATGTTTTGAGTAAAATAGACCAGCGACTCTATCTCCCTACAGTTTTCACCTCATTCACCGACGCCGGCCGAAGCGCTCTCGAGAGGGAAGCACGGGACCTAGATGGATCCTCTCCCGTCGCACCACGAGCGGATATATCCGAGGATGGCCGCACCTTCATAGGGATATGCCAATCCGGATTCCCCTTACCCTATATAAGGAGGGAATAAGCTCACTTCTCGGAACACCTCGAATCCATTAATACCAGTGATCTCATTAACATTCTCCTATAATCAATGAAGTTTTCGTGTATAAAATTTGTTCCATCTTTCATTCCTATCTTTTTCGTACCCCAATTTAGCAAAAATCTCCCTCTCTCTCATCTAACATTCATCCCAACTTGTAAGGACGCTCATCAAGGATCAAGATCAAGCCTCAAGTCTTCAAAGAAGGTCTAAACATCCTTACCTCTTTAAATTTCTTTATTTGAGAATTAGTTATATAAACTCTTAAGTTATCTTTTACTTTAGTTCATACACATTAATATATCATCCTTTATTAGTTATATTGCACGTACATTATTTTCTATAAAAAAAAAAGAGAAAAAGAGGTTTACACCTCTAAATTCCAACAAAATTATTCACCACATTTTTCGAAAACTAAATATACCTTTTCTACTCACACATATAAAATAAACTCCCATTTGAATATATGGGATAAACCCCACCCTTATTCCATATGTGAACTACGTGCACTTTGATGCCTTTACAGGCTACGTAGGCATTTCAAGATAAAATCTGTGACTCCAGTCCTATTTTTCTATTTTCACATTTACATCCTTTTATACATACATTACTCATATATATCATACTTTGTGATTCATATTTGCATTTTATCTGACAAATATTATCATTCCATTATAACGATTAATATCTTGATAAGCGTACACAACACATTTGCTAATTATTACGTTGGGAACATTCCTTTTGATGACCTCACTCTATCTTTTTCACCATATGAGTCGAGTGATTCTTATCTCCATTTATATATAAACTCTAACACACTTCATGGAGAAATGAAGGAAAATAGTAACACAAGCCCATGAGAGAACGAAAGGGTGGGATGGGTACCTAAGACCTTCACATTCTATAACTTAGCTCCCGAACCTCTGAACTATTGGTTTCGTAAGCATCAACTTATCTTTGATGCCTCTCCCTCGAGGGGGCGACATGTTCTTTTTCCTATTTTTGGCAAAATAGGCTGGTGACTCCATTTATTTACATCACCCCACATTGACGACGGTCGAAGAGCTCCTTGAAAAGGGTGTGAGACCTTCTCTCCCTCTCCATCCGTGCGCGCGCGAGTGCCGAAACACCGAGACTAAGGAAATCTAGAGGGATGGCTATAGTGGTGACTCTACTGGGGAATGACTTGTCATAAGAGGGCTATACTCTGTTTGCATAGATGTTATAATTTTCTACTTGTGTGCATATGCACCTACCAGTACGTTCTCCTTTTTCTATTATATTATTTCTATTATATATCTACCTTACACTTATATCACTCCTCACTCACATACTTGTAAATAATCTCCATGTACACTCAACAATACTTACATATAGGATCACTTATATCCACATGTTGCACACACCACTTAGAATATCTATGCTTAGGTGTCTAGCACACTCCCCCACTTATCACACTTGTATATATCCATGCTCACTCACACTTATCACACACCAATAGTAGATGATACATGCTTAGGTTCACTACCACACACACACTTATAGACCCACACATCACTCACTCTCACATATCCATGCTTAGTGTAATATTTACGCTCCATGCAAGATTTACTTTTCATGATACTTGTACATTCTTCCCTATTAGTATAGTTCTCATAATAAAAATACTCTCTCCATAATATACTAATTAAGAATTAGGAATTTTTCACACTTCATAACCAAAGAACATGGCTATTGACCAAATTTTGTCCCGTAACTATGGGGTCACTTTGTCATGGGCGCAGGTTTGGCAGGTCACAGTTAGCCTAAGCAATATAACTCTCACCTTCCATTGTCCAAGTACATTCAAAATATATCAAATGGTTCACCACACATCATACCTCTTAATCGAAGTCTTGGAGGGAGGTATATAGCAGGGAACGCGTTCATGTACATCGAGTATATCGAATTCTCTCTCACACATATTGTCCCCATGAGGTATATAGTGAGAAAATTCGCGTACACATAGGTATATAAATTGTCTTGTCCACACGTACCGAATTCCCTTAAAAGCAAGACGTATATCATGAAAGCCATGCCAATCGGGGGAACCTTTCCACTAACCCCAAAACTACATACCCTCATATAAGTTTCAAATCTAGGGCAGTCATATTTAGTTTGTCGGTTACTACCCAAAACTGTACCGAAATGACGAGTCGGCATGCCACCCAAATTTTTGTGGGATTTTATCTTTTTCAAATGTTACCCTATCCATGAGCCTGACAACAAGTCAAACCATGTTTTAAATATATTTCAAACCTAATTTTTCCTAGTCTTGGGTCTTGTTCGTCATTTTTTTTGCATTTAGGTAAACCTAACCAAAGTGAAAATATAATAATAATAATAATGCTGAGACTGTGCTCTCATTTTTCCCTCATTCCTTACCAAAAATACCAAAAACCCTCTTTTATCAAATTACCAAAAACATCCCCCCCCCTCTTTTCAAAATACCAAAAACTTTTTTCCCCTTTTATCATATAAAAATACCAAAACTACATTTTGTCTTACTCTTTCCAAAAAATATCAAAAACATTATCCTTTTTATTCTAAAAACATTCTTCCTTTTCTCTTTCAAAAATATATTCAGATCATTTACCTTCTTAGGTCAACTGCATACCCGAAAGTTGTTTTGGATCCCTATCAGCTTCGATTTTTCATCGAACTGCCTCGAAGCTCCTTTAGTTATCCTGCTACTTCCTCCGAGTCCTGAATCCAGTTTCACCCACTCTTCGTGGAGAATGCAGATCAAGTGCCGAATGTGTTGCCTGATTTGATGACGGTTTTAGTCCAACTTACCACCAAGATTGACAATGCTCAAACCGAGTTTCATGAGATGCAATGAAATTGGGTCCCTATTTCGGAAGAGCCCGAGGTCCTCTTCCTTTGCGCTATGGATACGCCCGCACCTGAACCAATTTAGGTCTCGGAAGAATATCCACACGCTCCACATTCCCCTCCTGCTAATGGGCCACCACCAGCTCAGCTCCCTATGTCGAATCTTTCCCATCCAGGGGTTGACCTTCCAGTACCTATCAATCTAAAGGAAAAAGAGTTGAATAAGGTCAATGGGGACCTTAAGCTATTGAAAAAAAACTTTAATCAAGTCTGAATCTCTGGGAACTACATGGATTACACCCATATGTCTCCCTTCCTTAAAGCAATACTATCGAAAGAGCTCAAGATACCCCACATTGAGAAGTTTGATCGCAGCGGGCCCCCAATTGTTCATCTCCAAATTTTTCCATCGATCCATGACTCTCTTAGGTGTATTCGAGGAAATAATGACCCATATATTATAACAGACTTTCAAGGACAGTGCTTTGATGTTGCTCATGAATTCATGTTATAGTACTAGTACAATGAGGAAGTTGAGGTTACACTCTTTGATTTAGAACTTCTCAAGTAGAATCCCGAGGAAAGTATATGTAATTTCATAACAAGGTAGAGGGAGAAAGAGGCCACTATGACCAATTGGACTTTCAAAGACGAGCAAGTCAGAATTTTGAAGAAACATTCTTACCCCATGGCCAAGCGACGATGGGAAAATAATATTACACCCATTTCTAAGACATCCGAGAAGCAGAAGTGGAGATTAAAGAAAGTATTGCTCAGACAGAACTTGAACCCAAGAAAGTATCTGGATAGTTTACACCCTAAAAGCATAAAAAGCCTTCTAGTACCACATGATCAACCATCAACAACATCTCTCAACTTGCCACTTCAAAGGTACCAGAAATCCAACGTAACCAATTCCGAGAGATGAAATTTGCCACTAGTATTAGACCAGCTCTTAGAGTTTGGATTGAAATTTCCCTGAGAGATGACTATTGACTGCCAAAATTTAGCAAACTGTTCTTGTAATCTCAAAAGTTGGCTAGAGAGTCTGATAATTGGTGGTACCTGGCGATGAAGTCAATTTAGATTATGTTGTCCAGATTATGGAAGACTTATTATGACAAACCAATGAGATTTAGAGTATGCCCTAGATACTGGATGATTTGAAACTACAAGGGCGGTTCATCCCTTCACTTTTTCATCACCTCGTTGAGTGGGAGGATCTATATAAAGAGGTCGTTGAGGTTATAGAATTCACTGACTTCTCGTGGAAGGATGACATCATTACTGCAAGGTGGTGGGGAAAATTTAATAGTTTAGATAAAGAGACAAGCCAAGAAAATGTTAACCCTATGGTTAGTGCATCTGGGACGATATCATTTGAAGATATGCCAGGATAGACCAACAAAATGGCTGAATAACCCAAAATAAATGAAGAAACTGGTTTTTAATTTTTACCATCTTTTTTGAATCATATGACAAGATCTGGGAGGCACTACCAGAGTTTGAACCCCAGTGACAAATCAAGGAAAATGTTTTGTCGAGAAACTCCCCATGTTGAAAATGACCATCGAGGGGAGCAAGATCCTTTAATAGTTGAAGAAAAATTAGGCTAACATCACTTTATGGGGCCTTTTCATGTCTTCCCATTTTCATCGAAATGCCTCGATTAAATTACTTACCGATTCCACAGTCCCTCCTTCCACCACTTCGAAAGAAGCCGTGAACTTGGTCGAGTTTCTAACCTCTAGAATAATGTTCTCCTTCTTTGAGGAAGAAATCCCTAAGTTTAGTCCAAATCACAACTATGCTCTCAATATCTCTATTGAGCTCATGGGTAAGAGAATACCTCTTTCGCTCATCGATAACGAATCAACACATAATGCATGCCCATTAAGAACCCTCAACTACTTAGGTTTGAAAGAATGTGACCTTGCTCACACCTCTGTTGTGGTTCATTCCTATGGTAATACTCTTTGAGGGGTGATAGGATCCATAAAGCTTATAATAGGGGTTGGACATTTAACTCTCATTAATGAATTACAAGTTATTGACAAATCGGTTTGTTTTAAACTTTTTCTCGACCAACCCTGGCTTCATAGCATCAAGGTGGTATCCTCATCTCTCCATCAAAAATTGAAGTTCTTTGCTAATGGGAAGGTCATCACTATCTTGGGCGATGATAATAATATCGATTTTATGAGCACCTATAACCCAGTACTAGAGATACAACATGGGGAGAATGATATGATTCTATCTAGTTTTCAAGTCGAACCACATCCACTCCTAGAATGGGATAATTTCAAAGATATAGTCTGTCCAGAGCAAAAACCCTCACGACAATGTCAATGTGATAAAGATGTTCAAGAATATGCACTTCATTCTCGGACTGGGGATGGGATGACGACAATAGGGAATATTAGAACCCATAGTGTTAAAAAAAGTATTTCATCCATGTTGTCTGGGATATCAACTCTCATTAGAGGAACTTAGAATTCTCTACCAACCTCGGTTGAAGAGAAGGCTACAAAGTTCCACGACTGCCTTAGGAGATTCCTTTAACAGGAAATTCATTAAGTAGGGTGAACATTTTCCCTTTTGTCACATTCCCAAATTGTGGTATGATCATGCGGACAAGAAGATAGCGCCAGTGATGGAGATCTTATTCCAAGACTGTTACTCATTAGCCAAAAGTTCCCAGCATCATGTGCATTCTCTTATTGAGAAGACCATAGCTTTTAACGAGGATTTTAAGGAAAGTGACTCTGAGGATTCATTTAATTTATAAAAAATGGGGCTGACACTTCGAATGATCCAACTAAGTGCTACCTTGTCGGATCCTTCCATCCGAATCAAGACTACTAACGTACCCCTCCACAAATGGAGTGATATACCAGTTCCACCCGCTGAAATGTAACCTAGACCAAATGTTTATCCTATTTCTTCTTCTTTTAATATTCCTCGTTCTGATCGCAATGTAATCGAGACCTCCTTTGACAATGTTCTCAAAGCTATTTTTCCCAAGAATAAAATAAATGAATATTTTGAGTATCTTGCCGTGTCTTACATTAATTGTCTTGATTCTAATCAAACTCTTGATGATGATGATTTTGAAAATGAACAATTCTTAACTGATTTAAATAAGGATAATAACAAACAACGTAACCACGTTCAAATGAATGAATATGAAACTATTGTTATTAATATCAGTTTTATTAGCCAACTGCACAAGATTAGGATTGTTCCACCCTTGACGAGCATGAGAAAGCGTAACTTAAAGAACTAATAAATGAATTTTTTGACGTCTTCGCAGGGTCCTATGATGACCTGACTGACATTGATCCCGAGATCGATCGGCATGAGATTCCAGCTCTCCCAGAATGCAAACCAATCAAATAAAAACTACGAAAGCTCCTCACTGAATGTCCCATATGGTTAGCCAACATTGTACCCGTGCCTAAATTAGGAGGAAATGTTCGCATGTTCATTTATTATCGAGATTTGAACAAGGACTCTCTGAAAGATAACTACCCACTATCCATTATCAACATGATTATGGACAATATGACCAGTCACACTCTCAAGTCATTCATTTATGGGTTTTTCAGATACAATTAGATAATGATATACCCAAATCCTAGAGAAAAAATAGCACTCATTAGCCTCTAGGGAATCTTATGTTACACAGTTATGCCATTTGGTTTAGAAAATGTAGGGGCTACCTACCAAAGGGCTGTCACAAATATGTTGCATCATTTGATACACAAAGAAGTTGAAGTCTATATGGACGATATGATTATCATGTCTAACACTTGGAAAGGTCATGTTCCTTCTCTTCGGAAGTTCTTCCAATGGCTGCAGCGATACCAAATGCGACTTAACCCACAAAAATGTTATTTTGGCGTTACCAAAGGAAATATTTTGGGATTCATGGTTAGAGAGAAGGGAATTGAATAAGATCATATCGAACTAAAAGATAAAATCTAAATTCCACCATCCCGAAAGGAGAAGAAAATTCAGGGATTCTTGAGAAAATTACAATATAGTAGCTGGTTCATCAACCAATTGACTTCTATTGGTCAACCTATCTTTAAACTCCTCCATAAACATTCTACCAAAGTCTAGAACAAATATTGTCAGTAAACCTTTGAACAAATCAATAAGTATCTAACCTGACCTCCAGTAATCATGCCACCACAACCTGGTCTCACTACACCAAAAACAGGAAACTGGCACGGTTTAAAACCGTGCCAGACGCAATCTGGCACGGTTCAAAACCGTGCCAAAATCAGGCATGCCAGATTTTCTGGCGCGGTTTAAAACCGTGCCAGATTTTCCAATTTGGCACGCTTTTGCCACGCTTTTAAACTGTGCCAGTTTTTAAATCTGGCACGCTTTTGGCACGCTTTTAAACAGTGCCAGATGTTAAATCTAGCACGCTTTTGGCACAAGCCAAAATCGTGCCAAATTATCTATTTTCTGGAACGCTTTTGGCACGATTATAAAGCGTGCCAAATTGTTTTATAAGCGTTCTCATTTTTATGCATTGGCACGGTTTTGGCACGGTTTAAAACCGTGCCAGTTTTTTCAGTTGATTAAAAAAAATAATAATAGGAACCAAATCTGGAAAATCTGCAAATTCCAAATTCGGTAGGAAAAATATTTATTATTCGCAAAAACAAAATCAAGAAAATTCACAAATTATGAATATCGCAGATTGTTGATAAACTAATGTGCATACAAGCTTCAAAAAATTACAAGAGATAATACCAATATAAACCAACACATGACCATAAAAGTCGACAATAACTTCAAAAAATTACAAGAGTTAAAAGTTCTCATATCAAAAAAAAAATTGGGCAGAGTTTCCTCTATTTTTTGAACATTCCAAAACCTGCTAACATAAAATCTGCCCATATAAAGCCCATACGGCCATAAAAGTCAACAAGAAAACTACTATAGCCAGCACGACCATAAAAATAAACCATAAAACTATGGAAGCCTGCTCGGCCATAACACAAAAAATAGAATCCTGAATATTAACGACACTAAATACACAATCCCCCTGTTGTAAAGCATTGACTTCTTCGTGCGTTCCAAGTGGATAAGAGCTAACGATTGAATGTCATCCTACAAAAAAAAATAAGACACAAAAAAGATACAATATTAGTAACCAAGTCATTTTTAAAAAAATATTCAAGCAAAAAAATTGCATATACAAGAAGAAAAATTGCATATACGACTACGCGATCAGTTCCTACAAGTTACATTGATCCCGTGCGAGGTGTTCGTGCCTCCTACGGGGTCGTTTGGGGGCTGGTTCGGGTTTTCACCCCTTAACGACCTGTTTTCAAGTCTAAGTGTGATTTTTGCAAATTATCATTATACTCTCATACCGGGAGTCCCGGGACTACGCGGTCAGTTCCTACAAGTTACATTGGTCCCCTACGAGGTGTTCGTGCCTCCTACGGGGTCGTTCGGGGGCTGGTTCGGGTTTTCACCACTTAACGGCCTATTTTCAAGTCTAAGTGTGATTTTTGCAAATTATCATCATACTCTCACACCGGGAGTCCCGGGACTACGCGGTCAGTTCCTACAAGTTACATTGGTCCCCTACGAGGTGTTCGTGCCTCCTATGGGTTCGTTTGGGGGCTGGTTCGGGTTTTCACCCCTTAACGGCTTGTTTTTAACTTTAAGTGTGACTTTTGAAAATTCGGGTCATACTCTCATATCAGGAGTCCCGGGACTACGCGGTCAGTTCCTACAAGTTACATTGGTCCCCTACGAGGTGTTCGTGCCTCCTACGGGGTCGTTTGGGGGCTGGTTCGGGTTTTCACCCCTTAACGGCCTGTTTTCAACTTTAAGTGTGATTTTTGCAAATTCGGGTCGTACTCTCAAACCGAGAGTCTCGGGACTACGTGGTCAGTTGCTACAAGTTACATTGGTCCCGTGTGAGGTGTTCGTGCCTCCTACGGGGTCGTTTGGGGGCTGGTTCGGGTTTTCACCCCTTAACGGCTTGTTTTCATGTCTAAGTGTGATTTTTGCAAATTCGGGTCATACTCTCAAACCGAGAGTCCCGGGACTACGCGGTCAGTTGCTACAAGTTACAATGGTCCCGTGCGAGGTGTTCGTGCCTCCTACGGGGTCGTTTGGGGGCTGGTTCGGGTTTACACCCCTTAACTGTGTGTTTTCAACTCTAAGTGTGATTTTTGCAAATTATCGCCATACTCTCATACCGGGAGTCCCGGCACTACGCGGTCAGTTCCTACAAGTTACATTGGTCCCCGACGAGGTGTTCGTGCCTCCTCTGGGGTCGTTTGGGGGCTGGTTTGGGTTTTCACTCCATAACGGCCTGTTTTCAACTGAAAGTGTGATTTTTGCAAATTCGGGTCATACTCTCATATTGGGAGTCCCGGGACTACGCGGTCAGTTCCTACAAGTTACATTGGTCCCCTACGAGGTGTTCGTGCCTCCTACGGGGTCGTTTGGAGGCTAGTTCGGGTTTTCATCCCTTAACGGCCTATTTTCAACTCTAAGTGTGATTTTTGGAAATTCGGGTCATACTCTCAAACCGAGAGTCCCAGGACTACGCGGTCAGTTGCTACAAGTTACATTGGTCCCGTGTGAGGTGTTCGTGCCTCATACGGGGTCGTTTGGGGGCTAGTTCGGGATTTCACCCCTTAACGGCTTGTTTTCATGTCTAAGTGTGATTTTTGCAAATTCGGGTCATACTCTCAAACCGAGAGTCCCGGGACTACGCGGTCAGTTGCTACAAGTTACATTGGTCCCGTGCGAGGTGTTCGTGCCTCCTACGGGGTCGTTTGGGGGCTGGTTCGGGTTTTCACAACTTAACGGCCTGTTTTCAAGTCTAAGTGTGATTTTTGAAAATTCGGGTCATACTCTGATCCCGGGAGTCCCGGGACAACGCGGTCAGTTCCTACAAGTTACATTGGTCCCCTACGAGGTGTTCGTGCCTCCTATGGGGTCGTTTGGGGGCTGGTTCGGGTTTTCACCCCTTAATGGCCTGTTTTCAACTTTAAGTGTGATTTTTGCAAATTCGGGTCATACTCTCATATCGGGAGTCCCGGGACTACGCGATCAGTTCCTACAAGTTACATTGGTCCCCTACGAGCTGTTCGTGCCTCCTACGGGGTCGTTTGGGGGCTAGATCGGGTTTTCATCCCTTAACGGCCTGTTTTCAACTCTAAGTGTGATTTTTGCATATTCGGGTCATACTCTCAAACCGAGAGTCCCAGGACTACACGGTCAGTTGCTACAAGTTACATTGGTCCCGTGTGAGGTGTTCATGCCTCCTACGGGGTCGTTTGGGGGCTAGTTCGGGATTTCACCCCTTAACGGCCTGTTTTCAACTCTAAGTGTGATTTTTACAAATTCGGGTCATACTCTGATACCGGGAGACCCGGGACTACGCGGTCAGTTCCTACAAGTTACATTGGTCCCGTGCGAGGTGTTCGTGCCTCCTACGGGGTCATTTGGGGGCTGGTTCGGGTTTTCACCCCTTAACGGCCTGTTTTCAAGTCTAAGTGTGATTTTTGTAAATTATCGGCATACTCTCATACCGGGAGTCCCGGGACTACGCGGTCAGTTCCTACAAGTTACATTGCTCCCGTGCGAGGTGTTCGTACCTCCTACGGGCTCATTTGGGGGCTGGTTCGGGTTTTCACCCCTTAACGGCCTGTTTTCAAGTCAAAGTGTGATTTTTGCAAATTATCGCCATACTCTCATACCGAGAGTCCCGGGACTACGCGGTCAGTTCCTACAAGTAACATTGGTCCCCTACGAGGTGTTCGTGCCTCCTACGGGGTCGTTTGGGGGCTGGTTCGGGTTTTCACCCCTTAACGACCTGTTTTCAAGTCTAAGTGTGATTTTTGCAAATTATCGTTATACTCTCATACCGGGAGTCCCGGGACTACGCCGTCAGTTCCTACAAGTTACATTGGTCCCCTACGAGGTGTTCGTGCCTCCTATGGGGTCGTTTGGGGGCTGGTTCGGGTTTTCACCCCTTAATGGCCTGTTTTCAACTTTAAGTGTGATTTTTGCAAATTTGGTTCATACTCTCATATCGGGAGTCCCGGGACTACGCGGTCAGTTCCTACAAATTACATTGGTCCCCTACGAGCTGTTCATTTCTCCTACGGGGTCGTTTGGGGGTTAGTTCGGGTTTTCACCCCTTAACGGCCTGTTTTCAACTTGAAGTGTGATTTTTGCAAATTCGGGTCATACTCTCAAACCGAGAGTCTCGGGACTACGTGGTCAGTTGATACAAGTTACATTGGTCCCGTGTGAGGTGTTCGTGCTTCTTACGGGGTCGTTTGGAGGCTGGTTCGGGTTTTCACCCCTTAATGGCTTGTTTTCATGTCTAAGTGTGATTATTGCAAATTCGGGTCATACTCTCAAACCGAGAGTCTCGGGACTACGCGGTCAGTTCCTACAAGTTACATTGGTCCCCTACGAGGTGTTCGTGCTTCCTATGGGGTCGTTTGGGGGCTGGTTCGGGTTTTCTCCCCTTAATGGCCTGTTTTCAACTTTAAGTGTGATTTTTGCAAATTTCGGTCATACTCTCATATCGGGAGTCCCGGGACTATGCGGTCAGTTCCTACAAGTTACATTGGTCCCCTACGAGGTGTTCGTGCCTCCTACGGGGTCGTTTGGGGGTTAGTTCGGGTTTTCACCCCTTAACGGCCTGTTTTCAACTTTAAGTGTGATTTTTGCAAATTCGGGTCATACTCTCAAACCGAGAGTCTCGGGACTACGTGGTCAGTTGCTACGAGTTACATTGGTCCCGTGTGAGGTGTTCGTGCCTCCTACGGGGTCGTTTGGGGGTTGGTTCGGGTTTTCACCCCTTAACGGCTTGTTTTCATGTCTAAGTGTGATTTTTGCAAATTCGGGTCATACTCTCAAATCGAGAGTCCCGGGACTACGCGGTCAGGTGCTACAAGTGACATTGGTCCCGTGCGAGGTGTTCGTGCCTCCTACGGGGTCGTTTTGGGGCTGGTTCGGGTTTTCATCCCTTAACGGCCTGTTTTCAAGTCTAAGTGTGATTTTTGCAAATTATCACCATACTCTCATACCGGGAGTCCCGGGACTACGCGGTCAGTTCCTACAATTTACATTGGTCCCCTACGAGGTGTTCGTGCCCCCTCTGGGGTCGTTTGGGGGCTGGTTGGGTTTTCAGCCCTTAACGGCCTATTTTTAACTCTAAGTGTGATTTTTTACAAATTTGGGTCATACTCTCATATCGGGAGTCCCGAGACTACGCGGTCAGTTCCTACAAGTTACATTGGTCCCCTACGAGGTGTTCGTGCCTCCTACGGGGTCGTTTGGGGGCTGGTTCGGGTTTTCACCCCTTAACGACCTGTTTTCAAGTCTAAGTGTGATTTTTGCAAATTATCGTTATACTCTCATACCGGGAGTCCCGGGACTACGTCGTCAGTTCCTACAAGTTACATTGGTCCCCTACGAGGTGTTCGTGCTTCCTACGGGGTCGTTTGGGGGCTGGTTCGGGTTTTCACCACTTAACGGCCTATTTTCAAGTCTAAGTGTGATTTTTACAAATTATCGTCATACTCTCATACCGGGAGTCCCGGGACTACGCGATCAGTTCCTACAAGTTACATTGGTCCCCTACGAGGTGTTCGTGCCTCCTATGGGGTCGTTTGGGGGCTGGTTCGGGTTTTCACCCCTTAATGGCCTGTTTTCAACTTTAAGTGTGATTTTTGCAAATTTGGTTCATACTCTCATATCGGGAGTCCCGGGACTACGCGGTCAGTTCCTACAAGTTACATTTGTCCCCTACGAGCTGTTCATGCCTCCTACGGGGTCGTTTGGGGGTTAGTTCGGGTTTTCACCCCTTAACGGCCTGTTTTCAACTTTAAGTGTGATTTTTGCAAATTCGGGTCATACTCTCAAACCGAGAGTCTCGGGACTACGTGGTCAGTTGATACAAGTTACATTGGTCCCGTGTGAGGTGTTCGTGCCTCCTACGGGGTCGTTTGGGGGCTGGTTCGGGTTTTCACCCCTTAATGGCTTGTTTTCATGTCTAAGTGTGATTTTTGCAAATTCGGGTCATACTCTCAAACCGAGAGTCTCGGGACTACGCGGTCAGTTCCTACAAGTTACATTGGTCCCCTACGAGGTGTTCGTGCCTCCTATGGGGTCGTTTGGGGGCTGGTTCGGGTTTTCTCCCCTTAATGGCCTGTTTTCAACTTTAAGTGTGATTTTTGCAAATTTCGGTCATACTCTCATATCGGGAGTCCCGGGACTACGCGGTGAGTTCCTACAAGTTACATTGGTCCCCTACGAGGTGTTCGTGCCTCCTACGGGGTCGTTTGGGGGTTAGTTCGAGTTTTCACCCCTTAACGGCCTGTTTTCAACTTTAAGTGTGATTTTTGCAAATTCGGGTCATACTCTCAAACCGAGAGTCTCGGGACTACGTGGTCAGTTGATACAAGTTACATTTGTCCCGTGTGAGGTGTTCGTGCCTCCTACGGGGTCGTTTGGGGGTTGGTTCGGGTTTTCACCCCTTAATGGCTTGTTTTCATGTCTAAGTGTGATTTTTGCAAATTCGGGTCATACTCTCAAACCGAGAGTCTCGGGACTACGCGATCAGTTGCTACAAGTTACATTGGTCCCGTGCGAGGTGTTCGTGCCTCCTACGGGGTCGTTTGGGGGCTGGTTCGGGTTTTCACCCCTTAACGGCCTGTTTTCAACTCTAAGTGTGATTTTTGCAAATTATCGCCATACTCTCATACCGGGAGTCCCGGGAGTACGCGGTCAGTTCCTATAAGTTACATTGGTCCCGTGCGAGGTGTTCGTGCCTTCTACGGGGTCGTTTGGGGGCTGGTTCGGGTTTTGACCCCTTAACGGCCTGTTTTCAACTCTAAGTGTGATTTTTGCAAATTCGGGTCATACTCTCATACCGGGAGTCCCGGGACTATGCAGTCAGTTGCTACAAGTTAGATTGGTCCCCTACAAGGTGTTCGTGCCTCCTACGGGGTCGTTTGGGGGCTAGTTCGGGTTTTCACCCCTTAACGGCCTGTTTTCAACTTTAAGTGTGATTTTTGCAAATTCGGGTCATACTCTCAAACCGAGAGTCTCGGGACTACGTGGTCAGTTGCTACGAGTTACATTGGTCCCGTGTGAGGTGTTCGTGCCTCCTACGGGGTCGTTTGGGGGCTGGTTCGGGTTTTCACCCCTTAACGGCTTGTTTTCATGTCTAAGTGTGATTTTTGCAAATTCGGGTCATACTCTCAAACCGAGAGTCCCGGGACTACGCGGTCAGGTGCTACAAGTGACATTGGTCCCGTGCGAGGTGTTCGTGCCTCCTACGGGGTCGTTTGGGGGCTGGTTCGGGTTTTCATCCCTTAACGGCCTGTTTCAAGTCTAAGTGTGATTTTTGCAAATTATCACCATACTCTCATACCGGGAGTCTCGGGACTACGCGGTGAGTTCCTACAATTTACATTGGTCCCCTACAAGGTGTTCGTGCCCCCTCTGGGGTCGTTTGGGGGCTGGTTGGGTTTTCAGCCCTTAACGGCCTGTTTTCAACTCTAAGTGTGATTTTTTACAAATTTGGGTCATACTCTCATATCGGGAGTCCCGAGACTACGCGGTCAGTTCCTACAAGTTACAATTGTCCCCTACGAGGTGCTCGTGCCTCCTACGGGGTCGTTTGGGGGCTAGTTCGAGTTTTCACCCCTTAACGGCCTGTTTTCAACTCTAAGTGTAATTTTTTCGAATTCGGCTCATACTATCAAACCGAGAGTCCCGGGACTACGCGGTCAGTTGCTACAAGTTACATTGGTCCCGTGTGAGGTGTTCATGCCTCCTACGGGGTCGTTTGGGGGCTAGTTCGGGATTTCACCCCTTAACGCCCTATTTTCAACTCTAAGTGTGATTTTTGCAAATTTGGGTCATACTCTCAAACCGAGAGTCCCGGGACTATGCGGTCAGTTCCTACAAGTTACATTGGTCCCGTGCGAGGTGTTCGTGCTTCCTACGGGGTCATTTGGGGGCTGGTTCGAGTTTTCACCCCTTAACGGCCTGTTTTCATGTCTAAGCGTGATTTTTGCAAATTATCGTCATACTCTCATACCGGGAGTCCCGGGACTACGCGGTCAGTTCCTATAAGTTACATTGGTCCCGTACGAGGTGTTCGTGCCTTCTACGGGGTCGTTTGGGGGCTGGTTCGGGTTTTGACCCCTTAACGGCCTGTTTTCAACTTTAAGTGTGATTTTTGCAAATTCGGGTCATACTCTCATACCGGGAGTCCCGGGACTACGTGGTCAGTTCCTACAAGTTACATTGGTCCCCTACGAGGTGTTCGTGCCTCCTATGGGGTCGTTTGGGGGCTGGTTCGGGTTTTCACCCCTTAATGGCCTGTTTTCAACTTTAAGTGTGATTTTTGCAAATTTGGTTCATACTCTCATATCGGGAGTCCCGGGACTACGCGGTCAGTTCCTACAAATTACATTGGTCCCCTACGAGCTGTTCATGTCTCCTACGGGGTCGTTTGGGGGTTAGTTCGGGTTTTCACCCCTTAACGGCCTGTTTTCAACTTGAAGTGTGATTTTTGCAAATTCGGGTCATACTCTCATATTGGGAGTCCCGGGACTACGCGGTCAGTTCCTACAAGTTACATTGGTCCCATACGAGGTGTTCGTGCCTCCTACGGGGTCGTTTGGAGGCTAGTTCGGGTTTTCTCCCCTTAACGGCCTGTTTTCAACTTTAAGTGTGATTTTTGCAAATTCGGGTCATACTCTCAAACCGAGAGTCTCGGGACCACGTGGTCAATTGCTACAAGTTACATTGGTCACGTGTGAGGTGTTCGTGCCTCCAACGGGGTCGTTTGGGGGCTGGTTCGGGTTTTCACCCCTTAACGGCTTATTTTCATGTCTAAGTGTGATTTTTGCAAATTCGGGTCGTACTCTCAAACCGAGAGTCCCGGGACTACGCGATCAGTTGCTACAAGTTACATTGGTCCCGTGCGAGGTGTTCGTGCCTCCTACGGGGTCGTTTGGGGACTGGTTCGGGTTTTCACCCCTTAACGGCATGTTTTCAAGTCTAAGTGTGATTTTTGCAAATTATTGCCATACTCTCATACCGGGAGTCCCGGGACTACGCGGTCAGTTCCTACAAGTTACATTGGTCCCCTACGAGGTGTTCTTGCCTCCTCTAGGGTCGTTTGGGGGGCGGTTCGGGTTTTCACCCCTTAACGGCCTGTTTCAACTTTAAGTGTGATTTTTACAAATTCGGGTCATACTCTCATATTGGGAGTCCCGGGACTACGTGGTCAGTTCCTACAAGTTACATTGGTCCCATACGAGGTGTTCGTGCCTCCTACGGGGTCGTTTGGAGGCTAGTTCGGGTTTTCACCCCTTAACGGCCTGTTTTCAACTTTAAGTGTGATTTTTGCAAATTCGGGTCATACTCTCAAACCGAGAGTCTCGGGACCACGTGGTCAATTGCTACAAGTTACATTGGTCACGTGTGAGGTGTTCGTGCCTCCAACGGGGTCGTTTGGGGGCTGGTTCGGGTTTTCACCCCTTAACGGCTTATTTTCATTTCTAAGTGTGATTTTTGCAAATTCGGGTCGTACTCTCAAACCGAGAGTCCCGGGACTACGCGATCAGTTGCTACAAGTTACATTGGTCCCGTGCGAGGTGTTCGTGCCTCCTACGGGGTCGTTTGGGGACTGGTTCGGGTTTTCACCCCTTAACGGCATGTTTTCAAGTCTAAGTGTGATTTTTGCAAATTATTGCCATACTCTCATACCGGGAGTCCCGGGACTACGCGGTCAGTTCCTACAAGTTACATTGGTCCCCTACGAGGTGTTCTTGCCTCCTCTAGGGTCGTTTGGGGGCTGGTTCGGGTTTTCACTCCTTAACGGCCTGTTTTCAACTCTAAGTGTGATTTTTGCAAATTCGGGTCATACTCTCATATTGGGAGTCCCGGGACTACGCGATCAGTTCCTACAAGTTACATTGGTCCCCTACGAGGTGTTCGTGCCTCCTACGGGGTCGTTTGGGGGCTAGTTCGGGTTTTCATCCCTTAACGGCCTGTTTTCAACTCTAAGTGTGATTTTTGCAAATTCGGGTCATACTCTCAAACCGAGAGTCCCAGGACTACGCGATCAGTTGCTACAAGTTACATTGGTCCCGTGTGAGGTGTTCGTGCCTCCTACGTGGTCGTTTGGGGGTTAGTTCGGGATTTCACCCCTTAACGGCCAGTTTTCAACTCTAAGTGTGATTTTTGCAAATTCGGGTCATACTCTCAAACCGAGAGTCCCGGGACTACGCGGTCAGTTGCTACAAGTTACATTGGTCCCGTGCGAGGTGTTCGTGCCTCCTACGGGGTAATTTGGGGGCTGGTTCGGGTTTTCACCCCTTAACGGCCTGTTTTCAAGTCTAAGTGTGATTTTTGTAAATTATCGGCATACTCTCATACCGGGAGTCCCGGGACTACGCGGTCAGTTCCTGCAAGTTACATTGCTCCCGTGCGAGGTGTTCGTGCCTCCTACGGGGTCGTTTGGGGGCTGGTTCGGGTTTTCACCCCTTAACGGCCTGTTTTCAACTCTAAGTGTGATTTTTTCAAATTCGGGTCATACTCTCATATCGGGAGTCCTGGGACTACGCGGTCAGTTCCTACAAGTTACATTGGTCCCCTACGAGGTGTTCGTGCCTCCTATGGGGTCGTTTGGGGGCTAGTTCGGGTTTTCACCCTTAACGGCCTGTTTTCAACTTTAAGTGTGATTTTTGCAAATTCGGGTCATACTCTCAAACCGAGAGTCTCGGGACTACGTGGTCAGTTTCTACGAGTTACATTGGTCCCGTGTGAGGTGTTCGTGCCTCCTACGAGGTCGTTTGGGGGCTGGTTCGGATTTTCACCCCTTAACGGCTTGTTTTCATGTCTAAGTGTGATTTTTGAAAATTCGGGTCATACTCTCAAACCGAGAGTCCTGGGACTACGCGGTCAGTTGCTACAAGTTACATTGGTCCCGTGCAAGGTGTTCGTGCCTCCTACGGGGTCGTTTGGGTGCTGGTTCGGGTTTTCACCCCTTAACGGCCTGTTTTCAAGTCTAAGTGTGATTTTTGCAAATTATCGCCATACTCTCATACCGGGAGTCCCGGGACAACGCGGTCAGTTCCTACAAGTTACATTGGTCCCCTACGAGGTGTTCGTGCCTCCTATGGGGTCGTTTGGGGGCTGGTTCTGGTTTTCACTCCTTAAGGGCCTGTTTTCAACTCAAAGTGTGATTTTTGCAAATTCGGGTCATACTCTCATATTGGGAGTCCCAGGACTACGCGGTCAGTTCCTACAAGTTACATTGGTCCCCTACGAGCTGTTCGTGCCTCCTACGGGGTCATTTGGGGGCTAGTTCGAGTTTTCACCCCTTAACGGCCTGTTTTCAACTCTAAGTGTGATTTTTGCGAATTCGGCTCATACTCTCAAATCGAGAGTCCCGGGACTACGCGGTCAGTTGCTACAAGTTACATTGGTCCCGTGTGAGGTGTTCGTGCCTCCTACGGGGTCGTTTGGGGGCTAGTTCGGGATTTCACCCCTTAACGCCCTGTTTTCAACTCTAAGTGTGATTTTTGCAAATTCGGGTCATACTCTCAAACCGAGAGTCCCGGGACTATGCGGTCAGTTCCTATAAGTTACATTGGTCCCGTGCGAGGTGTTCGTGCTTCCTACGGGGTCATTTAGGGGCTGGTTTGGGTTTTCACCCCTTAACGGCCTGTTTTCATGTCTAAGCGTGATTTTTGCAAATTATCGTCATACTCTCATACCGGGAGTCCCGGGACTACGCGGTCAGTTCCTATAAGTTACATTGGTCCCCTACGAGGTGTTCGTGCCTCCTATGGGGTCGTTTGGGGGTTGGTTCGGGTTTTCAGCCCTTAACGACCTGTTTTCAACTCTAAGTGTGATTTTTTGCAAATTTGGGTCATACTCTCATATCGGGAGTCCCGAGACTACGCGGTCAGTTCCTACAAGTTACATTGGTCCCCTACGAGGTGTTCGTGCCTCCTACGGGGTCATTTGGGGGCTAGTTCTGGTTTTTACCCCTTAACGGCCTGTTTTCAACTCTAAGTGTGATTTTTGAAAATTCGGGTCATACTCTCAAACCGAGAGTCCCGGGACTACGCGGTCAGTTGATACAAGTTACATTGGTCCCGTGTGAGGTGTTCGTGCCTCCTACATGATCGTTTGGGGGCTGGTTCGGGTTTTCACCCCTTAACGACCTGTTTTTAACTCTAATTGTGATTTTTGAAAATTCGGGTCATACTCTCAAACCGAGAGTCCCGAGACTACGCGGTCAGTTCCTACAAGTTACATTGGTCCCCTACGAGGTGTTCGTGCCTCCTATGGGGTCGTTTGGGGGCTGGTTCGGGTTTTCACCCCTTAACGGCCTGTTTTTAACTTTAAGTGTGATTTTTGCAAATTCGGGTCATACTCTCATATCGTGAGTCCCAGGACTACGCGGTCAGTTCCTACCAGTTACATTGGTCCCCTACGAGGTGTTTGTGCCTCCTATGGGGTCGTTTGGGGGCTGGTTCGGGTTTTCACCCCTTAACGGCCTGTTTTCAACTCTAAGTGTGATTTTTGCAAATTCGGGTCATACTCTGTTATCGGGAGTCCCGAGACTACGCGGTCAGTTCCTACAAGTTAGATTGGTCCCCTACGAGGTGTTCGTGCCGCCTACGAGGTCGTTTGGGGGCTGGTTCGGGTTTTCACCCCTTAACGGCCTGTTTTTAACTCTAAGTGTGATTTTTGCAAATTCGGGTCATACTCTCAAACCGAGAGTCCCGGGACTACGCGGTCAGTTGCTACAAGTTACATTGGTCCCGTTCGAGATGTTCGTGCCTCCTACGGGGTCGTTTGGGGGCTGGTTCGGGTTTTCACCCCTTAACGGCCTGTTTTCAAGTCTAAGTGTTATTTTTGCAAATTATCGTCATACTCTCAAATCGAGACTAAGAACTCTAAAAGTTCTAGAGTTTACACCGGAAAGAGACTAAGAACTCTAAAACTTCAATACAATACATTCTTAAATTACTACCATAAGACTTGTGTGCTTATTTTCTTTTTCTATATTCTTATCCGTATAAGATAAAATTCCATTTCCCCCTATTTATTTCCTCATTAATAGAAAAAAACCTCATTATCTACTACTATACTTTTATTTCTTCTTTTTACCCCTGTTTTTATCACAATTAGTTGGAGTTCTTTTACCCATTTTGGATTCCTCATTGTTGAAGAAAGTTCGTCATCCCAAAGAGTTTAACGAAAAATGGCACGTAATTTTCAAAACATTATCTTCATTGCAATAACTAAAAACTGTATGACCCCCAAAAGTCGCCAAACTACCAACTGTCATATTACTTCTTAAAAACTGATTCACTTGAAAAAGAAAATAAAAAACATAAAAAATAACTTAGGATATTAAATGAAACTAAGAGGTTTTGAAGCTGCTATCACCTCTGGGCCTTGTTTGTGGCTTGAAGTTCACATCGTTAGGCTAGCTGCTGGGCACGTGCTCCATGCACCACTTTCAACTGAGGGCAGTCTCAGTGGGAGTTGTCGAGAGGCTTGGGCATTAAGCTAGTGGCTAGCTGTAGACATAGAATAAGAAGAGCAATTTTCAAAAGAGGAGGAACACGAGATGCAAACTAGGTCAAATAGCTTCAATCAAAACATAATTCTAGAACTCAAACAGGACATTGCACCAAGGTAATCTCTCTTTAGCATTTTATCAAACATGTAACATATGACATTTTCAATAGATTGTAACATACAAAAATATCTAGTATGTAAAAGAAATTTATTATGGAGACATAAAGGAAACACGAACCAAAATCCATCGGAGCTGAAACCACGGGCTCTCAGTCATCTTCTCCCTTGTCGTATTATGACCACCTTGAATTATACACAATACTATCCTAAGAAAAAAATAAATCGCAAAATTAGGAATGAGAATATAAAATACAGTGAATAAGAATCAATGTTTCATTTCAGATATACCTCACTAGAGTATGAATTCAACAAATATATCAACTAAATAATTTCTAAATCTAACACACAATTGAAAAGCCTAAGTAACAATGAAATTTGTTACAAGTGAAGATATGTTTCATCGAAGTACTCGACAAATACATTAATTCATCTATTTAGAAAGATAATATGGAACTGGTCCTTGCCTAAGACAAAAGTAAAATTGATGCCATGACGAACTACTCCTTACCTAAGATAGTTAAGGCTCTAAGGTTATGCTTTGGATTAGCGTTTTTTTTTAGAATTTTTTTGAGAAGATATATGTCCTTATCAGTAAGCCCTTGACCATGATGCTCAAGAAGAAGAACTTTTAATAGTCAACTGAATCTATAAAAAATTTCAACAAGCCTAAAACAGCTATGACTACTACTCATGTTCTAGAAATACTGATTTTATTCAACACTTCATGCTAGTAATTAAGGGATTAGTGTTGATCTTATGCAAGGCTCTTAGCATTACTAAGAAAGGCATTACCTCCAACGAAGGCATTACCTCTGTGAAATCTACCAATAACAATGTGATAAACACCTCCATGGCAACCACTTATTATTCTCTACAAAAAATGATTCTATCAATAAAAAAAATAGTAGGTAAACTAAATTTCAACCAATATTCTTGAAATCAAACAAGAAAAATTATTGAACAATGTCTGGATATAGAGTTGGATGTGAAGTTGGATCGTGAGACTCAAGCAGATCGACCAAATCTTCAATCTCAAATTTCTTATTAGATGGAATGCATAAATTACCTATGTTGATGATCAAACCAAATTGTCGAAGCTTTTGGAGATGACCAAACCATATATTCAACCAAACCTTTTGAGGTTGGTCTGACCTAACTCCGATGGCAGTTCGTGGATGTCCAGAAGAAGAGGATGATGCCAGGTCGCCTGGTAGTAGATGAAGCAGCGTTGATGGAGGCGGAGGGTAGGCGGCGGGTAGTGTGGATGATGGAGGCGGTTGGTAGGCAGGTAGTGTGGATGATGGAGGCGGCGAAGCAGAGGATGGTTGTTCGTGGTCGCCTGGTTGTGTGGAGAGAGAGAAAGAGAGATACTTAGAGAGAAGAGAGGACATCATCCCGCCTTGAAAGTTTTGGTCCCCAATTGAAATTTTAGGATATTATTTTTTTAATGAACAGTACCCATATTTGGCACGGTTTTACACCGTGCCAGAATTTGGCACTCATTTAAACCGTGCCAGTTTATGCTAAAATCGTGCCAAATTCTGGCACTGCTTAAAACCGTGCCAGAATCTCCTTGCCACAGCGTGCCAGATTAGCATTTTTGGTGTAGTGTCTGCCCTACTCCTATGACTAACTGTAATAGACACTGCAACTAGGCTTCTGCTAGCTTAGAACATTAAAGAATCCCACAAAGAGATGGTCATCTACTATGATAGTCACATGATGTCCAGATACAAAGTCAATTAAACTACCTTAGAGAAGGCACGTGTCACCCTTGTCTAGGTCACTCAAAAATTATGACACTATATGCTCACCTTTCGCATTAGATTTGTGTCTCGGATGGATACTATCAAATACCTGCTCGAGAAATCTACCTTGTTTTGCCGGATCGCTTGATGGTTAATGATGCTAGCCTCATTTGATATTGTGTAAGTCATGCTGAAAGCTATGAAAGGGAGAGTTATCTTTGACTACCTTGGTGACTACCCCATGGAAGAAGATAACATTCGGATTTCAAAGTTCCCAGATGAAGATATGCTTTGCACCTCTTATGAATACATATAGTGGTAAATGTTCTTGGATGGAACCGCCAACAAAAAAAGGATAAAACATTAGGATACTCCTAATCATCCTTAATGACTCTCACACTCCCATTGATATCAAGCTAGATTTTCCCTGCACCAATAACATGGCCGAATACGAGGCATCCACAGTGGGCCTCAAAGTCGCTCTGAGGAAAGAAATCCAATGCCTAAATGTACATGAGGATGCATCCCTTATCATCAGTCAGGTCCATAGAAGATGTAAAGTCAAGGACAAGAAACTCCTACCCATACATGCCCACCCAGAAGAGTTGTCTCCAGGTTTTGAGATATCACCTTCCACTATATTCCCGGAATAAAGAATAGCTTGATCAATTACTTTGCTACTTCAGCCTCCATTATTGACATGCTTGAAGGAATAACGTTGGCTCATTTCCTAGTCTAAAAGCAAGCTAAACCAACCCACTTCTATCACATTGAGCTCGTCACAAAAGAGAACTCTGATGTGATTGATAGCTGGTATTATGATATTTGGTGCCTCCTCAAGCATGATGGGTAACACCAAGATGCCAATAAAAAATGCCAAGTATCCCTCCACAAACTATAAGACCCCGCGTAATTCTGGCACCCCCCGCCACCAAAACTATGTCGGTGATTATATACTATTCATAATTTTTAATATGAAATAAGATTGGAAACCCTTTCGTGAGTAGGATAGAGTATTGGGTTTTGGTTATTATGGGTGTAGGTTTCACACGTAAAATTTTATAGAGTTTATTTAAATTAAAATGGAGAACGTACACACTCATAAAAAAAATTATATAGTTAATAAAAGTGAACGATTATTGTGTGTTTCATAAACTTGCATGTTGATTAATCTAAAATTATTAGGTGGAAATAATTGTGTTAAAAATGGCGATGGTTTTAATAATTAAATTAAATTAAATTGTGTCGTTATGAGTAAATTACAATCTTGTGCATATGTTGTTGGAATGTGTGATTATTTACTATTCGTATTCACCATCGCGGGGACGACATGATTTTTGGTCGTATGCTCTCACCTATATTTTAGGATGCTCGCTAGGTATAGGACTAGTGGGTCAGCCTTAATTTAGGTTTACACTTTCTAGGTATGGGACTAGTTAGTGTAGAATTTTACGAATGGGATATTCTGGGTTGGGGATGGTTTTTACCTTGTGCCATCAATTCTTTAGGTATGGGACTAAGAGTGTTTTGAGGATCTCAAGTTGATAATAAGGGTGGGGTGAAAAGTTTATAATCATGAGAAAGATGATAAATAGAGAATTAATACCTAAGATAATAAAATTGGTATTAAAATCTATTTGCGACGAGAGTATGTGCAGGGCTGACAGTTAAATGAGCCGACTGGATACATCGTCGGGAGTGTGTGTTGGCATCACGAGTATGTGCGGTCTAACAATTAAACGGGTTGACTGTCTAGAGTGACGTGTTGTGCATGGAACCTCACGAGTGTGTGCAGGGCTAACAATGAACGGGGATGAATGGCCATAGTGAGGGGAATGGTGTGGTGTATAACAGCGGGAGTTCAACAACCAATCAAATAATATGAGATAAAGCTTTAAGTGGGAGTACCGCACAAAAATGGTGAAAATCTAGTGGGATTCAAACAACTAAGATTGTGTAAGACTTAAATGAGGGAACACCATAACTGATAATAATAAAATGGGAAAATGCGAGTAAATTGATTTAATAAATAGAAATGGAGTTATTGTAAATTAAATAATTGAACTTGGGTTTTTGATAGATTTTGTTGTGGGTAGATAGTGATTTATGTCTATCGCGTGTTTATTTATCTCGGTTTATCTAAAATACTCTATTGTGATATTTATCATGTACAATGCTACTGTATGTGTTCACGGACCCTAATTGAGGGGAGTAGCGTGTATTCATGCGTGAGGCTCTTACATTGTGCGTTGACTAACTTTTTCAGGTGTTAGTACTCGAATAGCTGCATAGGAGTTTGGAGATATATCTCAGGGGTACAATTGGAGTTATTTTTTTATGGTTAGTAGTTTAAATTAGTTTCCACTCCTTCGCATTTATATTGAGACTCAGTTTATGGATTTGGTGGGCCATTTGGTTCCACAGTTATTATGGTTTTATTCAGATATTCACAGTTGGATTTTATTCAGTTATATATATTAGAGATTGGATTAGTTTGGAGATTATCATGATGGTGGATTTTATTATAGCATGCATGGTTATTACTCATTGGATCAATTTTAAAATATTATCTTGTGGAATGAATTTTGTATGTCTCGTATATGTCACATACTAAGAATGATATTTAATTTAATAACGCCTAGTTTATTTTTGGTTTCGATCGACGCCAGAATTATGCAGGGTGTTAGGCTGCCCAGTACATTGTCTGCGATAAAGTACTATTTATGAGAAACTTCGATGGAACCATTTACACTACATCGCAGGGGCTGTCATTGAAGAGATTATGTAGAATATCCGTAACGAGGAATATGGATTCCATATGAATGGCCATATGCTCGCTAAGAAGATTATTTAACGGGATTACTATTGGACTACCATGGTTCTTGTACTGCCTATGTTTGGAAATGCTAACAATTTCCCAATCTCCAGCACTTGTCTCCATGGGAATTACATAATATGGCTTCTCCATGGCCATTTTCAACATGATGCATTGATATCGTAGGAAACGTTACACCCAAATCCTCCGTTGATATTGAGTTCATCTTGGTTGCCATTGATTACTTTACAAAAAGGGTCGAAGATGAGTTATACACAGTGTTGAATGCCAAAAAGGTATCCAAGTTCATGCAGAAGAATATCATCTATTGATATGGGGTATCGCATGAACTAGTGTCGGATAATGGGTTACATTTCAAGACAGAAGTCATAAAATTGGTCGACGAGTATGGGATATAGAAACACAAATCTTCTGCCTACTGACCACAAACCAATGATGCAGTTGAATCTTCTAATAAGAACCTCAAATAAATCATCTGCAAGATGACTGAGAGTTGTCGACATTGGGCCGATCGGATTGCTTACGCCCTTTTCGTCTACACAATTTTAGTTCGAGCATCTACTAAGGCTACCCCTTACTCTTTGGTATATGACATGGAAGCAGTCTTACCTATTAGAATTACCTTCACTACGTGTCATGCTTGAAAGAAAAGCCAGCGAAGAAGACTGGCATCAGAGCCGTCTTAATGAGTTATCGCTCTTGGATGATAGGAGGATAAAGGATTTTTATCATATATAGGGGTACCATAACCGAAAAGTGCGATAGTTTAAGAAGAGAGTTAAGTACTGCGATGTCTAAGAAGGGGATTTAGACCTCAAAGAAATTATAGACACCGTCTAAGACCCCAGAGGGAAATTCATGCCGAACTAGAGTGGCCCTTACATTATAAAGAAGATTTTGTCCAGTGTAGCCACTATTCTCACTGACCTCGATAGAGAAGTATCCCAATCAGTAAACTTGGACAGTCTTAAGAAATTCTACCCCTAGTTCGAAATCAAGGGCACTACGACTCCTCTCATCTCCCTTCTATTCTTAAAAAAATTCTTCATCTCCTTTTACTCAGAACTAAATCAGGCCTAATCCTGTAAAAAAACAATTTTCTTTCAAAATGAAACTCAGAAAATTTTCAAAACACCCAGAGGTACGTAGGAAGCTCATATTCTTTACATGAGTATGACATCCTTATTTTTCACAAAATGCTATTATTTCTTACCTCCAAGAACGATAGTTTATTTTATCATTTACATGAAGAAAAGGATTGTGTATGCCTTAGCGATTATTATAGATATTTAAAATGTAAAAATCATCAAAAGGCACAACAATATAATTAAATTCCTTTTTTATTCTATTTCAGGAAATTTCTGTATGATTACAGGAAATATTAGAGCAAGGATTCAAACAACTACCCCCGCTAACCTAACTGTCCTAAAACAAATCAAACCAAACTAGTTCTAAAACATGTTAACAAAAACCTTCCCAAATTTATTCCCAACATACCCAAAATGACCAAATACATAACCAAACATGTAAAAACTTCATAATTATCACCAACTTCACAAAATACCCTACCCACAACAACTAAAAGATACAAACCCATCATCATATACATATTGAGGCCCCCAAACTTCTTCTTTTTGGATAGTGTAATGATGGTGCTCCATGGAACGGTAAGCCCAGACCGGCCTAGAGAAAACCACCACGACCCCTCTATAATGACAAACATGGGAAAGCATCTCTGCCCACTCTCCTCAGCCAAGATCTTAGCTACTACACTCATCTATGGCCATTTTATATAGTCCCTAGAAACATGAAAAACTCTACCAGCAGAAGGATACGTCGGTAGCCAATTACTCTCCTAGAGAGGGCCCAACTGCATGCACATGCCTTCCATCAAATCCTCCACATGGAAGAAGTCCATGGTATGGAAAGGCACAATCTTCTCCCATCCGACTTGATGCAGGAATCGCCAGCGAAAATTAAAGGAGGTATGTCGAAGGCCAACTAACTGAACATACTAGTAATCCCTTAGTTATCGAATGGGCTACATCTCCCCCCACTAGAGTACCGACCAGCGCAGACATCGAGCTCCATGCTCCACAAACCATTTTACCCAGTTCTCAATGTTCGAGAAAAAGTTGATGAAATACAAAGTGAAGAAATTGGGCACAACTGCCAAGGGATATTAAGGGCGACCACCAAATGAAATCTCTCAAACAGCCACATGAATAGCATAACTGGGCTACCTCAATGAAAATCCGAACAACCTTCCTACCAAGCATCTAGACCATTTAGGTTCTCTAACTGTATCACCACCACAAGATTGCGATGATATGACATCAAAACAGTAATGGAAGTTAATTTAGGGTCTTCTAGCAGGTTCCCAATCACCAGCAAAAGCCTTTTAGTAAGGCCCAAAGCAATGGCTCCAACAAAAATAGCATCATTATAGTATTTTAAACACAACAGGTTTAGCATAATCCAATGAAGGTGACAACCCCCACTTTACAACCCAACTTTCTTTTACCCTAATCCTTATACCAACTAAGTCACCAAGGCCTACCTCAATTTAAAAAATTCTAAAAAAACTCAAATTTTACCTTGTCTCAAAATAAATCCGATCAAAAGGGAAGTTCTTTCTCAAACAAGACTTCAAGGCCACCTTCTACTCAAACATATTCAAAAATTTCCACAAACACATTCTCCCAAAATAAAAACTCAATAGTGAATTAAAGTACATGTAGAGTAAGCCACTAAATCAAGATAATCAAATAAAATATGCATCTCTTTTTTCCCTTTTAAGTCTCTTTTCAGGTTCAATGAGATCACACCAAGTAAACAATATGGTGAAATGCCAAGCTCCTATAGTCAGCAAGGAATCTATAAGAAAATCTAGAAGAGTTGTCCCCCAAAGGTAAAAGGTCAACCACATTCTCAATAGAGATTCAACGATCATACCCAATGTCGCGTGAATTGCCTTCAACGTCACCCTTAGTATACCATTCACCTCTATCTGTAAACCCTCACAATAAATCTCCAACATCCACTGAACCATATACTAATAGATGAGACACCCCGCCTAATAAAATATCGGGCGATCACTCCTATATCAAATTAAAACAGGAGTCCCATATGGTTCATTCTTAGCATCACTATCGAAAACCAATTTAATTATTAATATCCTATTATGCCGGCGTCAAAAATTTAAATTAACAAATCTTTTTTTAACCAAACCATTCAGATAAAATAATTACAACAGTTTACATGTACCAACTGAAATGAAATAAAATAAAATAACCGAACACTCGGTACAATAATGCAACCAAATCGAATTCCGCACTATAAGGTGATAAACGAATAAGTGAGTACAGTTGGGCCATAAGCCCGAATGTTTCTACAATACCTCCTATCTAGATCTCAATGATGGAAGCATCTAATAAACCTGCTTGCATCCACAGCTGCTGCAGCAAACGTCCGACTCGAAAGAATCATCATCCAGGCCTCCCTGCTTCTGGACATATATATATATATATATATATATATATATATATATAGCAAGAGGGAAAATAGAGAAAGGGGTCAGAGCCTATTTTTTGAAAACATTTTAGCAAGTGCTTAAAATCCATATTTTAAAATATGTTAATTCTCATATTAGAACTGGTATCTCTCTCACATGAGATACACCTCACCCCTCTTCTAACAGTGCGCAACTAGCGCATATCATTTTAAACAACCTAGTTAAGCAACCTGCCTAACTAATGTAATTACCCATCTTCTAATAATACTCATCAATTCGGGTACTAAGGACTAAACTTCTCCCCATTCCTAAGTCTCGCGAAGCGAAATCCAAACAAGGAAGCCCCCCGATACACTACTACGTGACAATGTTGATCATTGGGATCCATTAGGCCTTCAGTACATACCATATTTATACCATCCCATATTTATTAATAGTTTTCGTTAGAACCTATGATTCACATTCAAATAAATCTGGATATAAATCTACTGGAAGGAGTATATCACTTTATTCATTCTTCTAATTTTTATACAGGGTTAGGTTATATGATATCTCATCTCATATATATACAATATACTCTTCGCAACAATTATATTAGTTATCCATATAGGACACCAAACAAGATTTCAGCATACGAACATTATTCTCTTTATGCATACATAATAATTTTTATAACAATAGAAAGTTCCCATATAAATATACGTATATATATTAGTCACACATATAATATATATATACTAACGGCACCCCACATAAGATCTATGGTGATGGCATACTCTGCTATCAAGTCCCGTATCACACAAACTAAGGGAAATACTAGTTCGGAATCACTCTCGAACCGTATTAACACAAAATACATACAAATAGAGGCGAAGCATATCTCTAAGTCACTAAGAGGTCAGAACATACCCTCATGTCTCTTAGGACCATCTGACTATCAATCAGATAGCATGTACCAAGGAGTCCTATGTTCTAGGGTACAAGTAAATATCCCCCATAAAGGTCCCATCGAGATAAGACTGTCCCGACGCGATAACCTCCGTGATAGCAAGTAGCGCGGGCATGATTTTTACACATATATAATATAATTGCATACTCATAGCCCATACAATACATTCCATATGTAGTATATTTATATCTTGGATATCTTAAGCATTTATCAATTTGACCAATCCCCAATATTTTATTTTCTGAACTTTTCTCACCGCACAATGATTATAGCAACAACCTCGATATTTATATTATTTATATATCTTCTCAATCTTTTATGGATATAATCTCCAAACTCTTATAGCGATAGACAATAGCCTCGAATATTCTCATTCGCAATAATGTAAGCCGTCACACAATTAAAAATTCCTCAATACGTATTCCCTTATTTAATATTCAAATCACACCTAAATATCTCTTTAAGTATTATTCCTCGTGAACACCCCTATTTGGATAAATCTTGAATTTTACTTTCAACTACTCCAAAATACACGCCTTACTAAAAAAAAATATTTAGAAGTCCCCACACTATTTTTTTAGGAACCCCAAATATTTAGCTCCAAACAATTTTTGCCTTTTATTTTTCCAATTTCTGAGTGCATTTCTGAGTTGGTGATTTCACCTCGGAACTGCCATCTTATAAAAATCATAACAATTCGAAGAAAAAAAAAAAAAACTACGCGTCATTGCCCACGCGATCGTATCGAAAAGATCTACAAATTTCATGTTTTGACCGAGAGCTGAATCGGCTGCCTTCCTATCCGAAACAGTTCGAAAGTGACGTTGGTCACTATTCACCTTCTTCTCCAAAAATCCAAACCTCCATTAAACTACCTCCAAGATTTTTATCTCCTCTCTCATCATCATTCAACATCAAGTAACCATAAATACACACATTCAAAGGGTTCTAATCATCCTAGAACCCAGATCCAAAAATTAATTTCAAATAAATTTCAAGTTTCTCAAATTGGCTATTAATCGAGTTATATCCGTTTTAATCTTCCGAAAGCCCGTTTGATCCACGAAATTTCAACCCAAAAATCTTTAGTTTTATACCAACTACAATATGAGAAATTAAACACACTAAATCACAAAGAAAGTTAAACACTTTCTTCGTGGATTAAATCCGACGGCCACGAGTCGAATCTCGCGAATTTTGGTCCAGAAAAATCCTTTTCTTCTTTACTTTCTTCTTTTTATTTCTTCTCTTCCTTCTCTCTTCTCTCTCTTAGGGCAGAATTTGGGAAAGAATGAGGGTTGCCACATCTTTAAAATCCAAAATTAGGTGTGTACCCAATTGTTAAATGACTCGTGTACTCGTTTACGAGTCCCTATTAGTCTAAAAATGCCCGGAACCCAAATACTACCCCCGGGTACTCTATTTTGACTATCTCGTCCATTCCGAATGCAATGGAGGAGTCGAAATCTCCATCCGAGTCACTTAACTAAAATTCACTATTTTGACCCAACACGTTCAATACGTGTATTTTCCAATTTAAAATATTTCCTTTGTCGCTTTACCCAACTTGCGACATGTAAATAAAAAATAATCCACTCATATACTTAGTCTCGTAAGAAAATGCAATCCATGTAAATATTAATCTGACACTCGAAAACTAATATTTACTATTCACTTTATAACATTAAAATTATTTAATTTTACTCATTAATCCCAAAATTACTATTCACAATAATTCCTCAAATTGCCAAATTACATCCACCGCGCAATTTAAATACCTTTAAAAGTACGGGATATTACATACTTCCCCCCTTACAACAGAATTCGTCCTCGAAATTCAGATATAGCCTGTACCACTACTCTAGGATCGGTATATAGATTACATCCTAGCTTAACAAAATTTAGATAAAGCCTAACACAATGGTCTCCCACTATATTCCACCAATCTCAAGTCCTATGCTCATATATATATAGTCTTATCATCTCTATATGTTTACACTAATCTTGCACCCTTTTGTTAGGACCACTTAGCGCAAAGTATTTATTATTAATACCATATCTGCTAGTCTCACACAGTAGAAATATTTGCAAATCCATATATATACACATATAATCACATCATCCCTATACATATATATATTAATCCTGCACCCCCGGGTTATCACCCATTAGCGCACTGAATCAATAATGTTCTTGTACCCCCAGGTTATCACCCATTAGTGCTCTTAATAATAATATCACATAATAGGCATACACACATCCTATTAAGATTCATAGGCATATTCCCAACCTAATTATAAAATTCTCATATGTATTTTATTCTCATCGCTACATATTGTATAAATACTCAGATTACTATCTCTCTCATAATCTACAAGGCACATTCCCTATAGCGAATAATTAAAGTATTAATTCTCATATACTCTTCCATAATTTGGTACTACATACACTTCTTTTTTACTTGGAGTATGCTAACCATACTGTCACGCCCAAGCCACTCTTCGATACTCGTTTTAGTAAGACTCCGCTCTACTTTCTCACAATAAATTGGGTAACCTTTTCATTAAGAGGTACCTTTTTAAATGACTTTCCACAGCCTTTCAATCCCATCTCGGGTGTGTTAGCTCTCGTTGCACATAAATGTTTGCATTATTGTCATTCTTGAACGACATTCAATACATTATACCATTTAACCTTGTTTATAGCCGCCCTTCAGGCATATATTATACATATTTATTTCCACGTCCTTCCATCTCGGACATTTTTGGGATTTACTAATCAGGGTACCCATACCCCCTATTATCCGTGCATATATGCACCACCATTGAAAACGTTTTGATATATCACACTCACTCTAAATAATGGGCCTCATTTCATTGGCCTGGTACTAACACCTGGCTATCCCTTAACCGAATAATTTGAGATTTAATTCTCCCGATACCTAGTAATTCAATCCTTCTTAATATTATCCCATCGATCTTCTTGTGGTTATCTCACAATAGTCTTCCTATATCAGTGCCTTATTTCCCTTACTTCGTGGTAGTCTTAAGATTAAGGTGTTTCTAATACACGTAATATGAATACTATTCTAATTATTTCCCTAATGCCCAAGACCTCTCTCGACTTCCGACATTTGCTCTGTTTCATGCGTGGGACGTCTCACAAAGCGAAATCCAAACAAGGAACCCTCCCGTTACACTACTCCCTCGCATTGTCGGTCATCGAGATATAACGGTCCAAGGGACACCAACGGGACGTTCTAATTCCTATTCGTTAACCTACTAATGTACTTTTATCATAAAAAAAATATCCTTCCATCTTATCTAAATGGAGAGTCCAACTAATTAGGGCATCTACTCTCTGCAAAAGCATTATGGACATCACACCCAAAATGTATTTCCTCTCAATTTTCCTTCTATTCAAAGCATGGCTATAAGTCTCAAATTGATTTCCATTACCACACCTCACCCACATACTTGCGGTGAGAGAATAGTTCCAGTTCTTCTCCATAGCACTTACATCTCTATATGATTATACAGTCATCAAACGGCTCTCACTCTATAGTGTTTTCTCTACATTAGGTGACTTATCGTCAAAACCATCATCCTTGCATTCTATAACATCTCTCCACTCCCGACGTCGTTAAGGTTCATGCGTGTAGCATCTCGCAAGCGAAATCCAAACAAGGAACCCCTCCTATACACTATTATTTAACTTTGTCGGTCGTGGAGGTCTGGTAGTTCAAATATGCCACTCGAATAATCCCATCTCTCCTATCGATAAAAATGTCATCAAAACTCTTAATTCTTTATAGGAGCCACATCACCAAGCGCTGTTACTAACACTAAGTCCTTAGCGTAAACAACAACGAGCTTAAACTCACAGCTCAACAATAAATCCTGCATACCTTAAATTATATCTATAAGGTCCCCATGCACTCAAATCATGGTAATGAAACATCTCCTCATCGAAGTTCCATCTAAACAAGTAATCAAGGCGAGCTCATCCAGCATTTATCTCGCATTCCATGATTTATTATTTCCATATATATTTGTTTGACATCTTATATAAATATATATACATTATACTTACACATCAGTATATACCTACTTATATATCACACACTATATAAGTATAATAACCATCCCTTAGAGCTATAACTCAATGGATGTAGTCTCTCAATGCTATCATCTTCCAGGGAATTACTCACACATCATCCTGGGTACCAGCTGTCGTACTATCACACCGACTTGGTAAAATCCAAATCATAATGAATGGGAAGCAATCATAGTTCCTCCGAGGAAATGAGAACGAAACATACCCAACACGTCTCATTCCAGATAAAAATCACACAATATAAAATGGACACTATGACCTGGGGATTATACGCTCCCTGTTCCTCAAGCCAGGGGCCTCACCCAAAATGCATAACTTCCCATGATAGCACTCGAGGGGTATGTTTCATACAAATATACCAATCACATACAAATATATTTAAACATATCATATATATACGTCTCAATATGCTCGTATATACATTATAATCCGGCTAATCGTGTATATCTCTCCTAACATTAGCCCATATTTCCCGAATATACGTATTCGATTTAATCCCATAAGTATTCACTTACTTATAATAGAAATAAATATTAAGCTTATCACAACTAGCTCGTATCCCAATTACATCTGACATTACAAATCAAATCCCAAGAGTCTTTATCCCATTAGACTCTTAAAAATAATGAAGTCTCACAACTTTAATTTTTATTATTGCAGATTTCACATCTTGCACTAAAACAACTATAACTCACTCTACATAAGTCCAATTACTAGTGAGTCTATAATTCCACTAGAGAAGCCTCTTTCTCCATTGTACCTACCTTACTCTGGTACTACTTTCACTTAACCATGTCACTCTTTATTCATCGTTCGTCTTTGACCGATTCTTATGTGAATAACCTAGAAACTGCATTCACTTTATTCTTTCTAAATCAAGGGAATTTGCAGTTTAAAACCATCTGTAAGATTAATTTATGAGCAAAATATCATGCTCCTCTAAATATGATGACCTTCGTTCCCACCATTTCACATTGCTCCAACAAGTGAAAAAAATTTCCTCAAATTTTCACATATGGGTATTTCCATACCCAACTCTAAGCCAAATCTTTCGAGCCTTTAACTTCCTAGAAGTGAAATTACACTATTTCCACCTACCTCAACTTCAACACACGGTCCTCATCAAAGACCTCTTAAGCGTTTTCCCCATCTAACTTCACTGGGTAGTTCATGTTTAGCACCATTCTCTACTATAGCGGTGCATAGATAATTATAACTACTATCCTATAGTAGTCATTGCAGTAATCAAATACAATTCCGCAAGGAAAATGACCTTTACTGCGGTCCTCATTTCCAACATCAACTTATAGCTCTAACTAAGCCCCGCCTCCTGCTGCCCTCACAATGGACTTCCATGGTCGCCCTTCGTCAATCAGCACACGAATCTCGAACGAGCGAGTGAAAGATTTACTATAATCTTACGTAATGGCAGGAGAACGAAATCTCACAAGAGGATATCAACAATCCTCATCATAAGGCTCTATATCAAATCAAAAGCAATGCTGAAAGCCTAGTACGTCCGCACAGATTCCTAAGGACACTAGAACCTGATGCTCTGATACCACCCGTGACACCCCGCCTAATAAAATACCGGGCGATCACTCCTATATCAAATTAAAACAGGACTCTCATAAGGTTCATTCTTAGCATCACTGTAGAGTAATAATTTAATTACTAATATCCTATTAGGCCAGCGTCAAAATTTTAAATTAACAAATCTTTTTTTAACCAAGCGATTCAAATAAAACAATTACAACAGTTTACATGTACCAACTGAAATGAAATAAAATTAAATAACCGAACACTTGGTACAATAATACAACCAAATCGAATGCCACACTAAAAGGTGATAAATGAATAAATGAGTACAGTTGGGCCATAAGCCCAAATGTTTCTACAATACCTCCTATCTAAATCTCAATGATGAAAGCGTCTAATATAATCATGCTTGCATCCACAACTGAAACAGTAAATGTCTGACTCAAAAGAATCATAATCCAGGCGTCCCTATGTCTGGACACCTTTATATATGTGTGTGTGTGTGTGTATATATATATATATATATATATATAGCAAGAGGAAAAATAGAGAACCGTGTCAGAGCCAGATTTTTGAAAACATTTTAGCAAGTGCTTAAAATCCATATTTTAGAATATGTTAATTCACATATTTAAACTGGTATCGCTCTCACATGAGATACACCTCACCCCTCTTCTAACAGTGCACAACTAGCGCATACCATTTTAAACATCCTAGTTAAGCTACCCTGCCTAACTAATGTAATTACCCATCTTCTAATAATCCTCATCAATTCGGGTACTAAGGACTAAACTTCTCCCCATTCCCAACATTACGTTACGTTCATGCGTGGGGTGTCTCGCGAAATGAAATACAAACAAGGATCCCCCCCCCCCCCCGATACACTACTACGTGACAATGTTGATCATCGGGATCCATTAGGCCTTCAGTACATACCATATTTATACCATCCCGTATTTATTAATAGTTCTCATTAGAACCTATGATTCACATTCATAAAAATTCGGATATAAATCTACCAGAAGGAGTATATCACTTTATTCATTCTTCTCCTTTTTATACAGGGTTAGGTTGTATGATATTTCATCTCATATATATAAAATATACGTTTCACAACAAGTATATTAGTTATCCATATAGGACACCAAACAAGATTTCGGTATACGCACATTATTCACTTTACGCATACTAATCAATTTTTATAACAATAGAAAGTTCCCATATAAATATATGTATATATATTAGTCACACATATAATATATATACTAACGACACCCCACATAAGATCTACGGTGCTGGCATACTCTGCTATCAAGTCCCCGTATCACACAAACTAATGGAAATACTAGTTCGGAATCACTCTCGAACTGTATTAACACAAAATACATACAAATGGAGGAGAATCATAGCTCCAAGTCACTAAGAGGTCAGAACATACCCTCACATCTCTTAGGACCATCTGACTATCAATCAGATAGCCTATACCAAGGAGTCCTATGTTCTAGGGTACAAGTCAATATCCCCCATAATGGTCCCATCGAGATAAGACTGTCCCGACGCGGTAACCTTCGTGATAGCAAGTAGCGCAGACATGATTTTTACACATATATAATATAAGGGCATACTCATAGCCCATACAATACATTCCATACGTAGTATATTTATGTCTTGGATATCCTAAGGATTTATCAATTTTATCAATCCCTAATATTTTATTTTATTGAACTTTTCTCACCGCACAATGATTATATCAACAACCTCGATATATATCTTATTTATATCTCTTCTCAATCTTTTATGGCTATAATCTCCAAACTCTTATAGCGATAGCCAATAGCCTCGAATATTCTCATTCACAATAATATAATCCGTCACACAATTAAAATACCTCAATACGTATTCCCTTATTTAATATTCAAATCACACCTAAATATCTCTTTAAGTATTATTTCTCGCGAACACCCCTATTTGGGTAAATCTTGAATTTTACTTTTAACTAATCCAAAATACACGCCTTACTAAAAAAAATATTCAGAAGTCCCCACACTATTTTTTTTAGGAACCCCAAATATTTATCTCCAAACAATTTTTGCCTTTTTTTTTTCAATTTCCGACTCCATTTCCGAGTTGGTGATTTCATCCCGGAACTGCCATCTTATAAAAATCATAACAAGTCGAAGAAAAGTCAGAAAAATATGCGTTCATTGCTCACGTGACCATATCAAAAAGATCTACAACTTTTGTATTTGACCGAGAGCTGAATCGGCTGTCTTCCTATCCGAAACAGTCCGGAAGTGACACTTGTCAGTATTCACCTTCTTCTCTAAAATTCCAAACCTCCATTAAAACACCTCCAAGCTTTTTATCTGCTCTCTCATCATCATTCAACCTCAAATAACCATAAATACACTCATTCAAAGGGTTCTAATCATCCTAGAACCCAGATCCAACAATTAATTTCAAATAAATTTCATGTTTTTCAAATTGGGTATTAATCGAGTTATATTTGTTTTTATCTTTCGAAAACCCATTTGATACCCAAAATTTGAACTCAAAAATCTTTAATTTTATACCAACTACAATATGAGAAATTAAACACACTAAATCATAAAGCAAGTTAAACACTTACCTCGTGGATTAAATCCGACGACCACAAGTCGAATCCCGCGAATTTTGTTTCGGAAAAATCCTTTTCTTCTTTTCCTTTCTTCTCTTCCTTCTCTCTTCTCTCTCTTAGGGAAGAATTTGGGAAAGAATGAGGGCTTCCACCTCTTTAAAATCCAAAATTAGGTGTGTACCCAATTGTTAAATGACTCGTGTACTCGTTTACGAATCCCTATTAGTCCAGAAATGCCCGGAACCCAAATACTACCCCCGGGTACTCTATTTTGACTATCTCGGCCTTTCTGAACGCAATGGCAAAGTAGAAATCTCCATCCGAGTCACTTAACTAAAATTCACCATTTTGACCCAACGCGTTTAATATGCGTATTTTCCAATTTAAAATATTTACTTTGTCGCTTTACCCAACTTGCGACATGTAAATAAAAAATAATCCACTCATATACTTAGTCTCGTAAGAAAATGTAATCCATGTAAATATTAATCTGACACTCGAAAACTAATATTTACTATTCAATTTATAACATTAAAATTATTTAATTTCACTAATTAATCCCTAAATTACTATTCACAAGAATTCCTCAAATTGCCCAATTACATCCACCGTGCAATTTAAATACCTTTAAAAGTACGGGGTATTACAATAGACACATGTCCCTTCCATTTCCTAAGGTAACCCAGAAGACCGTGCCACTTTTTTGTGATATCCCCTACATCATGCCGGTTGGCAACGCCTAAAATTTCTTAGAAGAAATCCCATCAAATGACAGAAAATAACCAAAAAAATCCATAAATTTCCAAATGAATATTGGAATATTCCTTCACCAAGAAAATCATTTTTTAAATTACCCAAATCCCCAACCGAATTAATACCACATTTTATCCCCATCTTAAAACCCTATAAATTGGCATGCTCATATCCCAAAAACTCACTACCACTCCCCAGTAGAATCCTAAAAACCACACCCTCAGCAGTATTGAAAAGCTTCCTCAGTAGAGCTACCCGTTTCCCCTACAGTAATTTTGGAATAAAATTCTTTCCCATAAAAATTCCAATTTTCCTCAAGCAAAGCTAGAAGCCTTAACCAGGCATCTCTCCCGAGCATCACATTCCACAAAAAAATCCCAAGACCTTAAGTTATTAACTGTTTCCCCAAAGTGGAATTTCCAAACTAAGATTTTTAGTTCTTCTTAAAATACACAATCCCCAGACAACAATCTCTTCCCCAATGAAGTCTACAAAATAAGGGGAAATTGAAAATTCCCCAAGAGAGATATCCCCAAATTGAGGTCCTCATAATTGACCTCGTCCCTCAGAATTAGTCTCCTTTACTTAAGTTCCTCAGAATTGACCTAAACCTTTAGAATTGGTCGTTCCGACTTAAGGTCCTAAGAATTGACCTTGACCGTTAAAATTGGTCTCTCCCGCTTAAGGTCCTCAAAATTGGACTCGACTCTCAAAATTGGTCCCTCCCCTTAATGTCCTCAAAACTGACCTCGATCGTCGTGATTGGTCATGTCCTTAGAATTGACCTCGACCATTGGAATTGGTCGCCTCTACTTAAGGTCCTCAAAATTGTCCTCGACCCTCTGAATTGGCCGCTCCACCTTTAGGTCCTTAGAATGGCCTCGGCGCTCAGGATTGGTTGCACTCGCTTAATGTCCTCATAATTAAGATCGACCCTCAGAATTGGTCACTCTAGCTTAAAAAAATTCTCATTCTGGATAGGACGAGAGTCAAAGATATCTTGCTACTGTTCCAACAGTACTAAAGCAAAGGACTATTTTCCTATAAATCATGGAAAGACGCATGGAGTAAATTAAATATGTAGGGTATAACTCCCTTACTTCCGAGTAGAAGGTATTAATTCCAATAGTTTCTTTGTTATGAATTTGGTGTCTTCCTGGTACTAAAAGCCTTATAACGACAGTTCTCAAACCCAAGGATAGTTGTTTCACCACCTTGACTATGAAATAGACGAATGCTTCTTTTTCAACAGAAGCCCTTTGTTCAGCATCCATCTCTAAACTCGAACTCCAGCATCCATCTCTAAACTCGATCCCCCTCGAGGGCATTTTAGAAGCGCCTCATATGAGAAAATGATGACTAGAAGCTTACTTAGCACTAATTAAAGGTAGTCACAAGAAGGACAATAGCAACGAAATAAGGAAAAATATATTATTCCCTAAAAGAAAAGTTTGCTTCAAGATCAAAGAAACACTTTCCTAAATGGCGAAGCCCACTAAAAAGATGATAGTTGGACCGAGCTAAGTCCCTTAGTGTTTGTATGATTAATATGGAGTTATATGAATAAAATAAGAGTTGGTAGAAATAATAATAGGTGAAGAAAATCAAACCCATTTTCAGATAAAAAAGATAAAAGAAAAAACTATAGTGGCTAGTAAAGCTCTAGATATTCTATAAAAAATATAAAGCATCCTCAGAATTGATCTCGACCCTCTGAATTTCTCTATCCCAACTTAAGGTCCTCATAATTGACCATGACCCTCAGAATTGGTGGATCCTCCACTTAAGGTCCTCAAAAATGACCTCAACCCTAAGAATTGGTCACTCTTGCTTAAGGTCTTCAGAATTGACCTCAACCCTCAAAATGGGTTGCTCCAACTTATAGTCCTCAGAATTAACCTCGCCACTTAGATTTGGTCGCTCCCCACTTAAGGTCCTCATAATTGACATGACACTAGAAATTGGTTACCCCAACTTACGGTCCTTAACCTCGACCCTTAAAATTGGTCTCTCCAACTTAAGGCCCTCAGAATTGACATCGATCTTCAAACTTGGTCCCTCTTTGCTTAAGGTCCTCAAAATTGACCTCGACCCTCAGAATTGGTAGCCCCAATATAATATTCTCATAATTGACCTCTAGTCTTAGAATCAATCTCTCCCGCTTATGGTCCTTAGAATTAGCCTTGACCCTCAAAATTGGTCACTCCACTTAAGGTTCTTATAATTGACATCAACCCTTAGAATTGCTCCCTCCTTACTTATGGTCCTCAGAATTGGCCTTCACCCTCAGTATTTATCGCTCCCAACTTAAGGTCCTCATAATTGGCCTCGACCCTGTAAGGACACAAATTTCCAATTGAGTCCATATATAGTTTTGGCTTAATTCCGGACAAAAACGTTTATTCATAGGATAGTATTTAATTGTAATATTCTCAAGCCTATGAAGTGTTTGTTTGAAGACGTAGTGGAAAAGAGTATAAAGCTTCATCATCATGCCGGTTTGCGTGCCTCGTTTCTACATCATCAACCTAGTTCCATGCTCCCAAGGTATGAATGCAATATTATATATATAGGATGTTGGAACTTGTTTATTGGGTGTTAGATTTTTATAAAAACTGTGTTTTATTTTCAGAAAGAACTAATTAAAACTTTAATTCAGTTTATAAAGTTTTCTGGGCTAAAATCGGATTTTCCAAACTTTCTGGAAGTTCATTCTATATGTCGTTCGAATGAGTTTTTCGTTCGAACCAGATGTCGTTCGAACGAGTTTCCTAACGAGCTCATAGTATAGGCCTTTGAAATGTCGTTCGATATGTCGTTCGAACGAACCTTATGTTCGAACGAGATATCCAACGATATTTCTAACGAGTTCAATCTGGAACTTCTTTAGAAGTCTCGTTCGAACGAAAAGTCATTTGAACGGGATGTCAGGCGGGAACAGTTTTTTGCAGTTTTAAGCTATTTTTCACCCACTTCCCCACTTGATTCTTAACCAACTGTTTTCAGACTTTAATATGTGCGGGAATCACTTTTGATAATCCGTATTTTTCACATCCTTCTAACTCTTAGAGAGTGTTTAGAGAGCAAAAACTAAAAGAGAAAAAGATCAAGTTTTGAGTGTTAATTTTTAAGAGAAAATCACTTAACACTCTAGTTTTCACCCATAGTTTTATGTATCCAAGTTCACATATATACATATCAATTGCTTGGAGTTTGGCACCGGTTTATCTCTATCAATTTGAAGAAGAGAAGTTTCGGGTTTTGCTTATGTATCCCACAAAGAAAGAAGAAGTGTTTTTATGTTGATTTACCCTCTTGGAGAAAGGCTCCTAGTTTGGATGACGGTGACCATATAAAGTCCTATCAGTGGATTCCGAGACCGCGGTGGAGCTCCAAGGTTATTTTCTAGGAAGAGGTATCTACAAGAAGAAGAGTCGAGGCTTGAGAGGGATCGAGTCGTGTGTTGTAAGTCTTTCTGTCTTGTATTTATAAATCCGTATCTAGTGGATTTGTGGCTAGGGCCGTCCGAGGTTATTTCCCATCTTGGGTTTTTCCTCGTACATCGCGGCGTAGTGTGATTGATTTATTTTATCTTGCAAAATAATTTAGAATGCATTCTTAGGAGAATTCAAGATAAAATTTGGATTAAATTATCACACTTAATTTAATTTGGTGCTAAATTAAATATTGAGTAAAGTTTATTTAATTCAAGCCTTTTACTAAAATTGGTTTGATCTAACGTTGGAATATTGATAATTATGACTTAGGCAAATTCTAGGGCTTGGATGAATTAACTTGGTTTAATATTTGTGCAGTTCTCACTTAAGTTGAATTTGAAATTGAAATTAAAATTTGGTAAATCAGTTGTTTTGTTGAACCATCACTCTTACTAACGCTTCCGCATCTCGATATATATAAAAAGGAAATAATGATATTTTAATTGAGAAAATTTAACAATCTGGGGATCCATCAATACATCATTTTTTACAGATTGGTATAAGAGCCAAAGCGATAAATTATTTCGTTAAAGATCCTTAAATAATTTTTGGCTAAACTGAAATTTTACCCATTTTCAAAATTTCCTATTTTCGATCGTTCTAACTACGCGTATTGGAAAGCGCAAATGAAATCGGCACTAAAATCTATCGACGAGAGAGTTTGGATGTCTGTTGTTAACGGGTGGTCCCCACCAACCTATTTAGTTGAAAATGAACGTGTTTCCAAACGCGCCGATAGATGGACTGAAAATGATTTTAAACTTTCTGATTTTAATTCCCGTGGTTTGAATGCCTTGTTTAGCGCTGTCACACCGGATGAATTCCGACGTATTATGACGTGTTAAACTGCTAATGAAGCTTGGGATATTCTACAACTAACTCATGAAGGAACTAGTGTCGTAAAATCTTTGATACTCCAAAACCTCACCACTCAATTTGAAACTATAAAAATGAACGATAATGAAACCTTTGATGAATTTTATGCTAGACTTTCCGATATTGTTAATTCATCGTTTAATTTGGGAGAGAAAATACCTGACAACCGTGTTGTAAAGAAAATTTTAAGGTCCCTACCCGATAGATTTATTCCAAAAGTGACCGTTTTAAATTCTTCACCAACTTTAGCCTCTACGAAATTAGAAGAGACTGTAGGTGATTTACAAACCTATGAACTAGATATGTTTCCCTCTAAAACTGAAAAGAAAATCGAAAAGGGCATTGCTTTAAAAGCCCGAAAAGAGGTCAAACAAGTAGTAGAGATTGAGAGTGATAGTGACTCGGAAGACATGTCTTTGTTTGCTCGTAAATTTAGAAAATTTCTTAAAATTAACAAAGAAAAATTTAAAAATGATTTTAAGAAATTTTATACGTCTAAGCATGATAAAGGCGAGAAGATCCCTAAAGACGAGAAGATCCCTAAACCTAGTAATGAAAATTTAGATAGGGACGAGTCTAATAAGTGTTTTGGTTGTGAAGGTTATGGCCATAGGGCTTATGAGCGCCCCACTAAACTAAGGAAATAGGGTAAACGACCCATTGCATATAATGCGACCCTTAGTGATAGTGATAAGGAAGAGGAACCCGATTCCCCCACTAAGGCTAATTTTGTGGCTTTTATGGCTAGTCATGTGAGTGATAGTGAGAACTCATCGATTGATGAAACGTTAACACATGACACTTCCAAAGTCATTGTTTATGATTCTCTTGTTTTTGATGATAGTGAGAGTGGAGAAGAAAGAGAGAGTGAAAATAAAGAAGAGGTTAATGTGAGTGAACTTCAAAATGCTTTTCAAGATCTTTATAAAGAATCTATTAAATTGAAAAGAGCTAATTTGAAGTTAGAAGCTAGTTTAAGAGAGAGTGTCAAGGTCGTTGATGAAAGTGATTTAATAGAAGACCTTAGAACACGTGAGAGGACTCTTCAAGAGAAGCTTGAATATGTAGAAGGCAAAAGAGATAGCCTTAGGGGTTTAATGTAATCCTTTAAAAAGGAGCTTCTTGCCTTTGAAGAGCGAAATGTTTTACTCGAGTCTAACAATTTAGAATTGAAAAATAAATTAAAAGACTCTAGTAATGTCAAATTTGATTTGGAGTGTCGTTCAAAAAAATTAGATAAAATATTAGGGACGGTCCAAATTAAAAATGACACTTGTGGTTTAGGCTTCAATACGTGTAATGAATTTACCCCTAAAGACAAAACCAACGTTTTAGGAGAATCTAGTAGGAAAGCTTTTAGAGATCACTCCGTAGGTAAATGTTTTCGGCATATTTTTACTTGTACTCATTGTGGTCGAAAATGTCATCTTAGGAAGTTTTGTTTTGATTTTAAACGAATTCCTAGAAAATCCAATAGTAAAGTAACCATGGTAGTTAAAGTTCCAACACCCCAAGATAGTCATTCTTCATTAATTTGGGTTAGGAAATCCGACTTGGTTGCTTTGCATAGTAGGGTTTTTGATTCTCATTTACTTTCACATGCTTACTCCCTTGCTAAATCTAAAGGATGAATGTGTTAGTATTTGCATACTTTTGCTTTTGTACTTCATGCTATATTCATATGCTAAATGTATGCTTGTTTAATCATTATCTAGGTTATGCCCCATGCTTAATCACACACTAGAATAATGACTTTTGTTTATCTTTTGTATTTTATTTCTTCATTTTGTTTGCATTAAATGAAAAATCCAAAAAGATGTTTGTTTATCATTTGGATTTTATTTCTTGGTAATTTATGCTTAATGAAAAATTCAAATGATTTTTATTTGTCTTTTTAGTATATAATTTTTTTTGTTTGGTTAAAAATTTTAAAAACTCAAAAAGATTTTATTTTGTGTGTATTTTAGTTTAACACACTTTAAGTGGCATACACTTGTGTTTGAATCCCATCCTTTAACACTCCCATGTGGTTAGAACTTTTGGTTTAGATTGTCAATACTTAAAATGTTCTTTACCATATTTGTATGGAGTAGTTGGATTTTGTATTGATTAAATGGATTCTATTTTTATATGCCTCTATTCACACATGCACGAGCTCTTTTGTAATTTTAACTTCACATGAATATTTGAGCTTTGTGAGGTGTTCTCCTTCCAATCTTGTCATCTATATATTTGTGACATAGGAGGACTAGTGCATGTCAAAATCCGTTGCATGTGAGATTTGTGTGAAAAATGAAAACATGATAAATATAATTATGCACGGGGAAAGTCTTCGAAGGACTAAGTGATCCTTTGTGATTGTAAGCCACCGTTTTGAATGGACCTAAAAGAAATACGTGGTCCAAAGGCCTAAAAACAGAAAATATGGCATTAAAAAGAAAATAAATTGCCAAGGCCTATGTCTGATTGATATATTCATTCAAAATTAATATAAATGCTTATTGAGGGAGATTGGATGGTATATCAACGGTTTGCACAATGTCCGTTTATCCTAGTTGCGTATTTTATGTCATGACTCTATTGGTTTGTAGAATCATCAATATGCTAGGCCTGTATGCATTGTGTATGTTTGTTCATTGAGTTCAATCTATATTGTCACATGAGGTTATATTTAAATATGATGAAGTTTGCAATCAAATGAGAACTCCGTGAAAGTTCTTTAAGTGATTGGGTCTAAATTTAATCGTTACTAGTCCACACCCCAACACTTCCGTTGCCATATGACACATTTTTGCCATACGAGTGTGAAAGGCTCTTATTATAGTATGTGTGTGTCATGTGTGTGTTTATATCTATATATCTGTGCGTGTAAATTCTTGATATATTTCTAGTACATATATATATGCTATTTTGTTTTGTCTTTGCCTTGCTTTCTAGTCCTTCTATGCTTATACTTTAGTTTTGGTATCTACCTTGGATTAGTTATGCTTTTGTTGCCCATATGCTTTCATGTCTTATCACTTTTTGCTTCAACATGCTTTTATATTTGTTCTTTATCCTTTGTCTATTCCTGAACAAAAGGGGGGAGAATGATAGGGGGAGAAATTGTACCTAATCCAATTATTATCGTATCTTAGTTTGGGGGAGATTTATCTTAGGGGGAGATGTCTTTCTAAGTATGTCAGTTGTTTGATAAAGGGGAGAATTAATTTAGGGGGAGTAATTAATTAATTTCATTTAATATTTTGATATTCCCTATGCGTTTGATACTTTGCTTAAGTGTGCAGGAATTTTTCTAAAGCGGCATCTTTCAATGGCAAAGCGTTTGATCCTTGGGTTGAGTCAAGTTTGGGTGGGTTTTGTTTTTGAGTCTAGGGATCTTGACGGCCCTTTAGGATTTTTGTTTGGTTTTTTTTCCCGAAACAGCCAAAGGGGGAGATTTGTAAGGACCCAAATTTCCAATTGAGTCCATATATAGTTTTGGCTTAATTCCGGATAAAAACGTTTATTCATAGGATAGTATTTAATTGTAATATTCTCAACCCTATGAAGTGTTTGTTTGAAGACATAGCGGCAAAGAGTTTAAAGATTTATCATCATGCCGGTTTGCGTGCCTCGTTTCTACATCATCAACCATAGTTCCATGCTCCCAAGGTATGAATGCAATATTATATATATAGGAGCTTGGAACTTGTTTATTGGGTGTTAGGTTTTTATAAAAATTGTGTTTTATTTTAAGAATGAATTAATTAAAACTTTAATTAAGTTTATAAAGTTTTCTGGGCTAAAATTGAATTTTCCAAACTTTCTGGAAGTTCGTTCGATATGTCGTTCGAACGAGTTTTTTGTTCGAACCAGATGTCGTTCGAACGAGTTTGCTAACGAGTTCCCAGTATAGGCATTTGAAATGTCGTTCGATATGTCGTTTGAACGAACCTTATGTTCGAACGAGATATCCAACGAGATTTCTAACGAGTTCAATCTGGAATTTCGTTAGAAGTCTCGTTCGAATGAAATTTCGTTCGAACGAAAAGTCGTTCGAATGAGATGTCAGGCGGGAACAATTTTTGGCCGTTTTAAGCAGTTTTTTACCCACTTCCCCACTTGATTCTTAACCAACTATTATCAGACTTTAATATGTACGGGAATGACTTTTGATAATCCATCTTTTTCACATCCTTCTAACTCTTACAGAGTGTTTAGAGAGCAAAAACTAAAAGAGAAAAAGATCAAGTTTTGAGTGTTAATTTTCAAGAGAAAATCATTTACCACTCTAGTTTTCACCCATAGTTTTATGTATCCAAGTTCACATATATACATATCAATTCCTTGGAGTTTGGCACCGGTTTCTCTCTACCAATTTGAAGAAGAGAAGTTTCGGGTTTTGCTTCTACATCCCACAAGGAAAGAAGAAGTGTTTTTATGTTGATTTACCCACTTGGAGAAAGGCTCCTAGTTTGGGTGACGGTGACCATATAAAGTCCTATCGGTGGATTATGAGACAGCGGTGGAGCTCCAAGGTTATTTTCTAGGAAGAGGTATCTACAAGAACAAGCGTCGAGGCTTGAGAGGGATCAAGTCGTGTGTTGTAAGTCTTTCTGTCTTGTATTTGTAAATCCGTATCTAGTGGATTTGTGGCTAGGGTCGTTCGAGGTTGTTTCCCGTCTTGGGTTTTTCCTCGTACATCGCGGCGTAGTGTGATTGTTTTATTTTATCTTGCATAATAATTTAGAATACATGCTTAGGAAAATTCAAGATAAAATTTGGATTAAATTATCACACTTAATTTAATTTGGTGCTAAATTAAATATTGAGTAAAGTTTTTTTAATTCAAGCCTTTTACTAAAATTGGTTTGATCTAACGTTGGAATATTGATAATTATGACTTAGGCAAATTCTAGGGCTTGGATGAATTAACTTGGTTTAATATTTGTGCAGTTCTCACTTAAGTTGAATTTGAAATTGAAATTAAAATTTGGTAAATCAGTTGTTTTGTTGAACCATCACTCTTACTAACGCTTTCGCATCTCGATATATATAAAAAGGAAATGATGATATTTTAATTGAGAAAATTTAATAATCTGGGGATCCATCAATACATCATTTTTTACATACCCTCATAATTTATTGCTCCCAAAATAAGGTCCTCGGAATTAGCCTCGACCCTCAGAATTGGTCACTCCACTTAAGGTCCTTAAAATTGGCATCAACCCTTAGAATTGGTCACTTTTGCTTAAGGTCCTCAGATTGGCCTCGACCCTCAGATTCAGTCGCTCCCACCTTAGGTCCTCAGAATTGACCTCGACCCATAGAATCGATCATCCCTAGCATTACCTTAGGTCCTCATACCTTTTGGTCCTCAGAATTGACCTTTTTCCTAAAATATGTTGTTGTGTTTATTCGACGACTTTGTTAAAACCTCAGTCTAGGACCTCCTAAGTCTTTCCTTAGGTCTCTAGCACCTCCCTCATTCACTACATACCCTAGGTAATACTCTGAGTACCGATCTAGAAGCATTTTAGCTCTCCCAATTCGCATTTGACTCTAAGCAACTTCATCACGAAAAAGCAATCTTAATGATTCTTCAAAGGGCTTGGAATCCCTTTTGGAACGACCTACCCCATGCATAAATTGGCATAACAGTTCAGATAACCATACCATTTTACTATCGAAAATCGATCTGGAGGCCACTGAGATCTCTTGAGACCCGATTTGACCCCAAATAACTTCATCGTTAGAGAATAATCTCAATGAATCTTTGAAAGGATCTGAAACCCCTTTCCAAAAGTCTACTTGAAAAATGGCATAATGGTTTGGATGATCGATCTATTTTCCCTCAAAAACTAATTCGGAGGCCACCGGGCGCTCCCAAGCTCCATTTGACTAAAGTCAACTCTTCAACACGAACAAGAATGAATAAATCTTGTAAGGGCACTGAATAGCCTTTCCAACAGTTCGACTCGTGCACAAATTACCCTTACATACGGACGAATGACCCATTTTACTCTAAAACATCACCAGGAGCTTTCGGGCCCCGTTTAATAAAAGTTAACTAGCCTAACCGAGCAAAACTCTTTAGAATGTCTAAGTGCCTTACATAACCTACACAATGGTCCTCCCCGTGCGGAATTTTGAGTTTTTGTTTGGATGAACTATCCATTACTGTTCGACAATCTCCTGTCCAAAGGACCAACAGGCACTTTCAAGCCCCAATTGACCTAGAATCAACTCCCAGACCTGGGAGTGTCCCAAAGGACTCTTGAAGTTCTCTGAATTACCTTTCTAATGGTATTCCGTGTACACTATTTGGATTTATGGATTGCATTCTATAATAATTTTTTTTAGAAAAGTCTATACAAGATTGCCGATTGGCAGGTCCATTTCTTTTCCTATCGGTAGTGTGTCTAGTGCCACCTATCGATTGGGAGGGATAGGGATATGATGATCGGGACTCCCCCCTATACCCTATATAAGGAGGGCTTACGTTCAGGAACACTTCAGATCCATCAATATTAGTGATCTCGTCAACATTCTCCTGCAATCACTGAAGTTTTCTTTTGTGAAATTGATTTCCATCTTTCATTCCCATTATTTTCATACCCCAATTTAGCAAAAATATCCTTCTCTCTCTTTAGACATTCATTCTAACTTGCAAGGAAGCTCATCATGGATCAAGATCAAGCCTCAAGTCTTCAAAGAAGGTCCACACATCCTTCCTCTTTAAATTTCTTTATTTTTACATTACTTATATAAACTCTTAATTTGGCTTTAACTATAGTTCATACACATTGATATCTCGTCCTTTATTAGTTATATTGCACACAAGTTATTTTTTATAATAAAAAAAAACAAACAGAGAAAAAGAGGGTTACACCTATAAATTCCAACGGAATTATTCACCACATTTTCTCAAAACCAAAAATACATTTTTCTACACACGCATATAAAAAAAACTCCCATCTGGATCTATGGGATAATCCCCACCCTTGTGCCGTATGCGAACTATGTTGACTTTGATGCCTTAATAGGTTACGTAGGCATTTTGGACTAAAACCCGTGACTCGAGTACTATGTTTCTATTTCAACATTTTCATTCTTCTATCCATGCATTACTTATATATACCATACATGTGATTCATATTTGCATTTTATCCAAAAAATATTATCATTCCATTATAACGATCAATATCTCGATAAGCGCACTCATCACATTTTCTAATTATTATTTTGTAAAAATTCCTTTTGATGATCTCACTCTATCTTTTCCATGCTATAAGTGGAGCGATTACGATCTCCATTTATATATACACACGGACACACTTCATGAAGAAATTAAGAAAATTATAATATAAGCCCATGAGAGCATAACACTTTCCCATCTCGTAACATAGCCCTCAAACCTATGAACTATTTGATTTATAGGCATTGGTTTTTCTTTGATGCTTCTCTCTTGAGGCGGAAACATGTTCATTTACCTGTATGGTGCAAAACTGGTTGGTGGATATCTCTTTACATCACCTCACCTTGACGACGGTCGAAGTGCTCCAAGAAAAGGGCGCAAGACCTTTTCTTCCTCTCCAACTGTGCATGCAAGAGCACCGAAACCCCGAGACGGAAGAAAATTGGAGGTATGGACATAAAGGGTATATCATCCTCCTTTGTCGGTGGTGTAAGAAGAGGAAGATGTAAAAATAGGAGAGGAAGAAGAAGAATACAAAGAGGAGGCGGATCCCGACTATGAGATCATCTAGGATATAAAAATTCATCGCAGAATGCCGTAAAGTTCGATGGAATGATAGGCGCGAGTACTAACAAGACACTGGCATGATGGTGCGCCTCCAAGAGGAGATATATCATCTCCGAATGGGTCCGAATGCACAACATCCCTATTACTTCTATGACCCATATGTCGACGACCCTTTTGCGCCCTGCCCATCTTCATGAAGCTCTTATGTGGTATTTTTACTTTTTGATGTAATTGTTTAGCTTTGCTTTATACTTCATCTTTAAAAGAACTATGTCATTGTATCCTTTCTTTTCATTGCATTGTAAAGTTCCGTGTTTGTTATTAATATAAAAAGGTTGCATTTTGGCTATTTGCTCTATTTTACTATGCACTCTTTCTTTTTATATTCAGATTTTAGTCCTTTTACATGAGGACATTGCAAAGTCTAAGTTGGAAAGGGGGTGTACACGTTCATTTCCTAAATTTCAAAATGTCCTAAAAAATTGAAAATTGTCAAGAAGTTCATAAAAATTAGAAAATTACAAAAACTTTGCAAAAATGGAAAATTGTCGAAAAAGCCAAAATATTTTTTATAAAAAAAATTAGAACTCATATTTTTCAAAAATATCACTAAAAATTTTGTTTGAAGTCTCGATTTGTAAAATTCAAATACACAAAGCCAAAATTGACCAAAGATGGAAATTGAGCGAAAAATTGATGACTTGGCGAATAAGTGCAGAGATTTTTAACCCGGTGAGATTTCCAGCCTATAGAGTTTTGCGAGTATTTAAATCAACCCAAGTTAATAGTTAACTCAATGCTCAATTCAACATTTAAAAAAGTTATGGAAGATCTCTAAATTCTTGTTTTGATCGATTACAGGAAACGAGCGAGATGTCGTGTGAAAAACACGCTAAAGACATCTCTAAATTAAATTTAATCTCGAGACGCATATGGGAAAATAATAAGTAATTCGAATAAATGAAGGCAGGCACTGGTTTGTCACCCCAAAAATATTATCCATAAAAACATTGTGAAATTTTTTTCCTTTTTGCAAGCCCAATTCGAGCCGACTAATTTATACCCTTTCGTTTGTCAACTCGAAAACCCTAATTAGCCCTGAGTTGTGAAAATAAAAAAATTCATCAAGTTACTCCAAATAGTTTAATAAAAATGGGCAAGAAGAAAAAAAATAGGAAAATACTAATAAAAAATATTAAAAAGAGAAAAAAATTAGAAAAAGAAGAGAAAATGACCAATGCCCAAAAAAGTCCTAACGGACATCATAAGCAAGGAAAATTTTCAACTCCGAAATTTTTTACCATTCCTATTTTACCTGATACACCTTATAACCCGAATAAGTCCTAATTGGGTCCATAAACGAAATTAATTACTGTGTGGAGAGCTAAAACACGAAAATATAGGAATAGAGGTTAATTGGTGTGAATGAAAGATGATGTTTCCCATTTTCCAATGACAGTAACCCTATGATGAGAACTTATCACACATATAAAATTCCATCTTTCTACTTGTGTGCATAATTTTTGGTCCATTATATTTAGTTTTTTTCATTATGAAGACGAAGAGAAATAGCAATATTCCAATAGATTCATTTGTGAGAACATCCCATGAGAGTTTGAATCAATGAGAATTTTTGGAAGGTGACATAATTATGAGTCGAGGAAAATTAGTTGTTTAATTCTTGACTTTGCACGTACACACGCTATTAATTTCGATAACTGAATAAAAACTCAAAGTGATTATTTTTAAGGAATTTAAATTTTACATTTTTTATTATTTTGATAATTTTTCTTGTGTCGAAAATGAATTTTGTGGGTAAATTCACTGCAAACCCTCACGAGACAGCAGTTGTCCTACTAGAGTAACCTAAGGGTTTAACGGTTTGTTGCATATGCTAAATGCAACTGCATGCCTGTGAAAAAGGTACTCTATCCCAATAAGATTCTTAGTAGTGTCTTTAGCCATAACATGATTCTCTTACATTGCTCGGGACGAGCAAAGTTCTAAGTTAATGGGGTTTGATTCGGCGTAAATTCTTCATATTTATTCACATAAAGTAGACACGTTTATCACTCTATATGATGTAATTTTGGTGGAATTATCTCATATTATTGCTAATGACCCTTTTCTGTGAGTACAACGTGTTTTGTGTATTTCTCTTATATTTTAAAGGAATTTCATGCATGCGAAAGCAAGAGGGAAATCAAAATAAGAACCAAAAAGCAAAGAAATAAAGCCAAGGGCATCAAAGTCATATTACATCTAGAATTTGGATGCGATCCTAAAGAGAAGTTAAAGATATAGGTCTCACGAACACAATGGAAGAAAAAACATCCAAATTTGAGATAGGGTTGAAGAGTTACACACCTTTGAAGATGAGAAGAAAGTCAAGACAAAGTTGTAATTTATTAAAGATCAAACTAGTTAAATTCCAATGGGAACTGGGGTGGATATCTGGTGATGATATGCATAATGTGAGTAACTCCTGGTACACTCTCGGCCTGAGTTGACCTCAACATGGGTAACTTCTATGAAGACCTAGCTCAAACAACCTCGGTCTCATCCCACTCTAGGGTCGAGACCACAATAGCACACCCATTAGGTTCCTCGATCTTGTCTAGTACGGGCCACCGGACAGCTTGGTATGCACTAAAGGCCGAGACTACTCTTTGGCATGATAACTCTCTTATCATCTGAACATCAACCCCGATAATTTGACATCTCAACCCCGACTTGATGTGGTCGCACTATGGTTGACATATGGCAGAGCGTGTGGAATGGATAATGCGTGGGAATTTGAGCATGGGATGCGAAATCCACATGGGCGAAACCGTTATAACAACATCCCCCTCACTTGTGAGGGAATATTTACTTCATCATCATCTAGTTATGCTAGGGACAGGTGGCCTAAGCTCATTGGCTAATATATGTTGGACGCGACTATGACATGCTTCGGGGGTACAGTACACCACCCAAGCACTATATAAGCTTGTCTTATTCAATAATGTAAAGAATCGATAATTCAAACCCTCGTCAGAACTCTATTCCAAACCCTATAAACAGAGAGAGTTATCTGAACTGCGACACTAAGGCCATTGGAGCCATTTTCATAGTGAAAACCTACACACCATTGCACAATGTAGTAAACCAGATGGTCGAACCACTTATTTTATTGTCTATTTATCCATTGTCACCACCTTTTTCATTTATATACTTCCTTAAACATGATTGTTACACCTACAAATCTATTATGGATTGATCTTGAGCTATCTTACTTGATGGTACTATATTTGGTACCATCATATTTGGCATTGTTTGTGAGAATCGGAGTTTCATCTTCTTCCTCTCATTTACAACTTTCTCCCCACTGGATTCTCTGGTGGTGATACAACACCGCGTTTGGATGGGCTTGAATGACAATTGGAAGAGCTCTGGTTTGAGTAACCCAAGACTTTTTCCAGTTAATTCATCTCTTCAAATGCGCCTATTGTTCTTTACGTTTGTGAAAATTGAAGGGTTCATATCAGCCACATGGTGTTGGGCTGAGTTCCAGCCAGGTGCCACCCTAGTTAAAAATAACTGAGGTCACGACGTCATTGCACTCGCTAGAAACCAACAAAATGAAAATGTAGGAGCAGCTGGATGCTTTCAGAAAAAACATATTGACTAGGCCCACTAGAAGAAGAGCAGATATGATACCTTCGGTCACTAGGGAGGGTGGCAATCTGGCAATAAGGGGATCATCCCCAACCCCACAAAAAGAAGTAGTGCAATAACAGAGACGTACGGATGTTTCCGACCCTAGGTGATTACGCCTGGGGAGGCAAGGCCGAGAATTTCAATACGACCCATATGATGATGATGTCAAATACTGGGAACCCTATGAGATCTTAAGGGATACTGTACACCTAATTCAAGTCAGGAGGCGAAATAGTTCCAGGCCGAGTTGAGAAGGCCAATCTCATCCCTTAATGCTTGATATTCTTAGCAGAGGTTCTGCTTTTTATGGACTTGTCCCGATCGGTGACCTCTAAGAGCCACTGTCTAGGTCTCATTGCAGGGCAGTTGTTACGAGAAATGGTGGGTGCACTGACCGATAGCCATAAAATGGTCAGGATGAGGTACAATGTGAAGTTAATATCCATGAGAAGACGACTGATCGAGATCATATGTAGTGACCAAATGAGAGGGAAGGGGTCAGTGATAAAACCGTATTAGTCGTTGGACGTAATGCAATAGTGGGCACAATCGACAAGTCATGGAACAACTCTATTTAGAGGCTTAAAGACAAGATTGGTGACATTTTAAAGATCCGAACCACCCTGAGGAGGGGTTACATGAAAGGGTCATCGTTTATTGCTAAGATAGTGAGTTACCCGACTCCATTTTTGCGGAAATTGCATGAAGTTGAAATTTTGAACCAAGGTCACACACATTGACATACAAAAGAAACAATCTGACATTAAAGGTCAATTTTAGTGAGAACAAACAATTAAAATGAGTCTATTTATGGCATAAATATAACAATTTTTGGTGCTTATCAACATGGAGGTCTATTACAATGAGACTGAATATGCTTCCGTGTAGGAACGCTTTGAGGATTTTAATATTATTATTTTTGGATTCATGTAAGTAATTTAATGGATTGACAACTTAATTATTATCGCTTTGGGATTAATATATTAATTAGTTCCATGAAAAGGATTGTATGACAAGTTTGAAAACATGCACATGCATTTTTTTGGATGAAAATAAATCAAAATTATTTTTAAAAAGTCATTTTATTATTGGAAATGGTCCAGACCTAGGACCAAATTCTTGATAGTTTTCATGGGTATAGTAATGGGTGAGGAGGTAAAAAATGGTTATCGGTGTCTTTATTATCACATGTATTTTCCATGGTAGAAAATCGTGATCAAAGTTCATGTCTTGGGATCATGTTGAAGAATCGTGATCAATTGATACATTTTCATCGCATGGGGTCATGGTTCATGATCGTGACTATGTAGGGGGAATTCCCCCACCAAATATTGATTAGCTAAGTTTATCATGTACTTGGCATAATAAAAAGGGAAGACAAAGATATCTCGAGGGACTTCCTGTGCAAACCCTCGACAGACGCTCCTCAGAGGACTCTTTTCAAAGACCAAAGTTATTCGAATAACAGTGCTTCGTAATATAAAAAAATGTATTTGATCACGTACTTTATTTATAGAATAAGGTTTACTTTGTAATTTGGGAGAGGTTTTTCCTCGAGGGACCATGCCTGGCAATTCATGGTAGAGCTTACATGCTCTATCGAAGAGCCTCCTTTTGGGAACCTCATAGGGGCAACGTTGGGAATGAGATAACCAACCCTCTTGGCACTAATGGGAAAAACTTCATGCAGTACAAATGGTCGCTCAAGATACCATATCCACAAACCCATTTGAAGGAACCTCCTCAAGGAACTTCAATCTTGTGTCTTTGTCCCAGAGATAGTTTCTAGTTACCAAATAGCATATCCAATGCTCGAGCTATCTTTCAGCCGGGCAACCTCGAAAGCAAACATTATCCTTTGTTTAATGTGACTGCATGCTTAGTGGGGTCACTATTCACTTACTTTATGTCATCATAACGTATTACATTTAGGGGTTCGAAGTCACATCACTCAAGTGAGATTATCCTTAGGATGACAGGCCTAGTTAGCCACATCTGATCTTATAGCCATTCTAAGGAGAGCCTTTGAGCTGTCACGTCACGTCCCTCACTAATGCCACCATGCTTCTAAACAATTGGGTAGTTTGTCGCCAAAATATAATATCCTATGTATTTACTTCAATATCTTTCACATTAATTTCACGGTACTTTAACATTACTCCTAGCCAATCACATTAAAAATGCCAGCAAGGTTACTCGAGTCACCTTGCCTCCATATAAATGGGCCAACCAAATAGTTTACAAGAACATAACTCTTAATCTAGAATTGATGTTTGATTTCCCTCATACATGTAAGCTTCTGTGAGAGAATTAATTACTCAAAATTCTCCCCACATCTTTTAATACCCACATTAATGAGCATTAATTGAGTTCGGAGTTCATACCTTGCCTTTATTAGGCTGAGAGTGCTTGATATTTCTCCCCCTGACCAAGCCACTTTCTGATCCCATCTATTTGTTATAGTTACAGTGTATTTATGGTGTAAATCTCTTATTTAATTCTAGATTGGGTGTTGAATATTATTGTCATTCTTGCCCTCATTTATTTTCATTATTAAATATTGACTTGTGCATCAATCCCGATCTTGATAAGGGGTTATGCCTTACTTGATACTAACTGTATTCCAAGAAACCACATCTTACATTTGGCAAATCTGCTAAGAAGGTATTCTCTTTTCAAAAGATCCTACAGGGTAATGTTGTGAGGACTATTAATTTTGACTCCACACAACTTGAGGAAGAGGCAGATCTCGAGGTAACATGATTTGATCCTAGCACATTTACCACTTGTCTGACAGAGACAGTAGGCATGTAGGTAAGAATAGTCTCAACGCAAATGGAGGGTCTTATGGTGTTGTTCTTAGAACCCATCAAAACCTTAGTTGCCTAGGTAATGTTGGGAATCACCGGAGGAGTGAACTCATTCATGACGCCACTAGCAGGGATACCAGCTCCCTTCGTTATAGGTGGATTTTCCATACATGGTTTCAATAGTGTTCCTCACAATACTCCACCTACCATTAGTCGCATCCTCCCATCGCTCCATCTCCCACTATCCCACTTATAACAACAGGACCGACAGTGAAAGGCCAAAGAATGGCTTTAATGGAACATACAATGACTGGAGGCATAGGGAAGAGTGAACTAGCTGGATTGGCGATGCTAGCTATCCAGATAACACCTCTAATCAGTTCTCCAGCACCTAGCATGGAGGAAATGAAGAAGGAGCTATTAAATTTCATTGCAGTGTCCAAAGCCAGAGATTGTTCCTCAATTTATGACTACTTCCGCACTCCATACCCGTAAGAATATAATAATGAACCATGCCTAGTAGGGTATATTCCACCAATCTTCGAAAGTACACGGCGAAGGGTTAAAATCCTAAGGATCACATGAAAAGGTTCATTTATAGCCTCGGGTCCCACTATAACGATAAAAAATTGAGGCTAAGGGAGTTTTCAAAATCCCTGACAGAGAAAGCCTATGACTGTTACTCCCACTTGGCCCCAGGAAGTGTGGCCTCATGGGAAGAGTTACATGTCTTGTTCTTATAAATGTTCTTATTAGCTAAGGATGAGTTCACGCTAACGCAAAAAAAAATCCAGGAAAGGAAGTTGTTGACTACATCAGGAGGTTTTAGGAGCGCTCCCTGGACGTAAGGGAAGAAATGCGAGAAGAAAACCTTTTGCAAGTATGTGCAAGAAGGTTGTTTCCAGAATACATCTCTCACTTGATTAATGGAACATGAGAGGGTACATTCACAACATTCCTAAAAGCAACAAGGAATATTGCCCTGGTGGTAAAGCCCCTTCCACCCCCGCCCACCTTATCAAGTTTGTTACTAAGTCCATCAGTTAACTCAAGAAGGGGAATACACTCGAGGGTGAATTATACAGATGATAGGGGTAGGGGGAGGTGGTGGAAACCAGGGAAGAAGAGGAAGGGGTAATAAGACAATATTTAAAGGGGAGGAGGATCCCCCCAAGCTTCTATGCACGGTTGAACAAGCTCTAAACCTATACGATCTCATGGTTCGATACAAAGTATGAAGACTTGTTAACACTTGCACAACGCAACTCTCTCTAGAGGACAGAGAGAAGCCAAACTATTGTGCACCCCATAATAGAGTAAATATGTTTTTTGTTGAGGCAGTTGATAGATCACGATGTGAAGAAGGGAGATATTGAATTGCCCCAAGTCAATGTGAATCACAATCCTCTACTAGCTCATAGGGGCCACATGGCCAGTGCTTTTGATGAACAAGCTGAGCAATTTCTAAGGGAGCAGTGGATCCTAGAGAAGACTTTGAAGAATATTTGGATGAATGTACTGATGATCTAGCTCATCTGCATTGGAGGATGAGTCAGATAAAAAATATGAGCAGGAAAACAAAGATGACCCCATCAAGAGTCTAAGCAGACAAAGGGGGGCTTGTTCTCTAGGGACAGTAAAAAGAGTGATAGCCTATAATGAGGCTAATTATAGGGACGTAGAGGAAGTTAATGAACTTAAATAAAAACAAACGGACCCTTGGGTCGAATGCATAGCAGTTTCATGCTCACAAAAATTATGTCGGTTATTCGTTCTTGGGTTACCCCATCACTCAAGACTAGAGGTCACTCGGGCCATCCTGGAAATTCCTAAAAAGAACATAGTGCCATAACTTAAATGGAAAAGGCCCATGACTAAGGTGGTGATGAAGTATCTATCTGAGGAAACGTTCTCAGAGGCAGATAGGTTGCTTAGGTACCCTAACAATAGGCTCCTTTACGTCACAACATCCATTATTGATTGTCTTTTATCTCCTCTGTTGTTGGATTGAGGGGAAACAAACATAATGCCCATTAGATCTTTCTACGCTATTGGACTATTAGAAATAAGAATAATTCCACATCCATTGGCAATCTCGGGGTATGATAATCAGTCATCCAAATCTATGGGATACATTAGCGTGGGTATCACAATGGGGAATATTACTTCCCACATTAAATTACATATAATGGATTGTGAGCCATCATACCAGCTGCTTGTGGGAAGGGTGTGGATGCACAACTATGGGCTGGTGACCTCCACTTACCACCAATGTGCAAAGGCAAACATATAGGGAAACGAGGTGGTGATTCGAGCATATAAGAAGCCCTTCATGAAGGAAGCAGCACATATGATGGACACTGCCTTTAAGACCAAGTTGTTCGAGGAAGCTACAGTGGTACCGATGTATAATGAATGAATAATCCAAAAACTTTAAAGAGGGTTCATGTGGTCGCTCGACTAGTGGTGACCTATGAGGAAGAGGTTGATCAAGTGTCTATAAGGCCTCCCAATTTATGAAGGCGGCTATGTGATTGAATGACACAAAGAATTAACCCAATTGAACACTAGGTACGGACCCAGAGCGTTCTCAATAGAAAATATGCGAGCGAGTTAGAAAAAATTATTGAAAGAGGCCCAATAAGGAGTAAAGTTCCCGACAATGCAAGATAATGGTTTTGGTTAATGACAAAATCATTTACATGTTATGAAGGTGTGAGTGGGCAGCTGAAGGTTTGGATGACGAGGCTGACCCATCTTATGAATGTTTATTAGTAGACAACCAAGGGAAATGCATGGTGATTGACAACTCTAATGTCCAAGAGTTTATAGAAGAGATAGAGGAGTAAACTAAGTGTTTGAAGGACATACCTAGGCCGCAGATCCAGGAGTTCGAGAAGATAGATTTGGCTAAGGAGGGTGATGACCATAGCCCTATTTTCATCTTGAAGAAAGTGAAAGGGACACCTTGAGAGGAACTAATCAAAGGTTCCCCAGGAATTCAAAGACGTATTCGCGTGGAAATATATAAAATATTCATGTGGTTGAAAAGGAGGTGAGCTGTCATAAGCTAAATGTTTTGCTATCGCCCATCCTATTGAAGCAAGCCATTGGAACATATAAGGCAAATCTAGGTATTAATATCAAAGATTAGGTTCAAAAGTTTCTTATAGCCAACTTCATTACCCATATCTAGCAACCGATATTATTGTCCAATATTGTGTCTATGAGGAAGAAAGATAAAATCCATATCTGAATCTATGTGGACTTTAGGGACCTGAATCGAGCATGCCCAAAAGATGAGTTCCATTAACATATATAAATAGCCTAATCAATGCAGCAACGGGACATGAGATGTACAAATTTACGGATGATTATGTGGGCTATAACAAGATTAAGATGAACCCAGCTAATGCTAAGAAGACTGCTTTCTGAACGCCTCTAGGAAACTTCATGTACATAGTTATGTCGTTTGGTTTGAAAAATGCAGGAGCCACCTACCAGAGAATAATGATGGTCATTTTTCACGACCTCTTTCACAAGATCGTGGAATTTTATGTTGATAACCTAGTAGTCAAGTCCAAAAAGTAGACTTCCCACTTGGATGATTTGAGGATGGTGGTCACCTGTTGCATAAAGTACAAGTTAAATTTGAACCCTCTCAAATGTGCATTTGGGGTAACAAGTAGGAAGTTCCTTGGGTTCATGGTGAATCGGTAAGGCGTTCAGATGGACTTGGACAAGAAGCGGGATATCCTCGATATGTTAAGGCTGAAATCTATAAGGGATATGAATATATTACTAAGGAAGTCTCCTACCTAAGATGGTTGGTGTTGGGACTAGTCGAAATGAGACATCCACTGATGGAGTTTCTAAGGAAAGGCTCCAAGTTCGTATGGTAATAGATGTACCAAGACGCCATGGACAAGCTGAAAATGCTCCTCACATCCCCTCAGACAATGATTCCCCTAAAGGTAGGTATACCTTTACGCCTATATCTCACATCTACTAAAAGATCTATTGAGGTGTTGCTGGCCTAAGAGATGGACGGTATAGAGAAATAAGTTTAATATTTAAGTAGGATTTTACACGGGCCAGAGGCCAGATATACTATCATCGAAAGGCACTATTTAGACCTTGTATTTGTAGAAAAAATAACTTAGGCACTACCTACTGTCATTCATGATCCATATTATAACTAGATCTTATCCTATAAAGTTTGTACTTGCTAGAACTATACTAACATGCAGGGCAACCCGATGGTTGTTAATCCTCTCAGAGTACGATCTTAAGTGCATAGTCCCTCGAGCTATTAAGATCTAAGACTATGTATACATGTTACCCATTATTTCCCTCTAGTACGTTCGAGCCACCGGTGGAGGAACTCATAAGGAATTACCTCTAATCCATCTTTGTAGCTACCAACCTAGATGAATGGAGCATGGAATTTGATGGCTCTTCGATTAAAAATAAGGGGGGAAATGTGTCATCTTAAGAAAAAATAAGGAAGAAATTCGACTATCTTTCAAGTTGGATTTCAAATGTTTAAATAATAAAGTTGAATATGAATTGCTGGTATTGGAGCTACTCTAGTCCTTTAGAAAGGGCATCTAAGTCATTTCTATAAAAAGGGACTTAAACTTGGTGTTTAAATAGGTGATGAGTGAGTTCTCTTTGAAGCACATAAGCTTAGTGCCTTATCGAATAATTATACAACGATTGCTTGTGCAATTCAAGGCGGTAAAAATCACGAGGCACACCCGATGATAAATAGGCATGCTGATGCTTATGGCCCCATTTTCTAGAAGATTGCTTTTCATGGAGAGTCAACGGACTTAAACTTGGTGTTTAAATAGGTGATGAGTGAGTTCTCTTTGAAGCACATAAGCTTAGTGCCTTATCGAATAATTATACAACGATTGCTTGTGCAATTCAAGGCGGTAAAAATCACGAGGCACACCCGATGATAAATAGGCATGCTGATGCTTATGGCCCCATTTTCTAGAAGATTGCTTTTCATGGAGAGTCAACGGACATTTGAATCACCAAGAGGACAGCTCCATCGACCATACTAGAGATGCTGCTTACATATGATAGTGATAATTGGAGGAGCAAAATAAGGAAATAGATAGGGATGGGTGAAGGCCCACTGATCCTTATTAACCTGACGTTGTACTTCACTACTAGGGGAAAATTACACTAAAAGAACAAAGGAGAGTGGTTATCCAGATGTATGGACCTAGATGAAGCCAAAAGAAGGTTGATCGAAGTACACAAAGACATCCACGAGACCACTGAGGTTACCTTATACAGAAGGTTCAAATATTTAGGTTACTTTTAGCCTTCGATGAGACAAGACACACCACTGTGGTTCAGAGAGACTGTGGTAAATGTCAGTTATCTTATCAGGTAGTAGAGTTAAACTTCATCGATCATCCTTAAGACTAGAGGTATCCATATATTGATATGTTTGTGGATGGAGTAACGACGACAAATAAGGATGAGGCTACGAGGCTCAAGCAGTGAGCACCTGGGTACTTTATCCAAGATGGGCAGTTACACTGACGAGGCTACCACGACAGGCCTTTGAGGTGCATCAAAGGGAAGGAAGCTGAAGAAGTCCTGAAATAGGTTGATGAGCCAGGACACATCGGGGGTGATAAACTTTATGATCAACTCATGAATTTGGGGTATCATTGGCCTATGATGGAGAAGGACTCTACGGAGTTCGTTCATAAATGCAAGGCCTGTTAGTTACATGGGAACATGATCCACGCACCTTTACTAGATTTTTACTCCCTCTCAACACGCTTTCCTTTTCATACACGGGCGTTCGATTTGGTGGGGGAAATAAATCCCTCTTCGAGAGGAAAGGTTTGGATATTGTTCACCAACGAATGTTTTACCAGAATTTATACCACTGAAGAGATCAATAGCGAGGGTAGTTTATCTATTCATGAAGGAGTACATTATCTACCATTTTGGTATCTCAAAGGTCTTCCTCTCAGGTAATGGTACTACCTTTGTGAACAAAGAAGTAAGTTTACTAATGGATAAACACTCCATCATCCACCACAAGTCAATTGCGGCACACCTGAAGTGTAATGGGCAGGCATAAGCCACCAATAAGACTTTGAATATCTTGTCCAAAATGCTAGAAGACTTCTCGGGCACATAGGATAATAAAATACTTGAGGTTCTATGGGCTAATCAAATGACGAAGAGAAAACCCATAGGGTATACTCCATTTTCCTTAGTCTTTGGGGTAAAATATGTGTTTTCAGTAGAACTCGAGGTACCTTATACTCGATACAACTTACGAAGAGCCATTCTTCCCCATAGTTGACATGTACAACTCGAAGCACTGGAATAACATAGAGATAATGTTGAGAGTCACTTTAAGATGTATAAAAAGTAGTTGTTTAGATCCTATGATCAAATGGTAAGGCCAAAAAAGTTAAAGGAACGAGACTTAGTCTTAAAGGCTTGCACGAGGCACACTAGGGGATTGTGATTGCCTGAGTTCGAATCCAACATGGAAGGACCCTATATTGTTCGAGAAGCTCATGATTTGGGCTACTGTGAAATCTCAAAAGTGGAAGATGATGTTACTTTCAAACTAAATAACAAGTGTCTTAAAATATACTATGTTTGAATGTATTCGATTTTGATCAGACATCTTCATTTATTTTATTATGCTTTGTTAATACTTCTTTGGGAGAATGCTCTCTTCAAATGTTGGGTTATCTATTTAACATAGTATAAAGTCATCATTGTTTATGAATGTTTTTGCCCATTTTTTTTCTTTCCTTATTTTACATGGTATAAATTGCATTGATGTACTAGATCAAATAATATTTAAGCAAGATAGAAAGGGAAGAAAACCAAATGCCAACAAGTTTATTTAAATAAAAAATATTGTGATTGCATGTATGGAGGATCCAAGATAGTAGAAACAGGGGACACAAACAAAGGTTGAACTTAAACAAAAACTTCTAGGGGGAATCCATTATAAAGCGCATATTGACCGAGCCCAGGAGCCTATAGTGGTGCTGAGGAAGTATTTGTTCAAGATTACTCTAATCGGAGATTAGATCAGCTAAGTCCTTTTGGAGGTGATCTCTTCTCTATTGAACTTTATCCAAAACTTGCTCAGAATTGAGTAACTCAGTCTCTGCCCGGACAATAGCATCATGAGCATCCTCCACCCTTTTTTAAACATAACTAATTCGACCTCTAGGATTACTATCCTCCGGGATGGCTACATATGAGCAATGATAACTTTACAAATGATGATAAAGAGCATGTAGGTTAGCTTTCATGAAGTCACACAGCAGCTTTACTATTTAGGACAGTGAAAACCCATCATTAATAAGAAGGTTGACTTTCCTGAACAAGACCTTGATTGTATCAGAGAAAAGATATTCTAAGATACTGTTGAGTATTTCATCTAAGATGGTGGCTAAGCTAAGCAGTTTACAGGCCATCATCATAGGTATTAGTTGAACGATGCGAGGGGTAAAAGTTGAAGGGAACCTAGCTAAAAGATGCTCAGTCAATGCGCCAGGACCTTCAGTCATGATATGGGCCACTTTATGATGATGCCTCTGAAAGGTGCACACTAAAAACACTATCGCTATTAGATGGGAGTCGATTGTGCGAAGAACTATCACTTTCTTTGAATCTTGAAGCAACTAATCTCGGTCATCTCACCAATAGTTGGAGCCACTATTTAACTTTACAAAGTAGGGACCTCGCCCATTGCTGCCAAACCATCCATTGTCCTTGCCTACACAATTTCACATGCGACACCTTTAACTTATAAGTCGCACGTAGATGACTTCTCAACCTCAACCTGAAATACAAGAAATCATCAAGTCAGAAGAATACATAAACTAGCTTACAAACAAAATTAAAGTCCTAAATTACTAGGCCCGCCTGACCCTTGGTTATGGGAGATTTTAAGACCAATATGACTTGGCCCACCTGACCCTCGCTATGGGAGACTTAAATCTAATAAAACTAGGCCCGCCTAACCGTCCGTAAAGGTCCAATATAATTTGGCCTGACAGACCCTCAGTATGGGAGATTATAAAACCAATATGTCTTGGCCCACGTAACCCTAGATTATGGGATATTTTAAGATAAATATGACATGGCCCGCCTAACCCTCAATTTTGTGAGATTTTAAAACCAATGTGACTTAGCCCGCTTGACCCTCGGTTATGGGAGATTATTAAACCAATAGGACTTGGACCGCCTGACCCCAGGTTATGAGATATTTAAGGTCCTATTTACTAGGCAATACTAACCAATATTTAAATGTAGGAATTAAAGAAAGTACATACCTCCGTCTACTAATCATTGGAAAACTGTTGGGTGGCCATCTATACTAAGTCATCCTCCTCACTCAAACCTCTTGGCATTACCAGAGGATGTTGCCCTTTCTCATCTCCTACTACCTAGTAGCAACTGCCTCGGCCCCTTTTGGAGTGATAATTGAGGGCCCAAAGAGATTGACCAAGACCTGGTCATTCGAGGGAGGATAAACTAAGTGGACAGTCTGCTCGGGGCGTGCAACCTGTGAAGCATAATAAAGAATAAGATACGAAAAACATGACTATGGAAAAAATAAGTTAAAAAAAAGGAATAAGTTGTACCACAACCGATGGCAAAACACTAACAGGGGTCTCTCCAATAACAAACTTAACAATACCCTCGTCATGAGCACTTGCTTCAAGGCAAGCCTGGTTACGTAAGAAGGCGAAGTCAGGTGAATAGCCACTGCTGGATTCAATAGAACAATGAGATGTATCTTCCCTTGGAGAGAAATTTGTAGTTACTTATTAAGTTATAGGGGAAGCTGCCCCCTTTGGTGCAACCTCCTTTGAGACAGGTGAAACTTCAGCTACCTCCTCCAATGGGCCACTGACTTTAACGTCATCATGAAAATCACCTCGAACATTAACCTAAAAAAAGGTATAGGAGTCAATATTACAAGACAAAAAAAGGAATAGATGGAAACTTAAAAGGAGAATGGCATACATACTTCTTCCTAAAAAATATCCTAAAAAATTTCATAATTATGAGGAGGCAAGACAAGCTTAGCAGAAGACACCATTCTTTCGAACCTACATCTTCGAAGATGGTGAGAGCCTTCTTCTTCCTCATTTTCATTATCCTTTTACTGCACTCATTTATCTTCTTTTTATTCTTATCCTTCCTCCTCCTCATCATCATCATCAACTACCTCATCACTAACACCTACTTCCTTTTTTAAAACTTCCTCTTTACTCAACTTACTTGCTTCCTATAACACAATCTTGACAGGGCTAATAAACTTCCTTTTTTTGCTACCTTTAGTAGTTAGGGGAGCATAGTAAAACCCTCAAGAGTCCATCTGAGCAGACATGAATGCATTATTCTCCTCAGAAAATTTCTCCATGTGTTTTAAAGCTGCTCAAACATTAGGTTAACCTCAAGAATAACCTTAGAATCATGAATTAGATTTGATAAGACCTCTCGGGTTACCTTAAGATTCACCTTCGGGGCCTTTCTGGTGGCCCTCACATCTGACCTAGTTGAAGCACTATGGGGAGTGTCACCCCCTTCGTCTGTCTTTAAGGGACCAGGGGTAATAGCAGCTACTTCGGCTAGAAGGGAAGACTGAGGTTCTTACTTCTTCTTTTCCACGGCTTGATCCATGAGCTAAAGGAGTCAAATGAGAAGGAACAAAAATGTTAGTAGTGCTGAGAGGGAATAGAGATATTGAATTAGTACATTTCCTGAAACCCAACTCTTTCGGAGGGAACCTTCCCACATTAGGATACATGGGGCTCCTTGATAAGGTTACTTTCGCCTTAATGATTTGGCCAAAACACGGTCAAGTACATCACAGACCTTCCCCCTCAACCTCCCTTGCTCGGGATAACACGGTTGGCAGGGTAGTTTGAACAAATATTAAAGATGGTGGAAGTGATAAGGTTACTTCATGCAAAAGAAAAGTAGGAGGGTTTCTCTCATATGAAATGAGTTAACATGGGATTATCTTGATCGTAGACAAATTTCATAGCTACATGGTTTGGGTTGTAGATGGAATAAAAGGAGGACCATTATGTGTATAAAGGTATATAAGAGGAAACCAACAATAGAGGACAAATATTAGTTGAAAAGCTCGTGTCTAATGATTCCTCAATGGGGACAATGGGATGTTCCTCATCCATAAAAAAATAGTTCAAAAAAAACTAATCTACCCTAATATAAGGATGGGGGACGAACTTCTCAACCTTATCAATTAAAGACACGAGAGCCTTTTTGGAACTCTTATGGTTCAAATAATAAATGCTAGGGACTTTGATAGGATGAGAGCCAGGGTAATTTCCAGTAGAAGAATACTCTGAGAAATGGGAATACATAAAGGCTGTTAACAATACATGATTGGCAAAGTTGGAGACATCAAACTTTTCGATGCTTCGTGTTGATTTGCCTTGCATGCAATCTTGCAGAGTGTATAATGAACCAATGGTGATAGCAGTCAGAGGAAGCTTGATGTCACTAGCCATGTGAACGTTCATGTTAATCAAATCCTTCCTAGGGAAGTCAAGGAGCTTTCCAGGAGGGAATATCTTTGACCGAATGACCCAAATGTAACCTGCAAGTTCAATATTCAATCCAAATCCCTTGTTGACTGGGGAATACTAAAAAAACTTGCTTCCCCTTGGGATTCTCTTTGATCACCTCACGGGCCTTAACCACCTCTTTATACCCAATAAGGTAGAAGCACCTAATCACCTCTAATTAAGTACACTTATAGTATGCCACCATGCAGTCTTTCACCTCCGCTTCCAACTCTACTCGAGTGGCATTCTCGATGCTTGAGATAGCTTCCTCTAAGAAAGTGTCAAAACTTACTTCTTTCAAACCTAATAACTCATAGACGTCCCCGAGAGTAATTGGGAATTCACCCCTGGAGGCAAAAAATGTGTGGGACTTGTGACCCCATCAAGACACAAGTAATATGAAGGTGTTGTTTTTATTCGCAAGGGTGATATCACCCAACAAGCTAGTAGAGGATAAACAAATCAAATCCAATTATACTAGATTCTTGGTATGGAAATAATCAGTCCAAGGACCCCGACCTTCGCAGGTACCAAAAATGGACTCAAACTCCACCTAGGATAACGGATACGCCCTCGTTCAATACAAAATCCGGTTATGATGGCGATGGGGATGTAGGAAAAATTCTTACTGTTATCACTTTCATCCATCAACAGATGCGCCGATTCCACTGGTACAAGGTCACCGGGTAAAATCTCAGCTTGGGTCCAAAAGAAGTTTGACTAACAAAAATATGGCGCACAATGATAGCATGCCCATTGGTTTTTGCGTGCCTGAGTATGGGAGAGAAACCCATTACATATTGAGTTCTTTTCACGATAGGTGCCATGGATACAGAGAAGTGAGAAGAAGAAGAAAGTGGGTTGTTATGACTGGAAACGAAAGTAGAAGAAAAACACTGTGAACTTATTTCTCTCAAAATGTACAATTGCAAGTAAACTCAAGGGTGAGGTTTGAGAACACAAGTATGAATTTTATAGGGGCAACACAAGCCCCAATAGGCGGCATATGACAGCGCCTTGGGAAACGTAGCGATGATCAAGTTGTTTCACATGGCTTACCAGCACATATAGGGGCAGGAACTCAAGGGCCATAATGATGACGCTTCGATAAGCCACACGCCAACGCTCTGGTATGAGTAAAACGTGTTGTCCTCAAAATCATCACACGTAATGTGTAGAAGTGCGAATGACAACCTTATTTAATGTGATACGATTAGGGTAATAAATGAAGCATGCCTACAGTTTTCTCCAACTTGGGGGAGATGAAGCACTTTGGGGGAAATTTGAATAAAATATCTTCATTTTCCCTAAGTCGATTGTCACATACAATCGTAACGTCCCATCAAGAAACGGTGTTATAAAAAATATCATAAGGCATTTAAAGAATGAAGTAGTTCAAAAGAAGGACTAGATAAGCTCCCCGCGCACACTTATCTTTAATTAATAACTTGATATTTATTGTGATATGATTATTTTCCTATGGATATTTCTTATCTTTTGCAGAAAAGATTTGAAGATCAACCAAGTGTTTTGTACGTATATTTCATCATGCAATAAATAAATATGGAAAAATTTAGGTCGGAGTCCCCCATCAAGGATTGATTATCTAAGTTGGTCTTGTACCTATCAAATAAAAAGGGGAGAAAAAGACACCTCTAGGTACTTCATGCAAAAGCCCTCCACATATTCTCCTCGAAGGACTCTCTTCGAAGACCAAAGTTATTCGAATAACAATACTTTATAATGTAAAGAAAAATGTATTTGATCATGTATTTTATTTATCAAATAAGGTTTATTTTGTAATTTGGGCAAGGTTGTTCAGTACTCTAAAGGATCATTCCTGGAAGGGCATGGGAGAGCTTACATGATCTATCCAACGACATCCTCTTGGGAACCTCGCAAGGACATGGTTTGGAGGATTGGGAGCAAGTCAACATTGGGAAAGCGATAACCAACGTTTTTGGCACCCTTGGGAAAAACTTCATTCAGTATAAATGCTCTCTCGAGCTATCATATCCACAAACCCATTAGAAGGAACCTCAATCTTGTGATTTTGGCCCAGAGATAGTTTCTAGTTAACAAATATCATATACAATGCTCGAGCTGCCTTTCAGTCGAGCAACCTCAAGACCATACACTATCCTTTATTTGATGTGACCGCCTAGTGAGGTCATTGTTCACCTACTTTATGATGTCATAACATCTGGCATATAGGGACTCGAATTCACAGCACTCAAGTGAGATTATCCATAGGATAGAAAGCTAAGTCAACCATATTTGATCTCATAGTCGTTCTAAGGAGAGCCTTTGGGTTGTCATATCACGTCCCTCATTAATGGCACCATGCTTCTAACCAATTGTGCAGTTTCTCACCAAAATATAATATCCCATGCATTTAATGCAATATCTTTCACATGAATGCCACGGTAATTTAGCATTTAATGCAATATCTTTCACAGAGTTCATTTCTGAGACAATAGAAATGAATTAATATGTTTTCTTAATTCAAAAGCTCATTTACGGTCTAAAAATAAAAATACAACCCATTGTTGGTGTTAACGTTTGTGATAAATGAGTCCAACTAATGATATAAATTTAAAAATATAATATAATTTGTATTTTTGATAAATTAAATCGATATTTGGGATGGTACTTTTAGCATTTAATTTTGGTGCAATAGTTTCAAAAACTCAGGTTTTTAACTGCGTAAACCAAAACAAACTATAAAGTTTTTGATAATTTTGGGTTCTGGTAATGAAAATAGTAAACCAAAACCATAATTTTTTAGGCCAAAACAATATGATACGGTGAAAAACCTTATCATGCCCACCCCTAATATTATTCAATTCCTTTTAGGGTTAATTATACTATGGGAACCCATTAGATGTGGCCCATGAGTGTAGCCGACCATACTGGACTGTCCAAAGAGTTGCTCAACCCAAATGAATTGGTCACTAACAATCTCACTGAAGATATGCAATACCCCATATATTTTTTGGAATAAAATAAAATTTAATAGGGTTTAATTTATTTTGGTGAATTTAATTAATCATGGTTGTGAGCAATTAGACTCAGTAATATTTATAAATTTTAGAGTTTGACTTTAATGATTTGGAATAAATCAAAAGGGATTTTATTTTAAATAAAAAGTATTTATATGTGTCATGCCAAAATTAAAATATATTTTTGGATAAAAATATTCGGGACACACTTTGAGAGGTATTACGGGCACGTTCGGGCATTTTAGACCCTTAGGGATGGCGCTGAGGTATATATATATATATGAGTTGGGTAGTTATTGGGCTAATTACATTATGTATTTGGGTTCATATGGGGGTTCAAAGTTGGGGCCTAAATCCCAACTCGGGAATTTAAGACTAACATCATATAATTAGACTTAACCAACTCATTTTGGGAGTGACATGTAACACCCCGCCTGCCCGGGGAGAGCAAACGGAGCGCTAATGCGATAAAATAAATCCAAATCCACAATAACAAAGTATAGAGCATCTAAATAAACCCACAATAATATAAATCCACTAATCTCAATCTCTCCAATTACAACAAGTCTCTCGAATAAGAAATACAACAACTAACTCGAAAATAAAATACAAATCTCCAAAGCTCTATACATCAAAATAATACAAATCTTTTCCAAACAATCCTCGGTAAAATCAATCTCCAAAGTGCCCTAAAATCCGCGCTAACCTGCCACTAAAAGAAAATATGGGGCAGTACACAATACGACAGGAAAGATGCTCAACAAATATGGATTAGCAATTAATAAAGTGTAACAACACGAGTACGAATATTCAAATCAAAATGCAAATCTCAATAGCATTTTATCAATAAATTTATCAACAACACTTTAACTGGGTCACTGGGCCTCACCACATCCGTATATGCTTTATCAAGCCATAGCCCGGGAAACAGGAATTTTGGCGGGTGCCCAACATCCGTGCCAAATTAAAATCTCATGACAACGTGCTCAATACAATATAATGATACCACATGAATCAAAATAATTTCAACAATTATTTTCCAGATTTCAATGAATTTATCAATTCAAATATGAGTTCAATTAACAAGAATTCAAAGAGAATGACACTCGCGAGATTTAAGGAGCATATTGTGTAAAACCCCATACCTCAAACCATGATGAGAAACCAACGATCACATCCTCAAGATCAACACAAAATATCTACAAAATCTCCTCCAAGAACCTCCAACAAAATAGCCCCAAGAACACGTCTAATCTAAGGTTGGAACTCACAAATCTCAAGGGACAATGTGTATATAAAAAGAAGAGGAATATAAAATATATTTGCTGCCAAAATTTGTGCCAAAAGTATGTTAAGAGGGTTTCCCACGATTCCTTTTATAATGAAAAGAAATGAAGTGTTGGAATCCAAAAGACTCCTTTAAATACGGAAAATAAATGAAGAGTTGGAAGTCAAAACAACTCCAAGAGTTAAAAACATTTTAAAATCATTTTAAAATCAATTTTAACTTAGATTTCGAAACCGTTTGAAATTATTTCCTTTAAAAATAATAACCAACATATTTGACCAATAAAAATAATTTTATCAAAAACTTTATTTTCCTCCAATTTCCAAAAATTAATTAAAATAGCCCAAAAATTACGCGGGTTATTACATCACATCTAAGAACCCTTGTCATAACCACCCAAGAGGAGGAGGAAGGACACTCTAGGAGAAGGAATAGGGGATTCTCTACACAATCTCAGGCAAGGATTCTCTTTCCGTTCTTATTCAAATTGTAATAATTTTATATTAATGTCAATTCCATGTTTATACTAAAAGTTAATCATCGCCTTTTGAATTGTGTACACATTGATGATAATTGTGTAATATATGTTTAGATCCATAACACCTGGTGACAACTATGTACTCGTGTGGTTTAAATGGAGGAGAAATTATATAAAATATGTTGTAGAACCCTTAAACAAATCTATGACACCATTGGAGTAGTGTATGATAAAATTGGGAATTTATATGTTCATGAGTTATTGACAAGATCTTGATAATTTGAGTTTAATATAGGGTTGAATTTGATGTTAAATCATGTGAATAATGACCCTATAATGATTTTGAGACTAGATCCATGCCAATCTTTAAGTTATTGAACACTTAAAACAATTTTGGTTGAGAGAAGATTTCAGTATGAAAATTTCATAATGAAATTTCATAGAAGATCTCGGCTTTCGCCCACGTCCAAATTGATTTGATCGTCAGTGAATCAATTCATCTTCTTAGAGAATCTATTTGGCTAAAAGGTGAATCGATTTGATTTTGTTGAGGAATCTAGTTTTTCTTGTTTTAATGATTTAAGTTTTGGGAATTCATCCAAGTAAGGGACAATGGCTATTAAAAACATATGAAGAGTTTTATTGGGGACCTATATATGTATTTGACTAGAATGGGTTCGTAATATAGAGGTCTATACGTGATGAATTAGGGTGCAAGTTATCTACACAAATAAGATAATTTACACAAAATTCTTGAATATAGCCATATGAAATACGGGGTTAGATGGAAGGGATATACCTAGTTGATTTGGGTAATTTGGTAGAGGTATATAGAAATATGACCCTAAGAGATACAGTAATAATGTTATAATTAATTTGAGGGGAATTAAAATAAAAAGAAACACTTTTTGGAGATAAGTCGAATGTATGGGGATAAAATTAATAATTAATTTCCTTAAATGATTACAGTATAACAATGTTACGTGGGAATGTATTCTAAACCTAGGGGGATAAGTCTAAATGGTTAATATCGGTTGTGATAGTAGGATGAGTGAGATTATTTATCCATATTAGAGGATTCCTTATATATGTACATATAACCCTTATTCACCATTAGTTGACTCCTTATATATGTACATATAAACCTTACTGAAAAGGTAACTAGAAGTGAATTGCAATTAATATTCTGAAATGATTTAACCCTGTGTCAAGAGGAAAATATAATAAGATCACTAAACATATTAGTATGGTTGGTTTGAGAATATCTAACCTACAAGTGTATTGGTATGGTTAGTTTGGTAATAACCATAACTATAATGTTTTGGGAAAGGTTAGTTGGGAATGACTTTACCTATATAGTTAAAGAGAAATAAATTATGTAGCACATGCGATCTATGTCTAAAAGCCAATGGATGGGAGTTACTAGTGAATCGGGAAGCACTCTTAGGATATAGGCTTAAAATAAGTTACGGAATAAGTGACTAAGATATTATAGCTAACCTAATAAAGTTTTTTTATAAAGGCATTAAGATTTCCTTGTATAAAGGTAGTTATGGAGTAACTACTAATACATATTATATGATGATATGTATTTATATATATTTGTTTGGACATACCAACATTCGTGGATCGTCCCATCGGCTTGGGAGTTCGTGCATTCGAATCGGATACCACACATCTACACATGTGGATTTTACGATTGCATATGTCATATAGGTACTAGGTAGATGTGCCACCTAAGGGAGGTATATGTTGACACTGACCAACCAGTATCACCGTTGGGTATGGGCCGTGAACGGGTATTCTGTGTAGGGACCGCCCCCAACTTATGTGTGTTTGGTTATGTTCTCTTAGGATAAGGAATTCCACCGAACTTGTCGATAGAGTACGAACTAGACACCAATGGTAGATGCCTTGGGTGTCACACACACACACACACACACACACAAAAATATATATATATATATATATATATATATATCCATTTATACATTGTGGTGTGCTTTATATGGGAATTTACCCTCTTAGTCTATATATGTAAACAATGCTTAATGATAACAAGTAAAGACTAATATAATGAAGTGGTTAATTGATGACAAAGATGAGTCCTAATACATAAGGCAGCAGACAATTATTAATGAGAATAATAATTGAGTAGTCTAAGAATATAGACAATAATTAAAGAGAATGAATAACGTAGCACACGGTTATTAATGATATTAATAATTTAGTAGTCTAAGAGAATGTAACCTATAATCAAATGGGGTAGACTATAAGAGGTATGAATTAAATATTAAATCATCAGAAGAGATAGACTACAGTTGTGGAATATTTTATGAGATAAAAATAAACATTTTTATATCAAAATTAGTAGCCACATTATAAAATCCATTCAGGGGCTAGATTGTTAAGTATAAACCCCCAATTTTAGTTAACGCATACCTAGATGGCTTATTCTTTACATGTCAATTCAAATAATGGAAGTTACAATTGGCATTATTATTTAAGGATACGAGTAGGACTGCTTTTAGATGAGACATGAAGTAAGAGTTAGTAATAGTTAGCATATTTATTTATTGAAGAATCCTTGAAACTCTAGGGCTCTAACCTAAATTATAAATAGTTTTCCACCTAGGTATTCTTAATAACAGGGATAGGAGGACTGGCGATGGATCAGACTTGCATTTGCAATGAACATAGTGGATTTCACTCCATTGATTATTGTAAAGGTTGTATTTTAGCATTTGGTCATTTTATTTTATAATGGGATTTGAACGGGCATAAGACCAAGTGTTTATTTATAGCAATTCTACTTAGCTTTGCATTATGAACATGGTATGATGATTCAATTTTTATTATTCATGTGTTAAATAAATTTTTTTCAAATATTTTTATTTATGATGAATTTTGACATAAAATAAAAGAATTTGTATTTCTTCAGTGCTAAGAATGGTATAGATTGTCTACAAGCCCCATATTTGGTGTACTGATCCTGGGCATCCTTTACGTGAGGAAATGGGGGTTATTACAGTTGGTATTAGAGAACGGTTCTAGTGTCCTTAGGATCTGTGCTTGAGCTTGTCACGTTCTGCATTACATCCTTTGATATTGGTCCCAATGGGCACATTGCATTCTATGCAATTCATTACTACCCGTTCGGGCAAAGGGTTAGTTTTGGAAAGAGAGACATGGTGACCTTCGTGTGGGTTAATTGCTAGAAATTTTGAAAATTTTGTTCCTAGTAATTGAAAGGATGACATTTAGAGGAAATTAAGGATATGATAATGTGCAGTAGTAAAAAAAATGTTAATTCGTGTAAACCATAACCCATGGCGAGATAGGCATCGGATTATAGATAAAATTCTTTGGGAAAAAGAGGCTAGTGATAACATTGGTGGTAAATGATGTGTTTTCCCCACTTGGGAGTATGTGGGATATGTTTTGTTTGATAATGGGATGTAATGTTCACTTGGGTCTTATTAATACCTTTGAAACGATAGACTTTGTATTGGCAAAAGTACTATACATTGATCGTTGTGCATGAGGAGGAACATTGTTTCATTTATGCGTGGATACATAGAAATGTTTACTGGGAGGCTTATGTTTATTTTAGGCCTATCCGTTAGCGATAGGCAGGGTTTTACCGCGGCGTGAGAGTCACCTACGCGCCGATCTTTTTGAATTCAGCTCACCTAAACTATACAAAAACCTAAACTATGACTACACTAACCGGGTGAGTATAGCGGTAAGTCGGGTATCAAAAATACACAGAGACGAGTTGCTAAAATTTATAGGATGTAATACATCAGAAATATAAGCCTAAAGATAAGTATAAACAAAAAGGAAAAGATGCAAAAAGGAAAATGATTAATCTAGTCGAGTGTAAATAAAGCTAGACTAATCAAATAAGTAAAAACTATAGGTTGCGTCGAATATCCCTCATCCGAGTTAATTAGTATAAAATGGTTACATGGGTCAATGAGTTATTACAAATGCGTCTCATTTTGAAAGTTAATTGAAGGGTCGTCACGCCCCTAAATTCGTATAAATACCTAATCCGATTTTGGCATCAACAAATTCCCCAAAAATTACGCACGCAATGTTGTAAGCACGGAACATACATAATATCCCCCGCTAAATCCCCTAGGCGTTATAACTAGGACAACGCACCCGAATTAGACCCGTAAACTCCATCACCAAAGAAAAGCAACGTGTCAACCAGGAATGAGTTCAATCCGGCAAAACCTAAACTAAATTAGCTAGAAAGCATGATAAAAATGCGGTAAATAAACGCAATAAAACTACACTACAAATCACAAAAATAAAGCATGTAAATCTAATTAACAAAGAAAGAATTAAGGAAATACAACTATATTAATAGAGAGGGAAGATGAATAGTGTAACTTACAACCCAATTGGGTGTCAAACCAAGAAGAATTGAAGAAGAACTCTCCAAAACCCTCAAACCCTAGGCTAAACTAAACTAAAAATGAAATATATCTGTTATTTACAAAAAAATTCCTTTATATAGTAGGTGGAATTAAATTAGAAAAGAAAAGGAAAAAGAAAAGAAAACGAAAAATATCTGCAGAAAATAGGGGATCGATAGATCGATCAAAAGGATCGATCGATCGGTGGTTGAAAATAATGCCCACTGTCTCCCCATGATGACCAAAACTGAAAGATCAATCGATCGATCCATTTGATAGATTAATCGATCAAGCAGGCCTGCTTCAAGCTGCATGTTGTGTTTGGTTTTCCCTTCTGCTAGAAACGCCGTAACTTCTTCATATTGACTTGGATTTGCGCACTATTTATGTCCATGTGAAGCTTGCGGGGAGGGATATAACTTTCATGAAGATGTTGGGCCAGGTGCCTAAGCTGTGAATTGACCGAATTGCCCTTGAACTTGCGATTGCGTACGAAACTTGAGCGGAATGCATTCGAACTTCATACTTAGTACCTAAATACCTACAAAAGCCCAATTATACCTCATATAGCATGTTAACAATATAAACCGAGGTTGTCTAGTGAATGGGCTTAAATATAGAAAATAAGATACCCGAGGGGTCTAAAATGCGTAGGTTCGAGGCATGAAATATACAATATTTGCGTCGTATCACACCCCCTAACTTACACATTGCTAGTCCCTAACAATGAAATAGGAGGCAATAAGAACTACAAGCAAACCAAAAGCAGGAGATAGTACAAAAGTATGGTATAAAAGCATAAGGCCACTTTTACAGGCGATTCAATTGTATTTAGCGTATGCAATAAGCCGTTAAACCCCTAGGTTATCCTAGTGGATGAGTGTCATCTCGTGAGGGTTTTCAGAGATGATACCCAAAAACATCACATCGTTTCCTCAAAATATGCCGAAACCAACATGCTGAAAAAGATCGTTACTAAAGTCGTTTATGAAAATAAACTATTTAAGTAACTCCGAGCTGTTTTTTCGAGAAACTCTTTTCTTAAATCAAAAGTTTGAACACAAGATGTGTTTAACAAAAGTATGTACGAGATCTATTCAAGATTTAAGAAACAAGTTTAAAAGAAAATTTAAACAAGTTTGTAAACTCAGCACAACCAAGAATGAGGTGAGAAAATGTAGAAAGACTCTGTTCACAATTTTTTACGTGGTAAAACCTCACCAATTGAGGAAAGATCCACGACTCCCTCTACGGAGTAAAAAGAAAAATCCACTAAAACAAATTTATGAGTTACAAGCTATTTAACTAACATGCAAACAATCCAACAATAGCAAACAAGATTTCATTTGCAATATTAGAAACGTGAATGAATTAAAACAAAAGTCTGAAATCATTAACATTGTAGAATGAACCTCATATAATCGAAACCTTAAATGTGGGAGGGGAGCGAGCACATCCAAAGTGTGATTTGGCAAAAACATAAATAAACCGGATAGACATTAAAGCACTCACATATTCAATCCTCATGGGAATTACACTCATCAAGTAAATTCACTCAAAACAGGGAGGTAACACACAGAACATGCGGGCATAAAGAGTAAATGTAAAGGGAAAATAGGCCGCGCACATGTCACAAATGAAGAACGCTATATATAAAATGAAAAAATGTAATCTCAATGAAAGGATGTCGCTCATTAAAGGAGGCCAAATGCATTTTCACAGATTATCAAAACTATTTAAACGTTTGAATTACATACTTAAGATCACATAGGACTTTAATAGGGTTGTAATGTAGGCTAGGCTAGGGTACGAAATGAAGGAATGTATATATGGATTCAAAGTGTTCGAAAATGAAAACTTATGATAATGGGAAATTGCGGGTAATGACAAAATTGGAAAACAAGTTCCAAAAAGGCATTAGGTATAACAATTGGAGAGTAATCAAATCTTATTGAACTTTATACAACATTTACAACTTTCTATTTCTATTTATTTTCTTCTTTTTCTCACTTTTTCTTTTGCTTTTTTCTTTCTCTTTTTCTTTTTTTTTCTCATCTCTTTTCTTTACTTTTCTCACTCTCACAGGCCTAAATTTCAACCACAAAACAACCACAACATTCAATCCCATGTAACATTCCAAACAGATGTATGTAAGGTGTATGTATGGTATATAACTCCAACGAGGAGTTGGTTATGGGATTGGGGTTATGAAACTAAAGGCTAATATTTTGGGTCAAAGGGATTAACGAGGGAAAACATTTAAGGTGATGTCAAGGTCAATATGGCTGATATAACAAAGATGGCCTATGATCATTTCATAAAGTTTACACAATTCTCGAGTCAAAACAATATATGAAAATCATGATCAAGTAATGCATTTCAAGATATAAACTCAATTAATGAACGATCAAATGAAAGAATAGAGAGATTACCGACGAATTCAACATTTTTTAGGAGGAAGAATAGTGTATAACCCTCACAAACGACGAAAGGTACAAAGCTTACTCGGTGTAAGTATATGCAATGAAACAAAAGATTATCGAGTTATAAAAATCTTAAATCAAATCAATAAGGCAAGAAAGTGCATGTGCTCATGGGATTAAAGTTTAATTCAAGAAGTTATTCATAATATCAATGATTGAGGACTAAAGTCTAATAATTTCTAAAATCGAGAACATGCATCATTGGGTTGTCAATTAGATCGGGCAATTATTGAAATTTATCATTGAAAATAAAGGCAAAATGCCCAGTAAAGGAAAAAAAAGAAAGAAAATATTTTTGAAATTTTTAATTTTCTAAGAAAATCAAACTAAGTAACTAACATGTGAGAAAAAACATGGACTAAATAAAGAAATGGATAGAATATACCACACCCCTAACTTAAAACTTGATATTGTCCTCAATGTGAATTAATAACTAAGTTAAAGAGAGGAAATGGGCGATATTACCCAAAATTGGAGCGATCCCCTTAAGAACAAGTCCAAAGAATCTACAAAACAAGTTAGTACCGAGCATAGAAAAAACGAATAACAAAAAGTTAACTAATTACACTAGACTAAATTAAAAAGGAAAGAAAGGATGAAAAGAAAGAAAGAATAAAAAGCTAACTATATACAACCTAGTATTTAGGCTTCACACTAACTATACACTAGAAGTCTAAATAGTTGAGGGTACACCGTGAAAACGATTTGACTTTGGACGATAACCAATGTACCCTCACATACAAGCATGCCCTCCGAAAAATATGAATTTCGTTTGAACAACGCAAGGCATGTATAAGGAGGAAGAAAGGAACCATCGTCAATTAAAAGTTTTGAAGGGACGATGAGGCATTTGGATTGAATGGGTGACAAAAACATGTAGGGATTGAGAAAAGCATAATATCCTCCCAAGGATTTTGAAATTGGAATGGAAGGTAGCGCACACGAAGGCACAAATGCATTCATGGAAGGCGACTCAAGCAAGTACTCCTCATCGACAAAAAGGTTTAAAACATTAATGTTTGAAACCGAATCATCAGGTACTTGTGATGGTGTGATAATGGAGAATGAAAATGGAGAGGAAAGAAATTGAAACTCAAGAGATGAATCATCATCGCTTGCAGATTGAGTTTCGAAGGAAATAAGATCATTTTCAATGAAATGTTTTTCTTTGGGAGCCAAAGAAGAAATCATTTCATTACAAATAGATATTACGTCATTTTCATCCTCACTTTCAATATCTATTATGCAATGGGCAAAGTCAACAATGATTTATTTCAAAGTAGGCGCAAAGTCATCATTTGGTTCAAAACATTCTTTGACTTCAAAAGTCTCGGAACAAAAATAGTCGTTGGACTCAAATAATAAATCCAATTCTTGCTCCCACAAACAATTTTCTTCCCGATAACGATTTTTAATTTTCTCATTCTCAAGCATACGCAAGCCCTCGTCAAAAGTCATAGACTGAGGCGCAGATTCTTGAAAATGCAAACTTTGAAAATTATCATCGGACTTAAACATAAACTCATTATTATAGGAATTTTGAAAACTATTGCAGTTCATTTCAAAATTCCTATTATAAGGAGTTAGAGGCCCAAAATCATTATCATCAACATCAAAATTCCAATAACCCAAGTTTTGACTTTCGTTATACTCGCCCAAAGTCATTTTTGAATTTGTAAATTTTTGGGATTCTTTGTATTGACCGAAAGTCATAGGATTTCGAGCATTTTGAGAATTATAACAATGATTATCGAAAGAATTGGAATAAGACATGCTTACCCCAAAAATGGCTCGAAGTGGAGATTTCCACACAGTAGATGCGCGAGGGAAATTCAAGCATTTATTGGCGCTCAAATGTAGAATCCTACAAAAATATTAGCAAATAATACAAATAGAAAGAAAATACTATGAAATAATAAATCAAATAAATTCTAAAACAAACTCATCCCCGGTAAGGGAGACATTTATTTTGTAAGGGGAAAAGCAGCGCATGTCAAAATGCCAATCGTTGTTTTCTATTCACCCCCTTAACACAAAAACCTAAACTTATGACTACACTCAACAAGTGAGTATACCGGCCAAGTCCGGGTATTAAAAATCCATAGAGAAAAGATTCTAGAATTTATAAGGTTTAATATTCCTGGAATAAAAGTGTAAAAGATGTTTTTTTAACCAAAAAGAAATAAAAGATAAACTAGGTATTAGTATTTAAACGACGTTAAAGCAACGAACAAAAACTATGGGTTGCGTTGAATATCCCTCATCCGAGTTAATTAGTATAAAACGGTTACATGGGTCGACGAGTTATTAAAAATGCGTCTCGTTTCGACAGTTAATTGAATCAAGGGATATCACGCTCCTAAATTCGCATAAATGCCTAATCTGATTTTTACGTCAACAAATACCCCGAAAATTCCTCACGCAAGGTCGTAAGAACGAAAAATATATGATATGCCCCATCAAATCTCCTAGGCATAATAACTAGGAAAACACACCCGAAATAGACCCGTATACTCCATCACTAAAGCAAAGCAACATGTCAACCCAGAATGAGTTCAATCCGGCACAACCGAGACTAAATTAGCTAGAAAGCATGATAAAAATGCAGTAAATGAAAGCGATAAATAAAAACAATAAAACTACACTACAAAGCACGGAAATAAAGCATGTAAGCCTAATTATGAAAGCATGTACATCTAATTAATAAAGCAAGAATTAAGGAAATACAACTATATTGATGGAGAGGGAAGATGAATAGTGCAACTTACAACCCAATTAGGTGTCAAACCAAGAAAAATTGAAGAAGAACTCTCCAAAACCCTCAAACCCTGAGCTAAACTAAACTAAAAACAAATTATATATGTTATTTCCAACAAAATTCCTTTATATAGTAAGTTGTATTAAATTAGAAAAGAAAAGGAAAAAGAAAAGAAAAGAAAAGGCAAAATATCTGCAGAAAATAAGGGATCAATCGATCGATCAAAAGGATTGATCGATCGATGGCTAAAAATCATGCCCACTATCTCTTCACGATAGCCAAAACTAAAGGATCGATCGATCGATCAAGCAGGGATGCCTCAAGCTGTATGTTGTTTTAGTGTGTTAGAAACGTCGAAACTTCTTCATATGCACTCAGATTCGCACACCGTTCGTGGCCACGCAAAGATTGCAAGGAGGGATAAAACTTCCATGAAGATGTTGGGCCACGTACCCAAGTTGTGAATTGATCGAATTGCCCTTGAACGTGCGATTGCATACAGAACTTGACCTGAATGCCTCCGAACTTGATACTTAGTACCTAAATACCTACAAAATCCCAATTATACCTCATATAGCATGTTAACAATATAACCCGAGGTTTTCGGATTAACTAGCTTAAATATAGGGAATAAGATACCCAAGAGGGATAAAATGCGTAGATTCGAGTGATGAAATACGTAATATTTGTGTTGTATCAATTAGCTATGTCGGAGTATGATATTTTTCCTCGGAATGAATTCATAATTACGTGGAAAATGATAATTTTATGTAGACTACTTTGAGTTGTGTTCATGTATGAAACACAAGATTGGTTACAAATTGGTGTTCACTATAGTCGTGAGGATTATAGTGAGAAATTTTTTATGGGTGAGCCTAGGCTTGTTATAATAAATTTCGATGGGAACCTAAGTCGTACAAGGACCTTTATGAATTTGAGTATGCTTAGAGAAGCAACATGTGAGTATGATTTAAAAAAATTTAATAACTCAAGGATGTAGATACTTGTGAATAAACTCAAAATTATGGGATAAATCAGGTTATGCTCAGGTAAGAGCAAGGGTCTTTTATGCGGAGGAAAGCGTTTGCGGGATAATGTAATAGTATAATTTGGGAAATTATTTTCTTAGTGTGTATAGGCAATGCAGCAGAAGTAAGGCTGGTGATAGCTTCAATTATTGAGATTTCATATGATCATATATAATGTTTGAATCGCGATGTCGTTAGTGAAGTGGTGATGGTAGACCTGGTTAGAATGGGTATACCTTTAGAGACATAGAAATGACTAAGTGCACTATAGATTAAATACGGGAAGAATTTGTCCCACCTAGGTTGTGGTTATTGAAGTGTTGGGCATGGTAGGGTTAGTTGACTTTAAAGGAGTCTGGAATAACTCTTGTAAAGGATGAGTAGTTTGTTTAGAAATTAGCAAATTTTGGAATGTTATGGTTAACACATTGATTCATGTTTGGTTGTAGGCTAATTGGGTCTTAGTGACTGATAAAGCTATGTACTACTGTTTTGTTAAGCATGATGATGCCTCGATTGGCAATTGGCAATGGGCAGAAATAGGAATTTAAGTGATTTATGTAAAAGTCTATTTGGATGGTTCCATTTTTAGTCTGGTGCCGACGGATCTCAATAACTGACTAAGTTGTCCAGCAGTGTACTGGGAGGGTTCCTTGTTTGGATTTCTCTTGTGAGACGCGATGATGGAAATTGCATATTAAGATAGTTGTTTTCTTGTTACATATACATATGTGGTGGTATACTTGATGTACAGTTATGCTGAATGTGAATGGTACATATTTGAGAAATATGTGTCATTCATATTTGTTAATGGTAGGTGTGTGCATGCATGTAATGTGAAATATATGGGTGCCCGAGTTACATTATGATAGGCATAAATGAGCCTTTTCATTTATCTCATAGGATACGAGAATGGGATAATTGGGTATAAACATAAGTTAACGGTGCGAAATAAAATGTGATTCTATGATACATTTAATTCTAAGGACGAAATTCTGTTGTAAGGGGAGAGAATGTAATACCCTTTGTATTTTTGGGAATAAAATAAAATTTAATAGAGATTAATTTAATTCAGTGAAATTAATTAATCAAGGTTGTGAGCAATTAGACTTAGTAGTATTTATAAATTTTAGTGTTTGACTTTAATGATTTTGAAAAATAAAAAGGGATTTATATGTGTCACATCACAATTAAAATATATTTTTGGATAAAAATATTTGGGGCACACTTTGAGAGGTATTACAAGCTTGTTCGGGCACTCTAGACCCTTAGGGATGGACCGGGGGTATATATATATGAGTTGGGTAGTTATTGGGCTAATTACATTATGTATTTGGGGTCATTTTGGGGTCCAAAGTTGGGGCCTGAAGCCCAACTCGGGAATTTAAGACTAACATCATATAATTAGAGTTAACCTACTCATTTTGGGAGTTGCATCCAAGAACCCTTGTCATAACAACCCAAGAGGAGGGGGAAGGACACCCTAGGAGGAGGAAAAGAGGCTCCTCTGCACGATCTCAGGCAAGTATTCTCTTGCCATTCTTATTCAAATGTACTAATTTTATATTCATGTCAATTCCATGTTTAGACTAAAAGTTAATCACTAGTTTGTACTGCATATTTAGGTACCTTTTTAATTGTGTATATATTGATGATAATTGTGTAGTCTATGTTTAGATCCATAACCCGTGGTATCAATTATGTACTCGTGTGTTTTAAATGGAAGAGTAATTGTAGAAAATATGTTGTAGAACTCTTAAACAAATCTATGACACCATTAGAGTAGTGTATGATAAAATTGGGAATTTATATGTGCACGAGTTCTTGACAAGATCTTGATAATTTGAGTTTAATCTAGGGTTGAATTTGATGTTAAATCATTTCAATAATTACCCTATAATGTTCTTGAGCCTAAATTCATCCCAATCTTTAAGTTATAGAACCCTGAAAATGATTTTGGTTGAGAGAAACTTTTAGTATAAAAATATCATAATGAAATTTCATAGAAGATCTGGGCTTCCGCCTCGGTCCAGATCCATCCGGCTGCTTAGCGAATTGATTGGGCTGAAAGGCGAATCGATTCGATTTTCCCTAGGAATTATTTTTGCTTGTTTTGATGATTTAATCTTTGGGCATTTATCCAAGTAAGGGCCAATGCCTATTAAAAACATATGAAGAGTTTTAGTAGGCACCTAAATACGCATTGGAGTGGAATAAGTTCGTAATATAGAGGTACATACGTGATGACTTAGGGTGCAAGTTATCTACATGAATAAGATAATTTATACAAACTTCTTGAATAAAGCCATATGAAATATGTGGGTTATATGGAAGAGATGCACCTAGTTGATTTGGGTAATTTTGGTAGAGGTATATCGAGAATATGACCCTAAGAGATATGGTAATAATGTTATAATTAATTTGAGGTGGGTTAAAATAAAAAGAAACACTTATTTGGGATAAGCCGAATGTATTGGGTTAAAATTAATAATTAATTTCCTCAAATGATTACCGTATAACAATGTTGGGTGGGAATGTATTCTAGTCCTACGGGGACAAGTCTAAATGGATAACGCCGGTTGTGATAGTAGGATGAGTGAGACTACTTATCCATATTGGAGGATTCCTTATATACGTAGATATAACCCTTATTCACCATTAGTTGACTCCTTATATGTGTACATATAAACCTTACTGAAAAGGTAATAAGAAGTGAATAATTATTGATAATCTGAAATGATTAAATCCTGAGTGCAAAGGAGAATATACTAAGATCACTAAAGGTATTAGTAAGGTTAGTTTAGGAATAACTATACCTACAATCGTATTGGTAAGGTTTGTTTGGGAATAACCATAGATATAATGTTTTGGGAAAGGTTAGTTGGGAATGACTTTACCTATATATTTAAAGAGAAATAAATTATGAAGCAAATGTGATCTATGTGTAAAAGGCAATGTATGTGACTTACTATTTAATCGGGAAGCAGGCGTAGGATAATGACTTAAAATGAGTTGAGGAATAAGTGACTAAGATATTATAGCTAATCCAAGAAGGCTATTTTCGATATGGATTGAGGTTTCCTTTGATAAAGGTAGTTATACAGTAACTACTTATACATATTACGAATGTTCGTGGACCGTCCTTTTGGCTTAAGGGTTCATCCGTTCGGACCGGGTACCATATGTCGGCACAGGTGGACATGAAGATTGTGTAGGTTATATATGTACAATGTAGAGGTTCCACCTACTAGAGGTTGGTGTTGACGTTGACCAGCCTGTGTCACTACAGGTTATGGGTCGTAAACGGGTATCCGGCGTAGGAACCGCCTCCAATATATATGTGTTTTGTGATGTACGCATAGGATAAGGGATTCCTCTGGACTTGCCGATAGAGTAGGAACTATTCACCAATAGTAAAAGCATTTGGGTGTCATATATATATACACACACACACACACACACACACACACACATACACACATTGTGATGTGCTTTGTATGGGAATGTTCCCTCTTAGTCTATAGATGCAGACAATGCTTAATGATAAGAAGTCGGGACTAATATAATGATGTGGTTAATTAAGGACGAAGATGAGTCTTAATAAATGAGGTAGTAGAAAATTATTAATGAGAATAATAAATGAGCAGTCTAAGAATATAGATAATAATTCAAGAGAACGAATAACGTCGTAGATAATTATTAATGATATTAATAATTTGGTAGTGTAAGAGAGTGAAACCTATAATCTAATGGGGTAGATTATGATAAGTATGAATTAAATATCAAATAATCGAAAGAGTTAGACTAAGGTTATGGAATATTATATGAGATAAAAATAAACACTGAGTTTATATCAAAATGAGTAGCCACATTATGAAATTCATTCAGGGGCTAGAGTGTTAAGTATAAATCCCAACTTTTAGTTAATGCGTAGCTAGTTTTCTTATTCTTTACATGTCAGATTAAACAATGGAAGTTAAAATTGGCATCATTATTTGAGGATACGAGTAGGACTGCTTCTATATGAGAGGTGAGTCACTCGTTGCATGTGAGCGTTGATGGAGAGATGTGAAGTATGAGTTAGTAATAATTTTCATATTTATTGGTGAAGAGTCCTTATAACTCTAGGGTTCTGACCCAAATTATAAATGTTTTCCCCCAAGTATTCTTAATGACATAGATAGCAGGACAAACGATGGGTCAGACTTGCAGTTGCATTTGACGTAGTGGATTTAACTCCATTGATTCTAGTAAAGGTTGTATTTCAGCATTAGGTTATTTTATTTCATAATGGGATTTGTACGGGCATAAGCCCAAGTGTTTATTTATTGCAGTTGTACTTAGCTTTATAATATGGACATGTTATAATGATTTTGTTTTTATTATTCATGTGTCAAATCAATTTTATTCAAATGTTTTTATTTATGATTGATTTCAACATAGAGTAAAGGAATTTTTATTTCTTCGGTGTTGAGAACAGTATAAATTATTGATAAGCCCCATATTTGGCGTACAAAGACTGGACAACCTTTACCTGTGAAAAAAGGGGTTATTATAAGATATTCAGGCATATAACGAATTATGCACGTGTTAACTGAGTTCTTGTACAACTCAATCTTTTATCTTTATGTACCTATAAATTGTAAACCTCGACCCGGGGCAAAGGAATGTAATATCGAGCATTGAAGCCACTATAATAAAAATTAACCACTTTATGGAAGTAAGCAGGTTTTCGAACCATGTACATTACTGCAACGTGTATGATTTTTACTTTTTGTTCTTTTTGATTGTTTCGTGTAATTATATTGTTATAATTCTTGTACTCAGAATTAGCGCCATCCATGGGAAATGATTTTTATTCCTATGAAAACCTTCACAAATAGAAAGCCCATGATGTCACCATATCAGCAATATTCCTTAGGTTTTCAATGTGCAAGAAGACCTAGTTCCAACCAGGGTTAGGTTAAAGATTCGTTAGCATACAAACCCCAGGTTTTTCTAGGAATTGCAACTTTTTAAAGAAATTCAGGGATCACCTAAGTCTACACAAATTTTCAGGTTGGTCAATTCTTATGAGGCTAGGCTTCGAGAACAATAAGAGACTATGTGCCTCCACATAAAAGAGAATCATCACCTTTGGAGGCAACTTAAAAGAATGGAGAGAGATATCCATAGGCACATATGAAAACATCGTGATAAGACTCCTATTTCACAGGTGAGTAATACTCGAAGTTAAGGGAGGATCTCCATATGAGTTTAGGATGGAACTGAACATGAAAGATTAGAGCATGGTCGATCAGAGTGTGGCCAACCCGAGAGACGCTATAGGAACAAGGATGGACCAAATAAAGACATCTGGATTCTAGTCCATAGAGAGATGGACAAGAATCGATCCCATTATGGAGCCAGTTCCACCAAAGAGCTAGCTAGGAGATCTCTTAATACCCAAATGAAATCCCATTTCTCAAGTTAAATCAAAGAGGGGAATCCCCAAAGAATTTTATTGCTCCTGGGTTCATGATTTATGACGAAAAGGCATAGCCCATAGACCATGTTTGGAAATACATACAAGTGATGACCTTATGGATCCATAATGACATACTGATATGTAAGATTTTCCCTTTTATCCTACATCACATATCACATAAATGGTTTGAGAAGCTGACTCATTAGTCGATCATAAACTTCAAGGCTATAGCAAAGGCCTTTACTACAAGCTTCATAACCAACCACTCCCACCCTAAATGGATGGATGCGCTGACTACAATGAATAAACAACCTTAAGATACATCCTTCGTGATTATGACAAAAGGTATCAAAAAGTATTGAATGAGTTCAAGGTCTTCTCGGAGCAGGTTTTCATTGGATCCTTTAAAATTTGTCTACCGACCACCTTTTTGGTGCACCAATCTCTAACTAAGAAATAAGCCATCACTATTAATGACTTCATGGCTCGTATTGAGAAGTATGCCAATATGGAATATGTGCTTTATACTAAGGTAGGGTATAATGGTGATCAAAGGCAACCAAATGTGCAGAAAAGTGTGATACTGCAAAGAAAGGGAACAAGACGGGGGAAAGAATGGCTCCAAGAATGGAAACAAAGTTGATCCCTCCAACGTGTTACAAGTTGTTAAGATAGTCTTTAAGGAACCCATTTACAAGATCTTGAGTAAGATCAAAGGCCAACCACTCATTAAGTGGTGCAAAAATATTAGTGGTGAACTAATTAAAAGAAATAATGTACTAAGATGCGCATTCCACAAGGAGGGAGGGCACATAACTGAAATTTACAAGGCTCTGAATTCATACTTAGAGGAGTTGGCCAAAGATGGGAACCATAGTGAATATATAGAAAATAAAGCAAATGGCGACTAGAAATTGGACAATGTCCTTGACAATGATACATGAAATGAATTTGCAGTAATCCATGGGGCATCGGATCTTAAGAAAATCGAAGGAAATGTTGTTCGGATGGAGCTGAAGGAGGTTACTGCTATCATAGAGGCATTTTAGATTAACCCCACCAAAAAGCAGGATGGTAAAATTCATCGACCAAAGGACATCGACTACACTAAGCATATTCTTTTCACCAAAGAAGATTTGGTTGGGTGAGGACCCTGCATTATGATGTATTGGTGATTACCCTCAAAATTGTGAATTGGGATGTTGACAAGATACTCATGGATCAAGGGAGTTAGTTCGAAATGATGTACCAAAATTTATTAGATAAGATGAACATCGTCGACCTCAAGGAAGCCACAGTTTCATTGGTTTGCGTTGAAGGGAGGATCATGATTCCGTTAGGAAAGATAGTCCTTGCAGTCAGAGAAGGAAACATCTCAAAGTTAATCGAGTTTTTAGTGGTGGAAATAGAGTCCCCATATCACTCTATCTTAGGCAGAGGGTTTTTACATGCTATGAAGGTCGTACCATGCACCTACCACCAAAAATGGAAGTGTGTTACCGACTAGGATGTGTTCGAAATTCGTGGCGACTAGGCCACTTCCAGGAGGTGCTTGATCAAGGACAATCTCCTTAGGAAGGAAAATAATGAGGTAAATGGTGCTTAGGTGGAAGACCAATAGGGGACTGTACCCTCCAAATAAAAATTATGGTATGGTCGAACATGGGTGGACAAGACCAAGGTACACCACGCCGAGAGGGTCGTTGAAAGAATGTTACCTTTGGTCCATCCAGGCTTGTCACAGTCATTGATCGTGAGTAAAAAACACCCATTTTTTTCATGATCAATGACAATGACAAGTTCGTGACAACAGTTTGTCATGGTCAATGATCGTGACAAGTTCATGGAAAGTACAGTTGTCATGAACTTTCCACGATCCTTGACCGTAACAAATTTAGAAAGTTATCATGGTCAAAGACTTGATAGGTCTGTGACAATTTTCTCAGTAAAAAAACCTACCCCTTCTTTTTTTCCCACACTTTTCACTTCCCCCTTTCTCTCTCTCTCTCTCTCTCTACATTTTCAGGTTAGTTTTCTCTCCCCCCCTCTCTCTCCTTTTTATATGTGTATATGTGTATATGTGTGTGCGCGTGTGTGTGTTGTGTGTGTGTAGGTCCATTTGCGTGTGGGGGGCAGTCTTAGGGGCGTTGGGTGGGGAAGTGGTGGGGCTGGGGGGAGTGGGGGTGAAAAGGGGGGAGTGATGGGTGGTAGTGGGGGTGGTGGGCGTAGGGATGGGAGTGGCAGTGGTAGGACAGGGGGTGAGTGGTGGGGCACGGGGAGTCATGGGGGGAGGTTTGGGGATCTATTTTGGGAGGTGAGAGAATCAATTTGGTTACAGAATTAATTTGTGTTTAATTTTGGTGTAAGAGAATTTACTGCGTTGTTTTCAATTTAGGAATCAATAGATGGAATGTCACATGTGCGTATATGATTCCAAAAATAATGTCAATGTTGTGTGTGGACTTTATACTTTGCCCAAATAGTGTTACCGTCACCTTAGCTCTTTATGAAATGGACTAAAATATATTGTTATCTAATCTTATTATTATCGTATCTTAGTTTGGGGGAGATTTATCTTAGGGGGAGACGTCTTTCTAAGTAGGTCATTTTTTTTATAAAGGGGAGAATTAATTTAGGGGGAGTAATTATTTAATTGAATTGAATATTTTGATAATCTCTATGCGTTTGATAGTTTGCTTAAGTGTGCAAGAATACTTCAAAATGGCAACATTCAACATCGGCAAAGATATTGATCCTTGGGTTGTTTGAGTCAAGCATTGTAATTTTATTTTGGGTAGGACTTTTTATTAGTCTAGTAGAGCTTGACCGTCCTTTAGGATTTTCGTTGGTTTTTGCCCCGAAATAGCCAAAGGGGGAGATTTGTAAGGACACAAATTTCCAATTGAGTCCTTTGTTGTTTTGGCTCAATTCCGGACAAAACATTTGAGTCATAAGATATAGTATATTGATCATCTTTCAAGCCAATAACGTGTTTGTTGAAAACGTAGCGGCCAAGTGTATAAAGCTTCATAAAAAATGCCAAGTTTAGGTGCCTCGTTTCTACGTCATCAATAGTGGTTCTATGCTCCCAATGTATTAATGCATTACATATATATATAGGATCTTGCAACGGTTTATATTGGGTGTTAAGTTTTTAAAATTGTGCTTTGTTTTCAGAATGTTTTCTATCAAAACTTGTATATAAAGTATATAAAAGTTTCTGGGCTTAAAAAGAATTTTTGAACATTCCGTGAGTTCGTTCGAAATGTCGTTCGAACAAGATTATCGTTCGTACCACAAGTCGTTCGAACGAGATTGCCAACGACTTCCCATTAGGGCATACTGGAACTTCGTTCGAAATGTCATTCGAACGAGATGGTCGTTCTAACGAGATTTCTAACGAGCTTCTAACGAGATCATACTGGAACTTCGTTAGAAGACTCGTGCGAATGAGAATGTCGTTCGAACGAAATGTTGTTCGAACGAGATTTGGCGGGAACAGTTTTTTTTGCAGTTTTAAGCAGTTTTCTCCCACTTCCCCACTTGTTTCTTAACTGATTTTTCTCAGACTTTATTATTTGTGGGATACCATTTTTCTAATCTAACTTTTCACAACCTACCAATCTCTAGATAGTGTTTGAGAGAAAAATTATTTTAGGGAAAAGTTTATTGCTTTGAGTGTTAATTTTTAAGGAGAAAATCATTTATCACTCTAGTTTACACCCATAGTTTAGTTTATCCAATTTCATATATATATACATCTTGCTTGGAGTTTTGGCACTATTTTTCTCTATACCATTGAAGAAGAGAAGTTTGGGTTTTCTTCTAAATCCCATAAAGAAGAAGAGGTTTTCAGTGATTTATCCACTTGGAGAAAGGCTCCTAGTTTGGGTGATGGTGACCATATATAGTCCGATCGGTGGATTCTGAGACTGCGGTGGAGCTCCAAGGTTATCCTCTAGGAAGAGGTGTCTACAAGAAAAAGCATCGAGGCTTGAGAGGAATCGAGTCGGGTGTTGTAAGTATTTTGTCTTGTATTTGTAAATTCGTATCTAGTGGATACGTGGCTAGGGCCATCCGAGGTTATTTCCCGCCTTGGGTTTTTCCTCCTACATCATGGCGTAGTGATTTCTTGTTTTATTTAATCATGCAATATCACCTAGAGCGCATGCTTAGGTAAAGAAGATAAAATTGGTTTAAATCACTATTAATATAATTTGGTGCATAATTAAATTTGGGTAAAGCTTATTTAATTCAAGTCATTTGTTATAAATGGTTTATCCTACTTTGTTTAAATGAAAAATCTAACTTAGTCAAATTCTAGGACTTGAATTAATTGTGTTTAAGTGAAATCAATTGTGTGTGTGTCTTAATCAAATTTTCACTTTGTGTTTTTATTTTAATTTAGAAAGAAATTAAAATTTGTTTTTAGTTGAATAAAATTTGATAATTCTTTTTATTGAACCATCACCTTTATGCTTCCGTATATAGATTTTCATAAAAGGAAATATAATTTTATAGGAAATCCAGGATTTTATAAGGATTTTAAATTCGGGGGCCTATGGGGCATTTTACACATATGAAATGTTCTAAACATTATAATTCTATGGGACCCATTTCTCTAAATTGAAATTGAAATTGAATCCTAATTGGTATTCATATTGGTATAAATTTGTATAAATTGAAATTGAAATTTAAATTGAAATTTAAATTGAAATTGAAACTGAAACTGAAATTGAATTGGTATTGATATTGGTATAAATTAAAACTTATGAGTACTTTAAATTAAAAAAAAACATTCTTTAAATTACATAATTAAATGAAATCTCTCGAATTGTGATAATACAAAATTAAATGAAACATACTTTAAATTACATAATTAAATGAAATCTCTTGAATTGTGATAATACACAATTAAATGAAACATACTTTAAATTTCATATTGTGCGCAATGATACTAGCCTTCGAGTTTTTATGTGTACGCATTCAATATCCCTTAGACCCATTCGAGGGACATTACCCCTATAATGAGATTTCTCAAATTGTCTCGTTTGGACAGTTTTTGGGACTGCATATTTTCTGTATAATAATATTCTTATTAGCTTAAACTTGTTACTTTGGGGGGAAGTTCTGCAGTCGTATCTTAATGTTCTCTGAGTACATACTAGATGATGTGATGTTAAGTGTTATTTTATTTGACAAATTAAAATAACACTCACACTAGCGATTTTAAGTGTTAGTATCTGCTTCTCATTTTTATGTGAGAAGCTAGTCAATTGAGATCACATAGTGGCCGCAAAATTGGCGGTGAACGAAGTGATTTGTGTCTTAGATAAGTAATTTCCCCCATCTTTCTTTGACATAAGTGTTCACTTGTTGGTACACCTATGCGATGAGGAACTTCTTTGCAGCCCAGTTAGATATCGGTGGACTGTTTGAAAGACTGATGAAGGTTTTCAAAGATTATGTCAAGAATACATGATACATTGAAGCATCAATTGCAGAGGAATGCATCACCGTGGAGTCATCAATCTACACTCGGGAATATATGCCTGACTAGACCAGTGTGGATGACAATGATGAGTTCATCGATGAGGGTGGTCATTTGATGGGCAAACGAGTGAAATTAATGAGTTTGCAATACGAACAAGTAGCTCGTTATCTATTTCACACACATGAAGATGTCTAAGAATGGAAAAAGTAAGTTTAAATTATTTTAACTTTTAAATTATTTTAATTTTTACATAATTAATTTTATAATGCGTTCGTCATGATCTGCAGAAAATATGAAGCCTGTGAGAACAATAAAATATGAAAAATGATGGCACAATCAGACAATGAATTTAGGTTGTGGTTGTCACACGAGGTAATTATAATGAAAATGGTTGTTATTAAATGTCAAATTATAAGAAAGCTTTATAACTAACGTAATTAATTTATCTATATTCCCAGGTCTTAGAGACGGGTCATTCGACATCAAGGCTTGCTCATCTAGCCATAGGACCCTTGTTAATGGTACAAGAGTAAAAAACCATCGATTGAACGCTTACGTATTTGGTGCAAGGGTGTACGAGGAAAATACAAATGTATAGAACTCATGCATTTGAGACAAGGCTCTTACATTCTTTTGAGAGAGCACAAAAGATAAAAACCTCATTGAAGCTAAAACAACTTACTATGGTGTAATTCAAAATATATTTGAATTGGATTATGTAAACTTCAAAGAGGTTGTATTTTATTGTTATTTGGTAAGAGTTGAGGATAAAAATGCTAGTAAAGTTCATCCTGGAACCAATTTGATATTGGTTGACTTGTCCAAGTTGAAGATCAAGGAACACGTGAGCGACGAGCCGTTTGTTTGTGCTTTTCAAAAGGTCAAGCAAGTGTTTTACTTTGAGTATATCAACAACGAGTTGTTTTCAATCGTCCTATATGAGCCAAAGCGTCTAAGCACTAGTGTGGATGACTTGGGTTCACCTACCAAATATCAATCGCTTTTGTATGATAATCCGAATTTGAATCAATTTTTTTATTTGTAAAAAGTATTCAAATTATTTGTAATGACCAGTGGTTGTACTATTCTAGTGCTTTATTATTATCGGACGATAATTTAATGCTTTTTATTCATTTATACTTGATCATTTTAATGATTGTAATAACCAAGTGAATATGTTAATGAGAATTATAATAAATTTAAGCATTAATTCAAAGTCCATGACTCGGGAGTGTGTACGCGGGGGGGGGTCTGTGTAAATTGAAATCGGTATTGGTATAAATTGATATTGGTATTGGTAATGGTATAAATTGAAATTGGTATTAATTAGTATTGGTATTGGTATGTATTTTTATTATTGGATTTGAGCATTAATTCAAAGTTTACATACATGTTTATACTAATAATAATAATAATATTTGCAGAAAATGAATTCATCGGGGCGTGACAGCAGAGGCAATGAGGGCTCCTCGATGAGTGAGCACCAAAAATTGGGAAAATTCAGGTATGTCTTCAAGAATAAGATGACATTATTGTAACACCCCATGCTTTAATAACTAATTTAATTAATTAATGGGAATTTTTTTTAAGAAAAATAAATTTTTGGATTTAATAATTTTTATAAAGTAAATTTGTTAGTTTTAATATTTGAGGAATAGAACTTCAAGCGGATTTAAAATGGATATTTTACTAAGTTTTTAATTTTTTCCTTATATAATTTTTTATGGGGGAACTGTTGCCAGAACCGCTCGATTGATCGACCTTGGGAGTTGATTGATCGCCCTGTCAGTTTTTGGCGCAGTTCGACTTCTTAATTTTGTAGAGTTTAAGTTGGTTTACAATTATTAATTGGTATATAACCATTTTAATTCATGAGGGACCTTTCGTAATGACTTTTTTCCAAGTTTTTCACCAGAGAGCTCTTCCAAAACATTTTCCTCTCCACCATAATCATCAACCTCCAATTTAATCAAGTTTTTACCAAGTTTTGAAGGCTTAATTGGAGATTAATAAAGTTTGTCCAAGAACAACTCTTTGCTAATTTTTCAAGAGGAATTTCGATTTCTAATTAGATTTCAAATCGATCTTCACTTAGGAATGAATACTCTATTCAGTTCCTTTAGTATTATGCGTTTAAAGTGTCGCCTAAACCCGTAATCATGTGTTTTTTATTAAAATCAATTAGTAACTTAATTAGAGAACGTGGACACTTAAATTTTGGAACTATTTTTATGAAAATTTTTAATATGATTTAATCTTTGAAACCCTTTGGTGCGTTGGTTAGATTTTTTGGTTTTTATAGTTTTGGGTGTAGGTTCTCATGTAGAATTTTTATGTGGTTATTGGGATGCGATCACAATTATAAAAATTAGATGACTTATAAAAGAGAATGATTATGACGTATTGAATATTATTGCATATTAATTAATTTAACATTATTGAACGCGATTAATTATGTTGAAAAGATGACGGTGTTATTCATTGAATTAAATTGCATTAGGATCTTTATGATTAATTGCTATGTTATTCTTATGAATTGTGTTTTGTGTGATTTATTTTATTCACGTTTCCCATCATGGGGACAAGGGATTTTGGGATAGTATATTGCTCACCCTTATTCTAGGATGCTTACTAGGTATGGGGATAGTGTGTAGGCCTCGATTATAATTGATAATTGCTAGGTATGGGAATAGTTAGTGTAAATTCATGGGGATTTTATATGTCGGGGTGGGGAATATTTTTACATTATATCGACATTTCACTAGTCAAGTCATGAGACTATGACAGATTTTCTCTTGGTAATGCATCCTACACGTAGGATAGGACATATGTATACTTGGGGACCCTTAGGTACGGGACTAAGGGGTATTTTGAGGATCTCACATCGATAAAAAAAGGGTGGGGTAATTTGATAATTGAGAATTGAGAATTGAGAATTGATAATTAATACTTAAGATAATAAGACATGTATTAAAATATGGGCGACATAAATAGCGAGGGTTGAAAGTTTAAACAACCCGACCGGTATTTTATGTCTTGTCATGCGTGGAACCTTGTCAAATTGCGGGCTCGACAGTTTAAACGGACCAACTGTCATTTTAACAAGGGGGAGTGTTAAACTTTGGTGGAAATTACCACTCGGGGCGGGAGGACCACCATAATAAAAAGTGAGAATGATGATAATTTGGGTTAATTTAATTAAATTAACAATTTGGGACTGTGGCATATTTAAAATGATTTTGGTGTAATTTTATAAGAACCTTTGAGGGTGATTAGGAATTTCCCTTTCTTGCGTTTAATTATCTCGTATTCATTAAAATATTCCATTGTGATATTTATCATGTATAATGCTAATGTCGGGGTTCATGGGCCCTATTTAAGAGCAGTAGTGTGTATTCATGCTCGGGGCTCTGACCTCGTGTGTTGAACAATTTTTCAGGATAAGTCTGGAGAAGATGCATTATATTATTTGGATATTATCATTTAAAGGTGAAGCTGGAGTTTAATTTATATTACTGCTTAGTAGTTTAGTTTGGCTTCCTTTCTGTCATATTTACATTGAGACACAATTTATGATTTTGATTGGGCCATTCGGTTCCAAAGTAGTTATAGAAATTATTTAGATTTTTTTATGTATTCAGACGGAGTTTATTCAATTTTATATTATTGGAGATTGGATTATTATCTGGAGTTTTAGCATGTGATGGCTATCTTATCGTACAGTTGGTTATTATCATTTGTGATTGATTCAATTATTTATCTTGTGGATCGATTTTTATATGTCTCATATCTATCACGTGCTAAGAATGGTTTTTTTATTTACTCGCACCCGGCTTAGTTTTGGTGTTGGTCGACGCTAGAATTTAGTGGGTTGTGACAATTATTAGCTAGAGTTGTTGAAGGTGATTGTTGGCCCCAGGTACACCGATTGGAGGGTCATTCCTATTGACTGCAAGTTGAACATCTGGGGGGGCCCTACAGATTATATATGTAATATTTATATTTATATTTATAACTATAACACTAACTTTCTCTTTGCTTTGTATTTGTTTGACAGGAACAATTTAGCCTTCATGCATTTCTCCACGACTCCATGTTGGATCAATTGATGGATCAATATTAGACGTGGAAGAATAATTTGCGGGCACGGTACTTTGGGAAAACCTAGGAGTCCATTCTGAGACTACGTGACACCATCCCCACCAAGGATCCGATCTCATTGGCATAGTGGAAAAGGTTTGTCGACAATGAGACAAAGTTTGATGTGCACTACTTTGGGCAGACCTCTTACGCCGAGGTGGAGCACAGGATGGTAAGTTTTTATTTTTCTTTAATTTTAGTTATTCTAATTTAGCATTACTTTACGTTACTTACTAATTCTGTATTATTTTATTTCAGGACAGAGGGACTGGCCCTGGGGGTATTCGAACGAAAAAGGGCAAGAACAAAGAGGTGGCCTCGAACGTCGCAGCCACCATTGTAAGTTATTAATGTTTAATTTTTTAATTATGTTATAATTTTTTTTTATGATATAATTACTTAATTAACTAATCTTTTACTTTTTGTCTTTTCAGGCAAAGCTTAAGGAAGTGCATGAGTCGTAGTCTGATGCCCTAAAAGCATCTTTGGCTATGGACACACTCAGCCAAATGCTTCGGGTGGATTTCTAGGGGAAGACTAGGGGTGAGCTCGCAGGTGGGGAAGTCCAGGATCAACATCATGGAGACGAGCAACAACAGGTTGGCATATAAGGTGGACACCCACGATGATAAGCTATCAAGGCTGGACGTGACGGTTCTAGATATATACGCCTTCATGAAGCGTCAATTAGGAAAGCACAAGGACAGGGGGAAGGATATGAGGGTAGAGGTAGATGAGGATGAGGACGCCACTGCTTCATCGCCAATACACACGGACTCGGAGCCATATGATGATCCATTTCCCATCGTGACCCCCGTCAACCAGCCTATGTCAACACTCAGTTAGTCGAGCGTGCATCTACTCGAAATATTTTATGGGCAGTCGATAGCGAGGGGGTTGAGGGATCTGAACATCCTCCTAGGTATGATGGTTCATGAACGTCCCCTCCAAGACATAAAGGCAAGAGTGCACATCAGGCATGTGGTGGATGGAAAGCAAAATGTCATACCTCGTAATTTGAAGATATGAGAATTTAATTACCTTAAGACAAATAGAATTATTAAATTGAGAGAATTTAGATTTTTTATTTTTTGCAGTCTCGAATGATGAATTAGATAGCACGGTTGATTCGGGATGGGTCGAGATAGTCAAAATGACTTCTCGAAAGTTGTATTTGGATTCCAAAATATTTTGGACCTAGTATGACTAGAATATGAGTAAACGAGTTATTTAAAGTGTGTATTATCTTTTAAAGGGATTCATTAACGATAAGGGTTATTTAGTCTTGGAAGACTTAGGCTTATCTCATTTTTGTGAGAAAACCCTAGAGAGAGAGAGAGAGATACCATCGTGAGAGAGAAGGGAAAGAGAAGAAAATAGGAGAAAGCTTAGAGCTTTAGAGATTTTCGGCTCAAATTTGTGATTTCGATGAAGATTCTGACTCTACAACTTTGAGTGAAGTTATTAAACTTGCTAAATAATTGTGTGTGTGAGTTATCTCATAATTTTTTTTGGTGATTTAGTTGATTTTAAGCCTTTATGGTTAAACACTAAAATTTGATGAGTAAATCTTGTATTTAGGGTTATATTTGTGGATTAGATGATTAAAATGGTGGGGATAGTTTTATGTGTTGGGTTTTGATAAAGTAAAATTGGGTTTTAGATATGTAGATTATATTTTGGGATGTTTTTCAGATAAAATTTGAGGTGTTAACTTTGTAAGATTAGAGGAGAAATTTGGTAGAACCAGACCGGTCCGGAGAGGAAGGCCGGATCGGTTCATTTTTAAGGAGATTAGATTAGTTCATTTTTTTGGAAATCGGATGGGTCCGATCATTAAATATTTCTATAAAAATTTTAGGAATCAGACCGGTTCATTTTTGTGGACCCCCGGTCCGGTCCGATCATAGTATTTTGCCAAATCTAGTTTTAGCCATTTTTAAATGGTTTTATTACTTAGGGACCCTCCAATTTGTGAGACATTATGAGGGTTAATATTTGGATATAATAGAGAGGCCACTTTGGGTGATATAATAGAGGTATATAAGAGTAAATTATGTAGTTTTCTTTTAGAAATCCTCCAATGAATGAGGATTCGTTTGAGGATGGTTACAGGCTATTATGGAGGCTTATTTGGGAGTTTAACCTTCCGGATTCTTTCATAAACTATTCGAGTATTAGGAATTTACTTAACGCCAATTATGGACTAGGTGAGAGAGGAATTTTGTGTGTCAGTGTTAATTAAATTTGGTGATTATTCATATCTTAGGTGTGATGAATTAGTAAGTTTCAAGTGAGGGATTAAATGATAGAATGGATTTGTGAAGGTATGAAAGAGTGTATCGGTTAGTAAGATGAGAGCTACATACATGCATCCAGATTGATTACTTTTTTATATCTTATACGTTGTTATAAAATTATGTGCTTTATACCCCCTCTATTGCTATCATAGGAAGTTGCGCGATGTGGGTGAATCCCCTTGGCTTGAGGAGCACGGAGAGTATAATCCCCAGGTCATAGCGTCTAGTATTTCATCATGCGTGAGGTAGGGGTAAGATGTCTTAGGTATGATTCGTCTTGCTCTCAGGTTAGGAACTATGGATTCTTCCCATACGTTGTGATTAGGATTTTACCAAGTCTGTGTGACAGTCGGACAATTGGTTACCCCAGTACAGGTGAGCAATCCCTTGGAAGATGATCGCATTGTAGAGATTATTAGCGTACATACATTATGTGTGTTATGTATGTGTGCTTGGTAGAGATTGGTGAATCTTATATTATACAAGCTTTGTAGATAGTGTGTGATATCTTAATATTATAACTAGAGTAGTTATAAAGATATGTATTATGTTTTGTTCTTTCTGACATGAGAGTGGACGAGTATACTCTTATGCCGATAGATGAGAAGTAAGCAATTTGTATGGTGGACTGAGGGCCTGACGACTTTCCATGACCGACAATGTTAGGTGGTAGTGAATCGAGGGGGTTCCTTATTTGGATTTCGCTTTGCGAGACGTCCCATGCCCGAAACTTAGGGTAACATTGGGCGTGGGGAGATGTTTGGTCCTTAGTTCATGGGTTTATGTAAAATAATGGGTGAATATTTCTAGAAGGAGGGATGACGTGTGATATTTTATGCTAATAACCTGTGAAGGTTAAAGATTAGAACCGATAAATATAATTGAGTTATATTAGTGTATAAGTTTGGGTGTAAACATAGGAGATGACAAAATAAGTAGATGGATGGTTATGTTGGAGATAGTGAGCTACGTGATTGTGGCTTAGGCGTAGACTTAAGAGGATTTATCCCTAAAATGTGTCGGGTATCTTAGATAAGGTTCATATGTATACGTTAGGTGCGCGCTATAAATGAGGGGTGGGGTTGAATCCCAAGAGAATGTGACACCACTATAATTATGATATTGTGCATTCATAATTATTATGCATTTTAATTCACTTGCTAAAATTATTTTTGATCCTTGGGCTCTGACCCATTTATATCTTTTCTCTTGTTACATATATATTTTAGGCGTCCCTCTACAAGAATGCCAATGACGCCTAATCTATCCAGAGTCCTTGGAACAGTAGCAGATGTGGGATGTTACAAGATTTTGTTGTAGCCGCTTCCTATTTTTGTAAATATAGTTAAGGATTCATTTTGTATGTGTAGCTCTTTTTATTATTATTATCATCTAGACGTTGTATTGTCTGTGACCCGACAGCATATTCAGGTATAACATTTGTTGTACTCGTGTTTATATTATCACATTTTGTAGTTATATTGCATGTTGATTTGTAGTTTCTTGTATGCTATAAAAAAAATTGGCATCCGCTTATTTTATTATTGGGTGGTTAGTTAGATTTTTATGTCTGTGCGACAGTGATGCTGAGGATGATCAACTTGAGATTCCTATTTTATCTTAGTATAGGGTTGGCCACCCGTTATTAAATTAAGTGAGGTGTCATAGGTGGTATCAGCGCATCAGGTTCTAATGTCCTAGGATCTTTGCGGGTTTTCTACATTATTCCGTAAACTTTATTGATTTAGAGCCCTATTATTAGGATTTTTATGTTCATATTACGTTTACGATCTTCTTCAATGCTTAATTATTGGAACTGTGTACTGATACAGTTCGCAGTTGTTTCAGATGCCGTCGAAAAGCGGTCGCCCGACTAGAGTAAATAAGAAGGCCAAGAATATGGAGCCCCAAGTGCCTCAAGGGACTGTGACTGCACCGGAGGTTTCCAATATTGTGGCTCAAGCAGTCACTGCGGCCATGAATTCCATGGCTTAACACTTTCCTCAGGCTCAGCCACATCCTATATCACCAGTAGCGCAAACTTGCGAGAGGTTGTCTGTTTAGGAGAGAGTTAGAGAAGCTTTTCAAAAAGGTCATCCTCCAGAGTTTAAGGGGGAGTTGATGTAGTTATTACAAGGTAGTGGAAGAATGATATTCAACATCATATTCGTATGGTGGAATGTAGTGATGTTTAGAAATAAATACTTGCCATCTTTAAGTTAGTGGGTACTGCTCTCCAGTGGTGGGAGTCGATCACTACGTCAGAACATAGGGATACGAAGTTTATATACAATTTTTTGGTTCGATTTGATCGTATGTATTTCCCTTCAGCAATTTAGACTGATATTAGGAGAAGATTGTTAGAGCTGAAGCAGGGGGGTAGGACGGTGGCAGAGTATGAAGAGGAATTTACCCGGTTGGCAAACTTTGTGCTCGATGAGGTAAATATGGATGAGAAACGTATATCAAAGTTCTTGGGTGGTTTAGATTGGCGAATTCATCAGAATTTTTTGGGAAACCCAGCATTACGGATTTTTACCAATGTGATAAATACGACATTATTACATTATCAGGATCATCATCTTTATTTAAAAGGGAAGAAGGAGTCTGGGGACCCGAATGTGGCAAGTAAGTCGGGAGAAGGTGGTTCCAGTGGGGTATAATCATCGCAACAACTGAGGGATATGCAGAAGGAGCAGGATCTACATATAGGGGCTTTGAGAAAGGGGCAGTGTTGAGGAATTTATAGATTGGATGGTAGTTGCTCTAGACAGGATTATCATGGGTCGCAGCAGCGTTTTGATCCAACAGAGGATATTTGTTGGGCGATGTTTCTTTTGAAGGGAGTTAGTCCATAGGAAGAGGGATTGTCCTCAGAGAGGTAGAGGGAAACTTTTTGAAGAGGTTTTGGATGCACAACCCCTACAACAATTCTTGGGCGGGATCAGAAAAGAGAACTTTTATCAGGAACCCATTGATGAGTAAAGACAATTAGATTATGGATGTAATATCTAAATTATTTTCCTATGTGTATAGGGTATTCTTTGATTGATTTTGGGAGCTCCGCATGTAAGATTGTTATCTCTGTAATTTGTGAGTAGATCGAATTTAGTGCGTGGTTGACTGTTATAACCCGGTTGTGAATATATGACTACCTTGAGGAGGGTAAGTGTGGTACTTAGATGGTATCTTTTGGGAGAATATATTGTTTTGAGATGTTCCAGCAGAGTTATGGTTTTTTCTGGAGTGAAACTGTTAAGTCGTGTTGAGTGGTAACGATAAGACTATCGTTTTATGGTTTGGCAAGAGGCATAAAATTATCATATCCCACTTATGAATGGGTTTATCTTGTGATGATTTTTTGAGATGATGTAATGGGTTTTTACTGATGAGATTCATTAGAGGGTTCATTATTGAGTGAAGAGTTTTAGCTCATAGATGTGTTATGTGTTGAGAACTTAATGTTGGTGAGAACATCGTTTTGATTGACGCCTTATGTCCTAGGAATATTATTTAATTTGTGTGTATTAGAATTCATAAAATTATTTTCTATATTACGAATCTAGGCTTATGGAGACATATAAATTGATTTAAAAATATTTTAACACTTTAGTCATGGTATGACCGATGTCCATCCCTGACAGAGCTGCATAGTAGTGTATTGGGAGGGTTCCTTATTTGGATTTCGCTTGAGACCTCCCCAGCGTAAAAGTAGTTAATGTGGGAAATTGATAACGGTTAGATCTTTGGACATTTTCAAAATTATTATTGTTTTTAGTATGTATGATTTATTGGATTAATTTGTTGAGAATTACCATATCCCTATAGCGTTATGGGGCTGAGTTAGTTCATGGGTTGGTGCCTTGGTGATTTCACGCATATAATTATAACGATGAGGTTATGTTACAATTTAAGGATAGCGGAGTTGAGTAATGATTGTACAGTGGAGCAGGGTTATAAAGTGTATGGGCACCCTGGTGGTATATTGTTATTATGAATTCACTATTGGGAAATGAAGAGACAAGAATAACTATCTTGGGTGTAAGATGTGAGCTTTGTATGTTTGTATTTATCCAAATTTCGAGGATGAAATTTTTATAAGGAGGGTAGAACATCATACCTCGTACTTTGAAGATATGATAATTTAATTATTTGGGGAGAAATAGAATTACTATAGTGGGAGAATTTAAATTTTTATTTTTTGGAGTCTCGAATGATGAATTGGAGTGCACGGTGGATCCGGGTGGGTCGAGATAGTCAAAATAAATACCCAAAAGTTGTATTTGGGTTTCGAAATATTTTGGACCTACTATTACTCGAATATGAGTAAACGAGTCATTTAAAGTGTGTACTATCATTTAAAGTTGGGAGTTATTAAAGATAAGGGTTATTTAGTCTTAGAAGACTTAGGCTTATCTCATTTTTGGGAGAAAACCCTAAAGAGGGAGAGAAACCATCGTGAGAGAGAAGTGAGAGAGAAGAAAAGAGGAGAAAGCTCAAAGCTTTGGAGATTTTCGGCTCAAATTCGTGATTTCGACGAAGATTCAGACTCTACAACTTTGAGACAAGTGATTAAACTTGCTAAATAATTGTGTGTGTGAGTTATCTCATAATTTTTGTTAGTGAATTAGTTGATTTTGATATTTTATGGTTAAACCATAAAATTTGATGAATAAATCTTGTATTTAGGGTTACATTTGTGGATTGGATGATTAAAATGGTGGGGATAATTTTATGTGTTGGGTTATGATAAAGTAAAATTGATCTTTAGAGATGTAGATTATATTTTGGGATTTTTTTCATATAAAATTTGGGGTGTTAACTTTGTAAGCTTAGAGCATAAATTCTACAGAAGGCCGAATTGGTTCATTTTTAAGGAGATCGGATCGGTTCGTTTTTTAGGAAATCGAATCAGTCTGGTCATTAAAGATTTCTATAAAACATTAAGGAACAGGACCCATTCATTTTTATGGACCCCCGGTCCGGTCCGGTCATAGTATTTTGCCAAATCTGGATTTATGATTAGGCATAAATTCTTTCCATTTATCCCTGTAATTTATAGGGTTTTATCGCTGCGCGCAATGTAATTCAAGTGGATTATATCATATCTTTGATAATGGAAAGTTTCTAATGATTACGTCGAGTTTCGTGTGTTCTCCATCGGTTTTGCAGGTGTCCGGTGTTTTAAACCAAGTTCCATACCAAAAGCTTCAAGGAAACACAAGAAATCAAGGTTTCTGCAAAGACTGATAAAAGGGAACCGAACCCAAGGGAGGAAAAATGAATCGAATCCCTCATGGAAAAAGCTTCTGTAAAGAATGGAAAAAAAAGCGAACCGAACCGAATCAATGGAAAAACGAACTGAATCCAACTTGGATAAACTTCCTGTGAAGGGATGAAAAGATGGAATAGAACCGAAGCTAGAAAATAACGAACCGAACCCATCTTCGAAGAATTTTCTGTAAAGGCTACGAAAGATGGAACTGAACTTAACCATTTACCTGGATCGGTTCTGTTATCAAATTTTTGGATTTATCAACTTGTAAAAATAGAGTCCTATTTGGTTCAAACTCTGGTATTTCGTAGTTAATAAATTGTAAACTCCTCCCAAACATGGAGTAGGCTTTTAATTCCTGAAGAAACCTTTGTAATTCATTTATATGGATAAGAACAACAAACCCTGGTTATTTTCAAGTTACAATTCAAGTACAAGTATTCCAATTTCTGTTTCAATCTTTGTTCTAGTTGTTTCTTCACTTATAATTTCATCTTTACTCATCTTCATTCCTCAATAAAAATATTTGCATTCAGTCCTATCATGTTGTTTTCAAATTTTCATATGTCCGGCTAGGTTTTAAAGGTCGGGATACAAGAACTCAACCTGATGTGTTAGTTGCATGTGTATAAAATTAATCCTCTGAATCTAATGATTTAATACGACCGTATAGCGTGGAAACGTGACAATTGAATATCTTTAGATCTCATTTGCTTCCGGGTAATCGGGACGCTTTAGAATAAAATTCGAGTGTAACTATTGCAATACCGATTTACTCATCCTCTGATTAAGTATGATGCGGGCTTGAACCTCGTATACGTAATGATTGGGAGTACTAAATTCTGGGTCTAAGTAATCATTTAAATTTACGATTAGTTTTATATCATCAATACACTAGGGTTGGGCGATTGTATTCCCGTCCTATTTTTCCCATCATATAGTTTAAAGTTGTAAATCATTCTTCATCAATATTTTAGGTAATTTAGAATAGTTGGACTTTTTCATAATTTTACAATTGCATTTAGTGTAGTTATTCCACAAATCAAATCACTTTTTCTTTTATTTCTTTAGAGTCAGAGTTAGGATTCATTCATCTATCCAACGTCGTTACAATTCCATTGTCCTATTTCCCTGTGGATATGATCTCGACTTACTGGGTTTATTACTAATGTGGCAGGCTTGCACTTGAGCCTATAGAGTACGAACTTCTGAGACACGTTCTTAGTCGCGTCAAGTTTTTGGCGCCGCTGCTGGGGAATTAGTTAGACTTAGGATTAGATCGAGCTAATCTAAAACTTTGAAAAAAAAAATTCACAAAATCCAAAAACATGTAAAAATTCAAAAAACACAAAAAGATTCATCACCATCTCTCATAAGCTATAATGCAAAACTCTTGACTCACTCCAACTCCCCATAATACTCCAACCCATATTCACGAAAACCCGATGGTTGAGTACGATCCTAATAGCCCTCACACTCCTAAAGCTCCACAATTATGGGTTCCACCTCCCACACCGTCACACTCAATCTCAAACAACACGTCATTTTCCTTCTTAGGACACACTTCAGAGATCACTCCTAGTATACCAAGTGAGGAGATCAAATCATTGAGAGAGAGAGAGCCATGTCATAACACGGTAGTGCAGCTGCCGACGAGGGAGAGGCCCCCTATCGCCCTTTGAGAGAAGTCTTATATCTCGAGCACACTGTCACTACGGGATGCATTTTACTCCCGTATAATGCAGGGAAATTTATCTTCAGGAATGGGATGATCCATATGCTTCCAACCTACCATGGCATGGATTCCGAAAAGACATATGCCCACATTATGGAACTTGAGGAAGAGTGTGAGACTCTTAGCGATCAAACTTGCACAAAAGATGTGCTCCACCTCAAACTCTTCCCATTCTCGCTAAAGGGTAAGGCTAAGACCTGACTATGGTCTTCACCACCAAACTCAATTTCATCATGGAACGAGCTACAATCCAAATTTCTCAAGAAGTGCTTTCCTCCACATCGAACGAATTCCATCAAGGATCAAATTCAAACATTCTGACAATTAGAAAATGAGTCATTTTAACGATGCTACGAGCATTTCAATGAGTTAATTACCTCGTGCCCCCATCATGGTTTTGATAAAATGCAAGTCATCTCCTCTATCCATAATGGGATGAACATTAACTCCAAACAACTCGTTGAGACCATGGGTAGTGGTCCGTTTGTCGACTTAGACACCCATGATGCTGAGCTTCACCTGAGGTATGTCACCGAGACTACCCAATCCTGGGATACATCTGACCCTAATGCTGAAAATTGAAATCGTCAAGCGACCACCACTCCATCGGCGTCCGGCCTATTTCATGTAGAAAGGAATTCTATATTGGACACTCGACTCGATATGCTTGAGAAAGGACTGAGAGACGTACGTGAGGTATTGGGAAGAGGACCAACTGGATCCATCCCAAACCCTGTTGAAAAGGTGTGTGTGATTTGTGAGGTGGGTCATTCAACTGAGGAATGCCCGACTATACCCGCCTATAAAGTGATGCTTCAAGAGCAAGTCAGTGGCACAGGAGGTTTTAAAGGTAATTTCGGTGCCCCGCACGGGAATTCTTACAACCCTTCATGGAAAAACCACTATGGTTTTAGATATGAACAACAACATGCTGCGATGAATCCTAATTCACATGTTTCCCCTCCTCGACCATCGCATTTTCAACAAGCTCCACACATGCAAGAACATGTGCAGGAACCACCACCTCAAGGAGAATACATCCCTCCACCGCGGAGATGTCTCGAGGATACGATCAACCACTTTATCAATACCGAGACTGCAACTAATGCCAGGCAGGAGCGCATGATGAACAACATGAATGCGAACATCTCACAGTTGCAATCATCGTTGAGTATCCAAGAGAAGGGAAAGTTTCCTGCCCAGGGCTAAAGACCGCCCCAAGGTCAAACTAGAGTTAGCTCCACCTCGATAGAACATCAGGAGCAATGTCAAGCTGTGACCACTCTTCGTAGTGGGAGAGTCATTGATCTATCACCTCCCCCACACGACACAACCAAAGACAAGGAGATTTCACCCAACACGAAAGAGGCCGAAGATGTCCCCTTAAAGGAGAGTGATAAAGACGAAACCTGTGAGCTCGAGGTAGTAGGGAAACCACCCACCACGACACCGTTTCCTCAATGGTTGATTACTTCCCATAAAGGAAATCCCCGTGATGAAGTGCTAGACGTACTAAAACAAGTAAAGATGAACTTACATTTCCTCGATGCCATTAAGAAAATCCCAGCTTATGCTAAAGTCATCAAAGACTTGTTGACGGTAAAGAGGAGGATGAAGGTAAAGAAAAATGTCTTTCTAGAACAGAACGTGAGCTCCATCCTACTCAATGATCTCCCACCTAAGTTCAAAGATCCCGGTGAACCTACTATTTCCTACATCATTGGAGACAATAAAATTGAGAAAGCCTTACTTGATTTGGGAGCAAGTGTCAATATCCTCCCGTATGCCATCTATAGAAAAGTCGATTTGGGAGACCTCAAGCCCACAAAGGTCACTCTCCAATTAGCGGATCAAACCATGAAGATTCCGTGAGGCATAGTTGAGGACGTGATCATCCAAGTTCACACTTTCTACTTCCCGATCGACTTTGTTATTTGGGATACGGAGACCTCCTTCACCTCGAGCAACCATGTTCCCATCAATCTTCGGAACCCGTTCTTAACTATGGCTAATGCAATCATCAATACTCGGAATTGGTGAATGCAACTCACTTTTGGGAACATGACTTTAGAGATTAACATCTTCCATATCTCCCAACAGACGGGGGAAGAAGATGATCTTCACGCGATGAGTCTAATAGACGAGATCGTAGAGGATTATTTTGAGGAAACTTATTATGGAGATGCCTTAGGGTCCTGTTGAGTGTCGAGCCACGGGAGTGAGGGGACGTACACAGCATTCGAGAGGGAGGATAAGGAGTTGAGAGATTTATTTGATGATAAAGCGTCGGACGAGGACGTGACAGATGTCAGTTGGGTTTTTAGATTAGAGGAGTAACCACCGAGGGATACACGCATGGTTCCCTCCAACAAAAAATTTTCAACCGTCGAATTAAAGAAACTCCCCTCCCATATTAAATATGCATATCTAGGAGAGGATGAGACATTTCCTGTTGTTGTCTCCTCTAGCCTAGACAAAGAGCAGGAGGGTAAGTTGTTAAAGATTATGAGGAAGCACCAAGGTGCGTTTGGTTGGTGCATTACTGATTTGAAAGGGATAAGTCCTTTGATTTGCACCCACAAGATCCATCTCGAAGAGGATATCAAGCCCCCGAAAGAAATTCAAAGAAGGTTAAACCCTAATATGAAAGAAGTGGTGAGAACCGAAATAATTAAGCTATTGGATGCCTAGATTATCTACCCAATATCGGATAGCAAGTGGGTAAGCCCTATTCAAGTTGTCCCGAAGAAGTCAGGCATGACAGTGATTGAGAATGATAAGGGAGAGCTAGTTCCCCAATGTACCACCACCAGGTGGCGCATTTGCATTGATTACCAAAAACTCAATGCAGGAACTAGGAAAGACCATTTCCCCTTGCCATTTATTGATCGGAGGCTTAAGAGAGTAGCGGGCCACCCTTTCTATTACTTCCTTGTTGGTTATTCCGGATATAACCAAATTGAGGTAGATGTACTTGACAAAAAAAAACAACCTTCACTTGCCCTTTTGGTATGTTTGCCTACAAACGTATGCCATTCGGCTTGTGTAATGCACCCGCGACCTTTTAAAGGTGCATATTGAGTCTATTTAGCGACATGGTCGAGAGAGGACTCGATGTGTTCATGGACGATTTCAACGTTTTTGGCACCTCTTTCGATCTTTGTCGTGAAAAACTGGAAAAGGTACTTGTCCGGTGTGTGGAAAAGAACTTAGTGCTGAATTGGGAGAAATGCCACTTCATGGTCACCGAGGGAATACTTCTTGGCCACATAGTTTCATCTAAGGGGATAGAAGTTGATAGAGCTAAGATAGATGTCATAGCCGATCTACCCCCACTAAAATCGCTCAAAGACGTTCGCTCCTTCTTGGGCCACGCGGGGTTTTATCGAAGGTTCATTAAGGATTTTAGTGCCATTGCTAGACCCTTAAGAAACCTACTTATGAAGGACAACCCATTTGAGTGGAAGAAAGCATGCCAAAGCACTTTTGAAAAATTGAAAACCATGCTCGTGTCTTCTCCCATTATGCAAGTTCTAGATTGGTCTTTACCATTCAAACTTATGTGTGATGCTAGCGATTATGCGATAGGGGTTGTTTTGGGCCAAAGAAAAGACAAACATGCTCATGTCATCTACTACGCTAGCCAGACTCTTACCGAACCACAACTCAATTACTCCACTACCGAGAAGGAGTTGCTAGTTGTAGTGCTTGCTCTTGACAAATTTCAGTCCTACATTATCGGTTCTCCCATTACTTGCTTCACCGACCACGTGGCATTGAAATACCTACATGTAAAGAAAGACGCAAACTCGCACCTCATAAGGTGAATCCTACTCCTACAAGAGTTTAATCTCTCCATTAAAGATAAGAAAGGAGTAGAAAACATCGTTGCCTACCACTTATCACGGCTTTCGTCCAACGTACCTAGTGATCCAATACCCATAGACGAATAATTTCCGGACATGCAACTCTTTGCTACCTCTTCTTTGCCCTGGTTTATGGATATAGTGAACTACCTTGTCACGGGAGCCATCCCTTTCGACTGGACACCGCAAGATAAGAAGAGGTTTATTACTTGGTCGCTCATGTTTTTCTATGACGATCCCTTCCTATTTAAATATTGCCCCGACTAAATCATTCGACGATGCGTACTGAATGACGAGATCGCAAAAGTCATCCAATTTTTTCATTCGGAAGATTGTGGAGGCCACTTTTCGACGAAAAAGATAATCACTAAAATTCTGCAATGCGTCCTCTATTGGCCCGTAATATTCCGGGATGTGAAAAATGCTTGTAAATCTTATAATAAGTACCAAAGAATGGGAGCTATTACCCGACGATACATGATGCCTCTTACCCCCATACTCATTATTGAGATATTTGACTGTTGGCGTATTGACTTCATGGGCCCTTTCCCCTAGTGCTTTGGTTTCCTATACATCCTTGTTGCAGTCGATTACGTTTCCTAATGTGTCGAAGCCATAACGACTAAGACAAATGACAACAAAGTGGTTATTAAGTTCCTGCAGGAACACATACTTTCTCGCTTCGGTGCACCGAAGGTTTTAATTAGTGACAATGGCACGCACTTTTGCAATAGGCCATTCGCGAAGCTCATGAGAAAGTATGGTGTCGTTCACAAGGTTGGAACGACGTATCACCCACAAACGAATGGGCAGGACGAACTAGCGAATTGGGAAATTAAAAACATTCTTAAAAAGACCGTTAATCCTACCCGAAAAGATTGGGCAATTAGATTGAACGATTCGCTATGGGCCTATTGTACCACATACAAAAACCCGCTCGGCATGGCCCCATTCTTCTTTGTGTATGGTAAGCCTTGCCATCTTCCCGTTGAACTTGAGCACAAGGCGTATTAGGCAATTAAGAAGCTGAATTATGACCTGAATAGAGCCGGTGAAGCTCGCAAGCTTCAATTAAATGAGTTAGAAGAGATACGCAATGATGCGTATGAGAACGCTAAAATCTCCAAAGAAAGGAAGAAATTCTCTCACGATAACATCATTCGACGCAAAGAGTTTCTTCCCGGATAAAAAGTGCTTCTTTATAACACTCGATTTCATCTCTTTTCGAGCAAGTTGCGGTCACGATGGTCTGGCCCGTTCGTTGTGTAGAATGCTTTTCCTCACGGAGCTGTTGAGTTAAACTATCTGAAAGGGGGAAATACATTCAAAGTTAATGGACAACGCCTAAAGCCATATCTAGAGGTATGTGTGGAAGAAGTCGACACCGTTTGGTTATCGGACCCCATTTACGGGGTAAAGTGAGCTGCTACAGTGAGGTCGTCGCACCCCCGACGCTTATGGGGTGAATTCTTGTGTATAGTAGTTAGGCTTCGTTAGATTAGGGTGAGTCTGTAGGTAAGTTACGTAAGGATAGGGGTTAGATCACGCATTCCAACACGTTATTCATGAGGGCATCGAGGAATTCAAGTGGGAGAATAAGTGCAAGAGTCTAGAAAAGTGAGAGAATAGGATTCCTAAGCAACAGACTGAAATAAGAGGTTCTATCACAGATGGAACCGAACCGAATCCCTCAGCCGGATCGATTCGGTTTGAAAAACTCGAAAAATACAAAATCCCCAGAACTGAATTAATCGCCCCTGAACCGAATCGGTTCGGTTGCTGTGATTTTGCTTCTTCCCGAGAAAACCATTAAACTCCCCAATCCCCTATCTTCCCCCCATTCTTTCCCTCCAACACACCCACCACATTTTCCCTCCAAAATTCCCCACCCACACCCCTCCTCACCACCTATATATATATCCTATCCTCCTTCCTTTTTTCCTCAAACCTCCAACTCTCTCTCTCTCTTTACAAACCCTAGTCCTCCCTCTCCTAAGTCTCAGATTTTCCCAATGGCCAATCCCATTCTCCAGCCAAAATATATGTCAACCAAAGTTCTACCCAATGGCAATGGGCAATACCGCTCCCATATAGAGCGAGTATGGTGTGACCGCTTCTTCAATTTTGCCCGCCAATTGCACATTGAGCGGGTGGTCAACTGGGACAAGCTTCCCCGCCCCGTCACAACCCTTTTTCGTCAGAGGGGGTGGAAGAAATAATTGCAAGAGCCTCATCAAGTCGTATGGGCAGATAAAGTCCGGGATTTCTATGGCACTCTCATCCGCACGGGCGACTTTGAGTGCCAATCATTTGTTGACGGCCGCCATATTCCATTCACCCTAGCAATCCTCGCCCACAAGCTTGCGAAAAAAGGCGTTCCCCACCCGGATGTATACCACTACCCAACCAACTCCCCCCCATTCCCAAACAACAGTGCATCGACCGCCTCGCGCCCGACGATAATTGGGAACGGGGTACTTTCCCCATGGGTCATCTCAATGACAAGGCACGCATTATGTTCCATATCGTGTGTGCCAACTTGCTTCAAACTTCCAATCACTCGGCGATGCTCCCTCGCCAAGAGACCCGTGTGTACCACCTGTTCGACCCCTATTTCACCCTCAACCTGGCCAGGATGCTTTATGCGGATATCATTTTTGGCGCCTGGGATCACAAAGGTGCGGTACCCCCCTTATTCTCACCTCATCACGTCCATCTTAGCCGACGCTGGTATCCAGCCACCCCAAGCTTTCCCCCGTCTCCCGAAAACCATTAGAAAGACATCCCGCACAAGGAGTGCCCAACAAAGGATTACCATTCGAGCATCCTGGGAGGTGATCAATTTAGAGGAAGAGGAAGAAATTTAGGTTTTAGAGCCGGTGGCGGATGACATTGAAATGGAAGGGGCTGAAGAGGAAGAATACAATGAATACGATGACTCGAATTTCGAGGCCCCGGGTGCTGATTTTGATAGTCGGCTAGCAGCGGTGAAATCCCATTTTGACGGGTTCATCACCTAATACAACCAAGATCAAACCGCCTATCACAGAGACCAAGAGGATTATCGGAGAGACACAAGGATGATGCACCAACTCCAAGCCTACCTCTATGAGCTAAACTTTGGCGGTCCCCCACCATCTTTATTTTATGATCCCTACGATCCGCGCGCACCCGGGCCCTCCAATCAGCCCCCTCAATAAAGCATGTGAAATGATTATTTACTCAGTGTTGCTTGTATGATTTCCCTTATCCTCTGTAACACAGTTGTTCTTTCTATATATAAAAGCTGCATTTCTGTTTCATTTGCTTGTTTTATTCATCCTCATTTTAATTCACTTTGAGTTAGATTTTAGTCATTTTTACTTGAGGACAATGCAAAAGTCTAAGTTAGGGGGGTTACAAGTGCGTATTTCTAAAACTTCACAAATTTTCAAAAATACCCAGAAATTTCCAAAAAAATCATAAAATCTTGAAAACCCCAAAAAATATTTTTGTTCAAAATAAATAAAAATTGGAATTCAAAATTTTCAAAAATATCATTAAAAATCGGTTTAAAGTCTCAAGTTGTACAATTCAAAACACACAGCCAAAATTGACCAAAGATGGAAATTAAGCGAAAACTGATGACTTAACGAATAAGTGTGGAGATTAACAAATCCGGTGAGATTCGAGCCTTTCATCTTTGAGAAAATTATAAATCAATCCGAGTTAATTGTTAACTCAAAGTCCTTTTCAGCGCCTAAAAAGTCATCGAGGATCTCAATCCTTTCATTTTGATCGGTTATGGAAAATGTGTGTGATATTACCTCAAAAAGTGCGCTACAAATCTCTGAATTAAATTCATCTCGAAATGCATATGGTAAGTTAATAAGTAATTCAGAAAATGAAGTAGGCCCTCGTTTGTCACCCAAAAATATTGGCCAGAAAAAGTAACGAAAAATTCAGCCCTTTGCAACCCAATTTGAGCCGAACAAATGTTTTCCCTTTCGTTTGACAACTCGAAAAACCAAATAGCCCAAAATTGTGAAAAATGGATAAAGTCAGAATTTAAGTCCGGAAGTGCATAAAAAGGGGAAAGAAAAAAATAAATATGCTAAAAAAAATAGCAAGAAGTGAAAAGAAGTGAAAAAAATAGAAACAAAAATAATAGAAAAAGAAAAAAAACAGTGCAAAAGCCGGGAAAACACTCATGGACATCATAAGAACATATTCCAATTCCAACCTTCCCTACCATTTAAATCTTACCCAATATACCTGTAACCTGTAAAAGTCATAATCGAGTCCACAATTGCGAAATTGGTTACCGCGTGGAGAGATAAGATACTAAAAGATAATAAAAGAGATTGAATGCATGAAAAAGAGGCAATGTTCTCATTTCCCAATGACCGTATTCTGTTGAAGAGGTCCAATCACTAAAAAAAATTCGTCTTTCTACTTGTATGCATGAACTTGGTTCCAATATATTTACTCTTTATATCACGCATACCGAGAGAATATCCACATTCTGAGTGATTCGTTTGAGAGAGCATCCCGTGAGAATTTGAAATCAAAAAGAATTTTGGATAAGTAACGTAAGGGTCAATCGGTGGAAATCCGCGGTTAAATTTTTGGCTTCGCACACACACACTATGATTTGAGACTCTTGAACATAACTTGATGTTGAATATCTTCTGGGAAAGTTTGAATAATACAGTTTTTGCATATTTTGAAGTTTCTTTGATTTGACTTTTGTTGGTGTATTCTCTGCAAACCCTCACGAGACACCACTCGTCCTACTAGGGTAACTTAGGGGTTTAAAGGCTTATTGCATATGCTAAATGCAACCGCGTACCCGCGAAAGAGGTATATTATCCCTTTAACGAGCTAGACCTTATTTTGATTCTTTTACATTACTCGGGATGATCAACATTCTAAGTTAGGGGGTTTGATTAGGCATAAATTCTTCCCATTTATCCCAGTAATTAAGAGGGTTTTATCGTTGTGCGCAATGTAATTCAAGTGGATTATATCATATCTTTGATAATGGAAAGTTTCTAATGAGTACGTCGAGTTTCGTGTGTTCGCCATCTATTTTGCAGGTGTTCGACATTTTAAACCAAGTTCCATACCAAAAGCTCCAAGGAAACACAAGAAAGCAAGTTTTCTGCAAAGACTGATAAAAGGGAACCGAACCCAAGGGAGGAAAAAGGAATCGAATCCCTCATGGGAAAAGCTTTTGTAAAGAATGGGAAAAAAAAGCGAAATGAACCGAATCAATGGAAAAACGAACCGAATCCACCTTGGATAAACTTCCTGTGAAGGGATGAAAAGTTGGAACCAAATCGAAGCTGGCAAATAACGAATTGATCCCATGTTCAAAGAATTTTCTATAAACGCTACAAAAGATGGAACCGAACCGAACCATTTACCCGTATCGGTTCTGTTATCAAATTTTGGGATTTATCCACTTGTAAAAATAGAGTCCTATTTGGTTCAAACTCTGGTATTTCGTAGTTTGTAAATTGTAAACTCCTCCCAAACGTGGAGGAGGCTTCTAATTCCTGAAGGAAGATTTGTAATTCATTTAGAAGGAGAAGAACAACAAACCCTTGTTATTTTCAAGTTGGAATTCAAGTACAAGTATTCCAATTTATGTTTCAATCTCTGTTCTAGTTGTTTGTTCACTTATAATTTCATCTTTCCTCGTCTTCATTCCTCAATAAAAATCTTTGCATTCGTTCCTATCATGTTGTTTTCAAATTTTCATATGTCCGACTAGGTTTTAAAGGTCGGGATACATGAACTCAACCTGATGTGTTAGTTGCATGTGTATAAAATTAATCCTCTGAATCTAATGATTTATTATGACCGTATAGCGTAGAAACGTGATAATTGAAGATCTTTAGATCTCGTTTTCTTCGGCATAACTGGGATACTTTAGAATACAATTCCAGTGCAACTATTGCAATACCGATTTACTCGTCCTTTGATTAAGTATGATGCGGGCTTGAACATCATATACGTAATGCTTAAGAGTACTAAATTATGGGTCTAATTAATCATTTAAATTTATGATTGGTTTTATATCATCAATACACTAGGGTTGGGGGATTGTATTCCCGTCATGTTTTTCCCATAATATAGTTTAAATGTTTAAATCATTCTTCTTCAGTATTTTAGGTAATTTAGAATAGTTTCACTTTTTCATAATTTTATAATTGCATTTAGTGTAGTTATTCCACAAATAAAATCACTTTTTCTTTTTTTTCTTTAGAGTCAGAGTGAGGATTCATTCATTTATCCAACGTCATTACAATTCCAATGTCCTATTTCCCTTTGGATACGATCCCGACTTACGGGGTTTATTACTAACGCGACAGGCTTGCACTTGAGCATAGAGAGTACGCACTTCTGAGACACATTCTTAGTCGCGTCAATTTATCCCTTTTTAAATGGTTTTATTGCTCCCATAGAGTGTATTAAACATGTTTGTGAGATATTATGAGGGTTCATAATTGGATATAATAGAGAGGCCACTTTGGGGGCTATATTAGAGGTATATAAGAGTAAATTATGTTGTTTTATTTTAGAAATCCTCCAAGGAATGAGGATTCTTTAGGATGGTTATGGGCTATTATGGAGGCTTATTTGTGAGTTTAACCTATCGGCTTCTTTTATAAACTCTTCGAGTAGTAGGAATTTACTTAACACCAATTATGGACTAGATGAAAGGGAAATTTTGTGTGTCCTTATTGTTGATTAGATTGGGCGATTATTCATATCTTAGGCATGATGGGTTAGTAAGTTTAAAGTAAGGGATTGAATGATAGAATGGATTTGGGAAGGTATGTTAGAGTGTATCGGTTAGTATGATGAGAGTTATATACATGTAGCTGGATTCATCACTTTTATACATGTGGAAGTGAGATAGTATATATATATATATATATATATATATATGGCGTAAATGTATATACCTTGTGTGATGGTTTGTATTGATGATGTGATTGAATGTGTATATATCGTGGTCGTATGTTATATACAATATGTGCTTCATACCCCTCTAGTGCTATCATGGGAAGTTGCGCGGTGTGGGTGAATCCCCCTGGCTTGAGGAGAAGGGAGAGTATAATCCCTAGGTCATAGCGTCCAGTATTTTACCGTGCGTGAGGTAGGGGTAAAACTTCTTGGGTATGATTCGTTTTGCTCTCAAGTTAGGAATTATGGTTGCTTTCCATTCGTTGTGATTAAGTTTTTACCAAGTCGGTGAGACAGTCTGACCACTGGTAAGCACGGGATAAGTGAACGATCCCTTGGAAGATGATAGCATTGTAGAGGCTATTATAATACATACATTATGTGTGTTATGAATGTGTGCTTGCTAGAGATTGAAGAATCTTATAAAATACAAGCTTTGTAGATAGTCTGTGATATCTCAATATTATAACTAGAGTATTTATAAATATATGTATAATGTTTTGTTCTTTTTGAAATGAGAGTGGATGAGTATACTCTTATGCCGATACACGAGAAGTAAGCAGTTTGTATTATGGACTGAGGCCCCGGCGGATTTCCATAACCGACAATGTTAGGTGGTAGTGTATCGGGGGGTTTCTTATTTGGAATTCGCTTTGTGAGACGTCCCATGCACGAAACTTAGCGTAACGTTGGGCGTGAGGAGATGTTTGGTCCTTAGTTCTTGGGTTTATGTAAAATAGTGGGTGAATATTTCAAGCATGAGGAATAACATGTGATATCTTATGATAATAACTTGTGAAGGTTAAAGATTAGAACTGATATATATAATTGAGTTATATTAGTGTATAAATATGGGTGTAAACTTTGGAGACGATAGAAGAAGTAGATGGATGGTTATGTTAGAGATAGTGAGCTACACGATTGAGTCTTAGGCGTAGATTTAAGAGGTTTCATCCCTTGAATGTGTCGAGTAGCTTAGTTGAGGTTCATGTGCATACGTTAGGTGAGCGCTATAGATGAGGGGTGAGTTTGAATCCCAAGAGAGTGTGACACCACTATAATTATGTTATTGTGCATTCATAATTATTATCCAGCGTCCTTAGAGCTATAGCAGATTCAGGATGTTACAGGATTTTGTTATAGCCGCTTCCTATTTTTGTAAATCTAGTTAAGGATCCATTTTGTATATATAGATCTTTTTTTATTATTATCATCTAGCACTACAAGAAAACATATCATTTATGTCATTTTGAAAATTAATGTTACGTCAGATAAATATAAAATGACATAAAAGATTTTTTATATAATATATTTATGTCAGTTTAACTTTAATGGTAAATTTTGATCTCAATTCGAATAAAATTGAGATAAAAAATGAACTATTTATCTCAGCTATACACACGAATGACATGCATAGCCGCTTGTAATTCTTTGATTATATTAAACTTTAGTTAGAAACTGAGATAACGAAAAAAAGAAAAGAAAAAGCGAGGCTTTTTTTTTTCATTCCCGCCCCTTCATGGAATTGGCTCCATATCCATATCTGAAAATTTCATTTTACTCTCTCATTCTTCCCAAAACAAATCTGAGATTCAAACTCAGATTTCTCTCACACAATCTCAGAACCCTCTCCTCTCTCTTCCTCTTCTCCAGACAGCTGCGGCACAACATCTCTTCTAGGTAGCGGAGGCGGACCTCCTCTCCACGGAAGGTACAAAACCCTCCACTTATCCTTCTCACATACTCTCCTCGAATTTAAAATTACTTTCTATTCATTAATTTCGATTTTATATGTTTTATGAAATTTAGGGGGTCTGAAAATTTTGAGGGGGTGATCTATTTATTGTGTAAAGTACAGTTAATAATTGTTGTGTATTTGAACATTTAGGGTTTCTAATTCAAATACTTGTTGTACAATCAAAATATTAGGCTTTGCTATTGAACTATTTAGTTTAATCTAAAACAATTGTGTATTCCAATTTTTTTGTAAACTTATATATATATATATATATATATATTGTACTCCGTTCTTATTTTCCCTTGTTTTTGTAATCTCAAATTTCAGAGTAGTTAATTTGCAATGTTCCAGGTAGATGTTTCTGTTTTTTTTATCCATTTTCAATTTTATCTCCACATTTTTGGTAAATATAATTATGTTTTTTTCCTATTTCAGTTCATATAGTGTGTTGTCGGCTAGATTTTTGTGACTACGTAAAATAGAGGGTAAGAAAACTTCCGTAAATTCGATTTTGATTTCTTTGTACTGAGTCCATGAAGAATCTATGCTCCTTGGTTTGGATATTACCCAATTGTTTATATATTGAAATGCTTGGTATGTATTTGTAGAATTTCCAATAAAGGTTTTAATTCTTCGTTTTATTTGTTTGCGTTTAAATTATTTGTTTCATTGCTTCACTTTTTGGGCATAAAGATAATGTGTAACAAAGAAAGAACAAATTTCTTTTTACAAAGCACACAAAAGAAAATATGTAATGGTTAGAATGGATGTATAGTAAATAATGGGAAAGACATAAGGGAATGTATTGTCATAACAATTTTCTTTGTTTAGATGATTTTCTTTGGTTAATCTATATTTGTTTGTCTTCAATAGAGAGACGAATTATTAAACATTTAGGGAGTGTCTCGAAAAATTGCAGGGGATAAAGTAAAAAGCAAACACTAGATTTTACTAAAGACACCTTGATTTTAAATGATAGTTTTCTTCCATAAATTTTATTGGTTTGCACAAACTATGGTAGATTACATTAGGGGTGGTTAAGATATAAACTATAGTTATGTTTGTATATTCTTGGGCACTTGAAAAGAATGATTTGTCGACATTCTCAATATTGGCTAATAGAGTTATGAATGATTCCACACTCCCAAGTATGTTTTGTATTGCTGCATGACACTTATCTATTTCCATGGTTAAATGCAACTTCTATAGCAATGGCACTTTAAGATTCATTGTTAACTGGTGAAATTATTTCTCGATCTTTGTGAATTTTTGGTTTTATGTAGAAGTTAATGAATGGTTTATTAGAGTTCATTGCAAATATTTGAGTTTAATTTATTTGTCATTATAAGAAGTATTAGTATATTTTCAATGTCTAATAAATTATGTTGGTAAAGTATTTGTGAGTCAATATTGTAATACGTGTCGAAACACGTATTACGTATCCGTGCTTCATAGCTTTATAGTCACTGATTAACACGGAGGTTATTTATTTAGGACATGATATGAGTTTATTAGATATACACATCTTGATAATTTAAGAGTTGTGCACAATCTTTTTAATTTCTTATAACCAATCACGCTGCAATAACTTTGGCTGCTGGAACCTGCAACTAGATGCATAGTTTTTTATCATAATTTTTAAGCTACAAAAGTCCATAAATCTGAAGACCATCGATGTTCTAACTTTCAAAAGCTGTTCATTTGTGAGTATATACATATACCTCTCTTTGGGAAAACAAATAACTCGTAACCTCAAGGACCAAGGTAAAGGGTACAGTCATGGCCTTCTGATTGTTCTCCTCGTGAACACCACAATGGACATCCGCCCTTTTGTTTATTTTTCTTATTTTATTTTGAATGTCTTTTGCTTTTAATTTTGATTGAGCTTTCTTTGACAAACATGCATCCCATTATGGTTCGAATATTCATTGAGATTTGTGTAATAACCACGCTTCCTATTATAGTTTTGGGATTGAGGGTCGGTCTTGATTTTAATATAAGAGTAGGAAAAGTAAAAGTTTTCAGAAAGTCAATGGGGGTTATTGAGTCCCTTACGATAGATATGGGAAAATGGAGATTATTTGTCAAAAAGGAAGCCGTTCTTGAACATCACCAGGTAGTCTTTAGATTTCTATTGTCAACATTTGAATTTAACTAAGGATTTAGTTGACATGATTGTGTTTCATTTAGCCTTGCAAGTTCTCTCAAATTTTATTAATCTGTGTGATGTGGCTACTAAGTAATAAAATTTGCTAATCTATTGGAAATACTAGTATGGCCACTCCATCAACTCAATTTTCCATCTCAAGAAGGATGGGAGTATATGATCCACTCCACCATATTAGCATGTGGGAGGCCACTTTTGCAGGTGATATTAGCCCAAACACGGACACATCTTCAATTTTATAGGTGGATGGGATTTTGGATAAAAAGGTGAGAAAGTATCAATTGTTATTTTCCAATATAACGGCAATCTGGACATTGGCCCCCATTTGTTTTTGCCTATTTAACTATTTTGGTATGGGTTCAATGATTTTCCATTCTATAGTTTTGACCCCAAAAGCATCATATATGATTATAAACCATCACAAAAATCCTCACAAAAAGGTAGAAAATATCATTTTAGGGGTCAAAGGTGTATACACTTTAATGTGCTAGAACAAGTGGGGACAATGTTAAAATCACCCTAAATTTAGTGAATTTTAGCTTATATCTTCTAATTTCCACGCGTAACTGATTTTTTTTAACATCGAATTTCCTAGTACTAATATACTTCTCATGAGTCGACAGGACATTCAACAGAGTATCAAGCAGGAAAAATAAATTCTGATAAGGTGATTATATTCATCTTTCTCTCTCTCTCTCTCTCTCTCTCTCTCTCTCTCTCTCTCTCTCTCTCTCTATATATATATATATATATATATATATATATATATATATATATATATATATATGTGTGTGTGTGTGTGTGTGTGTGTGTGTGTGGGTGTGTGTGAATATATATGAGTCATAGGTGGAACATGATTCTACAATTAATATACTTACCACTTTTTTGAAGCTATATATTGCCATTCCACCTTTATCATTATAAAGATATGGGCCTTTAGCTTTTAGCCTGAAAGTGTAGCTCAACACTGATTTTAGCCTACAAAGTTTTTTGTTATTGGAAATCGGCTCACATTTTTATAGTTCAATTAGTTGATCATTATAGATCATAAGAAATTTTTAAAATATTCTCAGTTTATTCGCCACTGTTTTATATATAATTAAGGATAAACTCAACAAATTTGGGTTATATTACATAATTTACATTCGTGGTTTGTGAAACTGGTTATATATGAGTTTGATTTTCGCAGGTTCTAATGCCACAAATTGAGCCATTAATAGATCAACAACTTCGTAACGTTGTAAACCTGCATCACTCGTGTCACCAGGATGAGTATGCACTCTTTCAAGGAATGCATAAAGTGTAGAAAAATATATCTCAAAGCATCATAGATAATGCAGCGGGTGACGTAAGTTCTCACATGGCACCCGCAATGGAGAAGCTCGAAGCATTAGAAAACCTTATGCAACAGGTAACTTATACCATTTCCCACCATCAAATACTATGCATTTATATTGTTGTTTGGTGATTACTCCCTCCATCCAAAATTATGAGTTCATATCTTCTTTTTGTACAAATTAAGGATATAATCAATTAACGGCCAAGATGAAAACTTGTTTACTATTGTGAAATTTGGTTTGTTGATTATGTCCAAAAAAGGAAAGTGGACTACTAATTTGGGACAACTCAAAAAAGAATAGTGAACTCTTAATATGGGGAGGAGGGAGTATATTTCTATGTATGCTCTTTTTAGTTGCTAGGAGAATAAGTGAGGATGTGGAAATTGAATTTCCCAAATAGTTGGAGTTGTAATTGCAAATAGCCATGCTTTTATCACATTAATTGGACAGTAAGGAAAAGTTTCTATCTGATATGGCAATTAGTATCACGTCATAGAAGTTTGGTTATGGAAATTTTGGTTTCTTGGAAGAAAGAGGGTAGAGGAAAAGTTCCCTGCATATATTTATTTTTACCGTGGAATGGCCTCTCCAAAAAAAATATTATCACAAGTGTCTGCTTTTGTGATAATTTTTTTTTATTTATACTATGGCCACCTCTTGGTCAAATTTCAGGGATTTGAGCAAGTTGAACACACATGTGTCCTTTCGGGGTTCTTAAATTAGTTGGGCATTTATAATGTTTAAATGGAGTCGATAATCTCATGATACGATTGTATGTTCATTGCAGTCGCTGCTCAAGATAGATGTTTGGGAGGTAAATAATTAACTACTTACACTTAAATGGACTTCTCTTATTTTTTCTTCTTATTTTCCCCGGCCTATAGAGTCATGATAAGTACTTATTACTAATTTTACTCTGGAATTTGGATTTTTCATTACAACATGCTTGTTATCTTGACTTTCAGGTAAGACCCACTAAGACCTTATGATTTTGTTGCCAGTTATGACAGAAATTACTGGCTTTTCTGAATAATATGAACTGTAATTACAATCAGTGTATGATAGTACGCATTAAAATGGATGTGTTAGCGCACATGTTTTATGGAAAATTCCCAAATTTCACAATTTTTAACTTTTGGAAGTGTTAGCACATATTTTGCATGGGATATACCCCCAAGATGATGCATCGTGCAATCATGAAAGGTGTAACAAGCCTTGATTTGTAAGCGTGTGCATAATGATTAATCTTCCAGTAGTGGAATAGTGTACCAAAATCAGAACTCTTAATAGTTAGCAAGGTCATAATGTGGTGGACACTTTAAGGCTAATTCAACCCGATCTTCAGGTTTTGGATCTTCTTTTAAAACTACAAGACCGATTTCTAGTTCTTGAGGAGGAAACTAGACTTAAACATTGGGTCCTCTGGTATCAATGTATTCTGAAAAATCTTAAATATTCTATTGCCACTGTTTTCTTTTTATCATATTATAAAAATATTATTTAGTTATTAACTATTATATATCGTAATAATAAATTCAGTTCTATCTTCAATTTTTTAGATGAGAAGATTGTTCGATAAAGTGACGTACACGTTGAATGAGCTAAATGAAGTTCAAATGGAGTTCATTACGGATTATATATTAGGTACTTCTCAATAACTATATTTGTTATGTCGTAATGAAAATTTGTTGAGATGATTGTGTTATGATGAAAACTATGTTATTATATTTGATTGCAGGGTTACTCATTTTGGGTTGGATAGCGTTGAGAACAAACTTGATCGAGTATTACATTCGATAACGTTCTATCTTGAGTATTATTTTGGACTGTGGATCTTATGATATAGTTCGCAATGCTAGTTTTTGGATATTGTGATGTATCATCCTATTTTTAGGATATTATCAGGAAGATAACTAGACGTTAGTTAGTTTTTGGATATCATCACGTAGCTCACACACTAGCTAGTTTTTGGATATGATGTAACTCACATTAATATTTTTTTATTGTAAATATCTTGATCTATATCAAGTTAGTGATATTTATGACCTTGATTTTATCTATTTACAAGGGTTGATTTAACCTCAAATAATAGTTGTCTAGTGATGGAGTAATGATTTTCTTTTTAATTTTTATATCAACATTTTTGTCAGTTTTGAAAAAACACTCATAAAATTACTAATAATATGCAGTTATTTATGTCAATTTTTCATGAAAATGTGATTAAAAACATGTTGAATATCTAAGTTTTTATATGTGTTTTTAAAAACTGAGATAAATGTGATCTTATTTATGTCAGTTTTACGAACATTTATGTCATGGCTTTATATGTCAGTTTTGAAAAATTCTAAAACTGACATAAATGGTCATTTATGTCAGTTTTTGACTGACATAAATGACTATTTTCCTTGTAGTGTAGATGTTGTATTGTCTGTGACCCGACGGCATATTCAAGTATATCTTTTGTTGTACTCGTGTTTATATTATCATGTTTTGTAGTTATATTGCATGTTGGTCTGTAGTTTCTTGTATGCTTTTAAAAAAATTTACCATCCGCTTATTTAATTATTGGGTGGTTAGTTAGATTTTTATGTCTGTGCGACAGTGATGCTGAGGATGATCCACTTGATATTCCTGTTTTATCTTAGTATATGGTTAGCCACCCGTTATTAATTTAAGTGGGGTGTCACTTAGAACTCACCTTTGTGGTTACGCGAACAATGAGATGTTCAACATATTATGGGGTGTCTCAATTCATATGTTGTGTGTCCTTCCTTCCTCCTTCGATCTGCGCAAGACCCTTTTTCATGACATTATTTTTATATTTTTATTTGGATATTTGGATATTGGATTGTATTTGTATTCTTTTGATTTTGGTAAATGTTGGTTTGCATATGGATATTTTCATTTCTATTTTATTTGGATATGGATTGTATATGCCATGATTTGGTATATTATGTGGATATATGTTGTTTGGACAGGTACAATTTTGCTATAACAGGTACAAATATACCGTTGGGCAGTGGCAGTGGCCTTATTACCCAGTAGTTTTTTTAAAAAATTTCCCAGAATTATCCCGACCAATAACTGTGACAATTCCGTGACAGAGAAACTTGACACAGTCTTTGACCGTGACAATTTTTTTTATTTCTTGCAGGCATGTCACAGACTTTGACAATGACAAAAACTTGTCAAGGTAAAAAATCATGACAGGACCGTGATAAGTATAATGAACTTGTCACGATCATTGAACGTGATAAGTCTGTGAAAACTAAGTTGTCACCATTAGACTTGTCACGGTCAAAGATTGTGATAAGTCAACAGTTTTGGTGTAGTGGTTAGGCCTGATGACAACATGACAGATAGGAAATTTCTAACCGGGGCCACGATCGCTGACCAAGAAAATAAAGAACTAATTACATTCCTTAAAATCAATCTATATGTTTTTTATTGGGAACCATATGATTTTGTGCCATTGCCTACACGTTGATCCCCCTTCATGACGATCTCTCAAAAGGCTCTTCGAATAACCACTAAGAAGGCTAAAGTGATTGAAAACAATGTAGGGAAGCTACTGGATGCCGGATCCATTAGGGAAGTTCTGTTCCCCAAGTTTCTGTCCAACCCAATGGTGGTATGCAAGAGCAACAGCAGTTGGAGGATCTGTATTGATTTCACAAACCTCAACAGAGCATGTCCCAAAAGACAGCTTCCTAGTTCATAAGATATATCAATTACTTGATGCTACGACGACACACGAAAGAATGAGTTTTATGGACGCAGACTTTGGCTACCATCAGATTCAGTTATTCGAACCCAATCATGACAAAATGTCCTTTATAACACCCATAGGGTTATATTGTTACAAGGTTATATTACTATATCGATGCCTTAGTAGCCTTGATCTCGGAAATTGACTCGGACCTAAGGAGAACCATTCAGATAGATTTCCTTGCATAGTCAAGTATTGACCAGGCAGTCGTAGCCAAGCAAGTCCTACTTATAGATAAGGCTCCCAATTGGATGGTCCCCATCATCACTTATCTATGGAGCGACATATTTCCCACCGACAAGAGGTCGTCCCTTCAAGGAAGGATCAAGGATGATCACTTTTACCTCTCCCTTGAAGGGAAATTCTATAAGAAATCATTCATGGGTCCTTATCTCCAGTGCATCCACCCACTTGACATCGAGAAAGTACTTAGCGAACTTCATGAGGGCATTTGTGTGAGTCACGCAAGAGGGAGATCATTGGTCATTCGAGCAATTAAGGAGGGTTACTGATGGCCTCAAATGAAAAGGGTTGTTGACACTTACATTCGCAAGTGTGAAAATTTTCAGAAGTACTCTCCATGATTCACCAGCCCACTAGTGACTTCAAATCACTGACAAGGCCATGATCATTCACGCAATGGGGACTAGACATTGTTGTAACACTACCTACAACATATGGAAATCAAAAGTATCGGATGCTTGACACAGCTTACTTCACCAAATGGGTAAAGCCATAGCCACTAGCGAACATTCGCGACTCAAAAATGACAAGGTTCATGCGTAGAAATATCATAACACACTTTGGGGTACTAAGGACTATTATCACCAATAACAGAATATAATATGAAAGCAGTTTCTTTTGAGGTTTTTGTAATGAGCATGGTATCAAGCACCACTTTTGTTCTGTGGTGTATCCCCAAAGCAATGGGCAGGCAGAGGCTTCCAACAAAATCATCCTCGATGGACTAAAAAAGAGGTTGGAAAAATCCAAGGGTGCTTGGGTGGATCAGCTTCCTTAAGTTTTGTGGACTTACTGTACCACCCACGAGCAGCCAACTAGGGAAACACCATTTGCGCTCAGTTACAGGATGGAACCTATGTAAGAACCGGGAAATTTTCATAGCCTAAAATGACCTACGATCTCGATTTAAACCATTGTAAGATGAATAAAATTAAAAGACTTCTAAACAAGAAAGGACCTATGTTTAAAACCCAAAAACTTTTTTATATTAACTTCAACCCCTTGAAGTTTTAGTTAATTATAAAAAAGTCCCTAAAACTTTCAAAATAAGATAAATTGAGATATATTGAACCCCTAAACCTCAACTTTATATCAAGCTAAACCTTTGGACCTCAACGAAGATAAAATTACAGTTTCAACGATAGAAACTCCTTGAAATTACCAAAATACCCCTAAACTTTATAAAAATGTGCACTTTTATGGACATAAATACAATTATAAAAATAATTAAGGACTAAGAACAAAACCTTATTGAATTTTGTTTTTACCACTGTGCACAAACTACCTCACATCAACATAAGAGGTCAAAAAACTCTTGGTAAACCTTAGGAACCCATGTGTACCACAGTTACTCACATTAAAACTCTCCCTAAACTAGTTCAAATCCACCTCCTTTTTGCTACAATCAAATCCCCACCTGAAGTAGTATAAATACCCCACGTCCTAAGAAGTAGAAACACATCCCATAGTTCAGTTCAAAATCTCGAATTTTCTTTCAATTCAGGTAAATCGTTGTTTTTTGATTTATTTTCAATTCTTTCAATTCTAGTGGTTTTCCGCATAATTAATATAGTTAAAACACTCATAATATGCAAGCTTTTATGTATAGAATGGCCCAGAATAGTGAAAACGGTGGGAACACCATTAGAGCTTGAACTTTAATGGTGAAACTCATTACAGTAACCTAAACTTTGATTTAAAGCCATGGGTAGACTCATTATAACCTCAGGAAATCGAGTGTAATGGTGAAAAGTCATGAATGTTCATGTAGAGAGCTAATTGATCGAAAGTATTTATTTTTAATCAAAACTTATAAATCAAAAATTCTCAACGTACAACCCATTAAAATCTTTGAAACAAAAACCAAATTAGTCTCATATATATAAGAAACCAAACGCAATTCATAAGATACCCTTCCATACTTTATAAATCCACGAATGTTAAGTCAAATTTTCATGAGAACACAGTTTTGAAACTCGAGTTATACTAATATTAGAACCATGAAACTTATATATTTGAATTCCTTATTAAAAATTAGGTAAAGTTGGTTAATAAATAATCTCAAATTGTATAACAAAGAAGGAGAAAACCTGAGTCAAATATCTAAACCCTAGAAAGTCAAAATTTAGAGGTTGAAGATGATGACTTTGGTCAGAAACTTTGACTATGCGCGTGAGGGCGCGTGGACAATCAGAAAATCCCTATTATTTTCCCAAATATTTTATTTAATTGTTCTGGTCAAAATGGTATAAAATAAGACCATGTTTGGATATTCCTAGCACAAGTTATGTAAAAATAAGTTTTTTTTTAAAAAATTAACTTAAAAATTATAAATCGACCCTAGAAACTTTTCTAACTTAGATATTTGCGCCCCAAACTTTGCCTATACATACATCAAACTATTTTAAGAAAAAAATTATCTTGTAAAAAGTTCATAAATGAGCTTAAGGTCCTTATTTTAAAGACTCGAGATATTACAGATAAGCCCCCAAAACTTTACTAAAAATGGCCTTGAATATAAAACTGACTGATTAAGCTATAATACTCCTATACCATACATTGTATAAGAGAAAATAAGGTCTAGTGTGACAACAATTGAACCGACAACCAAGCAAGTAGGTTTTTTCTACCCTTTCAGTATTATACTTCACGTAATTGAAATACTGCTGTTGATATCACTATGTGATAACCACATTTACTCTGAGTATGTGCATGTTATTATGCTACAATACTACGTATTTTGTTAACAATCATTAGTATTTGAATCATCGCCAATATTTAATTTTAGAATCAGTTTTAAACAATTCTCACCTAATTACTGAGATCATGTACCATATTAATTCAGTTTTCCCTTGTACTTTTATTCTAGTTTACTATAAGCATCAATATTAAGTAGGAAGTGGAATGACTTGTCATTCCACATAACTTTCAACTTGCCCTATTGGTCTCGGATGATTGAGATCCCTGATTATTGCTACATACATATGAGTTCCACTTTAATTGTGAGCATAATAGGTTATTTTCCCTAAAGATTTTGGGTTTGTTTATGATAAAATTGCAATGATAGCTTAATTACCTCTATACCTATTAGTGAACTAGTAATAATGGGATTATTAGTTCAAATTACTTGACTTTTGTCCAAATATGATTCTAACTAAACTGGTAATGTACGGTGTTTTCTTAAACGGACTAATCACTATGGAATTATGAATTTACAACATTTTGAAGTTATAATCAATTAAATATAGAATTATAATATTAATATTGTCCGCCATTTTAGACACGGATTCTATACACACTCCAAATCTCATTTATATCTATATCATTATTATATATTTGGTTGAACATTCTTAGCATATTTGTGCTAATTCCTTCCTTCTCCAGGTGCGCCAGGAGAAAGGAAATTGCATCTCTTCACTACTAGAGATAAAAACTGGTTACATGTTAGCATATGTGATCGTATGGGCAGAGATTAAACTAGATGCGAGCAAGGAGTGACGCTTTTGAATTTTCTATATTATGGTGTGTACTAGAAATGTGCAACTCACCCCTGCAGGGGTTAAACCCCATGTAACATATTATTATTGAATAAAAAGTTTATGTTATTCCGCCTTACCTTTAATTCATTTCTTTATGTGTACTTCTTGTTCATTCATACCCAAAAGCATGGTGTAACAAGTTGGTATCAAAGCATGTTTTAAAATTAAAACATATCGCGCGGGTTAAAATTCTATGCGGGATATAGTGAAAATATTAGTTATTTGATTTTTTAATACTTCTTTTATTATTATTAACATTGTATGGTAAATCCATTTTGCAGTATGGATGCATGGGATACATTTATGTTTAACCTAGATCTCGATCTACATAACGTATGGGAAACACGTGTAGGAGAAGAGGCTTTGGCCAGAGCAGGAGAAATGATTCGTGGAGTGGAAGAAGACTGGGCAAGTTCGAGTAACGACATTAAGAGGATAATATTGAATAATAGAGCATTGGGCGAGATGAAGGTAATGATCGAAGTGGATGAATTTTCTAATGATCTTGTCATACTCTAAGAGGCCATAAATTTAGCATTAGACGATGAACTACCAACTCCATCGATGTACCCACAAGCGACATCAAATGGTGACATACATGGAGGGTATTTCCCTGGCGCTACCGATGACTCGACGGATGATGCAGACCCAAGAGATTATTTAATCATCCCCGAGTCTATAACTAGTGATGATGAAATAGTTCCTAGTTAGAGAGGAATCTAATGTTAACAGTTGTTTATATATTATAGAATATAAATGTTAGCTGCACTGTTATGAATAGTGATGTATAAAAGTACTATACAAATTACCTTATATAAAGTAGGCTTGTTTCTTTATTTATTGTTATCATTCTTGCTATTTAAATTATGCTATTTTAGGATGGTTAGTAATCGAACCCCCTCTGTTGGAATTCAACCTGAATAGACTCATACTAAAGGAATCATATAGTGTCTTTAGGAACATACTATGTTAGCCTGACAACAGAAGATCACTCTTTCTAATCCTGAAGATGTTTTCGTAGAACTTCGTAGAATTACTTATCTTAGGAATTTCTACAACAATGACCTCCATCTTTTCTTGGAAAGCCAACTGCTAATGAAGTTGAGAAAGGGATGCGCCAAATTTTGAAAATCCTGAATGGAGTAGATATAACTACTAATCTTCGAATCACTTTAGCTGCATAAATTTTTGAAGGCAAAGCCGATATATGGTGGCAAGCTATGTAATGCAATCAGAATGTTGCTAATTTTACTTGGGAACAGTTCAAAGATACTTTTTTCAAAACATATTTTTCTGAGACTGAGTGAGACCAACAAATATTTGATTTCCTAATATTGCAACAAGCTCCCCTCTCAGAAGATCAATATGAGGATAAGTTTACTAAACTATCTCGTTATGCCATGGAATACGTAAATACCAAGATGAAGAGATGTAAGCAGTTTGAAATAGGACTACATAGGAAAATTAAGAATTCAATCGCTCCATTATAAATTCGTGAGTAGTCTCAGTTAATTAACGTTGTATCCATTGTGGAACACAATTCTTCAACCTTGATCTGATCCCCACTGCAGCTGTTAAGAACAACCATATCATCAAAAACCCATCTCATTCTAGACCCAATGCATATACAAACTCAATTGGACAAGCTTATTACCAAATTCGTCACAATACAACCCATTTTGAGATCTGTAGTCGTGAATGTCATGAGATAGGACATATTCAGCCCTAATGTTATAAGATCAAATAATCTCCAATCCGCCAACAATTGAAACAACCCTTACAAAATCCAAAATTTCATTATATTACAAATCACTTCAAGACAACTCAAAGAGTTCAGCCAATTTTCAATCATGGTAAGAATTATGCCACACGGCCTATGCGAAATGAACATGACGTGATTAAAAGTATGATTATTTTTTAGCATATTCCGACATATATTTTGTCTGACACAAGAGCTACGCATTCCTTTATATGTTTAAGACTAGCTATATTATTACGATTATCTCCAACCTCCATAATTATTCTAGTGAATATTGAATTACCAGCATGTGAAATCAATACATTAACACAAGGTTAAAAGAATTGTAGAATTCAGCTTGGTCTACGAACGTTGTCGGTAAATTTTGTAATATTAGACAATCGCGGATTCAATATTATTATCGAAATGGATGTATTATCTGAACATCACGCTTACATCAATTATCAATCTAAGAAAATTCATTTTCGTAATAAAATAATTATTCTTTTATATTCCAAGGAATAGGTTCATCAAACCCTTCAAACTCTCAAATTTATATTTCTTATCTGATTCCAAATTTATTAGAACAATTTGAAGATGTTTTTCCCAAAGATTTACCAAGATTATATCCTTTTAGAGAAATTGAGTTCAGTATCAATATTTATCTGAATACACATCCTATTTCGATACCACCATATCGAATGACTCCTTTAGAACTTCGGGAACTTCATACCCAATTAGATGATCTTTCATCAAAAGTGTGACACCCCGACTAATTAAATACCGGGTAGCAAATCCTTTTTTAAATTAATTCAAAATGCCAAGTTGGTCCAGTTAATAGCATCATTGTCGAAAACATTTTAATGATTACTAACCACCTAGTATTTAAAAAGTAAGTTGTCAAATTTTAATTTAAGTCTGATTAACATGCAACAAGTGTAATGAAGAATAATAACACCATTCACCATAACGAAGTAAATAGAATAACCATCACATAATGTAAATAAAGTCTGGAGGAAAACTCCTCACTACAATACCACAAACTGAAATAACTAAACTGAATACTGAATCAATACATGCCAAAGTCTGAAAAACTGTAATGGAAAGATGTCTCTAATAGAAATGGGCAACATGCCCTACAACTGATAGATATTGAATCTGGAATCCAAATGATAGAAGCGTCTAAAAGCAAATCCATGTAGCTTCCACAAACCGCTACAGCTCGTCACCTGAATGAGTATCCTATGCATGGTGTCCTTGTGGCTGGGCACCTAAAATGGTTTTACAAGAAAAAATAGATTTGAAAGCAAATGGGTGAGAGCCCGAATGTGGAGATATTTAAAAAAAAAACTGCAAGTGCTTTAAAAACATTTAAAACATTAAATGCAAAGTACATGTTAGGACGTGCACTCACATGAAATTCTCACCTCTCGTCTAACTGTGCACTCCTAACGGAAGTACCCATCTAAAATGACACGAACCACTAGCTAAGTGACATCATATCGAGCTAGACTGTCATAGGTTCTACCCTTATTACTCGGTTCCCATTAACATAATAACGATCTCAATTAAATAGGGGACTTATCGTAATTTCAGGTTCTCATATAAAAGTAATACAACTCGTTATAAATTATCCCTTTTATGTTATTCCAAAGTTATACACACAATACCATATAAAAGTTCTCATTTTACTAAGTGTATATTTTCCACAACATAAATATACAATATAAGCACCCCGAGACTAAGCTACGGTGCACACATACTCTGCTATCCATCCCGGTACATCACGTACATAAGGAATCACATATTCCGAATCTCTCAGGAATAGTTCAGATAACACAAATCACAAATAGTGGAGGTGAACACAGTCACATCACATGGGTCACGCACATACCTACGCTCCCACGATCAGCGGACTTATTAACATCCCAATAAGTCTTTCTTTTACCTATGTTCATCAAGGTAACCAGTCTAAATCCGGGAAACACAAGGATTAGAGGGCCCTAAGAGAACGCAAACCTTTCGTGATAGCAAGTATGGTAGGTATGCCATACACACAAATCATATACCAATACTAAGTAACCACACATCTTAGTAATTACCGTAGTTTAATTGTAGTACATTTCTCATTCTACTACCAACTTAGAGTTACACAAATTATATAATCCCGGTTAATATAATATATTAAGCCGTCAATAGCTCACATCGTATTAGACACTCACGTCCTACTTCATAGTCTCCCTTAGGTTCAAACTACACTACTAGGTTTGACTCCTCATTATATCCCAAACATCCCAAATATACTGATTAATCATCAAGGAAAGGTTATCTCTATGTATACATGAGGTTACGGGACTCTCGGGATCAAAACAGGCTAAATAGCCTAAACTGTCAACTCGTTCGAAGTCTCGTTCGAACGAGGCTGTTCGAACGAGAGTTCGTTCGAACGAACTGAGACTTCTAATGAGATCTCATTCGAACGAAGTGGACTTTCTAACGAGATCTCGTTCGAACGAATTCATTGAACGAACTTCACCCTCGTTAGAAGCGACTGGTCAACTCGTTAGAAGCTCGTTCGAACGAGCTCGTTCGAACGACCTGGAGAGGTCTTCTAACGAGGGACCAGTTTCGGCCCAGATTTCCCCAGTTTCGTTTTTCATCAATTTTTACTCCTAAAATCTCCTCTAAAATTCGTCCCAACCATGTTTTAAGGCCTCTAATCAATCCTAAACATACCAAGGTTATATACTAACGTATTCTAAGGGATCAATTCATCCTAAACATCGTTAAATCATCTAGTCTCTACACTTTTCCCCACTTTCTAAAGAACATAAACCCTAAAATTTTAAATCCTTAAATTTAACCAATTAAATCCGTTTTTATTTCTAGCAAGATATATCAACATCAGATTAGTCCTCTAAATACGATTCTACATGCAATCCTTTCATCAAAATATAGTATTCTAATTCCAAACTCATGGGTTTTTCATTAACTTTCAAGAACAATTGTAAATCTTTGAAATATCTAACATGGAAGATACATTCTCTAAATTAAATGGAATTAAACCACTTGCCTTGATTCACTTTCTGATTTTGATGACGGTTTCCTCTCTCTTTCTGCAGAATTCCCTTCTATCTCTCTCTCTCCAAGCTTTCTTCTCCAATGGCTATGGTGGCTAGGGTTTGTTTTGGGAAAGATTAGAAAACCTAATTCTAATAACTCCCGTAGCTTATAGGGTTAATCAGGGTTGGTTAGTGGGTTTAGTGGGTCAAATCCACATCAGATATAAACTCTTAATTTTCGTCACTTTTAATTTCCAAAAATACAAAATTACCAAAATACCCTTTATGTTGCCGGTATGGCCTAAAAATACCCCGGGACTCAAACTAAACCCTCGGCTAGTGTTTTCTGACTATCTCGACCCTTCCGGACGCGTTGGCGCACTCAAAACGACCATACGGTTAATAGAATTTAAATTCACTTTTATAATTAAAATACTTAAATCCTGACGCGACTGTCACATGCGTCCCAATAAAATGTCCAAATTGTCGTATATCAGTCTCACGACAAATATCATAATTCAATATTCAATTATCATCATATATACTCAATATAGTCAAACACCAACTCACATCTCGCTAGTATTTTATCCGGATTAATTCCCAATGAATTCTCATTTAATTAATTAATCCCAAAAATAAATATCGCCAAAAATATGGGGTATTACATACTTCCCCCCTAATAACAGAATTTCGTCCCGAAATTTGAAACTAGAAAGTACCTGATAAGAACAACTCTGGATAACGCTCGCACATCTCATCCTCGCGTTCCCATGTGGACTCCTCAACATTGTGATGTCGCCACTGAACACGCACTAACAGAACTATCTTTGACCGCAGCTTCCTCTCACTTCCGTCCAAAATAGCAATCGGCCCCTCTTCGTAGGAGCTATCAGGCTGTAGGTCAATCTCCTCCAAAGCCATGTGAGAATGAGCCAAATCATCCCTGAGATATTTTCTTAGCGAGCAAATATGAAACACATCGTGGATCCGGTGTAAATGCTCCGGTAACCCGAGTCTTTACGCAACTGGTCCAATCCGCTCAATAATAGGAAACGGCCCCACATACCTCGGTGCCAACTTCCCGTTCTTCCCGAAACGCATAATCCCCTTCATAGGAGATACTCTGAGCAAAACCTGGTCCCCCACTTGGAACTCCCTGAAAGATCTCTTCGCATCAGCATAACTCTTCTGCCGGTCTTGAGCTACCCGAATGCGACTCCGAATCAACTCAATCTTCGCCGAAGTATCCTGAATCACTTCCGGCCCAAGTAGTTTGTTGTCCCCCACCTCCAACCAACATGATGGGGAATGACAAGGTCTACTGTACAACGCCTCAAACGGAGCCATGCCAATAGTGAACTGATAGGATTTGTTGTAAGCAAACTCCACTAGTGGAAGGTACTGCTCCCATCCACGCCCATAGTCAATAATGCACATGCGTAGCATGTCCTCCAACATCTGATTTGTGCGCTCGGTCTGCCCATCGGTCTGCAGATGATAATCCGTACTCAACCGTAATTTCGTGCCCATGGCCTCCTGGAAACTCTCCCAAAACCGCGAAACAAATATCTTGTCTCTGTCAGACACGATATTTTGGGGCACACCGTGAAGTCTCACAATCTCTGAAATGAAGAGTTGGGCATACTTTCCTGTAGTGTAGTCAGTCATTACGGGTAAAAAGTGAGTGACTTTGGACAACCTGTCCACAATTACCCAAACGGAGTCGTGACCCCTCTGCGACGTAGGCTACCCCATGATAAAGTCCATGTATATGCTCTCCCACATCCACCTCGGAACCTCCAACGGCTGTAGAAGTCCTGTCGGTCTCTGATGATCCACTTTTACTAGCTGACAAGTGGCGCATTTCAAAACAAACACAGCGATATCTCTCTTCATACCGCTCCACCAATACTGGCGTCTCATGTCTTGGTACATTTTGTCCCCTCCGGGATGTACCACGAACCGTGAGCCGTGCGACTCTGCCATCACCTCGTGTCGCAATTCCTCCCCTTCCGGAACCACCAATCTCCCATTGAAGCGTAATCCCCCGTCTGAGCTAACGGTATAGGACTCGGCTCCCTCTGCCAGTAATCGAACTATCTGCTCCTAACAGAACGAGTCATTAGCCTGTGCCCGCACTAACTTCGTGACAATCTGCAGTGTAACGATCATCACAGACATGAAGGATCGGGACACTGCCTCCTGGTGTCCCAACTCCTTCCACTTTGCCTTCCACACCCCTGCCACCTCATCTGCTGGCTTACGGCTCAACGCATCTGCTACCACGTTAGCCTTACCCGGGTGATACTGGATGTCGAACTGGTAGTCGTTCACAAACTCAAGCCACCTACGTTGCCGCATATTCAACTCCTTATGCGTGAACAGGTACTGTAGGGACTTGTGGTCTGTGAACAATTGGAACTTCTCCCCCAAAAGATAGTGCCTCCAAATCCGTAGGGCAAATACCACTGCCGCCAACTCCAAATCATGCGTGGGGTAATTCTTCTCATGAAGCTTAAGCTTACGGGAAGCATAAGCTATGGCCTGTCTCTCCTGCTGCAATAAACCTCCAAGTCCTTGCAAAGACGCATCGGTGTAAACCAAATACTCAACTCCCGATCTCGATAATGCTAACACAGGTGCTGAGGTTAACTTGTCCTTTAACTCATCAAATGCCAACTGACAGGCATCACTCCAAATGAACGGCACACCTTTACGAGTCAGATGTGTCAAAGGACCCGCTATCTTCGAAAATCCCCGAATGAACCTCCTGTAGTATCCTGCTAGGCCCAAGAAACTACGAATCTCAGTCGGTGTCGTGGGTTGTCCCCACTCCCTCACCGTGGATACCTTCCCTGGATCAACAGATATCCCCCGGTCAGAAATAATGTGTCCCAAAAACTGGACCTCCTTCAACCAAAACCCGCACTTCTCAAACTTTGCATACAGCTCGTTTTGACACAGCGTCTGCAAAACCTGCCTCAAATGCTCGGCGTGCTCCTCCTCTGTCTGGGAGTAAACCAGAATATCATCAATGAAGACAATGACAAACTGATCAAGGAACTCTCTGAACACCCTATTCATCAAGTCCATAAACACTGCGGGAGCGTCGGTCAAACCAAAAGTCATAACCCGAAACTCGTAAGATCCATATCTCGTTAAGAACGCAGTCTTCGACACATCCTCCTCCCTGATACGCAACTGATGGTATCCCGATATCAAATCAATCTTCGAGAAGAAAGAAGCTCCTCTCAACTGGTCAAATAGGTCATCGATTCGAGGCAACGGATACTTATTCCGTATCGTGACCTTGTTCAACTCCCGGTAGTCCACACACAATCTCAGTGAACCGTCCCTCTTCATCACAAACAAAACTGGAGCGCCCCAAGGTGAGGTACTCCTGCGAATAAAGCCCTGACCTAACAGCTACTCTATCTGGTCTCGTAGCTCTCGCATCTCTGCCGGAGCCATACGGTACGGTGTGCGTGCTATAGGTCTCGTATCTGGCAGTAAATCTATAACAAAGTCTATCTCTCGACTGGGGGGTAGGCCTGGTATCTCCTGAAACACATCCGAATACTCCCTGACAACTGGGATAGAATCTAAAGGAATCATAACCTCCTTAGAGGTATCCTCCTCTATGTAATATAGATGAGCGGTCGATCCTCCCTCTGGGCGAGGCATCGCCACTACAAACATCTCTTGCCCCGGAATGGAAAAAACAATGCTTCCGCTAAACAATCAATCATGGCCCTATAAGCTACGAGCCAATCCATACCGATAATCACATTGTGCACATGCATATCTAATACCAACATGTCTGCAGGTAATACCAAACCACCAATCTCTACCCCCACTCCCCGGCATATAAAGAAAATAAGTGACCCATTCCCCAATGGTGAGTCGACACACGTCACTGTGCTCTCCGCTGTGGCTAACAACCCTAAAGCCTTCGCAAAATGTGTAGCTATAAAACAATGTGTAGCCCCCGTATCAAACAATACCCGACCCATAGTGCCATGGATAGGAAACGTACCCTCAATCGCGGGCGGAGCCTGTGGAACTGCTGCCTGGTGGACGTTATAGACACGTCCATACTGTAGCTGCCCCTGCTGAGCTAAGACTGCTGGAATGGGTGGCAATGCTGCCATCTGTGGCGGTGCGAGGAGAGCGGCGGGAAACATAGGCCTCTGCGGCTCCTGGCGAGCACCCTACTGCTGCTGCTGCGGGGCCCTGCCCCTATCAGGACAATCCTATCGTTTATGGCCAGTCTTGCCACAAACATAACACTTCCCTGGGAAGTTCCCTCCTATCTTCCCCTGCTGTCCCCGGCCCTGGTGGCCATTACCGTTCCTCCCTTGGCCCTGCTGGCCCTGCTGGAACTGCTGCCCATTCTGCCCCTGTTGGCCTTGTTGGACGTTTGGACCCTGATGGCCCTGACGGAAACCTCCCTGTCCGTGCCTAAAATTCCTTGATCTGAACCTCTTCTGATCCCCCTGCTGGGAACCCTGCTCACCCTATCTCTGCCCCTGAACAGATTGTGCTCCACCGGCACCATGTCCCCCAGTCCTGCCCTGATGGCTAGACTCTCCCGATCTCTTTCCCTCAGCCATATGAAAGCGGTGATCCTGGCAGTGTAACAAAGCAGCGTTAACCACATCAGAATAAGTGGCCAACGAAAGGTTCCCTAACAGATGCTGACGGATCCTCCAAGTCAACCCGTCGGTGAATTTCTTAATCTTCTTCTTTTCTATCGGTATCTCATCCGGAACGATATTCAACAGATTCGTGAACTCGGCCTCATACTCGGCCACCGTCTTACCCTCCTTCTTCAGATTCATCAGTTTCCTCCTCATTTTCGTGTGAACAGCTGACGGAAAGTACTTGCGGTCGAACCGCACCCAAAAGTCCTGAATAGTGAGAGTATCCCTCTCCTCCACGGTGGTAATAGACTCCCACCACTACAGTGCAGATCCAACTAGCTTGAAAGTAGCTAGCACCTGCTTCTGAACATCCGTGCACTCATACATCCTCAAGTGCCTCTGCATATCCTTCCTCCACTGGCTCGAGACTACCACATCTGAGCTACCTGCAAACTCTGGCGGATGTGCTTTCTGAAAAGCATCACGTACACGTTCCCAAGCAGACGGGAATGCATTTGCCTATACTGGCACGGTAACCGGCGCCTGAGGTGGTGCCTGCTGAACTACGGCAATTGTGGCATTTACCGCTTGGGCTACAATGGCTGCAACCTCAGCGGCGTTCATCATGCCCTGAACTGGAGCACGCTGGGGTTCGGGCGTTGCATCTCTGGGAACTCGTCGTGCACGTCGTGGAGGCATCTGAAATAAGAATAAAGTTTATAAGTTCACCATTTATAAACTTAAAATAGCTTAAGAACGAAGCATACACAAAAAGAGTACAACAGTCCTAAAATATAGGGCTCTATATCAAAGAAAACTTAGCGAAAACATAATAGCCGTACAGATCCTAAAGGACACTAGAACCTGATGCTCTGATACCACCTGTGACACCCCGACTAATTAAATACCGGGTAGCTACTCCTTTATTAAATTAATTCAAAATTCCAAGTTGGTCCAGTTAATAGCATCACTGTCGAAAACATTTTAATGATTACTAACCACCTAGTATTTAAAAAGTAAGTTGTCAAATTTTAATTTAAGTCTGATTAACATGCAACAAGTGTAATGAAGAATAATAACACCATTCACCATAACGAAGTAAATAGAATAACCATCACATAATGTAAATAAAGTCTGGAGGAAAACTCCTCACTACAATACCACAAACTGAAAAAACTAAATTGAATACTGAATCAATACATGCCAAAGTCTGAAAAACTGTAATGGAAAGATGTCTCTAATAGAAATGGGCAACTGCCCTACAACTAATAGATACTGAATCTGGAATCCAAATGATAGAAGCGTCTAAAAGAAAATCCCTGTAGCTTCCACAAACCGCTACAGCTTGTAACCTGAATGAGTATCCTATGCATGGTGTCCTTGTGGCTGGGCACCTAAAATGGTTTTACAAGAAAAAATAGATTTGAAAGCAAACGGGTGAGAGCCCGAATGTGGAGATATTTAAAAAAAACCTGCAAGTGCTTTAAAAACATTTAAAACATTAAATGCAAAGTACATGTTAGGACGTGCACTCACATGAAATTCTCACCTCTCGTCTAACTGTGCACTCCTAACGGAAGTACCCATCTAAAATGACACAAACCACTACCTAAGTGACATCATATCGAGCTAGACTGTCATAGGTTCTACCCTTATTACTCGGTTCCCATTAACATAATAACGATCTCAATTAAATAGGGGACTTATCGTAATTTCAGGTTCTCATATAAAAGTAATACAACTCGTTATAAATTATCCCTTTTATGTTATTCCAAAGTTATACATACAATACCATATAAAAGTTCTCATTTTACTAAGTGTATATTTTCCACAACATAAATATACAATATAAGCACCCCGAGAATAAGCTACGGTGCACACATACTCTGCTATCCATCCCGGTACATCACGTACATAAGGAATCACATATTCGAAATCTCTCAGGAATAGTTCAGATAACACAAATCACAAATAGTGGAGGTGAACACAGTCACATCACATGGGTCACGCACATACCTACGCTCCCACGATCAGCGGACTTATTAACATCCCAATAAGTCTTTCTCTGACCTATGTTCATCAAGGTAACCAGTCTAAATCCGGGCAACACAAGGATTAGAGGGCCCTAAGCGAACGCAAACCTCCCGTGATAGCAAGTATGGTAGGTATGTCATACACACAAATCATATACCAATATTAAGTAAGCACACATCTTAGTAATTACAGTAGTTTAATTGTAGTACATTTCTCATTCTAGTACCAACTTAGAGTTACACAAATTATATAATCCCGGTTAATATAATATATTAAGCCGTCAATAGCTCACATCGTATTAGACACTCACGTCCTACGTCATAGTCTCCCTTAGGTTCAAACTACACTACTAGGTTTGACTCCTCATTATATCCCAAACATCCCAAATATACCGATTAATCATCAAGGAAAGTTTACCTCTATGTATACACGAGGTTATAGGACTCTCGGGATCAAAACAGGCTAAATAGCCTAAACTGTCAACTCGTTCGAAGTCTCGTTCGAACGAGGCTGTTCGAACGAGAGTTCGTTCGAACGAACTGAGACTTCTAACGAGATCTCGTTCGAACGAAGTGGACTTTCTAATGAGATCTCGTTCGAACGAATTCATCGAACGAACTTCACCCTCGTTAGAAGCGACTGGTCAACTCGTTAGAAGCTCGTTCGAACGACCTGGAGAGGTCTTCTAACAAGGGACCAGTTTCGGCCCAGATTTCCCCAGTTTCGTTTTTCATCAATTTTTACTCCTCAAATCTCCTCTAAAATTCGTCCCAACCATGTTTTAAGGCCTCTAATCATCCCTAAACATACCAAGGTTATATACTAACGTATTCTAAGGGATCAATTCATCCTAAACATCGTTAAATCATCTAGTCTCTACACTTTTCCCCAATTTCTCAAGAACATAAACCCTAAAATTTTAAATCCTTAAATTTAACCAATTAAATCCGTTTTTGTTTCTAGCAAGATATATCAACATCAGATTAGTCCTCTAAATACGATTCTACATGCAATCCTTTCATCAAAATATAGTATTCTAATTCCAAACTCATGGGTTTTTCATTAACTTTCAAGAACAATTGTAAATCTTTGAAATATCTAACATGGAAGTTACATTCTCTAAATTAAATGGAATTAAACCACTTGCCTTGATTCACTTTCTGATTTTGATGACGGTTTCCTCTCTCTTTCTGCAGAATTCCCTTTTATCTCTCTCTCTCCAAGCTTTCTTCTCCAATGGCTATGGTGGCTAGGGTTTGTTTGGGAAAGATTAGAAAACCTAATTCTAATAACTCCCGTAGCTTATAGGGTTAATAAGGGTTGGTTAGTGGGTTTAGTGGGTCAAATCCACATCAGATATAAACTCTTAATTTTCGTCACTTTTAATTTCCAAAAATACAAAATTACCAAAATACCCTTTATGTTGCCGGTATGGCCTAAAAATACCCCGGGACTCAAAATAAACCCCCGGCTAGTGTTTTCTGACTATCTCGACCCTTACGGACGCGTTGGCTCACTCAAAACGACCATATGGTTAATAGAATTTAAATTCACTTTTATAATTAAAATAATTATATCCTGACGCGACTGTCACACGCGTCCCAATAAAATGTCCAAATTGTCGTATATCAATCTCACGACAAATATCATAATTCAATATTCAATTGTCATCATATATACTCAATATAGTCAAACACCAACTCACATCTCGCTAGTATTTTATCCGGATTAATTCCCAATTAATTCTCATTTAATTAATTAATCCCAAAAATAAATATCGCCAAAAATACGGGGTATTACAAAAAGGTTTCATTCAATTAAGTTCATCAGCTTGGGGAGCTCTAGTATTATGTGGTAAGAAACATGACGGAGGCTTTAGAGTGTGCATAAATTGTCATAAACTAAATTCTATAACTATTAAAATTAAGTACCCTTCACCGCGAAAAGGCGATCTGTTTGATCAACTTAGAGGAGAAAGGGTCTTTTTTAAAATAGATTTACGATTCGGTTATCATTAATTATGTGTCAGAGAGGAAGACATTCCAAATACTTCTTTTCAAACTCGTTACGTACATTTTGAATTTACCGTTATGTCATTTGGTTCAACCAATGCCCTAGCATCTTTTATGGATCTAATACACCAAATCTTTAGGCCTTTTTTGGACCAATTCGTTATCGTTTTCATTGACGATATTCGTGTACATTCTCAAATCTTAGCAGAGAATATTCAACATTTGAAGATATTCTTGAGTACTCTCAGAACTCATCGGTTATATGCCAAAAAGAGATAATGTGATTTCTCAATGAAAGAAATTAAATTTTTAGGACATGTGATTTTTAAAAATGGAATCCATGTCAATCTAGCTAAAATTTCATCCATTTTGGAATGGAAAAATACTACCAATATTATTAAAATTAAGAGTTTTCTTAGATTAGCTGGATATTACCATCAATTCATCGGAGGGTTTTCAAGCATTTCTTTTCCACTTTCAAAACTAACTAGGAAGGAAGTTACATTTGTATGAACAGAAGAATGTAACGAGTCATTCCAAGTGTTGAACGACAAGTTGACTACTGCTCTTATCCTCACTATTTCTTGTAGTAATGTAAGTTATGAGGTATATATCGATGCTTCAGTACAATGATTAGGATGTGTGTTAATGAACATTGAAAAAGTAGTAGAATATGGGTCACGAAAACTCAAGACACATGAGCGTAATTATCCAGTCCATAATCTTAAACTAGCAGGCGTAGGTTTTACATTAATGATTTGGCGTTATTACCTTTATGGAGTAAGTTTAAAGTATATCGTTACCCAAAAAGAATTGAACTCAAGACAACGACGATGGATAGATTTTTGGAGGATTACCGATTTCAACATAATTACCATCCATGCATAGGTAATGTAGTAGCTGACACTTAAGTCAAAATACGATAGGAAGAGTTCATACTCTAAACTCCTATGATATTTCCGCTACCATAGAGCAATATGATCTACGATTACTTTCCCATTGCACCAAAATTGTAACATTATGGCTCATCCCGAATTAAGAAAGAGAATATTAATGCAACAGACCCAACATTTATTGGTACAAAATTTTTAGAGGAAAAATCCAGATTTTTTCTACAATAGAGAAATAGGACTCTAATTTAGTATTAGATTATATGTGACTGACAATACATCTCTATTAGAAGAGCTGTCACGAATCTCATCATTCAAAATTCATGATACACTCCGAAATCTCGATAATGTACCATGTTTTAAAGATGTAATAATGGTGTCCAAACATGAGAACCAATATCGAGAACTTGGTACAGAGATTTTTTACTTGTCAACAAGTACAGATTGAACACCAATACCCTGGTGGACTTCTTCAGCCCTTACCTATTCCCGAATGGAAATGAGATCATATTACCATAGATTTTTTAGTGGACTACCTCGCACATTCCAAGGACATCATTCAATTTGGGTAATAGTTGATCGACGAACTAAGTCTGTCCATTTTCTACCTTTACAAACCACTTATTCATTCCAAAAGATTAGAAAGATATACATTTGAGAAATTACTCGATTACATAGAATCCCTTTATCCATTGTATCAGATCGAGATTCTCGTTTTACAAGAAAAATTTATAAAGCTACAATGTGTACCAAACTTCAATTAAGTACTGCATTCCAACCCCAAACGGATATCCAATCATAATGTACAATTCAGACCCTAAAATATTTGTTACGAGCTTGTTCATTAGATTTGTCTGACCATTGGAATGTGTATTTTCCCCTTGTTAAATTTCCGTATAATAACAGCTATCAAACTAGTATCAACGATACCCCATTTGAAGCTTTATATAGAAGACCTTGTTGATCCCCGGTATGTTGGGTAGAAGCAGGAGATAGTAAACACTTTGGTCCTGAAATAATTCAAGAAACCCCTGAGGTAATACAACAAATTCGAGAGAAGTTGAAAACAGCCCAAGATCAATAAAAGATTATGTTGATCATCGTCAAAAACCATTGGAATTTCAAGAAAATGAGAGAGTATATTTTAAAATATCTCCCCGGAATGGAATTTTACATTTCAAAAAGAAATGAAAATTATCACCTCGATATATTGGACCGTTCACAATTTCTAAGCGAATCGGTTCCGTAGCCTATCAATTAGAATTGCCTGTGGAATTATCCAATATCCATAACATGTTTCATGTATCACAATTACACCAGTATATACCAGATCCATCCCACACTATCACATCGCAAGATGTTTCAATTGAACCCAACCATGAATTTGAAGTACACCTCATTCAAATTCTTGATTGCCAAGTGAAGAATCTCAGAAACAAGGATATCCCCTCCGTTAAATTACTTTGGGAATACTAGAATCAACACCAAGCTACATGGGAACCAGAACAAACAATGAAGGATCAATATTTCGACTTATCAAAGGTAAAATTCGAGGACGATTTTTTTTAGGTAGGTACATTGTAAGAATTGGGAAATTTTCAAACCCCAAGATGACCTACGACCCCTGATTTAAACACTCGTAAGATGAATAAAATCAAAAGTCATCAAAAGAAGAAAGGAACTATGTTTAAAACCCTACAACCTCGCTATGTTAACTTCAACCCCTTGAAGTTTCAATTAATTACAAAAAAGTCCCTAAAACTTTTTAAATAAGATAAATTGAGATATATTGAACCCCAAAATCGCAACCCTATATCAAATTAACCCTTTAAACCTAAACTAATATAAAATTACGATTTTAACCTTGGAAACTTTTTAGAATTACAAAAATGCCCCTAAACTTTATAAAAAGTGTACTTTTATGGACATAAATGCAATTAAATAAAGGATTAAGCACTAAGATCAAAACCTTATTGAATTTTGTTTTTACCACTGTCCACACACTACCCCACATCAGCATAAGAGGTCAAAAAACATATGGTAACACATTGTAAACCCTAGGAACCCATATGCACCCCATTTAACCACATTAAGACTCTCCCTAAACTAGTTCAAATCCATCGCCTTTTTACTCCAATCAAATCCCCACCTGAAGTAGTATAAGTACCCCACGTCCAAAGCAATAGAAACTCATCCCACAGTTTAGTTCAAAATCTCAAATTTTCTCTCAATTCAAGTAACTAGTCTGTTTATGCTTCATTTTTAATTCTTTTAATTCGAGTAGTTTTCTACATAGTTAATATAGTTAGAACACTCATAACATTCAAGCTTTTATGTGTAGAATGGCTTAGGATATTGAAAACAGTATGAACACCATTAAAGCGTGAGCTTTAATGGTGAAACTCATTACAGTAACCTAAAATTTGATTTAAATCCATGGGTAGACTCATTATAACCTCAGGATATCGAGTGTAATGGTGAAAATCCATGAATGTTCATGTAGATAGATAATCAATCAAAAATGTTTTTTTACTTAAAAACTGAAAATCTAAAATTCGCAACCTACAATCCATCAAAATCTTTAAAACGAAAACCAAATTACTCTCACATATAGCAGAAACCAAACCCAATTCATAAGAGACCCTGCCATACTCTATAGATCCAAGAATGCTAGGTCAAATTTTCATGAAAACACACAGTTTTAAAACTCGAGTTGTTCTGAGATTCGAACCATGAAACTTATATATTTGAAATCCTTATGAAAAACTGAGTTAAGTTGGTTAAGAAATCATCTCAAATGGTATAAAAATGAAGTCGAAAACCTCAGTCAAAGATTTAAACCCTGGAAAGTCAAAATCGAGAGGTTGAAGCTGATAACTTTGGTCATAAACCTTGATCATGGGCATGAGGGCACGTGGCCAATCAGAAAATTCTAATTTTTTTCCAAACATTTTATTTAATTTTTTCGATCAAAATGGTATAAACTAAGACCATGTTTGGATATTCCTAGCCGAATTTATGTAAAAATAAGGGTTTTCTTTAAAGAAATTAACTTAAAAATTACAAGTCAACCCCTAGTAACTTTTCCAACTTTTGAATTTTCACCCTAAACATTTCCCATACATACATCAAACTATTTAAGATAAAATCTCTCTTGTACTAATTTCAAAAATGATCTTAAGGTCCTTATTTTAAAGTCCCAAGATAATTATATATAGGCCCTCTAAACTTTACTAAAGAAGTCTTGAATATAAAACTAACTGATTAAGCCTTAATACTCCTATACCACACATTGTATAAAAGAAAATCAAATCCCAAATCTTCTGAATACTCTACCAAGAAAGTCAGTTCTTTCTACCTTTTCAGTATTATACTTCTTGTATTTCAAATACTGCTATTTATATCACAATGTGATAGCCTCATTTCCTCTGAGTATGTGAATGTTATTATACTATCGTACTACATATTTTATTAATCATCATCAGCATTTGAATCATCACCAGTATTTAATTTTAAAATCAATTTTAAATCCTTCTCACCTAATAATTAAGATCATATACCATATTGATTCAGTTTTCCCTTTCACTTTTGTCCTACTTTACTATAAGCATTAGTATTAACTAGGAAGTAGACTGATGTGTTATCACACGAAACTTTCTACTTGACCTGTTGGTCTCAAATCGTTGAGAGACCAGATTATTACTACATACATATGAGTGCCACATTAATTGTGAGCATAACATGTTATTTTCCCGAAAGGTTTTAGGATTGTTTATGATAAAGTTACACTGATAGCTTAATTACCTCTATAAATTTTAGTGAACTAGTAAGAATGGGATTATTAGTTAACATTCCCTGAATTTCTTTCAAATATGATACTAACTAAATTGGTAATGTATCGTATTTTCTTAATCGGAAAAATCACTATGGAATTATGAATTTCCAATAATTTGAAGTTATAATCTCATAAATATAGAATTATTAGTCATTTTAAACACTCTTTCTATACACACTCCAACTCTCATTTATATATATATGATTGTTATATATTTGGTAGAACCTGCTTAGTATATTTATGTTAATTCCTTACTTCTCCAGATGCGCCAGGAGAAACAAAATAGTATCTCTTCCCCACTAGAGATAGAAACTGATTACATGTTCGCGTATGTGACTGTATGGGCAAAGATTAAACCAGATGGGAGCAAGGAGTAGCGCTTTTCAATTTTCTATATTTTCTTATGTATTAGAAACGTGTAACTCACCCATGTAGTGGTTCAACCTAATGTAACATATTAATATCGAATAAAAAGGTTATGTTATTCCGCCTTAACTTTAATTAATTGATTTATGTGTACTTCTTGTTCATTTATACCAAAAGGTAGGGTGTGACAAGCAATCATCCCATTAGAGTCTGGTCTCCCAACTATGAGAACTACTTTGGTAGACTAAGGCCTTAATATTAGTGCTTTACGCACTGAACTTGACATAGAAAACGAGCTAAGAGAGATGGACAAGATCAAGTTAGATTCCTACAAACAACAAATGTCCAGGCAGTACAGAAATAAAGTCAACCCGATGAGGTTTTTGCTAGGGACTATATCCAAAGAAAAATCTCGGGCAGTGCCGTAAAACCATTTGATGGAAAACTGGGAAAGACCTTTTAAAGTAATCAAGGACGACCTTCAAGTACCATATCACTTGAAAACCCTAGAGGGCGGGAAAATACTAAGAGCCTGGAATGCATCCAATCTTAAGAAGTTCTACTTTTATTGTTCTTTATTTTTTTTTAGCACATCTACCCTAAAAAAGATTATTTTGAAACTTTTGTTGCTCTTCAGTTATTATTCAATGAATAAAGTCCAGTTTCCCTCACACTTTGATATTACGGATTGGATGCTTAATTTTTCTTAATCTCATATCACTAATATTCATTGTTTCTAAATAATTACTCCTTCATTCATAGCAAAACTATTGGGGATTACAGGAAGTTATTCGACTTGTTTTAATAAAGGGATCTCAATGCCGAGCAGGGTTGATAGTAATTACGATAAGTTGGTAAAAATTCTTTGATAACTATAACCCTCAGGTCTTTATCACTAATACAATAGTCCTCACTAGTTTCCCTAGAAACAATGAAAGCCTTACAGGAGATCCTTAGGCAACAAAGCCAACTTAGGTTGGTCACCAACTATGTTGGTTGCAAAAAGCCTTCTTGGGCGAATGGTCCATCGACCAGGTGCATTCTCGCCGTCATCCTAATTAGGCTTAAGGGAATGTGACGACAAAACCTAAAAGGTAAAGTAGATGGAATGATACTGCCAAGGCGTATTGGACTAGTAGAATGTTCGAACATATAGTAACATATGGCTATTGCTAGTCCTTAATATCATTCATTCCACTAAGGACCTCAAAATGATAAAACCTAAGTACTAGTCAATTTGAACAATAAGGGGCCTAATGTGGTCAATAAGTGTTGCTTGGTCAATAAATATATTAGCAGCGAACAAGTAGAAGCTTTTTCTGTCTCAAGCATAAATAATAATTATTAACACATGTTTTAGTCAGCACATGCTCAAAATGTGGAAAAGGTTCATAATTAAGGATTTTTATTAACAAAAGTATGAAATGACATTTAAAAAGATAAAAAAACACAAAATATAAGATGGCCCAGGATGCCGAGAAAGATATTCAGCAACAAGTGCCCTTTTACTATCATTTGGTTTAGGGATGAGCTCTTCTTCTTCATTATCATGGTCGTTCTCTAAAAGTTGGGCAGGGATGGCATCAGTTGGGATCCACTTATCATCCATCGAGAAAGGATTGTGGTGGTAGACAGGACACTTGACCTAGTACCTATACCATATTATAAACATCTTAGGCATCTTCACCTCCCTAAGATAACATAACCACCCACAAGTGAAGGTAATCTCCTTTACCTCCTTAAGCCTTGGTGGGGAATCTTTCAAGCCAGCATTATAACCTTCTGCCCGAGGTTCTTGAGGTCCCATTTTGATTGAATGCTTCAGCCTCTTCATATCCTCCTTGAGCCCAAATGCAAACTCTTTCATCCCAGCGACCCCCTTTCTCACAGTGTCGTTCTTGGCCTGGAGCATTTCAATCTCTTGGCTGACGTATGTGGACTGAAGACCCAATATTCTTTATGGCTTCAAGATCATCCTTTAGCTTGGCAACCAGCTCAGACTGATTCTTGTACTGCTCTGTCCTTCACCTTAGAGACTTATAGATCTTTATAAATGTTATGTGAGCTTTTGCACTAATATTAGGCCTAAAGATCATCCCTAAACGTGAGGTAAGGGGAATATAAATCGCATCAGACTGTAACTAAACAACGAGCAAAGTATCAGTACATGGTAAGGGAGAAAACAAGTCATAATAAGGATAAAAGTCTCTTTTTATTGATATGAAAGGGTCCAATGTCCAGCACAGTTAGAGCAATCAAAAAATTACAAGGCTACGAGGTTACAAAATATCAGTGTATAAGGAAAAAAAGAAATTCCAAGTATACATTCCTCTCTCATTCACCTACTCAACTTTGACAATGGCCTTCCCCTTATTAACAGCCCCTACTCTAAGACAGTATCCACACTGACCTCAGCTGGCACACCCTCAGCTCGACTGATTAGCTCAATAGCACCATCTTCTTCTTATTCTAAAGGGTTGGGCATAGTAAAATGAAGATCCAATAAATCAAATCCAGTAAGGGCCCTCGTCGCTTTCAAGTCCTGGTCCCATCTTTTCTTAAAATCCACCTTCCTCACAAAGGCAACCTAGAGCTCGACGTCGTCATGCGCTTTACTGAATCCCTCAAGTTATCTAGCATCCTTCTCTCGAGGGATATCCTACTCCAGAGTCTGGATTTTTTCGGACAAAGTCTGATACTCTTTGGTCAACTCTTCCTTCTGGGTGACCACCACCTTCTGGAATGCCTCAAGGCAGCAAGGGCCTTAGTAGGCTTCTCCCTTTCTTGCTCCCATGATAAGCGAGCAACAACAAAGGCTTTCTTCTCATTTTCCAGAGCATCTTTCAGCTCATCATCACTTCTAGACTTATTGTCGTGATGATTTAAAAGGGTTGTGAAATCAGATAAAAATTTCACAAATGGAGAAAATAACAAGTTAGTATGAAGAAGGAAAAGCATGAAAAAAGAAAAAATCACTGGAAAATAAGATGAGAATTACTAGGCAAATCCCCTAGGCAGATATAAACGCAAGCTGGGGTGACCTCAACCTCGCAGAATGCTCATAATCAGTCACGAGCACCACCCCCTTCAGCAGATTGGGGCCAAGGATGAATCAATCACCCAGGCTAACCCCCTCGGACTCAGCAGTAGAGACATGGGAAGTCCTTAATACCAACTTCTTCTTGGAATTCTCCTTATCATTTTCTCACTTTTCTTTTCTTTTTTTTTCTATCACTCTCCTTCTCTTACTCTCTCTTCTTTCCTTTCTCCTTTTCCTCTCCCTTTCCCTGGAGGAGTAAACCATAGAAGTTTTCAAACATTTTAGTCGATCGAACAAAGTTATTTGATCATCAAAATCATCCATATTTAGTTTCCTCCTCTTGATTAGGGGAGTCATTCTTCTTCTTCTTCTTCTTCTTCTTCTTCTTCTTCTTCTTCTTCTTCTTCTTCTTCTTCTTCTTCTTCTTATTCTTCTTCTTCTTCTCCTTCTTCTTCTTCTTCTTCTTCTTCTTCTTCTTCTGCTTCTTATTTTTCCTCCTCTATCATGATTGGCTCAAAGGGTCCAATATGAGGAGCTTTTAAGTTTTGAACTTTGTTGACCGAGCGAGAAATAAAACTGGTGGTATTATTCTTGTATTCTAATAGATAGATTGTCAACCTTGGGTGTTCACCATCTGGTAGCCTTTCCTTGATATTTGAGTCCATCAAAGGCTCATCGACATCAACCTCTCTTATGTCGGGTTCCTAATTTTTAATACGAACCGAAAAGTAAAGGAAGAAGAACATTAGTTAAGAGAACAGATGTCAGAAATAAGAAAAACATATATGAAGAAATAAAAGAAGAAGTTACATATATGGTCCTCTTCAAAGTCTGATATTATAGGGTCCTGGTGCCTTTTGCTGTTACGAGCAGAAGGATGTTGCCAATTGCGGGCAATGAAACCATGCTCCCAGTAATCCTTATGGGAGTCTGGTAGGTTCACCACCAGAACCCTGTCAGCCTTCCTGGTCTTCAAATACATAAGGTCATCACCGGTTCGGGAGCATACGTAGCAGTAACACAATTATGCATGGCCATGTTTGGTCCCATAGAGGGCATTTATTTTGTGCACCCCGTTAATTATCTTCCAAACATTGGGGGCACATTGGGCAGGAATAATTTTAAAATATTTAAACAACCTAAGAAAGAGGTGGTTTGGGGGAAGCATCAAACCTCCCTGAGTTATTAGAAGGGTATTAATCCAGTGTCCCCTTAAATGTCACAAATATTTCAGGGAAAGGGGGCAAAGTCGATCTCCACCCAATCAGGAATATTGTATGAGTTCCTAAACTCAACAATTGTCTTATTGTCAAGTTTTTCCATTAGCACAATGAGAAGAACAACCCTAGCAACAGCTATAGAGCAAGAAGTAGAAGAAGAAAACTAAGAAAGTGAAAACGAAGAAGGTGAGAACTGAACTTAAAAAGATTGACGAAGCTCTGGCATACTTAGCGGTGAAGTAATAAATTCAAACTGAAGTGACAAACAAGATAAACCTCTAGTTTAGAACACGACATGCTAGGACAATTTTGGCATTTCATATTTCTCCTCAGACAATGGTACCCTTTCCCACTCCCATAAATTACAAGTATGCCATGGTGTTTGGCTAAAGATGAACGTACCCCTGAGAGTTTAACAAATCTATAGAAGTACCATGCCGGTTAAAAAGATTAATGTTTTAACCAATAAGCCTTTAATTCATTAAAAAACATTGGCCCACTGTCTATAAGGCCTAAAAATTTTAAGGGTAATTATGGGGACCCATTGGATGTGACCCATGAGAGTAGCCAACCAACTTGGATTTTCCAAAGTGCTGCGCGGTCTAAATTAAAATTTGATCTACTCATGTGTATTTGAAACACATTAGAACACTCACGAAAATATTTGAATTGGTTACCAACAATCTCGGAGGAGATATTCAGACGTACCATGAATTATTCATATGTTAATTGAGTTCCTTGTATAACTCAATCTCTTATCTTTATATACCTTTAAATTGTAAACTCCGGCCCGGGGCAAAGGGATGTAATCTCCAGCATTGAGAGACATTATAATAAAACCGTAACCTCTTTGTGGATGTAGGAAAATTGCCAAACCACGTACATCATTATTGTGTGTATGATTTTTACTTTCTGTTCTTTGTGGTAGTTTCGTGTAATTATATTGTGATAATTGTTGTACTTACATATACTTTCACCCCTCAAACTTTATCCCCATTTTCACTTTCGGGCCTCTACTGTGATTTTCAATACTAACCCTCCCTATTTGGATAAACTTTTGGACAAAAAATTAGTCATGCGCTTGACACTTAATGAAATTTTTATACAAAAATACTCTCGTGTGTTATGCATATGACGAATCTTCCATCCAAAACACAATACCGGTTGATACATTTAAAACGATATCAACTTGCCAAAACCCATAAAAACAAAATGACAAATCTCATATTAATTGATGGCTAGACTTGTTAAGATATCAAAAGTAAAAAAATATCTCTTTGGCAGATCTAAATCCATAAATTATTGACCACAAAACTGTTAAACACTAAATTATTCAATAACATAGTGTTTGGCTAACTTCAGAGTAGATATGACTGGTCATTAGAATCTTTTTCTATGTATATTGAAATCAAAAATCATCACTTTTAGACTTATTGTCGTGATCGTTTAAAACGGTTGTGAAATCAGACAAAAACTTCACAAATGGAGAAAATAACAAGTTAGTACGAAGAAGGACAAGCATGAAAAAAAAAATCACTGGAAAATAAGATGAGACTTACTCGGCAAATCCCCTAGGCAGACATAAGCGCAAGCTGGGGTGACCTCAACCTCACAGAATGCTCATAATCAGTCACGAGCACCACCCCCTTCAGCAGATTGGGGCCAAGGATGGATCAATCACCCAGGCTAACACCCTCGGACTCAGCAGTAGAGACATGGGAAGGCCTTAAGACCAACTTCTTCTTGGCCTTCTCCTTCTCTTTTTCTCACTTTTTCTTTTCTTTTTTTTTCTATCACTCTCCTTCTCTTACTCTCTCTTCTTTCCTTTCTCCTTTTCCTCCCCCTTTCTAGATAGGCTAGAGCCACTAGCCCTGGAGGAGTAAACCTTAGAAGTTTTTAAACATTTTAGTCGATCGAACAAAGTTATTTGATCATCATAATCATCCATATTTAGTTTCCTCCTCTTGATTAGGGGAGTCATTCTTCTTCTTCTTCTTCTTCTTCTTCTTCTTCTTCTTCTTCTTCTTCTCCTTATTCTTCTTCTTATTTTTCCTCCTCTATCATGATTGGCTCAAAGGGTCCAATCTGAGGAGCTTTTAAGTTTTGAACTTTGTTGACCGAGCGAGCAATAAAACTGGTGGTATTATTCTTGTATTCCAATAGATAGATTGTCAACCTTGGGTGTTCACCATCTGGTAGCCTTTCCTTGATATTTGAGTCCATCAAAGGCTCATCGACATCAACCTCTCTTATGTCGGGTTCCTAATTTTTAATACGAACCGAAAAGTAAAGGAAGAAGAACATTAGTTAAGAGAACAGATGTCAGAAATAAGAAAAACATATATGAAGAAATAAAAGAAGAAGTTACATATATGGTCCTCTTCAAAGTCTGATATTATAGGGTCCTGGTGCCTTTCGCTGTTACGAGCAGAAGGATGTTGCCAATTGTGGGCAATGAAAACATGCTCCCAGTAATCCTTATGGGAGTCTGGTAGGTTCACCACCAGAACCCTGTCAGCCTTCCTGGTCTTCAAATACATAAGGTCATCACCGGTTCGGGAGCATACGTAGCAGTAACACAATTCTGCATGGCCAAGTTTGGTCCCATAAGCATTTATTTTTTGCACCCCGTTAATTATCTTCCAAACATTGGGGGCACATTGGGCAGGAATAATTTTAAAATATTTAAACAACCTAAGAAAGAGGTGGTTTGGGGGAAGCATCAAACCTCCCTGAGTTATTAGAAGGGTATTAATCCAGTGTCCCCTTAAATGTCACAAACATTTCAGGGAAAGGGGGCAAAGTCGATCTCCACCCAATCAGGAATATTGTATGAGTTCCTAAAATCAACAATTGTCTTATTGTCAAGTTTTTCCATTAGCACAATGAGAAGAACAACCCTAGCAACAGCTATAGAGCAAGAAGTAGAAGAAGAAAACTAAGAAAGTGAAAACGAAGAAGGTGAGAACTGAACTTAAAAAGATTGACGAAGCTCTGGAATACTTAGCGGTTAAGTAATAAATTCAAACTGAAGTGATAAACAAGATAAACCTCTGGTTTAGAACACGACATGCTAGGACAATTTTGGCATTTCATATTTCTCCTCAGACAATGGTACCCTTTCCCACTCCCATAAATTACAAGTATGCCATGGTGTTTGGCTAAAGATGAACGTACCCCTGAGAGTTTAACAAATCTACAGAAGTACCATGCCGGTTAAAAAGATTAATGTTTTAACCAATAAGCCTTTAATTCATTAAAAAATATTGGCCCACTGTCTATAAGGCCTAAAAATTTTAGGGGTAATTATGGGGGACCCATTCGATGTGACCCACGAGAGTAGCCAACCAACTTGGATTTTCCAAAGCGCTGCGCGGTCTAAATTAAAATTTGATCTACTCATGTGTATTTGAAACACATTAGAACACTCATGGAAATATTTGAATTGGTTACCAACAATCTCGGAGGAGATATTCAGGCGCACCATGAATTATTCATATGTTAATTGAGTTCCTTGGGTAACTCAATCTCTTATCTTTATATACCTTTAAATTGTAAACTCCGGCCCGGGGCAAAGGGATGTAATCTCCAGCATTGAGAGAAATTATAATAAAACCGTAACCTCTTTGTGTATGTAGGAAAATTGCCAAACCACGTACATCATTATTGTGTGTATGATTTTTACTTTCTGTTCTTTGTGGTAGTTTCGTGGAATTATATTGTGTAAAACGCAGTTGATTTGTCCCAATTAAAATATTTAATTTCCTTTTCGAATAAATGCGGAAGCGTATAATTACGAGAGATGGTTCAACAAAATAAACAAGCCCGAGTTTTAATATCTTTAAAAAAACAAATTAAAGCAATAATTCAAGTCCTAGAATTTGCCTAAGTCATGATTATTCATTTAAACAAAGTTAGGCGAAACCAAATTAATGCAAGTGACAAGAATTACACAATTTTACCCAATATTTAATTTAAGTCCCAAATTAAATGAGTGTGAGAATTAAACAAAATTTTATCTTGAAATTATCCTAAGCATGCGTTCTAAATTTTGTGCAAGATAAAATTAAACAATGTCACACTACACCGCGATGTACGAGGAAAAACCCACTAACGGGAAAAAACCTCGGGACGGCCCTAGCCTCAAATCCACTAAAAATGGTATTACAAAATACAAGACAAAAGACTTACTTCCTAAACTCGAACCCTCTCAAGCCGTGATGCTTATTCTTGTATCGACTTCCAATTAGCGGATAACCAACGGAGCTCCACCGCGGTCTCGGACTCCCTCCGATCGGGCAATTACGCACACCGTCACCCAAGCTTGGAGCCTTTCTCCAAGTGAGTAAAACCGCAACAAATGTCTTCTTCTTTGTGATGGGAAATAGAAGCAAACCCGAAACATCTCCTTTTTAATTTCGGTAGAGAAACACCGGTGCCAAAAACTCCAAGTAAAGATATGAATATAGAGAACTTGGATAAAACAACTATTGGGTGTAAACTAGAGTGTGTAGAATTTTTTCTTCAAAAATGACACTCTAAACTTGATCTTTTTCCTTAAATAAATTTTCTCTCAAAACACTCTCTAGGAGTTTGTTTGGTATGAAAAAGATAAGTTAGAAAAAGAGATTCCCGTTCATAAATAAGTCTGAAAAAAATTGGTTGAAAACCAAGTGGAGAAGTGGGGAAAAACTACCAAAAAACTGCTCAAAACTGTTCCCGCCTGGCATTCTCGTTCGAACGACTTTGACTGTCGTTCGAACGAGGTTTCTAACGAGCGACCAGCCTGGGCTCGTTAGAACCTCGTTAGATACCTCGTTAGAATGAGAAAGTCATTCGAACGACTTATCTAACGACTGACCAGTTTGGTTGGAAAGCAGTCTCGTTCGAACGAAGTTTGGTTCGAACGAAAAATCTCGTTCGAACGAAATTTCGAACGAGTTTCAGAAATTTTTGTTAAATTCTATTTTGGCCCAGAAACATTTATATATATTAATATAAGGTTCTTTTTAAATTATTTCTGAAATAAACATGGCTTTTATTAAACCTAACACCCAACTAAACATTGTTCCAAGCTCCTATATCAATATAATTACATTCATACCTTGGGAGCATGGAACCTTAGATGATGACGTAGAAACGAGGCACGCAAATCGGCATTTTGATGAAGCTTTAAATTCTTTGCCGCTACGTCTTCAACATACACTTCATAGGCTTGTGAATATTACAATAAATACTATCCTATGAATAAATGTTTTTGTCCGGAATTGAGCCAAAACTAATATATGGACTCAATTGGAAATTTGTGTCCTTACAAATCTCCCCCTTTGGCTATTTCGGGACAAAAACTAAAAAATCCTAAAGGGCCGTCAAGCTCTACTAGACTCAAAACATACCCCGCCCAATCTTGACTCAACCCAAGGATCAAACGCTTTGCCATAGAAAGATGCCGCTTTAGTAGAATTCCTGCACACTTAAGCAAACTCATCAAATGCATAGGGAATATCACAATATAAATGCAATTAAATAATTACTCCCCCTAAAATAATTCTCCCTTTAAACAAACAAATGACATTTACTTAGAAAGACGTCTCCCCCTAAGATAAATCTCCCCCAAACTAAGATACGATAATAATAGGATTAGATACCATTTCTCCCCCTATCATCATTCTCCCCCTTTTTGTTCAGGAATAGACAAAGGATAAAGAACTACTAAACATGATGATGCTTAAAGTGTTACGACATGAAAGCATATGGGCAATAAACGCAAGGCAAAGACAAACAAATATCATATTTATATATACTAGAGATATACCAATAAGTACATGCATATATAGATAGATATAAATACACACATGACACAAAATACAATAAGTTTGCACACTCGTATGGCAAAAATGTGTCATATGGAAACGGAAGTGTAGGGGTGTGAACTAGCTACAATTAAATTTAGACCCAAACACTTAAGAAACGTTCACGGAGTTCTCATTTGATTGCAAACTTCATCACAGTTAAATATAACCTCACGTGACAATATAAAGATTGAACTCAATGAACAAACATACACAATGCATACAAGCCTAGCATGATGATGATTCTACAAACCAAATAGAGTCATGACATTAAAGACATCTAGGATAAACGGACATTGTGCAAACCGTTGATATACCATCCAATTCTCCCTCAATAAGCATATATATTCTTTTAATTTTGAATGAATATATCAAACAAACATAGGCCTTGGCAATTGCTTTCTTTTAAATGCCAAATATTCTGTTTTTAGGCCTTTGGATCACGTATTTCTTTTAGATCCAATCAACGGTGGATTACTATCGCAAAGGATTTAATTCATCCTTTCGGAGCCCTTCCCCGTGCACATTTTTATTTATCATGTTTTTCATTTTCACTCAAATCTCGCATGCAACGGATTTTGACATGCACTAGTCCTCCTAGGTCATAGTTATGTAGATGACAAGATTGATAGGAGAACACCTCAAAAAGCTCAAATATAACATGTGACATTAAGATTTCAAAAGAGCTCGTGCATGTGTGAAAAGAGGCATATATAAATAGAATCCATTTGAACAATACAAAATCCAACTACTCCATAAAATATGGTAAAGAACATAATAAGGATTGAAAATCTAAACCAAAAGTTCTAGCCACGTGGGAGCATAAATGATGGGATTCAAACACAAGTATATGCCACATAAAGTGTGTCAAACAAAAATACACACCAAACAAAATCTTTTTGAGTTTTTAACATTTTTAATCAAAAAGAAAGATATATACTCAAAAGACTGAACAAAAATCATTTGTATTTTTCATTAAGCATAAATGAAATAAATAAAACACAAATGATAAACAAAAATCTTTTTTATATTTTGCAGTTAAATCAAACACAAAAAAATAATATAAAAAGATAAACAAGTCATAATTTCTAGCATGTGATATGAAATAAGGCAATGACTAGAAAATGACTAAACAAGCATACATTTAGCATATGAATATGGCATGAAGTACAAACGCTAAAGCATGCAAACACTAACACATTTATCCTTTAGATTTAGCAAGAGAGGAAGCATGTGAAAGTAAATGAGAATCAGAATCCCTATTTTGTAAGGCAACCAAGTCGGATTTCCTAACCCAAATTAATGAAGAATTACTATCTTGGGGTGTAGGAACGTTAGCTATCGCGGTTACTTTACTATGGGATTTTCTAGGAATTCGTTTAAGATCTAAACAAAATTGCCTAAGATGACCTTTTCGACCACAATGTGTACAAGTAAGAACATGTCGAAAAGATTTATCTAAGGAGAGATCATTAAATGCATTCCTAGAAGATTCTCCTAAAACATTGGTTTTGACTTTAGGGTTAAATTCATTAAAAGTATTGAAGCCTAACCCAAAAGTGTCATTTTTAATTTGGACCGTTCCTAACATTTTATCAAGTTTTTCCGAATGACATTCCAAATCAAATTTGACATTACTAGAATCTTTTAATTTATTTTCCAATTCTACAATGTTAGATTCTAGTAAAAAATTACGCTCTTCAAAAGCAAGAAGCTCCTTTTTCAAGGATTCCATTAAACCCCTAAGGTTATCTCTCTCGCCTTCTACGTATTCTAGCTTCTCTCGAAGAGTCCTCTCTTGTGTCCTAAGGTCTTCTATTAAGGCACTATCATCAACGACCTTGACACTCTTTCTTAAACAAGCTTCTAACTTCAAATTAGTTCTTTTCAAATTAATAGATTCTTTATATAATTCATGAAAAGCATTTTGAAGTTCACTCACATCAACCACTTCTTCATTTTCACTCTCTCTATCTTCTTCACTCTCACTATCATCAAAAATAAGAGAATCATGAACAATGACCTTGGAAATTTGTGTCCTTACATATTGTTATAATTCTTGTACTTACATATACTTTCACCCCTCAAACTTTATCCCCATTTTCACTTTCAGGCCTCTACTGTGATTTTCAATACTAACCCTCCCTATTTGGATAAACTTTTGGACAGAAAATTAGTCATGCGCTTGACACTTAATATAATTTTTATACAAAAATACTCTCGTGTGTTATGCATATGACGAATCTTCCATCCAAAACACAATACCGGTTGATACATTTAAAACGATATCAACTTGCCAAAACCCATAAAAACAAAATGACAAATCTCATATTATTTCATGGCTAGACTTGTTAAGATATCAAAAGTAAAAAAATATCTCTTTGGCAGATCTAAATCCATAAATTATTGACCACAAAATTGATAAACACTAAATTATTCAATAACATAGTGTTTGGCTAACTTCAGAGTAGATATGACTGGTCATTCGAATCTTTTTCTGTGTATATTGAAATCAAAAATCAATCTATAAATGGAAGATCACAAAGTAGTTACCAAAATGTCTCAAACCCTACTCCACTATGGCACTTGTATTAATTTCCTAGTTTCATGTCACAATAATTTTCCTAACAACCCTTTTCAACCCAATTGCCTTTGCTGATTTTTCCCAAACCAAAAACCACATAGCCCTTTTTGTTTTTAGGGATTCACTTTTAGATCCTGGAAACAATAATTACATCAACACTACAACTCGATTTCAGGCTAATTTTCCACCCCATGGTGAATCTTATTTTAGGTACCCAACTGGTAGATTCTCTAATGGTATTCTCGTACCTGATTTTATCGATAAGATTAAGGTTCCAATGTGTGTTGACTTTCAAATTTTAAGTAGTTTTACTTATGTATGAAAATTTTTGTTATAGCTGAGTACGCAAAATTGCCTTTGATTCCAGCTTATCTTAAACCTGGACATCATGAGTTTGTTTATGGAGCTAACTTTGCATCTGGTAGAGCTGGTGCTCGGGTTGAAATTTATCCATGCTTGGTATTATAATTTTTTTGGACAAAACAAATTTTAGCCCAATAAAGGATTTTTGTATAATGCTATTAGTTGGTATCTAAAATAATAATGCTTGTGTCAACCAACTAACGGAAAGTAGTACTAACTTAGTAAGTTGGCAATATTAATATCACCGTAACATTTTTTATCTTTTCCAAGCCTAATGTGAGGCAATGGAACAAACGTTATGAAATCTTTTAGTTTTTAAATTGTACTTTAAAAAATTATTTGTTATTCAACTTTTAAAAATCGCAGTTTAAAGGGTTAATACTAGTTTTATTTTTTTGATAATCAAATCACATCCCAGAGCTGCAAAGTCCCACTAAACCTTGTGAATTCCTCCCTTGTATTAATTTTTTTTTATCGAACAACATTATTTTATTGAAATTATATTTCTTCGGTGATATATAATTACATTTTCTTATTTACGTAACTACATAACCGTTGCACCTAACGAAGAGATAAGAATTTTTATATTGAAATATTTTAATAAATGCATTTCAAATTTTAATACTGTTATATATTTGTTTAAATTTCAAGGGTTCATATACCTAAATTTCATTATCACATCCTCATAACTTGTATAACTTGTATTTTGTAACCCTAAATTTCATTATCATTTCTTGATTACTTGTATAAGTTATCGCCTTAGAAGTCGTGTTTCTATATGTTTTTTATTTTTCTTAAAATTTTAGGTTAACTTACACCAACCCCCTTGAACTGTAGCAGTTTTTTCGATAGCTTCCTAATCTTAAAAATTCGACAAAGTGCCTCGTAAATTATTGAACTTTGACACACCTAACACAATTCCATTTACAATCAGTTCATGCAAACATCATTTTATACATAAAAAAATATTTCTATCTGTCAAAATTCATAAGTTTAAGAGAGTTTGTCGATTTTTTTAGATTAGAAGGGCAAAAGTGCTATAGTTCATGAGTGTAATTTACCCTAAATGATATTTCATGTGTGCTACAAAAGAAAAGTTATAATGATCATATATATATATATATATATATATATATATACACACACACTAGCGGATGCCGGTGCGAATGGCACATTGATAAATTTGCCCTCGTGATAAAATCTAGCCCATAATAAAAAAAATAAAAATTAAAAAATATTTTCAAAAATATAAATCTAATAAATTTTAAAAAACATTTATATATATATATATATATATATATATATATATATATATATATATATATATATATATATATATATATATATATATATATATATATAATAAAAATATTTAGCATGACATTTCATGCATGGGCATGAAATGCGAAAATGTTAGCATACAACAATGAAGATATTTTTTTCAAAACCATGCTCTTTTGTTACATGGATATATAATAATATTATCGTTGTTTTCGATTTTATAGGTGATTGACCTTAAAACACAGTTGGGCTATTTCAACAATGTGGAGAAACAGTTAAAGCAAAAACTAGGTCACAAAGAAGCTAAGCAACTGCTCTCAAATTCAGTGTACTTATTTAACGCTGGAGGAAATGATTATTTGGGAACTTATGGAACAAATTTCAGTGTTTTTAATTTCTATACTATAGATGAATATGTTGATATAGTGATCGGTAACTTCATGGCTATAATAAAAGTAAGTCCTCCTCTCCACTCCCCGCTCCCCCCCCCCCCCCCTCCTCTCACCCCCCTCACCCTCACCCACACCCACACCCACACCCACACCCCCTTCTCGAATAATTAGAGTTTTTAAGAGAATATCTCCCTTAGTTGCTTATCTATTTTTCACAAATTTTTTATTTGTCAAAATAACAACTGTTTTCGATCTCTTTGTAGCCATTTCAATTGAATGCATGGTCAGATGAAAAGTCGAATGGTGAAAAGTATTCTCACTTATTCAAATTGGAATTGAGTTTACTATTATTGTTGAAAATCGAATAAATATAACATGTGCACTTATTTATAGTTTATACAAGTTTTAAACTCTAAACTCTAAATGCTAGTTTTTCTTCCAATAATCTTCTAATTTTTTTTCATTTTGAACAGGAAATATATGGGAGAGGAGGGAGAAAATTTGGATTTTTTAACTTGCTTCCTTTGGGTTGTTGGCCAAGAATTAGAGCACTCGATCTTCAAAATAAATGCGCAGAAGAAATCATAAACTTGGTAAACATACACAATGCAACATTCTCTAAAGCTATAAAAAATGTATAGAGGCAATTGAAAGGATTTATATATTCAAAATTCGACCTCTACATTTTTTTTTTTTGAAAGAATGAACAATCCGTCGAAATATGGTGCGCCATCTACAAATACTTTTCCACCATCTCATGCATATATAGGGCTTTTTTCTGTATTCAGTTCGAGTAGTCAGTAGGTATTCGTAGATTGAGCTACAATATTTTAAATATTTGCATTTTGGAATTTATTCACTTTTTGCCGCAATTTTGTTTTTGAGAGAAATTAAAAGTACCCCAAAGGGAAATAATAAGTATACAACCTCCCAATGTGCAAGTATGCAAAACTTTGGATACCATATTAAAAGTATATTTGATCCTAAATACAAATAATCCTATATATAGACATACAAAGTGGAATTTAGGGGGAAGGAGTTGACCTTAAGAGCACCTCAGCCCAACACAAAAAAAAATTAAAAATTAAAAATTTAAGCTCTCAAATGTTTATATATATATATATGTTAGTGAGTCATCCTTCCTTCGAAGGCTGACTTACATTATGATATAAACATCACACCTAGTTCTAGGCCATAAGAAATAATTTTTTTGAAATATTTATTTTTTCCTTGAAATTAAACTGCCAATCAACCCATATTCAAAAATTAGGTCAAAATACATTTTGTATTTATTTTTTAAAAATCCATAAAAAATTGATGGTGCACACCCTTATAAATAAGGTATTTTAAGCATTTTTTATGATCTTTCTAAAAATAGCTACGAAATGTATATTGACTGTTGATGTAAAAAATTAGATTGCTTCTAATTATTTAATCACAGATAAATATAAACGAGACAAAGAATTTAAAAGTGGTTCAGCCTTACAAGAATGGCCTACGTCCACTGTTTCTGTTATTGCCAAATGTTTTGGAATTCTTGATATGTGGTTCTATAAAAAATTCCGGTCACCTTGAATGAGCATGATACAATGTATTTATAGCCTTTAGGCTATACATGGGAAAGGGTAAACAATTAATTCCATTTAAGAGTATACGTCTGTATGATGAGCATTCAATGAATAGTTGAACTGTTGATTATCTGGCAATTAATGCTATGGCCGAGATGCAGCTCGGACCGCCTTAGTTGCTCGTTGTTCAGGAGTTTCTCGGAGCAGTGGAGTTCCTCAGAGCGATGGAGTTCCTCAGAGTATACCTGTTGCTCGGAGTGTGTCTGACTTGGTTGGGGAAATAAACTTCCTCGTTGCTATTGTGCCACGTAGATTGACACGTGTCTTCTTGTGATTCGTCCATATCAGCATATTAATTTTGGTATCAACAGAAGCCCCCAATGTTTTGTATTTCAAAATTTGAGGAGTACGGAACATTCTTTCTCGGTATATGGCAATATTAAATGACCTTCCTGGTTTTTAGGAGCATTTTCTCCGTATTTAATTTTCCTTCAAAATTCGCAGAATCTGCCTTTTTGAATTTTTATAAACGCTTCGATCTTCGCGCACTTTTTGTCCTTTTAGCCGCCAATAGCGTAATAGTTTATTTTTATAATCATTTCTTTCGCCGTTTCCCGAGGCAAAGTATTTAAGCTTCATAGGCAATCCCATCGTCTTCTACCTTTTCCAATTTCTGCTTTCGAGTTTTCCATAGTCTTTTTCTCTCTTGTGCGTTCATCCTTTCCTTCGTTCGTTGTCAACAAATCTCCCTTTTTTCTGTAAGATCTTCTTCCTTCTTCTTCATTTCTTTTATTCACCATGGTTTATGTTATTGAATATCTTGAGAAATTCCGTTCTGACTTTTCTATCCCTTCTTGGGTAACTCTGGAGGATCTTTCTGAGCCTTCAGATTATTTTCGTTTGGCTGAGGGACATTGGTTCCCCAGTCTTTTTATTGATGAGTGTGGATTTTCTTTTCCACCAAACCCTTTGTTCTTAGAATTATGTCATTATTTCGATGTTGTTCCTGCAAAAATAGCCCCCAACACATGGAGAATAGTTAATGGGGTGTTTAGGTTAAATCAAACTCATGGAACTCACATAGGAATTCCTGAGATTATGTATTGTTATAGATGGGCTGTTCTAGATAATGTTTTTTATTTAAAAACTAGATTTTTGAATAGGGCTTTAGTAGTCAACCTCCCTGATGCCAATAGGGATTATTTTGAACATGAGGCAGTTATTAACAACTGGCAATATTCCCCTCTAGTTGGAGACGAAGTATACCAAGGTCCCAGATGCCCTCCCTATGGCAATGGGATAGGTTATTTTTATCTTATTTTATTTCTGAAATTGTGCTTTCATTATGTTTGATAAAATGTGTGATTGATATTTCAATATGTATTTGTTTGCAGTTTACAGCAAGAGAAAAACTCCAAAAGAATCAGAAGTTAATATCAAGCATTTGAAACTTATCTGGGGTTGCATCAGAAAGTTGCAGACGAACACATTAGGTCTACTTCATACTTGTTGCAATACAAGAGCTACACATCCTCTTTCACTGCTCGCCCCGTGGTCAGCACTAGTGAACCAGTGTCAATTCCTGAGGACTCTTCTCCAGAATCTCACATTCCCTTGAGTAAGAAGATGGGTAAAAGAAGAGTTCCTGCCATCTTCGAGGAGTCTGCCTCTGCTGGAGAGGGAAAAAGAAACAAGACTGATGTCCCAAAGGGGACAAAGAAAGTAGATGTTGTTCCTTCTAATGCACCTCAAAAGGCTACCGAGAAGCCCCCAGTGGCTCCGAGCAAGAAGGATGCTCATAAAGAAGTGATCACCATCTCTCTAACCAATAGTTCTTCCTTGGTTGAAGCTATTGAAGTGCCACCGAGGAGACTGAAGAAATCCTCCTCGGTCAATTTGGCTGAAACTATCTCTCAGCTTCCAGTTAGTGGTGCTGGTGTTCCAACTATCATTCCCCCAAGCTCTGCTATGAGCTCGGTGAAGACTTGGATCATTCCTGATATCCAAGGAATTTAATAGAATCTTCCTCGGGATATGCTTACATCCCTAGCTACTCGCCACATTGCTTCAGTAAGTTTTTCTTATTCTGAACTTTCTTTATTTCCTTTATTACATATATCTCTTTACTGACTTGTTGTAATTTCCTTTTTCAGTTGGTGAGCTGCTTTAACACCATTGTGAAGAAGGATGAAGCGATTAAGGCTTCCAGCTCCTCGTCCGGAGTAGTGGATGCTTTACTAGGTTTGACCCAGTTTTTGAAGGATTCCCTTCAAAAGTATGACGAGGATAAGGCTGATTGGGAGAAGAAATTGGCTTCAGTTGAGGCAGAGAAGGTGCAATTTGCTGAGATCTCCAAAGGATTGGAGAATAAGGTGAAAGATTTGGAGGGGGAGAACAAAAAGTATGACGAGAAGCTCAAGAACTTTGGGGAGCTTGAAAACAAGCTTAAAAGGGCAGAGGAAGAACTGACCCTTCTACGAGAAGTAAATCGCCAGAAGGAGGAGGTTGAAGTTAAGTTGAAGGCTACCGAGGATCTTCTATCCGAGAAGCTCTCCTCGGAGAAAATGAAAAGAAAAATACTAGTAAAGAAGTCCTTCAGGACCGGCTGGGACAAAGGATGGAACAAGGGGGTGGCAGCAATGATGTCTCAGGTGCAGTATGGGAGTCTTAAGTACTTCCGAGATGGTTGGGTCGCTGCCTTGCAGAAGTTGAAGGTTGATGAGGGCTCTGAATTGTTACAACTACACCTTCCTGGTCCTCCCCCAAATATTGAAGATGAAGAAGAGGACGAAGATGCCTCCGAGGAGTTTTCAATGGTAGTGGGTGATCAAACCCTTGACCCACAACCTATTCAGCCTGCCAACGAGGAGCTTTCATCTCTGCCTGCTCCACCTGAACAAGTTCCAGCTCCAGCCGACCAACTTATTGTTCCCACCGAGCAACCGAGCTCCTCATCCCAGCCTCCCGAGAAAGTCTTGGGAGACAAGGAAAAGGTGTGAAGTTGTTCGGTATTTGTTTTATTTTCTTTTATCATCTGTATTCTGAACGTTGTACTCCTTTCTATGATGTAATAAAAATCACATTTTTCTCTTCCTCTATATTGTTGATGTTCTATTTGCTTTCTTATTAACTCTTGCCTTCTCTTCTTTACTAGTTTATGGCTAGAATGGAATTGTTGTCTGCTCATGACACAACTATGCTCAGACAATGTAATGAATATTTTAAAGTTGGGACACTGACTTGGACAAGTCCCAGGTTATAGACATCCTTGGTCAAGATGTTTCAGACCAAGCAGTTGAGGCCTATTAGTACTTGAAATGTCTTCTTGATCGTGTTGTAGCCAATAATGTGGCTTATTACAAAATGATTGAAGACTTGCAAATTACTCTCAATGAACTTCAGCATCAATATAAAGAGTCTTCAGCTCTTTTGCACGAAGGGTATGAGAAGAAACTCAAACAACTCAGTGCTGAAAAAGGCTATGACAAGATGCTTGCTGGCTATGAATTGAGAGAGAGAACATTGAAGACAGAGGTTGAAGAGCATAGGCAAATTGCTGAGCTACTGGAGCAGGAGAATAATAATTTGCGAAAGGAATTAGCTCAGTTGAGGTCTGCTGCTTCATCTTCAACTTCTTTGGTACCTGTCACCGACGAAGGATTCTCCTTTTTAGAAGTTGAGAATGCCAAGCTGCGAGAAGAATTGGAAGCTTTGAGAAGAGTTGTCCCTTCTACTTCTATTCGAGGACGAGGAAGAGGTTCTCGGGGATGAGGAAGAATTGTTATCGAGGAAAAAAGTGCTCAACCTCCTCGGGGACGACCCAGAGTTCTTCGTCCCACTATTAAAGAAGCTCATACTCAAGCAGCATTGGAAAACTAGGCATTCCAGTTGATGGCAAAGAATCAAGCCTCGTCTGAAATGTCCAAGAAAATTCAAGGTATGGAGGGGGAACTTGCCACACAGAAGTCTGCCTTGGAGCATAAGGATATTTTTTCTAGAAACCTTCATGAGTAGTTAGAGAGACTAACTTTCCAATTCCACAAACAACCTCGTGAATTCTGGATGGCAGGCTACAACAAAGCTCTCTGTCACTTGGATGCTCGTATTCAAAACGCTAACAATGAGGGTTACAAACAGGGATGGTTAAATGCTCTGGGCGTATTGAAAGTGGAGCAAGTTCATTACTTGTGGAATTATCATGACCCAGGGCTGCTCGATCTACCAATTCTGCCCTTCAAGCTTGACATGAGCCGGATCCCTGCTCGGGCCATTCCTCGGTGCCTTATTTCAAAATACCTTGGTGATTATAACCTTCATTCTCAGGCAGAATTATCTCGTCCTGAGCATTTATTAGATACACCTTCTATAATAAACGTCAGAATGCTTCGAGACCCTAACTTGATAAACTCTCACCTTTTCTTGGAAAATCCTCCTACTGGCGAGGAGTCTGTTTCAAAAGCACAAGGAAAGAGACCAATAGAATAGGGTTCTTAATGTACTAATTATTTATACATTTTATAACCAATGTATTCATTTTTGTACTTCATTTTTTAATTTAATGAAATACATATAATTTTGTTTGCAAATGCTGATTTTCATTATCTTGTAGCTGTAAAATACTTTATATATGTATATCAATATCTGTTAAAAAGATAATAACATTTTTTGTTTTGTCGACCAATTGATTGTCGATTAACTTGACTGTATATCTGTTGAAAAGGATAATAACATTATGTAATTTGTCGACCAACTGTAGTTGATTAAAACTTGTTGTCTACTAGCTTACATTTGTAAGAATTATTTGGTTGACCCAAAAATAATGATGTTTTGTTTATCGACTAATTAAAAGTCACAAGTAACAAAATTTTAACTTTGTAATATTTGTAAATTATTCCCGACCAACAAGGGTTGGCATCTTTTACTTTTCCACCAATATAACTTGGTGATTTTTCTTTCCTGACCAACTTTGGAAGTTTTTGGAAAATATATTTTTCTTCTTCTTCCGGAGTTGGCATTTTTCCTGCTCTTCGTCGACATCCTTTCTTGACCTTTTACCAACCTAAGTTGGTCTGAGATCGAATTTGATGTCTACTTGCCCTTTTACCAACCTAAGTTGGTCTGAGCTAGTGTCTACCTCCTAACCAAAGGAGTATGGTTTCCTAACCAACGGAAGCTGGCATTTTTTGGAATGCCGTTCTTACCCTTTTACCAACCTAAGTTGGTCTGAGCTCGAATTTGATGTCCACTTGCCCTTTTACCAACCTAAGTTGGTCTGAGCTAGTGTCTGCCTCCTAACCAAAGGAGTATGGTTTCCTAACCAACCGGAGCAGGCATTTTTAGGAATGTCGTTCTTGCCCTTTTACCAACCTAAGTTGGTCTGTGCTCGAATTTGATGTCCACTTTCCCTTTTACAAACCTAAGTTGGTCTGAGCTAGTGTCTGCCTCCTAACCAAAGGAGTATGGTTTCCTAACCAACCGGAGCTGGCATTTTTAGGAATGTCGTTCTTTCCCTTTTACCAACCTAAGTTGGTCTGAGCTCCAATTTGATGTCCACTTGCCCTTTTACCAACCTAAGTTGGTCTGAGCTAGTGTCTGCCTCCTAACCAAAGGAGTATGGTTTCCTAACCAACCAAGGTTGGCATTTTTAGGAATGTTGTTTTTACTGCTGAGTAGCGTAGTGTGTAACACTAGTATTCCCCAAAAAACATTCAATAAAAGGAAAGAGGATGGCAATATATCATCGTTTTATTCATATTGATGGAAATGCTTTACATTTTACATCACTGGTAGTATTTGCGTAGGTGTTCAGCATTCCATGCATTCTTAAACTCTTCTCCTTCTAGAGTTGCTTTCGGTAAGTTTCTGGTTGAACAACTTCTGTAACTCGGTATGGTCCATGCCAGTTTGCTTCCAACTTATTGTGCTTCTGAATGACCTTTTTTAGCACGTAATCTCCTTCTTTAAGGTCGCATTTCTTCACCTTCTTAGTATAGAACAGAGCTGTTCATTGTTAGTAAGCAGCATTCCTAATGGCTTCCTCTTCTCTAACCTCCTCGAGCATGTCCAAATCCAATCGTCTCATTAAGTCGCTGACTGGGGAATTGAAATTCAGCACTCTGTGTTTTGGAAGACCCAACTCGGCAGGTATTACAACCTCACATCCAAATGCCAGCATATATGTTGATTCTCCAGTTGCTGCTCGGGGAGTAGTACGATAAGCCCACAATATTGACTGTAGCTTGTTAATCCAATTAGCTTTAGCCTCTTCTTTAAACCATTTAACTATGTCATGTTCGCCACTTCAGTCTGTCCATTACTTTGTGGATGACCTGGTGCTGAACGGAGCTTCAAAATGTTGGACTAATGGCAGTAGCCAGCAAATTCCTCATTATCAAATTGCATTCCATGGTCGGTGATGAATGCATGAGGAAGACCATACCTGTAAATTATGTTTTTCCAAACAAATTGATATACCTTCTCGTAAGTCATGTCGACCAGAGGCTCAGCTTCTACCCACTTAGTAAAATAATCCACTGCGACGACGAGGTATTTAAACCTTCCCCTGGTCATTGGCAATGGTCCCACCAAATCTATTCCCCACATGTCAAATGGCCATGGGGAAGTTATAGGCGTCAACAATGCTTGTGGAGTTCGTCGGATGGAGGAAAAACGCTGGCACTTATCACATCTCTTAGCATAGGCTATACAATCAGCCTTCATCGTTGGCCAGTAGTATCCCTGTGTCATTACCCTTTGTAAAAGAGTACGACCCTTCATGGATCTCTTCAATCAATTCTTTCACCTCGGAGGGATGTACACATCTTTGCAATCCTGCCATGATTCCTCGTCTGTACAAAACACCATTAGTTAGTACATACCGAGAAGATTTAAACTTCAATTTCTTGGTTGTGAGCTTATCCACCGGTAGTTCTCCCTCCTCAATATATGCCCTGATGGGATCCATCCAAGATGGTCCTAAATCAAGGGTGATAAAATTCATCGTCAGGTCTTCATCTATGCTCCGACTTTGTAACACTTCAATTGGTATCGTTCTTCGCAGCTCGGTACGAGTAGCCGATGCTAGTCGGGCCAGTGCGTCTGCTCGTGCATTCTCCATTCTCGGTATTCTGATCAACTGAATGGCAACAAATTCTGCCAACAACTCCATCACCTTTGCATGATACTTGACCATTAATTCTCCTTTAGCGGCATATGTTCCCAGCATCTGATTCACAATTAATTGAGAATCACTGAAGACCATCACTTGTTCTGCTTCCATAGTTTTTGCCAAATTAAGACCTCCTATCATGGCCTCATACTCAGCCTCATTATTGGAAGATTTGAATTGAAATCGCAGTGCATATTCTATGTCGACTTCGTCTGGGCTGCTCAAAATGATACCTGCTCCACAGCCTGTAGTACAAGATGAGCCATCTACATACAACTTCCATATAGGCAACTCGTCTTCTAATTTTTGATCTGACAAAGTTCCTTGATGAAATATTTGTTGCTTCTTTTCACCACCCCTTGATTTTTATTGCTCTTCGTTGACCATCTCTTCTCGCCCTTTTACCAACCTGAGTTGGTCTGAGCTTGAATTTGATGGTCTTGTCACATCCACTTGCCCTTTTACCAACCTGAGTTGGTCAGAACCAGTGTCTGCTGTTCCTGTAACATCCACTTGCCCTTTTACCAACTTAAGTTGGTCTGAGCCAACGTCTATTGATCATGTATCATCCACAGGATGATCAGCGAGCTACTTTTGCTCCTCGGGGGTATCAGGATAGGTGAATTCTGCTATGAAATCCGTTACTGCTTTCCCTTTAAGCGATGACCTGGGTTCATAAATTATATCGTATTCACCGAGCTCTATTACCCAGTACATCAATCTCCCTGATTTTTTTGGCTTATGAAGGGCTTGTCTTAATGGCATGTCGGTGTATACGATTATGGTATGGGCCTGGAAATATGGCCTCATTCTTCTACTTGCCTCAATTAATGCCAATGCCAATTTTTCCAACTTTGGATACCTGATCTCTGCACCTCGGAAAGCCTTACTTGTGTAATAAATTGGCTTCTGGATTCCATTCTCCATTCTGATCAATGCCGAGTTGACTGCATTCTCTGATACTGCCAGGTACAAGTATAATTTTTCTCCCATTACTGGCCTGGACAACAGTGGAGGTGCTCCCAAATACTTCTTCAAGTCTTGAAAGGTCTTCTCACATTCATCATTCCACTCGAAAGTTTTTCAAAGTGTTTTGAAGAATGGGAGGCATCTATCAGTTGCTCGGGATACAAATCTGTTGAGCGCTGCAACTCGTCCTGTAAGACTCTGCACTTCTTTCTTCGTCGTTAGAGATCGCAACCCTAAAAGAGCTTTGATCTTTTCTAGATTTGCTTCAATGCCTCGTTGGTTGACGATGTGTGACACACCGCCTAATTAAATACCGGGCGATCACTCCTTTATTAAATTAAATCAAGGTGAACAGTTTGGTTCATTCTTAGCATCACTGTCGTAAAAAGAAATTTTCCAATTTAACACCCTAAATAATTAAGCTAAGTGTCAAAACCATATTTAAACATTACTTTCCAAATTTTAATTAAAGAAAAAGATTTATTTATTTTATTAACAAAATTTCAATAAATAAGATTCACACCACAATAAACCTGGAACATAATCCAATTAATTTAAAACATTCATCAACGAATGTCAACATGCGAGAAATAAAGTATCACATCCATCCTGAACAAAATCCCATAATAACAGTACTAGAAACAACTGAAATACAAATGTCCAAAAATAAAGAAATAATGGAAAGGGCTACACATGCCCATCTGAATGAAAATACTAAGAGTGGATCTGAATGAATGAAGTCGTCTAATCAAGAGACCTGCAACTCCCACCTAAGCTGCAACGCGTTCCTTCCAAGAGATCCAAAGCAAGACGCCCTTGTGGCTGGGCACCTGTAATACATACATATATATACACAAGATAGAGAGAGAGGAGAAACGGGTCAGAGCCCTATAGTGTGTATGATTTAAAATTAGTTTAGCAAGTATTTAAATTGATACAAGCCAATGCAACAACATATTAGTTCGTCACTCTCTTAAGAAATTCTCACCTCTCTTCTAATGTTCACGCTTATCGTTCTAAACTTCCCAACGGTTTATCTTAACATTTTATCATACTAACCTTCCAACTAATTTAGCTTATCTTAACTTACTCATAAGATTTCAAAATCGAACAATATCATTGCTTGAAAAGGGTATTTCCAATTTGTAGCACAACTCTTGTTTTAGCTTCGTTAATTTATAAAGTTTCCCACTGTCATATTATACTTTCACAGAACAAGTATTTACCATGAGTCATCAACCATGTCCTACTTATCAAATCACAGTAGGCCATTTCAATTTCACAATCTCATATATATTAACTAATCGTATAATATATATATTATAACAGCACCCACAATAAAACTATGGTGCGTGCATACTTCCACTATCCCAAACCCCATACCACTCATATCAAAGGGAATACAAATTCGAAATCACTCTCGAATTGTATTAACACATACACAAACAATATTGAGGCGAAGCATAGATTCCAAGTCTCTAAGAGGAAAGCACATACTCGCGTCTCTTAGGATCGTCTGAACTATCAATTCGATAGTCTGTACCAAGGATATCTATCTTCTAGGGTATAAGTCAATATCCCCCATAAAGGTCCTATCGAGATAAGACTTGTCCCAGCGCGGTAACCTCAAGGATAGCAAGTAGCGCGGTATGTTTTTCACATGTATATAATATATGTACACACAATCATATAAATATACCACTTTTATCATATTAATATAGGTTCCTCTCGTCATCCATAATTACAACATTTATCCCTAATTTCACATTATTAGTATTACGTATAAGGTTTCGTCTCTAACCTTAACTCGAAGGGTTTTTCTCACTTATTACGTGACACTTGTGGACTCTATCCTCCCAAGTAGACAATTCAGTAGGTAGACATTCAATTCACTATCGTAGCTATTTGACGTAATCTCTTACTTGAAATACGTAATTTCATCGTTCCAAATATAATTGTCCCAAAAGCACAATCCTCATATCATATGAAAGTTCCTAACACTTAATTATATGTCCTACTGGTCTTTCCTATCTCCCAAAACATTTTATTTAGAATGCCCAAGAATTATTTCACGATAAATTAATTTTACTAATTAAATAAGGGAATTAGGAGTCCGCCAGGAGGGGTCGATCAATCGATGTATGGGGCTCGATCGATCGAAGCTCTAGGCTCTATCGATCGATCAAGCAGGTATTTCGATTTCTACAGAAGTGAAGTTACGGATTCTACCATTTTTCTTCATCCAAATCCAGACTTTTCCATTACAATCGTCCCAAAAATCCTACTACTAACATTATATCATTATACCAGATGTTTTCAACGTAAAGCATGTGTATATCTAACATTAATCATGGATAATTAACCCAAAATCTCATCTAATCATCAAGAACCCTAGAATTTTCTTAATCAAGGTTCTAATCAATTTTTACCAGAATTTCCTTCTAATACATCATCAAAATTTCGTGGGTTATACATCTACATCATCAAAGATTTCCAGAATAAGGTTTTAGGTCTTTACTACATGCAAATTCCTATCAAAATTTGGGTTTTCTTTCATGGATTTCATTCCTAATCATTCCTAAACTAATATGGAAATTGCACCAATGAAATAATCAAGATAAAAACTTGCCTGGGATTTTCAGAGGTCTGGTTTCTGGCTAATTTTGGTGTGGTTGCGTTCTCCTCCTCGCGATCTACGCGTCGGTGGTGACGACGGTGCAAACGGGTGGTGTTTTGGCCTTGAATCGCCTTGAGAGATCTCTCCTCTCTTCTCCAATGGCCGTTCTAGAGTTCTGAATGTTCTAACCCTAAATCGCTAACCTCAACAGTTGATAAAGGTTGCTGAATTTCGTGAGTTTAATTACCCAATTATGTAAAATGACCAAAATGCCCTCCCGGGTCACTAATTAGGTCTATAAACGCCCCGAGACCCAAACTAAACCCCCGGGTACACTTTTCTGACTATATCGACCCTTTCGGACGCGTTGGCTCACTCAAAACGACCATACGAACAACTTATAAAATATTCACTTTTATTTATCAATAATTAGTCCCGACGCGACACGGGTGCGTCCCGACTAAAATTCCCAAAATTGTCATTTCATTCACTCGTGACATTTACTATAACCAATATCATAAATTACTTTACACATTAATAATATTCAAGAATTTCATATAATTACTAACTCTCGTCTCACGTTAATAATTATAACATAATTAATTTCCGGATTTTTATGAAATAATTCACTCACATTAAATTTAATAAATTCCCAAATTAATATATCATAAAAATATGGGGGATTACATACTTCCCCCCTAATAATGGAATTTCATCCCGAAATTCAGAAAATAAGTCATACCTGGTAAAAACAAATCTGGATATCTCTCGCGCATATCTGCCTCGCGCTCCCAAGTGGATTCCTCCACATTATGATGCTCCCACTGGACCCGCACAAGTGGAACTATAGTCCAGGATAGCCACCAGTCTCTCCTCGTAAGAGCTATCAGGCTGTAAGTCTATCTCATCTATCGCGATGTGAGTATGGGCCATGTCATCTCGAAGGTATCGTCTCAACGACGAGATGTGAAATACATCGTGGATGCGATGTAAATGCTCTGGCAGTCCCAATCTGTATGCAACTGGCCCAATCCTCTCAATGATGGGAAATGTTCCCACATACCTCGGAGCCAACTTTCCCTTCTTCCCGAACCTCATCACTCCTTTCATAGGAGATACATGCAGTAACACTTGGTCCCCCGCGTTAAACTCCCTGAAGAACCGTTTCGCATCGGCGTAGCTCTTTTGCCTGTCCTGGGCTACTCGAATGCGACTCCTGATCATTTCAATCCTCGCAGAGGTCTCCTGAATTACCTCTGGTCATAGCAACTTGTTATCCCCCACCTCAAGCCAGCAAGTCGGGGAACGACAAGGCCTTCCATAAAAAGCCTCAAATGGAGCCATGCCAATCGTGAACTGATAAGAGTTATTATAAGCAAACTCTACCAGTGGAAGATGTGGCTCCCAACCTCCTCCAAAATCAAGAACACACATGCGTAGCATATCCTCTAACATCTGATTTGTACGCTCTGTCTGTCCATCTGTCTGTGGGTGATAAGCTGAACTCAACCTCAACTCAGTACCCATAGCCTCCTGAAAGCTTTCCCAAAAACGCGACACGAAAATCTTGTCTCTATCTGACACAATATTCAAGGGCACCCCGTGTAATCTGACAATCTAAGCAATGAACAACTGAGCATACTAACCCGTGGTATAATCTGTTCGCACCGGTAGAAAATGAGCCACCTTGGTCAAACGGTCTACAATCACCCAGATAGAATCGTGGCCCCTCTGTGATGTAGGCAACCCTGTAATAAAATCCATGGAAATACTCTCCCACTTCCACGCGGGTACCTCCAATGGCTGAAGCAACCCTGACGGTTTCTGGTGGTCCACCTTAACTAGCTGGAAGGTAGAACACTTGGACACAAACTCAGCAATGTCCTTCTTCATCCCACTCCACCAGTATTATCGCCTCATATCCTGTTACATCTTATCGCCTCCCGGATGTACTGCAAATCGGGACCTATGAGAATGAGTTATCACTTCATGACGTAACTCTGCTCCTTCTGGAACCACCCATCTCCCATTAAACCGCAAACCTCCATCAAAACTAATAGAATAGGATTCAACACCCTTGGCTAGAAGTCGCACAATCTGTTCTTGGCAAAACTGGTCTGTGGTATGTGCCTGTATCACCCTCGTAACAATCTCGGGTGTGACTGAAATAACGGATATGAAAGAACGGGCTACTGTGTCCTGGTGACCCAACTCTTTCCACTTGGCTTTCCAGACGTCCGCTACATCCTCTACCGGTCTACGGCTCAACGCGTCAGCAACTACGTTGGCTTTCCCTGGATGATACTATATCTCGAACTAATAGTCTTTCATAAACTCTAACCACCTACGCTGACGCATATTCAGCTCTCGCTGAGTGTACAGGTACTGCAGTGACTTGTGGTCTGTGAACAAACGGAATTTCTCCCCCAATAGATAGTGTCTCCATATCCTCAATGCAAATACGACCGCTGCTAACTCCAGGTCGTGGGTGGGGTAATTCTTCTCATGCGGCTTAAGCTTGCGGGAAGCAAAAGCTATAGCCTTCTCCTCCTGCTGGAGTACTCCTCCAACTCCTCGTAAAGATGCATCAGTGTAAACTAGGTACTCCACACCCGATTTTGGTAAAGCAAGGACTGGTGATGAAGTAAGCTTGTCTTTCAGTTCGTCGAAAGCTAATTGGCAAGCATCATCCCAAACATACGGTACCCCTTTGTGAGTCAAATTCGTCAATGGACCCGCTATCTAGGAGAATCCCCGAATGAATCTCCTGTAGTATCCGACTAACCCCAAGAAACTACATACTTCTGTCGGTGTCGTGGGATGTCCCCACTCCCTCACTGCTGACACTTTACTCGGGTCAACTGCTATCCCCTGCTCAGAAACAACATGGCCCAAGAACTGTACTTCTCGCAACGAAAATCCACACTTCTCATACTTAGCATACAACTGATGCTCTCGTAGAGTCTGAAGAACCTGCCTCAAGTGCTCGGCATGCTCCTCCTCGGAATGGGAATATATCAAGATTTAATCTATGAAGACAATGAAAAACTGATCCAAGAACTCTCTGAACACTCGGTTCATTAAGTCCATGAACACGGCTGGAGCATTAGTGAGGCTGAATGGCATCACTCTGAACTCATAAGACTCATATCTCGTCAAGAAAGCAGTCTTTGAAACATCCTGCTCCCTAATACGTAGCTGATGGTACCCCGACCTTAGGTCTATCTTCGAAAAGAAAGTTGCTCCCCTCAGTTGGTCGAACAGATCATCGATTCGAGGCAACAGATACTTATTTCGTCTCGTGACCTTGTTCAACTCCCGGTAGTCCACACACAACCTCAGTGAACCATATCTCTTCTTTACAAACAAAACTGGAGCGCCCCAAGGTGAGGTACTCCTGCGAATGAAGCCCTAACCTAACAGTTGCTCTATCTGATCTCGTAGCTCTCGCATCTCTGCCGGAGCCATACGGTATGGTGTGCGTGCTATAGGTCTCGTATCTGGCAATAAGTCTATAACAAAGTCTATCTCGCTACTGGGGGGTAGGCCTGGTATCTCCTGAAACACATCGGAATACTCCCTAACAACAGGTATCGAATCAAAAGGAATCATGACCTCCTTAGAGGTATCCTCCTCTATGTAATACAAATGAGCGGTTGAGCCTCCCTCTGGGCGAGGCATCGCCACTACAAACATAATTTGCCCCGGAATGGCAAAAATAATGCTCCCACCGAAGCAATCAATCATGGCTCTATAAGCTGCGAGCCAATCCATACCGATAATCACATCGTGCTCATGCATGTCTAAAACTAACATGTCTGCAGGTAATACCAGACTACCGATCTCTACCCCCACTCCTCGGCATATAAAGAAAATAAGTGACCCACTCCCCAATGGTGAGTCTACACATGTCACTGTGCTCTCTGCTATGGCTAACAACCCTAAGGCCTTCGTAAAATGCGTAGCTATAAAACAATGTGTCGCCCCCGTATCAAACAAAACCTGACCCATAGTACCATGGATAGGAAACATACCCTCAATCGCGGGTGGTGCTTATGGAGCTGCTGCCTGGTGGATGTTATAGACACGTCCATACTGTAATTACCCCTGCTGCACTGGAGCTGCTGGAATGGCTGGTAGGGCTGGAACCTGGGCTGGAGCTGGGAGGGCAGGTGGAAAAAGTGGCCTCTGTGGCTCATTACGGGCTCCCTGCTGCTGTGGGACCCTATCGCCCTCTGGGCAATCCTGACGCCTATGGCCATGTTTACCGCACTCAAAGCATCGGCCTTTGAAGTTACCTCCCCTCTGTCCCTGCTGACAACGACCCTGCTGGCCGTTACCTCCACGTTATTGGCCCTTTTGGCCCTGATGTGTACGCTGCTGGCCCTGCTGCTGGCCCTGCTGTCGGTGTTGGCCCTGCTGATTAGGCTGGCCCTGCTGGCCCTGCCTATAGCCCCCATATCCCTGCCTAGAATCACCTGAATAGAATCGCTTAGTAGGGTCCCCTGATGGGAACTCTGCTCGTGCTGACGAGTCTGTCCATGAGATGGTGCCCTACTAGCACCGTTTCCCCCGGTCCGGCCCTGCTGGCTGGACTCTCCTACTCTCTTGCTTCCCTGAAGATGGAAGCAGTGATCTTGACAATGTAGTAAAGTTGCATTGAGTACATCAGTGAAAGTACTCAGTGATAGATTCCCAATAAGGTGCTGACGGATCCTCCAAGCTAACCCGTCGACAAACAACATAATCCTCTTTCCCTCAGTAGGTGCCTCATCTGGCACAATGGTGAGAAGTCTCGTGAACTCCTCCTCATACTCGGCTACAGTAAGACTCTCCTGTTTTAGATTCAGTAATTTCCGTCTCATCTCAGTCTGCACGGCGGGTGGAAAATACTTATGGTCAAACCGCTCCCAGAACATCTGAATAGGGATCGTGTCCCTCTCCTCCAAAGTGGTAGTGGACTCCCACCACTGTAATGCGGCTCCCACTAGCTTAAAGGAAGCCAATAACTGCTTTTGCACGTGAGTGCACTCATACATATGGAGATGCCGCTGGATGTCTTTCTTCCATTGGCTAACTGTGACAATATCGGAGCTACCAGAAAACTCAGGGGGATGTGCTTTCTGAAAAGCATCCCGAACCCTCTCCCATGCAGATGGAAGTTGTGCTGGTACTGGCGCCGCTGCCTGAACCTGGGGTGGAGCCTGCTGAATCACCGCTATCGCGGCATTCACCGCCTGAGCAACTATGGCGGCTACTTCATTTTCATTCATTGTGCCTGGTGCCGGAGCTGCTGGTTGCTCGGCCTGGGCACGCCTATCTTTCGGAGCACGTCTCGGAGGCATCTGAAACATGAAAAAGTTTATTAGTTTACAGTTATCATCAAATTTCAAATTGCTGAAGACTTAAACGCAAAAGCAAGAATACAACAATCCTAAAAATAGGGCTCTATATCAAAAACGTTAAGCTGAAAGCGAAATAAGCCGTACAGATCCTATGGACACTAGAACCTGATGCTCTGATACCACCTGTGACACCCCGTCTAATTAAATACCGGGCGATCACTCCTTTATTAAATTAAATCAAGGTGAACAGTTTGGTTTATTCTTAGCATCACTGCCGTAAAAAGAAATTTTCCAATTTAACACCCTAAATAATTAAGCTAAGTGTCAAAACCATATTTAAACATTACTTTCCAAATTTTAATTAAAGAAAAAGATTTATTTATTTTATTAACAAAATTTCAATAAATAAGATTCACACCACAATAAACCTGGAACATAATCCAATTAATTTAAAACATTCATCAACGAATGTCAAAATGCGAGAAATAAAGTATCACATCCATCCTGAACAAAATTCCATAATAACAGTACTAGAAATAATTGAAATACAAATGTCCCAAAACAAAGAAATAATGGAAAGGGCTACACATGCCCATCTGAATGAAAATACTAAGAGTGGATCTGAATGAACGAAGTCGTCTAATCAAGAGACCTGCAACTCCCACCTAAGCTGCAGCGCGTTCCTTCCAAGAGATCCTAAGCAAGACGCCCCTGTGGCTGGGCACCTGTAATACATACATATATATACACAAGATAGAGAGAGAGGAGAAACGGGTCAGAGCCCTATAGTGTGTATGATTTAAAATTAGTTTAGCAAGTATTTAAATTGATACAAGCCAATGCAACAACATATTAGTTCGTCACTCTCTTGAGAAATTCTCACCTCTCTTCTAATGTTCACGCCTATCGTTCTAAACTTCCCAACGGTTTATCTTAACATTTTATCATACTAACCTTCCAACTAATTTAGCTTATCTTAACTTACTCATAAGATTTCAAAATCGAACAATATCATTGCTTGAAAAGGGTATTTCCAATTTGTAGCACAACTCTTGTTTTAGCTTCGTTAATTTATAAAGTTTCCCACTGTCATATTATACTTTCACAGAACAAGTATTTACCATGAGTCATCAACCATGTCCTACTTATCAAATCACAGTAGGCCATTTCAATTTCACAATCTCATATATATCAACTAATCGTATAATATATATATTATAACAGTACCCACAATAAAACTATGGTGCGTGCATACTTCCACTATCCCAAACCCCATACCACTCATATCAAGGGGAATACAAATTCGAAATCACTCTCGAATTGTATTAACACATACACAAACAATATTGAGGCGAAGCATAGATTCCATGTCTCTAAGGGGAAAGCACATACTCGCATCTCTTAGGACCGTCTGAACTATCAATTCGATAGCCTGTACCAAGGATATCTATCTTCTAGGGTAAAAGTCAATATCCCCCATAAAGGTCCCATCGAGATAAGACTTGTCACAGCGCGGTAACCTCAAGGATAACAAGTAGCGCGGTATGTTTTTCACATGTATATAATATATGTACACATAATTATATAAATATACCACTTTTATAATATTAATATAGGTTCCTCTCGTCATCCACAATTACAACATTTATCCCTAATTTCACATTATTAGTATTACGTATAAGGTTTCGTCTCTAACCTTAACTCGAAGGGTTTTTCTCACTTATTACGTGACACTTGTGGACTCTATCCTCCTAAGTAGACAATTCAGTAGGTAGACATTCAATTCACTATTGTTGCTATTTGACGTAATCTCTCACTTGAAATACGTAATTTCATCCTTCCTAATATAATTGTCCCAAAAGCACAATCCTCATCTCATATTAAAGTTCCCAACACTTAATCATATGTCCTACTTGTCTTTCCTATCTCCCAAAACATTTTATTTAGAATGCCCAAGAATTATTTCACGATAAATTAATTTTACTAATTAAATAAGGGAATTAGGAGTCCGCTAGGAGGGGTCGATCGATTGATGTCTGGGGCTCGATCGATCGAACCTTCGATCGATCGAAGCTCTAGGCTCGATCGATCGATCAAGCAGGTATTTCGATTTCTGCAGAAGTGCAGTTACGGGTTCTACCATTTTTCTTCATCCAAATCCATATTTTTCCATTCCAATCGTCCCAAAAATCCTACTACTAACATTATATCATTATACCACATGTTTTCAATGTAAAGCATATGTATATCTAACATTAATCATGGATAATTAACCCAAAATCTCATCTAATCATCAAGAACCCTAGAATTTTATTAATCAAGGTTCTAATGAATTTTTACAGGAATTTCCTTCTAATACATCATCAAAATTTCGTGGGTTATACATCTACATCATCAAAGATTTCTAGAATAAGGTTTTAGGTCTTTACTACATGCAAATTCCTATCAAAATTTGGGTTTTCTTTCATGGATTTCATTCATAATCATTCCTAAACTAATATGGAAATTTCACCAAAGAAATAAGAAAGATAAACAGTTGCCTGGGATTTTCAGAGGTCTGGTTTCCGGCTAATTTTGGTGTGGTTGCGTTCTCCTCCTCGCGATCTACGCGTTGGTGGTGACGGCAGTGCAAACGGGTGGTGTTTTGGCCTTGAATCGCCTTGAGAGCTCTCTCCTCTCTTCTCCAATGGCCGTTCTAGGGTTCTGAATGTTCTAACCCTAAATGTCTAACCTAAACAGCTGATAAAGGTTGCTGAAATTCGTGGGTTTAATTACCCAATTATGTAAAATGACCAAAATGCCCTCCCGGGTCACTAATTAGGTCTATAAACGCCCCGAGACCCAAACTAAACCCCCGGATACACTTTTCTGACTATCTCGACCCTTCCGGACGCGTTGGCGCACTCAAAACGACCATACGAACAACTTATAAAATATTCACTTTTATTTATCAATAATTAGTCCCGACGTGACACGGGCGCGTCCCGACTAAAATTTCTAAAATTGTCATTTCATTCACTCGTGACATTTACTATAACCAATATCATAAATTACTTTACACATTAGTAATATTCAAAAATTTCATATAATTACTAACTCTCGTCTCACGTTAATAATTATAACATAATTAATTTCCGGATTTTTATTAAATAATTCACTCACATTAAATTTAATAAATTTCCAAATTAATATATCATAAAAATACGGGGTATTACACAATGTACCCGAGGAACATTCCTTCTCGTACTCCAAATATGGACTTCATCGGGTTCAACTTCATTTTGTATTTATCCAGTTGATCAAAGGTCTAACCTAAGTCAACTAGATGATCGGCAGCTTTCTTGCTTTTTGTGAGCATGTCATCGACATAGACTTCCATGTTGCAAATGATTTGTTCGTCAAAGACCTTGTTCATCATCCGCTCGTATGTCTCACCTGCACTTTTCAAACCAAAAGGCATAACATTATAACAATAAGTTCCCCTATGGGTAATGAAAGATGTACTTTCCCTGTCTTCAGGTTTCATTTTGATCTGATTGTATCCAGAGTAAGCATCCATGAAGCTGAGCAGCTCATGCCCCGAGGTAGCATCCACTAGTTAGTCAATTTTGGGCAATGGAAAGTGATCCTTTGGGCATGCCTTGTTGAGATCAGTGAAATCAACACACATTCTCCATTTGTAGTTTTTCTTCTTTACCATAACCACATTTGCTAACCAATATGGATATTTAACATCTTCAATGAATTGCACTTTCTGGTGTTTCTCGACCTCCTCTTGTATAGCTTGATTCTTCTCGGGACTAAATACTCTTCTTCTCTGCTTTATAGGCTTGATCTCCTTATTCACATTAAGCTCATGACATAAGAAGTTTGGATCTATCCCTGGCATGTCTTCATGACTCCATGCAAAAGTTTTCTTTCTATTTCTCAAGAAAATTATCAACTCCTGTTTTATTGAAGCATCCAACGACAAACCTATTTGAGTTGTTCGTTCAGGGTGCTCGTCGTCCAGAATGACATTTTTCGTAGCTTCCACCACCTGACCTTTTACAAGTTGAGATTCATCTCTAGGATCCAGTGTTTTAATTTCTATACCTTCATCCATTTAATAGGTAGTAGTCTTTTTCCTTGATTCCTCAAGTTCCTCTTGCTCGGCAGATGAATAATAGCATTCCCAAGCTACTTTTTAATCACCTTTCACAACTCCTACTCCAAAGTTTGTGGGGAATTTTAAACACTGATGTACTGTAGATGGGACAGCTTCGAACTTCTTCAAAACAACTCTTCCCATGATGATGTTGTAAGCTGACTGCACATTCTTATCCATCACAAAGAAGCGTATTCTTTCTGTTCAACAAGATCGCCATGTACCAATGAATATATCCAACATGATCGTCCCAAGTGGAAAAACTTTCTCGCCAGCAAAACCAAGAAGTGGTCTGTGATAAGGCTCTAATTGAGATAATTTTAAATTTAAACTGTCAAAGCACGAGTAGAACATGATGTCTGCCGAGCTACCATTGTCTACCAGAACTCTGAAAATCATCACTTCTTTCATTCTCATTTTGATCACCAAAGGGTCATCATGAGGGTATAGGATACCTGTGAGGTCGTTTGTTAAAAAACCAATGACCAGCTTTTCTTTGTTTACCTTTCTCGGGCGATCCTCCTCATCCAAATTTATCCGTTGAATGTATGAACAAGCTTGAGCCTCACAGAGGTAAGCTTTTCTTTCTACAGTAAGATCTCCTCCTCTTGCATCTCCACCTGTAATAACATTACAATCAAATGACCCAAAGCGTATTGAAAATACCTCACGTTCCGGTTTCCTTGGACTTTTGGGAAGATCGTGGTCATCTTCGTTATCATCTTCATGATCTCTTTTTTTATTTTCTTCTGCCCGACGAGGAGATCTAGACCTCTCTCTCGTTCGGTCTTCATTTCCTCTCTCATTTCTACGATCAACATACTTTGACAATTTTCCTCTTCTAATGAGCATTTCAATCTCATTCTGGAGGGCTATGCAGTTTTTAGTCATATGGCCATGATCTTTGTGAAACTCACAATATTTATCTCTATTCCTTCTGTCAGAATTTGCCTTCATTTTCTTTGGCCACTTTATCTCCTCGTTATTCTTGATTTCTTCCAAGACATGATTGATGCCCATCTTCAAAGGAGTATAATTATCAAACTTCTTCAGGACATACCATGACGACTTATTATTTTTGGAGTGCTTATCACCACCATTGCCCTTATGCTCTTTCTTCTTAGCTTTTTCGACTTCCACCTTGGTTTCTTTATCCATATTCTTCTTTGCAGCCATAGCCTCCTCGGCATTCATAATTTTGGCCGCTTTTGCCATTAACTCTGACATATTTGTAGGTGGATCTTTAGCCAAAGTGTAATACAACTTGTTGGGCAACAACCCACTCATCAAGGCGGTGATTGCTATCTTCTCTTCATAATCTATGACTTCCAACTTCTCGTTATTGAAACGAATTATGTAATCTCTAGTACTCTCACCAGATTTTTGTCTAACTCTTAACAAATGTGCTACTCGTTTTACTGGCTTTGCTCAAAAACAGAAATTGCCAATGAACAACTCGACCAATTGAAAAAAAGTTGAAATCTTACCTCGAGGAAGATTATTGTACCATATCTGGGCAGATCCAGTAAGAGTTCCCGAGAAGGCTCTCCATCTCATCTCGTCGGGGACAGCATAGATGTCAGCGGCAGCTTGATATTGTTCTATGTGAAGAACATGATCTGTCTTTCCATCATATTTAGGGGTCACCACAGGTGCTTTGAACTTTGACGGTGTGGGAAAATCCATAATGGCTTGGACAAAAGGTGTCTCTTGAATAAAATTTCGTTGTAATGGGTTTTTCGCCTTAGCCATTTCTCCCAACCTATCCTCCAGTCGCTGAATGGAGCCTTTCCACGCATCGTTTCCTTCCTCGGGCCTATTGGTTCGAGCAATTGATCGAGATGATGTGGCCTCTTGAGATCTATCTTGACGAGCAGCTGGTCGTGATTGGGTTGATCCTTCTCTTAGATCTGATAATTGTCGAAAACTCCTCGACATGGTCTTAGGTGGACTTTTATTCTTCCTAGGGCCTAATCGATTGAAAGGAGACACCCTGCTCAATATTTTCAAGGCACTAGTCCTCTGTGGAGAGAGAGTGATACGTTGCTCAGTATTTGTGGCCCGTATTGATGAAGTTCGCCCATTATTTTTTTATTTTTTTTTTCAAGTTTTTTTTCTAAAAAATGACGGGTTATTATGGACTGGGTTTTATCACGGGGACAAATTTATTACCGTGCCCTCGGGCACGGGTATCCGCTAGTATATATATATATATATATATATATATATATATATATATATATATATATATATATATATATATATATATATTGGTGATCGAGGTAGGATTTCGAGCCAATAATCCATAAAACGTGATACAGGCAGGTGATTTTATAGTATGTGTTTATAGTATACATTGTGTTCAAAATATATATATATACATAAAGTGTTCTTAATTCTCTCTTGGGGTCTATGATTATTCGGACCAAATCGAAGATGAATAATATTGCGTCGATGATAATCCTGAACTAATAAGAATACTGGTGAAAAGATCCCTCACCATGGCTTACAAACAATGAAAGCAATGAAAGTTAAAAATAAAACTTCCTATGGTAAGGAATTTGAAGTTGTAAGGTAACAAATTTCCAATTGAGTCCATGTATTGTGTTGGCTCAATTCTGGACAAAAACATTTATTCATAGGATAGTATGTCATTGTAATACTCTCAAGCCTATGAAGTGTTTGTTGAAGACGTAGCGGCAAAGAATATAAAGCTTCATCAAATATGCCGGTTTGCGTGCCTCGTTTCTACATCATCAACTATGGTTCCATGCTCCCAAGGTATGAATGCAATTATATTTATATAGGAGCTTGGAACAATGTTTATTGGGTGTTAGGTTTAATAAAAACTGTGTTTTACTTTCAGAAAAATTTGATTAGAATTTTAAATTAAAGTATATAAAGTTTCTGGGCCAAAATCGAATTTTATAAAAATTCTGGAAGTCGTTCGAAATGTCGTTCGAACGAGTTTTTCGTTCGAACCAGGTTTCGTTCGAACGAGGTTGCCAACGAGTCTAAACTGGTCTGTCGTTCGAACAAGATTGTTCGTTCTAACGAGATTTCCAACGAGATTCTAACGAAGTCCATACTGGTGCGTCGTTAGAAGTCTCGTTCGAACGAGAGCTCGTTCGAACGAAATGTCGTTCGAATGAACTGTTTGGCGGGAACAGTTTTTGGCAGTTTTTAACCCACTTTCCCACTTGTTTCTTAACTGATTTTTCAGACTTTATGAAGGACGGGAATCACATTTTCCGTCTTAACTTTTCCATTCCATTTTCATCTCTTAGAGAGAGTTTGAGGGCAAATTGTTTTAAGGAAAATGCTCATGTTTTGAGTGCAAATTTTCAAGAGAAAATATTTTATCACTCTAGTTTTACACCCATATAGTTTATCCAAGTTCTTAAATACATATCAAATTGCTTGGAGTTTGGCACCGGTTTATCTCTGCCGAATTCAAGAAGAGAAGTTTTGGTTTGCTTCTACATCCATCAAAGAAGAAGACGTTTTTGTTGCGATTCTACCCACTTAGAGAAAGGTTCCTTGCTCGGGTGACGTTGACCATAGAAAGTCCCATCGGTGGATTCCGAGATCACGGTGGAGCTCCGTGGTTGTCCGCTAGGAAGAGGTGTCTACAAGAAGGAGCGTCGAGGCTTGAGAGGGATCGAGTCAGTCGTTGTAAGTCTGTCTGTCTTGTACTTGTAATTCCGTATCTAGTGGATTTGTGGCCAGGGCCGTCCGAGGTTTTTTTTCCCGTCTTGGGTTTTTCTTCGTACATCGTGGCGTAGTGTGATATTGTTTATTTTATCTTGCACCATAATTTAGAACGCATGCTAGGAAAATTCAAGATAAAATTTGGTTTAAATTATCACACTCATTTAATTTGTTGCCAAATTAAATATTGGGTAAAGTTTGTTTAATTCAAGTCATTTGCTAAAATTTGATTTGGCCTAACTTTGGAATATTGATAAATATGACGTAGGCAAATTCTAGGGCTTGGATTAATAAATTGATTTAAGTGAATATATTAATTGATTAATTTGACGTCACTTGGTGTAGTTTTAATTTGTTTAAAGAAATTAAAGCTTGTTGTTTTTAAAGTTGAACCATCCCAACGCTTCCGCATCAAACTAAGTTTAACCGGAAATATTCGCGACTACAAACTGGTATCAGAGACGGAGCGCTAAGTTATCGCGTTAAAGATCCGTTTTTCGGCTTTCTGTATTTCTTTACCTTTTTAGGTGGTTCAATTTTTATCACTCTCAATTTTTGTTTTATATCTCTCGATGGGACGTCTTAATGAAAATTTGTCCAATTTAAATGAAAATGAAATTTTTGATTTTCGAGAGGAATTAAATGGGCTTAACAAATGTAACGAAAATTTAAAGGAATTAAATTTGAGATTTGTAAAAAGAATTAAATTTCTTGAAAATGAAAATTCTTGTTTTAAAGCTCACATTGAGTCTTTGCAAATCTCCTTTTCTCAAAAAGATATTTTTCGTAAAAAGCTCATGGACTTACATTCAAATTTTGATATTTTAGAAAAGTCCAAGAAAGAGAGTGAAAATCGTGAAAAGACTCTTAGGGACATGTTTGCTCATATTGAGGAAGAGCGTTTTAACCTTCTAGGAATTATTGAAAATTTAAAGAAGGAGTCCCATCATTTTGAGGAGTCTAATTTATTACTTGAGTCCGAAATTTTGAAATTGAAAAACAATTTACAAGACTCTAGTTGTAGTTAAAATGGTTCTAGCATATGTTGTTCAAATTCTTCCATTGATAAAGCTAAAACCATAGTTTGTTTTAGAGGGTCAACTTTGTCCAAGGTCTTTAAAAAGGGTCACACCTTAGGTAACATTCCTCGTGTTTACACATGCTTGCATTGTGCTAGGAAAGGTCACCTTAGGTCATATTGTTTTGATCTTAAAAGAAGTCCAAGGAAATATTTATCTAGAATCTCATTATTTCCTAATCCCCATCATTTTAAATATAAATCTATATGGGTTAGGAAATCACTTTTAAATGCGCTAGATACAAGATTTGTTGATTCTCATTTACTATCACATGAAACCTCCCTTGCTAAATTTAAAGGTTGAATGTGTTAGTGGTTTATGCATACTCTAGCTTTTTGTGCTTCATATTATATATCATTGCTAGATGTATGCATGTTTAGTCATTTTCTAGTCATTGCCTTATTTCATATCACATGCTAGAAATTATGACTTGTTTATCTTTTTGTATTATCCTTTTTTTGTTTGAATTAATTGAAAAATATAAAAAGATTTTTGTTTATCATTTTTGTTTTGTTTATTTCATTTAATCTTAATGAAAAATACAAATGATTTTGTTTATCCTTTTGAGTATATATATTTATTTTTGGTGAAAAATGTCAAAAACTCAAAAAGAGTTTTTTGTGTGTATTTTTGTTTGACACACTTTATGTGGCATATATTTGTGTTTGAATCCCATCTTTTACGCTCCCACGTGGCTAGAACTTTTGGTTTAGATTTTCAATCCTTAAAATGTTCTTTACCATGTTTTATATGGAGTAGTTGGATTTAGCATTGTTTAAATGGATTCTATTTTTATATGCCTCTATTCACACATGCACGAGTTTTTTTGAAATTTTAACTTCATATGTATATTTGAGCTATGTGAGATGTTCTCCTACCAATCTTGTCATCTACATATTTGTGACTTAGGAGGACTAGTGCATGTCAAAATCCGTTGCATGTGAGATTTGTGTGAAAAATGAAAACATGATAAATAAAATGTGCACGGGGGAAGGGCTCCGAAAGGACTGAGTGACCCTTTGCGATAGTAAGCCACCGTTTATTGGATCTAAAAGAAATACGTGAGCCAAAGGCCTAAAAACAGAATATTTGGCATTAAAAAGAAAACAATTGCCAAGGCCTATGTTTGTTTGATATATTCATTCAAAAGCAAAAGAATATATATGCTTATTGAGGGAGAATTGGATGGTATATCAACGGTTTGCACAATGTCCGTTTATTCTAGTTGCGTATTTCATGTCTTGACTCTATTGGTTTGTAGAATCATCAATATGCTAGGCTTGTATGCATTGTGTATGTTTGTTCATTGAGTTCAATCTATATTGTCACATGAGGTTATATTTCAATGTGATGAAGTTTGCAATCAAATGAGAACTCCGTGAACGTTTATTAAGTGTTTGGGTCTAAATTTAATTGTTGCTAGTTCACACCCCTACACTTCCGTTTCCATATGACATATTTTTGCCATACGAGTGTGAAAGACTCCTATTTTATTTTGTGTGTGTCATGTGTGCGTTAATATCTATACATATGTGCGTGTGCATTATTGATATATCTCCAGTACATATATATATATATATATATATATATGATATTTTGTTTTGTCTTTGCCTTGCTTTTGTTGCCCATATGCTTTCATGTCTTATCTCCTTAAGCTTCAACGTGTTTATTAGTTCTTTATCCTTTGCCTATTCCTGAACAAAAAGGGGGAGAAATGATGGGGGGGAAATGGTATATAATCCTATTATTATCGTATCTTAGTTTGGGGGAGATTTATCTTAGGGGGAGACGTCTTTCTAAGTAGGTCATGTGTTTGATAAAGGGGTGAATTAATTTAGGGGGAGTAATTAATTAAATTGAATTTAATTATTTTTTATATTCCCTATGCATTTGATGAGTTTGCTTAAGTGTGCAGGTATTCTACTAAAGCGACATCTTTAAAAGGCAAAGTGTTTAATCCTTGGATTGAGTCAAGATTGGGTGGGTTATGTTATGTTTTGAGTCTAGTAGAGCTTGACGATCCTTTAGGATTTTTTGTTTTGGTTTTTGTCCCGGAATAGCCAAAGGGGGAGATTTGTAAGGACACAAATTTCCAATTGAGTCCATGTATTGTGTTGGCTCAATTCCGGACAAAAACATTTATTCATAGGATAGTATGTCATTGTAATACTCTCAAGCCTATGAAGTGTTTATTGAAGACGTAGCGGCAAAGAATATAAAGCTTCATCAAATATGCCGATTTGCGTGCCTCGTTTCTACGTCATCAACTATAGTTCCATGCTCCCAAGGTATGAATGCAATTATATTTATATAGGACCTTGGAACAATGTTTATTGGATGTTAGGTTTAATAAAAACTGTGTTTTACTTTTAGAAAAATTTAATTAGAACTTTAAATTAAAGTATATAAAGTTTCTGGACCAAAATCGAATTTTATAAAAATTCTGGAAGTCGTTCGAAATGTCGTTTGAACGAGTTTTTCATTCGAACCAGGTTTCGTTCGAACGAGGTTGCCAACGAGTCTAAAATGGTCCATCCTTCGAAATGTCGTTCGAACGAGATTGTTCGCTCTAACGAGATTTTCAACGAGATTCTAACGAAGTCCATACTGGTGCGTCGTTATAAGTCTCGTTCGAACGAGAGCTCGTTCGAACGAAATGTCGTTCGAACGAACTGTTAGGCGGGAACAGTTTTTGGCAGTTTTTAACCCACTTTCCCACTTGTTTCTTAACTGATTTTTTCAGACTTTATGAAGGACGGGAATCACATTTTCCATCTTAACTTTTCCATTCCATTTTCATCTCTTAGAGAGAGTTTGAGGGCAAATTGTTTTAAGGAAAATGTTCATGTTTTGAGTGCAAATTTTCAAGAGAAAATATTTTATCACTCTAGTTTTACACCCATATAGTTTATCCAAGTTCTTATATACATATCAAATTGCTTGGAGTTTGGCACCGGTTTATCTCTACCTAATTCAAGAAGAGAAGTTTTGGTTTGCTTCTACATCCATCAAAGAAGAAGACGTTTTTGTTGCGATTCTACCCACTTAGAGAAAGGTTCCTTGCTCGGGTGACGTTGACCATAGAAAGTCCCATCGGTGGATTCCGAGATCACGGTGGAGCTCAGTGGTTATCTGCTAGGAAGAGGTGTCTACAAGAAGGAGCAGCGAGGCTTGAGAGGGATCGAGTCATTCGTTGTAAGTCTATTTGTCTTGTACTTGTAATTTCGTATCTAGTGGACTTGTGGCTAGGGTCGTCCGATATTTTTTTCCCGTCTTGGGTTTTTCTTCGTACATCGTGGAGTAGTGTGATATTGTTTATTTTATCTTGCACCATAATTTAGAACGCATGCTAGGAAAATTCAAGATAAAATTTGGTTTAAATTATCACTCATTTAATTTGTTGCCAAATTAAATATTGGGTAAACTTTGTTTAATTCAAGTCATTTGCTAAAATTTGATTTGGCCTAACTTTGGAATATTGATAAATATGACGTAGGAAAATTCTAGGACTTGGATTAATAAATTGATTTAAGTGAATATATTAATTGATTAATTTGACATCACTTGGTGTAGTTTTAATTTGTTTAAAGAAATTAAAACTTGTTGTTTTTAAAGTTGAACCATCCCAACGCTTCCGCATCAAACTAAGTTTAACAGGAAATATTCGCGACTACAGAAGTTGATCTAATATTAAAATGCCTTTGAATTGCTTGGGAAGAAGAGCAATATTATGAGACATTAAAGATTTATTATGTATGCTACCAATCTTAGACAAGAAATATGCTGCCATGTTTGCCTCTCTATCAACATGAATAAAGCTACACTTGTATTTAGAACTTAAGGTGAGAATTTGATCCACCTGCCATTGAATCTTCCATGGACATAAAGTTTTCTTGTGAAGGGCCTCAATCAAAATTTTGGAGTCTGACTCAATGATAATATCATAATCTTTGAGATCTTGACAGAGTGTAACTCCTCGAAGAACTGCATCTACTTCATCTTCTAAACTTGATTTCATTCCTAACTCTTTGTAGAAGAACCAAAGCAATTCACCTCTATGATTTATCAAGACCCCTCCATAACCACTTTTACCAGGATTACCCAAAGAACTCCCATTAACATTAAGCTTCAAGGTACCTTTAGGAGGAAGAGACCAGTGAACTGGAACAATTTGGGCCTTAGTCATTTTTGGACCTGAATAGAGCATCGAAAAACTTTTTTGAATACTATTAATAATTTTGGGAAAGAACATGGAAGATTTTTCAAATTTAGCCCAATTTTTGTTAATCCATATATGCCAAAAAATAAGAATGGGGATGAATTTGAACAACGAATTATCAGAAGAAGAGGAACAAAGCCACCAAGCTACAAATCTTTGCCTTAAAGATCCATTAGGACTCAGAACTCCATGCTTAGCACCAAAGAAATCCCAAATTTTACCCTCTATATCAGTAGAGGAGAATAAATGCTCCTTGTTGTCTATATAACAGACACATTTAGAAGGGCCTCTAACTCCAATAGGCTTGATTTTACCATCAGTTAGAGCAGATATCAAAGGATTTTACAAGCTAGAACTGACATCTTAGGAGGAATAGAAGAATCCCAAATGAATTGAGTTGACCTAAGGATAAGAGAGTGAGACCTTGAAATGTTTCAGGCGGTTGAAAAAGAAATCTTGCCTGAGTTAGAAGCTATCCAAACTAAACAATATTTACCCAAATTCCAAATTTTATTTTGAGTAATTTCTTGGATGAGGTTCAAGGGGAAAAAAATTTAAGTCTGTCCAGATCCCAACTTCTATCAACCAACCAAAAGTCTATAATTTTAGAATTCTTGGGAATGTTGAATTCTTCACCAATAGGGCCTGATTTCAACCAATTGTCTCAATAAAAGTCAATGTAACATAAGTTTATTCTCCATTTCATATGCTCCTCAGCCTCTGATCTAACTTTGCACATTTTACCCCAAGTGTTGGAAAAAGTTTTAGGTCTGACAACACTAGGGTGATCATTCCTACAATATTTTTCCTTTAAGAAATGAGCCCATAAAGAGTTACCAGACCTGAACTTCCACCATAACTTAATGGAAATAGATCTACTGATATCTTTAAGATTCCTAACCACTAAACCACCTTCTCTGGTTAGCATAGAGATAATATTCCTTCTGCGCCAGTGATGTCTTGAAGTACCATCATAAGAGCCCCAAAAGAACCATCCAAATAGAGCTTCTAATTTCTGAAGAATTTTCTTGGGAGGACTAAAAGCAACTATAATGTGAATTAGGATTGTGGTAAGAACATTTTTTAAGGAGAACAAGCTTTCCACCCAATGAAAGATGTCTAGATTTCCATCCACAGAGAGCCATTCTGACTTTTTGAATAAGAAATTCAAAGTGAGCAATCTTCTTTCAACCTGTAAATAAAGAACATCCCAAATATAATATAGGATGAGATTTGTTAGTAAAACCAATATTCCTTTTGATTTTATTAAAAGCAGCAGAGCTAAGATTTTTGGATAGGAACATTTGAGATTTTGAGATATTGTTTTTTTGGCCAACTACTATTTCATATTCTTTTATAATCATCATAATGGAGTTTAAATCCTTGGAAGTCCATTTATAAAATATGATGACATCATCTGCATATGCAAGATGATTGAATTTAGGACATCCCAATTGAATCTTATATCCATAAATATTGGGAAGAAGGAATTTAAATTCCTAGAGAAAGGCTTTGCCATAATGATGAATATGCTAGGGTATAGGGGATCACCCTGCCTAAAGCCTCTAGAAGCAGAGAAGAAACCACAATAAGATCAATTAATGATGACTGAAAACCAACAATTTGAAATAAGCCTCCATATCAAATCAATCGAAGTTTTAGAGAAACCAAACCTCCTCATAAGATGAATAAAAAAAATCCAAGATACCCTATCATATGCTTTTGCCAAGTCCAGCTTTAGGACTACATTTCCTCCAAAATTCTTGGAGTGAATCATGGAAACCATCTCTTGAGCTAACATCGCATTTTCCAATATATCTCTACCCATAATAAACCCACTTTGGTTTGGAGAAATGATATTAAGCAAGATATTACTTAACCTATTCGTGAGAATATTTGAGATAATTTTGAGATAATGCCGGACCAATATACATATGTATGACCTTTACATTGGGGTCAAGGGATATCCGGACCAATGTAAATGACATGATTATGGGGGTCGATGATTTGTCGGACTAATAAATGCTTATAGTATATATTGTGTGTGAAATATATACTTCATGATATTCTACTCATGTGCGAAAGTAGACTTGTAGATAATATATATAAAAGAAATAAGGAGGAAGGGTGTTTTCATTGTTCAACAAGTTTATAACACATTTCATGGTGAGGATGAATGACAACAAGGCAATAATGGATGGTTGGGATAGATTTGATGAAAAAGGGTTCACAATATTCAAAGGAATCTTTTAAAACATTTTGGTCTGCTACACACTATACAACCATGCTTGCTCCTTTACTCCTTACTTTCTCAGACCTCGAGCCATGTGAACAAATAATATTTGTTCTCTGCCCCTGTTTAGTTTATACTCGCCTAGACCTATATTCATTTAATTCAAATGCATCTCTCACCCACCCTACACTTTAAGTTCAACCCTTTATTATGTTCTCTCTCTTGAAGTCTCAAATATTCTTTGAAACCTTTCTCTCTCTCACTTTGAACGTAGTTGCCTTTCTTCTAAACTACCAGCCAGAGGTGAAGGTGAGGGACCTTAATCAAAGCTTGCTTTCATAACCATTTTCATCCTCAAGGTGGGGGCTATGGGTTTGTGCATCCGTAGCAGCAGGTGTAAGGGAATGGGCACTGCTAGGTAGACAGTGCGTGTGGGGAGTTATCTCGATTTGAAAGTGGTGGAGGAAGTAGCAGGTGTGATCAGTTCAGTGGGTTGGGAAGCAGGGGTTGTTGGGTATCTTGTTTGGTGTGTGCATGTGTTTGGGTCAGAAGGTTAGGAGGAATTGGGTGGGGGTAGACTAATTTGGTGTGTGTGTGTGTTACGAATCTCTTAGGGTTAGGATCAAAGGTGAGAAAACCATAATCTCTTAAGGTTTACAAAAATTCTAATTTTATATCTATTTTTTGTTCGTTTGTTTAGTACAGATGTCTCATACTTGATTGTTTTATGGTTTTTGGATATTGCAGTGTTCAGAGGTGAGAAAAGAATAATTATGTAAGTATTTTTTCTCTCCAAAAAATGTTATATCTTCTTCTTATATGATTGTTGATAAAGTTGAAGTGAACCAAGCGAAAACAGATTTGGGTTGAAACTGTTTACTTTTTTCGTGTTCCCTTTGTATTGTCGCAGACAAAAAGAAAATTCATGTTAACATTCACATCTCTCTAAAGAGGTGAACAGTGTGTTGTGTGAATGTTTTTTTAGGATATGAGAGTGTTAAAAATATCTTTTTGTATGTTTCGTTTTCAGGGTATGAAGATTTGAGCAGGTATGTCTAGTATAATTTTGGTATTAGTTTATATCATATTATCAAACCCAATTCTACACTTAAAATTCGCATTTTCTTGGCCCTCCTTAAGAAACCGTTTGTATTAGTTTATATAATTTTGGTATTAGTTTTTCTGTATTATATACACGTTTTAACATCTCTCTCTCTAACCGTTTTTCACAGGTCCGTAATGTATGTTTTAACACCGGGTTTTGCTAAAGTGTTTGAAACAGGGGTAAGAAATCTTTCAAACAAAGGTTTTGCTTTATTACAATTTTTTTTTTGGTAGAGGATTTTGCTAGAGTGTTTTATTTTTTATTTTATTACTGATTTCAGTTTGTTCGTTGTTCCTTTTCCATGTGTTCTCATCAAGTTTTAGTAATTTAGAAACTTGGTACCATATAAAGAGTAAGAAATATTGTAATTTTTGTAGAAATATTGTATGAAACTGAAGGGGGTTTCATTTGTATCTGATTTGGTTTTTGTATATTATCATCAAATTAGGGGGTTTCATTTTAATATGTTGTTGCTTTGTTGTATTTTTGGGTTATGTATGATTGTATAAAAAGAAGGCTTTACGACTGAATTTGATACATATATGTATGTGCATGACTGAAATTTTTGGTAGTTTGAAAAATAATTCCATAACAAGTTGGCCAATTGTACGAGTTTAAAAAAAATGGCACTCGCTCTTTTAACATGCCTTTAAATATTAACAGTTCTAGAAACATGCCACTCCCTCTCTTAACGGCCTTTAAAAATTTATGTGACAATATTTGTATAATTAATATTATCACAGAAATGTTTGATAGTTTGAAAAATAATTCCATAACAGGCCGACCGATTATAGGAGTTAAAAAAAAAGGCACTCCCCAGGCCTTTAAATATTAACAGTTATAGAAACATGAGATATTTGTATAACTGGAATGTCAACGTATATAATTATACAAAAACTATATATTTATACAAATATTAAGACTTTTAAAACTTTTAAAAGGACAAAAAAGACAACAGCTATATAATTTCATATTCCCAAGGTTTAAAAGAGCTTTTGTCAGTGCGGGCATGGCCAGAGGCCTAGAGCTGGAAGACTAATGAAAGGTTCTAACCATTATTTTGAAAGAGAAAGTCTTAAAGAAATAAAATGAGCTTTATTTATTGTTGGCTAATGTTTTTTTTATCATCCCGAGCCTCACAAAAGCATAAAAGCAATAAAATATGAGCATATGGCTCTATAACATGGAGCAGGCATCATTGACACATATGGTGCAAGGCTCAATGTAAGACTTTGGCAAAATAATAATTTCTGTTAATTAAAGTATCGATTTTTGTTTTTTCACAACAATTCAAAAGTAATCAAAATGATAATTTTTTTACAACATGCTATTAAAATACTTTCTTTTAATAATTGTATCGATCCAAGTAAAAAGCGTGAGAATAAAAAATCTTTTTTGAATAAAATATAAATTCGACTAAAAACGAACCTAATAAAAAAAATACAATGCGACAAGACTTTATTTTTTTATCAATCAAGAAAAATATCCAAATAAAAGCGTTACAAGACAATGTGTTTTTAAAAAAAATGAATCCAGCCAAAATAAATGACACGACACGATATAACATTTAATATATTTCTTTCCAATCAGGATTTTATCCAAGTAATAGCGTCACAATACAAAATATTCGTTTAACTGAAAAACGAATCAAGAAAACGTATAAAAAAAACATTTTGTTATAACAAATATCAATAAATTTTTTTTTAATGAAAAACAGTTAAAAAGTATTTTTAGTTAAAAAAATAAAATTTTAAATAGTATTTTACCGCATATTTTGGACGAAAATATCCCAATTTTTCTAATACAAATATTAATTTTGTTTTTGTATTTTTTTATTTTATAAATAAAGTGGATACTTATATGAAGAAAGAAAATTTTTCTCAAAATTTTAAAGGCAATTGTTGTTTAAATTATAATTCATTTTGTTGGGGAACAATTTTTTTTTTCGTTTCGCAATTACGTACTTTAGAAATTTTCACCATTTTGGAATAACTTACTTTGAAAGATTTCGTCGTGCCTTCAGGAACGGGCATACCCTATTGTGTGTGTATATATATATATATATATATATATATATATATATATATATATGGTTATCCATCTAATTAGTAAATTAAGTAGAGAGAAACTTAATTTCAAGATTTAAAAATAGATTGGGAATATCTATAGTAAATTAAGTAGTGAAACTTAATTATGGAAGTTGAATGATGATAAAAATGAAATGCTATATGATTTAAGTAGTGAAAGTTAATTATGGATGTTGAATGATGATTATATGTGAAATTGTATGTGAATTGAGTAGTGAGACTTGATTATAATGATTAAACATAAGATATGTGAATGTTATATGAAAACTGATCAATATGCGAGAAATGTTAATAATGAAGCGTGATGGTTAGGCGGTCCGGGAGAGTATGCTATTGATAAGATCGGTTATATAATTTAGCCGAGATTTCTTGGGTTTGATACCTAAGTTGACTAAGTATAGAACGTTAGGGCGTACACATTAGATGACAGGTGAGGAAACTCAAGGGAGTGTGCGCAAACCTAACATTTGTAATTAATAAACCGATTTTAATTGCGATAAATTACTTGCTAAATATTTTCAAAATATTTTAAGTACTAACTCTTGCTATTAAAATATTTTCAAAACATTTTAGGTGTCCAGCCACAGAGATGCCGTACTTGATGGTTTCATTTCAGGAACTCGTAGCTACAGCACCGTGGATGCTGACAGGATTTTGAGTAGCCGATTCTTTCATTCAGATCCAGTATAGGATATCACTCTTGTATATCATGTTTGGACATGTGGTCAATTATCGGTATTATTCGTTCAGTTTTGTTTCAGTTTTACTTTGTAGTTTGGACTTGGATTATTGCTTGGTTTGGTTGTTTTAGCCGATGGTTTATTCAGCATGACTTTGATTTATTTACATATCATGATGGTTTGGATTCTAGTATATTGTGAATGTTGTCTTAGTTTTTGAACTATTTATTTATTCTGTTTAATTAAAAGATAAAATTTTATACCGGTTTAATTAACTATTAGGTGGTTAGTAATTAATTTTGTTTTTCGATAGTGATACTAAAAATGAACCATATGAGAAACCAGGTTTAATTTGATAAAGCCCTGATCACCCGATATTTAATTAGGTGAAGAATCACAAAAGCATCCTTTTTTTCTCCCTTTTGATAAAATCCATCCACCCCAACTGGTTTATTGGTGTCTTCAATTTTCCCTAAAATCTCGAAAGAATTACTAATTGCAGTATTGGACATTTAAAATTTATTTTTATCACAGTTTCTCCCAACCGAGTCTATAATAGATGGTTGATCTTTTTCAAAACTAGGAGACATTCCTAGGTCAAACTTAGGAATCTCTACAACTAAATTAACTTCAGGACAATGCTTGGTAATGTCCTCTAGATGAGGCATTTCTTTGGCCAATTTTGAGTTACAATTATCAAATATGCCTATATCCAATGATTTGTTTTTCATTTTTTCCTACGATATCATCCTTCTTGATATTATCAAAAGCCCCAGAAATCTCTTTTGGATCCTTTTCTTGCTTTTTCAAAATAATTGGATGATTATATTTTCCATCATTTATTTTAGAGTTTCCGAAAGCCTTTAATTCCTTTGATATGTCATCTATGATGTTTATTCGAATATTAAACATAAATCGAATTATGCTAGGTTCATGGGAAATAAGGAAATGGCTAGTTTTGTTGGTTCCCAAACTTTTAGGCTCAAAGATCTTCAACAAATCTTTTTCTACGAGCTCATCCGTAGCATCTTTAAAGAAGGCAACTTGTTTGACTTTTCTACCTATGATGAATAACTTTGGACATGAATTAATTCTAGGTATTTTTTTATTCGATGTTTTAGGAATATCTCCGTCTTCTATATCCTCCACTTCAGCTAGAATAGCTAATGCCCCTAACAAATTGGAACCATAATTTTTCAAACTTGTTGGGTTTTATGCTGATTGATTTTTTGGTGAATAGGTGGTTGGAAAACAACAGCGTCCAAGGCATGATTTAAGATAGATTTTGAACCAAAAAATACTTTTGTATCATCAGGGCGTTTTTGTTTATTAGAAACATTAACAACTTTTTTTCTAATGTTTCTACACTCATTAAGGGAATGCCTCACTATTTTGCGAAAGTTCCAAAATATAGGAAGAGGTTCATATTCTATATTGACATAAAAGGACCATCCCCTTTTTCAACCAAAACACATTCAGGTGGCTGATTTGAAATATCCACTTTAATAAGAACTCTAGCAAAGCTTCCATATGACCTCTCCATAGTGGCTTTGTCAATAAGTAAAGGAACACCCCCACCACGAGCAATTTGTAGGAGTAGACGAGTGTCCTAATAATCTTGACACAACCTAATAAATCGAACCAAAATATTAACATTAGTAATAACATGCGTATATGGGTTAAAATCATGAACCCAATGGAATGTTTTAAACATATCAGTGGAGAGTTTAAATCTATGAAAATCCCTGACTTTGTTTTTATTAGCAGCACAGGAGAAGTGAATGTTAAAATAACCCTTGTCAATAGGTGTAAGAATCTAAAATATCTTGGTTGGCTAAATAAATGTGAGCTCCAAGTTAAGTAAAACAAGCTTCCAAGGTATATCTCCTTTAGTGAGAACAATATAACGAAGAATAGAGTTGGAAGAACAGTCATTAATGATATCTTGATAAGCATCTTCAATTAACCTTATAACTATTTTATCACCATGCAAAATGGGGCAGAAAGTGGTGGGAGGTAAGAGGTTTCAAAGGCGATTGGACCATCTTTTTTTCCAACCACTTTAGCAAAAGATGGTGGTTGATAACTGATTTTTTCATTAGATGCAAGTAAATGTGGAGTGATAATCGTATGAGAAAAAGGTTTGGGGTCAAAATCCAAATACAAAGGTGGATTATGACCCATCGCAAGAGTGGAGAGTTGTATTACAAACAAGAGATTCTCTCTCTTCTGCAATTGCATTTTTTCTGGAATTTCATATATGCTTAAGTATATAGTATCATTATACCCCACCCCACCATTACCTTCACTACCTCCATTCACCCTCTATCTCACCCCATCACCCCTCCACTACCTTCACCACCCGTCATTTTACTCCACCTTGCCCCTTTTCCTTACATTACATATAGGTTTCTCTTATAATGTAAACACACATTTATATATATCAATACAACACATTCATCTCTTTCTATCTTTAAGTCGTATGTTCATATGGTATAAGAGCTACCATTAAACCTCTAAATCTTACCCATCTTATTGAAATATTCCTAAATATCTTCATCATAAATTCCCCCCAAAAAATTCAAAATAGCTTCATCATAAATCCCAAAGAAAATCCAATCACTTGAAATCTGCAACATCTTTTTCTCTCACCTTGATAATGTTCATTATCTCCTCCCCCTTCACAACATCACAGAATTCAAGATCAAATTTTTAGTCTCTAAAATCTACGACTTTGGAATAAATCTCATTCTAAATAATCATTAGAATCTCCTATCCAAACCAGTACCAAATAACTTCCACCTAAACATCTTGATATTTTCTTTAGTGTGATAATTCGCAAAATCCACAAATATATTGATCAAGTCTAATACAAAAATCATGGGAATGAAAAACATTTGGTAACATTCTCAGCAATAAAGAACTAACTGAAATTATGTAAATAATAAAATGAAATGAACTAAAATTGAAACAATATACTAGCAACTCTTATACTAATCGTACATCTAAATAATCTCAAAAGACAACGGGAGTAAAGAATCAAATAAATCCACAAAACTAAAATCTGAATGGAAGGAATGAAAATGGAATTAGCACATAGGCCAAAGACACATACATTCTAGTAATCTGCAACATGATGAGATGACAATGAACATAATTGGTCAAGACGATGATTCCAATGGCCGAAGTCCTGAAAATATTAAAACCCACAACGTTAACAACAAGTCGATGAAGAATCAAAGTAAAACTGAAAATGAGATAAATCATAAATATGCATCTATCTCTCTTATTTTAATATCTTTCAAATTTTATCCCAATCCAAATAACCTATAATAACACGGAGTTATAAATCCCGAAACCATATGTAACCTATGTGATTAAAGCTTCACATCACCATTCTTTAATCTTTAGTTTATCTTTTTCATTATAAAACATAAGTTTTATGGTAGTCTCGAACCTACAATACGTTTCACCATATAACCAATATACCAATAACAGGCTTATATCTCAAGTCTATACATATTTACCTATCTCATGTCAATAATATAATATACGTATATCTAGTATATGAAATACACAAATCTGAAACATATGTATGTATATAAATATCCCTACTATAGGTTATATACATCTCTATTACAACACATAAAATGGTACAATTATCTCTAGTACCACCACCCAATAATCACATTTGGTAGGAGAAAGACTCTACTCACATCTAACATAAATAGAAAGGAACAACCCCCAACATGTAAAAATAAATGGGCTACTCGCATGCCCGCACATAACTAAGGCCTATCCATATATCTTTCTAGGAGCACTCATGTGTACTAGGTATAGTCTTAGGTCGTTCAAAATCTAAGACCTCGCGATGGTTAGGGGATAAATCATACGCCTACCCATCACTCGTATAATCTACTATACCCAAGATTACACGATGAAATATATTTGTAAACACTCTTAGTACACAGATGTATGACGCTGGTGTACAATATGATAAAGGCCCATCATGGAATCCGTCCTAGTACGATAAACCTAGAGTACTCAGACATATTATGCATTGCACATAAAACACACCAACAATTTTCACCCTCACTAACGAGCTAAAGCAAACACATATATAACCCTCACAAATGTGTTAAGGTAAATCATGTACACATACGAACCCTAACGCTACCGGGTCATACTAAATCCCTATCATAAAAAGGTATACTACATCTATAACCTTATATTCATCCCAAAGGTACAATAACCCTAACCGTACGAATTCATAAAGCTTGGAATAATCTCACCTAACCATAAATTAAAACATGCATATCAACTATATTAAATCTCAATAGCACTAGTCTATTCTCCCAAGGCATTGCGTATAGGAATAATCTCACACCTACTTTAAATAAGATAAGGGAACGTAATAACTACCTCACTCTAAGAAGTTATAACCCAAATCGAATCTCACCCAAAGGATATAAACCCCATTCGTACATCTCAATGATTCAAACCAATCTCGACCAATAAGTCTAATCCTCTAATTTATAATTTTCTAATCAACAAACCCATTCTACACTCGAGTTTACCATCGAATGCCAAATCCTCAATTTAAACCCCTTTAAATCAACAATTTCCTTAATATCTAACTCTATACCAATTCAAATAAAAAGAATATATCTCTATTCTATAAGAGCATGAAAACTATAGGCTAACAAATCCTAGCCCTATGTCCCAAAACCAAAATTTTCAAAAGAAAGTTTAAACCAAAATTACCCATCCAAACTTTCGGTATCGGGCAACATTTGGTAAAAAAATCATTAAAAATTAAAACAAAATACAAAATTAGCACCCACACCATTAAAATTCCATTGTTCACAAACTAATCCAATTTTAAATTTCATCGATGATCTATCGATCATTTGATCGATCGTACCTGTACGAGTCATCTTCTATAAAATCATGCTTTCTAAACCCAAAGCCTCTATTAATGAACTCCAAAACTTAATTTATGCCCCCAACCAACATCCAAACAACAAAATAACATCATATAACTGTAATACCCCGTATTTTAAGAATATAATATTACAACATATATAAAGTTGATAAGTTCGAATTTATTCTGGGAATAAATTAAATTGGATGGATTTAAATTTAAATGGGTAAGATTTAAATTGGAATAAATATTTATTCATGATTATATAAATACAAGATGGAATTTGGCACAATGAGTTCACGAGTGAAAAATAAAGCACGCGTTAATAAATTTATGAGTACGAGTCGTTTAAACACAATAAAAATGTCTAAGTGAAATAGAAATAATTCGGAAGTATTTTGGGAGGCTTTATGGGCTTCTTTGGTATTTTAAACCTTTAGATATGACTAGGGAGTATAAGTATATAAGTCTAAAACTTTTGGGCTAGTTTGGGTATGGATTCGGGCCCATTTGGGGGTCCAAATTTTGGGATTTTAACCCAACTTGAGATTTGAGAATTTATCACCTTACTTAAGAAGTTAATTAAATTCCAAGAAGTTACTTCTTAGATCCCTATCCACATCACATATAGGGACAGAGAGAGAGAGAGAGGAATAAGCCATATCAAGAAATTAAGAGGAATTTAAAGGAGAATTCAAGAAACTCAAGGGAGATTTCACTCCCCGTAAATCTAGGCAATAATTTTCTTGCTCAATTTAATTTCCAATTAGCCCTATGTGATTTATGGGTTTAAGGTTAAATCTTGATAATTAGGTGTTAAAAAATTATCCCTTGCATGTAGAGGATTAAATATAATGTTGGTTTTAAACCTGAAAACTAGGAATCAAATTCTTGAAATTCATGATAGATATCTTAGGTTTCTTGTGATAAATTTCTACAATCTCAAAATTTACATGTAGAGGTGTTAATGTATGTTCATACTCTAGAGATTCATGACCTTAATTCCCTTATTATATACCCCATCAATTTATTTACCCATGACTAATATCGCAGTAGAAAATTTTGACTAAAGGTTATTGAATAACAACATAATTTCTTTTAATTTGGAGAGGGTTATTGAGGTTAATATATGAAATTGATCACCCTAAGATGATGAACTAAGGTTTAGAAACATGCTAGTACACTTTTACAACGGTATAAACAATTTGGTTAAACACGGGAAAGAAAGTTAGAAATTTTGTGTCATAGGAAAATAACAGATCTAGGCAACTACTGCCTTCCAAATCGATTCGGCCTCGGAGCGAATCGATTTGGTTTAGTAGGGAATCAATTCGGTCAAGAACCGAATCCATTCGGCCTTGGGGGCTAAGCGAGTTGGGCTTATGGTTTACTTCGAGATATTTTTAGATGTTCGTACGAGTTAGTGGGATGATGTTTGGGCCAACGAGGAATTTATTAAAAATGTAAATGTACCTTCATTAAATTGGAAAGTCACATTTAACTAGATGGTTAAATAATTGCTAAGGGAAATGGGATTAATAATTTAACAGATGGGAAATTATTAATGAACAGATAATGGTAGACAATACATAGGTGTTCTTTAAGGTAATTGTAGAGTAGTTACCTACGCATATTATATAAGATAAATAATATGTATTTATGTGTAATTGTGTGGACATACCAATGTTCATAGATGGTCCTATTGGCTTGGGGTTTCGTGCACTCGGACTGCGTAGTACACGTCGAAAGAGGAGGTATAGACAATGTGTAGGTCATTTAGGTACTACGTCGTAGTGCAATCTATAAGAGGTAGGTGTTGATGCTGTGAGCCTTTGTTACCGCTAGGTATGGGCCGTGAATTGGTATACTGCATTGGGACCTCCCTAACTTATGTGTGTTTTGTGGTGTCCTCTTTAGAGAAGTTATTCCTTCGAAATTGCAGATAAAATATGAGCGACAGACCAACGTTAAATGCCTTTGCATGTTACGTATATGAAAGGACATATACATATTTCACCCGTATTTAAATGTGATTAATTAAATTGTCTAAGATTTTAGACATAAATTGCGGACCCTTATTATACTCTGCATACTAGATGTTTAGGACACTCTCATGATATAGATATAAGATTGGATCACCTTGGGATTTGGTAATTGAATGTAACCATCTTCGTTTGAATAGTTGATGATAGTTAATGCACTTGAATATTAAATTGGTACGCTATCACATATAGTATTTTGGCACTTGTTAGGATGCAGATAATATGACAATTAGGTGAGGGGTGAGATGTTAATTTCATGTGAGTGACGATGGGTAATATTTATTTTGCATCAACTATTTTATCGCCTTTTGAATTGATTAAGTTAATTCTTTCACATCTAGGGCTCTGACCCAAAATTTAAATGTTTTCCACCTAGGTTGCTCCTAGACAGGGAAAGTAAGACTGTTGTTGTATCAGCCTTACGATCTCTTTTGCCTATCGAACTTTTATTGACTCTATCTTATGTGCTTTTTTGCCATAGTTACTTATTTTAATTGAGACAATTATTTGGGCATAAGACCGAGATTTATTTATTTACACTATGCTGGGTTGAGATGCTTATTTTCATGTCAGGCCTTATACACTTGGTGCTGGGTTGGATTTATTTATTATTATGCACCATTGAACCTTAATTTATGGCCTTAACATATGATTAAAACTATGTTGGTACTAAGAATGGTATTAAGTGACAGACAAGCCCCATCTTAGACGTATCATGCTTGGCTAAGAAAATGGGGGTTGTTACAATAACCAATTAGGATCTATATCTAACATTAAAACCCTAGTTTTAAATTAATATTTACATCAAACCCAATTTCATACTCAAGAACTGTAATACCCCGTATTTTTGGAATAATTTATTGTGTCGGAATTTAATTAAAGGGGATTTTGAGGAAAGGTCTTCATAATTCTCAAAGTGTGTAAAAATAGGACATTCAAATATTTTTTATAATTTTAGTCTCTGCACTAAAAATATGACTAAAACACCATGAAAAATGGTGCGGCTGGGGCGGACCCAAAAAATGAACTCCTAACTCTAAAGGGACCACATAAATCTATGATATTGTACCACAGGGACTAGATTTATAAATTTGGAAAGCATTGTCCTAAAAATCCAAATATAGGAAGGAACATGACCTTTACCTTAATTCTCTAATAATTAAATAAATTCGAGAATAAATTAAATTAGTGGAATTTAAATTAAATTGGAAGAATTTAATTTGAGAATAAATTGCTTATTCGTGATTGCATATTTATTAGCTTTAATTGTGAATATTGTGTTACTCGTAGAAAAAATAAATTTTCATGTTAATTAAACAATTAATATGTGGTGTGCAATCAAATTGAAAAAAATGTGTAAGTTGGGTAGAAAGCATTTGGGCACATTTCGTAATGATTTTGGAACTCGTTTAGGTATTTTAGACATTCAAAATTGGGACGAGACATAGGTATACCATTTGGAAGGTCATTGGGCTAATTTGGTTATCGGTTCAGGTTCATTAGGGAGACAAAATATAGAGGTTATATGGTAATTTGGGATTAGTAGCCATTATGAGTAAATTAGGTGTTAAGAAGACTCCTTTCATTGACCAAAACTTAACCTAGTTTCACCACATCTATAGAGAGATGTTACCAAGGCCAAGAGAGGGAAGAAGATTAAGCATCCAATGGGAGAGGCACTCAATCTTCATTTTAAGGCCTCTCGCTAAAATTAACTTCCATTATCCTTCTTAATTCACTGGTGTATTTTCTCATGTCATTTCTGGGTTAAAACATATGGTTTTATGATGATATGATGGAATTAAACCCAATACATGTAGAAGAAAAAAAATATAAATATGATGTTTAATGATTGAATAAACTGATGTTAAAACATGAAATTTGGAATTGAGTAAATTTTGAAATGGACATTAGAATCCATGTTGCAGGACCTTTAATTGATTATTATTATTATTATTATTATTATTATTATTATTATTATTATTATTATTATTATTATTATTATTATTATTATTATTATTATTATTATTATTATCCATGTATAAATTCTTAAATCTGACCATGATTAAATATTTATATGGGTACAACAATGGTGGATAGTTAATTAAGGGGTCGTTAATGGAGGTTTAGATTGGGTAGAATTAAAAAAAAATAGTCACTTAGAGGTTGTTTTTAATATGGTATTGTGGGCACCCAGAATTAAGACCATGGGCCTAGACGAGTAGCCCAGTTCTGGCGGCTCAAAGTCCAGGCCCCCCACATCTTATTTCGATCCGGTCTCTTCCCACGTTCCCCTGAAGGGAAGTTATAGGAGAGATGAAAGACGTGGGGGAACTCATCACCCCCACTTACCTAAATGTACATGAATATATTAAACCCTAGGTGCGGGGCAAAAGGACAAGTTGTATTCTCTATAATCACTCCCCGGAGTATATAGAAATAAAACCAACTGCACCATCGTGGACGTAGGCACTTCTTTGCTGAACCACGTACATTCTTTATTGTGTGATTGTCATTTTACATTCCTTTTTCCTACTTAGTTATTGCCTTTCTCTTATCTATTTGTGTTGCATAATAATTGTCACCACAATTGGCTCCGTCTGTGGGAAACGTCCATTTTTCCCTGAGAAGAGCCCACACTAAGGAAGGAATTTAAGATGTCTGGTCACAGCAGCAATGCCCCCAGGCAGGAGATATTCAAGAACCACTTGCTCCTCGCAGGATTAGGTCTGAAATTTGACGTTCAGATCAAAGGACTCGCTTGGAAAGGCCAGCCTCAGAAGAAAGCCAAGGGCCAGCGAGGTCCATACAGATATCCAGACTGATTGATGCATACGAGTCAAGGCTCCACGAGCAGAGGGAGTCTTCTCAAAGGTACTAGGCTGAGAATGCTCGCCTGAAAAGAAGACTAGAAATACTGGAGAGGGAGCTTCGTCCTGATAACAGGAGACGTCCATACCGCACTCCTAGCCCTCAGGCGAGCAAGTCTCGCAGCTGAGGAAGGATCCCCAGGCGAGGATCTCCAAAGGTCAAGGGAGACGAATCAGACGACGACCTCCGCGAGTAGGTGCGAAGAGCTCACCGTTACGAGAGCCCTGCTCGCAGCGACGAGAACATACGAAATCTAGTCCGCAGGGAAATGGACCAACATCCTGCCCACCACGGTGCCAGATCAACCAGAGAACTCGCAAGGCGAGCTCTCAAAACCCAGATGAAGTCACCCTTCACGAGGGAAATCGAAGAAGAAGAAGCCCCCAAGAAATTTGCCATGCCAAGGTTCAAGATTTATGACAGTAAGACTGATCCATCGATCACGTCAGGCAATACCGACAGGCCATGACCCTCTGGAATCACCAAGATGCACTGATGTGCTATATTTTCCCCTGGAGCCTGCATGATGTGGCCTAAAAATGGTTCGAATGACTCCCCCACCGGTCCATCAGAAGTTTCAAATCCCTGGCTGAGCTCTTTACGGCCCAGTTCATCACTAGCATCTCCCATCCCAAAAGGATGGATGCTTTACTAAAAATGAAGAAAATGCCTCAAGAGACACTCCGAGACTACGCGAAGAGGTACTGAGAGTTATTCAACGAGGTTGAAGATTGCTTGAAACAAGTGGCAGTGGCCTCTTTCAAAATTGGGCTACCCAGCTCCTCCCTTCTATACCAGTCCCTGACAAAGAAGGAAGCTATGACTATTGACGACCTAATGGATCACATCGAAAAGTACGCTAAAGTGGAGGATTTCACCCGCCTCAATACAGGAGAAAACGGTCGAGCTAAACTCACTACCAAGGGAAGTGACAAAGATGAGAACCATAAGAAAGGAGGAAAGAATGGGGGCAAAAACGGCTCCAATAATGGAGGGAACAACGATTTGTCGAAAGTGTTCCAGGCGGTTAACACCGTCTTTAAAGAACCAATTTATAAAATTCTCACGAAGATGAAAGATGAGCCATTCATCAATTGGCCTAGGAAGATGGGAGGAGACCCCTCGAAGAGGAATAATGCGCTAAGATGTGCTTTTCACAAGGAGGGAGGACATAAGACTGAGCATTGCAAAGCTCTTAAGTCTCACCTCGAGGAGCTGGCCCAGTATGGGCATTTGAATGAGTTTGTAGAGAAAAGGGTAGAGAAAGTGGCTGCCAATAAAGAGGCGAGACCTGACAACGTGCTAGAAGATGACGCTGGACACGAGTTTGTGGTAATTCACGGGGCATCTGATGCCAGGAAGATAGAAGGAAATTCAGCTCGAATGGAGATGAAGAAACTTACAGCAGTAATGCAGGATTTTCAGATCGATCCAACAAAGTCGTAGTCAGGAAAGCGTCGATGAGCAGATGACATCAACTATAATAAGAATATTGTCTTTACCGATAAAGATCTGGTGGGAGTGAGAACCCCACATCATGATGCTCTGATCATTACACTCAGGATAGCCAATTTTGACGTTGACAAGCTGCTCGTCAATCAAGGCAGCTCGTTCGAAGTAATGTATCTCGATCTATTCATAAAATTGAAGTTAAGCATCGCCGACCTAAAGGAGGTTACTGTACCCTTGGTTGGCTTCGCTGGAAAAATGACTATGCCCCTGGGAAAGATTGTACTATAAGTGCGTGCTGGAAACGTCTCCAAGATGATCGAGTTTTTGGTAGTTGACATTGACTCGCCATACCAGGCCATCCTCGGCAGGGTATGTCTTCATGCTATGAAGGCCGTCTCCTCAACCTACCATCAGAAACTCAAATACGTAACCGAGCGATGAGTAATGGAGATCCGCGGTGATCAGGCGATGGCGAGAAGGTGCTTCATAGCAGCCATCTGTCCAAAGCTAGAGAAGAAGTTCGAGCAGCCCAGCGAGAAAATTAAAGAGGGTCTGACACCTTCTAAATAACAATTAAAGTATGGGAGAACTGAACTAGAGGAGACCAGGCTCCTCCCCTCCGAGAGGGTCGTCGAGGAACTGGTAGAAGTTACAGCTGGAGATGGTGACAGTAACAGAGTCTTCTTGATTGGAGCGTCTCTTACCAACCAGGAACAAAAGGAATTGACAACCTTGCTAAGGCGCAACGTAGATGTTTTCGTGTGCGAACCATACGACCTACCTGGAATCGATCCTAGTATGGTCTGTCATCAGCTGCACGTCGACCCCACCTTCAAGCCAGTCACACAGAAGGCACGACGAACTGCACTCGAGAAGGCTAAGGTAGTCAAAAAGGAAGTTAAAAAACTGCTGGATGCAGGATCCATATGGGAAGTATAATTCCCCAAGTGGCTATCTAACCCAGTAGTAGTTCCGAAGAGCAATGGGAAGTGGAGAGTTTGCATCGACTTCACTGACCTTAACAAATCATGCCCTAAAGGTAGTTTGCCCCTCCCGAAGATAGACCAACTAGTAGACGCCACCACAGCTCACGAGCGAATGAGTTTCCTGGATGCATACTCAGGGTATCACCAAATCCCCTTATATGCCCAAGACTAGGACAAAACAGTGTTCATCGCTACAGTTGGGTTATACTGCTACACAGTTATGACCTTTGGGCTCAAGAATGCAGGGGCAACATATCAGCGGATGGTTACCAAGATGTTCAAAGATCATATGGGAGACACCATGGAGGTCTACATCGACGGCATGCTCGTTAAAAGTAAGAAGAAGGAGAATCACGTCTCAGACCTGTCAAACACCTTCGAAATTCTCAGGAAGTACCGAATGAAACTCAATGCAAGCAAGTGTTCCTTCGGTGTCTAGTCAGGAAAATTTCTTGGGTACTTGGTCAGTAAGAGAGGCATAGAGGCTAACCCAGACCAGATCGATGCAATCAACAGGGTGTAACCCCCTCGCACAATCCGGGATGTACAGAAGCTCACTGGAATGCTCGCTACCTTAAATCGCTTTATCTCCAAATCCTCCAAGAAGTGCAAGCCTTTTTTCCAGCTTCTAAAGGAGAGAAAAATGATAGAGTGGAGCCCAGATTGCTCGCGAGCATTGGTCGAGCTCAAGTCCTACTTAATCTCTCCACCACTGCTTGTCATACCAAAGCAAACGGATTCTTTGTACCTGCACCTCTCCGTATCCAATCACACTGTCAGCTCTGTGATAATATGTGAGGTTACAGGAATCTAGCACCCCATTTATTACACGAGCAAGACCTTACTGGACGCCGAGCAAAGGTACCTGCCATTGGAGAAGCTCGCCTTTGCACTGGTAATAGCCTCGAGGAAGCTGGAGAATTATTTCGAAGCTCATACTATCATCGTCCTTACATCGCATCCCCTTAAGGTAGTCTTAAGGAAAGCAGATTTTTCGGGCAGACTGTCTAAGTGGTCAGTCGAGCTCGGTCGATTTGACATCTAATTTCAACCAATGACAACTATCAAGGGTCAGATCCTTGCTGATTTCATAGCCGAATTCACGGGCGAAGAACCCTCTGACCAACCTCAACCAACAAGGCAAAAGGAGAACCCAACAAAAAAGGAAACCTGGAAACCTGGAAACTGTTTGTTAATGGAGCCTCTAACTCAAAGGGGGCAGGGGTGGGCATTGTCCTCATTACTCCAGAGAACACAATCCTTGAACAAGGAATTAGGCTTGGATTTGCAGCCTCCAACAATGAAGCAGAGTACGATGCCCTAATAGCCGGCCTCCAAAAGGTGCATACTTTGGGAATAAAACATTTACAGGTGTTCGGCGATTCCTAACTGGTCTCCAATTAGATAAGTGGAGATTACAATGCAAAGAATGAAAGAATAACAACCTACCTCACCTTAGTGAAAAAACTAATGTCAAGCTTTAAAGAGATCAACATCCAGTAGTTTTTCAGGGGGAAAAACAGTCATGCTGATGCCTTAGTAGCCCTTAGTTCGGCAGTTAACTCCGACCTAAAAAGAGTCATCCCCATCGATTTCCTCACTTGTCCGAGCATCGGTAGCAATACACCAAGCTTGGAACAGGTACTCCAGGTGGAGTCAGCCCCCAGCTGGATGGACCCCTTAATAGAATATTTAAAGGATGGCACGCTCCCGAATGACAAGAAGACCGCCCACCAGATAAGAGTCAAAGTTGTTCGCTTTCACTTATCCCCAGAAGGAAACTTGTATAAGAAGTCCTTCTCCGGTCCCTACCTCCGATACGTCCACCCAGGGGATGTCGAGCAAGTTCTACGCGAGCTTCACGAAGGAATCTATGGAAGCCACACCGGAGGAAGGTCTCTAGCCTTTCGATCAATGAAGTAAGGCTATTGGTGGCCATATATGCAAAAGGAATCTGCGGTGTATGTCCGCAAATGCCTGAAATGCCAACTCCACACTCCTATGGTCCACCAACCCACCAGCGACCTAAGTCCCTGTCCAGCCCATGGCCATTCGCGCAATGGGGAATGGACATCGTGGGACCACTGCCTATTGCTGCCGATAATCATAAATATCTGTTGGTTACGACTGACTACTTCACCAAATGGATCAAGGCAGAACCCCTGGCGAACATCCGAGATGCTGATATGATAAGGTTCATATGGAGGAATATAATCACTTATTTTGGAATCCCCAGAACCATCATCACCGACAATGGAACATAGTTCGAAAGTGGCTCCTTTCAGAACTTCTGTAACGAACACGGTATCAGACACCACTTCTGTTCGGTGGCCTACCCTCAGAGCAATGGCCAAGATGAGGCTTCCAACAAAACCGTTATCGATGGATTGAAGAAGCGATTAGAGCGAGCCAAAGGCACATGGGTAAATGAACTACCTCACATCCTATGGGCATATTGGACCACTCCTCGGTGAGCAACAGGAGAAACCCCATTTTCGCTGACATATGGCATGGAGGCAGTCATCCCACTCGAAGCAGGTTTCCCGATAATAAGGTCCAACATTATTGATCAAGGCCACAATGACGTAGCATTACTCGCTGAGCTCGACCTAGCCGACGAACGCCGTGAGCTAGCCCTAGTGAAACTAGCGAACTACTAGCAATAGCTCGCGAGGCATTACTACAAAAGGGTTAACCCGAGGGAATTCCGAATTGGGGACTATGTTCTAAGGAAATTCCTTGGCAACGCAGTGAAACCATCAGACGGCAAGCTAGGTCCTAATTGGAAAGGACCTTTTAAAGTAACCAGAAATGACCTGCAGGGCACCTATCACTTGGAAATGATAGAAGGCAGAGAAATACCACGAGCATGGAACGCAGCCAATCTCAAGAGATTCTATTTTTAGATCTTTCTTTTACTCTTTTGTTATGAAACTAGGAGATCATTTCCCTTATCATTAATGAAAGTTATTTAATTGGTTACGTTCTGATGAGTAACAGCTGCATTTATCGCACATCTTTTCCAAATAATAGGCACATTGATCACTACACTATAGCAGGGCAATATCCCTCCTCAGGTCATCGTTATGAAACACGAAGGACCTCTTAGCATTGCCCATGGTAATATATGAAGCCCTACAGGGGATCCTCAGGCAATATGACCAAATTTTATACTGGTCATCAAACCTACCTCGATTAAGTAAAATCCTGATAAGATAAAGCATCCAACACCAGGTGTGTCCTCGCCAATTGCCCCACTTAGGCCTAAGGGAGTGTGACGACACAACCTAAAAGGTAAAGTGGTGCACAATGGTATCTCCGTATTATACTCGACTGGGAGGACACTTGCATGACAAAACAAACTTAGAAGATTATAAAGCAGCAAGAATATGAAGAATATGATGCGCACGTTTAGTCGTCAAAATTGCCTAAAACACAAACTTTTCATTAATTCATCATATATACAACAATGGAAATACATGTTTAGTCGGCGAGCTCACACAAAACATTTACATTACCAAAAAGAACAAAAAATAACAACTGGAAAAATCTCAATGGGGGGGGGGGGGGAGGCCTCTGAGCGAGATAGTCAGCCACTCAAGCTCTTCATCCGTCATCGGGAGCAGGAGCTAACTCTTCCACAACCTTATTTGCATCCGACTCCAGTAATTGCCGAGGGATAGCATCGATGGGGATCCATCGATCATCCCTCCGGAAGGGGTTAGGCATCAGGGTAGAGGGAGACATCTCATGGCGATACCAGAGCATCGAGTTCCTCGAGATTTGCAGCTCCTTCAAGGCACTTAGCCATCCCCTGATAAAAGAAAGCTCCTCGAACTCAGACAACATTGTTGGAGCGTCTGACCAACCCTGGTCATAGCCGTCAGCCCATGCTTACCAAGGACCTTTCTTGAACAAGTGCTGCAACCGAGTGGCATCCCTTTGAAGCCCAACAACAATCACATAGGCTCGCTAGACATCACCACGGAGTTCTTCCATCTCCCTATCTCGAAGTTCTTCTGCTTCCCTATTTCTGCTCCTAGTGCTCCTACCAGCTCGCGGAATGGGTGGGCGAGTGGAACCCCGCGACATAGGAGTAACATTCTGACCATCTCTAGTTCGCAATGATGATGAACCTTGTAACACTACTGGAACAGTGCTCAGCGCATGCTCCCTAAGTCGTAAGACTTCTCTCCTCAGGTCCTCATTCTCCTGCTGAAGAACTTCCCCAACTTGGTTGATCTCGGAGGCCTCTAATAACTTTGTTCTCAGCGCATTGACCTCCTCTTGGATTGAGGCACCAATGTCCTCCATGTCCCGGATCCTATCCTTCAACTTGGCCACAAATTCAGATTGCTCCTTATACTTCTGATTTCTAGATCTAAGGGATTTGCAAAGCTTAGCGAAGACCTGGCGAACTTCGGGACTCGCATTGGGACCAAGGGTCCTGCCCAGTTGAGAAGTAGCAGGAATGTAATCATCAACATCAATTGACTACAAAAAATGAGAAGACAAGGGAGAGAATAAGACATATCAGTGCACAGAGAAATAGAAGACTTTTTCATTGATGAAGGTTGAAATTACATCGAACTAAAAAAAGAAAGTTTACAGATAGAAAAAACTAAAAATAAAAAGAAATCCTAGCAGGTAACTAATTAGCGACCTCAGGAGGCCCAGAGGTTGAAGGCCCTTTCCCCTTATCAGCATCAACAGGAGCTCTGCCTTTGGCAGGCGTGATCTCTGTCGCCTCAACAAGAGAAATGTCAGTAGGGGTCGCCTGAGGAACAGGATCAGAGCCTTTAATGGCTGGGGCAGGGTCCTCATCTACGACTGGCCTCGGCCCTTCTTGAAGTTTAGATCGCTAATATAGCCTATCTGAACTTTAGCATCCTCGTACGCTGCAGCCCATCCAGAATTATATGAGTCCTCCTTAGTAGTGACAGCCTCAGACTCCTTCTTCAGCTCTTCAGAGAGCACTCTGTTCTCCTCCACAACAGCAAGTTTGCTCAAGAGTACTAGGTCGTAGGCCTACCTCAGTTCCTTCAGATCCTTGACTATCGCATCCTTCTCCTTATTGGCAGTAGAAAGATCCAAGTCAGATGGAATCCGAGCAGAGTCCAAGGCTTTAAAACTAGCCTCAAGATCGTTAACCTTCAGCTTTAAGGCAGCATTTTACTTCTCCAGCTCACTGTTTTTCTTCACCAATTCATCGTGTGAACGATACATCATGGCAAAGTCAGTAACGAACTACAGAAAGAAGAAGATGTTAAAAGAGAAAAAATGATGAAGTTCATAAAAACATGGGAGAAAAGGGAAAAAACTTACCAGATCTAGCTTTTGACTAGCCTGAAGGGCCAATTTCTCAAACCCTATCACCCTTTGGCGATCAGCTGGGAGGACAACTTTCTCGAGCAAAGAGGGGGAAAATTGAGGGGAAATTGCAATAGAAGCCCCCTCGAGCAGCGCGGATACCGGAACCAAGGCCTGCCCGACCTTCATCCTTGCTTCAGCCCTCCTCTTCTCCTCTTCTCTCTCATTATCTTTCTTCTTCCTCTCCTCTTCCCTCTTCCTCTCCTCAACCTTCTTTTTCTCTTCTTCCTTTTTTCTCTTTCTCTCCCTCACCTGCTCCTCTTCCTTCCTCTTTCTCTCCTGCTCTTGGGCAGAGGACCGAGAACTAGTAGCCACAACCCTAGAATTAGATTTTTGCTTCTTCGACCTTTATGCAAGAAGCACGTGGTCCTCATTATCATCATCCCTGATCAAGTTCTTCCTTGGAGGAACCATCTCCTCGCTCGAACTGCTGGAAGTTCTCGACGATCCTTGAGCTTCAGAAACCTCCCTACGATCAGAGGAACTGCTACTGCTAGAGTTCTCTCCTCGCAAATCACTTACAACTCCTACAATGTCACTCTCAGAGCTGCTCTCTTCCTCGTCCAACTGGATAGGACCCACAGTAGTCTCTTCAAATAAATCAAATTCTGGGATACTGTCCACAGGCCTTGCTATGAAGCTGGAGCAAACATTCATGTACTCGAGCAGAAAGGCAGCAGACCTGGGATGCTCGCCGTCACCCAAAGGCTCCCTGATATTCCAAGCCTAACCAATTCTGAGATACGAACCTCGCTGAGAGCAGGCTCTAAGTTCTTTGACCTCGCTGTGGAAGAAAAAGCAAAGAGGAGTTAGAGACATCACAAATCAACAAAAATCGAAACAATAGTACAATGTCTACCTATGTATTCCTCCCCATAAAAGGGAACAGAGAACCTTTCAGACCTCGACCCTTCAAATTGGGGAGAAAACTGCCAATTTCTAACAAGGAAACCTTTATGCCATAGTTCTTATGGGAATCAAGTAGATTAACTACCAATACCCTGTCAGGGCTCCTAGCTTTGAGGTAAAGGGCACCAGAGCTAGTTCGAGAAAAGGAGTAGCAAAAATAAACCTCGGCGAGCCCTAACCTAGTACCATACAATTGATTTATCCTATGTATGCCATTTACTATTTTCCACACATTGGGCGAGCATTGTGCTGGAACAATATTAAAATAGCCAAAAAAATGCAAAAATAAATCATTAGGAGGAAAAGTGAGTCCCCCCTGGGAAAGCAACAAGACGTGGATCCAGTGGGTATCATCTATATCTCTAACATTTCTAGGAGGGGAGGCACAACACTCAATATCTACCCACTCAGGGATGTTGTAAAACTTCCTAAATTCAGATATTAACCTATTTCCAATCTTCGCCATTGGAAAACCCTAGAATAGCTACAAACTCAAAGAGAAAGTACAAAGAAAGGGCACAGGAAACTTACAAAATAGAAGATCGATTCAAGCGATGAAGAAGCACGAGCCCAAACAACTAGGAAGTAATGACAATGGAGATTGAGAGAAGAAGGTACCAAGTGCTAGAGCTCACAGAAAATAGAAGAATACTGGAAAGACTGAAGCGACGGTAGAAAAGTGGCTATTCCAACAAACCTTCAAATTCTGCTAATCATAGTGCACAATAAACGAAGCGGGTGCCGCCAAAATCAACTTCACAGCTTTCGAAGAATTGCAAAAAAGCCATTCTGACTAATCATTTAAATTTATTGAGCCCACGAACATGGCCCAACAAACTTAGGGGAAATTTTGGGTACCCAGAATTAAGACCATAGGCCTGGATGAGTAGCCTAGTTCTGGCGGCCCAAAGTCCAGGCCCCCCACCTCTTATTTTGATCCGGTCTCTTCCCACGTTCCCCTGAAGGGATGTTATAGGAGAGATGAAAGACGTGGGGGAACCCATCACCCCCACTCACCTAAATGTACATGTATATATTAAACCCTAGGTCCGGGGCAAAAGGACAAGTTGTATTCTCTGTAATCACTCCCCGGAGTATATAGAAATAAAACCAACTGCACCACCGTGGACGTAGGCACTTCTTTACTGAACCACGTACATTCTTTGTTGTGTGAGTGTCATTTTACATTCCTTTTTCCTACTTAGTGATTGCCTTTCTCTTATCTATTTGTGTTGCATAATAATTGTCACCACAGGTATACAGGGGAATATTGCTTTCTGAAAAAAAAGAGTCCTAATTAAATTAAGTAAGAACACGTGGGAAGTAGTTTCGTAATTTTTAGAATTGTGATGATATTTGATGATTATTTTCTAAACAACACATAGTGTTGAAAAATTCTAAACTGGACCTGAGGCTTTGAAGTTATTTTTGGAATAGTATATCTATGAATATATGCTTTGTGAAAAAAGAAGGTTCTAATTAAAGAGAGTAAATAATGTGTAGGCGCTATTTTCGTAATTTTTAGAGTTTCAGTGAATGTTTTATGATTAGCACATAGGGCAGAAGTTTCTACCACCGTTTTCCTTGAGTTTGAACCTTAATGTGAAGATTGTATTAACGAGTGTAATTTATTATTCTTACCTCATTCGGTATAGTGACTCAGTGGGGAGAATTATGGACATTAATCAGGTAAATGTGTTTGGAGTTAAACCCGAAATCATATACACTAGAGTTAACTATATTATTGAGAGATTATTGGATATGGGATTTTCTTAGTGGTTAAATGAGGATATATATATATATATATATATATATATATATATATATATATATATGGAATAAACTAAGATTTGAATTTAGAAAGGATATTATTTGAATATTCGTGAGACTCATTGGTGGTAATTATATGTGACAACCCACTTACTAAAATAATAGGTGGCCAATTCAATACTCTAATAATCACAGGAATCATAGATGGTCCATTCTCAGCATCAGTGTCGATTAAAATAATAGTATGAGATAACCACCAATCATTTTAGAAAACGGACTGTCAATTTAAAAATTTGGTAAGTGAAAGAAAAACACTTAGACAATCCCATTTGTAAAAACGGTGGATATAAAAAATCAACGAGTAAAAGAATGACAATATAATAAATAATAACCGAATAAGCTGTCGGTTCATGGACCAATACAATTAGTTACACCGAGTATTATAGATTAAATATCACAGTATAATAAATGAATGAAAAGCTTGGGCAACACGCCCGAATAAATAAACTGAACATAACTAGAGTACAAAGAATAGAAGCGTCTACAACAAATACCCTACAACATCCGTGATATGCTATAGCTCCATGACAACTGGAATGGAATGTCAATACAGGTGTCCTCGCGGTAGAGCACCTAAACTGACAAAGAGTTGCACGCACAAAAAGAAACATATACGGGTCACGACCCGATTTGATATGATTTCCATGTGACTAAAATGGATGAAAGTTAAGTGCGTAATTATCTCCAATATAAATATAAAGGTTCTCACCTCTCGTTCTAAAAGAACAACCTAGCGCGAATATCAATTTAATGCTCCAGATAACCCAAGTACTTAGGGCTAACTTCTCCCCATTTTCAACATTATGCCCTATTCGTGGGTGGGGTGTGTCGCGAAGCGAAATCCAGACAAGGAACCCCCCCCCCCCCCCCCGATACACTACTACTAGGCAAAGTTGATCATCGAGATACATTACACCCTTAGCACATAATTAATATATTCATATTTATATGGGAGGTCTCATCTACAACTACTCAAGGAGACATTAATGAATCCATTCACCATCTAAAGGAACAATTCCTATTTTCCTTAGGAAATACATATATGGCAATTAATTTTATCAAATGTTTACCAAATCAATTTCACTTCAAAACTTTCTTTACCAACTCTATTTCCTTTCTTCCCTCCAGGAAAAATACATATTTAAAAGACATTTTTATTAACATAAAAATTCTTTTCCATATCATATGCTTCCATTTCCCTTCTTCCATCCGGGAAACGTATCCGAAGCCAATTCGTTAATCCCATTTCCCTTCTTCCATCCAGGAAATGTATTTAAAGCCATATTATTATCATAAATGGTTTAACAACAATAATGTTCCACATTATTAAGAATAGTTATATATCATATTATATAACGTTCTCTAAGACCGTCCTTCCGGGTTTCGACACTGTGCGCGCCCCTAAATGGCTATCATCTTTCAGGGACTATCATCAAGACAACCTGGGATCCTATTGAAACGTTTGGAAGCTTCCATATGCCTAGGGGAGAGTCATAACCACACCCAGAATTACCTCACCAGTGCAGAAAATATACAATAAACGCTCATATGGCCTAGGGATATATCCACCCTGCATTCACTAGCCAGGAGGCTTCACCACACGAGCGCAACTTCCCTTATGATAGCGATTTAGAGAGGTGTGTAATCACAAATTATCATTTATGAAAATCATTGCTTTTTCATTTGAAATTATTCACTTTTACATTCTCAAAAACTATTTATTTGTACTTATTCATTTAGTACCACCTTTTATAATATGCATTTCTTGTTCTTAGTGTCATATTTTATTAATGACCTAAGACCCAAAGTGCCATTTTCCTCAAACTAGTCTCCAAGAGTCCCACACAATATCCGAAATCATTAAAGTGAGTCTCCCTCACTAATAGACTCCCAAAAGTGCTAACATTTATCATTTTAACTTCTATACATTTCAGGTTAACTTCCTATATCGTCCGGACATTAACCTACACCAACTAACCCTTAGGATAAGCCCAAACATCCCCATACTAACCTAGGACATTTGTCTACCCAACACAACCCTATAGGAACTCTCATTACTTCCCAAAGGAAGGGTCATAAACCTCGTACCTAAAAGAAAAGGACCCAAAACAAAACTAGAAAAATCTCACAAAAAAAAATAGGGCATCCAAATCGATTCGCCCTAGGGCCGAATCGTTTCGCCCCTGGTTGCGAATCGATTCGCTCGAAAAGCAAATTGATTCGGTGTGTAGAACTGGAATCCTACCTCAGCCAAATCGATTCGGCCCCAACCCGAATCGATTCGGCTTCCCCAGACCTGTGTCCTTCCCCTTATCCGAATAGATTCACCTTAAGGCCGAATCGATTTGGCCCTGTAGAAAGGCCCAATTTGGGCTACGGGTTGTATAAACCCTAAAATCCCAAAACCATCAAATTCTTGATTTCTTCCAACATCAACAATAATTATTTATCCTACATCAGTTCTATACTACAACTAACTTACATTTTCTCCTCAAATAAAATTAAAACAAAGATTTAAGGGTTATACACCAAAAACACCCAAAAACCATAAACGGTATAAATCTCCAAAAACTTAACTATACATGCAGTTTATCACATTAAACCAATATCTAGCAGTAAGAAACTTTCCTCAGGTTTGTAGTCTCGGATTCTCTTCTGGTAGCAACGGATTTTGGCCTCAAATCTCCATTTTTCTCTCTTTCTCTCCATTTCTCCCAACTCTCTCTTCTCTCTCTCTCTCTCTCTCTCTCTCTCTCTCTCTTTTGGCTTCTAACATAAGTTTGAGAAAATAAAAGGGTTAGGAGAACTTAAACGGGTCTTGAAACATAATTCCCCTCTTTTAAGTGTTAATACACCATTAAAATGACTTGTAACCACTTAATTGAGTCATAGTGCGTCAAAAGTGCCCGAAACTCAAAAATACAACTTGGCACTTATTTCGACTATCTCAACTATTCTAAAAACAACCGCACCCCCTATTTTGGCATTCGGAATAACGTGAACCATTTTTATGTTCCAAATTCATTTTATTTCATTAATTTTACCCAACTTTAAATATAGGTCATAACCGTCATTTTACATATAACGACACAATAAAATACAGTATAATGCTATTTACCTTATCACAGCGGCAAATAGACAAAACACAGTAAATATTATCCCTTAATATCACGGGAAATAAAATTTACTCCAACTTCCCCTATTTTATAAAATTAGCCCATCAGGCAAAATAATATAAAATAGTCGCTCAAAAGCCTACGTTGTTACATACTCCCCCCTTAGAAGGGAATTTTTCCCTCAAAATTCGGGCGTACTGTATAACCATAAAAAGGTATACAATACCAAACTATCGTTCTATCATCCTTAGCAAACCCCTTGGCACTGTGGCATCCCCATAGGACTCGGACTAAGGTCATCACTATTCGATCTCAGTCTACCTTTCTCGTGCTCTGGCATAGCACCAAATCGTTCCTTATGAACTATCGATCCTACCTTTATACTATGGAAGGATATACCTACATATCTCGGCACAAATTGCCTTTCTTACTGAATCACGTTATACCCTTGCCAGGGAAGATCTACATTCACATATAATCGCTCCACCCCAACACTACTTACTTCTATTCGCATTGGCGTAAACCTTAAAAGTATGCGGCTCAAGGAGCCCAATCGTTAAAGAAATATTCTCGGACCACTCCAAGCCCAAGGAACATATTGTCCGCTGGTTCCATTCCAATGAGCAGGCGAATCACTCAACCGTCTACACTAAGCCACACACGTCACCATACTTAGAGAAAATGATCCGAACTATTGTACGGAAATTCGACCCCTAAAAGCTACTACTCCAAATCTACCTTTAAGTCAATACGCCCATCCGAGGTATGCCTTTCGGCCTTTGGTTGACTTCAACCACTTACGGGTGTTTCTACTTTGCGCAATCAGCTACCCCATCCACATTTCCTTAGCAAAAGGGAATATCCATTTAATAGTCCTTTACGAATTTTAACTTGTTGCTTGTGAAAAGACCAATTTCCTGCCCAGGAAGTAGTGCCTCTATTTCTTTAAGGTGATACTACCGCTACAACTTCAAGTCAAGAGTGGGATAATACTTCTCACGAAATTTAAATCTGTGACATGAATAAACAATGGGTCCATGCTACCGTATTAATACTTCCCGTTCCTGGCAGAGACTCATTCGTTAAATCCACTCTCGATCTTAAAACCACGAGTGCAGGAGTAAAAGCCAGCTCATCCTTCAACTCCCCGAAAGTTAAGTTACTGACGTAACGCTCTATCTAAGAGAGGTCCCACCTTCTACGGCCTAACATTATGAATCAATAGAGATCCTATACTTCTACTTTTGGGAACCTAATCCTACTTAGAGTTAACCCACAAACCTATTGTGGTCAACTCCCTTCCGTCTTCCTAAAATAATGTCGCATGCCCTAAGGGCCTAGCGTCCTAAGAATCCTAAAGTCGGTATATATCCTATCTAAGCCATATAAGTATTATCCTAATTATATCCCTAGTGTCCAAGACCTTTCCTGATTTCCGACATTCGCTTGGTTTCATGCGTGGGACTACTCGGCGAAGCAAAATCCAAACAAGGAACCCTCCCATTACACAACTACCTCGCATCATCGGTCGTCGAGAAGTAACGATCTAAGACACATGATTGTGACCGCTAAGACTCTAACTTATAATTCTACTAATGCACTTCTACTTCAAAGTCCTACCAACTCAATTAACTGAAAATTTAACTAATCTGGCATTTAATTTATGTAAGATGCCACAGATTCTTTATCTCAATATACATACATACATCTTTTAAATGGCCTTCTCATTAAGGCATAACCATATATCTCAATTCGACTTTCTTATCCAAGTCTCCCCCACATCGATCAGAGGGAAGGACTATTACAGTGCTTATATCTTGCATTTTAACTCAGCCCTTAATCACTTAATTACACGATTCTCGGCTAAACGTTCCAACCAACACTCAACAATCAAAAAGAAAGAAAAGAAAGAAAAATAAATATAACATCTCTCCACTTCCAACGTCATTAAGGTTCATGCATGAAGCGTCTCGCAAAAGAGAAATCCAAACGAGGAACCCCTCCTACGCATTACTACTTAACTTTGTTGGTCGTGGAGATAAGGCAACACCATACACAAGCAAAGCAAATAGACAATCAAACAAAACAAACAAAATATAACATGAAAACTACCTACATACCATAAACCACCTCTATAGAGTCTCAACCTGTATCCAGGAGAGATATTATAGAACAACTATCTCTTATCTAGAACTAGAAATAGGATAGCCTCGCGATTTATTCGCTTGCTATCACACCAACCAATCCATGGATATTTCCACCCGTATAACACATATAATACGAGTAGCACATAACACACATACACATTTCAATTAGCAACACCCGATTTATAACGAGTGAAGAAAATACGGAACTTCCCCACTATGGAAGCCATATAAGTACATTCTATATAATAGGATGGTTATGTAATACCCCGTACTTTTGGCTATATTTATTTATGGGATTAATTAATTAAATGCGTATTAATTGGAAATTAATCCGGGTTATAAATACTAATGTGATGCGAATTGGTATTTGATTATGTGCATATATGATTATATATGAACTTGGTATTATAAAATTTGTCGTGGGATTTATATACGGCATTTTAAAAATTTTTGTTAAGACGCGTGGGACCGCCGCGTCACGGTATAATATTTTGATAATAAAGTGAATTTAAAATCTATAATCTGTATGGTCGTTTTGAGTGCGCCAACGCGTCCGGAAGGGTCGAGATAGTCAGAAAACACTAGCCGGGGATATAGTTTGGGTCCCGGGGTATTTTTAGGCCATACCGGTAACTTAAAGGGTATTTTGATAATTTTACATTTTGAGGAATTAAAAGTGACGAAAATTAGAGATGTAAATCTGATGTGGATTAAACCCACAAATCCCACTAACCATCCCATATTAAACCATTAAGCTACGGAGGTTATCTTTAGGTTTACAACTTTCCCCAAAACAAACCCTAGCCACCTTAAGCCACCATTGGAGAAGGAGCTTGGAGAGAGGAAATTCTGTAGAAAAACATCATCAACCTACACCAAAGTCAGAAATCAAACCAAGGCAAGTGACTTTATTCCATTTAATTTCAGAGAATGTTCCCTCCATGTTAGAAATTCGGATTTATGGTTTGTTCTTGATAAAATATGAAAACCCATGTAGTTTAGATCATAGAACTTGAGAAATTTGAGAAGGATTACATGTAGAATGATAGGTAGATGTTTTTATTGATGATATACATGATTGAACAGAAATTAAAACGGATTTTGTTGGGTTAATTCATGATTCAAAATGTTAGGGTTCATGTTCTTGAGATAATTGGGGAAAAGTGTAGAAATTCATATGTTAATTGATGTTGAAGAGATTTAATCCTTGAAAACATATTAGTAGTTGACTTGAATATGTTTAGGATCACTTAGAGACCATAAAACGTTGTTGGGATGAACCTTTGGATGAGATTAGAAGTGTTAAAATGGTTAAAAACGAGGAAGGGAAAAATCTGGGACGGATCTGGCATCTCGTTAGAAGCCCCTACCCAGGTCGTTCGAACGAACTCGTTCGAACGAGCTTCTAACGAGTTGACCAGTCGTTGCTAATGAGTAGGGATTTCGTTTGATATCTCGTTCGAACGAGATATCGTTAGAAGGGACAGTTCGTTCGAACGAACTGGGATCTCATTCGAACAGCCTCGTTCGAACGAGACTTCTAACGAGATGACAGTCCAAACTCGTTCGAACAGTCTCATTCGAACGAGACTTCTAACGAGGTGGCAGTTTGGGCCTTTTTGGACTGTTTTGATTTTTGGAGTCCCGTGAACTAGTTCGAGGATAAAGATAGTATTCCTTTGATGATATATGGTTAGATTTGGGACCTTTGGACTATTACGAGGAGTAAATTATATACGAGAGTTACATTGAATGTACGGTTTGGGTTGAGACGTGAGTGTCTACTACGACGTGAGAATATATTATGGCGCGTATGATGATAAACCGGACTAGTATAAATTATGATAAATATAGTTAGTGCGAGAATGCGATACGTACTACGATTAAAATACGGTATTACTAAGATGTGTGTTTACTTAGTATTAGTATATGGATTGTGTGTATGACATACCTACCATACTTGCTATCACGGGAGGTTACGTTCGCTTAGGACCCTCTAATCCTTTTGTGCCTACGGGGGGGATATAGACTGGTACCTTGATGAACATAGGTCATAGAAAGACTTATTGGGATATTAATAAGTCCGCTGATCGTGGGAGCGTAGGTATGTGCGTGACCCATGTGATGGTGACTGCGTTCGCCTCCAATATTTGTGATGTTGTTATCGGTAAACTATTCCTGAGAGATTCGGAATATGTAATCCTTATGTACGTGATGTACCGGGATGGATAGCAGAGTATGTGTGCACCGCAGCTTAGTTCTCGGGGTGCTTGTATTGTATAATTATGATGTGAATAATATACATTTAAGTAATGGGAATCCTCATGTTAATGTTGTAAATATATTACGGTGTTATTTCGAGAAATATAACGAGTTAACTGATAGTTATTTATATTGCACATTGAGTATCTGAGTTTACGTTAAATCCCTATATAATTACGTGCGTTATAATGTTAATAAAACTGGGTAATAAGGGTAGGTCCTATTATAGTCTAGCTAGTTATGATGTCACTTAGCTGGTGGTTGATATCGTTGTAGATGGGTACTTACGTTAGGAGTGCACAGTTAGGCGAGAGGTGAGAATATCATGTGAGTGTACGTCCTAACATGTACTTTGCATTTAATGTTTTAAATGTTTTAAAGCACTTGCAGGTTTTAAAATATAACTCCACTTTCGGGCTCTGACCCATTTGCTTTTCAAATCTTTTTCTTGTAAAACCATTTTAGGTGCCCAGCCACAGGGACACCAAGCATAGGATTCTCACTCAGGTGACGAGCTGTAGCTGGTGGTGGAAGCTATAGGGATTTGCATGTAGACGCTTCTATCTTTTGGATTCCAGAGTCACTATCTATCATTTGTAGGGCATGTTGCCCATTTCTATTAGACATTCCTCTATTACAGTTTTCAGACTTTGACTTGTATTGTTTTAGTATTCGGTTATTATTTCAGTTATGGGATTGTAGTGAGGAGTTTTCCTCCAGATTTTATTTACTATATTGTGATGGTTATTCGTTTTACTTCATTATGGTGAATGGTGTTATAGTATTCTTTATTACACTTTTTGCATGTTAATCAGACTTAATTAAAATTTGGCAACTTACTTTTTAAATACTAGGTGGTTAGTAATAATAAAATGTTTTCGACAGTGATGCTATTAACTGAGCCAACTTGGCATTTTGAATTAATTTAATAAAGGAGTAGCTACCCGGTATTTAATTAGTCGGGGTGTCACAGGTGGTTTCAGAGCATCAGGTTCTAGTGTCCTTTAGGATCTGTACGGCTATTATGTTTCCGCTACGTTTCTTTGATATAGAGCCCTATATTTTAGGACTGTTGTACTCTTTTTGTGTATGCTTCGTTCTTCAGCTATATTAAGTTTGTAAACCGTGAACTTATAAACTTTGTTCTTATTTTAGATGCCTCCACGACGTGCACGACGAGTTCCCAGGGATGCAACGCCCGAACCCCAGCCCGCTCCAGTTCAGGGCATGATGAACGCCGCTGAGGTTGCTGCTATAGTAGCCCAAGCGGTAAATTCCGCGATTGCCGTGATTCAGCAGGCACCACCTCAGGCGCCGGTTGCCGCGCCAGTTCAGGTTATTGCATTCCCGTCTGCTTGGGAACGTGTATGTGACGCTTTTCAGAAAGCGCATCCGCCAGAGTTTGCAGGTAGCCCAGATGTGGTAGTCTCGAGCCAATGGAGGAAAGACATGCAGAGGCACTTAAGGATGCATGAGTGCACTGATGTTCAGAAGCAGGTACTAGCTACTTTTAAGCTAGTTGGATCTGCGCTGCAGTGGTGGGAGTCCATTACCACCGCGGAGGAGAGGGATACCCTCACGATTCAGGAGTTCTGGGTGCGGTTTGACCGCAAGTACTTTCCGTCCGCAGTTCATACAGAGATGAGGAGGAAGCTGATGAGTCTGAAACAGGAGGGCAAGACAGTGGCCGAGTATGAGGCCGAGTTTACTAATCTGTTGAATATCGTTCCAGACGAGATACCAACAAAGAAGAAGAAGATTGAGAAGTTTACCGACGGGTTGAATTGGAGGATCCGTCAGCATCTGCTAGGGAACCTATCGTTGGCCACGTATTCTGATGTGGTTAACGCTGCATTGTTACACTGCCAGGACCACCGTTTTCATATGGCCGAGGGCAAAAGGTCGGGAGAGTCTAGCCATCAGGGCAGGACTGGAGGACATGGTGCCAGCGGGGCACAATCTGGTCAGGGGCAGAGACAGAATGAGCAGGGCTCCCAGCAGGGGGACAATAAGAGGTTTCGGTCAGGGAACTACAGGCAGGGACAGGGAGGTTTCCGTCAGGGCCATCAGGGTCCAAACGGCCATCAGGGCCAACAGGGACAGAATGGGCAGCAGTTTCACCAGGGCCAGCAGGGCCAAGGGAGGAACGGTAACGGCCACCAGGGCCGGGGACAGCAGGGGCAGAGAGGAGGGAACTTTCCAGGGAAGTGCTTCACTTGTGGCAAGACTGGCCATAAGAAGCAGGATTGTCCTGATAGGGGCAGGGCCCCACAGCAGCAGCAACAGGGTGCTCGCCAGGAGCCATAGAGGCCTATGTTTCCCGCCGCTCTTCCCGCACCGCCACATATGGCAGCACTGCCACCCATTCCAGCAGTCCCAGTTCAGCAGGGGCAGCTACAGTATGGACGTGTCTACAACGTCCACCAGGCTGCAGTTCCACAGGCACCGCCCGCGATCGAGGGTACGTTTCCTATCCATGGCACAATGGGTCGGGTGTTATTTGATACGGGTGCTACACATTGTTTTATAGCTACACACTTCGCGAAAGCTTTAGGATTGTTAGCTACGGCAGAGAGCACAGTGACGTGTGTCGACTCACCATTGGGGAGTGGGTCACTTATATTCTTTATATGCCGGGGAGTGGGGGTAGAGGTTGGTGGTTTGGTATTACCTGCAGACATGTTGGTATTAGATATGCATGTTCACGACGTGATCATCGGTATGGATTGGCTCGTAGCTTATAGGGCCATGATTGATTGCTGCAGCGGAAGCATTGTTTTTGCCATTCTGGGGCAAGAGATGTTCGTAGTGGCGATGCCTCGCCCAGAGGGAGGATCGACCGCTCATCTGTATTACATAGAGGAGGATACCTCTAAAGAGGTTGTGATTCCCTTAGATTCTATCCCAGTCGTCAGGGAGTATTCGGATGTGTTTCAGGAGATACCAGGCTTACCACCCAGTCGGGAGATAGACTTCGTTATAGATTTGCTACCGGGTACGAGACCTATAGCACGCGCACCGTACCGTATGGCTCCAGCTGAGATGCGAGAGTTACGGGATCAGATAGAGCAGCTGTTAGGACAGGGCTTTATTCGTAGGAGTACCTCACCTTGGGGCGCTCCAGTTTTGTTTGTGAAGAAGAGGGACGGTTCACTGAGATTGTGTGTGGACTACCGAGAGTTGAATAAGGTCACGATACGGAATAAATATCCGTTGCCTCGAATCGATGACTTATTCGACCAGTTGAGAGGAGCTTCTTTCTTCTTGAAGATTGATTTGAGATCGGGTTACCATCAGTTGCATATTAGGGAGGAGGATGTCTCGAAGACTGCGTTCTTGTCGAGATATGGTTCTTACGAGTTTCGGGTTATGCCTTTCGGCTTGACCAACGCTCCAGCAGTGTTTATGGACCTGATGAACAGAGTGTTCAGGGAGTTCCTAGATCAGTTCGTCATTGTCTTCATTGATGACATTCTGGTTTACTCTCAGACGGAGGAGGAGCACGCCGAGCATTTGAGGCAGGTTTTGCAGACACTTCGTCAGAACGAGTTGTATGCAAAATATGAGAAGTGCGGGTTTTGGTTGAAGGAAGTCCAGTTCTTGGGTCACATTATTTCTGACCAGGGGATATCAGTTGATCCGGGAAAGGTATCAACGGTGAGGGAGTGGGGACAGCCCACGACACCAACGGAGATTCGTAGTTTCTTGGGTCTAGCAGGATACTACAGGAGGTTTATTCGGGGTTTCTCGGAGATAGTAGGTCCTTTGACACATCTTACTCGTAAGGGTGTGCCATACATCTGGAGTGATGCCTGTCAGTTGGCATTCGATGAATTGAAGGAAAAATTGATCTCAGCACCTGTGTTAGCATTGTCGAGACCGGTAGTTGAGTATTTGGTTTACACCGACGCGTCTTTGCAAGGACTTGGAGGTGTATTGCAGCAGGAGAGACAGACCATAGCTTATGCTTCCCGTAAGCTTAAGCCTCATGAGAAGAATTACCCCATGCATGATTTGGAGTTAGCAGCGGTAGTATTTGCCCTACGGATTTGGAGGCACTATCTTTTGGGGGAGAAGTTCCAACTGTTCACGGACCACAAGTCCCTACAGTACCTGTTCACGCAGAAGGAACTAAATATGCGGCAGTGTAGGTGGCTTGAGTTTGTGAAAGACTACTAGTTCGACATCCAGGTGCACCCGGGTAAGGCTAACGTGGTAGAAGACGCGTTGAGCCGTAGGCCAGCAGATGAGATGGCAGAGGTGTGGAAGGCAAAGTGGAAGGAATTGGGACACCAGGATGCAGTGGCCCGATCTTTCATGTCTGTGACGACCGTTACACCGCAGATTGTCACGAAGGTAGTACGGGCACAGGCTAATGACTCGTTCTGGCAGGAGCAGATAGTTCGATTACTTGCAGAGGGAGCCGAATCCTATACCGTCAGCTCAGACGGGGGATTACGCTTCAATGGGAGATTGGTAGTTCCGGAAGGAGATGAATTGCGACACGAGGTTATGGCAGAGTCGCACGGCTCAAGGTTCGCGGTACATCCCAGAGGGGACAAAATGTACTAAGACATGAGACGGCAGTATTGGTGGAGCGGTATGAAGAAAGATATCGCTGAGTTTGTTTCAAAATGCGCCACTTGTCAGCTTGTGAAAGTGGATCATCAGAGACCAACAGGATTGCTACAACCGTTGGAGGTTCCGGTGTGGATGTGGGAGAGCATATCCATGGACTTTATCACGGGGTTGCCTACGTCGCAGAGGGGTCACGACTCAGTTTGGGTGATTGTGGACAGATTGTCCAAAGTCGCTCACTTCTTACCCGTAAGGACTGACTACACTACGGGACAGTATGCCCAGCTTTTCATTTCAGAGATTGTGAGACTTCACGGTGTGCCCCTAAATATCGTGTCTGACAGAGACAAGATATTTGTTTCGCGGTTTTGGGAGAGTTTCCAGAAGGCCATGGGCACGGAATTGCGGTTGAGTACGGCTTATCACCCGCAGACCGATGGGCAGACAGAGCGCACCAATCAGATGTTGGAGGACATGCTACGCATGTGCATTATTGACTTCGGGGGTGGATGGGAGCAGTATCTTCCACTGGTGGAGTTTGCTTACAACAACTCCTATCAGTTCACGATTGGCATGGATCCGTTTGAGGCATTGTACGGTAGGCCTTGTCGTTCCCCAGCATGTTGGTTGGAGGTGGGGGACAACAAACTACTTGGGCCGGAAGTGATTCAGGATACTTCGGCAAGGATTGAGTTGATTCGGAGTCGCATTCGAGTAGCTCAGGACAGGCAGAAGAGTTATGCTGATGCAAAGAGATTTTTCAGAGAGTTCCAAGTGGGGGACCAGGTTTTGCTCAGGGTATCTCCGATGAAGGGGATTATGCATTTCGGGAAGAAGGGGAAGTTGGCACCGAGGTATGGGGGGCCGTTTCCTATTATTGAGCGGATCGGACCGGTTGCGTATAGACTTGGGTTGCCGGAACATTTGCATCGGATTAACGACGTGTTCCACATTTCCTCGCTGAGGAAATACCTTAGGGATGATTTGGCCCATTCTCACATTTCTGTGGAGGACATCGATCTCCAGCCGGATATCTCTTACGAGGAGGGTCCGATTGCTATTTTGGACCGAAGCGAGAGGAAACTGCGGTCAAAGATAGTCCTGTTAGTGTGTGTTCAGTGGCGACATCACAATGTCGAGGAGTCCACATGGGAGCGAGAGGATGAGATGCACGAACGTTATCCAGAGTTATTTTTAGCAGGTACTTTCTAGTTTCAAATTTCGGGACGAAATTCAGTTATTAGGGGGGAAGTATGTAATACCCCGTACTTTTGGCTATATTTATTTATGGGATTAATTAATTAAATGCGTATTAATTGGAAATTAATCCGGGTTATAAATACTAATGTGATGCGAATTGGTATTTGATTATGTGCATATATGATTATATATGAACTTGGTATTATAAAATTTATCGTGGGATTTATATACGGCATTTTAGAAATTTTTGTTGAGACGCGTGGGACCGCCGCGTCACGGTATAATATTTTGATAATAAAAGTGAATTTAAAATCTATAATTCGTATGGTCGTTTTGAGTGCGCCAACGCGTCCGGAAGGGTCGAGATAGTCATAAAACACTAGCCGGGGATATAGTTTGGGTCCCGGGGTATTTTTAGGCCATACCGGTAACTTAAAGGGTATTTTGGTAATTTTACATTTTGAGGAATTAAAAGTGACGAAAATTAGAGATGTAAATCTGATGTGGATTAAACCCACAAGGCCCACTAACCATCCCATACTAAACCATTAAGCTACGGAGGTTATCTTTAGGTTTACAACTTTCCCCAAAACAAACCCTTGCCACCTTAAGCCACCATTGGAGAAGGAGCTTGGAAAGAGGAAATTCTGCAGAAAAACGTCATCAACCTACACCAAAGTCAGAAATCAAACCAAGGCAAGTGACTTTATTCCATTTAATTTCAGAGAATGTTCCCTCCATGTTAGAAATTCGGATTTATGGTTTGTTCTTGATAAAATATGAAAACCCATGTAGTTTAGATCATAGAACTTGAGAAATTTGAGAAGGATTACATGTAGAATGATAGGTAGATGTTTTTTATTGATGATATACATGATTGAACAGAAATTAAAACGGATTTTGTTGGGTTAATTCATGATTCAAAATGTTAGGGTTCATGTTCTTGAGATAATTGGGGAAAAGTGTAGAAATTCATATGTTAATTGATGTTGAAGAGATTTAATCATTGAAAACATATTAGTAGTTGACTTGAATATGTTTAGGATCACTTAGAGACCATAAAACGTTGTTGGGATGAACCTTTGGATGAGATTATAAGTGTTAAAATGGTTAAAAACGAGGAAGGGAAAAATCTGGGACGGATCTGGCATCTCGTTAGAAGCCCCTACCCAGGTCGTTCGAACGAACTCGTTCGAACGAGCTTCTAACGAGTTGACCAGTCGTTGCTAACGAGTAGGGATTTCGTTCGATATCTCGTTCGAACGAGATATCGTTAGAAGGGACAGTTCGTTCGAACAAACTGGGATCTCGTTCGAACAGCCTCGTTCAAACGAGACTTCTAACGAGCTGACAGTCCAAACTCGTTTGAACAGTCTCGTTCGAACGAGACTTCTAATGAGGTGGCAGTTTGGGCCTTTTTGGACTGTTTTGATTTTTGGAGTCCCGTGAACTAGTTCGAGGATAAAGATAGTTTTCCTTTGATGATATATGGTTAGATTTGGGACCTTTGGACTATTACGAGGAGTAAATTATATACGAGAGTTACATTGAATGTACGGTTTGGGTTGAGACGTGAGTGTCTCCTACGACGTGAGAATATATTATGGCGCGTATGATGATAAACCAGACTAGTATAAATTGTGATAAATATAGTTAGTGCGAGAATGCGATACGTACTACGATTAAAATACGGTATTACTAAGATGTGTGTTTACTTAGTATTAGTATATGGATTGTGTGTATGACATACCTACCATACTTGCTATCACGGGAGGTTGCGTTCGCTTAGGACCCTCTAATCCTTGTGTGCCTACGGGGGGGATATAGACTGGTACCTCGATGAACATAGGTCATAGAAAGACTTATTGGGATATTAATAAGTCCGCTGATCGTGGGAGCGTAGGTATGTGCGTGACCCATGTGATGGTGACTGTGTTCGCCTCCAATATTTGTGATGTTGTTATCGGTAAACTATTCCTGAGAGATTCGGAATATGTAATCCTTATGTACGTGATGTACCAGGATGGATAGGAGAGTATGTGTGCACCGCAGCTTAGTTCTCGAGGTGCTTGTATTGTATAATTATGATATGAATAATATACATTTAAGTAATGGGAATCCTCATGTTAATGTTGTAAATATATTACGGTGTTATTTCGAGAAATATAACGAGTTAACTGATGGTTATTTATATTGCATATTGAGTATCTGAGTTTACGTTAAATCCCAATATAATTACGTGCGTTATAATGTTAATAAAACTGGGTAATAAGGGTAGGTCCTATTATAGTCTAGCTAGTTATGATGTCACTTAGCTGGTGGTTTATATCGTTGTAGATGGGTACTTACGTTAGGAGTGCACAGTTAGACGAGAGGTGAGAATATCATGTGAGTGTACGTCCTAACATGTACTTTGCATTTAATGTTTTAAATGTTTTAAAGCACTTGCAGGTTTTAAAATATAACTCCACTTTCGGGCTCTGACCCATTTGCTTTTCAAATCTTTTTCTTGTAAAACCATTTTAGGTGCCCAGCCACAGGGACACCAAGCATAGGATTCTCACTCAGGTGACGAGCTGTAGCTGGTGGTGGAAGCTACAGGGATTTGCATGTAGACGCTTCTATCTTTTGGATTCCAGAGTCACTATCTATCATTTGTAGGTCATGTTGCCCATTTCTATTAGACATTCCTCTATTACAGTTTTCAGACTTTGACTTGTATTGTTTTAGTATTCGGTTATTATTTCAGTTATGGGATTGTAGTGAGGAGTTTTCCTCCAGATTTTATTTACTATATTGTGATGGTTATTCGTTTTACTTCATTATGGTGAATGGTGTTATAGTATTCTTTATTACACTTGTTGCATGTTAATCAGACTTAATTAAAATTTGGCAACTTACTTTTTAAATACTAGGTGGTTAGTAATAATAAAATGTTTTCGACAGTGATGCTATTAACTGAGCCAACTTGGCATTTTGAATTAATTTAATAAAGGAGTAGCTACCCGGTATTTAATTAGTCGGGGTGTCACAGGTTATCACCACAATCTCAATATACACACCCGAATCTAGGGTAAGTACAATACTATTCTATCTTATCATAAGGAATACACCTCCCTTAACTAAGGTGAAAATTCCCGCCAACATACATGCCAATCACCCTGGCCACTACTAATGGTTCTCACCTCTCGTTATAAAAGCACAACCTAGCACAATATCAATGATGATGCTCTAGATAACCCAAGTACTAAGGGCTAACTTCTCCCCATTTTCAACCTTATTCCCTATTTGTGCGTGGGGTGTCTCGCGAAGCGAAATCCATAAAAGGAATCGCCCCCGATACACTACTACTAGGCAAGGTTGATCATCGAGATACATTAGACCCTTAGCACGTAATTAATATATACATATTTATATGGGAGGACTCATATACAACTACTCAAGGAGACATTAATGAATCCATTCACCATCTAAAGGCACAATTCCTATTTTCCATAGGAAATACATATATGGCAATTAATTTTATCAAATGTTTACCAAATCAATTTCACTTCAAAACTTTCTTTACCAATTTTATTTCCTTTCTTCCATCCAGGAAAAACACATATTTAAAAGCCATTTTTATTAACATAAAAACTCTTTTCCATATCATATGCTTCCATTTCACTTCTTCCATCTGGGAAACCTATCCGAAGCCAATTCGTTTATCCTATTTCCCTTCTTCCATACGGGAAATGTATTTAAAGCCATACTATTATCATAAATGCTTTAACAACAATAATGTTCCACATTATTAAGAGTAGTTATATATCATATTATATAACGTTCTCTAAGACCGCCCTTCCTGGTTTCCCCACTGTGCGCGCCCCTAAATGGCTATCATCTTCCAGGGCCTATCATCAAGACAACCTGGGATCCTATCGAAACATCGGGAAGCGGCCATATGCCTGCGGGAGAGTCATAACCACACCCAAAATTACCTCACCAGCGCAGAAAATATACAATAAATGCTCATACGACCTAGGGATATATCCACCCTGCATTCACTAGCCAGGGGCTTCACCACACGCGCACAACTTCCCTTATGATTGCGATTTAGTGAGGTGTGTAATCACAAATTATCATTTATGAAAATTATTACTTTTTCATTTTGCAATCATTCACTTTTATATTCTCAAAAACTATTCATTTGTACTTATTTATTAAGTACCACCTTTTATAATATGCATTTCTTGTTCTTAGTGTCATATTTTATTAATGACCTAAGACCCAAAGTGCCATTTTCCTCAAACTAGTTTCCAAGAGTCCCACACAATATCCCAAATCATTAAAGTGAGTCTCCCTCACTAATAGACTCCCAAAAGTGCCAACATTTATCATTTTATCTTCTATACATTTCAGGTAAACTTCCTATATCATCCGGACATTAACCTACACCAACTAACCCTTAGGATAAGACCAAACATCCCCATACTAATCTAGGACATCTGTCTACCCAACATAACCCTCTAGGAACTCTCATTACTTCCCAAAGGAAGGGTCCTAAACCTCGAACCTCAAAGAAAAGGACCCAAAAAAACTAGAAAAATCTCACAAAAAAAACAGGGCATCCGAATCGATTTGCCCGTGGTTGCAAATCGATTCGCCCGAAAAGAGAATTGATTCGGTGAGTAAAACTACCATCCTGCCTCAGCCGAATTGATTCGGCCCCAACCCTAATCGATTCGGCTTCCCCAGACTTGTGTCCTTCCACTTATCTGAATAGATTTGCCTTAAGGCCGAATCGATTCGGCCCTGTAGAAAGGCCCAATTTGGGCTACGGGTTGTATAAACCCTAAAATCCCAAAACCCTCAAATTCTTGATTTCTTCCAACATCAACAATAATTATTTATCCTACATCATTTCTATACTACAACTAACTTACATTTTCTCCTCAAATAAAATTAAAACAAAGATTTAAGGGTTATACACCAAAAACACCCAAAACCCATAAATAGTATAAATATCCAAAAACATAACTATAAATGCAGTTTATCACATTAAACCAATATCTAGCAGTAAGAAAATTTCCTCAGGTTTTTAGTCTCTGATTCTCTTCCGGTAGCAACGGATTTTGGCCTCAAATCTCCATTTTTCTCTCTTTCTCTCCATTTCTCCCAACTCTCTCTCTCTCTCTCTCTCTCTCTCTCTCTCTCTTTTGGCTTCTAACATAAGTTTGAGAAAATAAAAGGGTTGGGAGAACTTAAACGGGTCTTAAAACATAATTCCCCTCTTTTAAGTGTTAGTACACCATTAAAATGACTCGTAACCACTTAATTGAGTCATAACGCGTCAAAAGTGCTCGAAACTCAAAAATACAGCTTGGCACTTATTTTGACTATCTCGACTATTCTAAGAACAACCTCACCCCCTATTTTGGCATTCGGAATAACGTGAAACATTTTTATGTTCCAAATTCATTTTATTTCATTAATTTTACCCAACTTTAAATATAGGTCATAACTGTCGTTTTACATATAACGACGCAATAAAACACAGTATAATGCTATTTACCTTATCACAATGGCAAATAAACAAAACATAGTAAATATTATCCCTTAATATCACGGGAAATAATATTTACTCCAACTTCCCCTATTTTATAAAATTAGCCCATCAGGCAAAATAATATAAAATATCTCTCAAAAGCCTGGGTTGTTACATTATAGGGATAATTACCTCTACATATTATGTGTTAAAATATGTATTTGTTGTTTGTGTGAACATTCCCTTGTTCGTGGGCGTTCTATTAGTTAGGGTTGCGTACGTCTTGGGTCCGGATCACGCACCGGTACAGGTGGACTAAGCGCTGTGTAGGTCATTATCATACGTACTATGTAGCATCGCCGTTTACGAGGAGATAGGTGTAGATGCTGGAATCCATTATCACCATCGGGGGCATGGACTGTGCGATGGTGTACTGCGTAGTTGCATCCCCACTTGTATGTATTTTTTATGTCTATTTGGGTGAGGGACTCCTCTTAACTTACCGATAGAATACAAACGTGACAACAGAGGTAGATGCCTTTATGTGTCATATATATAAGTACATATAATTATATATATTTATTGAGATGAATTAATTAGTACAATGATGTAAACAATCAATTGTGAACCCAATATTGCAATAATGCATTATATATGGTTATGTTACTTTTGTGTGTATTATCATTGGGGTACTCTGGGAAATGGAATTATGTATGTGGACATTTATCTTTGGTACGGAAACTATGCTAGATACGTCGTGTATTTATTGTGGTTATGGTATTAGTCTTTCATGGTTAGGAGCTTGATTTGATATGCGTGTAGTATTACACTTAGATAAGGGTGAGGTACTCAACGCATGTGAGTGCTTATGGGTGGTACACACTTTAAATTAACTTTATTATTCCATCTCAATTTTTGTTAGTTAATTCCTGCAAATCTAGGGCCCTGAACTAAATTATAAAAATGTTTTTCCCCTAGGTTTATATAGAGAGGAATAGTAGGATAGACAAGAGATCAGATTCCTAGTCATGTTTGCACAGTGACTACTTCAGTTGATTTGATTCTAGCATAGGTTACTGTTTCCATTTCAGTTGGTTTATTATTTTGAATTATTATGTGGGCATAAGCTCAAGTTTATTATTCAGTTATTGGTACACTTGTATTATTGTTGGATTTCCCCCCCATTGAAATGAGTAAGTTATTTCTTGCACACTTTTGGGAGCTGACCCAAAATCCAAATGTTTTCTCCCCCCGGTGTGGATAGGAAAGGATAGAAGGATTGCTTGGAGACCAGTCTTGTCGTTGCTTCTATTTTAGAGATTTTAGTTCTTGCTTTTCTCTTAGGTTGTCTTTTCATTTGAATTATTTCATTCTGGGTTATTGTAAGGGTAGAAGCCCAAAGTTTATTTCTTTTTAGTACAGTTGAGATATTAGTCAATGTTGGAGTTTTATTTATTTAGTTATTCATACTATGGATGTTGATTTAGTAGTGTTTGGTTATTTATTCACTTGCAGTTAAATTAATTTATGCCCATTAAATTATTATTTTATGATTTAATGCTAAGAATGATATAAATTAACAATAAGACCCATCTTCGGCGTATTGTTTATGGCCAACCTTTACGTGAGAAAATGTGGGTTGTTATAGTTGGCATCAAAGCATCCAGGATCTAGTGTTCTTAGGATCTATGTTGCGCCCGTTTCATCTTTTGTTGAGCATTCTTTGACGTTTCTAGAGCCCATTGTAGGATTTTATGATCTGATGTCACGAGCATGTGTGTGTCAATATCATTCGCTATTATTTGAGCATTAGCAGTACTTTAGGATTATCTAAGCTTAGAAAATAATAAGAATAAGGGACATTGCAAATTAGTGGTCAGGCATGGAACGAGGGGTTGGACAAAGATATTCACCATATATGTGAAAATTATTATGGGAAATTATCTTGTTTGGGGGTAAAGTCTACAACTTAAAGACCTCCAAGGGAACAGATTAATAAATGCATTTCATGATCGAGTCCATTTTTAGACATATCAAGGGATTTTAGTTGTTGAGGTGCTTACTGGAGTTTTGGGTTTTATGTATGGTAATATGGGTTGTGATGGAAATTTAGCCCAATAGAATGACCTAATGAAATTTTGTTGACGTAAGAGAGAAGGCAGTGGATTGTTAGGTTTTAGAAGAATATAATGATTTTGATGAAAATTTAGTTGCAGATTAATTCTAATTAAAGGTCTAAATTGTTATTGCGCTTAAATTTGGGCAATATTAATTTATGTGTTAAAACAATTTTTAATATCGTTGACGCTAAAATGAGAGTGTTTGGACTTAGTAATATGTATATCGTGTAGTCACGTAATAGGGGTTGGAGACTAGTTAGATTATTTGTAATACACCTATATGAGTGGAAATTGGAAATGAGAGCCTTGATTTTCTTTTTGGTTAAAGTTGAGAGCACAAAATTACATAATTGTATGAGGATGGAGTTACATGTGCATTATAGGCGTGTATTTTGTTAGTGTATTATTTATAAACAACATATAGGAACTAGTGGGTTCCAAGAAAACTCAAAGAAAGAGCGTGTTTCGGTTGAGGGTTTTAGTTGTGAATGTAGGGTTAGGACTACCCTTATTATAGACAATTAGGGGAAAACGGGAGACGGTTTTATGAAATGACAAGTTAAGACTACAAGGGTGAATTGTAATTTCAATTTTTCAACATGTGATGTGTGGCAACATGATTACCAGTTGCCTAAATATGGATTCTGGGTGTGGTACAGTGGAACCAAGGATGATTCGGTTGACGTTTTATAGATTTTATATGGTGGACATTTTTACGGGCATTGGGGTTATAGATGCAGGTTTCGTATGGTTAGAGAGGTAGCGCCTGAGTGAGAGTGGGTGTAAGGATATGATGATGTTGGGTTATCCATTGACAGATTTTTTGGAGTACACATATACTAAAGTATGATGTTCATAATATCTTTGAATTGTATGGTGATGTATTTTATTTGGGCATGATGGTGTTACTGAGAGTTTTCTCTTTATAAGTGGATTAATTGTTGACGCAACCACGTGGATTATGGGTTGGTGTTCACTAGAATTTGGTGTTAGTCATGAGAGATCTCATTTCATATGAAAAGGGCTATGCGATTGATCATGTACGAGTAAATGTGGATATTCTCTTCTAAACACTAGATAGCATTGGGCATGTGAGCACCCCCTAAGTTGTTACTACCTATTTTTATGCTGGGAGAGGGCTTAATGGTTTATGGGTTTCATAAGCACCTTATGTGTTCTAGTTGTAATTATTGGGAAGTGGCGATGCCCTACTGTGGATTCTCACAGTGAATGTGATTATGATTTTTGGCAGATGATATGAGGTTGTCTATTGGAGGTGATTCTCGAGATCGAAGTATTGATATGGACTATACGTTGATGACGACATACATTATGGAATGGCTATGTGGTATGGTTAGCCAATGGCGATTTTATATTTTTATTAAGGACATGAGTGAAAAATATAACATTAAAATAAAATGGATGGCAATGAAAGCTTCGAATTGGTAGGATGAATTTTATAAAGTTTAGAGAGAATTGTGTAGTGATACGATTGTGGAAGTTCCGAGGATAAATATTGTGGGTGGACAAATTTTGAGTGGAAATCATTAATGGATAATGTGCTCAAATTGGGTAGGATTTATTGTATTTGTACGTCGTTCATTGTTTTGGCAAAAATAAAGTGCGATTGTTTGGACCTAGGTCCTTTATACATGGGTGTTTTTTAAATGAACTGGGGTGGATGAGTGGACAAGTAAGTGTACAATTATGAACTTCTAGAGATAGTATCAGAGGACCCGTGATGGTTTTTTTATCGAAGAGGGACATAACCCCACTCATGATGGTTTAGAGTTACAAACCCAATACAATAAGTGTTTATACGAGCACTAGAATTATAGACGTGGGATTCTCATAAATTTGGAAGAGTTTCCTTATCGAGAATATGCACAACGATGTGAAGACTGTAGGATGGATTACTAATATATTTCTTGAAGTAAGGGTACACTGAATGTTCGATTCGGGACACAAACATAGACTAAATACTAATAATTGTATGTTTTAAGGGATAAATAAATGCGATAATTATCCAGCGATGAAATATTTTTATGTTCTGTTAAGAGTATGCAAAGTGTAACACATTAGTATTGTAGAAGTATTTGGTTCCTTTAGGAACGTTAAGACTAGTGATTGTCTCAGTTACATAATGATGTGTACAATCATAAACGATATTATTATAATGACGATGTCATTGGATATAGGCAAATATAGCCTTCATTGGAATCAGTAAGCAGGTGGAGCCTTAGGAATGATTATGAACCCTACTAGACTTGGGTCCTGATGACTGACAAAACTATGTGGTAGTGTATCGGGATGGTTTATTGATTGGATTTTGGTTGTGAGAAGTCCCATGCATGAAATCAGCAAATGTCAGGAGTTAAGAGATATTGGATTCTAGGACACTTGTTATTATTCTTATTATTATCATACTGGTAAATTTATCAGGATTTAATGTATCCCTTCAAAGTGATGAGACTTCTATTGGAAATGGGCACAAATTGTAATTTATATGATTACCGTAAATGTTTACTTGAAGTTTCTTTTAAGTCTTGAATCGTTAGATATCAATAACTGACTAAGATATTTAGTATTGTATCGGGAGGTTCCCTTGTTTAAATTTCTCTTGCGAGACGTCCCACGCCTGAAATTGGCAAATGTCGGTAGTTGAAGGAAATTGGATACTAAGAAGGTTAGTTTTTACATTTACACATGTGATGGTATACCTATTGTGAATATATACTTGGTGTGAATGGTACATATTGGATGTATATGTGCCATTCATATTTGGTAATGGTAAGTATGAGTGTGTATATGTAATGTGGAATATATGGGCGCCTCAGTAATGTTATGATAGGCATGGATGAGCCTTTCTTGTATCTCATGGGATATGATTATGGGCTAATTGGGTATAAACATAATATAATGGTATGGATTAACATATGATTTCATGCTACAATGAATTCCGAGGATAGAATTCTGTTATTGGAGGGGTAGGGGGAATGTAATACCCCATATTTTCAAAAAAAAAATATTATGACAAAAATTAATTTAGTAATTTCTAATTAAATTTGGGAATGAATTAAATCAGAGGAACTTATATTTAAATGATTAAAATATAAATCGATGCATTCAATCGCGAAAAATAAATCATGTAGTAATTAAACTAAGGTTAGGCGTCGATTAAACACAATATACATGGGTATGGTAAATAAAAATATTCGGGACGCATTTTGGGAGATTCTATGGGCTCGTTTAGGTGTGTTAGATCTTTAAAAATGGTCCCAGGGTGTAGGTATACAAATTGGGTAACTTTTGGGTCATTTAAGTAGTGGGTTCAGACCAATCTGGGGGTCCAAAGTTGAGGCCTAAGGCCCAACTCGGGATTAGAGCCTTAGTTATATAAATTGGGAGTTTAATAACTCCCTGTCATTTTCATCCAAGAATCCTAGGTCACATATTTTAGAAGAGTGAGGAAAGAACCCTAGTAGGAGAATTGGGAGAGAAATATCCGAGGAGGAGTCGAAGAACCATCCAAGAAAAAATCCAAGATCCAAGGTAATAATTTTCTTACTTAATTTTGTTGGTTTAAATTACTTCTTTATTGATTGTGTCTTGTGATCCATATAGAAATTCTTAATTTAGGTATGTTGGTGATTTGATGATGAAAATTGAATATACTTATGACATAAGTGACATTTATGAATAATTAGGAAATCTAAAATTTAGGATGATTCGATTATAAGGATTATATGAATAGAAATCACACTTAGGGCTCCTATTGAAATGGTTGTGTTTATTCATATGTAGAAGACTTTTACACATATTATGAGGACTAAAATTATGATGATTATAGTCCTTGTATGTAATAAAAATTTGAGATTTATTGTTTTGGAAATTCTGAATTGATATGAACATAGATTGGTCACTCAAATTTTGGGGATTTTAGAATAAGAATTCATTGTTAAAAATACATGATTAATTCCCCTAAGTTGGTTAACTAATTATTAGAGATTCATCTGGTGGAACATATATTGGTAGGAACCTGGAAAATCGGGTTTTGCTTTTGAAAGTGTAAATCCCGTATAAAAGAAAACTAGGAAAATGAATTCTAGAGGAGAAAACCGGTCGGGCAAACCAATCTGTGTCCTAGGAACATGGGCGCGGGGTCCACAATTGAGTCCGGGTAATTTTTAAAAGTTCATACGAGTTGGTAGAACCGTGTTTGGGCATTCATGAAATTTACTAAAAATAGAAACGTATGACTATTTACCAGAGAAGGACAAAATTAACTAGATGGTTAATATATCCTATAAAGATGGACTATTTAGTAATTCAAATGATGGTAAATTATTAAATAAGAATAAGTTTGGATTGTTGTTTTTTGGGAGCTATGGGGTAATTCTTATGATACTTACCTTTACATATAATAATATGTAATCATACTTTTGTGTGGACATACCGATGTTCGTGGACCGTCATATCTGTTGGGGAACACTCGTTCAGGATTGGAGCACATATGGACACAGGTGGGCTAGGCAGTCTTAGGTCATATTTTATGTACTACTTGGCAGCACCACATATAGGAGTTAAATGTTGATGCTGGATCCATGTGACACCACTTGGTATGGACCGTGCAACGGTGATACTGCGTAGGTACCGCCCCATTTGCTTGTATTTTGTTTGTCCATTTTTAATAAGAGACTCCTATGGATTCACCGATAGAGCATGAACAAGACACTATAGTTAGATTCCTTAATGTCTCATATATAATGACATATATGAAATTAATTGAAATAAGTGAAAGAATTCCTAAGTATAACATTGGGGACTAAAGATACAGGCCCAATAGTACGTAGTATGAACAATATTAGATGTTATCTCTTTATGGGTAGTATAATGGGGGTAAATTGGGAAACAATTACTTAAGAGTATTTAACTCTATTTCAATCCATTATCTTGCTAGATTCATCTTTATACTACCATTTACACTTATATTGTATCCATATCGGGTTATGGGTGGGTATTCAAGTAGCACTACTTTTAGGTGAGGGGTGATATATATTATACATGAGAATTACGATGACAACACTCACTTTGAATTCATTGTTCTTGTGCCCCATTGAAATGAGTAATTTAATTATTTCACACTTTAGGGCGCTGACCTAAAATCTAAATATTCTCTCCCTAGGTGTGCCTTGGCAAGGATAGTAGGATTGTCAGGAGACCGGTCTTACCGTTTCTTAAATTTCAGAGATTTCACTTCTTGATTTTTTCTTAGGTTGTCTTTTCATTTTGATTATTTCATTCTGGATTATTTTAATGGCATAATCCCAAAGTTTATTTCCTTTCAGTTGGGTTGAGATATTAGTTTATGTTTGAGTTTTATTTATTTAGTTATTCATGCTCTAAATGTTGATTTAGTGGTGTGTGAATATTTATTCCCTTGAATTTAAATTTATTTATGTCTATTAAACTATTATTTTGTGGTTTGATGCTAAGAATGATATAAATTGACAACAAGCCCCATCTTAGGCGTATTATGTATGGCCAACCTTTAGGTGAGAAAATGGGGGTTGTTACATTATTGCTTTAATCAAATAAAGGAAGCCATCATCTTTGGATGTAGCTATATTGGTGAACCACAAACATCCTGTCTTGTTCTTATTTGTGAGCAATTTCTCTTTACCTTCTCATTACATTGCATTCATATTTTATTTTCTTGTTCTCTTTTAGGTTGTTGCTCGTCTGGGTTCTTGGGTGTGCATGAATCATTTATTGGGTAATAGAACACGTATATAGTTCTAACAATCTAACGACACACAAAATAAGGATTTTGTTACACCTAACTCTATGAACATCTTTTACATTGTTGAACATCATAGATTATACATTTCACAAGAAATTGGGTTGTATTCATAGTATAATACTTTCCACACATGCATTAATATATTTTAAATCATGTTAAGATAAACGCACAAGAAAGTAATGATTATCTTTTAGGCCAACAAAATTCTCTACGCCATATAAGAGAACAAAATTATGAGTTAAACATAAATATAAATTATGATAGTTCTTGATAATACATAACATTGAAGAATGTTTATCCCATTGCAAAAGAAACATATATTTATTCAGTACTAACAATACATAACAAGAAACAAATTTATGTTGGATATTTTAATAAAATGAAAGTTGTTTTTGGTCGAACTTTGGAGTCAATTTTAAATGGGACACATATGTTAAAAGTGACGTGTCTTAGTACCAATGCATTCCTTGTCGCAAGGAGATTAATTAGGTATACGCATTTGTTCAAAATAGTGAAGTAATGAATGAGAAATTCAGACTCAAATTGACTCACTTGAGCTTAAGTTAGTTGGTGTAAATCTAGATAAGTGGGTTTGTCCCACATTGAAAAAGTGGTAGAAAAGCCTGGAGTTGATATACCTAAGTTATGGGCCTAAGGCTTGGATGCCTTTGGGGTATCCCAACTCTTTGAAGGGGATAGGACCTACATTATGCATGTTTGGACTTTGGGACAAAAGCCCACACGCACCTGCCCGCCGCCACCGCCGTCCGTCCGTATCATGCTCGGGCCCGGGTTCGGGTCGTGGGTCTTTCTTGAGCAAGTATAAAATTTTTTGGATGAAATTTTAACTGAACTTTGGGCTTTAAAATTTATTTCGGTCCAGAAAATTTGGTTTCCAAAACGAATTAATTAATTACGGATTAATTAATTGCTTAATTATTTTCGTGTTAATTAAAACGTCATCGTTTCAATTTATTAATTAAAAACGTTGCTATAAAACTCAGCTAAAGAAAGATGTTTCAACAGTCATGTAGATGGGTGTTTATCAATAAAAAAAAGTAAATAAAATAAAAATGCTTTTTATTAATAACATCCGAGAGGTGCCTGCGAGGGTCACCCAGAATTTCAAAAGCCATCGCAAGTGTCGGCGCCGCTGCAAGCGCCAGCATCGCTGCAAGTGTTAGCGCCGTCGCAATCTTACGCGCCGCTGCAATGGTCGGCCCCGTTTCAAGTACCAGCGCTGCTGCAAGTGCCGGCGTCGCTGCAAGTGTCCGCACCGCCGCAGGGGTCGGCGCCGCTTCATGTGTCTGCGTCGCTGCAAGTGTCGATGCCACGGCAAGTCTCTACGCCGCTGCAAGGGTCGGCCCCGTTTCAAGTACCAGCGCTGCTGCAAGTGCTGGCGCCGCTGCAAGTGTCCGCACCTCCGCAGGGGTCGGCGCCGCTTCATGTGTCTGCACCGCTGCAAGTGTCGGCGCCACGGCAAGTCTCTACGCCGCTGCAAGGGTCCGCACCGCTTCAAGTGCCAGCGCCGCCGCAATCTCCCACGCCGCTGCAAGTGTCGGCGCCATTTCAAGTACCAGTGCCGCTGCAAGTGTCCACGCCGCCGCAAGGGTCGGCGCCGCTTCAAGTGTCCGCGCCGCCGCAAGGGTCGGAGCCGCTTCAAGTGTCAGCACCGCTGCAAGCGTCGGCGCCACTGCAAGCATTCGCGCCGCCACAAGGGTCGGCGCCGCTGCAAGTGTCGGCGCCACGACAAGTCTCTACGCCGCTGCAAGGGTCAGCGCCGCTTCAAGTGCCAGCGCCGCTGTAAGCGTCAGCGCCACCACAATCTTCCGCACCGCTGCAAGTATCGGCGCCGTTTCAAGTACCAGCACCGCTGCAAGTCAACGCTGCTACCAGGGTCGGCACCGCTGCAAGCGTCCGAGCCGCTCCAAGGGTCAGCGTCGCTCCAAGCGTCAGCACTACTACGACAAGGGTCACTACAACAATAACATTCGAGAGGTGCCCGCGAAAGTCATCACAGAAGTCTAAAATTAAGAAGTACCACTGCAAGGGTCAGCGCCGCTACAAGGGTCACTGCAGTAATGACAGTCGAGAGAGTCAGCGTCACTGCAAGGGTCACTGCAGAAATGTTGTTCGAGAAGTGCTGCTACAGGGGTTTCGACAGAAACTCATATTGAGGAAGTAGCTATCGCGAACAACTCCTCATCATGAAACATCAGTCTCTAAATGAACAACAACACTAACACTTTACTTTCTTGTACAGGTTGCCTAGTCGAGCAAGCAGGGCTCGAACAGGCGCGTTGGGACCTCCTGGGGGTTTTGGCTTGGCGGCTGAGGGACAAGGTATGTTGAGCAAGCTCAACCACTTAGCACTATAGGATTGAGAGAATACTAGTTGGAAGACCCAGAAGTCACTCGAGACTACACACACTGCACACTTGGTCACAAGTGAAGTGAGCAGCTAAAGAGCTGGCTACTCACAAGAAACAAAACTCTTTACAAGAAAATGAATTTTCCAGAAGAGGGGGTCCTCAAGGTCCCTCTCGAGAAAAACAACATTTTAGAGGAAAGGAGTCCTTAAGGTCTCCTCTCTCAAGATTTGTAAAATTGCACCACAAGTTACCGTTTCAAAAGATAATTACCAAATCTGATATTTTGTCTCCGTTAGGGGACATATGTGCTTTTTGACCTTTGGTCGGCGCCAGGTGGCACCTGCAGAGGGGACAGGCAGGCAGCCACAGGTAGGGACAAATGGTACACTCCAGACAATGTTCCCCACCAACTCTCTCAATTTTGGCGCCCAAAAATTGCCACTCACCCCTAACGCCCAAGTATAAATAGACCTCTGGGCAAGGTCAAAAAGGATAGACAATAGAAATTGCACTGTTACTCTGCTAAAATATCACTAGACCTACCTAAGTATTCTCTCCCTGCTCATTCTCATAGTGTTGAGTGCCTTGTTCATTCACTCCCCACTGACAGCCATCACTCTCAGGTGTTTCCCTTGAGAAAATTGCTATTTTTGCTGTGAAAGTTCATCTTCTTGCAGGGAGTGAGTTGAAGCTTGAGTTCCATTGTTACCAGAAGGAGAAGTTTTCTTCAGAAGTTGCACCAGGAGACCTTGAAGGCCTTGCAGGCAACGTCCATTGGAGTGGGTCACGCCTCACCCTTTCCAGTTATTCATAGACCCCAGTCTCACTACCCTCCTATAAGTCATATCCATTCCTGGGAAAATCCAATAGACATAAACTTTCAACCCTTCACCACTTATATAAAGGACCATATGCAGTCCATTTGAACACCAGAAAAATCAACCCAAATTCCTTACAACCTGTCACTCTTCCTTTCTTCCTACTTGAGAGAAATTCTCCATTGGTGGTTCGTGGGACTATTGCACTGAAGTGCTTCTTGTAACAGTCGTTGACCGTTTCATCCTGGGAGGCAGACGCCCATTGAATTTACCGTTAGCACCATAGCGGTGGCGTATTCTGTCTTAAGGAGAGATAGTTTAACTTTTGACTAGGTCAAATTTTTTCTAGTGACTGTTTCAATCACAAACTGTATGTTCTTCTTCACTTTCATTACTATTACTATTCTTTAGAGTAATTAATTAATTTAATTACTATTTTATTTAATTTTTGAAATACTATTTTAGTAATCCAAAAAAAACAATTTAATCCAGATAAAATGCAAACATTTGAAGAACTACAATTCTGCGAACTTAACACACCATTTTAAAAGTTAGGTATATATGTTTTTACAATGATTCATGAGGTTATTTGGTAATAAATTTCTAGTAGTTATGATACATTTGAGGCATGAAATCATTATCAATAACTTTAGGGGACATGGTTAAATCATAAATCTTAGGGGACACAGTGAGTTTAAGCATACACTTTGGACTCAAAACTCAGATGTTGTAATAGGTCAAAAAATTTGCAAGAAAACCGTTGCATTGTTTCATCATATAAAAAGTCATTCTTATTGATAACCACATAAGGGTCTAAGAAAATGTCGAGAATCTTAAATCAGAATTTAACTCTTATAACATATATCCAAGGATGTCATAAAAGCCTCGTTTGATGCGCCGTATAAGAGGTTCTTATTGGATAAAATTATCCTATCCAATGTTTGGTGTAATCAGGACGGGATATGAGACGGAATAAGTTATCCAAAGTGTGCTCCTTATCCCATAAGGAGTGGAATAAAAAAATTCCACCTCTAAGGTCGTATAAAATTATACGGTGTCAAAATTTAATTAAAAATTACTACTCTACCCTTATTAAGTTATAAAAAAAACTCACACAACTTGCATTATCTCAAGTATTAGATAGTAGTCGGCGGTCCCTTTGATTCACATAACTCTCCATTCATATTTTTCATCGTGGTAGGTAATCTTCTTATTTTTTTTATATTTTTTTCTATTTGTTGCTTTATCATGAACTACTATTTTGGTTTAAATCGATGCAAATATTATGTTAACTCACTTACTAGACAAGTTGAAAGTTATGTGTTGTTAATTCATCGCTAATATTTTGTTACACATATTTTTTTTAATGTATTATTAACCTATATGCTAGACAAGTTGAAAGTTGTGTACAATTCAATTAATTTGTTTCTGTATGTTTTCGGTGAATATTTTGGGTAAAATCGATGTTATTCAGTTGTGACTTCAAGAAATTTTCTACAACTGATTTATTTTGAATCGAAAGAGAAGATAGTAAGCAACCAGTTTTACTATCTCATTTTTTGTGTCGGTTAGTTTGTGTACACATGGTTTTTGAATGCGTGTAAGTGATTACTAGTAGTTGAGTGTGTAAAATTATAAATACAAATACAAATACATATTTTCATCTCACAATACTATTTTTTTTAACATCCCACGTGGAATTAAATATTATGTTATTGAGTTAAAATATGTGATAACAATATATTTTTATATTTTTTGATTTTTTAATACAAAAGAAGGATATTTTTGGAAAACTAGAGATAAATTAATCTTATCCGGAGCATTTCAAACACATGACTATATTATTATATCCCATCCCATCTTCTTATTTGGAACTACTCCAAACGCAGTATTGGAATAAGCCTTATACGGCCCATCCTTATCCTATCCAATCCGACACTTTTCCTATCCTATCTGGACCCCTTATACGGCGTATCAAACGAGGCCTAAAACTAAAAATATAATACAGTTAGTCCCTGTAACATAGAAACGACCAAGTATTTGGTAAAAAAAAATGAGTTCCTTAAAAATAATATTTGAAAGAAACATGGATTGATGAGAGAAATAAGAATTGTACTTGTGACTGAGTATTGTTGATAAGATTTTAAGGTTTGTTCGTAGATCGAGAGTTTTGGGGCTGGGAGTTTCGCCCCTAGAGAGATTGGGGAATCAGAGCGTCTCCACTGGAGATATTAGGGGTCTTGAATGTTGCCAATAAGGAGATTGGAGCTCACAAGTTTTGCCAGTAGGGATATTGAAGTCGGAGTGGGTAGTGATAAAGAACAGTAGATGAATTTACAGATTGAGAACTGAGTTTTGACAGGGATTGATTATAGTATAAAGGAAAAATTAGAGTGAGTGAAACACCATTTATAATATAAAAAGAGTCGAACACATTTTTTTTAGTGGAAGGACTTTGTCATTGATGGACACACAATAATTCTAGGATGAATTGAATTAAAATTGAACTTGTTGTGTTTGATTAATTAATTAGAAAATAGTAATTACTTTGTTGACTCATAATAATTTCAATGTTAATTAAAGACTTTACTCATAGTATTTTATGTTGTTCCACATGAAAAAACCTTGTATACATGTTTTTTGTTCTCATTTTCTTTATAAAACACTGCTCATGTTCACACCCCTCCTTTTATATGTCTTTTTATGGAGGGGAAAAAAAGAGTCATGGTGAACGAATAATCGATTTTACTTGTGTGTGACAATACAGGGGACTCCTATTTACGAGTGTGTGAATAGGAAAATTGAATATTTTAATTACTTTGTGAATCGTTAAGTTGATGTTTCTCAACTGTACCTATTCGATCGTATACTATTTTCCTTTCCAGGATGTTGGGATGATGTAATAGAGAATATATTTGTTATTTTTAACCCCGACCGTATATTTTTTATAGTGACACTATTCGAAAAGGAATAAAAAGTATTCGTCATTTGTAAATATAATTTTGTAAATAGAGAATTCACCCAGACTGCGACGTGTCACAACATATGCACAACAAATGTGAGATATCTAAAAATTTTAGAAGATAAAATTTTGAGTTCCTGTCATGGACATTTATACGATAATCACAGATACGCGTCCACCCAGTTTGACATGTAATGTTTTTCACCGATTTTTAAAAAACAATACCATGTGGACAAAAATTAGACACATCGAGCATGTATTAAAATTAGACACATGGAGCATGTATTAAAATTCACCAATTTTTCACCCAGTTTGACATGTGTGCGTGTGTGTGTGTGTATATATATATATATATATATATATATATATATATATATATATATATATATATATATATATATATATATATATATATATATATATTAAATGTTATTGTCATTCATTCTTCTCTATTTTTTAATTTTATTTGTAGAAAATATCTAAGAAGAATAGAGATACTCAACCAAATAAAGACATTTGTAATCCATATCAATTATATTATAATCCACCACCTTAATTCTCAACACGTACGAATTCTTAAAACTCTACTCAACCACATGTGCATTTTACTCCATCTAGACAATCTATGATCCATCAAACTCCACAAAGCCCTATTAATCCAACTCTCTAAACTCTCGTTATCGATGAATCCTAAAGATAAGACAAGAAAAGAATAACATTGGATTAACTATTAGAAAAAATCCTTTTAATGATGAAAATATAGACCAAATTTTTAAATCCCGCAGTTTGAGGCTCGAAAAGATTACTGTGGGCATCTGGGGATAAACAACTAGAAGATTCTTGATCGTCCCAAAAAGGATTACCTTTGGGATAAATTCGGGAAAAAATTTAGATTCCCAATGGGTTTGAGAAAAATTGTTCTTAATCGAATATATGGTAAATTTAAAACCTATCGGAAGAACCTCCAGACTCACCAATTCTCGTTAGGGAGATTGTAACACCCTGTTTTTTAGAATGTCTAAATTACATGTGTCAAAGCAATTTAATTTATTTGAGAAATAAAATTAATTTAAATATTTATTAATTATTGATAAATGGATTAATAAATATGTGATATTATATTAACTTGTGTGATAAGTATGTGAAATTATATTATTTTATATTATGTCGTAAGTGGGTAGAAGCGACGTATCGACAAAACTTTAGTCGGAATGCGAGTGTGGGGTCGTGGTTGGATTAAGGTAGTAAACTGGTGATAGGTGACTCGAATGGTGATTTCGAGTGCACTGATGATCCAGAACGGGTTGAAATAGTCAAAATTAGGTACTAGGGGATTGTAATCAGGTGCCGAGTGCCTTTTAGACTAGTTAGGACCTACGCGGGGGAGTATGGGTCATTTTACGTATAGGGGTTAACCTAATTTCGGGATTAAGAGGTTTAAATAAGAGATTATTTTTAAGGGGTAGAAACTTTACACATAAAAACCTACAGATAATGTTATTGTGAGAAAAGAAGGAGGCAAAATACTTAGGAGAGTCAAAGGGCTTGATTTGGAGAAGGAAATTGAGGAGGCCTCTTCCCATATTCAATCCCAAAATAAAGGAATTCAGAATCTAACGAGTTTAAGGCTAGTGTATATCATTCTTTCTTGATTTATGTTTAGTATAATCATTAATATAAAAATTGGTAGTTATTTACTAAATTTTTGGGTTAGGTGTTGGGTTTGGGGGAACAAACCTCCATGAATGATTGATGAAAGATTTATTGGACTTGATAGTGGTTATAGGTATATAATAATTTCAATTTATGTATAGGCAATTTGTGTTTAAAGTATTGAAACAATGATTATTAATTAAGGGAAGAAATCTGGAAAAGTTGTTACATTCGTGATGATCGAATTTATGAGAATTGGATTGAATTATGATGATGTTAATGAATTAAAATGTGGGAAAAATTTGTTAGATTACTATGGGAAGATATTAAAAGACTTAGAGAATGGTTGGAATCATGATTTAGGTTGAATTGGGAGATCTTGAATCATGAAACCCGTCATTTTGGTGCCAAATCTGGGCTCCTACCTCGAATCTAATCGATTCGGCCTTTATAAGCGAATCGATTCAGCTGGCGACACTACACCGAAAACTACAATTTGGCGTTATTTAAACCTGCACTAAACCCAATCTAGCATGGTTTAAAATCGTGCAAGAATCAAGGTGCCAGATTTTCTAATACGGTTTAAAATTGTGCCAGATGGCCCAATCCGACACACTTTTGGCAGGATTTTAACTAGTGCCAAATTTTAATCTGGCACGCTTTTGAAGGAGGATAGGCCCCCGATTTTAATTTTATCAATTTAAAATATTATTTCCTTTTTATGAAACATATGTGGAAGCGTAAAAGGTGATGGTTCAACTAAAACAAATTTTAATTTCTTCTTTCAAATTAAAATCAAATACAAGTGAAATAGGATGAAACACGCAACTCAAATTTCACTTAAGCCAAGCTAAGTCATTTAAGTCCTAGAATTTGCCTAAGTCATATGCGAAATTTTATCAAATTAGGCCAAACCAATTTTAACAGCTAAATTGAATGACTTGAGTTAATTAACTACACATTACCCAAATTAAACACGTAGAGATTAAATGAAACCAATTTTTAATCATTTACCTAAGCATGTGTTCTAGGTGATTTTGCAAAAGATAAAATAAACAATTAATCAACTACACCGAGATTTACGAGGAAAAACCCACAACGGAAAATAACCTCGGACGGCCCTAGCCACAAATCCACTAAGTACGGAATTTACAAATACAAGACAGAAAGGCTTACAACACACGACTCGATCCCTCTCAAGCCCCGATGCTTCTTCTTGTAGATACCTCTTCCTAGAGGATAACCTTGGAGCTCCACCGCGGTCTCAAAATCCACCGATCGGACTTTATAAGGTCACCGTCACCCGAGCATGGAGCCTTTCTCCAAGTGGGTAATGCCGCAACAAACTCTTTTTCTTTATTTATGGGATGTAGAAGAAAACCCGAAACTTCTCTTTGAACAGAAGAGATGAACCCGGTGCCAAACTCCAAGAAAGATATATGACTATGGGAACTTGTAAGAAACTAATTTGGGTGTAAACTAGAGTGGTGTATATTTTTCTCTTTTATAAAAACTCACTCAAAATATGATCTTTTTCCCTCTTTGATTTTACTCTCAAAACACTCTCTAGGAGTTAGTAAGATATGAAAAAGATCAATTATCATAAGTGATTCCCGCACATAGTTATGCTGTGAAAAGTTGGTTAAGAAACAAGTGGGGAAGTGGAAGAAAAACTGCTTAAAATTGACAAAAACTGTTCCCGCCTGGCATCTCATTTGAACGACATTTCGTTCGAACGAACTCTCGTTCGAACGAGTCTTCTAACGAAGTTCCAGTATGAACTCGTTAGAAGCTCGTTAGAAATCTCGTTAGAATGACAATCTCGTTCGAACGACATTTCAAACAAAGTTCAAGTATGCCTTAATGGGAAGTCGTTGGCAATCTCGTTCGAATGACATCTGGTTCGAACGACATATCGAACAAACTTCGAGAAAGTTTGGAAAATTCGATTTTAGCCCAGAAAACTTTATAAACTTATTTTAAAGTTTTAATTAATTATTTCTAAAAATAAAACACAGTTTTAATTAAACCTAAACACACAATTAAACTTGTTCCAAGATCCTATATATATAATATTGCATTCATACCTTGGGAGCATGGAACCATAGTTGATGACATAGAAACGAGGCACGCAAACCGACATATTGATGAAGCTTTATACTCTTTGCCGCTACGTCTTCAACAAACTCTTCATAGGTTTGAGAATATTACAATTAAATACAATCCTATGAATAAATGTTTTTGTCCGGAATTGAGCCAATGCAATATATGGACTCAATTGGAAATTTGTGTCCTTACAAATCTCTCCCTTTCTGTATTCCGGGACAAAAAACAAACAAAAATCCTAAAGGGACATCAAGCTCTACGAGACTCAAAACATAACCCACCCAAACTTGACTCAACCCAAGGATCAAATGCTTTGACATTGAAAGTTGTCGCTTTAGAAGAATTCCTACACACTTAAGCAAACTATCAAATGCATAGGGAATGTCAAAGTATTTAATGCAATTAAAATAAATACTCCCCCAAAATTAATTCTCCCCTCTATCAAAATGATTAACCCAAGAAGTTAGCTACTCCCTCTAAGTTAAATCTCCTAAACTTCGATAAGATTATAATAGGAAAAAATACCTTCCCCCCTATCATTCTCCCCCTTTTTGTTCTGGAATAGGCAAAGGATAAAGAACAAATATAAAAGCATGTTGAAGCTTAAAGTGATAAGAAATGAAAGCAGATGGGCAACAAAAGTATAAATAATCCAAGATAGATACCAAAACGAAAGAATAAGCATAGAAGTACTAGGAAGCAAGGCAAAGGCAAAATAAAATAAAATAGACGTCTTTCACACTTGTATGGCAAAAATGTGTCATATGGAAACGAAAGTGTTGGGGTGTGAACTAGTAACTATTAAATTTATACCCAGTCACTTAAAACATGTTCACGGAGTTCTCAATTGATTGAAAACTTCATCACATTTGAATATAACCTCATGTGACAATATAAATTGAACTCAATGAACAAAAATACACAATGCATACAAGCCTAGCATATTGATGATTCTACAAATCAATAGAGTCATGACATGAGATACGCAACTAGGATAAACGGACATTGTGCAAACAGTTGATATACCATCCAGTCTCCCTCAATAAGCATTTATGTTAATTTGGAATGAATATATCAATCAAATATAGGCCTTGGCAATTTGTTTTTAATTTTAATGCCATATTTTCTATTTTTAGGCCTTTGGACCATGTATTTCTTTTAGGTCCATTCAAAACGGTGGCTTATAATCGCAAAGGATCACTTAGTCCTTTCGTAGCCCTTCCCCGTGCACATTTTTATTTATCATGTATTCATTTTTCACACAAATCTCACGTGCAACAGATTTTGACATGCACTAGTCCTCCTAAGTGACAAATATGTAGATGACAATATTGGAAGGAGAATGGCCGGGCGGAAAAAGTGTGCGCGTGTAAAGTGCACAATCGTTGTGTGTTTCGCCGCCGCGATACAAAAGAACCTAATATACGACTACACTTGACAAGCAAGCACAGCGGTAAGTCGGGTATCGAGAATCCACAGGGAGTTATTAAATTTCAGATGTTAATTGTTTAATTACTTCAGGAATAAAAGTGTAAAAGGTGATAGGAGGTTATGGTGACAAAAGAAAATGAGAAGTTACGCTAAATTAAAGTAAAGCGAGGATCGGGATCGCATTCTACCAAACGGATCGAAACAACTTACTAACTAGAGTTAAGGTTCGAAAGCAATCTAATCGAGCATTTCCACTTAAGCATAAACATCACACAAGAAGGAATTTAATCCAAAGTTGCGAGATAAAACATTTAACTGAAAAAATGATCACACGCGGATTAAATTCGGATTGTCGCTATAAACTCTAACGTTGCATGACAAAGAAAGATAAACGCTTAACAATCCAACTTTGATACGCGCGGTTTCAATTAAACGCGATTTTGCACTAAACCTAGTTTTCGGAGCTCGGGGCCCGAAAATGGCGATAATGAAATCCCGACCCTATTTATCTAAGGGTGCATGGTGAGTTAAACTAAGTTATGCTAATTAGACTAAGAAAGCAATAATTAAAGCAATAAAACTAATTATGAAAGCATGAAAGTTATCTAGAAAGCACGAATAAAGGGAAAACAATCTATATTAGATGAGAGGGAAGATGAATAGTCAATCTTACAAACCAAATGGATGTCAAACCAAGATGAATTGAAGAGAAACCAAGCAAAACCCCAAAAACCTAAGCTAAATCTAACCTAAAATCGTATATATGGCTGGGGGTTTATTACAAAACCAAAATTTGGCTTATATAGTATGTTAGAATAAAAGAAAAGAAGAAAGAAAAGAAAAGAAAATATCTGCAGAAAAATAGGGGATCGATCGATCGACCCCTTTGGTCGATCGATCGACAGTGTAATTCGTGTCAAAAATAAGAAGAGTCGATCGATCGACCCTTATGGTCGATAGATCGACCAAGCAGGGCAGCCTGCAATCCTCCCTGTTTTGGCATACAATCCAACGTCGCTCCAATCGCCGTAACATTGTCGTTATGCATCGGAATCGCGCACCGTTCGCGGCCACGCGAAGCTAGCGAGGAGAGCTACCACTTCCGTGTAGATGTCGGGCCAGGTGCCCAAGCTGTCAAAAGACTAAAATGCCCTTGCGCGTGCGGTTGTGTACGGAAATCGAGCGAAACGCATCCGGACTTCACACTTAGCATCCAAATACCTACAAAAGCTCAATTAACACCTGCGAAACATGTTATCATAGAAATCCGAGGTTTGTCTGGTTAACGAGCATAAATATAGGGAATAAGATACCCGAGGGGGCTAATAACGCGTAGGTTAACGGGTGAAATACGCAATATTTTCGCCGTATCACACCCCCTAACTTACACATTGCTAGTCCCTAGCAATGAAATAAGATGCAACAAGAAGAACAAGTAAACCAACACAGGAGAGAGTACAAAAGTATGATATAAAAGCAATAAAAAGATAAGGCCACTTTCGCGAGCGATTCGATTGCATTTAGCATATGCAATAAGCCGTTAAACCCCTAGGTTACCCTAGTGGACGAGTGTCGTCTCGTGAGGGTTTTCAGGGATGAAACCCACAAACATCATAAAGTTTCCTCAAAATATGCCCAATCAAGTAAGACAAACTCATCAGTGCGAACAAGATTTCAACATGTTATTAGCATAGCAAACGAATTCGCATGATAAGTCCGTAGTTATTAACATTATCGAATGCACCTCAATGAATCGAAACTCTAGCATGTGGGAGGGGAGTGAGCATATGCAAGGTATGATTTGGCGAAAAACTTAAATAATTCGGATACTAAACATCAAAGCATGCATACATTCAATCCTCACGGGCATTACGCTCAACAAATGGATTCACTATGAAAAGGGAGGTAATACACGGGACATGCGGGCATAAAGAGTAATTGTAAATGGAAACTAGGCCGCGCACATGTCACAGATGAAGAACGCTATATAGAAAATAAAAATTGCAATCTCAGTGAAAGGATACCGCACACTAAAAGAGGCGAAATGCATTTTCACAGATTATCAAAACTATTTAAACATTTAAATTACATCTACTTAAGATCACATAGGACTTGTAATAGGGTTGTAATGTATGTCTAGGTTAAGGTACGAAATGAAAGGTATATATACGGATTCAAAGTGTTTGGGATGAAACTCAGAATAATGTAAAAAGTGTGCAATATCAAAAGTTGGACAAGAATGTCCAAACGAGCATAGATATAACAATCGAGAGAGTAATCAAAGCTTATTGAAACACTACGAACAATATTTACAACTTTCTCTTTCTTTTTCTTTTCTTCCTTTTTCTCACTTTTTCTTTTGTTTTCTTTGCTTTTTGCTTTCTCTTTTTCACTACTTTTTTTTTTCTGACACTTCTTACTCTTTTCATACTCAAATTGCAACCACAAAACAATAATAACATTCAATTCCAAGCAACAATCCAAACAAGGGTATGTAAGGTAATATATATGGTATAAAACTCCAATTTGGAGTTGGTTATGGGATTTTGGGTAGTGAAAAGAAAGGCTAGTATATAGGCTCAAGTGGGTTGACTAGGGAACATATAAAAGGTGAGGTCAAGGTCATATGGGTGATATATCAAAGAGGGCCTATGATCATTTCACAAAGTATACGCAATTCGCGAGTCAAAACAACATAAGAAAATCATGCTCAAGTAACACATTTCAATGATGAACTCAATTAAGGAACGGTCAATGAAAGAATAAAGAGATTACCAACGACTGTAACGTTTTCAATGAGAAAAGAATAGTGTATACACTCACAAATGAAGATAAGTCTCTAATCTCACTCGGTGTAAGTATATACAATGCAGCAAAAGCATACCGAGTTATAAGAATCTTAAGCCAATTCAATATAACAAGAATGGTGCATATGTTCACGGATAAAGTTTAATTCATGAAGTTATTCATAATATTAATGATTTAGGGACTAGAATCTAATAACTTCTAAAATCGAGAACATGCATAGTTGAATTGTCTATTTGATCGGGCAATTATTAAAATTTATCATTGGAAACAAGGCAAAATGCCCAACAAAGGAGAAAAAAGAAAGAAAATATTTTTGAAAATTTTCAAATTTTAACAAAAACATGCTTTGTAACTAAATTGTAATCAAATCCAAGGACTAAACAGCAAAATGGATAGACTATCCTACACCCCCTAACTTAAATGTTGCATTGTCCCCAATGCGTCCATTAAAGAACACAACACAAAGCTAGGAAAAGAATGATATTACCCACACGTGGAGCGATCTCCATAAGTATAAGTCCAAATGAAGCTGCAAAACAAGTTAGTACAAAGCAAATGAAGAATATGTACCGATGTATCAAGTAAAGAGAATCTATGTCACAAGTCACAATAATATAGAGGGGCTGAAGTGCAAATACTAGATAAATTGATGGTGAACTTTTTGATTTTATAAAATGGAAGGTCACACACATCAAAATCCAATAAACAACCACAAACTACATTTTCATTTCTCATTTCATAAGTTCAGTACAAAATTACTTAATACATTACAACTTCTGAAATAAAAGAAATACAAATAAAAATAAAAATAAAATAAAAAGTACAATACTATCCGGTCCCAAAATACAAAAATGAAACCCAGCACAACAACAGCCTAGTGGCCAGAACCACTAGGATCGGAGGGGTCCTGAAAATGAGGAGGCACTGGCGCGTCGGAATCACTGCGCTGCAGATAAAGATCTCTCATCATCCGCTGCATCATCCGGTACTCCTGTCTACTCTGTGCCCTGGCCTGCCTCTGCACAGACCACTCCTGCCGCTGCTCGGCCTGAAACTGCTCCTGATGAGCCTGCTGCTGAGCCCACTGCTGTCGCTGATCGGCCTGCAACTGGTCCAGGCGCGACTCCCAAGTCGCCCACCTGAGCTGGGTCTCCTCCCAGCGCTGGTCCTGCACTGCCTGGTATGCCGCAAAGCGGGCATCATCCTCTGTATGTGGCACGTGAGAACCCTCACCAGTCTCCATCTCTCTAATCTCCTCCTCCTCAGCCATATCGTCAGCAACCTCTGCCCTCTGCCTCTTCGTCGCCGGTTGCCCCCACTCGCGCTTCAGCATTCTTGTGATGTTGGCCTGAGTTAGAAGCCCGAGTGGATCGTGTTTGCGGTCGGCGATTAACTCTGGGCAACCGTGAGAAATACAAATCTTAGTGATGAGGGCAGGAAAAGGGAGGGAAAATGTCTTGGCTCTCTCCTTGGCAGTCGCGCACATCATATCCAGAAATATGTTGGGCAAACTGATATTGCCCAAATTATTAATCAGTGCATAGATAAATGCGGCGTGCTTGTGACGCACCTCAGATCGGTTGCTCGTCACCATAAAGCAGTGGACATTGATGTAGTGAATTAGTCTCGGTAGGTCCTCCATTGCAGCCGAACGAAAAGCCATTCTTTTCCATTCTTCACCCGGTGCAAGGCTCTCTATCAATGTCGTCAGCCCAAAAACATCCCCATCGGTTAAACTGACAGCGTTCTCGGGGTTCGGTACATGCATGAAGGCGGCCAAATCTGATAAACGGAAAGGTACCCTCACCCCTCGAACCATGGCCTCGAAAGTGGTCGGCCCGTCACCATTCACCACCACTAATGTCGCATAAAATATTCTTACCAATTCTTCATTAATGCGCCCATTAGTGGCGAGAAAAGTCTCCCATCCCTGGCGTCTCAGAATAATACGCGCCTCACTCGGCAAATCCTCAAGCTTCCAGGCATAATTGTAGGCCAACGGCCTCTGAGCAGTCTCAAAATAGGCCTGAAACCATTCCCGTTCTTTCTTGCAACGGAAACCCTCGAAACCCAAGGTGGGCATGCACACAGTGGAGTTATATTTCTTTGATTGTGCCATTTCAACCTACAAAACAAGAATTAAGCAATACAAAAAATATTGTAAGCGCAATTAATGGTTAGTTTAGTGTACGAGTTGAAATGGGGTGCGAGTGCGCAAAACCGAGGTAACAAAGTGCAACATTGCGCTAAAATATGTCGAAATACGACAACGAGTAAAAATCACCCAAGTGTGCGCCAAAAATGCATTGAAAACTATTTTGGGCATTTTGGCGAACACTTGGCGTGCGCAATGTGCACTAAGGGTGAGAAATTCCAAGTTTGAACCAACAAAACCACCCCACTCATGAACAACCAACAATGCAGCAATCAAAACATGTTCATGAGTGGATATATAACAAGAATCATGCATAAATCAGTTGGAACAAATCGAAATCAGGGGAAATCACCAAAATTCAACCAATGTGTCAACCTAGGGTTTAAACATGCATTTTGTGACACATTTCTACCAAAAACTACAAAATCATGAAAAACAAGTAGAGATATACCTTGGATATGCAGTGATTGGAAGAAAAATGAAGAAATTTGGTGAAGGGAAATATTAGGGCACAAATCGTATGTAGAGGAGAAGAGGGAAATAAGAAGAAAGGGGAGAAATAAGAAGAAGTTTCGGTTTTACTGGTCGATCGATCGATCGACTCCCAAGGGTCGATCGATCGACCAAGCAGAAAAAGCTCACTGCATTGGCAATTCAAAGTGGGGGGGGGGGGGGAAAGATGCAATTTGGGGACAAATATGGGGTATAAAAAGAAAATAAATATAAATATAGTATATATATATGTGTAAACATAAAAATATGAAACAAAAATAGAAAAATAAAAATAAAAATAAAATAAAAATAAAATACACATAGGCCTAGATATACACACCTAAAAGGCCTAGGCTAAAGAAAATAAAATAAAAAAAAATAAAAATGAAAGAAAATAAAAATATGTACACGAGCAACGCACACGCATAATCACGACAACAAATGAAAAATAAAAGAAAAGAAAAATAAAAACAAATGCAATTGCATGAGGATGCGTGTGTGAATATCAAAGGGAAAAAAAATGTTTTTGTGATTTTTGATTATTTTCTTAACAAATGTGTGCCGGGGCGCATATCTCCGCAAATTCAAGTCCGTTGAACCTACAAAAGAGTTAGAACCAAGCATACAAAAATAAAGAAAAAGATATTAGCTAATTACACTAGGCTAAAATCAAGAAAAACAAAAATAAAGAAGTTAGTATATACAACCTACACTTGGAATGCGCAATTAACTATATACCAAAAGTTGAAATTTTTGAGGGTCCATCCAAAACACGATTTGACTTTGGAGGATCAACGGTGGACCCTCCTGAGCATGCATGCCTCCCGGAAAACAGGAATTCCGTTTGAACAACGGAAGGCATGAGGGCGGTGAAAGAAATGAACCATCGCCAATTTGAAATTCTAGGCGGACGATGGGGGATTTGGATAACAAGGGGGAAAAGTACACTTGAGGTTCAAGAAAAGTCGATTCATCTCCCAAAGGTTTTTCAAATGGAATGGGAGATGGTGCACACATCGGGATAACAACCATTGACAACAAGTACGGTAAAGAGTCCTCGTCGGCAAAAAGTGTAGAAGTTTTAATTTCTACCGACTCACAGGAATCAACCGGTAATTCTAATGGTTCAATGACGGAAAACGAATATGGTGATGAAACAAATTCAATCTCAATCGACTCTTCGTCGGAAGGAGATTGAATTTCGAGGGAGAGAGATTCACACTCGATGAGAAATTCTTTGAAGAATTGAGGCGAAACACAAGTTTCCACCTCCTCGTTGTTTTGTGGAAAAGAATTAATCTCATCGCAAAGTTCACCAAGTCTCATTCCAGCATCATTTAAGCTTTCCAAACCTTGGGAGTAAAGAAGAAAAGTCTCTTCCAAAGTAGGCTTCCTCGGCTCAAGAGCCTCGGATTCCTCATTTGGTTGAAATTCGTCTTCGAAAGTAATGAGATGAAGATCGTCATTGGATTCGAATAATGAATCCAACTCAAGCTCCCAATGACGATTTTCATTTCGATAAATGGTTTCAAGTCTTTCACTTTCCAGAAAATCTTGAAAACTATCCCCAAAGTATGAATCATTAGAATAACCGTAATTACTATAAAAGAAAGACATGGTTACCTTGGTGTTGAAAGATGGAGAATCCAAGAAAGAAAGTGAGCAACCTCGAATAGAAGCTTCTTAGCGCTCAGAATATGCAAATCCTGCAAGAAAGGTTAAGAGAAAGAATACAAATAGAAAATGAAAAGTACTACGAAATCAGAAAACAATTACTATCTAAAACAATAACTCCCCGGCAACGGCGCCATTTTTGGCCAGGCGGAAAAAGTGTGCGCGTGTAAAGTGCACAATCGTTGTGTGTTTCGCCGCCGCGATACAAAAGAACCTAATATACGACTACACTTGACAAGCAAGCACAGCGGTAAGTCGGGTATCGAGAATCCACAGGGAGTTATTAAATTTCAGATGTTAATTGTTTAATTACTTCAGGAATAAAAGTGTAAAAGGTGATAGGAGGTTATGGTGACAAAAGAAAATGAGAAGTTACGCTAAATTAAAGTAAAGCGAGGATCGGGATCGCATTCTACCAAACGGATCGAAACAACTTACTAACTAGAGTTAAGGCTCGAAAGCAATCTAATCGAGCATTTCCACTTAAGCATAAACATCACACAAGAAGGAATTTAATCCAAAGTTGCGAGATAAAACATTTAACTGAAAAAATGATCACACGCGGATTAAATTCGGATTGTCGCTATAAACTCTAACGTTGCATGACAAAGAAAGATAAACGCTTAACAATCCAACTTTGATACGCGCGGTTTCAATTAAACGCGATTTTGCACTAAACCTAGTTTTCGGAGCTCGGGGCCCGAAAATGGCGATAATGAAATCCCGACCCTATTTATCTAAGGGTGCATGGTGAGTTAAACTAAGTTATGCTAATTAGACTAAGAAAGCAATAATTAAAGCAATAAAACTAATTATGAAAGCATGAAAGTTATCTAGAAAGCACGAATAAAGGGAAAACAATCTATATTAGATGAGAGGGAAGATGAATAGTCAATCTTACAAACCAAATGGATGTCAAACCAAGATGAATTGAAGAGAAACCAAGCAAAACCCCAAAAACCTAAGCTAAATCTAACCTAAAATCGTATATATGGCTGGGGGTTTATTACAAAACCAAAATTTGGCTTATATAGTATGTTAGAATAAAAGAAAAGAAGAAAGAAAAGAAAAGAAAATATCTGCAGAAAAACAGGGGATCGATCGATCGACCCCTTTGGTCGATCGATCGACAGTGTAATTCGTGGCAAAAATAAGAAGAGTCGATCGATCGACCCTTATGGTCGATAGATCGACCAAGCAGGGCAGCCTGCAATCCTCCCTGTTTTGGCATACAATCCAACGTCGCTCCAATCGCCGTAACATTGTCGTTATGCATCGGAATCGCGCACCGTTTGCGGCCACGCGAAGCTAGCGAGGAGAGCTACCACTTCCGTGTAGATGTCGGGCCAGGTGCCCAAGCTGTCAAAAGACTAAAATGCCCTTGCGCGTGCGGTTGTGTACGGAAATTGAGCGAAACGCATCCGGACTTCACACTTAGCATCCAAATACCTACAAAAGCTCAATTAACACCTGCGAAACATGTTATCATAGAAATCCGAGGGTTGTCTGGTTAACGAGCATAAATATAGGGGATAAGATACCCGAGGGGGCTAATAACGCGTAGGTTAACGGGTGAAATACGCAATATTTCTGCCGTATCAGAGAACACCTCACATAGCTCAAATATACATATGAAGTTAAAAATTCAAAGGAGCTCGTGCATGTGTGAATAGAGGCATATAAAAATAGAATCCATTTAAACATCACAAAATCCAACTACTCCATAAAATGTGGTAAAGAACATAATAAGGATTGATAATCTAAACCAAAAGTTCTAGCCACATGGGAGCATAAATTATGGGATTCTAACACAAGTATATGCCACTTAAAGTGTGTCAAACCAAAATACACACAAAAATAAAATCTTTTTGAGTTTTTGACATTTTTTAACCAAAAATAAAAATATATACTAAAAAAAAACAAAAATCATTTGAACTTTTCATTAAACTTAAATTATCAAGAGATAAAAACCCAAATGATAAACAAAAATCTTTTTGTATTTTTCATTTAATGCAATCAAAATGAATAAATAAAATACAAAAGATAAAGAAAAAAACATTATTCTAGCATGTGGTATGAAATAAAGTAATGATTAGAAAATGATTAAACAAGCATACAATTAGCATAATGATATAACACGAGGTACAAAAGCTAATGTATGCAAAAGACTAACACATTCATCCTTTAGATTTTGCAAGGGAAGAAGCATGTGATAGTAAATGAGAATCAAAAACCCTATTTTGCAAGGCAACCAAGTCAGATTTCCTAACCCAACTTAATGAAGAATGACTATCTTGGGGTGTAGGAACTTTAAATACATTGGTTGCTTTACGTTGGGATTTTCTAGGAATTCGTTTAAGATCAAAACAAAATTTCTGAAGATTACATTTTCGACCACAATGTGTACAAGTAAAAACATGTCAAAAATATTTACCTAAGGAGTGATCTCTAAATGCTTTCCTAGTAGATTCTCCTAAAACATTGGTTTTAGCGTTATGAGTAAATTCATTACAAGTATTGAAGCCTAAACCAAAAGTGTCATTTTTAATTTGTACCGTTCCAAATATTTTATCTAATTTTTCCAAACGACACTCCAAATCAAATTTTACATTACTAGAGTCTTTTAATTTATTTTGCAATTCTAAAATGTTAGACTCTAATAAAATATTTCGCTCTTCAAAAGAAAGAAGCTCCTTTTTCAGGGATTCCATTAAAACCCTAAGGCTATCTCTCTCGCCTTCTATATATTCAAGCTTCTCTAGAAGATCTTTCTCTCGTGTCCTAAGGTCTTCAACTAACATACTATTATCAACGACCTAGACACGTTCTTTAAAACTAGCTTCTAACTTCAAATTAGCTCTTTTCAATTTAATAGATTCTTTATATAATTCTTGAAAAGCATTTTGAAGTTCACTCACATTAACCTCTTCTTTATTTTCACTCTCTCTTTCTTCTCCACTCTCACTATTATAAAGAATAAGAGAATCATAAACAATGACCTTGGAAGTGTCATGTGTTAACGTTTCATCAATTGATGAGTTCTCACCATTACTCACATGACTAGCCATAAAAGCCACAAAATTGGGCTTAGTGGGGGGAATCGGGTCCCTCTTCCTTATCACTATCACTAAGGGTCGCATTATATGCAATGGGTCGTTTACCCTCTTTCCTTAGTTTAGTGGGGCATTCAGAAGCCCTATGGCCATAACCCTCACAACCAAAACACCTATTAGACTCGTCCCTATTTAGTTTTTCATTAATAGGTTTAGGGATCTTCTCTACTTTGTCATACTTAGAAGTTTCAAATTTCTTAAAATCATTTTTAAATTTATCTTTCTTAAATTTAAGAAATTTTCTAAATTTTCGAGCAAACAAGGCCATGTCTTCCGAGTCACTATCACTCTCGCTCTCTACTACTTGTTTGACCTCTTTTCGGACTTTTAAAACAATGCCCTTTTCTATTTTCTTTTCAGTTTTAGAGGGAATCATGTCTAGTTCATAGGTTTGTAAATCACCTACAAGCTCTTCTAATTTCGTAGAGGCTAAAGTTGGTAAAGAATTTAACACGGTCACTTTTGGAATAAATCTATCGGGTAGGGACCTTAAAATTTTCTTTACAACTCGGTTGTCGGGTATTTTCTCTCCCAAATTGAAAGATGAATTGACAATATCGGAAAGTCTAGCATAAAATTCATCAAAAGTTTCATTATCATTCATTTTGATAGTTTCAAATTGAGTGGTGAGGTTTTGGAGTTTCGAAGCTTTAACGACACTAGTTCCTTCATGAGTTAGTTGTAAAATATCCCAAGCTTCTTTAGCGATATCACACGTCATAATGCGTTGGAATTCATCCGACGTGACCTCGCTAAATAGGGCATTTAAACCTCGGGAATTAAAATTAGAAAGTTTAAACTCATTCTCAGTTCATTTATCGGCCGGTTTGGGAACATGTTAATTTTCAACTAAATGAGTTGGTGGAGACCAACCGTTAACTACGGACATCCAAACCCTTTCATCGATAGATTTAACTATCGATTTCATTCGCGCTTTTCAATACGCGTAGTTAGAACCATCGAAAATAGGAAATTTTGAAAATGGGGAAAATTCCATTTTAGCCAAAAATTATTTAAAGGATCTCTAACAAAAAATTTATCGCTTTGGCTCGGATACCCGTTTGAAGGAGGATAGGCCCCCGATTTTAATTTTATCAATTTAAAATATTATTTCCTTTTTATGAAACAGATGTGGAAGCGTAAAAGGTGATGGTTCAACTAAAACAAATTTTAATTTCTTCTTTCAAATTAAAATTAAATACAAGTGAAATAGGATGAAACACACAATTCAAATTTCACTTAAACCAAGTTAAATCATTCAAGTCCTAGAATTTTCCTAAGTCATATGCGAAATTTTATCAAATTAGGCCAAACCAATTTTAACAGCTAAATTGAATGACTTGAGTTAATTAACTACACATTACCCAAATTAAACACGTAGAGATTAAATGAAACCAATTTTTAATCTTTTACCTAAGCATGTGTTCTAGGTGATTTTGCAAAAGATAAAATAAATAATTAATCCACTACGCCGAGATGTACGAGGAAAAACCCACAACGGGAAACAACCTCGGACGGCCCTAGCCACAAATCCACTAAGTACAGAATTTTCAAATACAAGATAAAAAGGCTTACAACACACGACTCGATCCCTCTCAAGCCCCGATGCTTCTTCTTGTAGATACCTCTTCCTAGAGGATAGCCTTGGAGCTCCACCGCGGTCTCGGAATCCACTGATCGGACTTTATATGGTCACCGTCACTCGAGCAAGGAGCCTTTCTCCAAGTGGGTAATGCCGCAACAAACTCTTCTTCTTTATTTATGGGATGTAGAAGAAAACCCGAAACTTCTCTTTGAACGGAAGAGATGAACCCGGTGCCAAACTCCAAGCAAGATATATGACTATGGGAACTTGGAAGAAACTAATTTGGGTGTAAACTATAGTGGTGTATATTTTTCTCTTTGTTAAAAACTCACTCAAAACATGATCTTTTTCCCTCTTTGATTTTACTATCAAAACACTCTCTAGGAGTTAGTAAGATATGAAAAAGATCAATTATCATTAGTGATTCCCGCACATAGTTATGCTATGAAAAGTTGGTTAAGAAACAAGTGGGGAAGTGGGAGAAAAACTGCTTAAAACTGCCAAAAACTGTTCCCGCCTGGCATCTCGTTCGAACGACATTTCGTTCAAACGAACTCTCGTTCGAACGAGTCTTCTAACGAAGTTCTAGTATGAACTCTTTAGAAGCTCATTTGAAATCTCGTTAAAATGACAATCTCGTACGAACGACATTTCGAACGAAGTTCCAGTATGCCTTAATGGGAATCGTTGGCAATCTCGTTCGAACGACATCTGGTTCGAACGACATATCGAACGAACTTCCACAAAGATTGGAAATTCTATTTTAGCCCAAAAAACTTTATAAACTTATTTTAAAGTTTTAATTAATTCTTTCAGAAAATAAAACACGATTTTAATTAAACCAAAACACCCAATTAAATTTGTTCCAAGCTCCTTTATATATAATATTGCATTCATACCTTGGGAGCATGGAACCATAGTTGATGACGTAGAAACTAGGCATGCAAACCGGCATATTGATGAAGCTTTATAGTCTTTGCCGCTACGTCTTCAACAAACTCTTCATAGGTTTGAGAATATTACAATTAAATACAATCCTATGAATAAATGTTTTTGTCCGGGATTGAGCCAAAATAATATATGGACTAAATTAGAAATTTGTGTCCTTACAGCTTTTAAACCATGCCAGATATTGAAGCTGACACACTTTTGGCACGGTTTTAAACCATGCCACATTTCTATTTTCTAGCACGCTTTTGGCATGATTATGAAGCATGCCAAATTGTTACATAAGTGTACTCAAATTTTACAATTTGACACAATTTTGCAAGGTTTAAAACCATGCCAGATTTTTCAATTAATAAAAAAAATATTATATGAAAATAAATTAGGAAAAATAGCAAATTGTAAACCTGGTCGAAAAAATATTTATTATTTAGAAATCAGGAAAATTTACAAATTACAAAGCTCACACGTTGATAATCTAATTTACAAAAAACTTTGAAATATTAAAGGTTTTTACAGTTCATAGACCAAAAAAATTGATATAATTTCATCTATTTTCTAGATATTTTAAAACCTTTGTAATGTAAATCCCGCACGACCATAAAATTAACATTAAAATTACAAAATCCCATACAAAATTAAAATTAAACCATAAATTGTAAAGCGTACATGGTCATAACACACATAAAACATAATCTTGAATGTCAGCATTAAATAAATAATCTTCCTGTTGTAAACCACTGACTTCTTTGTGTCTTCCACGTGTATAAAAGTTGACGATAAAATGTTATCCTACAGAAAGTAAGACACATAGAAAGAGATGGTATTAGTAATCAAATAATTTACAGAAAATGTATTCAAGCTGAAAAATTACATAAACTTATCATCATACTTACAAATTATCCTCACAATATCAAACTAGGAGTCTCGTGACTTTGCAATCAGTTCCATCTAGTTACATTGGTCCTGTGCGAGGTGTTTGTGCCTCTTACGGGACTGTTTAAAGATTGGTTCGGGTTTTCATCCTCTAACGACATGTTATTTAGATAAAGTCTAGATATTTTCAAATTATCGTCATATTCTAAAATCGGGAGTCCTGTAACTATACGGTCAATTCCTACGAATTACATTTGTCCCGTTCGAGGTGACCACGCGGTCAGTTTCTACGAGTTACATTGTTCTTGTGTGGATTGCACAAACACAAAAGGGGAACAAAATGCAAGATGAGAAACTTGAACCCAAGATCTTTCCAAATAAAATATCTTATACCATGTTAAGTCTCCATCTCGCCTAAAAACTTAATTTTTAGACAGTGAGACAACAATGTATATCCATGTTATCCAACATCGTCCTTTCAAACATATAATAAAATATACATTTGCATTTTATGTATAATGTACATCCTACTTCAATCAGGGACATACCTAGGCTTTGGGGGGACCTTGGAGCCTCAGTTCACCTTGCGCCTTCAATATCTATGTTGTGAAACTAGGCATGCTCTACACACACACACACACACACACACACACACACACACACACACACACACACACATATATATATATATATATATATTATCTTGCCTATGATTCTAAAAAGTTAGTTTATTGTAATTATTGAGAATCTTATCCTGATAATAGACTCAAGTGTGTGATTGATGCAAATTCAAGATTTAAAATTAATGCGAATTTGGGATTTCAAAAGGAGAAACATATCAAGAACAAAATATGTTCAGTGGTACTAAGTTTCTTGCTTTGTTTTGGACTTAGGGGTAAAAGTATTAGTTCTTTAAAATTGTTGAATTTCGAGGGGGAAAATTATTTCCTTGATTAATTAGATTTCTTTAGGAATTCAATAATTATAAGTTTCCTGGTTGTGTAGAATTTTTTTGAGTAGCTTTGACGTAATCTATTTCTATTAGGTTTAGGATTATAGTCGTATATATAAGATACTCGCAACTCATTACTCTCAATGAATTCTATTATTATTATTATTATTATTATTATTATTATTATTATTATTATTATTATTATTATTATTATTATTATTATTATTATTATTATTATTTATTTATAGCATTAGGGTACTTGTTCTTCTACTTATATCCCTGTGCTGATTGAATTCCAACTTTTGACATTCTCATGCTTGTTTGTTTACATTAAACGTCGACAAATGATGGTAAGAATATATCAAACCTTCACCAATAGAATGCATGCAATTATAAATTAATTTAAATGGGTAAAAAATAGTTGCCAAGTACAAAATTTGTTATGTAATAATAATGCATATAAATAAAAGCTACTGGACATATAACATTAAATTTAAGTTACCTTATATCCAATAACTCTGACAATATAAAGAAATACATAGAAATACAAAACTTGAGAGTGAAGAGTACTAAAAATGTAACTGAATCTGAGGTTGAAATATAAAATTTGAGAGTAAAAAGTACTAGACACTTGAGAGTAAAGAGTACTACATTATATCATAATTCTCATTTTAAATTCGATAATTTATCTTATTTTATTTTGGAACATTACTACAAAATTCATATCGAATTCACTACTAATATCTTAATTTTGAACCCAGATAAAATAAGTGAAATACATATTTTTATATGGAACTGACAGTATCAAGTAGATCCGTAAATTCATCACCACTGCCCGAGCGATCATAACGGTCACACATATTTCACTAGATATGGCTTATGTCGGAAAGAGACACAAGAGGGAACAAGTTCATCGAGCAATAATCATCATTGTCGAGTAACTCAACTATTTATACCAAGACCTCACAATGATATGGTACTCATGGACCCGCCTCGAGAGCATGCTATTCTCCAAAATCTTGCTAAATAGAGCTGATGATTAGGACACGATGATGTTGACTAGAATGGATGTACATGTTAGCTTAGGAGACTCTTGCCCCTTTTATTTTTGAATAAAGTTAAAACTATTGATATAAAATGTAATGTTTTAAAAAATAGTTTCAATTTCTAACAATATAAGACCATCTCTAAACCATTGGTTAATCAGACTTGTAACCCATTTTTCGAGTTTGTTAAAAGTCCAACTCATTTGGTAAAAAGGATTTTAGTCATTTCTTGGCTAAATTTTTTGGCCACCGTGTAGAATTTATTTATGTCTCACTTGAAAATTTTAGCACTTGGGCAGCAATTGCCTTACCACTCCAAGATTTTTCCTAGTGTGTCTTATATACTTAATACGTGGGAGGCATTTAAACTGCTTCTTAAACAAGTTATGGGTTAATGTTTTCTTTAGTTAAGAGTTTTTGGTTCTATTATAATGAAATTCAGATAATGACTAAAGCTTTATAGGTTGCTGTTTTTTAGAGTTATGGTCTAAAAGAACTAATGTGACTTTTTTCTTCCCTCTTTGTTTCATTTTTTCGATTGACACACATCCATTAATGTATTTTTAATGTGGAGTGGTTTCATAACTTTAAAGCATCTAAATCCAAATAACTTCAATTAGGCTCCACTAACTTATTTGAAAACACGATATGAATATTTACTAAATGTATGAATAGGAACAGTCAAGAAATATCTTATGTAAATAGGGCCAGTCAAGCACACGTTGTGATCAAATTGTTACCTAGGTGGAATTGTTGTCTACTCTGAAATTGTTGTCTTTCAATAGATCCAAGCAACAATTCGTTTTGGGTAAATAGGTTTGGTCAAACAACACTTTTTCTCTCCGTCTCTCTTGGAAACACAAGTGTGTTAGGTAAAAGAGAGAAAGAGAAAAGGAAACATAGTTTAGATTGGGCTTTGAAATGTTGTCCTGATTGAAAATGTGAGTTTTTATTATTTTGATAAATGTAATCATATTTGGCACTGTTTCAAAATGTGCCAGACTATGAATAAATCGTGCTAGAACATGGAACGGTTTAAAATCATGCCAAATTCTTCTTGTCCAAGTTCTTTGTGACAACCCGCCATCCGAAATAGGGGGTGGCCTACCCGATACTCCAAAACAACGGAATCATGGATGGAATCATTCTCACCATCACAACAAAATAAGAAGCATATGGGATAACCACTCCTTATTTCAGAAAAACGAGTTGCCAAAAATTTTGATTTTTAAAGTTTATAAAATAAAACAACTTAACAACCCCATAAAAAGAAAGTGGAAATCCAGATGAAATTATATTACATACCCACAAATGTACAATAAGGGACCGAATATGCTGTCAGTCACAGACTCGTACAATAATATTAAACAAATTCATTAAATTACATAATACATTACATTAATCAATTACAAAAGCTTGGGCCTCTCGCCCGACTAAAAAGACTTGATCTTAACTAGAGTGCAAGGATGACGACGATGATTTCAAAATGTCCCGTAATACCTGCAAAGCATCACGACTCGCCAAAGACACCGGGATAGGAAGTCAGATCAGGCATCCTTGCGGCGGAGTACCTGAGCGGATACAAGATGCATGCACAAAAAGAAATAAGAACGGGTGAGGGCCCGATTCTATGTGATCACCAGATCAATAAAAAGTATGACAGTTATGAATGATAAATCATGATGAAAAGGAATGAGAATATATCTACACAATTTTGAAACATGAGCTAGGACAATATAAAGAAAATTATGAATCTAAATTTAACTATGCAGGAGAATAAGAATGATTAACATAATTTAAAAGCTTCCATCTTACACACTATTTCATTTCATATTTCTATTCCTTAGCAGGAAAATATAAAGATAATTATAAGCTCTTTGTGGCTTTTATTTCAATCGCATGCCCTTCCTGGTATTCCATTCCTTATCAGGAATATAGTCATCATCAAATGCTCTTTGTGGCATTTAATTGTGCTCTTTGTGGCACTTCATCTTGCTCTTTATGGCATATCTCATACATCAAGTCCCACTTGATTATGAATTGTCATATTTATATACATATAACGATTCGAAGACCGCCCCTCTGAGTTTTTCCACTAGGCGCACCCCTAAATACCCATCATCTTCCAGGGGCCTATCAAACAAGGCAGTCTCGGCCCCTATCGCAACGTCGGGAAGCGGCCATATGCCTGCGGGAGAGTCATAACCACAACCATAATTACCTCACCAGCGCAAAAAATATACAACAATGCACATATGGCCTGGGACTATATCCACCCTGCATTCACTAGCCAGGGGGCATCACCACACGCACGAAACTTCCCTTATAATGGCATTTAGAGAGGTGTGTTTAAGTCAATTAGCATTTACCATTATCATGATTTAGTAAATTATCATTTACCATCATCATTACAATTTCCATTTCATTTTCATTCACCATTATTCATATGTAGGTTTCATTTTATCCGAAGCCATTGTCATTTACATTTTGTAAACAATTTACCTTATTATTCGGAGCCATACGATAAATTTTTATTGTCATTACAACCTCAAAAGAGTGAATAAACCCTTAATTATCTCCAAAGATTTTAGGGTATTACTTCAAAACCCCAATACTATTATACCTCAAAGGAATGAATAAACTTTCAATTCATTCTTCCAACATTCGTTTAGGGTGTTATTATAAACCATAAAGATTAACATAGCTCAATTGAGCTTCTAAAGTCTCCCAAACATAATACTATAACTCTTAGTTTTATAGTAATCAACTAGAAGAAAAGAATGCCCTATCATCAATAGGCATAACCCCGAAAATCCCCACATAAACCATTACTAATCTAGGGTAGTTCCCCAACTCATCTAGAACTCTAAGACTCTAAGTTTACTTCATATAAGAAGGTTCCTAGGTATTAAGCCTAAAGAAAAAGGAGAAAAATTGAGTTAAAAAAAATAACTAAAAAACAGCATGATTTTGAATCGATTCTCCCTAGCGAATCGGTTCGGACATAAGACCTGGGATTCTACCAACTGTCGAATCAATTCGGACTTAATCCGAATCGATTCAGGTAGTCAGACCTGGAACTTCCCCTTAGCAAATCGATTCGCCCAGGAGGCCGAATCGATTCGTCCTGGAGAAATTGCCAAGAATGGCTTATGGGTTGTAAACCCTAGATTTTCTCCAAACCTCAAATCTCTTCCATTTTTACACACATCCAACACCATAAATCTACCCCACGTCAACCTACATGATTATTGACTACTAAAACCCACAATTTCATCATCAAAAACTAATATTGGGGTTAAAACACCATAAAATCTATAAAACCGATATTTGTTCATTTGATTTCATTACACAACTATCAATACAATTTATGCATCTTAAATCACATATTAGCAAGTAGAAAACTTGCCTTAAGGTTGTTTCTCATATTTCTTCTTAGTAGCAACAATCCAAGCTTCAATCTCTCTCTTTTCTTCTTTTTCTCCCAAGTTCTGTTCTTCTCTCTCTCTCTCTCTCTCTCTAGTTTGGTAATACACAAATGAGAAAAAGAAATAAGGGACAAGACTTAAAATCGTGGCTTAAGTCTAAAGTCCCCAACTTAAGTGGTTAATACCACAATAAAATGACTCCCAAATACGCATTTAAGTTAAAACCAGGTAAAAGTGACCAAAACCCAAAAATACAATATAACACTTATTTTGACTGTCTCGGACATTCCGGGACTAACTACACCCTCTAAACTGGCATCCGACAATTTTATAAATTATTTCCAGTTCCAATATCATTTAAACCATAATGTCATTCAAAACATATGACACTATAAAGGATGGAACCTGATGATATTTACTTTCACATACAGTAAATATGCATCAATCTAGTAAATATTAACTTTCAAATCATTCAATTAATACTTACTCCAGTTCCCAATATTTTATATAATTACCTTATGTGGTAAATAAATATAAAATTATCCTCCTAAAAGCGAGGGTTGTTACATACTCCCCCCCTTATGAGGGAATTTTGTCCTCAAAATTCGGGCATACCCTATACGCATAAAGGGTATACTATCTTAAACTATCATTTTATCGTCCTTAACAAAACCTCGTTATTACGGCGTCCCAAAATGGACTCGGACTAAGGTCATCACTATCGATCTCAGTCCACAATCTTTGTGCTCTGGCATCGCACAAAGCGTTCCTCACAAACTATCAATTCTAGCTTCATACGGCGGAAGATGCTAACCACACGACTCGATGTAAATAGTCTTACATCTTGAATCGCGTTACATCACACCAGCACTAATTGGCTTAACCCCAACACTACTCAACTTATCTCCGCATAGGCATATCCTTTCTAGCATATGGCTCAAAAGCCCAATCATTAAGGAATTGTTCCAGGACCGCTACAAGTCCAAGGAACCTATTGTTCGCTGGTCTCAACCAATGAGTATGCGAATTACTCACCCGGCTACAAAAGGCCACTCATGGTGCTATACTATAGAAAATGATCTGAATTATTTTACGAAAATTTCCATCCATACAAGCTACTGTTCCCATCCATCCAGTTAGCCTAAGGCGCCCAATTAAGGTATGCCTTTCGGCCTTACGTTAACTTCCTCTATTCATCCATCTAGTTTAGGGTGGTAAGATATACGCCATTTCCATACGGTTCCCATTCCTTCATGGAAACTTTACCAAACCTTCGACACGAATATCTAGTCTCGTCCCACCACTATTGTTAGGCACATCACACAATTTTAACCACCCCTCCATAAAAAAACAGGGTGTACTCCTCTACGTATCGTCCGCCCGAAATGTCCGGGAAAAGAAACGGTTTGGTCAAACGTTCAATAATTTTTCTCAACCAGGATCATGACCAATTTGATGCCGGCAATTCAATAAGGACGTCTATGAATATACCCTTCTTCGTTCCACCGCTAATCTCTTCACACGAGTAGGTGAAATGGCCAATCATAGATCGGAATGCTCTTGCTACAAAGTTTTTCGAGTCATACTCGTTTCATTTGGCTTTCCATGCCATCATAAATATATCCAACGGGTTTCTTACTCGACGCATCTACTACCCCAATCGCATTTCCTTAGCGAATGAGAAAATACAATAATTAGTCCATTAATAACTTCATACACCAACTCGATCTCTCCCACGACATACTGTAACAACTTGTTGCTCGCGAGAAAGACTAAATTTCCTGCCCAGGAAGTAGTGCCTCATCTCTTTAAGATGATCACTACCACAATTAATTTTAATTCAAGAAATGGGATAATACTTCCCACAAGTTTAAGCTTGTGAGACGCATAAACAACGGGCTCATGCTCCATTATTATTACTCCCCATTCCTAGCAGAGACTTATTCCTTAAATCCACCCTCCGAACTTAACCACATGCACTCAGGAGTAGAAGTGAAATTAAGTTACCTACGTAACACTCTACCTAAGAGAGGCCTTGTATCCTTCGGCCCAACCTTCCAAAACTCTCGAAAATCCATACTTCTCGTTTCTAGGGACCTACTCCCCCTAAGGGTTAACCCACATCATATTTGTTGTTAACTCCTCATAGCCTTCCTAAATTAACATCACCTGCCCTACTGGACTTACATCCTAATAAATTTAAGTTCGATCTATATATATCCTATCTAAGTCGTATACATATAATACTAAATATACCCCTAGTGCCCAAGACCAATCTCAACTTTCGACATTTTCTCGATTTCATGCGTGGGACGTCTCGCCGAAGCAAAATCCAGACAAGGAACCCTCCCGTTACACTACTAACTCGCATCGTCGGTCGTTAAGATATGATGGTCTAAGACACATGATCGGGATCGGTAAAATTTTAATTCATAACCCTATTAATAAGATTTTACTTCTACGTCTTACCATTGCATCATTAAAGATTTCAATTAATCAGACATTCACTTTCTGTGAAGTCTTACAAATTTTATCCCATAACTTATATACATCTTTTCAAATACCCTTCTTATTAAGGCATAACCCGAAGTCTCAATTCGACCTCGTATCTCAGTCTGCCTCACATCGATCAGAGGAGAGAACTATATTCAGTGCTTCTATCTCGCACTTTAGTAGCCCTTAATCACTCTTCCACGTGATTCTCGGCTAAACTTTTCAACCCAACTCTTAATCAACAAAGTAAAATGAAATAAAATAAAAGAAGAGAAAGAACATCATCTCTCCACTCCCAACGTCGTTGAGGTTCACACGTGGAGCGTCCCGCAAAAGCGGAATCCAAACAAGGAACCCCTCTTATGCATTACTACTCAACTTTGTTGGTCGTGGAGATAAGGCATATGAATCACATACAATGCAAATAAGCACTGGAACACACAAAAAAGATAACACAACAAGTAATAAAAACCTCCTACTTACCTCAACCACCCATATAAAGTCTCAACCTGTATTCAGGAGAGATATTATAGGACAACTAGTTCCATCCTGAAACTAGAAGTAAGATAGCCTCGCAATCTATTTGCTTGCTATCACCCCAGTCAAACCAAAGTATCTTTACTTGTATAGTACCCATCATACAAGTAGTACACAACGTATATAATACTTAAAAGAAACTATATCATCACTTTCTTTACAACGAAGGAAGGAAAATATAAAACTTCCTTACCACGAAAATCATATAATTACCTTATCTATAGTAGCGTCGATACTACTACAAACTCAATATGCACACCCGAATCTGTAGTAAATACCACACAACTAAATCTTATCCTAAGGAATACACCACCCACTAATAAGGTGGAATTCCCACCAACATGATATGCCAATCACTCCGGGTCAATACTAATGGTTCTCAGATGCCATACTCGAGTCTTATCCGAACCAACATTTCTTCCATAAACTCCCCGACTAGTCACTGTATCTTTTCCCTTATTCTCCAATCAACATAATGAAAATGTGTGGTTCTTCCACGTCATAACCATTGTTCCACCCCTAGCTGCCAAACAATTGCCCACGCAGTCCCTCTTACTTTCTCAGTAAAAGAGAACACGCTCTCAGCCTCCTCTTCCTCAGTTCAATGAAACCTTCCCATGAGGATGTCCACCAATGGGGTTTCATGATCACTGCTCCATCAGAAGTGTTAACGACACTTATTTTGTAGCCTATCATTCCATCAAAGGGCTCTTTCTTCCTTATTTTGGTGTACGGTTTCTCTAACCGTACAACTCTTTAGTCACGTGTCGGCCTCTGACCGAGCCTCGCGTGAACATTTGAGGATCTACCTTCTCCTCCTTCTAGTTATCCCAGAGAAACTTACTATAGAAAGTATCTACAGGGTTCCTCCCTGGGCAAAACTTTCTCCGCCCACAAATAAGGTGACTACGCTCCCACCATCTCAACATTACTCCTACGGGTGAAGGATTCTCCTCCATCCTACTTTAACAGGTGGCCCTTATCATGGGCGCTTATCCACTTCAATTTAACGTTGCTTGAAATCTCAAGCTTAGTACCACCCTCTACGTCTAGCGGTACTTGGAAAACTATGTCTACTGTAATTAGAGGCACAGTAGCAAGACAAGAAAGTGCTACAAAAAGGGAGCGACCACCTTATTTCCGAAAAACGGGTTGCCAAAAATTTTGATTTTTAAAGTTTATAAAAGAAAACAACTTAACAACCCCATAAAAAGAAAGTGGAAATCCATATGAAATTATATTACATACCCACAAATGTACAATAAGGGACCGAATATGCTGTCGGTCACAGACTCGTACAATAATATTAAACAAATTCATTAAATTACATAATACATTACATTAATCAATTACAAAAGCTTGGGCCTCTCGCCCGACTAAAAAGACCTAATCTTAACTAGAGTGCAAGGATGACGACGTCGATTTCAAAATGTCCCGTAATACCTGCAAAGCATCACGGCTCGCCAAAGACACCGGGATAGGAAGTCAGATCAGGCATCCTTGCGGCGGAGTACCTGAGCGGATACAAGATGCATGCACAAAAAGAAATATGAACGGGTCGGGGCTCGGTTCTATATGATTACTAGATGAATAAAAGGTATGACAGTTATGAATGATAAATCATGATGAAAAGGAATGGGAATATATCTACACAATTTTGAAACATGAGCTAGGACAATTTAAAGAAAATTATGAATCTAAATTTAACTATGCAGGAGAATAAGAATGATTAACATAATATAAAAGCTTCCATCTTACACACTGTTTCATTTCATATTTCTATTCCTTATCAGGAAAATATAATGATAATTATAAGCTCTTTGTGGCTTTTATTTCAATTACATGCCCTTCCTGGAATTCCATTCCTTATCAGGAATATACTCATCATCAAATGCTCTTTGTTGCATTTCATTGTGCTCTTTGTGGCACTTCATCATGCTCTTTATGGCATATTTCATACATCAAGTCCCACTTGATTATGAATTGTTATATTTATATACATATAACGATTCTAAGACCGCCCCTTCGAGTTTCCCCACTAGGCGTGCCCCTAAATGCCCATCATCTTCTAGGGGCCTATCAAACAAGGCAGCCTGGGCACCTATCGCAACGTCGGGAAGCGGCCATATGCCTGCGGTAGAGTCATAACCACACCCGAAATTACCTCACCAGCGCAAAAAATATACAACAACACACATATAGCCTAGGACTATATCCACCCTGCATTCACTAGCCAGGGGGCATCACCACACGCACAAAAGTTCCCTTATGACGGTATTTAGAGAGGTGTGTTTAAGTAAATTAGCATTTACCATTATCATGATTTAGTAAATTATCATTTACCATCATCATTACCATTTCCATTTCATTTTCATTCACCATTATTCATATGTAAGTTTTATTTTATCCGAAGCCATTGTCATTTACATTTTGTAAACAATTTCACTTATTATCCGGAGCCATATGATAAATTTTTATCGTCATTACAACCTCAAAAGTGTGAATAAACCCTTAATTATCTCTAAACATTTTAGGGTAATACTATAACTCTTAGTTTTATAGTAATCAACTAGAAGAAAAGAATGCCCTATCATCAATAGGCATAACCCCGGAAAACCCCACATAAACCATTACTAATCTAGGGTAGTTCCCCAACGCATCTAGAACTCTAAGTTTACTTCATATAAGAAGGTTCCTAGGTCCTAAACCTAAAGAAAAAGGAGAAAATTGAGTTAAAAAAAACTCAAAAATAGCATGATTCCGAATCGATTCGCCTTAGGGCCGAATCGATTCGCCCTAGCAAATCGATTCACCCAAACAGCGAATCGGTTCGACCATAAGACCTGGGATTCTGTAAACTACTGAATCGATTCGGCCTTAACCCGAATCGATTCGGGTAGTCAGACCTGGGAACTTCCCTTTAGCGAATCGATTTGCCCAGGGGGCGAATCGATTTGCCTGGAGAAATTGCCAAGAATGGCTTACGAGTTGTAAACCCTAGATTTTCTCCAAACCTCAAATATCTTCCATTTTTACACACATTCAACATCATAAATCTACTCCACATCAACTTACATGATTATTTACTACTAAAACCCACAATTTCATCATCAAAAACTAATATTAAGGTTAAAACCCATAAAATCTATAAAATCTATATTTGTTCATTTGATTTCATTACACAACTATCAATACAATTTATGAATCTTAAATCACATATTAGCAAGTAAAAAACTTGCCTTAAGGTTGAAATCTTATATTTCTTCTTGGTAGCAACAATCCAAGCTTCAATCTCTCTCTTTTCTTCTTTTTCTCCCAAGTTCTCTTCTTCTTCTCTCTCTCTCTCTCTCTCTCTCTCTCTCTCTTTCTCTCTAGTTTGGTAATACAGAAATGAGTAAAAGAAATAAGGGGAAGACTTAAAATCGTGGCTTAAGTCTAAAGTCCCCAACTTAAGTGGTTAATACCACATTAAAATGACTCCCAAATACGCATTTAAATTAAAACTAGGTAAAAGTGCCCGAAACCCAAAAATACAATATGGCACTTATTTTGACTGTCTCAAACATTCTGGGGCTAACTACACCCTCTAAACTGGCATCCAGCAATTTTATAAATTATCTCTAGTTCCAATATCATTTAAACCATAATGTCATTCAAAACATATGACACTATAAAACATGCAACCTGATGATATTTACTTTCGCATACAGTAAATATGCATCAATCTAGTAAATATTAACTTTCAATTCATTCAATTAATATTTACTCTAGTTCCTAACATTTTATATAATTACCTTATGAGGTAAATAAATATAAAATTATCCTCCTAAAAGCGAGGGTTGTTACATTCTCTAGATTAACAGTTTTGGTGAAGTGCGAATCGATTCAGCTACGAACCCGAATCGATTCGGACTTGCTGTGAGGGACAACATGACCTTTTTATGGGAATAAAAGGGTAGAGTGGGAAGTTGGTAAATTAGTTGTGGTGAATAAAATGATTTGAATATTTTTGGAGAGATGTTAGTAAGGGTAATTTGGGTAGACAAGAATTAGCTTGGGTTACAGGTACGTAGGGTATTTAGGGGATGAAAATACTTAGAATATAGAATGCAAAACATAATAGAGTGACTTTCGATTATTCATGTATGACTGATTTGGGATGTTAAAAGAAGCTCAAAAATGAAGAAATATGTTAAATTGTTTAATTAATAGATGAGTTTAATTAAAGAGGGGTCGGAATAAGACTCAGGTTATTAAACTAGTGCTTCGGGTGATAGGCATCGATTTATCGCTTAATGTGATAATATAAATATATATATCGCTTAATGTGATAATATATATATATATATATATATATATATATATATATATATATATATATATATATATATCTGTGTGTGTGTGTGTGTGTGTGTGTGAAATTATATAGAATATATCCCTCTAGTGCTATCGATGGAGGTTTCGTGATGTGAGTGATCTCCCCTGGAGAATCAAAGTAGGTTGAGTATCGATCCCAGGTCATAACACCATGTTTATGTTTGTGTGATTGATTATTCGCAGCGGGGTAATTATGGGTATGGTTATGACTCACTATAGAAGGATTATGACCACTTACAATACATTTGTGATTTTATCAAGTCGGAGTGAGAGTCCGACCTCCGATAATAAGGATAAAGTGAGTATGTCCTAGATGATGATAGCATTTTAGAAATCCACATTCAGTGTATTATTACTCTAATGGATGGCGGCTATACACGACATTTGTGTGTTTGTTGTAGTATATTATCACACACACACATGCACACACACAAACACACTGTGTGTGTGTGTGTGTGTGTAGACAAATATACAAGTTAATAGTAATCGGTTACAGCATAAATAACTAGTGAAAGTTATTCGTAATAAAGTAATAGATTATAAATGTGACTGTGAAAGAGAATAACTGGAGTAAAATTATATTCTAAATCGTGCTGATTGAATGAGATATCAATTATGCAATTGGAAAAGCTAATTAATGAACTAAGAGTAGGTATTATACTTGGGGAATGATACTATAGTATTGACAACAAGTGGTAAGGCTAGTTAGGAGGGGTAGCGTAACTAGGCAGGTTAAGATTATACATTAGGCGCGCACTTTAGATGAGGGTTGTGGCTAACTCACGAGAGTGCACTATCAATTTATTAATATCAAAATTTTCTTAGCATTTTCATTTACGAATTTTATAAACTAGAAAATATTTTCAAAGATTTTGGGATTTAATTCTTATCAAATCCTTTTTCAAAACTTTTAGGTGTCCAGCCACAGGGACGCCATGTATGATTCATCTGTCAGGGAATTGTGAGTTGCAGCTACTGTGGGCGCAGTAGGAGTTGAAATTAGGAGATTATATTACTTGAGTCATAGATAAGATCCATTCCAGTGTTGTTTGGAAATATTACCCTTTTTATTTAGACTTATGCATTTTATATGATTTTAGACAGTTGGATTTCATATATTTGATTTTTACCCCATGGTTTATTTGGGGACTTTATCTATTGATCTCATCTTTAAACTTTACTTGTGGTTTCCTTTATATTATTACTATGTATGGATTTATTTGGGATTTATTTATTATATTGTATGTTAATTAAAGATAAAATTGATGCTAAGAATGAGCCATATGAGACTACCATTTTATTTTGGTAGCGAGCTGGCCACCCATGATTTTAATAGACGAAGTGCCACAAACATCATTTTTTATATATTTGCGTTTAAAGATAAAGTTTCGTAAAATTTAAACTACTTGATAGACAGTGGAACACCTTCTTAAAGAAAGAGGCTAGGGAGGAAAAAGTAAACAACATGAGAAAATTGTGACACCATGCTTATTAAAATAATGGGTTGCCAACCCTACACTAAAATAAATGGCAGTCTCATGTGGATCATTCTTAAAATCACTGTTGAAATGTGACTAATTATTAATCGCCTAATTAATTTTAACAAGTAGTGTCAACTTTTGTCTTCCATTAACATACAACAATGTAAATCGATCCACGATAATGCCATGCGTAGTAATAATAATAAATGAGATCACAATATAATGTCTGAAGAGGATCTAAATAAATAAAGTCCCCGAATAAACCATCGAGTAAACATCCAGTACATCCAAAACAACTGACTATAATAAACGGAAATACATAAGTTTGAATAAAATGGGAAACAATCCCAGCCAACATCTGAAATAGACAACCTAATCTAGATAGTAATAAATGAAGCGGATACTTTGAATCCTACAAGTCTTTACATTTGTTGTAACTACATGTCCCTGGAAAGAATAGTCATTCTTGGCATCCCCGTGGCTTAACACCTAAACGTTTTTGAAAATATTTGATACAGGTCAGAGCCCAAAACCATTGAAAATATTTAGCAAGTGTATAAGTTTTACTATTGAAAATGTAAAACTATTTTCATATTTAAAGTGGTAGCGCACTCGCATGAGGTATTCCTCACATCTAATATAATGTGCACACCAAACGTACTCTCTTAACCCTCATAGTTATGCTACACCGCCTAACTAGACTCATCACAAATTTCAATGTGACATATTACCCTGACTTGAGTATTTTTATTGGTGGTTGGATAATTAGCCTACTTATCTACTTAATTCATTATCTCATTATTATTCATTGTCTAGCCTTACTTTGGTTATTAAGAATATTCACAAATGTCTTATGTCCGTACATAATTGTCTACCTCTTTATTTACGTATAATCAAAACACATCAAATACATATAAACACATATATATCTCATTATATGTATGCAATCGCTCTCCTTCCGAGATTTACATCATTGGATGCGAAATTTCTAGCATGCTATCAAGCTCTAGGGAGTCCACCACAACCTGGGAAATTGGGTCAGAATCTCACCACCAAACCCTAGAACATATAAAGAAACGGAGGCGGTCATGGCCTTAAGTCCGTAGTCATAACCATACCATATTATATAGGAATCCAACCCTATATAGCATGGGCATGCACAGACATATGAACCAGGGTAAACAGCAATACCTCTACTGAGATTCGCTAGAGTCACCTCCCAAGATGCGCAACCTCCACCGATAGCATATCCACTAGGACGGGTATGTTTCACATAAATATCATACACACATATATTAATACTCATACACACACACACGCACACACACACACTTTCCATATACCCGTATATGTATATCCCGAGTCCGGTTAATTCGTGCCTAACACCCGAAGCACTAGCCTATGAGTCACGAGTATGTCCCCGACCCTTAAATATTTAATTATTCACTAGTTAAATTCAAATTTCATTACATAACATTTTTTAAATACCTGGACTTTTCCCAACAGTGTTTAAATAATAATAATGCTCCCTTAATTATTCTATCCAAAGTTCATACTTTATATTCTAAGTGTTATCCCTCCTAAACACTCGTAAGCATAATTCGAGTTTACTCTCCCCTAACCGAGGTTGGATAACTGTTATATAATTTCTAGAAACCCTACAACTCACGATGGACCTTTTATAATTTACAATAACCCAAAAGTTTCTCAATTTATGTTAGAAGGACCGACTTTCCACAAATCGATTTGGGTTCATGGCTGAATTGATTCGCCTATGATGGTCGAATCAATTCAATTCTAGGCAGGAGCCCAGTTCTTAAAATAAAATGGTGTGTTTTGTTTATTCACAGCATTGAATTCCAAAAATTCCACAACCCTAGAAATATTTGTTGTCTCCCAAGGACTCTATACATACAATCTAATAACATCTCTCCTAAGATTAACAAATCTAATAATCATCATCTTAATTTCATCAATTCAATATAATCAATGATTTTCCCCAAATTTTTGGATTTCTTCTTGTTTTAATTATTTCTCTAATTAGATTACTTCCCAAATCATTTTTCACACAATTTAGATCTTAATAAGTATTGAATCTCACATAAATCAAGATTGATTCCACAGAAATCAAGATCTATTCACACTAAAATCAAGATTAAAATCGTCACATGATTCATATGTAAATATTTTCCCAAAAAACCCTTTTACATGTTGAATCCCCATCCCAAAATAATTTTTACTCTACTATTTTTTATCCGAATTTAAACAATGCAAAATAATAAGCAAGTTATACTCTTTCCTTGAATGATGGTTTGATATTAGTCTCCTCGTTATTGAATCAGTCAAGATTAGCCTTTTTCCACATGTCCTTGTGTTTTTCCTCCTTCTTTTCTCACTAGAAGACTCCCAACAGTTTAAAATGTATAAAGTGTCTGCCTCCTAACCCTAATATCCCATTTAAACCTCTTATTATCGAATTTACCCCTCAATGAAAAATGACTTAAATGCCTCCGAATGGGTCTCGGCTAGTCTAAAAGGCTCCCGATAACTAATCTCTCCCTCAGGTAATTAATTTTAACTATTTAGACCCATTTCGGATCAACCGTGCACTCGAAATAACCATACGAGTTACCAAAGATAAATATCTTACCTCAATCCACAAATAACCTGCCCATATGTGTTGATTCAGATACCCTCAATCCTCGTCGTTATTACCAACTACAATGTACTATTAATTAACCGAAATTAATTTACTTAATCACATTTAGTAAATTTTACTTTCTCATAAATATTAATTTTATTGTCGCTAATTAATATTTATTAAATATGCAATATTATTATGAGCACATAAGTAACTGTAATGTTGAAATTAATTATTCAAAAATACGGGGTTTACATACATCTCCCTTTGGAAAGGAATTTCTTCCCTGAAATTTGAACATACCTGCAGTGAAAAAATCTGGACACTACTCTCGCATATCATCCTCCCTATCCCACGTCAACTCATCTATATTATGGTGTGCCCATTGCACTTGAACCAGGGAAATCACCTTAGATCGCAGTTATGCTCACTACAATCATGAATAGTAACTGGGCTCTCCTTGTAAGAGATGTCTGGTTGCAAATCCATATCCTCCTGTGGAAAGTTCCAAAATTCCTTCTCACTCTTATGATATGTCTTCAATTATGACGCATGGAATATGTCGTGAATCCTCTGTAGATGCTTCGATAATCCCAGCCTATAAACAACTGGCCCGAATCTCTCAATGACTGGTAAAGGCTCTATATGCCTCGACACTAGCTTCCATTTATTCTTGAACATCAGGACTCTTTTTATGGAAGACACACGTACCAAGACATGTTTCCCAATATCAATTTCTATGTGTCTCCTGTCAGCATCAACTTAACTCTTTACACAGGAGAATAAAAGTAAATAACTGTAATTGAAAACCTTTCCTCATTTATACAATTTTCCATTTTCCTTTACATTCCTTAATATGAATAAAACCATTTATTTGGTTTAATCAAGAAGATATAATTTCCTTTCATTTATTAACTTCCATAGTTAATTATCTTCCCGTTTTATCTTTCCATTCCTTAATAGGAATACCATTAGTATCAAGTGCTCTTTATGGCACATAAATCTCAATCACATGCTCTTTATGGCACGTATCCATGCTCTTTATGGCATATATCCATCCAGTCCCACTTGATGCAGAAAAGTTATATTCTTATACATATAACGATTCTAAGACTGCCCCTTCGAGCTTCCCCACTGTACGCGCCCCTAAATGACCATTATCTTCCAGGGGACTATCAAACAAGGCAGCCTGGGATCATAACGCAACGTCAGGAAGCGGCCATATGCCTGCGAGAGAGTCAGGACCACACCCGAAATCCCCTCACCAGCGCAAAAAACATATAAAAACCACGCATATGGCCTAGGACAATATCCACCCTGCATTCATTAGCCAGGGGGCATCACCAAGCGCGCAAACTTCCCTTATGATGTCATTTAGAGAGGTGTGTTTAAGTAAATTAACATTTACCATTTTTAATCTCATTTTCATTTTCAATTACCATTTCCATTATCCATGTGTTTGGTTCTTTTTATTCGAACCTATCATCATTAAACAACTGGGTTCATTTTATTTGAACCTATCATCTTTAAACAAATTTGGGTTCATATTATTTTCACTTATTCATGTCGAATATTATCATTGATACTCCTCAAATTACAAGTCCCGACTAAATCTACAAACGATCGTTATGATCCTACAAGTCCCAAAATTTCATGTAATTTTGATAAGCCCTTAAGTCTCCAAGCATGGGTATTTAACTTCCTAACTTCTCAAAAATTCAATAAATGAAGTAATTCCTTAGAATTACTTTAAACCTCCCCGGAATAAACCCTAGATGACCCAATTCTAGTCTAGGGTGACGACCAAACTCAACTAAAACTCTAGGACTCCAAGTTTACTTCATTAAATAAGGTTCCTAAGTCCTAATCCTAAAGAAAAAGTTTAAAATTTGAAAAGAAAAACAAAAGGAAAATGCAGGATTTCCGAATCGATGCGGCCAGAAAATATGGGATTTTGCATAATTGCCGAATCGATTCGGACTGTCCGAATCGATTCGGTCAGGGAAATTGGGTTTCTGCATAAAATACCGAATCGATTCGGAATAGCCGAATCGATTCGGATCACCTAAACCTGGAAACTGTCCCCATGCGAATTTGCCAATTTTGGCTATGGAGTTCTCAACTCCAAATTTCTCCTTAAACCCCAAACCAACCCAACCAAGATCATTTAATGGAACTAATACACCCCAAATACATCTAACTACCATCATTTACAATATTTACCATCCAAATCCATTTCCAAGGGTTAATACCCAAAAATCCAACAAAACCCTAAAATGATTAAACACAACAAATTCATAACTATCATAACTAATTATTCTCCTTAAATCATATAATAGCAAGTATATTACTTGCCTTGATCATGCAAAATGAAGATTTGATTTGGTGTAGGCAATGATCCAAGCTTGAATCTCTAAATTTCTCTTCCTCTCTGTACTCTCTCTAGGGCTCAATTGTGTAAAATGGAAGAATAGAAATGGGGTTGGGAAAATAAAACGTGGCTTAAGTCTAAGATGCCCACTTAAGTGATCAATACGCGATATAATAAATCGCAACTACACATTTAAGCTATGACTAGTCAAAAGTGCTCGAAATGCTAAAATGCAATATAACACTTATTGTGACTGTCTCGCACCTACCGGGACTAACTGCACTATCCAAATTATCATTTGGAAATTTTATAACTCATTTTTAGTTCCGGTTTCTCATTAAACCAAAATGTCATTATAATTCTTATGACACAACAAGTCACCACATGGATATTTTTACCTACTCATCAGGCAATCATACAACATTTCAGTAAATATTTACCTTTTTCATATTAAATTAATATTTACTCAACATCCATCATTTTATAATTAATTACTATGCATAGTAAATAAATATAAAATAGGCTCTTAAAAGTGAGGGTTGTTACATACTCCCCCCATTATGAGGGAATTTTGCCCCCAAAATTCATGCATACCCCGCAACAAGAAATGTGGATACTTTTCCCGCATGTCATCCTTACGATCCCATGTCGATCCCTCGACACTATGATGATTATATTACACCCTAACCAAGGTACTACCCACGGTTTCAATCGCCACTCTCCACGCTCTGAAATAGCAGTCGACTACATCTCATAAGAACCGTCAAGTTGCATCTACTTCGAAAGAAATGTGCCTAAGGGCACCATCACATCTCTTGTACTACTTTACACGAGAGATATAGAACACGTCATGAACTTGCTACAAATGTCTCGGTAAAGCAAGTTAATAGGCTACCGAACCCACCTTGACATTTATAGGAAAGGTCCAACATAACGTGGTGCAAATTTTCCTTTTCTACTCGAAACGCTTAATGCCCTTTATAGGCGATACTCACACCAACACTTGGTCCATAGACCTCAAACTCCACATGCCTTCTCCCCGCATCGACATAACTCTTTCGTCGATCTTGGTTATACGAATGAGATTCTGAATGTGCTCAATTTTCGAAGAAGTATCTCGGATCATTCCAGGTTCGAGAGAATTATCATCTCGCACCTCTAACCAACAAGCGGGAGATCCACAAGGCCTACCATACAAGGCTTTTTAAAACGATATAAGTCAAGTACACACGTAAGGATCATATCCTCCAACATGTGGTTTACCCTTTCGGTCTAGCCATCCGTTTGAGGATGATAAGAAGTACTTAACCTCAACATGTGGTTTACCCTTCAGTATTATTACTTCCCATTTTGGCAGAAACTTGATAACTGAATTCACTCTCAAGCTTAACCACATGAGCTCAGGAGTGAGAATCAATTCACCATTTTCTTTCCGAAAGCTGAGTTGACAACGTAACATTCTAACTACGAGAGGCCTTATCTCCTTCGGCCTTATCTACCAAACCTCTCAAAATCTCCCACTTCTCATTACTAGGGAACCAATCCCTCTTAGAGTTAACACACAATATGTTCTTGGTCAACTCCCGACAGCCCTCCTAAACTAACGTCACATAAACTAAAGGCCTTATGTCCAAACAATCCTAAGGTCTACCTACCCATATCCAATCTAAGTCATATACACATGATACTAAGTATATCCCTAGTGCCCAAGACCTCTCTCAACTCTGGACATTTTCTCGGTTTCGTGCGTGGGACGTCTCGCCGAAGCAAAATCCAAACAAGGAACCCTCCCGTTACACTACTACCTCGCGTTGTCGATCATCAAGATATACAGGTTTAAGACACATGTTCGGGACTGAAAATATTCTACTTATATACATTACCATTTAAATAACTGAAGATTTAACCAATCAAACATTCACTTTTTATAAAGCCTTATAATTATATATATCCCACAACATATATATACCTTTTTAAACAACCTTCTTATCAAGGCATAACCCGAAGTCTTAATTCGACTTCCCATCCTAGTCTCCCTCACATCGTTCAGAGGAGAGAACTATATACAGTGCTTCTATTTCGCACTTTATTAGCCATTAATCACTCTTCTAAGTGATTCGCGGCTAAACCTTTCCACCCATCTCTTAACCAACAAAAATAAAATAAAATAAAATGGAATTAACTAAAAGAAGAAAGAACATCATCTCTCCATTTCCAACGTCGTTGAGGTTCACGTGTGGAGCGTCCTGCAAAAGCGGAATCCAAACAAGGAACCCCTCCTATACGCTACTACTCAACTTTGTCGGTCGTGGGGATAAGGCATACCAATCACATACAATGCAAACAGGCACTCAATCACACCAACCCAATTATACAACAAGTAATAAAAACCTCCTATTTACCACAACCACCCCTATAAAATCTCAACCTGTATCCAGGAGAGAAATTATAGAACAACTAGTTCCGTCCTGAAACTAGAAATAAGATAGCCTCACAATTTATTTGCTTCCTATCACCCCAATCAACCCAAAATATCTTTACTTGTATAGTACCCATCATACAAGTAGTACATAATGTACATAGTAATTAAAGGGAAGAATAACATCACTCACTTTATAATGAGTGAAGTAAATATGAAACTTCCCTACCACGGAAGTCATATAGTTACTCTATCTATGATATCATCAATATTACCACAAGCTCGAGGTACGCACCCGAATCTATTGTAGATACGGTACTACAAAATCTTATCCTAAGGAGTATACCACCTACTAACAAGGTGGAATTCTCGCCAACATATTTTCTAATCACTCCGAGTACATACCAATGATTCTCAGACTCCATATTCGAGTCTTATACAATCTAACATTACTTCCATCAATTCCCCAACTATGCGCTTTATCTTTTCCCTTATTCTCTAATCAACATGATGAAGATGCATGGTTCTTCCACGTCATAACCATTGTTTTGCCCCTAGATGCCAAACAATTGTCCACGTAGTCGCTCTTACTTTCTCAGTAAAAGAGAACACGCATCTCGGCCTCTTCTTCCTCAGTTCAATGAAACCTCCCCAGGTGGATGCCCACCAATAGGGTTTCATGAACACTGTTCCTTCAGAAGTGTTAACAACACTTATTCTGGAACATATAATTCCATCAAAGGACTCTTCCTTCCTTATGCTAACTTTATTTTGGTGCACGGGCTCCCTAACCATACAACTCTTTATTCACATGTCGGTCTGCGACCGAACCTCGCGTGAACATTTGAGGATCCACCTTATCCTCCTTCCAGTTGTCTCAGATAAACTTTCTATAGAATGTATCTAACGGGCTCCTCCTTGGGCAAAATTTTCTGCTCCCAGAATTATGGTGACTACGTTCCCACCATTTCAACACTACTCCTACGGGTGAAGGATTTTCCTCCATCCTACTTCTGGGCACTTTTCCACTTTAGTTTAACATCGCTTGAAATCTCAAGCTTAGTACCACCCTCTACTTCTAGCGATACTTAGAAAACTAGATTTACCGTAATTAGTAGTCGTAGTAGCAAAATATGATAATGCTACAAAAGGGGAGCGACTTCCAAAGCGGTCCTCATCCCCGACCATAAATTACAGTTCCTTCCTAATTCCATCAAATGACGCTTTCACCACAACCTTCCATGGCGCCCTCCTAAAATCAACCTACTATTCTCACACGAACGTATAACATATTCTACGAGTTCTACGTCATGGCAGAAGAATGAAATCTCACTAGAGAAATCAACGATCTTAATCCTAAGGCTCTATGTCAAATCAAAAGTAACGCTGAAAACGTAAAGCGTTCACACAAATTTCTAAGGACTCTAGAACATGATGCTCTGATACCATTTGTGACAACCCGCGATCCGAGATAAGGGGTGGCCAACCCAATACTCAAATGTAACAGGAATCATGGATGGATATCATCCTCAGCATCAACAAAAATAAACTGAGTATACGAGAAAACCACCCAATAAGTCAGAAAACAGGTTGCCAAAAAATTTATAAATTTAAAACCAGTTAAGAAAATTAAGTGAAACAACCCATTTTGACAAGCAAGTGGAATTCCACAAGAATATATATAATACAACTAAGACGAATATACACAAAAGGAACGAATAAGTTGTCGGTCCACAGCTACATACAAGTATTACAACAGTTTAATATCTTACGTAATACATTCATTAAACAAGTACAAAAGTTTGGGCCACACGCCCGATGAAAAGACCCGATCATATCTAGAATACCAAAATGGAGGCATCTAAAACAACGTCCTATAATACCCACAAAATCTTACACCCCGTCAAAGTAACTGGAATGGAAACATCAAAACGGGCGTCCTTGTGGTGGAGCACCTGAGCGGATACAATCATATACACAACAAGGAAAGTAAACCGGTCAGGGTCGGGTTCTATATGATCACCAGAAGAAATAAAAAGAATGATAGAAATGAACAGTTATGCATGAATGATAAGGATGATAATATGGTATGATGACTACCTTGTTAAATGATGATAAGGAAATTTAACTATTTATGAAATTTAAATCATTTACACAGGAGAATAAAAGTAAATAACTGTAATTGAAAACCTTTCCTCATTTATCCAATTTTCCATTTCCCTTTACATTCCTTAATAGGAATAAAACCATTTATTTGGTTTAATCAAGAAGATATAATTTCCTTTCATTTATTAACTTCCATAGTTAATTATCTTTCCATTCCTTAATAGGAATACCATTAGTATCAAGTTCTCTTTATGGCACATAAATATCAACACATGCTCTTTATGACACGTATCCATGCTCTTTATGGCATATATCCATTAAGTCCCACTTGATGCGAAAAAGTTATATTCTAGTACATATAACGATTCTAAGACTGCCCCTCCGAGTTTCCCTACTGGGTGCGCCCCTAAATGACAATCATCTTCCAGGGGCCTATCAAACAAGGCAGCCTGGTATCATAACGCAACATCGGGAAGCGACCATATGCCTGCGGGAGAGTCAAGACCACACCCGAAATCCCCTCACCAGCGCAAAAAACATATAAAACCCCCACATATGGCTTATGACTATATCCACCCTGCATTCATTAGCCAGGGGGCAGCACCAAGCACGCGAACTTCCCATACGATATCATTTAGAGAGGTGTGTTTAAGTAAATTAACATTTACCATTTTTAATCTCGTTTTCATTTTCAATTACCATTTCCATTATCCATGTGTTTGGTTCTTTTTATTCGAACCTATCATCATTAAACAACTGGGTTCATTTTATTTGAACCTATCATCTTTAAACAAATTTGGGTTCATATTATTTGAACCTATTCCCGTTGAATATTATCATTGATACTCCTCAAATTACAAGTCCCGATTAAATCTCCAAACAATCGTTATGATCCTACAAGTCCCCAAAGGATATTAGTCACTCATACCATGCATAGGGAGCTTGTTTTAAATCGTAAAGAGCCTTTTTTTTCTATAGATGTGATTGGGATTGTGTGGGTCATGAAATCCTATGGGTTGTTCAACATAAACTTCCTCAGTCATAATGTCATTCAAAAATGATGAGTTTACATCCATTTGAAATTTTTTGAATTGGAAATGATATGACACAACCAGAAGTAGTCTCACTGATTCAAGATGAGTCACTAGAGCAAAAGATTTGTCCCAGTCTATTCCTTCTATTTGCGAATACCCTTGAACAACGATCCTCGCTTTGTTTCTAATGACTACTCCTTTCTCATCAGTCTTGTTTTTGAAAATCCATTTTGTATCAATGACCTTAATATCCATGGGCCATAGTAATAGATACAAAAAATCATGATCTTTGAGTTGAGCTATCTCCTCTTGCATCGCATCAACCTAATAATATTAATTTAGTGTTTCATTGTTCATAACTGATTTCTAGTTCTCACAGGCTCAAAGACATCACCCACAATTTATGTGTAAGGATGGTCTTTAAAAACCCAGTTAGGTACAGTCGGAGTTGAAATGGTTAAGGGACCATCTACCATTGAGATTGGTTCATTTAAAATTTTTGAATCCAACATAATTTCAATTAGTGGGTCATTACTCGTTTCCTTTACTATATTGTCAATTAGTAGAATATTAATGGACTATATTATAGTTTTACTTCATAAATTGTAAACACGATAAGCCCTACTATTTTGAGAATAGCCCCAAAAGATTTATTTATCCCCTTTGGTCTCAAATTTAGAAAGATTTTCCCTATCATTGCAAACATAACAGGGAGCACCAAAGAATCGAAAATATTTTAAAGTGGGATTTTTATTAAGCCGTAATTTGTAAGGCGTAGTTTTGGCATTCTTTTCAAGGCATACAACATAATAATATGAACAACAGCAATACAAGCCTCTTTCCAAAAGTATAGAGTTAAGTTTTTATCATGAATAAGTATGCCTTCCATTTCTTAAATAATTCTATTTTTACTCTCAATAACCCTATTGCGTTGGGCAATTTTTTTTCACTAAACTTGTGTGAATATCCATTGACATCACGGAAATCAATAACTTTGGTTTCCTTAAAATTATCACCCATATCACTTCTTATTCAAGTTAATTGGGTGCCATCATCATTTTCAATTCTTTTAATGATTTTTAGAAAATGATGAAAGGTCTCTGACTTGTTTTTCATAAATTACACCCATGTAAATCGTGTGAAGTCATCCACAATTGCTAGAATGTAAGAATTTCCATTTAAACTCATTGTTCTAGTAGGACCCATTAACTTCATGTGGAGTAGCTCTAGGGGATCAGTGGTGTTTATGTCCTTAACCTTCTTGTGGGGAGATTTAGTAATTTTCTAGAGTTGGCATGGCACATAAATAATATTTGGACATTTTTTTAATTTAGGCAAGACTCCAACAATTTCTTGTGTGAACAACAAATTCATGGTATCAAAATTTATATGATGAAGCCTATTGTGCCATAGGATAAATTCATCAGAAATGGTTACCCCCCAAGAAATAGAACCACTTGCGTTATAACAATTATCTATGGTGCGTGTGACTTTTATAAATTCTTCTCTTATCTTGGTCCAGAGATTATAGGAATTTTTCAAAAATTTTACTTGGCAACAATCATCACAAAATTGACTAATAGAAAACAAGTTATCTCTTAAACTTTGGACTAATAAAATGTCATTAACATTTGATAATCCATCTTCATTTAGGACACATTTTCTTATTATTTGGGAAATATTACCATACCCAAAGGTTATTTTACCTCCATTATAGCGAATAATACCTCTAAGTCTAGTAATATACTCAGTCATATGATGCGAATGTCCATTATCTAAGTACCATCCAGTGTTTTGTAATTCACAGTGTAAGGCTATTAAAAAAATAAAACAGTTTGATTTTAAACAAATCTAGGTAGGGTCTTAGATCACTACTTTTGATCCAAATAGGCACAAATTTCAAAGGTTTTTGTTCCTTTTGAGATCTACGAGTGGATTTTTTTTTGTGAATGATTTTCTATTAGACTAATGTCTAGGATTATAAAAAAAATAGTTCGATTATTAATAGTCTTATGCCTTCGAAAATTTGTAAATCTCTTTACTTTCGAATTAAAATGAGTATTCTTTTGTGATATTCGAGCATTCCCAGTTTTGGCATAAAAAAACTTCACATATACTATAGCTATTTGTAATAGGCTTTTTGACACGAGGCAGCCGATTTCTAGGCTTTAATCGACCTAAGTCATATTTGGGAGTAAAATTTTTCCTTTTCAGACGTGGAGGGTAATTAAGAGAGTCAACATACAAAATAGGGGGATATTTGACATCAATTTTTTTAAAAAAAATATATTCATTAAAGACTTATTTTCATTTGTTTGAAGTGGAACTACAAAATTTCTTTCCTATTTGGGAACTAGACCCGACAAAAATAGTGGGTTTAATACAAGGATTATTTTTAAAATGTTCTTCATAACACAATCATTTGTATTGCAATCATATTTTTGAAAGTCCAAAAGTTTATCCAAGTTAAAATATTATTTTTTTCTCTTTCTACTTTAAAAGTATTGCTGCACATCTCTTCATATTTTTCAAGTTCAACTAATGTGGAATTATATATTTGCTCAAAAACACAAATCTTTTCATTAACTGTAGGGACTTCAATTTCAAACTTAGATTTTTGTTTTTCAAAATCAAGTATTTCTTTTTCAAAGTTAGATTTGATTTATATCACCTCTAATTCAGTTTGCTTAACTATCATGTACTGGGTCTCTAGAGTCTCACCAAGTGACTTAACCAAATTCGATAAATCCTTCTCATTTTACAATGTTCTAACATACATTTCAACATAATCATCATAGCTAACAAAATTATCATCCTTATTTATTTCAGTATTGGTGTGTTGAGTGCACTAGTTTCATTAAATTGAGAAATAGTACCATTCACACAAACAGAACGTTTAGCATCTAAGGGAGCAGTTAATTCATGCACATATGGTAAACTAGCTAACAAGGATTTTGTACATTCAATTAAATCAATAATTTCATCATACTCTTCTTCTTCATCAGAATCAGTTAGACCATCTAAGTATATATCACCACAACAATCATAGACATTCCCAAAACATACAATTATGACCTGCCATTTTAGACTTATCAAGTTTGTTGTAATTACTACCATAATTAAGAGTTTGTTTATTATTTTTTTCTGAGGTCTAGAGGTTCGTTTTGATTGATGGTAAGCTTGCACTCATATTTTTGCAATATTATTTCTTCTTTTTAACAGTATTTTAAATTGTGTTGTCATAAGTGATGTTCACTCTCAATTTTTTTCTAGATCGTCAACCTTCCCACCAGACTCAATATCAGACTCGGGTTGTATCTGAATTATTTAGTTTTTATCTTTATCAGCCGAGATTTAAAACGAATCTTAGATTACCAACATAATCGTTTTTAGAAAAATTATTTAAAGTATTTTTAAAGAAAAATTCTAATTCTATGGTTCTTAATTTAGAGTTGAGCAATTTAGAAGTGAGAGATGTGTCTTTTATTTCCTTTATGATATGGCGTTTACGATCAAACCTGGGAGCAAGAAACCTAGGTATTAGTACAAATTTCCTTATTTGTATACATAATTCCATTTGTTGGAAATCAGTTTACTACATTAGTTAAGCGCGTGTAAAAATCATCGAAAGGTTCATTGTCTTTCATAATAAGCATATTGTATTGTTGAACAAGCATGTGAGTTTTACATTCTTTAACCCTAGCATATCCTTCGTGTGCAATGAATAAGGTGTCCCAAGCTTCTTTACTAGTAATGCAGTGACAGATTCATTTTAGTTCATTTTCACTAACACTTATAAATATTGCATTCTTTTCTTCATTATTAAAATTCCTTATCTTGTTTTATTAATTACTTAATTAAGTAATCTTTAATTTTCTAAGCATAGAACTATCATCTTCTATAAGGACAGTGAGATGTGTATAACCCTTTTCTATTAACTCCCAAAAATCATAACCTAAGGTACCCTAAATAAGGTTATCATAGGAACTTTTCATTAGGGAAAGTTAGAGTCATAAAATATAGGGGGTCTACTAAAGTTACCAAGCCTAATTAACTGACTTGTATCCTCCATTAAAATAAGGTGAAAACGAGTTTAACAATACTCTTTTGAAAATGATCTTTTAAAAAGTCAAGCTCTAATAGAACTTGAGCGAGGAATGGTGCGCTTTTAAAATACTATGCGGAAGTAAATAGAGTTTAGTAATCTTAAGATACCTACAAATTTATACAGAAGATTCAAGCAGGACCAATTTAAACTTTTGAATTAAATTGTTAACTATGTGATAAACTTTATTAGTTTCAACTAGTTAATTAAAGTCCAATTTTATTATCTCAATTAGACAATATTGTTAAATATATAATAACACTTTCATTCAATTAAGCAGGTTTCTAGTTCTTTAACCTACTTTTTCGTGCGAGGTTATTAGACAGAAAAGTACAACACTCAGATATTTATTTAACTTGGCAAACACCCTCCCCCTGGGAAAAACCATGGATCCTTTTAAGGATCAATCTAAACTACTTCCACTAAAAACAAATCAAATAGGAACGATTATATGCAACAAGACACAAAATAAACTGCTCAAAAAGATTTTACCTAATATCAAGCCAATTTGCGTTGGTCGCTCTTTTTAAACTCCGCTTCACTTTGTCGTCTCTAGTTGTCTTTCTTCACGTCTTCGCTTTTTCCTCCATCTTCCTTAAGTGCAGTATCAACCCAGTGTCTAGTGACTTATTGTAGTAAAGTGTATGTGTTGTGAGTTATACTACTATAACTCACACACACTAAAATGATACAGACCAAATAATACGCAACAACAGTTTTTTTCCTATATATCTTTCACAAATCTTATGTTCTTTCTTTCTAAGTCAAATTGTCTTGAATTAAGCAATTTAAAAAAAATATTTTTCAATTATTTGAGCACTTAGACTTGGCAATGTACATAAGTATTTCAGTGCCTAAGTGTTTAAGGTGTGTTAAGTGTGTGACATATATGCAATAATATGAATCATAGTTACCGAAACACAACTTCAAGATTATGCAAAATAAGCACAAAAAACATTCACAATCCAGACCAAACGTTACAGAGTACACAAAAAACAGTTTTCGACTCTTAATACTATAAGAGTTTAAGCACAAAGTCAAAACACAAATTTTAGCAAACTATTTTTAGATATAGTTTTTGATTAAAAATGACTTTAATCTAATAACCTATTATATCTTTTAAAAATTCAGATTTAACTTGGGTATTTATATTAAACCTTATTATAAAGATATTATGAGTTTTTAACAGTTCTTAATCAACTCAATTTTCAGTTCTCAGTCAAGCATGTCAAGATTGCTCAAATAGGGTTCAGTTCAGGTCATGTAAAACATGTAGTTCAATCAAGGCATATAAGGATAGTCAACAAGTAATATTCTCTAAAAAAATTAGTCCTTAAATAGTTAAGGCTTAAACTCTAAACGTATTTAAATTATGACCGTGTTTTATGCAAAGTTCCTTAGTTTTAATTTAAAAAATGTTTAAAAAAATCTTAACTTGGAAGAAAATATATGAACAAGAGTATAAACACATAAGTGATTGTGTGTGAAATACTCTTCAAATTTTCACATGAATTAGATCTAAGGCAGCCTAACAAATAAAAACTAATATATAGTGTATGATTTTGTGTGTATTGTCTATCTAAACACAAAAAACATACATGAAAACAATTTTAGCACTGATCTTTACAAGACAGACCGAAAACAAAAATTATGTGAACTGTAGTGTGTTATGGTTCTCGTTTTTAGGCAAATATCTTAAACTCTGAGAGTTTCTTAGTATACCACAAATAGCACAACAAGAACGATCTAAAACATATCTGAACAAAATAGAACGGTTTGCATTTTCAACAGAATCAAACACTACAAATCAGAAGTGGAAATATTAGGGTTCTTTTTCAAAATAGTTCGTAATAGAAAATACAAACCCTAATAGGAGAGTTTTTGAAAATATTTGAAAGATTCAAAACGTTTTCAAACAAACAAACACACGAAATAGAAAATCAAAATGATATACAGGTTCCGTGTTTATATTTGATCTATAAGGGAGATCAAATCGAATGAAGAACACTGTGTGTGTGAAGTGTGATCTCTCTCTACCTCTCTCTCTTTCGATCTCTCTCTCTCTCTCTCTCTCTCTCTCTCTCTATATATATATATATATATATATATATATATATATATATATATATATATATATATCTAGATTTAATTTGGGAAGAGTTTCGATTCGCTCTCAAACCCAAGGTCTCAATTTATAAGACGTGAGGTGTGCGCTGATTGGAATAGAGGAGTGCCACTATACAAACTCAGCCATTGATATAAACATGATCAATTGGTTCCCAAAAAAACACACATAGCCAAGTTATGATCGCGACACATGGCCTTATCGATTGTTTTGTATAGAATGTGTAAAAGATGTGTATGAAACAGCCTATAAAACATGTATAACACGCATATAACACAAAGTATAAATAATAAAAATAAACTAGAAATAAAACAAATGTTTAATTTATAATTTTAAATAGATTTTACATCATTTTACCCGAAATTAAATAAGAAATATTGTCAAAAAATATGAGAAAAATCTAGAAAAATATTTTCAATGTTTTTACACACAAATATATTTTTCTTAAGAATTTACCCCTATTAATTATAACTTAGACTAATTGAAAAAAAAAATAAATTTAAGAATTAATTTGATTTAGATATTTAATTTTTTTTTGAAAATATTTAAAAATACCCTTTAAACATATAAACACAAATCATAAGAAATGATGTTATGAAATGCAATGTGTAATGTTTTATATGAATTAGAAATATTCTTATGAGCCATAGTTATGTAAAATGTGAGACATTACATTCTCCTTATGAAGCTATTTGAGGTGAACTTTGAGAGATGTTCTAGAGTGAGTAGAGCATAAGCATTGGTATTTTAGACACAACAAAGGCACATGATATGACCATGTATGACCTCGTCTGGGGACGAGAGCCTCTAACACCAGCAACCGGGCTTCCACAAGGAACTAACAAGTCATTTCCAAGACTCGTTCAAATCAGGGTTGACCTCCTACTTATAACTTTGGCATCCAATAGGCCAAGACATTAGGGAAGTATTTCCTCAACAGGGATATCTCGCCTCCTCTACCCCAGCCGACACGAGGAAATGGCCTAGTTATATTACCTTGGCCTGAGCTCCTCGGCCGAGACCACATTTGCCACACTCTAGTGTAAAGTCAAGCACCACATCATCAACCTCGTAATCGGACAAGTCGAGACCTCTACAGACAACACCATACCTTACGAGCAATAGAAGGTTCCAAGGTAACGGGTCTCATGTGAGCAATTTTGTTACAACCAGATTATCCCCTCACGTGAGGGGATATTGCATCATCATTAGTTACATGTGTCGTGGACAACTGTCATCATCTTATTGGAAGCCTTCATCATCAGACGTCTATAGCATGCTTGGGGGTGCGTTACACCCCCAAAACATTATAAATACTTGCCTTCTACCTACTGTAAAGGGGCCATAAATGAGAAATCCTATAGAAACTCTGTCAAACTCACTGTAAGAGAGAGAGAGTTTGATTATTTGTATATTCAGGACATTAGAGCCTTATTTAGTGGATTAAACACACTGCACAGTTGACGTAGGCCATAATTTGGCTGAACCACTTAATTATGGTGTTTGATACCTCTTTTCCTCATCTCATTTTGTTACTGTTATATTACTTATTTGTTGCCATTGTTAAACCAGTTTTAGCTTATTATCATTGTGACCTGGTGGTACCATTTTTGGAATCATTAGTTTGGCACCGTCTGTGGGAACGAGAATTATCATCTCTTCCCTTCTATAGATTATACTCATCGGAGTCTCTGGTTTTAAACCAGAACTTCCGTTTTATGGAGATGTTCCACCATTAAAAGAGCTCTTGCTGAGCTTCTAAGCTTTTACTATCCGGTTTACAAATCATCCATTAGGTGTGAAACATGGCATCAAAATTTCCACCACCAGCTGACCGTCCAAGCTCTAGTCACGCACCTCCTCAGTCAAAGATGGTGGAGGTGGTGGTGGCATTGAAGTCATTGGTGGCTAGTTAATAGACGATCCTAGAAATATTGGTCGCTTTCAGCCAAAATGTATTGTGAGACCCGTAGAGATAACGCTTGAGATGATTACTTTGGTAGCTATAGAGCAACATCTACACACCAGGGGACCACCCCAGGTGACCATGTAAGAAGTTACCACCTCTTCAACGACATAGAGATGTTGCTGACCCTAGGCATTTACGCCTGAGGAGGCAAGGTCAACACTACCCCGAGGATAGTTATAATGACTGTGAGGCTAAGGATGGTGAGGTTGAATGTTGGGAGCCATATGAAATATCAAGAAACATTGTGCACCCTATTTAAGCTAGCTGAGGACACAGAAGGAGACCTTTTCAGGATGATCAACCAAGAGGATCAACTTTTGATCGGTCGAGCAGAGGGTTGGCCTTTAAAAGGCTCAACCTAGTGGGTGATCTCAGAGATCAATTATCTAGTCAAGGAGTATTATCGGCTCAACAAGAGAAGGACCAGGGTCCCGACCCCAATACGGCTAAGACGAGGGGCTAGGAGAAGTTAATAGTTGATAAAGGTTTGTGCCAACGGATCCTTTGGTTCAACCTACTAAAGTGGTAGGATATAATGTCATCCCAATCGATGTTATAGCAACGATCGAAAGGACCTAGAACGATTCAATCTAAAGGTTAGAAGACAATATTGGAGACATCCTCAAAATCCAAGACCCCTTACAAAGGGACTATTCATAAGGCTCTCACTTTGTGGCTAGGATTGTCAATTTTCCAACCCTGCCCAAGTTCAACCACCAATGATCACTCCCAAGTATGATGGGAGAACTAATCCGATTCACCACATCGAGATTTACCAGTCAGCAATAGACATTTACTCAATCTCAGATGATATGTGGTGTCATGCATTTTCAAGGACTTTGTCCAGAGAAGCCCGTGTATGGTTCACCTTACTCCCAAAGAGTTCAATTGAGAACTTCAAGCGGCTCGCAGAGAGATTGATACATAACTTCTGCTTTGGGGTGAGACCCTAAAAGAAGATGACTCACCTGCTATACCTTAAGTAGAGGAAGAATGAGAGTCTTAGGGATTATATTACGAGGTTTAACAAGGAAAAGTTAAAAGTGGAGGACTATGAATAAAGCATTGCGATGACAGCACCGATATGAGGTTTATAGAAGGGGAAATTTATTTGGAAGCTTGCTGACCATGGATGAGCTATTAAAAATGGCCATCAAGGTCATGAATTCCGAAGAAGCTATGGTAGCAAAGTATGAGGATGAAAAAAGGACGAGTAGTGTGGCAAGTTCCAGAAAAAGAGTAAGGATGGAAAGAAAAGGTCAGTAGATGATAAGTTTACCGATCACACTCCCCTCACGGTCAGTGCGAGCGTATCTTGAATGAGATTAAGAATGATCGATCCCTGAGGTGGCCCAAAAAATTGAAAGCTCCTTCTCACAAGAGGAACAAAAGTTTTTGGTGTGAATTCTACTAGGACCACGGGCACCTGACAGACAAAATGTTTCGCTTTGAAGGATGAAATAGAGAATATGCTAAAGTCTATAAAGTTGAGGAAATATGTAGATAAGGGTGACACAAGGGGTGGCCAAGATGAAACCCAAAGAAAGAAGAGAGATGGAAAGTGTAAGCCTGATGTTCCAACAAGACGAGACGATGATGAGTTGGATGACTATGATGAAGATGATCCTAACACCCCCCCTAAGTTTGCTGATCCAAAGGGTAGGTTCATTGTGATCTCTTATGAGTCCAAGATGATCCGCAGAGGACTCACTAGACTAGGAAAAGAGGTCGTTGATAAGAAATCACATGTAACAGAGGCTAAAGCTCTCCCTCTAAAGTTGAAAATTCTGAACTCAACTGAACTAGATCCTGTGAAAAGTAAGAGAACCAAGGTTGATATGGATATATTGGTAATTGGCTTCTCAAGGTTAGACTCTAAGGGAATTTAAGCTCCACATGATGAACCCTTGGTCATCACCTCTCTCGTTCATAGCTATGAGGTCCCAAGGATTCTTATTGACGAAGGCAACTCAATCGATGTCATGTTCCAGGATTTCTACAAAGGTTTAGGTCTGAGTAAGAAGAGATTGATTCCGTACCACTAACCACTTATCAGCTTCAGTGGTGAGAAAGTGGAGCTATTGGGAATATATGAGATGGAGTCGAGAGTGGGGAACACTTGGCCAAAATGCCTCATAAAGAAAATTATCTTCTTCATAATGGACGAAAATATCTACTCAGCTTATAACATGATTCTTGGAAGGGTAGACCTCAAGGATTTTGAGGACATGCCCTCAACAGTCCACTAAATGATTAAATTCTTGACCCCGTATGGGGGAGGGGAAGTTCAGAGCGATCAAGTTGAGGGCACATGAATGCTACTTCAACTCAGTTGAGAAGAGGGAGGCATACAAAAGGGCCACTACGACCTATAACATAGATATTTTGGATTCAATAGATGAGAAGAAGCTCGAAAAGGGTGAGGCGGTCGAGGAGGTAGAATCCATTATCGCCAATGAGGATGAGCTGGAGAAAAACATCCAAATTGGCAAAGGCCTAAAGAAGGAGGTGAAGGAAGAGCTGATTAAACTACTAAAGAAGAGAAAGAACATCTTTGCTTGGAGACACGAAGATATGTCTGGCATTGACCCAAAAGTTCTCTGTCATAAGCTCAATGTGGCTGACAATGCAAGGGAAAACTGACAGCGAAGAAGAATCTACTCGCGAGAGAAGTATGATGTCATTCGGGAAGATGTGAAAAGTTAGAGAAGGCAGACTTCATTAGAGAGGTTATCTACCCATAGTGGTTGGCCAATGCTATCATCGTCCCAAAAGCAAATGGATAATAGAGGATGTGTGTCGAATTCATAGATCTGAACAAAGCATGCCCAACAAACAGTTTCCCATTACCAAGGATTGATCAGATGGTAGATGTTATAGCCGATCATGAATTAATAAGCTTCATGGACTCAGTCTCCAACCAAATATTTATGGATCCAATCGATGAAGAAAAGATAACCTTTATAACCGATAATAGGACCTCTTGCTACATTGTCATGCCTTTTGGGTTGGAGAATGTTGGGGAAATGTATCAGAGGCTAGTCAATAAAATATTTGAGGAACAGATTGGTAAGAAAATGGAAGTATAAATCAATGACATGTTGACAAAGAGCCTTAAGGACGACACCCGTGTGGTCGACCTTGAGCACACTTTTGACACGATGGACAAGTATAAGATGAAGCTCAACCCCGCTGTGTGTTTTCGACGTGGGAGTGGGAAAGTTATTAGGATTCATTATCAATCAGAGGGGGATTGAAGTCAACCTTGAAAAGATCAAGGCCTTGTTGGAGATGAACACTCCTACAACAATAAAGGATGTGCAGAGACTCAATGGAAGAGTGGAAACATTAAACAAGTTTGTGTCTAGAGCCATTAACAAATGCTAGTGATAGAGCTTTTAAAGATTTGAAGTCCTATCTCGACTCTCCTCTCATATTGCCTAGACCAGTTTAAGGGGAGAAACTCTATCTGTATCTAGCAGTATCAGAATCGACCATTAGTGCCATAATTCTAAGAGAAGAGGATGAAGTTAAAAAACAAGTGTATTTTAATAATAAGGCGCTCCAAGGGGCCGAGCAGAGGTACCCTCAAATGGAGAAGTTAGAATATGCACTGATCCATTCCTCAAGAAAGTTGAAGCCATATTTCCAAGCATATACCATGGTGGTCCTCACAGACTCACCCCACAGACAGGCTATTCATAAGTTTGAGAAGCCAAGAAGACTGATGGCTTGTGTAATTAAATTGGGGGAGTTCGACATCATCTGTCAGTCAAGAACGGCTATAAAAGGGTAAGCCTTATCTGACTTTGTAGTCGAGTTAACCTGGGACGAGGCCAACATGAAAGATGCTAAAGGTAAAACTTGTGAGCAATAAAGCAGAGCGTGTCCTCCCCCGATCGAGGTCGAGATGAGTTCAGTAAAAAACAAAGTCTCTCTGAATGATGAGGCACAATATCTTTTTAAGAATGGAACCCTAGATGAGGGTAGTTTTTTGCCAAAATGGTACTGTATAGAGCATCTTTATTGATGGATGTTCATGTGAGAATGAAGCGGGGACGGATTAATAGTGCCAACACCAGATGTGAGCGTTAAGATTCAACTTCAAAGCTTCCAATAATGAATCTGAGTACGAGGCCCTCGCAGAAGACCTCTCCCTTGCTTGAGCACTGAGTGTTGGACAACTCCTTATTCATAGTGATTCCAGGTTAGTTGTTAATCAAATTTTGGGGGCATACAAGGATAAAAATGACATAATGGTAAAGTATCTCAAAAGGGTTAAGACAACATTGAAGTATTTTACTAAAGTAAAATTAAAGAGGATACCTCGGCTAGACAATGGACGAGCTAATGCTATGGAAAGGTTAACTTTAGCCATTAGAATTGAAATTAGAAGAACAGTCCTAGTATAGATTATCCATCGGCTGGAAATTGAGTTTTGTTTTAATGTGAGTATGGAGGCCTCCTGGATGGATTTAATCATCCGCTACATCAGAGATGGGGAGCATCCTGAGTCCAAAATTGAGAAAAATAAGTTGAGGTATAAAGCTGTCAAGTTTTCCCTCATAGGAGACATCTTGTACAAGTAGGGGTTCTTGCTTCCTCTAATCAGATGTGTCCACCCATCCGAGGTAGAGTATATCTTAAAGGACGTGCATGAAGCTCCATATTCCATCTATATTAGAGGGAGGCCACTGGCTGAGAGGATCATCACCCAAGTGTAATACCCCATACTTTTATGGATATTTATTTATGGGATTAATTAAATTAAATGTGAATTAATTGGGAATTAATCCGGATAAAACACTAGCGAGATGCGAGTTGGTATTTGATTTTAATGTGTATATATGGCAATATATGAATATTTAAAATATTTAAATTGTCGCGAGATAGAAATACAACAATTAGGATATTTTGTTGCGACGCGTGTGACAGTCGCGCCAGGAATGTAATTATTTTAATTAAAAAGTGAATTTTATTTTTTATCAACCAAATGGTCATTTTGAGTGTGCCAACGCGTCCGGAAGGGTCGAAATAGTCAGAAAACCCTAGCCAGGGGTTTAGTTTGGGTCCCAGGGCATTATTGGGCCATACCGGCAACTTAAAAGGGTATTTTGGTAATTTTGGAATTTGTGGAATTTTGACCAACGAATTTTGGGAATTAAAAATAGGGAATTTCATAACCCACTAACCCATTACCAGCAATTAACAGATTAGAGGGCAACGGGAGTTTTAGGAGAAGTTAGGAGAGGTTCCCAAAAGAGAAAATCATAACCACCACCTTCAACCTTCAACCTTGGGAGAAGATTGTAGAGTAAAAGAGAGCAACATCCAAGATCCAACATCAAATTCAGAGAACAATCCGAGGCAAGTGGTTTAATTACGTTAATTTCAAGCGAATTCTTCGTCCATACTTAGAAATTTATATAATTGCATTGTTTTGGGAGATTTATAAAAACCCCTGGAATTGGAATTAGAAATTCATGTTTTGATAAAGAGATTGTATGTAGAATTGTGTTTGGGCGATTATACTGATAGAAATATATATTTTATGTTACAAAAACGGATTTATTAAGATAAATTGATGACTTTAAATTTCTAGGGTTCATATTCATAAGATTTGGGGAAAATTGGGGAGATTTGATAATTAGATGTGGTTTAGGATGATTTGACCCCATAAATATGTTAAGGAACGACCTAAGTATGTTTAAGAATGATTAAAAACCTTGAACTACTATTCGAATGATGTTTAGATGAGATTAGAGGTGAAGAAAATTGGGAAAAATGAGATAGGAAAATTCTGGCCTCGAAACTGTCGCCTCGTTAGAAGACCTGCCCAAGTCGTTCGAACGAGCTCGTTCGAACGAGCTTCTAACGAGTTGACAGTTTGACTTCTAACGAGTTGGATGTTCATTCGATGACTTTCGTTCGAACGACATCTCGTTAGAGGCCCCTTTTATTCGAAGGAACTCTCGTTCAAACGGCCTCGTTCGAACGAGACTTCTAACGAGTTGACAGAATGGCCTTTTTGGCCTGATTTGATTTCTAGTGTCCCGTAACCTTGTTTAATTGTATAAATAACTTTCCCTTGTTAACTATTTGGTATAGTTGGGAGATTTGGGTTATATTGAGGAGTTAAACATAGAAGTGTGATTTGAACCAAATGATATTTGAGGATTAGGATGCGAGTGACTAATTACGATGTGAGTATAAGTAACGACATAAATATTTGTATAAACCGGGGACATGTAAACTGTGTAACACTAAAAGTTGGTATGAGAATGAGAAGTATACCTCTAATAAATTATGGTAATTACTAAGATGTGTGCATGCTTAGTATATATGATTTTATGTGTATGACATACCTACCATACTTGCTATCACGGGAGGTTTGCGTTCGCTTAGGGCCATCTAATCTTTGTGTGCTTACGAGGGGATTTAGATTGGTAGCTCGAGGACATAGGTCAGAGAAGGACTTATTGGGAAGTTAATAAGTCTACTGATCGTGGGAGCGTAGGTATGTGCGTGACCCATGTGATGTGACTGTGTTCGCCTCCATTGTTTGTGATTTGCTATTATCTGAGAACGATTCCTGAGAGATTCGGAATGCGTGATCCTTATGTACGTAATGTACCGGGATGGGATAGCAGAGTATGTGTGCTCCGCAGCTTAGTCTCGGGGTGCTAGTATTATATATTTATGACGTGAATAATATACGGTTAAATGATGAGAACTTTCATGTTTATATTGTGTAATGTAATTAGCGTAATAATCGCTGAAGATAAAAAGGGATAACCTATAGTGAATTGTATTGCTAATAATTGAGAATCCGAGTTTAAGTAAAGCTCTCTATTTAATTGATAACATTGGAATGTATAGTGGGAATCGAGTAGAAAGGTTAGAACTTATGTCGGTTTAGTTAGATATGAGAATTACTTGAATGGGTACGGGTACGTTAGTAGTGCACAATTAGTCGAGAGGTTAGTATTTCCTGTGAGAGCACGTCCTAACATGTATTATGCATTCATTGTTTTAATGTTATTAAAGCACTTGCTGTTTTTAAAATACTCTCCACTTTCGGGCTCTGACCCGTTTGCTTTCAAATCTATTTTTTTTTGTAAAAACCTTTTTAGGTGCGCAGCCACAAGGACACCATGCATAGGAATTCTATTCTGGTGACGAGCTGTAGCTGTTGTGGAAGTTACATGACCTTGATAGTATACGCCTCCTTTTCTAGTCTTGACTCCATATTCAGTTTCATCATTTGTAGGGCATGTCTCCCATTTCTTTTAGAGACATTTTCAATTTCAGTTATTCAGACCTTGGCTTGTAATTAATTCAGGATTCAGACTTGTTTTATTTTTATTCAGTTGTGGGATTGTTGTGAGGAGTATTTCCTCCAGACTCTTTATCATTTGTTGATTACACTATTGGGACTTTATTGTGAATGTTTATGTTATTCTTTTATATTTCACTTACTGCATGTTAATCGGATTTAATTTAAAATTTGACAACTTACTTTTTAAATACTAGATGGTTAGTAATTATTAAAATGTTTTCGACAGTGATGCTATTAACTGAACCAACTTGGCATTTTTGATTAATTTAATAAAGGAGTAGCTACCCGGTATTTAATTAGTCGGGGTGTCACAGGTGGTATCAGAGCATCAGGTTCTAGTGTCCTTTAGGATCTGCACGGCTTATTATGTTTCCGCTGAGCTTTCTTTGATATAGAGCCCTATATTTTAGGACTGTTGTATTCTTTTGTATATGCTACGCTCTTCAGCTATTTTGAGTTTATAACTGCGAAATTATAGACTTTACTCTTATTTCAGATGCCTCCACGACGTGCACAACGGGTTCCTAGGAATGCACAGCCAGAGCCACAGCCAGCTCCAGTACAGGGCACCATGAATGCCGTCGAGGTTGCAACCATTGTAGACCAAGCGGTAAATGCCGCTCTCGTCGTTGTACAGCAGGCACCACCCCAGGCATCGGTAGCCGCGCCAGTTCAGGCACATGCATTCCCGTCTGCTTGGGAACGCGTACGTGATTCTTTTCAGAAATCACACCCACCGGAGTTCGCAGGTAGCTCCGATGTCATGGTATCTAGTCAGTGGAGGAAAGACATTCACAGGCACTTGAGGATGTATGAGTGGACCGATGTTCAGAAGAAGATACTAGCTACTTTCAAGCTAGTGGGATCTTCACTGCAGTGGTGGGAGTCTATTACCACCGTAGAGGAGAGAGATACTCTCACAATACAGGAGTTTTGGGTGAGGTTCGACCGCAAGTATTTTCCGTCAGCTGTTCACACGAAAATGAGGAGGAAGTTGATGAATCTCAGACAGGAGGGAAAGACTGCGGCCGAGTATGAGGCCGAATTCATAAATTTACTGAATATTGTCCCGGGTGAGATACCGACAGAAGACAAAAAGATTCAGAAGTTTACAGATGGATTGACATGGAGGATCCGTCAGCATTTATTGGGGAATCTCTCGTTGGCCACTTATTCTGATGTGGTTAACGCTGCACTGTTACACTGCTAGGATCATCTCTTTCACATGGCTGAGAGCAAGAGATCAAGAGAGTCCAGCCATCAGGGCAGGACTGGAGGAAATGGTGCTAGTGGGGCACAATCTGCTCAGGGACAGCATAGGCAGGGTGACCAGAGTTCCTAGCAGGGGGATCATAAGAGGTTCAGATTGGGGAATTTCAAAAACCGACAGGGAGGTTTCAGGCAGGGCCATCAGGGTCCGAACGGCCATCAGGGCCAGTAGGGGCAGAATGGTCAATAGCAGTTTCAGCAGGGCCAGTATGGCCAGGGGAGGAATGGAAACGTCCACCAGGGCCGAGGGCAGCAGGGACAGAGAGGGGGAAATTTCCCGGGGAGGTGTTACGTTTGTGGCAAGACTGGCCATAAACGCCAGGATTGTCCTGATAGGGGTAGGGCCCCATAGCAGCAGCAGTAGGGTGCTCGATAGGAGCCGCAGAGGCCTATGTTTCCCGCCGCCCTCCCAGCACCGCCACAGATGGCAGCACTACCACCCGTGCCAGCGGTCCCAGTTTAGCAGGGACAGCTTCAGTATGGGAGAGTCTATCAGCTTCAGCATGCGGCAGCACCACAGGATCCACCGGGCATTGAGGGTATGTTCTTTATTTAGGGGACTATGGGGGCGTATTTTATTTGACACGGGGACTACACATTGTTTCATTGCTATGAGATTTGCACGCACCATTGGGTTGTTAGACACCGCCGAGAGTACGGTTACTTGTGTAGATTCACCGTGGAGTAGGGGTTCTGTGATTTCCCTTGTATGTAGAGGCGTGGGTATAGAGATCAGGAGGTTTACTTTACCCGCGGATATGTTAGTGTTAGAGATGATCGAGTATGACGCCATTATTGGTATGGATTGGCTAGTTGCGTACCGAGCCATGATTGACTGTTTTAGTAGGAGTATTATCTTTGCCATTCCCAGACAAGAGATGTTTTTAGTGGAGATGCCTCGTCCCGAGGGAGGATTGTCCACTCACTTGTACTATATAGAGGAGGAGACCTCTAATGAAGTGGTGATACCACTTGATTCGATTCTGATTGTTCGGGAGTTTGTCGATGTATTTCAGGATATACCTGGATTACCTCCGAGTAGAGAGATAGATTTTGTGATCGATTTGACACCGGGCACTCGACCTATTTCCCGCGCACCTTACCGTATGGCTCCAGCTGAGATAAGAGAGTTACGGGATCAGATTGAGCAGTTATTGGGTAAGGGGTTTATCCGGAGGAGCACTTCGCCGTGGGGTGCCCCTGTGTTGTTTGTAAAGAAGAGGGATGGATCGTTGAGGTTGTGTGTGGATTACCGGGAGTTGAATAAGGTCACGATACGGAATAAGTATCTGTTGCCCCGAATCGATGACTTATTCAACCAGTTGAGAGGAGATTCTTTCTTCTCAAAGATTGATTTGCGATCGGGATACCACCAGTTGCGTATCAGGGAAGAGGACTTCTTGAAAACTACTTTCTTAACGAGATATGGTTCCTACGAGTTTCGGGTTATGCCTTTTGGCTTGACCAATGCTCCAGCCGTGTTTATGGACTTGATGAATAGGGTGTTCAGAGAGTTCCTAGATCATTTCATCATTGTCTTCATTGATGACATTCTGGTTTACTCCCAGACAGAGGAGGAGCACACCGAGCATTTGAGGCAGGTTTTGCAGACTCTACGTCAGAACGAGCTATATGCAAAGTATGAGAAGTGCGGGTTTTGGCTGAAGGAGGTTCAGTTTTTGGGGCATATTATTTTCGATCGGGGGATATTTGTTGATCCGGGGAAGGTATCCGCGGTGGAGGAGTGGGGACAGCCCACGACACCGACTGAGATCCGTAGTTTTATGGGCCTAGAAGGATACTACATGAGGTTTATTCGGGGTTTCTCAAAGATAGCGGGTCCTTTGACACATCTGACTCGTAAAGGTGCGTCGTTCATTTGGAGTGATGCATGTCAGTTGGCATTTGATGAGTTCAAGGACAAGTTGACCTCAGCACCTGTGTTCGCATTGCTGAGACCGGGAGTTGAGTATCTAGTTTACACCGATGCGTTCTTACAAGGACTTGGAGGTGTAATGCAGAAGGAGAGTCAGGCCATAGCTTATGCTTCCCGTAAGCTTGAGCCTCACGAGAAGAATTACCCCACCCAGGACTTGGAGTTAGCGGCAGTGGTATTTACCCTTCGGATTTAGAGACATTATCTTCTGGGGGAGAAGTTTCAATTGTTCACAGACCACAAGTCCCTATAGTACCTATTCACGCAGAAGAAGTTGAAAATGCGGCAACGGAGGTGGCTTGAGTTTGTGAAGGATTATTAGTTTGATATCCAATATCACCCGAGGAAGGCTAACGTGGTAGCAGACGCGTTGAGCCGTAGGCCAGTAGATGAGGTGGTCGAGGTATGGAAGGCTAAGTGGAAGGAGTTGGGACACCAGGATGCAGTGGCCCGATCATTCATGTCGGTGATGACTGTTACACCGCAGATTGTCATGAGAGTGGTAAAGGCACAAGCAGATGACTCTTTCTGTCAGAAGCAGATAGTTTGATTATTAGCAGAGGGATCCGAGTCCTATACCGTTAGCTCGGACGGGGGATTACGCTTCAATGGGAGACTGGTAGTTCCGGAAGGGGAGGAATTGCGACACGAGGTAATGGCAGAGTCGCACGACTCACGGTTCACGGTACATCCCGGTGGGGACAAAATGTACCAAGATATGAGACGTCAGTATTGGTGGAGTGGGATGAAGAGAGATATCGCTGTGTTTGTTTCTAAATGTGCCACTTGTCAGCTGGTAAAAGTGGATGATCAGAAATCGATAGGACTTCTACAGCCATTAGAGGTCCCGATGTGGATGTGGGAGATCATCTCCATGGATTTTATCACAGGGTTACTTACGTCACAGAGGGGTCACGACTCCAGTTGGGTAATTGTGGACAGGTTGACCAAAGTCTCTCATTTTCTACCCGTAAGGACTGACTACAGTACGGAATAGTATGCCGAGGTTTTTATTACAGAAATAGTGAGACTTTACGGTGTGCCCCTAAATATCGTGTCTGACAGAGACAAGATATTTATTTCACGATTTTGGGAGAGTTTTCAGGAGGCCATGGGCACGGAATTGCGGTTGAGTACGACATATCACCTGCAGACCGATGGCCAAACCGAGCGTACAAACCAGATATTGGAGGACAAGTTGTGTATGTGCATCATTGATTTTGGGGGGGATGGGAGCAGTATCTTCCACTGGTGGAGTTCGCTTACAACAACTCCTACCAGTTCACCATTGGCATGGCTCCATTTGAGGCGTTGTACGGTAGACCTTGTCGTTCCCTAGCATATTGGTTGGAGGTGGGGGACAACAAACTACTTGGGTCGGAAGTGATTCAGGATACTTCGGCAAGGATAGAATTGATACAGAGTCGCATTCGGGTAGCTCAGGATCGGCAGAAGAGCTATGCTGATGCGAAGAGGTTCTTCAGGAATTCCAAGTGGGGGACAAGGTTTTACTCAGAGTATCTCCTATGAAGGGGATTATGCGATTTGGGAAGAAGGGGAAGTTGGCACCGAGATACGTGGGGCCATTTCCTATCATAGAGCGGATTGGGTCTGTTGCATATAGACTTGGGTTACCGGAGCATTTGCACAGGATTCATGATGTGTTTCATATTTCCCCGCTAAGGAAATATCTTAGAGACGATTTGGCTCATTCTAACATTGCTTTGGAGGACATCGACCTCCAGCCTAATAGCTCTTACGAGGAGGGGCCGATTGCTATTTTGGACCGAAGTGAGCAGAAACTGAGGTCAAAGATAGTCCCGTTAGTACGTGTTCAGTGGCGGCCTCATAATGCCAAGGAGTCCACATGGGAGTGAGAGGATGAGATGCGCGAACGTTATCCAGAGTTGTTTTTACCAGGTACTTTCTAGTTCCGAATTTCGGGACGAAATTCTGTTATTAGGGGGGAAGTATGTAATACCTCGTACTTTTATGGATATTTATTTATGGGATTAATTAAATTAAATGTGAATTAAATGGGAATTAATCCGGATAAAATACTAGCGAGATGCGAGTTGGTATTTGATTTTAATGTGTATATATGGAAATATATGAATATTGAAAATATTGAAATTATCGCGAGATAGAAATACGGCAATTTGGAAATTTTGTTGGGACGCGTGTGACAGTCGCGTCAGGAATGTAATTATTTTAATTAAAAAGTGAATTTTATTTTTATCAACCGAATGGTCATTTTGAGTGCGCCAACGCATTCGGAAGGGTCTAAATATTCAGAAAACACTAGCCGGGGGTTTAGTTTGGGTCCCGGGGCATTATTAGGCCATACCGGCAACTTAAAAGGGTATTTTGGTAAATTTGGAATTTGTGGAATTTTGACCAACGAATTTTGGGAATTAAAAATAGGTAATTTCATAACCCACTAACCCATTACCAACAATTAACTGATTAGAGGGCAACGGGAGTTTTAGGAGAAGTTAGGCGAGGTTCCCAAAAGAGAAAATCATAACCACCACCTTCAACCTTCAACCTTCAACCTTGGGAGAAGATTGTAGAGGAAAAGAGAGAAACATCGAAGATCCAACATCAAATTCAGAGAACAATCCGAGGCAAGTGGTTTAATTACGTTAATTTCAAGCGAATGCTTCGTCCATGCTTAGAAATTTATATAATTGCATTGTTTTGGGAGATTTATAAAAACCCCTGGAATTGGAATTAGAAATTCATGTTTTGATAAAGAGATTGTATGTAGAATTGTGTTTAGGCGATTATACTGATAGAAATATATCTTTTATGTTACCAAAACGGATTTATTAAGGGCAATTGATGACTTTAAATTTCTAGGGTTCATATTCATAAGGTTTGGGGAAAATTGGGGAGATTTGATAATTAGATGTGGTTTAGGATGATTTGACCCCATAAATATGTTAAGGTAGTACCTAAGTATGTTTAGGAATGATTAGAAACCATGAACTATTGTTCGAATGATGTTTAGATGAGATTAGAGGTGAATAAAATTGGGAAAAATGAGATAGGAAAATTCTGGGCTCGAAACTGTCACCTCGTTAGAAGACCTGCCCAGGTCGTTCGAACGAGCCCGTTCGAACGACCCTCTAACGAGTTGACAGTTTGACTTCTAACGAGTTGGATGTTCGTTCGATGACGTTCGTTCGAATGAGATCTCGCTAGATGCCACTTTCGTTCGAACGAACTCTCGTTCGAACGACCTCGTTCGAACGAGACTTCTAACGAGTTGACAGAAAGGCCTTTTTGGCCTGATTTGATTTCTAGTGTCCCGTAACCTTATTTAATTGTATAGATAACTTTCCCTTGTTAACTATTTGGTATAGTTGGGAGATTTGGGTTATATTGAGGAGTAAAACATAGAAGTGTGATTTGAACCAAATGATATTTGTGGATTAGGACGCGAGTGACTAATTACGATGTGAGTATAAGTGACGACATAAATATTTGTATAAACCGGGGACATGTAAATTGTGTAACACTAAAAGTTGGTATGAGAATGAGAAGTATACCTCTAATAAATTATGGTAATTACTAAGATGTGTGCATGCTTAGTATATATGATTTTATGTGTATGACATACCTACCATACTTGCTATCATGGCAGGTTTGCATTCGCTTAGGGCCATCTAATCTTTGTGTGCCGACGGGGGGGATTTAGATTGGTACCTCGAGAACATAGGTCATAAAAGGACTTATTGGGAAGTTAATAAGTCTACTGATCGTGGGAGCGTAGGTATGTGCATGACCCATGTGATGTGACTATGTTCGCCTCCATTGTTTGTGATTTGCTATTATCTGAGAACGATTCTTGAGAGATTCGGAATGCATGATCCTTATGTACGTAATGTACCGGGATGGGATAGCAGAGTATGTGTGCACCGCAGCTTAGTCTCGGGGTGCTAGTAATTTATATTTATGACGTGAATAATATACGGTTAAATGATGAGAACTTTCATGTTTATATTGTGTAATGTAATTAGCGTAATAATCGCTGAAGATAAAAAGGGATAACCTATAGTGATTTGTATTTCTAACAATTGAGAATCCGAGTTTAAGTAAAGCTCTCTATTTAATTGATAACGTTGGAATGTATAGTGGGAATCACGTAGAAAGGTTAGAACTTATGTCGGTTTAGTTAGATATGAGAATCACTTGAGAGGGTACGGGTACGTTAGGAGTGCACAATTAGTCGAGACGTGAGTATTTCATGTGAGAGCACTTCCTAACATGTATTATGCATTCATTGTTTTATTGTTATTAAAGCACTTGCTATTTTTAAAATACTCTCCACTTTCGGGCTCAGACCCGTTTGCTTTCAAATCTATTTTTTTGTAAAAAGCTTTTTAGGTGCCCAGCCACAAGGACACCATGCATAGGATTTTTATTCAGGTGACGAGCTGTAGCTGTTGTGGAAGTTACAGGACCTTGATAGTAGATGCCTCCTTTTCTAGTCTTGACTCCATATTCAGTTTCATCATTTGTAGGCCATGTCTCCCATTTCTTTTACAGACATTTTCTATTTCAGTTATTCAGACCTTGGCTTGTAATTAATTCAGGATTCAAACTTGTTTTATTTTTATTCAGTTGTGGGATTGTTGTGGGGAGTATTTCCTCCATACTCTTTATCATTTGTTGATTACACTATTGGGACTTTATTGTGAGTGGTTATGATATTCTTTTATATTTCACTTACTGTATGTTATCATATTTAATTTAAAATTTGACAACTTACTTTTTAAATACTAGATGGTTAGTAATTATTAAAATGTTTTCGACAGTGATGCTATTAACTGAACCAACTTGGCATTTTGGATTAATTTAATAAAGGAGTAGCTACCCGGTATTTAATTAGTGGGGGTGTCACACCAAGGATATTGGTGGCAGACGTTGGCCAAAGACGCGGTTTCATGCGTTAAAAAACGCAACAAGTGTTAGAGGTTTGGCACTATACCCCATCAACTTCATCAACCTCTTACCTCCATTATGTCTCCCTGGCTTTTTGCGATTTAGGGGATTGACTTGGCAAGACCACTGCTAAGGGATGTGAACAATTATCGTTAATTGATTGTAGCAATCGATTACTTTTCAAAGTGGGTAGAGGTCAAGCCGATGATAAAAATCATAGAGAAGAAAGCTTTCCAGTTTATCTGGTAAAATATTATCTATAGGTACGGCCTACCTAATACCTTGATTTTTAATAATGGAATAGTTTAAGAATGTCTCCCTAGATAAATATTATGAATGAGTCAGCATCAAACAATTCTTCTCCTCTCCTAGCCAACCCCAGGCCAATGGGCAGACATAAGTAACAAAAAGGATGATCCTTGATAGAATTAAGAAGATGTGAAAGAGAGATGGATTGAAGAAGTATATGATGTCCTCTGGGATTATCGGACGAAGGAGAGTAACCCTATTGGGGGAACTCCATTTATGTTGGCTTAAGGTTCACAGGTAGTAACGCTGACAGCGGTAGGTCTTCCTACCCACAGGGTTAAAACCTATGACCCAAAAAAGAACGTTATTGAACAAAGCCATGATTTGGACCATGTGAAAGAGAGGAAAGAAGATGCTGAGGTTAGTCAAGTTTCCTACTAGCAAAGGATAATGAAGTTCTAAAATAATATAGTAAAGGCATGCCCACTGTAGGTAGGAGACTCGATGTTGAAGAAGACATGACAGAATCCTAACAAGCTTCATCCGAATTGGCATGGTCAATATTGAGTAGTTGAAGAGGTGTTCTCGAGGACATATCATTTAGACATTTTGGAAAGAGAGTCATTATCCAACCCATGGAATGCTAACCACCTCAAAAAGTATTACCAGTACGATTTCAGTTTTTCTTATTTTCTCTCCTTCGATCGTAATACATGTATATGAGGTTCAGATGATGAATTAAATATGAACGAAACTCAATAAAAATATCAAGAGTTCTCTCATACTTTGTATATTTCTTTGAATATTTGATGTTAATTGTATCAACTCATCTTAAGCTATAAAACATTATTCATGGTGAAGTAACCTTAAGTTTCCCTTCATGATACGATAGTCCAAATGGGGTTGACTTCGTTCATGGACTGCCAATGACATGAAGGGGTATTTTATTATTAAACATAATTAATTTGGTGGTTCTGCTCTCTCGGTCGAGACGATGGTACATGGATAAGACGACACTCTCCATACAGACTCAAAATGACGAGAGGGGACTTATAATTAAACACCATAATTTGGTGGATTCAAATTGTGATTTATATTACTTAGACATCATTAAGTTGATGAAAGTAGAGACAAGACTTGTGTCAATTCAAATAATGCTATTAATAAAAAGTTCGGATAAATCTTAACACTGACAGAAAATGAAATTTCATTCATCACCAAAATGAGATTACAGAAGTATAAGGACAAAAAAAGGCCGATTATCGTTACAAAGAAGAAAAAATATGAAATCTAAAAGAGATTAAAGCTATAAATTGCCATCGTCACCAGCCAACACTGACCTATCTCCACCTGTCGAGTTGCCCCATAAACTCCAATATTTGTGGTCTTGGATCCCATCATCATTGTGGCCCAAATTGGTCGTATTTTTATTAGTCTCCATGGCTTCAAAGAGGTTGGTATCCATAGGGTTGACAGGTTTCTCAACATCGACTAAGGCAGTTTGAAGATGAGGGTCACTAAAATCAAGGCCTGAGAAGTCATCAGGTGATATATTCCCAGCCTCAACATGTTTTATGACAGCCCATAGGCCAACTGTCTTGATGCCTCTCTCTAGATACTCAAAAGCATAGTCTCCAAACTTTTCAAACTCTTTGAACTCGTCTATGGATTTTTCTTTAGCATTATCCAGGGTAGCCTCAACAACAACATCAATATTGATCTTCTTGTTATCGGCCAAGGACTTCAGAGTTTTTGTAGGATCAGTCTTCAAAGTTAAGACTTGGTTTGTGGCCTCTTGCAAGGCTGCCTGTACAGTCTAGAGCTAACCTCTCAGATTATTCTCCAAGGTGACAGCATCCCTCCCCTTTTGAATTTAGGGTAGCCTCTTATTAATCCAATCTCCTAAATAATGAAGAGAAACTATGCCCTGGCAAGTAATAGGGGGACAAGTCAGTACGAGATATAAGTAAGGAAGAGAATACACTCAAAACGTTTTAAAAAAATACCTGAATAACCCTTTGAAGGGAAAATTCAGTCAATAAAGATATATCCAATGACTGGAGGAAACGCTTATCGGACTCAGAGATAAGAGAGTTGGTACAATCTATGGCCTTTTTTCCATGGCCGATGATTCTCTAATCAATAATTTTTAGTTACGATAGTCGAGCATCCAGTACGTTGTCGAACGAGATCGGAATGGTTTGATTAGGACGATTTTTCTTTAAGGGACGAGTGATTATGGTTTCGTTGGCTCGCCTTTTTCCTTTCTAACCATATTCATCGGCTCGATTGGGACTAAGGACACTTGACTTTATTTTCTGAGTAGTAGGGGGTTCAGTTATTTGGCCACGCTTGTTGGCAAGCTTGCTCAAGTTGGGGGCCACTATGTTCCAAAGCTCATTTGATATGCCTTCTAGACAACCTCTAAAAGATAAACCTTAGAGATTAATTATCAAACAATGTGAAGTATGAGACAACAGTTAGAAAAATTAATTACTTTCAAAACTTGGCAATGGGGCTAACCCCCAGACCTATCTGAGCTAAATAGTAGAGAGTTATTAGATGCTCAAACTTCACGAGACAACCTTTATCACCTTGCGTATGAAGATTTTTAACCTTTTCAAAGGCCTCAAGGTTCAACCCTGGATCGAGTTTGGATGATGTAGATACTTTTCCCCACTTCGGAGGGGTCTTGGGCTCTGAGGTCCCACAAGCTTGGTTATGAACAAACTGCCAAGACCCATTGATAAAGAAATAATGGGGTTTCCACTTGTAGTTTGAAGTTTGGTCAACCAGCAATATATTCTTCTCGGACTTCCTAGCTACGAGATGGTAGTAACCAGGCTGAGTCTTGGGAGACAAAGGTTTGTAACAGGTAAGAAATATGCTAACTAAAAGGTCAGTTTGATGAATTGTATTCCAAAGGATAATATAGCAAAGGATAACACTCCATGCATTCGAAAAAAGATGAGAGGAGACAAATTTTAGATGCGCCAGAATGTCTCGGATTGTAGGGTGAATTTACAGGCAGAATTTGAGCTTAAACATCTGCTCGTAAAAACATACCACTTTACCCTCTCGGCCATGAAAACCTCTTTCCTCCTTAAGAGGCTTTCTCATCGAAATAAAAGAATCTATGTCGTGTAAATTCCTCTAGACCAAGAGGTCATCTTCCAATGTATTACTCTCATATTCCTCAGTAACAGACGTATCAACTTTACTCTCCTCACTATTACTTTTTAGAACCTCGATTTGAGGATTATTTGGGTAACCACTAGAGAACCTCTGTGTAAACACAACTCTAGTTACAACCGAGAGAGGAATTGGTTCTAGGGGAGGAGGAACTGCCACAGTAGGTTCAAGTATCTGAACATAGTCATATTTATTCGACGTCTCGACGCTTTTAGAGGATGAGACACGAGAATAAGCATTGTCCATGTCAGACCCTTCGGCTTGGGATGCAGAATAGGCTATGGCTTCCTCGTACAAATCAACACTCTCGCTTGATTGAGAGGTAGACATAGGGTCATCTTCTAATGAGGATGACTTAGACATCGGATCATAAGGTTCATTAACTTAGGGGGTGTATGACAGCTAGTGGAGGGGGATAAATAGGACGAATTGGGAGAGCCTTAGCCCTACGAGTCTCGGATTCCTCAACCTCTACCCTTTTAATTTGTTCAAAGAACTTCTCTCTGAGGCTGGGAAACTCCTCGGGTAACTTGTACTGGTGTCTTAACATCAAAGGATGAGACTCAACTTGGGTGAAAATTAGAAAAGGAACAAATAACTCACGACTTTGACTTCAGTTGACCAAAGATCAAACAGGAAGTTGAAACATTTTCAAGAAAGAACTTAAAGAACATAGCCTTGAAGCTAGTCGAAGAAGATGACAAGAGGTCACCAAAAAAGGCCTAAAATGGTCGAAAAGGCCTCTCCAATTAAGTCCCAAACACTACCAGCCACCTAAGAACATCCTAAGAAGGGCCTAAATGAGGCCAAACTCACTCAAATTCTCATCAAAAAATTCAAAGCTCATCGAAAAAGCTATATACAACCTAACTAAAAGATTTTAATGAAAACAAGTATAAGAAGAAGGTAAGAAGGGTTACCTGAGAAGCTAGCTGCTGGAGAAAGAATGAGAAATAGGCTATGCAATTGCAGAAAATTAAGAAACCTAAAGAGAGAGGAATATGCGAAGATTTTGGTTGTAAATAGGAGAGGGAGAATGTTTTAAATTTCAAACATATGAAAAATAACTAAGCACATTTTCCAATATAGATCATCAATTGGGGCACTAATTCAAAAGCGCTCAACTACCAAATCAGTCTTGGAACATATTTAAGTTATATCCAATAGACACATTAGAAATGTCTCATCAAAGGACAAGATAGACTTGAATCCCCTAGCCACCTCATCATATAGATCACTAAGGTCTAGCGGGTAATTCATATGGCCAAGTATGACCTCGTCTGGGGACGAGAGCCTCTAAGACTAGCAGACGACCTCCCACAAGGAACCAATAGGTCGTTTGCAAGACTCATCCAGATCAAGCTCAACCTTATACTCATAATGTCAACATCTAATAGGCTGAGACCTCAGGGAAACATTTCATTAATAGGACCATCTCTCATTCTATACCCGAGCTGACACCAGGAAATGGCCTACTTATTCCACCTCGGCCTGAGCTCCTCAACTGAGACCACATTTTCCAGCCTCCAGTGTAAAGTCAAGCAATGCATGAGTAACCTCGTACTCGACCAGGTTGAGGCCTATGCAAATGACACCATACCTTATGAGCAGTAGAAAGTTCCTAAGTGACATGTTCCACGTGAGCAATTCTGTTACAACCAGACAATCCTCTCACGTGAGGGGATATTGCATCATCATTAGTTACATGTGTTGTGGACATTTGTCATTATCTTATTGGAAGCCTTCATCATCACACGCATACAACATGCTTGGGGGTGTGTTACACCCCCTAAACACTTTAAATACTTGTCTTCTACCTCATATAAATGGGACACATATGAGAAATCCAACATAAACTATGTCAAACTCATTGTAATAGAGATAACGTTTGAATGTTTCTATATTCAGGACATTAGAGCCTTGTTTAGTGAATTACACACATTCCATAGTTGACGTAGGCCATAATTTGGCTAAATCACTTAATTATGGTGTTCAATCCCTCTTCGCCTTATCTCATTCTCTTAATGTTATATTACTTGTTTTCTGCCATTGTTATACTTGTTTGAGCTCATTATCATTGTGACCTAGTGGTACCATTTTTTGTATCATTAGTACATATAATATTTTATCAAAATTTTAGTCCAACTAGATGAACGTCTATATAGATAAACATTATAAAAACCCTAACCGTAAGAGTGTTCTATATGGGACCTTCACTCCTATGCCTCAAGGTTTATCCTCCCAAATGTCTCCTCTAACATTCCCTTCCCAAATGTTACCACCAACATTCCCATCTGATGCACATGCACTTACTGCACCCTGTTTTAGAGCATCATCATCTTCCAACCATGATGAATATGATGAGTTGCAATATATAAGGAACGTGGCCAATACCAAGTTCATTAGGCGATGAATGATTGTTTCTACAATTCTAGAAATAAGTGTGCATGGTCACTCTTTACAAAAAGGCGAGGTTAAGATATTAGTGGATAAAATCTACCCAAATTACAAACAAATGGATGTGTTAATTGACGACACAGGTGGTCCATTTTCCAAGTATCAGAACACATTTATGGCCTTGCCAACTTATTTGTCGTTGAAGATGGTGTAATGAATGATGTTTTATTTTAATAGTCTGGGAGAAGTTTGAAATTATTTTCATTTCCTTGGACATGTAGTGCCATATTAATTTGTTATAGTTTTAATTTTTAAAGTTGTAATGACATATTAATTTGTTTAGTATTATTTTAGATTGATTGAATTCTTAGTTTGAATGAATTTTCTCGAACTATCAACTAAGATCTCTTATATGCAATATGAGCTTCATTTCAACATATTTATATAATTGAATTAAATTTTGAAGAACTCTTTAATGGATTTCCCACAATATGAATATTGGATGGGAGAGTGTAATAGGGTGTTTGATAACCATGTAAAGAGGGTTCGTGAATTTGTCAAATATGCGTATAAAATATTAACACTATCAAGATTCCATGTTTGTACACCGTTTTATGAATGAGAATTTAAATCTTTGGATGTCGTTGAGCTGCATTTTCTAAGATGGGATATGTCGCCTAACTATAATATATGTAAATTACATGGGGAAAGAATATTCCATATGCTTCGTGAGAACTATCAAACCCCGAACGGGTGGAAGTGGTGAATGATTCACCAGCACATCACACTTTGAACGACCTAATTGATGATTCTTATGGATTCCACCACCATCAAAACAACCATCCTATGTATTCAGTTAACGTTAATTATGACCAAGTTAATGAAAAAGTTGATGCTAAATTACTCAAGATCGAAAATATTTATAGTTGAAAGCCCACGCGACTAGATCTTTATATAGAAATTACGATGAAAATCACTCGATATTGTATGCCATTATTGGGTTGCATAACTTTAAAAGTCTGTACAACTTGTCAGGAAATGACAAAATCAAAATTATTAAGTGGGCTAAAGACATTCTCCTAAATGAGAACACATTACTAAATAATTACCCGACCATAAAGAAAGGCTTGAAGGATTTGGGTTTGATGTACAAAACTATTCATTCATGCCAGTATGATTGAATATCATAATACAACAAACATGAACTAAAGGATAAGCGTCTTATATAAAATGAGATAAAATTTACTATTTATGATAGTTAAAAGGACAAAGCCATTAAATTTATCTAGTGCTCGTATGTTCCACATAAGGTATTGTAGTATTTTCCCCTCAGGGCAAGGTTAAAATGATTTGTCACTTTATTTTGGATAGCATGGTCCATGACACACTCGAACCAAGGTGGATGGGAATCTAAAGCGTCATCTTATTGATTCAATTATATGGAAACTTCTAAACATATGACACCCTTAATTTGTAAAGGAACCATGGGGTGTCCATCTCCGATTATAAAGCGATGGGTTTAACATTTTTGGTAACTTAACCAGTAATGATAGTTATTGGCTAGATCTCATATTGCCTTTCGGTATACCCCCAACACTATGCATGAGAAAATAGTTCACACTATTATCATTATTAATACCTGGGCCAATGACTCCCAATGATGATATTGATATTTTCTCATCCTTGTTAATTGAATAATTGAAAGAGTTGTGAGATGAAGGCATGAGGGTGTTTGATGCCCAAAAGGGTGAAGAGTTCACACATAAATAAATGTTTTTCTGGGCGATCCATGACTTTTTTTTTCCTACGGACCCTTATATTGTAGTGATGTTCATGGCTATTATTGATGTCCCATCGCTACGGAGGTAATTGAATCCACTTAGCTAAAGCATAGTTGTAATATATGTTATGACGTGCATCATAGAGTTTTGCCTACCAATAAGCCTTTTAGGAATGACAAGTCTAACTTTTTCTTGTTGATCACGAGCGTATGATGCATTCTTCGGCTTTTTGGTTATAAATTAATTACAAGGTAAAGGTTGTGACTTTAGGGAATATGGTTATAGAAAAACACCATCAGTTTGTAGGCCAGAAGCGAAAAGTTATGTAGGATCCAAAATATTCTTGTAAAATGGAGGCACGACCTAAATGGTTAATGTTAATTGACTTTTTGTATTAGACGGAGAACCAAGTGAGGAGTGTAATTGATATTATGCACACAGAGAATAATTTTGGGAAATATCTCATAGGAACATATCTGAGTGGATCTGATTCGAAAAACAGACATGAAAACTGAAGAAACATCGAGGTTAAAAAATTATGTTACAACAAGAATAAATTTATTCCTTGCAAGTTCTTTTACTTTGACTATTAGTGAGAAAAAAAAGCATTAGAGACACGTTGTTTAACTTGAAGACAACAACCAATTTTTCCAGTTATTTTTATAAGGTTGTAAACTATCAAACAAATTATCTAAAATAGTACAAGTCTCATAATTGACACGTTATTATTCATTTAATACATTTTGTTATTGTGTAAAACTAGTAAATAAATATTTTAGGTCTTACCTAGAAATTACCAGTAATAAACTATAACAAATGTATAAGAAAATAATTTGAGCTTTGAGAGGGATGAGAGATAGAGAAAGAGATGAGAGGTTAAAATGGTTCAACTTAGTAAGATGCCTATATCCACAAATGCAGTGATATTTTGTATTAGAAGTTGGTACATGCTCTCAAATATCTCTATAGATTTTAATGTAAGTCGTTTTCTTCCTGTACCACTTATGGGATATGATGTGCTATTTATAGTAGAACGAGGAAGACAAATAGGTGGGATGCCTTTATTAGTCAGGTAGTTACACCTTTTTATATTATTGATGACCACTAATGATGAGCTACCCATTAATAGTCAGGATGTTTAAGGAATGTGCACCTATGTAAAGAGACTGTATGTATTCCCACGTGTATCTCACACACATGCCTTAATAGATTGGCTTGGTGATGGTGAGCTATCTTGCCAAACTTTAGACAATAATAATCTGACCAATATAAGGATATGTTGTCAGTATCCAAATAAGTATTTCATGATGTCAGGTGTCATGATTAAAATGGTCCATGTGACACTTCAATTTTATAGTAAAATAAGATACCCCAATACTTCATTCCTGAGTGGAGTGAGCATTGGCTATTGGAGTGAAGAGATGGAGTGAAGGCTCGATAGCAACCTGATTGTAATCTTCCCATTGTGGTTTTTTGCCTGCTAAGGTGCTTGGCCGAGAGAAGATATAAGAACATAAATTTCCAATTGAGTCCCTGTATTATTTTGACTTAATTCCGTGAACAAAACTTTGTTTGTAATATGTCATAGGGAGATTTTATGTTGTCACAATACCACTTGGCCTATGACATATTGAAGAAATTGAAGACGTTGCGACAAATCTTCAAAGAAATAATCATGCCGAAGTTTAATTGGCACAAGTTTATTCGTCTTCAAGTTAATTGCATTCTGAGATCACATAGGTATAAATATGTATATTTAATGGTGCTCGAAATTATTTTTATAACGATAAGGTTATAATTTTATAACGAAAAATGTTTTAAAAGTGTTTTAAGTGTTTTACACTACGTTTTATTCTGATAGGCTCGAAATAGATTTTGACTTAATTTGATCTCTTTTGAAGAAACGTTTTTAAAGAAATGTCAAACTGACACACGCATCCTTCAAATGACAAGAAATCTCGTTCGAGCGAGATGGCTATATTGCGTGAATGATAGGCCAATCTCATTCGAGCGATACGTTTTTTGAGGTGGTTAATTTTTCGTATTTAAGGCGTGGTTTTGTCATAATTAATAGGTGTGCATTCTGGAAAAATAGTTTACGATCCAAAAACCTATTTGCACATATTTTCTCTAAGGTTTCAAAGCTTAAACACATCCTTAGAGTTTGCAAAGATCCTAGTTATCATTACTATATGTTTATGTGATCTTGCTGCACCAAGAAGGTTTGTTCTATACTTGAACATCTGGGTTTTGCGGTGAAGAAAAGAGAAGAAGTTCTTGTTCGACATTGTAGGCATATCAAAGACATTCGGTGGACACCGAGACATATGTGGACGCGTGTGTTGTGCGCGGGTATCGTGGAAGAAGGACTTTCTACGTGGTCATTGTGAGAGGAGTGGTTGAAGATCAGAAGAGCATCAAGACCTGTGGGGATCGAGTTGTTGAGTGAGTCTTTTGTCTGTTCATTGTAATTCCACATTCATAATGATTGTCTGGCTTGGGTTGTCCGATATTTTTCCCGTTTTGGGTTTTTCCTTGTACATCCGACGTTGTGAGTATTCTTTACTTCACTTTAATTGATTTAATCACTAGATGCATGTTTAGGATGAACCAAGGTAAAATTAGTTTAAAGTAAGAATTGGTTTTTCACAACTTGATTTGGTGCCAATTAAAAGTTGGATAATTTTTTTATGAAAATTGGTGATTTGAAACACACGTGTAGGACCACCCCGTTTACAAATTGGTATCAGAGCTAGAAAACATGATTTATTTGTTTTGTGATCCCATGTGTTTGTTTATCTCTCCTGTGTTTATTTTCTCTCGATGGATTCTCTAAGCTTTGACGATTTACATCTTTTGAATTTAAAGTTTGCAAAACGTATTGATGTTTTGGAGAAAGAAAATTCATGTTTTAAAAATATGATTGGCGATTTGTAAATGTTTCAAATTAAAAGAGATATTTGTCATGAGAAGTTTGGTTCCTTGTTTAATGATTTTAATATGTTAAAATTAGGCAAAAAGGAGAGTGATGATAGAGTCCTCATTTTAAAAAAAGAGTTAGAGGGTTTGAGAAATTCTAGGTTTGTGCCGTTGAGGAAAATAATTCGATTAATGATCTTAAAAAGGACCCGAAGAAGTTTAAACGTAGTGTCTCGATGATTCCCAAAAATTGTTTTGTTAGGTATACACAGGTTTGGGTTAGGAAATCCGTTTTGGAGATGCTAAATGCTAGGTTGGTGGATTCTTACATGCTTGCACATGATTCGTCACATGCTATTTCTTATGGATAGTTGCTTGCATGATATTGTTTGTCATACGCTAGTTTTTCTTCATGATATATTCCTCCTAGTGTTATGACATGTTTATCTCTTTGTATTATATTTTTCATTTATTCGAGTCTTATTTGAAAAATAAAAAAAGATTTTGTTTTTGATAAATTTTTTGAAAAAACGAAAATAGTTTGTTTTCTTGTTTGGTGGTTTTTTTGTTTCTGAGTTTACATGTTTGATGTGGCATATTAGTGTGCTTGGACCCCCATCATTTCATTATTCATGTGTCTAGGACATTTGGTCTTTATTATTAATACTTAGAATCATCTTAACCATTGTCTATATGGGGTTGTTTTGAAGTTAATATGAATTTTGATTCGACTTTGTATATATGCCATCAATGGACACATGCACGAGTTTATATGGATGTTTGACTTCTCTTGCATATTTGAATTTGGTGAGGCGTTCTTATCTCAATCTTATCATCTATGCATAAGTAGACTTAAGGAGAAGTGTCCATGTAAGAATCCTTTAAATGAGCCCAAAAGAATGATGAGTGATTCATGGGAAAGGGATGCGGGAGTTCAAAATCAACTCGTCGTAAAAGCCACCGTTTAATAGAGCCCAAAAGAAAAGGCAATATGTTAAGAAAAAGGGCCAATAAGTTTTTCTCTAAGTTGAGAATGCTAGTAACCTCAAAATAACTTGAAAAGTGTATGATTATGAGGTTGTTTGGTTGGAGAAAATTTAAACGGGTTTGCACAACTAATCCTAATGTTGAAACATTGCAATTTGATGTTATTATTTGTAAAATCGTCAAAATTCTTGATTTGTGTGCATGTAGTTTGTTTAGTTCATTAATCTCACACTTTAATTGTCATATGGCTATGATAAAGTTTAATGATTTATCGCTATCAATTAGAGCTTCTTGATCTTTTCGATGTGTTAGAATTGTGACTCATTTGTTGTAGTTTCACACACATACATTGCATGTCCATGTTTGAGCACATCGGTACTATGTTTACATGTAACTCGCATTGTTAGTTTTTATGCGTTTTTGCATTTTGGGTAAAAAGCTTATTGTTTTAGCATTGTTTTGCTGCTGTCAGGCCCTTCCACTGTGTTTTTTCTGGAAATTTTTTCACTGGGCAAACACATGATATTTCTGGGAAATTGGGGAAATTTGGGTTGTCGTGAGAAGTTGTTCGAGCGACATTACCATGTCGCGCGAAGCCTCGTTCGAGCGACATTACCATGTCGCGTGAAGCCTCGTTCGAGCGACGTCCTCATTTTATTTGAGCGACGTCCCTGGATCGTTCGAATGACAGTCTGCTTTTTTTTTGCTTCTTTTTGTTTGCAGTCCACTGGTTTATTTTGTTATATTTTTGGTACTACTGGAAGCTTTTTGGTCTGACTGGTTTATACGCAGGTTATATTGTTTCAAACTTGATATTTTGCACATAATTTCGTTTATCACACCTGATTAGTTTTTTATATTCTTTGTGTGATTCATTGGTTTACTAGCTACAGATTTTTCATCTATTCATCATTTTTAGCTGGTTGTTTCATGATTATCTAGGGATTTTTAATTGGTATATTCTCATGCTAGATACTTGTTGATTTCTTTATCTTTTCACCGGATTGTCTATTCGAGACAAAAAGGGGGAGAGATGTATGTGATGTAGGGGAGATTTGAGATTTATTGAGCATGTTTTTTTATTACATATTTTACAAATTGGTATTTGAAATTGGTAGTACAAATTGGTATGATTTTATTTCTCAAATTGTTTAACAAATGATTTTTCAGAGTTTGTTTATATTGGTACCTATTGAAAAATTGGTATCATTTGGATATATATATTGGTTTTATTTGTTCCTCCATACTTCACTGTGTATTTATTTGTCTGTTTCATGTGTGTAGGTCTGCTTCAGCGATTCGATATTTCAAGTCTACATCACATTCAGACAATTCATGCTTACCAGTGCTACATATACTAGTCTGTGTCCTGTATTTTTGATATTGGGTTTATGGGATGGGATTTAGGCATCATATGAATTGTCGACCCGACTTAAGCATTTCACTAGTTTAGTTTTGCCTTGGAATAGTGAAAGGGGGAGATTTGTAAGGACATAAATTTCCAATTGAGTCCCTGTATTGTTTTGACTTAATTTCTTGAACAAAACTGTGTTTGTAATATGTCATAGGGAGATTTTATTTTGTCAAGATCCCACTTGGTCTATGACATATTGAAGAAATTGAAGACGTGGCGGAAAAGCGTTAAAGAATTAATCATGCCGAAGTTTAATTGGTGCAAGTTTATTCGTCTTCAAGTTAATTGCATTCCGAGATCACAGGTATTAATGCATATATTTAATGGCGCTCGGAATTATTTTTATAAAAGATAAGGATGTAATTCTATAAGGAAAAATGTTTTAAAAGTGTTTTACACTAGGTTTTATTCTAATAATCTCGAAATAGAGTTTGGCTTAATTGGATCTCTTTTGAAGAAACATTTTAAAAGAAAAGTCAAACACGCGCGTCGTTCAAACGACAAGCTGTATCCTTCGAGTGAGATGGCTATGTCACGAAAATGACTAGCCAATCTCGTTTGAGCAACACGTTTTTCAAGGAGGTGAATTTTTCATATTTAAAGTGCGGTTTCGTCAGAATTAATAGGTGTGCATTCTGGAAAAAAAGTTTACGATCCAGAAACCTGTTTGAACATGTTTTTCTTAGGTTTCAAAGCTTAAACACATACTTAGAGTTTGCAAAGATCCGAGTTCTCATTACTATATGTTTATGTGATCTTACGACACCAAGAAGGTTTGTTCTATACTTGAATAACTGTGTTTTCCAATGAAGAAAAGAGAAGGACTTCTTGTTCGACATCATAGACGTATCAAAGACATTTGGTGGACACTAAGACATACATGGACGCGTGTGTTGTGGACAGGTATCGTGGAAGGACTTTCTGTGTGGGCACTGTGAGAGGAGTGGTTGAAGATATAAAGAGCATCAAGACCCATGGTGATCGATTCATTGAGTGAGTCTTTTGTCTATTCGTTGTAATTCCACATTCATAGTGATTGTCTGGCTTGGGCCGTCCAAGGTTTTTTTTCGTCTTGAGTTTTTCCTCGTACATCCAGCGTTGCGAGTATTCTTTACTTTACTTTAGTTACTTTAATCACTAAATGCATGTTTAGGATTAATCAAGATGAAATTGGTTTAAGTTAGAATTGTTTTTTCACAACTTGATTTGGTTCTAATTAAAAGTTGGATAATTTTTTATGAAAATTGGTGATTTGAAGCACACGTGTAGGACCACCCCGTTTACAAATGATCTATGAATGTTTGCATTTTTTGGGAAATGATTTTTTTTCTTACAATAGTGGGAATTTTATATATAAGGGTAAGAATCATAGAGCGTTTAAGGGTGTGTTAAAACTCATTGGGGACCATAATCATAATTAAACGACGAATACTTTTAATCATATAAACTCTGTGTAATTGGAGAGATGTCATTGAGCCTATAAAGCATCATTTCCCTCCCTCAATCACTTAACCCCTAATTCGAAATCTCTTTCTTCCTTTCCAAGTACTTTCTTCCATTTGTTAGAGTTGTATTCTTTCGTGGAAGTTGTGTCCCTCCCTTTTCACTATTAGAACTTCTCACTATGTGTATTTCTTTAGTATTTATTTGCTATAAATATAGTCCATATTGTAGAATAGAGTTGTGACACCCTACTCAATCAAATATCGGCTGATCTTTCTTTTATTAAATTAAAACACGATTTCAATTTGATTAATTCTCAGCATCATTGTCGAAAACCATATTAATTACTAATCACCATTTAGTTAATTAAGCCTATGTAAAATTTTATCTTTCATTAAACAGATATATACATGTAGAATAAAATAAACTAATCCATACAAACAATCATTGAGTTTAAAAAAATACTGAATAATTAAATAAAAGACTTGTCGAATAAACCATCAATGATAAATCCCAAATCCAAAATAATATTGCAACATATAAATTAATAATCCTAATACTGAGTCTGAAAGTAAATGGGTAACATGACCTAAATGAAACTGTAACTAAGATAAAATCCTTAATCTATGAATAAAGAAATGATGTCAACTCCTGCATGCATCCACATCTGTCGAGGCTGCGTATCCCTGGAATAGATTCTCAAGTCTAGCATCCCTGTGTCTGGACACCTAAAATGTTTTTAAAATATTTGTAGCAAGGGTTAGAATCCAAAACATTTTGTAAATATTTAGCAAGTGATTAAGTTTGCAGTATTTAAAATCCATGAAAATTGTTCATGTTTAAGCAAGTGTCTCACTCCCTTGAGATACTCCTCACCCCTAAACTAATGTGCATGCCTACCGCTATCTTCATAACCTACCTTGTTATACACCCCATCTAACTAATGTTGTTATGAAACCTTCCTTATCCACTACTCCGATCTGAGTAATATTATCATGAATTATTAAATTATATCTCCCAATAATTCTTTAATTCCATTCAAATCGAACCATATAACATTTCACCAGTTATAATAGTAATACAATTTCATGTTTTTGTTTTTGTTTTTGTTTTTATTTTCCGTATCTAAATTTTCACACAAATTATATACATATAATTATACTACAACATTAACAAGCATGCTGCAAATTATATCCATCTTCCCGAGTAATAACTCATCGGATGTTTTCTCTAAAATGCTACTACCCCCATGTATACAAAATCTAACCCGGATACCACGAGACAGTTCATTCATACCGAATCAGGAAATAAATAATAAGTTGTAGTTCCCCTAGTGTAAGACCGAATCGTACCCAAAGTGTCTCTCCTCGAAAAGAATCACAACATAAAATACTAGATGCTATGACCTAGGGATTAGACTCGCCCTGCATTCACTAGCCAGGGAATTCAGCCACATCGCACAACCTCCTGTAATAACACTAGAGGGGTATTTATTTATAAAATATCCAACACTAATTTTTTAAGAGCACAGAAATATATATATATATATATATATATATATATATATATATATATATATAGAGAGAGAGAGAGAGAGAGGCATGGTTTTTTCCAAAATATCTCCACTTTTGTATGCATGACATTTTCCAAATGCATGCATGGTGTTGATGTAAAAAATTAGATTGCTTCTAATTATTTAATCACAGATAAATTTAAATAAGACAAAGAATTTTTAAAGTGGTTCAGCCTTATAAGAATGGCCTACGTCCACTGTTTCTGTTATTGCCGAATGTTTTGAAATTCTCGATTATAGGTTGTTATCAAGAAATTTCGGTCACCTTGAATGAGGATGATACAATGTATTTATAGCCCTTGGGTTGTACATGTGAAAGGGTAAACAATTAATGCCCTTTCAATGTATACGTCTGTGTGATGATCATTCAATGAATAGCTGAACTGTTGATTATCTGGCAATTAATGCTATAGTCGAGATGCAGCTCGGACCACCTTAGTTGCTCGACATTCAGGAGTTTCTCGGAGCAGTGGAGTTCCTCGGAGCGAAGAAGTTCCTCGGTGTACACCTGTTACTCGGAGTGTCTGACTTGGTCGGGGAAGTAAAGTTCCTCGTTGCTAAAGTGATTTATAGAAATGTTTGTATATGCCTCGTAGACTGACACGTGTCTTCCTGTGATTCGTCTACTTTAGCATATTAATTTTGGTATCAAAAGAAGCCCCCAATGTTTCGTAGTTCGAAATTTGAGGAGTATGGAACATTCTTTCTCGGAATATGCTAATTTTCAATGATCCTCCTGATTTTTAGGAGCATTTTCTCCGTATTTATTTTTCCTTCCAAATTCACAGAATCCGCCTTTTTGAATTTTTATAAACGCTTCGAACTTCGCGCATTTTTTATCCTTTTAGCCGCCGATAGCGTAATATTTTCTTTTTGTAATCATTTCCTTCACCGTTTCCCGAGGCAACGTATTTAAGCGTCACAGACAATCCCATCGTCTTCTACCTTTTCAAATTTCTGTTTTTGAGTTTTCCCTTGTCTCTCTCTCTCTCTTGTGCGTTCATCTTTTCCTTCGTTCGTTGTCAACAGATCCTACTTTTTTTTGTAAGATCTTCTTCCTTCTTCTTCATTTCTTTTATTCATCATGGTTTATCTTATTGAATCTCTTGAGAAATTATGTTCTGATTTTTCTATCCCTTCTTGGGTAACTCTGGAAGAGCTTTCTGAGCCTTCAGATTATTTTCGCTTGGCTGAGTGACATTGGTTCCCCAGCCTCTTTATTGCTGTGTGGATTTTCTTTTCCACCTAATACTTTGTGTTTAGAATTTTGTCAATACTTCGATGTTGTTCCTGCAAAAATAGCCCCCAACACATGGAGAATAGTCAATGGGGTGCATAGGTTAAATCAAACTCATGGAACTCGCATAGGAATTCCTGAGATTTTGTTTTGTTATAGATGGGCCGTTCTGGATAATACTTTTTATTTAAAAACTAGATTTTTGAATAGGGCTTTAGTAGTCAACCTCCCTGATGCCAATAGGGATTATTTTGAACATGGGGTTGTTATTAAAATTTGGCAACATGCCCCCCTAGTTGGAGACGAAGTATACCAGGGTCCCAGATGCCCTCCCTATGGCAATGGGATAGGTTATTTTCATTTTATTTTATTTTATATCTGAAATTGTGCTTTCATCATGTTTGATAAAATGTGTGACTGATATTTCAATGTGTATTTATTTACAGTTGATAGTAAAAGAAAAGCTCCAAAGGAAGCAGAAGTTAATATAAAGCACTTGAAACTTATCTGGGGCTTGCATCAGAAAGTTGCAGACGAGCACATTAGGTCTGCTTCATATTTGTTGCAGTATAAAAGTTATACATCCTCTTTTACTGCTCGCCCTGTGATCAACAGTACTGAACCAGCGCCGGTTGTTGAAGACTCTTCTCCTGAATTTCATATTCCCTTGAGTAAGAAGATGGGTAAAAGAAGTGTTCCTACTATCTTCGAGGAGGCTGCCTCTGCTGGAGAGGCAAAAAGAAATATGTCTGATGTCCCAGAGGGGACAAAGAAAATAGATGTTGCTCCTTCTGTTGCATCCAAGAAGGTTATCGAGAAGCCCCCAGTGGCTTCAAGCAAGAGTGATGCTCCCAATGAAGTGATCACCATATCCCCAACCAAGAGTTCTTCCTTGGTTGAAGTTATTGCTGTGCCCCCGAGGAGGCTGAAGAAAAGCTCCTCGGTCAATTTGATTGAAACTATCTCCCAACACCCAGTTAGTGGTGCTGGTATTCCTACTATTATTCCCCCGAGCTCTGCTTTGAGCTCGGTGAAGACTTGGATCATTCCCGAGATCCAAGGAATTGATGAGAATCTTCCTCGAGATATGCTTACATCTCTGGCCACTCGCCACATTGCTTCAGTAAGTTTCTCTTATTCTGAACTTTTCTTTCTTCTCTTATTACATATATCTCTGTACTGACTTGTCGTTATTTCTTTTTTCCAGTTGGTGAGTTGCTTTAACACAATCGTGAAGAAAGATGAAGAAAATAAGGCTCCTAGCTCCTCGTCTGGAGTGGACGATGCTTTACTGGGTTTGACCCAATCTTTGAAGGAATCTCGTCAGAAATATGACGAGGATAAAGCTGATTGGGAAAAGAAACTGGCCTTAGTTGAAGCAGAGAAGGCTCAGATGGCTGAAGTCTCCAAGGGGTTGGAGAGCAAAGTGAAGAATTTAGAACGGAAGAACAAAGAGCTTGACGAGAAGCTCAAAAATTTTGGTGAGCTTGAAAATAAGCAAAACATGGCTGAGGAAGAACTATCCCTTCTTCGAGAGGTCAATCATCAGAAGGAGGAGGTGGAAGGCAAACTGAAGGCCACCGAGGAACTTCTATCCGAGAAGCTCTCCTCAGAAAAGGTGAAAAGAAAAGTTGTTGTGAAGAAGTCCTTCAGCACTGGCTGGGACAAAGGATAGAATAAGGGGGTAGCGGCAATGATGTCTCAGGTAGAGTATGGCATCCTCAAATACTTCAGAAATGGATGGGTTGCTGCTCTACAGGAGTTTAAGGTTGATGAGGGTTTTGAGTTATTTCAACAACATCTTCTTGGTCCCCCTCCAACTATCAAGGATGAAGAAGAGGATGAAGTTGCCTCCGAAGAGTCATCCATGGTTGTGGGTGATAAAATCCTTGCCCCACTAGCTATCCAGTCAGTCACCGAGGAGCTTCCACCTTTGCCTGCTCCATCTGAACAACCTCCTGCTCCTGCCGACCAACTTTTTATTCCCACCGAACAACCGAGCTCCTCGTCCCAGCCTCCCGAGAAAGTTTTGGGAGATAAGGAAAAGGTGTGAAGTTGTTCGGTATTTGTCTTTGTTTTATTTTCTTTTATCACATGTACTCTGAACTTTGTACTCTTTTTCTATGATGTAATAAAAATCGCATTTTTTTATCATCTTTGTTGTTGATGCTCTGTTTGCTTTCTTATTAACTCTTGCCTTCTCTTCTTTATTAGTTTATGGCCAGAATGGAGTTGTTGTCTGATCATGACACAACACTGCTCAAACAGTGCAATGAATATTTTAAAGGGGGTTATACTGATTTGGATAAGTCACAAATCGTAGACATCCTTGGCCGAGATATTTCAGAACAGTCAGTTGAGGCCTATCAATACTTGAAATGTCTTCTTGATCGTGCTGTAGCCAATAATGTGTCTTATTACGAAATGATTGAAGACTTACAAGGTACTCTTGATGAACTTCAGCAGCAGTATAAAGAATCTTCAGCTCTTTTGCACGAAGGTTATGAAAAGAAAATCAAACAACTCAGTGCTGAGAAAGGCTATGACAAGATGCTTGCTGGCTATGAAGTGAGAGAGAGAATTTTGAAGACTGAAGCTGAAGAGCACAGGCAAATCGCTGAGATGCTGGAGCAAGAGAATAATAATCTGCAAAAAGAACTGGCTCAGCTGAGATCTGTTGCTTCCTCTTCAAATGCCTTGGTACCAGTGAGCGACGAGGGATTCTCCTTCTTAGAAGTTGAGAACGCCAAATTACGAGATGAATTAGAAAATTTAAGAAGAGCTGGTCTGTCTGCTTCTGCTCGGAGACGAGTAAGAGGTTCTCGTGGACGAGGAAGAGTTGCTCAGAGTGCTGTTGAGGAACAAGGTACTTCACCTGCTCGGGGATGACCAAGAGTTCTTCGTCCTACTATTGAAGAAGCTCGTACTCAAGCAGCATTTGAAAACCAAGCATTCCAGTTGGTGGAAAAAAAATCAAGCCTTGTCTGAAATGTCTAAGAAAATCCAGAGCCTGGAGGAGCAACTTGCTACGCAGAAGTCTGATTTGGAAAATAAAGATATCTTTGCCAGAAGACTTCACGATCAATTAGAGAGACTAACTTATCAATTCCATAAACAACCTCGTTAATTCTGGATGGTAGGCTGCAACGAAGCCCTTTGTCACTTGGATGCTCGTATTGAGAATGCTAACAATAAAGGCTATAAACAAGGATGGTTGAATGCTCTGGGCGTATTGAAATTGGAACAAGTTCACTATTTATGGAATTACCATGACCCAGGGCTACTCGATCTACCAGTTCCTCCATTCAAGATTGACATGAGCTGAATCCCTGCTCGGGCCATTCCTCGATGCCTTATTTCAATGTATCTCGGTGATTATAACCTTCATTTAAATGCTGAGTTATCTCGTCCTGAGAATCTACTAGACAAACCTTCTGTAATGAACATCAGAATGCTTCAAGACCCTAACTTCATGAATTCTCCTCTTTCCTTGGAAGATCCTCCTTCTGGCGAGGAGCTTGTTTCAAAAGCACAAGGAAAGAGACCAATAGAATAGGGTTCTTAATGTAATAGTTGTTTATACATTTTATAATCAATGTATTCATTTTTGTACTTCATTTTTGGGTTTAATGAAATACATATAATTTTGTTTGCAAATGTTGATTGCCATTGTCTTGCAGTTGTAAAATACTTTTCATTTGTGTATGTATCTCTGTTAAAAAGATAACAACATTATTTATTTTGTCGACCAACTAATTTTCGACTAGCTTGACTGTATATCTATTAAAAAAAATAACAACATTTTGTATTTTATCGACCAACTGATTGTCTCGACTAACTTGACTGTATATCTGTTAAAAAGATAACAACATTTTGTATTTTGTCGACCAACTGATTGTCGACTAACTTGACTTTGCAGTAATCATTTGACCAAAAATAATGATGTTTTGCTTCTCGTCCAATTGCAAATAAAAATTTAACTTGGTCTCAATTGTCAAGATTTTTTATTTTCAACCAATATAACTTGGTGAATTTTTCTTTTCCAACGTTGGTACTTTTTGGAAAATATATTTTTCTTCCTAACCAACCGGAATTAGCATTTTTAGGAATATGTTTGCCTCCTAACCAAAGGAGTATGGTTTCCTAACCAACCGGAGTTGGCATTTTTAGGAATATGTTTGCCTCCTAACCAAAGGAGTACGGTTTCCTAACCAACTGGAGTTGGCATTTTTAGGAATATGTTCCCTAACCAAACCAAGTTGGCATTTTTAGGGATAGTTTTGCCTCCTAACCAAAACGAGTTGGCGTTTTTAGGAGTATAGTTTCCTAACCAACTGAGGTTGGCTTTTTTTAGGAATGTCATTTTTACTGCTGAGTAGTGTAGTGTGTAGCATTAGTATTCCCCGAAAAACTTTCAATAAAAGGAGAGAGGCTGGAAAAATATCATCATTTTATTCATACTGATGGAACTGCTTTACATTTTACATCACTGATAGTACTTGCGTAGGTGTTCAGCATTCCATGCATTCTTAAACTCTTCTCCTTCTAAAGTTGTTATTCGATAAGTTCCTGGTCGAACAACTTCTGTAACTCGGTATGGTCCATGGCAGTTTACCTCCAACTTATTGTGCTTTTGAATGACCTTCTTTAGCACGTAATCTCCTTCTTTTAGGTCGCACTTCTTCACCCTCTTATTGTAGAACAAAGTTGTTCGTTGTTGGTAAGCAGCATTCCTAATGGCTGTTTCTTCTCTAACCTCCTCGAGCATGTCCAAATCAAATCTTCTCATTAAGTCGCTGACTGGGGAATTGAAATTCAGCACTCTGTGTGTTGGGAGACCCAACTCGGTAGGTATTACAGCCTCACTTCCAAATGCCAGCATATATGGGGATTCTCCAGTTGCTTCTTGGGGAGTAGTACGATAAGCTCACAGTACTGACTGTAGCTTGTTAATCCAATTTGCTTTTGCCTCACAGAGTCTTTTCTTCAAACCATTTAACAGTGTCCTGTTCATCACTTCAGTCTGTCCATTACTTTGGGGATGACCTGGTGCTGAATGGAGCTTCAAAATGTTGGAATGATGGCAATAGGCAGTGAATTCCTCATTATCAAATTGAGTTCCATGGTCGGTAAATAATGCATGAGGAAGACCATACCTGCAAATGATATTTTTCCAAACAAATTGATATACCTTCTCGTAAGTCATATCGATAAGGGTCTCAGCTTCTACCAACTTAGTAAAATAATCCACTGCGACGACGAGGTATTTAAACCTTCCCCAGATCGTTGGCAATGGTCCTACCAAATCTATCCCCCACATGGAAAATGTCCAAGGGGAAGTGATAGGCGTCAACAATGCTTGTGGAGTTCTTCGGATGGAAGAAAAACGTTGGCACTTATCACATTTCTTGGCATAGGCTATACAATCAGCCCTCATTGTTGGCCAGTAGTATCCCTGTGTCATTACCCTTTGTAAAAGAGTACGACCTGCTACATGAGCTCCATAGGAACCTTCATGGATCTCTTCAATCAATTCTTTTACCTCGGAGGGATGTACACATCTTTATAATCCTGCCATGATTCCTCGTCTGTACAAAACACCATTAGTTAATACATATCGAGCAGCTTTAAACTTCAATTTCTTGGCAGTAAGCTTATCCATCGGTAATTCTCCCTCCTCAATATATGCCCTGATGGGATCCATCCAAGATGGTCCTAAGTCAAGGGTAATAAAATTCATCGTCAGGTCTTCATCTATGCTCTGACTTTCTAACACTTCAATTGGTATCGTTCTTCACAGCTCGGTATGAGTAGCTGATGCTAGTCGGGCCAAAGCGTCTGCTCTTGCATTCTCCATTCTCGGTATTCGGATCAACTGAATGGCAACAAATTCTGATACCAACTCCATCACCTTTGCATGATACTTGATCATTAATTCTCCTTTAGCTGCATATGTTCCCAACATTTGATTCACAATTAATTGTGAATCACTAAATACAATAACCTGCTGCGCCTCCATAGTTTTTGCCAAATTAAGTCATGCTATCATGGCCTCATACTCAGACTCATTATTGGAATCTTTGAATTGAAATCGTAGTGCATATTCCATATCGACTTCGTTTGGGCTGTTCAAAACTATCCCTGCTCCACATCCTGTAGTACAAGATGAGCCATCTACATACAACTTCCATATGGGCAACTCGTCTTCTAATTTCTGATCTGACAGAGTTCCTCGGTGAAATATTTGTTATTTCTTTTTACCATCCCCTGAGTTTTCTTGTTCTTCATCGACCATCTCTTCTTGCCCGTTTACCAACCTAAGTTGGTCTGAGCTCGAATTTGATGATCATGTCACATCCACTTGCCCTTTTACCAACTTAAGTTGGTCTGAGCCAGTGTCTGTTGATCCTGTAACATCCACTTGCCCTTTTACCAAACTAAATTGGTCTGAGCCCGTGTTTGTTGATCATGTAACATCCACAGGTTGATTGGTGAGCTGCTTTTTCTCCTCGGGGGTATCAGGATAAGTGAATTCTGCTATGAAATCTGCTATTGCTTGCCCTTTAAGCGATGACCTGGGTTCATAAATTATATCATATTCACCGAGCTCTATTGCCCAGTACATCAATCTCCCTGATTTTTCTGGCTTATGAAGGGCTTGTCTCAATGGCATGTCGGTATATACGACTATGGTATGGGCCTGGAAATATGGCCTCATCCTCCTACTTGCCTCAATTAGTGCCAGTGCCAATTTTTCCAACTTTGGGTACCTGATCTCTGCACCTCGGAAGGCATTACTTGTGTAGTAAATTGTCTTTTGAACTCCATTCTCCAGTCTGATCAATCCCGAGCTAACTGCATTCTCTGATACGGCCAGGTACAAGTATAATTTTTCTCCCATTACTGGCCTGGACAACAGTGGAGGTGCTCCCAGATATTTCTTCAAGTCTTGAAAGGCTTTCTCACATTCATGATTCCACTCAAAAGTTTTTCGGAGTGTTTTGAAGAATGGGAGGCATCTATCTGTTGCTCGGGATACAAATCTGTTGAGCGCTGCAACTCGTCCTGTAAGACTTTGCACTTCTTTCTTCGTCGTTGGAGATCGTAGCCCTAAAAGAGCTTTGATCTTTTCTGGATTTGCTTCAATGCCTCGTTGGTTGACGATGTACTCGAGGAACATTCCTTCTCATACTCCAAATATGCACTTCGTCGGGTTCAGCTTCATTTGGTATTTATCCAGTTGATCAAAGGTCTGACATAAGTCAACTAGATGATCGGCAGCTTTATTACTCTTTGTCAGCATATCGTCGGCATAGACTTCCATATTGAAACTGATTTGTTCGGCAAAGACTTTGTTCATCAGCCGCTGGTATGTCGCACCTGCATTTTTCAAACCAAAAGGCATAACATTATAATAATAAGTTCCCCTAGGGGTAATAAAAGAAGTACTTTTCCTATCTTCAGGTTTCATTTTGATCTGGTTGTAACTAAAGTAAGCATCCATGAAGCTGAGTAGCTCGTGTCCCGAGGTCTCATCCACCTGTTGATCAATTCGGGGCAATGGAAAGTGATCCTTTGGGCATGCCTTGTTGAGATCGGTGAAATCAACACACATCCTCCATTTGTTATTTTTCTTCTTTACCATCACCACATTTGCTAACCAGTCTGGGTATTTAACATCTTCAATAAATTGAGCTTTTTGGAGTTTCTCGACCTCCTCTTGTATAGCTTGATTCTTCTCGGGACTAAATACTCTTCTTCTCTGCTTTACAGGCTTGATCTCCTTATTCACGTTGAGCTCATGACATAAGAAGTTTGGATCTATCCCTGGCATGTCTTCATGACTCCATGCAAAAGTTTTCTTTCTACTTCTCAGAAAAGTTATGAACTCCTGTTTTATTGAGGCATCCAACGACGAACCTATTTGAGTTATTCGTTCAGGGTGCTCGTCGTCTAGAATGACATTTTCTGTAGCTTCCACCACCTGACCTTTTACAAGTTGAGATTCATCTCTAGGATCTAATGTTTCAATTTCTGTACCTTCATCCACCTGATAGGTAACAGTCTTTTTCCTCGACTCTTCCAATTCCTCTTGTTCGGTAGATGAATAATAGCATTCCCAAGCTACTTTTTGATCACCTTTCACAACTCCTACTCCAAAGTTCGTTGGGAATTTTAAGCATTGATGTACTGTAGATGGGACCGCTTTGAACTTCTTCAAACCAACTCTTCCCATGATGATATTTTAAGCTGACTGAACATTCTTGTCCATCACAAAGAAGCGTATTCTTTGTGTTCGACATGCGGGCCATGTGCCAATGAAGATATCCAACTTAATCGTCCCAAGTGGAAAAACTTTCTCGCCAGCAAAACCGAGGATAGGTCTGTGATAAGGCTCCAGTTGAGATAACTTTATATTTAATCTATCGAAGCACGAGTAGAACATGATGTCTGCCGAGCTACCATTATCTACCAGAACTCTTGAAATCATTACTTATTTCATCCTCATTTTTATCATCAAAGGGTCATCGTGAGGGTATAGGACACCTGCGAGGTCATTTTTAAAAAAACCAATGAGCAGCTTTTCTTTGTTTACCTTTCTCGGGCGATCCTCCTCAGCTAAATTTATCCGTTGAATATATGAACAAGCTTGAGCCTCACAGAGGTAAGCTTTTCTTTCTGCAGTAAGATCTCCTCCTCCTCCTGCATCTCCACCTGTGATAAAAGTACAATCAAATGACCCAAAACGTATTGAAAATACCTTACATTCCGATTGCCTTGGCCTTTTGGGAAGATCGGGGTCATCTTCGGTATCATCTTCATGATCTCTTTTCCTGTTCTCCTCTGCACGATGAAGAGATCTAGACCTCTCTTGATCGGTCTTCATTTCCTCTTTCATTTCTACGATCAACATAGTTTGACAATTTTCCTCGTCTAATGAGTGTTTCAATCTCATTCTGGAGGGATATGCAATTTTTAGTCATATGGCCATGATCTTTATGAAACTCGCAATATTTTTCCCTATTCCTTCTGTTAGGGTCTTCCTTCATTCTCTTTGGACATTTTAACTCCTCGTTATTCTTGATTTCTTCCAAGACGTGGTTGATACCCATCTTCAACGGAGTATAATTATCAAACTTCTTCAAGACTTCCCATGACGACTTATTTTTGGATGGTTTGTCACCACCATTGCCCTTATGCTCTTTCTTCTTAGCTTTGTCGACTTCCACCTTGGTTTCTTTATCCATATTCTTCTTCGTAGCCATAGCTTCCTCGACATTCATGATTTTGGTTGCTTTTGCCATCAACTCTGACATAGTTGTAGGTGGATCTTTAGCCAAAGTGTAATACAACTTATTGGGCAACAACCCACTCATGAAGGCGGTGATCGCTGTCTTTTCTTCATAATCTATGACTTCTATCTTATCGTTATTGAAACGAGTTATGTAATCTCTAGTACTCTCACCAGTTTTTTGTCTAACACTTAACAAATGCGCTACTCGTTTTACTGGCTTTGCCCCAAAATAGAAATTCCCAATGAATAACTCGGCTAATTGAAAGAAAGTTGAAATCTTACCCCGAGGAAGATTGTTGTCCCATATCTGGGCAGATCCAGTAAGAGTTCCCGAGAATGCTCTGCATCTCATCTCGTCGGGGACAGCATAGATGTTGGCAGCGGCCTGATACTGCTCTATATGAAGAACAGGATCTGTCTTTCCATCATATTTAGGGGTCACCACAGGTTCTTTGAACTTTTACGGTGTGGGAAAATCCGCAATGGCTTGGACAAAAGGCGTCCCTTGAACAAAAGTTCGTTGCAGTGCGTTCCTCGTCTTAGCCATTTCTCCCAATCTATCCTCTAGTCTCTGAACAGAACCTTTCCATGCGTCATTTCCTTCCTTGGGCCTATTGGTTCGAGCAATTGACCGAGCTGATGTGGCTTCATGAGATCGATCTTGATGAGCAACTGGTCGTGATTGTGCTGATCCTTCTCTTAGATCTAACGATTGTCGAAAACTCCTCGACATGGCCTTAGGTGGACTCCTATTCCTCCTAGGGCCTAATCGACTTAAAGGAGACACCCTGCTCAATCTTTCTAGGTCACTAGTCCTCTCTGGAGAGAGAGTAATACGTTGTTCAGTATCTGTGGCCCGTATTGACGAAGTTCACCCAGGTTGATAAGAGAAATCATCAGATTCCTCATTACGATATGACTCAGTACGCCTGGATCGTGAAGAATGTAAATGGGTTTGCCTCTGACCACTTCGCTGTCCTGAATGGGCAGGTGCACCGCCGTGAAGGGTTTGTATGAGTTGCCGCATGGTTTCTTGCATGGCGGTCTGGCCCTGGGCCAGATTTGTCATTATTCCAGCCAGATCTGGAACGGTTGAAGGTGCAGATGGATTTGGAGGGTTTCCAGCATTTCGATTGCTTGATTCAGGATTATCAGCCATTGCTGATGAATGGTTTTTGGTGAAAAACGATAAAAACAGTCGTTTCCCACAGACGGCACCAATCTGTTGATGTAAAAAATTAGATTGCTTCTAATTATTTAATCACAGATAAATTTAAATAAGACAAAGAATTTTTAAAGTGGTTCAGCCTTATAAGAATGGCCTACGTCCACTGTTTCTGTTATTGCCGAATGTTTTGGAATTCTCGATTATAGGTTGTTATCAAGAAATTCCGGTCACCTTGAATGAGGATGATACAATGTATTTATAGCCCTTACGCTGTACATGTGAAAGGGTAAACAATTAATGCCCTTTAAATGTATACATCTGTATGATGAGCATTCAAAGAATAGCTGAACTGTTGATTATCTGGCAATTAATGCTATGGTCGAGATGCAGCTTGAACCTCCTTAGTTGCTCGACATTCAGGAGTTTCTCTGAGCAGTGGAGTTCCTCGGAGCGAAGAAGTTCCCCGGTGTACACCTGTTACTCGGAGTGTCTGACTTGGTCGAGGAAGTAAAGTTCCTCGTTGCTAAAGTGATTTGTAGAAATGTTTGTATATGCCTCGTAGACTGACACGTGTCTTCTTGTGATTCGTCCACTTCAGCATATTAATTTTGGTATCAACACATGGCATTTTCTTCCTTTCATGCCCATGCATAAAATGACATGCTAAATGTGGTTTTTTCTTTTTTCATTTTTATAAAAAGAGTTTTTAAATAGATATGGATATAAGATATATTATTATATTATTTTTTATAAATTTTTTTACAAAATACTTTTTTAAAATATTTTTATTTAATTTTTTTTAAAACATATATTTTTTTTTTATAATTTTTTTACAATTCCTTTTTATTTTTTTATAATTTTTTTATTTGTTTTAAAGGTGTTTTTTTTTTAAAGGCGGGTATTATGGGCTGGGTTTTATCACGTGGGCAAATTTACCATTGCGCTCTCGGGATGGGCATCCGCTAGTGTGTGTGTGTGTCTATATATATATATATATATATATATATATATATATATATATATATATATATATATATATATATAATATGGAGGCATGATTTTTTCCAAAATATCTCTACTTTTTTATGAATGACATTTAAAAAATGCATGCCCATGGATGAAATGTCATGCTAAAAGTGTTTTTTTGCCTTTTTTTTTTTATAAAAAGAGTTTTTAAATAGATATGGATATAACATGTATTATTATATTAAATTTTGTTATTTAAAATATTTTTTTAAACATAGTGTTTTTTTATAATTTTTTTCTTTTTATTTTTTCTAAAGGTGTTTTTTTTTATTTAAAAAAGGCAAGTTATTATGGACTGAATTTTATCACGAGGAAAAATTTATGGTTGCGCTCTCGACACGAACATCCGCTAGTGTGTGTGTATATATATATACATGCTTTTTAAAATCCAAAAATGTAAAAGCACAATAACACTCCAGATTTTGCCTCATCTTCCCATATCATATCAAAGGTTCTAATTAACTCTCGAAATCAATTATCCCGCCCAAAGAGAACAAAGCCATTTCACTTTATTTCAAATACCCATTTTTTCTCTTTTCCCAAAATGTTACCAGACACGCACTCTTTTCTATCACTATCCCTTCCTCGAACTCCATCTCTGAACACATATTCTCTCTTCTCTTCCATGACCATTCCCAGGGACGGAGCCAGGTAATGGATGGAGTGGGCAAGTGTTCCAGCCAGAAATGGGGAGAAAAATATATTTTTTTTTGGATAAATTTGTAAACCTCTAAAAATTTAGGGGTAGAAAATAAAATAAAAACTTAAAACCTAATATACTATAACCCAGCTGCCCAAACCTTTCTACAAAAATAAAACCCAAATCACACCGCTGGATGGACGAAACCCTTTCTCATCACGAAACCTGCTCGAAGGAAGCTCGTTCCAGCCTTCAGGTGAATATTTCATCCTCCTACATGCCCTGTTTTTCGTAAACCTCATACATGCCCTGTTTCGTTTGATGTAGTGTAGAGATTATATGTAATTTGGTTATAGTGCCTAATTCGGTTGGTAGTCTAAGAGAATATATGTGGTAAACTTATGTGAATGCGATGTTAAGTTAAATTATGTAGACTTTGGTTGTGCCTAATTTGGTTGGTTGCTTTGTGAATTAATTTTTACTTTGTGCCTAATTTGGTTGGTTACTTTGTGAATTAATTTTTAGTGTTGAATTAATTTTTACTTTGTGTTACTTTCGTTGGTTACTTTTTGAATTAATTTTTAATGTTGAATTAATTTTCACTTTGTATATTATAGATTTTTTTAATGTTGCAATATTATGTGAGTTAACCAAGTCATAATGGAATGATATTGTGACCTAGTCGCAAATTTTCACTTTGTATGTTATAGATGAAAACTCGCCGTGGGATATTATAGATTTTTTTTACTCCAATATGTTATATTTCAACTCTACTTTTGTATGAAAAGATGCAATTCTTTCCTTTTTGGGTAATGAAGTGTGCTTATTTTATTTGTAATAATCTTGCAATATTATGTGAATATTGATCTTTGTTTAGATATTTGAATAACTCTAAAAAAAAAAATCGAGGCCTACCGCCCCCACCACTGGAAATTCATGGCTCCGCCACTGACCATTCCCTCACCACCCATCTCACTCTCTCTCTATCCATCCCTCGATCTTCTTCTTCCCTGCGTTAATTTTTTTTGTCTGAATCATGTTTTTTTACCTCTACAATCAAGGTTGTGGGTTTTAAGGATTTAAAAAATTGATATTTTTGGGCGATTTTACAGAATTAACTATTTTCCTCTTATTTTGTTGAAATGATTTTTCTATTTTGCAGATGTAACTGATTTTTACATATAGAATCGCATGTATACCCATTCTTCCATTTATGTCTTCCTCCCCCCTCTCTCACTATTTCTCTCATGGGTTTATATGGTCTTATGTACCCCGATTCACAGTGAGCATACCCGGTATTGTTGTGTATCGTATTTTGTGAATTTCCTTAAATTATGGAGTTCGTGATTTGATTTGTTGTGGTCTTTATGTGAGTAACACCATGTTGTTAGGGTTTTGTTTTTATTATGTGTTAGATCTAATAGTTTTTCTTTGATTGAATATACATTTACGGATACACTACGTAAAATCTTTGATTTTGATGCCTTTTTACACTCGGATTTTGATGCTACTTTACACTGGGTTTTATCATACTCCTAGGATTTTTTGGTATAATATGTTCCTAGGATTTTTGAACTCATTCTATTGCATCTGACTTGGTTATCTTCGTTATCATATGACCACGGTTTTAAAATTTGGTTTGGGGATACGTAATGAAAATTATAATGGCCTAATATTATTAGGATTATTGGACATGAGTCAACCTTTGATTGGTTGAAAACTCCTTAATGGAGGTACGTAATGGGTTCGGTAAGTTCAAAACCTTTATTTAGTACATAAACGGTATCTCCCGATATTTAAAATCATGCCTCGAGCTGATTTTTTTTTTACATTTCGTGTTATGAAATGGAGATTGATAGGTTGATCAGTTATGAAAAGGAGGTTGATAAGGAAAACTTAGCATTTTAATATTTGTATTTCTCTAAATCATGTGTTCAAATTCCTTATTTGGTAGGAAATTCATTCTCCAAAATCTTGGTGTACCCAAACAGGGTTTATTTTAGTTTAGCTTGGTTTTTCAAATAGGTTTTTATTTTTGGGGGTGGTGTGATGTGGGTTGTAATTTTTAAATGTACCTATTTTGATGTTTGAAGGGAATATTTTTTTCTTAAGTTTATGTTTGGGGGTCAGTTGTGATTACAATTCAACTTGTTACTTAATCATTTGGGTGTGAGATCAGTTCGAAATCATTTAACATTAAAGCATTATTGATTTGGTTATGGAATATTACTTGAGACTTTAATTTTTAGTGTCTATTAAATACTAAAATGATATAGATAAAATTTATAATTTAAGCCTTTAATTTAGCATTGCATTGCATATATCATTCAATCCCATTTAATACTTTTAGAACATTTTTTTTCCTTTTCAGACATTAGTTATATAATATTTGTGCTGGAATCACACTTTGTAAGAAATTTTTTTGTTATAGTGTTCAATGTGGATTGTTTTATCACTAAAATTGATATATCCATTCTCATACATATAAAGGTATGCTACATTTTGACAAACTTTAAGACGTTTAAGGAATTGTTTTGATTAGTTTTTTACCAAAACTTTACTGAGTTAAATAGTTTGAGGGCTTATTGGTGTTATATTAAAATCAGTTTTTTTGTGCTTGAGAATAGAAGTAGTCAAGGTTCTATTGGCATTTTTTGCAAATGTGATATATGTTTGTTTCAAAACTTTGATTATAAGTTATGTGAGTAGTATTTTTTCATGTATTTATTTCTTAGACATTATTTTTAGCATTTTTATTCTCTATTCATCTTTGTATATGCTATATTTGTTTCTGTCGGATATTTTTTGGTGTTGGCTATTGGTTTTTATATTGATGAAGGTTGTGGTTAGACAATGAGTAGTCCTTAGATACAAGCTATACTTTCTTCACTCAATGCTCTGAATCAAGCAAGACATGTCGCGTTGTTCTCTAAAGGACTTGGTAAGTGGATGTGTATTTAGTAATTGCATGGTTGCGAGTGGGGTTTAATTTGTAATTGTGCATGTTCTATGTGAGTTCAGGTAAATTTTTGATCTTTTGTAAAAGCTTAAAGGTTTATACTTTTTGGTATCAAATTAACATGTTTTTGTTTTTTGTTTTTCCAGATCTAATCAGTTTTTATGTTTTGCAAGTCTTTACTCTTTGATGTATGTTTACCACATCACTGATCTATAAAAGTCATTTATTTTATTTTGTTTTGTTTTTGGAAACTTCTTTTTGTTGTAGTTTTAGAACTTAATTACGAATGTGTTGGAGATGATGGTGAGTTCACATGTTACAAATTATCATAAAGTTTAGGGTTAGTGTCTAAATTAATTAATTTGTTGATTCCTATAGTTCTATATTTTACATTATTCACGATGTTAAGAAAGGGAGGAAGATGTTAGTGCTATAATTTGATCAAAAAAAAATCTTGCATTAAATTCATCAATTCCCTATTTTTTTAGATGCATTTTTTAAGATTTAGTTGTTCATTACTCTTAATTTGTACAGATGGAGCATGTGTATATTGTCTCGAGCATGGGGCGTGCCTTAGGACCAATGCTGGACATGCCGAAGACACGTGGGACATCCTTTACATCCAACACCAGACATGTTCGAAACACATCTGTTGTGAGTATGTAAAGCCACTTTGTCCATAGAAACTTCCCTAGCTGATCCAAGTTGTATTAGAATAAATGCATATTGATTTTCACAAGGAACTTTTGAAGGAGTTGCACTGCTAGGAAACAAGGAATGGTCCTCTATTATGTTTCTTTTAGAAGAGGTTTCTTCCTTATCCAATGCCCGCTATTATATTCACAGGTTTTCGTTGTGGATTTACACTGTCTAACCATGGGTTTACAAGGCCACTTTTGAGCCAACATTGGATATGGTAATCCATTTCTCTAGCGCGATGATAATGGGATAGGTTGTGTTAGAATGACAGAGATTTAGGATGACCTTTGTCTAACTCAAAAAATGGATGACGCAGATTTAAGGATGAAGTAAAACTTTGTGAAGAAGTTATGTGATGCCAACCATTTCTCTGATTCCCCTAACTCCTCTGCCTCAACTTCTGATGCTCGAAAGCCTACACAACAAACTTCTCAGTCCCTCTTCCATTTTTTAAATAAAAAACCTCATAAGCTTCTTTATATTCTCTATAATCTTTCATTAAATATCTATTTTCATTTTTGTTTCAGGGTTAAATTGAAAGTTTTGGAATGATGGTGTTCGGGAGATTGACAAAGTAATCTAAGTTTGAACTTCATATTTTATTTTTTTGGTATTGAATAATTTGATTCCCACGTTTAATTTAATTGTGGTGTTGTTGATGTTTAATGGAAAATAATTTTTATTTGGGTTTATGAAATTCTTAGGAGTTTTAGTTTTTTTCACTTTTGTTTTTTAAGGACATGATTTTTTTAGGGGGGTGGGGGTGGGTGCTGCCTTATGGATCCCCACTAATTAAAGGCCTAGGCAAAGCAATTAGATGTTGAGGAACTAGGAAAACAATTTAACTAATGTCATATATTCATTTGTATGCTCCTGTTGAGACATGCTAGATGACTAATAACAGAAACAATAATGCAGTGACATTGTGCTTCCAAGTAAGATTTTTAAAAATATTTTTGAAATGGTTTGTTTATCTTAAAAGTATATGAATCTTTTATACGGTGGTCATAAATTGTCTGTCTATGTGTATTTGGTTTTCCTGCAGGCATCAAATTGGTTTATTGTATGAATATTTTTTTAGTTTCTGAGAAAGTTAAAAGACATAGTTGCGCGGTAATGAAATAAGTTTAAGAGCCTCAGCGCAGAGGCCTTTTTACTTACATCAAATCATTTTAAATCGTGTTTGTAATTTGATGCAGTGACCTATATGTTCCGTTCACTCCCTCTCACAGTTTCAGCAAATTCTCTTTGCATTCTTTCATTTTCTCCCACATCCCTCACTCACAGTTTTTATTTTTTATTTTTTCAGGTTATGTGGTAAAGTTGGGCAAACACCTGTGTAGATGATCTTAAGAAATGGTCAAACTGTAACCATTTTTACATTTGAGACTAGGGGCATGTATGATAAAATAATCAAAAGATCCAAAGACCATTTTTACATTTGGGACAAGATTAATGGCATCGAATTGCAGTGCATAATGAAACACTTAGAGCATATTTAGTTCAACATCTTGCTAAAAACTCTTCAATGTGGAAAAAAATAAAATTGTACAATTACTAGAGCTTATTTCCATTTCATTATTTGTTCTGTAGATATGGTTGAATGCATATGTTCTTTATTTGAAGTTGTAAAATCTTGATTTCTTTCTTTGCATGAATTGTAACTGGATGCTTTAACAGTAATTGTATTTTTTTCTTAATATTTAATCTATCCAATTCTTGTTTTAAGTCAATAGTATGTTAGTGTTCAAATATTGTTATGGAAATATTTTTTACATCCATTCTCTATATAGTAAGTGACTATAACATTTAGTCTTGTTAGTACGTATAGATTTATAGTAAGTAATTTATGGCAATTGATTTTCTAATATTCAGTTCACAATTTAACACAGTTGCATTTGGGTATATTGATTAGGATCCATTTTTCATTTTTATTTCTTATTTTTATTGAAATTATTGTTAGTTATGACATACAACTAAGGAGGAGTTATATTTAGAGTGTGTGGAAATTAAACATGACATATATTACTACTTTTGATTATGGCATTGCGTTCTAGCACTATAAATCAAAATTTTTATACACTAGTTTTCCATAATTATATAATTTTGATAGTATTACATGACTAATATACTCACTTAATAAAAGTGTCATGTATGCACTAAATTTGAGAAGTTAGGAATTTGCTAAAACCTTTCTTTGGGTCTTGAAAAGCAATTACGTTTGAACTTAATGTGAAAAGCAAGCTTCCATAATTAATTAACACATAATTTTGTTGGTGACTCAATTTCACCATACGTGTACTTTGTTTAAAAAAAACTACAGCTATGCCTATTCTACGTTTCGTGATTACGTATTTTGAAAATTTTCTCCATGCCTTTAGTTACGGGTATCCGCTAGTATATATATATATATATATATATATATATAATAATAATAAATTAAACCGGCTAACCCATCCCTAACTCTCATAGCACTAGCCTGAAAATATCCGAGTAAAATCCCAGACTCTTAAGTTAATTAATTTATTAAAGTCGTGCCACTCAACTATAATACTCGAACACATTTACTCAGCCCGTAATTTTAAATCTTTTTAAAATTTATCACTCTGAATTCTGTCAATAAATTTCACACTTTTATTTTTCTTCACAATTATTTGTATTTACCCCTTAAGTCCCTAAGTAGAAGAGACATAAAAATTTCACTACAAATATCTTTGTAGTCGATAAAAGTCTCAGGCCAAAAAAAAAGGGCTAACTGTTAGGGGATATCCAATGTCGTTCGAACGCTGCCCCAGGTCGTTCGAACGACTAGCTGGGTTTTTTGCCACTTCGTCCTCCTGCTCCGATTTTCGCCATGGATGAGTTCCTAATAGATTTAACCTAGAACTAGCCCAAACATTTAACATTCAACACTTCCTCCAACAGATTTAAGTCACAAATGAAATCTTCAAAAATTATTAATCATTAATAATTTTCTACCTCCAATAATTAATTTATGATTTGGGTTTTTCACCGATTCAATCAATCTTCCATCTCAATCTGATTCTACACATATCCATAAATTCAATTACTACGGACTTTCAAACTAGAACTTTATTTCTAATAGTAATACATGATTCCTTGTCATCTAGTCAGCGTAAAATCTACACATCACATATAAATCCTCAAAACCCATTTTTATGTAATAACCCTCCCCAAGACCAATTTTTATCAGACCCACTATGATATGAATCGAATAACTGTAAATTAAATGAAAGCAAGTTAACCACTTACCTGTACTGATTCATAAGGCCTGACATCCTTTGAGGCAGAAGGTAGATTGATGCAGAATACGTCCAATTCCTTTTTATTTGGCTCCTAGAAGATTCCCCAATTTCTCTCTCTTTTCTTCTCTACAGATCTAGGGTTATTTTTTGAGTTGTCTTCCAAAAACTCTCTAATTTAGGTTTTATATTGTTAATCCTGAAATTAAGCTTATGGGCTAAGCTAAAAAGACCTAAACACCACTGTATGGCCCCAGTTATGCCTAAAAATGCCCTGAGACACATTTACTACCCCCGGTATTCTTTTTCGACTATCTTGGCCTATCCAAAATCAATCGTGCACTCAGAACCATCATCCGAGTTACTTTACTAAAAATCCATATCTCAACCTCAATATAGTCTATATTCGACTCCCGGTTGAGATAAAATAATACCACATCACTATCACTCATCATGACGTAATTTAATTATTACTAGTCACTTAGTTATTATTTTCCATAAATAATAAATATTAACTCTCCTGATTAATATTTAAATAAACACATAATAATTAATTCAATTTAATTATGACAAACCTGTAATTTTTTTTGAATTAATTAAATATTTAGATACTCAGAAATATGAGGTGTCACAAGAGTTCACTAGATATTTTGAGGTCCACTCATATAATCCCTCACTGGGTAAAAATAGAGTTATTGGTTGGTCCCTTTGACCTTGATCCTTTGTGAAGGACCACTCGTTACCCACTATGTTTATTACTGAATGTGGGGTTGTTTTTCACCAGTCGCTTATTTCTAGAATCGTGTTAGAATTTTGATATAGTTCCCGCCCAAGTTACCCCAAATACTTAGAGGGTTATTAATGGGGTTTACCACCTTAATAAACAATATATGTCAAATTCTAGAATAAACGAGTTGATCTAATACTATTTTTGGGGAACCATCATTGAGAACATTTATTATTTGAAGACAAGACAATCTAATGGGCATCTAGTCACGAATCCAACTAATTCTAATAAATATTATTAGGATCATGATCTAATAGTAAGGTATTGATAATTTTTCCCTTTTACTAGCAGTGAGGTGTACAATGGCCCGAGGTGCCCTAAGAGGGTTAAGGAAAAGATCGAAACATGCACACACAACTTGGACAATTTTTTTATCTCTTACTTTTATTTTGTAATTAACTATTTATCATGTTTTTTGTTTTATAGAGGCGAGTAAGAAAGATATTCCTCGTATTTTTTAAGTTAATTTTGCTAATTTGGATATATTCTGGTATATTCAGCTGAGGATTGGTGCAGAATATCAACTCTGCTCGTCTTCTTTATTGTTTGACTATCGGAGTTCAGTCACTTGCTTTGTTACCAAACCAACTGAGGAGATATCTTAAGACCCCATTATCTTGGATGATCCTTCCTCTTCATCTTCTCATACTTGGAGATCTAGTTCTTAGTCCTCCCATCGAGTAGAGGGGGATTTCTCTGTAGAGAGACTTTGTCATCCTTTTATCCCTAAATGTATTTTTAGTACCTTGTAATTGTGACAACCTGCTATCCGATATAAGGGGTGACCAGCCCGATACTCAAACGTTACAGGAATCATGGATGGATATCATTCTCAGCATCAATAAAATAAACTGAGTATACGGGAAAACCACCCAATAAATCAGAAAATGGGTTGCCAAAAAGTGTAAAATTTTAAAAATGCAGTTAAGAAAATTAAATTTAAACAACCCAAATCTAATAAGCAAGTTGAATTCCAAGGGAATATATATATAATACAACTAAAACGTATGTACACAAATGGAACGAATAAGTTGTCGGTCCACAGCTACATAAAACACCGTGCAATAAATTTAATATCTTATGTAATACATCCATTAATCAAATACAAATGTTTGGGCCACACGCTCGAGTGAAAAGACCTGAACATACTAGAATAACAAGAATGAAAGCGTCTAATACAACGTCCTGTAATGACCCGCAAAATCTTACAGCTTATCGAAGGCAAAGGGATTGAAATATCAAAACGGGCGTCCTTGCGGTGGAGCACCTGAGCGGATACAATCATATATATACAACAAGGAAAGTAAACCGGTCAGGGCCGGGTTCTATATGATCACCAGAAGAAATAAAAAGCATGGTAGAAATGAATAGTTATGCATGAATGATAAGGATGATAATATGGCATGCTATCTACAATTACAAACAAGAATTTAAAAGTAAAGCACTTTAATTTAAAACCTTTACTCATTAATACAATTCCCATTTCCTTCTTACATTCCTTATTAGGAATATAACCATTTATTTGGTTTAATCAAGAAGTTATAATTTCCTTTCATTAATTAAAACTTCCCATTTTTATCTTTCCATTCCTTAATAGGAATATCATTTAAATCAATTGCTCTTTATGGCACATATATCATTCCCGTGCTCTTTATGGCACGTAACCATGCTCTTTATGGCAGTTATCATACGCTCTTTGTGGCGTTTAACAACCATCAAGTCCCACTTGATGAAAATATAGTTATATTTATATACATATAACGATTCTAAGACCGCCCGTCCAGGTTTCCCCACTGTGCGTGCCCCTTAATGACCATCATCTTCCAGGGCCTAACATAAGACAACCTGGGCACCTATCGCAATACGTCGGGAAGCGGCCATGTGCCTGCGGGGTAGTCAAGACCACACCCAGAATCTCCTACCCATCACAAATATATATATATATATATATATATATAACATCGCTCACATGTCCTAGGACTATATCCACCCCGCGTTAATTTGCCAGGGGGCTTCACCTCACGACCGAACTTCCTTTATGATGTCATTTAGAGAGGTGTGTTCAACCATATTTTATTAATTTCCATTTCATGATTGAGTAAATGATTAATTCCATTTTTCAATCTCATTTTCATTTTCAATTATCCTTTCCATTATTCCATGTTTTATATTTATTTATTCAAACCCATAACTATTAAACAATTTGGTTCATATTATTCGAACCTAATACCTTTACTAATTTGGTTCATTTTATGCGAACCTATCATCATCGAATATCATCATTAATATTCCTCAAAATTACAAGTCCCGGCTAAATCTCCAAATTGATCATTATGATTCTACGAATCCCCAAAGTTTATATAATTTCACTAAGCCCCTAAAGTCTCCAAGCATGGGCTCTAAAACTCCTAACTTCTACAAATTCAATAAAAGAAGTAATGCCTTTACATTACTTTAAACCTCCCCGGAATAAACCCCAGATGAACCCATCTCTAGTCTAGGGTAACGACCAAACTCAACTAATACTCTAGGATCCTAAGTTTACTTCATTCAAGAAGGTTCCTAGGTCCAAACTTAATGAAGAAAGACAAAAATTTAAAAAGGAAAATGACTCAAAACTGATGAAACAGATTCGATTCTCCCTAGGGGCCGAATCGATTCGCCCCAGTGAATCGATTCCCTCTGAAAGCGAATCGGTTCGGACATCAAACTTGAGTTTTTGCAAGTGCCGAATTGATTCGGTCTTAACCCGAATCGATTCGGATACATAGACCTGGGATTCTGCATCTTTGCGAATCGATTCGCCCAAGGGGCCGAATCGATTCGCCCCTGCGGAATAGCCAAGTGTGGCTCTGGAGTTGTAAACTCCAAATTTCTCCCAAACCCAAAACCAACCAAACCAACCTCAATTACCTCAACTTATACATCATAAATGTATATAACTACCATCATCAACAACATTTATCATCCCAATCAATCTCTAAGGGTTAATACCCAAATAATTTAACAAAACCCTAACTAAACTAAATCATAACAATCCACAACAATTCATGCTAATTAATCCACTTAAATCATATTATAGCAAGTAAGTAACTTGCCTTGATCATGAAAATGCAGATTTGGTGAAGATGCAAGCACAATCCAAGCTCAAATCTCTCTTTTTCTCCAAAGTTCTCTTCCTCTCTCTCTCTCTCTAAGGCCAAATTGTGTGTAATGGAAGAATAGAAATAGGATAGGGGACTTAAACGTGGCTTAAGTCTAAAATCTCAAATTAAGTGACTAATACGCGATAAAATAATACGCGACTACACATATAAGCTAAAACCAGTCAAAAGCGCCCAAAATGGCAAAATGCAATATGACACTTATTTTGACTGTCTCGCACCTATCGGGACTAAATACACTATCCAAATCATCATTTGGAAATTTTATAACTCATTTTACTTTCGGTTTCATATTAGAAATAAAGTGTCATTTTATTTCTTATGACACCATAATTCCCCACATGAATATTTTTACCTAATCATCAGGTAATCATACAACCTTTTAGTAAATATTAACCTTATCATATTAAATTAATATCTACTCAACATCCATCATTTTATAATTAATTACTGCACATAGTAAATAAATATAAATTAGGCTACCAAATGTGAGGGTTGTTACATACTCCCCCCCTTAAGAGGGAATTTTGCCCCCAAAATTCAGGCGTATCTTGCAAGAAGAGATGCGGATACTTCCCCGCATATCATCCTCGCAATCCCATGTCGATTCCTCGACACTATGGTGACTACATTGCACCATAACAAAAGGTACTACCAGCGATCTCAATGGTTGGTCTCCCCGCTCTAAAATAGCAACCGACTACTCCTCATAAGGAACGACAAGTTGCATCCCAACATCCTCGAAGGGAATGTGCCTAAAGGCACCATCACATCTCTTGTACGACTTTACAGAGGAGACATGGAACACGTCATGGACTTGCTGCAAGGGTTTTGGTAAAGCAAGTTGATGGGTTACCGGACCAATCTTAACATATATAGGAAAGGTCCAACGTAACACGGTGCAAGTTTCCCCTTTCTTCCCAAAATGCTTAATGCCTTTCGTAGGCAACACTCGCACTAACACTTGGTCCCCGACCTCCATTTACACATGCCTTCTCCCCGTATCGGCATAACTCTTTTGTCGATCTTGGTTTATCCGAATGCAATTTCGAGTAAGCTCGATTTTTGAAGAAGTATCTCGGATCGTCCCAGGTCCGAGAGACTTACACCTCGCACCTCTAACCAACAAGAGGGAGATCCAATAAGCTCACCATACAAGGGTTTAAACGACATCCCATTAGTGAATCGATACAATTTTACAATAAGTGAATTCAACTAGTGGAAGACAATTTTCCTGACTATACTTGAAGTTAAGCTCCCACATAAGGAACATATCCTCCAACATATGGTTTACCCTTTCGGTCTGGCCGTCTGTGGAGGATGATAAGAAGTGCTTAACCACAATCTGATTCCCCATGGCTTGGAAACTTGCCACAAATGGGAAATGAACATTCTATTTCAGTCGGAAACTAAAATCAAGGACACCCCATGTATTCCGACAACCTTTCCATGCCCGAACACTACTACTGGCGGCGTATAACTTGACACATGATGTCGTTACCCAGATGTAACTCAACCTTAGAAATGCAACATTTCTCAATATCTGTCTTTTATAGTTCCTTCTTATTTAGGACAAACATTCTCTTGGAAACGCATCCCACCCTCAAAGTTAAAAGAGCAGAGTTCCGTTTCGTAAATCAGCAGCTTGTAAATGTGGTTTTAACCACCCCTGTCTCTCCTGCGACATCTAGCATCAAAGTGTTGTTCGCACGAAAGACTAAATTCTTCCCAGGAAGTAGCATCTACCTTCCTATACAGCGATCACCCCCATGATGAACTTTAATTTAAATATGGGATGATACCTCTCACAAGTTTAAACTTATGAGGCGCATCTACAATAAGTCGATACTTCGTTATTACTACTCCCCATCATGGCAGAGACTTGATCATTAACTCCACCCTCGAGTTTGCGACATGGGCTCAGGAGTGCGAGTTAATTCTCCTATCCATTCTGAAAGCTGAGTTGCTAAGGTAACACTCTAACTACGAGAGGTCTCATCTCCTTCGGCCCAACCAACCAAACTTCTCAAAATTTCCCACTTCTCGTGATCAGGGAACCAACCCCTTTTTGAGTTAACGCACAATCTTTTCGTGGTCAACTCCCGAGAACCTTCCTAAACTAACGTCACATAACTAAAGGCCTTATGTCCAAACAATCCTAAGCTCTACCTTCCTATATCCTATCTAAGTCGTATGCACCTAATACTAAGTATATCCCTAGTGTCCAAGACCTTTCTCAACTCCTGACATTTTCTCGGTTTTGTGCGTGGGATGTCTCACCGAAGCGAAATCCAAATAAGGAACCCTCCCGTTACACTACTACCTCGTGCTGTCGGTCATCAAGATATACAGGTCTAAGACACATATTCGGGATCGAAAAGATTCTACCTATATATACCTTACCATATAAATAATTGAAAACTTAACAAATCAAACATTTACTTTCCATAAAGCCTTATAACTATTTACCCCCCAAAATGTATATACATCTCATTAAATAGCCTTCTTATCTAGGCACAACCCGAAGTCTCAAATCGACTTCGTATCTCAGTCTCCCTCGCATCGATCAAAGGAGAGAACTATATGCTGTGCTTCTATTTCGCACTTTAATAGCCCCTAATGACTCTTCTACGTGATTCATCTAAACTTTCCAATCCCAACTTACAACAACAAATTTAATAAAATAAAATAAAAGGAAAGGATAGCATCTCTCCACTCACAACGTCGTTAAGTGTTCATGCGGCGGAGTGTCTCGCAAAGCGAAATCCAAATAAGGAACCCCTCCGACACATGCCTACTTAACTGGTTGACCATGGAGATAGAGCGTAATATACATAAAATAAAAGAAAGTAAAGGTGGTATATCTCCACTCCCAACGTCATTAAGGTTCACCCGTGGAGCGTCCCGCAGAAGCGAAATCCAGACAAGGAACCCCTCCTATACGCTACCACTCAACTTTGTTGGTCGTGGAGATAAGGCACAACAATCACATACCAATATCACATCATACTCGACCATGTTAAGGACGAGTAAATCGGCCTCAAAGCACAAATTAGTAAAAGAAATTCCTATATACATACGAACAAAAGAAATGAGCGAACCATCACACGTAATAAAAAAAAACTCAACGCTAGAAAAAGAAATACTCTCAGCAGATCTTATCAAATCTGTAATCTGAGAAGAGCTCATAAAACAAATGAGCGCGTAACACCCGCATCGAATAACACATAACTCACATATCTCTAAGTAAAAAAAAAACTTACCCTCAATAACGGGTGGTGCCTACAGAGCTGGAGGAAGCATAGCCTCCTGAATATGACAATCATGTCCACACTGTAGTTGTCCTTGCTGTGGAGGAACAACCATAATAAGTACTGGAGGTGGAAACTGAACATATGGCTGCTGCGGGGCCCTAGGAAATTGACACCCAATCATCTGAGGACACTCCTTATTGTAATGACCTGCCTCCCCACATTAGAAGCACCGTCCTGTCATATCCTCCTGACCTCGACCTCTGGTATTCCTAAACTGGGAAATGCCTCGATCCGGATGACCTCTACCTCCAGGGCTACCCCGACCTGCCTGTTGCAAGGCACCCTGTCCGTGCATATTATTATTATTGCCGCCCGCAATAAACCCACCAAGCTTTCCTACTTGTCTCATTTCAGTATCTTTCTTGCTACCCTGCATATATAATCGATGCTCCTCGCAATGGAGTAAGGTTGCATTCATAACCTCACCAAAAGTTCGTAAAGCTGGATTACCAAGTAAGTGTTGCCGGATTCTCCAATTTAGACCTCCCATAAACTTTGAGATCTTCCTCTCTTCTGGAGTCACCTCATCTGGTACAAAACTTGCCAACTGGGTGAACTCCTCTTCATACTCCGATACAGATCTCTCCCCCTGCACTACATCTTGTAACTTCCTCTTCATCTCCCTCTGAACTGTGGGAGGAAAATACTTAAGATCAAACAAAGCGCAGAACTCAGTGAGCGTCATTGTGTCTCTCTGCTTCGGTGTGGTCATCATCTCCCACCAGTGTAACACGGATCCGACAAGCTTAAGGGTGGTAAGGACTTGTTTCTTATCCTCATTACGTTCTATCATTCGAAGGTGGCATTGCATGTTTTTCTTCCATTGATTGGCTTTAACCGAATCCATGCCTCCCTTGAATTTTGGGGGATTGCCCTTTAGAAAGGACTCCCTAACCATTTCCCACGGAGTAAGTCCCATAGGAGCTTGAACACCTGGAGCCCGTGGAAATTGTTGGACCACTGCAGTCATGGCGGCATTAACCGCTTGAGCCACTATGTTTGCTACATCCGCAACATTAAGGTTCCTTTGTGGCGGCAGTGGAGGACCTACATCCTCTTCTACAACCCTATTACGTCTAGCTGGGCGACCTCTCTTAGGCGGCATCTGAGACGGAAGAATAACAATATTAAAATACTAGTTAAAACAATCTATCTTGCAAAATATCGCAAACATAAGCAACAAAGAAGTCCTAACATTAGGCCCTACATCAAAGAATGCTACGGTAGAACGAAAAAAGTTGACACAGATCCTAGTACTCTAGAACCCGATGCTCTGATACCATCTGTGAAAAATCGCGATCCGAGATAAGGGGTGGCCAGCCCGATACTCAAACGTTACAGGAATCATGGATGGATATCATTCTCAGCATCAATAAAATAAACTGAGTATACGGGAAAACCACCCAATAAATCAGAAAACGGGTTGCCAAAAAGTGTAAAATTTTAAAAATGCAGTTAAGAAAATTAAATTTAAACAACCCAAATCTAATAAGCAAGTTGAATTCCAAGGGAATATATATATAATAAAACTAAAACGTATGTACACAAATGGACCGAATAAGCTGTCGGTCCACAGCTACATTGAACACCGTGCAATAAATTTAATATCTTATGTAATACATCCATTAATCAAATACAAATGTTTGGGCCACATGCCCGAGTGAAAAGACCCGAACATATCTAGAATAACAAGAATGAAAGCGTCTAATACAACGTCCTGTAATGACCCACAAAATCTTATAGCTCGTCGAAGGCAAAGGGATGGAAATATCAAAACGGGTGTCCTTGCGGTGGAGCACCTGAGCGGATACAATCATATATATACAACAAGGAAAGTAAACCGGTTAGGGACGGGTTCTATATGATCACCAGAAGAAATAAAAAGCATGGTAGAAATGAATAGTTATGCATGAATGATAAGGATGATAATATGGCATGCTATCTACAATTACAAACAAGAATTTAAAAGTAAAGCACTTTAATTTAAAACCTTTACTCATTAATACGATTCCCATTTCCTTCTTACATTCCTTATTAGGAATAAAACCATTATTTGGTTTAATCAAGAAGTTATAATTTCCTTTCATTAATTAAAACTTCCCATTTTTATGGCACATATATCATCTTCCAGGGCACATATATCATTTACATCAACTGCTCTTTATGGCACATATATCATTCCCGTGCTCTTTATGGCACGTAACCATGCTCTTTATGGCATTTATCATACGCTCTTTGTGGCGTTTAACAACCATCAAGTCCCACTTGATGAAAATATAGTTATATTTATATACATATAACGATTCTAAGACCGCCCGCCCGGGTTTCCCCACTGTGCGCGCCCCTAAATGACCATCATCTTCCAGGGCCTAACATAAGACAACATGGGCACCTATCGCAATACATCGGGAAGCGGCCATGTGCCTGCGGGGTAGTCAAGACCACACCCGGAATCTCCTACCCATCGCAGAAAAATATATATATATAACAGTGCTCACATGTCCTAGGACTATATCCACCCTGTGTTAATTTTCCAGGGGGCTTCACCTCACGAGCGAACTTCCCTTATGATGTCATTTAGAGAGGTGTGTTCAACCATATTTTATTAATTTCCATTTCATGATTGAGTAAATGATTATTTCCATTTTCAATCTCATTTTCATTTTCAATTATCCTTTCCATTATCCATGTTTTATATTTATTTATTCAAACCCATAACTATTAAACAATTTGGTGCATATTATTCGAACCTAATACCTTTACTAATTTGGTTCATTTTATGCGAACCTATCATCATCGAATATCATCATAAATATTCCTCAAAATTACAAGTCCTGGCGAAATCTCCAAATTGATCATTATGATTCTACGAATCCCCAAAGTTTATATAATTTCACTAAGCCCCTAAAGTCTCCAAGCATGGGCTCTCAAACTCCTAACTTCTATAAATTCAATAAAAGAAGTAATGCCTTTACATTACTTTAAACCTCCCGGGAATAAACCCCAGATGAACCCATCTCTAGTTTTGGGTAACGACCAAACTCAACTAATACTCTAGGACCCTAAGTTTACTTCATTCAAGAAGGTTCCTAGGTCCAAACTTAACGAAGAAAGACAAAAAATTTAAAAGGAAAATGACCCAAAACTGCTGAAACCGAATCGATTCGCCCTAGGGGCCGAATCGATTCGCCCCAGCGAATCGGTTCGGACAACAAACTTGAGTTTTTGCAAGTGCCGAATCGATTCGGTCTTAACCCGAATCGATTCGGATACATAGGCCTGGGACTCTGCATCTTTGCGAATCGATTCGCCCAAGGGGCCGAATCGATTCGCCCCTACGGAATAGCCAAGTGTGGCTATGGAGTTGTAAACTCCAAATTTCTCCCAAAACCAACCAAACCAACCTCAATTACCTCAACTTATACATCATAAATGTATATAACTACCATCATCAACAACATTTATCATCCAAATCAATCTCTAAGGGTTAATACCCAAATAATTTAAAAAAACCCTAACTAAACTAAATCATAACAATCCACAACAATTCATGCTAATTAATACACTTAAATCATATTATAGCAAGTAAGTAACTTTCCTTGATCATGAAAATGCAGATTTAGTGAAGATGCAAGCACAATCCAAGCTCAAATCTCTCTTTTTCTCCAAAGTTCTCTTCCTCTCTCTCTCTCTCTCTTTAAGGCCAAATTGTGTGTAATGGAAGAATAGAAATAGGATAGGGGACTTAAACGTGGCTTAAGTCTAAAATCTAAAATTAAGTGACTAATACGCGATAAAATAATACGCGACTACACATATAAGCTAAAACCAGTCTAAAGTGCCCAAAATGGCAAAATGCAATATGGCCCTTATTTTGACTGTCTCACACCTATCGGCACTAACTACACTATCCAAATAATCATTTGGAAATTTTATAACTCATTTTACTTCCGGTTTCATATTAAAAATAAAGTGTCATTTTATTTCTTATGACACCTTAATTCCCCACATGAATATTTTTACCTAATCATAAGGTAATCATACAACCTTTTAGTAAATATTAACCTTATCATATTAAATTAATATATACTCAACATCCATCATTTTATAATTAATTACTGCACATAGTAAATAAATATAAATTAGGCTACCAAACGTGAGGATTGTTACAGTAATAGTCCTTCAAAAATGGTGAAAAAAAGATCCCCGATATCCTCGTTGAGACCAGGTCACTTCCTCTATCTAGGGAAAAAACTGAAGCTGGGGGATCTAGACATAACATCATTTTGTATACATCCCCGTTCAAGGATCATGAGCCTTAGTATAAGGGGATAAGGAAGGGTATGGCTATATCCATAGAGATAGATGGAATGTAGATCGGGGACAAGGGCAATGGTACAACTCAGTTTGTATTATCCAATATTGAGCTCTCTCACGGGCTAATTAGAGCTAGAGTTCATTATGTCAATGAAGTGGATTCATCTTCTCTCCCTTAATCAAGGTTAGTTGATAGGGAAAATCACAAACTGACCCTTCTAAGTGTATTTTCCACTCTATACTTGTTTCCATTTTTTGCTAACTTCATTTTTTAAATGTTCGTATTGTAGTTCTTAATCGACCATGACCAGCTTCTCAAGAGGAACGAAAAACTAAAAAGAGTATTTTTTTTATTTAGAGGATGATATCATAAGTATGCATACATCGTTATAAGCTGCTGGTCGGGACCATAAGGATGAGAAAAAGAAATTAAAGGAGAAGGTTAAGTTTTTGGAGTAGAAGAAGATCACGACAAATAAAGTTGTGACCACCACTAAAAAAGTTTCTAATGGGGTTAGGTGAGATGCTGACCAAGAAAAAACTCAAGTGGAAGGGGAAAAGTCTAATGATACTAAGGATAGGGAGGATGACTTTACTAGGGGTTGGGATAAGGAATTCTTCAAATCATATATACAGATTGAATGTTTGAGGAAATCTTCATTTAAGGAAGGTTGGGATGCTACCCTCGCTAAGGTTGGTACTGCGGAGGGACCAAAGCTCCTCATTGTTCTTCACAATCCTATCACCTCTTCTCAGACTGAGGAGGAGGTTGATGATAATGAGGAAGTTGGTGAACGTATGGTGGACAAGGATCAGTTGGTGGTCGTCGAGCAAATGGAGGATAATGTTGTTGTGGAAAAGGAGAGGGGTGGAATGTGTTTCAATACCCTTAGGAGTTTGATACTTTTACTGTCCATTTTCTTTATGAACTTTTGCGCTATGAATGTAACATCCTGATGTAACTCCCATTATATTTCAATAAAATGAAATTTTATTCTCCTTATTATTATCTTGGTTAAATTATTGTATCTTCTCCTTTATTTGGCTTCAACTTATATACAACCATTTTTTTTAATTCCAGGATGGATTATTTGGTCGCCACTTAGAATGACCATCAACAAAGGTATAACCAGCTATTAGACGTCGGTTATGAAGAGATTGATGAAGAGGATCTCGAGGAATTTCTCGACCTAGACGTGTCTGCTTCAGCCAAGGGAGCATTTCAAAATATAAGTCGGCTATTTCACGAGGTAGTGGCAAATAATGCGTCTTATCATGAAATATTACTCAACCTTTAACAGAGTCACAAGTAAATAGTGATAATTTTGTATGCTCACTATGAGAAGAAGCTTGTCGACTGGAAAAATAGCACTGAGTTTGATCAGAAGCTTATATCTTTGTCATGGGCTTATTCTGAGAAAGAATTTGTCTCCATCTAAGAGTTAAAAAGCTCTAGGAAAATTACTATGTTTCTTGAGCAAGAAAACACTTCATTACGCATTGAACTTGAGGTTCTTAGGAATTCAGTGTCTACCGACTAGAATGAAGGTGCCTCTTTTTTAGAACGAGAGAATTCCCGAATGATGACAGAGTTGGAGTAATAGAAAAATTCTTAGAGCAAATGTAATACCCCGTATTTTTCTAAGATAAATAATAAAACTATACTTTTGGGATAAAATAAAAAAAATCTATGGAAATTGGATTAAATTGGTGAATTTAAATTATTATTTTTGAACAAATAAATTGTTGTTATGTTGTAATTATGTGTGATGGATTTGTATTACGTTAATGTTTATAATAGTTGCATGTGTAGTAAAAAATTCAGAAATGAAGTGTGACACAATTATAGAATATAATGCTGGGATAAAATAATTGGGACGTATTTTTAAGATTATACGGGCTAGTTTACGTGTTTTAAACGTTTAAAAATGGTCCTAGTTATTGGTTTTTTTGTTAGGAAACTTTTGGGCTACCTTGGATAAGAGTTCGGGTCCATTTGGGGGCCAAAAATTTGGGATTTTAACCCAACTCGGGATTTGGGGTTAATATGTGTTTAAGGTCAAGAGTAATAACTCCCCATTACTGATTAAAAATCTAAACCTAACTACTACACCTCAACAGAGAAAATGAGAAGAACCAAATAGGATAATAAACAAGAAATTGAAGGGGAATTCGAGGGGACTTCTTCAACTATATACATATGCAAGAATTTTCTTACTCAATTTCAATTTGCTTCTTGATGCATTATAATGACCCAATATTGATGATTTGATGGTAAGAATTAACCCTATGCATGTAGAGGATTAAATTCAGCATAGAGTAGAAATCTAAAAATCTAAGAATCGAATTCTTGAAATTTAAAAATAGATGCCTTAGGGTTCTTAGAGTAATTTTGGATAATCTTGAATCCACAAGGATGGGAGGTTGATACGTGTTGACCCATACTCTGACCTACACTTATAAGTCATTGTAGAACAAATATGGGATTTAAAGATCTTAAATACTCATATGAATTATGGGTTTGGGGGGTAACAATTAATGTGATTATATAAAATAAATGGTTATATGATGCATAACTAGATATTAAGTACCCATTCGCGTGTTTATACAAATAAAATCATGATTGGAATGAATCTTGGAGAAGAAACAATAAAGTTTGTATTTTAGTAAATAAGAAGATCTGAGCCACTGCCACATTCCGAATCGATTCGGCCTTGGATTGAATCGATTCGGCCAAGAACCGAATCGATTAGGCCTTGGGGCTCAGTAAGCTAGGGCCATGGTTAGTTCAGGAAATTTTTAGAAGTTCGAACGAGTTGATAGGACGGTGTTTAGGCCCACATGGCATTTAATAAAAGTGTAAACGTGGCACATATGTCAATTGGGATAACATATTTAACTATATGGTTAAATAAATTTTTATAGAAGATGGAATTAATAATTAACTAAATGGTCAATTATTAATTGATGAACAATTGTGGATATCATGTGGGAAATTCAGGTAATTATAGAGTAGTTACCTACACATATTATATGGAATAATAATATGTGCTTATGTGTATTTGTGTGGACATACCAATGTTCGTGGACGGTCCTATAGGTTTAGGGCTTCACGCATTCGGGACCGTATCACACGTCGGCATAGGATGGCTAGGCGGTGTATAGGTCATTTAGGTACTACGTAGCAGCGCCATCTACTAGAGGTAGGTGTTGATTCTTGTATGCTTAATCACCGTTGGTATGGGCCGTGAACTAGTATACTGTGTAGGGATCATCTTATTTATGTGTGTTCTATGATGTCCAAATTGGATAAGAGATTCCTCCGAACTTTACAATAGAGAACAAACCAGACACCACTGGTATATGCCTTTGCATGTAGCATATATGAAAGGACATATGTATATAAATTACCAAGATTAAATGGGATAAATTAAATAGTCTATGAATGTAGACATAAATCACAGACCCTTACTATGGTGCATAATAGATGTTTATGCCATTTTTATGAGATATGTATAAGATAAGGATACCTTGGGATTGGGTAATTAAATATAGATGGCTCAATTATAGAAATTGAGTATAGTTAATCCAATTAATATTAATTTTGGCACGGTGATCATATTTATTATATCGGGACTTGTTGGGATGCAGGAAATATTGCACTTAAATGAGGGGTGAGATGTTAATCGCATGGGAGTGATGGTGGGATATATTTACTATGCATGAACTATATTTATTGAAATTTAAATTGAATAATTTATTCTTTCACATCTAAGACTCTGACCCAAATTTAATTATTTTCTCCCCTAGGTGCTCATAAACAAGGATAGAAGGACTATTAACTTGGCAGCCTTGCATTTTCATTGCTCCTCAGGCATTTCAAATCATTTGATTCTAGATTTGATGCTTTTTCAGCTTCAATATTTATTTTTATTTGGGAATATTATATGGGCGTAAGCTCGAGATTCATTTACTTTATCTTGGTGTTGGTTATTTACAGTCATGTGAGACTTATCATTAACTTGATGTTGGATTGGATTTGTTATTATTGAATGGTTGATTTAAACCAAATTATTGGACTTTAATTTTTTACTTATATTATGTTGATGCTAATAATGGTATTAATTGACAAGAGAGCCCCATCTTCGTCCTATCATGCCTGGCTAACTTGTACATGAGAAAATGGGGGTTGTTACTATTTGTATCAGGGCATTTAGATTCTAGTGTCCTTTAGATCTTTATTGCATTCATTAGGTTCTGCATTGCATCTTTTGATATGTAGAGCCTATGCTTAGAGTTAATTGTATTCATATGATTGTACCAATTCAAACCTTGTTTGCTTTCAGATGGCAAATGAATGGAGAGGTAGGACGAGATGGGCAGTTGAAACTGCTACCGAGGAGGAGGCTCAGCCAAAGCCATAGAAGCATCCATAGGCCCCACCATCCCTAAAGTTGATTACATCAGTGGAGATCGCCACTATTATCTCTCAGGTGGTTTTCATAGCCATGGAGTCCATGCCTTAGCATTTTCCACCGCTACAGACTCAACAAGAACCACCACAACTACCACAGTAGGTGGCCGTACTATCCCAGGCACCGGGATTAATTTGGGAAAGGTCGAGGGAGGCCTTAATTAAGAGCCAACCTCCATAACTCTCGGGTAGTCCATACATACTCGTGGTAAGCAAGTGGAAGAAGGACATATAGAGACACTTACATATAGTAGAGTGAAAACTAGTGGAAAAGAATATGTTAGCTAAATTTTGATTGGCGGGTGCCATGTTCCAGTGGTGGGAGTCTATTATGTTGATTGCAGAGAGGGATAACCTGATGATCGATGAGTTTTGGGAGAGATTTGAAAGGAAGTACTTCCCCCCAATCCATGTAGTCTAAGATGAGGATTATATTTATGGAGCTTAAGAAATATGGGCGTACCATGGCCGAGTATGAAGAGGAGTTTGCTTCCTTGTCATACTTCACAAAGGAGGATGTTAATACTAAGCACAGGAGGATAAATGCTCTTTTGGGGATTCCGGCCTCTATCAGGTATAATCATTTGTTTAATGCCACATTTCTCCACTCTTAGGGCCACATGTCTTTCCAGAATAGCAAGGGTAAGAAATGGCAAGGAGTAGAGTCATCAAGCCAGTAGGGTAAGAGAAGTGGGAGTGGCAGATTCGGGTCCTAGTAGTTTAGGGATACATCATTCGCAGACCAGAATAAGAAGTTCAGGGGTTTTGATGATACAAACATATAGGGTTAGTAGGGTCAGGGGAAGTCAGGACTAGGCTGGCAGCATAGAGGCCATCAGAGCCAACGACAATAATGTCGAGGCCAACAAGTCAGGAAGACAAAGCGAAAGCCATACCATATAAATTATTTTACATGTGGAGAGAGGGATCGTACATCGAGTCGGTGTCCTTGGGGTAACCAGACAGCTCAGGATCAGGGAGATCAGAGGGGACAGTAGGCGCCATAGGCGCAATGCCCACCGTTACCTGCTCCGGGAGTTACTGTTCCATCCACTCCAGTAGTCATTGCCCCTCCACAAAGACAATAGCTACTACAGTATGGATGGGTTTATACTATTGCGTCGGTAGAAGGGCCAACTCCAGCACAGGCAGTAGAGTGTATGTTACCTATTTTTGGTCACATAGTTCCCATTTTATTTGACACAGACTCTTTTGTTAGAATGAGTTTTGCACGAGAGACTCGGATGGTAGGCTACGCTTCTAATATTTTACTACACATAAATTCACCGGTGAGTAGAGGGGCACCCATATGCTAAGTGTGTCGGGGTATAAGGATTCAGATAGGATGACTCACTTTTGTAACCAACTAATTAGTACTTGTTATCAGGAGTACGACGTTATTTTGGGGATGTACTGGCTAGTTACCTACAGGGCCTGTGTGGATTGTGGTGGTAGGTCCATCGTCTTCGCCATTTCGGGGTAGGATATGTACCTGGTTATGATGCCGCACCCTGGAGTTGGGTCGATAATGCATTTATACTATATCGAGAAGGATACTTCTTTGAAGATTGTGATGCCGCTAGATTCCATCCTGGTGCTGAGTGAGTTTTCAAATGATTTTGGGGAGATCCCAGGGTTCCCACCTAGTTAGGAGATAGAATTCATGATTGACATGATCGCGGACACAAGACTCATTGCATGTACACTATATCGAATGGCTCTTCTAGAAATGAGGGAGCAATGAGATTAGATTGAGCAGTTATTGGGGTAGGAGTTTATCAAGAGGAGTACTTCGTCATAGGGTGATCTAGTTTTATTCATCAAGAAGAAGGATAGGTCTCAGGGACTTTGTATCAACTACACAGAGTTGAACAAAGTCATTATATGGAATAAATGGCCATTGCCCCGTATTAATTATTTTTTTTAGCAGTTGAGGGGTGTTTCTTAATTCTCAAAGATTAACTTGAGATCGGGTTACCAATAGTTGAGAGTCCGGGAGCAAGAAATACCAAAGATAACTTTTCTTATGAAATATAGGTCGTATGAGTTTATAGTGATGCCATTTGGGCTAACCAATGCGCCGACGATTTTTATGAATTTGATAAATCGGGTGCTTAAAGATTATTTGGATCGGTTCGTCATCATGCTCGTAGTCGATATCCTGATTTAATCTCAGACTGTAGTGGTCCATGTATAACATTTATGGGTGTTCTTATAACGCAACGAGATCATCAGTTGTATCCGAAGTTACAGAAATGCAATTTTATTTGGGAAAGGTGCAGTTATTGGGCCACAATGTGTCTAAGAGGGGAATATCAATGCACCCATAAAAATATTCAGTAGTGATGGAGTGGGGATAGCCAACTACACCCACTGAGGTACATAGATATTTAGGATTGTCTGTGTAGTTTTGTTAATTCATTCGGTGGTTCTACAAGATAGTCGGTCCCTTAAAGAATTTGATGAGGAAGAAGTACCAGTTGTGTGGGATGATGTGCGCCAACAGACATTTGATGAGCTTAAGACTAGATTGACTACAAAAATAGTTGTAGTGTTACCTCGGGCAGGGATAGACCATAAGGTCTTCATTAATGCGTCCTTGAGGGGACTTTGAGGATTTTTTATGTAGGATGAGAGGCCGATAGCTTATGCATCCCGAAAGCTTAAGCCTTACGAGAGACATTAACCCACCTCATAACTTGGAGGTATCATATGTGGTCTTTGCATTACGAGTATGGAGGCACTATCTTCTGAGGGATAAGTTCTAGTTATTCACAAACCATAAAATCCTACAATATTTGTTCACACAACGAGAGCTGAACATGAGGCGGAGGTGGTGGCTAGAGTTTGTGAAAGACTATCAGTTTGACATTCTGTACCACTCAGGGAAGGTGAATGTCGTAGAAGACGCTTTGATCCATAAGTTGATACTGCAGTTAATGGCTCTATGGAAGGCGAACTAAAAACCACTTAGAGGGAATGGCGATCTAACCCATGCATATACGGCAGTTCTCACCATCACTCCTGAGATTATTATTCGGGTGGTGAAGGCACATGCAGGAAATCAACTTTTCTAGGAGCTAGTTTGACAGCTATTAGCGAAGGGAGTAAATCATTATTTTATTGGGTCAGATTAGGGATTGAGTTCCTAGGGTTGATTAGTTATCCCAGATGATAAGGATTTAGGGCGAGTCGTTATTTCTGAGGCTCACGGGCATGCTTTACGGTATATCCCTAAGGGGATAAGATGTACCATGACACACGACGTCAGTATTGGTGGGATAAGATGAAGAGGAAAATAGAAAATTTTAGGTCCACGTGGGCTACATGTCAGTTTGGGAAGGTAGACCATCAGTGTCCTTCGGGCGTTTTATAGCCTTTGGAGATCGCGGTGTGGAAATGGAAAAGCATCTCCATGGACTTCATTACTTGGCTACCTACATCGTAGAGGGGGCATGATTCCATTTGGGTGATCGTTGATAGATTACTGAGAGTGGCTCACTTTTTATCGATCCAGATAGATTACAGGTTAGATAAGTACGCCAGACTTTTCCTTACAGAGATTGTTAAGTTACATGGGGTACCTTTTAACATCGTGTCAGACATGGATAGGACTTTTGTGTCCTACTTTTGGAGGAGCTTTCACCTGGAATTGGGGGAAGAGTTGAGATTGATCACGTCATATCATCCTCAAATTAACGCGCAGACGGAGAGGATGAATTTTTTGTTGGAGGATATGTTACGGATGTGCATTCTAGATTTTAAAGGAAGTTGGGAGCAATATCTGTCTTTAGTGGAGTTTGTAAATAATAACAGCTACTAGTTCACGATTGAGATGGCACCGTTTGAGGCACTCTGTGGGAGACCTTACCATTCACCCTCATTATGGTTTGAGGTGGGGGAGAATAAGTTACTTGGTCCATATTTCATTCAGGATACCTCAGAGAAGTTAGAGATGATTTAGGCCAGGATACGGATTTCCTGAATAGGCAAAAGATCTACGTGGATGGGGGTCGGAGACACTTAGACTTTGATGGTGGGGATCAGGTGTTGATTAAAGTTTTTCCCATGGGCCCGTTGCATATCAGTTGGGATCACTGGACCACTTGCAGCGAATGCACGACATCTTTCATATATCTGCATTGCGAAGGTTCCTTAGAGATGAGATAGCGTACCCAAACATCGATATTGATGAGATGGAACTCCAGTCAGACGCTACATACAAGGAGAGATCGGTATCCATTCTGAATCGTCGGGAGTGTCGACTTTGATCCAAGGTTGTTCCTTTAGTTCAAGTGCAGTGGGGACACCATCGGGAGGATGAGTCAACTTGGTAGAGGGAGAACGACATGCCCATGAAATATTTGAAAACTTCTACCTAGGTATGTACTTTCCTTGATTAGAAGGATGGAATCCCATCATTGGGGGGTGGGGGGAAGAATGTAATACCCTGTATTTTTCTAAGATAAATAATAAAACTATAATTTTTGGGATAAAATAAAAAAAATCTGTGGAAAATGGATTAAATCGGTGAATTTTATTATTAATTGTGAACAAATAAATTTTTGTTATGTTGTAATTATGTGTGATGGATTTGTGTTATGTTAATGTTTATAATAATTGCAAGTGAAGTAGAAAATTCATAAATGAACTGTGACACATTTATAAAACAAAATGTTGGGATAAAATAATTGGGATGTATTTCGGAGAGTATACGGGCTCGTTTAGGTGTTTTAAACCTTTAAAAATGGTCCCAAGGTTTAGGTATATATGTTAGGAAACTTTTGAGCTATTCTAGATATGGGCTCGGGTCCATTTGGGGGCCTAAAATTTTGGATTTTAACCTAACTCCGGATTTGGGTTAATATATGTTTAAGGGAGAGTTTAGTAACTCCCCATTAGTAATTAAAAAGATAAACTTTACTACTACACCTCAAGAGAGAAAAGGACAAGAACCAAAGAGGAGAAGAGAGAAGGAATTGAAGGGGCATTCAAGGTGACTTATTCAACTACATATCTAGGGAAGAATTTTCTTGCTCAATTTCAATTCCAATTTGCTTCTTGATGCATTGTAATGACCCAATATGATTTATGGGATTTATGTTGAATATTGATGATTTGATGATAACAATTAACCCTATGCATGTAGAGGATAATTTACAACATAGAGTACACATCCAGAAATCCAAGAATCGAATTCTTGAAATTTAAAGATAGACGTTGTAGGGCTCTTGGAGTAATTTTAGAAAATCTTGAATCCAGAAGTAGGGGAGATTGATATGTGTTTATTATCTGCAAATTATGGCTTTAAATTTCATGTTATATGCCCCATAATCCGACCTACGCTTAGAGGTCATTGTAAAAGAAATCTGGGAGTTAAAGATCTTAAATACTCATATGAAATATGGTTTTTGTGGGGAAAAAATTGATGTGATTATATGGAGTAAATGGCTATGTGATGTATAACTAGGTATTAAGTACTCAATCACATGTTTATACAAATGAAATCATGATTTGAATGAATCTTGGAGAAGAAACCAAAAAGTTTGTATTTAAGAAAACGAGCAGATGTGGGCCACTACCACATTTTGAATTGATTCGGCCTTCGAGCGAATCAATTCGGCCAAGAACCAAATCGATTCATCCCTAGGGGCTAAGTAAGTTAGGGCGACGATTAGTTCAGGAATATTTTTAGAACTCCGAACGAGTTGGTTGGACGATGTTTGGGCCAATGGGGAATTTATTAAAAATGTGAATGTGGATCATATGTCAATTGGGATAATATATTTAACTAGATGGTTAAATAATTTTTGCAAGGATGTAGGAAAGAAATCATACTTTTGCAAGGATGATATCCAAGATCTCAGTTCCTTTTTTTTAATCACATGCCTCCTATTGATGACTGTTACAAAAACACATAACTCAATATAAGAATTTCCCAAAGCCAATTTCTCAAGATATACTAGGGGCTCCCTTAAATGGTTCTTATGAATACACAATGGAATAACCATGGCATAGAGTGACAACTGTAGAGAATTTATAAAATAATAAAAGTACAATAAAGGGTTATAAATCGCTCATCGAGACCTAGAGACGAGAAAATAAGAGGTAGGAGAACACCTGAACATCTTTATTTCCCATTGGAGAGTTAAAGAAACTCAAATGGTGAATCAAACCTTAAAAAAAGATTAGGTCACTATTGTAAAAATTTATATGCTAGAAGTCGACAAGTTTAAGAAGATGAGAAACTTTTCTTGTTAATGAGAACAAAAACTTAGTCTAACCCGAACGGTTTTTTCTCCAAGGAGAATGAATTCAGCAGCATCCCCACATGTTTCAATACCTCCAGTAGAATATAGGGAATAGTCATTATCATCAAATTCCGACTTCATCATTTCTGTAATGCTCATGAATTTTGCAACAGAAATAGGGTGGACTGCGTTGGTAGAATATCTCCCAGGAGTTGAGTATCTGAGAATAAATTTGATTGAAGAGCTATAAATAACTTAATTGCTAAAACATCATATCATTCAATGTGGAAAATAATAACCCCTCAACACAAGGTTCGAGATGTAAAGTATTGAGATTGATTCCCATCACACTCATGATTATGATGATAGAACTTAGGCCCTGACATCCTTATCCTAGAGTCACCATATATGGATATAATAAAAGAGAAGTTAATACTACTTGGGAGTGAGAAAGTTATCCAGTATAGTGGGATAGTGGCACATATCCGTGGGTAATGCACAAGACAGTTACATTCAAAGACATACAAAATATAAATAAAAAAGCAAGGTTGCATTTAATTATAACGTTAAAAAGGAATATATATTATTTCATTTTTTTAGAAGTTGGGAAAGTAGTGAAAAGGGTGATGAGTGGCTTGGTGAGATGTTCTATTACTTTTCCTATTTTCCATGGAATTTAGGGGATGGGTAAGAAATGTTTTCAAAGAAAATGATGTAAAGATGGAGCAAGTGTCACGTATAAGACTATTATTCTTATGTAGAATATATTAATCGAGCACAACAAATATCGCTCCCGTACTTAATTTGGTTAATATCATCCTTCTATTTAGAAACAAACTCCCTTAAACAATACTTTACTTTAAATCTCTCGAAAAATAGCACTACATTTTTTCCTTTTTTCAAAGGCATGTTTAGATGGAAACATAACTACATGTACATATACCTTACAAGTACTAAAAAGCTTTACATATACAAGTTCCTTTGATTAACATTGACAGAAAAACCTTGTTAATATTCAGTCGATATTAGATATTCACTCCCTCGTTTTAAGGTCCTAACTTGGCAGTGAACTCCAAACGATAAGCACACCTGAAGCAAAACATTATAGGAGTGTAAGCTATAAAGTCTTAGTGAATGACCATATACCACACATATAACCAATTTGAATAACCATTTTTATTTTTTTCTAATGTTAGAACCCAATAGGAATTGTGAAACTCTCGCAAGCCTGGACCTTCCACAGTCTAATTAACCCATCACATTTATTAGGGACTACCACATCCCTTTATTAGGCCCGAGTACATAAACCTTTAATTTGGATTAACAGGACAACCACATTTCGTAGGACCCACCACAGTCCTTAAAATTATATAAAGGACCCGCCACAGTCCATAACATTAAATAACATCACTTAACATTTTTTATCATATGCATATGTTTAATAAATACCACATCACTCCATAAGCATTCTAACACATGTATTTAACTACACATTTCCGTATATAAATATAAGCATTTATATTTCATAGGGAAGGTCACTCACCTTAAAGTAGGTAATAAAATCAACACCAAAATCTACTTCCTTTGTATGGTAGTATTAGTCATTTCCGTACCTATCAATTCGACATCATTAGTATTTGAATACACCAAATAATATTGAACGTCATAGCACATCACATCAGTTGGTCAATCAGAAATAACTGAAAAAGAAATTAAATATGAAGATTAAAATTTCTATAATACCCTATTACTTAGGGTTCTAACACAATTTACAGAATTAAATTACGAATTCTCTAGACAAAGTTTTGTCCATTCTATTATAACCTTTTCTAAATTAGTTCTCAAGAAAAACAACAACAAAACTTCAATGTAAACATGACCCCCAATCCAAACCAGAAGGTATTTTATTCTCATCTTCGAGTATGTCATACTCATATATGTTCTATAACCTCTCCAATTGGAATCACTTGATTTCAATTATTATTCCATGATTTGTTCCATTTTTAGCACAACTAGGTTGGAATAGAACATTAAAGCATAACTTAACATTTTTAAGCATACATAACCTCCACCTCGGTTATCAATCATGGAAACAAATACTAAACATGTTTTAGTACATACACACATCGTATACATGAATTTCCTAATTCAAAATATCCACAAGAAGTTGATTCGAATCTAGGATTTTAAAGTTAGCATTTATGATCCTAACATGCGTTCTTACATTTGTTCTTAAGTCATCTTTATTTTAACACAAGTTGGCAATATGGGTATCTATAAATATTTATGAAAGTCGAAAAAAAACTACAAAGTGTAAAACTCTCCCTTGTGACCAACTTTAATAAAGAGGTAATTACCTTATAAGATCTCCTCGATTTATGGTAATTTTCTGAAGATTTTTCTTCCTTAAACCTCTTTTCTTTCTCCTTAGGCAAATATTTCCAAACTTGTTAGTTCTTATGAGGAAGAAGCGATACATATGTTTTAAGATCATAAATATGCTTTATAGAGGTCTGATAGCCATTAACCTCATGGTGATATGTAATTGGTTGGACTAAAGGTCCAATCAAACAATTTCACAAATGACAGATTTCTCCCATCTTTATAAAATCACCATAACTACCTAGTACGTACCCCAATTTACTCGAATTTTGCGTGTATGTGTAGATAATGTATATATCTACAACTTTTATATTTTATGTTTACCAAAACCATTGAATTAGTATGCCTAATTTGGGCTCGAACAAAAAAGTAGTAATTTACCAAAAATCTCGAAACTTTCACATTTGGCAACCAAACATTGCCCATTTCGCTCCAACACACTAATTTACTTTTATAAAAATAATGATGCATTAAAACCTTACTTCATAATACATTTATCCACATAACTAATCATATGCTCTAAACATGTTACCCCATATCATAAGCTCGATTAGCATCTAATTTAAGTAACACATATTTCACATCAGTATGCATCCCCTAAACATGATAATTAACATATTTAACACCCATCACAAACTTATAACTCATAACTTACACTTAATCATGTAATTAACATTCATAATCATGTTTTAGGGCCTTACAACAAAAGTAAAAAAATGAGTAAGAAGTATGCTCCAATGAAAAAAAATTTAATGCAATTCAAACATACTCCAAGGAATAAAGAAATTTGGTAACATAAAAATAAACTAATGTCTACTTCCTTCCAAGTGATTAAGCATGGGGGATAAATTTATCTTAATAATGTGGGTAGGGAGCCAATATCACCCTTAAGGTCCTAGACCATAATAGTTTCAACACACACACACACACTGTGTGTGTGTATGTGTGTGTGTGTGTTTGTGTGATTGAATAAATATGGCCACATAATCATATGAATGATCGAAGTAATTAAGAGAGCCTCGGAACATCAATCATCAATTATCCACAATATGCGACCTTCTCTAGATGATAAGCATACTTCAGTGATGTTTGGAGTCATCTTATCCCAAACATTAATAGTAGCTTTTGCATTAATCCATCCACAAATCTCTTCCAGCAGTGCACAATCTTATCCAACTTCATCGGCGATTTTACGCTCTGGCTTACCATAAGGACATGAAAAATTGATTTCAATGGCATCGTAAAGAAGAACGTTTAGAACCATTAGATGGTGAAAACACCTAGAGAAGATATATCAAGTAAAGTCGAAACTTTGATATTTTAAGTTTAATAGAAACTTGAGCAATGAGAAGGTTGATGGCTTATAATTCCAGTTTGCTTGACTAGGTCAACAAGTTCCTGCCAAGTAGCTTTGTCATACTCTCCTCATGATTTAAGCCATAAGTATCCTATATCGGTACTCTTCTTTTAATTGTTAAATTATATTAACATGGTCTCAAGAATCCGGTCACTTATAAGTTCAATATTTTGCCACCCGATATTTTGTACTTTGGCTGAAAATCAGCCAACAAAATTACTCAATTGTTAAGATATTAGAAAATCTACATAAAAACATACTAATCCCAGGTCAAGATTTACAAATCTAAGAACTTTACGATTTTAGGCTGTCAATTTAGCAAAGCGAATTTTTAAGATATTTAAATGCACAACAAAGGAAATAGTTTGTTAAAAATGTGAAACATCGTAAGTCGAAATTGAACTTCGAATTTTTTTATGGAGAGAGAGATTTTACCGGAGCGAGTAGCGTGTTGTAAAAAGGGTCCTCTTGAAGGAGGATTGAAGTAAGAATCAATAGAAGCAAATAATAAACATAAACCTTGTATTTATTGCTGCATATACCCATTCTCACATACCATATGAGAAACCTTCTTTTCGAGGTGATCATTTTCTTCCATCAAAAGTTTATTCATAGCACTCAATTTTCTACTAACAGTCTGGAGTCTAGAAGAATCCACTCTTGGCTTTAGTCTACACCTCCATGGAAACCAAAAAAACATTTTTTTAAGCAATTCAAGGTCCTCAAAAAAAGTAATAAAAACCATATGTTGCCTGGGATTTTGGAACCAGACTTTTATTTATTTTGGCTCAATGTTAGATAAAATAGGGCAGTCATGGATCAACTGTTGTTGACGCAATGAACTAGTCTTATCACACTTTGTATGAATATGTTCTATAGCCTCCCATAATAAAGATCAACCCAATTAGAATAAAAAGTAACAAACTTAAGTCTATTTTTCTCTCAAAACAAAAGGCAAATAGCATCACTGTTTCATCGGAATTATCCATACGAATAAATAACAATATCTATTGAATGAACAAAATTAAGAATGAGAACTCAAAATTAAACATATGCTTACCTTTCCATCCTACTTTATCCGGGCTTGGGACTGACAATGCTCAAATAAATATTAGCATTGGCGGAGCTAAAAGGGCTTTTACAATAAAAAAAAATAGTGCAAATAAAGTCCAAATCAAATATACATATCTTAAACAAAGTTCACATCAAAACATATTGAAAATAAATTCCTAATATAGATACCTAAAACAAAGTTCCCAACAAAAAAAATAATCCAAATTAAGTCCACATATATATAGCTCAAACAACGTTCATAGCATAAATTAAACATATTTAAGACAACAATACAACAAAATCAAATATCCCAAAACTCACAACAATGAACTACAACCAATAGCTCCCAAATATAGATATGATTTCTCAAATAAACTATAGAACAACCTCATAACATAAATCTTAAATTAGTTTATATAATGTGTTTTCCTTAACAATATGTGAAATTAATCTATGTGCGGCATTAAATATAACTAATGAGATAGTTATAGTTAAGAAACTCCACCTTAGCTTTTGGATTTGGTTTCGAGGTTAAGCTTCGCTAAGAATAATATTATTCACCCAAAAAACCTTTCATTTGTAGTTCCACTTGTTTCAATCGAATTGAAGACGGGCTTCACCGTTAAATTCTCCATCATCACCTTCATTGTACTGTTGACAACAACCTAAAATTAGATATTTAAACCAAATTTTGACCAGTCAGGCCTAAGCATAATACAAGCTTCATCGTCATATGAAACACGACTTCCTTCCTTCAAGAAAACCCAACACAATCTCTTATTAAATATCACAACAACATTAGTTGGATCTGCATTGAATTGCAACCCTTGGACTAATCACAACAATATTTATTTCAAGAAGGAATATAAACCTCTTCATAATTGCAAGCTAGAAGCTTGTCTATGATCAAAAGAGGGGTTGTGTCCATAAAATATTTAGTACCCTCATGTAATAAAAAAGAACAAGAGCTTGTTTTTTATCATCCTTATTTGAATAACATCTAAGCATGGTGTTGAACATAAAATGAATTGGGTTTTGTACATGTCTATATATAGAGGCTTCATATCCCGTGTCTATAATAGAAGATGAAAGAAGCTTGATAAATTTGAAAGGTATAAGGCCAATATAAATCTTTACCATTGATCCATGGATTTGAGTGATTTCAGAGGTCTCACTGCAAGATTTCAATAAAAGAATTAGCTTTTGATCTGAAGAAAATGTAGATTAGTGTTTGGGGAAAAAATATTGGATGCAAAACTTTAATTTTTCCCTCAGCGGTGAATTTACGAGTATGATCATGAGCCAAATCCTAAAATCAAATCGAAAAGATAAGGTAGACTTTCCCTACTGTCAACAGAAGCAAAGGGCTAAAATGGGAGCATTCAGACTCAATCGGAGACTTGTGTCCTTGCAAATCTCCCCCTTTGGCTATTCCGGGACAAAAACCAAACAAAAATCCTAAAGGGCCGTCAAGCTCTACTAGACTCAAACATCCAACCCAAACTTGACTCAATACCCAAGGATCAATATCTTTGCGACGAAAGTTGCCATTTAGAATAATTTATGCACACTTAAGCAAACTATCTTCATGCACACTTAAGCAAACTATCAAATGCATAGGGAATATCAAAATATTAAATGCAATTAAAATAATTACTCCCTTTAAATTAATTCTCCCCTTTATCAACTATGATTAACGTAAGAAGATAACACTCTCCCCCTAAGTTAAATCTCCTAAACTTAGATAAGATTATAATAGCATTAGATACCATTTCTTCCCCTATCATTCTCCCCCTTTTTGTTCAAGAATAGACAAAGGATAAAACTAATTTAAACACGATGAAGCTTAGAGTGATAAGAGCATGAAAGAATATGGGCAGCACAATTATAACTAATCCATACAAAGAATAACGGATACCAACGAAGATGCAAAAAAATGATATCAATGTGATACATGAGATACTAAGCATGTGATATCAACAACAATATGCAACACGATATATACCAATTATGAATTTGAAGCATAGATGGACTAGAAAGCAAGGCAAAGAGAAAAAAATACCATATATATGTAGACATAATGACTATCACTAACGTACACACACATATATATAGGTATAGACACCACACATGACACAAAATACAATAAGCTTTTCACACTCGTATGGCTAAAATGTGTCATATGAAAACAGAAGTGTAGGAGTGTGAACTAGTAACAATTAAATTTAGATCCAAACACTTAAATCATGTTCACGGAGTTATCAATTGATTGCAAACTTCATCACATTTTAATATAACCGCATGTGATAATATAAATTGAACTTAATGAACATACATACTCAATGCATACAAGCCTAGACTTTTGATGATTCTACAAACCAATAGAGACATGACATTGAAAGTAAAACTAGGATAAACCGATATTGTGCAAACCGTTGATATACCATCCAATCTCCCTCAATTTAAGAATATTAATTTTTAAATGACTATATCAAACTAAACAAATAGGCCATGACAAATATTTTCTTTTAAAGACATTATTCTTTTAGGCCTTTGGACCACGTATTTCTTATAGGTCCAAGCAAATGGTGGCTTACTCGCAAACAATGATTATTCCTTTCAGAGCCCTTTCCCGTGCACATTTATATAAATTAATTTTATATCTCACACAAATCTCACGTGTAATGGATTTTAACATGCACTAGTCCTCATAGGTCACATAACATGTAGATGACAAGATTTGTAGGAGAACACCTCACAAAGCTCAAATATACATATGAAGTTATAGTTTCAAGTGAGCTCGTGCATGTGTGAATTGAGGCATATAAAAATAGAATCCATTATATCAACATAAAATCCAAATACTCCATGTAATCATGGTAAAGAACATTTTAAGGATTGACAACCTAAACCAAAAGTTCTAGCCACATGGAAGCGAAAAAGAAGGGATTAAAACACAAGTACATGCCACATAAAGTGTGTCAAACTAAAATACACACACACAAAAAAACTCTTTTTGAGTTTTTTGACATTTTTTAACCAAAAAAAATATTTACTCAAAAGACACACATAAATCATTTGTATTTTTCATTAATCTTAAATTACAAAAAAAAATTAAAAAAAATGATAAACAAAAATGTTTTTGTATTTTTCATTTAATGCAAACAAAAATGAAGAACTATAATAGAAAGGATAAACAACAATCATAATTATAGAATGTGATAAAGCATGAAGTATAGACTAGAACAATGATTAAGAAGCATACAATTAGCATGAAGTACAAAAGCTAACGTATGCAAACCACTAACACATTCAACCTTTAGATTTTACAAGGAAGGAAGCATGTGAAAGTAAATGAGAATAAAAAATCCTATTTTGTAAAGCTACCAAGTCATATCTCCTAACCTAAACTAATGATGAATGATGATCTCGGGGTGTAGGAATCTTAGCTACCTCGGTTTCCTTACATTGGGATTTTCTAGGACCTCGTTTAAGATCAAAACAAAATTTCTTGAGATGACCTTTTCGACCACAATGTGAGCACCTAAAGACTCGGAGAAAAGAATTACCTAAGGAATGATCTATAACATTGTTCCTATAGGATTCTCCTAAAACATTGGTTTTGGCTTTATGAATCGATTTATTACAAGTATCGAAGCCTAAGCCACACATATCATTTTTAATTTGGACCGTTCCTAATATTTTATCTAATTTCTCTGAACGACACTCCAAATCAAATTTGACTTTACTAGAGTCTTTTAATTTATTTTGTAAATCTAAAATGTGAGACTCTAATAAAACATTGCGCTCTTCAAACGTGAGAAGCTCCTTTTTCAAGGATTCCATTAAACCTTTAAGTCTATCTCTCCCGCCTTCTACATATTCAAGCTTCTCACGAAGAGCTCTCTCACGTATCCTAAAGTCTTCCACTAACGGACTTTCATCAATGACCTTAACACGCTCTATCAAACTAGCTTCTAACTTCAAATTTGGTCTTTTTAATTTAATAGATTCTTCAAATAATTCTTAAACCCAATTTGAAGTTCACTCACACCAGCCTCATTTTCACTTTCACTCTCTCTTTCTTCTCCATTCTCACTACCATAAAAAATAAGGGAATCATAAACTTTGACCTTGGAAGTTTCATGTGTTAAAATTTCACCAATAGAAGAGTGCTCACTATCACTCACATGACTAGCCATAAAAGCCACAAAGTTGGGCTTAATGGGGGAATCGAGTCCCTCTTCGTTATCACTATCACTAAGGGTAGAATTATATGAAATAGGTTGCTTACCCTCTCTCCTTTGTTTAGTGGGGCACTCAAAAGTCCTATGGCCATACCCATCGCAACCATAAAACCTATTTGACTCGTCCCTATTCAAATTTTCATTAAACGTTTTAGGGATCTTCTCGACTTTATCATGCTTAGAATTTTCAAATTTCTTAAAATCATTTTTAAATTTATCTTTGTTAAATTTAAGAAATTTTCGAAAATTCCTAGCAAACATATCCATATTTTCCGAGTCACTCTCACTTTCAGTTTCTACTACTTATTTTTCCTCCTTTCGGGCTTTCAAAGCAACACCCTTATCTATTTTCTTTTTAGTTTTCGTGGGAAACATGTCTAGTTCATAGGTTTGTAAATCACCTACGAGCTCTTCTAATTTCGTTGATGCTAAAGTGGGTAAAGAATTTAACACGGTCACCTTAGGAATAAATCTATCGGGTAGGAACCTTAAAATTTTCTTTACTAGTCTGTTGTCGGGTATTTTTTCTCCCAAATTAAAATATGAATTAACTATATCAGAAAGTCTAGCATAAAATTCATCAAAAGGTTATTTTTCATTCGTTTTGATGGTTTCAAATTGAGTGGTGAGGTTTTGGAGTTTAGAAGCCTTAACGACACTAGTCCCTTCATGAGTGAGTTTTAAAATATCCCAAGATTCTTTATGAGTTCCACACGGCATAATGCGTCGGAATTCATCCGGTGTGACCGCGCTAAACAAGGCATTTAAACCACGAGAATTAAAATTTGCAAGATTAAATCCATTCTCACTCCATCTATCGGTGGGTTTGGGAGCACGCTCATTGTCTAACAAATGTGTAGGCGGGGACCACCCGTTAACGACTGACAACCAAACCCTCTCATCTAGAGACCTAAGTGTCGAATGCATACGTTCTTTCAAATATGCGTAAATAGAACCATCGAAAATAGGAAATTTTAAAAATGGAGAAAACTCCATTTTAGTCAAAAATATTTAAAATGATCTTAAACGCAATAAATTAGTGATCCCTCTCTGATACCAATTTAAAAATGATAGGACCACCAATTTTTAGATTTTACAAAAAGTAATTTCCTTTTAGACGCAAAACAGAGATGGTTCAACACAACACACACAAACACCAAATTTTAGATTCTTTCGAATTAGAATGAGACAAACACAAAGTGACATTATTAAACAACAAATTAATTTTCACTTAAACAACTTAATTCAATCCAAGTCCTAGAAATTTTACTAATAATTAATTATTTCAATTTCGCAAATTAGGCCAAACCAAATTTTATCCAATAAAACTAATGACTTGAACTAAATTAATTAAATATTACCCAAATTAATTTTAGCACCAACTTAAGCATTAGTAGTGATTTAAACCAATTTTATCTTTTTACCTGGGCATACATATAATGTGAATTTTTCAAAAGATAAAATAAATAAATATCCACTACGCCGCGATGTACGAGGAAAAACCCACAACAGGAAAAAACCTCGGATGACCCTAGCCTCAAATCCACTAAGTACATTTTTACAAGTACAAGACAGTAAGACTTACAAACACTCGACTTGACTCCGTCCAAACCCCTATGCTTCTTATTGTACACACCTCTGCCTCGCGAATAACCACGGAGGTCCACCGCGGTCTCGAAATCCACCGATCGTTCTTTTAGGAACCCATCAACCACACACGGTGCCTTTCATCGTATGAGAATGCCGTGACAACAAACAAGTCTTCTTCTTTGTGGGATGTAGAAATAAATCCAAACTTCTCTTCTTCAAGGTGTAGAGATAAATCGGTGCCAAACACTCCAAGCAAAGTATATATATTATGTAACTTGGAAAAAGTAAACTATGGGTGTAAACAAAAGTGTTTTAGAATAATGTTCTTGAAAATACAAACACTTAAAACATGAACTTTTGAACTAAGAATTTATCTCTCTCAAAAAGGTGTCTAGAAAATGTCAAAAGTTAGCTTTTCAAACATGGTTCCCTCACCTATAACTTCTGTCAAGATTTAGTGGGTAAAAGTAACAGGGAACATGAGGAAAAACTGATTAAAACTGCAAAAAAATTTCCGGCCAGAAATCTCGTTCGAATGAGATTTTCATTCAAATGAAGTCTCGTTCGAATGACAGTTCTAACAAAGTTACAGTGGCCAAGTGGGAAGTTTTTTTCGCAAATTCGTTCGAACAACATTCTCGTTCGAACGACAATATCGAACGAAGTTCCAAAATGCTTAAAATTCAATTTTTAGCCCAGAAACTTTATTCTAATGTTTTAAAGAAACCTTCTGAAAATAAACATCAGTTTAAAATAAAAATTACACCCAATAAATATTGTTCTGAACTCCTATATATATTTAAAATGCATTCATACCGTAGGAGCATTGGAACCGATGCTGTTGACGTAGAAATGAGGTACAACAAACTCAGCATTTGATGAAGCTTTATAATCTTAGCCGGTATATCTTCAACTAACACGTCATAGGCTTGAATGGATACACTTGAAAACTATCCTATGACTTAAATTTTTTTTGTACGGAATTGAGCCAACACTACATTAAGACTCAATCGGAGACTTGTGTCCTTACATACACTATCAAGAAGAGAAGTTTGAGTTCATTCCCTACCCATAAAGTAGAAGATTTCTTTTGTTTCAGCTTTCTCACATGGTGAATGGCACTATGTGTGGTGGACGGTGGATTGTGCCACTATTAGTGGACTCCAAGACTGCGATGAACGTCGTGGTTATCAACTAGACATAGGTATTTGCAAGAAGAAGCTTCGGGTCTTGAAGGGAGCCAATTCAAGTGTATTAAGTCTTTTTGTCTTGTAATAGTAAAATCGTATCTAGTGGATTTGTTAGGCCAGGGTCGTCCGAGGTTTTTCTCGTTGTGGGCTTTCCTCATACATCGCCGTGTATTGAGATTTTTTCTTTTATCTCGCTTAACTCACCTAGAACGCATGCTTCGTTAAAAAGATAAATTTCTTTTTAATTTGCAATCTTTCTTTAATTTGGTGCTAAAATATGTTTGGGAAAATTTATGTTAATTTAATTAAAGTCGGCACAATTTAATTTGAAAAAAAGTTGTTTGACCTATATCGAAAATGAATTAGTTATTGTTAGGAAATTTTTAGTACTTGGGTTGAATTAATTATGTTTAAGTGAAAATTAATGCTTGAGTAGTTTTTTATTTTACTTCTAGTTTAGTTCAATTTTAATTTAGAAGAAATTAAAGTTTGAAGCTTATGTTTATTATAATTTGAAAAGAAATGTTGCATTTGGAATTGACTTGAACCATCACATTAAATGTAAGTAATTAAAATTTGGGGAACTTGTGTCTCATCAGAGTGGTATCAAAGCTAGAAGCGCTAAGTTATTACATTTAGGTCATTTTTGGTGTCTAGCTTTGAAAATGAAATTTTCCCCGTTTTTGAAATTTTTCAATTTTTGATGGTTCTAATTACGCCTACAGGAAAGCGCGTATGAAATCGACACTATAGTTCATAGATGAGAGGGTTCGGATGCCCGTCGTTAATGGGTGGTCCCCACCTACATGTTTAGTATAAAAGGAGCATGTTCTCGAACCTCTAGAGAGATCGACTGAAAATGAACTAAATAGGGAAATTTTAATTCCTGAGGCTTGAATGTTCTATATAGTGAGATCACACTGGATGAATTCCGACGTATCATGACGTGTGAAAATGCTAAAGAATCTTGGGATATTTTGCAACTCACCCATGAGGAAACTAGTGTCGTAAAAGATTCAAAGGTCCAAAACCTCACTACTCAATTCGAGACCATAAAAATTCTTGAAAATCGAGCTTTTGATCAATTTTATGCTAGACCTTCCAATATTGTAAATTCATCTTTTAATTTGGGAGAAAAAATACCCGACGACCGAGTAGTAAAGAAAATTTTAAGTTCCCTACCTGATAGATTTATTCCTAAGGTGACCGTGTTAAATTCTTTACCCACTTTAGCCTCTACGAAACTAGAAGAGCTCATAGGTGATTTACAAACCTATGAACTTGACATGTTTTTCTCTAAGACCGAAAACAAGAAAGATAAGGGCATTGCTTTGGAAGCGCGAAAAGAGAAAAAATAAGTTTTGGATGATGAGAGTGATTTTGACTTGGAAGATATGGCTATATTTGCTAAAAGGTAAAATGAAGATCTAAATAGGGACGAGTCAAATCGTTGTTTTGGTTGTAAAGGTTATAACCATAGGGCTTTTGAATCTCCCACTAAACTAAGGAAAGAGGGCAAGCAACATATTTTATACAATGCTACCCTTAGTGATAGTGATAAGGAAGAGGGACCCAAATTCCCCATTGAGTGAAACTTTACCGTGTTCATGGCAAGTCATGTAAGTGATAGTGAGAACTCATCCAATGATGACATTATAATATATGACGCTTCCGAGGACAAAGTTTTTGAATCTTATATTTTTGATGATTTGGAGAGTAGAGAAGAGAGAGAGGGTGAGAGTGAAGAAGAGGTTGGTGAGAGTGAACTTTAAATTACCTTTAAAGAGTTATATGAAGAATCAATTAATTTAAAAAGGTCTAATTTGAAGTTAGAAGATAGTTTGAGTGAGCGTGCCAAGGTCAATGATAAGAATTCTTTAGTGGAAGACCTTAGGAAATGTGAGAGATCTCTTTGCGAGAATCTTGAATATGTTGAAGGTGATAGAGATAGACTTAGAGCTTAGATGGAAACAATGAAGAAATAGCTTCTCATGTTTGAAGAGATTCGGTGTTTTCTTGAGTCACACATTTTAGAGTTGGAAGAAAGTTAAGAGACTCAAGTCGTGTCAAATTTGATTTGGTGTGTAGGTTCGAAAAACTAGGTAAAATCTTAGGCACGGTCCAAATAAAAAAAGACACTTGTGGTATAGGATTCGATTCTTATAATGCTTTCGCTAATAAAGGTAAAACAACTATTTTGAGAGAATCACCCAGGAACATTTCTAAAGGTCAATCCTTAGGTACTACTTTTCTCCGAGTCTTTACTTCCTCACATTGTGGTCGAAAATGTCATGTTAGGAATTTTTTTTGGATCTTAAAAAGGATCCTAGGAAATCCAAGGGTAGAGTCACCAAGGTTCTGAAATCCCTAGAGAATCATATTTCACTAGTTTGGGTTAGGAAATCCGATTTGGCGGCTTTACAAGATAGAATTTTTTATTCTCATTTGCAATCACGTGAAACCTCCCATGCTAGATCAAAAGGTAAAGTGTGTTAGTTTTGTTTAAATGCTCTAGTGTTTTTGTGCTTCATGATAAGTCTATGATAGTTGTATGTATGTTTGTCATTTTCTAGTCCTTCATCCATGATTCATCACATGCTAGAATTATGATTTATGTATATCTTTTGTATTTATTTTTATTAGTTTATGTCTTAACAAATGGCATCTTATTGATAAAAATACAAAAAGATTTGCTTTACTTTTCTTTTGAGTTGAATTTTTTTTTGGGTGGAAAATTTTGTAAAACTCAAAAAGATTTTTTTTGTGTGTAGGTTTGGTTTGACACACTCTATGTGGCATATACTTATGTTTGAATCCTTTCCCTTTCCGCTTCCATGTGGCAAGAACTTTTGGTTAAGATTGTCAATCCTTAACATGTTCTTTGTCATGCTTGCATGGATTAGTTGTGTAGGTCCCCAAAATATAACTTTTGCTTCTGAGGAATTAAGTCAAGGATGGTTGCAAAACAAATTTCTCTTTTTGAAAACTCTTTTTCAATTTTATCAAACCAAGTTATGAAACAAATTAACTTAACCAGATTTTATCTTGATTAATCATAAACAAGCATCTAGTGATTAAAGAAAGTAAAGATACTCACAACGCTAGATGTACGAGGAGAAACCCAAAAGGGGAAAAACCTCGGATGACCCAAGCCAGACAATCAGTATGAACGAAGGTTTTACAAATACAAATTAGCCTTACTCAATGACTCGATCCCCACGGGTCATGACACTCCTTATGATCTTCTACCAGTCTTCAAAAGTGCCCACGCAGAAATTTCATCGTCCAAGATTCTCATCCACAACACTCGACTCCAAGAATGTCTAAATGTCCACCGATACAACTTGATACGTCTACGATGTCCATCGCTTATCCATAGCAAAACCAGCAATCATAAGTGTTCAATAATGAACAAAACTCAACTTGGTGTATCAAGGATTGCATAAACATTATGCTAATGAAATCTCGGATCTTTGCAAACTCTAAGGATGTGTTTAAGCCTTTAAACCTTAGAAAACATCTGCAAATAGGTTTCTGGATAGTAAAACTATTTTTCCTGGATGCACACACTTCGAGGAAACTGAACACCTCTATTTACAATAAATTTAAGGTGGTGCCAATATCTCGTTCGAACGAGATGCCTCGTCGATCAAATGATAGTGGATCTCGTTAGAACGACATCAAATTTCATTTGAACGACATCGCCAGATAGAGAGTTTAATTTAAATAGAGTTTTTATTAAAACCAACTCTTATCCAATTCTCATCCATCCGTATCTGACATAAACGAAGTGCAAACAATTAAACCTCTTTTAAAAACATTTTCCTTTAAAAAAATAACATCCTTATTTTATAAAATGAATTCCGATATACATTAACATTATGCATTCATACCCGTGTGATCTCAGAATGCACTTAAACCTTGAAGACGAGAAATTTTACCAATTAAACTTCGACATGATTGAATCTTTATAGCTTTTTCGCAACGTCTTCAATAAATCTTCAATACGTCATAGACTCATGGGATTAGACATAAAAGTCTATCCATGACTCAAACATGTTTTGTTCAGAGACTAAGTCAAAACTACATTAAGACTCAATTTGAAATTTTGTCCTTACGAATCTCCCCCTTTGACTATTCCGGGACTAAACCAATACTGAAATGCCTAAACCGGGTCGTCAAGCCATATGACGCCTACATCCCATCCCATAAAACCCAAAATGAAAAATACATCATCAGTATAGGATAAGATTCTTCAACATTGGACCGGCAGGCATGAAAGTGTCTAGAATGTCTAAATGTCATGTAGACTTGTAATCTCGAATATCTTTAAGCATACCTACACACATGACACAAACAAATACCCAGTGAAGTATGGAGGAACAAATGATATAAATTAATATAAACCTTTAAATCCGAATCATTGGTTATGTGAGTAAACATAATACCAATATGTGAACACAAAACAACATAAAACTCACAAAACTCTCCCTCTACATCACTGACATCTCTCCCCCTTTATGTCTCGAATAAACAATCCAATAAAAAGATAAACAATTCTAGCATGTTGTACGAATTTGAGATCAATATGAATTAACGCATAGTATGCTAGATAAATATGAAACCACTAGCTAAAAATGATCAATCAATGTCAAATATGTAGCTAGCAAATAATGAATCACACAAAAATATATTAGTCTAAGCAAGTGTGATAAACTGATCAAATTTCAACCATAGGATTCTTTTTACAACCCCATTTAAATTTTTAATCCATCTGAACTCCCTCAAATATATATCATATTAACTTTTGAATGAACTAAGCTAATTTGGCCCATTTTTGGCATATGACTTATGATTTTTTCGGGCTCTTTTAAACGGTGACTTTCACGACGAGTCAATTTTATACTCTCGCAGCCCTTTCCCACACACTCATCATATTTTTAATTAAAATGCTCATGGGTAAACGGTTATTACATGCAAACTTCCTCCATATGTCTACTTACGCATAGATGACAAAATTGAGATAAGAACGTCTCACCAAACTCAAATATGCAAGAGTAGCAAAACATCCATATAAACCTATGCATGTGTGCAAAAATAGCATATATAAAAAGTCGAATTAAAACACATATCATCTTTGAAACAACCCCATAATACAATGGTTAAGATCAATCTAGGCATTGATAATAATGATCAAACGTCCTAGCCACATGGATAATGGAGGAAGGGGGGTCCAAGCACACCAGTATTCCACATCAAACATGTTAACTCTTGACTCAAAAAATAAAAATCGAAAATCTTTTTTGGCTTTTTCAACATATTTTGACTCAAATAAAACAAAATCTTTTTGTGTTTTTCAAAAACTTTTTTCAAAACCAAAAGTCTTTTTGTATTTTTTTTTTCAAATAAAATGCAATAAAAAATATAATACAAAATGATAAACATGGTAACACACTCAACCTTTAGATTTATCATGGGAATAATCAAGTGAATCCAAATGAGAACCATGAAGTTTTCCTAAAGCTACCAAATCCGACTTCCTAACCCGTGTAGGCGTATAATGACGCATGGGGGGGGGGGGGGATCGGGGTAACTTTATTCCTAAACTTTCTAAACTTTCGAGGAGCATTTCTAAGGCCATAGAAAAACTTTCTAAGGTGACCTTTCCTACCACAAATGTGCAGGTATAGCGATGGTATGCAAAGTAGCCTATATGTGGACCTTTTCTAACATTCATGTGTGGCTCTCTCATACGTGTGGGGGGAATGGGAACAACACAATCATCAAAATCAATACCTAATCTCTCATAATTTGGGCGGTGCCCAAAACCCTATCCAAGTTCTCACTTCTATCCTCCAAGTCCATCTTAACTCTAGACGAGTCTCTCAAACCTTCCTCCAACTCCTTAATCCTAGACTCGAGTAGATTCCTAGACTCCTCAAACTCTAGCACCTCCTTTTTCAAAGCCTCTACCCAACCTCTAAGGGTATCTCTCTATTTCTCGATGTACTCTAGCTTCTCCCTAAGATTCATCTCTCTTGCCCTAAGATCCTTAATTAATGCATCATTATCTTCTACGACACATTCTTTCAACTTAGGTTGCAATTTTGAGTTGGCTTTTTTCACCTTCACCATCTCCTCAAACAACTCTCGAAATGCAACTTGCAACTCTCCTACGTCGATCTCCTCATCCTCTCTCTCATCACCCTCACCCTCTTGGGAAGCACTCTTAACAGCCTCAAAAGTGTCATGCACATGAGTATTCTCGTGGGAATATATATCGTCGTCTCTCACATGACATGCCATAAACGCAACAAAGTTATCCTCAATGGGGGACTCCGCTCCCTCTTTCGGTTCACTATCACTTAAGGTGGCATTATATGAAGTTGTTTGATTTACCTTTTTATTAAGTCTAATGGGGAACTGCTTAACTTTGTGAGCATACCCCTCACACCCGAAACACCTATCAGACTCATCCCTTATAGCTTTCTCACTTTTATCCCCAGGGGTGGAGTCTCCCTTGTTCTTGAATTTCACAACCATTTTGGCATCTTTCGATTGCTTATGAATTTGAATAAACTTTTTGAACTTTCTTTCCAACAAGACGACATCCTCAAAGTGGGAATCAGAGTCATCATTCAAAACACTAGTTTCCTCCTTCAGGGATTTCAAAGCAATGCCCTTTTCATTATTGTAACAACTCATCGTTTTGGAGACCATTAAATTCCATAATTGGATATAAATGGGCAATTTGGAGAATTTCTCAAAATAGTGATTTTTTGGATTTTCGAGGATTTGATGAATTCTGATGGGTGTTGTAATTTCTTTTGGGACTAAATAGGTCGAAGTATTTTAATTATATGTCGCAGTCGAGTAAAGCGACAAACGAGGTAAGATTTTAATTGGAAAACCCGCATTTAAATTATAAGGGTTAGAATAGTGATTTGTAGTAAAGTACATAGGATGGGAATTTCGACTGCGCCATGAGTCTTGGAATGTCCGAGATAGTCGAAAAAGAGTGTCCGGTTGTCGAAATTGAGTTTCGGGGAATTTTGGAGTTAAATAGGCTCGTAATTCAGTAAACGAGTCGTTTTTGGGTTTTAATGGGTTAAACCATTTTCTTTCTATATAAAGAGAGGGAGAGGGAGAAAAGAGAGGAAAGAAAGAAAGAAAAGATAGAGAAGAGAGAGAGGAGGAAGAAAGGAGGAGAAAAAGGAAGATTTGGGCCAAACTCCGCCGGATTCGACTCGAGGTCATCGGATTATATCCACGAGGCAAGTGTTTACTTGATTTATTTACTTTTGAGCATAAATCTCATATCGTAGTTTGGTATAAACAAACCCTAAATGTTTTGGGTCGGGTTTTTGTGGGTAAAACGGATTTTTGGGAGTTAAACAATTAAACCCCAATAATGTTTCGATTTGTGGAACTTAGGTTTTAACCTAAAATTAATTGGTTATTTAGGGTTCTAGGATGTTTATAACCCTTAATATATGTGTATCTATAGTTGGTCGAGGTTGTAGGACATTGGGTGAGGCGATAAAAAGCTTGGAGGGGTATTAATGGAGGTTTGGGATCGTTGGAGATGATGATGAATAGTGAGCAGCGGGATTTCTGAATCGATTCGGCTCTTGGTCAAAAAATTAAATTTGTATATCTCTTCGACGCGGCCGCGTGGGCGCCGACCGCATATTTTTCTAATTTTTTTTGGATTTATAGTGATTTTTCTACGAAAAGCTGTCCGAGATCGAAATCGTTTGTCAGAAAATATTAGGGGTTCTCAAACGGATTGTTAGGACCTCTAAAGAATTTTAGGAGATATTAGAACCTTGGGTTTGTAGGAATAAATCCGAGTTATAATATAAATGGAGGTTGGATTGATATTTGGGGTATTTTGGAGATTGACAAAAATTGCCCAAATAGTCACCCTCGAACAGGCCGAATCGATTCGGATCTTGGCAGAAGCGATTCACCTAAGGGGATCGGGGTTTCGGTAGTGGGCTGAATCGATTTGGATTTAGACCAAATCGATTCGCCATTTAGGGACCCGTTTGTAGAACCATTTCCGAATCGATTCGCAAAAGGGGCGAATCGATTCGCCTTGGGCAGAATTGCCAATTTTCTCCTCTTGTGGTTATGGGGAGTTAAATTATATTTTGATATTTGTATGAGGGACCCTAGTTATCGTATGGGTGATTCCTAAATGAGGGTTTTGAGGATAAATAAATCCTTAGATGGGATTAAGGTATGTATTGTTAATTAAAGTAAGAAAATACTTTGGGTTTAGTATCATGCTTATATGGATGCATGATTATGATTCTTCGAGAGAGTCTTTGGGATTATTGGTCATCGCTACATGTAATTGGAAATTATAGCCATTTATATACATTCGAGGACGAATATGTGGTATATATATACTATGTGATCAAAGTATATATATGATTGGAGATAAATGACTTTTTGAAAATGTAAATATGAATGTTTTCAAAATAGAAAAAGATAAATGATAAAAATGAGGATACACACCTCTCTAAATCTCTATCATAAGGGAAGTTGCGTGCGTATGGTGAAGGCCCCTGACAAATTAACGCAGGGTGGATACAGTCCTATAGGCCATATGAGCGTTTGTTGTATTTTTCTGCGCTGATTAGGAGATTTCGGGTGTGGTCTTCACTATCCCGTAGGCATATGGACGCTTACCGATGTCTTTCGATGTAGGATCCCAGGTTGTCTTGATGATAGGCCTTGGAAGATGATAGCCATTTAGGGGCGAGCACTGTGGGGAAACCCGGACGGGAGGTCTTAGAACGCGTTATATATTAAAGCAATTCATGATAATGGATTGGCTTTAATTACATTTCCTGGATATAGGAAGGAAACGGGATAAATTTTTGGCTTCGGTAACACTCTTGGATGGAAGAAGCGATGTGGAAGCATATGATATGATCAAAGCATTTTTTATGATAATGAAAATGTCTTTGAATACATTTCCTGAGTATAAAAAGGTAAATGGGTTGATATAAAACGGAAAAGCGTTTATATGATAATACAACTGGCTTTTGAAAAGATATATGATTTGTTAAAGCAATTCATGATAATGAATTGGCTTTTAAATACATTTCCTGAATATGAGAAGGGAAATGGAAAGTTTTTAGAAAAATGAAAGTATTGATAAATACTTTGTATATGGATTCTCATTCCGGGAGATAGATCCGGATGTATATTGTAATATGAATATGTATATATGGATGAATCGAGTACCGAGGGTCTAATCGATCCCGACGATCGACCTTGTCGCGTAGTAGTGTATGGGGGGATTCCTTGTTTGGATTTCTCTTTGCGAGACACCCCACGCACGAATATGGCAATGTGTTGAGCCTGGGGAGAAGTTTAATCCTTAGTGCTCTTATTATAAGATTTATTATATGGTGTGTATATATATATATATATATATATATATATATATATATATCATTCTGTACTGAGGGACTAGCGGATCTCAACGATCGACCGTGCCGCGTAGTGGTGTATCGGTGGGGTTCCTTGTTTGGATTTCACTTTGCGAGACACCCCACGAACGAACATGTCATAGCGTTGAGACTGGAGTGAAGTTTAACCCTTAGTACATTGCTTGGACTATCTAGGGTTGATAGTGGGTTGGGTGACAGACTAGTTTAGCAGGGTAGCTTGACTAGGATGTTTAGAGGGATGCGCTAGGAGTGCACTGTTAGTCGAGAGGTGAGGGGTATCTTATGGGAGTGTGATACCAAACTTAAATATGAGATAAAACCTTTTTCTAAAAAAAAGGCATTTATGTACTTGCTAAATATTTTCAAAATCCGGGCTCTGACCCGTTTATATATATATATATATATATATATATATATATATATATATATATATATATATATATATATATATATATATATATATATATATATATATATATATATATATATTATATAGGTGTCCAGACACAGGGACGCCTGGATGATACATCTTTCGAGCCAGAGGTCTGCTGCAGTAGTTGTGGATGCGTGCAGGATTTTCAGTAGACGCTTACATTCTTGTACTCTAGATAGGAGGTATTGTATACACATTCGGGACAATGGTCCAATTGCATTTATTTATTCTTTTAGCACAACATTCGATATGGTTGTATATTTTGACCGAGTGTTCGGTTATTTTATTTGATTTCAGTTTCATTTTTGTAAAACTGTGTGGATGTTTTATTTACAGTGGTTAAAAAGAGTAGTAAAGTTAAAATTTTGACACCGGCCTAATAGGTTATTAGTAATTAAATAGATTTTCGACAGTGATGCAAAGAATTATCCATATGAAACTCCTATTTTAATTTAATATTGGAGTGATCACCCGGTATCTTATTAGGCGGGGTGTCACAGATGGTATCAGAGCCAGGTTCTAGTGTCCTTACGAATCTATGAGGATGTACTACGCTTTCAGCGTTGCTCTCATTTGTTATAGAGCCTCAGAATTAGGATTGTTGTTTTCTCTTGTGAGATTTCGTTCTCCTGCCATGTTAGAAGATTATAGTGATCTTTTACGCTCTCGTTTAAAAATCGTATGCAGGGCTTGGATGGAGGCAGGAGGAGGGGCTTAGTTGGAGCTTTAAGGTTGAAGCTCGTAGTGGGGTTTCCTTTTAACGAAGAAGTTAAGAGGACTAGTAAGATGATAGTAAGGAGCAGCACAAAATTATTTTCATGGGTTTTACCTTAAGGAAGAGGTATAATTGGTGTGGTTAGATAAAGTAGCGGTATTAGTTAGCCCTAGACTCGTGTGTGTAATTTGAGTTATGGCGATCACGATAACATAATATCATGTATGTTCATGTGTTTTCCACGATAGAGGAATTTTATTTTCCTTCATTCACCATAAAGGCGGGTGTTGATATATTGTATATATATATATATATATATATATATATGGTTTGGGATACTCGTTTTATATGTCTATACGAGTACTGTGATATGATGAGTATAATACATTGTGGTGTATTTTCGGAGCGATAGCAGGCTAAAAATGACAAGTCTATCGTGTCTTTGGTTCCTGGAGGGAACGGGTTGTTGTTGCGGTGTCTCACCTAGAATAGGTTGAGTTCACCTTATTTATTGTGGGTATACGAAACTTCGATGAGCAGAGGTTTCATTATCATGATTTTGAGTATATGGCGACCTTATACATATGATTTAAGGCCTCAAGATTATTGAGAGCTGTAGGATTAAGCTCATTATTGTTTGTGCAAGGACTTAAAAATAGTGCGTGTGCAGGGTGGTATGACTCTTAGTTAGAAATAGGAGTTCAGACCACCTTTTTGTTGGATTAGGGGATAGGGATATCCTGGTTGCATGTTCAAATAACGGAACTCCATAATCGACGAAGTCAAGTGCCAATGTGTGGAGGGGTTCCTTATTTGGATTTCGCTTTGCGAGACACTCCACACATGACTCTTAACGGCGTCGAGAGTGGAAAGCTGTTATGGGATGCAAGGATGTTGGTTTTGTGGAAAAGTCTTATAGTGTGGATGAACCACTATATACTTCGAGCCACATGATGATGATATACTTATGGAAATATTGTGCTATGGAAAAACACTAAAGTGGTCCTCTCGCCACAAGTGGGTGGGTGAGGTTGGACTTAGAGAAATTGATTTGAGGACAATAGTCAGGCCTTACCGAAAAGGCAAATTTTGAAGAGATACATTTTGGGTAGGATGTACGTGACACTTTTACAGAAAGTGGGCACTTCGATTGGTTAGGTTTCCTTCCGTATGGGCGGAAGGATAAGATAGTAGAAATGCGTTCGTAGTTTAGCTTCGTAGGATTTAGGACGTCCCGCTGGTGTGCCTTAGGTCGCTATATCTCGATGACCGACAATGCGAAGGAGTAGTGTAACGGGAGGGTTCCTTATTTGGATTTCGCTTCGGCGAGACGTCCCACGCATGAAACCAAGCAATTGTCAGGGGTTGAGAGAGGCCTTGGGCACTAGGGATATACTTAGGATTATACTAGTTTGGAGTAGGTAGGGTAACACATAGACCTTAGTATTATTAGGATGTAAGTTTAGTAGAGTTAGTAGCGTCGAGGTTAGGAGAATTGAATTTCTCGGGTTAGGAGGACCCGTAAGTGAGTATTACACCAAGGAAAGGTCTATGTGAGAGAGTGTTACATGTCAGACGTTCACTAGGATGTGCAGATGTGCACAAGTTAGAAAGGAGTATGGGCACCTTAGTAAGTTAGTTTATATACCGCCTGTAATAGAAGGGGCGTAGTATATAAATTTGAAGTTTATGCCGTTAGGCACTAGTAATGATGAGTGCTATGTGACTTTATTAGAGTCACTCTACGGACGTGGTAGTCGTATGGTATATGGTTGGGAACCATTGGGTTAGAGTCATTCCCTTGAGGCATTAGGATTTGGAGTGATCCTAGTAATGACGGTGTAGGTTGTATCTGAATTTCGAGGATGAAATTTTGTTGTAAGGGGGGGAGTATGTAACAACCCGTCCTTTTGGATACCATTAAATTCCATAATCGGATATAAATGGGCAATTTGGAGAATTTCTCAAGATAGTGATTTTTGGGATTTTCGAGGATTTGATGAATTCTGATTGGTGTTGTAATTTCTTTTGGGACTAAATAGGTCGAAGTATTTTAATTATATGTCGCAATCGAGTAAAGCGACAAATGAGGTAAGATTTTAATTGGAAAACCCGCATTTAAATTATAAGGGTTAGAATAGTGATTTGCAGTCAAGTACCTCAGATGGGAATTTCGACTGCGCCATGAGTCTCAGAATGTCCGAGATAGTCGAAAAAGATTGTCCGGTTGTCGAAATTGAGTTTCAGGGAATTTTGGAGTTAAATAGGCTCGTAATTGAGTGAACGAGTCGTTTTTGGGTTTTAAGGGGTTAAACCATTTTCTTTATATATAAAGAGAGGGAGAGGGAGAAAAGAGAGGAAAGAAAGAAAGAAAAGAGAGAGAAGAGAGAGAGGAGGAAGAAAGGAGGAGAAAAAGGAAGATTTGGGCCAAACTCCGCCGGAATCAACTCGAGGTTGTCAGATTATATCCACAAGGCAAGTGTTTACTTGATTTATTTACTTTTGAGCATAAATCTCGTATCATAGTTTGGTATAAACAAACCCTAAATGTTTTGGGTCGGGTTTTCGTGGGTAAAACGGATTTTTGGGAGTTAAAATAATTAAACCCCAATAATGTTTCGATTTGTGGAACTTAGGCTTTAACCTAAAATTAATTGGTGATTTAGGGTTCTAGGATGTTTATAACCCTTAATATATGTGTATCTATAATTGGTCGAGGTTGTAGGACATTGGGTGAGGCGATAAAAAGCTTGGAGGGGTATTAATGGAGGTTTGGGATAATTGGAGATGATGATGAATAGTGAGCATCGGGCTTTATGAATCGATTCGGCCCTGATCCGAATCGATTCGGCTCTTGGTCAAAAAATGAAATTTGTAGATCTCTTGGACGCGGTCGCTTGGGCGCTGACCGCGTATTTTTTTGATTTTTTTTCAATTTATAGTGATTTTTATACGAAAAGCTGTCCGAGATCGAAATCGTTTGTCAGAAATTTTTGGAGATAAATATTAGGGGTTCTCAAAAGGATTGTTAGGACCTCTAACGAATTTGAGGCGATATTAGAACGTTGGGTTTGTAGGAATAAATCCGAGTTATAATTTAAATGGAGGTTGGATTGATATTTTGGGGTATTTTGGAGATTGACAAAAATCGCCCAAACAGTGCCCCTCGAACAGGCCGAATTGATTCGGGTCTTGGCCGAATCGATTCGCCTAAGGGGATTTGGGATTCTTCAGTGGGCCAAATCGATTCAGATTTAGACCGAATCGATTCGGATTTAGACCAAATCGATTCGCCATTTAGGGGCCTGTTTGCATAACCATTTTCGAATCGATTCGCAAAAAGGGCGAATCGATTCGCCTTGGGCAGAATTGCCAATTTTCTCCTCTTGTGGTTATGGGGAGTTACATTATATTTTGATATTTGTATGAGGGACCCTAGTTATGATATGGGGGATTCCTAAATGAGGCTTTCGAGGATAAATAAATCCTTAGATGGGATTAAGGTATTTATTGTTAATTAAAGTAAGAAAATACTTTGGGTTTAGTATCATGCATATATGGATGCATGTTTATGATTCTTTGAGAGAATCTTTGGGATTATTGATCATCGCTAGATGTAATTTTCAATTATAGCCATTTATATACATTCGAGGATGAATATGTGGTATATATATACTATGTGATCAAAGTATATATATGATTGGAGATAAATGACTTTTTCAAAATGTAAATATGAATGTTTTCAAAATAGAAAAAGATAAATGATTTTCACAAATCATAAAAATGAGGATACACACCTCTCTAAATATCTATCATATGGGAAATTGCGTGCGTATGGTGAAGCCTCCTGATAAATTAACGCGGGGTGGATATAGTCCTATAGGCCATACGAGCGTTTGTTGTATTTTTCTGCGCTGGTTAGGCGATTCTGGGTGTGGTCTTGACTATCCATCAGGCATATGGCCGCTTCCCGACATCTTGCGATGTAGGATCCCAGGTTGTCTTGATGATAGGCCCTGGAAGATGACAGCCATTTAGGGGCGCGCACAGTGGGGAAACCCGAACGGGCGGTCTTAGAACGCGTTATACATTAAAGCAATTCATGATAATGTATTGGCTTTAATTACATTTCCTGGATAAAGGAAGGGAAATGGGATAAAGGTTTGGCTTCGGTAACACTCCCGGATGGAAGAAGGGATATGGAAGCATATGATATGATCAAAGCATTTTTTATGAAAATGAAAATGTCTTTGAATACATTTTCTGAGTATAAAAAGGGAAATGGGATGATATAAAACGAAAAATCATTTTATGATAATAAAACTGCCTTTTGAAAAGATATATGATTTGTTAAAGCAATTCATGATAACGAATTGGCTTTTAAATACATTTCCTGGATATGAGAAGGGAAATGGAAAGTTTTGAGAAAAATGAAAGTATTGATAAATACTTTGCATATGGATTCTCATTCCGGAAGATAGATTCAGATGTATATTGTAATATGAATATGTATATATGGATGAATCGAGTACCGAGGGTCTAATGGATCCCGACGATAGACCATGCCGCGTAGTAGTGTATCGGGGGGGTTCCTTGTTTGGATTTCGCTTTGCGAGACACCCCACGCACGAATATGGCAATGTGTTGAGACTGGGGAGAAGTTTAATCCTTAGTGCTCTTATTATAAGATTTATTATATGGTGTGTGTGTGTATATATATATATATATATATATATATGTACTGAGGGACTAGAGGATCTCGACGATCGACCGTGCCGCGTAGTAGTGTATTGGGGGGGTTCCTTATTTGGATTTCTCTTTGGGAGACACCCCACGCACGAACATGGCATAGCGTTGAGACTGGAGTGAAGTTTAGCCCTTAGTACATTGCTTGGCTATCTAGGGTTGTTAGTGGGTTGGGTGACAGACTAGTTAGGAGGGTAGCTTGACTAGGATGTTTAGAGGGATGCGCTAGGAGTGCACTGTTAGTGGAGAGGTGAGGGGTATCTCCTGGGAGTGCGATACCAAACTTAAATATGAGATAAAACCTTTTTCTAAAAATAAGGCACTTATGCACTTGCTAAATATTTTCAAGACTCGGGCTCTGACCCGTTTATCTATTTTTCCTCTCTGGTTATATATATATATATATATATATATAGGTGTCCAGACACAAGGACGCCTGGATGATACATCTTTTGAGTCAGACGTCTGCTGCAGTAGCTGTGGATGCGTGCAGGATTTTCAGTAGACGCTTCCATTCTTGTACTCTAGATATGAGGTATTGTATACACATTCGGTCCAATGGTCCAATTGCGTTTATTTATTCTTTTAGCACAACATTCGATATGGTTGTATATTTTGACCGAGTGTTCTGTTATTTTATTTCATTTCAGTTTCATTTTTGCAAAACTGTGTGGATGTTTTATTTACAGTTGTTAAAAATAGTAGTAAAGTTAAAATTTTGACACCGGCCTAATAGGTTACTAGTAATTAAATGTATTTTTGACAGTGATGCTAAGAATGATCCATATGAGACTCCTGTTTTAATTTAATATTGGAGTGATCGCCCGGTATCTTATTAGGCGGGGTGTCACAATTATTTGGCACTTGCTTGGAGATAAACATATTAAGTTCATAGGTTTGTAAGTCACCTACGACCTCTTCTAGTTTCGAAAAGTTAAGCATACCAAAGGAATTCATAACAGTCACTTTAGCATCAAACCTACTTGGCAACGATTGCAAAATTTTCTTAATAACTTGGTTATCAGGAATCTTTTCACCTAGGTTGAATGCTAAATTAACAATAGTGGACAACCCAGTGTAAAACTCATCAAACGTCTCACTCTCTAACATCTTAATCGTCTCAAACTGTGTAGTGAGATTTTGCGACTTAGATGCCCTAACCGTGCTTGTACCCTCGTGACTGAGTGTAAGTGTATCCCAAGCTTCTTTAGAAGTTTCAAAAGTCATGATATGAATATACTCTTTAAGTGTGACATGTGAGGAAATAACGTGAAGACCTTTAGCGTTATATTGTTCAAGCCTATGTTCATTCTCAGTCCATGACTCAACGGGTTTCAAACTAGTGACCTCACCCTCTCGTGTGACAGGTGGTGACCAACCTTTTTTAACAACTAACCAGACACGCTCATCAATAGATTTTAAAGCACTTCTCATTCGCATTTTCCAATAAGCATAATTAGTGCCATTAAAAATAAGAGTGCAAAAATTATCATAACCACCAAGATTCATAGTTACAAGCAAAAAGGGATCAAACACAATAAAAAAATATTTCTATCTCTGATACTAATTTGTAGGTCCCCAAAATATAACTTTTTCTTTTGCGGAAATGATTGCAAAACAACTTTTTTCTTTTTGAGAACTCTTTTTCAATTTTATCAAACCAAGTTGTGAAACAAATTAACTTAACTAGATTTTATCTTGACTAATCCTAAACATGCATCTAGTGAATAAATCAAGTAAAGTTAAGTAAATATACTAACACCGCCGAGTGTACGAGGAAAAACCCAAAATGGGAAAAAACTTGGACGGACCAAGCCAGACAATCACTATAAACAAAGATTTTACAAAGAAATATTAGTCGTACCGAATGACTCGATCCCCACGGGTCTTGACCCTCCTTCTGATATTCTACCGTTCTTCAAAAGTGCCAACGCAAAAATTCCATCTTCCACGATTCTTTTCCACAACACTCGACTCCACGAATGTCTCGGTGTCCACCGATACGACTTGGTACGTTTACGATGTTGAACGCGATGTCCATCACTTCACCATCGTAAAACCAACAATCACAGGGGTTCAATGATGAACAAAACTCAACTTGGTGTAGCAAGGATAACATAAACATTATGCTAATGAAATATCGGATCTTTGCAAAGTCTAAGGATGTGTTTAAGCCTTTACACCTTCGAAAACATGTGCAAATAGGTTTCTAGATCATAAAACTATTTTCCCAGAATGCACACACTTTGAGAAAACTGGACACCTCTATTTATAATAAATTTAAGGCAGTATCGGAAGCTCGTTCGAACGAGATGCCACATCGTTCGAACGACAGTGGATCTCGTTCGAATGACATCATATGTCGTTTAAACGACGTCGTCTGATAGAGTTTTTAATTTAAATATAGTTTTGATTAAAACCAACTCTTATGCAATTCTCATTCGTCCTCATCTGACATAAATGAAGTGTAAACAATTAAACCTCTTTTAAAAATATTTTCCTTTAAAAAAATAACATCCTTATTTTATAAAATGAATTCCGAGATACATTAACATTATGCATTAATACTTGTGTGATTTCGAAATGCACTTAAAGCTTGAAAAAGAGAAATTGCACCAATTAAACTTCGACATAATTGAATCTTTTTAGCTTTGTCGCAATGTCTTTAATAAATATTCAATATGTCATGGACTCGTGGGATCAGACAATAGAAAATCGATCTATGACTCAAACATGTTTTGTTCCGAGAATAACTCAAAACTACATTATGACTCAATTGGAAATTTTGTTCTTACAAGTTGAATTTTATGTTGCTTAATGGATTCTATTTTCATATGTCTCTATTCACACATGTACGAACTCATTTGAAATTTAAACGTCACATGTATATTTGAGTTATGTGAGATGTTCTCCTCTCAATTTAGTCATCTAGACTTTGCTATGACTATGGACGATTTGTGCATGAAATAACCGTTTCGCGGATGTAAAAAAAATTAGAAAAATATTTATCCAGTGTTGTAGTTGTTTATCAATGGAATCGGGTTGCGAAAGACAAAATTACTTTGCGTGAAAATCCACCATTGAATATTTAGCTTTAAAAAATACATATGGCATTATAAAAGAAAAATTAGCCAATGCATATTTAGTTCAGTTGATATGTTCAAAAGAAAAAGAAAAATAAAATTATGAGGATTTTGGTTGGATGTATCAACGGGTTTGCATAATGAATTTGTATCCTAGTTATGCTTATATTCATTTGTATAATCATCAAAATCGTAGGCTTGTGTGCATTGTGTATGTTTGTTCATTGAGTTAAGTGTTTATTGTCATATGAGGCTATATCTAAATGTGATAAAGCTATTCAATCAAATGAGAACTCCATGAACATGTTTTAAGTGATTGGGTCAAATTTTAATTGTTACTAGTTCACACCCTTATACTTCCGTTTACCACATGTATTTGGAAACAGTTCTGCCATACAAGTGTGAAAGTTTTATTGTATTGTGTGCTATGTGTGGTGCTTATGTCTATGAATACGTGCATGTGCGTTAGTGATATTCACTGTGTGTGTGTGTGTGTGTGTGTGTGTGCATGTGTATATATATATATATATATATATGGTATTTTTTTTCTTTTGAGTCTTTGTCTTGCTTGCTAGTACATATATGCTTTGAAGACATAATTAGTTGCTATTTTGTTGCGAATTTTGGTTGATATCCCATGCTTATGTTAATGCATTCTAATTGGTGTCATTTTTTTTTCGCATCATAATTGGTATCCTTTGTTATTATGTGGATTAGTTGGATTTTATTGTTGCCATATGCTTAATTATTCTTATTACCTTATTCACCATTGCATGTTTATCGAGTTTTTCCCTTATTCACATCCCTTGTCTAGTTTAGGGGGAGTATTTCCTTTAGTTTGGGAGAAATAAGTTAACTTTAATTCTTTATCCTTTGTCTATTCCTGAACAAATAGGGAGATAAATGGTATCTAAACCATCAGTTTGGAATGTCTAACTTAGGTGGAGTCGCGGTCTTTCTAGATTATTGTTAGATAAAAGGGGAGAATTAATTAAGGGGGAGAATTTAATTTTATGCACTTTATATTTTTCATATTACGTATGTGTTTCATGGTTTGATTAAGTGTGCAATAATTATCTTTATAGAGACAAACTTGGTAAAGCGGAAAATCACATCTTTAGGTTGAGTCATTACGTCTACTTTTTTTTTGGGTGGGATGTGGTGTCTAGACGAGCTTGATAGCCCTTTAGGATTTTTAGTTAGGTTTTGTCCCAGAATAGCCAAAGGGGGAGATTTGTTAGGACACAAATTTCCAATTGATTCCATATGTAGTATTGGCTAAATTCCGGACAAAAACATTTGAGTCATAGGATAGAATTTTTTCCCTATCAAGCCTATGACGTCTTTCGAAGAAGTTGAAGACGCAGCAGCCCAGATTTATTTTTTCGTCCTTGCCGAGTTTAGTGTCATGTTTCTATGTCAACAACAATTGGATTCCAAGGCTCCAAAGGTATGAATAATTCCCTTAGTAATGTTATGATTTAAATTTCAAGGAATGCGAATATTTGGTTCTACAAATTTGATGCACACACATCGACCTAATAGTTGATTTTAAATGAGGCAATTGGTACTTCTTTCAAATAGTAAAGATTTGTTCTTAATAGTTGATTATATTATTAATGTGTGTAATAAGTTATGTTTTTAATGATTTTTTAGGTTATGCATTCTATCATAAAGGATGACCCTTGCAAGGATGGGACTTCTCACGAGTTTGATAAAGGTCACGGGATTAAATAACTTGGTCCTTATTCGACTATTTTCTTATGTAATTTTCTACTGTTCTTGGAATTTAATTTGGGGCAAGTGTTTTTTTTAACCGATTAACAACATGTAGTTCGTGCTCGTGAAATGCTTTATCGAAAGCTATGAATAGACAATCAATGCTTTATCGAAAGTTATTTTGTTAACCATGTAGTTCCTGTTTGATCAAGTTTAAACCAATTTGCTTCAAAATTAAGAATACCACCATATATACATGTAGTTCGTGCCCGTGAAATGCTTTATCTACATGTATATATGGTGGTATTCTTCATGAGAGTTGTTGGTTTAAACATTATCAAACAGGAGGTACATGCGTGTTGTTCGGTTCAAATCGATTAATTTTCCTCTCTTATTAAATGACATGTTTAAAGGTTCAAATATATTTATAATAAACTTTGGAGAGCAACTCTTGAGAGTCATAATGTAGAACTTTAGAGGCCTAAAAATGCAAATACAGTTGAACCATTCTTTAGTCATCATGTCTTATCATGTAATTAAAATTTAAAATCATGAAAGAGACGATAAAGTAATCATCATATTGGTTAAAGAAAGGAAAATATATTACTTCAAACATATGTTTGTTTGTACGTATGGTACGATACTTGCATTGTGTAGGTAGGACTCTATATTAATTGAATCATATTGTTGTTTAATCTAATTTTAGATTCCAACGTGTAATTTTGATATGTTGTCGCAAGCCAGCAAGTAATTTTGTTTCTAAGGATTATGGTAATGTTGGATGATGTCACTAAGCGAATTAGAGCAAAGGCATATATATGTTTATACCCCTGGTTCTATTTTTCTATTTTTGTTGATATGCAGTTATGTTTGCATTAGTTGGTATTTTGTCCCGGTAACAATGGCCGTGAGCAAGGTATTGCTATCCCCCATCGAGCAGTAATGCATTAGCGAAACCATTTTCGGCATCGTTATTTTGTGACAAAGGTTTCTTACCTTCATGGTGGTAGCTGTAGCTATCAGTGTTTCCTTATAGCTCTGTGGTTGTAATAGATTGATGGATTTTGATTTTTTCTTCACATGATTTCTTCTAAATATTTTAAGTGCATTATAATATGCGATTCGATAGTCGTCCTTCATTTTATATGCATAGGTAAAGGTCAATAATAAATTGAGTGCTTAGAAGAAGGGGCTTGGAACAAATTTTTTTCTCTATAGTCGAAGGAGAAGGGTCTTAATCATTAGCTTCAGAAGTGGAGGCTTCAATAACTTAGCAGGATTACTGCTCTCACCCTTAGAATTACTGCTCTCACTACAAGAATTATCCTTATCAGGATTGGGATCTTAAGGAAAGAGATCAGAGAAATCGACTTAAGGGTAAAACAGTTGGAATTTATCCCTACAATCCTCAATACATTAAGATAGTTATTCCTGCATCGATTTGTCCCCTTATTACATTGTCCAGCTTCCTAGATGCTCAGTATGCTTCACTTGAAACCTAGAAATATATTCTTGAAATTTTAAGCCTTCAACCATCATAAGGTCCTTCGATAAAGAATCAAATGTTATGCTCTTAATATTTGATATTCTTTATGAGAATGTATTGGTTATTGCTTCACATCAATCTTTGAACAATCTTTGAAGATAAGATCTTTCTCTCCACCCACATCTCTGCCCCACTGTCAATCCAAGTATACTAACGCCTTTTATAGAATAATCATAAACGGACAAATTGATACAAAACATTTTTTTTTTTGTGAAAATATTCCTAATATATCGATTGACTTTGCAGTACGTTATAATATATTGATTGGTTCATATTGTATTCAATTAGTTTTTAAAAGTCTTATGATTTTTTTTATGTAAACAATTTGTTGGAGCTTTAGGGAAAGTGTATTTTTAGTGAGTTGTGTTGTACTAATTACAGTGATTGATTTGGAATTTTTAGGAATGGATATATGGATGCTTTATATGCTAATTTGATATGTTGGATACTATGTTAATTAGATATGATCTCTTACTGTGCTGATTATATGCTTGGTTTATTGTTTCTCTCATCCAATGTTCTTTAATAGGTGGTGATGTGTTTGAAGAAATGCCAGGCATAGAGAATTATCATCTTTGATAAAAGTCTAAACTATGTTTTATGATCTATGTCAGTTATATCTTGGTTTGAACTTGAGAAAGAATTTAAATTTATTTAGGTAAACGCAGCTATAGGTAAACGTAGCAGCAGCACATGTAGGATATTAGGTAAACGCAACTATTAGTAAACATCCTGTTCACAGTTACTTTTGTATGATATGATGATAACACTTCTTCTTAAACATTAACTTATGTATGATATCCTAATCACATTTACTTTTTTATGATATGTTGATAACACTTCAACTTCAACACTGACTTCTTTAGGCTCCTCTATCTCACCACCATTTGTGTAACCACTCATAACGACCCTATAAATGTACACATCAGGTTGTTGATAATTGAATATATTTCAACACGAAGATTCTTCAAAATATAGTTACTTTTATTTTCATATAAAAGATTACACATATATGGGAACAATGGTAGTCATTCATTTGAAAATAATGCATCCGTTTTTGTTTTGTTATATTGACTTGGATTGATTTTGTTCCGCTTCAAGGTACTTTATGAGGAAGCTTCGCCCATTTTCCACATTCTTGCAAATGTGAGGTATAAATGTCTGATATCACCTTAATTATGTATTAAATTTATGCAAATATTTTTCTATAATTGTCAATGACTACTAATGTTACTTGAGATTTCGCTTTCATTGTACTTTTGTCTTATCAGTGTTATTAATTTTTCTAAATGAAATTGGCATTATAGAGTAGGCATGCCTAGATGTCTTTAATTATTTAGTGAGACTGGGTCATTTACCGTATTGGATCAAACTTTCTTTGTTTTTTTCTAATTTGTGAAATTTCTTTCAAATTTGCAGGTTTATTCTTTGTTGCACCTCTCGCATCTCTCCGTTTCACTCCATCGTAGACTACATACGGTATATTCAATCATCTATTATTTTTCAATTATATATGACTTTAGGTTGTTTGTTCTGTGTTTTTTATCCAACCTATATTTGGTCCTAATATTTATCATAATAAGGAGGGAAGAATGTTGAAAGTGGCATATTCCACTTTGTTGTTTAAAAAAACTGAATATATATCCACTGCATATATATGCATATGATACATATATATATGCAGTTGCATATGGATATATATGCAGTTGCATATATATGCATCATATATATGCATATGAATATATATCAATCTTGAATTTAACACTATCCTTGGAATGGTTGTGGACAATCCCCTTAGTAGCCATTCTGTGAGATTTTAAATCTTAAGTCCCATCAACAAGAGTTTTGCCTATACAAAACAAGGTTCAATCTCTTTTTTGTTATTTTTATTTGTTAGTTTGGTCTTGAAAGTGACATTTGGTTTGAAATTGGTAAACTATGACATAAATGGGGATGGGTCTGATCATTATTGTGCTGTTGCAAAAGGCATCATAAAAATCAACTCCCTGACTACCGTTGCTCAGTTTCTTTCACAGACTATATCAATCGCAACTTATTTCTAATTCATATATTTTGGCATTTTATGTTCATGTATATATAGGTGTCTGATCTTGAAAAATATTTGGATTTTGATGTTTTATAGGTTTAGTCAAATCCCTTGTTGTGGATGGGTTGTTGAAGGTTCATAAATGCGTTACTGAGGTGGACAATGATGCAGTAGCATCTCATGCGGTTTGCACAAGGCTGCACGTGGAAACAGCGTGATTAGGAAATAGGGTGCCACTATAAAGTCTATTGAAGAGTGTTTGGGTGTTTGGGTAGGCCCTACCCTCACTAATTAGTTTTGTTTTTGCATAACCGATTGTAGTTGACAGATATTCCTTCACATTGCATTCGGCTGTCAAATGTGTATGAACCATTTTTCTAGAATCGGTTCCGAGGCAGATGGGCAGGGGATTTAGCTACGGCAGCCGGCGTGGAGTTTGGCGATGGAGATGTGCACATTTACAAAAGCCACTAGGAAAGCCTCATAATGGTAACAACGACAATTTTATATTTCGTTCTCATATTTCAATTCACAAGTGCACATTTTTTAAAAATCATTGTGCTTGGTTTGGTTGTTACTTATGTTACACTCATTCCTTCCAGGACAATACCTTTTGGTTGCAATTTATTATGCAATATGCAACATATATATATGCAATGCGCATATATATGCGTACTGCATATATATGCAGATTTCATATATATGGCTGCATATATATGCATATGCATATATATGCACTGCCCCGCATCTACATATATATGCATGTTGCATATATATGCACTGTATATATATGCAGCAGTTGCAAATATATGTAGCATGTTGCATATATATGCACTTCATATATATGCAGCAGTTGCATATATATGCAGCATATGCATATATATATGCAGATGCAATTGCATATATATGCAACACTGCCCCACCCCCTGCCCCGTCCCCTCCCCCCTTCCCCACTCACACACGCACACACGCGCACATAAACACACACATAAACATGTCTTCTACTCAATGCTTATTGAGAGATTCTCCAAGTCTTCAGTTACACGAGTGCACATCTCGTTTTCCTTTTCTCTATCAGTAGAACACATGGTGGCAACTAAAGGTATTCTCTCATCATCTGGTATAGACTTGATATTGGGATTTTTAGTGACCAAGGAGACTTCTTTACATTTGGATTATTCGTATGTCTTTTTTGTTTATTTGCTTGGTAATGCTTATCAAACATTGGGTCCTCATATGAAGACTATGAAGTAATAACTCTTACTTAAACATTTAAACAGTTTCATTTAACTCTTTAACAATGCTTATCAAACACTTAAACAATTAAGTCTAGGTATGTTTCATTTCAAACACTAAAACAGTTTCATTTCACAGAATAAGCTTCAATTTATTTGATTTTGGAATGTAATCTCATTTAACTCTAGGTCTGTTTGTCTATGGAGGAATATGGTTGTTAATGAATTGCTTATAATTAGGATCTTCATGTATAGAAAATGTAAGAAATAAATGCAAAAAGAGTTTTGAGTCTTTTTTACCTGAATAGTTAACTTTGTTTACTATCATGCTCAAAGAAAGGGTAAGAATTATTTTTATGTTTAAAAAAATTCGATTTGGTGTTATATATTTTTATGTCTACGATCGGGAGATATCAATCCTACTCATAAATGTTCTAATGAGGTATCTAAAAAATGGGTTTTCATTTTGTATACCCTCGGTTCAAACTGATTCATTTTATTTCTGTACACTTTCTCCCTCTTTATGTGTGTGTGTGTTAAGTTAACTTAAGCCTCCTTTCATTGTTTTACATTGTTAGGAATTCAGAGGGTTTGTAGGAGGTTGTGAATTTGAGTTATTGATTATAAAAATCTTATGGTTTCATTATATTTCTCTTCACCATACTTTCTTCTATTCACCGCCATCCCCTACCGCTGGCCATCTCTTATCTTTATCCTATTCAATAGTTGTCAATAGTCTTAGATGATACATGCATTAATACATACATTATACAAATAATATTGCATTTGATATAAATTGAGTCACAATATCATTTTTCTTATAGATTCCGGTAACCAACAAACTTATATTAGAGAATTGGAGAAGTTTATATTGAAGTTCATATCGATAAGTTCTACTTTTTATGTAGGTTCTTAAATTTTTTCCAGTTATGCATATGTTTTTTATATGATGCGTACCGATAGTGGTGCATACATCTTATGTTGATGTTGCCTGTTTTAGGGTGTGGGTGTGTGCAAAGCTCTATACACTTGACGGTGATGCATGTGGTTGTCGACTTAACATAAATTGATGAAGCGGTTGTTGACTCAACATAAATTGATGTTGCATGATTCAAGTTACCTGGTCGACTCAACATAAATTGATGAAGTGGTTGAAATGAGGTCCAATATGGACCTCGAGTATTGTAGTATTGTTATTGTTGAGTATTTTTATTTTTTTAAACATGGTGGATAGTCATATAAATAAAGGAAACTCTGCCCAATTTTTTTAAAATTAAAACAGAAATATTGTACATTTATTTAGATGTACATTTTTTTGTAATTTTAATGTAAACGAATATTGTTTCCATGGATTTGGTTTGTTTATTGATTATAGTGCCAACCAAATATGAATATAGTAATATGTATTGCTAGTCAACCGAGTATGGGTCTTTTTATTTCACTTTGTTGTCGGGTAACGATTTTTTTTTTGCAATTACATACTTTTTGTTTTGCAATTAAACACGACATAACGTTAAATATTATTGTTTACCTATCTCAAACACGACCCAATGTTTTTTTTAACAAAAAATGAACTTTAAAAAAATAAACACGACATGAGGTTTTGTTGCCAATTCAGAACACTAACGTTTGGCAGGATAGTCCTATAAATAAAGAATATTGTGGCCAAATTTTTTCAAATTACACTTTGTTATGTCGAGGAACGAAATATTTGTGGTTTTGTAAGTACGCACTTTGAAAATTTTTGTGTTTCACTATTACATTCTTTGAAAAATTGTCATCGTTTCGCAATTACGTACTTTGGAAAAAAAATTCGTGCCTTCAAGCATGGGCATACGCTAGTATATATATATATATATAGGAGCTTGGTTATTATATTGGGTGTTTTTCATAAAATATTTTTTATGAACTTTTTTTTTCAAAAATCTCTTTAGAACTTTTTTCAAAAGTTTTTGCCCCTAAAATTAAAAAAACAATGTTTCTGAATTTTCGTTCGAATAGTCGTTCGAATGAGATTGTTGTTCGAACGAGAACACAAACGAGTGTTAGGTATATATATCTTAATTGTCGTTAAAAACTCGTTCAAACGATGTCATTCCAACGAACTCGTTCGAACGAGATATCAAACTAGATCTACCTCTTATTCTCTGAATTCTCATTAGAAGCCATTCGAACGATGTCGTTCGAATGACCTGGAAAGTCGTTCGAATGACTTGGGCGAGAAATGAATTTTTTTTTGGAAAATTTTCTTTTAACCACCCATGTTCCCCACTTGTCCCGCTAATTTTACCAGCGTTACATTATTGCGGGAACAAGCTTTTCCATGATAACTTTTGACGCACTTTATTCTACACTTTGAGAGAAAATATTTCCTCTATCAAAAGTTCTTGTTTTTGTGTTTTTTATTTTCATGGATTAAAATCTTGAAAAAAACAAATTACACCCATAGTTTGTTTACTTCCAAGTTCATACATATATATATTTTTCTTGGAGTGTTTGTTTGGCACCGGGTTTTCTCTACAGTAACAAAAAGAGAAAGTTTGGGCTCATTTGTTACCCATAAAGGAGATGATTTGTTTTGCTGCGACTTTATCACATGGTGAAAGGCACTATGTGCGGTTTATGGTGGGTTCTGCCTCCATTGGTGGACTCTTAGACTACTATGGACGTCAGTGTTATCAACTAGACAGAAGTATTTGCAAGAAGAAGCGTCGGGTCTTGAAGAGAGTCAAGTTGAGTGTAGTAAGTCTTTTTTTCTTGTAATTGTATAACCGTGTCTAGTCTATTGGTTAGGCCAGGGCTGTCCAAGGTTTTTCCTGTCGTAGGTTTTTCTCGTACATCGTCGTGTAGTGAGATTGTTTCATTTATCTTGTTTAACTCTCCTATAATGCATGCTTAGGTTAAAAAGAAAAAAATGGGTTTAATTTGCAATCTTACTTTAATTTGGTGCTAAAATATGTTTGAGTAATTTTAAGTTAATTTAATTCAAGTCGGACCAATTTAATTTGATAAAATTTGGTTTGGCCTATATCGAAGCTGAATTAATTACTGTTAAGCAAATTTTAGGACTTGCGTTGAATTAATTTTGTTTAATTGAAAATCAATGCTCGAGTAGTTTTTATTTCACTTCTAGTTTAGTTTAATTTTCATTCGAAGATATTCAAATTTGAAGCTTATGTATTTTATAATTTGAAAAGAAATGTTGCATTTGGAATTGACTTGAAAAATCACATTAATTATTAGTATTTAAAATTTGGGGACCTTGTGTCCTATCATGGATGGCTATTGTGGGGGAATGTGTATGGTGTAAAACTTAAGACGGGCCCGAATAAGTGTCGGACATACAGTAGGGTCTGCTAGCAATGAAGACACTGCAATAATAATTATGTGATAAATAAATTTGAATGAATAAACTTTAAGCGGGAGTCTCGTAACTGATATTAATGAAAAAAATTACTAATGAGGTGAATTGAATTAAATTAGATGGGTTGCTTTCAATAAAATGGGTAATCAAACTTAGACTTTGGGGTAGCATAGTTGCCTATTTTAGCATATGTCGTTTTTTTACTCGCATCGTTATTAATCATCTCATTTAAATTTAAAATATTGTATTATGATATTTATCATGCATAATGCTACTATCTGGGTTCATGGACCCTAATTGATGGGAGTAGTGTGTATTCATGCTTGAGGATCTGACCTTGTGCGTTGACTAAAATTTTTCAGGTATTAGTGCTGGAGTAGCTACATAGGAGTGTTTGGAGGTACATCTTGGAGGTCCAGCTAGAGTGGTTTATTTTAGATGCTTTAGTAGTTAGATTTATTTCCATTTTGTCACATTTTATTATAAGACTCCTATTATGGATATGATGGGCCAATCGGTTCCACGGTTGTTTATGTTTTTATTCAGATATTTCTACTTAAAAGGTTTTATTTAGTTTTTTATTTATTGGATATTGGATTAAATTGGAGATTAGCATGGTGATGGATTCTTATCACATTAATGGTTATTATTTATTGGGATTAATTTAATTATTATCTTGTGGAATAAATTTTATACTTATCATATCTGTTACATGCTAAGAGTGATATTTTATTTAGTGACTCCCGGCATAGGTTTGGTAATGGTCGATGCCAGAATTACGCGAGGTGTTACACACTCGAGATACATATAGATCTAGTGTTGTACGATCCCAAAATCAATGCCTAGTATGTCATTGTAAGACCATGTAAAGACATCAACAAACTCTTTTAGAAGATCCTTGAATTGTGGCCATTCTTTCTCTCTAAAAGTTGGTTATATTTTGATCTCACGAGGATTACAACTAGAACCAGTATTGATGACAATAGTTTACTCATCATTACTTTGAATGTGATTATGTTGTTTAATATTTTCCTTCATGGCAACTGTTAAGAATTGTTCATTCTTTAATTATCTGCATCAACAAGATAATAGATATCATGTTCATCTTATTGAAAAACTTTAACAACATGTTTAAAGGAGGTTTCATTTAGATCAAGGTTAGAAATATAATATTAGAGAACATGTTCGGTCTCAAGTTGGTAAGTGGCATAGGGTTGTTAGTTGGTATGGCCAAGCTAGAGAAGATGCTCCACCAATTACATAGATGCTTGACAATAGAAATTTTCTTCTTAGTAGGGTTTGATACCTTGGATTCGACCCGGATCATGCAAACATCTATCCCCATTTTCACAAGGTCGGAGGATTCTTCCTTGTTAATTCCTTTAGTGCTTTCTTTGTTGGAAGATTTTGAGTTGGAGGATTTTAAGGCTAATGGATTCACTTCATTTTCAACCCTTTAGTCCAAATGATTTCTTTATTGAGTGATAATTGATAGCATAAACATATGTCTTTATCTATATTATAAATGTCCCTAAAACACAATGTGTCTATTTGGACGTAAATACCCCTCTATATGTCAATAATTAGTTATCCCTTTACACATTGAAAAGACTATATCCTCTTTGCCTTTTTATTTAACTCTCCCAATTCCTTTTTCTCAATCCTTCACTCACAACTCACCACTAGTTATTCATTTTTTCCACCTTTCTCTCTCCAATACCATCTCCTTCTCCTTTCATTTTCCTCATAGAACTTCTAAACTATTCCATTAATAAATTGAACTCAGTTAAATCTCTTCCAAAGAAAAGCAATGCAAATCTTTTGTTTCATATTCTTGTTTAATTAAGTTATATATTTGGGTTTTGAGCAATCTATATTCTAAGACATAGTACAACATCAACTTATAGGAAAATCTAATAATTGTTCCTTAATGGCGAAGCAGTACAACATTGATTGCATTCTGAAGGGTTCGTACACGGTTAGCTCATCGACTAAAATTTTTGTAAAGATTTTCTAGGATGATATATATATATATATATGGATAGACACTCCAACATACTCCTCGCAACATACCATCGATACCAAATAAGATGATAATGGTTTGTTCTCTCTAATTCTCTCACTTCATTTCTCAACTTTATAATTGGGTTTGCTAGTTTTATTTTTATAGCTTTTACTTATTTTAAAACAAATTGTATCTCGCTGCTCACTTTTATTTTCATTTTTTTCATTTTTTTCATTCTAACTTCATTATTAAAGATTTGTATGATAAAATAATTAGTTAGTAAATTCACTTCCCCATGCATCTTATTGATTATTCATTTTACTGTGCGCAGCTAAATGTTTTATTTCTTGTGATTCTCTATTATTGATGACCAAATCCTCTTTTTCTTATAAGCTTGACATGGATTCATAGTTACCATAGAATATAAAGACACAATACCATACAAGAACTAAGAATGACGCACACCTGAATAATAAAAACTAAGAAACACAAAAAAAAACTGATAATTGAATAATTGGTCCTAAAATTGGGAGATACCTCACAATGAAATGGCTAAATAAATTTCTATCATTGAAAGGATCCTTGAAGAATTTCAAATCTATTGGTCACGCTAATTTCATATGCCAAAAATGAGTTTCTACAAACATATTCTCGTATAACTTAGATAAATAAGAGTATAGACTCAATACAATAAGATATACATGACACAAATTTGTATACATGTAGAAATAAAGTGATAGGGAAAGAACAATGAAAAAAGAAAATTCCCTCTTTGAATTTTCACTTCGACTTTGATAACATATATTATAGGGTAAAAAACGTAGTAAACTTTGAAGGTACGTACATGTAATTTTGTTTGAATAGTTTTTATGGTTATAGTGATTCTTTAAATCGGTGAATTAATACATAGTTATGAGAGGTAAATATTATTTGTTGCACTTTTGGCCAAAGTTCAATAAGGCAATAGGATTATAGGCCCGGTGTAGGGTGGGAAATATTTGTTTTGAGTCGTGTTAAGACATAAACATGTCACGACACGACCTTAAATTATTTTTTACATGATACAAAAACAACCCATTTAAAATATGTCATGCCATAACATGATTCATAATTGAGACATAATGCACGACTCATCCACATATATTGTGCCCCTGTTAAAAAATTTCAATAAGATATATTCTAAGCATATTTGGAAAAAAAATTATGTCATTGATATGGAAAATATAGTATCTTTTCGCATAATGTAAACAATGGCAAGTTCAGAAGTTTATAAGCCGCGGCCCTACTCAGCACAAGGTTTGCCCTACTCAGCACAAGGGGATGCACCCACAGCATACATTACGGGATGCTGCATCCCTTTACGTATTACAGGGTATGGCCCTATTCTGTTCACTAACAGGTCGCAGCCCCAAAGTAACAACAGTACATGATCCTCCTATAAATAGAGGTCCACACCTCGAGATAGGGGATCGAGGTTCAGATTCTGCAATACCTGGAAAATCCTTGAAAAAGTCTCTCTACACAACCTTAACATACATCTTGGGGCTACTCACCTACATCGTAGTCATATCTCTGGAACTCCCGAAATTGTTATAGTCATGTATTCTTCTCTCTCATTATCTTTTACGTCCATTGTGGCATTGTAAACTTATACAACAATGATATGAATATAATGAGAGGGAGGAACAAAAGTGGACTTAGGCTCTTTTATACCCGAACCACTCTATATTTTGTGTTCATGTCTCTTTACTTGTTTTATTTCTATTCTTTACTTGAATTGCTGATATGAGAACGACTTATGGGCAATTTATCGTATCATCAATTTGGCGCCGTCTGTGGGAACACGAGATGTTTGAATCTTTTTTCTCTATGTTTTGAGTTCGTAAACACCTTATTTTATTAATGGGGATCCTTTGGATCATCATCTCATGAGTAAATTTTGGCTATTAAGCTCTATCTTATATTTACAACCTTAAATGGGTATTTCATATATTCAGATCTATTCTTGGGTCTTCATTTTATGACCTTAGATCTATTTTACATACCCATGTGATATCATTTTATCTAGATAATGTTGAAAATAAATGATGAGGATGAGATTGAAGATGAAGATAAACATTCACATCAAACATATAAGAGACACAAGTTTTTAAAGCGGTTCGGCTATGAATAAAGCTTACGTCCACAGTTATTTTATTCCCAGGGGTTTACAATAGCACAATATGGTATAGAGAGAGAGAGAGAGGATGTGTATCTTGTGTATGCTGTTTCTTAATTTTCTCCCACCGTCCCCCCTTTTGGCTAAGGGAATACATGTATTTATAGTGATGGGAGATAAAGAGATTCATTGTATGTAGACATTTATGTCTACATTCAACGAATCTAATTGTTGAATTTCTTGGTATGCTATGTGTTGTCATCTATTAATACAGCATAAATGTACATTAAGGCTCATTAAATGCGCTGACATCTTTATTATGCACATTAAATGCATAGTTATCCTTTGATCTTCCTGGTTGGTATGCCGACCAACTCTCCTCGGGTGCCGACTAACACTCCTCGGGTGCCGACCAACTCTCCTCGGGTGTCGACTAACTCTCCTTGGGTACCGACCAACTCTCCTCGGGTGCTGACTAACACTCCTCAGGTGCCGACAAACTCTCCTCGAGTGTCGAATATTGCCACATAGGATGACATGTGTCCTTTTCTAATTGGTCCTCGTAGATGGATAATTTTTTCGTTAACAGAAGCCCCCAATGCTCCATGCTTGATGGTTTACTTGAAAGGATGGAGTATTTATTTTGCAGTGTTGCTCGGTGCTCGTGAAATTCTTGATATACCTTCATAAAGTGCATTATCTCCTAGACGACATATGATGCAGGCTGATAGATGGTTGCTAATCTTTCTTTTGAGGAACTCCGTGTGCTATGTATCACCCCTGGGAATTTGGATGCAGCCATGCCATAGTATGCATCTTGTAGCTTGTCATAATCTTCAAGTATGTTGATTGGTTTGCTAGCCGACCAACTACCTCCTATTCCGAGCAACTGAGTGCTAACTTCACGTGCTTGAATTTTCTGATTTATGCTCCTCTAAATACTTTGTCGAGTAACATACTATCTTTTGAACCCAACTCTTCAATTTGATTAGTACCAAGCTAGTGGTGAACTTTGAAACATTTTCATACAACTTCTTCTTCAATATTGGTTGAGACACTAGTAGCAAAGATCTCAGTGCTGTAGATTCTGAATTTGACTTCTGAACTTCAATAGCATGTGCATAATAACTCCTGAATATGCCTCCTGAACTTCTGAATGTACCTCCTGAACTTCTGAATATACCTCTGAAACTTCTGAATATACTTCCTGAACTTCTGAATATACCTCCTGAACTTATTAATACCTCCTGAGCTTCAATATACCTCCTGAACTTCAATATTCCTCTTGAACTTCAATAGCCTCCTAAACTTCAATATCAAAACTAATTCTCGAGCAAGAAAAACAACTTCTGAATGATAATTAGTTGGGGCTAAATCTGATGCTCGACTGCATGATGTTATGAGAATGTGCCACCGAATGAACAACTGGATTTTTAATAGAGCCCCCAAGTGTGGAATATGATCTTTGAATGCTTTCTCCGCCTTGAAGTATGTTATTTGATAAATTTTCTTATTTTGTATAGACAAAAAAATTTTCTTCACCTGCTATCTGTTGTTCGACCAACCGGAGTTGATGGAGATTGATTCCCGACCAACTTTGGCACTTTTTGGAAAATATTTTTCTTCCTATCCCACCTTAGTTGGCATTTTTAGGAATAGATTTACTTCCTAACCAACCTTAGTTGGCATTTTTAGGAATAGATTTACTTCCTAACCAACCTTAGTTGGCATTTTTAGGAATAGATTTACTTCGTAACCAACCTTAGTTGTCATTTTTAGGAATAGATTTACTTCCCAACCAACCTTAGTTGGCATTTTTGGGAATAGATTTTGATAATAAATGATGGAGACTTCCTCGGAGCTGACCAACGGATTGTTGGGAATAAGATAATATAAAGGTCGGAGACCTCCTCAACAAATTGTTGGGAATAAGATAATATAAATGCTGGAGACTTCCTCGGCGCTGACCAACAGATTGTTGGGAATAAGATATATTAAATGCTGGAGACCTCCTCGGCGCTGAATATATAGAGAGAGAAAAAAATTTCCGAGATCCATGCTGAGATAAATAGAAAATATGCATAGACATAAGGAATTATTTAAAATAATAATAAATTGTCTTGCTAATCTAGCGAGGCAAAATTGCATAATGCCGAATAAGAATAATATTTTCCAGAATATAAGAAAATGGCCAAGAACTTTGCTGGGCCTGAATATAAATAAGAATTACCTCGACCAACTATCCGTTGGGGGTGAAATATAATAAATGTTATAGTTCTCCTCGGAGCTGAATATGATAATAAATATCTCGTCGAGTTCCATGTTGAGATGAATATAAAATATGAATCCCAAGGGATATATAGAATAATTTGTGCTTGAGCCGATATCTGGGCCTGAATATAAATAAGAATTTCCGTGACCAACTATCTGTTGGGGGTGAAATATAATAACTGTTGTAGCTTTCTTTGGAGGTGAATATATATCTCGTCGATTTCCATGCTGAGATGAATATAGAATATGAATCCGAATGCATATATACAATAATTCATGCCTGAGCAGATATCCGAGAAATAATACAATCAATAGTGCCTCGTTGAGGTAAATTTCCATAATGCCGAGCAATGATAATATTCTCCAGAAGTTTAAGATTATTTCCGAGCATTTTTCGGCGTTGAGTCTTGTACCTGTAAAAATTAATATCTTGCTCTACCATATATGTAGGCTGAATTGATTAGTCATAATTTAATCATCCAATAAATATATGATAGGTATATGTTTGAGAAATAAAAATATTAATTTCGAAAATGAAATAATATTTGTTGGCTGATATGTCGAGGCAAAATTGCCTGATGTCGAGCAATACTACTTTTCCAGAGGTTTACGAGAGCTTTCATCAGGATTGAATCTCGTCCCTATGAAATTTTAATAAGCTGCCCGAGAACCTGTTGAGACTAGAGAAAATAATTATTATCATGAGAATAATTATTAAGCCAAACCATATGTGATGTGTATCAGCATAAAATAATAAAAATTTCAAAATATGAAATAAAATGTTTTGTGCCAAATGTGTGTCAATATTAGTAAATTTTTATCAACTACATATCATAGGGTTTGGTTTTGAATATTTTCAACATTATTTGCAATCCCAATAAATACTAAAAATAAGTTGGTTTTCTCAAAATTATTTCAGCAGGTCGTATTGTTTTTTATCAACTGTTAAAAATCAAAATTAGTTGGGGTAAGAAACAAAAACTTGAAATGCCTATATTGACAAAGTCAAATTAGAAAAACCATTTGTTTGCCAATATTATTTCTGTCTTAAGCCTGCTGGCGACCAGTTATGGGCCATCTTCCGACTTAGGTACCAAAATCTTCTCGCCGATCAGCAAAAATAGAAGTTCGGGGAGCTTTTCTTGAAATTCCATACCCATCTCCGATCAACCAATTTGAACCGCCGACCAACAAAAATGACTTGTACGATAATTTCTAACATCGTGGCTAAGCTGCCGACCAACAACAATTCTCGAATTAACAAACAAGAGGTGCTGACTAGTCTAGGATGATGCTGACCATCTGAACAAATATTGCCGATGTAATACTGTTGCCGACCAACAGCTTCCAATTCATCATAATTGCTTTCGACTAGGTAATAAGTGTGAAAGTCCAGTTCAACATTTTATCTTTGCTGTTGATTATAAATAAATGTTGGCGACGAGTATCAGAATGTGCCAATCAATGGCCCGAGCAGTAGTAGACCTGCCGACCAGTGTCCTCGATCTGTAAAGGTGATGCTGACCATAATGACATGGTGCCGACCAGGAATGGAATTTGCTGACCAACCTTATATGGCTGCCGACCTACAATAACAATTGCCTCAAATCTGCTGTATGAGTTTCCCACTAACAATAGGTGTTTCTGACCAATAAAAATTATCACCGACCATCAAAACTTTTGGTCGGGCATTGTTGTCGGTCTTCATAAGATTACCTTGATCAAGTAATAAGGCACTGCGCACCAAAACCTTGGTCGGGAATGGTTTCTGACCTATAACCTTACAATGTGAACCCAAGAATTAAACCCCTTTCTTTTGTTACGAATTAGTTTTTGGAGAACCCATTGATTTTTGGTCGCCATTTAAGAACCCTTTGATTTTTGGTCGCCATTCGTAGCTATATATGTAAACATCAAGATTGATTTTGTCTTCATGGTAACGTCACTAATGGGAACTCTCCGGAGGCTTGAAGCAGGGTTAACCCATTGTTCAGTCTGTTGGACGTATCGGAGCTATAAGTTAATGTGGTTCCTTTGGATAAAAACGATCCATGGCCATGTCGGTTCATTTTCTTTCTTTTTACGGAAATGGGTAAATAATTTTTCTGGATAGAGAAAGTGATCTTGGCCTCTTGTATCGATTTATCTCCACCATCCATAAATATATATGGTTTCTACAATCGATTTGAATTACAGATCCCTTCTGATTTATCAATTTTAATGAGGGTTTCAAATCAAGAGATATAAGAATCAGATATCGTTTTATGTAGGAAAAGTTTACAATGAGAGAAATTATCTGATGTTTATCTCCTTTCAAATAACATGAGAGATAACAATCAAAATATCTTATTTTTCATAAAAATATGATCTATATAAATGAGTCTGCATAGAGATCTTTAACCGACTTGTGCTTATGAAATTTATGTTTACATAGATTAGGAAATAAAAATTGATCTAACAATTTATGAATATAAAATCGTGATTGAATCAAAACATGTATAACATATAATCGACTATACGTAGAGAAAATAAAAACTTAGCTTTTGATGGAGAACAATGCTTGTAACACGTTCCCACAGAGAATGCCAATCTGTTGAAGACAGAAAATGGCCACTGCCATTTTAGTGGCGTCAACAGCAGATAAATGATGAGGATGAGATTGAAGATGAAGATAAACATTCACATCAAACATATAAGAGACAAAAGTTTTTAAAGTGGTTCGTCTTTGAATAAAGCCTACGTCCACTGTTATTTTATTCCCAGGGGTTTACAATAGCACAATATGGTATAGAGAGAGAGAGAGGATGTGTATCTTGTGTATGGTGTTTCTTATTTTTCTCCCACCGTCCCCCCTTTTGGCTAAGGGAATACATGTATTTATAGTGATGGGAGTTAAAGAGATTCATTGTATGTAGACATTTATGTCTACATTCAACGAATATAATTGTTGAATTGCTTGGTATGCTATGTGTTGTCATCTATTAATACAACATAAATGTACATTAAGGCTCATTAAATGCGATGCCATCTTCATTAATGCACATTAAATGCATAGTTATCCTTCGATCCTCTTGTTTGGTATGCCGACCAATTCACCTCGCGTGCCGACTAACACTCCTCGGGTGCCGACCAACTCTCCTCGGGTGCTAACTAACTCTCCTCGGGTGTCGACTAACTCTCCTCGGGTGCCGACCAACTCTCCTCGGGTGCCGACTAACACTCCTCGGATGCCGACCAACTCTCCTCGGGTGTCGAATATTTCCACGTAGGATGACATGTGTCCTTTTCTGATTGGTCCTCGTAGATGGAGAATTTTTGCGTTAACAATGGGCTTTGGCCCCAAAAAGATGAATGATTAGGGAATGATTGTATTTACTGCCTTTTCGCTGTTATTGACCTACGATCTAGGGTTTATCATTAGAACTGTGTCATTTTGTGAACCATAAGGGTATTCTCTCAGTAATATACCCTAATAGGATCTCTCTCCATATGTCTTGGGAGAAAAACTTAGTTCCTAGGTTTCAATCTTGGGATAGTTCCCTTCGCTGTTTAGAAAGGGATGCGGCCCGGCAGTTCAAATGCCTTTCTGGCCGAGGCCTCTACTAGTACGGTTGCATTATAGAAGCTTCAAAACATTAAGGAACGGAATCTGGTGGTCTCCATCTCAACATCGGTGAATGTCATACAAAGGCCACGGCAGTCCACCTATGTGCCTCACTGGCTGCGGCCCTAGCAATAATGGCACGCAGTAGTGCAAATTCTCTATCCCAACTTCATACTTAGTTAATTCAATATTTCTTTGATTACTCACTTTAGTTAATTCAATATTTCTTTGATTACTCACTTCTTCTAGTTTTGTCTCAAATTATATACTTTGTAAAGACTAACAAAGCAGAAAATGGAAGGAGAATCCAGCAAGAGCACCGAAGACAAAGATGAGATTGTGCAATTATACAATCACCTAAATCGTCTCTATGACAGTCATGCTTCACTCCAGACCCAAGTCAATTATTTGACTCAAAGGGTCCTCATGCTTGAGGCTGCAACCTCATCCAATGTGGGTGAGGCACCCAAGATCATTGTTGCCTCTGCCCCAGAAGTTTCGTCCGCGAAAGCAGCTAGCAGGAGCCAAAAAAGGAGAGTGGGGAAGTCAAAAAGATCCAAGGCGTACACTCTGTTGGCCTTCCCGATTGAAGAAATCTTTGAGTTCATCAAAGAGGATAAGTTATTGAGGTGGCTAGTAAAGCTGAGGGCTCCACCCCACAAGAGGAACAAAGCTAGTTGGTGTAGATTCCATCAGGACCATGGCCATGACACTGATCAATGCTATGCACTGAAGGATAAAATTGGAAAGCTGATTAGGCAAAGGATGTTGTAGAGGTTCCTTAGGGATGTTTAGGGGATGCAACCTATTCTGATAGAGCACATGCCCATTTTTCATGCTTATGTTTTATATTTCATTTGTTTCAATTTTGTAGTGACAATCTTCTTACGCTGTTTTAAATTAAACTTTGTATTGTTGTTATAAAGTAATATATATATATATATATACGAATAGATATATGTAATTAAGTTCACTTTATAGTGCCATATTTTAATTCTCATTTCTATGAAATGTTAACTTATAAAAGACCATTTTGTCTTAAACGGATCTCGAATCGAGACAATATGTTATATCGAAAATGATAATATCTAAATGGGCCCATAACACCCGTCAAGATGCCTGACTGTCTGAAAGAAAATGATAATTGAAAATGGCGAAAGTAACTATTGAGAGCAGCTATCTGAATTGCTCTACAATAATAACTCATAAAAGACTATATCCCAGCATATAATAACTACATTCTCGAAAGCAGTTATCAGAAAGCATTATCAGCCACGAGGGCCTCCTGTGCCTTTTTTTTAGCTTTCGGGATATATCATTAGCCCGAGGAGGTTACTCCCATCGCAAACATCATTAACTTGGTGTATATGAGACTAAACATCGTTCAATTGGTGATCTCAGGCCAAAAACATCATCAAGTTAGTGGATAGAGACTAAACATCATTAACTTGATGATCTCGCATTAGCTTGGGGAAGCTTCATAATACCTAGCTCGGGAAGGATTGAAAATAACCCAATCGAAGTGACTAAAGGAAGGCCATGAAAGGCAATAGAAGAGACTAAAGGAGCCGTGTTACTATGATCACGAAGCATGCCAAAGATACAGAAGGTTGGCCTCAAATTCCTAAAGTGCTAGAAAGGAGCCTCAACCTTATCAGTATGGTTGCAGCCGTTAGGTGAATTCATTCAAAAGACGCGGTAGATAAAGGTAGGCATGATTGTTAACCTGCCGTGACCCTATTAAAAAAAAGGGACATTTGGATTAATATCCAATTATAAAGCTACAGCAGAGGGAATTCATACACAAATTCAGATATAATTCAAAGGTGACACGACCATATTCAAGAAGAGTGGAAAGGCCAAGGTGAAAAGAATATGCCGCAGCCTGTGTGAAGAAATATTATGCTTAGATGCTGCGGCCTTAATCTATCAGTCGAAACAAGAAGTTATGTTTTGAAGTATTGGAAATATAAAGCATGCAAATGAGATACATAAACAATTGATTTCCAAAAGTGGCCGCAGCCTTGATAATTAAGTTGGAAGCCAAAAATCGCTATAGAGATTAATGTTAAGATTATACAGACAAAAAGGACATAGACTTATATATATCAAGATCAGTTAAAAAAGGGGGACGCGGCCCGATGATAAGAAAGAAGACTAGTTGGCTGCATCATCTTCTAAATTTCATTCAACAGCGGTCTCAGTCTCCGTTTCTGCTTCCGCGGCCTCGACCTCTTCCCTTAACCTGACTTTTTCTTCTCCCGTGGACTTAATCTCATCCACACACTCGTGATGCTGAGCATCACCAAGGCCCCAAGTAATAATCATCTCTTTAGAATCGGGGAAGTTTTTTATGACTCTATGCCTGAGCTCTTAGTATTCGCGGAGGTAGGCTCTATCGTTGATAATGAAGAAGTCTTTGGACCCCTTAAATGACTCCACCATGCTGTCAATAGTCAATTGAAGGGACGCATCGTGATCTTGTCCCATCTTCTTAACCATCGCAGCATGAGCTTCAGCATCCTTGTCATCCTTGGCTTTCAATTCCTCATACTTATTCTGTAGAAGTTCAAGTTTATTGTTAGCAAACTCTACGGCATTGGCAACTTCCACAGTCCTGATTCGTAGCCTTGAGGGAGGCATCCACGTTCATCTTACACAGCTCAAGGGTCGTGGTAGAAGACTTCTTTCCATCTTGAAATGAAGATGCCCGGGCGTTCTCCAAGTCATAGGAATGAAATCTATCCATGACCTCTTTTAGCTTGTACATAGACTCATACTTCCTCTTTTGAGAAATCATAACGTCCACGGCCTGTAACGAAACTTGGAGTTGGAAATAAATACAGAATTTGAAAATAAAGCTGAGAAGTTACTTGCACATACCCTTAGCAAACTATGGAGACCATAATCCTCGAAGTCATCATAGTCTTCATCCATAAGTCTATCAAGGTTCGCGGCATCTGGGACCCTCTTCATCCTGCGAACAGCCCTCGCAATTGTATCACAAGAGGATTCATGGTTGGGCTTCCTAAGCTGGGGCCGCGGACGGCCATCAAGACCGACATTGGCATGACACTGAGGAGGCGCAATATTAGCATTAATCTCTACAATTGGTCGGGGGGGGGGGGGGGGGAAGTTTGAAAGGATAGGGGCATCAGATGCTCACATCAACCCCGTCGTGGTTAAATTGGCTCCAATGTCATCATCAAAAGTACCTTCGGGCCTCTCGTGAGAACCCTCCTCAGCTCGGGGCGTGATAGGGGTTGTTTGTTCCGCAGCTAGATTTTGGTCACATGAAGGGACCGTGACAGGTGCCTTTGGCTTAGACCCCTTCCTCTTCCTCTGCCTAGAAGTGTTGTTGAGGATAGTTGTGTCCTCATCCATCTCTGCTAGTTGGGAAGTTAATCACTCCCTATAAACTTCCTCACCAGAAAGAAGAAATGCAATAGTAAAAAAGTTGATCTTAAATTAATTACTGCGGAACAAATTGTTGATTGATTTATTACCCTCTGACGCCATCTCTTTCGAAATATATTTATTGGGGAAATATACCGCTTTAAATATAGAGGCAGATGTTACAAGTATGCGGAGGATAAGAAGACCCCATCGTCAGCAAGTGTCGTGCATGGTCTTTATTCCGCGGTAGGTGCTGAGCACATCAAGTTCTATGGAAATTTAAAGGCCTCAGCTACTTGATCAACCCATTGTTGGGACATCGTGTTGAGGATGCTAAGAGCACCGTTCCGTAGCCCTCCCATATATGCCAGTAGGTTCGTCCCTAACGTTAAATGCACACCTTAACCCGAAATTATTATCTACGTCCATTGGTTGGTTACTAGAATTAGCTTCTTCCTCCATAACTGCAGAATCTAAATCAGAGTCTAGTACCACACAGATAGGGTAATCCTTCAGTTGGCAAGGCCCTACTGACTTCAAATGAGGCACTAAAGTAAGTTCAGGAGGAGAGGCTCTAAATTTTTTTTCCTAAAAGCCTCTCAAAAATTCGTTTGGGTCAAAGTTCATATGGCTGCAGCAGTACCTGAAAGGCAGAGAGTCTGCAGTTAGGTGCAGCAGCCCGTATGGTATTAAGACCCCTCAAAGGCCACGACAGGATAAAAAGGCCTAAATAAAAATGCTAGAAATATTGGCTAAGTACAAGAGTTGGGTTCTAAAAACCCTAGAAGTTAATTGGCACCGCAACATATTATTTTGGTAGGAGGTGTTGTTTTTTTACTTGCCGTAGTCACTAAACTATGGGCTAAAATGATGCAGACTCTAATCTGAGAACCTAAGAAAAGCGTTGCTATAGGACAAAACTTTTATTTAATACGGTCCGTAACCCTTATTAACTACATGTCGCAATTATTTATTAAACTATTGGAAGGTTATATTAACTCGGAGCATCCCTAATTTACTAAGGGATTTTTTCACTCCGCGGCAACTCATTCAAAAAGGTTAGTATTTGGCTTGGGTAAATCCAAAGATCAAAAACCCTAGAATACGAAGATTCCCTCTCAACAACGTCAAGAACGTAATGGGTTACCTAGTTCAAATCCTAAAGTCTAACCCAAACCAACGAAACTCATTTATTGGGTCAACATAGAAGAATCGATTCAGTACAAGATCGGTTACCTAGTTTAAACCCAAATAGCTGGGTGAATTCAAATGGGTTTGATTTATTGGAAGAAACAAATATATTCAAGCAGCAAACATGAACTGGAAAGCTTTGCAGAAATTTAGACGTTCAGCAAACATGAACTGGAAATTACAAACTGAAAAAGCTATTATAGAGGTTGGTAATTGAAAAAATTACCTAGAAATGGAGAAACCAATGGTGCTCAGCCTTAAAACACCTTCAGCCGCCTCAGAACCACCACTCGCAGCTGCTAATGGTCACCAAAAAACTCAAGACGAAGTATGAACAAAGATTTACTTTTGATATCCTCTCAAATATTAGAAAAACGTAACGAAGTCCACGGCCGAAACAATTTATATAAGAGGGCGCGGGAGGATGACGATCGCCTTGAAAGTACCGCGGCACCTTAAGAGGGCTTGACTATTCAGTCACAACCCCAATCGTAATCTCTTGGCACTACGACTTAGGGGCTTATTGACATGTTCAATAACGCAATAGGCTTATAGGCCCGGAGTAGGGCGGGAAATATTTGTTTTGAGTCATATTAAGACATAAACATGTCACGACACGACATTAATTTTTTTTACACGATACAAAAATAACCCATTTAAAATATGTCATGACACCACATGATTCATAATTGATACACAATGCATGACTCATCCACTTATATTGTGGCCCTGTTAAAAATTCCTAATAAGATATATGCTAAGCATATTTGAAAAAAAATTATGTCATTTGATATGGAAAATATAGTACCTTGCCACGGAATGTATACAATGGTAAGTGCAGAAGATTATAGCCACGACCCTACTCATCACAGGATGCGACACCCATAATATACATTATGGGATGTGGCCTCCCTTTATATATTACAGGGTGTGGCCCTATTCTGTTCACTAATAGGCCGCAAACCTAAAGTAACAATAGTACATGATCCTCCTATATATAAAGGTCCACACCTCGAGATGGGGGATCGGGGTTCAGATTCTACAATACCTGGCGAAGCCTTGCCAAATTCTCTCTACACAACCTCAACATAAAGCTTGGGGGCTACTCACTTGCATCGTATTCATATATCTAGAACTCCCGAAACTGCTATTATCATGTATTGTTCTATCTCAATATCTTATACTCCCATTATGGTATTGTAAACTTGTACAACAACGATATGAATATAATGAGAGGCAGGAACCAAAGTGGACGTAGGCTCTTTCATAGTCGAACCACTCTATATTTTGTGTTCACATCTCTTTACTTATTTTATTTCTATTATTTACTTGACTTGCTGATATGAGAATGACTTATAGGTGATTTCTCATATCATCATCATTGTGAGGATTTCATGATTTGTTTCATGAGTTTGTAGATTTAATAGTATCCTCTATCTCTTCCAAATTCTATGTAATTGTAGGTCTTTCTGTGGTTTAGTTCACAATTTCTTTATATGCGATGGTTTAACGAAATTTTGAATCATGATCATCTGAAGCACCCTATATCCTTGATTTACTTAAGTCTATACTACATAGGTGCTCATCTAGTTTGAAAATTGTGATATAATTTGAGTCACATCCTTTGTTACCAAAGATCCTCAGACTCTTCATTTAAATCCTCTATAAGTTCTTAAAGGTAACTCACCAACACCACACACTAGGATTGCATACAAACATTATATCATGCTATATTTGGTTGTGAGTGAGTTAATTCCCTTGAAATTGATTTTCTACTACGTTTGGGAATTATTAAAAAATTAAAATGATTTTTTTTGGAATTAAAATTTCGGATTATAAACCTTTGGGGTTAGATTTATAAATTTTTTATGGCATAAATTCTAGTTGGGTAGAATTCGAAAGAACTTGAGAATATTGTGGGTACAATTTGTATTTCTAAATCTTCAAAAACATGCATTTTTCATTACATCGCAGCGTAGCTCTTATATCGACCTGATATGTGTTTTCTTATACTCACATTCTCTAGAATCTCTATGCAGCATTGGATTTTTTTATCAACGATCTTCATGTGTCTTCTTATAATCCCAGTGTTTGATTTTCAACCAATCTAATCCATTTTAAATGCGGGTGGCTTGGCAGGCCTTAGATTAACTTCGAATCAATCCAGATCATTTATTTCGCTTCGATCTTATAGAGCCTTCTTCTCTCAGTATAAAAGAAGACTTCGTCTTCAATTTTGTAACTTTTGGTAATTTGTTTCCTCTAAAAGAAAAGAGAGAGAGATAGATAGATAGATAGATAGATAGATAGATAGATATATAGATAGATAGATAGATAGATAGATAGATAGATAGATAGATAGATAGATAGATAGATAGATAGATAGATAGATAGATAGATAGATAGATAGATAGATAGATAGATAGATAGATAGATATATATATATATATAGAGAGAGAGAGAGAGAGAGTTCAATTTTTTTTACAAACCCTAACTCAAACTTCAAACCAAATCCAAACCAGAAAACCTTTTTCTGACTGTTTATAGTTCACGATTTTATAATTTTTTCCTCTACATTCTTATATCTCTTTGCCAACTTAAACATGTTGATTAAGTCTATATTTCTTCATATAAAATCTGAGATTTGATCTATGTGATACAGATCTCTTAGTTATTTGCTAGATCTGATTTCTTGTTTTGAGAATTCTATTATTTGTTGTTTATTTTCAAAATAAATGTTATTTTCAAACCCTGAACCAACAATACCCTTTCTGATTTCATATTACTCAAAATGTCACACTTAGATCTAGTTTTGAGATCTTGATTAGGGTTTTCACTTTCAATTACTATTTTCAAAACAAAGAAAGTGCATAGGTTCTTAGCTAGTTTGTCTAGCAATATTCCTTCTTGATCTGCGGATTATCTGAAAGATCCAAAGTCTGACTTATTTGACTAAGATGATTTTAGAAAACCTTGCATCTACGAGATCTTTTTTTAATTTAATAATTCATATTGTTTGTAATTAACTAAGTGTGTGTGTGTGTGTGTGTGTACGTGTGTGTGTGTGTACGTGTTGCATACATGAGTTTAGAGCACTACACCACATACACCTTCACACTACTACACTGAAATGTGTTGATGTTGAGATACTGGACTGTTAGAGTCGACATAAAGATAAAAGGAGTAAAGATAAGAAGTTGGGAGAACGTCAGCAATAATTAAAACCTTAAGAGAAGTCAGAACACGCCAGAGGAGTTGGTACATTTATGAACATAGATTAGGTATGTTTGTGTGTCTTGATTATTATATAGCTTGTAATTTGTTACTCATTTTTAGTGGACCTTTTACTTTTGTGGCATAGAGGTCACCGTGAATGTTTTCCCAATTGGGTGGGGTTTTGCCACGTTAAAATTTCTTGTGTACACTTCCTTTTACTCTCACCCCTTTCTTCAGGTTGTGTTGGTTTATTTTTCTTAAAGTTTTTTTTTTTCAAAACTGAAATTACTCGTTCATAACTATTTTACACATCTTCTATTTAAAGATTTGTTTTAATAAAAGAGTTTCTTCAACAAACTGTTAAGAGTCATTTAGATAATTTAATCTTGTATTAAACAACTTAAGTTGTAGTTTTTCAATTGGTATCAAAGTTTTGGTTTCTCAAAATTCTTTAGATCTTGTGTTTCTAAAATTGTTTTCTCAAAACAAATTATGGACGGGAAATTTGAGAGACTAGGTAACCTATCCAGACCCCCTCTCTTTGATGGAACCAACTTCCCTTACTGGAAGGTAAAGATGCTGGCATTCATACAAGGGAGTTTGGGAGATGATGTCTGGGAAGTTATTGGAAATGGTTACACTTTTCCTACTAAACAAGTCACTGAAGGAAGTAATGTGAGTATTAGAAAGTTACTAAGTGAATTCACTAAAGAAAAGAAACAAGTTTCACTTAATAACAATAAAGGAAAAAAATGTTATATTCATGTCTATAAATGAACACTAATTTAAGAGAATATCATTATGTTCTACCTCTAAAGAAGATTGGGACACCCTAGTGACTGCACATGAGGATGATACCAAAGTTAAAGATGGTAAAACTCAAATGTTAATACAGTTGTATAACTCATTGATCATGACTGAGACTGAGTTACTTGATGACTTTTATATTAGACTGACAAACATTGTGACCAAATTGCATGCAAATGGGATGGTTTATGATAGAAAGGAAATTGCCTCTAAAATACTAAGATCACTTCCACAAAAAAATGATAATAAGAGATATGCAATTGAAGAGATGGACAACAAAAATCTTACCTCAACTCCTCAGTAGCTAATTAAGAACTCTGGAAATGGAATTCGAATTTACGAAACAATTATCCCAGTCCCAAAAGATACAGTCTGCCTCCAATCTTATCTTTTCATCTAAGTTGACCACACCTGTATTTAGCATACCTAACATTGAGTTAGACTCTGACGAGGACCGTAATTTCGATATTTGGGATAATCAGATTGCCTTAATGTCTAAATAGTTTAAGAAAATTGTGAGTTTTTGAAATAAAATAACAAAAAGACAAGGCAAGCCTACTTATCCAAATCAATCTAACAATAGGCCTCATGAGAGAAGAAAAGGAAACCACCAGTCTGAAAATCATAAGAAACCTGAGAAAGACCTTAAGAATGTTGAATGTTATAGATGTGGAAAGGTACGACACATGGCTAGTGATTATAGACTTAACATAGACAAAATTCACAAACATAATAGGCTAATTTAAGCAAGACTTTGGATGATCAAGTGATTCTGAAAATGATGAACCTGAGTCATCTAAAACTTTTGACCCTTGCATGTCATTCTTTGCTAAGATAATCTACAATGATGATGAGGAACCTAATAATACCATGACTGATAGTATGCCTACTGCTTTATCTGCTTTGTTGCTTGAGAATGTTGATAATGCCTCAAACGTTGTGTATGTGAGTCAAAGGGAACATGCTATTGCTGATGTCAATGGTTATGTGAGTCCTAAAAATGAACCGCCATGGGGACACTGCACACTGCACGCTTAGTGACTCTAAAAATGATGACCTTCTTGACATTCACACACTGTACAGAAAATCTCTAAAGAAAAGCACTAGGCTTGAAAAAACTATCAAGGATCTTAACCAGAAGATAGAGACCTTAAGTCTGTTGATAAAAAAATGCTAAAGAGTATACTACCCAATGTCTAACTCATGAGAATGAAACCAAAAATTTTGAACAAAAACTGAAAGAGTTGTCTAACTCTAATGAAATTCTGGTAAAGAAATACAAAGGAACATTGTTAGAATTGGAACAAACAAAAGAAAAGACCTCCACAGTCTTCAAAAAGTTTGGTAAATTTGAAAATAATTCTAAGTGTTTTGAAGATTGTCTAACTGAAAGCAAAACCAATTCTCATGACCGAACTGGAATAGGATTTTTTCCCAACTCTAAGATACAAACCAAAAAATTTGAAACCATAAAGTTTGTGTCTGGTGGCAAAAGCCTGTTGAAATTTGTCCTAATTTTCTGGATTTAAAAAAAGATTTTGACAAAAAATCAACTGAAGTTAGACATTGGTGAACCAAGCTACTTTAATCATAATATTGAATAAAATACCAAATATATCTGCCCACCTATTCGACTGGAAGATTGAATGTTTCATCCCTTGCCATATAAGAATAAGATTAGAGATCAAAACCTCGACAAACCTTTGAGTAATACCTTTCCCAAGGTCATAAGTTCAACATGCCATCTTTAGTACTCCTATTGTGATGTCTATGGACACTCCTTAGATGGTTGTTATTCCAAATGTCTATATAATCCAGTCTATACATCTCCTGTTTACCATAACTTCAACTATTCTAGGAGAATCCAAAATAAATATGTCCTCCCTAGATAGCCAAACAAGAACTCTAACTATCGTAATAGAAGAAAGATGACTAATACTAAAAGATAATCTATAAGAAGGAATCCTAGAATCTACTCTAGACCAATTGCTCAAACTGTTTATAACAAAAATAAAATTTCACAAAAAGCTTTTAAAGAAAAGGCTGAAGCTCATAAGTTTTATAAAAAAAATGAGCTAATAAGCACGAATTGAAGACTATAGAAATTTGGGTTAGCAAAGATGATCTATTACCCCAGTTAAAATGTAACATAGTGATCAGCAGTTTTAGAGCTGAAAATACTTCAACTGGATGGTATTTAGACTCAGGATATTCTAAACGTATAACCTGGGATAATTCCAAACTCTCAAACAAAGCTAACTTCTTTAGAAGAAAAGTCTTGTTTGGAGATGGCGTATCAGCCCAGATCATTGGCAAAGGAACACTCCATGAAGAAGGATTGCCCATTCTTGAGAATGTTCTCTTGGTAAAAGGACTTAAAGAAAATGTACTAAGTATATCACAGTTCTGTGACTCCAACCATACTGCCACTTTTTAAAGAACAATTGTAAAATTTTAAATAAAAATGGTGACTGCATTATTACAGGACTCCGTACTCCAGATAATTGTTACATAGTCATTAAAAGTACAGAGTTCTGTAACATTGCCAGAATAGATGACAATGAGATGTGGCATAATAGGTTGGGTCACATCAACTATGATAATCTGGGAAAATTATGATCTCAAGAGATAGTTAGAGGTCTTCCCAAAATTAAACTAATTTCAAACATTATCTGTGGTCCATGTCAAGAAGGGAAAATTGTCAAGTCTCCCCATAAGAAAGGTAAAGAAGTTTTATCCACTAAACCACTAGAACTCATCCATACGGACCTAATGGGTCCTTATCGTACTATTAGTTTTTGTGGCAACAGCTAAATTCTTGTTATGGTTGATGATTTCACTCAATTTACCTGGGTTGCCTTCCTAAAGAATAAATCAAAAACCTTTCAAAAGTTTTTTAAAATTCTAGTTTGTATAGAAAACGATGAGGACACCCAAGTAGATAGAATTCGTATTAATAGAGGATGAGAGTTCTTAGATTCAGGTATCATAGAATATTATGACTATAATGGTTACAAATATGAATTTAGTTCTCCTAAGACACCTCAATAAAATGGGATATCTGAGCATAAAAATTTCACTCTTCAAGAGATGGCCCATGTAATGATTCATGCAAAACACATACTAAAATATTTTTGGGTACAATCCATTTGAACGACCTGCCATATAATCAATCGCGTTTATTTAAGGAAGAATACAAAACAAACATCCTATGAGCTTTGTTATGGAAATAAACCTAACCTAAACTACTTTAGAACCTTTGGTAGTACCTGTTATGCCTGTAAGGACAAAGAGCATTTATCTAAATTCAAAACCAGAGGTGATAAAGCCATCTTTTTAGGATATTCTCCAAATAGTAAAGCCTATCGTGTCTACAATCTTTGTACCAAAATCATGATGGAATCCATTAATGTGGTTGCAAGTGACACTAATTTAGAAAGTAAGACCAAAGAATCAATTATTGTGGATGAGTCCGAAAAACATTTAAAATTATGACTATCCAGAAATTGTTAAATCTTTACCAACTGAAACCCCTGATGTACTTAACTGGGTTTCCAAAGATCATCCTTTAAATAGTGTAGTTGGTAATCCTACTGAGCCTGTTCGTACAAGATCTCAACTTCATAACATTGCTCATTTTGCATGTTTTGTGTCTCTTATTGAGCCCAAAAATGTAAATGAATCCTTGAATGACAACTTGTGGATAAGTGTAATGCAGGAGGAACTTCTTCAATTTGTCATTCATAATGTTTTGTTTCTTGTACCCAAGCTTGGAAATAAAAAGGATATTGGCACATGTTGGATTTTTAAAAATAAGACAAATGAGTCTAGGATGATCATTAGTAATAAATCTAGATTAGTTGCCTAGGGCTACTCTCAGATTGAAGGAATAGATTTCGAGGAAACTTTTTAGCCTGTCACTCTGCTCGAATCTGTTCGTTTACTTTTTGATATAACTTGTCATTTTCATTTCACTTTATATCAAATGGATGTTAAGTCAGCCTTCTTTAACGGAATTTTAACTGGGGAGACCTATGTAGAAAAACCCAAAGGGTTTATTGACCATCATCACCCAAATATGTTTATCGTCTTAAGAAAGCTCTTTATGGGTTAAAACAAGATCATAGAGCTTGGTACAAGCGTCTATCCACCTTTCTTTTAGATAATTGATTTAGGAGAGGAGGAAATGACCAAGCCTTGTTTGTTAAACATTTTGACAACAACATTACAATTTCTCAAGTATATGTTGACGATATCATTTTTGGTTCTACTTCCACTTCAGAAGTTAAAGCCTTCTCTAAAATTATGAACAAAGAATTCCAGATGTCACTTATGGGGGAGTTACAATTCTTCTTAGGACTCCAAGTTAAATAGAATTCAGCAGGATTATTTTTATCGCAATCTAAATATGCTTCAGAGATTGTTAAAAAGTTTGGCCTATAAACAGCTAAAGCCACTAGGACTCCTATGAGTACCACTGTCAACTCTCCAAGGATGAGAATGGAAAATACATTAATACCACTTTGTACCGTAGTATGATAGGAAACTTACTTTATCTTACTGCCTCTCGTCCTGACATATTGTACTATGTCTGTGTGTGTGGTCGATATCAAAATAATTCGAAAAAAAGTCACCTTCTATGCATTAGAAGAATTATTAAATACATCAAAGTCACTTTAAACTTAGGACGTTGGTACACTTAAAACACCTCTAGTACTATAGTAGGTTATACCGGTGCTGATTGGGCCGGTTGTATTGAAGATAGTAAGAGTACTTCAGGAGCGTGTTACTACATCGGTAACAACATAGTAGGCTTGAGTAGTAAGGAACAAAACTGCACTTCCTTGTCTACTGCAGAATCCGAATATATTGCTGCAGGAAGCTGTTGCTCTCAATTACATTGGCTGAAACAAATGCTAAAAGATAATCGTATCACTGAAGATAAGTGACATCTCTATTGTGACAATCAAAGCGTGTTTAATATTTATAAAAATCCTGTTCAACACTCTCGTACTCAACATATTAAAATCAGATATCATTTCATACGTGAGCTAGTTGAATCTAAGGAATGAGGATCGGGTTTGGTTTAATTAAATTTTTAGTTGGTTAGAGTTGATACTTATTTCTGATGTAAGAGAATAATGGTTAACAAAGTATGTGGCATATTTAATATTTGATGTCAAAAAAAATTATGATGGTTCTTCAAGAAAACGAGTGAACCCCCGCATGACTTAGTTTGACATTAAATGATCTCTTGTAAATTAGAATGGGTCACGGAGATTGTGAGTGAACCTAAGACTGAGCCAGTGGTAGGTGAATAATGTAACTACTGAAATAATCTAATGGGATGGTTAGGACTCTTCGAGTAGTGGGGGAAACACTTAAAAAAGATACAATGAGTAGTTAAATGGTGAATTGATAATACGTAGGATATTCGGGTCTTATATACACTAAATATGAGACATATACTATAAATTGAGTGTGTGGCCATCCCTCCCGAATCCATATCCTCGCGGCGGGTGGACTGCGTGAGAGTGAGGATCCTTAGGTCCCGCGCATCCCTCTAGGGAGCACTTCGGTCGGCGTCATTTGAGGTGAGGTAAAAAATGTAGAGAGATTAGAGTCGCCAGTCTATTTTACTCAAAACAGACAAAAGATCCATCCCGAAGGATAGCATCCAAAGACATACTGGTGCATATGAAACCAAAGTGATTCGAGAAGGGTCCGGAGGCTAAGTTACTAAATGGGAAGGTGTTAAGCACCCATTTCGCCCTTTCGATCTCTCATGGGTTTTTGATATTTTCCTTTTATTTTCCCCGTGATATGTGTGCATGTGTATATATAGTGGAGATAGGAATCATCGACTTATACCATGGAAGAGGTAAAGCGAGTCATCCGTATGAAGGTATAAAAAAATTAGAAAATATGATTTATGCGATTATCCTTACGTTGACCATTATAATGGAACGATAACGTATGTGGAATAATATGCCACTAAGAACAAATATATGTATATATATAATATAAGAGAGTGGAGTTTAGAGAAAATAGAAAATGAGAGGAAAAGTAAAAGTAGGACTCGAGTCTCGAGTTTTACCCCGAGACACCTACGTAGCCTATAGAAACATCAAAATCCACGTAGTTCGCATACAAAATTAGGGGTGCGGTTTATCCCATAAATCCAACCAGGGGATTCTCTTATTTTTGTGTATGTGTGTGTGTAGAAAAAAGTGTTTTAGTTGTGAGAAAAGTGTAAGAAAAGTGTGAGAATTCCCGTTTGGAATTTATTATCAAACCCTATTTTTTTTATTTTTTGGGTTTTTTATTTATATGAAAATAAGAGATGTGTAATAATACTAAATAAAAAAGTATATTAGGATGTGTGAGATGAGATAATGAAAGTGCTAAGTAATAAAACAAGTTATTACGAACATGTGAGAATTTATGGAGAGGGTTGAGAAAATTGGACCTTCTTGAAGATATTGAGCTTGATCTTGAATGATAGAGAGCAGCCCTTAGACTTGGATAATGATGGAGGGTAGTGAAGTCACCAAGTTTGATGAAAAGTATGGTGAAAAGTGAAGGTTGGAAAGTGATTTGGGTGTGGAAATCACGCTGACTTCGAGAGAGGTTTTCTGGATCTGCTGAGAGTGATATGTTTTAGATCCGGGCTCCCTTTGCAAGTGAGGTCAGGCCTCCTTTTTATAGACCCATGGCATTTATGATCATTATAGCCCTGTTCCTTCCATTCAGCAGGTGCGTTTAGGCACACTGCCGTTAGGCAGGGTCGGGGACCTACCGTTTGGCAGTGTCTTTCAGGCCTTTTCAAAAAACTGGTCGCAGAACGTAAACCGTTGATCAGAATCATGCACGGGGTGGACCGTTGGAAAGGTAATTCAGAGACCTTCAAAAGTCCTTCAGATTTCTCCCGGGTTCGGGAGTTGACTTTGGGTTAAATATAGCTCGGAAGCATTCATAAGTCCATTGGACGGGGAATTATCGGACGCAAATGGATAATTTCTCCGCATGGTAAGTCTGAATTGTACATGGGGTGGACCATTTGAAAGGTTAGGAAATGTAATTCGACATTCCAAAGAGTTTGATCCATTTTGAGGAGTTGACCTTGATCAACCGGGCCCTAGAAGCATTCGGTGACCTTTCGGAGTTAAACGGATCGTTCGTTCGCATGGTAAGTTAGAATTGCACATGTGATGGACCATTGGAAAGGGGTTTTAGTGACCTTCGAAGATTTATTTAGTATCGGTCTAGATGAAGAGCTGACCTAGGTCAAACGGAGTCCGGGAGCCACCGTTGGCCTCCTAATTGAGTTTGTGGGAAAATAGGTCATTCGTCCACATGGTAAGTCAGAATCGTGCACAGGACGGACCGTTGAAAAGGGGCTTCAGTGACCTTCTAAGATTCATTCAGTTTCGATCAAGCTAAAGATTTAACCTTTGGTTAAACGGAGCCTGGGAGTGCCTGATGGCTTCTAGGTTAGTACTCGGGGTATGACCTGGATCTGTGGTGATGAAGGGAGGTGCTAAGGACCTAAGGAGAGTTTAGAGGGTAACAAAATGGGGTGTCTATAGAGCCCCTCGATGGGTGAGTTTGGAATAGATGATAGCTGTCGAATAGACACTGCATGATGCTTTTGAGTGAGGATGATCAATTCAGGGGGTCGAGGCCAAATCTAAAGACCTAAGGAGGGAGGATGACTGATTCAGAGGGTCGAGGCCAATTCTGATGACTTAAGGGAGATAGGATGACCAATTCAGAGGGTCGAGGTCGATTCTGAGGACTTACGGAGTGAGGATGACCAATTTAGAGGGTTGAGGATGATTCTGAAGACCTACGGAGTGTGCTGGGGATAACCAATTCTATGGGTAGAAGCCGATTCTGCGGGCTTAAAGATGAGGGTGATTGATTCTACGGGTCGAAGCTGATTTTGTAGGCTTAATTTAAGATGACCAATTTTGCGGGTCGAAACCAATTCTACGGGCTTAAGTAGAGGTGATCAATTATGTGGCTCGAAGCCAATTTTTAGGGCTTAAGTTGAGATGACCGATTCTGCGGGTCGAAGTCAATTCTGTGGGCTTAAGTAGAGATGACCAATTCTGCGGGTCGAAGCCAATTCCGAGGGCTTGAGTTGAGATGACTGATTCTGCAGGTCGAAGCCAATTCTGCAGGCTTAAGTAGAGATGACCAATTCTACGGGTCAAAGCCAATTATGAGGTCTTAAGTAGAGATGACCAATTCTGTAGGTCGAAGCTAATTCTACAGTCTTAAGTTGAGATGAACAATTCTACGGGTCGAAGCCAATTATGCGGGCTTAAGTAGAGATTACCAATTCTATGGGTTGAAGCCAATTCTGACGGCTTAAGTTGAGAGACGATTATGTGGATCAAAGACGATTCTGCGGGCTTAAGGGATGATTTGGAGGAAAGTTTTAGGTCAATTCGTGAGAAGGTGCTGGGGATGACCGATTCTGCGGGTCGAAGCCAATTCTGCGGGCTTGAAGATGAGGGTGACCGATTCTGCAGGTCAAAGCCAATTCTATAGGCTTAAGTTGAGATGACCAATTCGGCGGTCGAAGCCAATTCTGCGGGCCTAAGTAGAGATGACCAATTATGTGGGTCAAAGCCAATTCTAAGGGCTTAAGTTGAGATGACCTATTCTGCAGGGTCGAAGCCAATTCTGCGGGCTTAAGTAGAGATGACCAATTGTGTGGGTCAAAGACAATTCTGAGGGCTTGAGTTGAGATGATCGATTCTACGGGTCGAAGCCAATTTTGCGGGCTTAAGTAGAGATGACCAATTCTACGGATCGAAGCCAATTCTACGGGATTAAGTAGAGATGACCAATTCTGTGGGTCGAAGCCAATTCTGAGGGCTTAAGTTGAGATGAATGATTCTGTGGGTCAAAGTCGATTCTGTGGGCTTAAGTGACGATCCAAGACCGAGGACAATTCTGACCTAAGAGTGGTGACGACCAAGGACCGAGGTCAATTCTGACCTAACTAAGGTGACGATCCAAGATCGAGGTGAATTCTGACCTAAGAGTGGTGACGACTAAGGACCGAGGTCAATTCTGACCTAACTAAGGTGATGATCCAATACCGAGGACAATTCTGACCTAAGAGAGGTGACGACCGAGGAACGAGGTTAATTCTAACCTAACTAAGGTGATGATCCAAGATCGAGGTCAATTCTGACCTAAAAGTGGTTAAAGATTGGATTTTGGATTTCACTGGGGAATGAGCTGGGGAAAAATTAGAGTGTCCTTCGGAGACTTTAAAAATAACCTTCTAGAGTTTTGCTGGGGAAATTACCTCGTGATGTTGTGTTGAGCCGAGGAGTTGATTGCTGGGGAAGCGTTTGTGATCTTAGGGATTTCACAGAGGAAAAGCAAGTTTGACGCTGTAAACTTCACTAGGGAAGTGATTAGGTGGTCCAGGTATTGGACGTATTGCTCGAGGAGGTCTGAGACCTTTGGGGGATAGGAGGTGATCCTTAAAGATCCTCTAGGGATGTTACCGGGAGGAGTTTCACTTGGTTTTTTAGAGTTTCGCTGGGTAAATAGGGGTTCCACTTGAGGGAGTGAGCAATTTTCTTAGTGAAATTGTTCTAAATCCTTTCCAGTATTTTTAGGAATTTTTTGAGGATTTTTTAGGATTTTTTGGTATTTTATGGGAATTTTTTGTACGAAACTTCAAGGGGGTTCCGATGGGCATGGTTCAGAGGGTGCCATTCGGCAGTGGCACGGACTTTTGGATTGCCTCGAGAAGGTAAAGAAACAGTGTTGATTGGTGGGTGGAGGGTAAATGCCGAACAGCATGACGCTTAGCATCCTATATAAAGGGGGTGAATTCCCCTCATTTTTCACAACTTCTTGCTTTCTTTCTTTCTGCAATTTTCCTTTGCAAATCATTCTATCATTCTGATCTCTAAGAAATTGCCGCCTTTGTGAGCACTACAGTGCATAGGGAGTTGTTGAGTGTTAATGATTGGACGAACATGGAGTGGAGGGCTAGGGCGCCTCTTTCTTTGGGGAGTGATAACTCCTTTGACTCATTTGAGCCGATTGCGGATGAGCGGACATTGCTGCATGAGACCTCACGTCATTGGTCTTCTAAGGTGGTGAGCCCGGGCGGTTATGAAAGTAACCTGACTTTTGACTTTTGAAGAACATGCGTGCCCGTGGGTCGACAGGGCTTAGGGATGTTTAGGATCGTCTTCCACCTGTGGTGCGTTGAGTGGTATCATCAGCGGGTTTTAGGAGGTTGGCGTCTGCGCTGGATGAGATGCCTCGTTCGAGAGCAGTCTTGTGCGCTTTGGGGGAGAGATGGTGGGATACTTCCCACACCTTCCATTTTGGTTTTGGGGAGATAACCGTGAATCCCATAGATGTGCAGCAGCTACTGGGGCTAGATTATGATGGAGATCAGATAGAGGCGGACCTCTCTTCGAGGGTGAGGTCGGAGGCGATGAGGCTAGCGCTGGATGACATGGGGAGGATATTTTTTGGGGATTCCATCAGGCTGTCCTTGCTGAAGGATGTTCTGCTGAGTAGGGTGGTTGATGTGGAGGACGGGCTGCAGGTGAGGCAGATGGGTCGGTTGTTCATCTAATTGGTATTGGGAGGTTTTATGGTGGCGTTTAGTGGCGACGTCGTCCATTTGTGGTTCTTGTCGTATTTGAGGATGTTTTCGAACATCCCTCTCTATGATTGGGGGAGACGGACCTTGGCTACGCTCTATTTTTCTTTGGATGCATTTAGTCGGTGATGTCGGAAAACTTTTACTGGTGCCACGTATCTCCTCGAGGTATCCTTTAATTTTGCGCATTTTCCTTTCATCCATTCGCATTTTCCTTATGCGTCTTTTTTTATTGTGAATTCCTGTCTTTGGCAGACGTGGTTCTATGAGGTGATCGGGTGCAATACCCCGTTGATCGCTCTGAAGGACCATACTGTTGGGGACTTCTATCGATTGTATCGATGGTGCAAGGCCAATAAAAAGTCGAAGGGATCCCTCTCTCTGGAGGCGGTGCGTCAGGTCTTGAATGGCCTGACCAGTGGTAGGGTAAGACTCTTTCCTTTTCAGCCTTGGTTTTTGACATGTTCTGATTCTGTATTGACTTATGCCTGCCGAGGATTTTTAAGTGACCTTTTACCCTTAGGGAATAGCCATTCAGGATACGGGGCAATCGGGGTGAACGCACAGATGAAGCGTTTGTTGGTGCATGAGTTCATCCATTCCTGGTATCTCGGGGAGCGAGTGGTTTGGTAAATTGCTGAGGAGGAGGTGGTGGTGCCACCTGCGCAGCCTCCTATGTCTATGAGGTGGGATCAGCTTCTGTCGGAGGATGCGAGGATCGCGATGATGATCTAGTTGATGGCGCCCAGCATATATGATGCCTTGCCTTTCCCTCGAGTGGGTTCGAGTTGGGCGGTGGGGTCTTCCCACAGTGGCGGTGGTCCGGTGATGTCACCCATTCCTAGTTGGTTATTATTTACAGAGACATTGTTTTTTCCAGTATTTGATTTAGACTTTACTTGTGGATGATTGTATTAGGATTTTAGTTGGAGTGCTCTCATAGACATATTTATTTATTTCGTTATCTCATTATTCATTATTATTTTCATGGAAATGGTGAATGAAATTTTATTCCATTTATATTTAGTGCATGTTAATAATAAGAATTTAAAATAATTAACACTGATATATTAGGGTATTAGTAGTTAATTGGATTTCGACAGTGATGCTAAGAATGAAACCATTAATGATTCTTGTTTAATTTAATAATGGATTGATCACCCAGGATTAGAATAGGCGGGATGTCATAACCAAGAGACATATTTGATTGTTACACAAAGGTCGAAGAAAAATACTTGGTCATTGGAGATGAACTATTTAACAAACCAATTTTGGATGAATATCAAAACATAAGGTGGGTAAGGCAAGGAGAAAATGGATCAATTGTTCACACATGTGTAGCCAAGGGTCATGCTCACGAAGATGACGATGAAGATGAAGATAATGAAGATGAATATGAAACTGGGAAGGATAATGTTTTAAGGGAATATAATCAGAAATTCGTTACATTTTATTTTTGAGTTCTTTAAATGTAAAATATGGGAACAATGCAAAGACATTATTATGCATGTTTTTGTTAATTTAAATTGTCAAACTTGATGTTATCTTATGTTCCCAGGCTATTTGGATATGATTTCTAGTGGTTGGTGTGACTTAATTGTATAAGACTTTACTAGTTATAGTCTTTTCACTACAAACTTAATGACTTGTATACTTATCATTTCAACTTGATTACTTTTGTATTTACAGTTTTTTTAATCTTTTGAAATGAAATAGGTTATTTTAATAAAGCAAGAGTCTATATATTAGAACCAAACCAAATGAGACAAAATAATTATGATAGTAATTGGTTTTTTTATAGATTTTACTTGGGTTATGTTATATGGTGGCTTGCAACATTGTTTGAAACGTAAATTATTAGTGGGAATATTTTTCAGTATAAAGATTACGATTTGTCCATTCTTTCTATCAAGTAATGCAACGATTTCTTCCATTGAATTACACACAAATATATCTTATACACTATCATTGACAATGCCTCAAAATATGAAACTTTGCTAACAAACTAGATTTTCTTAGTCTGATGAAATTTCACTTTTTTGGGGTGCATTAGGCCAGATAGAAGGTCTCTATATCTTCATTCCCATGCTATTTTGAAATTATTTATATTGAGTTGGTCCGACTTAACTAGTTCGGGTTAATTGGACTTAACTACTCATAATTGTCTTTTTCCTAGATTTTGTTTTGGTTATGTTATTTAGGATTTTAATAACATTTAAGAATTGTAAAACTCCTAACATAATATTCCAAAATATTCGTTATTTAGGAATATAAATGTTGAACAGAAGTTATGTACTAAAGATAACATAATATTCCATATTTAGTATTTTAATGACATTTACGGATTGTAAGTGGCTGTTAGGATTGTAACAACATTTATATATCATTCCTTCATTCAAATTTTATATCATATAATATTAGGACATCGTTTGAAGGAGTCAGACACACATTTAGGATACAAATACCACTTCCTAGTCGCTCTTCTCTAGGAAATTAAGCAATGCATCAATTAATAATTATAAGGAAAAACTACGCATAGATGATAAGACGTGCCTATGAGTTGTTAATGAAAGGAAAAGGGATATTATTTCAGTTAGTATGCAGCGTTTAATATGGCAGTGATCTTTAGTATGGAACTCATATGTCGCGTTTAATATGGAATGTTCTGTTTAGTCAGCTATGCAACGTTTAATATGGAATATCATGTTATCTTTAGTATGGATCTCTTATGCAACGTTTATATTCTTCTATTTGTTACTCCTCATCAGTGGAACTCCTATTAAGTGTTTATATTCATGCTAGTGATGTAATCCTAATTGTAAAAGTTAAACAATATCCCTCCATTATTCCATCACACTAGCCCTAGAATTATTAGTATCCAAGTGAAAGTAAAATTCATAATCAGTTTCACAACGTTTAATATCCTTGGGTATTAACGAATACACTGAAAATTGATAAACAGAAGCGAGAGCGGGAAAACACACCACATGTTCACTCTCACCCCATGTTTCCTTATTATTTGGATCAACCGGTATGACAAATGACCTTGCATTGTTGTATTTTTTTTAAACACCCGTAATGTCACAAAATAACTTGCTAAATTGAAACCCTCATTCTATTATATTGAGAATGTTTCATTAGACTTTGTGATTATATATTTATCTACCCAATTTCAAATTCATGTTTGTTTCGTGTACAAATAACTTGATTACTCTCTCTTTCTTTGTCTCTCTCTCTCACACACACACACACACACTCCTCTCTCTCTCTCTCTCTCTCTCTCTCTCATATTTTCATTAACTTGATTATGTATTTTATATGTACATAAAAATATCCATGGTAGAGAAGCGTCGACTTAATTTGAATATGTATGACCTCATAGCTGAGGAAAGGCCACTTGAGAAATAATCACTCACGACCCTAGTGAAAGACAATTTGTAGAGGAATGGATTGATGACACAATTATAAATTCATATTTGTTTCATCTACAATTAATGTAATTACTCTATCTCTACCTCTCAATATTATTATTGTTTATTTCACTTGATTAACTTGATTATGTATGTTATATTTACAGATACAAGTTCGTATCAGAGAAGCATCAACATCATCTGAGTCGAGAAAATACCACTTAAGAAATAACCACTCACAATCCCAGTGGAAGACGGTTTAGAGAGGCATGGATCAACATCATATCGGATAAAGATCTTGCAACCCAACCCGAGCACCCAAGCGACATGAAAGGTGACCACAAACTACTTCCATGGAGATTGTGTCGCAACCCCATTTATCACATAAAGGTTGGCCAGACACAATATACCGAAGATGGGACTTGTTCGTCAATTACTACCATTTTCAACATCAAACCATATAAATATAAATTAATGAATCAAAATTTAGTTTAACTTAATACCAAAGTGATAATAAAATCCAACAAAGCACTAAGTGTATAAGAAATCAAACATAAAAGTAAATATTTCAAACCAACATGAAGTAAATAAATTTTGGTCATACGCCCTTACAAAAATCCTAAGTAAAATAAATAAACTTAAGGGATAAACACATATACTAGAATCAAGAAATTTGTATGATCTAATGAGAAACAGGCAATTGGAAGGCTAATCCATCAATAGTCATGTCATCCCTGTCTACAAGCACCGGGGGGTGAAAACATTTAAATTTGGGTCAGCACCCTAGAGTTGCAAGAATTAACTTATCTAATTTAAAGTGCAATAAATATAGGTGATTCAAAATAAAATATCCCCCATCTTACGATTAACATCTCACCCCTTATTTAAGTATGATATTATCCATATACGAACAAGTCTCGAAATAGTAAATGACAATTGTGCCAATTTAATATCAAATGTATTAGCTATAGTCAACATGCTAAAAGGTAACCGTATACATTCATATTATCAATTCCTAGAGTATCCCAGTCTCATATATCCCATAAAGGTGATATAAACATCTATTATGCACACTGCATAGTACGGGGTTGTAACTTATTGTCTATGCTATTAGAGAAACTAATAAATCTCGTTCAAATTGGGTATATATATATATATATATATATATATATATATATAAGTTACAAAACTTATGTATGTCATAAGATCAAAAATGATGTCATGAGATGATTTTTTCTGGAGTGCCTCTTTTGCTCCTCACATCTTTGATTTCACCCCTCTTTTGATACACTATAATTTATTTCCCCTTTATCATAAAAATTCAAAAATAAGGGTACAATACTATTTGAACCCATTCTCACAGTTTACTCCCCATTTCCCTCTATCCTTCTTGTTATTTTTCACCCTCACTTTACTCTCTCCCTCCCTCTCTCCCTTTGTGATGTACGATTAGCTCTGACAACGAACAAGGTGATTTTTTTTGCCTGTACGTTCTTTGATCGTTTGGCTGGATGTATATCTTATAACTGGATTTGTTATTTAATTTTTGTAATCATTTTGCATCTTATAAACCCTTTTTTCTAATCATTTTTCACATTCTCTTAGTAAATTTTTATTTCATTAAGGTTCCAGATTTTATTTAGGGGTTCACTCTTTTGGGTTTCAGAGTTTGATTCACCTCCCTCTCTCTCTTAAAGATCCTCAACATTAGGTCTGATGCTTATAGAGGCATCTTTGTCGATCATTGGAGAAGAAATAAGTAGTTGGAATCAAATCCCCAACATCAGTTCTGATATTTTCTTTTGGTTTTGTTTGGTTTAATATGCAGAAGCTTTGTCAATTTGGGAAGCTTTGACAATCTAGGAAGCTTTTGATTTTCTTTGGGTTGATATGAAGAGTAAGTTGGTTTGGATATCTAAAGATGCAAGGTTGGTTTGGGTATCTAAAGATGTGTTTTCGATAAGCCTCAATAATCATATGTGTGATATTCTCATTCGTTGATTCGAGTAATCTAAATTTTCTTTTCACTTATGTATTAATACATGTGATTATAGTTTGTTTGTATTAATTTGAATACATATGTAGTGTTTGTTGTATATATTAAGAGGTGTATTTAAACAGGGGGACCAAGAAGGGTTGCACATCTCTAACATCCTTTCTTTCAAGCTACTAATTTGTTGGCACAATACAAGGTTGGAATTCGCTATACTTTTTTATTTATGATATTTCAATTGTTTTGGTTTATAGTACTCTCATTATAGTCTAAAATAAGTTTTTTTGGTCTATTACATTAAATCTGTACACTACCTATTTCATCTAAATGAGATATTTTAATGCAATCTACATTTACTTTTAGTAATGTGTTATTTTTTGTTTCGAAATGCGTGAATTTTGGTTTGAAGTTTTGAGGCATTGTTAATATTTCTGAGGTATCGCATTTAATTGTAGTCATTCCTAAAGATCTATTTTCATGCTTCTATAAATAATTTTTGAGGAATTTTAGTTTTATGTATAGGTAAGCATTTAATGCCCTGCCTTTTTGAATGTGATGACCTTCCTTTACATTACTTTACATGTTGTATTACTCAAATACATGTTATATCACTTTACCTTACTTTACATAAAAAAGTTTTTGTATCACTGTGTTTACTTGAAAGCGGTTGTCGTATCATGCAATGGTTATGTTGGCGCTGATCTAGAAGTTTTATGTCACGAGGCGGTTGTTGTATTTGTAGCTTAATGATTTGAAGGTGTATTGGGAAGATATTGGAGGATTAAAAGATTTGAAGGTCCGCAACCTTTAGTCTCATTTTTCTCCTGCGTTTTTTTAATAGATCTCTGATATAATGAAATGTAACAAAAAAATCTCCAGCAAGCTGTTGAGTGGCCGTTAAAATACTCTGCTTCAATTTCGAGGTTGGGAGTATTACCTGTCCGAGGGATCTTACCATTTTTATCTTTCTAATTTTTTCCGGTTGTGAACTCCATAGAGGGCATGATGATCCATCACTATGTTAAAGTCGCCACTTCTAATTATCCAATCAGTAACTAAAAAAGCCAAATCCATGATGCCCTGCCAAAGTTCCCACCTAATATGCCCTGTCACAACGACCATAAACAACAATGATATTAATTAGGCATGGTAGGTGGTGGTGTTTAATGGATTTAGAGATAAAATGATCATGAATGGTTATGGGATACACCTCCGAGTTATATTTCCAAAGCATTAGAGAGACCAGTCATTTTTGATAAAATATTTAAATCCAAATGATATTTTCCATGGGGAAAAATTAAAGACTTCGACCCATTCTAAGTTTGACCATTGATGTTTAGCAGGAAAGAAGGTTTGGAGTTTGATAGGAGATGTAAAAAATTCAATTTCAGTATTTGTCTCAATTGAGCCTCCTGAGCTGAGCCCATTTGAGACTGGGCAACGGGCATTGATTACTTTAGACATCTAGTGAGATACCGATAGGGACAGCTATGAGTTTTATTCAGTAGCAGCTTTAGATATCCCAACTTTTTCTTGATAATTAATTAACTCAAATTCAACAATAGAACCTTGACTTAGTCGATCTTGATCCAAAGCCCAATTTTCAGCAAATTTTTGGGGTGGTTTGGTGATAAAGTCTGTGGCATCTGAAGTCTCAGTGGGACTCTTTAGTCAGATATCATCTTTGCATTGTCCCGAGAGTTGAGATATTTGGAAAAGTCCTTTCTAATACCCACTTTTCTACCTACAGGTAAATTATACGCATGCTTAGAGGTATTGGAAGCTAATTCTAGATAGGTAACAAGTTTCTCAGAATTATGTTCAGTAAGTTTGAGCATAGCCAGTGCATCTATATCAGGTGAGGTGTAAGTGTTATATGGTACAGATTAATGTTTTGAAATTTAAAACAAAGTTAAAATTTAGAACTCTCATTCTCTATTTTTCCATACTAATTGTGTTTTATTTTTGTGTGTGTGTTATAGCCTGTGTGTATGGACATATTATATTGATTTTTTGACATTTACAGATTTTTAGGTTCCACAATTCTAAATGTATATTTGGTGGTGCTCAACTTTTCTCTCTTGGATTGTGACTTACACAATAAGATATTTCACTTTGTCTTCATATGGTGACAACTCTAGGGTAAATGCGGAGCAAAACAATGCGTGTGGTGAATGATAAACACAGTGGAAGGAAGTCTTTTATCTTTGTTAATTAATTTTTGAACATCTTTTGTATCTTATTTCTTTTTGACATTTTAACTTTCTCCGTGCTTTTATTTTTTATATTTTCAAAAGGGTGCTGAGGTCAGTCTTCCTACTTGGACCTTATGGTTTCAATTTCGTTATTAGGTGTAATATGGTAAGAACTATACCCTTATTTATTCAGTTTGAAGTAGGTTAGTTGAAGTTTGGATCTTATGGTGATTTACCTAAGTTTTAATTTAGAAAAGATATTTCAAAAGCTCGATGGAAAGGTGCGTTGGGCAAGGTTAGTTGAAGTTTGGATCTTATGGTGATTTACCTAAGTTTCAATTTAGAAAAGATATTTCAAAAGCTCGATGGAAAGGTGCATTGGGCAAGGTTAGTTGAAGTTTGGATCTTATGGTGATTTACCTAAGTTGCAATTTAAAAAAGATATTTCAAAAGCTCGATGGAAAGGTGCGTTGGGCATGGCTAAAGTTTTAGATAAGAAGAGAAGAATGTGGATGACCACTGGGATAGTGCGTAGTGGAAATGCTTATTGCTCCATTGAAGAGACAATGTAGATTTTTTCCTGAATTAGGGGCGTTGTATGTTTTGGATAATGGCAATACATCAGTTGGTCTATGAAGAGTGTGAAATGTAAGTCGATTTCCGTTAAAGGCTCAACAGGATTTGATGGGATTATAAAAGAATAATATGAAGACAAATGTTTCGTCGTTAAAAAATTTGAAAACATGCAGATTAATGAAGCGAGACCAGTGTTTATTGCTTACCCTCCTAACAGTCAGTTTAAGCAGTCTTCTCCCAGGAATCCAAGTTTTGTGATCTGCCCAACCAGTGGTCATCCACCATCCAAACAAGAGATTGAGAACCTTGAGAGACTGCAATGGCATTCTTCTGAAATTATGTCATGTTGAGCATGGACGTGTTAGTTTCTTTTTGTTCAACGGAGTGGAACTTCCTGTTCTTCCTTAACTCTCTCCCGCGTTAACGAACTTATGAGTAAGTGCAATTGAGAAGATTTCTATATAATGTGGCCATAATTATAATCACAAGAGTCTCTGAGCTTAAACTATATACACATGGCATAGGTAATTATTGATAAAATGAAATGTGTGCATATGAATACCATTTATATACTATGCATGTTCTCTCTTTAAAAAAATTAAATAAAAAAAAAGTGAAATTACCTTCTTTATGTAATGAAGTAGTGATTATATATGTGAGAAATGTTTGTGTCATTTCATTGATGTTATCTCGGTGGAGAAAGTGAGAATGGGACCACATGAACCTTACTCTGATCCACGCAGGCTTACCTGACACTTAAAGGTATGTATCTTTATTGCATCCTGAATCTTGATTTATATTGTTTATTAAAAAGTAGTCAAGTCATCATTCATCATTATATTGCATGCATGAGAACTTCTTGCCTTTTGTTAGTTCTTGTGAGATTTTGTTGTTGTTGAAAATGCACCTTCTGCTGAAAACCCAGCTACTGAAAATTAGCATATTCCCACTTAGCCTTCTTATGTCACACCTCATCATCGTAATAGACCACCTCCAATAGAGAAGGTGTATAGTTTAGTACCTAAACTTTGTTCAGTCCTTACGAAATTGGTGAAAAGAATAATTGGATCTACTGTCTGTCTCTGGGGTTGGAAATAAGATCCCATATTTCTTTTCTCCTTCTACAATAAGTTGATATATTTTCTTACAATTCACTGAAATTGTCTTTACTAGTCCCCCACTCCTTCTTTTATTGTTGAAAGATCAATTCTGTCACATTTCCTTTAAAGCTATAGATTAGTTGTAGTTTGGGTATTATATTTTTCTTATGAAACTGTTGTTGGTTGTATTAATTGCCTTTGGGTTCATGTTATTTGTAAGTTACAATTCCATCAAAACTTTCTTGAGTTGAAATATAGGAAATTATGCATAACAACCATGTCTTCTATTAAAACTAAGCGATACGTTTGTTCTTATTCTAAAATTTTATTGAGTTTATAATTGGCACAATTCCATACTGATTGCAGGCCACAAATTCAAAAGTTGTCCACAAGTAGGACTTTCGCCCGATATTTGGCACCCCGATGAGTTTTCTATAACAACAACTCGGGGAACAACTTTATGAGATTACTCAGAACACAAATGCACAAGTAGGGGACCCCTCAATGGCTACTTCTCACATATTAAATGCCAACGGATCAACCAACGTTGGAGGAGCGACTAACGATGATGACTTCGGGCCTTAGATGTTGATATAATGTAGGTAGACAAAAGCAGGGACAAAATAGTATGGCACTACTCGAGGGAAAAACCAGTGTGCTAACAATAATAGATTTAATATATTTAATGACGGAAACCAAGAAACAAATGCCATGGTTCAATCAAGAAATGTGGGAGGCAACAAACACTCTGGGACCCATAGTATCAGATCTACTTTATGGAATGGAATCACATAAAAAGTCACAATTTGAGGTTGTCTTGGGTCTGACGGAGGCAGCGAAAGGTGCTGACCTTATTAAGTTAATTGATATTTTCTTGGATCTGATGGAGGTCGGGTCAGTCGGGATCCAGAATGTCGAGATAGAATACCGGGATAGAGCTGATAGTGGGGATGTACTGATAGTACATAAGATGACAGTGGCATTGGCAAACGATGTACTCTAATGATTTCAGCTTCACTTGCATTTACTCGGGGTTGTTCAGTTCCGTTCAACCAAATCTCGCCATCACCGACTTCAACGTTTCTTTTGTTCACAGAGGGAGTTCATGATTCTAGAGAATATGAAAATGATAACAATAGATGCATTTTGTGTTTCTTCTTATTTGAACAATAGACCATCATCTCTCTATTGGACGGCCTTAATGTTCCCTTTTCATTCACTGCCGGATTGTTCCATTAATGATTGTTATTATATTAGGTTTTAACATTCTTTTACAAATGGTGGCTTCTATTTACCCTCTCTCAATATACGTCTACTATTTGAGGATTTTAATCATGATGGCTTTCAAGTTTTACTTATTTTATTTTTTATAATTTTTTTGGAACTATAAGTGTAAAGTTGATGGTTAGTTAGTTTGTTACATCGTAATATTTTCTATTGATATTTCATGATCTATTCAATACTTTGTAATTTTTTCTCCATGCTTTCAGGCATGGGAACAATGATTTCAACAAATCTAAAAGAAATAGGACATCGAAAGTAGGAATATGATTTGTCTTGGTTGTGTTAATTAATGGCTTTCAATGGTTAATGTAAATAGAACCTGTAAGTCTATCTTCCTTTTTATTTTATTACATCATTTATTGTTAATGTAAATTTTTTTGCTTTTTAAAGACGATAATTGAATGTTGATGAATGGGAAGTTTATTTATAGACAATTTTATTATACTAATATCAAGTATTATTTTATTTACATATAACAAATGTCAAATATTATAACCAATTTTATGATCAATTGACATGACGTGCACCATTTTGGAAACTATGATCAATTTTTTGAATTACACTTTGTTTTCTTAGGGAAAGCATTTTTTTCGTTTTTTTAATTACGTACATTGAAAGGTTTTGCCATTTTGCGATTACATACTTTAGGAAATTTCGACGTGCCTTCAGGCACGGGCATACCCTAGTGTATATATATATATGTATGTGTGTGTGTGTCCCTTCATATATGCGACTCTCAAAGGCGTCTACCAGTGGTAAGACACCCAGCGTTGACAAAGGATCCCAATATCTTCACCTACCACTTATAGATGGCGGTGCTACGTAATATATATAATAATGACCTACGCATCTCGCCCACCTGTGCCGATTGGTGCTACGGTTTCGAACGCGCCCAACTACAATCGATAGGACCGTCCACGAACATAGGTATGTCAACATAAAGAAATATAGGTAGATATTATTCTCATATAATATGTATAGGTAATTACTCTATAATTACCTAAGGTATCCTACATGATTACCAATAAGTATTCCCCCATTAATAATTGATCATCATGTTAATTATTAATTCATTCTTACTTAAAATATTATTTATCCGTCTAGTTAAATATAATCTCCCCATTAATATATGTGCCACATTAGCATTTAGAAAAATCATCGTTGACCCAAACACCACCGTACTAACTCGTATGGATTTCTAAAAATACCCGAGATCCATCCCCAGTCCCAACTCAACCTGCCCCAGGGGGTGAATCGATTCACCTTCTTAGTCGAGCCAAATCAATTTTCCTTCATGGTCGAATCAATTCGGATCTGGGAAAAAGCCCATATTTGCTGCATTTCTTCAGTACGATATTTTCAAATTTCCTGCCACGATCCATTATCTTAGTAAATTCCTTTTTAATAACATATGAATAGGTCCTAGTGACTTAATTACTCATCTTAGACTGATTAATTTCATAAATTATCAAATTCCTTCCTCAAATCCTAGAATTCACATTAATTGGTCAAGACTTTTAACCCATATTTTCTACCATAAATTCATTTATATTCAAATCTGGTTTCGGCCATGTCAGATGGATTCAAACACACAAAATTTCCAGATCTTAAACGTATATCAAAACATCTACACATGAATCTAACTTTTCAATTTATCTAACAATCTGAAGGAATATATCATCAAATTTAAGATTATAATCATCCTAGATTTATGGGTTAAACCACCTAAATTCCAATTAGTATCCTCTACATGGATAGGATTAAATCCTACCATTTAATCACGAATTACATACTAAACCCCAAAAATCACATGGGGTTTACTACGATGAATCGAGAAGAAAATACAACGTTAAATTAAACTAGAAAATTCTTGCCTGGAAATGTGTTTGATGAATTTCCCCATGAGTTTCATGTTCCTTATCCTATTTGTCATCGGTTCATTTCTCTCTTGAGGTAGGGATGCTAGGGTTATGTATCTGATTAAGTCTGGGGAGTATTAATATTTTCCTAAATCTTATATTGCTCCCAAATCCCGATATTATCCTAATTTCCTAATTTTGGACCCCAAATGGGCCTTAACCCATAATTAAACTAGCCCCAAAGCCTCCCAACTTATCTACCTATACCCCGGGACTATTTTTAAAGGTTTAAAGCACCAAAACGAGCACATAAAGCCTCCTGAAATTTGTCCCAATTATTTTTATTCCACAATTATATTTACAATTAATTCACATGGCATGCATCAATTATCCACTACACGTGCAATTATTTTCCATTATAATTATGCACATAAAATAAATCTCACATTATTACAACATAATAACAAATTATTTGTTCATAATTAATTAATTTAAATTCACCCTTTGCATTAAATTTCCACTGATTTTATTTTATTTCCCAAATTTGGTTTTATTTATTCTAAACATAATACATGGTATTACATTCTTCCCCTGATCTAGAAGAATACGTACCTAAATAGAAGTGTTTTGAATATTTCGTCTACATGTCTCCTCCTTCTCCCAAGTCGACTCGTACTCCTTATGGTGTCCCCGTTGCACTTAAAATAAAAGATTAACCTTTGATCGAAGTCAACGCTCTTAATGGTCCAGAATGGATAGTGGTCGCTCCTCGTAGGTTCCTTCTGGATGGAGCTTTATATCATCAATATTTATGTTCTTTTACGCTATCACATCTCTAAGGAATCTACGAAGTTAAGATATGTGGAAGACATTGTGCATATGCTGCAAGTGGTTTAGTATTACCAACAAATATGCCACGGGCCAAATCCTCTCAAGGATGGGGCATGGTCCAATGTATCGATGAACCAACTCCCCATTCTTCCCAAAACTCATCACTCCCTTCATGGGAGACACTTTAATGAGCACCCCAACATTAAAGTCTAAGTCTCTTCGAACCGCATCTACATAGCTTTTTTGCCTATCTTTCGCAATCCATATCCTGACCCGAATCATAATTACCTTCTCTAAGATGTCCTGAATGAAATCTAACCCGTGTTACTTGTTCCCCCCCCCCCCCATCTATAACAAGAATAAGTGTGAACGACAAGGTCTCCAGTAAAGCGCCTCAAACGGTGCCATCCTAATTGTGAACTAGTTGTTGTTGTACACAAACACTACTAAAGGAAAATACTTCTCCCAATTCCCTTTAAAGTCCAGTATGCACATTCGTAGCATGTCCTCTAACATCAGGATCATCCTTTCCATCTGTCCATTGGTCTGAGGATAATATGAGGTGCTTAATATCAAATTTCTCCCTAAAGCCTATTGAAAACTCCTCCAAAATGGTACACAAAAGTCCCATTCCTATTTGATATAGTGTTGAGCGGTACCCTATGCAACTTTATAATCTATGCGTCGAAGAATCTAGCATACTGAGGTGTAATTTGTTCGGATCGATAAAAGGTGATCCACCTTCGTCAATCTATCGATGATCACCCATATGGAATCATGCCCACTCTGTGACGTAGGTAGCCATATGATGAAGTCCATGGAGATACTCTCCTCTTTACACATTGGGATTTCCAAAGGTTGTAACATGCATGCATGACCTAGTTGGTCCACCTTCACTATCTAACACGTAACACACTTGGACATAAAATCGGCTATGTTCCTTTTCATCCCGGCCCACCAATACTAATGTCTAATGTTGTGGTACATCTTATCCCTTACTGAATGTACCGTAATGAGTGAACCATAAACATCAAATATAACTACTCGCCTCAACTCCCATCATTTGGGACAACTAGTCTACTCTCGAATCTCAATCCACCATTCGACCCAATAGAATAATGCTCTCCTTCGGCCAACAACTGCCTAACTCGCTCCGAGAAAAGATGATCTCCTATTTGGGCCTTCATGACCAGAATAATGATCTCATGTGTGATGGTGAGAACTACAATAATTGCATGGGTCAAGTTGTCATCCCAACGTAGTGATATCCACTTCTCCTTCCACGCTACCGCTAAGTCCAACATCGGCTTGTGGCTCAAAACATACGCTATAACGTTCGCCTTACTTGGGTGTTATTGAATGTCGAACTAGTTGTCCTACACAAACTCTATCCATTTTCTTTGTATCATGTTTAACTCCCGATGTGTTAACAAATACTGTAAGCAATTATGGTCGGTGAATAATTAGAACTTATCCCTCGTGAGATAATGCCTTCACACTCACAGTGCAAAAATCACGACTTCTAACTCCAAGTTGTGGGTGGGGTAATGTCCTTCATGATTCTTAATATTTCATGAATCATAAGGTATTAGCCTATCCTCTGGTATCAAAATACCTCTAAGTCCCCTTAGTGACGCATCTATGAAGACCTTATAGTCTATCCCTACCCGAGTTAATGCCGAAATCGATGTTGTAGTCAATCTATTCTTTATCTCCTTAAACGCCTGCTGGAACATTTCATATGATAAAAATGAATCTTCCTTCCTTGTCAAATTCATTAGTGGTTCAGCTATCTTGGAGATCCCCTGAATGAACCGATGGTAATACTCAACTAGTCTCAAAACGATTCGTACCTCAGTGGGTGTAATGGGATATGCCCACTCCATCACTGTAGGATCCTTCCCTAGGTTCATTTATATCCCCTTATCAAACACAATGTGGCCAAAGAACTTCACCTCTCATAACCAAAAACCACTTTTCTCAAACATAACATATAGCTGGTGGTCTCGTAGTGTCTGTAAGACTACCCGTAAATACTGTGCGTGTTCCTTCGCGGTCTGAGAATAAATTAGAATGTCATCGATAAAGACTATGATGAATTGATCCATAAAGTCCCGAAATACCTGATTCCTCAAATCCATAAACACCGATGTGTGTTAGTTAGACCAAAGGGCATAATTAGAAACTCATATGACCCGTATATAATAAGGAATGTTGTCTTTGAGATATCCTTCTCCCGAACTCTCAACTGATGATAACCCGATCTCAAATGAATCTTAGGGAAATAAACAGCACTCCTCACTTGGTCAAATGATTCATCAAAGTGGCAAATGGATATTTATTCCGCATGGTGACTTTGTTTAACTCCCGAAAATCGATATAAAGTCGCAATGATTCGTCCCTCTTCTTGACAAACAAAATCGAAGAGCCCCCATTATCGAAGTCCTCCTCCTAATTAATTGCTATTCTAATAACTTCTCAATTTGATCCCGAAGCTCCCTCATATCTAGAGGAACCATCCAATATGATGTAAGTGGAATGGGTATTGTGCCTAGAATTAAATCAATTATGAAGTCTATCTCTCGACTAGGTGGTAACCCTAGGATCTCCCCAACCACATTCGAAAACTGGCTAACTACTAGGATGGAATATAGCAACACCATGGCTGCCAAATAATTCTTCTCCTACATATAATATAAGTGTGTGCTCGACCCACCCTAGGGATGCAATATCGCAACCTGGTACATATAATATAAATGGTGCTCGACCCACCATTTATTTCAGTTTTAAAAATTTCAAAACTGACATATAAAGCCCTGACATAAATGTTCATAAAACTGACATAAATAAGTTCACATTTATCTCAATTTTTAAGAACACACATAAAAACTATGACATTCAACATGTTTTTAATCACTTTTTCATAAGAAACTGACATAAATAAAATCACATTTATGTCAGTTTTAAAAATTTTATGAGAGTTTTTTCAAAACTGACATAAATGTTAATATAAAAATATTTTAAAAAAATCATTAATCTATCAATAGACAACTATTATTTGATGTTAAATCAACCATTGCAAATAGATAATAACCAAGGTCATAAATATAACTAACTTATATACATCAAGATATTTAGAATCAAATTGATGTTAAGCTACATCATATCCAAAAACTACCTATCCAAAAACTAACTAACGTCTACTTATCTATGTGATAATATCCTAAAAATAGTGATGATACATCACAATATCCAAAAACTAGCATTGCGAATTACATCATAAGAATCACAATCCAAAATAATACTCAAGCTAGGACGTTGTCGAACGCAATACTCGATCAAATTTGTTCTCGACGCTATCCAACCCAGAATGAGTAACCCTGCAATCAAATATAATCAACATAGTTTTCATCAAAACACAGTCATCTCAACACATTGTCATTACAACGTAACAAAATACAATTACTCGGAAATACCTAATATATATAATCCGTAATGAACTCAATGAACTCCATTTGAACTTCATTTAGCTCATTCAACGTGTAGGTCACTTTACTGGACAATCTTCTCATCTAAAAAATTGAAGATAGAATTAAATTTATTATTACGGTATATAATAGTTAATAACTAAACAATATTTTATATAATAGGACAAAAAGAGAACATTGGTAACATACATTTATTTCAAAAGGTATGGAAGGATCCTCCATGAAGTACTTCATGAACTTCAACACAAAATATTCGCAATAAAGAGTACCATTTCCTTGCATTGGGCACTAGTCAACGCAAAACATTACTAGTGAACAAATAATAAAGAGTACAAGTCTAAAATATTTTTTATACAACACAAACAAGTGTAAAAACTATAATAATTTTGGGCAGAATTTCCTCTCTTTATAGAACTATCCACCCTATTCAAAAAATATAAAATACTCCAACAACAAAACTAATAGTTCATAACAACTCATGGGCTCAATGAGAGTTATTTCATTTAAAATCTGTCACACCAATGTGAAGAGAAAAGCTGAAATTGAATCTCCTTGTATCAATCCTATTAGAGATCCAATTTCTTATCTAGGCCTGCATTCACAAAAAATCAGATATTTGGCCAACTAAAAACTGTCAAGTGCACCTCATCCATCTAGCTGAAAATCATTATACTCAAAAACTAAATTTCAAAATTTCAAATTCACATGGCCATGCCAACTACCTCATTCTCTATGATAGCAAAATTGAACATTCGTCTATTACTTACAAAAAAACTCATGGATCTTTGATATTGTGTTATTAAAGACTAATCGATGGGCCTTTTGACAAAACCTTTAATTGAAAAGAGTCGTGGTTCCGGACCAGGGATGTTTATCAAATATATATACACAGCATATGGTATATATATATATATATATATATATATATATATATATATATATATATATATATATATATATATATATATATATATATATATATATATATATATATATATGGTATGTTGAATCACTTGTGAAGTCGACTTCACTTGACTGTGTCTGCTTCAACTTTACCCTAGACTCGTGTCATGTAGTGTAGCAAGACTAACAAGGGGTCGAGTGGAAATGGCAGGTTCTTTTTCCCCTACCTAATGTACACAGTGGTTATATTTCAATAGACCGAGGGAAAGAATCCGCTGAAGGGTCATCTAGATCACCCAGGGACCAACCCGCCACGCCGAGCCGATACGAGTCCCAAAAGAGGAGAGATTGGAACACATTTGGTCAGTATTTGAGGAACCAGAGGTCACCATTTCCACTATCACAGTGTAATAGCAAACATGCACTTCAGTTTCTTAGATACCTTGACCAGTTTCGTAATACTAAAGTTCACCAACAAGTTTACATCTTTTATGGGCAGTCTGAACCACCCGCACCTCGCACCTGCTCGCTAAGGCAAGCTTGGGGAATCCTTGACGCACTCATCGGGTGGCTCCGGGCAGCCTATGAGGAGAACGGTGGGTCACCAGAGAATAACCCTTTTTCCAAAGGTGCAATTCATGTTTTCCTCAAGGAGGTGAAGGAGTGTCAAGCTAAGGCTAGCCAATGCAAGGGGAACTATGAATCAAATTCATCCATGCCAAGTAAGAGTGAATTTTGCGGTAGTGTTCATCATGGGAATATCAAAACCAGGTAAGAGTGAATTTTGCGGTAGTGTTCATCATGGGAAAAAAAACTCACATAATCTGAATTAGCATTGCTCTCTTGCTCAATAGCTTAGTTTTTGCATAACCAAGTAAGAGTGAATTTTGCTCAATAACTTAGTTTGGCTAATTACGCTTGGTGGCTTTGATCTGATTGTCATAGCACAATAAATTTACTGATCTCATCATCCTATAATATACCTGCCAAAGCTCCTAGCATAACTCCAGTTCAATGGCTCCCCCCTCCTCTACCTTGGGTCAAGCATAACACTAATGGTCTTGCCAAAGGGTCAACTAGACCTACTACTATAGGAGGTATTTTTCTGTGTCAGGGGTTTCTTTCCACATTTGCTTACATCATCAGATGCATATATGCATATTGCATATACGCATCTCCATATATGCAGTATGCACTGCATATATGCATCTGCATATATGCAGTATGCATCTGCATATCTGTATATATGCAGTATGCAATATGCATATATGTAGATGAATATATGCTTCATAGAGACCACTACTAGGAGCACATCGATATAGAGATACAGGTGTTGCGATGTTGAAATATATGTGGAGAATAATTCATTAAGTACCAATTCATTATTGGACATGTTTTGTCTACAGGGTGTTAGGATGTGTTGACTTTGTAGAACCATAAGCATGGTGTAACTTAGGTACAATTAAGGGTTGTGTAAAGGAGAAGATAAGTTTATATTTTCTGATTTTCCTAAGTGAACTCTTTCTTAGAAGGAACTTAGGAGAAGAGAAATTATAAGTTTTTTTCTTTTGATTACTTAATGTTAAATATACAAACTTTTATGGTTAGTTTTCTAATAAAACTCTTTAAATGTTTATGACATCCACACAAAGTGATATGTCACACGCAAGTCTACCTGCTACTGTTCGAGAGACCAGAGGTCTAACTGAGGGTCTGATCCGAAACTCTGTGGGGATTGAATATGTAAATTCTTTGATTTCTGATCTAGACCAAGCACTTAAAACTAGCCCTATGTAAGTGCATCCACTTGAAACATGGTTGTTAATCTGAAACTCTAAATGGTTGTTGATTCGAAACTCTAAACTCTAACTGCCCCCATGTAAACTATGAGAATGCAAGAACTATTCTGATGCATTCTTGGTGTTTTACGCTATTCTGAGAATGCATTAATGATGAAGATCAGTCACTGCAAAGCTGCACTAATGAAGTTGTAATCTCTCATGGGAGTTGATAGTTGACAGTTGGTGTGCCAAGTGTAAGTATACATTCTTAAAATTCTTCTCAACAAGTGTAAGTTTTTTGGTTTTTTTTAGCTATAGTTTTTGGTGTCACATTAGTTGTCAAACATGACATTATGCACAAGTTTTTCAGTCTTATGTACACGTATATGAACATTTGGCAGGTATAAACTCTAAATCATTGCATTTGTTCAACTTTTCTTAGTTTAATTTTGATAGCTCTAAACTTTATGGCCAATCTCTATAAGTTTTTTTTTTAAATGTGAGTTGTTTATCTTTGGTATGTGTTGTGTTTTATAGGTACACATATGGCAGTGAAAGGAACACATAAGCAGTGGCAGGACATGAATGAATCTGGGAACGCAATGAAATGAGAGAGAATCAAGCAGGAACATGGTGCGGTGGAAATAGGAGTATATAGGAGAGGTCAGACTTATAAATGCGGGCACCATGTCTATACCAGAACAGTAGCCGAGCAGATTAGTCAATACCACCCACATACTCTTGGGGTGAGATTTTTTTATCCTTTTGGAAATACTACATAGTGTAACACATTATTATGTAGGGGATTTGAACATGAAGGGGTGCTCATATATATATGCCTTTTTTGGTTTCTTCTTCAAAACTCGGGTAATGCATTACTATTTATTTTTGAGTTGTTCATGCTTTGAACATGAAGGGGTGCTCATATAGTTGGGTACGTTTAGTAGGGGAGATATATAGAGTAGTACATTTTGTACAGTAGTACATTTCTACAAATATATACAGTAGTATATTTTTTTAAAGCATATTGCCATGTGTTTTATGTATTCATTTTCAACTATGTTTTGTAGTTGCATCACTAATTTTTCTAATGCGTTTCACTAATTTTCAACTGTGGCACGAGAAGGCCGGTGCCTTGATCGAGACTTTTTTTGGCGTCAGTTGCTTAGGTGTATATCCACAAAGAAATTACACAAGGCATTTCACACTCGCTTTTCGGAAGGAATAAAAAAAGCAGGCTGTTCGCAGAACGAATATCAAGTCTTTCATAAATGCTTTATGGAAAGAGTCATGTTTACAAGCTCGAGGAATCTAAGGGGCGTAAGCTTTAAGAATGCTATAAGGGAATCTTTCTTTCAATTCAAACCGTTAGACGAGAACTTGTATGGAAAAGGGTTCCCTATATTTATTAAAGGTCGCATCGGTTTTTCCTAGACCTCAAAGACTGGCACCTCCTTTTCATCTGCACCTGAAAACAGTGGTTAGGCTTTACCTTGACCTTCCTTCTTTTTGCATCTCATCTCTGGCTTAGTCTAGTCCTTCGTATCTTCTTTTCCCTGTTTAGTTTCAATGCTCAATGGTAGTTCTCTTTAGAAAGAGTAGGGGGGTGGATTTCCTGGGATGTCGATTCTGTAATCAAGACAAAGCAAGACGCCCACGCCAAGATCGATGAAAATAGAAGCCGGTTATTTCTTATTTTATTGTAAATAGGACAGGTAAGAGAGAAGACCGGTTATGCCGAGAGGAACACACCTTGATCTGTCATTCCTTCCTCGCGCACTGTCGATCAGGGCCTATTTTCACTAGTTGAAAAGAAAAGGCGGAGCGGAGAAGTTTTTTCAGTTTATTACTTCTATTTGAACTACTCCGAAGGTATTGCACTTATAGAAGCCCAATTCAACAAGTGCTAATGCAGTCGGTCACATCTTTTCTGTCAGAGACAACAGCAAATTCAATGGCAGCTGATGCATCAATAGCAGCGGACCTTTAGAGGGGGCTTCTCTTCTCCTTTCCGAGCTTGCCTGGTCTTTTTCGCCTTTCTTAATGAAACTGATTCAAGCATTCGTTCAGAGTCAACAACAGCAAGTGAAATGGCATCTGGTTCAATGTATGTTATCTTGCATAGTTCAATCAATGGCAGAAAAAACCTTGCGATAACCTTTCATCCGAGTCTCTTTTGCTCTTTATGGTTTCAGGCATAACTTTGCTTAACACATCGAGTTCGAAGTGGGATAGAGATAATGAGCTCTGTGAGCTACTGGCTCTACTGTCTCTTACATCCCGAATCTACTTATTGCATGTATATATATATATATATATATATATGCAATAACATCCTCTCACTCACGTCCTCTCATTCACATCCTCTCACTCACGTCCTATCCCACCTGCTTCCTTTTTATCACTCACCACAAAAAGTCACAAAAAGTTCCTTTTTATCACTCATCACACGCTTCACGGATGAGATTGAACAATCAAGGCAATGATCCAACGGTTCAAACTGATTTATGACAAGCTTGCTTTGACACACTGACATAGCTTTAACAGCTCATACAAAATGGAAGGGACAAGATAAGGCTGTAAAAAGGTGACTGTTGTGTGGCTCGAGAAGGATGGCAAAGGGTTCAAACCTCATCTTCCAGTATCTTTTAACTCCATCTCTCTCTTTGAACTTCTTTATGCAAAAACACCAAACCCAGATCCCTCTCACTCTGAGCTTCTCTCTGCTATAACGCTACACCTTCGAATAAAGATCTACTGGGGATTGTGAGAGATGAATAACTGTTGGAGGCTTTGTGCTTGGTATATCTTTCATATTTTTTATTTGATAATTTCTACAATGTTTTAACAATTTTGAAAAGTGGATTTTGTTAAAGCCCATCCGAGCTCCGTCTCCCCGTTATTTCATTAAAAAAATCATCTATTAATTGCAAGAATCATCTGTCCTTTTCTTCAACAGGAAAAATATAGAAAAAGGCCATATCAGAGAGGAAGGTCAGATCAGAGAGAAAAAAACCATATCAGAGAGGAAAAACATAGATCAAAGAGTTGAGTATTGTGTGGTCGTCGTTTGGTTATTTGGGTTTTGTGCATGGAGATGATCGGGACCACCTACGCAGCAGGTTCATACCTGTTTTAAATTGGAAGGTTAGTGTTGTTGTTCCATATCCAAAATTGAAATACAAGTTCTCCTAATTTGTGACCACCTCCACCTCTGTATTGAAAAAAAAATGTTACAGGGAAAGAGACTATATTTTAGTTTTTGTGGAAATGCCAAAATAATGAAATTTTGGAGGAAGACACCACTAAACCTTCTAAGGTAACACGTCTATCTCTTAACACTCATTTTCCCCCCTCTCCCATCTTTGTTTTTTATCGCTTCTCTTAACCACTGGTAGCCCACCCATTCTTCATAGATCCGGGTATATCCCTGTTTTTCTCTATGTTTTTTTCCACAATTTACTTTATTGTGGACTAAAACTTTTTATAAATTTGAATATTGAATTATTTAGAATTTTTTTTATTCGACTATCTGCTCTGTTTTTTAGTTATTCACTTAGTATAAGCTTTTTGCAATCTTCCTTCTTTTTACTTTAACCCCACACAACATTCGGTCATAGAAACAAAAAATACCCCTCCCATAAGAAAACAAACAGATATTATTCATAGCTATGAGATTTGCACGAATTAAGGCAAAGGCACCCTGAGTAAAAGTCACTGTATTTGTTTTTAGTGTCCATTTTAGTGTTCATCACTATTATAGGTAATATTTAGAGTACCATTGAATATTGGTTAACAATCCATTTTTGACCATATAGAGTAATTTCAGAATCTATTATATCATTATGTATGTTATAAAGTATTTGACCATTTAGAGTACCATTGAATATCGTTGTCACCACTGCTAATATTTTTTTTGAAGCTTTAGTAAGTATTTGTAATTATTTTCCACAAATGATTTATCATTATTTTATTTTCAAATTATTATACACTTATTACTTATTTATGATTAAATGGTTGAATCGCCATACCTTCTAACTTGGTTATATGGATGTTTTTAAGTAAACAGATACGTACCATCAACTAGATTTGTTCAACTAGATATGTACCATCTGACCTTAGAAGAATCCTTCGATTTTGATGGTTGTGGGGGCAAATAGTAACATCAAAATTTGGTTGTTTTGGTCGATACAATGACATTTCTATTCTAAGAACATAGACTAACTGTTAAGTCTTATGCAAATAGTGGCAGCATAATTTGATGGTGATAAAGATGTTTTGAGAATAGAAATGTTCTTGGAATTAACTACATCACTTTTAATATCTAATTGTTCATATAATTTTGTGTTTGCTATGATTCCTATATGAACTGTTGAGTCCACAAATGTTGACATTCATGAAGATATTAAAGTTGTCACAATACAAATTGGATTGAACTGTGTTTATTTGGCCCCACCATGGATAAACGGGTGAGTTTAAATTTAGGAGGAGCGATAAATGGGTGGGCCTTTGAACTTTAGAAATGGTTTGGTGGGTAAGACTTTTGCGTGGCCATTTTTTTAAATGTGAATTGGAATTTAGTTTTAGATCTAAAATAAATTTTTCCATAAGAAATTTTATAAATGTGAATTGTTATATAGTAATGTATTTTATAAATTTTAGATATCAAACAAAATTTGAATAGGTATAGGTATAGTGAGTTGTGAAAACTCCATCTTTACCCCTGTTGGGTTATTTTCTACACAGAGCTCAGGTTCACGCTTTTAATAGGTATAGTGAGTTGTATTACCTTTATGGTTTTTTGCAATTAAACCACAAGAGTTGAAGACCGTTGATGGAAAATTCGAAGCAACGTCCCATGTAAGGTGCTTGATAAAACGTGTTCTAAAATATATGTCACAATGGTAAGTAAGCTATTACATTTTCGTTGTTGGTTGCTAGGTGTTTGATAAAAGGTCTAACTAAGTATTTTACTTTGTTTGCAACTTTCTGTTTTCCAAACTTCGAATTTTCGTGTCCAACTACATGGACCATTGTGAAAAAAAAACTCCATGGTTGGTTGATATGAACAACTCAAAGGTTGAGAAATAAACAACTCAAAGGTTGCTATTATGTAAACAAAATTAGCCTTCCATTTTTCTTATTTTTGAAGTTGTAACGCATGTATAGCCAAACGGTGCTTGAGGTTTCTAAGTTACTATACATGCTTACAAATTCCTAATTGTTTTCTTAGTTGCATGGAGGATTTTTTGGGGTTTGATTTTGGATTCTATTGTGTTCTTAGTTTCATTTTTTACATTTCTAATTAGATCTAATTGGCATGTTCAATATTTAATACCCCGGGTGTACTCTTACCCCCCCCCCCCCCCAACCCCCCCCCCCCCAACCCGACTCATTTAAACTATATATATGACTCGAGTTAAACAAGATAAACCTTCTGCATGTGAGACGGCTAATGATGTAAGGGGGTAAGCAAAAGGTGAATATTGTGGAACCGATTAAAGATGTGAAACCTGATGACAACGAGGATAGCGATGATAAGTCAGATGATTTAATGTCCGGAGATGAATATGGTTCAGAAGAGGATGGAGACGGTTCATCTGATGATGATGGCGGAAGACTCCTGCCACAAGTCCAATCAGCATACTCCTAAATTCGAGGTATCACACATGGAATTCTTGCAAACGGACATTCAAAGCCGAAAATGCTCTACTTTCCCACTCAAAGGCGAAGAAGAGTGTCGCTAAGTAAGAATGGTTAAATTCAACTACGTCTGCCTTCTTTGGGTTGATTTGATGTTTAGAACTTTCGTTTTTGTTTGTTAAAGGTACAACAAAGTGTAATCTCCCTCACCCTATCACACACACACACACACACACACACACACATGTAATCTCCCATTTTTTGTTCATTTCATAGCAGGTAATCTACCTCATCCTTTCACACATGCACAGGTAGTCTCAGCAGGCTTCTCAGAAAGGGAACTCTGAAGTAGCAATAAACCTTGAGAATCAAGAACTCAACTCTTCTATGTTTCTTTCATCAGCACATAATAAAATCTTAGGCTCAGCCCCCTCAACCAATACCGATACTCTGTTGTTGTATTTACTCACTGCACATCCACATGACACCGAATAGGTGCTCCCTGCAGCTTGAGACTCACATTTCTTCGTCTTGCACAAAGTTCTTTGACTACACGAGTGGTTCTACACTGCCTAATTTGTGATATAGATCTTTTAAAATTTTAGTCTATGAATTTTTAGTTCACTAGGAATGGGATTTTTAGGCCAAAATATTTTAAAATAGTTGTGCTACAGATCTTTTAAATTTTTAGTCTATGACTTTTTTATTGGTTTTGAATGTAAAAAAATTGATTGCACTATTTTTTAGGCACACGACGCATCATAAGTGTGAATATCTACATAAATATTATCAATTGATTATTTCTTTTTATTGTAATTGCAGGGTGTTGGTCTATTTGTGAAATTTTAGTTTAGGTATCAGTTTTTATGTTAAATGTTGCATCATTTTCTGTATTAATTCAATAGCCTTCCTTTTTAATTTATTATCATTTGGCAGTTGCCTTTTAGTGTGCAAATTGTATTGCATCTGATATACAATCTTTGCATTGGATCAGTTGTAAGAAGATTTGAATAGTTGCAACATCAAGCAAAAAGTAATGATTTCTCTTCTCTCTACCCTTTCCTCTACTCATTTTTTTCGGGGTTTGTTTGGTTTGTTTTGGATAGTGGCAAAGTTAAGACGGTATACTCTCACAGTTTCGTTTCTTTTCCAAGTTAGGTAATTCGGGTTTTTGTGTTTAAGAACCCTAATGATCTATATTTTTATAGATTAACTACATGTTCGGTGTTCTATAGAATATTCAACTGAGAATTTTAAGGATGGTCATATGAGATTCATTAACTAAACGGTGACTCTTCTAAGTGTAGTTTCTTTTCTGTGTTTGTCTTAGATCTTTTGTATATGCTTTGGTAAAACATGAATATGCATATCAAATATCCTGATATAAATGGAACACCAATTTCTATTCAGACTTAATTTCCTTCAATTTGTTCTCAGATGTCATTATATCAATTTTGTTATGTTGAAAAGCTTTGTTTGTTTAATGTGAAGGTTCTTCTATACTTCGATATATATAGGGAATTCACCCAAGCTCTACCTTCTTGATATTGCACCGGCAATGACCTTACTCACATTTAATGTGCAACAGCTCCAAGTGCAGCAGCAGCTCTAGGATATTAACTCCTTTTCCTCGAAATCGTTTCTTCTGTACATATAAAACTATTTGGGAAATAAGAAGCAATATATTCGAATTATACGTGCTACAGGTTGGTCAAGTTGTTTAATTTCATATTTTTACTAATTATATTACGAAGTTAGTAATTTTGCATGATTTTTATTTGGGAATTGAACTATTTGATTATTCCTGTAACTATTAAACTAGAAATAGTATGGTAATGTTTCACATGATTTTTACTTAGTTTACTTATAACATCTAACATTATTGTTTTACTTAGTTTACTTACACAGTTTTGCGCACACTTAAACATTATTGCCACATAAGTTTACTTTTTGTCATCGTGTGATCTAAATTAAAAGCAATTCTCTGCTTAACCAATGCTCTGCTTCTGCATCTGATTCTACTTTTTGTCATTGTCATTCAAAAAAATAACGTTAGTTTAACCAATGCTCTGCTTCTCTCTTATGTGTAGCCTAAACATAAAACCCCTCAAACCGCAATTCCCAATCCTAGATTTGGGGATTTTGAAAAACAGTTCAAAGTTTTGATACCAGTTATAACTATTATTGGGATTTTAGACTCTTGAATAACAGTAAAGAGTTATAACTGTTAACAGTTATAACTATTAATTGTTAAAATTTCCATGTGTTCATTGGTATAACAGTTAAAATTTTCATGCGTTAGAAACTTCATAAGTAATAAGATTGAGCTTCATAAGTAACAAAATTTTCATGTGTTTATCAGGTATAACAGTAATTAAGCTTGCAATAAGATTGAAGACCTTGGTAGTACCACCAGTGGTAATCAATATATTTTAGATTGTACCGAGTTTATATTTGAGTAAACCCATATATGCAAATGAATAGATACCAAGAGCGAGTTTCATAACATGCGTTATGATAAATATGTTTGAGTTTAGTTTTCTTTGGATTCTCTCTTTAACAATTTGCATTTAAGAGTTTGAATTACTCTTCTGGAATTTATCTTAACTGTTGTCTTGGTTTTTATTTACAATTTCCATTTATCATTTTACTAAGAAAATTTATTAATTATTTCAGGCCTTTAATGTTTGAATTCATTCTTACTTTTATTATTTTTGTTTTAGTTAAGGATATCGCTCAGTTTCGTCCTCATCTCAAGTTACTTATCTCAAGACCCATCCTTGCTCTTTAAATCCAAACAACAATTGATTACTTAGATGCAGCGAGTCCCAATATGCTTAGCATAGGCTACACGAGCTAGGTACACTCTTTTATGCCAGAGCTAGTCTAACAACTACCGATTCTTCTCAAGCTCAGCTCAACTCTAGAATGCTCTACAAAGCGCAATGTACGCACATTTAACACAACGCGCTTCAACTTTTCTATAAGTAAGGGGAGGGTCCTTATAAGTAGATGCACAGGAAAAACATTGCTCCTACCTATCATTATATGTTAATAGCCGAAGATTCCTGGTGCAACAACGGGAGATCTTTTGTCAAGGGTCGCAGCGGGCCGGGCTATGATACCGATCAAACCTATACCTATATATATATGTGTGTGTGTGTATATATATATATCATACACCTGATATATATCATATATATCATATCAGTATTATATATATCGGTATGATATTTATGATATATATCATATATATCAGGTATATCATATAATCATATACCTGATATATATCATATAATCATATAAGTATTATAGATATATATCATATATATCACATCAGTATTATATATATCGGTATGGTATATATCATATATATCATATATATCAGGTATAATCATATAATCGGTATTGATATATATATATAAGAAGACTTTTAGAGGGCGACTCCCACTGGAGGAGGGGCAGATGCTACTATATCCAATGCAAAAATATATAAAAAAGGAGTGCCCCCTTGAGCACCCTTATCATTAGACCCGCAGAGCCTTTTGAAGGTATATATATATATATATATATATATATATATATATATATATATATATATATATATATATATATATATAACGTTGATACATGTTATATAACACCTATTATATGATAAATTTACCTTAATACAACTCCACGATGCGTTATGCCTTTTCCCATCGATGTTCAATGTGTTAATCCCACTACATGTAAAGAGAATTCAAAGACGTGTATTAGGTAATGTTCAATAATAATGCACTCATCATGCATGTCAAACAAAATTAAAAATTATATTATACTCACGTAATGATATACATCTTATCTTTGTCACTGGGTACCATATTCAATGAATCCAACCAATAAATAGTTCTTGTGGACAAATCAATGACAATCACTACCCAATGGAACCTGTAAAAGGAAATTTGTCATAATTATATAGTCCAGAATATAATAAAGATTTGTTTATTCGTGTGGAAAAAATTAATTTAACTACCTACATATCTTCGAGATTGTAAGGAATGAAACAAATCTGACTTTTTTTGCATTCCCCGGCCTTTTTCCAATAAGTCGAGTTAAACCAAATTTTTTTGTACCATTGAAAGACTCGGGATTGAAGAATTGAAACTCTTCTCGGGAGCACTGAAACTTATCATACAAGAACCTATAAAAGTAAGTAACTAAATTAGTCACTACGCATTTTAAATAACACGATTAAATCAAGTTATACCTCATGTATGCAACAATGCACGTTACATCTAAAGGCTTCAATGCACAAAAGTCTAACAAATCGTTCTTAAAAACATAGCATTGACCCTTATCTTCTCCAAACATCTCTTTCTCCAGTGGAATCGTTATTTGATTCGTCTTCATTATAAATAAATTATGGGTGAAGGCAGTTATCAAATCGCAATCAACATTCTTGTTTACTATATCACATCTACTTTCACCGAAGATATCCTTCTCTTTCTCATGGCCTTCTTTTTTGCTAACTTCCATTTCATTCTGCATTGAATCATGTGAAATGTCAGAAAGCAATGTCATTCATAGCACAAACACAAACTTATAGATAAACATAAGAACCAATGGTTTACCTCAAATCCCAACACTAACTCTTTGGGCCAAGCAACATATGACCCAATAGCCTCTTTCACAAAAACATTTCACTTGGAACAGGTATCGGGAGGATGGCACTAGAAGAAATAACTTTAGAAATGGAAACCCGGACATTATTTTCTCCCAATGCTATATTATGAATTTTCTTGTTCGTTCCATTCCTATCGAATACGATCCCCTCGGCAACGATGTTAGTTTTATTGCCAATAGCCAACCTACATTCTCTAACTTAAATTACGAAAAATAATCACATAAAAATTTAGCAATGTGTTAAAATTGAGCAATTTATTGGCCTCAACCAAGTAAAACTACATAAAATTCAATACCCTACTAATCCAACCAAGTAAAACTACAAAGTTATGACCATCGAGAAATGTGATCCCATTACTTTTGAAGAAGACACTTGTTTCGTACTTTTATCACTAGTTATCGAAGAAGGTTTCTTACTTTTCACAGCAGCTACTGATTGAGGTAGTAACGTTTCACTATGTGTTACACCACTATCTGTGAACTATGCCAAAGAAACACAAAAACAAATTGCAATTACAAGAAAAATCACAAAACCTTAATGGTATGCGTTTGTATAATTATCTGTCTCATTATACCTTTGAAGAAAGTGATTGTGTTGCAATTTTTCCACCCGAACTTGAACGCTTTATATTTTCACTTTCACGCATATATGAAGCAACTTTCTCAGCTCGGGGTGCGGCTGTTGGGGCTGCGGCAACGGGCTCATTTCTTAACTTCAACTGGGCTTCAATATCTTTTAATCTTTTCTTCTCTTCTCTTAATTCAGATTCTAACTCGGCAATATGTCTCTTGGAACCACGCTTTGGAAGATTGAAGTACCTTGTGGGAACAACTCCGAATCCCAACCCCCAAACACGGCCCGAGTGTTCGGGAGTACCCAATGTCATAGTAAGAACATCATTACTTCCTTCAGTGATTAAACTACCATCTTTAACTTGTTTTTTCAATTCAGCCTACAATGAAGTAGATTCAATCATTCAGAATGTCATCTAAATATTATCAAAATTACAAATCATACAGTAAAAAACACCAAATAAAGGAACTCATGTCGTAATTTATAAAAACTAACCATTTTATCCGCCACCTCTTTTAATGAATCATCTCCATATTCACCATTTTTCTTTTCACGGCCTTTCAACCATAAGAAAGCCCTGTCATCTTCATATTCTGAACCCATCTTCTTTTTCTGGTATCAATTGTAAAACAAAAAATCATATTATTAAAGAATAATTCAATGTTCAAGTTCAAACCATCACAAATCTAATGAAAATATTCAAACTAAAACATACCAAATCTTCAGCAGGACCGACGTAACCCTTCTTGCTCATACGATGATTGTATGTGACCTTGAATCATTTTTCCCTTTGTGCCTCACTTACAATCTTATAAATCAAAGCAAAAAATTAGAAAAGAATAACAAAAAGTACCACACAAATCTTTTACTATTTTTTCAATTATACCTCAAATCCTTTGGTTAGCCTGCTGCAAACAAATTCAGTCCACACATCTGGACTAATGAATTTCTCATATTTTGGAGGAGGATGTTTGAGAAGCTCGCGTTGGTGTCTCAATGGTCTAATCCAAAGTCTCGTGAGGTTTGTTTTGAACGCTCTCCAACTGCAACGCATAGAGGATAACACCATCCTCTTCCTGTTCGGATCAATATCAAATTTGATCTGAAAGAGAAAGATGTTGAATACATGTCTTAAAATCAGTGTAAATATGTCTTAAAATCAGTGTAAATATGTTAGGTTTTAGATTTCGACACACTCGAATTGCTTGACAAAAAGTACCACACAAATCTTCTACTGTTAATTTAGCTGTAATAGTTTGGAAGTCTGCTATGAGTTGATTACTTAGCTTTGATTGGCCAGCTGGCTAGGTAATTTAGTCTATTAGCAAACTAGTGTTGCATAAAAGGAGATTAAATTAAACCCAATTGTAATCGACAAGAATTGGTATCAGAGAAGTAAGTTAAGATTGCACAAATGACGGATACTTGATGGCAAGCGATAGAGTCAGGCTTTGCATAAATACAACAAACATAAGATGTAATGGATCACAAATTGGAACAAATACGAACAGAATTTAAGAGTGATCTGAATTTAGCCATGGATACAACAAAAATGCATCAAACAATATTTTCTATATATAACAGCTATATATATATATATATACCTGTATTGCCTCCCACAAATCATTCTTCAATTTGATTGGCACTTTAGGCCAACTTGGATAAGTTATCGGCACAAAGCACTTTACCATCAAACCGCCATAACTTGATAATTCTTTTTTGCTAGTACTTATTGGTTGACCAAGATCATTATATAAAACTCTTATCCGTTCCTTACTGCTCTTTATTTTAGTCAATCGCTTTAGCTTCGCCGCACCTCTGCCTTTACTACTATATTGTGAAGGTTTCTCCACGAGTTCGAGATCAATGTCTTCCATTTCAAGTTAAAGCAATCGAACTGTTGAAACACAAAAAAGAGCAATAATATAGATTTCAGCAATACAAGTCGTAACTACTCAAACAATACAATTATTGAAATGTACCACAAATTAAAATTCACCATTTTATTCTATGTTAATTAAAATGTACAAGAGCACAATTGCCAAAATATTAAGCCGAAAATAATAATCCATAGTCTAGAACAAATGTCACATAGCCCATATTCCATACATTAAATTTCCAACAATCAACTGTAGTAGGTTCCACACAAAAAACTAAAAAGTTGGACAACTTCACCAAACAAGCTTACATTTTAAGAACCTATAACTAATAATAAAGAACAATTTAAACATTAAGCATCATAGCATCGTCTAACACAATTATGTTGGCGTATTGTCTATCCATGTCCCCTCACAATCTTCACGTATATAAGTTTCGGAAGATTCCTCAACCACGTCGAAGGATTCAATAGTTGGCAAAACTGTAGTGCAAATATCATCCCCGAGATATCCATCATTAAGATCATCTTCATCATCTTTACCATAGTAATCCCTTTGAGGAGTTGACAATACAATTGAATATTTAGGACTCATTTGGTCCGGAACATAGAAAACTTGTTTCGCTTGAGAAGCTAAGATGAAAGAATCGGATTTATGACCAACTCTATCAAGATCGACGGATGTAAAACCAAGCTCGTCTATGTTAATTCTGTTTTTGTTGTCAACCCAATCACACTTGAATAAAGGAATCTGAATTGAAAAATAGTCAAGTATCCATATCTCCCTTATGACACCGTAGAAAATCATATCGGTACGAACAAGATTGTTGTCCTTTGCACTAGCTATTTACAACGTCTTAGCAACTAGGCTCACTCCACTGTTTTGGGTTACTCGTGCATCATCGCGATCCTTTGTTAGGTAACGAACACCGTTAATGACATATCCATGAACTTTGATGACGTTTCGACGAGGTCCACGAGCAATCCATTTTAAGTCATCTGAGATATTGTTGTTTGGGAGTTCTTCTTCGAGAGCAACCTATTAATATAAGAATTTTAGTTAAAACAAAACAAAATTCAAACATATTAAAGTAAGGGGATATTTCGTCTTTATTCCCACTTTAGTTTTTAATATTAGATCTCACCAACTATTTAGTTTTACTTTACACTCTACCACTATATTCCAGTGGTTGGTATTAGACTTCGAAATTATTTTTCACTAAGATTTGCAACTAATAAATAAAAAAACAGTGGCATTGTTTAAAAGAAAACTAAAACATGGGTAAAATCTTATGAAAATTAAAGTGGTGGTTAAGTCAACATGTCCCTAAATCATACCCTTTTACTTAACCAATGGATAAACGTGCGGTTGTGCACTTCTTCAAGCCACTTCTTATTTTTCCCTTTTCGAGGATAGGTTTCTTTCAAGCACTGTTCATGCTCCCTAACAAGGTATTAATGAGTAACGCAACATTACTTATTAATATATGAGATAAGTATGTGAGGAACTAACTTCATATTAATGGGAAGTTAGGAAAGTCATACTCTATATAAGGTTGAACATCATTCGTGTTATGTAACACATGAAGATGTTCCTGCTCCAAGGACATGCGATCAACTTCAACGACATCTGAACCTCCTATCGGTTTATCATCATCCTTCCTCGCCGGAATTCCAATTGAATCTAATTCCGATAAGAACTCGGAACAAAACTCAATAGCTTCTTCTGCTATGTAACATTGAGCAATACAACCTTCTGGGCGATTACGATTTTTCACATAACCCTTTAATACTTTCATGTACCTAACACATTACAAAGAAAACTAAATCGATACACTTATTTACTTATATTAATACATGATAGTAAAGTAAATTGACCTAACCTTTCAATTGGGTACATCCATCGAAAGAAAACAGGATCGCAAAGTTCGACCTCCCTCACAAGATACACCATTAAATGCAACATAATGTCAAAGAAGGATGGTGGAAAGTATTTTTCCAGCAAACACAATGTGATCACAATTTCATTCTGAATTTCTTTTAGTTTTTGTAAGTCCACTACTTTGGCAGAAAGGGCATTGAAGAAAAAACATACTCTCATGATCGCATATCTCACATGTTTTGGCAACACCGATCGAATTACAATTGGAAGAAGTTGTTGCATTAGAATATGGCAATCATGAGACTTCAAGCCATACAATTTCAAATCTTCCATAGAGACATGGCTTCTAAAATTAGAAGAGTACCCATTCGGGACCTTAAGGTCATGCAAAGTTTGGCAGAACATTTTTTTTTCCTCTCTCGATAACGTATAACATGCTGGCGGTAGGTATGTCCTTTTTTCATTAACCTGCGGTGCTAACTCACTTCTTAAGCCCATTTTTTCAAGGTCGAGTCGACACTTCACCCCGTCTTTCGTTTTTCCTGGAATATTAAGCAAGGTTCCAATGATACTATCACAGACATTCTTTTCAATGTGCATGACATCTAAGTTATGTCGAATAGGCAAATCCTTCCAATAAGGAAGTTCAAAAAATATCGATTTCTTCTTCCAAAATTTTTTAACCCTATTGTTACTAGGACCGCCTTTTTCAACCCCATTACCTACCCTCCTCGGTCTCTTACGCTTTAATGATTTCTTCAAATTAACCGCCCTCACCTTTTTTGCCTTCTTTCCCCATGCAACCTTAAGTCTCCCAAATTTTATCAATATTTGTTCGCCGCTTAAAGGTTCAGGGGAGGCTTGGAACTCTTGCTCACCGTTAAAAGCCTTTTTCTGGCTTCGAAATGGATGGTTTTTGTGGAAGGTATCTCCTATGTCCCATATAAATGCACTTGCCACAGTGTTGTAATCTGATGGAATACGTTTTTTCACTACATATTGGACAAGCATTATAGCCTTGAACAACACTTCCAGATAAATATCCATACGCTGGAAAATCATTAATTTTCCACAACAGTATTGCCCTCAAAGTAAAAGATTCTTGTCGAAAGGCGTCCTAGGCTTTAACTCCTTCATGCCACAATGTATTCAGATCTTCTATTAACGGAGCCAAATAAACATCTATATTATTCCCCGGTTGTTTTGGACCCGATATCAACGTAGTAAACATTGTAAACTTTCTTTTCATACACAATTCTGGTTCAAAGTTATATGTGTTCAACATGACTGGCCAATAACTGTACCTACTACTAAGGGAACTATGAGGATTAATTCCGTCTGTTGATAGTGCTAATCGAAGATTTCTTGGTTCTGCTGCAAAATCGGGCCACTTTTCATCAACTAATTTCCAAGTTGGTGAGTCTGCTGGGTGATGCAACAAACCATCAACAATTCTATCATCTGCATGCCATGTCAGAGACTTAGCGGTCTCTTTATATTGAAACCACCTTTTGAATCTCGGAATGGATGAAAAGTACCATAACACTTTCGCAGGAACACCTTGTTTCCCCTCATCCATTTTTTGTTCTTTCAAATTCTTCTTCTGTTTGAACCTGGATGTTCCACAAGTGGGGCATTCAACAGCATCTTTATACTCTTTTCTATAGAGTATACAGTCATTAGGGCATGCGTGTATCTTTTTAAAGTCCATTCCGAATACCGATAAGCAACGTTTTGCCTCATTACTGGATGAAGGCAATACATTGTTATCCGGAAGCATGTCGGCAATGATTGACAACATATTTGAAAATCATTTATCGGACATCCCACTCTTCGCTTTAAGATTGAATATCTTGACGATAGCGGATAACTTTGTATACTTTTTACATCTTTCATACAATGGCTTCTCCGCATCTAAAAGCAACTTCTGAAAATTTTCTGCATTTCCTGTGAAGTCTTCTTTTATAGCCTCCACCATGTCAATCAACTCTTCAACATCCTCCATGGTATCCATATTAAGATCGTCACAGATAGGATCACCCATATTAACATCCGGCAGTGTTTCACGATAATCCTCCTCTCCGTGCCATTTCCATATAGTATAATTCGGATCAATACCCGAACTATACAAATGTTGTCTGATTTCTTTAACACCCATTTTTAATCTATTTTCACATTGATTACAAGGGCATCGTATGAATTTCTCATCCAAGGAGGCGTTTTTAGCAACCCTAAGAAAATTATCAACACCTTTTATGTATTCTTTTGATAATCTATCCTTGCTCATCCAAGACCTGTCCATTCTGGCCTGAGTATGTAAACCACCACGAGTGAGATATAAGCAATAAAAGATATGTAATTGTTAAAAATAATGCAATATTATACAACATAATATATTCACACCATTAGAAAATATCGTAGAAAGTATAATATCCCTCTAAAACTATCACAAAAAATACCAAAGACAACAACACCTAATAGTAATAAGACTCAATCAACCATAACTAACCAACTCAAGAACACTAACACACCACCCAAACACTATACAACCAAAACCAATATTAAACATTGAAGAACTTCAATTCACAAAATTATTATACATATTATACTATAATGTTATATATAATATGTATAACAATAATTGTTATACATATTATACATGACAACAACAACCATTAGCGATTATATACCTATAATATAATGAAGTAATTAATGAAAGCACATAGTATAAGCATGGGACAGTATTTATTGCAACACAGAACACATGAGAAAGAACCATGACTTTAAAAACACACTTGTCACTTTTGGGCTATAAAAATTGACAATTTTAAAAAGGAGAAAGAAAGATATGTCTGTAGAAATTCATTACATCTCGTGTGGAGGAGCTGAGATTTTTTTAACTAAGGTCTTGTTAGGTTCTGTATTCAGTTACTAGCTTTCAAAATTTGGAAGTGCTGGAAAAAAACAATACACTCCTTCCTTTTCAATTTAGGAATATCACATTGCTTCTTAGTACTTCTCATATTTAGAGAAGTATGTTCAAAATCAATGTACCAAATTCCAAATTAGTTAGATAGTTTAAATTTTGACCAATGATTACATTAATAATAGTATTCGTTAAAAATATTAACATTCAAATTACCAATCTCGGTTTGAGACAGTGTATTTCGTATCTCGGTTCCTTCTAATTCATGAGAATGTGGACGTTCAAATTCAAACATAAGTTGTGAATTGGTAACTTAGAATTCAATGAACAAAGATAAAGATAATTTATCATAAAAAAATTGGGGGGCTCATGTGTTCAAGTAACAAATGGCTCAACTGGAAGAAGGTTCACGATAGCCTTAATTGGCAACTGAGCTACAATTCCATGCTTGAACATGTGAATGTAATATTTTTGAGTTTTATTTACCTACCATTCAACCTTATGCGTAATCAAAGGCTTCAAACTTGTGATGCGTAAGGTAAACATATATAAATCTATAGTGACCATCAATGAATATGGTAAAAATCTTAACCAAAATTCAACTACTAAGCACTAAATGAATTGACCCTTCATTCTAAACATCTAAAAATTATACATTAAGCATAACATTTTGCATTACGTCAAAAACTAGATATTTTACATTTAACTTAAATATTTTAAGTCAACCGGGACAATTAATGTTTAATCGCTAGGAGCTAAGTATATTTTACATTTAGTCCACCTTATTTTTTTAATTTTGCAAAAACTCCCCGGTTTACTTTTTTTGATAATTATTTCATAAAGTTTAGGATAAGATAAAAAAAAAGTTTATAACTGTTATATGCAGCGAGGGATCTTTTGGAACAAAATTAAAAAGTTTGGACTATATATTAATTATAAAGTTGTTGAGGGACTATTCTTCGAATGACCCTACTTTTTTTTGCAACAAGTCATTAACCAAAATTATTAAACATTGAACATATAAACTGAAAAGCAATTAAAATTACGCTTGAAACTAATGTCACTCAACTATTTCTTTAATGTGTATTTTTTTTAAAAATGACAATATATAAACTGAATTTATAATAGATACAATTCTTTAAAGAGTATTAGTGCTAATAGTTCTAATAAATCTAAACAAATAAAGGCCTGAACAATGCTTGGCACAAACATAACTATTTACTAATGTAAAAATAGTTGGTAAAGCAACGTACCAAAATTCTCTATGTGCAGACTGGGCCGGGGTAGAAAACAGGAGAAGAGGGAAGGCGTCCCAACTGCGAGTCTGATAAAAGACGCAAAATAAAAAGGAATAGAAATCGATTAGGTTTTCAAACAAAAATTACAAACTCATATACACAAATCAAGAACAAATGGAATATACACAAATCACACACATACATATCAAGAACAAATCGCATATACACAACACATATACACAAATCGAATCCATATATATACACAAACCCTTGAAAATCCATATTAGGGCTTTTTGTACCTGATTGATGCCGGCGCCAGAGGTGATGAGATGTGAGAGGGTCGGAGGTGAAGTGAGAGGGCTATACTTGTGAGCCAGAGAGAGAGGGATGCAGCAAGCCAGAGAGAGAGAGGGTCGTGCGAACTGGACGCAGCGAGCCAGAGAGAGAGAGGGTCGTGCGAGCAGAAAGAGAGGGACGCAGCAAGCGAGAGAGAGAGAGGGACGCAGCGAGCAGAGAGAGAGGGTGGTCGTGAGAGCGAGAGAGGGAGAGGGAGGGTTTGAGGAAGGGTTTGACGCACGGAGCAAAATAGGGGGTCGTGGGTTGAGGAAGGGTTTGAGGAAGCAAACTTTTGGAGCGGGAATGAAAAAAAATATCCCCGCCTCTTTTTTTTCATTTATCTCAGTTTTTACTCAGAAGGTTGAAATAATTAAAGTATATTTATGTCATCTATATATAAATATGAGATAAATAATTTGTTTTTTATATCAATTTTACTTAAATTGAAATAAAAATTTACTTTAAAAGTCAAATTGACATAAATAAATATTATTTATGTCAATTTACATTTATCTAACATAACGTTCATTTTTAAACTGACATAAATGATGTTTTTTCTTGTAGTGACTAGTAAGTCTATTACAAAAGTGTGTCTCCTATCTCAAACCATAAACCCCGATATACCAAACGTATGGGTAACCCTCTACCCACCGATTAGTGTATGTGTAGTATAATATCAGAAGCAAAGTTAATCATCCCAGTCTCACTTGGAAAACCAATGCTAACAAATGAGTGAGATGACCCTGTATCAAATAAAATACTACCTATGTGTCCCATGATAGGGAACATACCCTCAACTTGTAGAGCTTGTGTTGGTCCCTTTGTCGATGGGGCGATTGTCCATGAGGCGGGGCGACTAGTGTTAGAGCGACTGGTGTAGCAGCTCTTGTATTTGGTAACGATGGGCATTGTCCTTATGGTGCCTAATCTCCCCTCTGACCTCCATGATCTTGAGATGCCTGATTACCCCGAGGAAATTGCCTCGATGTATGACCCCTATCTCTGTAAGTGTAACATTTCTCATAAAATGAGTACCACTCTACCTGTCAGCCTTGACCTTGCTGACCTTGGCCTTGATGGCCTCTATGTTGCTAGACCTATTAGATTTGGCCCCGCTGGATCTCTCCCTACTGCCCGTGGCCCTACCTATTCTGATCATCGAAATCCCAAAATCTTTTATACTAATCTGCGATCGAGGTACCCCAGAACTTCTGGGTCAGGGGCCCGCTACTCCCACTCGTCTTACCCTGTTGGCTCGATGAATCAGATTCTTATTTCTTTTCTCCCTTATTATTTTGGAGGGCACTTTGATCCTGATAGTGGAGAACTAAGGCGTTCACCATCTGATTATACGTGATGAAGGTCGGGTTCCCCGAAAGAACCTTCCTAATGTGCCAAGTTGATCACACTATGAAACTGTCCATATTCCTCTGCTATGTATTCACATCTTCCTTTGCAAAGTATGAAAGGGCAGTGAACTCCACATCATACCACACCACTGTACGACCCTCCTTCCCGAGCTTCATAAATTGACTCCTCATTTTAGGATGCATAGCCTGGGGAAAATAATTCCCCCCATCAGTGGTCAGGTGTTATTGCAGTTTTTCCCACGAAAGGAGTTATATGGTTTGGAAAATAATGGAAGTTAACATCGATGGATATGTATCCTTCCATTAGTATTGAGATAACAGAGCCAGTGATGTGTAGGCTCATCTTATTAAAATATTTTAAGAGGATCGCAATGTGTTTTGCGTACTATTGTCAAGGTGAGACCTTAAGAATGTTAGAGCATATTTGTGTAATACGATTAGAACAGACTTATAGCAAGACTTTGGCCATGATGAGTAGACTATTTGATAGGTGGGCACCACTAATGAGGGTATAATGGAAGCACCGTAATGTTTGCATGAATTTATTTTACGTAATAGAGTATGACATATGGTTAAGGATCATAGGTTTTTAGTACCGAGCATATACTAATTTTAAGGACGAGATAATGATTAATATTTATGCAATATAATTACTAAGTTCACAGTAATTGATTATTTTACGTCATGGCGAGTGATAGTGATATGAAAGTGTTTTATCTCAACCTGGAGTCACGTGTAGACTATTCCAGGTCGAGATAGAAAAAAACTGTGGAGTGACTTGGATGACGATTTTGAGGTCATAGTTGGTTTCGAAAGGGCCAAGATAGTAATAATAGTGTACCCGAGGGTGGTAATTGGGTCATATAGGGATTTTTTAGACATAATTGGGTCCACATTGGGGTGTTCGGGTCATTTGGGCTTGGTCCCTTAGTTTAATTTCGAGATTAGAGTAATTAAACCTAAATCATAGATATTGTGGTAGCAACTAAATTCATTCTAAACCTTAAGAAACAAAGAGGAGAGAAAGGAAGAAGAAGGAAATCATTAAAAGTGAAATCGAAGAGGGATTGAGTGTGCTTTTGTCAAATCCATCTTCTACCATAAGTAATCAGACCCTACGAATCTAGAAAGGCAAGTGTTTATCTTGCTTCTGATTTTTATTGAAAAAACTCTTGTTCATATCATGGTAGGTTTAGACAAATGCATTTTTGGGAGGGTTGTCACATGTTAAAATGGGGTTCGGGGGATTTAAGCTTTAGATGTGAAATTAATGTTGAATTAATGATGAGATGATATCATATGTTACTTCAATCTGAATTTGAGTAGAAATCCAATAGTTAATCTTATTTAATTTACATTATAAGATCGAATTGAATGATTAATTTGAATATAGGTGAGAACCCCCAATTTGTTGACTTACTGATAAAAGTTGAAATTATTGATGTTTAATGTTGTCTAAGATGATTAGAGACTGCTTGGAACATGTACTAAACGTTGGGTATACTTTGGTTGAGGTTTGGGTTGGATATATGGAGCTTTGATATAAAAATGGAGGAAAAAATTTTTGAGGAAGAAGCTGGCTCGTCTAGGTATCGATCGATCGATGGTAGCTGATTTGAGGCAATTTTGCCTATTTAAATTCAAGGATCAAATTTCTTTGGGGTTTGTTCTAGACTTATATATATAGTGAAAAATAAAAAAGGGTCTTATTTCCTTATGATTGAATATAATTGGGCTTGGGAAAGTGAGAAAAATGTGTGGAACATAAATAATGAATTGAGTGAAATAAATTCATAAACGGTTATTTACGGGCTGATTGAATAAGTCGAGGTATCTTTGCAAGTGAATCTACGATAATTTATTTAATGGATGTGAAATGAAATAAAATAAGAGTCGCGAAATAGACTCGGGTATTATGGGCTAGTGCTACGGCTGTTAGGCACGGGATAGCCGAATTTAATTTCATTATATATATATGAGATTGTGATAATATATATATATATATATATATATATATATATATATATATATATATATATATATATATATATATATATATATACACACACACACACAGACACTTGTGTATTTAGAAATATCGGGGTGAAATATATTTATGTGAAAGCATACCCCTCTAGTGCTATCATCGGAGGTTGCATGATGTGGGTGAATCTTCTAGCTAGTGAATGCAAGGAGAGTATAGTCCCCGGGTCTTATCGCCCATTATTTTATTGTGTGATTTATTTTCAGGGTGATATATTTTGGGTGTAATTCGATCTCATTCTCGGGGAAATATGACCGCCTCCACTACGTTTATGATATTTTACCGAAGTTCGATGTGAGCTAGTCGAACTTATGGTAATCAGGTTAGAGTGAGTATACTTGGGATATGATAGCATTGTAGAGGCAATCATCTAGTGAGTTATTACTCCGGAGAAGGGTTATTATGCAGAACATGTATGTGAATATTGTAATATGCTACTGCGTATATAATATGAGTGAATAGTTATATACGAGATAAATACATAAAGTGTGAATATATTTCATATGTAACTATGTGAACGTTATATAATTAAGTAGTATTTCATATATAACTAGTGTGAACGTTATATGAGTAATTAAAGTTGAAATGATTAAATAAGTTAATGAGTAAAACAACATATAAATAAAAGTAAGGAATACTCGGGTTAGGGTAGCATGATAGAAACAAGAGTAACAAGGCTAGTTAAGTAGGGTAGCGTAACTAGTAGGGTTAGCAGGCAAGAGATAGGTGTGCACATTACTTGAGGGGTGAGTTATATCATAAGAGAGTGCGACACCGACTTAGATATGGAAAGTTTTAATGTATATTTAAATTGTTGCATTTTAATTTCTTGCTAAATATTTTCAAAAGTTTTTCTTCGGCTCTGACCCGTGTCAAAAATATTCTCCAAAATAATTTTAGGTTTCCAACCACATGGACGCCCAACTTGATGATTTTGTCTAGGGATGTTTAATTGCAACACTTGTGGAGGCTTTCAAGATTTTCTTTAGACGGTTCAGTTATTCATTCCTAGTTTAGAAATTTTACTCAGTATTTATTTAGGCATGTTGCCCCTTCAAACTATTCAGTAATTCAATTAATTAATTAGACTTTGTGGATTCAGTCCATTATTTCAGACTTGTAGTTGGATTTTATTTTTGGGAACCGATGGTTTATTCAGTATAATTTATTTATCTATCTATCGAGTTTTTTATCATATTATTATGTTGTGGATGGTTTGGTTATATTATTTATATTCTGTAAGCTATTAAGTTAATGAAAAGATAAAATTTGGCACCGGCTTAATTTTCACATAAGTGATTAGGAATTTAAAAATGTTTCTAAAAGTGATGCTCAGAATGAACTAGATGAGATTCCTGTATTATTTTAGTAAATGACTGATCACACATAATTAAAATAGGTGGGGTGTTTCACCCACTAAAGCCACACATAACCTACTCCAACAAACCAATGATGAAGAACAAAGTTATGGTCTTTGAACTAGCACAATCCGCAAGTGAATGAAATAGGAAGGTCTTGACATCGAGTCTTCAATCACCAAGATAAGGATAAAGAAGAAGCCAACAGTAATAAACCCCAATAGATACCGTTTGTGGGGCTTGATTTGCCTAGGATTATTTGTTCATACACACTGAAAATTTTACTAATTGAGAAAGGCAATGAAAATTTGTATACCGAATAGCTGATTGTCGGAGAGAGAAGAGACGAAGGAAAAATCGATGTGAGACGATTGACTTCAAGAGTGAGGGTTCGGATCCGTTTGGAGGATTACATAGAAATAAGGATAAATATTTTAAGGTGAAAGATTTTGATAATAAAATGGGAGGAGAAGAGAAAGGGCCCGATCTAGAGTTATTATGAGGAGATAGAGAGAAACGTATAATGCCTCTTGGTTTTGGAACAGTTGGTGTGGACCAATGTCATGTGATAAGAGAGGGGGAAAAGGGATACCATTAGAAAGAGAGAGGTTGATTAGATATTCCACGTGGTTGTTCCAATCAGAGGAAGAATTAAACACATGTACTTCATTTTAGTGTATATAATAGATATTTAGTGGTCACATATAATTATGGTACACTAAAAATAGCATAAGTATACATTATCACGTCTTACTTCTTGTACTATCATCAATTTATAAACGAATCCGAATTCATTGAGGTCCCTCTTGCATAATTGGTTGAAGCATTAAAAAGAACTAGTATGACTAATTATTAATATTTTAAGTTTTCAAGCAATCATTTGTTATGGTGACGAATTTGAATTCTTAAAGTGGATAAAAAAAAGTAGATTCTTTATGAGTTCAAATGTGTTGATCAATTTCAAAATGAGTCATAATGACCTTTTTACTCTATTGATGTATCTATCTTAATCCCTAAAATTTTAATGATGCACTTAATATAGTAAGATGGTCACCATGACCCATTTTGAGGCGTGTCGACATATTTTAAATCTTCTCTCACCATACAACTTTACTATATGTCAACTTATCGACTACAAAGTGTAATGTCACTCTGCCATTAATACATAAGCTATCTATTAATTTTCAATTAGCAATCCACTTTTATATATTAGCACTAACAAAATCATTTTTTACGAAAATTTAGTGCGACTTTTAGAAGTTTTAATAAGACGCGTGGAGTGATAAATTTTGTAAAATTGCTTATTATGTCCAGTTCCACGTGTTAATAAAAACCACTCATTTTTTAAAAACAATTAAAAAAATTATTGCATTCATCTAAAAAATGCTTACTATTTGAAATTAAAACAATGTTGAGATTAACATAATCAAGGGTCAAAATCAAAATTTATAAAACAATCCCAAATATCTCAAAAATTTCAATTTCAATTTTATTCGTGTAACATAATATTGGGTTTTATTCAATAACATACAACAAGTGTTTGAGAAATACTCAATTGGTTATATTTAACCAAATTTCTCTCCCTTAAATAGTGATTTCATGTTGTAAGATTCTGTGAGATTAGTATCTCCATTCCACATTAATATTGCCAATTGTTCTGTGGCAGTTTCACCTAGATGATTAGAATCAAACAACAAATAGTCACTAGGATTATCACACAATTCATACTCTTTAAATCCCCTCATACCTCCACAACTATAAACTCCATTGAAAGGACCTGAACCACAACAAGCTGTGTCCCCTTTCAAAAAACCTAATTCAAAAAATAATTGCATGAAAACTGGTTAATTAAGATATTAGATAATTAGTGCAAACATAAAAATAAAATTCCCCATGAACTTTCAATTCTTTTTTAAAAACCTTCCCTTGAACTATGTATTTGTTGCAACACACCTCCAAAACTTTGTATTTTGTTACAAATACCCTCTATGTGTGGTTAAAAGTCTCCACATGTGGGTGGAAAGGTTATTTTTTTATATGTAAAAAGGATAATTTAGGGGTTATTAAAACATTTAAGGGATTATTCGGAAAAAAAATCAAAAAGATCCTTTCATTTTATCAATATATAAAATGGCGGATTCAAAATTTGGGTTGTGATAAGGCCAGCAAATATATTGTTTAGAGCATGTTGGAACAATATGATTCATTTAGCTGATCTCAAATAATTTTGGAAATGACTTTGTTGAGTTATGTGTGTGTGTGTGTGTGTGTGTGTGTGTGTGTATACATACTGATAGGCTCTAGTACATACCAATTATACAAACTAATTTTTTAAAAATAGTAAAAAGAATATTTTTGAGTTGAGTTTTTTTATATGATATTTTAACATTTGAAAGAAACCATATAAAAACAATCAGCTCAAAATAACATCTTTTGCTATTTTAAAAAAACATCGGTAAAACTTTGACATCTTTTAAAGCACTTTCAAAGTTGTGAAAGTTTGATCGATTTTTTTAAAATAGCAAAAAAAAATATTTTGAGCTGGTTTTTTTATATGGGTCCCTTAAAATGTTTAAATACCACATAAGAAAATTGAACTGAAATATATATTTGTAATATTTTAGAAAAATTGGTTTGCACTAGCTAGTATGTATACTTGGTATATATGAGAATCTCTCTCTCTCTCTCTCTCTCTCTCTCTCTCTCTCTGTATATATATATATATATATATATATATATATATATATATATATATATATATATTATAAACGTTTTAATGTTTAAATTTTTAATTCTCAAATTTTGTTTGTGTGTGTGTGTGGGGAGGGGGGGGGGGGGGTTAAGTTCAACTCCTGGCCCCTAAATTCTCCTTTGTGTGTCTATATATCGAATTGTTTATATTTAGGATCCAATATACTTTAATGTGACATAGAAAGTTGTATATTTTCACTTTTGGTGGTTGTATACTTATTGCACTTTGGGGTACTTTTAATTTCTCTCAATATTGTGGCAAAAAGTGAAAATACTCTCCAAAATGCAAATATTTAATATTTTGTACCTCAATTTATGCATAAATATTGACTATTCGAACTGAATATGTAAATAAAAACAATATATATGGACGAGATGGTGGGAAAATATTTATAGATAACGTACCATATTTTGACGGATTGGTCATTCTTTCAACAATAAATGTGTAGAAGTCGAATTTTGAATACATAAATCCTTTCAATTGCTTATCTAAATGCTGGATAGCCTTAGAAAATGCCACATTGTGTACATTTACCAAGTTTATGATTTCTTCTGCGCATTCATTTTGAGGATTGAGTGCTCTAAATTTTGGCAAACAACCGAAAGGAGGCAAGCTAAAAAGCCCGAATTTTCTCGCTCCTCTCCCATGTATTTCCTGTTCAAAATGAAGAAATTATAAGCTTATTGGAAGAAAAATATAACACCCCGTATTTTTAATAATTAATTTTAGCATTTTAACCACACGTGAATATTAATTAGTGAGAGTATAATTAATATTTATGTGGACATAAAATCTACTAAGTATGATTAAATAAATTAATTTTGGGTAAATTGTTAGTGCGCCCTAGTGGGTAATAACAACGGGGATTGGCGGTATCTTAACCGGAACATACTGGTAGGCTATTTTTGGGATGACATAGAATATTGAGGTTTGGTGATTCAGATGGTGATTTCGAGTGCAAGGTTGATTCTGAATGGGTCGAAATAATCAAGATTAAGTACTCGAGTTAGTAATTGGGTCTCTGGGGCTTTTTAGACTAGTCGAGACCTATTCGGGATCATTTAAGTCACTTTTCATTAAGTTGTTAACCTAAATTCGGGATTAAGGAGTTTAAATAAGTTATTAGAGTTGAGAGGTAGCCATTCTACACTATCAAAGCACCTCAGAGACTTTTGGTAAGAAAAGAGAGAGGCATAGAATTGAGGAAATTTAGTTTTAAATTATGGAAAGAATGATGATTTATTGAGGGAAGAAATCTGGAAATTTTGTTACATTCATGATGATAGAATTTATGAGAATGGGATTGAATTGTGATGATGTTAATGAATTAAATGGTGGAAAATTGGTTATATTACTACTATTAAGAGACTTAGAGAATGGTTGGAATTATGATTTAGGTGGAATTGGGAGATCTTGAATTATGAAACACGTCACTTTGGTGCCAGATCTGGGCTCTAGCCCAAAATCGATTCTATTCAGCCTTCATAGAAGAATCACTGGCGAATCGATTCGGGCATGGGCAGTTGATGTGACTATGTGTGTGTGTGTGTGTGTGTGTGTGTGTATTGTTTGTGTGATTTATATTCGCATTGAGGTAATTGTGGGTATGGTTATGACTCATTGTCGAAGGACTATCACCACCTCTAATTTGTTTGCGCTCTTACAGAGTCGATGTGAGAGTTCGACATCCGGTAATCAGGATGAGGTGAGCATGCCCTGGATTATGATAGCATTATAGCGACTCTCATCCAATGAGTTATTACTCTAAGTGATGGTGGCTACAAGAGACATATGTGTATTTGATGTAGTATATTATTACGTATATTTATGTGTAGACAAATATACGAGTTCGTTGCAAGCGATTACGGTATAAATAACTAGTGAAAACTATTAATAAAAAACTGATAGATTAAAAATGTGAGTGTGAAAGAGAATAACTAGAGTAAAGTTATATTCTAAATCATGTTGATTGAGTGAGATATTAATTAGGCAATTGTGAAAGCTAATTAATGAACAGAGGGTAGGTACTATACTCAGGGCATGATATTATAATATTGACAACAAGTGGTATGTCTAGTTAGGCAGGTCAGCGCAACTAAGCGAGTTAAGATAGTACGTTATGTGCGCACTTTCGAGGAGGGGTGGGGGGTAACTCACGAGAGTGCGCTACCGGTTTATTAATATGAAATTTTGCTTAACAATTTCATTTACACACTTTATACACTTGTAAAATATTTTCAAAGGTTTTGGGATCTGACCCTTATCAAATCTATTTTCAAAACTTTTATGTGTCCAGTCACATGGAAGCCATGGATGATTCATCTGCTAAGGATTTCGGAGCCGCAACTACTGTGGGAGTAACGTGACTTGACATTAGGCAATTCTATTCCTTGAATTCATTGATAGGGTCCATTCGAGTGTTTTTTTGGGTAGGTTGCCCTTTTTATTTAGACTTGTGCATTTCATATTATTTTAGACAGTTGGATTTTTACCCGATAGTTTATTCGGGGACTTTATCTATATATCTCAGCTTCAGACTTTACTTGGTGTTTCATTTATATTGTCACCATGTATGGATTTATTGAGGATTTGTTTATTATGTTGTATGTTAATGAAGGATAAAATTGACACTGCTTGTTAAAATTAATTAGGTGGTTAGTAAAAAATACGTTTCGACAGTGATGCTAAGAATGAGTTATATGAGACTACCGTTATATTTTCGTAGCGGGCAAATCACCCCTTATTTAAATAGGTGGGGTGTTATGAAAAGCTAGCATGGAACATTGAAAAATCATTACTATATGGTCCGTTTTGTTTGGGGCAATATATTTATTGTTTGGGTGGGAAATAAAAGGGTGAAAAGCATTTGTAAGCATTTAGAGTTTAAAACTCGTATAGACTATAAATAAGTGCACATGTTATATTTATTCGATTTTGAGTAATAATAGTAAACTCAATTCAAATTTGAATAAGTAATACTTCTCACTATTCGACTTTTCATGTAACCATTCAATCGATTGCAAAAAAGAGATTGAAAACCAGTTTATATGATGAGAAATACAAAATTAGTGAAAAAATAGATAAGTAGCTAAGGGAGATATTCTCTTAAAAATTCTAGTTATCCGAGAAATTAAATTCTCTAAAGGGTGGGTAAAAAAAAGAATAATACATGAAAAGTATAAGAACATCCACCTAATTCTTTAGTTTTGGACAAACATAGAGAAAAACATTTACCTCTAAAATGGATAAAAATACTTTTCATGGTTTTATTTCCCATTAGGTGAAAAAGATTGCCCAAACCAAGAGGGACCTAAGTGAAAATATATGTAGCCAAAACTAAGAGAAAGGGGGAGGGGGTGACTTACTTTTATTATAGCCGTGAAGTTACCGATCACCATATCAACATATTCATCTATAGTATAGAAATTAAAAACACTGGAATTTGTCCCATAAGTGCTCATATAATCATTTGCCCCAAAGCTAAATAAGTACACAGAATTTGAGAGTAGTTGCTTAGCTTCTTTGTGACCTAGTTTTTGCTTTAACTGCTTCTCCACGTTGTTGAAATAGTTCAACTGTGTTCTAAGGTTAATCACCTATAAAATCCAAAACAACCATGGTATTAGTATGTATGAAATATTCGAATCATTATTACTTTTCTTCAGTAGCACAAAGTACATAAAATTTTGGGTAAATTACAGCTTTGATCAATAGTGGTTTTGCACATAGTCCAACAAAACCTCTTGAACTTATGAATTTTAGCATGTAATATATATGCATAAAACAATTTTTATGCTTAAAATCACATTTTAATCAAGTGGTTATCAATGAAAATGTGTTACGTGTCAAAACTCAATAGTTTAAGAAGCTCTTTGTCGATATTTTTAGATCAGGGTCTATTTGGAAAGCTGTTGTAATTCGGGGGTGGGGGGTTGTAATTTACACTAAAATTTAAAGAAAAATCTAAGTCATACAGAAACAAGACTTTTAAGGTGATAAGAAAATACAAGTTATAGAAGTAATTAGGATGTGAGAATGAAATTTAGGTATGCAGCACATTGGAATTTAAAAAAAATATATGACCATCTTAAAGTTTGAAATGTATTTACTCAAATATTACAATTTCAAATTTGTTTCTCTCCGTTAGGTGCAACAGTTACGTAGTTAACTAAATAAGAAAATGTTATTAAATCTCACCAAACAACTATAATTTCAATAAAATAATGTATTTCAATAAAATAAAAATAAAAAACCGACACTGGACTCCAGGATGCGATTTGATTATCAAAAAACTTAAAGTAGTATTAAAACATCTATGTACTATTTTTAGAAGTTCATAAAAATAATTTTTTGAAGTACAGCTTAAAAACTAAAAGCTCTTATATTGTCTGTTCCATTGCCACACATTAGGCTGGGAAAAGATAACAAATGTTGCCTAAACCAGTACTGTGGTATTAATATTGCCAACTTATTTTGAGAATAAAAAAAGTACAAGTAAGAATAGTTGTGGTTGACACAAGTTTCCGGAACCATTTTTGGGATACATTGATGTTTTGTGTCGTACCAAAATCCTGTGGGACTAAAGTTTATTTTGTGCAATAAAATTAGCATACCATTCCCGGATGAGTTTCAACCAAAGCACCAGCTCCACCAGATGCAAAGTTAGCTCCATAAACAAACTCATGATGTCCAGGTTCAAGATAAGCCGGAATCAAAGGCAATTTTGCATACTCAGCTACAACCAAAATTTTAATACACAAATAAGTAAAACTGCTTAAAATTACAAAGTCAACACACATTGAGAACCTTAATCTTACCAATAAAATCAGGTATGAGACGACCATTAGAGAATCTACCAGTTGGGTACTTGAAATAGGATTCACCGTACGGTGGAAAATTAGCCTGAAATTGAGTTGTAGTGTTGATGTAATTATTATTTCCAGGATCCAATAGTGAATCTCCAAAAACAAAGAGGGCTACGTGGTTTTTGGTTTGGGAAAAATGAGCAGAGGCAATTGGGTTGAAAAGGGTTGTTAGGAAAACTATTACGGCATGAAAATAAGAAGTTGATACAACAGCCATAGTGGAGTTGGGTTTGAGACATTTTGGTAACTCCTTTTTTATTTTCCATTTATAGATTGATGGTTGATTTCAATATACACAGAAAAATATACGGATGACCTGTCATTTCTGCTCTTAAGTTAGGCAAACAACGTGTTATTGAACATTTTAGTGTTTATGAGTTTTATGGTCAATAGTTTACGAATTTAGATCTGCCAAAGAGATTTTTGTTGACTTTTGATATCTTTAACAACTCATGTAATCAATTCATACGAGATTTGAATTTTTGTTGACCAGTCATTTCTGCTCTTAAGTTGACGTCGTTTTAAATGTATTAAGCGGTGTTGTGTTTTGGATGGAAGATTCGTCATGTGTATGACGGCACGACAATATTTTTGTACAAAATTATTATCATATGTCAAGCGCATGACTAATTTTTGGTCTAATAGTTTATCGGCATTAGAGTTTTGGAGTAAAGTGATGCGTTTTTAAAAGGTCGGGAGTGTTAGTATATAAAATAAAAGTAGAGGTGGGGAAGTAAAAATGGGGATAAAGTTGGAGGGGTGTAAGTGTAACTAACTCTAAAAGGAATTAAATAATATTAGGGGTGGGTACGATAAGGTTTTTCACCGTACCGCGTCAATTTGGTCTGAAAAACTATTGTTTTGGTTTACTATTTTCATTTCCATAACCCGAAATTATCAAAAACCTTATGGTTTGTTTTGGTTTACGCAGTTAAAAAAATGATTTACTGAAACTATTGCACCAAAATTAAATACCAAAACAACCGTTCAAAATATCGATTTAATTTGTCAAAATGCAACTTATATTACATATTTTTTAAGTTATATCATTCGTTTGACTCGTTTATCACAAAAGTTAACATCAACAGTGGGTTGTATTTTTATTTTTAGAAAGTAAATAAGTTTTTTGAGTTAAGAATACATATTTATTCATCTCTATTGCCTTCGAAACGAACTCTTTTCCGTTCATATGTCGGGAATCTGGCTCTACTAGGTTATTGGATAATTTAAGCGTACGGTAAATAACATATATTTAGTTAATGTGTTGGTTTATTTATATTTCATTTGAAAAATAAAAATACCTGAAAAATAATCACTAAAAAATACACAAATGAGGACAAAGCATAGAAAACCGCAACTAAAATTACCAAAGAAAAAAAAATAACGAAAGAAAAATTTACCGAAAATATACAAAAAATAAATGAAATACCGAATGGCTTGGTACTCTAATGGTTTTTAAAAAAGCAAAAACCAAAACTACCAAACCTGAACGTATCGAAAAAATAGTATTGGTATACACCAAATATTGACCAAACTGACCAATATTAACTCCTAAATAATATATTGAATAAGAAGATGAAAATGAAGGTCTATATTAAATAAGAATTTTCGTGGAAAACCGTTTTAGAGTCTCGAAAATGGTGTAGAGTTGTTCAAATATCATTGTGCATATATTCCTTAAATGATGACGTTCAAAAGAATTTCACCAACTTAACCTATATTGTTATATACTTAGACCATCTCCAAGACATATTGTAGAATATGTTTCCATAAAATATAAAACTCTATTTTTGCCACCCAGTTTTGTGTTTTGCACCGGAGCCATGTGCAAAGGCACTACACCGTTTAGCAGAAATTGTCACAGTGCTTGACCGAAACGATAAGATATGGTCACGGTACTGGATCGTTATAATTTCTACGGTGACTATTTCAAGGGTCACGATCATGAACTATGACCATTTGTATGCGTCACGATCACATCCATAACATAAAATTTTGCCAACGATCACGGTCAGTGACTGTGGCTAGTGGTCAGGGTTAATAACAGTAAATAAACCCGTGACCGGATTTTACATGGTCACGGTCATGAAACGTGACCCTATACGGTGAAAATATATCAATTGGTCAAGATTCTTGACCATGATCCCAAGTTCTGAACATTGATCACGATTTTTTACCATGGTAAATACCCATAATGATAGAGACATCGATAGTTATTTTTTACCTTGACCCATTACTTTATCCATGAAAATTATCACGGATTTGGTCATAGGTTTAGACCAAATCCGTGACATTTGAAATAGGATTCACCATAGGGTGGAAAATTATCCTAAAATCGAGTTGCAGTGTAGATGTAATTATTGTTTCCATGAACCAAAAGTGAATCTCCAGAAATAAAGAGGGCTACGTGGTTTTTAGTTTGGGAAAAAATAGCAAAGTCAATTGGGTCGAATAGGGTTACTTTCAATATACACAAAAAAAAGATACGAATGATCAAGAATTTACGAATTCAAAACTGCTCATAAGTTAGGCAAACAATGTGTTATTGAATATTTTAGTTTTTATGAGTTTTATGGTTAAGAATTTATGAATTCAGATCTGCCAAAGAGATTTTTGTTGACTTTTGATATCTTAACAAGTCTAGCAATCAATTCATATGAAATTTGACTTTTTGTTTTTATGGGTTTTGGCTCGTTGACATCGTTTTAAATGTATCATATTAGTCCCGAACCCCAAAGATATTATGTTTTGGATGGAAGATCCGTCATGTGCACGAGACATGAGAATATTTTTGTACAAAAATACTATCTTGTGTCAAGCACACAACTAATTTTTCATCTGAAAGTTTAATGCCGTTAGAGTTTTGGAGTAAAGTGATGCGTTTTTAAAAAGTCGGGAGGGTTAGTATATAAAATAAAAGTAGAGGCAGGGAAGTGAAAATGGGGATAGAGTTGGAGGGGTGAAGTTGTAACTAACTCTAAAAGGAATAAAGTAATACTAGGGGTGGGTACGATAAGGTTTTTCAACGTACCATGTCGTTTCGGCCCCAAAAAATACGGCTTTGGTTTACTACTTTCATTTTCGCAACCCAAAATTATCAAAACTTTTATGGTTTGTTTTGATTTACACTGTTAAAAACTGATTTACTAAAATTATTGCACCAAAATTAAATATCGACACTAATGTCCAAAATACCAATTTAATTTGACAAAAATACAAATTTATATTATATTTTGTAAATTTATATCACTACATCAACTCACTTATCACAAAAGTTAACATCAACAGTGGATGGTATTTTTATTTTTAGAAAGTAAATAATTTTTCGAGTTAAGAACACATACTTATTCAATTTCATTGTCTCCAGGACGAACACTTTCCAGTTCCTATGTCATGAATTTAGATCTACACTTAGATTATTGGATATTGTAAGCTTACGGTATAGAACACATATTTAGTTAATGTGTTACTTTATTTATATTTCATTTGAAAAATTAGAAAACCTGAAAAATAATCAACAACAAATATACAAACGAGGAAAAAACATTAAAAAAACGAAACTAAAATTACCAAAGAAAATAAAAAACAGTGAAAGCAAAATATACCAAAAATATCAAAAAAATGAAATATTGAATGGTTTGGTACCGTAAGGGTTTTTAAAAAAGCAAACACCAAAACTACCAAACCTGAACATATCGAAAAAATGGTGTCGGTATACACCAAATATTGACCAAATCGACAAATAATAATCTCTAAATAATATATTAAATAAGAGCATGAAAATGAAGGTTTATTTTAAATAAGAACTTTTGTGGAAAACCATTTTAGTGTCAAGAAAATGGTGTAGAGCTGTTCGAGTATCATTGTGCACATATTCCTCAAATGATGAAGTTCAATAGGATTTCACCAACTTAACTTATATTGCAATATACTTGGACCATCTCCAAGACATATTATAAAATATGTTGACTCAATAGACAAAACTCTATTTTTGCCCCCCAGTTTTGTGCTTTGCACCAGAGCAACAGGCAAAGGCACTAAACCATTTACCATAAATTGTCATGGTCCTTGATCGAGACAAAAATAAATGGTCACGGTAATTGATCGTTACAATTTCTAGTGTGACTATTTCAGGGGCCATGATCATGAACCATGACCATATTTGTGTGAATCACGGTCACGTCCGTAACAAATTTTTTTGGCAATGATCACGGTCAGTGACTGTGACTGGTGGTCACGATTATTTATCGTAAACAAACTCGTGACCAATTTTTCCATGATCACTGTTGATGTAAAAAATTAGATCATTCTAATTATTCAATCACAGATAAATAAATGAGACAAGAGATTTTTAAAGTGGTTCGGCTAGGAATAAAGCCTACGTCCACTGTTATGTTATTGCTGAGTGTTTGTGGAATTCTTGATTACAAGTTCTCTCAAGAAATTCCGGTCTCCTTGAATGAGGGTGATACAATGTATTTATAGCCTTGAGGCTCTCATATGAAAAGGTGATACATTAAATGATATACATATGAAAGGGTAATCCATTTAATGTTCTTCAGATGTGTGCGTCAAGGATAAGTATTCAATGAATAGTCGACCTGTTGATTATCTGGCAGTTAATGTTGGGGTCGAGATGCAGCTCGAACCGCCTTTGTTGCTCGTCGTTCAAGAGTTCCTCGGAGAACTGGTGTTCCTCGGTGTATCCTTGTTGTTTGGAGCGATCATGAGTTGGTCGGGGAAAAGAACTTCCTCGTCGCTATTGTGCCACGTAGATTGACACGTGTCTTCTTATTATTCATCCATATCAGCATACTAATTTTGGTATCAACAGAAGCCCCCAATGTTTCATATTTCGAACTTTGAGGAGTATGGAACATTCTTTCTCGGTATATGGCAACATTAAATGACTTTCCTGGATTTTAGGAGCATTTCCTTTGTATTTGAATTTCCTTCCAAATTCCCAGAATCCGCCTTTTTTGAATTTTCATAAGTGCTTCGATCTTCGTGCAGTTTTTTTTTTGTCCTTTTAGCCACCGGTAATGCAATAGTTTCTTTTTTGTAATAATTTCTTTCGCCGTTTCCCAAGGCAAAGTATTTAAGCTTTTTAGGCAACCATACCGTCTTCTACCTTTTCCAATTTTTTGCTTTCGAGTTTTCCCTAGCCTTTCTTTCTCTTGTGCGTTCATCCTTGTTTTCGTTCGTTGTTGACAGCTCTCCTTTCTTCCTGTAAGCTCTTCTTCCTTCTTCTTTTATTCACCATGGTTTATATTATTGAATCTATTGAAAAATCCGTTCTGATTTTTCCATCCCTTCTTGGGTGATTTTGGAGGAGTTTTCTGAACCTCAAAATTACTTTCGTTTGGCTGAGGGACATTGGTTCCCCAGTCTTTTTATTGTTGAATGTGGGTTTTCCTTTCCACCAAACCCATTATGTTTAGAATTTTGTCAGTACTTCGATGTTGTCCCTGCAAAAATAGCCCCCAATACATGGAGAATAGTTAATGGGGTGCATAAGTTAAATCAAACTCATGGAACTCGTTTAGGAATTTCTGAGATTATGTATTGCTATAGATAGGCTATTCTAGACGATGTTTATTATTTGAAAACTAGATTTTTTAATAGGGCTCTAGTAGTCAACCTCCCTGATGCTAACAGGGATTATTTTGAAAATGGGGTCATTATAAAAAATTGGCAACATGCCCCTTTGCCCGGAGATGAAGTATATGATGGTCCCAAATGCCCCCCCTATGGCAATGGGATAGGTTATTTCTATTTTATTGAATTTCTGAAATTTTGATTTCATCCTGTTTGTATAAATGCATGATTGACATTTCAATTTATTTTTGTTTGTAGTTGACAGCAAGAGAAAAACTCCCAAAGAATCAGAAGTAAATATAAGGCAATTGAAACATATCTGGAGTTTGCATCAGAAGATCGCAGACGAGCATATCAGGTCTGCCTCATATTTGTTGCAGTATAGGAGCTATACGTCATCCTTTACTGCTCGTCCTGTAGTCAGCTCCAGTGATCCAGTGCAAATTCTTGAAGACTCTGATCCGGAATCTCATATTCCTTTGAGCCAGAAAATGAGCAAGAGAAGAGTCCCTACTCTCTTCGAAGAGAATTCCTCTGCTGGAGATGGGAAGAAAACCAAGGTTAATGTCCCAAAGGGGACAAAGAAAATTGATGATTCCCCTTCTGTTGCTGTTCAGAAGGTTGCCGAGAAGCCCCCAGTGGCTCCTGTGCAGAAGGATGCACCTGTTGAGGTAATCACTATTTCACCAACCAAAAGTTCCTCTTTGGTTGAGGTTACTGAAAAGGTGCCGAGGAGATTGAGGAAATCCTCCTCGGTCGGTATTTCTGGAACAAATCCCCAGCTCCCAGCTGGTGGAGATGGTGTTCCAATTATTGTTCCCCCAAGCTCTACAACGATCTTGGCAAAATTTTCACCCATCCCCGAGGTGCAAGGTACTGAAGAAGACCTTACTCGGGATGTAGTTACTTCTCTGGCTACTCGTCATTTGGCTTCAGTTAGTATCTCTACTCCGAGCTTTTTATATTTTCCTTTGTTGTTTCCCATACTTGTTTCTGATTTCATTTTCCTCTTTTGATTGCAGTTGACGAGTTGTTTCAATTTAATCCTTAAAAAGGATGAAGCAATCAAAGCTTCTTGCTCCTCATCCACTGTGGAGGGAGCACTGGAGAAAGCTATTAAATCTATGAGTGAGTCCCGTCAGAAGTATGATAAGAAAAAATTGAATGGGATAAGAAATTGGCTGTGTCTGAGGAAGATAGAGTACAATTGGGTAATAAGGTGAAGGAATTGGAGAGAGAGAATAAAGACTATGCCGAGAAACTTTCAGTCTTTGGGGAGCTTGAGAATAAATTGAAATCAGCTGAAGAAGAACTGACCCTTCTACGAGAAGTAAATCGTCAGAAGGAGGAGGTGGAGACCAAATTGAAGGCCACCGAGAATCTTATGTCCGAGAAATTATCCTCGGAAAAAATGAAGAGAAAAACAGCTGTGAAGACGTCCTTTAAAACTGGTTGGGACAAAGGATGGGACAAGGGGGTGACAGCTATGACGACCCAGGTGAAGTATGGAAGTTTTAAATATTTTCATGATGGTTGGGTTGCAGCACTGCAGGAGTTGAAGGTGAACGAGGACTCTGAGCTATTTCAACGACATCTACCTGGTCCTCTTCCAGTTATTGAAGATGAGTCTTCAGATGAAGTTGTCTCTGAAGAATCTTCAATGATAGTGGGTGATCAAGTTCTTGTTCCACCACCCAACCAGATGGTTACCGAGGAGATTTCGGCATTACCTGCTCCTCCAGAACAAGCCCCAGCTTCCACTAATCAGACCGTTGTTCCTACCGAGCAACCGAGCTCCTCGTCCCAGCCTCCCGAGAAAGTCTTGGGAGACAAGGAAAAGGTGTGAAGTTGTTCGGTACTCTTTTTATGTTCCTCTTTGACTTATCCTCTGTACTCCAAACGATGTAATCTTATTTGATGATGTAATAAAATCACATCTTTTTATCCAAATGATTGTCTCTTCTCTATCTGCGTTTTGTCTTGATCTTCTTTTTGATGATTACTTTTTCTTTCTTTGTTAGTTTATGGCTAGAATGGAACTGATATCTGCTCATGATACAAAGCTGATGCAGCAATGCCGTGAATATTATAAAGCTGGTCATACAAATTAGAGTGTATCAGAAATTGCTGACATCCTTGGCCATGATGCTTCAGAACAAGCAGTTTATGCTTATCAATACTTGAAAGATTTACTGGACCGAGCTGTGGCCAATAATGTGGCATACTATGAGTTAATCGAGGAACTTCATTGTACCATAGAAGATCTTCAGAACCAACACAATGAATCAGTTGTATTGTTGTATGAGGGGTATGAGAATAGATATCAACAACTTTCCTCCGAGACAGGCCACAAAAAGATCCTTGTTGGGTACGATGTCAGGGAAAGAACTTTGAAGTGTGAACTTAAATCGTGCAGACAGATTGATGAGCTGTTGGAACAAGAAAACAATAATTTGCAGAAAGAGCTAGCACAATATAGGTCTGTAGCCTCTTCTTCAACTGCTATAATCCCAGTGACTGATAAGGGATTTTCCTTCTTGGAGGTTGAGAATGCCAAATTAAGGCAAGAGTTAGACACTTTGAGAAGTACTGGTACCTCTACCGTTGCTCGGAGGCGAGGAAGAGGTTCTCGGGGACGAGGAAGAACTGCTCGTACTGTTGAAGAAGCTCGTACTCAGTCAACCTTGGAAACTCAAGCGTTCCAATTGAATGTAAAAGATCGTGCTTTGTCTGAAATGTCCAAAAAAATTCTATCTTTGGAGGATCAACTTACTGCAATGAAGTCTGCTTTAGAGAATAAAGATCTTTTTGCCAAAAGTCTTCATGAGCAGGTAGATAGATTAACTTTCCAATTTCATAAACAGCCCAGGGAATTTTGGATGGCAGGCTACAATGAGGCCCTTTGTCATTTGGATGCTCGTATTGAACATGCCAATAATGAAGGTTATAAGAAAGGATGGTTGAATGCCCTGGGTGTATTAAAATTGGAACAAGGGCATTATTTATGGGATTATCATGCTCCTGGATTGCTAGACTTTCCCGTTCCCCCTTATAAATTGGACATGGAATGGATCCCTGCTCGTTTTATTCCTCGGAGCTTAATTTCAAAATACCTTGGTGACTACAGTCTTCATTCCCAAATCGAGGTATCTCGTCCCGAGCATCTATTGGACACACCTTCTGTGATGAACGCCAGAATGCTCAGAGATATTAACTTCATTAATTCTTCTCTTTGCCTGGAAGATCCTCCAGCTGGCGAGGAGCCTGTTTCAAAAGCTAAGGGAAAGAAACCAATAGAGTAGGGATCTTATAGTTAGTATACATGTAATTTGTAATACATTTTGACCTTAATGAAAGAATTTCATTTTTATTTGTAAATTTGTATTGCTATTGTCTTGTAAATATCAAACACTTTACATTTATGCATATGTATCTGTTAAAAAGATAACAATATTATATTGTTCATTGACCAACTTAGTAATAACAATAATTACAAGTATTAGAAATGTTGCTCGATCACTCAATAATAAAGTAATGAGTATAAAGATGTTTAAAATTTTGCCAACCAACCAAGGTTGTTAAATTGTGCCCGTAGACCAATTATAGTTAGTGAGAGTTTATCCCCGACTAACCATACTTGGTAAATTTTTGTCTTTTTCATAAAATGTGTCCGACCAACCAAGGTCGATAAATTCTTCTTGTCGACCAACTACAGTTAGTGGGTTTTTATCCCCGACCAACCATACTTGGTACAGTTTGTAATATTTTGTTCTTCGAAGAACTTTTGTAATAATCTTACCTCCCGACCAACATAAGTTGGAATGTGAGAGCATATTTTCAAATCAAATCAACCAAAATTGGCGATTTTAATAATATTGTTCTTCCCTCAACCGTAGTTGATCATTGAACTATCAGGTTCTTTCGAACTATCTGGTTCTTTCGAGCTATCTTTCCACTAGTTATCTTACCAACCGTAGTTGGTCACGCTAGTGTACGCCTCCTAACCAAAGGAGTATATTTTTTGGTTCTTTCGAACTATCTGTCCACTAGTTATCTTACCAACCGTAGTTGGTCACGCTAGTGTACGCCTCCTAACCAAAGGAGTATATTTTTTGGTTCTTTCGAACTATCTGTCCACTAGTTATCTTAGTAACCGTAGTTGGTCACGCTAGTGTACGCCTCCTAACCAAAGGAGTATATTTTTTGGTTCTTTCGAACTATCTGGTTCTTTCAAACTATCTGTCCACTAGTTATCTTACCAACCGTAGTTGGTCACGCTAGTGTACTCCTCCTAACCAAAGGAGTATATTTTTTGTTCTCGCTATCTTACCAACCGAAGTTGCTCACGCTCGAACATTCTTTATTGCTGATGAATAGCATGATAGTGTAGTATTTCACACTAGTATTCCCCGAAAAACTTTCAAGAAAGAAAATGGTGAAACATGATCGTTTTATTCATATCAATGGAACTGCTTTTACATTTTACATCACTGATAATACTTGCGGAGGTGTTCAGCATTCCATGCATTCTTAAATTCTTCTCCTTCTAGAGTTGCTATTCTGTAAGTTCCTGGTCGAACAACTTCTACAACCCGGTAAGGTCCATGCCAGTTTTCTTCCAATTTATTGTGCTTCTGAATAACCCTTTTCAGCACGTAATCTCCTTCTTTTAAATCGCATTTCTTCACCCTTTTGTTATAGAACAGAGTTGTTCGTTGTTGGTAAGCAGCATTCTAATGGCTGCATCTTCTCTAACCTCCTCAAGCATGTCCAAATCTAATCTTCTCATTAAGTCACTGACTGGTGAATTGAAATTCAGCACTCTGTGTGTTGGAAGACCCAACTCGGCAGGTATCACAGCCTCACTTCCAAATACCAGCATATATGGTGATTCTCCAGACGCTGCTCGGGGAGTTATTCGGTAGGCCCATAGTACTGACTGTAGCTCATTAATCCAATTGGCCTTAGCTTCATTTAGCCTCTTCTTCAAACCATTTAATAGTGTTCTGTTCGTCACTTCAGTTTGTCCATTGCTTTGAGGATGGCCTAGTGCTGAATGAACCTTCAAAATGTTTGACTGATGACAATAGGCTGCAAACTCCTTGTTGTCAAATTGTGTTCCATGGTTTGTGATGAAGGCATGAGGGAGACCATATCGGCAGATGATGTTCTTCCAAATGAACTGATAAACCTTCTCGTACATCATATCAATCAGTGGTTCAGCTTCCACCCACTTAGTAAAATAATCCACTGCAACGACGAGGTACTTGAACCTTCCTCGGGTCATCGGCAATGGTCCAACCAAATCAATTCCCCACATGGCAAATGGCCAAGGTGAAGTTATGGGTGTCAACAATGCTTGTGGAGTTCTTCGGATGGAGGAAAAGCGTTGGCACTTGTCACACTTCTTGACATAGGCTATACAATCATCCCTCATCGTCGGCCAATAATATCCCTGTGTCATCACCCTTTGCAAAAGTGTCCGACCTTCTACATGAGCTCCACAAGATGCTTCATGGATTTCCTCAATCAATTCTTTTACTTCTGATGGATGTACACATCTCTGCAAACCTGCCATAATTCCTCGTCTATACAAAACACCATTAGTTAGTACATACCGAGCAACTTTATACTTCAATTTCTTTGCGGCTAGCTTATCCTCTGGTAATTCTCCTTCTTCAATGTATGCCCTGATGGGATCCATCCAAGATGGTCCTAAATCAAAGGTTATAATATTCACCGTCAGGTCTTCTTCTATGCTCCGACTTTCTAATACTTCAATTGGTATCGTCCTTCGCAGCTCGGTGCGGGTAGCTGACGCTAATCGGGCCAATGCGTCTGCTCTCGCCTTCTCCATCCTCGGTATTCTCACCAATTGAATGGCATCAAATTCTGTCAATAACTCCATCACCTTTGTATGATACTTCACCATTAAGTCTCCTTTAACTGCATATGTTCCCATCATCTCATTCACAATTAATTGAGAATCACTAAATACAATTACTTGCCGTGCTTCCATAACTTTTGCTAAATTAAGACCTGCTATCATGGCCTCATACTCAGCCTCATTATTGGAGGCTTTGAATTGGAATCGCAAGGCATACTCCATGTCAATATCATCTGGGTTGTTTAAAACAATCCCTGCTCCATAACCCGCTATGCAAGATGATCCATCTACATATAATCTCCATGTAGGTAACTCGTCTTCAAAAATCTTGTTTGACGACGTTCATCGGTGAAATATTTGTTGTTTTGTTTTATCCTCCCCTGGTATTTTTTGCTCCTCGTTGACCATCTGTTCGTGCCCTTTTACCAATCGAAGTTGGTCTGGGTTTGAATATGATGATCTTTCGACATCCACAAGTCCTTTTACCAACCTTAGTTGGTCTGGACTTGTGTCTGTTGATCCTGTATCGTCCACAGGTTGGTCAGCGAGCACCTTTTGTTCCTCGGGGGTATCAGGGTATGTAAACTCTGCTATAAAATCTGCTACAGCTTGCCCTTTTAATGATGATTTGGGTTCATACACAATATCATATTCACCGAGTTCTATTGCCCAATACATCAGTCTTCCTGATTTTTCTGGCTTGTGAAGGGCTTGTCTCAATGGCATGTCGGTATACACGACGATTGTATGGGCCTGGAAATATGGCCTCATTCTTCTACTTGCTTCAATTAATGCGAGTGCCAATTTTTCTAGCTTTGGGTACCTGATTTCTGCACCTCGGAAAGCTTTACTTGTGTAATAGATAGGTTTCTGGACTCCATTCTCCAATCTGATCAATGCTGAGCTGACTGCATTCTCTGATACTGCCAGATACAAGTACAACTTCTCTCCTGTTATTGGCCTGGACAACAATGGAGGTGTTCCCAAATACTTTTTCAAGTCTTGAAAGGCCTTCTCACATTCATCAGTCCATTCAAAAGTTTTTCGAAGTGTTTTGAAGAATGGGAGGCATTTATCAGTTGCTCGGGATACAAATCTGTTGAGCGCCGCAACTCGTCCTGTAAGACTCTGCACTTCTTTCTTCATCGTTGGGGATTGCATCCCTAAAAGAGCTTTGATCTTTTCTGGATTTGCCTCAATACCTCGTTGGTTGACGATGTATCCGAGGAACATTCCTTCTCGTACTCCAAAGGTGCACTTCATCGGGTTGAGCTTCATTTGGTATTTATCTAGTTGATCAAAGGTCTGACCTAAGTCAACTAGATGATCAGCAGCTCTCTTGCTCTTTGTTAGCATATCGTCGACATAGACTTCCATGTTGCAACTGATTTGTTCGGCAAAAACCTTGTTCATCAACCGCTGATATGTTGCACCTGCATTTTTCAAACCAAAAGGCATAACATTATAACAATAAGTTCCCCTTGGGGTAATAAAAGAAGTACTTTCCCTGTCTTCAAGTTTCATTTTGATCTGGTTGTAGCCAGAATATGCATCCATGAAGCTGAGCAACTCATGTCCCGAAGTAGCATCCACTAGCTGGTCTATTCTGGGCAATGGAAAATGATCTTTTGGGCATTCTTTATTGAGATCAGTGAAATCAACACACATTCTCCATTTATTGTTCTTCTTCTTTACCATCACCACGTTTGCTAACCAGTCCGAGTATTTCACATCTTCAATGAATTGGGCTTTCTGGAGCTTTTCGACCTCCTCTTGTATGGCCTGATTCTTTTCGGGACTAAACACTCTTCTTCTCTGCTTCACAGGCTTGATCTCCTTATTCACATTGAGCTCATGACATAAGAAGTTTGGATCTATTCCTGGCATGTCTTCATGACTCCATGCGAAAGTATTCTTCCTGTTCCTCAAGAAAGTTATCAATTCCTATTTTATTGAAATATCCAACGACGAACCTATCTGGGTTACTCGTTCAGGGTGCTCTTCGTCCAGAATAACATTTTCTGTAGATTCTACCACCTGTCCTTTTACAAGTTGGGATTCATCCCTGGGATCAAGAGTTTCAATTTCTGTACCTTCCTCCACTTGGTAAGTAGTAGTATTTTTCCTTGACTCTTCAAGTTCCTCTTGCTCAGCAGACGAATAATAACATTCCCGAGATACTTTTTGATCACCTTTCACAACTCCGACTCCAAAGTTTGTTGGGAAGTTTAAGCACTGATGTACTGTAGATGGAACTGCTTCGAATTTCTTTAAACAAACTCTTCCCATGATGATGTTATAAGCTGGCTGCACATTTTTATCCATCACGAAGAAGCGTATTCTTTCTGTTCGGCAAGCAGGCCAAGTGCCAATGAATATATCCAACTTGATCGTCCCAAGTGGAAAAACTTTCTCGCCAGCAAAACCCAGAAGGGGTCTGTGATAAGGTTCCAATTGAGATAATTTCAAATTCAAGCTATCAAATCATGAATAGTATATGATGTCTGCCGAACTACCATTGTCTACCAACACCCTTGAAATCACTACATCCTTCATCCTCATTTTGATCACCAAAGGATCGTCATGAGGGTAAAGAACACCTGCCAGGTCATTTTTTGAAAAACCAATAACCAGCTTCTCTTTGTTTACCTTCCTCGGACGATCATCCTCGGAAAGATTTATTCGTTGAATATATGAGCAGGCTTGAGCCTCTCCGAGATAAGACTTTCTTTCTGCAGTAAGATCTCCTCCTCCAGCATCTCCTCCTGTAATAATATTACAATCAAATGATCCAAAACGTATGGAAAATACCTCTCGTTCAGGCTGCCTTGGCTTCTTTGGAAGATCGGGGGTCTTCATCTGGATCATCTTCATGGTCTCTTTTCTTTTTCTCCTCCATCCGACGAGGAGATCTGGAACGATCTCTAGTTCTATCATCATTCTTCCTTTCACCTCTGCGATCTACATACTTTGACAACTTTCCTCTTCGGATGAGCGTTTCAATCTCGTTCTGAAGGGCTATGCAATTTTTGGTCATATGGCCATGATCTTTATGGAACTCGCAATATTTGGCCATATTCCTCAGATCAGGATTTGTCCTCAGTTTATCTGGCCACTTGGTTTCTTCGCTATTCTTGATTTCTTCCAAAACATGATTAATACCCATTTTCAATGGAGTATAATTATCGTATTTCTTTAGGACTTCCCATGACGTCCTATTATTCTTGGTGTGATTGTCACCACCATTACCTTTCTGCTCTTTCTTCTTAGATTTGTCGACCTCCACCTTGGTTTCTTTATCCATATTCTTCTTCGCAGCCATAGCCTCTTCGGCATTCATGATTTTGGCCGCTTTTGCCATCAACTCTGACATAGTTTTAGGTGGATCTTTGGCCAAAGTGTAATACAACTTGTTAGGTAGCAAACCACTCATCAAAGCAGTGATTGATGTCTTTTCCTCGTAATCTATGACTTCCAACTTCTCGTTATTAAAACGAGTTATGTAATCTCAAGTACTCTCACCTGATTTTTGTCTAACACTTAACAAGTGCGCTACTCGCTTTACCGGCTTTGCTCCAAAACAGAAATTGCCAATGAACAACTCGGCTAACTGAATAAAAGTTGAAATCTTACCCCGAGGAAGATTGTTGTACCATATCTGTGCAGATTCGGTAAGAGTTCCCGAGAATGCTCTACACCTCATCTCATCGGGGACGGCATAGATGTCGGCAGCAACTTGGTATTGTTCTATATGAAGAACAGGATCTGTATTTCCATCATATTTGGGGGTCACTACAGGTGCTTTGAATTTCGATGGTGTAGGAAAATCCACAATGGCATGCACAAAAGGTGTCCCTTGAACAAAAGTTCTCTGTAAGGGATTCCTTGCTTTAGCCATTTCTCCAAGTCTATTCTCCAACCGCTGAATGGAATCTTTCCATGCTTCATTTTTTTCAGGCCGCTTAGTCCGAGCAATTGATTGTTCAGACGTAGCTTCCTGAGATCTATCTCGACGAGTAATTGGTCGTGATTGTGCTGATCCTTCTCTCAAGCCTGATGGTGGTCGAAAACTTCTCGACGGGGCTCTAGGCGGACTCATATTTCTCCTAGGGCCTAACCGACTGAAAGGAGACACCCTGCTCAATCTTTCCAGGGCGCTGGTTCTCTCCGGAGAGAGAGTGATATGTTGATCAGTATCTATAGCCCGTATCGATGAAGTTCTCCCAGATTGATAAGAAGGATCATTAGATCCCTCATTACGATATGACCCAGTACGTCTGGATCGCGATTGCCCACGATCACTCCTTTGCCCTGAATGGGTAGGTGCACCGCCGTGAAGAGTTTGAATGAGTTGCCTCATAGTTTCTTGCATAGCGGTTTGTCCTTGAGCCAGATTCGTCATAATTCCAGCCAGATCTGGAGGTGCAGATGGATTTGGAGGATTTCCAGCATTTCCAGCATTTCGATTACTGGATTCTGGATTATCTACCATTGATGATATATGATTTTTGGTGAAAAACGATAGCAACAGTCGTTTCCCACAGACGGCGCCAATCTGTTGATGTAAAAAATTAGATCACTCTAATTATTCAATCACAGATAAATAAATGAGACAAGAGATTTTTAAAGTGGTTCGGCTAGGAATAAAGCCTACGTCCACTGTTATGTTATTGCTGAGTGTTTGTGGAATTCTTGATTACAAGTTCTCTCAAGAAATTTCGGTCTCCTTGAATGAGGGTGATACAATGTATTTATAGCTTTGAGGCTCTCATATGAAAAGGTGATACATTAAATGATATACATATGAAAGGGTAATCCATTTAATGTTCTTCAGACGTGTGCGTCAAGGATAAGTATTCAATGAATAGTCGAGCTGTTGATTATCTGGCAGTTAATGTTGGGGTCGAGATGCAGCTCGAACCGCCTTTGTTGCTCGTCGTTCAAGAGTTCCTCGGAGAACTGGTGTTCCTCGGTGTATCCTTGTTGTTTGGAGCGATCATGAGTTGGTCGGGGAAAAGAACTTCCTCGTCGCTATTGTGCCACATAGATTGACACGTGTCTTCTTATTATTCATCCATATCAGCATACTAATTTTGGTATCAACAATCACGGTCATGAACAGTGACCCCACGTGGTGAAAATATATCAAATAGTCACGGTTCTTGACATTGACCCTAAGTCATGAACATTGGTCACCAATTTTTACCATGGCAAATACCCATGATAATAGAGTCATTGATAATTATTTTGACCATGATCCATTACTTTACCCATGAAAATTATCACGGACTTGGTCATAGATATCGACCATGCCTAACAATAAAATTATTTTTTAAAACAAATTTTAATTTGTTTGCATCCAAAAAAATGCATATGCATGTTTTCAAACGTGTCATACTTTCCATTATGGAACTAAGTACCATATCAATCCAAAAGCAATAATATATAAGTTATCATACATCAAATTACTTACATGAATATAAAACTAATAATATTAAAATCCTCAAAGTGTTCTTACTCCGAAACATATTCAGTCTCGTTGTAATCGACATCCACATTGATAAGAACCCAAAATTTTTATATTTATACCATAAATAGACTCATTTTAACTGTTAGTCCTCATTAAAATTGACCTTATAAGTGAAATTGTTTCTTTTCTATGTCATTGTATGTGACTTCATTTCTTAAGTTCAATTACATGCAATTGCTGCAAATATGGGGTCAAAAGCATGAAAGACAATTTCATATGTTCCGACAAAAACACCGAGTTTCCAATAAAACCAATCCCTCATTCAACTCCAAATTTTCCCATTTCCCATGCGTTAGTGTGTAAAGGGTGCGCGATCTTAATGGAATGAATTATATAACTAAATTCCTCTAAACACATAGTCAATTGTGTCTTATTATCCTAAGACACGCATCTAAGTGATACGAGAGATAAATAAAATATCCAATCACACAGCAACTAAGGAAAAATCCATTTTTAGCGAAAAACCTTTTATATCAGCACTTTAGAAACTTTACAAGATAATTAACTTACAATAATACTTAATACCACCACAAGTATAACGCACAGTCTTCGCAAAATGTCTAAAGAATACCACTCTACCCTGAGCAATCCACAGGTGGAAGTCCACCCTCGGTATCAACCGATCAGCCTTTAACCTTAAGTCTTGAGTCGTGATCCTTTCGGGTTCATAAGTCAGTCGTAGAGATGATCTCTCCACAATGAGTATAACTCAACTGAGGTTCAAAACTAGTTCACAAAAAATATTTGGGGATGTGTTTATGAATCAAAAGTATTTTGAAAACAAAAATATTAATAACTTCTGCAATAGATATGCAAAAATCATTTTGGCAAAAAGTCCTACAAAATTTGGAAAGAAATATGTATTTATAGGTCGTGCATAAAATTCGAGGTGGCGACTCGTTTTAATGAAATTAAAGCTCGTTCAAATGAGAATGTCATCTCATTAGAATGAAATTCTAGTTCATTCGAACGAGACTCCAATCTCATTTGAACCATCTTCTAACGAGCTTCAAACGAATTCTAATAGAAGTCCCTCCTTGAATGTTCGTTCAATGTAAGATCAAATGACCCTTCTAATGACAAGCCATATGTGTTCGAACGAGAGGCTAACCTTGTTTGAACGAGGTTAATTAAAAATCTTGAGATAATTTAAATAACAAATAAAGATCCCAAATAAATTTTGTGAATAATTTTAAACACCAATTATTTTAGATCTTTGTGGGATGTAGGGAAGTCTTGAATGTTGGAGTCGGTTTGTCGTGACAGTTTTTAACGCGATACACCAAACTGGCCTAAAACATAAAAAGGCCTATACTATAGGCACTAAAGAATTTTCACCATTAGGAACATACAAATTATGTTTCTAAAGTTATAAAAGGCCTATACTAAAAGCAATATCTTTGGCAACACGGGATGTTTGGTTGCCAAAGGTACGACTTTTGGCAACACAAGAGCTGTGTTGCCAAGGGTACGACTTTTGGCGACACAAGAGTTGTGTTGCCAAAGGTATATCCTTTTGGCAACATAGCTCTTGTGTTGCCAAAAGTCGTATCTTTGACAACACAACTCTTGTGTTACCAAAAGTCTTACCTTTGGCAACCAAACATGTGTTGCCATATCCAAAGTGATAGATGTAGATAATAACTTTTGGTGACAAAAAATTGTGTTGCCAAAAGTACAATATTTTTATTTATTACTTATTATTTTTTTTTTTGCAATTGTAAACACTTTTAAACCTGCACTTTTTTCATCAGACGTGCAACCTTATAATCCAAAATAACATTACGCATTTTTCATACAATCAAAAGTAATACAAAATTCCACAATTTTCAACCAAATCTCATAAATATGAATTACAAAATAATATTTCATCACAATCCAAGTATAAAGGTACAAAATAAATGTCTCCCAAATAAGAACGTAACAAAAGATGTAAACATGATCTAGCCTAATAGATTATCACTCCCCTACACTATAAGAAACTGCAGCTCCAAGCCACCACGAACATAATAGCTCCAAGCAAAATCCATCATAACCTACACAAGATATAAAAATAAATGACTACATGGGTTTGTATAACTTCAAATGCATGTATGTTTGACTTGATCAATTTAAAACACTATTTAATTTCAAAAAATTTCGGCAGAGTTTCCTTTGTTTATTCATGAAATCCAACCTATTTTAACATTAAAATAAACCCAACAGCAAAAAACGCAGCTAAACCACCATTAAATCCCTTTCACCAATTTAATATCTAAAAATAGTATCCGAGTAGCTACATAAACTTAAATAAGTATCCGAGTAGCTATGTACCTCGATCCTCCCTATCCATTGACTTTATCATGTGTCGCAAATCCATTTTCATCCTACACAAAATACAAAATACAAAATAAATTATAATCTATCCGACTTCAAAAGATAATAATAATTTATAACTATTATAGCTATATATACAGTTATATGTATATATAACTAACTGTGTATATACTATGTATAACTTTGTATATATATATATAACCAACTGTATAGTTATATGTATACATATATACATGCTAACTGTGTATATACATATATGTATATATAACTAACTGTATAGTTATATATAACTAACTGTATAGTTATATGTATATATATATACATATATACATACATATAACTATTAACAGTTATATGTATCTATAGTATATAACAACAGTTATATACTATACATACATACATATAACTGTTAACGGTTATATGTGTATATATATATAACCGTGCCTGAAGGCACGCTGATAATTTGGAAAAGCATAAAACCGTGCCTTGATGCGAGGGAAAGTGCCCTTGCCAAAGTTACGACTGGTCTCGAGTTTGAAACGCGGGAGCATCTTCTTCATATATTCCCTTGTCGAAAGACACGATGAAAATTAATAAGTACGTAATTACAAAATGACGAAAATTTCCAAAGTACGTAATTGCAAAATTTTCGGGGGTAGGGTGATAAAATATTTGCTCCATTTAATGTCAAGATATATTTTCTTTATTTAACTCGTCATTTTTCTTTGTTTAAATCTTTGTGTTACTTTTAGCTCTTTTTGGGCAATTACAAAGGCCACATCTGGCCAAAATACAAAAAAGGAGCTATACCTCTATGCAATGAGAGTTATGACGGTCAAATCACCTTGAAAAGCCAAACTAAGTCTTCCCTTAATTTGTGGTCGGCGTGTATACTATGTGTGGGGCCAAAAAAAATAATATGTATAATTTACCCTCTTTAAATCTGATAATAAAAAGTGGCCGGCGTGTATATAGACTACCTAAATGTGCATTATATTTAAACATGCACGTTCATTGGATACAACATTCCCATTTATTTCGTCTAAAATACGTTCACAAAGTTTCTTTCGACTCAATCCAATATAGCACCCATTATCAAACTACCTAAATGTGCATTATATTCAATAAATGAGATGATAATGTTGTTGATTAAAGCAGTAGAATTAAGTCCAATTTTCATACCTATTATCAAACTACCTAACTGTGCATTAAAATTATAGACTATTCAACCTTATGAAAATTTACTACATGAAAATTTACACAGCTAATGAATCTGGAATAAAAAAAATGAAAAAAAAAATATACATTTTGAATATTTTCAGCACTTCATTATATAACACAGATTCTCATCATTTTAAAACAATATTCCTAATAATATTAAGATTACTAAACATTAAAAGACCAAGACCAACGTGCATATCCATGACTTTAGTCTACTTGGGCTATTAAGAATATCATGGTAAAGTAAATAAAGTTTAAATATAGGCTAAAGTTTATTTAATTAAAAGTTGTTAAAACCTTTTTAAATTTTTATTCGCAACTAAATCGAATTTAATAAATTTTAAAAAATAATATATTTTTAGTTGATGAAATAGGTTATGCTTTTTTTAACATAACAAATGTAAGTATACAAACTTGATGTGAGACCATTGGAATAGAGCTCATGTCCTTGTCTTGTCATATCATCCAATTCAAGCATTGAAGATTTTAGTTGGTAAAATCATTGTGAAGCGGAGGTGGATAGAAAATATTTGATTTCATGAAACTTGATTTTCTTGTACCCATCTATGTTTTCTTAGTGTATTTGGGTACATAGTACATCATCCATTCACCATTATTTTAACTTCCCATCTTTTCAAGTCACATTTAAGATCGTCATTTTTCAAATCCTTCAATTTCAAAACTATATATAAAACAATCCCACATCATTACGTAATATCAAACCATTAATGTCTAAAAACAGTAAACAAAAATACAGAGGCAACAATTATTTTTCCAATTCCCCTAAAAATCAGCTAATACTTAACTCTAAGCTAAGAATTTTAGAACTTTCAAAGGAAACAATTAAGACAGTTCAAAAAATTATATTTAGCCCAGAATGATTTAAAAAGGGTAGAGCTATAAACACTCCTTCCCATTACTCAAACACTCCAAAATAATTTGAAATGACAAAACAGCCCTTAAGCCTTTAAAAGCTATTCACCAAAGTTACAATCCTTATTTTTGAATAAAAAAATACAATGCTCTCTAAATTATTCAAGTTTGATCAATTTAGTTTCTAAATTAATAATTTGACTAATTTAGTCTCTAAACTATACAAGTTTGGTCAATTTAATTCATAAATTAAAAATTTATAAATTTAGTCCCTAAACTATACAAGTTTGACCAATTCAATCCTTAAAATTTGCCCAATTTAATTCATAGATTAATAAAAAACTGTTTTTATTAAATTTAATAAAAACTGTTTTTATTAAATTTAATAAAAAACTGTTTTTTAAATATGATAAAAAACAGTTTTTATTAGTTTAGGAATTAGTAGAACATTATTTTAAATAAAAAAACTGTTTTTCAACTGTTTAAATATATTTTAAAACGGTTTTAAACTGCCTTTTTTTCAAAGTAAAAAATTCAGAGTTTTTAGAGAGTCAAAACTTTTAAAATGTACTCCAAATAAAAAAAAATGATTTAAAAAAAAAACGGGTTTTAAAAAAAGGATAAAATAACTGTTTTTTAAAGTTTATCTGTATCAATTACTGTTTTTTTAAAATAGCTTAAAATATCCAATTTAGACAATAAACTAATAATTTACTCCATAAACTAATAATTTAACTAATTTAGTCCCTAAAATAACTTAAAGTTCCTTTTTTCTTTTCAAAGTTAAAAAAACTGCTTTTGTAATGGAATAAAAAAACTATATTTTAAATAGGATAAAAAACGGTTTTTTTTAAAAGGAAAAAAACAGCTTTTTAAATAGGATAAAAACAGTTTTTTTTAATTAAAAAAAAGTTTTTGAATTTAAAAAAATATATTTGTTTATCCTATTTAAGAAAGAGTTTTTTATCCTATTTGCCAACAGTTTTATTTAACTAACACGATCACGATCCAGAAAACCCGACATGGCATGGGGTCATATTTTTTCCATACTGCTGACGCGGAGCATTTTTTACTATTTTAAAAATAATCTTTTTACAATTTAAAAAAAATGGTTCGCGCCAGCGGTGTGTATAGGTGGTCTGATAGCCTATACATACCGCTTGCGCGGACCAACATATTAGAATTTTTTTTTCCGCTGAGAAGCATTAAGGGCTCTTTTGTTTTGGGTATTACGGGATTAAAATAGAAGTAAATCGTATATTAATGATGTGGCAAATCTACATCATTAAGTAGGGGTTTTATATCCGGATGGCCGGTCGTTGTAGTGCGCTCAAGAATAATTGATGGAGACCAAACCCCAAATAGCCCTATTTTTTACTTAGGATGTTTTGGGAAAAGGTCCTTATGGTGTTCAAAGTGTATAAAAATAGGGCACTCCGTATAATTTTATAAATTTAGTCCCTGTACTAAAAATACCATGAAAAAATGTGAAAAATAGTGCCGCTGGCGCGGACCAAAAAAATAAAGGTATTGTACCAGAGGGACTAGAATGATAAATGTTATTATACCACAGGGACTAGATTTATAAACTTGAAAAGCATTGTCCTAAAAATCCAAATACAAGAAGGAACATGACCTTTACCTTAATTCTCTATTTTACTTAACATGAACAAAAGCCAAATAATGAATATTTAAAATGTGCATTATATGCAGTTTTCAAATTATTTTTTAATTATTTTTATTAAAAAACACAGTACTGTTATAAAATATGTATTTAGTGGATGTCCACTGGTATTCCACTATTATTAAAGGCCCTATTGGGATACCTTATTTTATACTATAAATAAGGATCATACCCTTTGAGTATTCATATGTTAGTGAAATGAAGAAACATTATTAACAATTAAAATATTTTAAACATTTTATTTTACAACAAATACATTATTTATAAAAAAACATTTTAAACATATTTTATAAATAAAATAATTTGTTATTTAACTGCTTTTCAATTTATTAAAAAAAAATGTAAATATTTTTTAAAATACTTTTCATTTTAAAAAATATTATGTTATTTGTAACAAAATAATATAAGCTATTTATTAAAAAAATTAACTATTTTCTATAAATAAAAACTGAAAAAAAATTAAAAAAAATAATTAAGACAGTTTTTCTATTAAAAAACAATTTTATTAACAATTAAAACAGTTTTTTCCTTATACGAAAAAAAAAGTTTTTATCTAAAACGGTTAAACATTTTATGTTAAAACAGTTTTGTTCTTTTATAAAAAAGTTAGAAAAAGTTTAAAAAAAAAGGAAGAAGAAAGAAAGAGAACACCCGTTATTTTAAAAAATTATCCTTAAAACTATTATTTAAAAGTATAGGTATGTGGACCTGTTTTAAGTAAAGGAGAATGGAGAAGATAAATGAACTTTGATATAAGGTCTTAATGATCATTTTTAAAATTTAGAAATAGAATTGGAGTGCCTCAGTATTTGTTTGGAGTGGGAATAGCATAACCCTTTAAAAGGCCTTGTAATTCATAGCAAACTTATGTACTGTACCTAATGTCTGTAATGCCAAAATGATGTACCCGCTTGCGTGTTAAAAAAATCAGGTTATCAAGACAGAATAAAAATAGTACGTTTGCAGCGTCTCAATCTTGCTGTACAAAAAAAAATATATTATTTGATTCCATCTATTTCTTTCCTCAAAACTAAAAAGTAAGGGCCACGTCCAAGCTGCTATATACTTTTTTTTGGTTGAAATGGTTTTCATGTACTTAATCATTTGCTCTAGGGCTAAGCATAAAGGGAAAACGTCAATATATAGCCTACAGCCAGCAATAATAAATTATAAACTCACTTCAAGGCAAAATGAGAAAAGTCGCTCTATACTTTTTTGAACCAAAATGAGAAAAACTCGTTAGAAACTCCAACAAAGAAAAGCCACATTCTCCGGACAAATGACACCACTGGACTGTCCAAACTTAAATGGTTTCATCATTTTATTTTACACCACAAAACTCAGAACCAACCTTGTCTAAATCAGTAAATAAAAAATTAAAAAAAAAAACTCCGGAGAACCATCTTTTCGACCAACCATCTTTCCGTTGAACCATCTTCTCCAACCCGGTTCATCACGGGCATTCAAACCCGATTCACAGAGATGCAAAACTGACCCACCTCAGGGCTTAGACCATACATCGCTACCACTATCACCAAATGACGAACCATAGACCACCGCACCCAGCACTACCCTACAGCACCGCAATCCAGCACTGCCATACACCACCGTACCCCCAAATCATCATCTCTTAACAACCATGACACCACATCAAGACACCAGCTATCATCGCTAAAAACCCATTTTCAAATATTTGAAATCACAAAACCAATATCCATTTTAAAATCTTAAAAAGAAACATCAGATCTTACCCATGATCAGCCCCCTAAAAAAACTCAGTTTCATGTCCAAAGTAAACTCAGTTTCATGCCCCCCACCCCACCCAAAAAAAAACACAATTTCTTACCCTTGATTAAGTCCCCCAAATAACATATATAGAAGGAGAAGGTAGTAATGGATGCTCCAGATGAAAATATAAATTAGATCTGCCAAACAAATACGATTTCGATAAAAAAACGAATAAAAAAACTTGCAATCCCAAAAAATACGATCCCAAAAAACTTGTTAACAAATCTAGGTTAAAAAAAGAGAGAAGGAAATGTAGAGTTATACCCGATGTGAAATTTATGATATTCGTTATACCTGCACATAAATGTATTTTTCAACTTTAGGCGATCTGAGCTTCGTGAGTGAAATATGAGATATAAGGTGGGTTTTCAACTTTAGCCGAGAATTTTTTTACCTAAGTTGACAGGCTACCAACGAAAAAACATAAATCAAACACAAATCGTAACCAAACACATAAATCTCAGTTTTAAAATGAACCAATAATTTATTAGAGAGTTACACGTAAGAGGTCACATAGATGGAAGTAAAACTTACCAACAATCTCAAATGAGTATATCCAAATCAACATAGAATAAGTAACCAAAATCGTAAATAAATCTGAAGAAAAATCTGGTGGAGTGCATCACTATGAAGAGAAAATTCTGGTTTGTTTGAGTTTTGTAGTCAGAGGGAGGGAGAGAGAGAGAGAGAGTGAGTGATAAGATTAGGAAGAAAATAATAAATGATGATACCTACCCATACCCATCAAATTGGAAACAGAGGAAATAATAAAGTGTCTGATAAGATTTTTTGGGTTTCATGGCAATGTACTTTACTTGAGCATTGTGCAATACCTACCCATCAAATAGACAGATTGATTTGCATATGATATATTTATATCTAAATTACTACATTTCCATGACAACATCTCCATTTTGGCCAAATCAATATGAGGCGTTAGTTTCCTGCCCAGGTGGCTACATCCCAGCCCTTAAATGTGTATTCTTCTTGTTGAACAGTAAAAACATCATTCTAACTTATTACATTTTTCAGCACAAATATGAAGAAGATCAGCTCCAGCCACCGAAAGAGTGAAGGGGGCAACGTCTAGAACCTTTCCTCTTCAAAAACATTGAAGACATCATAGTTAAATAGACTAAAATGGGGAAGATGAAGCATTTTGTTTAAAAAAATTCATTTTTTTGGGAAAAAAACAAATGCATTAAACCATACCTCTTCAGATGCATTTTTTAGCACAGATATGAAGAAGATCAGCTCTGGCCACCGGAAGAGTGAAGGGGCAAAAAAAAGTTTTTCAAACCTCATTAGCTGTATATTTAATACGGAAAACACGATGAAACCTCCATAAAAATCTTGATGAGAGTGTACATTTTATCTGGGAGTGATATCATATACAAAGAATGGGAGTGAAGGAAAATACCTCCATAAGATCTTGGCTCTAGAGGGAGAGAGGCGTCTGCGTGTATGGGGTGGGGGGACTGAATATTATAGTTGGGTGTATGCAGTATTCTTTGCTCTGTTAGAATGAGAGAAGCTACAGGTGTATTCTTTGCTTTATTGGAGTTGCGTGAAAAGAAAAAATCATTAGTATTGTCCTTATGTCGTCCATTTTATGACAACAAAAATCCTTGTGTCGTCTGTTCAATAAGCTTTATTGTATTTTTGGAGATCTGTGAACTGTCCTTGTGCCGTCCGTTTTATGACAAAAAAAATCTTTTAACTGAGATTGTTTTGATATATCAGAGATTCGAGAGAAAGTGTATTCAATCTCAGCCCTTCATTTCCTGTCTAGGTGGGCTTAATTTCAACCATTAAATGTCTTCTAAACTTATGAACAATAAAAACACCCTTGTTCCTTATTTATATATATATATATATATATATATATATATATATATATATACATATATACATACATAACTGTGTATATTATATATGTATATATATATATACATATATAATTAACAGCTATATATAACTATTAATATATATACATATATTGTATATTATATATGTATATATATTAACAGTTATATATAATTGTGTATATTATGTATGTATATATATATACAGTTAATACATATATAGAAAGTATATATAGTATATTACTGTATATATATAGTAATATATATATATATATACAGTAAAGGAGCTCAAATCTGTGGGGAAAGATACATTAATCATCAAAACTTTGTCAAATCAAAGCAAAATATGTTTATGTCTTATACACAGTAACACACACAATTTGTGTCATATACACACACGAAGGATAGTCAATTTTCAGTCTGCTATTGGATCAGCTCAATGACACTCTAGTGAGAATCCTTTTTTCTGGCTTTGTATGATGGTGATGAAGGTGGTGAAATGCATATCACCGCCTTTGTTGACTAGCCTTTATTTAGTTCAACACTTCCAGTTCATTAGGAGTCATTAACTAGGGAAGGGACTGCATATAATCCTTTCGATGGGAAACTACAATATTGGCCCGTGATTACGTGATCGACTCCTACGAGTCACATTGATCCCGTGCGAGGTGTCCGTGACTCTTACCGGACCGTTTGTGGTTGTTTTACGTTTTCACACTTCGATGGCATTTTTATGCTCAAATCTAATTTTTCATAATTTACGTTGTACACTCAAATCGGGAGCCCCGTGACTACGCGACCGGTGCTTATGAGTCACATTGGTCTCGTGCGAGGTGTTCGTGACTCTTACGGAACCGTTTTGTGGCTGTTTTACGTTTTTACCATTCGATGGCATGTTTTTATGATTAAGTCTAATTTTTTGCAAATTTACGTAGTACACGCAAAGCGGGAGTCCCATGACTACGCGGTCGGTTCCTACAAGTCACATTGGTCCTATGCGAGGTGTTCGCGACACTTACGAGACCGTTTTCTAGCTTTTTTACGTTTTCACCCTTCAATGGTATTTTTTATGCTCAAGTCTAATTTTTCGCAAATTTACGTCGTAGACAAAAACCGGTAGCCCTACGACTACGCGGTCGGTTTTTACGAGTCACATTGGTCCCGTTCGAGGTGTTCGTGAAACTTACCGGACCGTTTTGTGACTGTTTTACGTTTTCACCCTTCGATGGTATGTTTTTATGCTTAAGTCTAATTTTTTACACAGTTACGTCGTACACTCAAACCGGGAGCCCCGTGACTACGCAGTCAGTTCCTATGAGTCACATTGATCCCATACGAGGTGTTCGTGACTCTTACGGGACCATTTTGGAGATATTTTATGTTTTCACCCTTCCATGGCATGTTTTTATGCTTAAGTGTAATTTTTTTACAAATTTATGTCGTACACTCACGTCGGGAGTCCCGTGACTATGCGGTCGGTTCCTACTAGTCATATTGGTCTCGTGCGAGGTGTTCGCGACACTTACGGGATCGTTTTTTGGGTGTTTTACGCTTTCACCCTTCGATGACATGTTTTTATGCTCAAGTTTAATTTTTTGCAAATTTACGACGTAGATAAAAATCGGTAGCCCCGTGACTATGCGGTCGGTTTCTACGAGTCACATTGGTCTCGTACGAGGTGTTTGTGACACTTATCGAACCGTTTTGTGACTGTTTTACATTTTCACGCTTCGATGGAATGTTTTTGTGCTGAAGTCTAAGTTTGTGAAAATTTACATTGTACACTCAAACCGGGAGCCCCGTGACTATGCGGTCGGTTCCTACCAGTCACATTGGTCTTGTGCGAGGTGTTCGTGACTCTTATGGGGCCATTTTGTTACTGTTTTATGTTTTCACCCTTTGATGGCATGTTTTTATGCTCAAGTCTAATTTTTTGCAAATTTACGTCGTAGACAATAATCGGTAGCCCCGTGACTACGTGGTCGATTTCTATGTGGCTATATATAACTATTAAGACCTTATTAGACACATACACCGCCTTACATAACACACAACACGCACACACTGCTAAACGAAGATTTTACTTCGGTAAATGTGCAATACATAGAAAATCTTCTATCATCAGTATAAAATACTTACCAAATTGATTCGCAACTAGAGATCCTCCGGATACACTCCCTCGTTCTTGATCCTTACGTATTTTTGCAAACATTTGCATCATGTATTCGTGGAAATCCTCAAATTTTTTATCTTGGGCCTCTATCTTCTGTTGTTGAGGATCTACCTTCTGTTGTTGGATATGATTTCTCTCCTCGACTGAAGCCAAATTCTCTCTTAGTAGCCTCACCTCTTCATCACGCACCCTCAACTGTCCTATTGTACTTGAAGCTTTAGAGGGCTTTGGGCCTACCCCCCCCATCCAACAATATGGCTCGATCTTTTTCCAAAAACATCTATCGACATCTCCTCTTGTGACATGAATGGTGCGTTTGGTTGCGAGGATCTCTCTTTAAGCTCCACAAACTTCTCCTGCCATATTTAAAATAGTATATGCTCACAACATAATTAATCAATAGATTTTAAAATAACAATATAAAGAAGTCAAGAATATGTTTTCTCTCACAATATAATTAATTAATCAAAGATGTACATACCTATTTTTCCTTGCACTTTGGATCCACCCAATCATTATTTTTCTCACTCCAATGAGATGATTTAAAGAAGTCAGTAATATGTGGTCTCTCACCACCATTTTCTTTAGCCTATTCATAAATGGAACCAATGAGAATATGATTTTACATTGATAAGTAATTACATTCATAAATTATATAATGCATCACCTCGATTGACATGGCAGCTACAAATGATCGCGACCCACAAGTATGATTCCAAGGCAAACTAGCACGTGCTAATTGACCTTTTACTGACCTTGCCTAATTAAAAACATAAAAAATACTAAATGGATCTCCAATAATGCAATTTTCAAGGAATAACTAAATTACAAACATAATGAAATACGAATTAGTTACCTTGAACTTCTCACCACTCCAAACATCATCTATCATGTACTTCCAATCGCAAGGTTTAACCCCTCTGTATGAATTCTTTTTAGGGTCGACTCCATCCTTCAACAATTTCATGTAGTGTATGTACATTTTACTCCTCCAACTACTGGACCTCCATGCACACTTCCTATGAATAGCTTGTCTGACAAACTCATCTTCATCATAGTTAGGAATATCTAATTTATCCTGTAAATTTCCTTTAATTAGAAATACACACAATAACATTGAAAGAATATGTAACCGAAAGAATCAAATATAACTACCCGAATCCTGGCGATTACTGCATCTTGTGTCCCAGAATCAATTTCCCCCCAACGAGTCACCCCTTGAAGTGGTGCTGTATTTCGAACCTCAACTCCGATTTGCTGTCCTATAGAAGGAGCATTTACACCCATAGGTGCCCTATAACCTTCCAATACATGCACTTCGAGTTTTCCATATCTTTTTACCGTTTTCTCAACCTTCATCCCACGTGATAATCCTCGCACTCGTTTGTTGGTTCTAGTAGATGTAGAAAAAGAAAGATCATAAAGTAATATAACAAATGTCAAGTATTACGCAATAAACTACTAATAAAATAATCAACATAACTTACATATCAAGGAAACATCCAGAATATCGGCCTGTATATCTTCAACAACATCATTGATTGATGTTCTTCGTTGGAGACGCATCGAGGAGTGACTCGAGTTTCCTGTTTTAAAAAAAAATAAAGACAATTATATATACAATAAGTAAATTTAAACAATCTAAACAAAAATGACTTACGCATTATGGAAACGTCAGGAACAGTAACTTGTACATCTTCGGCGTCATTATCATTTGATGTTCTTTGTTGAAAGCGCACCGAGGAGTGACTCGAACTTCCAGTTTTAATGAAAAAGTAAGATAATTATATATAAAAGAAGTAGAGTTAAACAATCTAAACTAGAAAAATAAATAAGTTTATATATAAAAAATTATATATAAACTAAACAGTTATATATAAACTGCTATATATAAGCTGTTTATATATAACCAGTTTATATATAGACTGCTTATATATAACAACTTATATATAGCAGTTTATATACAAACTGTTATATATATAACATTTTATATATGAACTGCTATATATAAACTGTTTATATATAACAATATATATATATATATATATTGTTACCTGCATTGTAGCTCACTGGTGGTACTCGTGACATATTGATTTGGGTGTTGAGTGCCTCCTCAAATGAGGCTTCTCTCGTCGGGGGGGGGGGGGGGGGGGGGAGGGAGAATGACGAAATAATCGTTGTACGGGCGCCATGTTCGAGACCTGCCAATACAAAATACAGTTTAATTAGTGATGCAAAAAAGGTATAGAATCTATATATGTACTTTAAAGTAAATTGAGGTAATGAACATAAACTTAATTTCAATTGCACTACCATACATGCATTACCTTCTCCATTTGAGGATTAGAATACTCATTATTATTGATTAGGCGTGAAAAGTGGCGCGTGTAAGTACGTCGATCATTATTTTAGTTTCACCGCCTCAATACAAAAGAAACCTAAGTTACGATTACACTCAACTGGTGAGTACAGCAGTAAGTCGGGTATCGAATCCACAGAGAATGTTTGATAGATCGTAATGAATTATTAATTCAGGAATAAAAGTGTAAAAAGGTGATGGTTTGTTGTAAATAAAAGAAAAAGAATAAGTTAAATCTAAATAAAAGTAAAGCGAAGATCGGGATATCATCCAACCATAGGGATCAAAACAACTACTAATCAAGATTCTGGCTTGAAAGCAATTTAATCAAGCATTATCAATTAAACATAAACTTCACACAATAAGGAATTTAAGCCAAAGTTGCGAGAATAAACACTTAACCGAAAATTGGTCATACGCGGATTAAACTCGGATTATCGCTTTAAACACTAACATTGCATGACAAAGAAAGTTAAACGCATAATAATCCGACTTTATGTGACAACCCACCTACTAAAATAATAGGTGACCAGCCCAATACTCTAATAATCACAGGAATCATAGATGGTCCATTCTCAGCATCACTGTCGATTAAAATAATAGAACGAGATAACCACCAATCATTTTAGAAAACGGATTGTCAATATAAAAGAATTTATATTGTAAAGAAAAACACTTAGACAATCCCACTTGTAAAAACGGTGGATATAAAAAAACGATGAATAGATAATGGCAATATAATAAATAATCACCGAATAAGCTGTCGGTGAACAGGCCAATACAAATAGTACATCGAGTATTACAATTCAATATTTACAATATAATGAATGAGTGCAATACCCTGGGCAAAAAACGCCCGAATAAATATACTGAACTTAACTAAAGTACAATGGAAAGAAGCGTCTAATACCAATAACCTACAACATCCGCAATATGCTGTAGCTCCATGACAACTGGAATGGAAATGTAAATTCGGGTGTCCATGCGGTAGAGCACCTGTACGGTAAGAAATATATGCAGAAATAAAAATATAGATACGGGTCAGGGCCCAGTTTGATATGATTACCATGAGACTAAAAATTCATGGCAGTAAGTGCATAATTCTCTCGCAAATAACAGTAATATTTCTCACCTCTCAATCTAGCAGCAACCTAGCACAATATCGTGAGATGTTCTAGTTAACCCTAAGTACTAAGGGCTAACTTCTCCCCATTCTCAACAATATTCCCTATTCGTGCGTGGGGTGTCTCGCAAAGCGAAATCCAAATAAGGAACACCCCCGATACACTACTATTTAGGCAAGGTTGATCGTCGAGATCCATTAGATCCTTAGCACAAAATAAACAATAAACGTATATGTGTGTGCATATGTGTGGGAGGTCACATCTACAGCTACACAAAGAAAATATAAAATAAAACCCATCCATCATCTAATGGCACAATTCTTAATTTCTTCTTTTAGGAATATATATAAATGGTACAACATTTTATCAAATGTTTACATTTCCTTTACATTTTAAAACGTTCTTTACCAATTTATTTTCCTTTCTTCCCTCCAGGAAGAATACATAATTTAAAGCAAGTTTTATTATCATAAAAAGTGCTTTATCCTTTTTCATAAAACCCCACTTCCCTTCTTCCATCCAAGAAGTGTAATCAAAAGTCATTTTTATTATCATAAAAATACTTTTGTATGCCATATGCTTCCATTTCCCTCATTTCTTTCGGGAAATGTTATCCGAAGCCAAACCATATCCAATTTCCCTTCTTCCATCCAGGAAATGTAATTAAAGCCAATCCATTATCATGAATTGCTTTAATAAATCTAATACCGCCCTCTGGGTTCCCCCACGGTACGCGCCCCTAAATGGCTATCATCTTCCAGGGCCTATCTATACAAGACAACCTGGGAACCTACCAACGTCGGGAAGTGGACATATTGCCTGCGGGAAAGTCAAGACCACGCCCGGAATCCCCTAACCAGCGCAGTAATACAAATGCCCATATGGCCTAGGGACAATATCCACCCTGCTCAATAGCCAGGGGGCTTTGCCACAACGTGCGCAACTTCCCTTATGATAGCGATTTAGGGAGGTGTGTAATCCACAAATTAACATTTATGAAAAACTTTACTTTTCCTTTTTGAAAACTTCCAATTTTACTTTTCCAAAAATCATTGATTTAGCCATTAAGCCCCAAGTTTTTGAATGTGCATTTCATTCTTATTAAGTCATATTTTATTAATGACCTAAGACCCAAAGTGCTACTAACCTCAAAATAACCTCCAAGACTTCATATAATTTCATAAACCCTCAAAGTGAGTCTCCATAATGGAGTGTCTCCCCAAAGCTCAACATAAATATTTTAACTTCCAATTTTTACTTTAGGTTAACCTCCTATATCATTCGGACATTAACCTATACAAACTAGCCCTCGGGTAACCCAAATATCCACTCTTAGCCCAGGACATTAGTCTACCCAATACAACCCTGTAGGACTCCCCATTACTTCCCAAAGGAAGGTTCCTAAACCTCGAACCTAAAAGAAAAGGGATAAAACAAAACTAAAAAAATCTCACCTTTTCAAAAGGGGTCGATCGATCGACCCCTGGCCGTCAATCGATCGAAGGCCTCGATCGATCGATCCCCCAGGCTCGATCGATCGATCCTGGCGGACAGCTTCTTCTCCGAGAAGCTGTTTCGGCTATTAATGAGCCATCCAAGCTTCTACCCAATATTTTACCCAACCACAACAACAAAGATTACTATAAAATCATTTCTACTCATCAGATAACTAATTATTTCTCTTCAAATCAAATTAAACTACAAGATTTAGGATTAAACACCAAAATCAACCAAAAACCCATTTATGGTTTAAACCTCCCAAAACTTAACTACATATGCAGATTTATCACATTAAATCAATATCTAGCAAGTAAGAAACGTGCCTCGAGGTTCGTAGTCTCGAATCACCTCCGGTAACGATGGAATCCGACCCAAATCTTTCATTTTCTCTCTTTCTCTCCATTTCTCCCAACTCTCTCTTCTCTCTCTCTCTCCTTTGGTTTCTCTCACAAATGAAGAAAGAAAAAGGGGTCGGGGAACTTATATGGGTCTCCAAAACATAAATCCCCACTTTAAATTGCTAATACACCACTAAAATGACTCGTAACCACTAAATTGAGTCATAACCCCTTAAAAATGCCCGAATCGCAAAAATTACAACTGGGCACTTATTTCGACTATCTCGATTATTCTAAAAACAACCGCACCCCCTATTTTGGCATTTGGAATAACGTGAACTAATTTTGTGTTCCAGTTTCATTTTAATTAATAAATTTTACCCCATTTTATATATAGGTTATAACCGTCGTTTCACATATAACGACGCAGTAATACACAATATAATGCTATTTACCTTCTCATAACGGTAAATAGACAAAATATAGTAAATATTATCCCTAAGTCTCACGGAAAATAATATTTACTCCAACATCCCCTATTTTATAAAATTTGTCCATCAGGCAAAATAGTATAAAATAGTCGCTCAAAAACTTGGATTGTTACATACTCCCCCCCTTAAAGGAGAATTTTTCCCTCAAAATTCAGGCGTAACCCATAACCGTATAAAAGGTATACTATACCAAAAACCGTGCTATCATACTAAAAAACCCCTCTATAGTGCAGTGTCCCCATAGGACTCAGACTAAGGTCATCACTATTGATCTCAGTGCACATCATCATGTTATAACGTAGCACCAAATCGTTCCTCATGAACTATCGATCCCACCCTTCTACTACGGGAGGACATATGCACATAAATCTTGGCACAAATTTCCTTACTTTCCGAAACACGTTACACCCTTACTAGGGGATAACTACTCCATCTTACAATCGCTAACCCCAACACTACTAACTCCTATTCGCATTGGTGTAGCCCTTAAAAGTATACGGCTCAACAATCCAAACTATTGTATGTAAATTTGATCCATAAAAACTAATACTCCGATCTTTCCTTTAACTCAAACCCACCCATCCACTTACGGGTGGTAGGATATACCCCATATCCACACGGTTCTATAACTCTGCTACTAAGAGCTGGGCATACTCATCTGCACTAAGTCCACCCATTTCCGTTGAGTAAGCAACGATTGGTTCCATGATCCACAGTTTTCTCAACTACAATCATAACCGTTGCATTATCGACAATTCGATAGAGATGTCCATGGATATACCCATCCTCGTTCCTCACTACTCTTTGCTCATAAGTATGTGAAAAGGTCAATCACGGACATGAATGCTCTTACCATAGAGCCCCCCCTCGGTTAAACTCGTTCCATTGGCATTCCATGCCACGACTAAACTCTTTGACGGGTTTTCTATTAGGCGCATTGGCTACCCCATCCGTATTTCCTTAGCGGAAGGGAATACCCAAATGATAGTCCTTTACGAACTCCAACTTGTTGTCCGTTAAAAGACCCAAACTCCTGCCCAGGAAGTAGTGCCTCTACTCTCCAAGGCAAATACTACCGCTACAAACTCTTCGTCAAGCGGGGCACGACACTTCGTAAAAGTGTGAGACACATGAACAATCAGTCCATGCTCCCATATTAACACTTCCCATTCCTGGCAGAGACTCATTCGTTAAATCTACTCTCGATCATATCAACACGAGTACAGGAGTAAAAGTCAGCTCATACCTCAACTCCTTAAGAGGTAGGCTACTAACGTAACACTCTATCTAAGAAAGGCCTCATCTCCTTTGGCCCAATATCCTGAACCTCTCGAGATCCTTTACTTTTCGTTCTAGGGACCAAATCTTCCTTAGAGTTAACCCACAAACTTATTGTGGTCAACTCCCAACCACCCTCCTAAAATAACGTCACATGCCCTAAGGGCCTAGCGTCTTAAGAATCCTAAAGTCGATCTATCTATCCTAATCTAGTCGTATACGTATAATACTAAATATATCCGTAGTGTCCAAGACCTTTCCGACTTCTGAAATTCGCTCAGTTTCATGCGTGGGACGTCTCGCCGAAGCGAAATCCAAACAAGGAATCCTCCCATTACACTAATACCTCGCATCGTCGGTCGTCGAGAAGTAACGGTCGAAGACACATGATCGGGACCGCTACGATTCTAATTCATAACTCTAATAATATATATATATTTCTAAGTTTCCATAATAATCAACTGAGGCATTTACTTTCAGTAAGATGCCACAAATACTATATCCCAAAATACACATATACCTCTTTACAAATGGCCTTCTCATTAAGGAACAACCATAAGTCTCCATCGGAATTTCATAATATTAGTCTTCCCCACATCGATCAGAGGAAAACTATAATAGTGATCATATGTCGCACACCAAATTATCCCTCAATCACTCATATACGTGATTCTTGGCCAAACCTTCTAACCCAGCATCTCAACCAGCAGAAAAATAAAAGAAAGAACAGAAAAGAAAATGCACATCTCTCCACTCCCAACGTCGTTAAGGTTCATGCGTGGACTGTCTCGCAAAGCAAAATCCAAACAAGGAACCCCTCCACACAATCCCCTTAACTACCTGGTCGTGGAGATAAGGCACATCATACACAAGCAAAGCAAACAAAGAAAGCAAACAATCATAGAAAAAGAATAAAGAAAGACAAACAAATAATAAATAAAAATGAAAACTACCTACATGTCGTAAACCACCTCTATAAAGTCTCAACATGTATCCAGGGGAGATATTATAGAACCACTAGCTCTTTCTTCTAGAAATAGAGATAGGATAGCCCCGAAATTTATTCACTTGCTATCACACAAACCCAACCAAGAGTATCTCTACTCGTATAATACATATAATACAAAACAAGTAGCACGTACCACACATATCACCACTCGCCCCATAACGAGTGAAAGGAAAATACAAAACTCCCCTATCCTGGAAGTCATACAAATATACTTACTATATATATAAAAAAAATACCGATACTATCAAAAGCTTGATATAAACACCCGGACCTAGGGTTAACCCCATACTACTAGCCAATCTCCTTGGCCTCTACCACTGGTTCCAAGACACGTCATTCTAGTCTTATCCGAACCAAACTACTTCCATTAATGTCCCAACTAGGCGTCCCACCCTAGCTCGCTATCTTCAATCGACAAGATCAGAACGCACAGTTCCCTTAACTTCTTCAGTAAAAAGGACATTCTACCAGTCTCCCAGTCTTAGCTCCACGAGTCTTTCCCCGGGTGCATGTTCACCAATGGGATCTCATGAACACTACTCCTCCAAAAGTGTTAGCAACCCTTACTTACGAGCCTATCATTTCCCCTGAAAGGCCCTCTCTATAGGCAAAACATTCTGCCCCACCATAAAGAGGCGACTACCATTCCTGCCACTTCAACCTTACTCTAATGGGTGAAAGGTTTTCCTCCAATCCTCGCACCTGGGCACTTTTGTACCCATCTCTAGGCCAAAACTCTCGGGCCTTACGTTCTCACCGAACGACGTTACACCTCCTCTATCCAACCGAACTTCAATATGTGGTCCTTGTCAAGGACCTCTCAACTCCGAATTGACATTGCATGGAATCGCAAGCATAGTACCACTCTCTACCGACAGCGGCACTTGGGAAAACTATTTTCACCGTACTTAGTACTCATGGTAGCAATATAAAATAATGCTACAAAGGGAGAGACCTACAAATCGGCCCTCATCCCCGACTACATCCTACAGCTCATAGTAATCCCATCCTATGTTGCCTTCACAACGGCCTTCCTTAATATCCCTCATCGAACGACTTACAAGTCGCACACGAATGCGCAAAAGATCTTCGGGGGTTCTCATAACATAGCAGGAGAACGAAATCTCACAAGAGAAATCAACGATCTTAATCTTAGGGCTCTACATCAAATATAGAGGAAACCAGAAGACGTAGAACATCCGCACCGATTCCTAAGGACTATAGAACCTAATGCTATGATACCGTCTGTGACAACCCGCCTACTAAAATAATAGGTGGCCAGCCCAATACTATAATAATCACAGGAATCATAGATGGTCCATTCTCAGCATCACTATCGATTAAAATAATAGTACGAGATACCCACCAATCATTTTAGAAAACGGATTGTTAATATAAAAGAATTTATATTGTAAAGAAAAACACTTAGACAATCCCATTTGTAAAAATGGTGGATATAAAAAAAATGATAAATAGATAATGGCAATAAAATAAATAATCACCGAATAAGCTGTCGGTGAACCGGCCAATACAAATAGTACATCGAGTATTACAATTCAATATTTATAATATAATGAATGATTGCAATACCCTGGGCAAAACACGCCCGAATAAATCTACTGAACTTAACTAAAGTATAATGGAAAGAAGCGTCTAATACCAATAACCTACAACATCCGCAATATGCTATAGCTCCATGACAACTGGAATGGAAATGTAAATTTGGGTGTCCATACGGTAGAGCACCTGTACGGGAAGAAATATATGCAGAAACAAAAATATAGACATGGGTCAGGGCCCGGTTTGATATGATTACCATGTGACTAAAAATACATGGCAGTAAGTGCGTAATTCTCTCGCAGATAACAGTAATATTTCTCACCTCTCAATCTAGCAGCAACCTAGCGCAATATCGTGAGATGTTCTAGTTAACCCTAAGTACTAAGGGCTAACTTCTCCCCATTCTCAACACTATGCCCTATTCGTGCGCGGGGTGTCTCGCAAAGCGAAATCCAAACAAGGACCCCCCCCCCCCCACCCCGATACACTACTACTTAGGCAAGGTTGATCATCGATATCCATTAGACCCTTAGCACAAAATAAACAATAAATGTATATGTGTGTGCATATGTGTGGGAGGTCCCATCTACAACTACACAAAGAAAATATAAAATAAAACCCATCCATCATCTAATGGCACAATTCTTAATTTCTTCTTTTAGGAATATATATAAATGGTACAACATTTTATCAAATGTTTACCATTTCCTTTACATTTTAAAACGTTCTTTACCAATTTATTTTCCTTTCTTCCCTCCAGGAAGAATACATAATTTAAAGCAAGTTTTATTATCAAAAAAAGTGCTTTATCCTTTTTCATAAAACCCCACTTCCCTTCTTCCATCCAGGAAGTGTAATCAAAAGTCATTTTTATTATCATAAAAATACTTTTGTATGCCATATGCTTCCATTTACCTCCTTTCTTTCGGGAAATGTTATCCGAAGCCAAACCATATCCCATTTCCCTTCTTCCATCCAGGAAATGTAATTGAAGCCAATCCACTATCATGAATTGCTTTAATAAATCTAAGACCGTCCCTCCGGGTTTCCCCACTGGAGGCACCCCTAAATGTCTATCATCTTCCAGGGCCTATCTATACAAGACAACTTGGGAACCTACCAACGTCGAGAAGCGGCCATATTGCCTGCGGGAAAGTCAAGACCACACCTCGAATCCCTTAACCAGAGCAGTAATACAAATGGCCATATGGCCTAGGGACTATATCCACCCTGATCAATAGCCAGGGGGCTTCACCACAACGTGCGCAACTTCCCTTATGATAGCGATTTAGGGAGGTGTGTAATCCATAAATTAACATTTATGAAAAACTTTACTTTTCCTTTTTGAAAACTTCCAATTTTACTTTTCCAAAAATCATTCATTTAGCCATTAAGACCCAAGTTTTTGAATGTGGATTTCATTCTTATTAAGTCATATTTTATTAATGACCTAACACCCAAAGTGCCACTAACCTCAAAATAACCTCCAAGACTTCATATAATTTCATAAACCCTCAAAGTGAGTCTCCATAATGGAGTGTCTCCCAAAAGCTCAACATTAATATTTTAACTTCCAATTTTTACTTTAGGTTAACCTCCTATATCATTTGGGCATTAACCTATACAAACTAGCCCTCGGGTAACCCATATATCCACTCTTAGCCTAGGACATTAGTCTACCCAATACAACCCTCTAGGACTCCCCATTACTTCGCAGAGGAAGGTTCCTAAACCTCGAACCTAAAAGAAAAGGGCTAAAACAAAACTAGAAAAATCTCACCTTTTCAGAAGGGGTCGATCGATCGACCCCTGGCCGTCGATCGATCGAAGGCCTCGATCAATTGATCCCCCAGGCTCGATCGATCGATCCTGGCGGACAGCTTCTTCTCCGAGAAGCTGTTTCGGCCATTAACGAGCCATCCAAGCTTCTACCCAATATTTTACCCAACCACAACAACAAAGATTACTATAAAATCATTTTTACTCATCAGATAACTAATTATTTCTCTTCAAATAAAATTAAACTACGAGATTTAGGATTAAACACCAAAATCAACCAAAAAACCATTTATGGTTTAAACCTCCCAAAACTTAACTCCACATGCACATTTATCACATTAAATCAATATCTATCAAGTAAGAAACTTTCCTCAAGGTTCGTAGTCTCGGATCACCTCTGGTAGCGACGGAATCCGACCCAAATCTTTCATTTTCTCTCTTTCTCTCCATTTCTCCCAACTCTCTCTTCTCTCTCTCTCTCTCTCTCTCTCTCTCCTTTGGTTTCTCTCACAAATGAAGAAAGAAAAAGGGGTGGGGAACTTATACGGGTCTCCAAAACATAAATCCCCACTTTAAATTGCTAGTACACCCCTAAAATGACTCGTAACCACTAAATTGAGTCATAACCCCTTAAAAATGCCCGAATCTCAAAAATTACAACTGGGCACTTATTTCGACTATCTCGACTATTCTAAAAACAACCGCACTCCCTATTTTGGCATTTGGAATAACGTGAACTAATTATGTGTTCCTGTTTCATTTTAATTCATAAATTTTACCCCATTTTATATATAGGTTATAACCGTCGTTTCACATATAACGACGCAGTAATACACAATATAATGCTATTTACCTTCTCATAACGGTAAATAGACAAAACATAGTAAATATTATCCCTAAGTCTCACGGGAAATAATATTTACTCCAACATCTCATATTTTATAAAATTTGTCCATCAGGCAAAATAGTACAAAATAGTCGCTCAAAAACCTGGGTTGTTACACTTTAATTAGCGCGGGTTCAATTAAATGCAAGTTTGCACAAAACCTAATTTTCGGAGCTCGGGGCCAGAAAATGGTGGAACGAAATCCCGACCCTATTTAACTAGGGGCAATACATGAATTAAACTAAATTACACTAATTAAACTAGGAAAGCGAGTAATAAAGCATGTAAACTAGTTACAAAGCATGGAAACTATATTACAAAGCATGGAAAGATGAAGAACAAAGCTATATTAAAGGAGATGGAAATGAATAGTTCAATCTTACAAAACCAATTGGTTGTCACCCCAAAAAGAGAAGAAAATGATCTCTCCAAAACAAACCCTAACCTAAAATATATCCTAAAACTATCTATATCGGAATCTCTCTTATTACAACAAAAATTAGATTATATAGTAACTTGGAATAAAAGAAAAGAAGAAAGAAAAGAAAACAAAATATCTGCAGAAAAATAGGGGATTGATCGATCGACCCCTTTGGTCGATTGATCGACAGTAGAAATCGAGGCAAAATCCTGAAGGGTTGATCGATCGACCCCCACGCTCGATCGATCGATCAAGCAGGGCAGACAACAATTTCCCGTGTTTTGGTATGCAATTCTTCTCCACTAAAATCGTCGTAACTTCGTCATACGGACTCAGAATCACGCACAGTTCACGGCCACACGAAGCTAGCGAGGAGGGATACAACTTCCGTGTAGATGTCGGGCCAGTGCCCAAGCTGTGAAATGACTGAATTGCCCTTGAACGTGCGATTGCATACAAAACTTCACCAGAAAGCATTTGAACTCCATACTTAGTACCTAAATACCTACAAAAGCCCAATTATACCTCATATAGCATGTTAACAATATAAACTGAGGTTGTCTGTTTAACGGGCTTAAATATAGAGATTAAGGCACCCGAGGGGGCTAAAATGCGTAGGTTCGACGAATGAAATACACAATATTTGCGTATTATCAATTACCATCATTGACATCATCACCACTTGACGAACTAAGATCCTCCTCACCATCGGGCAATCTGTACTCGTCATCATCTCGTACATTTACATTAAAATTTTGATTCTTATTGAATCTGATCTCGTTAGACACCAAAGCATTCAGTCGCAATTGATTCTTCTTAATATTATCGAGCCTTTCTTTCTCATATGCTAACATCATACGACCCGTATGTCTAGGTTGAAGTTATATTTTTTCCTTTGGAGGCATATTTTTCAACTAAACACAAAAATAAAATGAACATCACCCTACAAACATTTAACATTACATATCGATATCAATATCATAATCATAATCCATTTTCTTCATTATCTTTATTCTCTAATTTGATAAAACTAATTTGACACAACACGTAACGAATTACACTAGATAGAAACATATAAAGTTTGTCCACATAAAAAACAAAATAGGAACAAAACATTTAACATTACATACCGGTATCAATATCATAATCATAATCCATTTTCTCCCAATCTTCTTCGTTATCTCCATTCTCTAACATTGTTTCAACATCAAGGACATCATCATCATCATCATCATCATCAATGTTTTCCCCCATTGGATGCAGAACCCTATCACTAGGGATAACCTCGGGAATTGCATCATTCCTATGAAATTGAGTAGTAGTATCTTCAACGACGACCGGGATAACATTTTTTGTTTTGACTTGTTGGAACACGTCACCAGATCCATGCAATTCTGCTACTTGGGTATCATCGTCACCCAACTCCGGTACATCCCAGGTTCCCCGATGTTGGACTTTTTGTACGATTTGCCATTGTGCACCTAACTTTGTATCATTGACATAGAAAACTTGTCCAACCTAACTAGGCAAAAAAAATGGATCATCTTTATACCACCTACTCTTGACATCAAAACTAATAAAATGTGAATCAATGCGCACTGTCTTCCTACTACCGGTGTTGAACCATTCGCATTGGAACAAAATGACTTTATTCCCTTAAATATATGTCATCTCATAAATTTTGCACAAGTAACCGTAAAAGTCTAGCTCATGAACCTCGTATTCCCCTTTGGAGACTAACCCACTATTCTGACTCCTACGATGCATGTCTCGATCCCTAGTATGGAATCGAACTCCAATGCAAATGCAACCCGAATACATATTCACTACCACGTTAGGTCCATTTGCTAATGGCCAGAGCTCATAATTTTCTTTAGGGGACCCTTGCGCTCGTAAAAGATTCATCTACATAAAGAACATATGAAAGTTGTATTAAAATAATGTTAAAGTGATGCAAAGTAACTTCCTTTATATATCTTACGCATTCTTTAAACCACTTCGAAAATTTTTGGCGTTGAATTTGAATTATGTCGTGTCCATTTGGAATTTGAAGTAGACTTTTGTGTTCCCTAATTAGAGAAATTTAATTTATTAATAAAATGGATAATCAAATAAAAAGATCATGAATATTATAATTTTGAAACACATACTCTAGATATGGATCAACCTCAACAGTGTTATACAACACAAACCACTTAGCCATATTGAGCTCCTTTTCAGACACATCAGGAGCCCTTGAGATACAGCCGAAAGGAAGAACATTTATATTAAAGATAGCTATCCCCAAGCCATGTTTGCCACCATCACAATTGCGTTCTTCTCTGTTAAATGCGGTTTCAACATGGCTCAAGTACATTGAGGAAAAAGTCAATCACTATTTTACGATGTACGTCTCTGCAATGGAACCTTCAGGCCTAGCTCGGTTAGATATAAATTCTTTCAAGGTTCCAAGAAACCCTGAAATTAATAATAGTTAGGTGAATATTACACATTTTTTAAGATATTAAACTAAATTAACGTTATAATAGTTGCATTTACCTTTCAATTGGATTCATCCATCGATATTGTACTGGTCCAGCAAGTTTGGTCTCACATGCCAAATGAACCGCCAAATGGACCATTAGATCAAAGAATGCCGGGGGGAAAATCTTCTCCCTTTTGCAAAGTATCAAAATTATGCATTCCTCTAATTTCTCCAAATCTGTCCGCACTAATGTTTTGGAGCATAACTCCTGAAACCATTCACCAAACTTAGCCAGTGTAGTACAAATATATTTAGGAAGGTATCCACGAATCCCAATGGCAAGAATTCATTGTAACAAGACATGGCAATCATGGCTTTTAAGGCCCAATAATTTTGCAGCCTTTGTAGTCACACATCTTGAGATGTTTGAAGCATAGCCATCAGGATACTTAACTGATTTCAGAAAAACATAAAAACACTCCTTCTCCTTTGGGGTTAATGTATATATTACGGGAGGCTTGACATAAGACCCATCAGGACGCTTTTGTAAGTGCAATTCCGCCCTTATGCCCATATCTTCTAGATCAAGGCGTGCTTTTTCTGTGTCCTTGTTCTTCCCATCCATGTTTAATATTGTTCCAAGTAAATTGTCATATATATTTTTCTCAATGTGCATCACATCAAGGTTGTGACTAAGCTTTAGTGTTTTCTAATACGGGAGCTCATATAAAATGGTTTTCTTTGTCCAGTTCAATTATATTGGGTCATGAGGCCTTTTCTTACTGCTCGGATGCTTTACAAACATGGCATTTGACAAGAAATTCAATTGATTTAGTAATTTTTCCACTGGTAACTCCAAGGATCGATTTTTATTCTCAGACATACCATTAAATTCCTTACTCCTTCGCAAAGTATGGTCCTCGGGATGATAACGTCGATGGCCGAAGTAGCTAATATTACTTCACAGGCGTTGAGATAATGTATCCTCATTACATGGGGGACAAGCAAGATAATCTTTCATACTCCACCCAGATAAGTTTCCATAGGCAGGAAATCGTTTATCGTCCACATTACAGCTGCATGCATTCGAAATGTTTGTTGAGTAGACGCATCATAAGTGAGTACGCCACTTTCCCACAACTCATTCAACTCATCGATCAATGGTCGCATGTAAACATCAATTTCTTTACCTGGGGCATTAGGCCCAGGAACAAGTAAAGTCATCATGAAAAATGGATCCTTCATGCAGTTCTAAGGTTCCATGTTATATGGCATCATTACTATAGGCCACATGCTATAAGAGGTGCTCATGTTCCCAAAAGGGTTGAATCCATCAGTGGCGAGGCCTAGCCTCACATTATGGGGATCCTTAGAAAAATTAGGATAACATCGATCAAAGTCCTTCCACTCCTCACTATCAGCCAGATGCCTCAATATCCCATCATCCACACGCTTATCACTGTTCCATCTCATGCCTGTAGCTGTCTTCCTTGACATAAACAATCTTTGCAACCTAGGTGTCAATGGCAAGTAGCGTAGTACCTTTTGATGGATCTTCTTACCATTGCCAAAATTGGGCTTGTATCTAGACTCCCCACATATCGTACAATTATTAAGAGAAGCATTCTCCTTCCAAAAGAGAGCGCAATCATGTTGGCATGCATGGATTGTCTCATATCCCAAGCCCAATTCACGTAGCAGCTTTTTGGCTTCATAAATCAATTTCGAAACAAAATTCCTTACAGGTAGAAGATCCCCTAATACTTCCATCAACATGTCAAATGACTTATTACTCCATTTACCAACAACCTTCAAATGAAACATTGTAATCACAAATTTTAATAGAGTATATGTTTTGCAGCCCGGGTACACCTCACGTTGGGCAACCTTTATTATTCTTTTGATATTGTGTGCATCTTTCGTTTTGGTGTTATACGCTTCGCCTATCCCAAAATCCCTTGAATCACGCCCCATATAAGTCCCCTTATAATAGTCTTATACTAATTCAGGGAAATCATCATCCTCGTCTTCATTATCACCAATTTCAACATCCGTGTCATCTTCAAATTCATCGATTTGGTGTTGCAAAATAAATTCCCCATGATGAACCCAGATCTTATAACTTTCCATTAAGCCATGTCGTACTAAATGATACATCACAACATGGGCAATCTGCCAATAACGATTACAGCAATTATTACACGGGCATTGAATTGTACCATGTCGGCTCACTTTAGCCATTGCTCTGTCAACAAAAGACTTAGCTCCCTCATGATACCACTCACCTAATCTATGCTTAAGTGTCATCCAACTCTTGTCCACTTCTTCCATATCTGTTTATTCAGAGATTACATAAACAATAATAGATGAATTAAATTTTACTTAAAAGTTACCTTTTTTTCCTTGTATATTTCATATAAAGTAATAGAATTTAAACTCTTATTGACCCCCTACATATTCGCTAATTGAGAGAGTGCATAAACAGAAAATGATGAATTAACTTTTACTTAGAAGTTACAATTTATTTGTAACAACCCGTGACTTTAGGACTGAGAAATTAAATTTTGGTAAAAATAAAAATTTATTTAAATCGGAGAACTTTAAAATTTGGAAATTGAAGTTCAAAAATTGAGGATGTTTTAAAGTTTGTCGGATGAGGATTTTGAGTGCGCCATTGGTTCCGGATGGGTCGAGTTAGTCAAAATAACTGTCGTTGGGTTTTATTTCGGTTCCGAAATATTTTTGAGTATGTTTGACTCGAATTGGAGAAAACGAGTCATTTAAAGTGTGTATTAACATTTAAAACAGGGATTATTATTTTAAAGGCTTAAGAAGCTTACATATCAATCCATTCTCATTTGTGAGAAAGAGAGAAAGGAAAGGAAGAAAGAAGAAGAAGAAGAAAGGAAGAGAGAGAGAAGGGAAAACTTGGAGATTTCCGGCCCAACCACGATCTCGAGGACGATCCAACCTCTATAAATCTGAGGCAAGTGTTTAATCTTGCTAAATATTTCATTTGTGTATTTCATTTCATAATTTGTTGATAAAATTATTAGATTTTGGGTATATTTATCAAAACCTAGATTTTTGGGTGCAAGCTTGAAATTGATGTTTACACATGGGTTTAAGGGGTATAAATTGATGAGGTGAAATATAGGATGTGTTTTGATGTTGGAAACATGGTTGGGTTATAAATTCATGGTTAGGAATTGTAAATTAGGGATTTTGGAAATTTAGGTTTTATAGAAAAATGACCATTTCGTAGCCTGCTGAACAGGCCGAATCGATTCGGCATCCCTCCGAATTGATTCGGAATGTTGCAGAGTTCCAGGTCTATGTGACCGAATCGATTTGGACCCAAGGAAAATCGATTCGGTCTGGGACAGTCTCCCAAGTCCTTTGGACCGAATCGATTCTCCCTTGAGACCGAATTGATTCGGTCCAAGCCGAATCAATTTTGAAATAGGGTTGTTTTGTGGAGTTTTTCTAGAATGATTTCTACCCCTTTTTGATTAGGTTTATCGATACGGGACCTTCTTTTATGATGTAAGAGATATGTTTTGGAGACTTATAAGGGGTTTCTCACATGTTACGATTATGGGGACTTCTTGATATAGTTTGGGGAAAATATATATATATATGTATGCATTGGAGTTGTGTATAGAGATAGTGAGAAATCTCATTGGGGATGAGAATCCTAATTATAGATCAAAAGTGAGCCTAGTTATGATGTAAGGTTATGGTCCCTTCGAGAGAGTTGTGAGGGTACAACATGAAATCATAGGCCGAGGTTTGTGCCGAATCCTTATAGTGATAGGATTGTATTTAGGTTAAGAGTGGGGACTGACGAGAGAGAGTGGTTGCATATCCTTAGTGATGTTTAACTTATGGGATAGATTGCAAGTGCAATAAGATTTAGGGGTTCATGGGAGTAATTGAACCGTCGTCGGGATAGTGATTATATATCAGAAGGGTATTCCCATAAGTGATGGGATCATGAGATGAATTTAAGTTAAGCTTGAGGTTTGTAGACTATTAGTTATGTGCATACCAATAGACGAAATTCGTACTGGAGATATTGATGTACTTTCGGATATAGATGAGACGTGTAGTGATTGTTTCCTACACTGTACTTTGGTTGATAACCTTAATGTTGGAGATATATCAATGTTGGAAGATTATTTATATCATTGGAGAAATGGATGAATATGCTTCAAGTGAGAGATCGTATTTATATAACGAATTAAGATATTATGATTGGAGTGATGGCTATTATATTGAGGATTTTGGGATGCTAATAGTTGAGTTTGTAAGCTTTATACATACAAATGAGAGATAGTATGTATATATGTATGTATATATATTTGTATAGATATGAATATATGTGTATACTCATGGCGTGAATATCTAAACTGTATATGAAGGTTTAGTTATATGATGTAATTATATGGATGTATATATATTGTGCATGTGAATGATATATATACTTGTATGGTTAAGCATACCCCACACACGCTATCATTGGGAAGTTGCGCGATGAGGGTGAGCACCCTGGCTCGATGAGCAGAGTGTGGATATTCCCCTGGTCATAGCGTCCGTTGTGTTATTATGTGATTTACAATTTTTTTTTTTTTTGGGGGGGGGGGGGGGTGAGACGTGGTGGGTATGTTTCGTCTCATTGACCGGTTAGGAACTATGATCGCTTCCCGGACGTCGTGTGTGTGTGTTGCCACGATGTCGGTGATATTGATTCTGACTTTGGTCCCCAGGATGGTATATGAGTGATGCACTGGAAGATGATAGCATGGTTAAGTATATTGGCATTATATTGTCGGTTGTATTATGTGTATGGCCATTGTACAATATATATAGTATGTACATTTGGTTATAAGAATGAATGGTTGTATATATATATATATATATATATATATATATATATATATATATATATATATTTATTTATTTATTATATCGTGTAGGTGAAAGGATATGAAATTTCTATGGTGTACATCTTGGATGATTATGGTGTACGAGATTATTGGGGGTTGATGTATCGCACTTAAGGAATATTTTGGTTATATCAACCCAAGGATATTTGTCGGAGATTTTGAGGTTACTCTTAGATAGTAATACAAATTTTAGAAGTTTCTGAAATAGAAATTCTGTGTATGACATAATGGATATCTACAATCAACATTATCAAGGAGTAGTGTATCGGGGGGTTCCTTATTAGGATTTCGCTTTGCGAGACGCCCCATGCACAAAACGCAGTGCAATGTTGAGAGTGGTGAGAAGTTTTGTCCGTGGTACTTGTATATACCAGTGTTATGATTGTGTAGTTGACATAATGGATCCCTACAATCAACATGGTCAAGGAGTAGTGTATCGGGGGGGTTCCTTGTTTGGATTCCGCTTTGCGAGACGCCCCACGCACAAATTGCAGTGCCATGTTGAGAGTAGAGAGAAGTTTTGTCCTTGGTACTTGTATGTATCAGTAGTATGATTGTGTAGATGACATGATGGATCCCTATAATCGACATTGTCAAGGATTAGTGTATCGGGGGGGCCCACGCACGAAATGCAGTGCCTTGTTGAGAGTAGTGAGAGGTCCTGTCTTTTGTACATATATGTAATTGTAGTAGTAGAATTGTGTGTGTGACATGATGGATCCCTACGATCGACATTCCCAAGGAGTAGTGTATCGGGGGGGTTCCTTGTTTGGATTTCGCTTTGGGAGACACCCCACGCACAAAACGCGGTGCAATGTTGAGAGTAGAGAGAAGTTTTGTCCTCATTAAATTGTGCATTTTATTTAGAGAATAAACTCTTAATTTGATGTTTAATGTTAATATGTGAAGTAATAAAAAAATTGGATAACTGATTAAGTTATAAATTTGAATCAATAAAGCCTAGTATGGCATATATGTGTAAAAATAATTAAGTGTGATTAGAATGGGAAGGATTATTGGGTTAAGTTAGGATGGAAGGTCTTGCGGGTATAGGCCGTGCCTATTGTTTGGTAGGTTTTCCTTATGGGTGGGGTAACCTAACTAAGATTCCAAGACGCGAATAGATGTGCGCTGTTAGATGAGAGGTGAGTTTGGGGTTTCACGAGAGTGAGACTCCACTTTAATTATGAAATAGTGCATTGATATTTATTATGCACGGTTAACACACTTGCTAAACATTTTTACACCTCGGGCTCTGACCCATTTATATTTCTCTTTTGCTATATATATGTATATATATATATATATATACTACAGGTGTCCTACCACATGGATACCCGATGCTTTTCTATCCAGAGTCTTGGGAGCCGTAGTAGTTGCGGACTGTGGCGGGTTTTAGATTGTAGTCGCTTCCTACTTCTTTTGAAAATCTAGGTAGGATTCATGTTGTACATCGGGTTTATACCCAAGGGATATTTATAGATGTTTATATTTCTTCTTTATGATGTTGTACTATCTGTGACCCGACAGCTTATTCGGGTATATTCATTTGTATATACTCATTTCATGTTATACTAGCACTTTCTTTCATCATCATACATGTGCATTCTACCTTTGTTAGTAGCTGATAGTGTTGGTTTGTTGTCTGTTGCATATTTTATTTAAATTTTGGCATCCGCTTTTAATAGTTTCGGGTAGTTAGCCTTATATTATTTAGTATTGTCAGTTGATGTTGAGACTGAGCCATCTGAGATACCTGATTTATGTAGTATAGGGTTGGCCTCCCGTTATTATTTTAAGTGGGTTATCACATTATTTCCTTGTGTATCTAATATAAAACAATATAATCGTATCCCTCCATCTCCTATAAAAGGTGAGTGATCATATCCCATTCAAGACCGCATAACTTTTAATTGATGTTTTAAAATTTATATTGCTCGCCATAATAAAACAACCAATCAAATCATACTATTTATACTTTACTTTTAAATTCTTAGACCACAACCAACCCCTTGCAAAAATATTATTAAAACTATAATTAAAAAGCAACGTATATATCTTCTAAATATTAATTTGAACATTATAAACTGGAAAAAGGGAAATAAAATAAATTATAAGTTTAAAAAATTCTTGAATGGAAACATAAATCTAAACATCCTTCAAATTTCAAACCAATAATGTAAAATTAAAAAATAAAATGATGGGTGAGTTAACAAGTTACTAGCAAGTTGGAGTCGAGCGAAGAAAAATGGAGATGGAGCCGGAGAAATCAACCAGAAGCCGATCTAAAGCTTGCACGCTATTAAATTATAACTGTTAACAAAAAATGACTCATTACAAACGATACAACGAACAATATAATAATACATACAACGAACAATATAACAATATGAGATATATACACTAGCGGATGCCCGTGCCCGACGGCACGGCGATAAATTTGCCCCCGTGATAAAACCCAGTCATTATAACCGCCTTTTTAAAAAAAAACTTTTAAAAAATATAAAAAAATTAAAAAAATATATTTTAAAAATATATATATATTTTTAAAATATTTTTAAAAAATATTTATTTTTTGAAAAAATATTTTAATAAAATATATATTTTTTAAATATTTTAATAAAAAATTAATAAAATAATAATAATGTATGCATGCAAGCATGCAACACATAAAATGCTATACATGTTTATCATGCATGAGTTACTATTCATAATACCATTGTCCCATATTATATATATACTAGCGTATGCCCGTGACACAAAATTTTCCAAAGTACGTAATCGCGAAACGGCGACAATTTTTCAAAGTACGTAATAGTGAAACGCAAAAATTTTGAATTGTAATTTTAAAACAATGTCAAATAGTTCTATAGCATTCAAATAGTCTAGATTCAACAAATAAATTCACATATAATACGAAATATACAATATTCATCCATCGAATTCACATTGTCTCAAAAAAACAAAGTGTCAAATTTTTAAAAAAAATTGGGCATAATCTCCTTTGTTTATGAAACTATTCACCCTTCTTAACAAATAACAAATAGTTCAACATCCAAATTGTCTAAATTCTTCAAACAAATTCACATATAAAATGAAATATACAATATTCACTAATCAAATTAACAATCATATCAAAAAAACAAAGTGTCAATTTTTAAAAAAAAATTAGGCATAGCCTCCTTTGTTTATTGGACTATACACCCTATTTAAGGGGTAACAACAAATCCAACAAATTAAAAAAAATCCCAAATTCGGCAGATTTAGGCACGGGCTACAGCGGCGGAAGTTTGAGGCAGATTTAAGCAGCGGGCTACAACGACGATGGAAGATTAAGTCCATGTTTGATTGGTCTTGAATTAAAACCTGAAATGAAAAGAAAAAAATTGGTTTGTTCCCAAAAACATTGTACGTTAGCAATTTAACTTTCGAGTTCCGAAAAACATTATACGTTAACCTAACTACCATAGCTGGTACACAATGATCATATGTGGCATGGAGTCTATAAATCTCATCCTCACATGGGGACGGGGGAGGGGACGGGGCAGGGGGCGCGTGTGTGCATATATGCATATTGCAGCGTGTGTGCGTGTACGCGTGTGAGTGGGGAAGGGGGAGGGGATGGGAAGGGGGCGCGTGTGTGTGTGCGTGTGCATATATGCAATGCATATATGCAATCTGCATATATGCAGTGCATAAATTGCATATTGCAGCGTGTGTGCATGCGTGCGTTTGTGTGTGTTTATGTGCGCGTGTGTGCGTGAGTGGAGAAAATGGGAGGGGACGGGGCAGGTGGCGCATGTGTGTGTGTGCACATGTTTGTGTGTGCGCGCGTGTGTGTGTGAGTGGGGAAGGGGGGAGGGGATGGGGCAGGGGTAGGGGCGCGTGTGTGCGTGCGTGTGTTTGTGCGTGCGTTTGTGTGCGCGTGTGAGTGGGGAAGGGGGAGGGGACGGGCAGGGGGCGCGTGTGCGCGTGTGCGCGTGTTTGCGTGTGTTTGTGTGTGCGTGAGTGAGTGGGAAAGGGGGGAGGGGACGGGGCAGGGGGCGCGTGTGTGCGTGTGTTCGTGTATGCATAGGAAAAATATGGGCTAGATTGGATAGGGGATTAGTTTCCCACACCCACCCCAAAAAAAATTAAAACCAAAGAACTTTTTTCCCATAGTCTTGTGTTGGATATTAAACTCCCCCACACACACACCTCTAACATACATGAGACATACCTTTAGCACCTTGATGATCCAATTTGATTCGGTGCTAACAGTTTATCCTCTTTCCGAGAAATATCTATCTCAATAGCCTTGGCAGCAACAACCACTACTGTAGCAGATGTACACCAAATGTATAGAACAATAGACACCCTAAATAGTGGACATGTCTTCTCGTGAGGCTCGGGCGTATACTGAATAGGCCCTAGAGGACCCTAGTTGAAGATGGAAGAGGTCTTCTCTACTCACCATTGTTCTGTTACTGAGATTTATACAGATCAAATTACATTTGTGAACTAAAAGACATTTTGTTATGTTTACAACAAAAGTTTGTATAAAAGTGTAATTTACAAGCATATATATGCAACATATATATATATATATATATATATATATATATATATTCACATCATATATATGCATATGCATATATATGACTGCATATATATATGCAGCATATATAGGGGGTGTAAATGCGAATAAAAACAGAGGGAGACAGCTCAGAATAGCGGTCAATTGATCTATCCGATTAAGCACTGCAACTCCTTTTTGCTTCTTGGGGAGTGGGATCCCGGCTCGTTGTTGCTTACCTTGATTCATTGGGCAGGGGGCCTTGAGGGATGTTTGATTATCAACAAATTGCATATATATATGCATATGCATATATATGCACTGTGTGTGCAGTGTGGAGGCGGTGCCTGCATATATATGCATTGTGGAGGCCGCAAATTGCATATACATGCATATGCATATATATGCAATGAGCATATATATGCATATGCCGCAAAATATTCCACATCTGTTCTACATTGCACATATCACATCTTATGTAGCCCTTCCACTACTAATTTAGTGCCAATCGGAAGTCCTGCATAGTTCGAACTAAATTTTTTGAACTGATATAAAAAAGAGAAGTAATATGTGGAAATTAATGTAGAATATGAATGCACACTTAGAAATTGATGTATATAACGTACATTAGATGAGATGTTTTTCTGTATACAAAAATGACAGATTATAAGAGCTAAAAATAGCACCTGATTGTTTTAGGAAATATCCAAACGGCTTCAACAACACCATGAGCTCAACAAACCTTTCCTTCTACAATAGCATTCGCGCTGAACTCAAACTTTACCCTATTATGCTGACTTAAGTCTGAAGACGTATGGCTTGAGACACCATTGATCCGAGCATTCACTCCCATTTGGTGGGCCCTACGATCTTCTATACTTGTCTAGAATCTGTTCATTCTCACCACATCTATGTTGTTCTCACCAAATCAGTTTATAAAATGTGAATGTTGGAAGAATCAAAATCTGATCCATAATTATTCAACATCTTAAGAATGGTATACAAATACTTGCCATCTTTCCCTGAAGTTTAAAGTCTAAAATTATACGTTGTTTTAGTAAAATTAATTATAGGAGGTTTGGAGATTGCAATAACATCCTATACCTAATATTAATTTGAATTAAATATATAAATCATGATGTTCATACTTGATCTTATGAAAAAGTCTGATGGAGCAGTAATTTAAAACTTCTTGGCGTAAAAAATTGAGATCAACAGACTTCGTTGCCCCAATTATTCATACAACCCACTTAAGGACCTTAATAACACCCATATAATCACTGTAGACAACTATAACACAAAATAAACTTTGTCAACATGGAACTAACAGAGCTGAACCTTTTTTAATTTATGTTGACATTAGAAACTAAGCGAGACATTTCGCCTTAACAAAAATAGCTTTGGCATCAAAAGTAATCGGCATTTAACGACTAAGTATACGAAATATCGCAACTATACATTAACATTTGATCTTTTAGAGAAAAGTATACGAAATATCACAACTATACATTAACATTTGATCGTTCAGAGAAAAGTAAACGAAATATCGCAAGGTATATTTGATAATCCCCTAGCATAACATTGGATATATTTGATCTTTTAGTGACTATGCAGTAACAACTATATTTTATAATAGATAACATTAGCTATATTTGGTCTTTCAGAGACTATACAATTGCTGCAACCTATAATAACATCTATATAGTAATGACTATAAAAAATAGAAAAGTATATGAAATATCGCAAAGGGAAAAGTTTGACTTCAAATATAATTGACTTTATAGTTTATTCAACTTTATCTATTGTGAACCTTAGATATTTCTTATAATCCCCTTAGCGTAACATTAGATCTTTCAGAGACTACACTAACAACTATATTTGATAATTCCCCTAGCATAACATTAGTTACATTTGATCTTTCAGCGACAATACATTAAAAGATATATAGCTGCAGTGCAGTAGCCTCATGAAATTGTGGAAAGCTCAAAGATGTAATGCATTAGGCAGATTGTGTAGTAGACAGTTGCAATGCAGTAGCCAAATTGATCTGCAACTATAAATGTTTGGGGAAAGAAGAGTAAATGAAATGCAGTAAACATAAAGTTATCCCATTTCCACTAACATTTTTTTAATTTTAGTTGAATCTACTTTAGGTTCAACCCAAAGCCATTGCAGGAACCTTATGAAATCTGATTAACTTTTTTATTTTTTTAGAAGTTGGTCTATTTGCAGCCCCTCTAACATTCCAATATAAGAAACTTATGATTGATACTTTCCAAAAGTGGAATTTGTGGATACCTTAGCTTTGGATGTTGTGACTATTCTAAAGAGAGTATCTTTAAGTGTAGTTTTCACGCCTTTGAAACTGTTACTTCATAACTTCTGCTTGAGAAGGAATTTGATGATCTATTTTAGTCTTCTTTTTAGCTATTTCCTTCTTATCCTTGTACTTCGTCCACTTTTGATCAAAAGTGGTAGAAAAACTCTTAATTTCTTCATACATAGGAGCACCTACCAGGCTTGTCTTCACTTTCATAATCATATATCTGGAAACACGATAAACACGCAAAATATTAAGCTACGACAAACAGCAAACGATACTGAAAAACCTTAATTAAATTAACTTCATATAAAGGGAGAACTTAAATGAGCCCACCTTATGATACCCAAAATAGAAGTTTCTTTAGCTTTGAATAATGGTTCCAGGGTAGCTTTGAACAATGGCCTTTTCCACTACTCTCATTCCTGGCAAAAGGATCATATTCTTCTAGCATTTGGCCTGTTCAAAAAATGAAGAACATGAAACTAATTCATGATGCTAACAAAACAATGTGTGATACCAAATGCCACCAACAAATTAATAATAAAAAGAATGAGTAAAACCTCATTTAATTATATAATTACAACTAGAGTTAATGTTGTTATTTCATACTAAATATTACAGCTTGATTAATGTTCATCATTGGCCATACCAATCAGTGACTTGTTGACGTAAGAGCTTTGATAATGCTCGAGTTAAACCATTTCAAACCTTTCCAAAATACTAATTATCAAGGACAATCCCAAAATAGATTCAGTCAATAGTAAGAAATCATAACATATTCAGCAGAAATCGTCTGAATTCAACGATGAAACTCTTGAGAACATTGATGCCCAATGCTTAAGACCGGAGATCTAAAAACCCCTAAAAAAGATTTTTAATCATATATATTGAGATTTTTAATGTAAAAAAACAATACAAAAAAGAGTGTAGAGAGAGAAACTCTGATAAGAATAATAGAGTTGTGGAGTTAGGAGATCCTAAAACCCCTAAAAAATTCAAGCACTGAAAATCAAATAATAGAAACCATGAATAAGAAGTCAAATAATAGAAACCATGAGATAGATCGTGAGCTACTAATGAATGTCGGACAATGGTTGGCTGCTACTGCTACTTGGACAATGGTCTACTGCTTCTGCTACTCGAGCAACATCCCTTCTATGGCCAACTTATGGTCTGTTGCAACTACTTGGATCCATTTTTTTATATCTCCTGCTGCTCCTTGCAGTCTCTTAATGTTGCAGTCCTGCCCAACCCATATGGTTGCTTTATCATGGTTCAAATGGCCTGCTATTACGATAATGCAGATAGGACCTACTTCACAATTTTTAAATATTTGATAGGACCTGATGTAAAGACATACACCACTTTAAAATGTAAACAATATATAAACCATTCAAAATGTAAATGATATCTAAACCACTTCGATAGAAGAATATACTTCAAGAAAAAGGAACATACCACTTCTTCATTGATGCAATTTTTAAGCTGAAATGAAAACACCAGTTATATGAGGAGAAAGAATATAAAGGACAAAGAATGAAATACCCTGAAAAAATTACCTTAAACTCATTCACACAAACTTAATCTGTTGATACATAAGATGTATTGAACCTATAGAATGCTCGAAAAAAATTAAAAGTATCAAATTAACAAAAAAAAAGGTTCAAAAAAAAGGAAATTACCAATAATCCACCGATGAAGACAAATCTCGAAGGGTTCCTTTTAATTATCCCTTAACAAAACTTAGAAAAGAAATATTAAGTAACTAATTAAGCAGACATACTTTAAATCTAAAATCCAAATTCCCCTGTATTATTGAAGTAAAATAATTCAGATATGTCATCATCCAGTCCATTTAAGAATCGTCAATATTGAAATTTATTATCTTTCAAAACATAATTTTTCTATGATAATATTCCATTGAAGCATTAAAAGCACAAAGCTTCAAGATTAAACAGCACCATACAAATCCCTGCACATTTTACTGGTTCCCAGAATATCCATTGAGGGTGATTCCATCGGAGCTGACATTTACACTCACAGATGTAACAAAGTTTGATACTAAAACAAAATGTAATATTGATTTGAAGTGCGAAATAAAATCAGAACTTTAAAAATAGTACCAAAACTTTAAAAATTGTAATTAACTAATGACACTTCCAGGTGCTCTACATCACACAAAATGACACTTCCAAATCAAAACTTTAATTAACTAATGATAGCATGAGGTCAAATTGAATATCAAATGAAGCTACATCCGTTCGCTTACCCGAAGCTAAACGATGATGCCTATACTCAAAGAATAACTTGAATAAACCCATGATGAATTGAAGCGCCACGAAGAGAAGAATACCTGATGACTATACCTGCAAAGGGAAGAAAAAAAGAGAACATGGGCCAAAAAACTAGATGTAATGTATAACGAAAAGAAAACTAAGTAGACGTATTATAGCTGAGTAATTTTTTCATCCCAAATGAACAGAAGCAAGAAATGCCCAAGTTAGTACACATGAATAAAAGAAAACTTGATTTCGTCTGCAACAATTAAGATTTCCTTGCAGAAATTATTCACAACAATTAACCTAGAAATTATTCGCAACAATTCACACCATGTATTGGGAAGATAAAAACCCATACACCCAAAACCCCCTAACAATAAACCTAGATAATGATTTCATTTTTACCCAAATCAGCACCCATAAAAATACGACATACCAGATGTAAAATCGTAAAGAGAGAGGTAGAGGATACCTAACGGCGAGAGATCTAATCTGAGATGATCTACTAATCCTCCCTTAAACAATGGGGGTTTCAACAGTACTATGGCCAGCAAATTTGTGAACGACCCAATCTTTTGTGCTGATAAGGTCTTCATCATTACTGGGGGTTTAATATGTTGAAATCTGCAAAACAAATCCAATAAATAAGTGAAATCAAACCAAAATTCCAACTATAAACCCATTCAAACAGAAAAAGCACAAAAAATATCGTCAAGATTAAGTTATATGTCTGATAAAAGAAAAACATTCCATAATTTGCTAGTGATATCATATCTCTAAAAAGAAAATAGATCAGCAAACCCTAAAAATCAAACCTTAAAAAAATCCTAACCAGTTCATGTGAGACACAAACCTTGGTCGAAGGGTGGTGCTAGAAACTCTTGAGATGGAATGGATATCTACAAAAAAACATAAAACACATAGAGAGAACATTCGTAAAGCATAGAGAGAGAGAGAGAGAGAGAGAGAGAGTGGTTTCGTAATTGAAAGAGAGAGAGAGAGAGCAGGATGTCGTGGTTTGATGAAAAGAGTCTGCAGATGGGTTTGTCGAAAGATGTGAGAATAGGTTAAAAACGTGTCATTGGAAGAAAGGGAGAGTCTTACTAAATTACCCTAGATTTTGAATTAAAGCAGAAGTTTGATGAGTAAAAAAGAGGGGGAACCAAATAATTGAGGGGTAAGTTTGTAAAAAAAAATATATGTTATCTGAACCATTAAAATTTGTAAAAATATGTAAGTAGGTGGCACACATCTTGACCGTTAAAATGTGTAAACAATTCAAAAACTTCCCTAACTTATTATTTATATATATATATATATATATATATATATATATATATATATATATGACTATATACAGATATAACAATATATATATAGTCAGATACATATATATAGTCAGACTGTATATATATATGATCAGATATAGTCAGACTATATATATATATGATCAGATATAACAATATATAGTCAGATATATATATATATATATTATCCGATATATATATGATCAGATATATGTATGACCAGACATCCGATATATATATATATAATCATATATAAACTGATCATATATATATCTGGTCATACATATATCTGATCATATATATATCTGATCATATATATATCGGATAATATATATATATATATATATATATATATATATATATATATATATATATATATATATATATATATATATATATATATATATATATATATTGGATGTCTGGTCATACATATATCTGATCATATATATATCTGACTATATATATATTGTTATATCTGATCATATATATATAACAATATATATATAGTCAGATATATATATGATCAGATATATGTATGACCAGACATCCGATATTATATATATATATATATATATAATCAATTAAACTGAACTGATATATATATATAATCATATATAAACTGATATGCAATCAATCAGATATTTTATATCAGGTATGTATATATATATGCATCACTTAGAAAAAAAGATTTCTCTCACTATTCAACTACCCATCCAAGAGCATTTGGCTTTAGAATACTTTTTTTTCTATTGACTGCATAAATCTGATCTTCCAGCCCAAAGGAGGATAATCTCTTTTGGCAGCTCAATCCTCATGGTAATAATTATGACAATTCAGCCTAAAAATCCTTTATTTATAGTTCAACAAGCCCCCTTATATTAAACTGATGTATATATATATATATATACCATATATTTATATATGATTATCATATATAAATATCAGTATATAATCACATATATGATATATAATCAGAAATATGATATATAAATATCAGTATATAATCAAATATATAATTAGATATATGATATATCAGATATATATTATTATCATATATAAATATCAGTATATAATCAGATATATGATATATATAATCAGATATATGATATATCAGATATATGAATCAGATACATGATATACCAGATATATGATAATCAGGTATATATATTATATATAATCAAGTATATATATATATATATATATATATATATATATATATATATATATATATATATATATATATATATATATATATATATATATATATATATATATATATATATATATGGAGAGAGAGAGAGAGAGAGAGAGAGGCCCTCTCTAATAAGGACTTCATATGGTGCAGACTTCGGTACATACCATTTTTTTTAAATAGTAAAAAAATGAATTTTTGGATGAAACTTCATGGATATAATCTCAATGGTAAGAAGATCATATCTAATTTTTTTCATCAAAAATTTCAATAAAAAAAGCCGCTGAGATTAGGCGATATGTAAAAAAATGGAATAAATATGCATTTTCGACCGTTGAAATGTTGACGATCATCTCACCCACTTTTTGATTGAATTTTTTTATGAAACTTCATGGATATGATCTTGATAGTGAGAAGATCATATCCATGAAGTTTCACCAAAGCGGCTGGCACCGACCCAACATTTCAATGGTTGAAAATGTATATTTATATTATTTTTTTACATATCACCTCATCTCAATGATTTTTTTATTGAATTTTTTGATGAAAAAAATTTGAGATGATCTTCTCACCCTGATGATCATATCCAAGAAGTTTCATAAAAAAATTATTTTTTTTACTATTTTAAAAAAATGGTATGTACCGGGGTCTGCACTATAAGGAGTTCTTACAAGAGACTTTTTGTATATATCTATATAATAAAGCAGGAGGATCTTTTTGCCACATCATACAACTATTGCCACATCATATAGCCACATCATACAACTATTGCCACATCATACAACTTCAAACCGATTCCATGTACTGATTGAGAAAAAAACATAACATGGCCTAACAGTAAACACGTATGAGTAGCGCGGCTACTAAATGTACGAAGGCTCAGAACATATCTCATAAACCTATACATCTAACCTCCTCACACACACAGTGCACTCCCCAATCAATATATTAGAGACCCTTTCTGTCTCTCTCTTCACTCACTAAAGGGAACAAAACCTATGACATCACCGGTCACTGCCTCACCGACCACTCCCAGTTCGTCCAAGACGTCGTCCTCTCCTCCGACGGCCAATTCACCCACTCCATCTCTAGAACCTCGCCACGGGTGCCACTGCGCATCGCCTTCTCCCTACGAGTATCTGCTTTTTTTATTTTTTTATAGTAAGAAAAACGATTGTTGTGATGTCCATCAGGTCTTGATAAGGGTTAGTTTTTATACTGGTCTCTCAAATAACCCATAAATCATGATTTTTTTGAGCTTATCTTAAGGGTTAATTTTTTTACTCAAAGATATGGGTTTAGTTTTTGACTTCGAGATATGGGTTTAGTTTTTTACTCAGAGTTATGGGCTATCAGTAGATCCGAACGGGCATTTCATTGTATTGACAATATTTGAGATTTGGGTTTTGGTTTTGCAGGTCTTGATACGAGTTCCAATCAGGTCTTTATACGAGTTCTAATCAGGTCTTTGATACGGGTTCCAATCAGGTATGGGTTCTTTGATCCGATTCCCTCTTTGATATGGGGTCTTGACTTCTACTATTTTCTTCTGACCGGATTCTTTTATACGAGGTCCTGACTTATGTTATTTGTTTTATGGTTTTTCAGATCCGTTTTTTCTTCAGATCTGTGTTTGGATGTATATTTCTTGGTAGCTGAGTGTGTTGGTTGGAGTTATTTGTTTGACCGACTACCGTGGTAGCAGGTGGGTGGGCGGGGTTTTATTTCCAGCGGATTAGGTGGTGTCGTGAGGTGGCATGAGGTGGGTCAACTGATTAGATAAATAAGGATTCGGGTATTAGTGTAGTGGTTTACGGCTTGATGTTTGGTTGCTTAAGGTGGTTTGGAGCTTGGGATTTTTAATGGAGGAATGGAGAGAATAGTTTGGATGTATGGAAGTGATGAGAGAGAGACACGTCATCTTTGTACTGTGTTAACAAGTATAGATGAGAGTAAAAGCAAGCAACGAAAAAATGCTTTGAAAATAACTATAATTAAAAAGACAATGAAGCATCTGTTCCCTCTATAACGCAGTTGCACCTATGAAAAAATAGCCTGCAACTAATAAAGTTGCACGTATGAAAAAACAGACTTGAAGTGATATGACCATACCAAACAGAACATCATCATTTCAAACTTTTGTTTCAAATTGGTGCCAACTAATTTAGGAAGTGTGTACGAAGAAAAAATAAAAAAAATATTTTTTTTCTCTGTTATGCCCTACGCTCGAACCGCTATAATCATGTGAGTACTCGATGAGTAAAATATTATTTGGAAAGTCATTACAAAAAACAAATTAATATGAAAGGGGGCTTAAAAAGTATCATAATAAACAAATTGGTATAATTTTTTAATGACTAAAAATATTTTGCTCAGTCCTTTCACTATTAATTTTGTAAAGAATTTTTAGTTCAACGTGGCATTTTTTTTATTAATGCAATTTTTTTACTCGGTATTTAACTAATTTAAAATAACTTACCATTTTGACATGCATATAGTTTCGTTAGTCCATGAAAAATAGTGTATTAATACAAATTTATTGAATAATTTTATAAGAATATTTTTATGTGTTGATGGCATCATGTCCCGTGCTCAATACAAATGAGTACATGACATGTATGAGATACATGTAACACATATTTTTTACTATACATATAAGAATCTTTCATGTGTACACGATTTATGTCCTTATATATGTTGCTCACGGATAAATGGTGCCCTCTACACTATTCTACTTTCACCATGACATTTTTTCTACTCACACAATGATGTATTCCCCATTCAAACTATATTCGTTATGATTATGTCATTCCAAGGTCTTATCAAGTACAATTTTATTAAAAATTATTTGTTAAAAAATTTACATCCAACTCTACGACGGAGTTGGTTTTAAATATTTGAATTTAAGTTCACTTAATTCTACAATTAGAACATTATTCCAATACAAACAAGTTATACACTATAATGTGAGTTTTTTTTTAAGTAAATTAAGTAAAAGAGTAAAAAAAAAGGCATTATAGTGAGTTTTTTTAGTAGCACACTTGAAATATCTATGAGACAAATCGATGTTGTGGGACAAACTGAAGTTGTGGGAAAATATCTATATTTAGGAAAATTGACTTATGTTACATTTTTTTTGACATTTCAAATCACTTATATTTGAATGAATTTCAAAGGTATTATAATTTTCAATGTGCTATCAACACGGGCACACGTGACAAGTAGTATTAAGTAACATGTAGCTAGAAAATATAGAAACAAAGTCTCTTCGTCCAGTGGTATAAAGTTGTCACTGGGACAGTTTTGGGGGTGGATTATGTTTGATCCCCAGTTCGATTCTTAGCATTGTCAAAATAATGCTAGGTCAGAGGAAGTCACGAACTGTGAATGTGGATTAGTCGAGGTGTGTGTATGTTGTCCCGGACACTCCTGATTGTCACAAAAAATAGAAAATATAGTGTTACAAAAGGTGTGTGTCACATCGTTTTTAAATAAAATGGAATTTTGTCAGTATTTTTAAGTCATTCTTAAAGTGAATAATACTAAAAATGGGAATGCGAGTGTTCTATAATCACAAACACATGGGAACAAAATTATCACCGTGCCATCGGCACGGGTACACCCTAGTATATATATATATAAAATAAGGAGTAGAAGTTTGGTTACTATTCCATAAGTTGACAACTTAATCAGAGGCTAGGATTGAACCAAGAAGGCAATGATCCAATGGTTGAAATTAATTATTCATGCACTACTTAATTTGCCCCTCAAAAATTTGAGTTCCCCCTCTTTTTAACACTCCAATTTATTTGTCCATCCTCTTCAAAATTCAAAACCAAGGGTAAAATAGTATTATACCATTTTCTTCACACTTTTCTTACTCTCTCTCCTCCCTCCCACTATTTCCCCCCGATATTCTCTCTTCCCCCTCTTCATCTTCTCTTTGAGACCCTTCTCTATGTGATGCCTTTCTCAGGTGACCTCTCTCTTTCTCTGTTATGCTACACTTTGATACGCTAACTATTTTTTATTTGTAGTTCTAATACAGCTCAAAGATCAAACCATTGCACACGCAAAGATTTGATAACTTTAAACCATCTTTTGGTTTTTTTGTCCGTATGTTTCTTTAGGTACGAATTATTGGGCAGAAATTGGTAAGTTAATGTTTCTTGGTTTGGGGTTATGGTTTTGTGTTTAACATAAGTTTATCAATAGAATGCTTTTTGATTTTGGTTTTGAGTTTTTTATACACAAATGTTTAGGGTTTAGGACATAAATCTTTTGATTTATAAACTTTAAATTAAAAACTAATGAAATTTGCATCTTATTATTTGATTATGGGTAGGAATTGACAGGTTGGTAGGTCAAAGAAGAGAAACTTTATGATATTAGGGTTTGTAGAGGTTTCCATTTTATATTAGAAAGCATACAAATGATTCAAAATTTGTTTCTTTGATGAATATACGATATTAGGGTTTTTTGGATTATTAAGATAACATTAAATAATCTGACCATCTCATTTGGAATCCTAGATGCTTGACAAAATGCTAATGTGAACAATTTTAGTTATATTTTTGTTCAAAAGTGTCAAGGGAGAAACATTTCTTTTTTCTTCTTGCAAGTACAGTAAACCTGTATATATTTTCGTATGTTGTAAACAGAGTTTATATCTATAAGGAGAACATCTTTTGTATGGGATAGAATCATGTTTTTTAAAGTTGATATTTGGACCCTACTATAGATATGTAATATTAATATTATTTGATATTTGAAAAATGGTTTTATCTTATCAATGCTTATTTCTGTGTTACTTTTATATTTTCATGAAGTACTATTATTTAAATTTACGCATATGTTTCAAGTTTCTCATCTTTGTATTAGTTGTTTTGAGGGTGATATAGTCACAATGTAACTACCTCGATGTTTGTTGGAGATGCTACCCCTATAACAATGTCTTTTGGAGGTTTTATAATTTATGCAAGTCATTAAAGCATAAAATTAGCTTTTGTTTTTGTTTTAATAATAATTACCCTTTGTGTTTGTAATGCTTAGCTTTATGTTTGATGGATGGATATGTGTTGTCTGTTAGATCTATAATGTTTGTGTGTTGGATCTTTAATGTTTGTATTCAATAGAGGTAAGGAATATTGCTCTGTATGGTTGATACTTTTTAGTTGGACAATCCCATGACTAATTTCAATGGCATGGTTCATGTTGGATCGTTGAATACCTAACAATAAATGTGGAATCATTATTATCTACTCTTAAATTAAATAATTCTTGAATATAATGAATGTGTTTTTATTGCTCCATATTACATGTGCTTGAGGTGATGCTACATTCAAGTTTATGTTGAACCTTGTATTCCTTATATAATTTTGGTTCATTATTAGATTGGTTCAAATGCAGGTTTGGATTGGGGCATTAATTACAAACAACGTGGTGTATTTTCCAGGTTGAAGGTATTTTTGAGTACTTATTTGGGGTTTAGTTTCAAATTTTTCCTAGATTTAGAATATCATTTTTTATGTGTACGAAAACAAGTACAATCTTTTATCATCTGATCATGTTTAGTCTCTTGAGTAGTTAATACAACAATGAGAACAAATTATAAACACTAAACTAATTATTATAGTTAATGAATAAGATTACTTTTTAAATGATATGTATTGTACAGATAATGTGAGCGTTTGCGTGGGTAAACAATGACAGGGGGCAAGATTGATTTGAAGTGGTAAAAAAGTCTCAGAAGAAAGAAGTGGATGGGGTCCCTAAATTGGAAGAAAGAATAAATAATGTAGGGAATCTTATAGAGGAAGAGGAAGATGATATTTAAGTGATTGAACAAGCTGCAATGGCTGACCATAATCTTAAGGTGTTGTTCCATGATCATCAATCGAAAGGAATGAACAAAAATCGTGGGCAGCAAAAAGAGGTAGATAACATAAAATTGAAGTGTTAGAATAAGATGTTATGGAGGATTTCAATCTTAAAATCTTGATCCCTGTTCCTAAAGCCAAAACAGTTAACCCAAACTTTATTCAGGAGTTTATTGACAAAACCAAATCAGTAAATGTTGAAAAGGAGGAAGTAAAGGTCATAGACAATTCTAATTTATCACCTAGAGGGGCTGATTTACCAGTAAAGTATGCAAGTCTCTTTGTGATAGAATGTGCCCATCAAATTCAGAAAACCAATTGAGATACAAGACCCCTTATATTGAAGATCTACTGCTTTTTTCCAAGTTAGAGAAACAAAAGAAGAAAAAGGTTGCAATACTTAATAATCAGAAGATTACTCAAGAAACAATCACCAATCCCGTGTCTAAAAAGAAAGGTGGTAATATGGCTATTAGGGTCAATGACCCTATATTTTCCTGTTGTAATACCATTATTCTTACGTTCTTTACTACCTTTAATAGAATACTACTTTAGTAATAGTTTAAAAGCTGAGATTTTATTATTATGAATCAACTATTGGGGCATTATTTTGGTTTTAATATAGATTATGTTGGGGTATCAACTGTTGGTGAATTATTTTGATTTCAATACTACTATAGAATTCTACTTTGGTAACTTTGTTATTTCAGTATTCTTTTGGTTTTATTTTAGATTTTGGATTGTGTATTGGAAATTTCATTTCTGATCCGATATGTTCAATTTTGTTTCTGATTAGATATCTTCAATTGTGGATTATGTGTGGCTAGAAGACCATTGGGCAAGAAGCCTGTCAACATTGTATGCATTGGGCAAGTTCGCCTTATATCCCTCCCACGATCCACCCCTTAATAGGTATATTATTCGTTCATTATAAATATCTCTAACCTTTGTTCTTTAAAATTAGGATCAATGTTCTGTCAAATTTTATTAGTAGATTTTGATATGCTATCTTTCTTATAGTTCATAACCAATCTTTTGTTGGCAAGGTATATCTATCAATGTTCTAACAGTTGAATGATTGTTTTTTTTACTTTTTTTGGTTTCACAAACTCATGTATCTCCTGTGTACATTTAGTTTTGAAACATCAGATATTACATACTATTAATTTTATTTAAAACTATGATATGCTATATGAAATTGTGAATTTTATGTTTGGTCATGTGTATGGTTAAAAGTTACCCCAAAATTGTGACACATAGGTCGGATCTGTATGATATGTTCTTTTGTAGCCATTTAAGGCCCATGATTCTTTGTTTGTTCAAATGGTTCATTTTCCCATCAAAACTCCCATAATCTCAAATCCAACTCCTCAATTTCCCAGATCTTCTCTACTCCCTCAAAATTATCCGACACCACTATTCTAAACAGATCAGTAAGTTTTTATGTATGTGATAATAAAGCTCATTGATCTTCCATAATTCATTGATTGCTTAGATGTCTAGAATGGCAGGGCCGAATATGGATCAATTTGAAGCCTTTCCCGGAGATTCGACTTGGATTAGGACGGTGAGATCAGTGGATCCCAGGCTGTCAATTTCCTCCAAGGCTCCAATATGCCTAAAAAAGTCCTTGCTCAGGTAATTTTACTCTACTCATTCTTTAAATCCCTAATTATATTTATGCTCATGTAATTAGGTTTTTCTAATTTTTCAACTTGATTTCCACTTTTACTTAGAAAATTTCATGTATTGGTATGCGCACAGGTCCTAATCAGATTTGGAATTGTTGATTTTATGCTTATGCATCCTAAAGAGTTTTAGTAATATGTTTGTGCTTTATGTCAATTCATGCTTGAGTTCAAGTATGTGTCATACATTTTCTGGACTATTTTACTTCCTTTGTAATAACTATTTTTTAGATACAAATGATATATTTTCTCATGGATCTAATCTTTTTTTCTTAGAATAGTTTAATATTTTCCTTTCTTACTTGATCTCCAAATTAAAGGTTTCAATTTTGGAACATTTGGATTTATTGGGTGTGAAATATGTTGTAGCGATGTGATAGTTACTAAGATCGTGACATGAGGTGGTATTTCTTTATTCTAGCAATTTATTTTTATTCCACTATCTATTGAAAATTCTTCCGCTATAAACAAATTTTCTCCAGTTGTTTTTTCTCATGCTTTGTTTGTAGAACTTTATGATAATAACTATCTGCTATGGTGATAACAACTGAATCTTGAGATTTGAGGTAACAAACTCTAGAAATTCATCATAGAGAAAATTACTCCTGCAGTAAAATTTCTTTCTGAAACAGATGATGCTTAAGATCAGATAAATCAATATTTTTTTTGTTGATAGGCAACAATCGAATCAACTGTTGTTCTCTTGGCTTATTTTATCAATGACTGAGTCAATTCTTATGAGGATGGTCGATTGTGAAACTTTGGCTCAAATAAGGAGACTCTCGAGACCTACTTTGCTTCTCAAACAAATGCCAGGATTTCTCAGTTTAAGACTCGATTGCTAAATACTAAGAAAGGTTATTCCTCTATCAATGAATTTCTACAAAAGATCAATTGATCAATTAATTTTTGTTGGATATGTTTTCACTGTGAAAGATGATATCGATGCTATTTTTTATGGATTTCCATCTCATTATGATACTTTCGTTTGTGTCTGTAAGTTCAAGATCCGAGTCCATTTTTGTAGAAGAGAATGAATATCTCTTACTTGCCCATTAAAGTAGGATTGAGAAACATCTCAAGGAACTTGATTCATCTAATTCGAATATTGTGAATCTTGCTACTCGGAGTTAAAATCAATTTCAGAAGAAGAGATTCAATGTTTTTTCTAGGCAAGCTTTCTTTCAACTTAATTTCAGAGGATAAAATGTTGGAAGTTTTAATAGTAATCCAAGTGATGTTAGAGGTTTTAATGGCAGTAGAGGTTTTAATAGTTGAGGAGGCAGGTCTAATTGTTCTCAGAACAAGCCACAATGTCAGATGTGTGGCAAACTAGGACATGTTGATTATTGTAATATTTAACTTTCAAATGGTGTTCTTTTGATATTTTTCAATCTCCTTTATTTGCAACAAAACTAACTGAATTCGCTTTGTTCATAGGCGCTACACTCGAGTTGATTCAAGGTCTTCAGGATTGGCACAAATAATATGAAGAACAGACTTCGGACAAGGAATTTTATTTGGTTTTTAGGGAGACAGACCATACCCTTACAAAAGAAGACTACAAAGATGATTGTAAGAAGATAAACGACTTGACTAAGACTATGAATGAACATGATATAATAATATGCATAATTAAATGAATTCAGAAGAATAGGTACCAACTGTTCGTTATTTGTCTACTTAACTTATATTATTTGTTGATATTTATGCCTTTTAAGAAAACTGTCGTACCTGATTTTAAATCAGTTTGGAAAGAAATTGAAAATGAAAATTAGCTTAGTTCCAAGATATGTTATTTGTCTTAATCAAGTTTATGTTTTGTACTAATTGTCAATTATTAGCTTGAGTTTTTGGTATGGATGGTTTAGACATCAAGTTAATTTTTTGTACTGATTGTCGATTAAGTTAATTTTTGGTACTGATTGTTTATGTTCGATACTAATTGTCAATTATGTTCTTTGATATGTGTGTGGACTATTTTATATACAATTTCAACGCTAATGTGTTTTATTTGGGTAATTTTTTGCAGGTTTTATTTACAACTATCCACATTGTTGCAAGCTAGTGATACTATACTCACGTACTGGGGGGTTTTGCTTATACTTTGACTACTTTCATTGAGGGCCCTAATCTTTGGTGCTATATGGTTCGTTCTTCGAAAACGTGTGTGGTTTTTCCCCCAACATCCTTGTGGAAGAAGAAGCACTGAGGGAATTATTCTGTTTTTTGCCTAAGAAAGATGATGAATTGGCTTCTTTAGGTCATGTTCTCATGAAAAAGATCACATTGATGCAATCTTTGAGGGACTTCATTCTACATATGATACATTTCTTATCTATCTTTATCACTTCTAGATATAATGAATAATCTGTCGCTGAAATTGGCTCTCTTTACTTGAACAAGAAAGTCATCTTGAAAAGCATCTCAAGTAGTTATATTCAAGCAATTATGGTGTTGTCAAGCATCGCGATAGAAATTTTATAATAATTTCCAAGGCGTTCAAGGAAACTTTCATACTCCACTCTTTGGCATCAAAATTTTTGAAGTTTTAATGGAAACCTAAATTCTAATAGAGTTTTTAATGGATGTCTTGGTTTTAATGTGTGGTCATGGCAGTCATGATGGCATGTCTTAGTGGAATTGCAACAAGCCCCAATGCCAATTGTGTAGAAAATTTGGTCATGTCACTTTTAGATTCTTTCGTCTTTTTATTTTCTCTTTCGATGGACCATGACCACCTATTAGGTACAATGGTAACTCAGTTTCTGCCCCAAACATGTGTGCACAAATGGATGATATGTTTGCTTCACCAAAAATTACCACTGAGACTAAAATTTGTCACCGACACTAATTGATATCTGGATTCAGGTTCCACAAGTCACTGTACTCCATATGTGAACAACTTGATGAATAAAGAAAATTTTCATAACAATGATTGCATTCATTTAGGATAAAAGAATGTTTTTATTGGCACCTTAGTTTAAAATTGTGTATGTAATTTAAGTGTGAGATTAGGAATTTAATTATCTTCTTTTAGGGCTTCTATCAATGGGTTCAAAACTAATTTTCTACATTTTGTGGGTTTCTAACAGGTGATACTAACTTGATTTTATTCTTTGGAAAATCTGGACACTTATAGCTATAGAGCCAGGTATTCTCTTATTGAGGTAATCTTGAATTTTTCCTTCGTTTTTAGTTTATTAGCTTTTAATTATAATGAATCTCCACTACTGACCCTATTTGAAACAGATTGTTGTGGTAGTGTTTGATGACAAGGTTTTCGACTCGAAACAACTTAGTTATCGAGACACTTCTTCTCAGGTTTGTGACACAAAAGGCGATCCAAGGGGGATAGAATACAACATTAATGGATTATGCTATAGGAATGCATATTAGTCCTCAGATATACCATAGGTTTTGGATTGCTGCAGTTGTTCACATGCTCTGGAGTATATGAGACCAAAGGAACAAGAAGAAATTTGAGGACAAGTAGTTCTTAATTTAAAATGGATCAACCTTTTAAATTATTCATTTATTTAATTTGGACTGAACGAGCATTGCATTGTTCTATGCATATATGCATTGGATAACCTTTGAAATAAGGGATTGAGAATAAGCATTGCATTGTTCTATGCATATATGCATATGTTATTAAACAATGCATGCTTATAAACACATTATTTCAAGATCATGTATCTATATAGTTAAAGAGTTCCTTTTACTCGAAATTTTTGGGGCTTCTATGGCTACTTAAGTTCCTATCAATGATAAAATGTTCATTTAGGTACTGATTGCAGATAAATCACACTTTCTGAAGAATTCCCAAGAAAATTACTCCTAATGGAATTTGGTGAGTTGATATGCTGCGATAATTGTCCATCTACATTCCATCATACATGATGCACAGGTTTGTCCATATAAATTCCATCGGCAATGCTTGAAGGCACATCCATGGGGGGAGGTTTGTTATTTCTAAAAAATGTTTGTTATTTTTAAAATGATTCCTGTTTTAAGATCTAATCCATTTTTTCTATTATGTTTTGCAGATGGACCCTCAATTTGATAGTCTTTTGCAGAATGGGGTAACTTGGCACACAACATTAATGTTTGTTATCTAGAAGTTAGTATAGGTTATTCTAATTTGATCGTTGGGGTGAGGGGTCACGGGGTTTAGTAAGAGCATAAATGAGTGAGATGATTGAGAGAATAAGTTAGTAAATGTTTTTTAATTATATATTAAATTACCTTTGTTTATTGCGATGATTGAGATTAAATAAGCCATGTTTTACGCTATATTATGTTAATTTTCTCACTGACCATTTAATTAATTAAATTAGCTCTATTTTGCTCTATTATATGTCAATTAGGTCTGTTGTTTGAGAATTTGCAGTTAGGGCTACTATTTTAGAACTCGGTCCCCGCGATGTCCACGTTGGGGTTTGAACTTTGTTTTTAGGGGGTTTGATTTTTTTTTTTGTTCATTTCTGTTTTTCCAGGTGCATAGTATATTACACTATAATTTATTCTTATGTGTGTCTTCAGGTTCTATGGGATACTATGTGTTGGTATAATCTCTCTCGCCCGTCTCTTTCGAGCTTCCCATATCTCGGGTAATTTAAGAAGTTACTCATATAGTGTTCGCCCGTTTCTTTTGTTTTCCCATTGTAATGCATGTTCTTTGCGTAATATAAAAAGCCAATCAAATAGTGTCGAATTTTCTTATCACATCTCCTGTTTTATTCTATATACTTAGCTTTGAATATGATTTTTGTTGGAGTCGTATATGTTATAATATTTCACTTGCCAAAAGTTTATACCGTTGGATGAAACTAATAGTTTTTAATAATTTTGTTGCAGGTTCCTAATGTGAAATCAGTATTACTTTGATGAGATTGTCATGCAAGAAAATTAGTTATTGATGTCTGCAGTTGAGTTTTTCAAGTAGGGGTATTGTAGATTAGAAGTTTAGTACAACTTTTATCCCCGTGAAAATGATTGTTAGTTTAGTACAACTTTTTTAGGAAGTTTGTTTTGTAAAAAATATTTGTTAAATGAATTTTGACTTTCTAAAAATTGTTGGATTGGTTATTATCCGTTATGCAGGGTGTATAGTCCAATAAATAAGGAGATCATGTCCAATTTGTTTAATTGACACTGTATTTTTTTCGAAACACAATGCGAATTTGGTTGATGAATATTTTATATTTCATGTTATATGTGAATATATTTGACGAATTTAAAATATTTGAATGTTGTTGGACTATTTGTTATTTGTTAAACCGGGTCGATAGGCCTATAAATAAAGGAGATTATTGCCATTTATTAAAAAACTACACTTTGTTTTCTTGGGGAATGAAATTTTTATCATTTTGCAATTATGTACTTTGGAATTTTTTTTCGTTTTACGATTACGTTTTTTTGAAGTTTTCTTCGTGCCTTTAGGCACGGGCATTCCGCTAGTGTATATATATATATATATATATATATATATATATATATATATATATATATATAGAGAGAGAGAGAGAGAGAGAGAGAGAGAGAGAGAGAGGTACCCCGTAAAAGATGGAGCGGTGGTGGCTGGTGGGGCGGAGCGACGGTGACGGTGGTGGTCGGTGGGGCGGCAGCTACTTTGATCGCGACGAAGAGGTTTAAAAAAGAAGGGTTCGTGTGTTTGATTTTGACGGAAAGTGGGTGGTTTCGGAAATAAGGGCTTGGAACTTAAATCTTATTTGACAAAAAGATAAAATACATTTGGCATCACAATTTTTGTTGTTGCCAAAAGTCTTCTATTTTTCTCAACACACTCTTGTGTTGCCAAAAGTCACCATATATTTGGCAACAAACAATTATTATACTAAAAGCTAATATTTCCCCCTTTTTTATTTTGGTACCTTCCCGCTTAAAATTTTAAACTTTGGCAACAAAATTTATTTTATGTTGCCAAAAGTACCCTCTAAAATAGTCTTTTGGCAACATAAATAAGATTTTGTTGCCAAAAGGGTATCTTTGGCAATAAAAATAGCTTGTGTTGTTAAATATTGTTGCTAATGGTGTAAATTCTTGTAGTGAAGTAATATCAAAAAACTTTGTCTTAGAGAATGCGTGTATATAAAATGATATGACCACACGCTTTAGACTCATCCCTAACTCGATTATACCCTAAAACCTAGTTGGACCACCTTCCACCCAGCAGGTACAACCTCACTTTTCTTTATTAACTAACTTTAGTTCACTTCAATTCATTCCCACATCACCTTATTTCTCCATATACACCACATAAAAACCCAGATGTTATGCCCCATTAGCCATCACATGTAACCATCCCAGTAAACCTTGGTCCATCCATCATTTCCACGCTCCTAATAACTACACCATATTATGAAATTACTAACGGAATACTTTTTTTTTTAAATACTAACGGTTTTTACCCGTTAGTAATTCCTAATGGACTTTAACTGTTTGAAATGTTACTTATCAGTTACTAATATGTGGTTGGTCTTATTAAATAAAAAGTTCTCTTAAACAATTTCTTTTTATCCCCGCATACACAATTCACATGTGCTTACGCGGGAATACTCCCACTCCATGTTTATTTTTGCAATATTATTTTTGTTGGTTCTCTCACAAGTGAATATATCTGGGAGCCATTGTTGGGACAACTCTCACCCATCGGAGTTGACTTTCTCTCTCGTTGATTTTCTCACGAGATGAATTTTGTGCATCAAATTATGGTTTGTAAAAAAATCGCTAAAACTCTATAGTCTAAGTTCCTTCTTTAGTTGTACAAGGTAATACACTGATTAATTATCGTATAGATCTGTAACCTGGTGTCTTTCAAAGGTATTTTTTCTTGGATGGAACTTCTAGTTGATTTAATGCTTATAAATATAGAAACAAGATGGGTTATATGTCATTTGGGTGAAAATAGGAGCAAAATTGTGTTCACGATTTTATTTACTGAAAGATCCTCTAATTTTCACTACAAAGAATGTCTAATGGGGATTATGTTTGCAATAATAGTATGTTATGAAATGTTGTGACTAATTTTGTCTTTTCGCCTCCCTTTTTTTGTCAATCAGCTCTAAATGTACATGTGAATGAATGTTATCTTATTGTAGACCTTTTGTCTTGATTTTTATTATCTTGGTTTAATAAAATGTTTACTTTTAATGGTCGTTTTCTCATTACCTCAACTCTATACTATTAATTATTAATAAATAAAACCGTAGTATTCCTCTTTTAGCTTAGTAATTGATAAGTGATAAGAGAAATTAACTCTGGTCGGTACAACTATTGATGTAGAGGTAGGAGAGACTAACTTTGGTCACTACAAGTGTTGATTTAGTTAATTCTAGGTTTTCTGGTTTTCTTTTAATGCACTAAGTTTTCTACCCTCAGAGTGAGAGCCAAATAGGCAATGCTTATAATACTTGAGGTTTAAGTGTGCCATGAGAATGTTTATATTTCAAGTTATACACTTTAAGTATCACATTTCATGTTTTTTGAAATTTTTATTTCATTGTTTTGGGACATACATAACTTTATATATACAATACTAACTTTATTTGCATATTTTCAGTAACGAAGTATAGAATTTGAACAACTACTTCAATAAGTGAAAAAAAACTCAATTACTTTTGTGGTTCCACTCTCTTATGAAATGCAAGATTTATTGTGTGCTATTTTGTAGTTGGTTATGGTATGGTGCATCATTCATTCAAGAATATTTCAAAAAATGTCATCCATGTTGATTTTTCTTTTGTCAAGATTTGTTTCATGTAGAGTATCTTGGTCTAACCTATTTAACTCACTAACACTATTTTCTATTTTAACAAAACATAAGATTTGCTTCCAAAATTTGGCGTAATCTCAACTATATCACCATTCATGCTATTGAAAATTAAGATATGTTTTCGAAATGTGGATTAATCTTCCCTTAATGTAAGCCATGTTTACTTCTAATCTCCGTTAAATTTTATAGGTAAGCCAATTATCTAACCATGACATATCTTGCCATGATAATGCTTGATGATAAAATAAATTAGTTGGTCTCTAACAAATTTGTCATCTCTATTTGATGTTCAAATACATGTCACATGACATGTTCAAATACGTGTCATATCTAATAAATGTTTGATGATAATGTTTTCTCATGACATCTATAATTTTGTATCTTTTGTTTTTGGTATGTCAATTTCCCTGATACTATTTTCCTTTGAAATTTGAAATATGTAAGCCAACATTAGGTGCCAACGGAAGTTACTCCTATAAACTCAGATCATACAACCGAACCCAATCCTTTGCCTTTTTTGTTGTCCGATGTATTCCCGGTAAAATGAAACGTGGGAGAGCGTGCTGCTTAAATATACAAAAATGTTGGTTTAAAAATGAACACGTTCTGTGAAAAGTATATAATAACAGTAAATTGTGGCAAGGAAAAAGAAAATCAAACCCCAACAACTTGGAGGTCTAGAGTTCAAATATATGCCTCCCATAGGGTGTTATGGTGTTTGTGGCTTGGAGAGTCAAAAGTCAATGTAATGTTTAAAGAGAAATCAAATGTAATCAGTATGTTTGAAAGAAGGGTGGAAATTTTTAAAGAGAAATCAATATGATATAAAATTAAACAAGTAAAAAAAAAAAATAGCAGGTCATGTTTAACTACTAGATGATATTGCTAATATATAAAGTGAGGTGATGGAATATAATGTGAATTTGTTTTTGATATTTGTGGATTTAACTAAGTTAACTCGCAATTTTAACCGTTTCAATATGGATTTGATATTTTTAGATGCCAAACATAGTGCTATCCTCCTTGTTATGTACTATTTTTTGGTCCATTCCCTTATATGTGACGTGAATATGTGCCTATGGCTTGATTCTTGAATTATATTGAACTCAACCACTAGGAGGATATTGTTGCTAAACATCTTGTGGACTTCGAATACATGTAACACATTACGTCCACATTTTTTTGAATTTTTGCGATCCCTGCGAATCTCAAATTGGTAAATTCACATATGGAGTGTCATCATCATTGCTAAGAGTTTGATCACACAGTGCCCTTTCCTTCGTTAATCCTCGATTTAAAATGTGAAATTCTGAAATCGATCCAAGCAAGCCTATATGTAGACACCTTGAAGCAAATCAGAGCCTACACGTGGTTCTACTTCTTTTTCCTTGTTATCTCCATTATTATATTGATATATTCATTTTCTTAAACGTCCTTTGTTCTGTGTACATTTATTTTATAATCTTCATGGAGTCAGCGTAATGCATTTCTTGGCCCTAGGCCCGAGTGTAATTTTTGAAATTAATTTTTTTGGCGTGTCTCCTTTGGTTACTTTTCATTGATTTCAATATACTATTATGAAGTGTTGAGACAAGGGTCTCACTGATTTCAATATTTTTCCGTATGAAAATTAATGCCATTATTGTCAGGTCTCTTTAGTTTTAATTGTGTATAAATCCAAAACCCTTTACCCCCAATCAATTCTTTTTCAGTTATATGGTTAGAAAAAATTGGAAACTTGTAGAATGTAAATACTGATTTTATGGAAATTTTGATTAAATCCGTTCTAAAATCTTTCAGGCCTCATATGTAGTTGTAGGCATTGCCGTCAATTGATAGTTGTTTCCTTAGGGTTTGCAACTTTAAGTGGCCAAGGAACAATCGTTGACTGTGGAACAACTTTTGCATACCTTGTGGAAGAAGCTTATGATCCCTTTGTCAAGGCTGTAGGTTTGTTCTTTGCATTCTTCTTTAGTATCCATATTATTTATATGCACTCACAGTTACTTGTATGTAAATCACCAATATAATGTCTGTATGCCATAGTTCTGAGTTACCAGTATATTATGCCTCTTTTTCATCTTTATAATTGTACTATGACTTTGACATGGTTTTATAATGAGGATTGTCTTTGTGTCCCCATAGCTAAATGCTTTAAATGTAAAACCACTTTAAAAGCAGCTTGAGTAATAGGGTAGAGGTGTAGTGATGCATGAAGAAGAAAAAGATCCACAAAAGTTGAAAAGATTGCTGCGGCGGCTTACCTTATGGGCAGTGCATGTGCTTCTATTTATATGGGAAACCAAGGGCATGGAATTTGCAAGCGGTACAAGTGTGGTTTCAGTAGGTGATTGCAACAAAAGATTTTATCTACTTCATCTACTGCCTTACTTTTGTCACTTCACACCTTTACCTTAAATTTTCTATGATTCCCATTCTGTGTCGAGCCCTTGAACCTATTGCGAAGTTCCTTAGATGTAATTTCAGTCGTTCCTCCTTGCACATGAAGTACTTGGAAGGGCCTTGTGTGTGGGTGGAGTCCAACACAATTACCCTCGGTATACTGTATTCGCAAGCTGAGATTGGACTTGCAGTTCTTCTAATTATTTCTCTCTTCTCGTAGCAGCACAACATTATACAAACATTCATGTACTGGCAGTTGTTAAAGCTAATGTATCATGCCCCTGTGGCTGCTGGTTACCATCAAAGAGTGTGGGTTAAGATTGGGAGGTCACTTTTTTCACAGATCCATCGTTATGCCCCCATGTTGTATATTTTATGAAATGCTAGCTTATTTGGTCAAACTTTAGAGTCAATTTTAATTAAGACACATATGTTAAAAGTGATATGTCTTAATACCAATGTGTTCCTTGTAGCAAGGAGATTAATTTGGTATACTCACTTGTTCAAAATGGTGAAGTAATGAATGAAAAATTTGGACATAAAGTGACCCATTTGAGTTTAAGCTAGACGGTGTAACAAAGTTAGTGGGTTTGTCCCCCATTGAAAAAATGGTAGAAATGCTTGGAGTTAATATACACAAGTTATGGGACTAAGGCTTGGATGCCTTGGGCTATCCCAACTCTTTGAAGGGGAGATGACCTACACTATGCATGTGTTGGGCTTGGGCAAAAGCCCACATGCGCGCGCGCGCCGCGGCTACCGTCCGGCCGGCTCGGGTCGTTCGAATTAATTATTTTCCGCATTAATTAGTTATTTAAAAAACGCTGTCGTTTAGAAAGATGCAACTGTTCAAACAGTCACATCTGTTCTGGGAAAAGCCATGAGTTGCAACCCTTCACCACTTATAAAAGAGACCATATGAAGTCCATTTGAAAGATTAGAAAATCTATCCGAATTCCCTTCTTACTGTTTGAGAGAATTTCGCCATTGTTGGTTCGTGGGACTGTTGAACTGAAATGCTTTTTGCAACAGTCGTTGACCGTTTCATCCTGGGAGGCAGACGCTCATTGAACTTGCCGTCAACACTGTAGCAGGGGCGTATTCCGTCTTAAGGAGAGATAGTTCAACTTTCCACTTGGTCAAAATTCTACAAGTGATTATTTCAATCACAAACTATATGTTCTTCTTATCTCCCTTTACTATTCTATAGTAATTAATTAATTAATTAATTTTAATTACTGTTTATATATATATATATATATATATATATATATATATAACTTTTTCATAATTCGGTAAACAACAATCTTAAGACAGAATATTTTTTTGTGTTTTCACTAAATAAATAAATTTCTTAATTAAAATTAGATTGGGACTGTTTTACCTGTTTCATTTACATACTAAAACGTGTTTACATTGAAAATCTCTTTTCTTATAATTTTAATTTTGGAAACAATTTCTATACATTTCATAAATTGCTTTTGTGTTATTCAATCACAAACTAATAATGGCTACTGAATCCTTTGAAATTGTGATGTTTGTTCCTCAAAATGATGTGGCGGTTAGTATTCCTAATACCGTTTCGACTCATTTAACTCATGGAGAAAAACCCAAAAAGTTTAATGGTATTGATTTCCAACGTTGGCAACAAAAGATGTTGTTCTATTTAACTACCATTAATCTTGCAAGGTTTATTAACGAAGAAGCTCCTTTGGTTAATGAAAATGAAACGGATAAGACAACTTTGCTAGCTGTAGAAGCATGGAAGCATTCAGATTTTATTTGCAAAAACTATATCCTTAATGGATTGGACAATACACTTTATAATGTATATAGTCCAATCAAAACCGCTAAATTATTATGGGAGTCTTTGGATAAAAAATATAAAACCGTGGATGTCGGCATGAAAAAATTTGTGGTCGGTAGATTTCTCGAGTATAAAATGGTTAATTCAAAGACTGTCATAAGCCAAGTCCAAGATCTTCAATTAATTTTTCCTGAAATACTTGCTGAAAATATGGTCATAAGTGAAACATTTCAAGTTGCTACGGTAATTGAAAAATTACCTCCTTCTTGGAAGGATTTCAAAAAAAATTTGAAGCATAAATAGAAAGAAATGGGACTTGAAGATTTAATTGTTCGGTTAAGGATATAAGAAGATAATCGTAAATCTGAAAAGAAAAATGGTAACTATGCTATGTCTGCAAAAGCAAATATTGTTGAGGATGGACAAAAATTCAATAAAAAGAGGAAGCACAAAAATGAAGGCATAAGTCAACAAGGTGGTGCTAAGAAGTTCAAAGGAAATGTTTTAATTGCAACAAAGAAGGTCATCGGGCCAAGGATTGTCGCAAGCCAAAAAAACAAGAGAACTTCAAGAAGAAAGCACCACAAGCCAACATGAAAGAAGTTGATGCATTATCCGATGATGTTTTTAATGTTTCTCTCTCCGCAGTTGTATCTGAAGTAAATTTGGTGAGTAACACCAAAGAGTGGTGGGTTGATACCGGCGCTACACGCCATGTATGTTTCGATAAAATTATGTTCACAACCTACCAACCAATTGCAAAGGGAGAACAATTATTCATGGGAAACTCCTCCACCTCGAAGGTTGAAGGTAAAGGCAAAGTAGTGTTGAAAATGACTTCGCGGAAGCATCTTGCACTCAACGATGTATTGCATGTGCCTGACATTAGAAAGAACCTTGTTTTCGGTTCCGTGCTAAGCAAGAAAGGATTTAAGCTAGTCTTTGTTGTAGACAAATTTCTACTAAGTAAAGATGGAATGTATGTAGGGAAAGGATATATGTGTGATGGGACGTTCTTATTGAACGTCATGACTGTTGTACCTAAAAGTAATAATAATAATAATAATAATAATAATAATAATAATAATAATAATAATAATAATAATAATAATAATAATAATAATAATAATAATAATAATAATATGATATCTTTTGCTTATATGCTTGAGTCTATGGATATGTGGCATGGTAGACTTGGACATGTTAATTATAGTACTTTAAGTAAATTAATTCACTTAGAATTAATTCCTAAATTTAGCATTGATACAAGTCACAAATGTGAAATATGTGTAGAAGCTAAATTAACTAAAACACCTTTCCATTCAATTGAAAGGAATAGTGAACCTTTAGATTTAATTCACACCGATATATGTGATTTAAAATTTGTTCAAACTAGAGGTGGGAAAAAGTACTTTATTACCTTTGTGGATGATTGCACTAGATATTGCTATGTCTATCTTTTAAGAAGCAAAGATGAAGCAATTGAAGCTTTTAAGAAATACAAGATAGAAGTTGTGAATCAACTTGGTAAAAAGATTAAAGAATTAAGAAGCGATAGAGGTGGTGAATACGAATATCCTTTTAAGGAAATATGTTTAGAGAATGAGATTATTCACCAAACTACCGCACCTTACTCTCCTCAATCAAATGGGATTGCGGAACGTAAAAATCGAACTTTAAAAGAAATGATGAATGCATTATTAATAAGTTCGGGATTACCCCAAAACATGTGCGGGGAAGCATTGCTTTTAGCTAATTACATTCTCAACAAATTGGTTCATAAGAAAACAAATAAGATACCCTATGAGTCGTGGAAAGGACTCAAGCCTTCCTATAAATACTTAAAAGTGTAGGGGTGTCTTGCAAAAGTACTAATTCCAGAACCTAAAAAGGTGAAAATTGGTCCAAAGACTATTGATTGCATATTCATTGGTTATGCACGTAATAGTAGTGCATATCGATTTCTTGTGCATAAATCGGACATTCCTGAAATTCATGAAAATACAATCATAGAATCTAAGAATGCATCATTCTTTGAAAGTATCTTTCCTTGTAAGAATACACAAGAAACAACTTCTAAAAGAATGCTTGAAGTTACAAATGGTGAACCTCGAAACATTATTGAGGAAGAACCGAGACGTAGCAAAAGAGCTAAGAGTTCAAAATCTTTCGGTCCAGATTTTCTAACATATATGTTAAAAAGTGAACCTCAAACGATAAAAGAATCTCTATCCACTCTGAAAGCCTTATATTGGAAAGAATCTATCAATGGTGAAATTGAATCCATTTTGCAAATTCATACATGGGAACTGGTGGACCTACCACCAGGGACAAAACCGTTAGGGTGTAAATGGATATTCAAACAAAAAATGAAAGATGATGGTACCATTAATAAATATATGGCTAGACGTATAGCTAAAGGATACAAGAAAAAAGAAGGAATGGATTATTTCGACACCTATTCACCTGTTACAAGGATTACATCCATAAGAATGTTAATTGCAATAGTAGCAATACATAAATTGGAAATACACCAAATGGATGTTAAAATGATATTTTTGAATGGTGAATTAGATGAAGAAATATATATGGAACAACCGGAAGGTTTTAGATCTCCTGGAAATGAAAGGAAAGTATGTAAACTTGTGAAGTCATTATATGGGTTGAAATAAGAACCTAAACAATGGCATGAAAAATTTGACAATGTCATGAAGTCAAATGGTTTCAAAATAAATGAGTGTGACAAATGTGTTTACATCAAAAGCACTCAAGCGGGACATGTGATTGTATGTCTATATGTAGATGATATGCTAATAATTGGTAATAATAATAATGTTATTAATTATACTAAACAAATGTTGACTAGTAGATTTGAAATGATGGACATGGGATTGGCTGATGTCATCTTAGGAATTAAAATTATTAGAACCCCTCAAGGAATTAGCTTATCTCAATCACATTATGTTGAAAAAATACTTCATAATTATAATAAATATGAAGAAAGTCCAGTGAGAACACCCGTAGATCCAAGTCATCACCTTCTTAAAAATAAAGGTGAAGGTATATCTCAATTAGAGTATTCTCGTATTATTGGAAGTTTGATGTATTTATCAAACTGTACTCGACCTGATATAGCATACTCGATTAGTAGCTCAGTCGATATATGAGTAATTCATGGAAAGATGATTAGAAAGCCTTGATAAGATTTCTTCGATTTCTTCGATACTCTTTGGGGGATGGGTTGCACTATGAACGATATCCAGCTATACTTGAAGGCTATAGCGATGCAAATTGGATAGCTGACTCAAATGCTTAGAAATCCACAAGTGGATATGTATTTACCCTTGGAGGTGAAGCCGTATCTTGGAAATCCTCGAAGCAAACATGCATTGCAAGATCCACGATGGAATATAAATTTATTGCTTTAGATAAAGCTGGGAAAGAAGATGAATGGCTTAGAAACTTCTTAGAGGATATTCTAATACGGTCAAAGCCCGTGCCACCTATCATAATACATTGTGATAGTCAATCGGCAATTGCTATGGCTGAAAATAATAACTATAATGGTAAATCATGACATATACGTCGTCGACACCAAACCGTTAGACAATTGCTCTCAAATGGAATTATTTATGTTGAGTATGTAAAGTCAAAGGTAAATATTGCGGATCCACTAACTAAAGGTATACCTGGAGAGAAAGTTGCAAGTTCATCACGTGGAATGGGCCTAAAGCCTGTAAAATTCTAAAGAGAGGTCTTAATGGAAACCCAACCTAAATGACTGGAGATACCAAGAAATAGGTTCAAAGGGACAACCTAATTACGATGACTCAGTTTGCACTGATAAGTAATACTTTAATTACTTCCTCCCATTTCGAAGATGAGTCAGTACACAAACTGCCGCGTGTATAAGGATAAACTATGTTTTCAATGATTTCTATATCTTGAATGTATAGGTCAAGTGTGGTATTAGCGGGATACTCTTTATGGAAATCACCTATGTGAGTGAGAAGAGGTCGCTTCTATGAGAATAATGAAGGCTATTTCTCTAGCACACTCATGAAACCAGGAGGTGTCCAAGGCCAAAATGTACACAACAATGAGAACCAATAAGGTTGGAAAAACATTATGTGAATACTATTGTCTCAGTTTACACAAATGGTCGATCAATTCAAGTCATCATGTTCATTGATTGGCTAGTAAGCTCGATAGTATCTCACTAGGAAAGATTCAAAGCCACAAGCTATATTTTCAATGCAATGTTATTTCCTAGAACAACTCTCTGTTTGCATCTATATTCGTTTGATTATTCCAAATTTCATTCATGTGGGGGATTGTTGTATATTTTATGAAATGCTAGCTTATTTGATCAAACTTTAGAGTCAATTTTAATTAAGACACATATGTTAAAAGTGACATGTCTTAATACTAATGTGTTCCTTGTAGAAAGGAGATTAATTTGGTATACTCACTTGTTCAAAATAGTGAATTAATGAATGGAAATTTTTGACTTAAAGTGACCCATTTGAGTTTAAGCTAGATGGTGTAACAAAGTTAGTGGGCTTGTCCCATATTGGAAAAGTGGTAGAAATGCTTGGAGTTAATATACCCATGTTATGGGACTAAGGCTTGGATTCCTTGGGCTACCCTAACTCTTTGAAGGGGAGATGACCTACCGTATGCATGTGTTGGGCTTGGGCCAAAAGCCCGCGGCCGCCGTCCGTCCGGCCCGTGCCTGGTTCCGGGTCGTGGGTCCTGGGTCTTTCTTGAGAAACTACTAAATTTTTTGGACAAATTTTAATTGACCTTTGGGATTTAAAATTTATTTTCTGAACCAAAAAATTTGGATTAATTACGAATTAATTATTTTCCGCATTAATTATTTAAAAATACTGTTATTTTTTAATTATTTAAAAAATACTGTCGTTTTTAATTAATTAATTAATTTAAACGTTAAGTTACTTTATTAGAAAGATGCAACTGTTCAAACAGTCACATCTGTTCTGGGAAAAGCCATGAGTTACAACCCTTCACCACTTATAAAAGGGACCATATGCAGTCCATTTGAAAGATTAGAAAATCTACCCGACTTCCCTACTACTGCCCTTGTTCCCTTCTTACTGTTTGAGAGAAATTCGTCATTGTTTGTTCGTGGGACTATTGCACTGAAGTGATTCTTGCAACAGTCGTTGACCCTTACATCCTGGGAGGCATACACCCATTGAACTTACCGTCAGCACCGTAGTGGGGGCGTATTCTGTCTTGAGGAGAGATAGTTCAACTTTCGACTCGGTCAAAATTATACAAGTGATTGTTTCAATCACAAACTGTATGTTCTTCTTATCTCCATGTACTGTTCTATAGTAATTAATTAATTAATTTTAATTACTGTAAACAACACCCCATTCTTGAACACTTCCATTTCAGCCATACAGAGATAGTGGCTCAGGTAGAAAGTATCTTTGGGAGAACAAGACTAGGGGGAATCACAAGGATAAGACAAAAACAATTTAGTATTGTAAAAATGGTACATGTTTTTTTTATGTATTGTATTATTTTTATACGTTTAGTGCAGGTTCAATAGGTACTCTTTTGACATTAACAATTGTTTGATTAAGTCTTTTTTAGAGAGACTTGTAATGTTGGCCACCTAAACCTTTTATACTCAACTAAGTCATGAACTCAACCTAAATCTAAAAAACCTTAATGATTTAGTCTTTAAACCACTTTGTTACCTAGATTTTCCATAGTTGTTTTGCGTGAATTATGTCCACCGTTGTCTTTTGTTTCCCAATTTATGTCTGGGTTAGTTTTCACAGATACTATGGCTAACATATTACATTCATGCTGACAGGGTGTGACTGTGGCTAAAATAGTTGACGCTCTTATTGTGACCAGTGTAACATTTGAGAAGAAAACATCATTTCACAAGTGATTATGCCCTATAGTAATCAAGAACTGTGTGTAATGTAGATATTTTGATACTGAATTGAAGTCCGTCTCCAGGAAAAATATAGGCTTAAGAAGCAGAAGAAATATCACCACACAGTACTCTTGAGGCATCCTTTTGCATGAAGGTAAATTCCAGTTCTCTTATATGCACTCCTCGTAAGATAATACGAAATTAGCCTTCTTGTTTTCACAATTTTATAAAACAAGAAATGATGTAAGCGAAATCATTTTCACAACAATGGGCGTTGAGGGGAGAAAACTTAAGACAAAAACTTAGCGGCCTAAAAGTAGGTACAAATACATCAAATGATACCAAAACAACTTGTCTAAACTAAACGCACCCTCGTTGAACTCTTGGTTGGCCTAATGGACTATTATACGCATCTTTTGGTGATGGGCGTTGGGGGATGAAAACTTAAAACAATAATCTAGAGGTCAATATTTAGGTACAGACACATCAAGAAATACCAAAGTAACTTTTTTAAACTAATCGTGTTCTCATCGGACCCTCGGTTGGCCAAATTGACTAGTATATGCTTTCTTTTGAGGTTCGAAAGGGGCGTTGAGGGGCAAAAACTGAAAAGAAAAAAAAAACCAACGGCCTAGATTTAGATATAAACACATCAGGCGATACCAAAATAACTTGTCTACACTAATCGTGTCCTCATCGGACTCTCGATTGGCCAAATTGACTAGTATACACTTCTTTTTGGGGTTAAAAAAGGGCGTTGGGAGGCAAAAACTGAAAACAATAATATGGAGGCCTAAAAATAGATATAAACACATCAATATTAATCATAGTAACTTGTATAAACTAACTGTATCCTCATCGGGCTCTCGGTTGGCCAAATTGACTAGCATACACTTCTTTTTTGGTTAAAAATAGGCGTTGGAGGGCGAAAACTGAAAACAACAACCTAGCTTCCTAAATATAGATACTAACATATAAAGATATACAAAAGTAACTTGTCTAAACTAATCGCATCCTCATCAGACTCTCGATAGGCCAAATTGATTAGTATACGCTTCTTTTCAGGTTTAAAAATGGGTATTGAGGGGTGAAAATTTAAAACAACCACCTAACAACCTAAAATTAAGTACAAACACATCAATAGATACTAAATTAACTTGTATAAACTAATCTCATCATCATCGGGCTCTCGATTGACCAAATTGACTAGTATAGGCTTCTTTTGGGGGTTAAAAATAAGTGTTGAGAAGTGAAAAATGAAAACAACCTAACGGCCTAAAAATAGGTACAAGCACATCAAATGATACCAAATCAACTTGTACAAACTAATCGCGCTCTCATCAGACTCTCGACTGGCCAAATGGCTAATGTACGCTTCTTTTGAGGGTTAAAAATGGGCATTAGGGGGCGAAAATTGTAAACAATAACCTACCTGCCTAAATTTAGGTACAAATGCATCAAGCTAAAGTAACTTCCCTAAACTAATTGTTCCCTCATCATACTCTTGGTTTCCTAAATTCACTAATATACACCATTTTTTTTTGTTAAAAATGGGCATTTGGGGGCAAAAAATGAAAACAACCACTTAGCACCCAAGGTTTTAGTCCAAACACATCTAGCGATACCAAAGTAACTTGTCTAAACTAACCTTGTTTATCATCGTACTCTAGGTTGGCCTCATTGACTAGTATATGCTTATTTTTGGATTAAAAATGGTTGTTGAGGGAAAAAATTGAAAACAACATTAGGTACAAACACATCAAATGATACAAAAATAAATATAGCCATTTGTTGTGTATCAGTTACTCCTTTATAAAATTACATGTGTGTCAATGACATGTAAATGTACTAGTGTTTTATGTTATTTACTCATTTATGATTACACATAAGGTTGATTTTATTCAGCATGCTCTTATTGGAAAATATAAAGATTACTTTTGGGAGAATGAAGTCTACTTTTGCAAGGAATATTTGAAGACTACTTTTGGAAGAATAATATATTTAGAACTTAATGATGTTGGACTTTGTTTCAAGTTTATGGTTAAAAGCATGATGGTTTATCTTATACCTTGTAATACATTTATGTTGGGAATTTTAATGGTTTTGAATGAAATATAGTTTTAGATCAGTTTAATACTACCGAAATGCAGTGTCATACATTTTGTCACGTGTGTTTTAAAATTATGCTTTGAGTAAAATTTGTGGGCATTGATTCTGCATTTCCATTGGTTGAGCACAAGTTATTACTAGTGTATTTATATTTATTTGTTTAATGAGAAATTAATATTTTAAAAATATAATAACATTGCTAACCGACTTTAACCGTTACAAATAAAAACATAAGTTACAAATATATGAGACTCTAATTTGTAATTGTTTTTATTGGTTACAAATTCTATATTTATAACGGGTCAAAGCTTTTACAATTTAGTAAATTTGTTACTAACATATGTGGGTGTGTACCAATTCCAAATCCGTTACAAAATAAATTCTAACTGTTTTAGTACATTACAAATTGTAAATTTCTAACGTATTTTATCCGTTACAAATTTCGTTAATAAAATAAGTAACGTCAATTTTCTAACGAATTTTGTAAACGTGAGCTTTTCTAAATCAAAGCTCTGATACCAATCTGTAAAACGTGGAATGTGGATCCCCGGGTTTAATTATCTCAATTAAAATCAAACTTCGAATTTCCTTTTATAAAACACGAGATGATGCGGAAGCGTTAGGATGTGATGGTTCAACTAAAACATACAAATACCAATTTTTAATTTTCTTAAAATTAAACACAAATATTAATTTTACTTAAACCAAGTTAATTCATTCAAGCCCTAGAATTTGCCTAAGTCAAAATTATCAATATTCCGAAGTTAGGCCAAACTAATTTTAGCAAATGACTTAAATTAACTAACTTTACCCAATATTTAATTTAAGTCCAAATTAAATTAAGTGAGATGATTTAAACCGTATTTTATCTAGAATTATCCTAAGCATGCATTCTACATTATTATGCAAGATAAAATAAATCAATCACACTATGCCGCGATGTACGAGGAAAAACCCAAGATGGGAAACAACCTCGGACGGCCCTAGCCATAAATTCACCAGATACGGAATTACAAGTACAAGACAAAAGACTTACAACACACGACTCGATCCCTCTCAAGTATCGACGCTTCTTCTTGTAGACACCTCTTCCTAGCGAATAACCTTGGAACGCCACCTCCGTCTCGGAATCCACCGATAGGACTTTATATGGTCACCGTCACCCGAACATGAAGCCTTTCTCCAAGCGGGTAAAACAAAGTAAAAGACTTCTCTTCAATTCGAAGCAAGATATATGTATATATGTATATGAGAACTTGGAATAAACTCATTTGGGTGTAAACCCTAGAGTGATGGATATTTTCTCTAAAAATCTCACTCAAAACTAGAACATTTTCCTTAAAACAATTTTCTCTCAAACTCTCTCTAAGAGATGAAAATAGAATGGAAAAGTTACTTTGGAAAATGTTATTCCCGCTAATGATAAAGTCTGAAAAAGTTGGTTAAAACTAAGTGGGAAAGTGGGTGAAAAACTGCCAAAAAACTGCCAAAAACTGTTCCCGCCTGGCATCTCGTTCGAACGACATTTCGTTCGAATGAAATCTTGTTCGAACGACACTTCTAACATAGTTCCAGATTGAACTCGTTAGAATCTCGTTGGATATCTCGTTCGAACATAAGGTTCGTTCGAACGACATATCGAACGACATTTCAAAGGCCTATACTGGAACCTCGTTGGAAAATTCGTTCGAACGACATCTGGTTCGAACGAAAAACTCATTCGAACGATATATCGAACGAACTTCCAGAAATTTGGAAAATTCGATTTTAGCCCAGAAAACTTTATAAACTTATTTTTAAAGTTCTAATAAATTCTTTCTAAAATTAAAACACAGTTTTTATTAAACCTAACACCCAATAAGCTTTGTTCCAAGATCCTTTATATAATAATGCATTCATACCTTGGGAGCATGGAACTATAGTTGATGACGTAGAAATGAGGCATGCAAACCAGCATATTGATGAAGCTTTATACTCTTTGCCGCTACGTCTTCAACAAACACTTCATAGGCTTGAGAATATTACAATTAAATACTATCCTATGAATAAACGTTTTTGTCCGAAATTGAGCCAAAACTATATATGGACTCAATTGAAAATTTGTGTCCTTACAGATTTAATCCATTACAAATATTTTTTGTAACGGTTTTTTCCCATTACAATGGATATGTTTTGGTATAGGGTCTTTTACCTAATGTTCTGTCATATAGAGACCGCCTTCTCCCTCTCTACATAATGCCCGTACAAAAGAATGTGGCCTTAATATCTCTTCCTATTCCTCTAACCATGCTCCTACTTATACAACCCTACAACTTTTTTTACATGTATTGTACCCCCTCCCCACTAAAGTTAACCCATCAGAACCCCTTCTAAGCCTCTCCAAAAGCCCCACGATCTAGTTAACCCGGTAAGATCGACCCGGCCAAAATGGACTTCGCGCGACCCGATTCATTTATTAAATGGGCCATTGCCACCCCGTACCCTAATAGGCAGGGACATGGGCTATATACCTTACCCGTTTAGACCTATTTGTTAGTACTCTAAACCTACTCGTTAGTCTGACCTATTTAGCCCATTTAAATATAAAAAAAATATTTTTTTCATATTTTTTTCTTTTTAAATACTACCCTTTTCTTTTTATTACTATTTTTATTTATTCATAAAAATATTAATTATACATATTTGTAATATGAGTATACAAACTAATCCACATTTATAAATAAAAAATATATTTTTTGGCCCATTAGGATGGGCACGTTTAGCCAGACCCTCCTATTTAGCCTGATTTGCCCATTTAGCTCAATATTGTTCGGGTACCGGGTAGGTATTAAGCCTAATTACTTATGTTTTGGGTTTTGCCAACTCGGACCATTAAGAAACACCCGCCCGCTAAGATCGTCCCGCTATAACCCATGGGCCCCTCTGAAACTAACCAGGTTGGTCCGACCCGACCCATTAGAGAGACTTACTGTCTTCTCTCTCCTATTATCTTTTTTCTCACTTCTCTCTCATGTTGCTAGGTAAAAAATGCACACTAACTCCTTTTACTACTCACGCTCCTCTCATTCTTCTCAAAGCGTTTATTTTATCTCTCCTTCTCACAACATTCTCATATTCCCTCTCTAACCTAGCAATCTCTCATTTCTTCCCTAATGCTCTTACATCTTCCCTCCACTCTCCTATTATCCCCCATGCCATTCATATATATCTATGTATCTCTATCATCACAGTACTACACACACAACACCATTTACACACTTATTCACATATGTTTACTATGGGATGAAAATTGTAATGGTTCAAATATCGATGGCCTAGATAGGTCCAATCCTGAAATTAATGTCACATGGGATAAATGTGAAAAGCTCAATCGTATTATCTATAATCTCCTAGGAGATCAACATGGATCAACAAATGATGCAACCAATAGTTGAAAGAGTTTGAACGTAACTCATCCACTCCTATAATTATAAATAAGACGCTTACTTCATGGCAAAGGGGCATGTAATTATGTGTTACAAAACTTCAAAATAATTAATATACACTGGAGAAACTTCCCGTGGAGGTAAGCAGTTTTCGAACCATGTAAATCCTTTGTGTCGAGGTATTGTTTTACTTCTTTTGGTTTTATTATTGCTTAGAATCATTAACTATGATATTTTTTCAATCATAATTAGCATCGTCTGTGGGAAATGATTATTTTCCCTAAGAAAAGTGAAACAAGTGAGCTAAGAATAATTTCACCCTCTAATTACACAGACTCAGATTTAAGATCTACCAGGACAAAAATTAGGCCGTTAACCATCCATGATTTCTCCCATAAGAGCAGCCTTCTGAGCAGAGCAATGACCAACCCAGATCAATGCATATCTTGTGGCTATTTGATGCCTATGAATAATGACTCCATCAACAAGAGGAAGCAACATGCCTCCAGGTGGAGTAAAATTCACATATCTAATGATGCCGAGAAAAAATGGAATGAGATCTTCGTGGAGATAACCGCAAGCGTCGTGGTCAGATGCCTAGCTATCAGGAGAGAAAAAGTCGGTAATCTAGGAATGATTTCACACCATGAACATGATCATTTATAGCATAAAACTCGCTTGAAAAGGCAAACCCAAGAAAAAGAACGTCATAGGCACGATATACGAAGTCTGGTCCGAAGATAAATGGATCAACACCCAACTAATTGCAGGTCTAGGTCTACTAAGGAGCTGGCCAGGAGGGTAGTCATCACTCAGATACATCCCCCATTTTCAAGGGAGATTGAGTAGGAAGAACCCCTAGAGAATTTCGTATCCCAAGGTTCAAGATATACGATGGAAAGACCGATCCCATAGATTACGTGCATCAATATAGGCAAGCAATGAACCTATGGAACCATTACAATACCCTCATGAATATTCCAATACAACGTAGGAGATGTCACTAAAAAGTGGTTTGAAAAGATTCCTTACATGTTAATTTAGATCTTTAAGTCACTCGTAGATGCCTTCATATCTTCTTTTATAATAAGCAGTTCACACTTAAAGAGGGTGGGTTCTTTCAAGACCATGAGAAAGAAACCCCTGGAGACTTTACGACATTATGCCAGGAACTACTGGGAAACCTTTGATGAGGTCGAAGATTGCTCAGAGAAGGTTGTCGTAGCATTACTCAAATAGGCTTGCCACATAACTCCCTGTTGCACTAGTCCCCCACCAAGAAGGAGGCAGGCACCATTGATGATCTTATGTCGTGCATTGAAAAGTATGTTAAGGTTGATGATGTGGTGGCCCTCATCTGAGGCGATAATGGTTGCACAAAGTTGACCAAGGGAAACAACAAAGAGATCTCCCCCAAGAAAGAGGGAAAAAAGAAGAAGGGAGGATAAAAAAAATGGGGGCAAGTAAGACCTATCCAAGGATTTCCAAGCAATAAATATGGTTTTCAAAGAACCAATTTATAAGATCTTGGGATAGATTAAGGACCGGTAATTCCTCACTCGGCTGAAGAAGATGCGAGGTGATCCGAAAAGAGCAATAATGCTCTCATGTGCGCCTACCATAAGGAGAACGAACACAAGACATATAATTTCAAGGCCCTCAAAATCTCAAAGAGTTGTCCCATACGGGGCAATTGAATTAACACATTCAGAAGGAAATTGAGTAGGACATTGCCAGCATCGACCCAAAAGTAGATTGCATTTTTTATGAAAAATAGGACAAGAATGAAAAGAAAATATAAAAGGAAGTCATTCCTGAAGCGTCTTAAGATAGAGCAGCACCATCAAATTACCAACTAAAATATGGATGACCATGGGTGGAAGGGATGAGAGGCAACCTCGCAGATAGGGTCATGGAGAAATTAGAGCAAATAGTTTTTGATAAGACACAACCAGATAAAAAATTTCTAATCATCGATGTATTCGCATGGATGCCATACGATATGCCTGGAATCGATCCTAAAGTTGCATCCCACAGACTTCATGTTGATCCCACACAATCACAGATCGCGTAAAAAGCTCACCAAAACTTCCCTTGAGAAAGTATGGAGACAGAGGTAGGGAAAATTCTGTAGATAAAATCCATTAGAGGGGTTCAATTCCCAAACTGTCTCTCAAACTCTGTGGAGGTAAAAAGAAGAATGACAAGTGGAAGTTGTGAATAGATTTCACCGACCTCAACAAGGCCTATGCCAAAGATAGTTTTCCTCTACCTGAGATCAATCAGCCAGTCGATGCCATAGCCAATCATGAGCGGATGAGTTTTCTAGATGCTGACTCATGATATCATCAGATCTCCCTATGTAGCCTCGACTAAGATAAAACCTCATTTATAACCAATCCGGGCCTGTATTGTTACAAGGTCATGCCTTTTAGCATTACAAATGGAGGGGCCATATACCGAGGACTGGTTACAAGAATGTTCAAAAAATTATTGGATAAAATATGGAAGTATATATTAATGACATGCTTGTCAAGATAAAGTTCAAGTTATTTTGAGATCCTCAGACGTTACTGAATGACGATCAACGTGGCCCGATTGCTCCTTTGGGGTGCACCTTAACGAATTGGATGAGAAAGGGGGTACCATTTGATTGGGATGATATTTTCCTGTAGGCATTAAACACTAGATTGGCTACAGCACCAGTTTTGGCATTGCCTCATGCAGGAGTTGGTTACAGAGTTTATATAGATGCGTACCTAAGGGTACTTGGTAGGGTTTTTATGCAAAAGGATACGACGATAGCTTATGCTTCCTGAAAGCTTAAGCCTCACGAGGGACATTACCCCACCCGTGACTTAGATTTCGCAACCGTGATTTTTGCCTTGCGAGTGGGGAGACACTATCTCCTGGGGGAGAAGTTTCATCTTTTCAGAAACTACAAAATCCGGCACTATTAGTTCACACAGTGAGAGTTGAACATGCGACATGGGAGGTGGCTAGAGATTTTGAAAGATTATCAATTCGACATTCAGTATCAACCAGGGAAAGCAAATGTCACGGTAGATGCGTTAAGATGTAAGACATTTTTGGAGTTGGCGGAAGTGTGGAAGTCGAAGAGGAGGTCACTTATTGGGGATAATGAACTGACCCATGCATTTATTTCAGTTCTCACCATCATCCCCGAGATCTTTATTCAGGTGGTGAAGGCAGAGGGGGGAGATTAGCTTTTCCAGGAGCGGGTGAGACAATTTCTAGCCTAGGGGTGGAGCACTTTTCTATTGGGTTAGATTGTGGTTTGAGATTCAAGGGGAGACTGGTTATTCCAAATGATGAGGAGTTGAGGTCAGTCGTCATATCGGAGGCTCACAGTTCACTTTTTATGGTACACCCGGGAGGGGATAAGATGTACCACTACATGCGTTGCCAGTATTTATGGGAAATATAAAAAGGGATCCAAGTATGTGCCCAAGTGTGCTATGTGTTAGCTGGTGAAGGTCGATCACCATCATTCGGCAGGTGTGTTACAACCTTTGGAGATCCCCATGTGTAAATTGGAAAGCATCTCCATGGACTTCATCACTAGGATAGGTAATTATCAGAGGGGGCATGATTCGATATGGGTAATTGTCTATAGATTGACTAAGGTGGAACATTTTTTACTAGTCTGGACAGATTATAGCTCTTAGCAATACGCTAGACTCCTTCTTGCAGAGATTGTTAAGCTACACGGGGTACCGCTCAACATAGTATCAGGTAGGGATAGGACTATTGTGATCCACTTTTGGAGGAGCTTTTAGAATTCCTTGGGGGCAAAATTGAGACTGAGCACGTCATATCACCCTCAGACCGATGGGAAGATGGAGAGGGTAACCAGATGCTAGAGGACATGTTGGGGATGTGCATTTTGGATTTTAAGGGGAGTTGGGAGTAGTATTTTCCCCTGGTGGAGTTTGCGTAGAACAACAACTACCAATTCACGATAAGGATGGCATCGTTTGAGGCACTCTACCAGAGTCCTTGTCATTCACCCTCATGCTAGTTAGAGGTGGGGTGGAAAAAGTTACTTGGGTCAGACTTCATTCAGGACACCTCAGAGAATGTAAAGATGATTCGGACCAGGATACATAGTGCCCAGGACAGGATGAATAGCTATGTGGATGTAGGAATGAGACAATTAGACTTCGATGTTGGAGACCATGTGTTTATTAAACCGTCTCCCATAAAAGGGGTGATGAGATTTGGGAAATAAGGTAAGTTTGGCCTTCGATACGTGGAACCATTCCCTATTTTGGAGAGTATTGAGCCCGTAGCATAACAGCTTGGATTACCGGATCACTTGGAGCGAATGCACAACGTTTTTCACAAATCTTCACAACGGAGATTCCTTGAAGATGAGGTGGAGTATCCGGACATTAATATCTACAAGATTGAGGAGAGGTCGGTAGACATTCTGGACCGACGGGAGCATCGACTTCGATCCAACGATATTCCTTTAGTTCGGGTGGAGTGGGGATGCCATCGGGAGGACGAGTTGACTTTGGATAGGGAGGATGTCATGTGCACAAAGTATCCTGAAATCTTCTATCTAGGTTTGTACTTTTCTTGATTCCGAGGACATAATCCCGTAATTAAGGAGGAGAATGTAATATCCCGTATTTTTTCTTTAAATAAAATATGAAATAATATTTTTGAAATAAATAATTAATTTCAGAAATTGGACCTAATAAAATTTTTATTTAAAAATTTCACAATTGAAATTTGTTAGTTAGGTGTATTTATGTATGACTAATTTTTATGTGCTCGAATATGGCATTTAAATATAATGAAGAAAAATACAAAACTAATGTACGACACAAATTAAAAGTACCTATTATTGACATAAACAATTCGGATCATATTTTGGGATACATATGGGTTCGTTTAGGTGATTAAGGCCTTTAAAAATAATCCTGAGTTAATAGTATATAGGTTGGGGAACTTTTGGACTAATTGGATTATGGATTCGGGTCCATTAGGTGGTTCAAAAGTTGGGGTTTAGGCCCAACTAGGGATTAACCACTTATTAAGGGTTTAAATGGGGGTAAACCACTCCCCCACTATCATTAAAGAAACCCTAAAACAACAGTTATGGAAGACGAAAGAAGAAATACCAAAAAGAGAAGAAAAGGGGCAAGAACAAAGGGAAAACCAAGGTAATTTCATCAGGCATCCTCCAACAAATTTTAAGGCTATAATTCTCTTGCTTAATTTATAATTTTCATTATATTTCTGGATGCATGTAATAATCCCTTTAATTTTTTGGGAATTAGGTTTGAATATGTTTGATTTGATGCTTAACAACACATGTAGAGGACTGATTATTATGTAGAAATTGTCCCAGAAATTTAGGTATAGTAAATATAAAAGAATGGGTGGTAGTTTCCTTAAGATTTTGGTTATTTTTTGGGTGTAGTTGATTAATTGATTTAGAGGATCTCCCTATTAAATTATGGACTGAGTTTCGGTATAAATATTAAGATGATAGCACCATGTAATAAATTAATTAGGTTGGGAATTTGAGAAGACATCCCCCGTTAAAGGTATTAACGGATGTAAAATTTTAGGTTTAAAAATACATTGTCCATACATTGATTTTTCTGGGTCCGTGCACTGTTTTCTGGGCTTAAGAACTTATCTGGGAAGAATTGAGATGGAGAAGAGGCAAGGGGAAGATGACATATTGTCGCTCAAATGAAGTGGTCCTCTTTCGAATGACATGTTATTTCGTGCGAACGAGTCCTCCAGTCATTCGAGGGATGTGATGGGCTTTCTGGGTTTTCTTTCCTTCCTGAAACTTGGGTTGGTTTACTTAAATAGGTTTTGTCCTGGGTTGGTTCATTTACTAATATAGGTTTAGTTTATTGAAATAGAGTAAAATAAAAATTAAAGAGAGACACTTTAATTAAATGATTGAGAAGTGGTATGCCCACATTTATTTGATAATAATTACAAATAACTAGATGGTTGAGCAATTGTTTAGGGGCTAGAGTTAATAATTTATTAGATGGTAAATTATTAATAAATTTTGTGGACTGTCCTATACATATTATATGGGATAATAATATGTACTATTATGTATTTGAGTGGACATATCAATATTTGTGGACTGTCCTATCGACTCAGGGGTTCGCCTGTTCGGATAGGGTACCACACGTTGGCATAAGTGGGCTTAATGATGTGTAGGTCATATAGGTACCACGTGAAGGCGCCACCTACAAGAGGAAGGTGTTGTCGCTGACCCTTCTTGTGTCATTGTTAGGTATGTGTCGTGCACAAGTGTCTGGCGTAGGGACCGTCCCCAATTTAAGTGTGCTTGTGTTGTTCACTTAGGATAAGAGATTTGTCCGGGCTTGATGATAGAGCACGAATTAGACACCAACAGTAGATGCCCTTGTGTCTTATATATGTGGAAGGACATATATAGATAAATACCTAGACTTAAATGGAATAAATTTATTTGTCTATGAATGTGGTTAATAATTATATTTTGACCCGATAATCCATAATCGATATTTATGCCTTATATATGAAACTTATGAGACTGAGATAAATGGGTGTTGGGAATTAAATGTAGAGATTAAATTCCAATATTTAATTATCGATATATCCATCTTGTAAATTTAAGACGATGTCGTAATCATTATTCGGGATGTATTTTAGGGATGCGAAGAATATCAAACTTAGATGAGGGGTGAGGTGTTAAACACATGTGAGTGACGAGAGGGGAAATATTTATTTTGCACCGATTGTAATATTGCATTTCAAATTAATTAATTAATTCTTGTACACCCGGACTCTGACCCAAATTTAAATATCCCCCCCCCCCCCCAGGTGGTCCAAGATAGGATAACCAAATTGTGATATTTCAGTCCTGTAGTCTCACTTTCTCTCCATATTTCCGATCATTCGATTCTAGTATAGGTGCTTTTCCTGCTCTAGATATTTATTTATTAGGAACATTTATAAGGGCATAAGCTCGAGATTTCTTTACTTATGTTGGTTGGAATTCTATTACAATTGTTGGAATTATTATTTTTCATCATGATGGTTTGGATTTATTTATTTATTGTGGATGTATTTGTGACATTTCAAATATGGTCTTTAAATAATAATTATTTATATTCGTGTTTGTGCTGAGAATGATATTAATTGACAAATAAGCCTTATCTTCGACGTATCGTGTTTGGCCAGCCTTTACGTGATAAAATAGAGGTTGTTATAGTTTTTTATTATAAAAATATGTTTAATGTTGTATTTAGAGAAAAAAAACTTTTTTTATAAGTGACAAAAAGTTTTTAAAACTGAAAACAAATAAAAATATGTATAATTTTTTTTATAAAATACGTATAGTTTTTTTGAAGTTTTTATTTATAAAAACTAGTTTTTGAGTTAAAAAAAAGTTTTCAAAATTTTGAAATTGTTTTCAATAGAAAAAAAAAAGGTTTTTGATTATCAAAACATATTTAATGTTTTGTTTATAGAAAAAACTTTAAGTTTGTTTCTATAATTGACATACAATTTTTTAAACTAAAAAACAATAAAAATATGTATTATTTTTTTTAATATATAATAAGTAGAGTTGTTTTGAAGTTTTTAATTATCAAAAATAGTTTTTATATAACTAAAATATTTGAAAATAATAGAAAAGTATTATTTATAAAAAAAATTATATTTTTTGAATGGTTTCAAGATAAGATATTGAATTTTTTATATGTACTAATTTTTGTAATTACCATTATATTTGTTTATTATAATCGTTCGTGCATCACATAGATTGTATGTTATATGTGAACTATTTTGTTGGATTTGAGCATTAAAGTCTCATTATTAATCTATAATATTATCGTATTAGAGGTATAATAACGATCTGTTTGGAATACCCCTTCGCTCTTTAACCATTGTAACCATGTTATCTCGAGCATTCAATTGAAAATTTATATTTCTACTAGCATATCATCCTGTGATGTATTTATATTACTTCTTACACCACCAACAACCTTTCCATGAAATTCTTGAACCTTATAAGTCTTGTGAAGAACGTGCATCTCAAGGTGATTTATCATGATTTGTCGGTTGTGGTATTCTTTATTTGATAATATCTTAAATGATCAATAGATTTGTGTTGTCTCGATGTTCTTATTTTCATATGCATAGTTAGGAAATCAGCCAATTCCATTAATGTATTCTTTTGAACAAAATTTATATAAAATAATCCAACTCTTATCCATAATAGCTAGTGTGATTTAAAAAGAAATTGCATGTTAGAATATTTATATCTCATAATAAGAATAAGCAAAAAAATATTCATAATGTCTCTGTAAGGTAATGAAAATATAAAGCGATTAATAATGACAAACATGATGTTTCTAAAGAGGTTAACAAATAAATTCATAAAATTCAATAGAAAAATAAATTAAAATAATAATATAGCCCAACAATTCAACACATCTATTTAAAAATTAATGTAATAAACTAAACTCAACAATTCAAACCTAAAAAATTTGAAATAATGAAGTACTAATTCACTAAAGAATAAAAAAAGAAAGCATCTTATGTAATTGAAAAGTCACCCAATCAACGAACTAACATCGACATTATTGAACATTTATACACTGAAAAATATACAACCAACATACCCATTTTCATCCACGCTCGAATGAGTATGCTCATAGTTTTCATTGTATGGCACATACTATTCATCATCATCAATCGATCTTTTTTACTCATTTATTTACTTTTCTTATTTTACCATGGGCTTGCGTTATCAAATACAATTTATTTACTCCTAATTCCTTCAATTTTATTTCATTCTATCCTATTAACTTCTTCTTCTTCTTCCTCTCATAGTCCTTCATTGTCACATACATTTTCAGATGAAAAACATGTAATTAGAGAATGAATGAGACAGAGAGACAGTTAGTGAAATATAAAGTTTATCTTTTTAAATTTTTGTAAAGATCGTGACATTAATACCATATGAATTTAGTGATGTTCTATTCTCATCACTAAGAACTTATTTTGTTGTTTACAATTTTTAATTTGGGGTTAACACTAATAATAATACCCCATATATTTTTTGAATAAAATAAAATTTAATAAGGATTATATTAATTTGGTGAAATTAGTTAATTCGGGTTGTGAATAATTAGACTCTGTATTTTTTTATAAATTTTAGAATTTGACTTTAATGTTTTGGAGTAAATCAAACGAGATTTTTTAGTAAAAGTATTTAGGTGTGTCATGACACAATTAATATATTTTTGGGATAAAATATTTGGAATGCATTGTGAGAGGTATTACGAGCTCGTATGGGTATTTTAGACACTTAGAAATGTTCCTGGGGTATATATATATGAGTTAGGTAGTTATCGGGCTAATTATATTTAGTATTCGGGCTCATTAGGGGGTCTAAAGTTGGAGCCTAAAGTCCAAATCGGGAATTGGGAAAAATATAAGGTTAGAAGGAAGAGCAATAACTCCCCACTCCTAATCAAAATTTAATCCTAGCAGCCCCACTTCAAGAAAGAGAGGAACAAAGGCATATGAGGAGGAAGAGCACCCAAGGAGGAGAAAAGAAGCTTCACTACTCAATTCCAGGCAACGATTCCCTTGCCATTCTTATTCAATTTGTTTTATTTTCATTTGAATGTTAACTCCATAGTTAGATTTGAAGTTGTACCATGTCTTGAGATTTCTCCTTAGAATCTCCCTCTCCTTAGAATATAGTCCCCAACTTAGAATATGCTCGGGTTAACCCTTTTGTTGTTGTGCTTCGCGAGCTATTGCTGATAACTCGCTAGCTTTACTAGGGCAAGTTCTCTGCACTTGTCGGCTAGGTCGAGTTCAGCGAGTAATGCCTCATCATTCTGGCCTTGGTCGACAAGGTTGGATTTCATTATTGGCAAACCCGCTTATAGTGGGATGACTGCTTCCATGCCGTATGTTAGCGAAAATGGGGTTTCTCCTGTTGCTCGTCGAGGAGTGGTTCGGTACACCCATAGGATATGGGGTAGCTTGGTTACCCATGCGCCTTTGGCTCACTCTAATCGCTTATTCAATCCATCAATCACAGTTTTGTTGGAAGCTTCAGCTTGTCCATTGCTCTGAGGGTAGGCTACCGAATTGTAGTGGTGCCTGATCCCGTGTTTGCTACAGAAGTCCCGAAAGGGGCCACTCTCGAACTGTGTTCCATTGTCGATGATAATGTTTCTGGGGATTCCAAATCGAGTGATTATATTCCTCCATATGAACCTCATCATATCATCATCTCGGATGTTTGCTAGTGGTTCTGCCTTGATCCATTTGGTGAAATAGTCAGTCGTGATTACCGACAGCAGTGGGCAGTGGTCCCACGATGTCCATTCCCCAGTGGGCAAAGGGCCATGGGATGGACAAGGACTTTAGTTCACTGGCGGGTTGGTGGGCCATAGGAGCGTGGAGTTGGCATTTCAGGCATTTGCGGACATAAATTGCGGAGTCCCTTTGCATATATGGCTACTAATAGTCTTCCTTCATTGCTCGAAAGGCTAGAGACCTACCTCTTACATGACTTCCATAGATTCATTCGTAAAGCTCGCGCAACACTTTCTCGACATTGCCTGGATGGACACATCTAAGGTAAGGACCGGAGAAGGATTTCTTATATAAGTCGCCTCCTGTGGATAAGTGAAAGCAAGAAGCTTTGACTCTTATCTGGTGGGCAATTTTCTTATCATCTGGTAGCGTGCCATCCTTTAAATAGTCTCTTAGGGGGTCCATCCAGCTGGGGGCTGACCCCACTTGGAGTATTTGTTCCGCATTTGGTAGTTTGCTACTGAGGTTAGTGCTCGAACAAATGAGGAAATCGATGGGGATGATCCTTTTTAGGTCAGAGTCAACTGCTGAACTCAGGGCTGCTAAGGCATCAGCATGACTGTTTTGCCTCTAGGAAACTGCTGGATGTTGATCTCTTCAAAGCTCGTCATTAATTTTTTTCACTAAGGTGAGGTAGGCCGCCATTCTTTCATCCTTCACATTATAATCTCCACTTATCTGATTGGAGACTAGTTGAGAATCGCTGAACACCTGTAAACGTTTTGCTCCTAGAGTTTGCACCTTTTGGAGGACGGCTATTAGGGATTCATATTCCGCTTCATTGTTGGAGGATACAAATCCAAGCCTTGTTCAAGGATTGTGTTTTCTGGAGTGATAGTAACAATGCCTACCCCTACCCCTTGGAGTTGGAGGCTCCATTAACGAATAGTTTCTAGGTTTTCTCTGTTGTTAGGTTCTTCTCTTGACTTGTTGGTTGAGGTTGATCGGAGAGTTCTTCGCCCGTGAATTCAGCAATGAAATCAATGGGGATCTGACCCTTGATAGCTGTCCTTGGTTAAAATTGGATATTAAATCGGCCAAGTTCGACTGACCATTTAGACAATCTGCCCGACAAATCCACTTTCCTTAGGACCGCCTTAAGGGGATGCGATGTTCAGACGATGATAGTATGTGCTTCAAAATAATGCTTTAGCTTTCTCGAGGCTATTACTAGTGCATAGGCGATCTTCTCCAATGGTAGGTACCTTTGCTCAGCTTCTAATAAGGTCTTGCTCGCATAGTAAATGGGGTGTTGGATTCCTGCAACCTCGCATATTAGCGCAGAGCTGACAGTGTGATTGGACACGAAGAGGTACAGATATAAAGAATTCGTTTGCTATGGTATGACGAGCAGCGGTGGAGAGATTAGGTAGGACTTGATCTCGCCTAATGATCACGAGCAATCTAGGCTCCACTCTATCGTCTTATTTCCCTTTAGAAGATGGAAAAAAGGCTAGCACTTCTCGGAGGATTTGAAGATGAAGCGATTAAAGGCAGCGAGCATTCCAGTGAGCTTCTGTACGTCTCGGATTGCGCGAGGGGGTTACACCCTGTTGATCGCATCAATCTGGTCTGGATTCGCTTCTATACCTCTCTTACTGACCAAGTACCCAAGAAACTTTCCTGACTGGACACCGAAGGAACACTTGCTCGCATTAGGTTTCATCCGGTACTTCTTGAGGATTTTTAAGGTCTTTGATAGGTCCGAGAGGTAATTCTCTTTCTTCTTGATCTTAACAAGCATGTCATCGATGTAGACTTCCATTGTGTCTCCCATTTGATCCTTGAACATTTTAGTGACCAATCGTTGATAGGTTGCCCCTACATTCTTGAGCCCGAAGGGCATGACCTTGTAGAAATATAACCCAATTATCGTGATGAAAGCCATTTTGTCCTGGTCTGGGGCGTACAAGGGGATCTGGTGATATCCTGAGTATGCATCTAGGAAACTCATTCGTTTGTGTGCTGCAGTGGAGTCTACTAGTTGGTCTATCTTTGGGAGGGGAAAGTATCCTTTGGGCATGCTTTGTTGAGGTCAGTGAAGTCGATGCAAACTCTCCACTTCCCATTATTTTTCGAAACTACTATTGGGTTGGACAACCACTTGGAAAATTTCACTTCCCGTATGGATCCTGCATCCCACAGTTTTTCGACTTCCTTTTCGATTGCTCTAGCCTTCTCGGGTGCAGTTCGTCGTGCCTTCTGCGTGATTGGCTTGAATGTGGGGTCGACATGCAGGTGATGATAGACCATACTAGGATCGATTCTAGGCAGCTCGTATGGTTCCCATGCGAAAACATCTACATTGTGCCTTAGCAAGGTTGTTAACTCCTTCCGTTCTTAGTCAGGGAGAGATGCTCCAACTAAAAATACTCTGCTACTGTCACCATCTCCAGCCATAACTTCTACCAGGTCCTCGATGACACGCTCGGAGGGGAGGAGCCTGGTCTCCTCTACCCCCGATCTTCCGTACTTTAATTGCTATTTAGAAGGTATCACACCTTCTTCAACTTTCTCGCTGGGTTTGTCGGCCTTCTTCTCTGGCTCTGGTCGGATGGCTGCTATGAACCACCTCCTCACCGTCACTTGGTCGTCGTGGATCTCCATTACTCCTCGCTCGGTTACATATTTAAGCTTTTGATGGTAGGTCGAGGAGACTGCCTTCATCGCATGAAGCCATCCCCTGCCTAGGATGGCCTGATACGGAGAGTCGATGTCAACTACCAAAAACTCGATCATCTTAGAGACATTTCTAGCATTCACTAGAAAATACTACCTTACCCAGGGGCATGGTCATTTTTCCAGCGAAGCCGACCAAAGGAACAGTAGATTCCTTTAGGTCGGCGACGCTCAACTTCAATTTCCTGAATCGGTCGAGGTACATTACTTTGGATGAGCTTCCTTGATCGACGAGCAGCTTGTTAATGTCAAAGTTGGCTATCCTGAGTGTAATGACCAGGGCATCATGATGTGGGGTCCTTACTCCCACCAGATCTTCATCCATGAAAATAATATGCTTGTTATAGTTGACGTCCTCTACTCGTCGACACTTTCCTGGATATGACTTTGTTGGATCGATTTGAAAATCCTGCATTATCGCTGTATGTTTTTTCATTTACATTCGAGCTGAGTTCCCTTGTATCTGCTTGACGTCAGATGCTTCGTGAATTACTACGAACTCATGTCCATCATCATCCTCGAGCACATTATCGGGTCTCGCCTCTCTGTTGGCAGCCACTTTCTCTGCCCTCTTTTCTATAAAGTCGTTCAAATGTCCAGACTAGGTCAACTCCTCGAGGTGAGACTTAAGAGCTTTGCAGTGCTCGGTCTTATGTCCTCCCTCTTTGTGAAAAGCACATCTTAATGCATTGTTCCTCTTCGAGGGATCTCCCCCCATTTTCCTGGGCCACTTGATGAATGGCTCATCTTTGATCTTTACGAGAATTTGTAAATTTGTTCTTTGAAGACGGTGTTGACCGCCTAGAATGCTTTCGACGCATCATGGTTTCCTTCGTTCTTGGATCCATTTTTCCCCCATGCTTTCCTCCTTTCTTCTGGTTCTCAGTTTTCTCACTTCCCTTGGTAGTGAGTTTAGTTCGACCATTTTCTCCTCTATTAGGGCGGGTGATATCTTCCACCTTTGCGTATTTATTGATTCGAGCCATTAGGTCTTCAATAGTCATAGCCTCCTTCTTCGTTAGGGACTGGAATGGGAGGTAAGAACTAGGGAGTCCAATTTTGAAGGAGGCCACTGCCACTTCCTTAGCGCAGTCCTCGATCTCATTGAATAACTCCAAGTACCTCTTCGCGTAATCTCGAAGGGTCTCTTGAGACGTTTTCTTCATCGTTAGCAGAGCATCCATCCTTTTGGGATGGGAGCTACTGGAAATGAATCAGGCCGTAAAAAGTTCAGCTAGGGATTTGAAATTCTTGATGGACCGGTGGGGGAGCCTTTCGAACCACTTCAGCGCTACATCATGCAGGCTCGAGGAAAAAATGTGGCACATCAGGGCATCTTGGTGATTCCAGAGGGTCATGGCCTGTCGGTATTGCCTGATGTGATCGATGGGATCAGTCTTTCCGTCTTAAATCTTGAACCTTAGAATGGAAAATTTCTTGGGGGCTTCCTACTCTTCGATTTCCCCCGTGAAGGGTGACTTCATCTAGGTTTTGAGAGCTTTCCTTGCGAGTTCTCTGGTTGATCTTGTTCCGTGGTGTGCAGGATGTTGGTCCATCTCCCTACGGACTAGATTTCGTATGTTCTCGTCGCTGCGAGCAGGGCTCTGGTAGCGGTGAGCCCTTCGTAGCTGTTCGCGGAGGTCATCATCTGACTTGCTTTCTTTGACCTAGGGCTCCTTCCTCGGCTGCGACTCCTTCCTCGGCTGCGAGACTTGCTCACCTGAGGGCTAGGAGTGCGGTATGGATGTCTCATGTTATCAAGACGAAGCTCCCTCTCCAGTCTTCTTCTCAAGTGAGCATTTTTAGCCTCGTATCTGTGGGAAGACTCCCTCTGCTCGTGGAGCCTTACCTCGTACGCATAAATCAATCTGGATATCTGCATGGACCTCGCTGGTCCCTAACTTTCTTCTGAGGCTGGCCTTTCTAGGCGAGCTCTCTGATCTGAATGTCAAACTTCAGACCTAATCCTGCGAGGAGCAGGTGGATCTTGAATATCTCCTGCCTGAGGGGCATTGCTGCTGTGACCAGACATCTTAAACTCCTTTCTTGGTGTGGGCTCTTCTCAGGGAAAGATGAACGATTCCCACAGATGGCGCCAATTGTGGTGACAATTATTGTTCAACATAAATAAATAAGAAGAAAGCATTCACCAAGTAAGAATAAGGAGTATAAAATGATAATCACACAACAAAGGATGTACGTGGTTCAGCAAAGATATGCCTACGTTCATAGGGGTGCAGTCGATATTATTTCTATATACTCCGGAGAGTAGTTACAGAGAATACAACTTGTCCTTTTTCCCCGGACCTAGGGTTTAATATATACATGTACATGTAGGTAAGTGGAGGTGATGGGTTCCTCCACGTTTTCCATCTCCCATATAACTTTCCTTAATGAGAACGTGGGGGGAGACCGGATCAATATAAGAGATGGGGGGACTGGACTTTGGGCCGCCAAGACTGGGCTACTCGTCCAGGCCCATAGTTCTAATTTCGAGTGCCCACACCATTCATATTCAATTTGTGCTATTTTCATATGAATGGTAGCTCCATGCTTAGATTTGAAGTTTTATCATGTCTTCAGATTTCTAAGAAGTACGTTTAAATTGATGGTTTTGATGATGAAAAAAATACATGTAAATGAATGATTCATATGTAGAATTTATCTAAGAAAATTAGGTATCTTAAATCTTGAAATTTATGTGAGATTTCCTTAAACTTTTGGGTGGTTGTTTAGGGATAATTTGATAAACTATATAGAGGATGTTTGTGGTAAATTATGGATTGAAAACCATGTAAATTCCATTATGAATAAAATCATTCCTGGGAGTTAATTAGTTAGTGAAATTTGGGAAAAATATTTGATACAACCATGTCTTGAAAGTATATAAATTTTGGGTTCATTTGGGGCTTAAAAGTTGAGCTTGGTGTGTATATAAAATTATGGGCTACAAAGAAACAAATCTGGGTTCTATAAATTTGGAAATAGATGAACTGTATAGAGGGAACGAAGGGAGGAAAGATATATGTGGTTGCCCAAACGACGTCGTGGTTCGTTCGAGCGATGCACCATGTCGGGCGAACGAGAGCCACAATCATTCGAGGGACGTGTGGCATTTTCTCTCTCATCTCCCATTTTTGTTGTAGCATTGAACATTGGAAATCTCATGCTGAATTGATGTTTCTTTAAGTACAGTAGGTATAGATATGGAAAGGAAAGGAATTTTGATTTATTGGTTAATTAATGGATGAAACATTGTTATACCCACATTCACGTTTATAATAATTACACTAGAGGGTTGAGTAATTTTTTTATTGAATAAAATTTATAATTTGTTTGAAGGGATTCTTATACCATGAAGGTGAGAGATGGAAAATTTATAAGAGTGTCAACTTATTTGCGGAAATTTAAATTAGGATACGGACCAAAGGATTAAGTCTAGGCTATGTAGTTGATGATACAGCCTGAAAAATTAATTCATGTGTGATCAATTAAATCTAGAGTGGTGGAATTTTATTTATGCATTAAGGGTTAGTGTTACGAGAGTTAGGAACGGGGTATTCAGTTTAAACTGTTATATACATAATAAATTAGCAAGTATCGAATTTATTATAGGGAGTTTGATCAATAATGGAATTTTGTGCAATAAATTCTGAATGATGAAGATATGGATCATATGAGTGAGACTGGGTATTGTAGTTAGGTGACACTACTTAACCATATTACAGGATTCCTTATATATGTACATATAACCCTTTACACGATAGTTGATTCCTTATATATGTACACATAAACCTCATTTAAAGTTATCAAGAAGTATATAATTATTAATAATCAGGAATGATTAAAGTTTTTGTCAAGAGTAGGATGTGCTAAGATTATGATATATGGGGATAAGCTTAGTTTGGGAAAAACTATATCGGTATTATTTTGGAAGGGTTAATTTGGGAATAACTATACCGATATTATTTTGGAAATTTTTGTTTGGGAATGACTATGCCTATGTATTTAAAGAGGAATTAACTATGAAATGAACGAGACTTAAGCTCAAAAAGGAATTCTTAGGAGACTTAATATTTAATCGGGAACTAGTCGTAAGGTATCGACTTAAAATGAGTTATGGAATAATTGACTATATGATATGGATATGACTGGAAGGCAGTAATTTATTTTGATGGAGATATTCCTGGATAAAAGTAGTTAGAATAGATTAATTACTTATACATATTATATCTATTTGTGTGGACATTCCAATGGATCATCCTATCGGCTTGGGGGTTCATGCGTCGAACCGGGTACCACACATTGGCACAGGTGGGATTGGCGTTGTGTAGGCCATAAAGGTACTATGTGAAGGCTCCACCCTCGAGAGGTAGGTGTGGCGCTGATCGTTCCTATATTACCACTACGTATGGGTCATTTGGAGGTGTCCTGTATTGGGATAGCCCCCAACTGGTGTTTGTTTTGTAGTGTGCGCTTAGGATAAGGGATTCCTCCGGACTTGCCGATAGAGTACGAATGAAACACCAATGGTAGATGCCCTTATGTGTCATATATGTATATAAAGACGTATATATATTTACCCATTTGTACATTGTGGTATACCTTACATGGGATAATGCCTCTTTTGTCTAAAGATGTAGACACTGTTTTGATTGATAATATAATTGGGTAAATAAAATGATGCAGATAATTATGGACAGTGAAGAGTCCTAAAATACAATACAGTAAATAATTATTAATAAGAATAATAATAGAATAGTCTAAACGAGTAGGAAAATATTAAATGGAATAAGGAATGATGTAAATTATTTAATGGGAATAATAATTTGGTAATGTAAGAGAGTGAAACTGATAGTCTAATAGTGTAGACGATAGGGAATATGAATTTAATCATTAAATGATTTGAAGAAACAGACGAGGGTCAAAGTGTATGAATTGTAAGAAAATGTACTTAGTCTATGTATATTGAGAAATTTATATCATGAAAACTACTTGGGCCCAGCGGTGTCAGACATGAGGAACCACTTGTTGTTATTTCGAGATGGAAATAGTTTATCCTTACATGGATGATTAAATAATGTAAGTTATAATTGGTGATTATTTGGGGCTACGAGTAGGACTGGTTCTAAATTAGAGGTGACGTACTGACGTACTCATCACATGCGAGTGTCGATGGGCATAGATGATGTATGAGTTAGAAACAAAATGCATATTTACTAGTGAAGAATCCTTACACACCTCTGGCTCTAACCCAAATTATAAATCCCCCCCAACTATTCGAAATGATGAGGAAAGCAGGACTGTCGATGGATCACGCTTGCAGTTTCTTTTGATGTAGTGGATCTCACTTTATTGACTCTAGTATAGGTTGTACTTAAGTATTTTTGTCATTTTATTTCATACTGGGATTTGTACGAGCATAAGCCCAAGTGTTTAGTTATGTTAGTTGTATTTAGTTTTACATTTTGGACATTGTATGATGATTCAGTTTTTATTATTCATGTGTTGAATCAGTAGTATTAAAAGGTTTTATTCATTGTCGATTTTGTTATAAATTAAGGAATTTTAATTCTTCAGTGCTGAGAATGATATAAATTGTTAATAAGCCCCATTTTTGGGAAATCGTTCCTGGCCAACCTTTACATGAGAAAATGGAGGTTGTTACGATTGGTATCAGGGCATGCTTCTAGTGTCCTTATGATCTGTGTTTGAGATCGTTACGTTCTACTTTGCATCCTTTGATGTAGATCCCTGTGATTATGAATCATTGTATTCTTCTAGGTTGGTTACTAACCATTTAGGCAAGGGATTAGTTCTGGAGAGAGAGAGACATATAGACCTTCGTGTGGGTCACTTGCTAGAATTTTGGGAATTTGGGCAATATGGTGGCTAGTAAACTAAAGGAAAACATTTAGAGAATTTAAGGATGTGGTAATGTCCAATAATGTATCAATAGGGCTTAGTTCGTGTAAACTACGACCTACATAGAGATGGGCATCGAATGATAGATGAAATTATTTGGGGAAAAATAAACTAGTGATAGTATCTGTGGTAAATAAGGTATTTTCCTACTTTGGAGTGTATGGGATATGTTTTTTTTTTATATTGGGACTTAATGTTCACTTGGTTCTTATTAATACCTTTGAAATGATAGACTTAGAATTTGGGAAGCTTATGTTATTTTAGGCCTATGTGATGGCTATGTTGGAATATGATATTTTTTTGGGAATGGATTTAGAATTACATGGAATATATTAATATTATGTGGACTCGTATGAGTTGTGGTCATGTCAAAAGGAAAAGATTGCTTAGAAATGGGTGTTCACCATAGTCGGAAGGATTATTGCGAGAAATGTTTTATGGCTTAACTTAGGTTTGAAACAATAAATTTCAATGGGAAATTAAGTCGTGCAAGAACCTTTAGAAAGTTGAGAATGATTACGGAAGCAACATGTGAGTATGATTTAAAATATTTTGAATATCTCGAGGATGTAGATACGCATGAATAAACTCAAATTTATGGAATAAATTGGGCAATGCTCAGGTGGGAGTCTTTTATCAGGGGTAAAATCGTGAGTGAAGGTGATGGTACAATTTCAAGAAATGTTTTCATAGAGAGCGTAGGAAACAAAGTAGAAGTAAGGCTATTGATAACTTTGATTATTGTTATTGTACATGATCGTGTGAAATGTTAGTATAGTGACGTTGTCATTAAAGTTGTAATGGTAGACCTCGTTAGAGTGGGTATACCTTTGGAGACTTAGAAAGGACTAAGTGTTTTATAGAGTAAACAAGGATAGATAATGTCCTACCTAAATTGGGTTAATTACGATATCAAGTATAGTAAGGATGGTTGACACTATAAGAGTTTAGTATAACTCTTATAACGAAATAAGTGGTTGGTATGAAAAAAATAGAAAATATTGAAAATTATATGAATAGCATAAATGATTATTTTTATTTTTCCTTTGCCATGGGCCAATGGACCTTGATGACTAACTAAGTCGTACAATAGTGTATCGAGAGGGTTCCTTGTTTGGATTTCGCTTGCGAAACGTCCCACGCATGAAATTGGAAAAAGTCAAGAGTTGAGGGAAATCAGATGTTAGGACAATTATTTTTATGTACGTATGTGGTGGTATATTTATTGTATGGATCTACTTATTATTAATAGTACATATTATATGTATATATGTCATTCATATTTATTAATGATATGTGTGTGCATGTATGTAAGGTGAAATATATGGGCACCTCAGTTATGTTATGACAGGCATATATGAGCATTTTCATTTATATCACATGATATGAGTATGGACTAATTGAATATAAACATAATTTAATGGTGCAAATAAATATTGAGTTTATACTACCATGAACTCCGAGGACGGAATTCCGATGTAAGGGGGGAAGAATGCAATACCCGGTATATTTTTGGAATAAATAAAATTTAATAAGGATTAAATTAATTCGGTGAAAATTAGTTAATTCGGGTTGTGAAAAATGAGACTTAGTATTTTTTTATAAATTTTAGAATTTGACTTTAATGATTTGGAATAGATCAAATGGAATGATTTTCTTTATAAAACTATTTGGGTGTGACATAACACAATTAATATATTTTGGGGATAAAATATTTGGAACGCATTTTGAGAGGTATTACGGGCTTGTTTGTGTATTTTAGACTTTTACAAATGGTTCTGGGGTATATATGTGTTTGATAGTTATTAGACTAATTAGATTTTGTATTTGGGCTCATTAGGGGGTCCATAGTTGGGGCCTAAAGCCCAACTCGGGAATTGAGAAAAATATAAAGTTAGAAGGAAGAGCAAAAACTCACCACTCCTAATCAAAACCTAACCCTAGCAGCCCCACTTCAAGAAAGAGAGGAACAAAGGCTTATGAGGAGGAAAGAGGCTTTCCTACACAATTACAGGCAACGATTTTCTTACCATTCTTATTCAATTTGTGATATTTTCATATGAATGGTAGCTCCATGCTTAGATTTGAAGTTTTATCATGTCTTGAGATTTCTAAGAAGTAGCTTTAAATTGATGGTTTTGATGATGAAAAAAATACATGTAAATGAATGATTCATATGTAGAATTTATCTAAGAAAAATAGGTATCTTAAATCTTGAAATTTATGTGAGATTTCCTTAAACTTTTGGGTGGTTGTTTAGGGATAATTTGATAAACTATGTAGAGGATTTTTGCGGTAAATTATGGATTGAAAACCATGTAAATTCCATGATGAATAAAATCATTCCTGGGAGTTAATTAGTTGGTGAAATTTGGGAAAAATATTTGATACAACCATGTCTTGAAAGTATATAAATTTTGGGTTCATTTGGGGCTTAAAAGTTGAGCTTGGTGTGTATATAAAATTACGGGCTGCAAAGAAACAAATCTGGTTTCTATAAATTTGGAAATAGATGAACTGTATAGAGGGAACGAAGGGAGGAAAGATATAGGTGGTTGCCCAAACGACGTCGTGGTTCGTTCGAGCGAACGAGAGCCACAGTCATTCGAGGGATGTGTGTCATTTTCTCTCTCATATCCCATTTTTGTTGTAGCATTGAACATTGGAAATCTCATGCTGAATTGATGTTTCTTTAAGTACAGTAGGTACACATATGGTGAGGAAAGGAATTTTGATTTATGGGTTAGTTAATGGATGGAATATTGGTATACCCTCATTCAAGTTTATAATAATTACACTAGACTGTTAAGTAATTTTTTTATGGAATAAAATTTATAATTTATTAGAAGGCATACTTATACCTAGAACGTGAGAGATGGAAAATTTATAAGAGTGTCAAATTATTTACGAAAATTCAAATTAGGATACGGACCAAAGGAGTAAGTTCACGCTTTTTAATTCATTACACATCCTCATAAATTAATTAATGTGTCATTAATTAAATTTAGTGTTGGTAATTTAACTTGTGTAATAAGGGTTAGTCCTACGGGAGTTAGGTACGAGGTACTCAGTTTAAATTACTATCTACATAATAAATTAGCAAGTATCGAATTTATTAAAGGGTGTTTGATCAATAGTTGAATTTTGCGGAATAAAGACTGAATGATGAAGATATGGACTATATGAGTGAGACCAGGTATTGTTGTTAGGTGACACTACTTAACCATATTAGAGGATTCCTTATATATGTACATATAACCATTTTCACGATAGTTGATTGCTTATATATGTACACATAAACCGTATTTAAAAGGTATTAAGAAGTATATAATTATTAACAATCTAGAATGTTAAAAGTTTTAGTCAAGAGGACGATGTGCTAAGATTATGATATATGGGGATAAGTTTAGTTTGGGAAAAACTATATCGATATTACTTTGGAATGGTTTGTTTGGGAATAACTATACCGATATTGTTTTGTAAACCTTAGTTTGGGAATGACTATGCCTATGTATTTAAAGAGTAATAAATTATGAAATGAATGTGACTTAAGCTCGGAAAGGGATTATTAGGAGACTTAATATTTAATTGGAAAATAGTCGTAAGGTATCCACTTAAAATGAGTTATGGAATAATTGACTATATGATATGGATATGAATGGAAGGCAGTAACTTATTTTGATAGACAAATTCCTGGATAAAAGTAGTTATAGATTAATTACTTATACATAATATATTTATTTGTGTGGACATTCCAATGGATCATCCTATCGGCTTGGGGGTTCCTGTGTCGGGCAGGGTACCACACGTCGGCACAAGGGGGCTTGACATTGTGTAGGGCGTATAGGTACTAAGTGGAGGCTACACCCTTGAGGGGTGGCTGTGGCGCTGATTGTTCCTATATTACTGTCGGGTATGGACAGTATATAGATGTCCTACATAAGGACCGCCCCCAACTTGTGTGTGTTTTGTTGTGTCCACTTAGGATAAGGGATTCCTCTCGGCTTACCAATAGAGAACAAATGAGACACCAACGGTAAATGCCCTTTTGTGTCATATACGTATATATATATATATATATATATATATATATATATATATATATATATATATATATATATATATATACCCATTTATATATTGTGGTATACCATGCATGGATTTGTTACTCATTTGTCTAAAGATGTAGGCACTATTTTGATTGATGATATAGTTGGATAATTTAAATGATGCGGATAATTAAGGACGGTGATGAATCCTAATAAAAAATGCTGTACGCAATTATTAAAAAGAATACTAATTGAATAGTCTAAAGGAGTATACAAACATTAAATAGAGTATGGAATGGTGAATCCCATTATCAAATGAGAATAATAATTTGGTAATGTAAGCGATTGAAACTAATAGTCTAACGGGGTAGACGATAGGGAATATGAATTTAATCATTAAATGATTTGAAGAAATAGACGAGGGTCAAAGGGTATGAAATGGAAGGAAATGTACTTAGTTTATATATATTGAGAAATTTATATCATGAAAACTATATGGGCACAAGGGTGTCAGACATGAAGAACCACTTATAGCTATTTCAAGATGGAAATGTTTTATCCTTACGTGGATGATAAAATAACGGAAGTTACAATTGGTGTTTATTTGGGGCTATGAGTAGGACTGCTTCAAGATGAGAGGTGAGGTACTCGTTACGTGCGAGCGTCGATGGGGAGACGTGAAGTATGAGTTAGTAACAAATTGCATATTTAGTGTTGAAGAATCCTTGCACACCTCGGGCTCTGTCGCAAATTATAAATCCCCCCCCCGATATTCTAAATGACAAGGAAAGCAGGATTGGCGATGGATCAGGCTTGCAGTTGCGTTTGATGTAGCGGACCTCACTTTGTTGACTCTAGTATAGGTTTTACTTTAGTCTTTTTGTCATTTCATTTCATGACGAGATTTGTACGGGCACAAGACCAGGTGTTTACTTATGTTAGTTGTATTTATTTTTACATTATGGACATTGTATGATTATTCATTTTTTTTATTCATGGGTTGAATCAATTGTAGTCAAAAGTTTTATTTATTGTGGATTTTGTTATAAAATAGAGAAAATTTTATTTATTCAGTGCTAAGAATGATATAATTTGTTGATAATCCCATCTTCTGTGTATCGTACCAGGCCAGTCTTTACCTGAGAAAATGGGGGTTATAAGAAATGGTATCAGGGCACAGTTCTAGTGTCCTTAGGATTTGTGTTTGAGCTCGTAATTCTCTGCATTGCGTCCTTTGATGTAGATCCCTATGATTAGGAATCATTGTAATCTTTTCTATAGGTTACTTACCATTCGGGAAAGGGGTTAGTTTTAGAGAGAGAGCCATATGGACCTTCGTGTGGGTCACATGCTTGAATTGCGAGAATTTGGGCAATATGGTTCCTAGTAAAATAAAGGAAAACATTTAGAGAATTTGAGGATTTGTTAATTTTCAATAATGTATCTACAAGGATTAGTTATTGTAAACTATGACCTACACAAAGATGGGCATCGAATGATAGATGGAATTATTTGGGGAAAAAGAAACTAGTTATAGTATCTATGGTAAATAAGGTGTTTTCCTATTTCTGAGTGTATGGGATATATTTTGTTTAATGTTTGAACTTAATGTTCACTTGGGTCCTGTTAATTCCTTTGAAAGGATAGACATGGCATTTGGGAAGCTTATGTTATTTTAATCCTATTTGATGGCTATGTTGGAATATGGTATTTTTCGGGGAATGGATATATAGTTACATTGAATTTATTAATATTATGTGGAATCCAATGAGTTTTGGTCATTTCTAAAGGACAAGATTGGTTAGAGATGGGTGTTCACAATAGTCGTAAGGATCATTGTGAGAATGTTTTTACGGCTTAGCTTAGCTTTCAAACAATATATTTCAATTGGAAATTAAGTCGTCCAAGAACATTTAGAAAGTTGAGAATGATTAGGGAAGCAACATGTGAGTATAATTTAATTTTTTTTAATAACTCAAGGAGGTATATACGTGTGAATAAACTCAAATTTATGGAATAAATTGGGCAATGCTTAGGTAGGAGTCTTTTGTGAGGGAGAAAATCGTGTGCGAGATAACGTGATGGTATAATTCAGGAAATTATTGTCCTAGCGAGCGTAGGCAGCAAAGTAGAAGTAAGGCTATTGATAACTTTGATTATTGAGATTGTATAAGATAGTGTGTAATGTTGGTATAGTGACGTCGTCATTAAAGTGGTAATGGTAGACCTGATTAGAGTGGGTATACCATTGGAGACTTAGAAACGACTAAGAGATTTATAGAGTAAATACGGACAATGAATGCCTTACCTAAATTGTGGTAATTACGATATCAAGTATAGTAAGGTTGGTTGACTCTATAGGAGCTTTGTATAACTCTAATAATGAAATAAGTGGTTGGTTTGAAAAAAATAGAAAATATTAAAAATTATATGAATAGGATAAATGGTTGTTTTTATTTTTCCTTTGCCATGGGACAATGGACCTCGATGACTGACTAAGTCGTATAATAGTGTACCGGTTGGGTTCCTTGTTTGGATTTCCCTTGCGAGACGTCCCACGAACAAAATTGGAAAAAGTCAGGAGTTGAGGGAAGTCGGATACTAGGATGGTTATTTTTATGTACGTATGTGGTGGTTTGTTTTTTGTATGGATATACTTTCTCTTAATGCTACATATTATATGTTTATGTGTCATTGATATTTGTTAATGGTACGTGTGTGCATGTATGTAAGGTGAAATATATGGGCACCTCAATGATGTTATGATAGGCATAGATGAGCCTTTTCATATATCTCATAGGATAGGAGTATGGACCAATTGATTATAAATAGAATTTAACGGTGCAAATAAATATTGACTTTATGCTACCTTGAATTCCGAGGACAAAATTCTAATGTATGGGGGGAAGAATTTAATACCCCGTATATTTTTTGAACAAAATAAAATTTAATAAGGATTAAATTCATTTCGTGAAAATAAGTTAATTCGGGTTATGAATAATTAGACTCAGTATTTTTTTTTATAAATTTTAGAATTTGACTTTAATGATTTGGAATAAATCAAATGGAATTTTTTTTAAGTATTTGGGTGTGGCACTACACAATTAATATATTTTGGGCATAAAATATAGGGAATGAATTTTGAGTGGTATTACGGGCACGTTTGGGTATTTTAGAATCTAAGTAATGGTCCCAGGGTATATATATATATATATATATATATGAGTTGGGTAGTTGTCGGGATAATTAGATTTTTTATTTGGGCTCATTAGGGGGTCCATAGTTGGGGCCTAAAGCCCAACTCGGTAATTTGGAAAAATATAAGATTAGAAGGAATATAAATAACTCCCCATTCCTAATCAAAACCTAACCCTAGCAGCCCCACTTGAAGAAAGAGAGGAACAAAGGCTTATGAGGAGGAAGAGCCTCCTAGGAGGAGGAAATATGCTTTCCCGCACAATTCCAGGAAACGATTCTTTTGCCATTTTTATTCAATTTGTGCTATTTTCATATGAATGGTAGCTCCACGCTTATATTTGAAGTTGTATCATGTCTTGAGATTTCTAAGAATTAGATTTAAATTGATGGTTTTAATGATAAAAAAATACATGTAGATGAATGATTCATATGTCGAATTTATCTCAGAAAATTAGGTAACTTAAATCTAGGCATTTATGTTAGATTTCCTTAAGCTTTTGAGTGGTTGTGTGGGATAAATGGATAACCTATGTAGAGGATGTTTGAGGTAAATTATGGACTGAAAACTATGTAAATTCCACGATGAATAAAATCGTTCCCACGAGTTAATTAATTAGTGAAATTTGGGAAAAATATCTGATACATCTATGTTTTGAAACTATATAAAGTTTGGGTTGATTTGGGGCTTAAAAGTTGAGCTTGTCGTGTATATAAAATTCTGGGTTGCAAAGGAAGAAATATGGGTTCCAAAATTTTTTAAATAGACGAACTGTACAGAGGGAACAAAGGGAGGAAAGAGATTGGTGGTCGCTCAAATGACGTCGTTGGTCGTTCGAGCGATGCACCATGTCGTGCGAACGAGACCCACAGTCATTTGAGCGATGTGTGGCATTTTCTCTCTCATCGCCCCTTTTTTGTTGTAGCTTTTAACATTGAAAATCTCATACTGACTGGATGTTGCTATAAGTACAGTAGGTGTATGTATGTATATATATATATATATATATATATATATATATATATATATATATATATATATATATATATGGTAAGGAAAGGGATTTTGATTTATGAGTTAACTAATGGATGGAACATTGTTATACCCATATTCGAGTTTATAATAATTAATTACACTAGACGGTTAAGTAATTTTTTTATGGAATAAAATGTGTAATTTATTAGAAGCGATGCTTATACCTAGAAGGTGAGAGATGGAAAATTTATAAGAGTGTCAACTTATTTACGAAAATTTAAATTAGGATACGGACCAGAGGAGTAAGTCCGGGCTTTTTAGTTGATGACGCATCTTGATAAATTAATTAATGTGTGATCAATTAAATTTAGAGTTGGGGAATTTGACTTATGTATTAAGGGTTAGTGCTATTGGAGTTAGGTACAGGGTAGTCATTTAAAATTATTATCTACATAATAAATTGGCTAGTATCGAATTTATTAAAGGGTGTTTGATCAATAGTGGAATTTTGTGCAATAAATTCTGAATGATTAAGATATGGATCATATGAGTGAGACCGGATATTGTCGTTAGGTGACAATACTTAACCATATTAGAGGATTCCTTATATATCTACATATAACCCTTTTCACGATAGTTGATTCCTTATATATGTACATATAAACCTTATTGAAACGATATCAAGAAGTACATAATTATTAATAATCTAGAATGATTAAAGTTTGAGTCAAGAGGACGATGTGCTAAGATTATTATATATGAGGATAAGGTTAGTTTAGGAATAACTATATCGATATTATTTTGTAAAGGTTAGTTTGGGAATAACTATACCGACATTGTTTTGGAGAGGTTTGTTTGGGAATAACTATATTTAAAAAGTAATTATTTATGAGATGAATGTGACTTAAGATGAAAAAGGGATTCTTAGGAGACTTAATATTTAATCGGGAAATAGTCTTAATGTACCGATTTAAATTGAGTTATGGAATAATTGACTATATGTTATGGATATGACTGGAAGGCAGTAATTTACATGGACGAACATATTCCAGGACTATGTATTTGTGTGGACATACGAGTGGACCGTCCTATCGGCTGGGGGGTTCGTGCATGGGGATGCGTACCACACATCGTCACAGGTGGGCTTGACGTTGTGGGACATATAAGTACTAAGTGGAGGCTCCACCCTCGAGGGGTAGCTTTGACACTCCTTGTTCCTATATTACCATGGGGTATGGACCATATACATGTGTCCTGTGTAGGGATCGCCCCCAAGTTGTGTGTTTTGTGGTGTCCGCTTTGGATAAGGGATTCGTCCGGACTTGCCGATAGAGTACGAATGAGACACCAATGGTAGATGCCCTTTTGTGTCATATATGTATATAAGGACATACATATATTTACCCATTTATACGTCGTGTATACTTTGCATGGAATAGTGTGCCTTTTGTCTAAAGATGTTGACACTGTTTTGATTGATAATATAGTTAGGTAAATAAAGTAGTGCGAATAATTAAGGATGGTGATGAATTCTAATAAATAATGAGATAAACAATTATTAAAAAGAATAATATTTGAACAGTCTAAAGGAGTAGACAAACATTAAATAGAGTAAGGAATGGTGTAGCCCATTATTAAATAGGAATAATAATTTGGTAATGTAAGCGAGTGAAACTAATAGTCTAACGGGGTAGACGACAGGGAATATGAATTTAATCATTAAATAATTTGAATACATAGATGAGGGTCAAAGGTTATGAATTGTAAGGAAATGTACTTAGTTTATGTATATTGGGAAATTTATATCGTGAAAACTAACTGGGAAAGGGGTGTGAGACATGAAGAACCACTTGTAGCTATTTTGAGATGGAAATGGTTTATCCTTACTTGGATGATTAAATAAGGAAGTTATAATAGGTGATTATTTGGGCTACGAGTAGGACTGCTTCTAGACGAGAGGTGAGGTACTCATAACGTTCGAGTGTCGATGGGGATATGTGAAGTATTAATTAGTAAAAAATTGCATATTTACTGTTGAATAATCCTTGCACACCTCGGCCTTTGAATTAAATTATAAATGTTTTTCCCCCAGGTATTCTAAATAACAGGGAAAGTTGGATTGGCGATGGATCTGGCTTGCAGTTGCATTTGATGTAGCTGATATCACTTTATTGACTCTAGTATAGGTTGTACTTCAGTGTTTTTGTCAGTTTATTTCTTGTCGGGATATGTACGGGCACAATCCCAAGTGTTTAGTTATGTTAGTTGCATTTTGTTTTACATTATGAACATTTTATGATGATTCGTCTTTTATCATTCATTTGCTGAATCAATTGTATTCAAAGGTTTTATTCATTATGGATTTTGATATAAAATAAGGAATTTTAATTCTTTGGTGCTAAGAATGATATAAATTATTAATAAGCCCCATATTCGAGAAATCATGAGTGGACAACCTTTACGTGAGAAAATGGGGGTTGTTTCAATTGGTATCAAGGCACACTTCTAGTGTCCTTAAGATCTGTGTTTAAGCTCTTTATGTTCCGCGTTGCGTCCTTTGATGTAGAGCCCTATGATTAGGAATCGTTGTATTTTTTTAAGTTGGTTCATAACCATTTGAGTAGGGGGTTAGTTTTAGAGAGAGAGACATATAGACCTTCGTGTGGGTCACTTACTAGAATTGCGACAATTTGGGCAATATGAGCATTTAGAGAATTTGAAGATGTGGTAATGTCTAATAATGCATCAACATGGGTTAGTTCATGTAAACTACAACCAACACAAGGATGGGCATCGATGATAGATGAAATTATTTGGGAAAAAGAAACTAATGATAGTGTCCCAGGTAAATAAGGTTTTTTCCTACTTTGGAGTGTATGGGATATGTTTTATTTGATGTTGGTACTTAATGTTCACTTGGGCCTTCTTAATTCCTTTTAAAGGATCGACTTGGAATTTGGTAAGCTTAAGTTATTTTAGGCCTATTTGATGGCTATGTTGTAATATGATATCTTTTGGGGAATGGATTTATAGTTACATGGCATATATTAATATTATGTGGACTGCTATGAGTTATGGTCATGTCTATAGGACAAGATTGGTTAGAAATGGGTGTTCACCACCTCGTAAGGATTATTGTGAGAAAACTTTTATGGCTTAGCTTAGCTTTGAAATAATAAATTTTTATGGGAAATTAAGTCGTGCAATAACCTGTAGAATGTTGAGAACACTTAGGGAAGCAACGTATGAGTATGATTTAAAAAAATTTAATAATTCAAGGAAGTTGATACGTGTGAATAAACTCAAATTTATGCAATAAATCGAGCGTTGATCAGGTGGGAGTCTTTTATAAGGTGTAAAATCGTGTGCGAGATAACGTGATGGTAAAATTTGGGAATGTGTTGTCTTAGCGAGCATAGGAAACAAAGTAGAAGGAAGGATATTGATAGCTTTGATTATTGATATTGTATATGATCGTATGTAAAGTTGGTATCGTGACGTCGTCATTAAAGTGGTAATGGTAGACCTGATTAGAGTGGGTATACCTTTTGAGACTTAGAAACGACTAAGTGATTCATAGAGTAAATACGGGCAGAGAATGTCTTACCTAAATTCTGGTAATTACAATACCAAGTATAGTAAGGTTCGTTGACTCTATAGGAGTTTAGTATAACTCTTATAACGAAATAAGTGGTTGGTTTGAAAAAAAATTGAAAATATTGAAAATTATACGAATAGCAAAAATGGTTATTTTTATTTTTCCTTTGCCTTTGGCTTATGGACCTCGATGAGTAACTAAGTCGTGCATTAGTGTATCAAGAGGTTTCCTTATTTGGATTTTGCTTGCGAGACATCGCATGCATGAAATTCGAAAAAGTCGGGAATTGAGGGAAGTCAGATGTTAGGATGGTTATTTTTATGTACATATGTGGCGATATATTTGTTGTATGGATATGCTTGTTATTAATGGTACATATTAGTAGTATATGTGTCATTCATATTTGTTAATGGTACGTGTGCGCATGTATGTAAGGTGAAATATATGGGCACCTCAGTAATATTATGATAGGCATGGATGAGCCTTTTCACTTATCTCATACGATATGAGTATGGACTAAGTTGGTATAAACATAATTTAACGGTGCAAAAAAAAAGACTTTATTCTACCTTGAATTCCTAGGATGAAATTTTGATGTAAGGAGGGAAGAATGTAGTACACCGTATATTTTTGGAATAAAATAAAATTTAATAAGGGTCAAATTAATTTGATGAAATTAGCTGATTCGGGTTGTTAATAATTAGACTTTGTATTTTTTTATGAATTTTATAATTTGACTTTAATGATTTGGAATAAATCAAACGGGATTTGTTTTATAAAAGTATTTAGATGTGTCATGACACAATTAATATAGTTTGGGGATAAAATATTTTGAACGCATTTTGAGAGGTATTACATGCTCGCTTGCGTATTTTAGACTCTTAAAAATGGTATCGGGGTATATATATATATATATATATATGAGTTGGGTAGTTATCGGGATAATTAGATTTTGTATTTGGTCTCATTAGGGGGTCCAAAGTTGGGGCCTAAAGCCAAACTCGGCAATTGGGAAAATATAAGGTTAGAAGGAAGAACAATAACTCCCCACTCCTAAACAAAACCTAAGCCTAGCAGTACCACTTCAATAAATAGAGGAACAAAGTCTTATGAGGAGGAAGAGAACCATTGGGGGAGGAAAGACGCTTCCCTACACAATCTCAGGCAAGGATTCTCTTGCCATTCTTATACAATTTGTTCTACTTTCATATGAATGTTAGCTCCATGCTTACATTTGAAGTTGTATCATATCTTGAGATTTCTGAGAATTAGATTTAACTTGATGGATTTGATGATGAAAAAAAAATACATGTAGATGAATGATTCATATGTAGAATTTTTCTTAAAAAATTAGGTATCTTAAATCCAGGCGTTTATGTTAGATTTCCTTAAACTTTTGGTTAGTTGTTTGCAGATAATTGGATAACCAATGTAGAGGATGTTTGAGGTAAATTATGGACTCAAAATTATGTAAATTCCATGATAAATAAAATCGTTCCTACAAGTTAATTAATTGGTGAAATTTGGGAAAAACACTTGATACATCTATGTCTTGAAAGTACATAAATTTTGGGTTCATTTGGGGCTTAAAAGTTGAGCTTCGCATGTATATAAAATTCTAGGCTACAAAGAAACAAATCTGGGTTCTAAAAATTTGGAACTAGTCGAACTGTGTAGAGGAAACAGATGGAGTAAAGAGATAGGTGGGCGCTCAAACGATGGCGTGGATCGTTCAAGCGACACGCCATATTGTGCGAACGAGGGCTACAGTCGTTCGAGCGACGTTCGAGCTACAGTCGTTCGAGCGACGAGAGTCGAGATCGCGTCACTGCCATGGGCTAAACAACTAATAATTAGAATTTTGGTTCGAAAATATTTAACCGAGCATTTTTAATTAATTATAAACATCACGCAAGAAGAAATTTAACCCAAAGTTGCAAGATAAAACATTTAATTAAAAATGTTCACACACGGATTAAAATTGAGGTATCGCTACAAACACCAACATTGCGTGACAAAGAAAGTTAAACACGTAATAAACCAATTTTAATATACACGATTTCAATTAAATGAAATTTTACACAAAATCTAATTTTCAGAGCTTGATGCCTATCAATGACGGACACACGATCCAAAGCTTATTTAACTACTCGCACAACATGAGTGAATTAATTAAACAACTAATTAATAACTTAAAACAACAAATATGTTAATTAAACTAAATTATCTAGGCACGAGAAATTAAATATAAATCAAGAAATAAATGGGACAAATCATAAAAATGGGGAGAAGAAGATGAATAGTAAAGATGGGTGCTCCACAAATAAACCCCAAAAATGGTCTTAACCTAAAAACTAAAGCAAAATGAAGATATTAACTCCCTTTCCAAAAATACACCAAGTGGTGTGTTTATATCAAGTTGAATAAATGAATAAAGAAAAAGGAAAAAGAAAGCAATAAAAATCTCGGACAAAAGAAAGGGGGCGAATCGATTCGCCAAAAAGTGAATTGATTCGTAAAATGGGGAATTCGGCACTATCTCGTAGCGAATCGGTTCGCCAAAGGGCGAATCCGTTCGCACCTGTAGGCACAAAATTCCTCATTTTTCTGCAAAACCCCAACGAAATCAAAGACCCACCATGTGCGATGGAGCTCTAATTGTGTAACCATGGATGCGTGTGGGCTGAGATAATTTTCCCCACAAATCCGAGACCACCAAGTTGCGTGTGTCTTGTGAAATCCGAGACCCACATCCATTAATCATCCAAGCCGACATCACCACCATGAATGGCCAAAAACCCAAATCCATAAAAAATGTCCAAAGCCAAGGAAATGCCCAAATGGGTACTCCAAAAACCCGAGCCAAATGACCCATAAGTGAGACATAGTCAAAATCCATGCACAATTTTTGACCCAGGGCTCCAATTTGAGTGTTGCCAAAACCCGAGCACTAACCCGAGCCAAGACCCAATTCACCATTTGTTTTTGCTGCAAAATGAAAGAGAAGGGGACATGGAGGGAATTAAATGAAATGTTAATATATTAATATAATAATAAGTATAATTAACTTATAATTTTTCCAGGATTAAAGGTCCGTGTTTTCTTCGTTCGAACTCCGATTCAATCACCGTTCAAGGACACGCGAAGCTTGTCCCGAGGGCTACAACTTCTGTGAATTCTTTGGGCTAAAATCTCGAAGTGTGAAATTACAAAAATTCCCCTGAATGTGCGAACACTTAAGGAACTTAACCGGAACGTGACGAAACTTCACACTAAGCACCGTAACACCAATAAATGCTCAATAATACCTAAAATAAAGTATTATCATATAAAATGGAGGTTGTCTAATTAACGAGCATAAATATATCAATTAGGGTACCCGAGTGAGATAAAAATGCATAAGTTAACGGGTGTAAATATGCAATATTTGCATCATATCAGCAGACTTCTATGGATGAAGGCTTACTTAGGAAAAAGAAAAGCAAACCTTGACGAAAGAGAACTCACCTTAACCTAACGAGCAGACTTTTTCTGAAGAGAGCTCACCACATAAATAGACACCTATTGGATATAGAATGAACACCATTTCATCCGATCAAGTTACTGACATACCAAAATCATTGACTAAATAAGAGGAAATTGCTCACAATCTGGAAAAACAACTAAGTGTTCAATTATGGGACCTTGGTAGAAGGAAATTTTGAAAAAGACAATCCCATTTAGGATATTTACGTAGCTGGTTCCTCATGTGCCTCTGTCAGTGGAGCGGGCTTGATAGTCGCCACGCCATATAACATTAACATAGAATATTCCCTTAGATTCAAATTTAAGGCCTTCAATAATGAGGCAGAGCATGAAGCACTCATAACAGGGTTTGTCCTAGCTTAATCTCTTGGCTCTAAGCAATTACAAGTACATAGTGATTTTTAACTAATAGTGAACATGGTAGAGTGAGTCTATGGGGAAAGAGAGGAATATATGTCAAAATACCTGGATAAAAACTAAAAGATAATATCAATATTCCTAGCAGTCAAGTGATCAGGATCCCTAGAGCATATAATGCCCGATTAGATACACTTGCTCGGCTGACATTTGCTACCAGATTACAGCTAAGATGATCCATCCTACTTGAAATCCTCATGCACCGTAGCAAAAACGAAGAGAGTGACAACACATTTAAATTTGACTTAGGTTCATCATTAATGGGTCCAACACGAAATTACCTAGAAAAAGGCATTGTGTCGATCGATCCTAAGGAAGCTAGGAGACTCCGACATAAAGTAGCAAGGTATGCCCTGAAAGGAGGACTCTAATACATGAGAAGGTGAGTTATTTATTTACTCTGATGTGTCCATCCAGATGAGGTGGACAACATGATAAAGAAAATTCATGGAGGTTCATGTGGAGCACACATGGCAAAAAGTCCATTGATCAAGTTAGTAGCTACACAAGGCTATTACTCGCCTAACATGAAGGAAAATTACACAGAATATGTAAAACGATGTGATAAGTGTAAAAAACATGTCATAATCCATAGAAGACGGGGGGCTTCACTCGAACAAATCACATTACATTGTCCCTTTGCGATGCGGGGCATCAACTTGGTCAAGCCTCTACCAAAGCTGAGAGTGAGGTTCAAATACTTAATTGTGGCACTTGAGTACTTCACAAAATGGGTGCAAGCCAAACCTCTTGTGGAAATGTCATATGAAAAGATATTCCATGTCATTTGGAATGGTATCACTTAACATTATGGGATGCCATGATCATTTGGAATAACATCATTTATCATTATGGCATGCCACATGCATTCATCACCAACCATGGCACATATTTTGATTACCAGGAATTTGAAGGCTAGCATGTTCATTCCTAAATCTAGAAACTACATGCTACACCCATTAATCCACAATGAAATGAGAAGATGAAAGTGACAAACAAGGCTCTTCTCGAAGAAATAAATAAAAAATTGGATGATGCCAAAGAAAACTGGATCAATGAAATCCAAAATGTACTTTGAACATACAAAATAATGCCAAGAGTGGCTACCGGTGAGACTTCCTATATTTTGGCCTTCAGGACTAGAAAAGTGGTCCCAATAGAAATTGGTCTGTCAAGTTAATAGATGCTTAATTTTAACTCGTCGAAGATCGACCTCATCACGAGGTTATATTTAAACATAGTAGAAAGAAAGGTCATAGGATATGCAACTGTTTGAGTGGCAAACTATTAATAGAGGACCGCTCTTTTTTACAATATAAGAGTGAATTCGAGCAGTCTAAAGGAGGGAGACTACGTGCTCAATAAATTACTCCGGGAAGGAAATAACTTAGAACCCAATTGTCATGGTTTGTATCGAATTTTCAATGTCATCCAATTAGGAACCTACATAATTGAAACACTATAAGGGTAAAAATTTAAGAACCCTTAGAACACATAACATTTATGGAAGTACTATAATAATTGCATAAAATTTAATTTCTCTTTCATTGATCAATAAATATTGTTAATTACCAGTGAGCATTATTGTTGTTTTTATATATTTTTTTTTCATCGGAGTGGGATATGTGCTAAAAATTCTAATTTTCAATTCAAAGATATCTCAACCATGCGAACTAATAAAATACGAAAACTTCATTTATGACCTCATAAGGTCAATAACAAGAAGTTCTAAAAACTAAAACTTCATGTATGACCCAACAGGGTGAAGAACGAGAAGTTTTACCAACCCAAATTAAGGAGATCTAGTGCAATGAGTCGTATAGACAACAAAGACCAACCATAACTAGATAAAATCAAAGACTAACCCTTCCAAATTTGGTATCCACCGTTAACTAATGTTAGCACTTGGTTAATATTAGAAGATCCATTTACGTGACACGTTATTAGAACCTAAGGCCTATTAGTCGGGCAACCGCCGACCATATAATCATAAGACTAAACTACTAGTAGTTCTTTTCTAAATAACTAAAAACCAATAAGTTGATGCGAGAAAAAGAAGGATATAAGTTCCCATTAATCATGAAAAATTATTACAATGCCAATAAAATGAAAATACAATGAGATATTAAATGGGAAAAAGTTGCTCAGTTGACTCCTTCACAACACCAGCCAGGGGAACATCCAAAGCATAAGGAGTAACAGTACTACTCGGATCTCTAAGGATTGTATGGCCGCTAGAACTTACGATGTTCGTCAAATCCAAAGGTCGGATAAGTTCATCATCACCGTGCATTTCATGTCCTATATTTATTATGAATGTTCAAGATATTAACATATCTATGAAACTGAAGTTAAGCTGGAAAATAAAAAATTTTCCATCAATACATTATTACATATATTATACTACCATTATAGGGGTGAATTATTCACATTACATGTTATTCCCCAAACTCCAAAATAACATAGGTCATTGAGAAACGCCACTCTTTTTTTTTCATCTTCCTTAATCTCCTTCCATATAATTGTTTAAGCAATCATATGATCCATGCTTACCATAAAAATGGAAGTGGATATGATTTCCTTATCCTAGAACATGTGGAGGAAAAAGGAATTAGCATGAATATGCTAAGTAGATTTTACCCATTTTTATAACAATTATGTGTATATAGAAGTTGGAGTGTGTATGGAGTTAACTATATGATAAAGGAAGCATAAACACAACCATTTAATAAAGAAAGTTTGGATTTCTTAAACTGATAATTACATACTTAGTAATCTACTAATGGGTATAGAAATAGTTAATTATGATCAGTATAACCATTAATAATATCAGCCCAAGACCTTTGGAGAAAATAATAAATAGCTAAGCAGACAAACTATAGTGACATTCATGTGTATGTAGCTGTAAATTCAGGCTCACAAACATCTGAGACCTTCGAGAAAGTAAAAGAATTTCCTAGGATAACATGAACATCTACTCCCCTGGTGAAAACTGATGATTACAATCCAATAATTAGCACATACGTGTATGGGTGAACTGATTCAATTAATGCAATAATCTCATGCAATAAGTTATCAGATGAGAACGGTTAAATTGATCCATATTCAAATCTCAGCAATATATAACAACATATCTAGCATGGAAGTATCATAACATGCACATACTAAGAATAATTTGGAGCTATCACAGTGTGATATCAATATTAGTGTGTCAAATACGCTGAAACCACTATCGAAATAGCAAAATATACTTATTAAATGAGTAGAATGTGCTTAACTATGATCACTACACCAAATTAGGCGAACGGTTGCCGACTTGGGATGTGACCAGGCCCATCAGTCACGGACCTGGGACATGAACAAATCTAGTGTGACCAAATTTACTTCTCACGGACCAAGTTATTGGCCAAGAGAAATGGTCACAGACTAATGCGTGAGGGAACACGATAATAGACAACGATCGTGACCCATTTTTCAGGGACCAATTCAATGACCCAAGCGTGACTATATGGTAGCTTGGTCACAAACCATAGCCGTGACTGGTTCTTACACCTCACAAAAGTTGTCACGACCCAAAATCATGATTGCTTTTACACATCACGACCGTGGTCATGGCCAAAAGTTGTGACTACATTTTACGCACTCATAATGGTGGTCACGACCCATAGTCGTGATCAACCAACATAACCTTTTCATTGTGGTGACAGATTCCAACCGAGATAACATATATCATGAAAAAAATATTACCACGGGCTAGAGCCATGACCATCTTTAATTGGAAAAAAACATATGGGTTGTTTTTATCATATTGTCAAACTGAGAGTCCCATGACTGCGCGATCAATTGCTATGTGTTACGTTGAATGCGCATGAGGGGTTCACGCTTCCTATAGAATTGTTTTTTTTTTTTTTTTGGGGGGGGGGGGGGGGGGGGGGGGGGGGAGTATGTGGTGTCCACCCCCTCTCGGCACGTTTTTAAGCCAAAGTGTTTTGACTTTCAAATTCGGGTCCTATTATCATGTCGAGAGTCCGATGACTGTACGGGCAATTTCTACATGTTACATTGGACATGCATGAGGTGTTAGTTTCTACATGTTAAGTTGGACATGCACATGTATGCCATTAAAATTCGTGCACATTTTCAAGCCTAAGTATCCCAAATTTGAAATATGTGTCATATTCTCATATCGGGAGCCCCGTGGCTGCGGGGCCAATTACTACGTATTATGTTGGATGAAGATGAGGTGTTTTTAACCCTAAGTGTTCCTACATTCAAATACGAGTCCTATTCTCACACCAAGAGTCCCGTGATGGTGGCATCGATTGCTATGTGTTACGTTGGATGCGCAAGAGGTGTTCATTCTTCCTGCAATGGCGTTGGGAGGGGGGGGGGGGGGTGGCGTCCTCCCCATCATGACATGTTTTCAATCCAAAGTGTTTATACTTTCAAATCCAGGTCGTATTCTCAAATCGGGATTTTGGGGACTATGTGAACGGTTTATATGTGTTATGTTGGATGCGCACGAGAGATTTGTGCCACCCGCGGTTCCAATATGGGGGAGGGCTTGGTGTCGTCCGCCCTCTCGTGGCACATTTTCAAGCCTAAGTGTTCCTAATTTTAAATCCGGGTCCAATTCTCAAACTGACAGTCCCACGACTGGGCAGTCGATTGGTACGTGTTGCGTTGGATGCACAAGAGGTGTTTGTGACTCCCACGATGTCGTTGGGGGGGGGGGGTCTGCCCCCCGTATCACGCTTTCAAGCCTAAGTTTTAGTACTTTCAAATCCGGGTCATATTATCAAATTGGGAGTCCTGCGACTGCGCGACCTATTGCTACATGTTAAGTTGGATGCACGCGAGGTGTTCGAGCCTCTTGTAGTGCCTTTTTTTGGTGGGTGGGGTGGGGGTGTCCGGCCCCTCACGGCACATTTTCAATCCTAAATGTTCCAACTTTGAAATTTAAGTCTTATTCTCAAATCGGGTGTTCCAGGACTACGCTACCCAATGCTACGTGTTACGTTCGGCATGCATGAAGTGTTCGTACCGCCAATAGTGCCGTTGGGGGGGGGGGGGGGGGGCGTCCGCTCCCTCGCGAAACATTTTCAAGCCTAGGTGTTCCTACTTTCAAATCTGGGTCCTATTCTCCAATCGGGAGTCCCACAATTACTTGGCCGATTGCTACGTGGTACGTTGGATGCAAATGATTTGTTCGTGCCGCCTGCGGTGCTCTCTAGTGGGGGGGAGGGGGATCCGCACCCTCATGACACACTTTTCGAGTCTAGGTGTTCCTACCTTCAAATACGGGTCTTGTTCTTAAACCGGGAGTCCTGCAACTGAGCGGCCAGTTGCAACGTGTCACGTTGGATTCACTGGAGGTTTTGTGCCACCCATAGTGCCATTTAGGGGAGGGGCAATATGGTATACTCACATGTTTTTGCTATTGTGGATATAATTTATTAGATAAATTTGCGGTGTTTTTCAGAATCTAGATACAACTCTAACAATGAAGTTCACGAAAGAACACCTGGGGTAATAACTGATGCTCTTAGTAAAAAAATTTGGGGGGTTTTAAAATTCTAGTTAAATGGGACTCCATACATAATAAGCCGATGGTATGTGTCGCTACATCTTTGGCTAATGAAATTGGCCTTGTTGTACAAAATTTCGTCCCATTAACAGTGGGAAAATGGGAAAATTTTGAAGCGAAGGAGAAGACATCAATGATTGATCGAGTTTTGGTATATTTAATTGTTATGTTTTATTCCTTTTAAAAGTTGAAAGTTGTATTTTATATTCTAAACTCATTAAAAATTTTGCACTAAAAATTTGATCTAAACATCTCAAATTTACATACATCAATGTCTCCATATTAAAATGAATCCCATAACACGTTGATGGAACATTTTGCTAAATTTTCGAATATTGAAGATGCAAAAATGAACAAACATAGTGATGTGCAAAAAAGGAAAGATTGGAAATTTATTTGTTTATTTTTTAGTAGTGATAAACACAAGGTAACAGTTTTAATATATGTTTTATGTTAAAATTATTTTTTTCTTACGTTTAAGTAAATTAACTTGAAGTATAACACTTTTTTGTAGTAAAAATCAGATGTTTGCTCTATTAGTCACTCAAATGCCAAGTATGTTCATCGTGGTGGGACAAAGTCTTTTGTTTAATACTTGTATGAAGACAATGTAATTTTTTTATCACATAAAATATATTATATTTTAATTTATATATTTTAATTTATGTGGATACATGTACTTGTGTATTTTATTTTCATTTTTTAATATGTATGTAAAGAATATAAGAAGACTAAAGGGCAAATTTATGTATTTTATGATACTCATTGGACGAAAGAAAACTGATGGATTAGTGAATAAGCCGAGTCTGACTATGTAAGTATATAAAATAAAATAATTTTACATGCTTAAACATGAAACATTACTCCCAAACCGTGTGGGCTAGATTGATTTGTGTTGTAATGGGTGGAAGGGAATTGCTGGATTAATGATCTATGTCACAACATGTTGGATTTCATGAATAAATAAAGTAAACTCTGTCGATTTTTTTAAAAATAAAGTGAAATAGATGGAAGGGACACGTTGATGATTATATTTATCAATAGTTTTTGGATTAGTGATTTGTGTGTCATAACAAGTTGGATATCATAAGTAAACAAAGGAAGCTTCTTTGATTTTTTTAAAAGAAGTAAAAATAGTCAAAGCGATAGTGTAACATATTCCTTTTTTTTTGTAGAAAGAGATGATTGAATCGCAAAAATGTTTGAAGAATTCTGATGAAGCATCAATCTGTCAGAAAGTCCATGGAAAGAGGTCAGGGCATATGAAGGGTCTTGGTACTCGACGTTCGAAATCACTATACAGTCAGAATTTTGAATTGGAGAACAAAAAGCTACAAATAGAGATTATAGATTTGAAAATCCTTATCCAAGGTCTTGTATCAGAGATGGCTTCAATAAATAAATGCTACCATACTGCCAAATAAAGATGCTGCTTGTGATGAATATGTTCCTGAAGGATCTTCTATCCTTTCGAATCAAGTTGTATGACGAAAAGTGTTCATTTTATCATTTTGTTTGTGACGAGAATACTAATTTAAACTCATCTCTTTGTTATGCAATATTATTTACTTTTAAGCTTCACTATGACATGAACAGTAATACATTTATATTTTACATTTAATATAAAATCTTTCAATTATATGTATTTACTTAACTTTATTTTTATTTATTTAATTATTTAATATAATTCTGCAACAAAATAAATGTTACAGAAACCTATCATTATAAATGTGATTAATATTTTGCAATAAAAAGTTTCTTTTTCACAATGGAAAAGAGTGTTACAAAAGACTTTTAGCAACGAAGATTTGACATTTGGCAAGGAATTTTAGTTCTCTCAAAATATCGTTTGTGAGGATTTATTAATATCTTTTGCAACGAAATATTCGTTGTAAAATATTTTTAATCGAAATCCGAGAACTTTTTTACAACTAAAAAAAGTGTTACAAAAGACTTTTAACAATGTAAAATCAACATTTGGAAAGGAATCGTAATTCGCTCAAAACATCTTTTCCAAGGATTTGTTATTATCTTTTGCAACGAAATATTCATTCTAAGCATTTTTGAGTGAAAGTACGAGAACTTTTTTGCAACGAAAAAGAGTGTTACAAAATACTTTTAGCAATGTAAAATTGACATTTGTCAAGGAATTTTATTTCTTTCAAAATATCTTTTGCGCGGATTTTTAGTATTTTTTGCAACGAAATATTCATTGCAAAGGATTTTTAATAGATAGATGATAACTTTTTTGCAATGAAAAATCTTGTTTTCCCCAACGAAAAATTTCGTTGCAATATATTTTTAGGGACGATGAAAAACTTTCCATGCAAAAGATCTATAGATGGATGCCTATCACAACGAACGTTGCCAGGAAGAAAAAAATCATCACAAAAGATTTTTTGCAGCGAAAAAGTACTTTTTGCAGCGATTCTTTTCCTTATTAAAAGTCATAATTCTTGTAGTAATACTACATTTAAAATATTCAATAACCTATGTGTAGAACCAAATTCCTGACAAAGGAACGAAAAGAGTTCCTCTCGAAGACAATAGAAATAAGTGAATATGTGTTTTTAACTCGAAAAACTTATTTACTTTCTAAAAATAAAAATAACACCCAATGTTGATGCTAACTTTTTTTTATAATGGAATCCATTTAGTATCAAGTCAACATGACCAAGTCCACGGTAACAACTTCCTCTATCCTCACTATGCAGAATAAGGTATTATCTACTCTCTCACTACTGTAGCCTATATCCTATCTCATCTACATAGCAATCTATAAATGAAAATGACAAAGCAGTTACCAAAGTGTGTCAAATCCATTTACACCATGGTTGTGGTATTTTCTACTCTCTCACTGTTGTAGCCAACATCCTATATCTATATTTTTTAATTGAAGTCAACCATATAGCAATCTATAAATGAAAATGACGAAGAAGTTACCAAAATATCTCAATTCAATCTCCACCAAGGCGGTTGTATCAACTTTCCATTTTCATGTAACAATAATTTTCTTAACTGGTAGATTCTCTATTGGTCGCCTCATACCTGATTTTATTAGTAAGATTAAGATCCTCAATTTGTGTTGACTTTCTAATTTTAAGTAGTTTTACTTACTTGTGTATGGAAATTTTGGTTGTAGCTGAGTGTGCAAAACTGCCTTTGATTCCTTCTTATCTTAAACCTGGACATCATGAGTTCGTTTATGGAGCTAACTTTGCATCTGGTGGAGTTGTGCTTTGGTTGAAACTCATCCTGGAAAGGTATGTTCATTTTTCTGAACAAAATAAACCTTATTCCCACAAAGTATTTTAGTTTGACACAATCTACATTAGATGGTGTCTAAAATAATAATTAGTAAGATCTAAAAAATAATCCTGACACAAAACCTCAATGCATCATACAAAATGTTAGTGTGAACCAACTATTGTTACTAGTATTTTTTATTTTCAAAATAAGGAAATACTTTTTTAATGGAAAGTAGTACTAAATTAATAAGTTGTGGCGATATTAATCTCACAGTACCTCTTTAAGCAACAATTATTATTTCTGGTGGCCTAATGTGTGGCAATGGAACTTCTAAAACGTCTTGATATTTTCACTAATATTTTTTATTCAAAAAACACTATTATACAAAACACCATATGAGTATCAATTATTTATGCAAAATACTAAACAAACATAACACCACATAAGTTACAGTTATATCAAAATTCAATAAATTTTAAACTTCACTTTTTTTATTTCCTCTCTCTCTCTCACTTTCTTCCCAAAACTCTCTCTCAACCTTACAAACCCAATTTAACAACCCTAATGTGAACATTGGTAATATATTGACTAAAATGTGACACACTGCTTAATAAAATAGCGGATGATCAGTCATATATCAAATTAAACAGGAATCTCATCTGGATCATTCTTAGCATCACTATCAAAAAACTTTTTAAAACTTACTAACCACCTATTATTCGAAAGACATGGTGCCAAATTTTATCTTTTTATTTAACATCAATAACAACATGTGAAAGAATATATAATTAACCATTCACACAATCACTTAATCAGTAATACAAAAAGGAACGAATATAATCCTTGCCTAGACAACCACCGACTACAAATAAAATACCAAAACTGAACCACAAGAGGAATAACCGAATAAATCATCTAACTAAAATAAAATGGAACAACTAGGGCGATCTGCCCAAATAGAATACTGACTGAATCCTACTCTGGGAATGAAATGACCGAAGCAGCTAAATCAAAGTCCTGCAACATTCACATGTGTTGCAGCTACGTAACCCTGGTATAGAACAATTCTGGCGTCATTGTGGCTGGACACCTAAAAGGTTTTGAAAATATTTTATAGTAAGGTTTAGAACCCAAAACATTTTGAACATATTTAGCAAGTGAATTTAAATATAGTAAATTAAAATGCATGAATGCTCTTCGTATTTAAGTTTGTGTCACGCATTCCCTTGAGGACACATCACCCCTCGACTAATGTGCACACCTATCGTACCTATACATGACCCATCTAGCTATCTACCCCGTTACTAGTCTTGTCGTATATATATCCATGTCCTACTTTTTCCACGACTCTTTCCCGAGTGAGTTTAGTATACGAGTTATAAGTTATTAATCATACTAACTTATTTAAGTCATTTTCCATTGGATACCATATAACATTCTCACGAGTAATATAATTAATACAATTCTCATCATGGATTTACCCGTATATAAATCGGCACCATATATACATAATATCATACTACAACATTCACACACATATTGTAGATATAAATGTTATCACAACCGTATAGGAGGCGGATATAGTTCCCCCCGAAAGTGACCGTCACATACCATAACAGCTCACCCCTAGTAGCAGACACTATGACTTAGGGATTATACTCTCCGTGCATTCTCTAGCCAGGAGATTCACCCACATCGCGCAACCTCCTAAGATAGCATTATAATTCATATGCTTTATTATTTATATATATATATAATGCACATCATCGCATATATGTATTAAATTCAGGCTACCGGTGTACATTATCCGTAACACTAGCCTAAAACATTCAAGTCTATAATCTGACCCAAATTTCAATTCATCATACACTAATTAATTTCATTATCTTGGTCTCACTCAACCATACATACCCGGACTATCTCACTTGGGCTGAAATAATCATGTAGAACTTATCCCTCAATTCAACATATTACGGTTAATACCCTTTTTATATTCGAATATTCCTTAATTTATTACATACTCATATAATAAATTCACTCGACTAAATTCGTGACTAACCACTCGTATCACTAGTCAAAATTTTGCCCGAGTCCATATCCCGACTCAATTGAATTAATCACATATTAATTAATTATCTTCTCGTCTCTCAACCAATACACTCGGACTCAGTCGCTCGGCTCGGAAATCAATCTCCCCAAATTTATCATACAATTTCTAGAAAATAAGTTTGCCCACTTAAAGTGCAACAATTACACCAATTAAACCTTAGATTTCTTTTTGGATTTATCCTTAACAAATCCATGGGTAATTTCTACAATTCAAGCCCTAAATTATAACCCACAATTCAGATTTACTCAAAACAGAAACCCTCTACCCAAAATTAAAAATCAGGTCTGAAACAGGGAAGGGGAGAAAGCTATCAGAACAAATTGCCTCATTCAAGCGACTGGCCATGTCATTCAAATGACTCTTGATGTCGTTTTAACGAGACACCAGGTCATTAGAACGACCCTGATGTTCTTTCTTTCTCGTCGTTTCCCAAAAAACCCAGTCTTCCATTAAAGCTTTAAAACCTTCGATTATGTACATATTTTATTCCCAAAACATTACAAGACTCATGCTTAATCCACCCATTTGATTTACTGAATCTAACTACATCATATACAAAAATTGAGGAATCAAAATCCACATATTCTTATCATCCCTACAGATTTTTAAATCACAACATAAAATCCCCAAATTAAAGGTAGAACTAACCCCAACATATTAATCAATTCACACCTTCTTTAATATGAATGGAAAAAATGCATTTAATCAAATGCAAGTTAAACGACTTGCCTTAGGATTTGTAGAATCAGATCCTTTGACGAAGATGACGGGTTGATTCAATGGTTTCCTCTCTTTTTCTTGGTTTAATCTCCCAAAATCTCCTCTAGTTGCTCCCTTCTTTGGATCTCCTTAATTTGGTCTTCTAAAAATGAATTAAAGTTATCACACCCTCTTTTAATCCGGGTTATTAACTTAAATCCCGTTTTTGGGCTAATGGGCCTTCTAAAAAGGGCATAAGCACTTATTTGGGAGATTAAATGTGTCTAGAAAGGTCTCGAAACCCATATTATACTATGGACACTATTTTCCAACTATTTCGACTCATCCGGACTCAAACGTGCACTTCGAATTTCCATCCGAAGTAATCTATACAATTCTCCAACTTTTTTACCTCAAAATGCGACAAAAAATAGTCCAAATAATTAATCCTTAGTTCGCCAAATTAATAAATTCCTCAAATTAAAAATTGTCCCAATTTATGAATTTAATTCTTCCCAATAAAATGAATTATTTCTCTTCCAAAATATTATTTAATTAAATGTCCTTGAATTTACGGGGTGTTACATACTTCTCCCTTTACAATGGAATTTCATCCTCGAAATTCAGATAAGCCTTGTACTCATAGCCTCAACTACCTCCCCAATCAATGACCATTAGCATTGCTGAATATAGTTCTTAAACGGATGCAACTAACCAGAGCGCCCATACACTTTATTCCCGTGCTTAACCACACGAATTAAAAATCTAGTTTTTACCAACTCTTAAGACTTAATATAACTTCAATCCCACAATTATAATATTCCAAATACCCTTCCTCTTGGCATAAAAGTATACATATCCACTCTTATGTTAAAAAGAACAACATACACTACCGCTCCCTTACTATCAAGAATTTCCTCGCGCCAAAATCAAACTTAAGGTATATATCCCTGTTCGACAATAATTCACCCCAACTTGAATCACCTCAAAAATTTCCTTACTCTATTTCAGTTAACGATTTTAATACATTAATATGCAACACATTTAACATACATTACCGTACATATACGCTAGACCCTATCTTAAGTGAAAACTAGGAATGATAATTCATACCCTGGATCCATGAACACCCTGTCTTACTATAGCTATCCAATATATCCCAAACTATAGCTACACAGTTGAAATTTGGAAAGAATCGTCCACGCTACATTCATAATTCTCGAAAGTAGAAAACTCTCCTATAATGCAACCATCCTCTTAGTGTACCTTCCACTCTTTTTTGGTTACACCAAATAACCCCGACATCCCATAGTACATTAGTATATACACTATTGCTATTTCATCCAACACATCCTCTAGTATACGTCTTGCTCGTGTATCCTAGTGGTAACAAGCCATAAGTTGTAACATACTCAGTGTCACTTCCAAACACACCCCCACACTACAATGTTTCATAATTTTAGGAACATCTTATTCCCATTCCTCTGGAATATACCCAACATCATTTCCTTTTAATCTTTTCCCTAAATATGCTAAGTATCTACACAATAGAGACTATGCTTCCACCCATGGTGCCCATACACCCTATCTCTCGTGCATATTTGCACAAACCTCTGATCATCACATATGTAACCCTATTTATCTCAAGTTTAGCTCTCGTATTTTAGACATGGCTATATCCTCCAAATGTTTCTGATGACCATACTCCGTATTATTGAATTATTCCCGATATCACCCCACTTATTAACTTCTGGTGAAAAAATTTGCAGTGTTTTGCTCGCAACACTTTTCGGCTCCACTGGGCCTGTCTCTTAGTGGCTCTCTGCTCAATGTATTTTCTCCACACATTCACTGATTATCATTCAATCCGACGACCTACCATCCGGTGACGTCTTCCCACTTTCGACATTTTTATTAAGGCTTATGCGTATAACGCTTCCCAATAAAGCCCAAAATAACTTTTCCTAATGCACTATTCCTCATCATTATCGGTCCTCAATTTTTACAGAACCTGAAACGCATCCCTGAGACTCTTAAACCTTTCCCATATCATCACAAGTCTAACTACGGACTCCTGCGTCTCTAAAGGAGTCATATATTACTGCGCTCTCACTATCACTAAGCCCTTAGCGCTAAATATTAATTATGAGCTAAATCTCTCTGCTCCACGATAACTCGACATATCCTGAATCTCATCAGTAGAAGTTCCAATGCACTGGGATCCAATATAACTAGACAATTATACTCTCTGAAGTCTACTTCACAAGATCTTGTTGTGGTCTCAACCTTCTTCTAGGTGCAATATCACAAAGAGAATATACATACTATCCTGGAACAACAAATACGATAGCCTTGTTATGGTGGCCCGCCATTACAAACCCGTCCATACCCACTATAAAATTGTACCTCGAATATCACCTCTCAAAGGAGCTAGTCCTCAAAAATAAATCATCGCAACGTACCCACCCATTCCTTGCAGGTGGAACTGAAGAGTACCCCGCAACTCCATGGTAGAAATACACATACTAGTGATATTAACGATACCTCCACTAAGTCCATTTCTCACGCGAATCTAGTTCTAATCAATTACCGGGACCCCCTCGCATCACACAAAACCGACCCCCAATCATCTCGAAATAAAACATGTAGTATCAGTTGCCCATAACACTATCGGCTCGATGGTTATTATACGTAGCACACTCGTCCTAATCAAACCAAAAACTTCCAACAGATGCCCTACTAGGCATCTAGATCCGAACCCCTGACTTTCCACGGACAAAATCTACCCATATGCTTCCACTCTTTTACACATATGGCACCTCTTTGTGTCATTCTCCTATCTCTAACCCCACCGGTCATGTCGGGGTTTTACTTCTCATGGACCCAGTAGTCTTAACCCTGATTGCTACTCCTATTCTCAATTTAGCTCCGCTGGTCCCCTGGGACTTGTTGGTGGCCTTGACTTCCTTAGGTGACCCCACCATCAATTGGTAGAAATTCTTTTGAAATCGATTATAAATCTGGGTTCTCTACTGGTTATCCCTTCCCTTGATGCCTCACTAGCACTAAAATCCATTCTCACTATTTTGAAAGATTCTTCAACACCCTAGCTCCCCTCTATCAAGAGCATTAATACGAATATAAATGTACAACCTTATGTCAACGACACTAGTCATCCTATCCAAATCTACTATCTGCACTTGTATTTTCTACCCAAAAGTCTATTATTAACTTACAATCCTACTTGATTCTTGGTATCCCTCTCATCGATCACAAAGTTTGCGAATTTCGTCAACTTTCCTTCCTTCGGCCACTGTCTGACCCTTTTGGAAAATTACTTAAATATCCATTACCTCTCAATTTAACCTCTAGTGAGAGGATTCATAATAATCTTCACCCTAAATTCCTCATTATTCACGGTATCTCCCCATGAATGTGGAGACTAGATCCCACCACCCCAGACTGCTTCTAAGAGAAAACTTATTTGCCCAAAATTTTGACTTTAGTGTCACTACACTCCCCCACATCTGATCCCAATTAGATGTTCTCCATCCATTGGTAAATCACCCTTTCGCACCTCCCTTGAATTCTAGTTGATTGTTCTCGTAAAGTAAAAACATCTTCGACCCTTACCCCTTACCGTCTACACTTGGGGCTTTTAACTTTACACCATCGATATTCACGATAGTTCTTGGGGCAACTACTATATCCTACTGGATACTCCACTTTAATTGTTCGAGCAATTATAATGGTGACCCCTATCGCGCCCCTAATTCCAGAATATCCCATGGATTTTTTTGAGTCCTCCCTCCTGCAAATCCTTCTACGTACCATGCTTTTCATTCTATGATGTTCAATCTTCCACGCTCGATCGAAATTGTATATGAATCACATGAACTATACCCTATAGCAGGAGAACGTAAATCGTATACGTAAAGGAATAAATTAACCCTATAATAGGGCTCTATATCAAAGAACGCTAGACTGAAATGTGAAAAGTCGAACAGATCCTAAGGACACTATAACCTAATGCTCTGATCCCATCTGTGACACCCTGCTTAATAAAATACCGGGTGATCAACCCTTTATCAAATTAAATAGGAATCTCATATGGATAATTCTGAGCCTCACTGTTAAAAACTTTTTAAAACTTACTAACCACCTTGTATTCAAAATGACATGGTGCCAAATTTATTTCTTTTTATTTAACATCACTAACAACATCCTAAAGAATATATAATTAACTATTCACACAATCGCTTAATCTGGAATACAAAAAGGAATAAATATAATATTTTCTGAGACAACCACCGGTTACAAATCAAATACCAAAAATAAACCACAAGAGGAATAATTGAATATATCATCTAACTAAAATAAAATGGAACAACTAGGGTAACCTGCCCAAATAGAATACTGACTGCATCCTACTCTAGGAATGAAATGACCGAAGCAGCTAAGTCAAAGTCCTGCAACATCCACATATGCCGCAGTTGCATAACCCTAGAATAGAACAATTTCGGCATCCCTGTGACTGGACACCTAAAAGGTTTTAAAAATATTTTATAGCAAGTGATGATGTTGAAATCTAGCACCACGAGATAAGTGATGATGAGCTCAAACAATAGTAACCATGGCAGCCATAGAGATGTAAGTGTATAAGTATATAGAAGGAGATGAGTATAAGAGGAGTAAGACAATGATGTATAGTGGTTCAGCCAATTAGGCCTACATCCACTGTGAGTGTGTGATCCACTAAGTATGGGCACTAATGGCCTTGGATACAATGCACATAAGCTCACTTTCTCTCTCTACTGTGTGTACAAGTAGAGTTTTTACTAGGGTTACAATTATCCATCCCTCTGTAGGATTGTAGGTGACAAGTATATATAGGTCTTGGGGGGTGTAGTGTACCCCCCAAGTATGCATGGTGCATGTGAATGATGATCTAGCCAATCTCCTGTTGACACCTGTAGATGCCAAATGATGACATAATATTCCCTCACGTGAGGGTGTGATTTGGTTATAACGGTCTTCCACGTGCTATGTGAGCCTCACGTGCACTGTTCCACGCGTCTCCCAAACCACGCGCTGTGATGATGTCACCCTCAGCCTATGATATGAGGCCGAGGGCAAAGTTCCTTCTGATGGTGAATCAGGCCCAAATTAGGCCTCGTACTGTCGTACCCTCGGAGGGTCGTGTGGAGCCTGATGAAGGGTCGGCCCCCTGAGGGGTCATCCGGAGCCTGATGAAGGGTCGGCCCCCTAAGGGGTCGTCTGGAGCCTGATGAAGGGTCGGCCCCCTGAGGGGTCATCTGGTTGGAGGGTGACCTCGGCCTGACCGAGGGTATATATGGGTATATCAATCACCCCCGAGCCCTTAGCCATAGATGATGCTGAGATGGATGAGGGATAATGTTGCTTTTGAGACAAGTGTATGGTCTGTTGGATGAGTGAGACATGGGAAGATACTCATTGTTGTTCTAGCTTCCAAGGTGTGGCGGTTGCACACGACCTAGGACTTTACGCCCTAATGATTCCCTCCTCGTGGGCTGTGCTCTGCCTTGGTTAATGGGCCCACTCATTACTAAGGTATTTAAGAGATTTTTGAAACCTTTCCTTCTCTTCTTCTTATTCGCGCCCAAGCTCTCTCTCTCTCTCTCTCTAGATTTCCAATAAACAGACCTGCAAATTTCGACATTTCGAGTTTGGCACTCTCTCTCCTTCCTCAGGTAATCTCTCTGCCCCAGTGTCATCTTTATTTTCATTTCTTTTTTTCTTTATTGCTTTAGGCTTGTAGTGTCGGACTTAGGTTGTTTCATATTATTTCCGGCATCTTCTCCGGCGATTGGTTTTTGAGTGTTCTTGAGTTTTTTTGAGTAAAACCCTTGATTTCTTTTGTTTCAATCCAAAAGTCCAACCTGGTCAACTGGAAACTTATTTGTAGCTGGCTTAGTCAAATTCTCCCAAGTGTAGGGTCTCCCCCTTGATGTTTAGGAGGCTTTACAACTTAGCTGAGGAATTTCCTTCCCTAAGAGAGAAGTTATTTGTTGAGATCAGACGAATAGAGGAAGAGGAGGAGAGAAGATGAGGGGCCGATCCTAATTGGGTACGACCCATCATTCCCATTCCTCTCGCCATAATAAAACCATTTGATCTATCTGAGTCTTGTGGGTCATCTTGTCGTCCAGTTGAGAGTCATTCAAGTGAGATGGATGAGAGAGCGTCGTCACTAACTGGTACTGGACTTTCTGGGAGAGGAGAGGCATCTGACCTAAGCCCAGGCCTACAGGCCGAGGGTGTAGTTGCCTCCAAGGCTATCCCTGTGATGACCCTATCTCCACATGCTTTTCAGATGGCTTTTCCCCAGGGGCCTCTGGCAGATGATGAGGCCGAGGGAGAGGGGACTGAGGACGAGGGTGATGATTTAGATGACCAGGTTGATACATCCCATGCCTCGTCCTATATCTCCTCAGTTAGGGATCGCGACCTCTTATTGTGGAGACATGCCTATGGAGTGCCCCCTAGCATAACTATGAGGGTTCCCTCTGAGTCTGAGAGGTTTTTTGAGGGTGAAGAGGGAGATGTTGCAGTATATGAAAAAATGTTCAAGGTTGGTGTCAGATTCCCTCTGCATCCTGCTGTCATAGATATCCTGTCAGCCCTCGGTGTTGCCCCCTCTCAGCTTCCTCCCAACTCCTAGAGGACGATCCTAGGTTACATCTCCCTGTGGAAGAATTCTTTCACTGATGAGCCATCGGCCGACGTATTCTTGGCCTGTTACAATATCACTTCCTCATCCAAACAGCCTGGGTACTATCATCAAGGGGCGAGGAGGTCTGAGAAAAAATTTCTCCACGTGGCCCAAACCTCCAATCACGATTGGAAGAAGAGATTCTTCTTTATCTTTGGGGAGTGGGAGTTCTCCGCCGAGGCACAACCTGCAGCCGATGGTCCGAGGGTCCCCATAAGATGGTCTAACCCTTCAATGAAGGCCAGGTCAGACCCCGGACTTAGTTTGGAAGAGAAAGACATAGTTGAATATCTGAGAGGATGAGGGAGAGGGGGTGAACTTGCAAAGTTTGAAGAGCTGATCACCCCTCGGTTCCTCAAGGAAGCTGGTCTGAGGGTCAGCCCCCTGACAGAACTATGTGAGTTATACTTAATATCAGTTTTTTAGTCTTTACTTTTTCCAAGTGTTTCCTCTTTATCTCTGCACTTTTCTTATGTGTCGTCCTCTTTTCAGGTCGTCCTGCTGGCATATCAGACCATCTCTGGGAAATGACTTCTCCCACTTTATTATCAGGCTTGTCCAAGAAGAAAGGCAAGGAGCCTCAGCAAGCTCCGAGGAAGACGAAGTCCGTGGGGCCGACGGTTGTTGAGCCGACTGCTGACTCCCGTTGACCCTCAGCCGGACTCAAGGACGAGGACAAGGGTAGAGTCGTCTGAGGGGGCTGGTTCCTCTTCCATCATGGGGGCCTTCTGGTCCCAGAACTTGGCGCTTTTAAAGGCCGAGCCATCTTCCCTCATTGAGAACCTAAGGGCAGCCAAGGCATCCATATCTTCTTCCCCCTCGGTTGCTGACTATGAATTTCTGTGAAAGATGCCTCCAGCAAAGGTGTATGACTATGGTCTGCATGCTCTAGCTCAGGTACTTGTTCTCCCTTCATTCCCTTAGTTGCATTCTTTCACTAACTGTTTTCTCAGGCTCTTGACAACTATTTGTTATTTCTGTGCAGTCTGTATGCGCCTTTACCTCGGCTACTAAATGGATGGCTGAGAATCAGGAGAAATTTCATGAGGCCGAGAGGGCCATCCAGCATGAGGCCGACCTGCAGACTGACTTAGAGACTGCAAGGGCTTAGCTAGAGAGTGCCAGAACTGAAAATGGAAGAATTCTGGACGAGTTGACGAGGCAGCACGATGAGGACCTGAAGGCCAATGACTTGCTCATTAAGGAGAGGGATGAAGCCTTAACCAACTAAGGGACTCAGTTCAAGGCTAAGCTATCTGAGGTAGTGAGGAAGGCAGGGGCCGACGCTGTGGAGGCCTATAAGCTCTCAGATGAATTCCAAGGCTTCGGTCTTGAGTACTTGGAGAGAGGGATAAGGACGGCCTGTTAGTGGGTTGTCCTCAAGTTCGGTGATGTCGTCTCTTCAGTTCGTCCCTCTGTGAAGGTAGTTCAACTGGACGACCCCTTGATTACCGAGGCTCTAACCCAGGTGGAATCTCAACATGCAGAAGGCACAAGCACGTCTGAGGCTCAGCTTGTCATAGTCGTAGAAGAATCTCCAGCAGATGTTGAGGCCTTGCCCTCTGATATTGCTCAATAGGGTGGCTGTCTGTAGCCCATACCCTTTTCGTGTTTTAATATTTTGGTACTCTTCTTTTATTGAACAAGACATTGTAACATTTATTATATGGTATCGTCTCTCTTTGCTGTCTTCATATTCGTTCCTTGTGTGGTTTGCAATATGATGTTTTTAACAATATTACTAACCCCTCCCTCGTCTTTCTTGAGGACAATGGTGGGGTCGTCCCCTCCATTGATCCTCATTATAGCCCGAGGGTTATAATTACCAACTAAATGGTTTTAAAGTTTTCCCTCGTCTTTCTTGAGGACAATGGTGGGGTCGTCCCCTCCATTGGTCCTCATTATAGCCGAGGGTTATAATGACCAAATTAATGGATTTAAACAAAGTTTTCCCTCGTCTTTCTTGAGGACAATGGTGGGTCGTCCCCTCTATTGATCCTCATTATAGGCCGAGGGTTATAATTACCAACTAAATGTTTTAAAGTTTTCCCTCGTCTTTCTTGAGGACAATGGTAGGGTCGTCCCCTCCATTGGTCCTCATTATAGCCGAGGGTTATAATGGCAAAATTAATGGTTTTAAACAAAGTTTTCCCTCGTCTTTCTTGAGGACAATGGTGGGGTCGTCCCCTCCATTGATCTTCATTATAGGCCGAGGGCTATAATTACCAAGTAAATGGTTTTAAAGTTTTCCCTCATCTTTCTTGAGGACAATGGTGGGGTCGTCCCCTCCATTGGTCCTCATTATAGCCGAGGGTTTTAATCACCAAATCAATGGTTTTAAACAAAGTTTTCGCTCATCTTTCTTGAGGACAATGGTGGGGTCGTCCCCTCCATTGATCCTCATTATAGGCCGAGGGTTGTTCTCCGAAGATGTTTCCATGCTTACTAGAACTGATAAACACAAGATGAGACACAAAGATCTGATATTTCTCATTAATTTTCCAAGTGTTCTGTCGGAGCAACACATATTACAATTATGGTCCATCAAGACCTTACAACACTACTGATAGTCTTTTTTCAAATGATCTGCATTCCAGGGGTTGGAAAAGGGTTCGCCCTCTAGGTTTTCTAGCCTATAGGTCCCTGGGACGACTTCATTGATGACCCTATATGGGCCGTGCCAATTAGGATGGAGCTTGTTGGGCTTCCGCCAAGTCTTTTTGACGACCAAGTCCCCTACCGCAATTAGTCTCTATTTCACCCTCTGATTGTAAAACTTGCAGTCCTCTACTGGTAGGCGGCTTGCCTTATCTTGGCATCTTCCCTCCTTTCCTCAATCAGGTCTAAATCGAGTCTCGTCTATTCTATATTTCTCTGGGAGTCATACATTTGGACCCTATGAGTAGGAAACCCAATCTCATTGGGGATGACGGCTTCTGAGCCATAAGCTAGCATGAATGGGGTCTCTCCGGTAGAGGTCCTTATTGTCGTCCTATAGGCCCACAGCACGGCATATAACTCCTCAACCCATCTTCCTTTTGCCTCCTCAAGCCTCTTCTTGATTCCATCTAGGATTGTACTATTTGTAACCTCTGTCTGCCCATTGGACTGAGGTCGGCCCGAGGTAGAGAAGAATTATTTGATACTCACCCTTTCACAGTACTTCTGTAGAGAGGTAATTTTGAATTGAGTCCCGTTATCCGAGATGAGGGTGTTGGGGAGACCATATCTGCATATAACATTTTTCCAGATGAACTGGAAGGTCTTCTGTTCTGTAATCGTGACCATCGGTTCGGCCTCCACCCATTTTGAGAAATAGTCAATCGCTATGATGAGGAACCGATAGTTATTGGCTGCTCTTGGTAGGGGTACTACTAGATTGATCCCCTACACTGCAAATGGCCATGGGGATGTAATGGAGGTAAGAGGCTGATGAGGTTGGTCAGGGATAGTGTCAAACCTTTGGCATTTATCACACATTTTAACATATGCCGCGACATCTTTCCCCAAGGTCGGTCACCAGTACCCTTGGGTGATCACCCTCTTCACTAAGGATCTACCCCCAATGTGGCTTGAGCACGATCCTTCGTGCACATCTTGCAAAATGGAAGGGACTTATGAGGGATGCACACACCTAAGTAACGGGAGAAAAAACCCCTTTTTGTACAGAGTGTCTCCAATGACAGTGAATTTTACAGCCCTGTATCTCAGCTTCTTCCTTTCTTGCCTTGCTTTGGGCATCTCTCCCCCTTTAATGTATCTGATCAGCGGGTCTATCCATGAAGCCTCCTGAGAAACATAAAGGCAAGTGCCTAGTGTTCCCCCAGCATCTTCAATAGTTGGTCGAAGCAAAATTTCCACTAGGACCGTCCTCCTGATGTCTGTCCTAGTCGCCGAGGCCAACCTAGCAAGGGCGTCAGCTCGACCATTATCGAGCCTAGGTATTCTCTTTAACCTTACTTCTTTGAATCTCTTCAGTAATGACCGCACCTTCCCAAGGTACTTAGCCATCCTCTCGTCCTTGACCTCGTAGGCTCCTAGTATCTGATTCACTACTAGCCTCGAATCACTATGAACCAAACTTTGGCCGACACTAAGAGATTTGACCAAGGAGAGGCCTGCTATCAAGGCCTCATATTCATCCTCGTTGTTGGAGGCCTTAAAGTTGAACCTCAGGGCATACTCAATGTCAGTGCCATCGGGTGATGATACTATTAATCCATCTCCACTCTCGCTTTCGCAAGAGGACCCGTCGACGAAGAGAATCCACACAGTATGTTCTTTCGAGAAACTTCCCTCGGTGAGTGACCCCTGTCTAAAGAGATATCATACCTCTTCGTTTTCAGCCACTTTTTTTCTAGCGGTGCTTGTCTCAACCTTATCTGCAGGTGTGTCAGTGAGCCTACCTTGTCGGGTATCTATCTTCCCAAGACTCTCACCCTCGGCTTAATCATCTTCCCAAGTAAACTCGGCCACGAAGTCTGCCAATGCTTGCCCCTTAATGGATGTTCTAGCTGATACACAATATCAAACTCCCCTAGCTCTATAGCCCAGGCCATTATCCTCCCTGATTTTTCAGGCTTGTGCAAGACCTGCCTAAGAGGAGACCCCAGGTATGATTTTAATTCCTTGAAAGCCTCATCACACTCTTCAATCCATTGTAAGGCTTTCCTGAGGATCTTGAAGAATGGTAGACACCTGTCTGTGGCCCTAGACACGAACCTGTTCAAGGCAGCAACTCTCCCCGTGAGTCTCTGAACGTCTTTAATGGACCTGGGGGTCTTCATCTCAACAAGGGCTTTTATCTTTTCGGGATTGACCTCGATGCCTCTTTGGTTGATAATGAACCCAAGAACTTCCCTGCTCTGACCTCGAAGACACACTTGGCCGGGTTGAGCTTCATCTGGTATTTGTCCATTGTGTTAAAGGTCCTCTCCAGATCTGCCACATGATCCTCTGCCTTCAAACTCTTAGTCATCATGTCATCTACATAAACCTCCATAGACTTCCCAATTTGGTCTTCAAACATTTTATTTACAAGCCGTTGATACATTGCCCCCGCATTTTTTAGGCCAAAGGGCATGACACTATAACAGTAAGTCCCCTTATCAGTAATGAAGGTTGTCTTCTCTGAGTCTTAAGGGTTCATGAAGATCTGGTTGTACCCTGAATAGGCATCCATAAATCTCATGAGCTCATGTCCTGCAGTAGCGTCTACCATCTGGTCGATGCGGGGGAGAGGGAAGATGTCTTTGGGATAGTGTTTGTTGAGGTCGGTGAAGTCCAAACACATTCTCCACTTCCTGTTGGCCTTTGGGATAATGACTGCATTGCACTGCCATTCAGGTTAGATGACCTCTCTGATAAATTCAGCGTCTTCTAATTTTTTGACCTCATCCCTTATGACCTCATACTTTTCTCTAGAGTAAATTATCCTCTTATGTTTTACCGGTTTTCCTCCCTCTACAACATTGAGCTTGTGTCACATGATTTCAGGGTCGATCCCCGGCATATCTTCATGACTCCACGCAAAGACGCTCCATCTTCTCCTTAACAGTTTAACGAGGTCTTCCTTGATATCGGGCTTCAGGTACTTGCCGACTTGGACGATTTTTTTCGGGTCATCCTCATTGAGGATGATGGATTCTACCTCTTCCGCGGCCTCTCCTTTCTTTAGCTTCGTCTCATCCATGGGGTCTAGGGTATCAATATTGTAAGTGGTTGTAGCCCTCTTGTGTGCCTCCCTTTCTTCAGCGGAGTTGTAGTAACATTCATGTATTGTCGTCTAGTCTCCCTGAACTTCCCCCACCCCGTAGGGGGTAGAAAATTTAAACCTCTGATGGACCGTGGACGGAACAACTTCAAACCCTTGAGGTCCACATGCCCCAGTATGATGTTGTAGGCCGAAAACACATGTTCATCCATCACAAAGAAACTGACCTTCTTGGTAAGCCATCTCGGCCACTCATCTCCCATCCTGACATTGACCTCATACACTCCAAGGGGATGAACCTTTTACCCACTGAACCCAATCAATGGATGATAGTATGGGACGACTCTAGCGCGGCTGAAACCTAAGCCTTTGAAGCACGGCCAAAACATTACATCTGCAGAACTGCACCCGTCGACCAATATCCTCGTCACCTCACACCCGTGCACCCTAGTTGTGATGACGAGTGGGTCGTCTTGTGGGGCTAGGAGGCCTTTAAAGTCCATTCTTGAGAACCCCACTATCACAGTGTCCATATCGACCTTCTTCCTCTTTTCTAACTTGACCTCCAGAGAGGTTGAGTGTACCGTCTTCGTCACTGCCTTTGCCTCAGCCACATGGGCCTTCCTGTCAGTAACCTCAGACCCTCCCCCTACTAGATCCCCGGAGATCATTCCCACTCCAAGCGAGATTATATTAATCCTCTTGACAGGGCCTTGGTCGTCTCTCGGCGGGAGGTCAGGGTCGTCCTCATCATCAGAAGGGTCGTCCCCTCTTTTTTGAGGACCTTCTTTACATGCATCACCTCGCTTTTTTCCTTGGGTCATCCCCTCGGCCCCTCTTGAAGGCACCTCTGTCGACGTACTTTCTGAGCTTCCCTTTTTTCAATATCTTCTCAATCTTATCTTTTAGAGCGAAACATTTGTCTGTTATGTGGCCATGATCTTAGTGAAATTCGCACCATAGGTTTTTATTCCTCTTGTTGGGGGATGCCCTCAACTTCTCAGACCACTTCAGAGACCGGTCACTCTTTATCTCATTGAGAATATGTTCACAGCTGACCGTTAAAGGGGTATATCCAACGAACTTGTCATCCGTAGACCTCTTCTTCCCCTCTTTGCTCTTCTTGGGGTATTTACCCCCACTAGCGCCTCCTTTTTCATCTTCGTATTTTGTGGCCATCGCCTCTTCGGCGTTCATCACCTTTCCTTCTGTTGACAACAGTTCAGCCATCGTCCTCGGAGGGTCTTCAGCAAGCTTCCATAACAGCTTCCCCTTTGGGAGCCCTCCAATCAGGGCTGTCATAGTTATGCTCTCCTCATAGTCTTCCACCTCCAGCTTCTCTTTGTTGAATCTGGCAATGTAGTCTCTGAGACTCTCATTCTTTACCTGCTTAACATAGAGCAGGTGGGTGGTCTTCTTCTGTGGCCTCATCCCGAAGCAGAAATTGTGGATGAACCGGTCTGCCAACTACTTAAAGTCTTCAATGGAGTTTTTTGGGAGAGACGTTTACCAGACATGTGCAGCCCCAGTCAGGGTACCCGAGAAGGCATGACACCTCATCTCATCCGAGATAGAGTATATGTCTGCTGCTGATTGATACATCTCAACATGGTGGACAGGGTTGGTGCTCCCATCATATCTTGGTGTGACCACAGGTGGCTTGAACTTTGATGGCGTAGGGAAGTTGACTATCTTCGCCACAAAGGGTGAGACTATGGTGTATCCCCTCTGAAGAGGGTCCCGGTTTTTCAGTATATCGCCAATATTATCCTCCACTCGCTGGATCGAGTCATTCCAGGGCCTCATAGGGTCGGCTTGGACGATGTTATCCCCTGCCGCCTCTTTGAGGACGGAGGGTCCTGCCGCGACTGGCCTGTGTCGGCTGTTTACTTCCCCCTGGCCGTTGTCCCGTCCTAGGGGCTGGCCCTCGTGGGATCGGTTGTCCGCTGCCTCCCTTCTGGACCTCACAGCACTCCTTGGTCTGGACAACTTTTCCCGCAGGTCATTTACTGGGTCCAACCTCTCAAAGGCCGACCCCCTGCTCAAGCGATCAAAAGCAGAGCCTCTCGGGTGATCGTCAGGGTTTTTCCTTCCGCAATTCCCTTTGCTCTCCTGTAGGGGTCGTACAGTATTGTTGGAGACCTCATACGGCTCCCAGCATTCTATGGCGGCCTCCTCTCCCTCAAGATCATCATACCTGTCTTCAGGGCAAGGGTTTCCTTGCCTCCCCAGGCGTAGACGCCGGGGGTCAGCAACATCCCTACGCCGCTGAGGGGGTGGCAGGTCTTTGCGTGGTGCCTGGGGTGGTCCCTTGGACTCATGTTGTCCTGGAGCTGCTGCTGGAGTAATCATCTCAAGTGAGACCCCTGGTGGTCTTAGTATGTTCTGGCTCAGAGCTGTGAAATGCTCCTGCATGATTCATTGGCTCGCTGCCAGAGACTTCAAGGCTGCCGCCACATCATCTATCTCAGACTGAGGCGGTGGCTGACTGGAACTGGGCCCTCCCCCATCATCCGGTGGGGAAAGCGGTGGTGGTGGCATCTCCGGTGCCATTGTTTGAGCTATGAAGAGCTGAACTAAAGAAGGTTTGTTAGCTTGAGTACCTTAATGGGTCTCTTTCAATGGTGAAACATCTCCACACAGGGGGAGAATTGGCTCACCACCAGAGTGCCCAGTGAGGTCAAGCTGTATTCAAGGAAGAGATGTCTTATCATTCCCACAGACGGCGTCAAACTGATGATGCTGAAATCTAGCACCACTAGATAAGTGATGATGAGCTCAAACTACAGTAACCATGCAGCCATAGATATGTAAGTGTATAAGTGTATAGAAATAGATGAGTATAAGAGGAGTAAGACAATGATGTACAGTGGTTCAGCCAATTAAGCCAACATCCACTGTGAGTGTGTGATCTACTAAGTATGGGCACTAATGGCCTTGGATACAATGCACACAAGCTCACTTTCTCTCTCTACTGTGTGTACAAGTAGAGTTTTTACTAGGGTTACAATTATCCATCCCTCTGTAGGGTTGTAGGTGACAAGTATATATAGGTCTTGGGGGGTGTAGTGTACCCCCCAAGTATGCATGGTGCATGTGAATGATGATCTAGCCAATCTCCTATTGACACTTGTAGATGCCAAATGATGACATAATATTCCCTCACGTGAGGGTGTGATTTGGTTATAACGGTCTTCCACGTGCCATGTGAGCCTCACGTGCACTGTTCCACGCGTCTCCCAAACCACGCGCTGTGATGATGTCACCCTCGACTTATGATATGAGGTCGAGGGCAAAGTTCCTTCTGATGAAGGGTTAGCTCCCTGAGGGGTCGTTTGGAGCCTGATGATGGGTCGGCCCCCTGAGGGGTCGTCTGGAGCCTGATGAAAGGTCAGCCTCCGAGGGGTCGTCTGGAGCCTGATGAAGGGTCGGCCCCCTGAGGGGTCGTCCGAAGCCTGATGAAGGGTCGGCCCCCTGAGGGGTCATCCGACGCCTGATGAAGGGTCGGCCCCTGAGGGGTCGTCTGGTTGGAGGGTGCCCTCGGCCTGGCCGAGGGTATATATGGGTATATCAGCAAGGATAAGAACCCAAAAGATTTTGAAAATATATAGCAAATGAATTTAAATGTGTTAAATTAAAATGCAAAAATGCTATTCATATTTAAGTTTGTGTTGTGCACTCCCTTGAGGACACCTCACCCCTCGACTAATGTGCACGCATAACGCACCTATACATGATCCGTCTAGTTATCTACCCCATAACTAGTCTTGTCATATATATATATATATATATATATACACACACACACACACACAATCACTAAGAAAGTGTAAACACTCCATCACAGTTGAGGATCCTATTTCTTTAATACCACTTGTAACATCCCGACCTAGGTTGGGGTCACCATTAGGTCTACCAACACAGAATCAAGGAGTTAAGGGGTGATGGGTGATATGCCCAAGTATAGCCTCGGCCCAGGGACATCTACCTCGGCCGAGATAATGGCCGAGACATTGATCGGCCCAATGTGGGGCAAGGGCCCACGATATCATCCCTCGGCCAGGACTACCTCGGCCCAGGCCGATACTTCTACATGCATCTCCCCAAGGGCACTACGCGTGCCGCAGACACCAACAGCATCCTCAAGTACCCAAGAATAGCAACCTCGGCCATAAGTAGGCCGAGATGACAACGAGCCACTGATTCATCTTAAACATGGATCCTACCTCGGCTTGGGCCGAGGTTACCAGAGGGATTAATAATCATCAGCATGCCGCATGACCAACCTCGGCTCAGGCCGACCCCATCATATACCTTGGCTGACATTGGGCCAAGATTCCTCATGACACCGCGGGTTGAACGGACATCCAACCTTTACAGCTCGGCCTCTCCTATGCCGAGGTCATTCATCAACATGACTACCGAGCTCCTGTAGTCATTTGGATAAGGACACCTGGGCACAAATCAGTTATAATAAGATTATTCCCCACATGTGGGAGAATATTTCATCATCATTACCTACATGTGGCCATGACAGGTGGCACACCCCCATTGGTGAGGAAACTACACACATGCACATTACATGCATAGGGGGTACATTACACCCCCTAGGAAATATATAAAGGGATCATCCCCTACCTTGCAAAAGGATCCAGTTATCAAAACCCTAGCTAAAACTGTCTAAATATATAGTTGAGAGTGAGAGCTTGAGAGGTTCTATCCATGGCCATTAGCGCCTTATTCCAGTGATATTACTCACACACACTCACAGTGGATGTAGGCCAGATTGGCTGAACCACTCATATTTCGGTGTGCTAGCCACTTATCCTCACCTCATTCTTATCTTCTTTATACAGCTGTGTTGCCATTGTTATACCTATATTGAGCTTGCACACACCTCACCTGGTGGTGCTGATCCCCAGCATCATCATTTCGGCGCCGTCTGTGGGAACGAGAAGCTATCTCTTCCTCTTTGTCCGCTTAGCCTCACCGGAGACTCTAGTGGTGAACCAGAAACCACCCCTTGTGTGGAGCTGTTTCACCATTGAAAGAGGTCCTTTAAGGTATTAAGCTTACTTGCTACTCAAGCTCTATAGTGGTAACACATGGCACCAGACTTGCCACCACCTCTTCCGCCGCCTATGTGTGGAGGGGCTAGTTCCAGTCAGGCTCCTCCCCAGTCCCAAATGGCGGAGGTGGCGGCAACTTTGAAATCTTTGGCTGCAACACAACAAGCCATGAAGGAGAAATTTGCCCAGCTCAGCCAAACCATGATGATGAGGCCACCTGGAGTCTCACCGGACATTATCACTCCGGCGGCAGTCCAGCCCCAACCGGACGCCAGGGGACCACCCCAGGATCCGATGAAGGATCAGCCTACACCCCAGCGGAGGAGGGATGTTGCTAACCCTAGGCGCTTGCACCTGGGGAGGCAAGGAAACCCTTGCCCGGGGGATAGGTACGATGACCAGGAAGCTGAAGAGGCCTCGAAAGACTGTTGGGAGCCGTATGAGGTGTTAGATAACACTGTACGGCCTCTTAGGTAGAGTCAAGGAGGTGTCGGCCTAAGAAGAGAAGAGGCCCAACCAAGAGGGTCCGCTTTTGACAGGCTGAGTAGAGGCTCGGCCTTCGAGAGGCTGGGTCCGGTTAATGACCTAAGACAAAGGCTATCAAGGTCAAGGAGTGCAGCAGGCTCCCAAAGAGGGGATAGGCAAGCTCTACCAGATCAAGGCCGACCCATGGAGAGAAGAGCCAGGGAGAAGGAAGAGGTCAACAATCAGCGGGTCGTGGCTGGGGATAACCTCGGCCAAGTTTATGAGAGAAGACCCTGGAATGATTCGATCCAACGTCTCGAGGAGAAGATAGGGGACCTGATAAAGAGCAAGGACCCGTTACAGAGGGGCTATTCAGAGGGCTCCCCTTTTGTGGCTAGGATAGTGGGGTTCCCAACCCCAGCTAAATTCAAGCCTCCTACAGTGACTCCTAAGTATGATGGCAGCACTAACCCTGTGCACCATATCGAGATGTATCAGTCGGCAGCAGATATTTACTCGATACCTGATGAGATGAAGTGCAGGGCCTTCTCAGGAACCTTGACAGGTGCCGCGCACAGCTGGTTCACCTCTCTTCCAAAGAACTCGATCGAAAGCTTCAAAGGGTTGGCTGAGCAGTTCATCCATAACTTCTGCTTTGGGGTAAGACCCCAAAAGAAGATTACCCACCTCCTATATGTCAAACAGGCTAAGGGTGAAAGCCTAAGAGACTACATAGCTAGATTCAACAAGGAGAAGTTGGAAGTAGAGGATTATGAAGAAAGTATAGCCATGACCGCCCTTATAGGAGGCCTCCAGAAGGGAAAGCTACTATGGAAACTGGTGAAAGACCCTCCTAAGACAATGGCAGAGCTGCTGGCAACCGCGGGAATAGTGATGAATGCCGAAGAGGCAATGGCCGCTAAATATGCGGAGGAGAATCGCGGTGGCGCAGGGAGGTCCCAGGGTAAGAAAGAGGGGAAGAAGAGGTCTTCAGATGACAAGTTCGCTCGTTACACTCCTCTGACTGTGAGCTGTGAGCACATCCTTAATGAGATCAAGACAGACCGCACCCTGAGGTGGCCAGAGAAGCTGAAGGCCCCACCACATAAGAGGAATAAAAACCTCTGGTGTGAGTTCCATCAAGATCACGACCATGTCACAGATAGATGCTTCGCTTTAAAGGATGAGATAGAGAAGATGCTGAAATCCGGGAAGCTGAGAAAGTATGTGGATGGCCAGGCCCCAAGGGGTGGAAGAGAAGACCCCAAGAAGAGAAGGAACGACAGATGTCGTGGCGATGTGCTGGCCAGAAGGGACGATGACTCAGAGGGAGATGATGAAGATGACCCGGATCTCCCACCAAAGGACGACAACACCCCAGTGAAGAGGGTCAGAATGATCTCCTTTGGAGTTAGCACCATATGTGGGGGATTCGCTGGGGGTGGCTCTGAGGTAGCCGACAGGAAGGCCCATGTAGCAGAGGCCAAATCAGTAGTCAGACCTGAGGTTGTGAATCTAACGTCTTCTGACGTGGCGCAGAAGAGAACAAAGGTGTACGTGGATACCCTCGTAGTGGGGTTCTCCCGACTCGACTTCAAGGGCATCTTAGCCCCCCTTGATAACCCCTTGGTCATCACGACAAGGGTGCATGGGTGTGACGTAGGGAGAATCCTCATAGATGGCGGAAGCTCAGCTGATGTGATGTTCTGGCCTTGTTTCAAAAGCTTGGGTCTTAGCAGGGCAAGGCTAGTGCCCTATCATCACCCATTAATAGGCTTCAGTGGTGAGAAGGTGCACCCATTGGGCATGTATGAAATGGATGTACGCATGGGGGATGAATGGCCTAAGAGGCTGAGTAATAAGATAAAATTTTTTGTTATGGATGAAAATGTCTTCTCAGCCTACAACCTCATCATCGGAAGAGTGGCACTAAAAGAGTTCGAAGTCGTGCCGTCAATGGTCCACCAAATGCTAAAATTCCCAACTCCTTATGGGGTAGGGGAAGTGTAAGGAGACCAGACTACGGCACGGGAGTGTTACTTCAACTCAGTCGAAGAGAGAGAGGCCCATAAGAGAGCGACCGCCACTTACAGCATTGACACTCTTGATCCGAGGGATGAAACAAAACTGAAGAAGGGTGAGGCCGCGGAAGAGGTAGAATCCATCGTCCTCAATGAGGACGAACCGGAAAAAACCATCCAGGTCGGCAAGGCCCTAGAACCAAGGATCAAGGAAGAGCTGATAAACTTCCTGAAGAAAAGGCAGGATGTCTTTGCCTGGAGTCATGCAGACATGCCTGCTATAGACCCTGAGGTCATGACCCACAAGCTCAACGTGGACAGGGATGCCAGACCTATCAAGCAGAGGAGAAGAATTTACTCCAGAGAGAAGTATGAGGTCACCCGGTAAGAGGTGAAAAAGCTGGAAGAGGCCGAGTTCATAAGAGAGGTTACCTATCCAGAGTGGCTCTCAAATGTAGTCATCGTGCCTAAGGCCAATGGAAAGTGGCGGATGTGTGTAGATTTCACAGACCTAAATAGGTCTTGCCCGAAAGACAGCTACCCCTTACCAAGGATAGACCAGATGGTGGATGCAACGGCAGGGCACGAGCTCATGAGCTTCATGGATGCTTACTCAGGATATAACCAAATCTTCATGGATGCTGAAGATTCTGAGAAGACAGCATTCATCACCGACAAGGGGACATACTGTTACAAGGTGATGCCCTTTGGTTTGAAAAATGCGGGTGCAACCTATCAACGTCTTGTCAACAAGATGTTCGAGGAACAGATAGGTAAGACCATGGAGGTGTACGTGGACGATATGCTGACAAAGAGCCTGAAAGCATGTACACACGTGTCAGACCTTGAGAAGACCTTCGACGTCATGGACTCCTGTAGAATGAAGCTCAACCCAGCAAAATGTGTCTTCGGGGTAGGAGCCGGGAAGTTCTTGGGGTTCATCGTTAATCAGAGGGGAATTGAAGCAAACCCGGAGAAGATCAAGGCCTTGCTCGACATGAAGGCTCCTAGGAGTATCAAGGATGTACAGAGACTCACGGGAAGGGTGGCAGCCCTTAACAGGTTTGTTTCCAGGGCAACGGATAAGTGTCTTCCGTTCTTTAAGGTTCTGAGAAAGGCCTTCCAGTGGGATAAAGAGTGTAAAAAAGCCTTTGATAAACTCAAGTCCTACTTGGGGTCTCCCTTGCTGCTATCCCGGCCCATCGTATGGGAAAGGTTTTTTGTGTATCTAGCAGTCTCTGAGTCATCCGTTAGTGCGGCTATCATACGAGAAGAGGATGGGGTTCAGAGGCCCGTATACTTCAACAGTAAGGCCCTGCAGGGGTCTGAACAAAACTACCCCCGAATGGAGAAGTTGGCTTATGCCCTCATCCATGCCTCAAGGAAAATGAAACCTTACTTTCAAGATCACTCCATGGTAGTCCTTACAGACTCCCCGTTAAGGCAGGTTCTGCACAAGCCTTAGAAGTCTGGAAGATTGATGACCTGGTCCATTGAACTAGGAGAGTATGATCTCACTTACCAGCCCAGGAGAGCCATTAACGTGAAGGCCCTTGCAGACTTTGTCACAGAGTTCACTTGGGAAGAGACTGAGTCAGAGAAGAGCTTTGATGGTGGCGAAGAGATGAACCGAAGTGTCTTCCGAGATTCGGAAGAGACTGACCCGTTCGTCTTCCGAGGCCGAGAAGAGGTTGTACCAAGAAAGGCTCGGAGTAGTGTGGAAGAAAATGAAGAGGATCGGTACCTCTTCGAAAAGGGAGTGATGAGAGAAGGGGTCTTCTCTTCAGGTGTAGACATATGGATCCTCTTCACCGATGGCTCTTCCCGTGACAGTGGCAGTGGCGCAGGGTTAATACTCACAGCCCCAGATGGCGCCCACATCGAATATGCCTTAAGATTCAACTTTCAGGCCTCAAATAATGAGTCCAAGTATGAGGCCATAATTGCGGGTCTCCTATTGGCAACAACTCTGCGGGTAAGGCGACTCCTGCTTCATAGCGACTCAAGATTGGTTGTCAATCAAGTGTTGGGAGTATACGAGGCCAAGGATGAAAGGATGGCCAAATAATTGAAGAAGGTCAGAGGGTTGTTAGAGTACTTTGAAGAGGCCAAACTGAAGAGAGTGCCTAAACTGAGCAACAACCATGCTGATGCATTGGCAAGACTGGCCTCGGCGATGAAGACAGATTTGGGAAGGACCATCCCAATCGAAATCTTAGGAAAAGCAAGTATTGAGGAGGATGAAGTATACAACCCTTGTCATAATGTAAACCTGGGAGACTCGTGGATTGACCCGCTTGTCAGATACCTAAGAGAGGAGGAGCTACCCGAGTCCAGGATGGAAAGGAAAAAGTTGAGATACAGGGCTGTAAAGTTCTCATTGGTAGGAGATGTCTTGTACAAAAAGGGGTTTCTACTGCCTCTCCTCAGATGTGTTCACCCAACGGAATTACCCCAGGTCTTACGAGAGGTTCGTGAGGGCTCTTGCTCTAGCCACATAGGGGGAAGACCCTTAGCCAAGAGTATCGTCACTCGGGGATATTGGTGGCCCACCTTGTCTAGGGATGTTGCTGACTATGTGAAGAGGTGTGACAAATGTCAGAGGTTCGCCACTATCCCTCATCAACCCCATCAGCCTAGGACGTCAATCTCCTCTCCATGGCCGTTTGCGGTGTGGGGAATCGACCTGGTAGGACCTTTGCCAAGAGCAGTCAACAACTATAGATTTTTGATAGTTGTCATTGACTACTTTTCAAAGTGGGTAGAGGCGGAACCAATGATAACAATTACGGAGCAGAAGACCTTTCAGTTACAATTCTTAAAATTCTTTATGCCATTATTCCTAAAATTATATTTGGGAATTATGGAAAGCTAGGAATAGATTGGTTTTTGAAAACTCTAAGTCTTCTGATAATTTTATAATCAATCAAATAATTTATTTAGCTTCTTCCGTTCTTCAAAATCTAAAAATCTATGACCTCCCTAACTCGTTAGATCTTCATATCATTAACCAATTCCAAGTTCAAATAAGCCCTAAAGTTGTTCATCTTATAAAATGCGTTTGGTCTAATCCCCCTAGTGGTGTTTTTAAATTAAATATTGATGGAGCCTCTAAAGGAAATCCGGGTAATAGTGGTATTGGAGGGGTGATTAGAGATTCGGAGGGGAACTTCATTGTTGGGTTTGAAAGGTCAATAGGAGTTCAATCATCTTTCTTTGCTGAAAGTTTGGCTTTGGTTGAAGGTATGAAATTGGTTTCTCAATTAAAGATTCAAAAAGTGATAGTGGAATCGGATTGCAAGCTATTGATAGATGTGATATTGAAAAAAGCTAAACCTCCTTGGAAAGCTAGAAAGTTTCTTCAAGACTTCCAATGCTCTGATGCATTTACTTATAATCATATATGGAGACAATCAAACTCAGTCGCTGACCATTTAGCTTCAAGGGCTTCTCTTTTCAACACGAACTTTTTATATTGGGATCATTCCTCTCTCCCGAGGTTGGTTAAAGGTTTACTTAAGCTGGATAGTCTGCATACTCCTCAAATAAGGCATAGAATTTTAAAGTTGTAAATGGGGATAAGATAAATCTCCATATTTATTTCAAGTTCTCTCTATGTAATGGGGTTAATATAAAATCCCAAATTTACTGCATTCTATCTAGAGTATTGGGCCCAACCTCTAGATTTTAAATTTGCTTGGGTTTGTAAGCTTCGGAGAGGCTTTTTCTCCTTATTATATTAATAAAATGTGTGGGGGTACCGTCCCTCTTTGATAAAAAAAAAAAAGTTCATCTGGAAGAACATCATATGTAGGTATGGCCTCCCAAACACGCTCATCTCGGATAATGGGACCTAGTTCAAGAACTCCTCCTTGGAGAAGTATTGCCAAAGTGTGGGGATTAAACAGTTCTTCTCATCTCCTGGTCGACCTCAGGCAAACGGCCAGACCGAGGTCACAAATAGAACTATCTTGAATGGAATCAAGAAGAGGTTAGAAGACGCGAAGGGGAGATGGACAGAAGAGGTTTATGCGGTGCTATGGGCTTATAGGACCACGGCAAGGACACCCACGGGAGAAACCCCATTCATGCTAGCACATGGTTCAGAAGTTATCATACCAACGGAGGTAGGCTTACCAACTCATCGGATTCAGACCTACGATCCTGACAACAATGGAGAAAGGAGGAGGTTAGACCTGGATCTTATTGAAGAAAGAAGAGAAGATGCGGAGGTCAGGAAAGAAGCCTACCAACAGAGAGCGGAAAGATTCTACAATCAAGGGGTGAAGTTAAGACCCATTGAAGTAGGAGACCTGGTGATTAAGAAGACCCTGCAGAAGACAAACAAGCTACACCCGAATTGGCATGGCCCCTATAAAGTAACAGAAGAGGTTGTGCCTGGCACGTATAGGCTAGATAATCTAGAGGGAGAACCTTTAACCAACCCGTGGAATGCAGACCACCAAAAGAGATATTTCATATGATGTTGCATCTAGTTTGTAATTTGTAAATGTACCATCTTATCGAGAGGAGGTTGTTAATAAAGATCAGTTTTCATGACAAAAGCTTGTTCCATTCTTAACATCATTAATTTGGTGATATTTATTTATGAGGCTAACCTCGTAGGTGAAGACCTCAGACCCTCATAACATCACTCGGTGGTGATGAGGTCTGAGCTCAGACACCTTGGTCAGAGGACCTCAGACCCTAAACATCATTAATTTGGTGATATTTATTTATGAGGCTAACCTCTTAGGTGAAGACCTCAGACCCTCATAACATCACTCGGTGGTGACGAGGTCTGAGCTCAGACACCTTGGTCAGAGGACCTCAGACCCTCAACATCATTAATTTGGTGATATTTATTTATGAGGCTAACCTCTTAGGTGAAGACCTCAGACCCTCATAACATCACTCGGTGGTGACGAGGTCTGAGCTCAGACACCTTGGACAGAAGACCTCAGACCCTTAACATCATTAATTTGGTGAAATTTATTATGAGGCTAACCTCTTAGGTGAAGACCTCAGACCCTCATAACATCACTCGGTGGTGACGAGGTCTGAGCTCAGACACCTTGGTTAGGTCACCTCAGACCCTTAACATCATTAATTTGGTGAAATTTATTATGAGGCTAACCTCTTAGGTGATGACCTCAGACCCTTATAACATCACTCGGTGGTGATGAGGTCTGAGCTCAGGCACCTGGGATAGATCACCTCAGACCCTTAACATCATTAATTTGGTGAAATTTATTATGAGGCTAACCTCTTAGGTGATGACCTCAGACCCTTATAACATCACTCGGTGGTAATGAGGTCTGAGCTCAGGCACCTGGGATATATCACCTCAGACTCTTAACATCATTAATTTGGTGATATTTATTTATGAGGCTAACCTCTTAGGTGAAGACCCCAGACACTCATAACATCACTCGGTGGTGACGAGGTCTGAGCTCAGACACCTTGGTCAGAGGACCTCAGACCCTTAACATCATTAATTTGGTGAAATTTATTATGAGGCTAACCTCTTAGGTGATGACCTCAGACCCTTATAACATCACTCGGTGGTGATGAGGTCTGAGCTCAGGCACCTGGGATAGATCACCTCAGACTCTTAACATCATTAATTTGGTAATATGGTTATGACAACATCATATGAAGTAGATTTTAAAGATCGTACAGCATTCAAGTACATTCAGAGGTCAAGATGAAGAAATTGTCATTCAATTAGAGGAACAAATTACATAACATATTAGATGTCTGATTACAAGTCAAAAAATTACAAGTCAAAAAATACAAAAAATCAAGGACAAGTCAAACGTCTGAGGGAGGAACATTCGATGTCTCGTCTGGGTTGGCCTGCTTAGCATTGGTCACCTCAGCCACTTCATTAGCAGGGTCAGTCCCTCCGAGATCAGTCCCTTCCAGAGTAACAGTTTGACCAGGGGCAGCAGCCTCATCCTCTATCTGTTGCAAGGCCTGGGCAAACTGAGGGTCGGCAAGGCCGAGGCCCACCAAGTCGGAGGCCTTTATGGTGCCAACCTCGGCCTCCCTGACCTCGGCCCATTTGGTGGTGGCTCTGATACCTCTTTCAAGGTATTCAAGACCAAAACCTACAAACTCCTCGGAGACCTTGTAATCAACAATTATTTTCTCCGAGGCGTCTACAAGAGAAGCCTTCACCGCAGCATCGACCTTCCTCTGCAGGGCATCGTCCTTGTCCTTCAGGGCCTTGGCGTGGCTCTGGACGAGTGTAGAGATGTCCTTTTCTAGACCTTGGGCCTTATTTTAAAAATTCTGGGCCTTGGTCTCAGCATTCTGTAACTCTGACCTCAGACGATCAACCTCGGCCTTCAGGGTGCTCTCAACCTGCTCAGCCTCTTGTCCCTTCTGAATCAGAGGCAATTTCCTCAGGGCCCAGTTAGATAGCTGGTACATGGCAGTCACACCCTGCGCAGACAATGAAGAGGTTAGAGGGAAATAAATTTAGACGTTGCACTTGAGGAAATAAATGAAGAGGTTAGATACCTGGACGGCTCTGTGGAGGCCGAATTCAACCATCATATAAGTGTCCATGTACCTGTAGAAACGCCTGTCGGCGTCGGTCATCATATTGGCAAGGGCGTCCATGGTCTGTCAGCTTTGGCCGACCACGCTGTCGGTAAGCTTTAGCTGGTCCAAGCGGGCTGATAATGTGTCGGCTGTGATAGGGATCGCAGCGTCTGAAGTCTTCTTCTGCCTGGAGTTCGACCTCTGATCCTCATAAGGATGGACCTCAGGGGCCCTCTTCTTGGACTTGGATGTCGAGGGAGAAGGTGGAGGAGAATTCAAACCAGTCTTCTTGACAAGTCTAGCCAAGCTTGGAGCTGCCATCTCCCATAACTCGTCCGAAATGCCTGGTGGTCTCTCTGCAAAAGTGAAAAGATAAGAGTCAGGAATCAAGTATGTATGATCAGAGGTTAGACTTGGAATAAAAATAAAAATCCTTACCAAAGTCAACTAGGGGACTTCCACCTAAGCTCGTCCCCGAGAGATACTGGGGGGTCAGCAGATGCTCGAACTTGACAAACAGCCCATGAGCCCCTTGGTCTTGCAGGGCCTTCACCTTTTTGCTGTTTTGAACACTTAGTCCAGGATCGGCCCTCGCAGACATGGTGACTTTACCCCATTTGAGGGGTATTCTTGGCTCATAAATGGAAGAGGGAATGGATGAGACAAATTCCCACGGCCCTGAGGCGAAAAAGTACCGAGGTTTCCAATTATGATTGGAAGTGTGGGTGACCAAGAGCATCTTTTTCTCAGGCCTCCGAGCCACGAAGTGATAGTAGCTCGGATGATTCTTGGCCGAGGTGGGGACGTAGCAACCAGCAAAGACCTGGACTGGAAGGTCAGAGTGGTGGACTGCCCTCCACAAGATGATGGCCCCTATAATAACTCTCCAAGCATTAGGAGAGAGCTGCGAGGGGGCCAAGTTGATGAAGGATAGAATGGACCTAATGACAGGGTGAAAAGGAAGACGAAAACCTAACTTGAACATCTGCTCGTACAAGAAGATTTCTCCATCTTTACCGTGGTAGGCCCTCTCTTCCCTCAGAGGTCTCCTTAAATGGATAGAGGGACTGATGGAGTATAAGTATTTGAAGTGCAATAGGTCCACCTCAGTAACTGTGCTCTCATACTCGGCCGCCTCAGATACGTCAACATCACTTTCGGCGTCCCCGTCATCGTCAGGCTCGACGTCGGCTGGAGCAGACGTGGACGGGTGACCGGGGAACCTGTGAGCAAACTCGGCCCCGGTAACGGCCGACAGAGGGATGGCGTCTAGGATGGGTGGCACAGCCACACTTGGCTCAACAAGTTCAACCTCTGAAGAAGAACTTGAGGTACTTGTGCCATTTTGGGACGATGCCCGGCTTGAAACCTCGGCCTGGTCAGGGGCCTGACCAGTCTGAGGAGTAAAATCCATAGCCTCTTGGAAAGAGTCCACAGACATTGGGTCGGAGGTGGAAGACTCAAACTCAGACATCGGCAAGTTGTTAGCAGAGACGTCTGTCTGATAGAAATCCTCAGGTGGACGAGGGTATACCACCTTAAGAGGTGGAGGAAAGAGAGGTCTGACAGGGAACTCCTGTGACCTACGAGCTTCTTCCTGAGCTCTCTCTATTTGCCTAATTTTCTCTAAAGTCTTTTCTCTAAGAGATGGGAAGTCCTCAAGAAGTTGGTACAGGGGTCTGAGCATCAGGGGACGACCCTAAACTTGAGGAAAACTCCTAAAAACTACTAACAAATTTGGCTTGAAAAACAAAGGAGCACAAAGATCAAACCAAGTAATTTTGCAGAAAACCTAATTCGCTGGAAAATCCAAATCCTCGCCGAAAAACTCAAAACCTCGCCGGAAAATTCAAATCAAAATGCCAAAAATGAAGGAAATGGAGAGGGAGAGGTACCTGAAGATGAGTTGATGGATGAAAAAGAGGAAATCTCGCAAGAAACTAGGCAATCCCCTGCAGAAAAGGCGGTGGAGCGAAGGAGCTTCGGAGAGAGAAGTTGCAGAAGGCAGCGCGCGAAAGAGAGAAATGAGGAAGAAGAAGGAGAAAGAAGGGGTTTAACCCTTATATACTTAAGCACGATTCCCAAGGCTCATCATTACCTTGGGAAACCCAAGGGACAACTGACAACGCACACAAGCCAAGTGGGCACACCTTGGCATGGGACAGGTGTCACGCAGGTGTTGGCCTTGGGGTGAACAGGCCTCGGAGGTGAGAATCCCCTAGCCACCTGCTCTCGCAAATGACTAAGGGCTGGGGGGTGATTGATATGCCCAAGTATAGCCTCGGCCCAGGGACATCTACCTCGGCCGAGATAATGGCCGAGACATTGATCGGCCCAATGTGGGGTAAGGGCCCACGATATCATCCCTCGGCCAGGACTACCTCGACCCAGGCCGATACTTCTACATGCATCTCCCCAAGGGCACTACGCGTGCCACAGACACCAACAGCATCCTCAAGTACCCAAGAATAGCAACCTCGGCTATAAGTAAGCCGAGATGACAACGAGCCACTGATTCATCTTAAACATGGATCCTACCTCGGCTTGGGCCGAGGTTACCAGAGGGATTAATAATCATCAGCATGCCGCATGACCAACCTCGGCTCAGGCCGACCCCGTCATATACCTCGGCTGACATCGGGCCAAGATTCCTCATGACACCGCAGGTTGAACGGACATCCAACCTTTACAGCTCGGCCTCTCCTATGCCGAGGTCATTCATCAACATGACTACCGAGCTCCTGTAGACATTTGGATAAGGACACCTGGGCACAAATCAGTTATAAGAAGATTATTCCCCACATGTGGGAGAATATTTCATCATCATTACCTACATGTGGCCATGACAGGTGGCACACCCCCATTGGTGAGGAAACTACACACATGCACATTACATGCATAGGGGGTACATTACACCCCCTAGGCAATATATAAAGGGATCATCCCCTACCTTGCAAAAGGATCCAGTTATTAAAACCCTAGCTAAAACTGTCTAAATATACAGTTGAGAGTGAGAGCTTGAGAGGTTGTATCCATGGCCATTAGCGCCTTATTCCAGTGATATTACTCACACACACTCACAGTGGATGTAGGCCAGATTGGCTGAACCACTCATATTCCGGTGTGCTACCCACTTATCCTCACCTCATTCTTATCTTCTTTATACAGCTGTGTTGCCATTGTTATACCTATATTGAGCTTGCAAACACCTCACCTGGTGGTGTTGATCCTCGGCATCATCAATGGGGAAGGTCAAAAATTATTATTTAAGAAAAACCCTTTTAATTGTTTGATTTATTAAAGACTAATTTATCAGTTTTAAGTTGGGAAACGAAGTGAAAATATTAAGCAACTAAGTCAATTTACATGGTTTACTTATAAAAATCCAATTTAAATTGTGATAGCAATGAGATAAGAAGTAAACCATATTCATCTCTGTATTATTAACAACCACGGCCCAAGGCCTGAATAAAAGTGTATAAAGTATCAAATGACCAATATTTGAAAAGATAATTTAAATAAAATTAGAGAGCACTAACGACGTTGATTGCCCTCTGGGTCCTTAACCACGTCCTTCCTGATGTCCCTACTCGAGGTACTTCGGGTGGGGGTTTTAACTTAAAAATTCTGGGTGATCGAACGCTCTGAGGGTGGGTAATACAAAGCTATAATTTTTTTATAAAAATAATATACATATATTTCAATTGATTCCAATAATGTTTAAAGGTATCAATGCAATTACCATGCAATGCACCCGAGCGATGAGCTCATACTAACATTTAACCATTTCATACACACTTTATCGGGCCTAAAGACAATTAATCATACTTTATTCATTAGTCTCCATTTATTACATTTCACTAGGTTGTCTTACTTTTACATTCTCTATCACAACAATTATCAATTATGTTTTCCATTATCTTTTCTCGAAATTTTCTAATATCCCCATACTTTAATGGGCACCACACCGCCGACTATGCTACCATATGCTCACACCAGTGATTTTGGGTTTTTCACCCCAGTGCTTCGGGCCTTTCTTAAGTATCCCAATTTCATCCAAGTCCATATTAATGTTTGTTAACATTTTAGCTAATGACCACATCATTCCATCATTACACCATTTTAATCATTCTACGGGCTTATCACCATCATAACTTGTTACGTGACATTTAATTTACTTATCCATTTTCACCTAAAATCGATTAATAAGGTCTAACGAGTAGTCCAACCACTAGCACCCTCATGTTTTTCAAAATCACCATTTTACCCCATCATTCATTATAACTTTGTGAAAAATATATTCAATTCATTATGGCACTAAAACCCAACATTTTCCTTTCATAACATCATTTTATGGTTTTATGTCAAAAATCACATTTATCATTTTAAGTTTTACCACATCAAATACATTTAATTATTTATGACCATTTTTAACCAAATGTTCATAACTTGCCCTATTTTCACATTTGACTTCGAATATCATTTTTCTTTGTTCTAATAATATTCATAACACATACGTCTGGTTGTTTTATACATTTAATCATTCCCTAATAACATCCATTTCCACATGATTTATCATGTCTAAAATGCCATTTTCTATTTCACTACACGATTATACACCATTTAAGGAGGATTTCAAGCCTAGAAATTCCTCAAAATGAACTAAAGAAGATATAAATCGTGGGATTAAATTTTTCATGCTTTCCCCATATTTCAAGACGAAAATTTTATTTTATTCGTAAAAGACCCATTTAGGGTTTGTCTTCTTAAAAAATGCATTTTTGCAAGACTTTGATATGATAACATATAACTACATTTTTGGAATTAAATATCATATAGCATGAAACCTACACATTTTTCTTAGCTTGAAATGTTGAAATGTTAGGAATTGTAAAACACTACCTGAAAGTTTGAAGAGGAGACAAAGAGAAGATGACTATGAAGCTCTTAACTTCAAAGACCCCAAAAAGCTCATCAAAATGCTCTGATGTTCCCCCTACTAGCTACGCTCTACCGACTTTCTCCCTTGATAATGCTTGAGGATGAAGAACAAGGCTTGGGAATGGAGTATGATGGTTATTCAAAGTGGTGTAAAGGTATGTCTATGGTGGGAAAAGTTTGGAGAATAAGATGAACTGTTGAGCTTAGAGAGAGAGAGAGAGAGAGAGAGAGAGAGAGAGAGAGAGAGATGCTGTTAATAATGGTGGGGGAAGATCCACCCTCTCTTTCTTCTTATAATCCCATAAAGACCCACAAAATCCTTTAAAACCTCAATCCCCACAAGTGTTCTCAAATGTCAACACATCATCAATACAAGGGTCCAAAATACGACAACACACAAAGGAAACTCGAATTTTAAATGTTCAGGTGTGGTCGTTTGGATGAGAAACATCTTCGTTTGAATGAACCATCTAACGAGGTCAAGAACTAGGTTAATTATTGTTGTAAGAAGCACCTCGTTTGAATGATAAATGACGCCTAATTCGATCAACATGTCACTTCGTTCAAACCAACCCTTCTTGTAAGATTTCAGAGGTAAGGGGAAATTCACCACTTTCCAAGTCGTTAGAAGATCGTTCAAACCTCATTCGAATGACGTGTATGAATGTGAGTGACCCTCATTCGAAGGACTTATGTTTTCTTTGAAATAAACATTTGGTTATGAAAACTTCGATATAACAAGCACAAAAGCTACGATGATGATCAAATCTCGATATTCATTCATAAATACAACTTTACAAGTAAAGAGATGTAATCATGTGCATGAGTATTACTAGTGGTCTAAATATCTTATTCACTTTATAGATAATTACACGAGTTTTACTTGAATATGTCTCATGAAAAATTACTCAGAATTACCCCAACTTTATAATGATTTTATCCATATGATTCACACTCAATTCTCTTGCCCATTTAAAAAATTTCATAGTCGCGTGGTTAATGACACGGAATACAAAGAAATAAATTTTATTAAATTTCTTTGCCAATTAAGGAAATATTTCTCAACATTATTGACCGATCACGCTGTAACAAATTGTCGTGCTAAGTGAAAACATCATATATTAGACATTCTTCAAACTTTCCTTATGTCCAGTTAAATTAATGAACATTTTTTTGGGCAAGTCTCTCTCATCACAGTTTATACAATTTACTATAATCCAATTTCACTTATTGACAACCAATCTCCCTAGACCGTTTATATGGGGTTTCCCAAGCATACAATCTCTTGAAAGTTTTTGGTTGTGTTCGTTTTCTATTACTCCAATCCCATAAGCACTTACAACTAGAGCATCTATCTCATATTTATTTCAAGGGGTACAGATTTTGGGATCCCATTTATAAACACTGTCGCATCTCTCATCATGTTATCTTTAGGGAACATAAAAGTTCTCCTCTATCTCAACATTTTACAATAAATTTTCTTCTCCTTCCGAATTTTTCACTCACTCATATATTAATCTTTTCCCTTAATACTGACACTGCAACTGATTCAACTCATGAGCCAAAGATAACTATTTCTTCCCTAAACCTTTCCTTACATCCTCCTAAGATTACTTCACCTTATGAGGTCTCAATCACGGCTTATCCTAATATTTCTTCTTCATATGATGATCATATCACTGATTAATCTACTCTAGGCACTATTAATCAATCTACTTGTCAATCAACTTGGCTAAAAAAACCTCCTAACCATCTTCACGGTTATCATTTCTTGGTCCTCTTAGCCATTTTGAAGCCTAGAAATACTATATAATGCAGATGGTTATTATCTATCTCGGGTCAAGCATCCCTCATATATAATCAATCAATCCAGTCTTACTAATTACAAGACAATTGCCACTCTATTGGAAATTAATATGCATCTTACTTCTCTTGATGGCATTCCTCTTGGTGATGCAACTCTATATTAGCATTTGGTTGGTAGGATTGTGTATCTTATTGTTGGTCATCCTCGCATTCTATACGCGGTCCATATTATTAGCCAGTTCTTACCTGCTTTACGGATGACTCATTATTCTGCTATTTTATGTATCATTCATTACATTAAGGGCACTAAATATCATGATCTTCATTTTTTTACTCCTTCCTAAATTCCTCGAGCGTATTCAGATACTGATTGGGCTGGTGATCCTACCAATCATCATTCTACTATTGAATATTGCTTGTTTTTAGGTGACTCATATTTATTCGTGAAGAAAGAATTAATTTGTCACGTATTGATCAAGTATGGAAGACAAATATCAAGCTCTAACTGATGATACATAGAAACTTCTTTGGCTTCGTTGGGCACTTTAAACTATTGGAGTTTCCCTTCCGCTTCCACTATCATTTGCTGTGATAATCAAAATGCTATTTAAAAATTTTCACAATGATATTTTCCACAAACATATCAAATATATTAAGATCGATTATCATTTTTCACTTTAAAATGTTCTTCATGGCACTATCTGTCTTCTCGTCGTCACTTCTGTTGTTCAGAATGTCGATATCTTCACCAAACTACAACCTCCACATCATTTTTAAGACATAGTTACGAAACTCGAGTTGACCAATAGTCCAACATCTTGAGTTTGTGGAGAAATGTTAAATAATACACTACCATTATATCTCACCCCACCAGGACTTCCACTACCTCCATTCATCCCACCACTATCTCAATATCTCACCACCTCACCCCACCACTACTATAACCACTCATTGTTTTACTCCAGCATGTTCCCTCTGTGACAACCCGTGATTCAAAATAAGGGGTGGCCAGCCCGATACTCCAATATAACGGAATCATGGATGGAATCATACTCAGCATCACAACAATATAATAAGTATCCGGGATAAACACCCAATATTTCAGGAAGTGGATTGCCAAAAAAAATTTGTTTTATAATAGGTTAAGGAAATAAATTAAACAACCCATTCTGAAATGAAAGTGGAATCCCAAAGAGCTTATAATACATCAACAACAAATATACAATAAAGGACCGAATATGCTGTCGGTCAACATGTACATACAATGGGTTACAACAATTTAATATATTACATAATACATCCATTAAACAGTTACAAAAGTTGGGCCACACGCCCGAGTGAAAGACCCTATCATAACTAGAATACAAAAATTGAGGGCGTCTAACAACATATCCCGTAATATCCGCAAAATCTTACGGCTCCCCAAAAGCACCAGAATAGGAATACTCAAAATGGGCACCCTTGCGGCGGAGCACCTAAGCGGATACAAATACATGCACACCAAGGAAAATAAATGGATCAGGGCCCGTTTTTATATGATCACCAGATGAATAAAAAGCATGATAGGTATGAACAGTTAATCATGAATGATGAAGATGAGAATCTATCAACATGATTTCAAGCATAAGAAGACAAATTAGATTATTATAACTTTTATTCAATTAAGGAAGAGAATATAATTAACCATCATTAATTAAAAGCCTCCAACATTATTCATCATTTCATTTCATTTTTCATTCCTTATCTGGAATATAGTTACTCTCATATGCACTTAGCATTTCACATATTTCAAGTCCCACTTGATTCAGAATGGTTATATTCTTATACATATAATGATTATACGACCGCCCCTCCGAGTTTCCCCACTGGGCACGCCCCTAAATGACTATCATCTTCTAGGGCCTAGCAAACAAGACAACCTGGGCACCTAACGCATGTCGGGAAGTGGCCATATGCCTGCGAGTGAATCATAACCACACCCGGAATTATCTCACTAGCGCAGAATAAAACATATAACAATCCCTCATATGGACGAGGACTATAGTCTCCCTACGTTCATTAGTCAGGGGACGTCACCTCATATGCGAACTTCCCATATGATAGCATTTAGAGAGGAGTGTTTAAGTAAATTAGAATTTACCAATTAAATCTCAATTTCATTTCCATTATTCGTATGTATGTTTCATTTATCCGAGACCATAATCATTGAATATTCTTATTGATATTCATCATATTTTAAGTCCCGAATTAATCTCCAAGCGGTCACAATAATGCTACAAGTCCCAAGGTCTTATATACCTCCAATGAGCTCCTAAAGTCTCCAAGTATGGGCTTACAACTCCTAAACTCCTACTAATGTACTAAAGGAAAGAAATGACCTAACCTCAATTTGTACACCTCAAGAATAATCCCCGTTTAACACCTTCCTAATGTAGGGTAGTAACTCAACTCAACTAAAACTATAGGACTCTAAGTTTACTTCATACAAGAAGGTTCCTAGTTCCGAAGCCTAAAAAAAGGGTTGGAATTAAACTTAGAAAAATCACCCTAAAGTGCAGGATTTCCGAATCTATTCGGTTAGAAAAGAGAATTGATTCGGACCATCCGAATCGATTCGATTAGGAAATTTGGGTTTCTGCATAATTGCCGAATCGATTCAGACAGGCCGAATCGATTCGGTCCAATCAGACCTCTAAACTGCCCCTTGGGCGAATCGATTCGGACAGGCCGAATTGATTCGGCCCTGCGAATTTGCCAAGTTTGGCTATGGAGTCTTGGACTCCCAAATTCTCCCATCTCCAATCCACCCAAACCAAGATCATTAATTGCCACCAACTGATTATAAATGCTTCTAACAACAATGATTTACACCAATAAATATTTAAATCAACTTCCAAGGACTTAAAATCCATAAATCCATAAAAACCCTAACTTTGTTAAACCATAACTAATCCACAACTATCAATAATAGTTACTCATCATAAATCACATAATTGCAAGTAGAAAACTTGCCTTGGTGTATATATCTCCGATTTTCTTGTAGTAGCAACAATCTCTAAGCTTTAATCTTCAATCCATCTCCTTTCTTCACAATTTCTCTTCCTCTCTCTAACTCTCTAGGTTTAGTAAGTACACATAAGGGAAATAAAAGACTTAGAAAGACTAAATCGTGTTATTAGTCTAAAATTCCCAACTTAAGTTGTTAATACCGCGATAAAATGACTCGTAGTACACATTCAAGCTATAACCAGTCAAAAGTGCTCGAAATACAAAAATACAATATGGCACTTATTTCGACTATCTTGCACATTTAGGGACTAACTATGCCCTCCAAATTATCATTTGGAAATATTGTAACTCATTTCAAGTTCCAGTTTCATTTTAAACCATAAATGTCATTTAAATCTTATGACACAATAAAACACAACATGGTGATATTTACTTACACATACTATAAATATGCAGCATTTCAGTAAATATTAACTTTTATCTCATTAAATTAATACTTACTCCACATTCCAACATTTTATATATAATTACTTCACATAGTAAGTTAATATAAAATAGGTTCTCAAAAGCGAGGATTGTTACACCCTCTCCTTGCACTATTTTGTATATCAATACAACACATTCATTTCTTTCTCTCTCTACGTCACATGTTCAAAAGGTATGTGTGTGTGTGTGTGTGTGTGTGTGTGTGTATATATATATAGTGAATAAGTAATCCAAAAAAGTCTTAGGGCGTATATGCAACATCACAACATCAATACACCTCTTATACATTGGTAAATCGGCTAAGTAGGGGCAAATTAATATTTTGATTGATTAGAATAAAGCAACTAAATATGGAAAAACGACAAACAAAAGTTTGTTAAAGTTTAACAGAATATATTATATTGATTTGGGGTGAAATGAATATTATTCAGTAAGCTTCTTCCTTTTTTTATTATTTCAGCTCTAATCAGCAAGTGTATCATTTGAATGTGAATCTGTTTAAAAAGAAATGTCACCAAATGAACCAAACAAATACATTTATTTTCACTAGCCCAATAGAAAAATTGCAAATGTTGATTTTCGTAAGAAAATAAAAAGAGAGACACGTCCCCTAGAGTTGTCCCTCATCTACAAGAGTTTTAAAATAATTACATTTGACCAATTATTTATTAATTTTTTTAATTAAAAAATTCTTATATTTTATTTCAATATAAATAGTTTAGATGATCTATCTATTGTGTAAATATATTATATTTATAACTCTAAATGAGTGTTATATTTTTCCAAAAATTCAAAGACTATATGAAACGAATCATTAATATAAAGTCCCACGTTTAATTTAAAGCCTTGTACTAGTGTTTACAAGATCCCGGTACCCTCCACCAAATTTTCAATCCATTTTGGTTGGATGATGTCATATTCAGTATTGTAAGGGATCATATTATTTATATGTCACAATCCAATTTCTCCCGGTTACCAAATATAAATGTGTACACATGTTAAGTTCAAATCACACAACACTTGATGAGGCCTCTCAATAATAAAAAAATTCAATGGATAAAACAAAAGCCTTGTTGACAATAGCGTTGGTTATCAGTCGATTTGGTCGAAAATATGAGTTTACCAAAACCAATTCGATTTTTATTTACAAAACCAAAATTACAGATTGTTCAAGTTGATACAATTTTATAAAAACCTAAACCGAACTGCTCGGTTACACAGTAAACATGGGTTCAACATAAAAAATTATTATAATAACAAAAAAAAAATCGCAAAAAAAAATCATTTAAAAATAAAAAATAAATAAAAATTGGGTTCAGCATTATTTTATATTTAGTCAAATTTTCTTTGAATGAAAAAATAATGTAAACCAAATAGTACAATCATGGCTAGTATACTTTTCACAGCTTGGCCAAGTTTAACATTTGGTTTTCAATGAACTCTTATTTATAGCGGGTAATAGTATGCAAATTCTCATCTAGAGCGATGTGGGACTTTAAGAGGTATGGTGGTTGCAATTGGTTTCTCCCGCTAAAGTTGAATTCCATCAGTTATGCATGGGATCCCTTTATATAATTAAAGTTAACATTTTGGGATGGTAGAATTTGTTGTCAACTTGCTTATTTGTACATGTTGTTGTTTGGGCTTTTCCTTTGAAAATAAATGTCAAACGAAATATAATTAACCCCTTAATTAATATTTAATTAGTCTAATTGTAGTAAGTGTACATTTTAGTTTAATGTAATATATTGATTTTGATGATTCCAAACAAACTTTTATTATGTGATTGTGTAATTATTTCTCAATTTATATTATCTATATATAATTTTGTTTTATTTGTATACTATTAACAGTAATGCATCTTTTAGTATAGTTATCATTTTATATATTTATTTTATTACTTTTCATAGTATTCATTTAATTTGTCCATATATATTTCGTTAGTTATATAGTTATATACTTATATCTTTATAATATCTATATATATTTTATACTTAGTTATAAATATATATATTTATCGTTGTATTTACATTATATGAAAGTTTTACATGTATATAGGTTATATATTTATACTTAACACTTTTTTTCCTATTATATTATATATGTTGTATAACACTTTATTAGTTATTACTAACTTTTTATTTATTATACTTTTATTATTAATGTATATATTATATATACTGTTAATATGTGTACTATATTTTTTTAAGTATACGTTTTTATTATATATTTTATCAAATATATTTATGCTATATATACATATGAGAAAATACAACTCATACAATCATGGGTTGAGTAATGTTTATCAAGGAAAAAAAAGTGCTTCAGTGTTATATAAAACAAGTACACACTTATCAAATAATGCTCAACATATGTACATTGCATATTATAATATATACTCATATTGTGTATAGATACTACTATATATACTCATATTGTATTATTGTGAGTATAACATATGTATGTTGCATTTACCGCCTGCGCTACGATAGTGGCAACCTCCACAACATTCATCATACCCTAGGTCGGAGCTGGCTGGGGCTCGGGCTGGGCATCCCTATGAGCTTGTTGTGCACGTCTGGGAGGCATCTGAAATGAGGGAAAGGCTTTATAAGTCCACAGTAGATATCTTAGCTAGCCAAATACGTAAAATGCATAAATAATGAATACAACAGTCCTATATCAAAGAAAGCTACACTGGAAGCATAATAAGTCGCATAGATCCTAAGACTCTAGAATCTGATGCTCTGATACCACCTGTGACAGCCCGCCTAATTAAATACCGGGTGATCAGTCCTTTATTAAATTAATTCAGAATAACTGGTTGGTTCAGAATATGCATCAATGTCGAAAACTTTATTATTAACACTAACCACCTAATATTTAAAAAGGTTGATGTCAATATTTTATCTTTTAATTAACATTCAAAGAAAATTAATCCATTACTAATCATACACCATTCAAATGAATCTCATCTGAAATAAAATGACTAAGGTAATAAATGAGAATGGAGTAAACACGTCCAGACTAAATCCCAAATACAATAATCTGAAAAATTAAACCAACAACTGAAAGGAATACATAAATAGATCCACAAATCTCTGATTGTCTGAAAAGTAAAAAGGGGCGACATGCCCTAACTGAAATAGCTAACTCAAAATGGAGGAATAAGAATCATATAGGCATCTACTACCAAGTCCTGTAACTTTCACAGCAACCACAACTCGTCAAATGAGTGGAACTCCTATCCTTGGTGTCCCTGTGGCTGGGCACCTGAAATTACATGACAAAAGAAAAGAGATTTGAAATAAACTGATCAGACCCCGAGTTAAAAACAGTTTAAAAATCAGTAACTGCTTAAATGAAAACAATAGCACATATAGTGTAAATGTTAGATCCTCATACTCTCACTTGAGATACTCACCTATCATCTAATGTGCATACCTAATGCTCATTTTTCTTAACACATCCTAGTTGTGCTACCCCACCTAACTAGTTTGAAGATAACTATTATCACACCAATAATCTCATGCGTTCACCCATATCATGCGTTTCTCATATTACCACATATTTAAGGATACTTATTCATATACATAACCATTATTATCATAGGTATTCTTATTTCTCACTAAGAATATTTTATAGTATCATTACATAGCTACTAATCACACACAGTAGAATAAGTAACAGGAATACATATATACATCTCTCTCTCTCTCTCTCTCTCTCTATATATATATATATATATATATATATATATATATATATATATATATATATATATATATATATATATATATATATATATACTCTTCTATCATATCCCGGTGCATCGCTCATTACAGGAAGGACTATAGGTTCAATCTCTAGCGAACTATCAAAACAAATACACATGTTGGAGGTGAACATAGTTCCAAGCCCATGGGATACGCACATACCTACGCACCCATATGATCGTCAACAATATCGTTCTCACTGATTGCCCATACCAAGGTTTTATATTCTAGGGATACGAATCAAAATCCCCTTGAAGGCTCCTCAAGATATGATCGTCCAAAGCACACAACCTCCTACCGATAGCAAGTAGCGTAGGTATGTTATACACAAAATAATACAACCAATAGGTACATACACACAACCTATAAAAATCATGAGGTATTCACGCAACCCAAGTCCCCCAATTTATATGTATTATTATTATCTCTAATACTCAAGTTATTCTATCCGTACGATTAATCTCTCTATTGTATATATTCGATAAGGACCTCTTATTCCATCATATTCCCTATGTAGCTAGACAATCATCTCACCACTAGTCCGCGTGATGTAGTCACTCATGAATAGCATAATCATTTTATCTCAATTGAATTATCCTCATAAGATTTTAACTTTTCTGAGAAAAAATTAAGATTTCTAAAATCTCGTTAGAAGTGGGGAGAATCTCGTTCGAAAAAAACTTTTAACGAATTAAGGACTGAATTCTCGTTAGAATTCTCATTCGAACGAGGTCATTCAAACGAACCTTCGAACGAATTATTCTCTGAATTCTCATTATACGGGTCGTTAGAATTCTCGTTCGAACGATGAAATCGCAGTTCGTCCCTATTAGTTCTAAACGTGCGTTTTTCCATATTTTCATCATCCAAATTTCTCAAAATTCATTCTAACTCTAATCCAACGATTTGAAACTATACCCACTAGTAACATAATGAGTCCCAACATATTTTTAACAATAATTCCTTAAAATTATAATACGAATTTAGATTCATTCCTCACATCTTCAAAAGGACAAAAATTCATAAATCCCCATGAACCACCATTAAACCTAGATTTGATTTTGTGAATTCAACATATAAAACCCAGATATGTTATCACCATAATATGGTTATTCAACTACATGCAAAACCTATACCTCAATTATGAATAAATCCCAAATTTCAGTCCCAAAATTCAAGACATTATGATTCGCCATTCTATTTTACACAAAATAGACAAAAGAAAGGGAGCCATCCAGAAGGACAACATCCAAAGACATACTGATGTATACGAAACCAAAATGATTCGAAAAGGGTTCGGAGGATAAAATGGGAAGGTGTTGGGCACCCATTCCTCCCTTTCGGTCTCTCATGGGTTTTTGTTATATCGTTTATTTTCCCCGTGATATGTGTGCATGTGTATATATAGTTGGGATGGGAATCATCGACTTTCACCATGGAAGAGGTAAAGCGAGTCATCCATAGGAAGGCATAAAAAATTTAGAAAATAGGATTTATGCGATTAGCCTTACGTTGATCGTTACGATGGAATGACAACGCATGTGGAACAATACGCCACTAAGAACAAATATATGTATATATATATAATATAAGAGAATGGAGTTTAGAGAAAATAGAAAATGAGAGAAAAGGCAAAAATAGGACTCGAGTCTCAGGTTTCACCCCGAGATGCCTATGTAGCCTATAGAGGCATCAAAGTCCACGCAGTTCGCATGCAAAACGTGTGGTGGGGTTCATCCCATAAATCCAACTGGGGGATTCTCTTATTTGTGTGTAGAAAAAGTATTTTAATTGTGAGAAAAGTGTAAGAAAAGTATGAGAATTCCCGTTTGGAATTTATGAGCAAACCCACATTTTTTTTTGGGGGGGGGGTGATTTATATGAAAATAAGAGATGTGTAATAATACTAAATAAAAAGTTTATTAGGATGTGTAAGATGAGATAATGAAAGTGTTAAGTAATAAAACAAGTTATTGCGAATTTATGAGAATTTAAGGAGATAGTTGAAAAAATTGGACCTTCTTGAAGATCTTGAGCTTGATCTTGAATGTTGGAGAGCTGCCTTTAGACTTGGATGATGATGGAGGGTAGTGAATTCACCAAGTTTGATGAAAAGTGAAGGTTAGAAAGGGATTTGGGTGTGGAAATATGTTGACATCGAGAGAGGTTTTCGGAATTTGCTAAGAGTGATATCTATCTGATATGGGATCCTCCTGCAAGTGAGGTCAGACCTCCTTTTAATAGGCCTAGGGAATTGTCGATCATCATAGCCCTGTTCCTACCTATCGGCAGGTGCGTTTAGGCACACTACCGATAGGTAGGGTCTGGGACCTACCGTTTGGTAGTGTCTTTCGGGCCTTTTTAGAAAATTAGTAATAGAACGTAAACTGTTGATTAGAATCATGCATGGGGTAGACCGTTGGAAAGGTAATTCAGATACCTTCAAAAGTCCTTTGGACTACTATCAGGTTAGGGAGTTAACTTTGGGTCAAATATGACTCGAAAGCATCCGTCGGTCCATTAGACGGGGAATCGTCGGATACAAACGGATCGTTCGTCTGTATGGTAAGTTCGAATTGCACACAGGGTAGACCGTTGGAAATGTTAGGATATGTACTTCAACATTCCAAAGAGTTTGATATGGTTCGGGTAGTTGACTTTGGTCAATCGGGACCTGGAAGTATTCGGTGACCTTTCGGCGTAAAACCAATAGTTCATCCGTACCGTAAGTCAAAATCATGCACGGGATGGACCGTTGGAAAGGTATTTTAGTGCGCTTCGAAGATTCATTCAGTCTCAGTCGAGTTAAAGAGTTGACATAGGTCAAAAAGAGCCCAGGAGTGCCCGATGGCCTCTTAATTGAGTTTCGGGGAAAAATAGGTCGTTTGTCCGCATGGTAAGTTGGAATCGCGAACTGGATGGACCATTGGAAAGGGGTTTCAGTGCCCTTCAAAGATTCATTTAGTATCAGTAGAGTTGAAGACTTTAACTTTTGGTCAAACGGAGCCTGGGAGTGCCCGATGGCTTCTAGGTCAGTACTCAGGGTATGCCATGGGTTTGTAGTGAAGAAGGGAGGTGCTAGGGACCTAAGGAGAGTTTAGGGGGTAACAGAATGGGATGTATAGAGAGCCCCTCGATGGGTGAGATTAGAACAAACGATAGCCATAGATTAGACACCGCATGATGCTTTTGAGGGAGGATGACCAATTCAGAGCGTCGAGACTGATTCTGAGGACCTAAGGGAATGAGGATGACCAATTCAGAGGGTCAAGGACAATTCTTAGGACCTATAAAGTGTGCTGGGGACAACCAATTCAGTAGGTAAAAACCGATTTTGCGGGCTTAAGTTGAGATGACCAATTCAGAGGGTCGAAGCCAATTCAGCGGGCTTAAGTTGAGATGACCAATTCTGCGGGTCGAAGCGAATTCTGAGGGCTTAAATAGAGATGACCAATTCCGTGGGTTGAAGCCAATTCTGCGGGCTTAAGGAAAGATGACCAATTCTGCGGGTCGAAGCCAATTCTGTTGGCTTAAGTTGAGATGACCAATTCTGCGGGTCGAAGCCAATTCTGCGAGCTTAAGGTGAGATGACCGTTTCTACGGGTCAAATACAATTCTGTGGGCTTAAGGAAAGATGACCAATTTTGTGGGTCGAAGCCAATTCTGCGGGCTTAAGTGGAGATGACCAATTTTGGGGGTCGAAGACAAATCTGTGGGATTAAGTGGAGATGACCAATTCTGCGGGTCGAAGCCAATTCTGTGGGATTAAGTTGGAGGTGACCAATTTTGTGGGTCAAAGCCAATTCTGTGGGCTTATGTAGAGATGACCAATTTTCTGGATCGAAGCCAATTCTGTGGGCTTAAGGTGAGATAACCAATTCTGCTGGTCGAATCCAATTCTACGGGATTAAGGAGAGATGACCAATTCTGTGGGTCGAAGCCAATTCTGCGGGCTTAAGGTGTGATGACCAATTCTGCGGGCTTAGGTATGAGATGATGAATTCTACGGGTCAAAGCCAATTCTGTGGGCTTATGTTGAGATGTTCTTGGGGAACTCTACCGGGGAGATTTATCTTGTGGTTTTGTTTTGGGCTGGGGAGACGACTGCTGGGGGAATCTTTTGCATCCTCAGAAGGAATAGCCAAAATTCCACTGGGGAGATTTAGGTGGCCCAGGGTTTGGATGTATTGCTTGGGAAAAATTGAGGCCTTTGGGGCATAGGGGGTGATCTTTAGAGATCCTCCGGGGATGTTTTCGGGAGGAGTTTTACTTAGTTTTTGAGAGTTCCCCTGGGTAAATAGGGGTTCCGGTTGAGGGAATGCAAAATTTTCTTGGTGAAAATGTTCTAAATCCTTCCTGGGATTTTTAGGAATTTTCTAAAAAAATTTCAGGACTGACTGGTATATTCTGAAAATTTTTGTACTAAATTTATAGGGGGTACTGGTCGGCATGGTTCAGAGGGTGCCATTAGGTAGTAGCACGGACTTTTGGACTATCTCAGGAAGGTAGGGGGTCAGTGTCGATCGGTGGGTGGGGGGTCAATGCCAATCGGCATGAACCTTGGCATCCTATATAAATGGGAAAACTCCCCTCATTTTCACAGCTTCTTGCTTTCTTTCTTTCTGCGATTTTCTCGGCAAATCATTCTAGAGTTTCGATCTCTAAGAAATGGCTGCCTTTGTGAGCACTGCAACGCATAGGGAATGGTTGACTATTGATGACTGGGCGACGGTGGAATGGAGGTCCAGGGCGCCTCCTGCTTTTGGGAGTGTGAACTCCTTTGATGCATTTAAGCCGATTGCGGATGAAAGGACTTTTCTACGGGATCCGTCACGTCATCGGTCTTCTAAGGCGGTCAGCCCCGATGATTACGTAAGCAACCTGACTTTTGGCATTCTTCTCATTTTTGGTGATTTTTCCATTCTTCTTGAATTTTGACAAGGTTTTTTTCTTTTGATAGTCTGATATCTCTTTGAATAAAATGCATGCCCATGGGACGACAGGGCTTAAGGACGTCTGGGAGCATCTTCCACCTGTGGTGCATTGGGTGGTATCATCAGCGGGTTTTGGGAGGTTAGCATCTATGTTGGATGAGACGCCTCGATCGATAGCGATCTTATAAGCTTTGGGGGAGATAAGGTGGGATAATACCCACACCTTCCATTTCGGTTTTAGGGAGATGGCAGTGACTCGCATAGACGTACAGTAGCTACTGGGCCTAGATTTCGATGGGGAGCAGATAGAGGTGGATCGATCTTTGAGGGTGAGGCCGAAGGCGGTACGTGCGGCGCTCGGTGTTGTAGGGATGATAGTTTCTGGGAATCCATCTGGTTGTCCTTACTGAAGGATGTTTTGCTAAGTAGGGAGGTTGATTTAGAGGATGGGCTACAGATGAGGTAGATGGCTCGGCTGTTCATTTTGCTGGTGCTAGGAGGTTTCATGGTGGAGTCGAGTGGAGACGTCATCCATTTATCGTTCTTCCCGTATTTGAGGATGTTTTGGAACATCCTTCTCTTTGATTGGGGGAGTCTGATTTTTGCAACCCTCTATTTTTCTTTGGATGCATTCAGCCGGTGCTATCGAAAAACTTTTACTGGAGCTACGTATCTTCTTGAGGTATTCTTTAGTTTGCGCATTTTTCTTCCATGCATTCGCACTTTCCTTATGCGTCTCATTCTGATTGTAAATTCTTATTTTTAACAGACGTGGTTCTATGAGGTGATTGGGTGAAATACCCAACTGATCGCTTTAAAGGACGATATCATTGGGGTCTTCTACCAATTGTATCGATGGATCAAGGTCAATCGACAGTTGAAGGGAGCTCTCTCTCTCTCTGGAGGAGGTGTGTCAGGTCTTGAACGGCCTGACTAGTGGTAGGGTAAGACTTTTTCCTTTTCTTCCTTGGTTTTTGGCATGTTTTGATTTTGTATTGACTTATGCCTGCTAGGGAAGTTCAGGTGACTTTGTACCCTTGGGGGACAACCGTTCAGGATACAGGGACGACTGGGGTGAATGCGCAGATGAGGCATTTGCTGGCGCATGAGTTTGGCCATTTTTAATATCTCAAGGAGCGGGTGGTTTGGCAGATTACTTAGGAGGAGGTGGTGGTTCCATTTGCGCAGCCTCCTACGTCTATAAGACGGGAGCGGCTACTACCGAAGGATGCGAGGATTGAAGTTATGGTTGGTAAGTCCTATTTGTTGTACACTGATATGACCGCATCGTATGACTATATGGACTTTGTGACGAGTTGGTTAAAGGTGACCATTACATATGATGCCTTGCCTTTACCTCCTGCGGGTTCGAGTTGGGTGATGGGGTCTTCCCATAGTGGCGGTGGTCCGTCGGCGACCACTTTAGAGGTTTCCTTTGTTCAATTGCATACCCCTTCGTACAATATCCGACAGGCTGATGGAGAGATGGTGCCTATATTACACCGTCCTCATGCCATGGATCCGGAGGAGATGGGTGTGACAAAGGAGGTCCTTCATCCTATGGTATACCTTCCTGTTCTTGTCTTTCTTTCTTTTCTATTTTAATCCTTTCTTCCTTGATAATAATTTTGCTTTTTTTTACAGTAAGTCTGGGTGTCAACTACTTGGTTGAGGGACATCAGAGACTGGATATCTTTGATGACTGCCCACATTCGGGATGCGGTCCTGGTTCCTTCTTATTTGGTGTCATCTGCTTCGTTCGGGGAGGACTATGGCTCAGGTAGCGGTAGTGTGTCGTCTCGCCGTAGGGGAAAGATAGTGCGTCATAGGGGTGGAAGCTCTTAGAGAGAAGGGTGAAGGGTAGGTGAGAGAGAGAGAGAGAGAGAGAGAGAATGTGGGTTTTGGCTGAGTCCCATTATTTTTTGCTTTTCTTTTATTTTCTGCAACATTTGATGTAACACAGAAGAATATATATATATATATATATATATATAATACAATGGGATTTTTTAATTATCTTTTGTTAATAGTGAGTGAATGCATACACATACGCTTTTTACTTTGCTGTTGAGACAGTAAAAAGAGACATTTTTAGGATTTTTTGAAGGAAAGTTTAAAAAATGGGAAATTATATAGGGGTGGAAGAGGATTTTTTTGAAATTTTGTTGAGAACATCAATTTTATTTTTATTGGGTTTTTCTGATTTTGATAAAAAAGGAAAAGGGAAATTTCTAAAAAATAGGGGGTTGCCTATCGACAAGCCCCTTGTCCTGCCTATCGGTAGTCAAGTCCAGTCCCATCAATTCAAAGATTTGATTATTTCCCTCTTCAGCCTCTTAACTTTGTGGGTTAGGATTCCCTCCGATTTCTGCAGGAGTTATGTCTTTTGTGAGGGTTCTCAAGTATGAAAGGGGTAGGGGTGGAGTGTTTTCATCACACCTTCACATTCTTAGTTACTTGCCTACTATCTCTTAGTCCTACAAGATGGCTCTCCCTGGTAGCATTGAGTTTTGTAACTACCTCGAAGCCTTGGAAGCGACGTTCTCTTATAATGTCGACTACGATGCTTTCAACATGCATCGAGTCTCTTTGTGGCACAATCGGTCCATTGAGTGGAACATGCTAATGGCAGTGGTACAATTTTGGTACACCGAAGACCATGTATTCCGCTTTGGGTTGGATGAAGTTTGTCCTACCTACGAGGATTTTTTTGCCATACTGGGGATAAATCCTAGTGTTATTGCGGCTTTACCCAAATTTTCTCTTTCTCCTAGGGATTTGCTGGCCGGGCTTCTTCGTATTTCACCTTCGGTGGCCAAACCACTGGTTACTGGAGGAATGATCTCCCTTTCGGCGGTGTTACAGTCCGTACATATGCGGGAAGTATGTGATGTTGGCTATGATGGAGTCGTTGCTCTGGGCCTGGTTTCAAAATTTCTACTGATGATTGGGGAATTATTGGTGGACTCACAACTTATGACTATTACTTCATGGATGTCATACGGTCGTAATCTTATGACGGTGATACTGGCGGAGACCCTAAACGGTTTGGATGCTTGGCGAGCAGGTCGTTCTGACTTCCTGTGGGGTAGCCCCGTGATGTTGTTCATATGCTTTTCTGAGAGACTCCACCTGGTGACTCTTCCAGAATGTCGTTTGTCGGCTGTACCCAACTTCTTTTCACGTCACTTCGTCAGCATTGGCCTGGATATTGAGAACTGGGAGAATTGTCTTGTGGAGCATGGGGCTCAGAATCTATACTGGTCAGTGCCTTGGTGGGGATCTTTGCTTCCTATTATGGAGCAAGGAGAATACCTGTATGTTCAGCTGGTTGGTCTCATCCAGACCACTTTTTATTTCCCTTCGCGGCTTCTGCGTCAATTTGGCTAGGAGAAGGTCGTGCCACCTCGGACAAAAAATTTCTTTCCGGTAGAGGATTTGACCGAGCGTCTGCGCCTGTGACTTGGCTCTCTGTGGGAGAGTTGGCGTCCATCGATCCGTCCCTCTCAGTCTGTTGGGAGAGTTTGGCATATCCCTGGGCATTATATGAATTGGTTGTGGAGGAGAGCAGTTAGCAAGATGTTGGCAGTGGAGACTGTACAAAAGTGTCTTGTCTCTTTTAATACCATGGAAGGAGGAGTTGTGGTTTTTTCGAAGTTGGTTCGAACTTATTGGTCCATGGAGTGTCTGCGGCACTCTGTTCAGGCAAGGGAAGCTTGGGGACCCTAGGATGCAGATGATGATGGAGCAGGCTCCTCTGGTAGCTGTGGATAGGACTCCTGGATAGTTTATTGGGTAATGGGGGATAAATGTGGGGATTTTATTTGTCTTTTTTAGGAGGGTATGGGAAGGGATTTATCCGTTCCTTTTCTTACGTAATCTGTACCATAATTTCTTATTAGTGAAATAAATAAGTTTCTGATCATCCAGCTGTTCCTTTTGATGACTTTTGTGTTGTTTGGATTATCTATACTGATCGCTAAGGCATACATAATCCTTTTGTTCAAGTATATATTAGAATGAACTGTCGTTATCAGAGGTAAGAAAAGAAGAGTATTTTGTGAAAAAGAAAGGGTCGTGCTCATGTAAGGTATATGAGCTGCCTACGTACCTCTGGGGTTTTGAAATTTTATAATTTGTTTGAAAATGGTTATTTGTAGAGGATCAGGCTCATGTAGTTCTAGGAAGGGGGAAATGAAGAGATTTTTTTTAGAATAGAAGGGAGATGAGAAGAGTCATAGTGCGCCGAGATTTCGAACTAGGGGTAAAAATTCTTGAGACGGTCTAGGTTGACTGGATGAGTCATCTCCTCCCCATCTAAGGCGATGCGTATGGCAGCACCACCGGACAAGATCTTCTTAACAATGTAGGGGCTGCTTCAATTGGGCTTGAATTTCCCTTTGGGGTCCAAGATGGGTTCTATGATTTTTTTGAGGGCTAGGTCCCCTTCTCGCACACCGCAGTCCTTGACTCTCTTGTTGAATGAATGCGCTCTTCGACGATGGTACCCTTTATGTGGTATAGTTCTTTTAATCTACTTTCGTCTAGGAGGGTCAGCTCGTCAAGACGGCTTTGACACTAGTCTTCTTTGTTGACCTTGCTCTCAAGCATGACGCGCAATGAGGGTAATTCCAGCTCCACGGGTAGGATTGATTCTATGTCATAGACTAGATAATAAGGGGTATCCCCAGTAAAGGTTCAAATTGAGGTTCGGTAGCCCCAGAGGGAGTACGGGATCCGGTTAGCCCAATCCCAACAGCTTTCAGTCATTTTGCTGATGATGGCATTGAGATTCTTGTTGGCGGCTTCAACTGCACCGTTGGTCTAAGGTCGGTAGGGAGAAGATTTGTGTCTCTGAATTTCATATTCGTTGTCCACCTCAGTGACTTCTACCTCAAAATGAAACCCATTATCTGACACTATCTCGTGTGGGACCTCATATCGGCAGATGATGTTTTTCTTGATGAATTTGGCCACTTTCTTGACGTTCATCACCGCGTATGACTCAGCTTCGACCCATTTGGTAAAGTAATCAATGGTATCTAGGATTAACTCATTCCCATTGTAAGCCTTCGGTGTAACCTTGTAAGGACACAAATTTCCAATTGAGTCCTCTTATAGTTTTGGCTCAATTCCGGACAAAAACATTTATTCATAGGATTTTATTTAATTGTAATATTCAAGACCTATGAAGTGTTTGTTGAAGACGTAGCGGCAAAGAGTATAAAGCATCATCAACATGCCGTAGTTTATGTGCCTCGTTTGTACGTCATCAACTTAGGTTCCATGCTCCCAAGGTATGAATGTATTTATATGTATATAGGAGTTTGGAACAATGAGTATTGGGTGTTAGGTGAATTAAAACTGCATTTTATTTTTCAGAAAGAATCAATTAGAAACTTAAAAATAAGTATATAAAAGTTTATAAAAGTTTCTGGGCCAAAATCGAATTTTTCAATCTTTCTGGCTGTTCGTTTGAAATGTCGTTCGAACCAGATTTCGTTCGAACGAGTTTTGTCGTTCGAACCAGGTTCGTTCGAACGAGTTTTGCCAACGTCCCTAACTGGACAGTCGTTCGATATGTCGTTCGATATGTCGTTCGAACGAATGTTCGTTCTAACGAGGTATGTAACGAACTTCTAACGAGCCCAGGCTGGTCACTCGTTAGAAGTCTCGTTCGAACGAGAATCAAGTTCGTTCGAACGAACTTCCAGCGGGAACAGTTATTTGGCAGTTTTTTGCAGTTTTTCCTCACTCCTCCACTTGGTTTTCAACCAACATTTTTCATGCAATATTATGTGCGGGAAACACGTTTTCCAAGACAACTTTTCCAATCCATATCCATCTCTTAGAGAGAGTTTGAGAGCAAATTTATTTAGGGAAAATGTTCAAGTTTTGAGTGTTAATTTTAATGGAAAATTCATACACACTCTAGTTTACACCCATTGTTTGTTATTCCAAGTTCTATATATACATATCCTTACTTGGAGTTTTTGGCACCGGTTTTCTCTACCGAATTCAAGAGACGTTTCGGGTTTGCTTCTACACCCGTTTGGAGAAAGGCTCCATGTTCGGGTGACGGTGACCGTTTAAAGTCCCATCGGTGAATTCCGAGACCACGGTGGAGGTCCGTTGGTTATCCGCTAATTAGAGGTTGATGCAAGAAGGAGCATCACGACTTGAGAGGGTTCGAGTTTAGGAAGTAAGTCTTTTGTCTTGTATTTTGTACTACCGTTTTTAGTGGATTTGAGGCTAGGGCCGTCCCGAGGTTTTTTCCCGTTAGTGGGTTTTTCCTCGTATATCGCGGTGTAGTGTGACTTTGTTTATTTTATCTTGCACATCATTTAGAACGCATGCTTTAGGTTTAATTCAAGATAAAATTCGGTTTAATTATCACACTCATTTAATTTGGGACTTAAATTAATATTGGTTAATTTGGTTTATTCAAGTCATATGTTAAAATTGGTTTCGCCTAACTTTGTTTAAATGAATAATCATGACTTAGGAAAATTCTAGGACTTGAATTATGTTTTAATTTGTTTTGTGAAATTAAAACTTGTTATTTTGTTTGATAGTTGAACCATCATAATGCTTTCGCATCGATTTACATAAAAGGAAATTATATATTTTAATTGGGACAAAACTGCGCGTTTACAAACCTTCCCTGTGATATCGATGCCCCAGGTCGAGAACGTCCAGGGACAAGTCATGTTGTATAATTCGTGCGGAGGCAGATGCTGAAGGTTGGAGAATTGTTGGAATTTGAGGCATCTCCGAACATAGGCGGTGCAATCCTTGGTTATGGTGGTCTTGTAGCAGCCCTTTCGGATGATATTTTTGGTAAGCATGTGACCGTTCATGTGGGGTACAGATTCCTCATTATGGATCTTCTAAATTATCGTTTTAATGTCATCCCCTGTGATGCAGTGTAGATGAGTTCCATCAATGTTTCTTTTGAGTAGTGCTTCGTGACAGATGATGTATTGGGAAGCCAGTCTTCAAAGGGTTGCTCGAACCTTCTTGTTGGAACCCTCGGGATACCTACCGTGCTTGAGGAGGTGCCAAATATCATAGTACCAACAACTGACTAGCGATGGGTTGCCCGAACCTTCTTGTTGGTTTGTCTTACTGGAACCTTCTTGTTGGAACCCTCGGGATCTTCTGTAGTGATGATCTCAATATGGTAGCAGTGGGTTGGTTTGTCTTGCTTTTGAACAAGGAAGGGGGTCGTAGTTATTCCTTCGGGCATGTCGACCCTGGAGGCCAAGGTCGAGAGAGCATCGACTAGGTTATTCTTGTCTCGAGGTAGGTAATAGAAGGTGATATCTTGGAATTGGGAGGCTATTTCTTCTAAGTGGGCATGGAAGGGTTGGAGTTTCTCATCCTTGACTTTCCACTTTCTGAGCACTTGCTCGATGATGAGGGAAGAATCCTCATAGACATCTAAACATTGAATACTTTTCTTGAGAGCAACTTTGAGGCCTACTGTGCAGCCTCGTATTCAGTCATGTTGTTGGTACAAGGGAAATCCAACTTTATGGCGATGGGAGTGTGAGTGTGATCAGAAGTATCCCAATGCCATATCCCTTCTTGTTGGCAGCGCCGTCAAACAACATTTTCCACCGGAGATTGTCCTAGGCAGCGCAGAGGGTGTTTTCATCTGGGAATTCGAAGATCCAGACATCAGCCTCATCCACGGGGTAATCAACGAGGTAGTCAGAGATGGATCTTCCTTTCATGGATTTCTATATAACGTACAATGTCGAACTCGGTTAGGAACATCAACCATCGGGTCATTCGATTGGATAAGGCGAGCTTCTTAAGCAGGTATTTGATGGGGTCCATTTGAGATACAAGTTTGATGGGGAAGGTGAGCATGCAGTGCGACAACTTTTAGGTGACCTAGACAAGCGCGACACATGCCTTTTCCAAAATAGTGTAGTTAACCTCGTACTCGGCCAATTTGCAACTGGCATAATAGATGGCTCTTTTTTGCAGGAATCTTCAAGGTATTGGGCTAGCAAATCCCCAGGTGCAGTGTCGGTTATGGTTAGGTATAGGATCAAGGGGAGATGAGGCTGTGGTGGCATGAGTACCGGGGGTTGGGTCAGATATTATTTGATTTGGTCGAAAGCTTCTTGGCATGCCTTTTTCCAAACTTTAGTTGAATCCTTTCGGAGGAGTTTGAATATAGGTTCACAGATGGAGGTTAACTGGATGATGAACCGACTGATGTATTACAATTTCCCGAGGAAACCTTAGACTTCTTTCTCTGTTCGAGGAGGTGGTATCTCAAGTATGGATTTCAGCTTGGCGGGATCTGCTTCTATCCCCTTCTCACTAACCATGAATCCCAATAGTTTTCCCTTTGTAACACCGAAGATGCATTTCTGCAGACTGAGTCTCATCTGATACTGTCACGGTCGTTCGAAGAACTTTCCGAGAGCAGGAACATGACCTTCTTTACTTTTGGACATGATAATCATATCATCCACATAGACCTCAACTTCTTTATGAATCAGATCGTGTAGGATAGTTTTAGCAACCCTCTAGTAGGTAGCCCCAGCGTTCTTGAGACCAAATGGCATGAGAGTGTAGCAAAAGGTTCCCCATGGGGTGATGAATGTGATTTTTTCTTGGTGGTATGGTTGCATTTTGATTTGGTTGTATCTGGAAAATCTGTTGATGAATGACTTAAGAGCATGACTGGCAGTATTATCCATGATCATGTCGATATTAGGTAGAAGATAATCATCCTTTGAAGAGGCTTTATTCAAATCCCGATAGTCTACACACATCTGAACTTTTCCTCTTGATTTCGGCATGGGCACTATGTTGCCTAGCCATGTGGGATATTCGATCACACGAATGAAGCCTACGTTCAACTGTTTGATCACCTCTTCTTTAACCTTGAGAGACAATTCGATGAGGAGCTTTCTTAACTTTTGTTTAACCGATATGTAATTTGGGAGAGTGGGAATCTCGTGCAGAGCTATTCCATGATCAATTCGAGGCATATCGTCATAGGACCATGCAAAGAGATCCACAAATTCCTTTAGCAATTCTTCGAGTTGTGCGCGCTGATGCTCGTTGAGGGTAGCCCCTATCCTAATCTCGCACAGTTATCTACTAGAACCGAGGTTAACAACAACAGTCTCTTCTTCATTAACTTGAATGTGGTTATGTTGTTTATTATTAACCATATTTAGATCAGTTAAGAATTGTTCATTTGCAAAATTATCATCATCAAAAGTTTGATTAGAATCTAAAGAGTTAATGTAAGGCACAACAAGATACTCAAAATCTTCGTTTATGTCATTGATAGAAAAAATAGCATTAAGAACCTCATCAAAGTAGGTCTCGATTACATTTGAGCAAGGATAGACAACAGAAGAAGAAATGGGGTAAACATTAAGATTAGGGGAGATTTCAGCAGGTAGAACTGGCGCAGCATGCCAGTTGAGGAGAGGTGTATCAGCAGCTTTAATCAGTTGGGACGGTTCTGATGATGTAGTGCCTGAGTTAATCATGTAGAGTGCCAGCCTTAGTGTCTGTAAGTTGAAGGAATCTTCGGAGTCACTTTCCTCAGTCTCTTCGATATCTTTGATGAGCGGTTGTACTTAGTGTTGGGAACCTTCGACCCATGGGTAGATATCTTGGAAAAAGATGTCCATTATAGGCTTCATCTTCTTATCTGTATGGTCATACCATGGTTCCGAAAAGATACAAAAGGGAAATTCCTCACCCTCTTTGATGAATTATTCGTTCAAAGAGTCACCTAGGATAGTTTGGACGTGGTCTAGTCTTCTCTTTGGTTGAGACTAGCGGATCATTCTGATCTCTTGTTCGGGCGGTTGATACCCCAAATCACAAGGAGGAAAAGCTTTCTTTATTTCAATGGGCTCAAGTATCCCTGGTTGTCCCTAGCCCCAGTTCGGGCATGAAGTGCATGTTTCTGAACATCTAAATCATATTGATGTTGCCATGAGGGTCGTATTCTGGACAAACCCTTTCTTTAAAGTTATCCCCTGCCGGGAGTAGAAGTGGTTCAACTCAGAATCCTAATAAGAGCATATCATTTGACTTGTGCTGTATCTCAAGAATTGGAATGCTGGTACTTGCACCATCAACATTGTTGTCATCGCCCAAGATGGTAATGACCCGTCCGCCGGCAAAGAACTTTAATTTCTGATGGAGTGAGGAAGACACGCCCTTGACACTGTGGGGCCAAGTTCATCATGGCAATAGGTTGAAACAGGCTGGGATGTTAATAACTTGGAATTCGATGACAGGGTTTATAGGGCCAACCCCTATTACAAGCTTAATGGATTCCATCACCTCCCGATGGGTATTATCGTAGGCGCGCATAGAAGCAGAGGTTGGAGGGAGGTCGCTTTCTTTCAGTCCTAAACATTTGAAGGTTCTCAGTGGGCAGACATTCAAGGAGGATTCATTATCGATAAGAGAGAGTGGTACAACCTTCCCCATAACTTCGACGGAAATGCTGAGTGCATGATTGTGGTTTGGCCTAATCTTGGGGATTTCTTCTTCGAAAAAGGATTGCATTCGGATAGAGGTCAAGGATCCGACCAAATTTATCACTTCTTCTGGTGTTGTAGAAGGAGGAACTGTGAGTCCAGTGAGTAACTTGATTAAACCATTTATGTGTAGCTGAGAAGACATGAAAAGCCCCTATAGAGTGCTGTTAGCTTGAGTTTTCTTTAGCTGATCGAGGAACTTTCTCTCCTCGCGGATTATCTTTAGCGTAGGAAGGATTTCAACACCCTTCCCTTTGTCATTTCCTGGTAGTGACCTTGGAATATGGTAATGCCTCCCTGATCTGGTCATGTAATTTACTGAAGATAGGAAGAACATGAATCTCATTTCCTCATCAATCTCGACTTGTTCTGCCACCTTGTTTATTTCTCCGAGGAGTTCTTTAAATGATATCATTCCACACATGTCAACTACCGGGCCAGTTTTCTCGAAAGCTTGCTCTTCATTCAAATCTCTGAATTCTTACCCCCATCCGGTGGCAACAATTCTGTCTTTCCATGTAAAGTCGATACATTCCATAAACTTCAACGGCTTCTTCATACAGCTCTTCCCAATTGGTGGGGATATGCAAGGGTAAAGGGACCAGGAGCCCCTGTAGCTTCAGAGCATCAAGTAACTCGGGCATACTGCAAATGTTATTGGTTTTCCTGAATAATTCTTCCATGATCTGGACAACATCATCCAGGCTTACTTCATCGGTCGGTACTACCCAATTATCCGGCTCTCGGGACCATTTTCGTGCTTCCAAGAACAGCGTACTGAATCTCTGGCAATCAAGGATCATTTGTGAGGGAAATTTCAGCCCGAACTCTAGGAGTTGGTTTAACACTTCTGACAATTCCACGCTTCCATTTTCATAATGGGTACGGACAGTGATGCATGCTCTCGTAAGGAGTGACAGTGCCTGATCAGCGAGGCTAGTAGGGTGTAGGAGGAAATGTGGGAAATTTGGAGAGGTTTAGGAAAGTATATGGGTGTGATTTGAGTTGAGGGATCGAATTCTGGGTTCTCTTCTAGAAAGATGGCATTGGCATGATTTGGAAGAGGGTTGTGAGTAGTGTTTGGCTTAGGATTGGCTGGTGGGGCGATGGTACCCTGGTCAATTAGACATTGTATTATGTTTCGGAGGTGAAAGCATTGGTCAGTTATATGGCCAACAGTTTTGTGAAAGGCGCAATGGGCATCTGCCTTGAAGTTTATTGGGAGTGGATTTGGCAATGGACGAGGATCCAAGGGTTTGATAAGGTTTCGGCTTAGCTAGGCTTGATAGACTTTGGAGAGAGGAGAATGATGCTCTGTGTATTCCTTTCGGACTGGGACATGGTGGCTTTCTAGCGCCTATGATGTGGTTGGTTGAAATATATTATTTATGGTTGAGATTGTAGCACTGAGAGGTTTGTCATATTTTTTGGGGGTGAACTGTCCGGACACCTTCTTTGGTTAGACTTCTATTTTCGCAAGACCTTCCTCGATTTCTAATCCTGCTTCTCTGAGAGCTCGAAAGTGGGGATAGTATTTTCCTCCCATCGTTTCTCGAACATGGGGTAATAAGTTCTTCTTCACTATGCTGACTTCTTCCTTGGAAGGACGATTGGACATAATTCCTGCTTTTTCCCTCCATCAGGCTATGATGTTACTGACTGATTCCCTAGAGTTCTATTTTAGCAACTCTAAATCATGGTTTGTGACCTCAAGCTCTTCATTGTATTTGTACTTTGACATGAATTCCCAGGCTACATCATCCCTGCTACGAATTCTAAACTCTGCGAGTGACAAAAACCATCGAAGGGCACTATCCTTCAAAGTTTGCTGAAATAATTAGGCCATCACTTATTCAGAAGCCCCTAATAGAGTCATGGAACGGTGATAACTTTGGAGATGAACAATCGGGGGTCCACTTCCTCTGAATTTCTCGATATTCAGCATCTTGAACTTCTCGGGTAATATCGCTTTAGGATAAGGAGACATGTGGGTGTATTCCATGTAATTCCCTGAGATTCTGACTTGGTCAAACTTCTTACTGAGCATCCTAAGGCCCTCTTTGACCTTATTCAATTCTTCTTCCTTTATATCAATAACCATAGGCAAGTTAGCCCCATACTGGGCAAGGTTTGGCATCGAAAGCCAGGCAGGGGGTGGCTCATTAGCAAGAGAGGTACCTGGAGCGTGCTGATATTCTTCAGGAACCCAGATAGGCTCGGGTGGATCCATAACACGAGGGAATAGGACCTCCGGCTCTTGAGGAATAGTAACCTAGTTTCGTTGCATTTCTCGGACCTCAGTTTGGAGGTTATCAATCTTGGACACGATCTAAGCTAGAACGACCGTCAAATCTGGATGCACAACGGGTACTTGATCTGTGTTCTCCATAGAAAGCAGATGGATTCCGGACTCGAAAGGAGTAATAGGGGAACGGACAAAACTCCGGGGTGACTTAACTGAATATCAAAGCCAATAAGGATCCAGGCCAAGGGCTTGTGATCGACCTGAGAAGGTGTAAAATATGATTTATTTTTTAGAAAAAGGGATGAAAAATTGTTTTGACATTTTTTCGAGATTGAAAGACAAAATATTTTTGGATTTTTGATAAAGAGAGGAGAAGTGTTTTTGGATTTTGGATAAAGAAAAATGAGAATTTTCTTTTTTGGAGACGGTCTCAGCATGATTATTATAATTATTATGTTTTCAATTGTATTAATTCTCCTAAATGCAAAATGAAATGCCGAACAGGACCCGAGCCTGGAAAAATTGGGTTTATAATATATGCAAAGCTATGGCTGAACTTGTGACCAGGCTCATGAACAGGGTCCCGTTTTAAAAATGCACAAAAATTTTAAGGGTCAGGCCGATCCAGAATTTTGGCAGAGTTTTGGGTAGAAATCGACAATATAACATGCGTGTCCTAGGATTGACACCTATATGCGGGTATGCAGTTGGTTGGGTGAATCGAAAAGGGTTCCCCCCCCCCTTTGGCGTGACTTCCACGATATACGTCTTGCTCTTACGGGCAATCGGTACGTGTGGACAAGCCATTTGACATACCTGAGTGTATGTGAATTGCCTCACCATATACCTCATAGGGACGATACATGTGAGAGAGAATTCAATATACTCGGCGTACGTGAATGATTTCCCTTCGATATACCTCCCCTCATGAATTCGGTCAAGCGGTACGATGCGGGAGAACCGTTCGATATATGTCGAAGGTACTTGGCCAATGGAAGGTGAGAGTCATATCGCTTAGGCTAACTGCGCCCTGTCGGACTAGAGCCCATCACTAAGTGACCCTCCAGTTACTGGGTAAAATTTGGTCAATCACAATGCTCTTTGGTGATGTCATGTGAATCATGCATGATCCTCTTATTAGGAACAAAGTACAAGTACCAATGGTACACCAAGTATTGATGGGTGATGCGTGCAATATGTGGATATATATGACCCTAGTTTCACGTGGTGCGAAGTGTACATGGAGAGTTTTCTACAAGTGTGTAAATTGAAGCATAAGCATGGGGTACACATGAGTAATAAAGGGGGTACATGCAAATCAACTCAACTCAACTCAACAAAGCCTTTTCCCAATTATTTGGGGTCGGCTACATGAATCCTATTTTTCCATTCCATTCTGTCCAGTGCAATATCTTCGGTTAAACCACATGATATCATGTCCTTTTTTATAATATCCCACCAAGTTAATTTAGGCCTACCTCTACCCCTTGGGTTACCATCAATACTAACTAAATCACTCTTCCTTACAGGAGCATCCATTGGTCTACGCTTGATGTGTCTAAACCATCTAAGTCGATTTTCTCTCAATTTATCTTCTATAGGATCTACTTTTATTATTTCATGAATTTGTTCATTTTTAATTTTGTCCTTTCGAGTTTTACCACAAATCCATCTTAGCATTCGCATTTCCGCCACACTCATTTTCTGCACATTTTGTTTCTTGGTTTCCCAACACTCTGTCCCATATAACATGGCGGGTCTAATGGCCGTCCTATAAAAAATTTCTTTTAACTTCAAAGGTATACGCCTATCACACAGAACGCCGGTCGCACTTCTCCACTTAACCCAGCCTGCTCTAATCCTATGCGTAACATCATCACTAATATCTCCATTTTTTTGTATAATCGATCCTAAATGACGAAAATGGTCATTTCTAGGTATTTCTTGACCCTCCAATTTCAACACATCTCCATTTGTCCTCCTATTACTACTAAAATTACACTCCACATATTCTGTTTTAGTTCTGCTTATTTTAAATCCTCTTGTTTCTAAAGTTTCTCTCCATAATTCCAACCTATCATTTATCCCCATCTTAGTTTCATCGACTAAAACAATATCATCTGCAAATAGCATACACCATGGCACCTCATATTGTATTTTTCCAGTCAACGCATCCATAACAAGAGCAAAGAGATAAGGACTTAATGCTGAACCTTGGTGTAGCCCTACCGTAATTGAAAATTCACTACTTTCTCCAGCTGATGTTCTTACTGTAGTCATCGCACCATCATACATATCCTTGATCACATCAATATATCTGCGAGTCACTCCTCTTTTATGTAGAACCCACCATATTATATCTCTGGGTATCCTATCATACGCCTTCTCCAAATCTATAAAAATCATATGAAGATCCTTCTTTTTCTCTCTATACCTCTCCATTAATATCCTCAATAAATAGATTGCTTCCATTGTTGACCTCCCAGGCATAAACCCAAATTGATTCTCAGATATTGTTGTCTTCAATCTCAATCTATATTCAATCACTCTCTCCAAAAGTTTCATTGTATGACTCATTAACTTAATACCACGATAATTTGAACAACTTTGTATGTCCCATTTATTTTTATAAATAGGTACTAAAATACTTTTTCTCCATTCATCGGGCATCATATTAGTCATTAAAATTCTATTAAATAATTTTGTAAGCCATGATACTCCATCCTCCCCTAAGCACTTCCAAACCTCAATAGGGATACCATCTGGTCCTAAAGCCTTCCCTGTTTTCATCTTTTTTAGAGCAATCCTGACCTCTGTTGTCCTAATTCTACGAAAAAATATATCTTCTCGAGTCTCCCTAAGTTCCTCTATATCTAATCTACTCCCATCATCTCCATTTAATAACCTCTCAAAGTAGTTTTTCCATCTTTCCGTAATTTCATCATCTTTGACTAGGACTCTCGAATCATCACTTTTGATGCACTTAATGTTATTAAAATCTTTTGTTTTCCTATCCCTAAGTTTAGCAAGCTTATAAATACTTTTTTCCCTTTCTTGTGTTCCTAATTTTGTATAAAGATCATCATACGCTTTTAACTTAGCATCTCTTACCACTTTCTTAACTTCCTTTTTAGCCCATTTATATTTCTCAAAATTCTCTTCATTTCTATTTGTTTGCCATGTTTTAAATCACTCCCTTTTAATTTTTACGATATTCTGTACTTCTTCATTCCACCACCAAGTTTCTTTAGACTGTGGCCCTTTGCCTTTGGATTCTCCAAGAATTTCCTTTTATATTCTCCTAATGCATCTGGCCATCTTATTCCACATTATGTTAGTTTCTTCTTCACTATTCCATGTTGCTTCATTTAATACTTTATCTTTAAATAGTTCTAATTTCTCTCCTTTTAAATTCCACCACCTAGTTCGTGGGTTAATCTTCACTTTTCGCACTTGTGATTAATTTTTAATATTTATATCCAACACCATTATCCTATGTTGTGAGGTTAATCTCTCTCCTGGGATAACCTTACAATCTTTACACGTTAATCAGTCTCCTTTCCTTATAATGAAAAAATCTATTTGGCTCTTATGTGTTCCACTTTTATAAGTTATTAAGTGTTCAAGCCTCTTTTTAAAACATGTATTTACTAGTACAAAATCATAAGCCATCGCAAAATCTAAGATAGACTCTCCCCCGTCGTTCCTATCTCCAAAACCATATTCCAAAAATTGTACTATAGTGTTCTCATCTAATCCCACTTGAGGTTCATAAGAACTAGCAATATTAATTATGTTTTCACCTAATACCAATTTTACAAGTATAAGTCTATCACCTTTCCTAATAACGGTTACGATATCGTCCTTAATGTTTTTATCTACTATTATTCTAACTCCGTTCTTATTTCTATATTTTCCTGTATAATATAATTTAAATCATGTATTTTCTATTTCTCTAGATTTCTCACCGACCCATTTAGTTTCTTGTAAACAAGCTATGTTAACTTTTCTTCTTATCATGGTATCTACTAACTCCATCCCTTTTCCTGTCATAGTCCCTATGTTCCAAGTCGCTAACCTAAGTCTAGTATCCTGGACTAGCTTCTTTACCCGCACACGTCCATCTTGTTACAGGAACCCTTGCGTATTTATCGTCGGATCCGGGGGCCAATGCGACACCCCTTGCCTATTTTTCGAGACATCCGGTGGCAGGCGCAACGCCCCTTGCCTATTTTTCGAGACACCCGGTGGCAGGCACAATGCATCGCTTAAGGGGAATGACCTAGCATTAGCACGTATATTCATAGGATTCGTATTCATAAGGATCTGACAAAGTTTTACGCTGGCTGTCAGCTACCTAACGCAACCCTCCTCCTTTTTCCGGGCTTGGGACCGACAGTGTAAAAAAAATAAGAAGTTAAGCACGACACAGGTGGATTTGGAACATGAAAATAAGGGGAAAATATAAAAAAACATAACACCCATGTAAATACAGTCTAGCCCTCATAAATTCCCCAGCAGAGTCTCCAGTATGGCCATCCCCCGATCCTCGAGGCAGGCGGGCGGCGTGAGGGAGGATCCTAGGTCCCGTGCATCCCTCTCGAGAGCGCTTCAGCTGGCGTCATTTGGGTGAGGTGAGAAATGTAGAGAGATAGAGTCGCTAGTCTATTTTACTCAAAACAGACAAAAGAAAGGGAGCCATCCCGAAGGACAGCATCCAAAGACATACTGATTCATATGAAACCTAAATGATTCGAAAAGGGTCCGGATGCTAAGTTATAAAATGGAAAGGTGTTAGGTACACATTCCGCCCTTTCGATCTCTCATGTTTTTTTCCCTTTATTCTCCCCGTGATATGTGTGCATGTGTATATATAGTGGAGATAGGAATCATCGACTTGCACCATGGAAGAGGTAAAACGAGCCATCTATAGGAAGGTATAAAAATATTAGTAAATAGGATTTACGCGATTATCCTTACGTTGATCATTACGATGGAATGACAACGCATGTGGAATAATATGCCACTAAGAACAAATATATGTATATATATAATATAAGAGAGTGGAGTTTAGAGAAAATAGAAAATGAGAGAAAAATTAAAAATAGGACTCGAGTCTCGGGTTTTACCCCGAGATGCCTACGTAGCCTGTAGATGCATCAAAGTCCAAGTAGTTCGCATGCAAAATGACGGGTGGGGTTTATCCCATAAATCCAATCGGGGGGTTCTCTTATTTATGTGTCTGTGTGTAGAAAAAGTGTTTTAGTTGTGAGAAAAGTATGAGAATTTCCGTTTGGAATTTATGAGCAAACCCTCTTTTTCTTGTTTTTGGGGTTTTTATTTATATGAAAATAAGAGATGTGCAATAATACTAAATAAAAAGTATATTAGGATGTGTGAGATGAGATAATGAAAGTGCTAAGTAATAAAACAAGTTATTGCGAATTTATGAGTATTTAATGAGAGAGTTGAGAAAATTGGACCTTCTTGAAGATCTTGAGCTTGATCTTGAATGTTGGAGAGAAGTCCTTAGACTTGGATGATGATGGAGGGTAGTGAATTCACCAAGTTTGATGAAAAGGATGATGAAAAGTGAAGGTTGGAAATGGATTTGGATGTGGAAATCACGCTAACTTTGAGAGAGGTTTTTTGGATTTGTTGAGAGTGATATCTATCAGATTTGGGCTCCTCCTGCAAGTGACGTCAAGCTTCCTTTTTAAAGGCCCAGGGCATTTCCGATCGGCATAGCCCTATTGCTGCCTATCGACAGGTGCGTTTAGGCACACTACCGATAGGCAGGGTCTGGGACCTGCTGTTTGGTAGTGTCTTTTAGGCCTTTTCAGAAAATTGGCCGCAGAACACAAACCATTGATCAGAATTTCTCATGGGTCAAACCATTGGAAAGGTAATTCAGAGACCTTTGAAAGTCCTTTGGACTGACTTTGGGTCAAATATGGCTCAGAAGCATTCATCGGTCCATTGGACGGGGAATCATCAGATGCAAACGGATCGTTCGTCCGTATGGTATGTCTGAATTGCGCACGGGGCAAACCGTTGGAAAGGTTAGGATATGTACTTAGACATTACAAAGAGTTTGATCTGGTTCGGGGAGTTCACTTTGGTCAACTGGGCCTTGGAAGCACTCGGTGACCTTTCGGAGTAAAACGAATTGTTCATCCGTACCGTAAGTCATAATTACGAACGAGTCGAACCGTTGGAAAGGGGTTTTATTGCCCTTAAAAGATTCATTCTCGATCGAGTTGAATTAGGTCAAATAGATCCCGGGAGCGACCTGTGGCCTCCTGATTGAGATTCGGGGGAAAACATGTCGTTTGTCCGCATGGTAAGTCGGAATAGCACACGGGACGGACCGTTGGAAAGGGGTTTCAGTGCCCTTCGAAGATTCATTTAGTATCGATCGAGTTGAATACTTTAACTTTTGGCTAAATGGAGCCTGGGAGTGCCCGATGGCTTCTAGGTCAGTACTCGGGGTATGACCTGGGTTTCTAGTGATGTAGGGATATGCTAGGGACCTAAGGAGAGTTTAGGGGGTAACAGAATGTGGTGTCAATAGCTACAATGTAAAGGATGGTATATTAATCTAATTTTCGTCCATTAATAAATCCTAATTTTCCAAAAGACAAAAATACACCTCCGGGGTGTCGGGATTGCCTAAGGTCCCCCGGACTCGAAACTAAATACCCGAGTAGGCTTTTCTGACTATCTCGACCCTTCTAGGAACATTAGCACATTCAAAATAGCCATCTGAATAACCAAGAATAAAATTACATTATTATTCCTCGTTTAAAGCATGACACGTCTCACACGCGCATCCCAACTAAGTTTACTGTAACTGCCGTAGTTTTCACTCACGACAACTTTAATATTTTCATCATCATATATTACTTTACTCACTAAGTGATATTCATCATAACTCACATCAATAAATACTAACTCTCGCCACGCTAGTAATTATTTAATTAAATTCGGATTAATTATAAAGAAATTTTCCAATTTTTAAGTCAATTAATCCTCAATTAATGCCATAATTGAAATCATTAAAAATACGGGGTATTACATTTTTCAAATGATGATGATGGTCCTGGACTTCAGTCCACTGAATTCTTTTCAATATCCACATATGTTGGTCAGTTAGATACGCGCATGCTATAACAAGTTATATGTAAGTAGGATTAATTTTTAATATATTATCCAGCAACCATTGATCATATTCTTAGTTTTTTAAGTTAGTATATAAAGTATCTCATCATGATTAGTTCTTTGTTAGATTTTTTTATGTCTGTTTTTTTTATGATCTTTAACAGACTTTGAAATATTGATATGTCGACACACTATGTTGAGACTTTCTTATTTTAAGAATATAAATATTGTTTGACATCCAAGCCTTTTAGCGGCATGCCATGGTAGCAGTTGAGATATCTCTTGATCTTTGAAATATTATCTTGTCAAATATCTTTTGTAACAACTCCCATTTTCTCACATAAGGGATGGTCAGGCATGACATGTCGAAGATGGGGTTTGTCTGTTAATTAATACATTCTCATCACCACTGAAAAAAATGTAATAAATGCCCATAATTGAGGTTCAAGGAATATTTTCATAATAATAAATAAATCCAAACCAACACCAAGTAAATAATAAATCTGATAAGAAAGTAACTATCTCAACCCAACATAATGTAAATAAATCTTGGGTTTCTGCCAATTCAAATGTCTCAAATGAAATATGCAACTATAGCTGAAAAGGAACCACGCTAGAGTCAATAAATCTGAAATTTTGGTAAGAAAAAGAGATCGCAAGACTGATATAGCAACAATCTCGCTATCCCTATCTAGGAGCACCTAAGGGGAAAAACATTTTAATTTCGGTTAGAGCACTAGATGTCAAAGAATTAACTTAATTAATTTAGGACGCAATAAATACAGTCGATGAAAAATAAAAATTCCCCATCACCACTCACATGCGATTAACATCTCATTCCTCATCAAAGTGTGATATTACCCGCATCTCGATAAAATCCCAAATAATATACGTGACAACCGTGTCAAATAAATAACCATGGATTTAACGATAATAAATTGCTACGATGAAGCCTACTATGTTTAAGTACAAAATCCCAATGTACCCTCGGCTTATATATCTCATAAAAATGGCATAAACATAAATTATGCACAACATACAATCTTAGACAATTTAATAAATTTCATTTAAGTCCGGGTAAAATATATATATGTCCTTCCATATAAACGACACATAAAGGAATCTATCATTAGTGTCTTCGTACACTATCGCCGAGTTCGGAGGAATCTCTTATTCGAAGCGGATACCACAAAACACACATAAATTGGGGTGGTCCCAATGTCGTATATCATTTCACGGCCCATACCTTGCGGTGATAAAGTCTCCCAGCATCAACACCTATCACTCATAGATGGCGCTACTACATAGTACCTAAATGACCTACACATCGTCTACCCCACCTATGTCGATGTGTGCAACACCGTCCGAACACACGAAACCCCAAGATGATAAGACCTTCCCCTAACACTAGTATGTCCACCCAAATACACATAAATACATATTTATCCCATATTATATGTATAGGTTACTACTCTATAATTACCTTAAAGAACACCCACACATTATCCATAATTATCCATTCATTAGTAATTCACCATCTAGTCAAATAGTAATTCCATTTCCTTTAACAATTATTTAACCATCTAGTTAAATGTAATTTCCCAAGTGAATGCAAGCACGTTTACATTTTTACTAAGTTCCCCATCAGCCCAAAAACGGTCCCACCAACTCGTATGGACATATAAAAATATCCCAAAGAAAACCTTAGGCCCATCCGAATCAGCCCCCAGGTCCGAACTGATTCGGTTCTTGGCCGAATCGATTTTCTGCCAAACCAAATCAATTTTCTCTGAGGCCGAATCGATTCAAATTACGGTAGTGCCCAGATCTACTTGTTTTCTTAATTATGAACTTTATTTTTTTATCCCCCAAACTCATTCCAATCATGATTTCAATTGCATAAACACATGAATGGATACTTAATACTTAGTTATACATCTTATAACCATTTAGTCCATATCACCACATCCATTTCTACCCCAAATTTTCCAAATTGTATCAAAGGATTTAAGATCTTTAATCCCAAATGTATTCTACAAGAACCATTCATTGTCGATCAAGCTATGGGGCATAAGCATGTAATTAGAATAAAAAATATACATATCATAAACATGTATTAAGTCCCCTATATATAATTTTCAAGATTCCCCAATTTCATCTCAAGAACCCTAAGGTTTCTACCATCAAATTTCAAGAATCAATTCCTAGATTTCTGGGTTACAACCTATGTTCCTATTAATCCTCTTCAGACATGAGTTTAATTCCTAACATTTATGAACCAAAATACAACCTAAAACCCAGAAATCATATAAGGTCATTATAATTCATCAATAAGTACATTGGAAATTAAATCGAGCAAGAGAATTCTTGCTTGGATATACGGGGATGAAATCTCCTTTGAATTTATTGAAATATCCTTTGTATTACTCTCAATTTCTTAATATGTCTTCTTCCTCTCTCTCCCCCTCTGTGTAGCATGGTTAGGGTTCTAATAAGTAACCCCATGGAAGTTAATTAACTTCTTAATTAAAGTGATAAATCCCCAAATCCCTAGATGGGTAAAAATCCCAAATTTTGGACCCTCAAATGGGCCCAAATCCATAACCAAACTAGCCCAAAAGTTTCCCAACTCATATACCTATGCCATTTCTAAATGTTTAAAACGCCTCAATGAGCCAATATACTACCCCAAACATGTCCCGAATTAGTTTTATCTCAACATTATATTTTATACTTGTGTCACACTTTATTTATGAATTTCTACCACACATGCAATTATTATAGCATTAATATGACACAATTTTATCACACGTAAATACAACATAACAATTTTTTGTTCGCATTTAAAAAATTTATTTCACCGATTTAATCATGTTTCCATAAATGCTTCATTCATCCAAAAATATAATTCTATTATTTATTCTTGAAAAATATGGGGTATTACATTTTTCATTTTATGCTAACAATTAATAAGCCTACGATTTTAAAAAGTGGATTTAACTTGCTCCTTATGCCTTGGAGTGTTTCAATATGTATGTTTGCTCAATCTTGGAAGACCACAAGTGGCCTGTAATTTTAGCTCTTAGGACCCCACATTGATTTACATCTATGGTCTTTCTTTTGTAGCGATAGTTTCATTATCTGTTGTGTAGGCACAATATCTCTAATGTGTTGACGATCTTGTATAGATGAGATGTGTTGACTGATTGATAAGAAACTCTTTTATTTTTTAATGTACTCTATCTACTCAAAAACGTTTTCAAGTTCATTATATATCTTTTTTTCCTTGGCTTATAATCTCTCTCTTCAGATATTAGACAAACATTTTTTAAAACAAGGTCAGTCCTTATTATTCTCCAACAGTCATTTTTATGTTGTCATCTACAAATAGAAAATCAGATTTGTTGAAGTCATATAAGAAATGAAATTATACAAAAAAAGAGAGCAACTGACAAATATATTCAGCTCAAAAACCATCAAGAGAGCAACACAAATTTTTATTCAGCTTATACACTTAGAGAGCTACATAAGTCACAACTCATCTTATACATGGTCAAGAGAGAAACAAAAAATCTATTCAACTCTACACATTTGAGATAGAAACAAGCTCTTATTTAGCTATTTTTGAAAAAGAAAATAAGAGAACAATAAGTATTATTCTACTACAAGAAGAAATCTTTAAAGAAGAAACTTAAACTCATTTGCATGTTTAAAGAGTTTAAAACATTGTACATCAAAACTAACTCCATTTGTTGTAAAGATTTGAAGCTTGGATTGTTAGCTTCGAAAATTGTACTAGAAGCCGGTTTAGATGGTTGGGTGTAAAGTGGAGGTTTGATCCTACCGCTCAAGTGGATCAGGAATAGTGAAGAACAAAGGAGTCAGAAGCTCTTGGCGTGTAGACGTAGGCCAGGATTTGGCCGAACTACATTCATATTACGGTGTCATTTATTTTCTGCATTTTATTTCCATTTTTATTTGTGCTTGCTTCATATATTCTGCACTTACACTTGCAAATTAATTAATTTTGAAATTTGGTAAATTTGTTTTAATACTAAAATAATTATTTTTAAGAAATTAATTAATTCAGAATATTAATTTTTATTGAATATGGAGATTATTTGAATATTTATTGGGTGTTAAAATCTGTAATTTTAACTTGTTTAATTTAATTGGGAGAATTTATTTAATACTCATTAGTTTAATCATTTAATATTTATTAATGTGATTCGGTTAATTGTTTTAAATTAAATGTTTTCTATAATTTTAATTTAACCCGAAAGATTTGTAAAATCCCAATTCACCCCCCTCTTGGGTATTTTTCTGGGCAACAATTGGTATCAGAGCTAGCACTCTAATTATTTTCGGATTTAATACTCCTTGAGTTAAAGATCATGACAAACTTTTTTAGTGAAGGAAAATCAATTTCTAAACCTCCTCTACTTTCTGAAAATAATTATTCATACTGAAAAAATAGAATGAAATATTTTATTCAATCTTATGATTATGAAATTTGGAGATTAATTATAAATGAGTCACAGATTTCTGAAATTGAAAATAATTTAATTGAATTAGATATTAAGAAAATTCAATTAAATGTTAAAGACGTAAATATATTATATTGTTCATTAAATGTTGATGTCTATAACAAAATTTCTTCTTGTAAATATGTAAAAGATATTCGGGACAGATTACAAGCTAGTTGTGAGATGGGCACATATGAGCATGAAGAAGTGGATAATTCAAATGAGAATGAATCTATTGATGAATCTTCATGCCAAGATGACGATACTTCAAACATTTCTTTAATGGCTATTGAGGACGGGGTATACTCTAACATCGATTCCTCTAGTGATAGTAATAATAATATTATTGATGATTACGAGGCATTGCAAAATATTTTTGATGAATTATATGATCATTTTCAAGAACTTAAAAATAAATATGTTGAACTTAAAAAGTATCATTCATTACTTTCTAAAAAACACGAATATGAAAATAATAAACTGAAATTTGAAGTTGAGGATTTGACAAATAGTCTTGAGAAGTTTGTAAATGGAAAGAAAAATTTGGACATGTTACAAGGTAGTCAAAGATGAATGTTTGATAAAGATGGAATTGGCTACAACACGGATGAAAATGAGAAAATATTTCCAAACTATTCCAACTACAAGGGTAACTCTTTGTGTACATTTTATGGTATGCATACACATTTTTCAGGTTCTTGTCCATATAAATTTTAAATGAGAAAATTATCTTGGATTCCCAAAGGAACTATTATGTATGCTAATCCAAATCAACCACTCATATTGGGTTCTGTAACAACCCTCACTTTTAGGAAGCCAATTTTATATTAATTTACCGCATGAGGTAATTATATAAAATGTTGGAACTAGAGTAAATATTAATTTCATGAGTTAGAAGTTAACATTTACTAGATTGATGCATATTTACTGCATGTGAAAGTAAAAATCATCAGGTTTTATGTTTTATAGTGTCATGCATTTTAAATGACATTATGGTTAAAATGAAATTGGAATTGGAAATAAATTATAAAATTTTCGGATGCCAATTTAGAGGGCGTAGTTAGTCTCGGAATGTTCGAGACAGTCAAAATAAGTGTCATATTGTATTTTTGGGTTTCGGAAACTTTTACCTGGTTTTAACTTAAACGTGTATTGGGAGTCATTTTAATGTGGTATTAACCACTTAAGTTGGAGACTTTAGACTTAAGCCACGATTTTAATTCTTGCCCTTATTTTCATTTCTCATTTTATGTCTTAAAACATAGAGAGAAAAGGAGAGAAAGAGAGAGGAAGAGAAAAATGGAGAAAAGAAGAGAGATTGGAAGATTGGGATTGCTTCTACCCAAAAGAAATCTGAGATATCAACCCTAAGGCAAGTTTTCTACTTGCTAATATGTCATTTAAGTTGAATAAATTGTGTGATAGTTGTGTATTTGCATTTGTGGATCAAAAGTAGAAATTTATGGAATTTAAACCCTAATCTTAGTTTATAATGATGAGATTTTGGGTTATAGTTGTTAAGAATCATGTAGGATGATTTGGGGTAGATTAATAATGGTTGGATGTGAAAAAAATGAAAAGATTTGAAGTTTGGAGGAATTAGGGTTTATAACCCTTCGTAGCCACTCTTGGCAAAATCGCAGGACCGAATCGATTCGGCCCTAGGGCGAATCGATTCGGTAATGGGTAGCTTCCAGGTCTGGATAACCCGAATAGATTCGGGTTAAGGATGAATCGATTCAGTTAATTGCAGAAAGTTGGTTTTGTGGTCCGAACCAATTCGCTTTTTGGGCGAATCGGTTGGTTTTCCTGTTGTTTTTGAGTTGTTTTTATAACTCAATTTTTACCCTTTTTCTTTAGGGATAGGACCTAGGAACCTTCTTGAATGAAGTAAACTTAGAGTCCTAGAGTGTGAGAAGAGTTAGTTGTCTACCCTACATTAGGAATGGGTTATGTGGGGACTTTTCCGGGGTTATGCCTATTGATGATAGGGCAATCTTTCTTCTAGTTAATTACTATAAAACTAGGAGATGTAGTATTATGTTTAGGAGACTTTAGATGCTCAATTGAGATATACTAGTTTAGATGGTTTATATTATTACCCCAAAAGAATATTGGGATATTTTAGAAGCTCAATTGAGTTATCTTAACCTTGGTGGTTCATAATAACACCATAAAGGTGTATTTGGAAAATAAATTGAAAGTTCATTCATTCCTTTGAAAGATGATAATCTTGGGGTTTTAAAATAACACCCTAAAATGTTTGGAGATAATGAAGAGTTTATTTACTCCTTTGAGGTTGTAGTTACGATATAAGTTATCATACGACTCCGGATAATAAGGTGAATTATTTACAATAATGTAAACAAGTATGGTTTCAAATAAAACGAAACATACATGTATAAATGGAAATGAAATGGTTATGGTAATGATGATGGTAAATGATAATTTACTTAATCATGAATTTGGTAAATGATAATTTACTTGATTTTTTAAAATTGTAAATAAAATGGTTGGAACACACCTCTCTAAATGACATCGTAAGGGAAGTTCGCGCGTGAGGTGAAGCCCCTGACTAATGAATGCAGGGTGGATATAGTCCTAGGCTATGTGAGCGTTTGTTGTTATATATATTTTCTGCGATGGGTAGGAGATTCCGGGTGTGGTCTTGACTACCCCGCAGGCACATGGCCACTTCCCGACGTATTACGATAGGTGCCCAAGTTGTCTTGTATAGATAGGCCCTTGAAGATGATGGTCATTTAGGGGCGCGCCCAGTGGGGAAACTCGGAGGGGTGGTCTTAGAATCGTTATATGTATATAAATATAACTATTCATAATCAAGTGAGACTTGATGGATTATATGCCATAAAGAACATACTGAAGTGCCACAAAGAGCACATATAAATGCCACAAAGAGCATTTGAAAATGATTATTTTTCTGATAAGGAAAGGATTTTTACAAAAAGTAAAATTGAGATAAAAGTGCCATAAAGAGCATAAGATTGTGATTATATATATATATTTCCTATTAAGGAAAAGATATGTGAAATAATTGGTGCGCATGATGGAGTTTTAGATTAATGTTATTCATTTTATTTTCTTACTTAGCTTATGTTTTAAATTGTGTAGGTATCTTCTTATTTCTCTTTCATTATGATTCGTCATTCATAACTGTCATATTTTTTATTCATCTAGTAATCATATAGAATCGGGCCCTGACCCATTGATATTTCTTGTTGTGTATGCATCTTGTATCCGTCCAGGTACTCCGCCGCAAGGATGCCTGATTTGAATTCCGATCCCGGTGTCTTTGGCGAGCCGTCATGCTTTGCGGGTATTACGGGGCATTTGGAAATAGACTTTGTCATTCTTGCACTCTAGACAGGATCAGGTCTTTTTACTAGGGCGAGAGGCCCAAGCTTTTGTACTTGATTAATGTAATGTATTATGTAATTTAATGACTTGTTTTACATTGATGTACGAGTCTGTGACCGACAACATATTCGGTCCTTTATGGTACATTCGTGGGTATATAATATAATTTCACCTGGATTTCCACTTTCTCTTATTGCGTTGTTAAGTTATTTTCTTTTATTAACTTAAAAAATCAAAATTTTTGGCAACCCGTTTTTCTGAAATAAGGAGTGGTTATCCCGTATACTTCTTATTTTGTTGTGATGCTGAGAATGATTCCATTCATGATTCCGTTATTTTGGATTATCGAGCTGGCCACCCCCTATTTCGGATGGCGTGTTGTCACAGGTTCCAAAAGGTAAAGTTTTTAGTTATAAAATTGGTGTTGTCACTTGAAAAAAATATATGCGATTTTTTTTTGTTAATGAATATATTAGTATGTTATTTTCATATTTTATATTCTTATTAATAATGAATAATCTCATTAAATTTATATTTTTTCCAAATGTGTTTATTGTTTAAAAACGTGAATAAGTATATTCTTATCTTGTTAAAGCATACTATGGATAATGGATTATTTCTTTGAATATGGATTAATGAATAATTTGTTATTTGATATGATAAAATTGACTTTGACGATTATATGATACTATATCATTATTAATTTTATTAGTCATCATTTATTATGACTATGCCTGAACTTCTAAAAATTGATAAGATAATGCTTTTTGAAATATTTGTGTTTCAATATTGCTTTATGGACCTAATACATTATTGGTATCAAAGAAAAAATCCTCAAAGTTGTGTAGGTTATTTTTTTAGATAAGTTGTAGATTTTCAAAGCCTGTGATTTGATATGAAAATCAAAGTTGACACTAAAAGTATCTTTGCCAAAAATGAAAATACCACACTTGGAGAAAATTTCGAGAAAATATATTTAGTGAAGATGTGAGGTACATCCTACTTAAAATATCTCATAATTCATTATTGCTTTCTCATATGATCTTAATTGAAAATCATTCAACTATTTATCATGATTAGATTGTAACAACCCCAATTTTCTCACGTAAAGGTTAGTCAGGCACGATACACCAAAGATGTTGCCTATCCATAATTTATACAATTCTCAGCACTACGAAATAGAAATAGCCTTTGTTCTTTACCAACATTCACAATAAATAAAACATTTGAAACAAAATTGAATTAATACATAAATGCAAAACTGATTCACCATACAACGTCCATAATGTAAAGATAAGTAGAAACTAATATAAATAAACTCTCCGGCTTATGCCCATACAATTTTTATATCAAATAAAATAACAAAATGAATAAGTACAACCTATACTAGAATCAATGGAATATAATTCTCTACATCCAAAGAAACTAGAAGTATGATCCATCGTTAATCCTGCCATCCCTGTTTATGAGAAAACAATGGGGTGGAAAATATTTATAATTTTGGGTCAAAGCCCTAGAGTTCCAAGGATTCTTCACCAATAAATATGAAAAATCTAACGAACTCATACTTCACGTCTCTCTATTAAAGGTCACATGTATCGAGTATGTCTCCTCTCATCTAGTAGCAACCCTACTCGCATCCTCAAACAAATATCAATTATGAATTCCAACGTTTAAATCTGACATGTAATAATAAAGCTATCTAGCCATACATCAACTAAAAGTGGGTGTTACACCTAACATTATAGTCCCCGGATTAACTTCATATTGTTGACCTCTAAGTCATACAATTTTCACTGCATATTTTTGTGTCAAATAATGTTCCTTAACTTTAGTCTATCTCATCAGACTATATAACTTTTAATTTCTGCCAATTGTTGTCTACACCATTTAGACTATATGTTTCATTCTCTTTAATTACCTTCTACAACCTAAGATTGCCTTATTTATTATTCTTATTAATAATTGTCTAATTCATTAGACCATTAGAACTTATTTTCATCATTAATTATTCATTCAGTATGATAATCCAACTTATTATCATTAAGCATTGTCTACATATATAGACTGTGAGAACGCATTCTCATACCACGCACACCATAATGTATATATAAGTAATTACATATGTCCACATATTTAAATGTATGACACAGGAATAAATCCATCTTTGGCACCTTGTTCGTGCCCCAATGGTAGTACCTGGAGGAGTTCCTCATTCCAAAGCGGGTAACAACAAAACACAAGAAAGTGGGCTGGTACTTATGCAGTACACAACTTCACGGCCCATACCCAGCAGTTGCAAAGGATCCCAGCATCAAGACCTACCTCTCGTAAGTGGCTCAGCTATAGTACTTATAATATGACCTAACACTACGCCTAGCCCACATATGCGAACATTTTCTCCAATCCCAAACGCGCACACAACCCCGACCGAAATGAAGGTCCACGAACCCAGATACGTCCACACAAAATAATGTAATATATATTATCATCCAATACAATCAAGTAGTTACTCTATAACTACTTTTACCCAAGGAATCTCCATCCCTATAATTATTTCCTTCTTGGATTAACCATAACATTTTAGTAAGTTTTTACATAACCCATTATTAAGTCATCATCCTACGACTATTTCCCAATTAAATATTAAGTCCCAAATCTTGCTTCCTAGACTTAATAATCATATTTATTTCATCATTTATTTCTCCATACATATTTATCTATAATTATCCCAAACTAACCTTCCCAAAACCACGATACGTATAGTTATCCCCAAATTACCCTTACCAACACAATTATAGGTATAGTGATTCCCAACTACCCTTACCAATACTATTATTGATCTTAACAAGTTGTCTTCTTCGCTTAGACAAAATCCTTCTAGATTATTAATAATTCTTCGCTTCCTGTTATCTTTTCGATAAGGTGTATATGTACATATATAAGGAACCCACTAATATGAATAATTATTTTCACCATAACTACTATTATAACCGATACTAACCATTTAAACTTAGCCCACTATGCTTAGGGTACATTTCTGCTGCTATCTTCATACAGTAATAATTCGAGGGAGATAACCAATAGTTAAATTCTTAAGTGTTTGACTTATCTCTAATAATTATTTCTTTTATCCAAAGCTACTTTGAATGAATCATAATAGCCTCCTCATATCTTTTAGGGTCTTATCATCTATGTGCCCCTACTAAAATTTCTAAATCATCTAGGCACATCCCTGCCATTTAATATATTTATTACGTATAATGTTATTTAAGAGTCCCACGTAAATCATCTTGTTCATGTAGTTAACTTGTACCTTAAGTTATCACCATATCACAAACCCATCCCGGTTTAACTACATATATAAGTTCATAACAATATCATTAATATCTTGGAATAAGTATTTATGCCGCACTTTGGAAAAAATGGTCTGGCACACCCTTTCCTAAAAAACTCATAACTAATCTAAAAAAAATCAGAAAAATACGCAGTTGGCGCCCACGTGATTGTAACGAAAAAATGTATAAGCGGGTGAATGGAATTGATTCAGTAGGGAGTTCGAATCCATTTGGTTTTCCCAGTAAGCCTAGGATAGGTTTCTTCCAAGACGGGATTTTTTCAACAAAACTAATATGTGTCTCCAATCTTCAAAAGGCTTTAAAAACATAATATATAGGATGGATATAATCTCCAAAACAACATGGGATCAGTCTAAACATGATTCAACATCTAAATAATTTTTAAATCAATATTAAATATGCAAGAATCCTCAAGAATTTCTAAGCAAGCAAGTTCAAAAGTTTCATCTTAAATTTCAACAATTCCTCGCTTCTAAAATATGATATCAAAATTTCAGCAAGATTTATCCAACCAAATCAATAAATTACATAACATCAATCCATATCTAACATGGGATTTTTGTATCTACATATCGATCATCTAATTTCTATTATTTCTTGCACAATATAAAGAAGCTCTAGATATGCAACAATAGATCATGATTCGAATCACATTCTACATGGATTGAACATTAATATAAGAAAGAACACTTTAAATAAGAATGGCAAGAGAATCCTTACCTAAAACGGGTGGAGAAACTCCTCTTTTCTACCTTCTAGGTTGGTGTTTCCTCTTCTTCTTGGGTGGGTGCGCTTACGAATCTTGAATATATCTTCCGAGGAGTGGGTTAACTCTAAGTAAATATTATTAGTCTTCAAATCCCGAGTTAGTCCTTAGGCCACATCTTTGAACCCTCAAACGACCCCAAATACATTATTTACCTAGACCGATAACTACCCAACTTATATATATATATATATATATATATATATATATATATATATATATATACAAACACACACACACACACCCTATGACCATTTTAAAGGGTATAAAATGCCTATCGAGCCCATAATACCTCCCAAAGTGTGTCCCAAATATTTTTATCCAAAATATATTTTAGTGATGACGTGGCACATGTAATTCTTCTTGTTTAAAAATAAAAATCCAAATTAGAGTTATTAAAACCATTAAAGTCTGTGAGGACACAAATTTCCAATTGAGTCCATGTATTGTGTTGGCTCAATTCCGGATAAAAACATTTATTCATAGGATAGTATGTCATTGTAATACTCTCAAGCCTATGAAGTGTTTGTTGAAGACGTAGCAACAAAGAATATAAAGCTTCATCAAATGTGCCGGTTTGCGTGCCTCATTTCTACGTCATCAACTATGGTTCCATGCTCCCAAGGTATGAATGCAATTATATTTATATAGGAGCTTGGAACAAAGTTTATTGGGTGTTAGGTTTAATATAAACTGCGTTTTTATTTTCAGAAAAATTAATTAGAACTTTAAATTAAAGTATATAAAGTTTATGGGCCAAAATTGAATTTAACAAAATTTCTGAAAGTCGTTCGAAATGTCGTTCGAACGAGTTTTTCGTTCGAACCAGGTTTCGTTCGAACGAGGTTGCCAACGAGTTCTCACTAACCTATACTGGTCTGTCGTTCGAAATGTCGTTCGAACGGGATTGTTCGTTCTAACGAGATTTCCAACGAGATTCTAACGAAGTCCATACTGGTGTGTCGTTAGAAGTCTCGTTCGAACGAGAGCTCGTTCGAACGAAATATCGTTCGAACGAACTGTTAGGCGGGAACAGTTTTTGGCAGTTTTTACCCATTTTCCCCACTTGTTTTGTAACCAACATTTTCAGACTTTATGAAGTACGGGAATCACATTTTTCAACTTATCTTTTCCAACCTAGTTTATTTCTTAGAGAGAGTTTGAGAGCAAAAATTTTTTTGGAAAATGTTCATGTTCTGAGCGCAAATTTTCAAGAGAAAATATCTTATCACTCTAGTTTTACACCCATATTGTTTATCCAAGTTCTTATTTACATTATCAAATTTCTTGGAGTTTTGGCACCGGTTTGCCTCTACCGAATTCAAGAAGAGAAGTTTTGGTTTGCTTCTACATCCATCAAAGAAGAAGATGTTTTGTTGCGATTCTACCCACTTGGAGAAAGGCTCCTTACTCGGGTGACGGTGACCATAGAAAGTCCCATCGGTGGATTCCGAGATCGCGGTGGAGCTCCGTGGTTGTCCGCTAGGAAGAGGTGTCTACAAGAAGGAGCGTCGAGGCTTGAGAGGGATCGAGTCAGTCGTTGTAAGTCTATCTGTCTTGTACTTGTAATTCTGTATCTAGTGGACTTGTGGCTAGGGCCGTCCGAGATTTTTTCCCGTCTTCGGTTTTTCCTCGTACATTGCGGCGTAGTGTGATATTGTTTATTTTATCTTGCATCATAATTTAGAACGCATGCTAGGAAAATTCAAGATAAAATTTGGTTTAAATTATCACACTCATTCAATTTGGTGCTAAATTAAATATTGGGTAAAGTTTGTTTAATTCAAGTCATTTGCTAAAATTTGGTTTGGCCTAACTTTGGAATATTGATAAATATGACTAAGGCAAATTCTAGGGCTTGGATTAATAAATCGGTTTAAGTGAATATATTAATTGTATAATTTGACGTCACTTGGTGTAGTTTTAATTTATTTTAAAGAAATTAAAACTTGTTGTTTTAAAGTTTAACCATCCCAACGCTTCCGCATCGAACTCAGTTCGCATTTTCAAAGCCCAACCCTAAAAGTTACAAATAATAATGAGTCTAATTAGTCCCAACCTTAATTAATTTATTCCAATGAATAAAATTAATTCCCACTAAGTTTTATTATTCCAAAAAATTTACGGGGTATTACATTCTCCCCCCCCCCCCAATAACGGAATTCCGTCCTTGGAATTCACTATAGCATTAAGTCACATTTTATTTCGCATCGTTATTTTAAGTTTATACCCAACTAGTCCATATTCATCCCATGAGATAAATGAAAAGGCTCATATATGTCTATCATAACGTTACTAGGGTGCCCGTATATCCCACATTATATGTACACAAGCGTAAAATTTCCAATTATGAATGACACATATACATCCAATCTGTACCATTCCCACCAAGCGTCCCCGCACAATTATAATGAGCCAATATTATTTTCGTTCGTACTCAAATCCCTCTAAATTAAAAGGAAAGGCTCACATATGCCTATAGTAGTGTACTATCACCAGGACACCCACATGTCACGATCACAAGCATCTATACATAATTATCGAACATGACTGGCACACCCATATTCATAAACAAACTATACATACCATTTATACCTATCAGGTATAAATATGTCCAATTACTCTATTGATCATACTCCTACTTTTTAATGCTTATACATACTGCTTATTAAACATAATTCCTCAACGCCAAAGGTCCCTAAATTCCCGACACTTTCTATGTTCCGTGCGTGGGACGTATCACAAGCAAAATCCAAACAAAGAACTGTAAGGACCCCCATTTTCTCACGTAAAGGCTAGTCAGGCACAATACGTCGAAGATGAGTCTTGTTTGTTAATTAATACCATTCTCAGCATCAACAGAATATAAATAATATCAAAGGCCAAAAATTTAATTTAAATCTACATCTCAATAATAAATAATTCAAATCCAACATCAATAGTACTACAAGTCTGAATATAAATGTAAATAACCCACATCAATGTAAAATAAATAAATCTCGATCTTATGCCCATACAATAATCCCAAATAAAAATAAGTATTGAAGTTAAAACGTACCTAAGCTAGAATCAACTGATCTGAAATGCCTAAGGATCAAAATAAGAATTCAAGGCTGCCAAGTCAACACTACCTCTATCCATGTCTATAAGCACTTGGGGGAGAAAAAATTTAAATTTGGGTTAGAAACCTAGATGTGCAGGAATTAACTTATATAATTTAAATTGTAATAAATACAGTCAATGCAAAGTTAATATCCCCCATCGTCACTCACATGGGATTAATATCTCACCTATCATCTAAGTGCGATATCATCCGCATCCCAATAAATCTTGAAATAATGTATGTGACAACCGTGTCAAATAAATAACAATGGAATTAACTATAATCAGTTGCTAAAATGAAGTCGACTATGTTTAATTACCCAATCCCAAAGTATCCCAGTCTTATATATCTCATAAAAATGGCATAAACATCTATTACGTACAACATAGTAAGGGTTCATCATTAATGACTACATTTTTAGAGAAGTTAATTAACTTCACTTAATTTGGGTAATATATATATATGTGTGTGTGTGTGTGTGTGTGTGTGTGTGTGTGTGTGTGTGTGTGTGTGTGTTCATAAATGCGACACGCAAAGGCTTATACCAGTGGTGTATCATTCGTGCTCTATTTCCATGTACGGAGGAATCTCTTATCCAAAACAGATATCACAAAACATACAAAAGTGGGGCTATCCCTACTCAGCACCAGTTCACCACCCATACCCAGTGATGATAAAGGATCCCAGCATCAACACATACGTCTCGTAGATGGCGTTGCTAAGTAGTACCTAAATGACCTACATAACATCTAGCCCACCCGTGCCGACATGTGCTACGGTCTCGAATGCGCAAAACCCTAAGCCGATAGGACCATCCATGAACATTGGTATGTCCACACAGATACACATAAGTTCATATTATTATTCTCATATAATATGTATAAGTAACTACTCTATAATTACCTAAATATTCCATACGATATCCATAATTGTTCATCAACTAATAATTGACCATCTAGTTAATTATTAATCCCATTTCCTTTAGCAATTTATTTAACCATCTAGTTAAATAAAATATCCAAATTGACATAAGCCTACGTTTCCATTTTTAATAAATTCCTCATTGGCCCAAAAACCATCCTACCAACTCGTTGGGAAGTCAAGAAATATTCCTAATTGTAATACCCCGTATTTCTGCGTATTTTTAATTTAATTAATTTGGAAATTAGTTAGGAAAATATGTTTTTATTTAAATTAAGCGAGTGAAGTAATTTAATGTGATTTATTTAATAAATGTGATTATTAAATACTAATCGAGAGATAGATACTGATTAATATTTTGATGAAATTTACTAAGTGTGAATAGTAAATAATAAATGATTATTATTATTATATATGGCATAACGAGTGACATGTGCGTATTCTAGTTTATATCACCGGGAGTTGCGTGTAGACTATTTCGAGGTGAGAAATGAGAAATATATTTATAGTGACTCGGTGATAATTTAGAGGTCAAGGATCACTCCGATAGGGTCAAAATAGTCAGAATAGTGCCCCCAGGGGTTTAGTTTGGGTCCTGGGTCAATTTTGGACCAAATCGGCACTTATAGAGGGCGTTTTGATCATTTTAAAACTGGAGGTTAAAGGATTTGAGAAATTTGCAACCCTATATCTGATAATTAGAGATTGAATCCAGGTCTAGAACCACCAAACACAAAGGGAGACCATTAGAGAGAAGAGAGAAAATATTACCAAGGCTTAAGGAAGGAACTTTGAAGGATTCAAGGTGGCCTTGCACATTAAACCACCCGGGGAGGAATATTGGAGGAGGAATCAACCCCACAGCAACATCAGCCATGAAATCAAATCAAATAGTCAAAGGAAAATTGTTTTTTTTCAAATTAAATTGAAGTTATAACACCCATGTGTAGGGATTGATAAATAACATGACTTTTGAATAAATTCTTGGGAGAAATAATGAAATCTATGCATGTTGGAATAGGATTGCATATAGACGAAATTATATCTGTAGAGAACTTTGAATCAGGTGATATTATGATGTCTTTTTCGAATTTAAATTTGGGTTTGTGGTTAAACATGTGAGAAGAACACAAAACTAGGGTTTTTGATGATAAATGTTTTTAATCTGTTCTTGATTGATTTATGCAAAGATTTGATATGTTAGGAACGTTAGAAATCATTCCTATATGAGTAAAAATAGTTGTGAGTTATTTGTTGTGACGTTGGTGGACTATCATGCGAGTTTGAGGTGTGTCAATTATGGCAAACACATAAAGAAGAGGAACTTGGGTCTGTCACTATTCGATCGATCGATTATACCTTGACTCTCGATCGATCGATGGATCGACCAAATCCTCCATCGATCGAACAAAGCTGATTTAGGGTTGTTTTGGTCACTTGAATTCTTTTATTGACGAACAATGGAGGGGAACCCTAGAATGATGTTATACTTATGTGGGGATTGAATGTTGTCCAGTAGGTATATTGTTGAGGTCCATTAAGGCCATTGGGTGTAGGACCTAGAAAAAGGACCAATGAGGATACACCTACTAAGTCGTATATCGGGGGAAATTGGTATTTGATTTATGGGAAGATTTAACGTCAATTCAAGATATATACCAGTAGGTTATAGATAATAACCATATAAGGGGTAACTAAGACCCTTTAGAGTTGTGTGAATTCTTAAATTAATACGATAATGAAAGAAATTGTAAAATAAAAGGTACGAAGAGTATTAGAGAGAAATATATTGCGTACAAATGTGAATCATTAGGTTATGCGAATACCTACCATGTTAAATACTTAGGCGGTGTGAATGTATGGAGTATACTGACTATATTGGAGTCAATGGCTATCTGAACCATTATATGTACTTGTGTAACATTTACATTAGGGTCGATGGCCATCCAAACCAATATAAACTCATAGGTGAAGTGAATACCTACTATATTAAATACTTAGGCGGTGTGAATGCCTAAAGCATACCAACTATATTGGGGTCGATGGTTGTTCGGACCAATATACGTTTAACATTTATATAGGGGTCGATGGCTGTCCGGACCAATGATAATGTTAGGATGAATTGGGTTCGATGGCACAGTCTGAAGCAATAAGTCTTCAATGTGTGATAATAATACTTTATAACATAATATACACTTATAGTATATATTATGTGTGAAATATATATACCGTGTGAATAATCTACTTACATGATATAGTAGATAATTAGATGCGACCCTTACATTTAAAGTAAATTAAGTGGTGAGACTTAATGATAAGTAAGGAAAGATATCATATGTGAAAACGTTACATAGTAAATAATTAACATATGAGAGATGTTAATAAAATGAATGTAATGTATGGGAGGTAAGGTAACTTAGGCATGTGGATAAGTTCAGTGGGATACTTTAGTCTAGTTACCTTGGGTAGTATAGCTAGGTGGGCAAAGTATAAAATGTTAGGCGTGAACTATAGATGAGGGGTGAAGAAAACTCAAGAGAGATTGTACATGGTTGTGACACCCCGTCTAATAAAATACTGTGTGATCAGTCCCATATCAAATTAAATAGGAATCTTATCTGGGTCATTCTTAGCATCACTGTCGTTGAGTCATTAATTACTAAACACCTACTCTTTTGTTAAGCTGATGAAAATTTTTATCTTTATTAATCAAACCCAACCAACATACTAGGAAAACAAATTAACTACTACAAGAGAGAAATTAAACATGCCGCAAAGTTAGTACAAGAGTTTGTCGAACAACATCGACTAGAAGAAATCCACAAAGTGCAAGTATAAAAGTATACCGATACATGCCAAGACTCAATATAAAAGTACAAGCAAAAAATTCCCTGTCTAGAGATAGAATGAGATAAGTTTCTACACAAAGAACCCACAACAATCCACTTAAGATGCAGTCGCGCACCCTGTAGGAAGAATCAGGCCTGGCGCCCGTGTGGTAGGACCCCTAAAAGTTTTTTTAAAAATATTTTATAGCAAGGGTTAGAACCCAAAACATTTAAAAATATTTAGCAAGTGTATTTAAATGCAAGAAACAAAAATGCAAATACTCTCCATGTTTAAATTAGTGTCGCGCACTCCCTTGAGTTCACCTCACCTGTCAACTAATGTGCACGCCTAATGAATTATACAAAATAAGCCTAGCCACTCTCCCCGTAACTAGCCTTGTCCTAAAATATTGTAATAATCGCCCCACTATAATATTCCAAGTGAATATAGTGACATTTTTATGAGTTATTATCCACATTAACTTCCATGAAGCCTCATTTATCACTTTAATGCATATAACATTCCCACATATATTATCTATACATTTCACACCATGTATATATATAAATTCCCGTATATAATTACGCACGATATATACGTATTATATCTCAACATTCGCACACATGTTGGATATAAATGCTATCACCAAATTCTTAGGAGGCAACCATAGTTCCCCCCGAAAGTGTCCGCTCCATTCCGTAACGGTCCCACCCCTAAATGCGGACGTTATGGCCTGGGGAATATACTCACCCTGCAATCGCTAGTCAGGGGACTCACCCATATCTCTCAACCTCCTATGATAGAATTAATATTGGTATGGCTTTATTATATATATTATTCACACAAATATATATAAACCATATATGTACCACCCATCGACATATATATAGAAATCTAGATTATCAGAGTATTAGGCCCATAACCAAGTCTAAAATATTTAAGTCTATGCTCCAACTTAATTTTAATTAATTATAGACTGATTAATTCCCATTATTTTGGTGTACCCCTTTCAAGTATACCCGAACTCTCTATCTCTCGGCCCAAAATTCAATATTTTCAATTCGCCTTTCAATTTCATGCAATCTTGTCTAAGTGCTTAAACAACAAGATTACAATATGCTAAATTATGAACTTATATTTCTAATTTCATGCAATCAAGTCTAAATAAATTTAAAGGTTAGGTATTCCCAAATTGACCCTAATTCAATACCCAGTTTCATAATTCAATTAGGGCAGGAACTGTAAATCTCCAACACAACAGGTCAGAATCAGGGGAATTTGCAGAAATCTGGCAAAACATCAGAGATGGTTCGAACAAAGAGCCCTATCATTCGAACGATAACGGATCTCATTCGAATGAAATACCAGGTCGTTCGAATGACCCTAGTATTTCTCCTCTCTCTATCTTCTACTAAAAACCCAGTCCGCCTTTAACAAGTTTCAACCTCTGTTCTGAACAGATTTCTGCATTAAAACGTCCCTCAATTCATCCTAAGTCCATTCTTTTATAATAAAAATTATAGCCCTAATAGTTCCACCAATTCAATCATCAATTTCATTAACTATCAAGACCCCTACAGATTTATAACTCTTATTAAAAGGAAATCCCCAATTTGCTTAAGAACAAACCCGAGAATTTAATTGGATACCACCTGTTTTAATATGAAAAGTTAGATGCAATTTCATAACCACAATTTAAACTACTTGCCCAAAAAATGAAGATATAGGTCTTTGAATGAAGGTGTTGAATCGCAATTGAAACAATATCTCCAAGATTCCCAAATTCCTTTTCTCTTTGGCTCTCCCTTTAGATTTTTCCCCTTTTCAGTCTTCTAATGTGATTTAATGATGGCTAACCCTTACACATTTGGGGTTAAAAACCCTATTCACGTTTTTGGGCCTATTGTCCTTATAAAAAACGTCCATACTCTCTATATGGATCTCACATATGTCTAATTAGGTCCCAATACAAAAAAATATGCATATAACCACTCATTTCAGGCTATTTCGACCCTACCGGACTCAACCGCGGGCTTAAAATTGACATTCAGGATAAATTTCTAAAATTGACTCTCACGCGTTAACTTATTTAAATATATTCACTTTAAAATAATCCCATTAATCAATTCTCAATAATTTATGAATTACTAATTACCAAATTAATTAATTAAAATAATAACTGAGAAATTATGAGGTGTTACATACTTCCCCCCTTACAAGGGAATTTCGTCCCCAAAATTTGAACGTACCTACAGTAAATAGCTCAGGATACTGTTCCCACATGTCCTCCTCACGCTCCCAAGTTGACTCGTCGGCACTATGATGACCCCACTTAACCCGGACAAGCGGTACTACTTTTGATCGTAACTTGCGCTCATTGTGATCTAATAAGATTGCTAGTGGCCTCTCCTCGTAACAAATATCGGGCTGAAAATCTATCTCCTCAAGCGGGACATGAAAAAATGCCCTTGGAATACTCTTATATTTCTTCAACGACGCAACATGAAATACATCATGGTTATGTTGAATATGATTGGGAAAACACAAACGGTATGCTACCGGTACAACTCTCTCAATGATGGGGAAAGGTCCCACATACCTTACCGCTAACATCCCCTTTTTTCCAAATCTCATCATCCCTTTCATAGGGGATACCCACACTAATACTTGATCACCAATCTCTAACTCTACATGCTTTTGATTCTCATCCGCGTAGCTATTTTGTCTATCTTGGGTAATACAGATACGCCCTCAGATTAACTCAATCTTAGCGAACGTATCCCGAATCATCTTCGGCCCCAAAAGTTTATTTTCCCCCACCCCCAACCAACAAGCTGGTGAGCGATAAATCCTACCGTACAATGCCTCAAATGGGGCCATGCCTATTGTAAATTGGTACGAGTCCTTATACATGAACTCCACCAAAGGAAGGTATTTCTCCCAACCTCCCCCAAAATCAAGAATGCACATTCATAGAATATCTTCGAATATCTGATTCACCCTCTCTGTTTGCCCATCCGTCTGGGGGTGATAGGTGGTACTCAGCCTCAACTGGGTTCCCATAGCCTCATGTAGGCTCTACCAAAAATTCGATACAAAAATCTTATCCCTATCGAACACTATATCGATCGGTACCCCTTGCAATCTGACTATCTTTGCGATGAATAATCTCGCATACTGTAAAGTCTAAAAATCCATACGCACTGACAAAAAGTGGGCCACCTTGGTCAAACGGTCCACTATGACACATAAGGAATCGTTCCCTCTCCATGAAATAGGTAACCACGTAATCAAGTCCATAGATATGCTCTTTCACTTCCACATCGGGATCTCAAGTGGCTGAAACATCCCTGACTTTTTCTGGTGATCTATCTTTATAAGCTGACACGTGGTATGCTTCGAGACAAACTCCGTAATGTCTCATTTCATCGTTAGCCACCAGTATTGCCTTCTCATGTCTTGGTACGTTTTATCCCCACCGAGATGTACCACAAACTTGGATCCATGAGCCTCCATCAACATGGCGTGTCTCAAATCTTCGTCCTCTGGCACGACTAACAGCCCATTAAAGCATAACCCACCTTCAGAGCTAATGGAATAGGAATCCTCACCCCCTGCTAGCAACTATTTCACCGTGTACTGGCACAAAGGATCATCCAGTCGATCCCGTACAATCCGCATAACAATATTAGTTGTGACTGCTAACACCACCATACATGCCCTGGAGATCTCATCATCGTGCCTAAGTCCGCTCCATTTTGCCTTCCAAGCTGCCGCCAAATCTTCCTTAGGCCATCGACTCAACGTATCCGCAACTACATTGGCCTTACTAGGATGATATTGAATATCAAACTTATAATCTTTCACAAACTTCAACCACCTCCTTTGCCTCATGTTCAAGTCCCTTTGAGTAAACCAATATTGGATTGATTTATGGTCCGTGAACAAGGTGAACCTCTCCCCTAAAAGGTAATGTCTCTAAATCCGCAAGGCAAAGACGACCGCGACCAACTCTAAATCACGGGTGGGGTCATTTTTCTCATGAGGATTTAGCTTCTGGGACACATAAGCTATAGCCCTCTCTTTTTGTTGCAACATACCCCCTAGTCCCTGTAAGGATGCATCAGTATAAACTCGATAATCCACTCTTACTCTTCGAACGCCAACTGACACTGATCGACCATACAAAGGGTACCCTTTTTCGAGTCAAATTGGTCAATGACCCTGCTATCTTGGAGAATCTTATGATGAAACGGCGGTAATACCCAGCTAACCCCAAAAAGCTCCTGATCTCCATCGGCATCGTGGGATGACCCCACTCACTCACCACTGACACCTTTCTTGGGTCCATGGAAATCCTCTTCTTCGACACTATATGGCCCAAGAACTGGACTTTTCGAAGCCAAACCCCACATTTCTCATATGTGGCGTATAATTGGTGATCCCACAATGTCTGCAAGACCATACAGAGGTGCTCGGCATGATCCTCCTCCATGCGGGAATAGACCAAAATGTCTTCTATGAACACTATGACAAATTGATTGAGAAAATCTCTAAAAAGAATTGATTCATAAGGTCCATGAATACCGTCGCTGCATTGGTGAGTCCAAATTGTATCACTCGAAACTCATAAGAACCATATCGTGACAGAAAAGCAGTTTTTGGGACGTCTTCCTCCCTAATCCTCAGCTGATGGTACCCCGATCGTAGATTAATTTTGGAGAAGAATGTTGGCCCTCGCAACTAGGCAAAAAGATCATCGATCCTAGGCAGTGGATACTTGTTTCGGATTGTTAGCTTATTCAACTCTCGATAATTAACACATAAACGGAGTGAGCCGTCTCTCTTCTTCACAAACAACACGGGAGCACCCCATGGCTATGGGCTCCACTGAATAAATTCCTAACCCAAGATTTACTGAATATGTTATGTTAATTCACGCATCTTCGAAAGGGCCATGTAGTAAGGCGCTGGGGCTATCGACCTAGTACCCGAAGCTAGGTCAATGACGAACTCAATATCCTAACTAGGTGGCAACCCAGGTATGTCCTGAAATATATCCTCAAAGTCCCTCACTATCGAAATCGAGCGTATCGGGATCACCACGTCCTGTGAGGTCTCCTCCTCAAGGTAATATAAATGAGTGCACGATCATCCTTCAGGAAGGGGCATCGCCATAAAAAACATTCCCTGCCCCGGGATACCGAACACTATGGCTCACTTATAATAATCAACCATCGCTCTATAACCAGCTAGAAAATATCTACCCAAGATCACATCATAGCCCTCCAAATCCAAAACCAAGAGATCCGCCGCAAAACTCAAACCTCCAATCACGACGTCTACCCCCTAAAAAAATAGTGAATAAGTGATCCACCCTTTATCGGTGACTCCACACACATGAGTAGACTATCGACTGTGTCTAGTAACCCAACCACTCTTAAAAAATGGATCCTAGCAAATGAATGCGATGCACCGGCATCAAAAAGGATTTTACTAACATGACCATGGATAGGGAACATACCATCAACTGTTGGCGGTGCAGGTTGTATTAGAGGAATAAAAACATCTTGGACGTTGTACACACATTCATACTCCAACTATCCCAATTGCTCCTGAATTGAGGGAGCTGGTGTTGCCTGAGGTCCCTGTGCCCGATATCCCTACAGAGCACTATGTTTTTGGCCTCTATCTCTTCGGGGGAAATCTCTCTTGACGTGGTCGGCCTAACCACAAATGAAATAGTTTTTATGACCATTTCCTTGATACTGATCCTGCTGGCCCAGACACTACGGTCCCTGAGGTTGGCCCTGATGGCCCTGGCGAGGCCGCCCCCGTTGTTTTCCCTGATGACCACCCCCATTGTTCCCCTGGTCCTGGCTACCTAAGGAACCTTCTGTTGATTTGGGCCCTGCTGGCCCTGCCTAAATCCCTAACCTCTAAATAGAAATATTGTGGCGGTATTCCCCTGATGGCTATCCTTCCCCTATTGTGCACCACTCGAAGAACCTCCATTAGCCTTGCCCATGATCCACCTCCATCAGCCTTCTCCTCATATCAGTATCGATGGCCGAAGGAAAGTATTTACGGTCAAATCGCAACTAAAAATCTGCCACGGTCATAGAATCTCTCTCTACAATGGTAGTAGTGGACTCCCACCACTGTAAGGAGACAATAGTCGGTCTAAAAGTCATGAGCATCTGTTGCTGAATCGCACTACAATCTACCATTTATAATTTCCTATGCATGTCACGTCTCCACTGATAGGCTGCCATTACGTCTGCAATTCCCTGAAACTCGGCAGGTTGGACTTTTTGAATGGCATCCCTAATCCTCTGTCACTTGGTTGGTCCTGGATGGTTTAGGCCTATTGGAGCCACGTGCTGCAGTGGCTGATACTGGGGAAAATGGGTTTTCATATCGATCACAGCGGAATTAACCACTTGAGCTATGATACCAACTACGTGCTCAGTAGAAACAAACCCTTGTGGTAGTTGGGGCTATGGCATATTTGGCACCTGGGGAGCCTCACCATATCCTCCTTACGTGGCTCCCTCCTATGTCTCCCTCGCTCTCTCTTGGGAGGCATCTGAAATGTAAAACGAGTTGTATTATTTCACAATTAATACAAATTTTGAAATAGCAGAAGAGCGATAACCAATAAATATAACATGATTCAATAGTCCTAACAATAGGGCTATATGCCAAAGAATGCGACACTAAACTAAAGTAAGCTTCACAAAATCTGGGTACACTTGAACCTGATGCTCTGATACCATCTGTGACACCCCACCTAATAAAATACCGGGTGATCAGTCCTATATCAAATTAAATAGGATTCTCATCTGGATCATTCTTAGCATCACTGTCGTTAAGTCATTAATTACTAACCACCTAGTCTTTCATTAAGCTGATGATAAATTTTATCTTTATTAATCAAACCGAACCAACATACTGGGAAAACAAATTAACTACTACAAGAGAGAAACTAAACAGGCCGTAAAATTAGTACAAGAGTTTGTCTAACAACATCGACTACAAGAAATCCACAAAGTGCAAGTATAAAAGTATACTCATACATGACAAGACTGAATATAAAAGTACAACCGAAAAAGTCCATATCTAGAGATAGATTGAGAAAAGCGTCTACACAAAGAATCCGCAGCAATCCACATAGGCTGCAGCCGTGCACCTTGTAGGACGAATCAGGCTTGCGCACCTATGGTAGGACACCTAAAAGTTTTTTTTTTAAAATATTTTATAGCAGGGGTTAGAACCCCAAACATTTAAACACATTTAGCTAGTGTATTTAAATGGAAGAAATAAAAATGCAAACCCTCTCTATAATTAAATTAGTGTCGCGCACTCCCTTGAGTTCACCTCACCCGTTAACTAATGTGCACACCTAACGAACTATACATAATACACCTAGCCACTCTCCCCGTAACTAGCCTTATCCCAAAATATTGTACTCATTTCCCCATTATAATATCCCAAGTGAATATAGTACATTTTTATGAGTTATTATCCACATTAACTTCCACGAAGCATCATTTCTTACTTTAATTCATATAACATTTCCACAAGTTATGTTATCTATACATTTCACATCATTTATATATATATAAATTCCTCGTATATAATTTTGCACTTCATATATGTATCATATCTCAACATTCGCACATATATCGAATATAAATGCTATCACCAAATGCTTAGGAGGCGACTATAGTTCCCCCTGAAAGTGTTTGCTCCATATCGTAACTGTCTCACCCCTAAATACGGACGCTATGGCCTGGGGAATATACTCACCCTGCATTCGCTAGTCAGGGGACTCACCCACATCGCTCAACCTCCTATGATAGCATTAATATTGGCATGGTTTTACTATATATATTATTCACACCAATATTTATAAATCATATATGTACCACCCATCGACATATATATATATATATGTATATATATATATATCCAGGCTATCGGAGTATTATTCCCATACCCAAGCCTAAAACATTTATGTCTATGGTCCGACTTCATTTTAATTAATGACACACTAATTAATTCCCATTATTTTGGCATATCTCTTTCAAGTATACCCGGACTCTCTATCTCCTCTCTATCTCTCGTCCCGACATTCTATATTTTCAATTCGCCTTTCAATTTCATGCAATCGAGCCTAATCGCTTAAACAACAAGATTACAATATGCTAAATCGTGAACTTACATCTCCAATCTCATGCAATCAAGCCTAAATAAATTTCAAGGTTAGGTATTCCCAAATTAACCCTAATTCAATACCTAATTTCATAATTCAATTAGGGCAGGAACTGTAAATCATCAACACAACAGGTCTAAATTAGGGGAGTTTGCAAAAATCTGGCAAGCATCAGAGATGGTTCGAATGATAATGGATCTCGTTCGAACGAAATACCAGGTCGTTCAAACCATCCTAGTATTTCTCCTCTCTCTTCTGCTAAAAACCCAGTCCACCATTAACAAGTTTCAACCTCTGTTCTGAACAGATTTCTGCATTAAAACGTCTTAGAATTCATCCTAAGTCCATTATTTTATAATAACAATTCTAGCCCTAACAATTCCACTAATTCAATCATCAATTTCATCAACTATCAAGACCGCTACATATTTATAACTCTTAATAATAGAAAATTCTCAATTTGCTCAAGAACAAACCCTAGAATTTAATTGGATTCCACCTCTTTTAATATGAAAAGATAGATGCAATTTAATAATAATTTAAACCACTTTCCTTAAAAATGCAGATCTAGGGCTTTGAATGAAGGTGTTGAATTATAATTGAAACAATCTCTCCAAGATTCCCAAGTTTCTTTTTTCATTGGCTCTCTCTTTATCTTTTTCCCCTTTTTAGTCTTCTAATGTGATTTAATGATGCCTAACCCATACACATTTGGGGTTGAAAATTCTATTCACGTTTTTGGGCCTATGAGCCTGATAAAAAAGGTCCATACTCTCTACATGGAGCTCACATATGTCTAAATATGCATATGACCACTCATTCCAGGGTATTTCGACCCTATCGAACTCAACTACGCCCTTAAAATCGCCATCCGATATAAATTTCTAAAATTAACTCTCACCCGTTAGCTTATTTAAATATATTCACTTTTAAATGTTCCCATGAATTAATTCTCGTTAATTTATGAATTACTAATTACCGAATTAATTAATTAAAATAATAACTCAGAAATTACGAGGTGTTAATGCAAGGTGTATGTATGGCTTAAAACTCCAATTTGGAGTTGGTTATGGGATTTAGGGTAATGAAACGAAAGGCTAGTATTTAGGCACAAAGGGGTTGACTAGGGAAACATATATGGTGAGGTCAAGGCTAATATGGGTGATATAACAAAGAATGCCTATGATCATTTCACAAAGTTTATGCAATTCTCAAGTCAAAATAATATATGAAAATCATGATCAAGTAACACATTTCAAGTATGAACTCAATTAATGAACGGTCAAATGAAAGAATAGAGAGATTACCAACGAATTCAACGTTTTAAAAGAGAAAAGAATAGTGTATAACACTCACAAATGACGAAAGGTACAAAGCTTACTCGGTGTAAGTATATACAATGCAACAAAAGATTACCGAGTTATAAAAATCTTAAACCAAATAAATATAAAAGGGAAAGTGCATATGCTCATGGGATAAAGTTTAATTCATGAAGTTATTCACAATATCAATGATTTGAGGACTAAAGTCCAATAACTTCTAAAATCGAGAACATGCATCATTGAGTTGTCTATTGGATAATTTATCACTGGAAACAAGGCAAAATGCCCAACAAAGGAGGGAAATTTTTGAAAATTTTCACATTTTTCAAATTTTTCACAAAAAGGCATACTTAGTAACTAAATGTGAGCAATTCTATGGACTACGCATGAAATGGATAGAATATTCTACACCCCCTAACTTAAATGTTGCATTGTCCTCAATGCGCATTAAGAACACAATGTAACACCCCGCCCGCCCGGGGAGAGCGAACGGAGCGCTAATGCGATAAAATAAATCCAAATCCACAAGTGACAAGGTATAGAGCATCTAAATAAACCCACAATAATATAAATCCACTAATCTATCTCTTCAATTACAACAAGTCTCTCGAATTACATACAACAAATAACTCGAAAATAAAATACAAATCTCCAAAGCTCTATACATCAAAATAATACAAATCTTTCCCAAACAATCCTCGCTAAAATCAATCTCCATAGCGCCCCAAAATCCACGCTAACCTGCCACTAAAAGAAAATATGGGGAAGTACACAATACGACAGGAATATGCTCAACAAAAATGTTAGCGATGAATAAAGCGCAACAATACGAATACGAATATTCAAATCTAATGCGAATCACATAAGCACTTATCAATATAATTTCTCAACAACACTTTAACCGGGTCACCAGGCCTCACCACATCCGTATATGCTTTATCAAGCCATAGCCCGAGAAACAGGAATTTTGGCGGGTGCCCAACATCCGTGCCATATTAAAATCTCATGACAACATGCTCATTAGCAATATAATGATACCACATGAATCAAAATAATTTCAACAATTATTTTCCAGATTTTAATGAATTTATCAATTCAAATATGAGTTCAATTAAATAAGAATTCAAAGAGAATGACACTCGCGAGATTTAAGGAGCATATTGTGTAAAACCCCATACCTCAAACCATGATGAGAAACCAATGATCACATCCTCAAGATTAACACAAAAGATCTACATAAGATTCTCCAAGAACCTCCAATAAAAATAGCCCCAAGAACACTTCTAATCTAAGGTTGGAACTTACAAATCTCAAGGGACAATGTGTATATAAAAAGAAGAGGAATATAAAATATAATTGCTGCCAAAATTTGTGCCAAAAGTATGTTAAAAGGTTTGCCCACGACTTCCTTTTATAATGCAAAGAAATGAAGAGTTGAAATCCAGAAGACTCCTTTAAATAAGGCAAAGAAATGAAGAGTTGGAAGTCAAAACAACTCCAAGAGTTAAAAATATTTAAAAATAATTTTAAAATCCGTTTTAACTCCGTTTTCTAAAACGTTTGAAATCCTAGCCTTTAAAAATAATAACCAACATATTTGAGCAATAGAAATATTTTTATCAAAAAACTTTATTCATATTAATGAGAAATGATTCATGTTAATGAGAAACGATGAGAAATGTAAATGAATAATAATGTGACGTATGGTATGGGATATACGGGGATTATGATATGGGAATGGAATTATAATATGGAGACTAGAAAATAGGAACCATTAACTATGAGGTTAGTAGGAAACGTTAAGTGTGCATTCTAGATGAGAGGTGAGAATAGCAAGTTAGAGTTGAATCTAACATGTACATAATAAAAGATTTATTGCATTTGTTAAATACTTGTTATTTAAAAATCATTTACACATTCGGGCTCTGACCCGTTTCCTTGCATATTTTCTTTTCTATTGTATCTCCTATATCAGGTGTCCAGCAACATGGACGCCAACCTTAGAGGATTATGACAGGCTATGGCTTTATGGATTTTTGCTTAGACGCCTATCATCTTCATTTGATTCACAATATTCTCTTAGTTGGGGCATGTCGCCCAAAGGATTCAGCTATCTTTTCTATCGAGGTCAAATACTATTGTGTTCGTGTCTTTTTAATACATTTAATATTTTTGGGATTTCTGTAATGAATTTATATTATTTGGGAATGTTTATTCCAATTGAATTTAAATTCTTTTGTGTTATCTATTTGGTTATCAGTGTTGTAGAATAAAATGTGTTGTGTTATTCTTAAACTGGAAATGGATTTTGTGGAATTAAAATTTGAAAAGTTTTTAACACTAGCTTAATTGAGTATTGGGTGAGTTGTAAATGTTTTCGACAGTGATGCTAAGAATGAGCCAACTGTATATTCTGTTTTAATTTGGTATGGGGCTGGCCACCCGGTATTTAATTAGGCGGGGTGTTACACACAACACAAAGAGAGAGAAAAGAATGATATTACCCAAAATTGGAGCGATCTCCATGAGCACGAGTCCAATGAAATCTACAAAACAAGTTAGTACCGAGCATAGCAAAAACAAGTAACAAAAAGTTAACTAATTACACTAGACAAAATTAAAAAGAAAGAAAAATAGGAAAGAAAGAAAATTAAAAAGCTAATTATTCACAACCTACTATTTAGAGTACACACTAACTATACACTAGAAGTCTAAATAGTTGATGGTCCACCCAAATAATATTTTGATTTTGAAAGATCAACGGTGGACACTCCAAAGCGAACATGCCTCCTGGAAAATAAGAATTCTGTTTGAACAACGGAAGGCACGTGGGTGGTGAAAAAAGTGAACCATCGCCAATTTGAAATTTCGGGCGGACGATGGGGGATTTGGATAATAAGGGGGAAAGGTACACTTGAGGTCCAAGAAAAATCGACTCATCTCCCAAAGATTTTTCAAATGGAATGGGAGATGGTGCACACGTGGGGATAACATCCATCGAAAATAAGTCCGGCAAGGAGTCCTCATCGGCAAAAAGTGTAGAAGTTTTAAAAGTTTCTACCGACTCATAGGAATTAACTGGTAATTCTAATGGTTCAATGACGGAAAACGTATATGGTAATGAAATAAATTCAATCTCCATCAACATATCATTGGAAGGAGATTGAATTTCGGGGGAGAGAGATGCACATTCGATGAGAAATTCTTTGAAAAATTGAGGTGAAACACAAGTTTCCACCTCCTCGTTGTTTTGTGCATAAGAATTCATCTCATCGCAAAGTGCCCCAAGTCTCATTCCAGCATCATTTAGGCTTTCCAAACCTTGGGAGTGAAGAAGCAAAGTTTCTTCCAAAGTAGGCTTCCTCGGCTCAAGAGCCTCGGACTCCTCATTTGGCTGAAACTCATCTTCGAAAGTAATGAAATAAGAATCATCATTGGATTCGAATAATGAATCCAACTCAAGCTCCCAATAACGATTTTCATTCCGATAAATGTTTTCAAGTCTTTCAAACTTAAGAAACTCTTCAAAATGGAAAACTTGAAAAATATCCCCAAAGTAAGAATCATTAGAATGACCGCAATAACTATAATAGTAGGACATGATTACCTCATTGTTTGTAGATGGAGAATCCGATCAAGGAAGTGAGCAACCGCGAATCAAAGTTTCTTAGCGCTCAAATATGCTATCCTGCAAATAAGGTTAAAACAAAGAATACAAATACAAAAGGAAAAATACTATGAAACAATAAAACAATTACTATCTAAAACACACTCCCCGGCAACGGCGCCATTTTGACCGAGCGGTAAAAGTTTGTTCGTGTGAGGACACAATCGTTGTGTATTTCGCCGCCGCGATGCAAAAACCTAAACTGCAACTACACTTGACAAGCAAGCACAGCGGTAAGTCGGGTATCGTAAGAAATCCACAGGGAGTGATTGAATTTTAGATTTTAATTGCTTTAAAACTTCAAGAATAAAATTGGTGTAAAAGAAATAAGAAAAGGTGATGGTTGGTTATGGTGACAAAAGAAAAGAATAAGTTACACTACACAAAAGTAAAGCGAGGATCGGGATCGCATACACACATTCACGGGCTAAACAACTAATAATTAGAATTTCGGTTCGAAAACAATTAATCGATCATTTTCAATTAAGCATAAACATCACACAATAAGGAATTTAATCCAAAGTTGCGAGATTAAACATTTAACGAAAAATGGTCACACGCGGATTAAATTCAGAATATCGCTATAAACACTAAAGTTGCGTGACAAATAAAGTTAAACGCATAATAATCCAACTTTAATACACGCGGTTTCAATTAAATGCAATTTCACACGAAAACCTAACTTTCAAGGTTCTAAACCCGTAAATGGCGGAACACAATCCCGAACCTATTTATCTACGGACAAATGATGGAAATAAACTGATATACACTAATATTACACTATAAAAGCAATAAATAACAATAAATAAACTTATCTAGGCATGGAAAATGGAAAGAAAGCAAGGAAAACAACTAAAATAACTATATTAAGGAAGAAAAGGTTAAGGTACAACTTACAAAACAAAGAGTACAACCATCCAAAGCAAGAGGGATAGGGTTTAGCTCCCAATTATAAAGGCCCTAAATCTAGAAAAAATTAAAGTATCTAAGATCCCCTCTTCAAAATGAAGAGATAAGGGTTAAATACAAAATATCCCATGGCAAAATTGTAAATAAAAAGGAAAATTGCCAAATATCAGCAGGGCCGAATCGATTTGGCCTGGAGCCGAATCGATTTGCCCCCCCCCGATATTTGGCTACTGGTCCAAGCCGAATCGATTTGGAAATTTTCGAATCGATTTGGCTAGGGGGCTGAATCGATTTGGGTTGGAGCCGAATCGATTTGGCCTCCTGGTTTTGGTTTCTTTGGAATCCTCTTCCGCTAAAAGTCTCATAACTTCTTCGTTCGGACTCGGAATCGCGCACCGTTTGCAAAAATGCAAATCTTGTTCAGAGGGCTACAACTTCCATGAAGACACTGGGACAATTTCACAAATTTTGAATTGACTAAAATGCCCTTACGCGTGCGGATTTGTACGAAACTTCACCAGAATGCATCCAACTTCATACTTAGCACCTGTAATCCCTACAAAAGCCCAAATATACCTCATATAGCATGTTAACATATAAAATGGAGGTTGTCTGATTATCGAGCATAAATATAGGAATTAAGGTACCCGATGGGGGCTAATAACGAGTACGTCAACGGGTGAAATACGCAATATTTGCGTCGTATCAACCCTCTTAAGTAGCATCAGAGGGCAGGGCCTCAACGTCGATAAGAGAAGTCTCCTCAACGACCACGACTGGTTGGTCCTTAGACGTGCCGAAACCCTTGACGTGCACTTGGGACTCCACGTTGGCTAAAACCTCAGCAATCAATGGGTCGTCCAATTGAACTGTCTCCAGAGAGGGACGGATTGAAGAGACGACATCACCGAACTTAAGGATGACCCACCGATAGGCCGTCCTGATCCCTCTCTCCAAGTATTCGAGACCGAAGCCTTAAAACTCATCTAAGAGTTTGTATGCCTCCACAGTATCGGCCTCGGCTTTCTACACAGCCTCCTCCAGATCAGCCTTGAACTGGACCCTCAAGTTGGTCAACACCTCATCCTTCTCCTTTATAAATGCATCCTTGGCCTACAAGTCCACATCGTGATGCCTCGTCAGCTCATCCAAAACCCTGGCATGTTCGGTCCTAGCACTCTCCAGTTCAGCCCTCGCAGTCTCCAGCTCCGTTTGTAGATCAGCCTCGTGCTTAATGTCCCTCTCGGTCTCATAAAATTTTTGTTGATTTTCTGCCATCCACTTGGTGGCCGAAGTAAAGGCACAGACAGACTGAACAGAAAAATGATAAACAGTTGTTAAGAGGCCGAGGAAATAGTTAGTAAAGAATTCAATTAAGAAAAAGTATGAACAAGTACCTGGGCCAGAGTGTGCAGACCATAGCCATACACTTTCGCCGGGGGCATCTTAGACAAGAACTCATAGTCGGCAGCTAAGGGCTCAGAAAACATAGACGCCTTGGCTGCCCTCAGGTTGGCAATCAGAGAAGACGGATCATCCTTCAAAAATGCCAAGTTCTGGGACCAGAAGGCCCCCATACTGGAAGAAGAAGTGGTCCCCTCAGACGCCTCCACCCTTGCCCTCATCCTAGAATCTGGCTGAGGGTCAACGGGGACTTCAGGCTCTTTCCTCTTTTGTCGATTGGAGGTCGGCTCAACATATGTCAGCTCCATGGTCTTCTTCTTCCTCGAAGCCTGCTGAGGCTCATTGCCCTTCTTCTTTACCAAGCCAGATAGCAAACTTGGGGCAGTCATTTCCTAGAGTTGGTCAGGTATACCTGCAGGATGACCTGAAAAGAAGATGACACATCAGAAAAATACAGAGGCAAAGATAAAACACTTTGAAAAAGAAAAGATTGAGCAAAAAATAATATAACTCACATAGCTCTGTCAGTGGGCCGACCCTCAGACCAGCTTCTTTGAGGAACCGAGGGGTCATCAGATCTTCAAACTTTGCAAGTTCACCCCCTCTCCCTCGTTCTCTCAGGTACTCAACTACGTCTTTCTTATCCAGACTAAGTTTGGTATCTGACCTGGCCTTTATCGAGGGGTTAGACCATCTTCTTGGAACCCTCGTACCATCATCCAAATGTCAAGCCTCAGCGGAAAATTCAAATTCTCCAAAAACGAAGAAAAATCTCTTCTTCCAATCGTGGTTGGAGGTTTGTGCCACGTGGAGAAGTTTTTTATCAGACCTCCTCGCCCCCAGGTGATAGTACCCAGGAAGTTTGGACGAGGAAGTGATGTTATAACAGGCTAAAAACACATCGGAGGTAGGCTCATCGGTGAAAGCATTCTTCTATAAGGAGATGTAGCCAAGGATCGTCCTCCAAGAGTTGGGAGGAAGCTGAGAGGGGGCAACGCCGAGAGAGGATAGTATATTAACAATGGCAAGATGCCGAGGGAACCTAACGCCAACCTTAAACATATGTTCGTACACCACTACCTCTCCCTCCTTACCCTCAAAGACCCTCTCAGACTCAGAGGGAACCCTCATACTTATGTTGGGGGGCACACCATATGCATGCCTCCACAAGAGGAGGTCACGATCCCTGACTATGGAAATATAGGATGAGGCATGGGATGTGTCAACTGGGTCAGCATCTGAGTCCCCATCATCATCCTCAGTCCCCTCTCCCTCGGCCTCATCACCTATCAGAGGCCCATGAGGAAAAGCCATCTAAAAATCGTGGGGGGATAAAGTTGTCACATGGACAGCCTCGGAAGGGACCACACCCTTGGCCTGATGATTGGGGCTTAGATCAGACACCTCTCCCCTCCCAGAGGGCCCAGCACCAATTAGTGACGACGCTCTCTCATCCATCTCACCTGAATGACTCTCGGCTAGACGACCGGACGACTCACAAGACTTGGACAGTTTTATGGTGGCTAGAGGAATGGGATAAATGGGTCATACCCAATTAGGGTCGGCCCCTCATTTTCTCTCCTCCTCTTCCTCTATTCTCCTAATCTCTACTAGGAACTTCTCTCTCAGGGATGGAAACTCCTCGGCTAAACTGTAAAGCCTCTTGAGCATTAAGGGGGAGACCCTACACTTAGAGGAATTTGTCTAAGCCAACTACAAACAATCTCACAGTTTACCAGGTTGGACTTTTTCATCAAAACCAAATAATTAATGGGTTTTTATCAAGAACATTCAAGAACGGACCACCGAAGAAGACGCTGGAAAAGTTATGAAACAGCCTAAAGGAAACCCAACTCTACTAAGCCTAAAACATGAAAGCAAAAAGAAAAGAAGATAAAGAGGGCACTAGGGTAAAGGGATTACCTGAGAAGAAATAGCAGGGTTGCCAAACTCGAAACGTCAAAATTATACCTCGAAATTGCAGAAATGGCTAGAAAGCTGGTGAGAAGCTAGAGAGAGTTCAGGTGCGAAGAAAGAAGAAGAAGAAGAAGAAGAAGAAGAAGAAGAAGAAGAAGAAGAAGAAGAAGAAGAAGAAGGGAAATAAAACTTTAAAAATATGTTTAAATACCTTGCTAATGAGTGGGCCCACTAATCAATGCAGAGCACAGCCCATAAGGAGCGCATCGTTAGGGCACAAAGCCCCAAGCAAAGTGTGCAGCCTCCACACCTTGGAAATAGAAATAATAATGAGTACCTACCTAGGTGTCACGACAGATTGACATGTGTAACTCATCAAATATACCATACACTTGTCTCAAAAGCAACATTATCCCTCAGCCATCCCGGCATCATCTATGGCTAAGGGCTGGGGGTGATTGATATACCCATATATACCCTCGACTAGGCCGAGGGTGCCCTCCAACATAGGCGTGCCCAAGATGGTCTCGTGACCCCCCATCATGGTCCAGACGACCCTTCAAGGGGCCGACCCCTCATCTGGCCTAGACGACCCCCAAGGGGCCGACCCCTCATCATGGTCCAGACGACCCTTCAACGGGCCGACCCCTCATCAGGCCCAGACAACCTCCCAGGGGGCCGACCCTCCATCAGTCCCAGACAACCCTTTAAGGGGTTTACCCCTCATCATGGTCCAACAACCCTTCAAGGGGTCGACCCCTCATCAGGCCCATACGACCCTTTAAGGGGCAGACCCTCCATCAGGCCCAGACGAACCTTGAAGGGGCCGACCCCTCACCAGGCTCAGATGACCCTCCGAAGGTACGATAGTACGAGGCCTAAATTAGGCCAGACACTACCAGAAGGAACTTTGCCCTCGGCCTCATATAATAGGCCAAGGGTGACATCATCACAGCGCGTGGTTTGGGAGATGCGTGGAACTGTGCATGTGGGGCTCACATGGCACGTGGAAGACCGTTATAACCATATCACCCCCTCACGTGAGGGAATATTATGTCATCATTTGGCATCTACAGGTGTCAATAGGAGATTGGCTAGATCATCATTAACATGCACCATGCATACTGGGGGGTACACTACACCCCTAAGGAACTATATATACTTGTCACCTACAACCCTACAGAGGGAGATCGATAATTGTAACCCTAGCAAAAACTCTGCTTATACACACAGTAGAGAGAGAAAGTGATCTTATGTGCATTGTATCCAAGGCCATTAGTGCCCATACTTAGTGGAACACACACTCACAATGGATGTAGGCCTAATTGGCTGAACCACTATACATCATTGTCTTATTCCTCTTATACTCATCTCCTTCTACACACTCACACCTATACATCTCTATGGCTTCCATGGTTACTACTGTTTGAGCTCATCATCACTTACCTGGTGGTGCTAGATTCTAGCATCATCGCTATACTAGTGAGAAAATTTTCATAATCCAAAGAAAAATTTGCAGGTTTTTCAGAAGTATTGTTGCTAAGTAGGGGCACCCCTGGTCATACGCAAACTGAGGTGACACACGATGGAGTGAATAGACTGAGTAGTGGGATGCCCACTTAGTGTAAGAGGGAAGATATGAAGGGTGATACCAAGGAGAACATTGGAAGAGGGAAAATTGCGACCAAAATCCTCGCCGATCTTTGTCACTGATCAAGAGGCCTCCTTAGAGAATTGGTTGGTACATAATTAATTGACAGCAGCATAGGGACGTAAGAAAAAGGATTTAACATTAACGATGAATGAGTTGAAGAGTTTTTTATATTTTTGGTTCTAAGAAAGAATGTGGGGAACTTTGATAGCATGAAAAGTGAGGAGTAAGGAGGTAGTGGCAAAATAAAGAAATCTAGCATATAAAAAGGCAGAAAGAAAGACATGATTTACATAGTTAGGAACATCAAACCTCCCAATAGACCTTACGAAATCTTCCTACACCCAATCTAACCAAGGTAAAGGGCACTAAGAGTGATGTCATCTAGAGGAATCTTTATGCCTAAAGACATTCGAACATCCATATTGATGACATCCTTCCTCGGGCAGTCATGGGGTTTTTCGGGAAGGAAGATTTTGATAATATTACACAAATATATGCAGAAAGTTCTAGATCTCTATTATACCCCTTTCTAGTTAGAGTCATCTCGGACACCTGCTTACCCTTATGGTCACTTTTTGTTGCCTCCCTAGCTTTGAAAATTGCCTTGTCCTCTAAAAAATAAAAATATCGAATAATCTCCGAGAAGGTACATTTGTTGGAACTCACTATGAATTTTTTTATAACTTCTTCCAAGCTCCTGCATGTAGATACTTCCTCCTTCCAAATAGCTTCCTCTAAAGAATGTTTCAGTTCTGACATCTTTAATCCCTAATAGTTCACAAAGATCCTCCAAAATAATTTTGAACACACCCTACCCAGCTACAAAGGTGTGAGACTTGTGGCTCCAACGAGACACCAACAGTATCAAAGTATTGTTATTTTGGCCAAAGTAAAATTGCCAAACCAAATAGAAGAAGATAAACCCACCAGAGATAATTTGGCAGCATATTTATTATGTATGTAGTCAGTCCAGGCCCTCACAAGATCCTCCAATTAATGTAAATTAAATATTGGAGTAAGAAAAATCTCCCCACTCAATTCCAAAACCGGTAATGCTTACACCAGGAATATAGGCCCAATCTTCCACCTCAATACTCTCATCTACAAGCAGGTTTGGGGTGACCTCAAAACTTAGGGGGGCAGGGAAGTGGTCCTCCCTAGACCAGAAGTGGCCAACATCCCCAAAATGAAGAGAACGACGGTATTTTACCCACTGAGTCTAACGGTCATGAGTTTTGAGGAAGAAGATTATTTGGAGAAGAAAACGAGGGCAAAAACTTAATTTATCTCCCTAAGAGATGATTTTGTTAGAGAAGTAGACTAAAATCATGATTTATGTACAAAGATTTAGTTGTGGATTTATTACACAAATAAAATTAGTTTTTCCTATTTTAATGAGAATCATGTATGGACATAATGTTTGCATTATTTTATATACCGTCGTTGTCTTTTATTTTGGTTAGTAGGTGTTCTGGTGTGTAGATTATGACGTACACACAGCGGATCGGATCATTAGTTCTTATAGAATATAAGTTTTATCGTTCACAATCTTAGATGGAATTGGACACACTATCAGTAGGGATGTAGCACAATATTTTAGTAGGTCTATATTGATTACGAGAAAGTGTATAGTTTCAACTTATTGTGCTAGTATGATTGATGGACCACCTTAAGGTCATTGTCTTTATACTGATTTTATAAGACAATATAAACCTCATGATTATTAGGTTTACTTAAGTCTCTTAATCCGAGTATGATTGATGGACACATCCACTAGTTATTTATTGCTTTGACCTTTCGGGTTCATTATTGGATCAATAATCTCGATAGATTGGATAATGGTGATTATTGTATGGTGAAAGTATTTTATGGATAGAATCCACATCTCGATATAGAGGCTGATGATATCCCCTTGAGATGCTTATAAGTTTTGTATGTGTCAAACCCTACAGGTGGATTGTGTTAATCCAACACTACAAATAAGTTAAGTTGGATCGCTCAGGGACTTAAAGAAGTTGATTAAATAAATTATCAGTAATTTATTTGTTTAATGGGTATCTGTAACCTTAACATGGGGAGAATTCAGTAATTAATACTAAGGAGCTCGAAATATCATTTTGAGTTAAGGAGTGGAGTTGTAATTATAGTTATTTATTGGTATTAATTATAATTAAGGGACTGAGATTACGATCCGTGAAGGATTATGTTTTCTCAGGCCTATTAGGTGCCACATATTTATCTCCCATTAGGGTCCCTATTGTTGCCTATATATATGCACCTAAGGCTCATTCTTTCTAAACCTAGCCGTCACTCTTTGATACTCAAAAGACATAAATTCATATCTTTGAGAAAAAGAGGCAACAAAGAGGAAAGAGGAAAAAAGAAGGTGGTCACAAAGTAAGAGCCTACCCTCTACTCGTGATTGTTCATATCATGAATATAGTAGAAGACTGTGAGGTACATCGAGCCTACATTCTTAATCAACTGTCATCACATATTCTACGAGATCAAAACAAAAATATCTTGAAAGGTAAATCTTAATCATATATGTGTAATTTTTTGTGATTCAATCTATACGCATTTTGAAAATACCCTTGGACTTCCTCTCCAACATTTTCTAAATTCTTAAAGCTAAAAATCATTTGAAACAAAGATGGATCCATTTATAAGGCCCAAAACATCGAATTTGAAGTGGCAAGAATGGTTTCACGTGTGCATGGTTAAGCGTCGGCATCCTGCGCAATGATCATGTCTGATTTGAAAATGGTTAAGGTCTCTCGCATCGAATACATGCGCTAGCCCAACAAACCATATGAAGCCACGCCTCAATGATGACAATTGGCTTGGGGGGGGGGTGAACAAATCGTCCCACAAATCCCTTTACTTGAGGAAACAAATAGTTTTTGGGGGAATATCAAAAACCAATATTTTTTTCCATAAATATAAATAGATTTTTATAACACAAAAATAAAAGTAATATAAAAGAAACATTTACCTATGAGAAAACTTCATGACCAAGTTTATTGGTCGCTCGAGTAAAAGCTCAATTATAGGGAAAATGCATGTGTGGTCATTCGCACATATCTTTATACAAATTAGTGTTTTTTCCATAAGCTATTTGTTGGTTTGTTTAAATAACCCCTACCCACAGGTGACTCGATGAAAAGTGCTGGTATTTCTTATAGATATTTCTTTAGAGATAAACAAATCTCTCTACGAAGGGGAAAATGGAGGGGGAGGTCCAAGCTTAAGGTTGCTTTGTAGACTAATATTGAAAAAATAAAAGGATTAATAATAGAACAAAAAGGTCATTCAGAAGCAAGTAACTCAGAAAGACTGAGGTCGCTCGAGGGACCTCCCACAAAGATCAAGCTCAATCGAGAGATATGGAAAGCACGCTTTGTAATAGGAATAATGATGTAGTTGTATTATATCCTTTTATTGAAGTACTTATATTTGTTTTGAAAGGATTCTAAGGTTGTTCGGTACCTTCGCAGGACCATTTATGGCAGGACATGGGAGAGCTCACATGTTCTATCGAGCAACCTCATTTTGGGAAACTTTCATGGACTTGGTTTGGAGGATTGGGAACAAAGTAACGTTGGGTAAACAACATCATCCTCTTTAGCACACTTAGGCAAAACATCTATTCAATGAGAAAAATAAATGGCCACTATGGATACCATCTGCTAAGGGACCTCTCTCAAGGGACCTCATTTAGTCAAAAGTTATTCCTTTGGCCTCTCATAGATAGTTACAGGTTGCTCGAACAACCGTCATCTGAAATATCACATTTAGCTTATTAGACAGGTCACCTCGTAGGTTACTGTTTGCCATTTTTTATGATGTCATGTTATTGACATTTTAAGAACTCGAGAAAAGTAGCACTCGAGTGAGTTTCTGTCTTGAACCACTAACCCAATTAAAGGGAATGCCCCATCAGTCATCATATATTATACCTTTGTGCTAACCTGACACATCTCAATCAATGTAAAAGAACTCTTAATAGCACAAATAGTGTTCCTGCCAAAATACAATATCTCATGCATTTAATGGAATATCTTTAGCATTAATTGCACGGTACTCTCGGCATTAAATGACACCAGAACATTTGATGCGGTCAAGATCGCTCAATTGACCTTGCCCTCATATATATACTCCCATTTATCTTCTTTAAAAGGATCTTGGATTACTTATTGTTCCTGGAGTTAATGCCCAGATCTCTCTAGACATAACAGTTTGTTCATCATTTATTGATTACTCCCTAGACCACTTTATTCTCCAACATTGGCATTTATTGTGCTCCTGGTTTGTTGCCTTGCCTTGACTGTGCTAAAGTTCTTGCTCTTTCTCCCTCTAATCAAGTTGGTTATATGATCCCCTTTCATTTATTATTGTCAAAGAGCATTTATGTTGTAAGAACTTCATTAAATATAGACTTTTCGTTTTATGGACTATTTGTTATGGATTTATTGTTAGTATTTATTGGGTTGTTCTATGCGTACATAAAATCATTTTGATAAGGGGTTACACCTCGTTAAAATACTAATTGTATTTCAAGAACCCATATCTTATAAATCGACAGGAATCCAATATGACACTACATGATTTTGTCATGAGAAAAAAATAGTTTTTTTCCTTTCGAAGTACTGACAATATATATGCATGTACATATTTTTAAGACTAATTCTCCTCATTTTTGTTCTTCCCCAAGTATTTATATCATCCTTTCGATTAGTTTCTTCCGTGATTCATAATTTATTTGTTGTTTGATCTTGTTCTCTCTTCTCCTTATTACTGGTGTTTTCATTTAGGGGTTTCATAATTCCCAAGCGTGAGGTTATTAGTGACTACAAATAAAATAATTTTATGAAACAAATTAAGCACTTCAATACTGACAAAAGTTAATAATCCTATCTTCTTTGCAACCTCTTTAGCTAATTGTTTATAATGGGGCTTTTGTCTTTCTCCTATAACATATGAAGATATTGGTGCTTCATTAAATGAATTTCTCAATCAATACTTTATGGAGTATTATTCTCATAAATGGTCCCCTAATCCAGGAAAAAAATATATAGTATCATATGAAAAATTTTGTGCGTCTAACTGCCTGATCAAGTTTTCTTCGTTAATATTAACAAGTGAGAAATATGAAATTATGGATTTTAAACTTTGTTCATGGCTATTTATAGGAGATGAAAACATGGGATCTTTCATTACATGTTAAACAATGATGTAACATTGATCAACCTACATAGACATCTTATTCATCGATCAACCTTAACTAAAGTCTTACGTTCCATAGTAATAAAATAAATGTCCTTCAAATCTTAGTCAAGGTAAATAATGTGTTAAGTAAGGTTGCTATATTCACCAATTAATTCATCTTAACTAATATAGCAGTAATATCTTAACTAAAGCCGCCATATTTTGTTTATATATAACTAAGGCCGCTATATTCGGCCATTAGCTAAGATGGATATAGTGGTAACATCAGAATTGATATTCCAATATCATCTTAACTAAGGCTAATTTTGCTTCTATAGTAGTTAATATATTATTGTTATAGTAGTTAAGATGTATATACTACTATATTAGTTAAGATGTATGCATATTTTTATTTATATGTATACATTTTAACAAAGGATGCTATATCACTCCTTCAGACTTTATGTTAAATTCGATGAATTTGAGTCTCTTTGCTTAGTTGATCAGTTGATTAGCATCCATACTATACCAAAATTCCAATTTTAGTTTCTACCAAGATGATCATCTAATGCTTGTTCCATTTTTGCGTGTATTCCTCAACATCCAGGGATCAAAATATTAATTTTCTAGAGGAGGTGCAAATTCATCACGAGGTATGTATATTAAACCACAAGATGTTATGATTCACATGGAGCAATATGTAACTTAGATTGGAGATTCACCAATTTTGAAGCTCATTTTCAAATAGGATAAATATGTACACCTGATTTGGGTTGTACTCACACTTCGGCCTGTCAATGGATCGGATTTTATCTGAATCCAGTCCATTTAAGCAGATATGGATTATGCCTAAAATCCGATTATCCGATTACCCGATTATCCGAGTACCCGTTTATTAAATGGAGTGGATTTGGATTCATATACTCCAATCCATTAATAATACAATCCGATTAATATTTTTAATATATAAATGTGTGTGTGTGTGTGTGTGTGTGTGTGTGTGTATATATAAGGAGCAAAAGGTTTTTACTATTCCATAAGTTGACAACATAAGTAGAGGTGAGGATTGTGCCAACAAAGCAAGAAATAGAGGGTGAGATCATAATTCCCACCATAAAATCTACAACTCACCACATCTCATTATATACTCCATATTGTATTTACAATTTTAACCCACTCAAACATAATTTCCCCCTCATTTTGTTCTTAGATTTTGAGTTATGATTCAAACAAAGAGGGTATAATGGTAATACACCCAAACATACTTTGATGCTCACACATGCAAAAGTACTCTCTCTCCCGTTCACTTCCCCAACACACCCAAACCCTCTCAGCTCTCGCACGGCGCATCTACTTTCTGTCTCAGCCATCACTCACGTCTCTCTCTCTCTCTCTCAGCTCCCAACACTCAAATGCATCCCCAAATTTCATCACGACTCCAAAAGGGGGAATGGTAAGCGCACACAGTCACTCTATCTTCAGAGTTTTCTCCATTTCTATACTCTTTTTTTTTGTTCAACTTTTGGATTTTTTTGGAAACTCTGTGTGACTTACATAATTTTTTGGAGACTTTGGAATCTCAACCCGAGTGCTATTCCGTCTACCACCACGAGGTTAGAGGGAAATACGGTGTCAGAGCTACGATGGATTCCATGGATTTGGAGAGAGAAAAGGGAATTACTATTCCGTCTGCCTCCACTTACTGTATGTGGAAAGATTATCAGGTCACCATAATATCATCTCATATAAGTGTTTGCTCTACTGTTTTCTCATTAAATGGACAATATTTCAATATTGAGTTTTGTTAAGGGTGTGTTTGTAAGAGAACATGGAAAATGCATTTTTTTTCCAAGCCAATTTTTTAAATTTGATGGGATTGATTGTGTGAAAAGTTGTGTAGAATAATGAGTTTATTTGGAGTCCATTCAATGTGCATTTATATTGTTATACATCACCATTGTATGGGTTCACTTTTTTTTTAATTGAGTTCAAAATTAGGGGTATTACTCAGTGTCTACTTTCAGTTATGAAGATTATATCTATGATTATGTTTGGCTTTTTAAGCAAGTTGATTCTCAACTAAGCTTTTGCCTCCATTAATAATTTCTATGTTGACGTTACTTTATTTATATTTCATAAATATTGTGTTTAGGGTTACAGCTTGATTCATTTTTCTATAATAAAGGTTAGTGGATTTGGCCATTTAATTGAGTTGCATTGCAGGTATTTGTTCTTTCAGGCATGTAAACTGTAGAGTTTATTTAGTGTCTTTCTTGAGACTTTTTTATTTGGACCATTCTACTGGAATCGAAATTTCGACAAAAATTTTGGGGACAAAGTGACATGGCAGCATTTTATTGGACAAAGTATCCAATAAAAAGTCAACACCTATTTCAGTTCCAACACTTTCGGTAAAAAAGGTTCCAATAGCATTTTTGTTTTTATTTTTCATCTTTATCCATTGATATATCATCAATATTCGCTTAAAGAAATATAAAATATTCAACTCTTAGGAACTATTATTTGAGCTATTGATTGTGGGAAACATAATGTTATTTGGGATGCTACTTATTTGTCTTAATATATGGGCTAGGAATTACACCATAGCATTGGTGCAACTCTAAAGATTGGATTTTCTTTCATTTTGGGGATTGCACGTTTAAATGAATAAATAAACAAATTAATGCTCTTGGATTTATTTCTCTCCATAACAAGTTTTTTATTTATAGATTGGTGGTTTGTATTTTTATATTGTTTGATTGCTTGATAATTTTGGGAGTTTTTAATTTTTGTTCGCACATTGGGTGTTTATTACACCTCTTTATTGGTTTAAATGTTGATCAAGGTGGCGACTTAGTTTCACCATACACGTCTTAAGCATGTGCTACATGTTCAAAAGTTTTAGTAATTCCTTTAGGCCATGGGAATCTGCTAGCTTGAGATACTCTGAGTTCTTTACTTTTTCTCCTTGATTACCTTGAATTTTTTGGCAGATTTGAACAGACTACTCTGTGTTTTCTCTCTATATTTTACCAAATTTTTATTTGCTATTGATTTGCATTATATGGGTGGGGAATGTCATTTACATGTTCATTTGGTCCATCGTATTTTTCTTTATGCTCTATTTTTTAAGATACACACCCATATGACCAACATTTATGATCATAAGTGCAGCCCCAAACTGCACAAGCATTCCCTTAATTTTTTCCATGATATTAATAACTTAACTTTGTTTCACTAAGTTCATCCATATTGATGATTTGGTGGTATTCTTCAAATGAGTTTTGTTGTAGAGGTATTATATTATCATGCAGTTCTTTTTTCTCCTCTCTCATGTCTCTGTGATGATTACACACAACCCAACCAAAATATGTCTTTGGTGTCACAACCAATCACTTAAGAGAGCATGATTGAACATTTATGTTATTTCTAACATGGTGTATTTTAAAATTTATTTACTATGGACATTTATATAATTATCTTATGTTCTTTCGTACTAGGTTCATTCAAAGTCGAATATATGTGCGGGAAATAATGACGCTAATATTTCATTGTATGTTTTTGTCTGCTTTGATTGGTTAATAAAGAATCATATTTGGTTAATAAAATTGGTTAGTTGAAATTCACATGATATCATTTTTTAATATATGAATTTGGTTACTTTGTAATTCCCGATCTATTTCACGCAATTTATGATAATATATATTCACACTCATTTTTTTATTTTGCGTTATCAAATTAGTAGATGAACACTTTTTAATCCAGTCGAGAAGAATTCACTAACAAGTCGAGAAGTATTCACACAAGGTTGTTTTCAGTTATTTCTATCCAAAAGGTATTTTTCAGTTATTTCGAGGAGGTAAATTGATTTATATCCTTTGTTTTGTATTGTTATGTGCATCTGTCAATGAATGAATATGTTTTCTATTATTATGTTATTATGTTTTAATGATTTACATTTTCAATCATAATCCATACGCAATGTTCGGATTCTGGTGGATTGTCGTCGTCCGGTAGTAAAAGCTTTTATGTCAGGAATTTCAGTTATTTTCATCTCAATGCACCAGTTCTTTTCACCTCTTTCAAAAGTCAAGGATGAAAAAGAAAATAGGGTGTTGGGACAACTAGATAGCGGGGGAAAATGATAGCAGGGGTGCAAATTATGGACCTAACATACAAGAAACATTATATTAGGGGAAAAAAGGAGGTCATCAACACTATATAAAGAAAAACAAGTTACAAACATACCCGCATAAATGATTTTACTAGAGGCACGATTATGGACTGATAATCATGGGCAGATGCAGGGTCAAGCTTAACTTCCAACTGCTGCATCCCAGTAACATTTTTCACGATTCTTGCATCAATTTTGCGGAGCTATATTACTAAACGAGTGAGATAGAGTTGAAAGACGGCATTCGCGATTTTCACATAAAAAAGCCATAATGGACAAACCTACCTCCATAGACAGGTGTACTTTTGGTCTCTGGATTGAAACTTCTATGCAAGAGTCCACTTGATACAAATAGTCCTTCATTCTTCAATCATCATCTTTGCCAGATTCCAAGTCACACGTGTGAGAATTCATGCCATTATAATATAAGGACACAAATTTCCAATTGAGTCCATATATAGTTTTGGCTCAATTCCGGACAAAAACATTTATTCAGAGGATCGTATTTAATTGTAATATTCTCAAGCCTATGAAGTGTTTGTTGAAGACGTAGCGACAAAGAGTATAGAGCTTCATCAATATGCCGGTTTGAGTGCCTCGTTTCTACGTCATCAACTCTGGTTCCATGCTCCCAAAGTATGAATGCAAAATTATATATATATATATATATATATATATATATATATATATATATATATAAGAACTTGGAACTTGTTTATTGGGTGTTAGGTTTATATAAAACTCTTGTTTTAATTTCAGAAATATTTTATCAAACTTTAAAATACAGTATATAAAGTTTCTGGGCTAAAATCGAAATTTATGAACTTTTTGGAAGTTTGTTCGATATGTCATTCGAACGAGTTTTTCGTTCGAATCTAATGTCCTTCGAACGAGTTTTCCAACGAGTTCCGAGTATAGGCCTTTGAAATGTCGTTCGATATGTCGTTCGAACGAAACTTATGTTCGAACGAGATATCCAACGAGATTTCTAACAAGTTCAATATGGAACTTCGTTAGAAGTCTTGTTCGAACGAGATTTCATTCGAACGAAATGTCGTTCGAATGAGATGCCAAATGGGAACAGTTTTTGGCAGTTTTAAGCCGTTTTTCACCCACTTCCCCACTTGGTTCTTAACCAACTTTTTCAGACTTTATTATGTGCGGGAATAACATTTCCCAACTTAACTTTTCCATTCTAATTCATCTCTTAGAGAGAGTTGGAGAGCAATATTGTTTAAGGAAAATGTTCTTGTGTTGAGTGTGTTTTTATCAAAGAGAAAAATATACACCACTCTAGTCTACACCCAAATTAGTTTCTTCCAAGTTCCCATATTCATATATCTTTCTTGGAGTTTGGCATCGATTTCATCTCTTCCGTTCAAAGAGAAGTTTCGAGTTTACTTCAACATCCCATAAAGAAAGGAGAAAAGTTTTGTTACTACATTGCCCACTTGGAGAAAGGCTCCTTGCTCGGGTGACGGTGACCATATAAAGTCCGATCGGTGGATTCCGAGACCGTGGTGGAGCTCCAAGGTTATCCACTAGGAAGAGGTATCGACAAGAAGAAGCGTCAAGGCTTGAGAGGGATCGAGTCGTGTGCTGTAAGACTTTCTGTCTTGTATTTGTAAATCCGTATCTAGTGGATTTGTGGCTAGGGCCGTCCGAGGTTGTTTCCCGTCTTGGGTTTTTCCTCGTACATCGCGGTGTAGTGATTTATTGTTTTTATTTTATCTTCCGCACTTACCTAGAACGCATGCTTAGGTAAAAAGATAAAATTGGTTTAATTTAATCTCTACGTGTTTAATTTGGGTAATGTGTAGTTAATTAATTCAAGTCAATTAATTTAATTGTTAAAATTGGTTTGGCCTAATTTGATAAAATTACAGAATATGATTTAGGTAAATTTTAGGGCTTGGATGAATTAACTTAATTTAAGTGCAATTAAGATTTGTGTGTTTAAGTAGAACCATCACATTCTAACGCTTCCGCATCTCGATATATATAAAAGGAAATTATAATATATTTTTAATCAAAAAGAACTTTAAAATTCGGGGATCCACATCGCACCTTTTTTTTATAAATTGGTATCAGAGCCAAAGCGATAAATTATTTCGTTAAAGATCCTATAAATAATTTTTGGCTAAAATGGAATTTTTCCCATTTTCAAAATTTCATATTTTCGATGGTTCAAACTACGCATATTGGAAAGCGCGTATGAAATTGGCACTAAAATCTATTGACGAGAGAGTTTGGATGTCTGTTGTTAACGGGTGGTCCCCACCAACTTATTTAGTTGAAAATGAACGTGTTCCCAAACCCGTCGACAGATGGACTGAAAATGAGTTTAAACTTTCTAATTTTAATTCCCGTGGTTTGAATGCCTTGTTTAGCGCTGTCGCACCGGAGGAATTTCGACGTATTATGACGTGTGAAACCGCTAAAGAAGCTTGGGATATTTTACAACTAGCTCATGAAGGAACTAGTGTCGTTAAAGCTTCGAAACTTCAAAACCACGCCACTCAATTTGAAACTATGAAAATGAACGACAATGAAACTTTTGATGAATTTTATGCTAGACTTTCCGATATTCTGAATTCATCATTTAGTTTAGGAGAGAAAATACCTGACAACCGAGTTGTAAAGAAAATTTTAAGGTCCCTACTCGATAGATTTATTCCAAAAGTGACCGTTTTAAATTCTTTACCATCTTTAGCGTCTACGAAATTAGAAGAGCTTATAGGTGATTTACAAACCTATGAACTAGATATGTTTCCCTCTAAAACTGAAAAGAAAATTGAAAATGACGTTGCTTTAAAAGCCCGAAAAGATGTCAAACAAGTTGTAGAGAGAGAGAGTGATAGTGACTCGGAAGACATGGCTTTGTTTTCTCGTAAATTTAGAAAATTTATTAAATTTAACAAACATAAATTTAAAAATGATTTTAAGAAATTTGAAACTTCTAAGAATGACAAAGGCGAGAAGATCCCTAAAACCGAGAAGATCCCTAATGCCGAGAAGGTCCCTAAACCTATTAATGAAAATTTAAATAGGGACGAGTCTAATAGGTGTTTTGGTTGTGAGAGTTATGGTCATAAGGCTTCTGAGTGCCCCACTAAACTAAGGAAAGAGGGTAAACGACCCAATACATATAATGCGACCCTTAGTGATAGTGATAAGGAAGAGGGACACGATTCCCCCACTAAGCCTAATTTTGTGGCTTTTATGGCTAGTCATGTGAGTGATAGTGAGAACTCATCAATTGATGAAGCTTTAACACATGACACTTCCAAGGTCATAGTTTATGATTCTCTTGTTTTTTATGATAGTGAGAGTGGAGAAGAAAGAGCGAGTGAAAATGAAGAAGAGGTTAATGTGAGTGAACTTCAAAATTCTTTTCAAGAACTTTATAAAGAATCTATTAAATTGAAAAGAACTAATTTGAAGTTAGAAGCTAGTTTGAATGAAAGTGTCAAGGTCGTTGATAATAGTATGTTGGTTGAAGACTTTAGGACGCGAGAGAAAGCTCTTCTAGAGAAGCTTGAATATATAGAAGGCGAGAGAGATAGCCTTAGGGGTTTAATGGAATCCTTGAAAAAGGATCTTGTTACTTTTGAAGAGCGAAATATTTTATTAGAGTCTAACATTTTAGAATTGCAAAACAAATTAAAAGACTCTAGTAATGTCAAATTTGATTTGGAGTGTCGTTCGGAAAAATTAGATAAAATCTAATGAACGGTCCAAATTAAAAATGACACGTGTGGTTTAGGCTTCAATACTTGTAATGAATCTTCTCATAAAGCCAAAACCAATGTTTTAGGAGAATCTACTAGGAAAGATTTTAGAAATCACTCCGTAGGCAAATCTTTTCGACATGTTTTTACTTGTAGACATTGTGGTCGAAAATGTCATCTTAGGAAAAAAAAATTTGATCTTAAATGAATTCCTAGAAAATCCCATCGTAAAGCAACCAATATATTTAAAATTCCTACACCCCAAGATCGTCATTCCTCATTAATTTGGGTTAGGAAATCCGACTTGGTTGCCTTGCAAAATAGGGTTTTTGATTCTCATTTACTTTCACATGCTTCCTCCCTTGCTAAATATAAAGGATGAATGTGTTAGTGTTTGCATACTTTAGTGTTTGTACTTCATGCTATATTCACATGCTAAATGTATGCTTGTTTAATCATTGTCTAGGTTATGCCCCATGCTTAATCACACGCTAGAATAATGATTTTTGTTTATATTTTGTATTTTATTTCTTCATTTTGTTTGCATTAAATAAAAAATACAAAAAGATTTTTTGTTTGTCATTTGGATTTTATTTCTTGGTAATTTATGCTTAATGAAAAATTCAAATGATTTTTATTTATCTTTTGAGTATATAAATTTTTTTTGGTCAAAAATTTTAAAATCTCAAAAATATTTTATTTTGTGTGTATTTTAGTTTGACACACTTTAAGTGGCATATACTTGTGTTTGAATCCCATCTTTTACGCTCTCATGTGGCTAGAACTTTTGGCTTAGATTATCAATCCTTATTATGTTCTTTACCATATTTTATGGAGTAGTTGAATTTTGTGTTGTTTAAATGGATTCTATTTTATATGCCTCTATTCACACTAGCACGAGATCCTTTGAATTTTTAACTTCATATGTATATTTGAGCTATGTAAGGTGTTCTCCTTCCAATCTTGTCATCTACATATTAGTGACTTAGGAGGATTAGTGCATGTCAAAATCCGTTGCACGTGAGATTTGTGTGAAAAATGAAAACATGATAAATATGAATGTGCACGGGGAAGGGCTCTGAAAGGACTAAGTGATCCTTTGCGATTGTAAGCCGCCGTTTTAATAGACCTAAAAGAAATACATGGTCCAAAGGCCTAAAAACAGAAAATATGGCTTTAGAAGAAAAATAATTGCCAAGGCCTATGTTTGATTGATATAGTCATTCAAATTTAATATAAATGCTTATTGAGGGAGATTGGATGGTATATCAACGGTTTGCACAATGTCCGTTTATCCTAGTTGCGTATCTCATGTCATGACTATATTGGTTTGTAGAATCATCAATATGCCAGGCTTGTATGAATTGTGTATGTTTGTTCATTGAAGTTCAATTTATATTGTCACATGAGGTTATATTTAAATGTGATGAAGTTTGCAATCAAATGAGAACTCCGTGAACATGATTTTAAGTGATTGGGTCTAAATTTAATTGTTACTAGTACACACCCCGACACTTCTGTTTCCATATGACACATTTTTGCCATACGAGTGTGCAAACTTATTGTATTTTGTGTCATGTGTGTGTTTATATCTCTCTCTCTATATATATGCGTGTGCATTATTGATATATTTCTAGTACATATATATATGGTATTTTGTTTTGCCTTTGCCTTAATTTCTAGTCCTTTTATGCTTATACCTTAGTTTTGATATCTATCTTGGATTAGTTATGCTTTTGTTGGCCATATGCTTTCCTGTCTTATCACTTTATGCTTCAACATGTTTTTATATTTGTTCTTTATCCTTTGCCTATTCCTGAACAAAAAGGGGGAGAATGATAGGGGGAGAACTGGTATCTTATCCTATTATAATCTTATCTAAGTTTAGAAGATTTAACTTAGGGGGAGTAGATAACTTCTTGGGTTAATCATTTTTGGGGGGAGAATTACTTTTGGGGGAGTATTTATTTTAATTGCATTAAATACTTTGACATTCCCTATGCATTTGATGAGTTTGCTTAAGTGTGCAGGAATTCTTCTAAAGAGACATCTTTCAATGGCAAAGCGTTTGATCCTTGGGTTGAGTTAAATATGGGAGGGTTATGTTTTGAGTCCAGTGAGCTTGACGGCCCATTAGGATTTTTATTTGGTTTTTGTCCCGGAATAGCCAAAGGGGGAGATTTGTAAGGACACAAATTTTCAATTGAGTCCATATATAGTTTTGGCTCAATTCCAGACAAAAACATTTATTCATAGGATTGTATTTAATTGTAATATTCTTAAGCCTGTGAAGTGTTTATTGAAGACGTAGCGGCAAAGAGTATAAAGCTTCATCAATACGCCGGTTTGCGTGCCTTGTTTCTAGGTCATCAACTATGGTTCCATGCTCCCAAGGTATGAATGCAAAATTATATATATATATATATATATATATATATATATATATATATATATATACATAGGAACTTGGAACTTGTTTATTGGGTGTTAGGTTTATATAAAACTGTTGTTTTAATTTCAGAAAGATTTTATCAAACTTTAAAATACAGTATATAAAGTTTATGGGCTAAAATCGAAATTTATGAACTTTTTGGAAGTTCGTTCAATATGTTATTCGAACGAGTTTTCGTTCGAACCAGATGTCGTTCGAACGAGTTTGCCAACGAGTTCCCAGTGTAGGCTTTTGAAATGTCGTTCGAACGAACCTTATGTTCGAACGAGATATACAACTAGATTTCTAACAAGTTCAATCTGGAACTTCGTTAGAAGTCTCGTTCGAACGATATTTCGTTCTAACGAAATGTCGTTCGAACGAGATGCCAGGCGAGAACAGTTTTTGGCAGTTTTAAGCATTTTTTCACCCACTTCCCCACTTGGTTCTTAACCAACTTTTTCAGACTTTATTATGTGCGGGAATAACATTTCCCAACTTAACTTTTCCATTCTAATTCATCTCTTAGAGAGAGTTGGAGATCAATATTGTTTAAGGAAAATATTCTTGTGTTGAGTGTGTTTTTTCAAAGAGAAAAATATACACCACTCTAGTTTACACCCAAATTAGTTTCTTCGAAGTTCCCATATTCATATATCTTGCTTGGAGTTTGGCATCGGTTTCATCCCTTTCGTTCAAAGAGAAGTTTCGGGTCTTCTTCTACATCCCATAAAGAAAGGAGAAGAGTTTTGTCACTAGATTGCCCACTTGGAGAAAGGCTCCTTGCTCGGGTGACGGTGACCATATAAAGTCCAATCGGTGGATTCCGAGACCGTGGTGGAGCTCCAAGGTTATCCTCTAGGAAGAGGTATCTAAAAGAAGAAGCGTCAAGGCTTGAGAGGGATCGAGTCGTGTGTTGTAAGCCTTTCTGTCTTGTATTTGTAAATCCGTATCTAGTGGATTTGTGGCTAGGGTCGTCCGAGGTTGTTTCCCGTCTTGGGTTTTTCCTCGTACATTGCGGCGTAGTGATTTATTGTTTTTATTTTATCTTTCGCACTCACCTAGAAGGCATGCTTAGGTAAAAAGATAAAATTGGTTTAATTTAATCTCTACGTGTTTAATTTGGGTAATGTGTAGTTAATTAATTCAAGTCAATTAATTTAATTGTTAAAATTGGTTTGGCCTAATTTGATAAAATTACAAAATATGATTTAGGCAAATTTTAGGGCTTGGATGAATTAACTTAATTTAAGTGCAATTAAGACTTGTGTGTTTAAGTAGAACCATCACATTCTAACGCTTCCGTATCTCAATATATATAAAAGGAAATTATAATATATATTTAATCAAAAAGAACTTTAAAATTCGGGGATCCACATCGCACCTTTTTTTTTACATATAAGTTTCCTCAAATTCAAACTGATTGACATTCAAAGATTTTACTTCTTTTAGAACATTTGATATTGCATCCAACTCAAACCTATTGCTGATAAACATAACATCATTTTCACTTTCAATGAGTTCTTCTCGCCGCTTCCTTAAGACCGACTCATAACTTCGGTGAACAAACTCTGTGACATGCTCCTTTTGCTTACCCTCTTCAAGATAAAGATCCTCCACGGCCTGCAACGCCTCCTCATAACTTAAATTCTCGCATTTTCTCACACAAGCTCTGTAGGTGGTAAAATTCTTTCTCAAGCATATGAAGTATTTCAAACCTACGCTCTCAGTCGTAATTTGTTTGTTATTTGAGTATCTATAAAAGCACGATACACCGAGATGATTAGGGAGAAAACCTGACATTTTTTACACTAGAATTATATGTACAAGTACTTTGTTGCATTAGGTGTGAATATGGAGCCGTGGTATTAGCTTGTTGTGGTATAGAAACCCTATTAAACATGTATAGCAACCTTATTTAACATGTCTGCATATGCATTTGGTTTAGGCCACTTACCGATCAGTATAAGATCTTCATATGCATTTGGTTTCTGCATATGATCTGTATATATGTTATTGAGTTATAATTCTTTTTTGGTTCTTTCTTATCTTATATATGCAGGAACCGTTTGGCTTCTACATATGCGTTAGATTTTAGGCCACTTAAGGATTAATATAGGATCTGCATATGCTTTTGGTTTCTGCATGTGCATTTCATTTTTGCATATAATCAATACATATGTATTTGCTTCAAACTGTTCTCATCTAAATTGATACATTAATATTCTCATCTAAGGATCAGTATAGGATCTGCATATTCTTTACTTCTTTACTTCTTTACTTCTTTTACATTGATGATTTATTCCATACTCCTCTGTTGCAGCATGAAAATCCTTCGACACAAATCCATTTGGCTAAAATTTCCAGATATTTCCAGCAAAAGGTAGAGAAACTACATCTCAAGAAAAATGATCTCCCTCACCAACCAATCCAAACTAGGATACTCAAAGTACAAAATGAGAAATGTTGGAAGAGCAAACAACAATGTGATTATCATGTACAAGCCCAAGACAACTGTACCAATAGGTACAACATATAAGATAATTAGAAGAAATATGAGGACAACCGAGAACTTAGTTGTCCGCTGAACAAAGAAGCTCAGGGACCTTCAGAGAGAAGAATTTAATCTCTCAGCAGTAAGGTAATTATCAACAGAATAGAATTAAAGAAGTTGTTGGAACAAATAGAATTGTATCAAAGAAGGTGCGTTCACCCGCTCCAGACTTCATATCTCATATTTTATCTCTTTGAATTTTAATTTTCAAACTCCAGATAAGGTGGTTGGGCCCAAATTTCCAATTCATCCTTTAATGTTTATCATCTTCCTCTTTTATTTTTTCATTACATGACTAGCATGGATTCTCTATGTTTTTGATGATTTTTTTTGTGTTTTCCGATATTGGAATAGAGAATCCCGTGGATGGTCTTTCTATAATGTTGAGGTGATATTTACTTTATTTTTTTTATTCATTTTCATCAATGCTTTTGTGTATCTCAATATGAACTATGAAAGTCTATGGGAAATTTATATTACGAGTAAGTATAAGATGTGTTGAAACGGGGTTGGATTCATGTTTAATTATGTGGAAACTTTGTACTCGAAGGAAGTGTAAGAGGTGTTGAAATGGGGGTGGATTCATTTTTAAGTATGTGCTAAATATTTAGTGCATCTTTGTTGAGTAATATGCTATATTAGTTTCCTTTCAAATCATTCTTCATTGGGGCTATAACTTATTCTCTTTCAAGACTTCCAAGGCATTTACATACCTTCACAGTTACTTTGATTCGTGACATTACTTACTGGCAACAATACTACTCTGATTGAACGAAAATTTCAGATAATTTACTAGATTCCTGTTGATCCCATAGTATCCCAATCTTTCCCAACATTTATTACCCGTATAGAAGATAGATGGGAATTTTTAGCATTTGGTTCCAACATTTAGAGACACGGTGTATTTGCTATATAATTAATAATTAGCTTTGTTTATTTAATATTTGACTACCTATATTTTCTGTTTTGTATCAGGTCGCATTTTGAAATGGACGAACAATCATTATAGTGGAACATATGGGACGATCTTAATTGATATATATTTATTTTTTTAGAAAATTTGTTTCATTGAAGCTTTTGTTAGACGAATTTGAGATTTTTTTATATTGTTGGATTTGTTATTATCCCTCAAGTAGGTTGGATGGTCCAATAAACAAAGGAGATTATGTCCAATTTTTTTTAAAATTCGACACTCTGTTTTTTTTAGACACGATGTGAATTAGATTGAAGAATATTATATATTTCATATTATATGTGAATTTGTTAGATGAATTTAGACTATTTGAATGTTGTTGGACTATTTGTTATTCTATTTTTTATTTGAATTTAGAATATTTGAATGTTGTTAGACTATTTAAATTTAGACTATTATATGTGAATTTGTTATTTGTTTGTCGTTTTGAATTTGCGAACTTTGAAAATTTTTATCATTTTGTAGTTAGGTGCTTTCAAATTTTTCACCTTGCCTTCAGGCACGGGCATTGTGCTAGTGTATATATATATATATATATATATATATATATATATATATATATATATATATATATATATATATATATATATAGAGAGAGAGAGAGAGAGAGAGAGAGAGAGAGAGAGAGGCCCTCTCCTATAAGTACTCCTCATGTTGTAGACCCCGGTACATACCATTTTTTTAAATAGTAAAAAATTATTTTTTTTGTTGAAACTTCATGGATATTATCTCCACGGTGAGAAGATCATCTCCAATTTTTTTCATCAACAAAATCAATAAAAAAATCATTGAGATGAGGTGATATGTAAAAAAAAGGTATAAATATGCATTTTCGACCGTTGAAATGTTGGCGATCATCTCACCCCCTTATTGATTCAATTTTTTGATGAAACTTCATGGATATGATCTCGATAGTGATAAGATCATATCCATGAAGTTTAATTAAAAAATCAATCAATAAAGCGGCTGGCGCCGACCCAAGATTTCAACGGTTGAAAATTCATATTTATATCATTTTTTTACATATCACCTCATCTCAATGATTTTTTTTTTGAATTTTTTGAGAAAAAAATTGAAGATGATATTCTCACCGTGGAGATCATATCATTAAGTTTCATAAAAAGAATTATTTTTTTACTATTTTAAAAAAATGGTATGTACCGGAGTCTACACCATAAGAAGTCCTTACAGGAGACTTTCTGTGTGTGTGTGTGTGTATATATATATATAATTAATATATATTGTATTTAATAATATTTTAAATATATATTATAATAGTTCTTTATGTCATTCTCTATTTTTTTAGAACATTTGCAAAATAAATTTATGAAATAAGAGTTGAAAATAAAATTGTTGCAAATCAAGTTTAACATAAACGGATAATCGGATCGGATCCGAATCTGTTTAACATAAACATATATGGATTTGAATTTGCTTGATCCAATCCGATTAATTAACGAATCAGGTCCGAATTCGTTTAACATAAACGGATATGGATTTGGATTTGCCTTATCCGGTCCGAATCCGATCCGTTTACGGGCCAACTCACACTATACTAAGTAAACTCACGCCTCGATACTTTTCAATTTTATTTTTTGTTAGTGGTTATATAGAAGATTAACTTGTGTCAAGTTTTTTGGTTTTGAATTTTCTAGTTGCACATGGGTGTGCTTTATGACTACCATTTCAATGAATGTCCTACATCTGAAGACTATGTAAAGCTTCTTGAGAATTATTATGACCTTAAAATGTAGAAGCACTTTTGATAGTTACGAACATAACCTAAAACAATAATCCATTAATCCGCATAAGACTTTTTTGTTTGCATTAATGGCTTCTTATTTGCGATCATGCCTTATTTTTAGATCTGAAAATTGTTGAGCTGGCCAGATATATGTTGTTTCTCTAAAAAATACATAAATACAAAAGGATACAAATTTAAGAGTTCACACACTACTAATGCATAACTAACCATGAATAAGATGTCTTTAACAGTGAGGATTACATTTAATTATAGGCTAACTAGGCCTAATTCTACTAAGGATAATTTCTAAGATAACTACCAATATCGATTCTAACAATTTCTAATTTAATGACTTACTAAACAATTATCCACAAATAAAAAATATAAATTCCTATTTCACTGAAATTTATATCCTTTTTTTAGCATCATTCTCCTTCTGCGCGTACGTTGATTCCCTGTTGTTTTCTTATTCTTAATACATTAGGCATAGGCTTTGGTTGGCTGAGGGATGTGGCTCATTCCACTACTTCGGCCATGTTATTTTAGTGTTTCTCTTTACATCATATGTACATGCTCTTTTGGTCCCTAATGGGAATATCAATTGTAGATAGAACATATGTTAGAACAATAAGAAGCACGAACAAAATTTGATTCTCTAATTGATTTGCTTAGAAATAAAACAAATTTCCATCATCATGACCAATGAGGGTCTTTTGTCCTACTTTCCTAAAAAATGTAATATTGGCCTTTCATTACACTGATATACTAAATAGCGCATTGGATGCTCCAATTTTATGTAAAACCAAAATCATTTTTGAACCCTAAATATTTATTCCCCGCGTGAGTTTTACAACTCTTTCAGGTAAGTATTTTTTGGCAATCCTTTATACTCGCATTAACAATGGTTTTCCTTAGTGGTATAATTAAGGAATATGATGGAGGCAATTTTTCTTTCTCAAATGATTTTGTGGACAAGGTAATAATTTTCAACTCAAGAGTGATAACAAGATAGTACATTTGTCTTTGAACAAATTGCATAATTAGAATAGAGTATGATCTATATGTGGTTTGAAAAATTATTAAACTGATGTTATTACAAGTTGCGCTTTTCCTTTTTAATTTCTTCAAATTTCATATTTCCACCTTTTAAAATGCATAACCTGTATGAGTGCAATACCAAGCATCTCATTCATTACAGAGGCAAGATATGCTACTACACGAATTTTCGAGATGCTCGGCCAAACTCCTGATGTAGACTTCGAAAATAACAATGGGAAATGTGTTATCTTGTTATCGCTTTATGGAGCTAATGTTGCAAATGCGCATGACTTCATCACTAAATTACCGAATGGCTACGAAACTCAAGAAAACCATAATTTCTTAGTAATTAATTTAATTAAAATTGGGTCTTCAAATTTTGATCCTTAGAATATCAAACTAATAGGATGTTTCTGATACTTTCAAATTGTGTAGTCGAGGGATTGTATTTCAATGCTTCCTCTACGTCAGTGTGCTTGAATGTAGCGGAGGGACTTCATTCAAGAATCTCTAGTACATATAAAATTAGTGTCAAAATGATAAACGGACCCCATGTTAGTTAATGATTATTAATGATTTCATACCATTTCGTTTTTATGTTGGTGCCAACCCGACTCTCAAGTTCATGTACATTGGAAGGGAGTAGCTGAAACAATTTTATGGCATCAGTTGTGTTATGTCTACTGTTTAATAAATACAAAAGTATTGAATTACGAATTGTAATCTAATTATAGAAATAAAATGAAATTACAGAAAATAAAAACTTACATGAATTTCAAGAAAAAATAATAGAAATAGAAAGATAATCCGAACCCTGTGAATTTCACAGTGTCTTTAAGACAATTTATTCCCTCCAATGTACTCCGAGGTTGATGAATATTGTCACCCAAAATAGAACGAATTTTCCAATTAATTATGTAGCACAACAATAATTAATTACGATGAACTCAAATTATGTGACTTTTACTTAACAACAATGCAACAAATGTTATGCAGGAAAAAAAAATTCTAGAATAGATATGACAGCACTTTTGGTATGGAAGGAATTGGAGGAGGGAAATTTTCATTGTTTAAAAATGGAGGGAGTCATCTGTATTTATAGCAAAGTAACAATAACTGACAAAAACAGTTAAATGAAATTAACTGTCAACGGTTTATTAATTAATTAATTAATAATTAAAGCCCAGAAAGTTAAATTAATTCGGCCCAAAAATGTAGGAGATTTTTATAAGCCCGAGCCGAGCCGGCCGGCCGGACGGACGCGTGTGGACTTTTGATCGAAAGTCAACCCGTGCATAGCTTAGGTCATCTCCCCTTCAAAGAGTTGGGATACCCCAAGGCATCCAAGCCTTAGTCCATCATTTGGGTTTTATTAACTCATCATTTTTCCAATACTCTTCCAATGTGGGACAAGAGTTAAAACGTACCCAATACATTAACTTTCATTACTTTGTGAGTCACTTTGGGGATATATTTATCATTCATAACTTAATGAAATTGGACATGTGAATATACTACGTTAATCTCCTTGCGGAGGAGAACGCGTTCGTATATTTTTCCACAATTATCGTAGTTATTCTAGGAAGGACCAATTCAAACTTTTTTTGAATTGCAATTTACCTACGAGTTTACCTAAGAGTCAAATATATTCAAAATGCAATTTACCTACGAGTTTTATAAGTTATTCTAGGAAGGACCAATTCAAACTTTTTTTGAATTGTTAGCTTTACTAAATCATATTTAAGTTTGCAAAGTCAATTAAAAGTCCAGATTATTATCGAAGATTAACCTAATTGATTTACAGAATAATAATCAATTTAGTTTTATTAAGTGAGTTGTTAGACTTAACTCCTACTTTTTCTTATGATGGGAGATGCGGAAATATAAAGCCCACGGTATTTATTTTACGTCGCAAAAAACCCTTCCCTGAAAAAAATGACGAACTCTCCTAAGAGTCAACCTAGTCTACTTCCACTAAAACCGAAACGAAATAGGAATGACTAGACAAACATCAAACATGACAACGTAAAGTGGATAGATATAGCTATTACCTCACCTAGACCAAGCTCTCCCTGGTTGCTTCTTCTGATCTTCCTTTAGTCTGTCCTTGTTGACTTAGGGTTCTTCACTTCATCGATTCTCCCTCTTGATCTCCTTAGCTCAGGTTTGGCTCAATGCCTATTGTGTCGTAGTTCTTAGTGAAGTAGTTTGTGTGCTGTGTATTATTCTAAATAACACACGCACACTTGATGATACAACCCGAATGCGATGCAACACATTTCAAATATCTTGGATATCAAGAACAAATCTTATGTTTTTTTTTTTTTTAAAATCAAGTTGCCTAGATTTAAATTCGTTTTTAGAAAAAAAAATTCAAAAAAAATAAGAACCATCAGATATGGCAAGATACTCACAATAGTTTGTAACTATGTGAATGTGGTGTTCTAAGTGCGTGGAAGAATGTTGTGCCAAAAATATATTCAAAATAAGGCAATCACAATCAAGAACACAAATATTCTAAGATAGAATATATACACACAATATTTGACAAAAGTACATAGCAATCCAAGTACAAGTCAAAATTACAAAACCGTTTTAAAATTTTTGTTTAGATTAAAGAAAGATCAATCTAATCAACTTAGTATGAAAGTTCTTAACAATTTTGTTCTAGATGAAAACGAGAGGACCTCCAATTTTAAAAACATTCACTTTAAAAATTAATTTCCTTTTAAGTGCAGAATAAAGATGGCTCAACACAACACACACAAACAATTAATTTTAATTTCTTTCAAATTAAGATTAAACTAAACTCAAAGAGAAATTAAATTAATCAACAAATTGATTTTCACTTAAACCAAATTAAATTAACCCAAGTCCTAGAAATTTGCCTAAAAAAATAATTAATCCATTTTTGCGAATTAGGCCAAACCAAATTTTATCCAATAAAATTAATAACTTGAATTCAATTAATATTTACCCAAATTAAATTAGCACTAAATTAAATATACCAATTTTATCTTTTTACCTAAGCATGCATCTAATGTGATATTGAAAAAGATAAAATAAGTAAACAACCACTACGCTGCGATGTACGACGAAAAACCAACAACGGGAAAAAACATCGGACGGCCCTAGCCTTAAGTCCACTAAGTACGGAATTACAATTACAAGACATATGACATAGAACACTCGACTCGACTCCTTCAAGCCCCGATGCGTCTTCTTGCAACTACCTCTTCCTAGACGACAATCTCGAAATCCAGTGAGACCTTGGAATCAACCAATTAATCTTTTGGGAATAACCGTTAACCACACATAGTTCCTTTCACCATGTGATAACGCCGCAGCAAAAATACGTCTTCTTCTTTTACGGATGTAGAAGTAAACCCAAACTTCTCTTCTTTGATGTGTAGAGATAAACCCGGTGTCAAACACTCCAAGAAAAGATGTATATGAAGAAACTTGGAATAAACTCTTATGGGTGTAAATAAGAGTGTTTAAGAAAGATTTTCTAGAAAAACACACTCAAAACATGCACTCTTTTTTTTTGGAATTAAGCTCTCAAAACTCTCTCTTGGAGATTTTAGAATGTGAAAAGTTAGTTTGAAAGAGTTGATTCCCGACCTTAATAATACTGGAACAAAAGAGTGGAGTAGTGGAGAAAACTGCCAAAAAACTGTCATAAATATTTCCCACCGAAAATCTCGTTTGAACGAGATTTTTGTTCGAACAAAGTCTTGTTCGAATGACCATTCTAATGAAGTCCCATAGGCCAATGGGTAAAATTCGATGTCAAACTCGTTCGAACGACAATATCGATCGAAGTCCCAGAATGATCAAAATTCGATTTTAGGCCCATAAACTTTATTTTAAAGTTCTAAAGAAACCTTCTGAAAATAAAAATCGGTTCAAAATAAAATTACACCCTTTATACAACTATTCCATGTCTCCTTATATATATAAATATGCATTCATACCTTTTGGAGACTATGGAATATGATGTTGATGACGTGAAACTAGGCACATATAAACTGACAATGATTATCTCTTTAAAAGTAGGCCGCAACGTCTTCAACTTTAACATGTCATAGGATTGAAGGATATGCAAGAACATTATCCTATGACTCAAACGTTTTTGTCCGGAATTAAGCCAACACTTCATTAAGACTCAATCGGTGACTTGTGTCCTTACAAGTCTCCCCCTTTGGCTATTCCGGGACAAAAACTAAAACAAAATCCTAAAGAAACGTCATGCTCTACTAGACTCAAACATCCCACCCAAACTTGACTCAAGACCCAAGGATCAATATCTTTACCAATGAAAGTTGCCACTTATAAGGATTCCTTCACACTTAAGCAAATTGTCAACTGCATAGGGAATATAAACATATTAAATGCAATTAAAATAATTACTCCCCCTAAATTAATTCTCCATTTATCAACTATGATCAACCTAAGAAGATAGCGCTCTCCCCCTAAGTTAAATCTCCTAGACTTAGTTAAGATTACAATAGGATTAGATACCATTTCCCCCCAAACATTCTCCCCCTTTTTGTTCAGGAATAGACAAAGGATAAAAACTAATTTAAACACGATGAGGATTAGAGTGATAAGAACATGAAAGCATATGGGCAACATAATCATAAATAATCCACACATATATTAACAGATTGCAACGAAGATGCAAAAAAAATGATACTAATGTGATACATAAGATACCAAGCATGTGATATCAACAACAATATACAACAAGATAGATACCAATTATGAATTAGAAGCATAGATGGACTAGGAAGCGAGTCAAAGAAAAAAATACCATATATATATGTAGACATAATGAATATCACTAACGCACACGCACATATATATAGGTATAGACACCACACATGACACAAAATACATTAAGTTTTTCACACTCGAATGGCAAAACTGTGTCATATGGAAACGGAAATGTAGGGGTGTGAACTAGTAACAATTAAATTTAGACCCAGTCACTTAAAACATGTTCAAGGAGTTCTCATTTGATTGCAAACTTTATCACATTTGAATATAACCTCATGTGACAATATATGTCGAACTCAATGAACAAACATACACAATGCATACAAGCCTAGAATTTTGATGATTCTACAAACCAATAGAGTCATGACATTGAAAGTACAAATAGGATAAACGGACATTGTGCAAACCGTTGATATACCGTCCAAACTCCCTCAATATAAGCATATTATTTTAATCTTTTGAATGAATACATCAAATAAACAAAATAGGCCTTGGCAAAATATTTTTCTTTTAATGCCATTTTCTTTTAGGCCTTTCGACCACGTATTTCTTTTAGGTCCAAGCAAACGGTGGCTTACTCACAAAGGATGATATTTCCTTTCGGAGACCTTCCCCGTGCACATTAATATATATAATCTTTTATCGATCGATTCTCGCGTGCAACGGATTTTAACATGCACTAGTCCTCCTAAGTTACATAACATGTAGATGACAAGATTGGTAGGAGAACACCGCACAAAGGTCAAATATACATACGAAGTTATAATTTCAAGTGAGCTCGTGCATGTGTGAATTGAGGCATATAAAAATAGAATCCATTATAGCAACACAAAATCCAACTACTCCATGTAAGCATGGTAAAGAACATTTTAAGGATTGACAATTTAAACCAAAAGTTCTAGCCACATGAAAGAGAAAAAGAAGGGATTCAAACACAAGTATATGCCACATAGAGTGTGTCAAACTAAAATACATACAATACAAATCTTTTTGACTTTTTGACATTTTTAACCAAACAAACAAAAATGACAAACAAAAATCATTTGTATGTTTCATTAGGACTTAATTACTAAAAGGTGAAACACAAATGATAATCGAAAATCTTTTTGTATTTTTCATTTAATGCAAACTAAAATGCAATAATTATAATACAAAAGATAAGCAAAGATCATAATTCTAGCATGAGATATGTGATAAGGCAATGACAAGAAAATAATTAAGCATGCATACACATAGCAATTATATATAATATGAAGCACAAAAAGCTAGAGTATGCAAATAACTAACACATTCAACCTTTAGATTTAGCAAGAGAGGAAGCATGTGAGAGTAAATGAGAATTAAAAATCCTATTTTGTAAAGCTACCAAGTCGGATCTCCTCGGTTGGCCATAGGTCACAAGTTCAATCCCCCCAGGGGCTACCTAGCATGTGGTAAGGGTGGGATCTTGGCGGTGCGGGTTATCCGTATGGCTTTGGGTTCGATTCCCCACGGGTATGCCAGTATTTAAGCGGGGCTCGTGTGCGAGGTGGTCATACGCAGTGTCCCCCCTGTTTAGCTTGCACGAAGGAGTCTTAAGGGCTCGTTCGTGTCGAGGTTCAGGGTTATAAAACAATGAATATAACAGGTATAAAACTGTTATGGTTTCAAAAGGATTCACAAGTATATCGGGGAGGACGTTTTGTGAATAAAAAGGTGTTTTGAACAAAAAGGATTGAGGACTTTTGTAAGAGATATGCAGGTTGCATTTTATCACAAGTCTCTGTTAAAATATTTTCAAAACAGGTATTTATAGGTCGTACACAAATTTGAGGCGACGAATTTTGTTCGAACAAAAATAGAAATCGTTCAAACGAGAATTTCATTTCGTTATAACAAAAACTGAATTCGTTCGAAAGAGACTCCAATCTCATTTGAAAAAGAATATGATGAGCTTCAAACGAATTCTAACAGAATTCCCTTATTCGATGTTTATTCGATGAAAAGATTAAATGAGTGATCAAATGAAATTGCCTTTTCGGCCGAACTAGATTGTCATCTTGTTTGAATGAGGTCAATAGAAAATTATTTTTTAACTTTAAAAATTTGCCTCCAATTTTATAATTTTTTTGTAAAAATCTCCCAAATATAAATGTAAATAAATTTAAACTCTTAAAAGATGTATACCTTCATAATGTGGAGAAGTCTTTAACTTGGAGATGTTAAGATCCAGTTCATCGTGTCAGCATGTGTTGGTTTGTACGAGATACCCCAAATGTGCCAAAAATGAAACATAAAACAAATAACAAAGCCTAAGCTAAACTATTTTCCCTTATAAATCTCTTCCTTTGGATATTCCTATACAAAACATAACCGACATCCAAATTACAAAAATTCCCTTCTAAGACAAATATTCTAATACACTTCCTGAACCTTAGAAATGGAATAGAATATATAAACTTTTCTTTCAATCTCTACTTTTTCTTCTTGATATTCCCTTGGGCACTTTGTCTTCATACAATGCAATATGTTCTTCGATTGGATATCTATACACATGAAATAAAGAAAAATACCTGAAAGGAGTGCGCTTGCGCTCAAATAAAGAAATTATTTAATTAAACTCAGTTTTTATCATTTAAGTCCTAAACATGCATCTAGGTGTGATTGAAGATGATAAAATCAAGCAAGAACATTCAAACACACACATGTGAGGAAAAATCCCCCAAAGGGGCAAAACGTTTTATTTTCACTATAATATTATAATATACGATTACACGGATTACAATGAAAATACAGTGACATAGAAATAACCGTAGGCATCAGGTCTGTAGTCGGTGGCTGGAATCTCCCTCAGGAACTCCAGATGAGCAACAATGGAGAAGGAAGACGGCTTCTCCACAAGGTTTGAACAAACACAAGGTTGTGTTCTTGGGTTACAAAAAGATTCACAAAGGTTTAGAAAGGATGTGTGAATCAAATCACGAGTCCTGGGACTCAAAAATACGAAGACTAGATGTATTTGGACTCTAAAAAACGTCTCTCAAAGTCTTATGAAATAACTCCCCCGAAGTTGGCTTTTATAGGAAACCAAAAAGAGTTTTAAAATTCAGGAACTCTGCCAGGGTATAGATACCTCGAACTGGTTCGAGTCTACCACGAACCAGTTCACCCCCCGAACCGGTTTGGCCTTCGGTTCGCAAAAAATCACTGGAACTTGGGGCTTAAACACTTAGCATTTTTCCAAGGGTTTTATCGAAATTTTCTCCATTTTCAAAGAGCCATAACTTCTTCACCGTAGCTCGGATTGAGGTGTCATTTCTTCCAATATCTTCGTTGCGATGAGCTCTTCAACTTTCTAGTTGACTGGACCTCTGAACGGTGGATGTAAAATTACCAAAATGCCCTTGAACTTCCATATCTTGCCTTCTTTCACTGTTTTGACTTCTCTTGTGTACCACTTGCATTAAGTCCGTAAAATCGTGAAACGTAAAGTCATTGAGGAAGATGTGGGACGCATGATGGAGATGTTGAATGCTTGATTCATAGAATTCAAATTGAGGCCGTCGTGTGAGATCGTGTAGAGACGTGCTAAATGTAGCGGAGTACGACATACATAAATGTAATATTTCGGACATGAGAAAAATGTCCTTACAAATCTCCCCCTATGTCTATCCTGGTACATACATAAAATTACGAATTATCAAATATAAAATTGCCTATACAAATCTACCCTCCCATGAACCCAAAACTGGAAAGGTACAAATGAATAAGTCTTCATCGTTTGATCTTCAAATCTTCAAAAGTCTCAAATCTTTTCTGATTAGGGTGTGTAACATATGATCATCAATGTAGTACCTACACACATGAGAGAAAGCAAATACCAAGTAACATACCGAGTTTGAAATGAGATAAACATAGATACCAGCTTAAAACAAATGTCAACATCTCAATAACTTCCCCCATCACATGATAATTCTTTCTCCCCTTTTTATAATGTTCCCAAATAGACAAATATGAGAAGCAGAAATAAATGCAATTGGAGTGTGCCACAAGGTAAAAAAAATTCTATTTTTGAATTTTTCAAAATTTTTCACACAACATATACAAATAAAGAAACACACCATGAACGAACACAAAACAACCAAGTCGGTGATAGCGTAAATGTTTGGGTATGATCAAATTCGATAGGAAAATCAATGCATACAAACATGACATATGTGCACGATGAATATCAGATACTCCTAATGAATGAACTCAAAATCTTCCTTTGGTGTAAAAAGATGGAAATATGAGACATTGACTCAATCAAATTAAAAAATCAAAGCTCAAAGTGATTTGCACACCAATAACGTCCAAAATAATTTCATGATTTTTCAGGACTTTCAAGAAAGTGCAAACCCGTTTAAATTCTCCAAGAAAACTCCCTCATATTTATATTTTGAATAGAGGTAATCTAAATTCTCAAACTTTGGAGAATTGATGGTGAAATCTAATGGCCCATATTTGGCATGTATTCCTTTTTATTTCCTTTAAATTTTTTCGGGTTCTTTTAACCTCTTTGGACACCGAATAATTAAATTCCTCCATTTTTAGGTCCTTTTTAACGGTGGCCTAATCGCAAAGGCTAGATAAACCTTTCGCAGCCCTTCCCCGTTTTCAAATAAACACAATCTCACTAAACGGTTTTTACATGCATTCCAATCTTGTCAAGTTTTATCGCATAGGATTCGTTGTATAGACAAAATTGAGATGAAAACACTCAAGCCAATATGTGATAGACAAGTACAATAATCAAATATAGCTGTGCATGTGTGCAATAAACGAGATAGGACTAAAACATGTAGGAAGATATCACTAATCACATCTCAAAAACTCCAAACGATGTAAAGCACATGGATGAAATGATGAAGCGTCTCAAATCACTATCAAACAGTCACATAGATAAATGGAATGAAATTTATGACTCAACTATCTTAAATGCTCATCTATAAAAGGTGCAAATAAAATACAAAAATCTTTTTGTGCTTTTCTAAAATGTTATAAAAAGAAAATATTTTTGGATTTTTTTAAAAAATAGAAAAAGTAAAAAAAATAATACAAATGATACAAATTAGCAATAGGAAGCATATGATATGAACATGAAAAATCATCATATCCTAGACACGGACCAACCCCTCACTCAACTGTGCAAATCCCTAAAGACTTCCTAAGACTATCAAATCTAAGGGCATCTAAAGGTTTCATGAAAATATCGGCTAACTGACAATCGGTGGAAACGAAACTCAGGGATACGACTTTCTCCTCAACTAACTGACCTATAAAGTGCTCGCGTATCCTGATGTGCTTTGTGCGTGAATGCTGGACTGGATTGCGGGATATGTGTATCGCGCTCGTGTTATCACATAAGATGGTCATGGTGTCCTGTGATATAACATAATCCTCCAGCATCTGCTTCATCCACAGGAGTTGCGTGCAATAACTCTCAGCGGCGATGTACTCAGCCTCCGTAATGGACAGAGAGATGGAGTTTTGCTTCTTGCTCAACCAAGAGACAAGAGCAGAACCAAAATAGAAGCACCCATCAGAAGTGCTCCTACAACCATTTACATCCTCGCCCCAATCGTTATCCAAATAGGCGGATAAATGGTCATCGGTATCAAAGGAATATCAAATACCGTATGTGAGAGTCTCACTTACGTATTTGATAATATGTTTTAGAGAAAGTAAGTGTGACTCTTTCGGGGACACCTGATATTGCGAACAGAATCCAATACTAAAGGCTATGTCGGGACGACTGACAGTCAAGTAAAGAAGACTACCTATCATACTTCGATACAAGGTTTTCTCTGCATCCTTGCCTGAAGTGTCCTTACTAAGCTTGATAGAAGTACTCATAGGTGTACGTGCATTCTTAGCGAAGTCTAAACCAAATTTCTTCACTAGGTCTCTAGCATACTTGGATTGGGAGATGAACATCCCATACTCTAGCTGACAAACCTGGAGACCAAGGAAGAAAGTAAGCTCACTTACTATGCTCATCTCAAACTCACTTTTCATCTCCTCCTTAAAGTGGTGAGAATGTTGGGAGCATGTGCATCGAAAGACTATATCGTCCACATAAACCTGGGCAACCAAAATAGAACCGTCATCTCTCCTGACGAACAACGTCATATCAACTCCCCCTTTCTTGAAGCCAAGGGCTAAAAGATAGGAAGTAAGCCTCTCGTACCAAGCATGGTCCGTTTTCTTTAAACTATACAGGGCTTTCCTCAGATAGTAGACGTGCTCCGGGTGCTTAAGGTCTTCACACCCTTTTGGTTATTCCACGTAAACCTCCTCCTGTAGAATGTCAATGAGAAAGGCACTCTTGACATCCATCTGATCTAACTTTAAGCGCAGATGATATGCGATGGAGAGTAGTAAATGGACGGACTCAAGCCTCGTAATAGGAGCAAATGTCTCCCAAAAAACTACACCCTTTATCTGTGTGTAGCCTTGAGCGACCAACCTAGCCTTATTTCTGATTATGGTACCATTTTCATCCATTTTATTCTTGAAAATCCACCTGATACCTATCACATTAGTCTCACTAGGTTGGGGGACTAGTTCCCAGACATTGTTCTTTTAAACTGAAGCAACTCATCCTGTATAGCAGATATCAAGTGTTCATCCTTGAGTGCTTTTTTATGATTTTTGGGCTCGACTTTGGACGTGTAGCAAAAGTGGCTAACGACAATCTCTATCTAAGCACGAGTCTTGACCCCAAGAGTGGGATCGCCTACAATAGAGGTCGGGTTATGACTCTTACGAACCCAAGAAGGTGTGTCCCCTAACACAGGATTAGGGTCCACAGAGTGTGGGTGAGGGATAAGTAAATCACTGCCAGAAAATTCCTCATCCTCACACTGAAGGTTAGGATCAATAATCGTCGGAGGTTCGTCATCTTGCACAGTGACATTTATTGACTCCATAACCTTAGAGCTCTTCAAGTTAAAGACCCGGTATGCTCTACTATTCGATGAATATGCTAGCAATATTCCCTCGTCGCTCCGGGATTCAAACTTTCCTAATTGTTCCCTATCCCATAGGATGTAGCATTTACTCCCCAAAACATAGAAATATGCAAGGTTGGGTTTCTTTCCAGTCCACAATTCATAAGGCATCTTAGGTGTGTGTGGAAGCAGGTAAACCCTATTCACCGTGTGGCATGCAGTAGACACCACCTAGAAGCATAGATCTAGCTATTTCCTGGATCGTCCTATTCTTTCTCTCAACAATCCCATTTTGTTGAGGAGTCTTCACAGCAGAAAACTCATGTTTGATTCCACGGCTATCACAGTAAACATATACCTTTGCTTCCTTAAATGTTGTGTCGTTGTCACTATGTATCCTGTTAATAGTGACTCCGTGTTGGCTTTGCAGGACACAACACTTGGTCGTTAAAAACTCTACAGCGACGGATTTCTCTCTCAGAAAAGCTACAATCGAATATCTAGAGAAATCATCCACCATCACAAGGATATAACTCTTACCACCCAGACTCTTAGTATAAGTAGGACCCCTAAGATCCATGTGAATCAACTCAAGTACACGGGAGGTGGTAATGGAATGCAACTTCCTATGGGGGCTATGGATTTGCTTTCCCAACTGACATGGTCCACAAACCGTGAAAGTCGTCCTTCTAAGTGATGGTAAGCCACGTACTAGGTCCTTTTTAGCTAAGCGAGTCAAATATCTAACGTTCACATGACCTAGACGTTGGTGCCACAGATCCATAGGAGTGACTGTTGCAGACAAGTGAGGACGTAGGCTCAGTCCCATAGCAATTATCCTCTATCCTCACCCCTCGCACTAAAATTTTTCCAATTTGATTATAGACATTACATGCGTCCCGGTCAAACTTTACGGTGATGTCAGCGTCGCATAGTTGGCTAATGCTGAGAAGTTTTGCTTTCAAACCTTTGACGTACAAAACATTCTCTAGCTTAGGAAATCCTGGTAACTCTATTGTACCTCATCCTACAATGCTAGACTTGCTCCCATCACCAAAGGTGACTCTACCATCCTTATAATTCTCAAGGTAGGTAAAAAATGATGCATCACCTGTTATATGTCTGGAGCACCCACTATAAAAATACCACTGTGAGGTATTATGTGGTTTGAGAGAAACATGAACAACAAGGGTTTTCTTATCTTTCTTAGCTACCCAAGAAGTGGTAACATTTTGTTTACCCTTATTGTTGTTGGTTTTAGCCGGGAAGTGAGAAGTATTCACTGACGGTAAAGACATCCATCGGAATTCCTCCATCAAACTTTGTGATGTGGCAGCTAAAAACTCAACACGTTCTCTCAGACTGTCAAAATCATCAGTATGATGTGGTGGTGCAGTAGTACATCATGTTCGACCCAAACTATAGAAAAACTCCCTCTGGTGGCCTTTTCTTTTGTAGTACCTATAGAAGAATGCAGTCTTAGGCGAACCTGTGTTTGCTTTTCTTGGTCGAACTCTCTTTCGTGATTTTTGACGATGTCCATATGGAGTCGTAGTAAACTCAAAAACTGGTCCAGGTGAAATTTGGGAGGTGGATGCACCATCATAACCTATTCCCTTCCTATAACCAAAACCTAAAGTGGGGTCGAGGAGCATCTTTTCCAACTTCCCAGATCTGTCCTTGATTTGAACCTTGAGTTCCCATGCCCTCTCAAGATCATGAGTAAGCAGGGCAACAAGGGCTTTAAGTTTCTTTCGAGTCTCCAGGGAGGAATGGAGCTCACTCGTAAGACTAGCCACTTGTTTAGTCAAATCCCCTTTCTCTTTCTCAAAACCACTCTCTCTCTCCAAACAATCTCTCTCTCTCTCTCTAAACAAACTCTCTTTCTCAAAACAAGCAGACTCTCTCTCTCTTAAGGTCGTGCAGGTGGAGGACTCTCTTTCTCTCGATTTTTCTAAATATTCCTCTAGAGCAGTGATCCTAAGAACTAACGCTTTGTTACACTTTTTAGTTTTAAATGAATCATTACATAACTCGGCTTAGGTGGTTGAAGATTACTCTCGCTCTTACTTGCATCATCCTCCCCCTCACTCACATCGCTCTCACTGTCGAGGTGTCCCTGCGAAGTAGAATCCTCATCGTCGTGAGGAGTACTAGAAGTGCTCACATGACTAGCCATGAATGAGGTGAACTTACACTCATGCGATGACTCGTCTCTAGAGTCCACCGACTCGACCTCACTGTTGTCACTAAGGGTAGCATTAAGGACAACTTTGCCCTTTTCTCTATTCAGCCTAGTAGCACACTCAAAAGCTCTATGACCCTTACCGTCGCGCTCATAGCATCTCTCACTGTCTTTCTTAGGAGGGTCTTTAAAATCTTTTTCATTTTTCTTTTCAAACTTATTTTTCTGAAAATTCTTTTTATCTTTGAAATTACCATTTTTCTTGAATTTGAGATTTTTTTTGCAAACAGGGCCAAATCATCTAAATCAAACTCACACTCAGAATCTGACGTTTCTATCTCTTTTTTTCGAGATGAATCAACTCTCTTTCTTGACGACCCCTCACTTTTTCTCTCATGGGCATTAAGTGCAATTCCCTTATCTTTAGAGTTGATAGATTTAGGAAACATATCAATTTCATACGTTTGCAAGTCTCCTACAAGTTCATCTAATTTAAGCGTATTTAAATTACCCATAGAATTTAACACAATGACTTTAGGGATAAAACGCTTAGGCAGTGATCTAAGAATCTTATTAACAACTCTAGCATTGGGAATGTATTCACCAAGATTAAAGCTAGTGTTAATAATATTAGATAGTATAGCATAAAATTCATCAAAACACTTAGACTCAAGAATGGTGATAGTTTCAAATTGATTTGTTAAATTTTGAAGTTTAAACTTTTTCATATCATTAGTTCCTTCATGGGTAAGTTGCAAAACATCTCATGCCTCTTTTGACATGGTGCACGTCATTATGCATTTGAACTCATCAGTTGTGACAGATCCATAAATAGAACTTAAACCCTTAGAATTAAAAGATGACCATTTAAATTGTTCTTCAGTCCAAGTAGTGTCAGGTTTTAAACTAGACACGTTATTAATAATGACTGCGGGAGGAGTCCACTCTCTTTCAATCGAAATCCAGACACGTTTATCAATGGCTTTTAATGAAGATCTCATGGGGGCTTTCCAGTATGCATAGTTTGTCCAGTCAAAAACTGATATTTTATTATATAACTTCTCCATTATGAACATGCTTTTTTTCAAAAATCAATTTTTCAAAAAATTGATATCTTAGAAAAAATTTGCCGAAAATTACACGGTAAAGTTGTGTAATTTTCTCTGATACCAATTTGAAAGGAGTGCGTTTGCGTTCAAATAAAGAAATTATTTAATTAGACTCAGTTTTTATCAATTATGTCCGAAACATGCATCTAGGTGTGATTGGAGATGATAAAATCAAGCAAGAACATTAAAACACACACATGTGAGGAAAAATCCCCCAAAGGGGCAAAACCTTTTATTTTCACTATAATATTGTAAGATATGGTTACACGGATTACAATGAAAATACAGGAACACTGAAATACCCACAAGTGTTGGTCCTATAGTCGACGGCTAGAATCTCCCTCAGGAACTCCAAATGAGCAACAATGAAGAAGGAAGACGGCTTCTCCACAAGGTTTGAACAAACACAAGGTTGTGTTCTTGGGTTACGAAAGGATTCACAAAGGTTTGGAAAGGATGTTTGAATCAATTCATGAGTCTTGGGACTCAAAATTATGAAGACTAGATGTATTTGGACTTTCAAAAACGTCTCTCAAAGTCTTATGAAATAACTCCCCCGAAGTTGGCTTTATAGGAAACCAACAAAAGTTTTAAAATTCAGGAACTCTGCCAGCGTACAGGTACCTCAAACCGGTTCGGGTGTACTGCAAATTAGTTTACCCCTGAACTGGTTTGGCCTTCGGTTCGCAAAAAATCGTTAGAACTTGGGGCTTAAACACTTAGCATTTTTCCAAGGTTTTTTCTCAGAATTTTCTCCACTTTCAAAGAGCCATAACTTCTTTACCGTAGCTCGGATTGAGGTGTCGTTTCTTCCAGTACCTTCATTGTGATGAGCTCTGCAACTTTCCAGTTGACCAGACCTCTGGAAGACGGATGTAAAATTACCAAAATGCCCTTGAAATTTCTTATCTTGCTTTCTTTCACTGTTTTGACTTCTCTTGCGTACCACTTGCATTAAGTCCCAAAAATCATGGAACGTGAAGTCATTGAGGGAGATATGGGATGAATGATGAAGATGTTGAATGCTATATTCCCAGAATTTGAAATGAGGCCGTATTGTGAGATCGTGTAGAGACATGTCAAATGTAGCGGAGTACGAAATACATAAATGTAATATTTCGGACATGATAAAAATGTCCTTATAATACCCGTGATGCATAGAGTTTGAAATGGACAATAAAAATATGTAAATCGCAAAAATAAACTCCCCTTTAATTTGTTCCACCCATTTGGTTCGAAATAGGAAAACGAGTAGGAACAAAACATGAAGTATAGAGAACATAAAAAATAAACAGTTAGATATCATCACAAAGATATATCATGAAAGCGTATGTAATGACAATCTCAAAGGATTAACAAGCTATTTTTGGAATGTTTAAAAAAAATTGAGTATAAAATTTATCGAGTATAATATTTTACAAAAACAACACACCACGAATTAACACAAAAATACCTAAATCGTGGAAGTGAAATGTTGGGGTGTGAACATATTCCATAAGTTAATCACCGTAGACAAACATAACACGTGTGCACGAAGGATTGAGATACCACTAACGAATGATCTCAAAGTCCAACTTAGGTGTAAATGATTGTGAACTCATGTGAAATTGACTTAACCTAATCATCAAATCAAGACCATAAGTGATTTTCACACCAATGATTCCCGAAACTATATAATATTTTTTTGAGATTTATATAGTTGGTGAAAACCCGTTGATCTTCGACTTAGATCCCTCAAAATCTCACATAACTCAAAATATTCTCAATTATTTTTGAAGAAATTAATGCTCATTTGTAGCGAAGCATCAATGTTCAAGAAAATGACATCTCACTTTTGCTTTTATGTGCTTCTAACTTTTTTAGGCGCTTTTAATTGCAAATGGCGACTTTTAAGGTAAAGACTTTTGTCTTTCATAGGCCCTTTTCATTGCTTAATATTAAAAGAAAATTCCAAAAAAATGATTTAAATCAGGACAGTGGTTCCTACACGCACTACTTTTTATCTCGTTTTTCATATTTGATTTATCATAATGCAAAATTGAGATAAAAACACTATGATCGACATGTGACATGTAAGTAAAATACTCAAATAAGTTTGTGCTCATGTGCATTAAAGGAGAACAAAAATCAAACATGTAGTATGATATCATCAAATTATAACTTAATGACTCCATATATTATTAAGCACATGTATGAAATGATGTCATGTCTCAAAACACTATAAAGCCAACACATGGACATGGAATGAATGTGTGACTCGAACATTTTTAATGTTCATTTACATACGGTGGAAAAAAAAAAGACAAAACCCTTGTGACAACCCGCGATTCGAGATAAGGGGTGTCCGGCCCGATACTCAAACGTAACAGGAATCATGGATGGATATCATTCTCAGCATCGCAAAAATAAACAAAGTATACGGGAAAACCACCCAATAAATCAGAAAAGGGGTTGCCAAAAGTGTAAAATTTTAAAAAAATTGCAGTTACGAAAATTTAATTTAAACAACCCAATCTGATAAACAAGTGGAATTCCAAAAGATTTATATGAAATACGACTAAGATGAAAGTATACAAAAGGACCGAATAGGCTGTCGATCCACAGCTACATACAACGAAGTACACCAATTTAAATATCTTACATAGTACATTCATTAATCAAATACAAAAGTTTGGGCCACACGCCCGAGTATAAGACCCGATCATATCTATAACACAAAGATGAAAGCGTCTAATACAATGACCTGTAATAACTCGCAAAATCATACAGCTCGTCGAAAGCAGAGGAATGGAAATGTCAAAACGGGCGTCCTTGCGGGGGAGCACCTGAGCGGATACAATCATATATACAACAAGGAAAGTAAACTGGTCAGGGGCGGGTTCTATATGATCACCAGAAGAAATAAAAAGAATGATAGATATGAACAGTTATGCATGAATGACAAGGATGATAATATGACAATGACATGTTATCTACATTACCATTTAAGACAATTTAACTAATTATGAAATGTCATTTACATAAAAGAAAGAAAAGTAAATAACTTAAATTTAAAACCTTTGCTCATTAATCCAATTACCATATCCTTCTTACATTCCTTAATAGGAATAAAACCATTTATTTGGTTTAAATCAAGAAGATATTATTTTCTTTCATTTAATAACTTCCATAGTTAATTATCTTTCCAAATTGTCTTTCCATTCCTTAATAGGAATACCATTTGTTTCAGGTGCTCTTTATGGCACATATCTCATTAATCTCATTTCTCGTGCTCTTTATGGCACGTATCCATGCTCTTTATGGCATATACCCATCAAGTACCACTTGATGCAGAAAAGTTATATTCTCATACATATAACGATTCTAAGACCGCCCCTCCGAGTTTACCCACTGGGCCCCCCCCCCCCAAATGACCATCATCTTCCAAGGCCTATCTATACAAGACAACCTGGGATCACAACGCAACGTCGGGAAGCGGCCATATGCCTGCGGGAAAGTCAGGACCACACCCGGAATCCCCTAACCAGCGCAGAAAAACATATAAAACCCCCGCATATGGCCTAGGACTATATCCTCCCTGCATTCATTAGCCAGGGGGCATCACCAAGCGCGCAAACTTCCCTTATGATGTCATTTAGAGAGGTGTGTTTAAGTAAATTAACATTTACCATATTTTATCTCATTTATATTTCAATTTACCATTACCAATTCCATTTCCAATATCCATGTGTTTGGTTCTTTTTATTCAAACCTATCATAATTAAGCAACTGAGTTGATTTTATTTGAACCAATCATCATTAACATAGCTTGGGTTCATTTTAATGGAACCTATCATCTTTAAATCATTTGGGTTCATTCTATGCGAACCTAATTCCCATCGAATATTATCATTAATATTCCTCAATTTCAAGTCCCAACTAAATCTCTAGATGACCATTATGATCCTATAAATCCCCAAAGTTCATATAACTTTGATAAGCCCCTAAGTCTCCAAGTTAGGGCATTTAACTTCCTAACTTCTAAAAAATTTGTAAAGGAAGGAATGCCTTAGCATTTCTTGAAACACCCCGAAAAATAAACCCCAAATGACCCAAATTTTAATCTAGGGTGGCGACCAACTCAACTAATACTCTTGGAATATAGGTTTACTTCATGCAAGAAGGTTCCTAGATCCTAATCCTGAGGAAAAAGATCAAAATATGAAAAGAAAACAAAAAGAAAAATGCAGGGTTTCTGAATCGATTCGGCTTAGCCGAATCGATTCGTCCAGAAAAATGGGGACTCTGCATAAATGCCGAATCGATTTGGTCAAACCGAATCGATTCAGTCGACTCAAACCTGCGAACTGCCTCAAGGCGAATCGATTCGGCCAGGCCGAATCGATTCGATCCTGCAAATTTGCCAAATTTTGGCTATGGAGTTCTAAACTCCAAATTTCTACCAAACCCAAAACCAACCAAACCAACCTCAATTACTTCAACTTATACATCCTAAATGTAGGCAACTACCATCTTCAACATCATTCATCATCCAAATCAACATCTAAGGGTTAATACCCAAATAATCTAACAAAACCTTAACTACAATAAATCATAATAATCCATAACTAATCATGCTAATTAATCCACTTAAATCATATAATATCAAGTAAGTTACTTGCCTTGATCATGCAAATGCAGATTTGATTTGGTGAAGGAAATGATCCAAGCTTGAGTCTCCAAATTTCTCTTTTTTCTCCCAAGGTTTTCTTCCTCTCTCTCTCTCAATTGTTTAAAATGGAAGAATAGGAATAGGGGTGGGGAAAATAAAATGGGGCTTAAATCTTAAAAGCCCACTTAAGTGACTAATACGCAATAAAATAATACGCGATTACACCTTTACGCTATAACCAGTCAAAAGTGCCCGAAATGCCAAAATACAATATGGCACTTATTTTGACTGTCTCGCACCTACTGGGACTAACTGCACCTTCCAAATTATCATTTGGAAATTTTATAACTCATTTTTAGTTCCGGTTTCATATTACACCAAAATGTCATTTTATATCTTATGACACCATAAATTACCACATGGATATTTTTACCTTCACACAAGGTAACTATACAACAATTTAGTAAATATTAACCTTTCTCATTTTAAATTAATATTTACTCAACATCCATCATTTTATAATTAATTACTACATATAGTAAATAAATATAAAATAGGCTATCAAACGTGACGGTTGTTACATACTCCCCCCCTTATGAGGAAATTTTGCCCCCAAAATTCAGGCATACCTCGCATGAAGGAATGCGGATACCTTTCCTGCATGCCATCCTCGCGATCCCATGTCGACTTCTCAACATTATGGTGGCTACATTGCACCATAACCAAAGGTACTACCGGCGGTTTTAAATCGCCACTCTCCACGCTCTAAAATAGCAACCGATTACTCCTCATAGGGAACGTCAAGTTGCACCTACTTCAAAAGAAATGTGCCTAAGGGCACCTAACATATCTCTTGTACTTCTATACATGAGAGATATGGAACATGTCATGAACTTGCTGCAAGTGTTTCGGTAAAGCAAGTTAATAGGCTACCGGACCTACCTTAACATATATAGGAAAGGTCCAACGTAAAGCGGTGCAAGTTTTCCTTCTACTCCAAATGCTTAATGCCATTCATAGGCGATACTCGCACCAACACTTGGTCTATCGACCTCAAACTCCACATACCTTCTCCCCGCATCGTTTTAGCTCTTTTGTTGATCTTGGTTATACGAATGCGATTCCGAATGAGCTCAATTTTCAAAAAAGTACCTCGGATTATTCCAGGTCCGAGAGACTTATCATCTCGCACCTCTAACCAACAAGCGGGAGATCCACACGGCCTACCATACAAGGCTTTTTTTTTAGAACGCCATCCCGATAGTGAATCGATATAAATCATTATAAGCGAATTCAACCAGTGGGAGACATTGTTCCCGACTATACTTGAAGTCAAGCACCCACATAAGGAACATATCCCCCAACATATGGTTTACTCTTTTGGTTTGGCCATCTGTTTGAGGATGATAAGAAGTGCTTAACCATAATTCGATTCCCATGGCTTCTTGGAAACTTGCCACAAGTGGGAAATGAAAATATTATCTCAGTCGAAAACTATAATTAAGGGCACCCCATGCAGTCCAACAACCATTCCATGCCCAGCCAATACTACTGGTGGCGCATATCTTGACACATTTTGTCGTTACCCGGCTAAACCGTAAACTTAGAACAACGAGATTCCACCATTTTTGCCTTTCATAAGTCCTTCTCATTCGGGATAAAATTCTCTTATGGAAACGCACCCCACCCTCAAAGTCAAAAGAGAAGAGTTCTATTTCCTCAAATCAGCAACTTGTATATGTGGTCTTAACCACCCCTGTCTCTCCTACGACATCTTGCAACGAAATGTTGCTCGCACAAAAGACTAAATTTTTCCCAGGAAGTAACACTTCCCTTTCCTACACAGCGGTCACCCCCACGCTGAATTTTAATTCAAGCATGGGATAATACTTCTCACAAGTCTTAACTTATGAGGCGCATAAACATTAGGTCTATGCTCCAGTATTATTACTCCCAATCCTGGCAGAGGCTTGTCAATTGGATCCACCCTCGAGCTTAACAACATGGCTCTGGAGTGAAAGTCAAGTTACCCTTCCATCCCGAAAGCTGAGTTGCCAACGTAACATTCTAACTATGAGAGGCCTCATCTCCTTCGGCCTAACCAACCAAACTTCTCGTTATTAGGGATCCAATCACTCTTAGAGTCAACACACATTTTATTCGTGGTCAATTCCAGACAACCCTCCTAAACAAACTTCACATGAACTAAAGGCCTTATGTCCAAAAAAATTTAAAGTCTACCTACTTATACCCTAACTACGTCGTATACGCATAATACTAAGTATATCCTTATTGCCCAAGACCTTTATCAACTCCCGACATTTGCTCGGTTTCATGCGTGGGACGTCTCGCCGAAGCAAAATCCAAACAAGGAACCCTCCCGTTACACTACTACCTCGCGTTGTCGGTCATTAAGATATACAGGTATAAGACAAATGTTCGGGACCGAAAAGATTCTACTTATATACATTACCAATTAAGTAACTGAAGATTTAACAAATCAAACATTCACTTTTCATAAAGCCTTATAATTATATACCCACAACATCTATACATCATTTTAAATAGCCTTCTGATCAAGGCATAACCCGAAGTCTTAATTCGACTTCGCATCCCAGTCTCCCTCGCATCATTCAGAGGAGAGAACTGTATAGAGTGCTTCTATTTCGCACTTTAATAGCCATTAATCACTCTTCTACGTGATTCTCGGCTAAACCTTTCCACCAGCCAAATAAAATAAAATAAGATAAAATTACATAAAAGATGCAAGAATAAAATCTCTCCACTTCCAACGTCATCGAGGTTCACGCGTGGAGCGTCCCGTAAAAGCGGAATCCAAACAAGGAACCCCTCCTATACTCTACTACTCAACTGTGTCGGTCGCGGATATAAGGCATACCAATCACATCATACCCGACCATGTCAAGGATGAGTAAATCGGCCTCAAGCACAAAATACCACAATAAATCCCTATGTGTAAACAAATAAGGAATTGAGTGAACCATCACTCGCAGAAAACTCAACACTAGTAAAAATACTCTCAGCAGATCTCATCAAATCTGTAGTCTGAGAAGAGCTTATAAAACAACTAAGCGCGTAACACCCGCCTCGAATAATACGTAACTCAAGCACCTCCAAAATAAAACTTACCCTTAATAGCGGGCGATGCTAACGAAGCTAGAGGAAGTATAACCTCCCGAATTTAATAAAATCTCCCATACAGTAACTATCCCTACTGCATGGGAACAACCGGATCAGGTACCTGAGGTGGAAACTAAACATGTGGCTGCTGCGGAGCCCTAGGAAACTGACCCCCAAATAACCGAGGACACTCCATCTTTTAGTGACCTGTCTCCCCATATAGGAAGCACCATCCCTTAATACCCTCATGACTTCGACCCCTGATATTTCTAAACTGGGAGGTGCCTTGGCCCAGATGGTCTTTTCTTCCATGACCACCCCGACCTACATACCGCAAAGCACGTTTACCGTGCCTAATGTTATCGCCACCTGCAATAAATCCTCTAAAACGTTGTCTCTTAGACGAAACCCCTTGTCGAGGGTCCCTATATTTTTGGTTACTACCAGAGAATCGGGATGAGGGAAATGCTCCTCCTCCAATCCCCTGTTCTCCAAGATTTCCTGCTTGCCCCACGACAGTAGCTTTCTTGCTACCCGATGTATATAACCGATGCTCATGGCAATGGGGTGAGGCTGCATTCATAACCTCACCAAAAGTTTATAAAGCAGGATTACCCAGTAACCGTTACCGGATTCCCCAGTTTAGACCTCCATAAACTTTGAGATCTTCCTATCTTCTGGAGTCACTTCATCTGGCACAAAACTCGCCAACCGTGTGAACTCCTCTACATGCTCTGCCACAGATCTATCTCCTTGCACAACATCCTGGAGCTTCTTTCTCATCTCCCTATAAACTATGGGAGGAACGTACTTACGATCGAACAAATCCCAGAACTCAGTGATCGTCATTGTCTCTTTGCTCTGGTGTGGTTATCATCTCCCACCAGTGTAACGCAGATCCGACAAGCTTATCAGTGGCAAGGACTATTTTCTTCTCCTCGCTACATTCGATCATTCAAAGGTGGCGTTGTATGTTCTCTTTCCATGTATTGAATTTAATAACATCCATGCCTCCCTCGAATTCTGGGGGATCGCCCTTTTGAAAGGAATCCCATAGGAGCTTGAACATCATGAGTCCCTGGAAATTATTGAACCACTGCGGTCATGGCGGTGCTAACCGCTTGAGCTACTATGTTTACTACATCCACAGCATTAACGGTCCCTTGTGGCGGCGGCGGTGAATCTACCTCCTCTTCTATAACCCTATTTTGTCTCGCTGGGCAACCTTTCTAGGTGGCGTTCGAGATAAAGAAACAATAGAGTGAAAATACTACTTGAAACTATCTATCTTACAGAAGATCGCAAACATAGACAACTACACAGTCCTAACCTTAGGCTCTATATCAAAGAACGCTACGGTAGAACGTGACGAATCCACATATATCCTAAAGACTCTAGAACCTGATGCTCTGATACCATCTGTGACAATCCGCGATTCGAGATAAGGGGTGGCCAGCCCGATACTCAAACATAACAGGAATCATGGATGGATATCATTCTCAGCATCGTAAAAATAAACTGAGTATACGGGAAAACCACCCAATAAATCAGAAAACGGGTTGCCAAAAGTGGAAAATTTTAAAAAAATTGCAGTTACGAAAATTTAATTTAAACAACCCAATCTGATAAACAAGTGGAATTCCAAAAGATGTATATGAAATAGGACTAAGACGAAAGTTTACAAAAGGAACAAATAGGCTGTCGATCCACAACTACATACAACGAAGTACAACAATTTAAATATCTGACATAGTACATTCATTAATCAAATACAAAAGTTTGGGCCACACACCCGAGTATAAGACCCGATCATATCTAAAACACAAAGATGAAAGCGTCTAATACAATGACCTGTAATAACCCGCAAAATCCTACAGCTCGTCGAAACTAAAGGAATGGAAATGTCAAAACGGGCGTCCTTGCGGGGGAGCACCTGAACGGATACAATCATATATACAATAAGGAAAGTAAACCGGTCTGGGCCGAGTTCTATATGATCACTAGAAGAAATAAAAATCATGATAGATATGAACAGTTATGCATGAATGATAAGGATGATAATATGACAATGACATGTTATCTACATTACCATTTTAAGACAATTTAACTAATTATGAAATGTCATTTACATAAAAGAAAGAAAAGTAAATAACTTAAATTTAAAACCTTTGCTCATTAATCCAATTACCATAAACTTCTTACATTCCTTAATAGGAATAAAACCATTTATTTGGTTTAAATCAAGAAGATATAATTTTCTTTCATTTAATAACTTCCATAGTTAATTATCTTTCCAAATTGTCTTTCCATTCCTTAATAGGAATACCATTTGTTTCAGGTGCTCTTTATGGCACATATCTCATTAATCTCATTTCCTGTGCTCTTTATGGCACGTATCCATGCACTTTATGGCATATACCCATCAAGTCCCACTTGATGCAGAAAAGTTATACTCTCATACATATAACGATTCTAAGACCGCCCCTCCGAGTTTCCCCACTGAGTGCGCCCCTAAATGACCATCATCTTCCAGGGCCTATCTATACAAGACAACCTGGGATCATAACGCAACGTCGGGAAGCGGCCATATGCCTGCGGGAAAGTCAGGACCACACCCGGAATCCCCTAACTGGCGCAGAAAAATATATAAAAATACTGCATATGGCGTAGGACTATATCCTCCCTACATTCATTAGCCAGGGGGCATCACCAAGCGCGCGAACTTACCTTATGATGTCATTTAGAGAGGTGTGTTTAAGTAAATTAACATTTACCATATTTTATCTCATTTACATTTCAATTTACCATTACCAATTTCATTTCCAATATCCATGTGTTTGGTTCTTTTTATTTGAACCTATCATAATTAAGCAACCGGGTTCATTTTATTTGAATCAATCATCATTAACATAGCTTGGGTTCATTTTAGTGGAACCTATCATCTTTAAATCATTTGGGTTCATTCTGTGCGAACCTAATTCCCATCGAATATTATCATTAATATTCCTCAATTTCAAGTCCCAACTAAATCTCCAGATGATCATTATGATCCTATAAATCCCCAAAGTTCATATAACTTTGATAAGCCCCTAAGTCTCCAAGTTAGGGCATTTAACTTCCTAACTTCTAAAAAATTTATAAAGGAAGGAATGCCTTAGCATTTCTTGAAACAACCCGGAAAATAAACCCCAGATGACCCAAATTCTAATCTAGGGTGGCGACCAACTCAACTAATACTCTTGGAATCTAGGTTTACTTCATGCAAGAAGGTTCCTAGATCCTAATCCTGAGGAAAAAGATCAAAATATGAAAAGAAAACAAATAGAAAAATGCAGGATTTTCGAATCGATTCGGCCTAGCCGAATCGATTCGGTCAGAAAAATGGAGACTCTGCATAAATACCGAATCGATTCGGTCAAACCGAATCGATTCGGTAAAATCGAATCGATTCGTTCGACTCGAACCTGGGAACTGCCTCAAGGCGAATCGATTCAGCCAGGCCGAATCGATTCGATCCTGCAAATTTGCCAAATTTTGGCTATGGAGTTCTAAACTCCAAATTTCTACCAAACCCAAAACCAACCAAACCAACCTCAATTACTTCAACTTATACGTCCTAAATGTAGGTAACTACCATCTTCGACACCATTCATCATCCAAATCAACATCTAAGGGTTAATACCCAAATAATCTAACAAAACCCTAACTACAATAAATCATAACAATCCGCAACTAATCATGCTAATTAATCCACTTAAATCATATAATAGCAAGTAAGTTACTTGACTTGATCATGCAAATGCAGATTTGATTTGGTGAAGAAAATGATCCAAGCTTAAGTCTCCAAATTCCTCTTTTTTTCTCCCAAGGATTTCTTCCTCTCTCTCTCTCAATTGTATAAAATGGAAGAATAAGAATAGGGGTGGGGAAAATAAAACGGGGCTTAAATCTTAAAAGCCCACTTAAGTGACTAATACGCGATAAAATAATATGCGATTACACTTTTACGCTATAACCAGTCAAAAATGCCCGAAATGCGAAAATACAATATGGCACTTATTTTGACTGTCTCGCATCTACCGGGACTAACTGCACCTTCCAAATTATCATTTGGAAATTTTATAACTCATTTTTAGTTCCGGTTTCATATTACACCAAAATGTCATTTTATATCTTATGACACCATAAATTACCACATGGATATTTTTACCTTCACACAAGGTAACTATACAACAATTTAGTAAATATTAACCTTTCTCGTTTTAAATTAATATTTACTCAACATCCATCATTTTATAATTAATTACTACATATAGTAAATAAATATAAAATAGGCTATCAAACGTGAGGGTTGTTACAACCCTTTTTATATGTTTCAAATTTTTTATAAAAATAGTATTTTTTTTGCATTCTTCAATTTTCCTTAAAAATAAAAAAACTTTCTGTATTTTTCAGAAAAATAAAACTCCTTTTGTTGTTTTCTAAAAATATCAAAATGAAAAGATAAATACAATGGAAATACAATCTAGAAATGGGAATAAAAGGATATAATCTGTAATATCCGGTATTTTAATGGATTTTAAAATGAGATAAGTTAAAGGTAAGTGTGTTAAATCAATGGCGATTAATTGAAATTATTTATGTAAAAATAATTGGAATTAATCTGGATTGGATATTACTAGAATAAAGTAAAATGTGCTTGATATTAAATACTACTTAGTGATTAAAAATAATATATGATTATGACTTTATAAAAATTATGGGGATTTATAAATACGACCATAATGGTATTTAAATCGGGACGCGCGTGTGAGTCATGTCGAGACTATAATTTAATGGAATGAAAAGTAAATTATTTTTATGTCATCCGAATGGTCGTTTTAAGTGCTCCAAAATGTTCGGAGGGGTTTAAATAGTAAGAAAAGTCTACTCGGGATTTTGACTTGGGTCTCGGTTCAATTTGGAACCGAATAGACACCCCAATGAGGTATTTTGGTCATTTTACTTGGGACATGAATAGTATTTACGAGATTTGGGTTTTTTTATATGAGTTAAGAGATATGTTACCCAAAGGTTTATTCACCAAAACTCTAAGAGACATCCATTGAGAAAAGGGAAAGATTTATCTAGGAGAGGAAGGGTTGTTCTAGGAAAACCAAGGGACAAAAGCACCTTTCACCACCACCGCAGCCACCGGAGAGTGATCGAAAAAGAGAGGAACACCATATCATCATCTTCCCCAATGGTTCAGGCCTATAAAATCAAAGGCAAGTGTTTTAACTCTTGCAATCTATAGCATGTATTTTGTCCATGGTAGATAGAAAAAGATTTTATTTTATGTTTTATAAATCAAAGATGAATTTTGATGATTTTGATTTAATCCTTGAAATGAAAACTATGTAGAATTAATCCCTTGTTGATATTAGAATTAACATCATGAAACATGGGTTTATTTGATGAATAAATTTGGGGTTTATACAAGTTCTTGAGTAAGAATGATAAAATGCATATTTTTTGAATTAAAATGGAATTAGTATGATTAATATAAATTACATAATGATTTTGATATGATTTGATGTTATAAATCGTGTAAATATTTGGGTATATCATTTGGGATGAATTATAAGTAGTTTGAAAACATTTGGTAGAGGTTTTGAGGACGAATTACGTTACAACCCGTAAGTAGAAATTTGTAGAAAAAGGACGAACATTGTATGATAATTTTAGGACTATTTTAAGAGGAAATTGGTATTGTGCTCACGAATTCTTGTATAAAATCACGTTCTGAACAACGTTGTAGTTTTAAGTTTTTTTTTTTAAATCGGAGAAGAAAAGCCTCAAATTGTAATTTTATATTTCTGGGCAGAATGTAACTTTATCGAGTAAAATGATTATTGGGAATTAAAATATAATCTGGGCTTGGTCTTCATTTAAGATCAAAGAAAAATTTTCACCACAATGTGAGCACCTAAAGACTCGAAGAAAAGAATTACGTAAGGAATGATATATAACATTGTTCCTAGAGGATTCTCGTAAAACATTGGTTTCGGCTTTATGAGTGGACTCATTACAAGTATCGAAGCCTAAACCACAAGTGTCATTTTTAATTTGAACCGTTCCTAATATTTTATCTAATTTCTCTGAACAACACTCCAAATCGAATTTGACTTTACTAGAGTCTTTTAATTTATTTTCTAATTCTAAAATGTTAGACTCTAATAAAACGTTCCGCTCTTCAAATGCAAGAAGCTCCTTTTTCAATGATTCCATTAAACCTTTAAGGTTATCTCTCTCGTCTTCTACATATTCAAGATTCTCACGAAGAGCTCTCTCAGGTGTCCTAAGGTCTTCCACTAAAACATTCTCATTTATGTCCTCGACACACTCTTTCAATCTAGCTTCTAACTTCAAATTTTATCTTTTTAATTTAATAGATTCTTCATATAATTCTTGAAATGCAAATTTAAGTTCACTCACATCAACCTCCTCATCACTTTCACTCTCTCTTTCTTCTCCACTCGCACTACCATCATCTCTTTGGGATTCACAAATTATGACCTTAGAAGTGTCATGTGTTATAATTTCATCAATTAAGGAGTGCTCACTTTCACTGACATGACTTGCCATAAAAGTCACAAAGTTGGGCTTAGTGGGGGAATAGGGTCCCTATTCCTTATCACTATCACTAAGGGTTACGTTATAAGAAATTAGTTGCTTACCCTATCTCCTTAGTTTAGTGGGGCACTCAAAAGCCCTATGGCCATAACCCTCACAACCGTAACACCTATTTGGATCGTCCCTATTTAAATTTTCATTAAAAATTTTATGGATCTTCTCGGCTTTGTCATGCTTAGAATTTTCAAATTTCTTAAAATCATTTTTAAATTTATCTTTGTTAAATTTAATAAATTTATGAAACTTCCTAGCAAACAAGGCCATGTCCTCCGAGTCACTATCACTTTCACACTCTACTACTTGTTTTTCCTCCTTTTGAGCTTTCAAAGCAATGCCCTTATCTATTTTCTTTTCAATTTTGGAGGGAAACATGTCTAGTTCATAGGTTTGTAAATCACCTACGAGCTCTTCTAATTTCGTAGAGGCTAAAGTGGATAAAGAATTTAACACGGTCACCTTAGGAATAAATATATCGGGTAGGGACCTTACAATTTTCTTTACTACTCAGTTGTCGGGTATTTTCTCTCCCAAATTAAAAGATGAATTAACTTTATCGAAAAATCTAGCATAAAATTCATCAAATGTTTCTTTTTCATTCATTTTGATGGTTTCAAATTGAGTGGTGAGGTTTTAGAGTTTATAAGCTTTTACGACACTAGTTACTTCATGAGTGAGTTGTAAAATATCACAAGCTCATTTAGTGGTTTCGCATGTCATAATGCGTCGAAATTCATCTAGTGTGACCACGCTAAACAAGGCATTTAAATCTCGAGAATTAAAATTTGTAAGTTTAAATTCATTCTCACTCCATCTATCAATGGGTTTGGGAACACGTTCATTTTCAACTAAATATGTAGGTGGGGACCACCCGTTAACAACTGACAACCAAACCCTCTCATCTAGAGACCTAGGGGCTGAACGCATACGTGCTTTCCAATATGCGTGATTAGAACCATCGAAAATAGAAAATGGAGAAAATGGAGAAAATTTCATTTTTAACCAAAAATATTTAAAAATACCTTAACGCAATAAATTAGTGCTCCGACTCAGATACCAATTTGAAAACGAGAGGACCCCAATTTTAAAAACTCACTTTCAAAATTAATTTTCTTTTAAGTACGGAATAAAGATGGCTCGACACAACACACACAAACAACAAATTTTAATTTCTTTCAAATTAAAATTAAACTAAACTCAAAGTGAAATTAAATTAATCAACAAATTGATTTTCACTTAAACCAAATTAATTCAACCCAAGTTCTAGAAATTTTCCTAACAAAATAATTAATCCATTTTCGCAAATTAGGCCAAACCAAATTTTATCCAATAAAATTAATGGCTTGAATTCAATTAATATTTACCCAAATTAAATTAGCACCAAATTAAATATACCAATTTTATTTTTTTACCTAAGCATGCATCTAATGTGATACTGCAAAAGATAAAATAAGTAAATAACCACTATACCGCGATGTACAAGAAAAAACTCATAATGGGAAAAAATCTCGGATGGCCCTAGCCATAAGTCCACTAAGTACGGAGTTACAATTACAAGACAAATGACTTAAAACACTCGACTCGACTCCTTCAAGTCCCGATGCGTCTTCTTGCAACTACCTCTACCTAGCCTACAATCCCGAAATCCATCGAGACCTTGGAATCCACCAATGAAGCTTTTGGGAACAACCGTCAACCACACATGGTGCCTTTCACCATGTGTGGACGCCGCGGCAAAAACGCATCTTCTTCTTTTAGGGATGTAGAAGTAAGCCCAAACTTCTCGTCTTTGAGGTGTAGAGATAAACCCGATGCCAATCACTCCAAGCAAAGATATATATGAAGAAACTTGGAATAAACTCTCATGGGTGTAAACAAGAGTGTTTAAGACTGATTTTTTTAGAAAAACACACTCAAAACATAAACTCTTTCTTTTTGGAATGAAGCTCTCAAAACTCTCTCTTGGAGATTATAGAATAGAAAAAGGTTAGTTTGAAAGAGTTGGTTCCTGACCTTAATAATTCCGGACAATTAGTGGGAACAAAAGAGTGGAGTAGTTGAGAAAACTGCCATAAAAAATTCCCCTGTCACAAATCTCGTTCGAATGAGATTTTCGTTCGAACGATGTCTTCTAATGAAGTTCCAAAGGCCAATGGGAAAAATTCGATGGCAAACTCGTTCGAAAGATATTCTCGTTGTAACGACATTCTCCTTCGAACGATAAACTCATTCGAATTACAATATTGAATGAAGTCCCAGAATGGTCAAAATTTGATTTTAACCCCGAAAACTTTATTTTAAAGTTCTAAAGAAACCTTCTCAAAATAAACATCAGTTTAAAATAAAATTACATCCTTTATAAAATTATTTCAAGTCTCCCTGTATATATAAATATGCATTCATACCTTTTGGAGACTATGGAATATGATGTTGATGACGTGAAAATAACCACATGTAAACCGACAATGATGATCCCTTGAAAAGTAGGCCGCAACGTCTTCAACTTTAACATGTCATAGTCTTGAAGGATACACAAGAACACTATCCTATGACTCAAACGTTTTTGTTCGGACTTAAGCCAACACTATATTAAGACTCAATCGGAGACTTGTGTCCTTACACTAGAGCCCTTGGTTCAAAGTCAGGTAAGGTTCAATTAGAAGAATAAGGACGCTCAATATTTCTTTCTTTCAATTTTGGTCCTGAAGTAGAATATGTTTAACTTTTTGACCTTTTACAGTTCTAACCTTATTTTAACCAATCCTTTTTTGATGTGATTTAAAACAACACGTTTTAATCAAGCATGAACTTAGAAACAAGGTTGACAAATCGAAATACCCACAATCACGATTTATGTGTGCAATATAGTTCAAACTTACACACTAAACAGATCTAAGATGTATCTAAAGAAAGAAAACAGATTTAAACATTAACCATGAAAAGTTGTGTGTAATTTATGTAACTAGGCACAAATATAAAAACATGTAGTATCGATTATCACGGATCTAAATAGATATACCTAATACAAATATATGAATTAGTGTATGAAGTGATTTTCACAAAAGTAGCTAAATATCTTTAATCCTTTAAAGGATTTTCTTGATATATCAGGGCTATGTGAGATGGAACAAGTATATCAAGAATATACACAAAAAATATAAAGTTATTCACATAAGATCTTAAATTTATATCTAAACACACAAGAAAATAGAGATTTCACTATATCAATAATTTTTGCACAAATTAGTAGTGAAAATAGATAGGGTTCGTTTTGATAAACTTTTTCAAGAACACGTATGAACCTTAAGAGAGTTTAAAACAATTTTGAAAATATATAAAAAATATTTATCAAAAAACTTACACACATATACAAAAATATAGTGTTAGTTTTAGAAATAATCCATGAAGAGATTATTTCTTCAAACATACACACAAGGGCAGAATCAGTGTATAAAGGATGTAAAATTTCTCTCTCTATAAAATTTGACAGAGTTTGGGTGCAAAAATATTTTTCTCGATTCTTAAAATTGAGACTCAAAGGGCTGAATTTATAGAGTTAGTGGGTGTGTGATGATTGGTGTGTGATGATTAGTGTAAATCAAGTGCACAAGGATTAACACAAAACATTTTTGGCCTTTGATAAAAATAGATTGTGCGGTCATGAAAGAAACAAAAAGTGATAGTCTAAACATTCGATACTTTTTATGCCAACTGTAATCAACTAAATGATTAACGTGACATGCAGTTATATAAAACGAAATTATTTTAAACGATATAAAAAAACAGCTTTGGTTTTGAGAAGAACCGTTGGCGGTAAAGAATAAAACAGTGGCCTGTTAACAAAAACATAGGCCGGTAAAAATATAGAACGATGACGTTTTAAAAGATTTAAAGGCCAGCTATGAACTATTTCAAAATTTACTGGGAGACCAAAAGCAAAGAGTCACCCGGCACCACCACCACCACCGGAAGTTGGCTGAAAAATGAAGGACCACCAGTAGAGTATTCGTCCCCAACGGTTAAGACCTATGAATTAGAGGCAAGTGATTAACAATTGAAAATTTAGCATATATATTATCCATGTTAGAATGGCAGTAAAATTTTGAAAAAGTTATATGAGACCAAATATGAATTATGATGATTTTAAATGAATCTTTGAAATGAGAATTATGTAGGATTGATCCCTTTCTGAATATATAATTAAATCCACAAAATTTGTGAATCATTTGGCACAGAAAAATTGGAATTTATAATTGTTCTTGTATGGATGAAAAACTAAGAAGTTTCTGAATTTTTAAGGGAGATGACTTTATTTAGTTGAAACTTCATGATGATTTCATATTGTTTAGAGGTTAGAAATCATTTATATACCGTGATATATCTTTGGGGATAACTTATGAGGAGTTTGGAATTATTTAATAGTGGTTTTGATGATGAAAAAGTGTAAAACCCGTAAGTAAACATATGCAGAAATCTGGGCAAGTAACTGATTGATCGATCGATCGACCCAAGAATGTCGATCGATCGATCGATCCAAGTCTTTGATTGATCGACTCCCCTTGGAAATGTTGTTTGTTTCATTTTTAATTTTTGTTTAAAGCCCAACTTTAGAAATCTTTGGTGTTGATTAATTGAGCATAATGGGACTTAGGGAAGGGTAGTGTGATATACTTAAGACCCAAAAAATATCTTTATGTGTGGGATTGAATGGGGGAAATTAATGAGTGTTAATTGAATGAGTTACGATCGATTATTATATAAATTGGGGTTTAAATTGGATAAATGATTACTTAAGATTAGTACCAGTAGTAAAAGGGTCATGTATGGGATTAACCTTAGGAGATGAAATAAAGGGTTAATATTCAATTAGGGACTGTCAAGAAATAAAAATAATTGACAAAAATTTTAATTCATAGAAATTTGGGAGTTGTGATGACATCGACTAGTAGGGCGTGGATGTTTACCTACTGAATTTATACGAGAAATAAATGATTACCCTTCGAGTGATGAGAGAAGCTCGGGAATATAATTGGAGAAGTAAAGTCATAATCTCTAAATACGTAGGATATTAGAGATAAATATACTACGTATGAAAATTATTATATGGGTTGTGCATGTGCCCTATATATATATATATATATATATATATATATATATATATATATATATATATATATATATATATATATATATATATATATATATATATATCTGTGTGTGTGTGTGTGTGTGTGTGTGTGTGTGTGTGTGTGTGTGTGGAGAGAGAGAATACCTATATTATTATTTATTGTGTGTATGACATACCTGTGCTACTTGCTATCGGGGTGGAGGTTTCGCGTTGTGGATGGTCTTATCCCGATGAGCCATTTGGGGGGATTTTAAATTCGTACCCTGAGCATAGGACCTTGGGCACGTGCTATTGGTGTGAATGATAGTTTCGACTGTTGAATGGGAATGTAAGTATGTGCTTGACTCATTTGGCTGGGAAGTATGCTCGCCTCCAATATATATGTGTTATGCTATTTATGGTTCGTGAGAGACACTGAACCAATAGTCCTTTATACAGCTGGAGATGTATCAGGACATGATAGCAGAGTATGCATGCACCGCAGCTGTGTCTGGGAGGTACCATATTAGTATATATAATAATGTGATGAATATATATACTATGATGTAATCTACTGTGTGAAATTATAGATTAAAATATATATAAACTGTGATGAAAATTACTGTGTGAAATTGCAGATGAAAAAGGAATAATAAAATCAATTTAATTAAGTAAGCGAGTACTTAATCCTAAATTTGTGAAGGCCTAGTTCATCTTGAAGAGAAATGAACATGTCCAATTATCATACGTTTTATGTGGGAAATACAGGAAAATGATATGGGATAGAATCATAATTGAAAACCTTAATTTAGGAGATGATAAGGTACATTAGGTGTGCGCACTAGATGAGATGTGAGAATTCTCAAGTGAGAGCCCGAGAAGCTAACATGTACATAATGATTGCTTAATTGCACTTGTTAAGCACTTGCTATTTTAAAAATCTTTTACAATCGAGCTCTGACCCATTTCCTTGCATATTCTCTTCTCTATTGTATCTTGTACATCAGGTGTCCAGTATCAGGGATGTCGGCATAGAATGTGGATGTGCCGATGGATTATAGCTGCTACTGGGGATGCAAAATTTATTTAGACGCTTCCATTCTGTTGATTCACACATCTGTAGTTTCTACTTTCATTTAGGGCAGGTCACCTAGGATTCTAGTTATTTCATTTCCATTCCAGAGGTTGTAATTATTTAAGTCAGTATTGTGGATATCAGTTTTAATTGGTGGTAATGATATATTTTAACTAGAGAGTTATTCCAGTCACACTTATTCTTGTTATATTTAGTTCAATTGTGATGTGATGTTACTTATTATTATTTCATATTGTGGAATGATTTTAATTGAATTAAAAATGGAAAAAAATTGACACTGGCTTAATTAATTATTAGGTGAATTAATAAAGAAATTATTTTTCGACACTGATGCTAAGAATGAACCAATTGGATATTCTGATTTAATTTAATAAAGGACTGATAACCCGGTATTTAATTTGGCGGGGTGTTACAGTGTGTCCTAAAATTCTAAGGTCCTTTGCCCTTAGATTTGATCATAAATGCTATACCATTGAAGAAATTAATGATCCATCTCTCACACCAGAATTGCTAAGCTCAAAATTAAGAACAATGGAGCTTAAATCAACCTTTAGGAAGACTCTTAGTTCTTATGCTAAGAATGATTTAACCAATTCTTCTAAAGTTTCTTTCAAAACTGATTGTCTAAATAAAAATAAACATAAGTTTGTTCAACAACATTCTGAGTCGGACAATGAATGTGATATGGATTGGGATGAAATTGATAAGAATAACAGGCAACTTGCTCGCATGTCTTCTCAATTTAAGAAACTTTTAATGCATAGAAATTATATTGCTAAGAGACATATGCAAGAGAATAATCAATCTGATCAGTTCAATCGACCCCATAATAGAAATTTAAATTAAATTTCTTATTATGATAGTAGAAGTAGTAAGATTGATAAATCCAAATTGGCTTGTCATAATTGGGGGAAACTCAGTCACTTCATTGCTGGATGTTGGTCTAAGCCACAGTCCAAGCATTCTAAGCTACACAAGGCTCACATAACTAAAACTTTGGAAGAATCTTCTGATTCAGAATCAGAAGATGACCAAGGGAATTTGAGTTTATTTTTTGTGTTGTATCTATATAGACCTTCAGAGTCCACTGCGCGAAACTTTTCTCTATTAAGATGGTGAGAAAAATAAACTATGGTGCCCATAAACAAGATCTCAAAGCATATAGAAAGATGAAACTTGGATCTTAAACGCTTTGGGTGAAACTAGGGTTTGGGAACTTCTGGATATATATGTGTGAAAATTTGGGTTATTTGGATTCACTTGTATCATAGGTCAGGCATACAAAAATCCGTTTTTTGCCAAATTATTTCTTTTTTAGAATCAAATGTGGATGTAAGATAAAGTCCAAAGATAACTATACCAAACCAAGAAATCAAAACAAATAAAATAAGAATTGAGGAAAAATCCCTTTGGGGTAAAACCATTTAATTCAGCACTGTTTAAGAATTTGACCGACATAAATAAAATTACAGACTACTTAGATATCCACCAAGTATAACGTGATGTAAGTCTTCAAATCTTCAATAGAAAGTGATACAGTTCAGCACTACCCACGGGAAGCAAATGTTTCCTCTGGATCCACCAATTAGCCTCAGGATACGGTATCTTTTCTTCTTTAGCACTAGAGTCGCAACTCCACAAATGTCATGGATAGAGAACTCTCTATAAGTGTTCGATGATTGTGTATGGAATGAAGGCATTACAAAATCAACAAATCATTCTAGGGATGAGTTATTTGGGAAACAAAAACTTGTTTTGATGGAATATGAAAGAGAAAACTACTAGAAAATCTATCGGAATTTATTTTTTCCAAAAGAGTTATTAATTTTTTTTTATAAGAGTCCAATTTATAGTAAATACAAAAATCGAGGTGGTGAATTTCTTTTGAATATAAATATCACTACATTTGAACAAAAATAGTTGTTTCATTTTAACGAGGTTGGCTTTTGTTCGAACCATCTTCCAACGAACTTCCAACAGGTGTAGCTCTATCACACAGAGAGACCCCATTTGAAGCTCGTTATAAGTTTGTTCTAACGAAAAATACATTGTGTTCGAACCAACTACAATCTTTGTTCTAACAACGTGGGATTTTTATTCTACCAAACTCAGTAAAATAAAAAAAATATATTTTAAAATCCTTTTAAAATAATGACCTTCTTTAAAAGAAAAAAAATTCCAGAATAAATTTTCTTAAGTTAATGCAAAAACCTAAAAATCATATACATCCATATAGTGTCGTGATGGTTTCCACTGCTCGAACTTCAGAATGTTGCTCGGTCACTTATACGTCTTCAACGAACATGGGAAGTTTATGTGGATTTAGTGTTCGGGTTGTAATGGGATACGCCAAAATATCTAAACTATAAGAAAATATAAAATCTTTCTCTTACAATCTTCCTCTTTGACTATTTCGGTACGAAACAAAAACCAAACCAAATTAAAATCACTAAGACAATGTTCTACTAATTCCTCCTAAACTTAAAAAGGAATGGCATTCATGACTTTATCTTCAACTAAGATCTACAACTTGTGTAGTCCATGAGATACTATGATGCATATGAGAGTTTAAAGAAAATAAAAACACCCCCTCAATTTGTTCTCCCTATTTTTGTCCATAATAGACAAAGGTTTAGAAACTAAGAATAGAATACTAGCATCAACGCAATCCAATTTAAATAATATCAAAAAGATGATCCAATAAGCACATATGACGAATTTCCAAAAGGTAACGAACTATTTTTGCAATTTTTTTTATTTTCTTAAGTACAAAAGGTATATGTATAAAAGAGCACATATAGGTGCAAACACATCATACCATGGAATATCACTAATTATATGAATCATGAAATTGTAATGTAATTGTGTGAACAAGTTTCATGGGAAAATAAACATAGGCAATCATATAGAAGGTGCATGAATTCAAGAGATATTTCTAAAGAAAGAACTCAATTTCAACTTTAGGTGTGATAATGTTGAGTAAGATCAAATTGACTTGACGTATGTAATATGTCATGAATTTAAATGCTTCTCAAAACAATAATGCCAAGGTATTTAATATTTTTTGAGAAAGTTCGTTGTGAAAATCCATTGATCTTTTACTTAATAACACCCTCAAAAAATGGTCATTTATTATAATCACCATTTGTAAAAGAAAAAATGGTCATGGCACTTCTGTTTTTGTGTGTCGTTAATCTTTTAGACTATTTTTACAAATGGTGGATTATAATACAAAGATAATTTTTTCTTTCGTAGCCCCTTTTCCATTACTTAACATAAAATAAATTTTCTATGCATAGCACATTTGGTTCGCTTTTAAACAGTATTGAGATGAGAACATTCTATTAGACATATGAAAAGTAAGTACATTGTTAAACAATTCTATGCATAGGTGAAAAAAATTCTAGCATAAAGAAAGTAATCATCAATGAACAACGAAATGTTAGCTACGCACTATTAAGCACAATAAAGATATAAATTCATGTATTAAAACATCGTGAAAATGTCACATGAAAGGATGGAATGTAGGGGTGATTCGAACATCTTAAATGAACATCCATATATCGTGAAAAATGAAAAACAAAAATATTTTAGTCTTTTTCAAAAAAATTATCAAAAATACAATCTCCTTGGAATTTTTCAAACTTTTCCTTAAAAACCAAAATTATTTTTCAATATTTTTATGATTTTTCAAAGTAAAAAAAAGGTACAAAGAAATACAATATAACAGTAAGGACAAAAGATAGAAATGTGATAAACACCCTATATTAGGTGCAAGTTTTAACCTCAATCATTAGTTCGAGAGGAGTTCCAAAGAGGAAAAGACATTCTTTGACATCTCTCGATCAAACTTTGAGAATTTTTGACTAAAAATTACACTTTCTCATGAAAACTCTCAAAATCTCGATGGTGATGTGTAGGAGCATGTGTGGAATCATGTGTGAGAATACATGTATGAACATGTGTGTGAACTCGTGTGGAAGCATACCACGGAACACACGTGTGTGAAACTCTTCCTAGCTTAAAATAAAAATCCTTAAAGTGACATCTTTATTTGCAATGCAAAAAAATATGAATTGGTTTATGTATGCAATATTTTAAACCCCTATGAAGATTTCTCCATGATGGGTTAGGTCTCTTTAGTGGGTTAGGATGAGGCTCATAAGTTTCCATCATAAACTCGAGAACTAGTTAGCGTGCAAAATTGAAAATGGGTGCACCATCGTAACCTATTCCTTGCCTCTCATTAAAACCTAATACGGGACCAAAAAACATCTTTCTAACCTTCTTAGATATGTCATCTATTGTGATCTTGACCTACCGATAACGTTTAATATCTTTCTCTATTTGACAAATACTGGCTTTAAGTTTCTCATGACTCTCTCATGAAGCTTGAAGATCCCTGGTCAGACTAGCCACTATGTTGGTCTAATTGGTCTTTTCCTTACCAACTATAATCAATTTCTCACATAAAGAAACTTTCAACTTCTCAAGTTGACTCACTAATGCCTCACACTCTCTCAAAAAGTTTACATCCTTCTCCAAATCAAACATCGTAAGAGTCAAACCTCTATTTTTCTCTTTGTTCTCAAAGACTCTATAAAAAATTGTCCGTAGGCACTTTGAAGTCAACCTTCTCCCTCACTCAAATTATCTTCATCACTCTTACTCTCTGCAAAATGGTTCGACAAATTATCGAGGCTATCACATTTAGAAATATCCTCACCGGCATGGAACGAATAAGAATAACTAAGGTAACTAGCCATGAACGAACATATATTAGGTTCGTATAGTTATCCATCCCCTAAATCCACTGACTCGATGTCATTGTCTCTAAGAGTGGCTTTGTATGCAGCTTTGGATTTTCCCTATCTCTTTAGCCTAGTGGCACACTCGTGGCCTTTATATCCCTTATTTAAGAAATTTTTCACAAACAAGGCAATATCATTAACCTCAAAATAAAACTCAAACCCAGAATCAAAAACCTTTTCCTTTTTATTTTATACTGGGCTTTGAAGAAATATCTATTTTCTTTTTCTTTTGAATTTTGGGGAACATGACACTTTCGTAAGTTTGAAAGTCTCCTACGAGTTCTTCTAACCTAAGCGTATCTAAAATTACTAAGAAATTAAGGACCGTGACATTAGGGAGAAAATGGGACGCCAGAGATCTAAAAAAAAATTCATAACCCTCTTTTCAGGAATTGCCTCACCCCGATTAAAAGTATAATTGGATATATCAGATAAGCATGCATAACACTGATCAAAAGTGTCAGTCTCTAACATGGTAATGGTTTCAAACTATGTGGTGAGATTTTAAAGCTTTTGTAGCATTGGTACCCTCGTGAGTGAGTTAGAGGGTATCCCACGCTTCCTTAGACATGGCACACATCATAATTCGACGAAACTCGTCGTTACTGACTGCACTAGAAATTGCACTCAAGCCATGAGAGTTAATTTTACACCATTTAAAATCATCATCATTCCAGGCAATGACAAGTTTAAGACTTATAACATCGTCATTAGTCACAGTGGGTGGTGCCACCCTCTTTCAAAAATAAGCTAGACTCACTCATCAATCGACTTTAATGCCTACCTCATTCGAGCTTTATAATATGCATAATTTGATCCCTAAAAAATAGGTACCCTATTATAAAAATTATCCATATAATTCCAAAATAAATATCACACAATAAATTAGTGTTACTCGCTTTGATACCAATTTGAAAGCGCAGGTTCTATGGATTCACTTGCATCATAGGTCACACACACAAAATCTAATTTTTGCTAAATTTTATATTGTTTATAATTAGGTGAGCATTCAAGATAAAGTCCAAAGCTAACTATGCCAAACCAATAGAAGAAGAATTGAGGAAAAATCCATTTCGAGAAAACCATTTAATTCAAAAATATTTAAGAATTTGATACACATGAAATGACTTATAGAGTAACTAGAGATCCATTAAGTATAACGTGGTGTGGGTCTTCAAATCTTCACTAGAAAGTGATGTAGTACAACACTACCCACATGAAGTAGATATTCCCTTTCTATCTATCGATTATACTGAGGATGTAGAATCCTTTCTTCTTCATGAGTAGAGCCGCAACTCCACAAATGTCAGTTGTAGAGAATCTTTATAAGGGTTTGATGTTTGTGTATGGAACTAGGGATTAAAAAACTCAACAAATGATTCTAAGGAGTAATAAGTCACTGGCCTTCCCCATGGTACCCAAAATGTATCAGGGATCAAGTGATTCACCAAAAAGATGAGACCTTAAAAAGTTTCAAGTATCAGTAGCGAAATATTTTGTCAATCGGGGAAGGTTCTTTTGACACCCCTCCTATTCCAATACTGATTGATCAGGCCATTATTAAAATGAATGGGAATCATATTTTATTTTATTCTTAGTATCATTGTCGAAAACCAATTAATTAAACTAATAACCTATTAAGTCCAGTGCCAAAAATTTAAAACTTACTAACATGCTTCATTAAAACATTCAACCATATCAAATAAACATCCACAACAACAAAACATAAAAAATATTGATAGCATAACTAAATAAATATAATAATTGAATAAACTCTTGATAAATCCCAAGTAGAATAATCTAAATGCTAAATGAAATACTGGAAGAAAAGTTTAATAATAAAATTGTCCAAATACGTGCGACATGCCTAAATTTTTTTTGGAATAACATCCAAACTAAATAAAATGGGAAGAGAGGTCTAAGAAAATCATGCATGCATCCATAGTTGTTATTGCATCGTCTTCCTGGAATGAAAATATAACCCTGGTATCCTAAAAAAGTTGATATAGGTTGCTGATACGGGTTAGCGCCCAAAAAACTATAAAATTAGACAATATATTTTCAATATTTGATACGGGTTAGCACCCAAAAAAATTTAAAGACAGTTAAAAGTATTTGAAAAGCATTAATAAATAAGCAGCAAGAAATATTCACGTTCATCTAGTGTCACACTCACATGATATTATCCTTTCCCCTTATCTATAGTGCACACCTAACGCATTTATTTTAATTACCTAGTTGTGCTACCCTGCCTAAGTTGTTAAGCATTCTTAACATAATCCAACCCGCTAAACTTATCTCATTCATGAAACTCATATATACTTCACTTTATTCATCACATAAGCTATAGCGTAGTATTTCTCAATTGTATACATATTGCTACATAAGCAACATAACTATACACTACTTATAATTTAATGTTCACGTATTCATTTAAGTAAATTTATACATATAACACATCTTTTATATGTATATATAAATCATCCCTAAGCTGGCCTCCTGGATGCATACCTAGTATGCTATTAAGGTCTAGGTACATCACGTACCACCCCTACACAACCAATTCAGAATCTCACCACTGATCCCAAATTGCAAACACACACTGGAGGCGATCATAGACATACATGCATGGGTCATAACCATATCACATTTCCACAATCGGACTCGAAACTCACATATCCTCACATACGAATAGTGGTCATGAAATCGTAACATGACCTAGGGAAATGACCCAACACCTGTTGATCAATGCCAAGGTGAACCGCCCACTACGCTCAGCCTCCAACGATAGCATAACTAGGGTAGGTATGTTCACATATAGACGTATGTATATACTAGTTTGACTCGATACAAACATACATATGTATATGTATATGTATATGTATATGTATATGTATATGTATATGTATATGTATATGTATATGTATATGTATATGTGTATGTGTGTGTGTGTGTGTGTGTGTGTGTGTGTGTGTGTGTGTGTGTGTGTAAAGTCAGCTAACGTGGGTAATGTCTCTCATAGCTCTAGCTTACCAATCCTAAAGTTTATCCCGAATTTTTTATTTTTGCCAAGTTTTAACTTACTTAATCTTAACTCTCTTACTTCATACTTCTGGAAAACATGCTATTCTACCTAAGCATTTAGCCTAATCATTCCCCAAATCCTAACCTGATTTCATGATTATCACCTGAGTATGTTCATTCTATTATACACATAAATTCTTACGTGGAATCCATCATCGGTTAACCTAAGGTACTTCCTAACCTTCCCTTTGAATTTCCAGAAGTCTAAATCCATTCCACGGACCTAAAAATCCATGTCAATCCCTAAATGGTCTACAAAAACAACATAAAGAAAAGGAGGCCATCCAGTTAAACCGAATTGGTTCACCAGCTAGATCTAACCGGTTCAGTTAGCAAATCAGTTTGCTCCCCTGAGTGAACCAATTTGGTTTGTTGGGCTATCAGAACGAACTTTAGATGGGATTTTGTCTTTTACCTACCTTCATGAAATCCCCAAATATGAATACTAATCCATTCCTAAACATAATTCAACAGGTTTCTACATAAAATTCATCCCGAATAACAACTAATTCATGAAATCAACGAGTCCATATCAGGATCCATGCATAGTTAAAACCTTAATCTTAAGATTCAAATTTTTCTTTCTTAGATCAATCAAAAAATTATCTTTTTCATTCTAATCACATCAAACTAATCAGATTATCATAATTAGACTCATTTCTTATAATTACTTTATTCAAAACGTACTTTTTCATGGTACTCCCAACCCAAAAAACGTGTATTTCCTACACCAATTTGCATGAATATTTGAAACTACATGTAAACATTAAACCAAGTTAAATACTTTCCTTGAGAGTTATGGATTTCTTATATTTTCTTCTTGAATTCCTCTCGTGAAAATCTTTAACCCGCAAGCACTTGATCTTCACCCCAGATTCTTTTTCTCTTCACTTTTCTCCCTTTTCCCTACACTTTTATCTCTTCTCTCAAAGCCCTAGATTGTTGGCTGGATGTGTAGCTGCCCCTTTTATAAAACTTATTTAAATATAAACCTAAACACCCAGATACCAAAATTGAGTCATCCCTCATATGCAAAATGACCCAAATACCATTTTATGACTCTCATGTAGCCTAAAAAAATTCAAACCCAATTGTAACCCCCGGGTATCTATCTTGAACTATCTCAACACATTATGGACTATTAGCGTACTCAAAATTACTATCTTAGTTATCAAATGTTAATTTTCATCTCATGCCCGACACGACTCTATCCACGTGTCCCGAATGAGATATTAATAAACCCATCGCTTTGACCCACTTACGATGTAATATAATTTAACATATTTTCATTTACTTATCCCATAAGTAAATATATATACACAAAAATTATTATGCTTTTATTCGCTAATTATTATTTATCTAAGTCACTTTATTTCTCGATTTAATTAAAAATTATGTGCACACGTGTAATTTAAAATTCTTTAAAAATAGGGTGTTACAGTTTTTGGTGAAAACACCTGGATATATAAGAAATGAGAATTTTGACATAAGCAAAGAGAAATTCTATAAAAAAAAATATGATCGTCTGCCAGTGGAAGATTATGTACGCATAGTGAATAGGTCCCTAAGGAAGACTCAAAAGGGTTGTCATCTGATAGGTACATGAAAGTGATGAAGTTTCTTTGAATGCAAAACCTTGTTTTTCTGTAGGAGATAATTGGATGATCGGGTCAAGGGTTTCCCCTCTCCCCTCACTCTCCTTTACCTGATACAAACCTTAATCACCAAAGCCTTTTTGGTTCGTCCTGGATCGGTCACCCTACACGATTGTCACTTCAATAGGAAAAACACTCATCGTAGTTTTGCGACCTAAGGGGCGAACACTTTTTGTTATGTAAAGGCAGAAACTCTGAAGTGGTCAAACACTTGGCATAATGGGTGAACATACTAGGCTTTGGCTTTGTGCACTTAGTGATATCTTTCAAGTCACTTTATAATTTGAGATTTAATTTTAGAAGTCCCCATTAATCATCACATGTCTACAATCATTTCTCATTTTAGTGCTCTTCCTTTGAATCTTCAATAGAGTTCTTTAGTCTTTTTATTAGAGTAGGTGTGGCGATAGAGAAGAGCGCCTACCATAGTCCCAACTCTATTTATATCCACGAATGTTGTAATATTTAACAAGGTTAAGACTTTAAGGAAAAAACTTTGAAGTGGTGGTAACTTTAAGGAAATTACCATTGAGGTCAAGGATTCAAACCCTACTGAGCTCACTAAACATTAAGGGTCTTTGATTAGGCCCTGAGCTCCTCCTAAGTTGTAATAATTCTTTACTTGTTTTATTTATTATTAAACACGTTTTTTTCTTGACTAAGTCTTTTAGCTACCTATTAGTGGAGACAAATGTGGAATACTGGGTTAAAATAGTTTTCACTGTTTTTATTCATTTTTATAAATTCAGGTATCTCTATATCTTCTTCACATAGAACTATCATATTTCTCTCCAACATTTCTTTTACGATTTTCACTAATTTTCTTGGGTCTGGGGTATCCAGAGAGTTCTACGATTACTCATTGTTATTGGTGGAGTAATCTGGTCATTAAATTATAGGAGTTGCGTGTTCAATAGGTTGAAAACATTGAAATCATCACACAAATTAACCTTTAGAAAACTATGTATCACACAATCCTTAATCGATAGTTTCTTTTCATTTTACTTGCTTATATATTTTAGGAATTTTCATATATTTCGCAATACTTATTTCCAATAGGCCTTTGTCCTTCGGTCTAAGTCTTTCACGTTTAAAGTGTTAAATCAAGTCAAAAAAACATTAAATGTGATAAGTCTTATAGATATTTTATTTATTTATGGTAAACCTATAAAATTACTATTACGGTATAAAAAGTCTTAATAGTACATTTGATTTATACATGTTATCATTTAGAATTGGTTTCAAGAGTTCGTCTTAGCTAGTTAACATACAATCTGAAATAATAAAAAGCTAACCAATAAAATGTAAATGTGTGGAGATAGTGGTGAGAATAAGAATAATCACATATAGAGTTACGTGGTTCAGCCCTCAAGAATGAGCCTATATCCACAAGGTAACTTTTAGCACTAAGTTTCAATTGAATGGAGGTCTCAAAACTTTACAAAGCACTCAGTCTCTCAATTTAGACAGTTTAAATATAAGAATTTCTCTATGCACGTTAGTCGGTCCAGATCCTTTCTTTTATAGTGAATGAGGAAGATAAAATATCTGTTGGACCAGTATAGGCTAGGTTAGAGCATCTATTTAATGGAGCACCTACAAGAAATGTAATAGTTTTATGTTTTTCCCATTGGGGAATGTTCCTCTACATGTTTGTTTACTATGGTGCCATGCGCATGTTATTATCCATCATTTAACAGTGTTACTAAAGTTATAGTCTGCCAGTTAGCCTTGCTAGCATCGACCCAGTCTCCTCAGATGGTAAGTAGTTCAACCTCTTTGCTAAGTCGAGGTCTTTCCTTCTTATTTATTCAGTCATAGCTGAGCTCTTTCACTTGCTATTTAATGGTTTTACTAAATTCTCTCTGGGTCATGAGATGATCAACAAATATGGTATAACTAAAGCTCCTAAGACTTTACTCACAACTTTAAAAAAGTGGGTAAAGTTTTTATAAATGGTTTTAAATTGTCATCTCTAGATTTTTGAGGTCCTCGGTTGTTCTGCTTGGCTGATTGAGTAGAATAAATTGTAAGTTTCTCACATAAATATTATCAACTGCCTTAAATTTTCCACATGTCGACAATTTGGTGGGTCTTCGATTGGCGCGTCTAACACGCATGTATTTTTGCCTTTAAAAAAGCGCGACAAAACATCATTTGGTCTTTTCAAATTTTATTTTCAATCGTTCTAGATAAAGAAATAGACCAACCGTGAACCTTTGAGGATTTTTGCAACTCAGCTTCCAGTTCATTTCTAACATCAGGTATTCCTTATTCAACACATTTGTATTCGTTTACTGTTCTTTTATTTTGGGTTTCCGTTAAGTTGAGAGAATTTTTTTTCGAGGGTTTTCAATTTCTAGGGTTTCGCGTGTGTTGGTTTGGGTGTAGGTGTTCCCTACATGAGCGAATCTTCAAGAATTTGGAAGCACGTTAACTTGAGGACGATAAAATGAACCCTAATTCCATCCCCAAATTTAATTCTACTATGTCAGCCCCTAAATGTTGTGTATGGCACATCAAACATTCATACTTCTGAGAGATTTGACAAAATAAATAATAGGGTTAGGGAAGAAATTATGTTTACACTAGTAATACAACTTCATCTGATCATATCAACTTTGATGAAAAAGCTTTGATGGCTAATTGTTCATCTTCCACATCTCATGTTAAGGTTCCTATAACTGTTGAGGAGGTGGAGTTAAGAGAGGTCCCCACTATATCTTTGTAAGTTGTGGGTTCTTTAAATATAGTTAGTATTATGTGAGGCATAACCCCTTATTAAGATCGGGATTAACACCGTTAAGTATTAAATGTTGGTAATGGCCACAGGTAAATCAGAGATAAGATAATTTAATATTCAGACATATATGAAATGGCATATTGGCACAAAATACGAATGACAAGCATAACAAATAGATGGGATCAGCAGGTAGCATGCTCAAAGGGAGAAAGAACAAGCACTCTAGGCACAATGAAGGCAAGGCAGGAACATTAAGCTCAGTTAATCCTCGATGATAAGGGTATTAAATGGGTGTGGGGAGTTAATGTTCTCGCGGTGGTTCTCGATTATGGAGGAATTTGTCTAGCAATTCTAGGTTCAGAATGCTCTCCCATCTAACTTGTTCATCTGGTCTATATATATGGGGGGTAAGACTGCTCGAGTAACCCTGCGTGTGATCGGTTTGATTGGTTGCATTAAATGCACAAGATATTTAATTAAATTCATAAAATCTCATGGTTTTGGTGGGAAGCCATTCTATTGGATGGAAGTATTATGGTCATTAATGAGGAACATGACATGTCAGCTTGAGGCTTACTTGAGGATGGATGAATGGTCAGGTTTGGTGAACTAGACCTGCCATCCAAAGGATAAACCCACTTGAGTTCTACATTTTTTAGTCCCTAAATGTCAGACGTTTTGACGTCAGAAAGTGGTTTAAACACTGACTCTGTTAGCTGTCTGGTCACATCAGTCAGGTAGGCTGGTATCTGTTACCGGGCAGCTCGACTGATAGGTGGCTCGAGTGACCATTTGTTCTGAATGAAGTTTTTTCCCAAGTTTGCCAAGAGGGTTAGTAATTGTATTCCCAATGTTGCCTTGTTCTCAATCCTCCAAACCATGTCCCTGAGAGGTTCCCAAGAGGAGGTTACTCGATAGAGCATGTTAGCTCTCCCATGCCCTACCAGGCATGTTCCCTCGTGGGTATCAAATGACCTCACTCAACATACATTTATAAGATAAAGTAAATGACACCGTATTCTATTACTTATTACAAACTATTGTCATCCAGGTGACTTTGATCTATGAATTGGATCCTTCAAACCAGGTCCGTTGGAGAATTTTTGAGGTAGGTCCTTTGAGCCACTTCTATGAAGGGTATTCTAGGTGGGTCCTTCGAGCCACTTCTGTGAAGAATCTTCGAGGTGGGTCTGTAGGGAAACTTTCCTTATCTTTCTTCGTGAATCAATCAATCTTCTTGACTAAGTTAACCACCATTTAGTGGGGACACCCCCCACAATCTTAAAATCATATAACCCTTTATGCCAGACAACACATAAGTGATGTATTAAAATTAGGATAAGGTTGACCTTAGAATTTTTTACTCCATATCAAATAATATGACCCTTAGACTTACTAATCCAGGGGAGAAAGCTTATGATATGAGAGATGCCAATGATGTTTTCTTTTCTTTTTGGTCACTCTAAGTGGGATTTCGTCTTCCTCCCCATCCCTCAACAAGATCTATCTTAAAGGGGTATGGAGTGTCCCTTACCCAGCTTTTACTAAATGCCTATATTTCTAAAGTAGAATATATGACCCATTAGAAGACATATGGTGGGTTGACATTAATGGAGACTATTTAGGTTTGTGTATGGTTTAAAATACAACCAAAACCCATGAATATTATAATTTTTCTCCTTAGAAGTCCAACACCAAAATAGTTCAAGTCACTCAAAGCATTAATCACAACTAGAAAACTAAGATTTTCAATATATGTGGTGCATGGGAGTTCTTTACCAATGACCCAAAAAAAAGGGATAAGCATTCCCAAGGACTCATGCTCCCCATATTTAATTACCGAGAAGGACCCATCCTTAGATAAGATGTTGGTGAAGGTGGTTAGGCGAGTTTGCACTTCAAACCCTAAGTATTTTAAGGATGTATATCCCCTTAAAAAGTTTGGGGCCATGACGAACTACTTTAGCATTAGTGATATTGATATTGAGACTTCTAGGCCACCTAGGCTAGTTAGTGATGAGGAAAGTTTCAGAGGAAAAGGATTAAAATGAGGTAGAGGTCATCCGGGTTGAAGGTAATTATGAAGAGGCCGATCAGGAGGTCGAAGAAGGTGAGATATTTTTGCAAATCTTAGGCCGTGCTTTTCACTGTGTGTTTTTGTATTTCATACCAACTTACTTATTAAATAATTTTGCCCATGTTTTTAATGTAGCTTCAACCCCGAATTTAAGCTCATTTGTCATGGCTCCAGTGAACATTTCTCGAGATAGATTAAAGAAAATTTGAGCTAAACATCTCGAAGAACTTGCTTAGTGGGCATCTACTAAAAAGGCTAAGGAAGAGGCTCTTATAAAGTAGATAAATGATGATAAAACTAAACTTACCAATGTTGAGGTAGTAAAACTAACCGCTCGAGAGGCTGAGAAGAAGAAGATTACTAACAAAGGAAAAAACAAGGCATTTAAGGAGAGACAAAGCGGCAAAAAGAGGCCTTTGGATGATCAATCTCTCAAGGATCCCAAACTTCCCAAGATTAACACTAGAGAAAGGAACTCCAATAATAGATGGCCTGCTTAGAGGCTATACAAGGGGGGATAATATTCATCTCCTTATTGTCATGTTGAGCCCTACAAGCTCTACCTTTAATGACCAACAAAAAACTCCTTGCAGACAAAAAATCCATTCTTTTGAATTCTATTAAGACTCCTTAAGTCTTGGGCTATAGGCTCCAGGTACCTTGACTGTCAGTTCAAGAGCAATTTGGATATGGATAATCTTTGGAATTATTTTTATCACAAGACATTTTGTGGTAAGTTGAATCAAATTATCTTCTATTATTCTCTTCCAAGCCAATCTATTTTCCTTGATCTAATTTATTACATTCTTCTTATGCATGGTAACAAAGCCACCACATTTTTAGGGAGAAAGCCCAATCTACCTTGAATTCTTCTGATGAGCTAAGGAACACAAAATAGGGTCTTAAAGAAAAAGCATAAGTTCTTGAGGATGAACTCTATGAAGCTCATACCAACCTTCAACAGGCTAATGACCAGATGGTGACCAAGGTTAAATACCTTAGTAAAGTTTAGGATGACATCAAACTTCTATAACAACACCTATGGGATGCTAACGACCAACTTGATGCTTTGAAAGTTCAACTTGTTGAAGTCTTGGTCACTGCTTCCATAGATAAAGAAAAGGTTATCAAGGCCTGTAAATCTTTTAAAGAATACATCATTGACATCACCATGGCCTTCTTTAAGAGCTCTTACAAACTAAAAAGAGGATAGTTAAACACTACCCATATATTTCTAAGGTCATTATATCTTGGAGAGAGGTGGTGATGAGGTAAAGGCCATGGATAAAGAAAAGGAAGCCAACAAAAGAGCTAAAGAGGGATAATCGTCTGAGGATGAACTCTAGGAAATTGAGGAGAAAATGGTCGTTGAGGAGATTCTTGTTGCTAAAACTCCGAATTGGCTCCAAATGACATTGCTGCTTAATCTGCTGCTATTTATCTTTATGTAGTTTTTTATAAACATTATTCATGTATGCAATTATCTGTGAATGGGAACAATCTATAAAAACTCATTAATTAGTATCAATAAAAGTAGTTTATATCATTCACCATGTACTATTTTTTTTAAGTACTTGAGGTCCTGAATTTGCATTATTGGATCTATTCAATTGTCCATTTTAATCGATGGTTTGATTGTTTAGGTCCTTGTTATTATTTTTTAGCCTTTTGTCTGCATTGTGAAATCTTATCATCGTAGGTTAGGTTTACTAGCTCCTTAGGGATGAACTATTTTAGTTGTTCGATTAGGTTAGGTACGTTGTTGGATCTTATCGTCTCACCCTCTTCCAAAGGTTTTGTGCAGTCAACGACGTGCAATGGTCAATTGGGTTGGCTTGAGTGGACCTTACCTAAAAAAAATTTAGCAGTCAAGTGGCTCCAATGCTTTCTATATTAATTATTTTTTTGTTTGTGATTCATCAATCCCAAACTTTCATTTTGATCTGATCAAATAAAATAATAGAAGGAAAAATATTATTTTTCACCTCTCATTCAAAAAGAATGTTAATAGTTCATATATATTTTAAAGCTGAAATTAGTTGGTTGAAAGACTCAAAAGTCTAAACTATAGGAGTTAAAGGATGGGAATAGATAAGATTCAGTTCAAATACAGTACAAATAAATCAAATTCGATACCTTTTCGTTTCTTTATTTTGGTCAACTGGGTTGGTTTGAGTGGACCTAACCTAACATTTTGTAGCAGTCAAAGAGGTGAGTTAAAGACGTGCTTTGGTCAATTGGATTGTCTTGAGCATACCTGGCCTAATATTTTAGTTCACTCAATGATGTTCTTTAGTCAACTCAATCCAACCTGGCCGAATATCTTTGAGCAGTCAAAGACATGCTTGGGTCAATTAGGTTGGCTTGAGCCAACCTGGCCTAATATTTTTAGGCATTCAAAGACATGCTTTGGTCAAGTGGGTTGCTTTGAACTAACCTGACCTAATATTTTCCAAGACGTGTTATTTGTATGTCGAGATGTCTTCAGCTGAAGCCACTATCCTATCACTTTAAACGATCTTTTAAATAAATTCAAAAAAGAAATTGATAATTATGAAACTGTAATTAGGGTAATAGGCATTGTCATTTAGTGACTAATGTTCGTACAGGTATTATAACTTTCCACTACATTCTTCTTTATTAATAACTAAAAGTCTTCTTTAATGATAATATCTCTTAATATGTTCAGAGTTCCACTAGTCGTTGAATAACTCATATTCTAGTGTTTCTATTCGATAAGTACTAGATCGTACGACTTTAGCCACATGGTATAGACCATACTAATTTTTTTCCAACTTGTTTTATTTCTAGGCAACCTTCTTCAAGACATCGTCACGTTCCATAAGTGTACATGGATTGACTGTTTTGTTTTGGAATTTAATTGTGTGTTATTAATAGGCTACTACCCCAAGGTTACAGCCTCCCAAACTTCATCTATCAGATCAAGATCCATTCTTCTCATAAAATTACTCTTGGGAGAATCGAAGTTGAGAACCCTGTGACTTTGGAGTTCAAACTCAATCGAGATCGTGGCTTCATTGTCAAATTCCAGCATATAGGGTGTCTTCCCCATCATTATTCATAGTGTTGTTATGTAGTCCCACAGTATGCTTTACAGTTCATTTATCTAATTTCCATTGGCTAACTCCTATAAATTCTACATTCGATCTAAAAAATATTGTTTTGTGACCTATATTTGCCTGTTGCATTATCTATCCGGTGATGAGTACAGCTTTCTGATTTTGGCCTTATCATAATACCTTTGAAACTCATTATTATTAAATTGGGTGCGGGTGCTATAGTCGGTAATGAAGGCATGGGGCATCCCACATTTGCTCATCATTTGTTCCAGATAAATTATGATAATTTTGCACCGATTTTGTGAAATAATCAATAGCTACCACTAGGTACCTAAATCTTCCTTATGTCTTCGGCAATGGGACAACTAAATCCATACCCCGGATGGCATAAGTCTAAGTTGATGTGATCGAAACCATATCCACTATAAGTCCCTTATGTATCACTCTGAATCTCTTGCACTTATCACACTTCCTCCTGTATTCTTCACTATGTTTCTTCATTGTGTGTCAGTAACATCCTTGGATTTCTATCCTCTTTACTAATGTTCAAAATTCTTCGTGGGCACCATATGACCCTTCGTGTGTCTATTTGACCAAATTTCACACTTCAATGGAGTGAACACGTCTCATCATTAAGGTAGTAAAACCTCTTTTGTATAACACTCTATTTTTTATGACAAATTTGGTCATTTTACAGCGAAGTCTTCTGGCTTCCTTTTAATCGAAAAGTAGATACCTTCCTCTAAGTATCTTTTAATTGGGTCCATCTATGATGGGCCCATAGTCAACTATCGAAAGTTGACTTATTCTACATTAATGCCCTTTTGCCACAGTCCTCCACATGTACAACTGTTTTCAGATCGGCCCGGGTGACTGATGCAAGATGAGTTAATACATTTGCTCTTATATTTTTAGCTTTATGGATTTTGATCATTTTGAGTAACTTTGGCTTTGGCAACAATAATTTCACCCTTATAAGATATTTAAACATGTTTCCCCCTCTCATTTCATAGTTAACCCAAACCTAGTTTACTAACAATTATGAGCCACTGTGAACCATTATCTACTCAACTTTAAGTGGTATAACTAACTCCAATCCAATAATAAAATCACCATATTCTGCATCATTATTGGATGCTTTAATTTTGAAATGGAGAGCAGACTATATGTTAGCTCCATCAGGTGTGTTGACTATCAATCCAATTCCACTACCTTGCGCATGATGATCTATTAATAAATATCCTTTATATTGGCAACTCATGCTCAAAGTCTCCTTGTACTAAGGAACCTTCTTTAAATAGTTTTGTAGGAAATTTATCCTGTAGTCGATCTTGTTTCGTTCAGATGAGGACTCAACTGATCTTTGGATCTATTCGGTTGGAATTATAGTTGGTTGCTCAACTGGTCTTTTAATCTGCTCGACTGGTCTATTATCCTTATGATTTAATTCTGTAATAAAATCCACTACACCTTAGTCATTAATTTCAGTCCTAGCTCATATGTGACCTCATATTCAACCAGCTCTATCGTCTATGCCAAAAAAATATCAGAATTCTCAAGTTTGTGGATGGTTTGCCGAAGTGGTAAATCAACATAGACCACTATAAAGTGGGATTGGAAATACTGATTCATCTTCGTTGATGCCTCTATCAATGCCAAAGCCAATTTTTCCATTCTGGAATATCTCACTTTTGCACAGTAAAATCTTTGCTTATATAGTATACTAGTTTTTAAATTCCTTCATCACTTATTTATAGAGTTTAACTAACTATTGACTCAGACATAGATAAATACATGTATAGTTTTTCCCCCAGGATTGGTCTTAACAGTAATGGGGTCGATCCTGCATACTTTTTCACCTCTAGAAAGGCACCTTATCATTCATCTGTCCATTTAAAAGAGTTTTTAATTACCTTGAAGATTATGAGATACTTATTTATTGCTTTCGATACAAATTTGTTCAAAGTTTCAACCCAACTTATTAGGCTTTTGATTTATTTCTTACTCTTCGGAGGCTAGATATTAGTCAATGTATGGACCATGATTAGGTTGGCCTCTAAGCCCCTTTGGTAAATAATAAAACCCAAAAATTTTCTGGCCTTGACTCTGAACACACACTTGGATGGATTTAGGTTCATCTGATATTTTTTTAGCTCGTCTAAGGTCTGGTCGAGGCCTTTGATATGGTCATCTTCCTTCATGCTTTAGTTCAGACTGTCATCCACTTAAATTTCCACATTCTTCCCTATTTTCTTCTCAGATACCTTATTCACTAGCCTTTGATAGGTGGCACCTGCATTTTTTAGTCCGAAATGCATAACATTATAAGAAAAAGTACCTCGACTGGTGGTGATAGAGGTGTTCTATTTATCTGTGGGCTTCATTTTAATCTAGTTAGAGCTAGAATAAGCATCCATGAAGGTCAGTTATTTGTGCCAATCCATTTTGTCCACCAATTTATTAATTCGAGGTAAAGGATAATAATCCTTGGGATATGCCTTATTCAAATCTATGAAGTCCACACACATCCTCCATTTGTCATTTTTTTTCGTAACATTATCACATTTGCTAAACAATCTCTATACGTCGCATCTTCTATAAAGCCTTATTTCTTCAGTTTGGCCACTTCTTCTTGAATTTCCATGTTCTTCTCCTCAGAGAATACTGGTTCCTTCTATTTTACTAGCTTTGCTTCCTTGCTATATTGAGCTCGTGGAAAATGATGGATGGATTCATTCCAGAAATGTTCTTATGGCTCCAAGCAAAAATACTTTTTATAGTTCTCACGAAGTCATCCAGTTGCTTCTTAAGAATGGGATCTAGGGATGAGCCAATCTAGGTTATCCTTTCAAGATTCTCATCGTCTAAAGGTGTTGGTTATATTTGATCAATAGCTTCTCCACTTACTAGATTATCTTCATCTTGAGGATCAAATGTATCGATCTGATAAGTTTGAACTAATTTCTTTCTTTTTTCCTCATCGGTCGAAGTGTAGTAGAATTCATGTTCTTCCACCTGGTTCCCCTTCGCAACTCCCACACTGAAATTAGTGCAGAACTTGAGACATTAATGAACAGTTGAGGTGACAGCCTCAAATTTCATTCAGACCTCACTGTCTTTGTCCTACATGTCAGTCGAGTTCTAATAATAACTTCCAAATCGATTGCTTCCAGTGAGTTTATCTTTTTCCTAAAAATCCACTCAGTTGACGGTGATAGGCGTATAATTTTATTTCTGACACTTTCAACCTTTGGAAGAAGTCAAAGAAAAATATATCTATTGATCTCCCATTGTCTACCAAAGTTCTCATCACGATCATATTATGGACCATCATGGTTATTATCGGTGGGTCATCGTGAGGATATAATAACCTTGAGAGGTCGTCTCTAGAACAGCCAATTATTAGTCAATACTTGGCAACATTATGAGGTCGGACATTTGGTACTATTGCTATGTTGACGTTCCTATTTTCGGCATAATATCTGGCTTGAGGTATGCCTTTCTCTCAACTAGTTCATCACCTTTTCCAGCATCCCTTCCTATTATGCCACTGCACGACCAAGAAATTGTGTTTAGTTCTTCTACTGGATCTTTGGGACTTGTAGAGAGGTTTGGGTCCTCCTCATCATTGTTCTTATGAGTACTTATGTGATCCTTATTTCTTGGGCGAGGTGATCTTGATCACCTCCTCAGTTTCCAATCATCATGAGGTGGTGTTGGCCTACCACTTTCCTTCATATATTTATTTATTTTCCCTCTTTTTATGATGGCCTTAATTTCATCCTTTAGGTCCAGAAAGTCTTTGGTCTTATGCCCAGGGTCATTGTAGAACTCGAAAAAATCATTCTTATCTCTTCATTCGGTTGTCATTTTTTTACTTCGGGCGCTCTTTGGCATTTCCCTTTTTTCGTGAGTTGTTACCCTCTTCAATTTTTTTTATGGCTGAACTCCTTAGCATACATTATTGTTTCTACATTCATGATCTTTCCTGCTTTGTCCAATATCTCAACCATGTGGTTTGGAGGTTCCTTATTCAATGCCCAATATAACTTCCCAAGCAACAACCCACTCATAATTGCTGTAATGGAAACTTTCTTGTTATAATCAGCAACATCTATCTCTTCAGCCTCAAATATGGTAATATATTCCCTTTTCATTTCATTCTCATGTTGATGAACACTTAACAGTGGGCTATCCTCTTATCAGGTTTTTCTTTGAAACATAGATTATTAACATAGAGATCGACCAATTGTTTAAAATAAAAGATCCTCCCTCTTGGTAACCCATTATACCAGATCTGAGCATGTTTTATGAGACTGCTTGAAAAATTTGTGTAATGTATTTCATCAACTATTGAGAATATACCGCATGCTATCTAGTATTGATCAATATGTAAAATTGGATTTGACGTTTCCTCATACTTGGGGGTGATCACAGGTGGATTTAATTATGCTAGTGTGGGATAGATTATTATGGAGGTCGTGAATGGCGATCCGTGAAAAAATCCCCATTGGAGTGAATTTTTTTGTCTTAATGAGGTCGCCCAGATGATACTCTATTCGTTGGATTGATCCCCTCGATGGTTAGGTTTCAACTATCCATGTACCTTTATCAGATCGTCCATGACTTTTATCCCGAGCTCTCTTCCCTTCAGTTACCTTGTTCGAACCTAACCAACACTCTAGCATTATATCTTGCACCATCATCCCTTTTTCTTCTATAATCTTATCGTTTTGTACTTCTATCAGGGTGCGAATATGCTTGCACCCCTCTTCTTACTAATTTATCAAAGACAAGTACTCTGTTGGGCCTTTCAAAGGAACTAGGTGTACGACCGAATATGTTTGGTCATAATCATACCCAGTTGACCTCATGGTCCAGGTTCTACCTGGTTGGTAGGATGATTTTTCATGTTCTGACCCACTTATTCGAGTATATATGCTCGTTTTTTCCCCAAATTTATCTTCTTAGGATTTTCCACCTCTTTACCTAGGTTCTCTTGACTTATTTCTCTGTACAGCGCAAGAGGAGATGATTCCTTGCATTTGTCCAAATTTTTCTCAACAACTCGGGTTATTGGAACTGGTTCTGGAAAAAAGGGTTGGTTCTGTAAGACCAAAACACTTTGAGTGAGTTGTTTCATATTTTTTGGCTCTTAATCATGATCTTCAAGAATACCATTAGATCCCCTATTCCCATAGGGGTGGAGGATTGCGCTATTCCAATAGGTGTATGCCTTATCAGTTAAGGATTTGAAAAACTCCCTCAACCTATGTTTCTTATTATTGCAATGCGCTCCCAAGTGTTCAACAAAGCGCTTAATATGCTCCTTCGGATTCCCACCTTTCCCTGTGCATATTTCAATGATAGGAGGAATATAGTCCTTTGGATAGGGCTCATAGTTGTATTCCTGAGGATAAGGTGTTCGAAAGTCATCATAAACCCAAGCCACCTCGCCGGCAGATTGCGAGGAAGCATTCATGTACTTTAGCATTTCGTTCTGCATCTTCTTTCTCATTTCCTCCATGGGTGATGCTACTGGGGCAACAACAAACGGGACCATAGGCTGATTACCCATTGTAACTAGAACAGTCATCACAGTTGGGGCCGTTGAAACTATCGAGGTTCTCACGGCTGGATTCACAACAGAGGGTATGCTTGATGGGACTGTTCCTGCCACACCTGCACCTGGTAGGTTCATTAGGGTTGTCCCTGGTGTTATGAAGGCATTGGCTTCCAATCCTCTCAGCATTGTTGAAGCTGGCGGAGTTTATAAAAACTCATAAAACTTACTCATGAGGAGCGCCACCTGAGTGGGTCCAAGCCCCGCACTCGTGGAAGCTTGTGTCACCCCTAGAATGCCTATCGTCACCTGAACCGGAGGTACCTCCATTCGAGGAACCCCATCCCTTAAAGCCTCCAGTTCTCACGCTGCTTGTTCTTCACTGTGTTGGTTGCTATCAAAGTTGAGCCTTCGATTAGCATTATATTTCACCATACTCCCTACTTAGAAGAATGCCTCCCCAGTAGAGTCGCCAAATGTAAGAGGGTACTTTAGATTAGATGGATGTCACACCCCGCCTAATTCTGGCGTCGACCGCCACTAAAACTATGTCGGGCGTGAGTAAATAAATACCATTCTTAGCATGAGACAGATATGAGATATAAATAAACCAGTCCATAAGATACATAATTGAATCAAACTCAAATGCTCATAAACAAATAATCGATAAAAGATCCATCACATGCTAATTCCAATAATCCATTCCCCAATAATGATTAAATAAAATCTGAAATAATCCCAAAATAAATCCTCTAAACAACTTTGGAACCGAATGGCCCAATAAAACTCCAATGAAGTCTCATAATTAAATACGACTGAAAAGGAAAGTCTAACTAAACTATGCCATAAAAAGAATAACTCCATCTGCATGTCCAAATGATAACTCTGATGAACTTATGCATCTTCTCAAATTCTAATCCTGAAAAAGATTAGTCAATGCATGGGTGTGAGCCAAAATCCCGAGCAAGAATACATACTACTCCCTTCAAATAGGATCCTTGAATCCAGACAGTAGCATTATACGTAGTAAATATCACAATGGAATATTTTAAATTAAACGAGATGATTAAATGCGATAATTATAAAATCACTAACTACCCATCGAAATCCCATTTATAAAGGCACACCAATAAAATTTTAAATTCCCCAAGTTCCACCATGTTAATTTAATTAAATTAACCAGCTTTTATTATAGTTCTCACTTTTTATTAAAGTGTCACACTTCCCCTTGTCAATCGCCCTCTGACCCGTTTAAACTATCAGCCCCGACACATGACAAGGTTCCACACATGACATGACATAAATCGCCCTCTGGACCGTTTAAACTGTCGGCCCCGACACATTATGTCTCCACAAATTTTAATGCCCGTTTTTATCTTAGGCATTAATTCTCAATTTATCAATTTATAATCACCCCACCCTTTTAACCGATGTGAGATCCTCAAAATACCCCTTAGTCCCATACCTAAGGGTCCCCCAGTTATTAATACGTCCTAACCTATGTATAGGAGGATTTTCTAACATAGACCTTAACTTAGTCTCGTACTTAGACTATCGTAACGACGGTAAAGTAATAAAAATCAACCCACCTTCAAGATGATAAAAACGCAATAATCTACCCTCACTAGTCCCATACCCAGAAGGCGTGAATCATTAAAAGCCTTACCCACTAGTCCCCATTCCTAGAAGGCATCCTAAAGCATAGGGAGAGAAAAATTACCCAATAACCCGTCGTCACAAGGGAATCTAATAATACCAAAAAAATCACACAACCACGCATAATTAGTCAACGTATGAAACTACTCATGATAGTCCAATTCAATTAAATCTTAATTTAATTATCACAACGTCAAAAATACCCAAATAATCTCATTTAATTATTCTTAATTAAATATACCAAGTTTTCATCATATATTCATCAAAACCAAATTTTATTATCTCTACATGTAATACATGAGTTATACGCACCCAAAAATCATTTATTTTAAAACTAGGGTTTTTTACATGCAACCTACACCATTAAAACCCAAAATCACTCACGAATTCTACGTACCCAAAGGGTTATGAATATTATTAAGATTAAAATATTTTATAAAAACAGCCCCATAATTAGTGTCCACTTTTTCTAATTAAGTTACTAATTATTTTTTAAGAAAACATGTAATTAAGTGTTTAGGCGACACTTAAAACGCATAATACTAAAGGAAAAGAATAGAGTATTCATGCCTGTAAAGATTGTATTGAAAATCTGATTAGAAATCTAGATTCCTTGCGAAAAATTAGCAAAAGAGTGTTCTTGAACCAACTTAATTAAACCCCAATTAAGCCTCCTAAAACTTGTGACAAAAAGCTTGATAATGAAGAAGGTTGATGATTATGGGTGTGGGGAAAAATATTTGGACGTGTTCTCTCGTGAAAAACTGGAGAAAAAGTGATTATGAGAAGTCCCCCTTTGGATTAACAAGGTTATATAGTGATTAGGAGTCCTAATCCTACACAAATACTAAAAATATCTTACTGCTCACGTTTTCTGGGAGGGTCGATCGATCTACCCCCAGGCATCGATCGATCGATCATGCCTAAAATCTGGCAGTTCGCCCAAAAAATTATAAGGGACAAAAATTGTAAAATCAATATAAAATCTATTTTAACTCCGATTTCAATTCCTCTTGAATTTTTATTCTTCTAAAATCATAACCAACATATTTAACCAATAAAAATTATTAAATTCAAAAAATTATTTTTCTCGAAAATTCCAATTAATTAATAAAAATAGGTAATAAAAACACGGGGTGTTACATACTCCCCACTAGCGAAGAATTTCAACCTCGAAATTAGACGAAGCATACACATAAACAGTTAAAGCTCGCAAAAAAGAAAATAAGGCTCACATATGCCTACCGGTAGAATGCCATAATTGGGCGCCCATACACCCAATCCTACGCGCACCTACCCCACAAACAACAAAATAATATATATATTGCCTATATGCATACGCATAACTATGAAAATAACGACGTACCACACGCTCTCACAAATCCCCCACTCAATCCTATATCTGAAAGTCATCAAAATGCTAACGTCCTCAAATTAAATCTCAACACCAAAAATCAATACATACGATACCTAACATTTGTACTAAAATCTCCAAAATAATTATCGTCTCCAAAATCCATTTTAAGGATCCTCACATCAAGCTTACTAATTCTAAACTCAATGCCTACAACGTCCTTAACTCAAAACCTCACATCTCCAAGAAACACATCTAACACGTATGCTAGACCCTCTACCTTAAGGAGTACAAAACAATCAAAAGAAATCAAAGATCGGCAGCGGAAAAGCTAAGCGGACTCATAACCTACGAGACCTAAGACCATGCTTTGATACCATCTATCACACCCCACCTAATTTTGGCATCCACCGCCACCAAAACTATGCCGGGCGTGAGTAAATAAATACCAATCTTAGCATGAGACAGATATGAGACATAAATAAACCAGTCCATAAGATACATAATTGAATCAAACTCAAATGCTCATAAACAATTAAGAGATAAAAGATCCATCACATGCTAACTCCAATAATCCATTCTCCAATAATGATTAAATAAAATCTGAAATAATCCCAAAATAAATCCTCTAAACAACTTTGGAACCGAATGGCCCAATAAAACTCCAATGAAGTCTCATAATTATATACGACTGAAAAGGAAAGTCTAACTAAACTATGCCATAAAAAGAATAACTCCAGCTGCACCTCCAAATGATAACTCTGATAAACTTATGCAACTTCTCCAATTCTAATCCTAAAAAAGATTAGTCAACGCATGGGTCAGAGCCAAAGCCCCGAGCAAGAATACACACTACTCCCCTCAAATAGGATCCTTGAATCCAGACAATAGCATTATACGCAATAAATATCACAATAGAATATTTTAAATTAAACGAGATAATTAAACAAAGATAATTATAAATCACTAACTACCCATCGAAATCCCATTTATAAAGGCACATCAATAAAATTTTAAATTCCCCAAGTTCCACCATGTTAATGTAATTAAATTAACCAGCTTTTATTATAGTTCTCACTTTTTATTAAAGCGTCACACTTCCCCTTATCAATTGCCCTCTGACCAGTTTAAACTGTCGGCCCGGACACATGACAAGGTTCCACACACGACACGACATAAACCGCCCTCTGGACCATTTAAACTGTCGGCCCGAACACATTATGTCGCCATAAATTTTAATACCCGTTTTTATCTTAGGCATTAATTCTCAATTTCTCAATTTATAATCACCCAATCCTTTGAATCAATGTGAGATCCTCAAAATACCCCTTAGTCCCATACCTAAGGGTCCCCAAGTTATCAATACGTCCTAACCTAAGTATAGGAGGATTTTCTAACATAAATCTTAACTTAGACTAGCGTAACGACGATAAAGTAATAAAAATCAGCCCACCCTCAAGATGATAAAAACCCAATAATCTACCATCACTAGTCCCATACCTAGAAGGAGTAAATCATTAAAAGGCTTACCCACTAGTCCCATACCTAGAAGGCATCCTAAAGCATAGGGAGAGCAAAATTACCCAACAACCCGTCGTCACAAGGCAATATAATAATACCAAAAAAATCACACAACCACGCATAATTAATCAACATATAAAACTACGGATGATAGTCCAATTCAATTAAATCTTAATTTAATTATCACAACGTCAAAAATACCTAAATAATCTCATTTAATTATTCTAAATTAAATATACCAAGTTTTCAGCATATATTCATCAAAACCAAATTTTATTATCTCTACATGTAATACATTAGTTATACGCACCCAAAAATCATTTATTTTAAAACTACGGTTTTCTACATGCAACCTACACCATTAAAATCCAAAATCACTCACGAATTCTACGTACCTAATGGGTTATGAATATTATTCAGATTAAAAGATTTTATAAAAATAACCCCATAATTAGTGTCCACTTTTTCTAATTAAGTTACTAATTATTTTTTAAGAAAACATGTAATTAAGTGTTTAGGCGACACTTAAAACGCATAATACTATAGGAAAAGAATAGAGTATTCATGCCTGTAAAGATTGTGTTGAAAATCTGATTAGAAATTTGGATTCCTTGCGAAAAATTAGCAAAAGAGTGTTCTTGAACCAACTTGATTAAACCCCAATTAAGCCTCCTAAAACTTGTGACAAAAAGCTTGATAATGAATAAGGTTGATGATTATGGGTGAGAGGAAAAATATTTGGAAGTGTTCTCTGGTGAAAAACGGGAGAAAAGGTGATTATAAGAAGTTCCCCTACGGATTAACAAGGTCATATAGTGATTAGGAGTCCTAATCCTACACAAATACTAAAAACAGCTTACTGCTCATGTTTTCTGGGAGGGTCGATCGATCTACCCCCAGGCATCGATAGATCGATCATGCCTAAAATTTGGCAGTTCGCCCAAAAAATTATAAGGGACAAAAATTATAAAATCAATATAAAATCCATTTTAACTCCGATTTTAATTCTGCTTGAAGTTATATTCTTATAAAATCATAACCAACATATTTAACCAATAAAAATTATTAAATTCAAAATTTTATTCTTCTTGAAAATTCCAATTAATTAATAAAAATAGGTAATAAAAACACGGGGTGTGACAATGGAGGTGTAACCCCTTTGAAGTATGGTGATGATAATTTAATTAGCTAAACCCTTGGATTAGTGATAGAACACACAAACACAAACTCAATGAAGATAAGACTTAGTTTAAACTCACAAATCTCTCATGTATAACTCAGAAAAGTAGTAAGGAAACTTAGAAGTAATTTATCCAGATGGAGAGAGAAGTAAGCACCCTAGATACACCTTGGCAGGCAGCCAAACACACCAACCACCTACAAGAATCTCTATCAGGTATTAAAAGCTTCCTAATAACTGAAAATGGTGGATGAATACTGTGGGTACCCAGAATTAATACCGTGGGATTAGAGGAGTAGCCCAGTTCTGGCGGCCCAAAGTCTAGGCCCCCCACCTCTTATTTTGATTCAGTCTCTTCCCACGTTCCCCTGAAGGGAGGTTATAGGAAGGATGGAAGACGTGGGGGAACCCATCACCCCCACTCACCTAAATGTACATGTATATATTAAACCCTAGGTCGCGGAAAAATGACAAGTTGTATTCTCTGTAACCACTCTCCGGAGTATATAGAAATAATATCAATTGCACCACCATGGACGTAAGCACATCTTTAATGAACCACGTACATCTTTTGTTGTGTGATTGTCATTTTTCATTCCTTGTTCTTCCTTGATAATTTCCTCTCTTGTATTTATTTGTGTTGCATAATAATTGTTAACACAATTGGCGCCGTCTGTGGTAAGCGTTCATCTTTCCCTGAGAAGATCCCACACCAAGAAAGGAGTTTAAAATGTCTGGTCATAGCAGCAATGCCCCTCAGGCAGGGGATATTCAAGAACCACCTGATCCTCGCAGGATTAGATCTGAAGTTCAACGTTCAGATTAGAGCGCTCGCTTGGAAAAGCCATCCTCAGAAGAAAGACAGGGACCAGCGAGGTCCACACAGATATCCAGACTGATTGATGCATACAAGGCAAGGCTCCACGAATAAAGGGAGTCTTCTCGCAAGTACGAGGCTGAGAATTCTCGCCTGAAAAGAAGACTGGAAAGACTAGAAAGGAAGCTTCATCCTGATAACAGGAGACGTTCATACCGCACTCCTAGCCCTCAGGCGAGCAAGTCTCGCAGCCGAGGAAGGAGCCCCAGGTGAGGATCTCTAAAGGTCGAGGGAGACGAATCAGATGACGACCTCCGCGAGGAGCTGCGAAGAGCTCGACATTACCAAAGCCCTGCTCGCAGCAACGAGAACATACGAGATCTGGTCCGCAGGGAAATGGACCAACATCCTGCCCACCACGGTACCAGATCCACAAGAGAACTCGCAAGGCGAGCTCTTAAAACCCAGATGAAGTCACCCTTCAAGAGGGAAATTGAAGAGGAAGAAGCCCCTAAGAAATTTGCCATTCCAAGGTTAAAGATTTAAGACGGTAAGACTGATCCCATCGATCACGTCAGGCAATACCGACAGGCCATGACCCTATGGAATCATCGGGATGTACAGATGTGCCGTATTTTCCCCTCGAGCTTGCATGATATGGCGCAGAAATGGTTCGAAAGACTCCCCCACCGGTCCATCAAAGTTTCAAATCCCTGGTCAAACTCTTTACGGCCCACTTCATTACTAGTATCTCCCATCACAAAAGGATGGATGCTTTGTTGAAAATGAAGAAGACACCTCAGGGGACCCTCCGAGACTACACGAAAAGGTACTGGGAGTTGTTCAATGAGGTCGAGGACTGCTCGGAGCATGTGGCGGTGGCCTCTTTCAAAATTGGGCTACCCAGTTCTTACCTTCTCTACCAGTCCCTGACGAAGAAGGAAGCCATAACCATCGACGACCTAATGGCTCGCATCGAGAAGTATGCCAAGGTCGAAGATATCACCCGCCTCAGTACAAGAGAAAATGATCGATCTAAACTCACTACCAAGGGAAATGACAAAGTTGAGAACTAGAAAAAATGAGGAAAGAACGAGGGCAAAAATGGCTCCAAGAACGGAGGAAACAATGATGCGTCAAAAGCATTCCAGACTGTCAACACCGTCTTCAAAGAACCAATTTACAAAATTCTCACGAAGATCAAAGATGAGCCATTCATCAAATGGCCCAGAAAAATCGGAGGAGATCCCTTAAAGAGGAACAATGCGCTGAGATACGCTTTTCATAAAGAGGGAGGACACAAGACTGAGCATTGCAAAGCTCTAAAGTCTCACCTCGAGGAACTGGCCCAGTCCGGGCATTTGAACCAGTTTATAGAGAAAAATGCGGAGAAGGTAGCCGGACACGAGTTCGCGGTAATATATGGGGCATCTGATGCCAAGAAGATCCCAGGAAATTCAGCTCGAATGGAGATGAAGAAGCTTACATCAGTAATGCAGGCTTTTCAGATCGATCTAGCAAAGCCGCAGTCAGGAAAGCATCGACGAGCAGAGGACGTTAACTATAACAAGCATATTATTTTCATGGATGAAGATTTGGTGGGAGTAAGGACCCCACACCATGATGCCCTGATCATTACACTCAGGATAGCCAACTTTGACGTTGACAAGCTTCTCGTCGATCAAGGAATCTCATCCGAAGTAATGTACCTTGACATATTCAGGAAATTGAAGTTAAGCATTGCCGACCTAAAGGAAGCCACTGTTCCTTTGGTTGGCTTCACTGGAAAAATGACCATGCCCCTGGGAAAGATTGTACTACCAGTGCGTACTGGAAACGTCTCCAACATGATCGAGTTTTTGGTAGTTGACATCGACTCACCATACTAGGCCATCCTCGGCAGGGGATGGCTTCATGCGATGAAGGCAGTTTCCTCAACCTACCATCAGAAACTCAAGTACGTAACCGAACGTGGAGTAATGGAAATCCACGGTGATCAGATAATGGCGAGAATGTGCTTCATAGCAGCCATTCGTCCAAAACTAGAGAAGAAGTCTGAGTAGCCCAATGAGAAAATTGAAGAAGGTCTGACACCTTCTAAATAGCAATTAAATTATGGGAGATCTGGAGTAGAGGAGACCAGGCTCCTCCCCTCTGAGCGGGTCATCGAAAACCGGGTAGAAGTAATGGCTGGAGATGGTGACACTAATAGAGTCTTCTTGATCGGAGCATCTGTCACAGACCAAGAATAGAAGGAGTTGACAACCTTGCTGAGGCGCAACGTAGATGTTTTTCGCATGGGAACCATACGAACTGCCTAGAATCGATCCTAGTATGGTCTGTCATCAGCTATACGTCGACTCCACATTCAAGCCAATTACGCAGAAGGCACAGTGAACTGCACCTGAGAAGGCTAAAGCGGTTGAAAAAGAAGTGGAAAAACTACTGGATGCAGGATCCATACGAGAGGTACAATTCCCCAAATGGTTATCCAACCTTGTAGTAGTTCTGAAGAGCAATGGGAAGTGGAGAGTTTTCATCTACTTCACTGACCTCAATAAAGCATGCCCTAAAGATAGTTTCCCCCTCCCGAAGATAGACCAACTAGTAGACACCATCGCAGCTCACGAACGAATGAGTTTCCTGGACGCATATTCAGGGTATCACCAAATCCCCTTATATGCCCCAGACCAGGACAAAACAGCGTTCATTACCACAGTTGGGTTATACTGTTACACAGTTATGCCCTTTGGGTTCAAGAATGCGGGGGAAATATACCAGCGACTGGTTACCAAGATGTTCAAAGATCAGATGGGAGACACCATGGAGGTCTACATAAATGACATGCTCATTAAAAGAAAGAAGAGGGAGAATCACCTCTCAGACCTGTTAAAAACCTTCGAAATTATCAGGAAATACCGAATGAAGCTTAATGCAAGAAAATGTTCTTTCGGTGTCCGGTCAGGAAAATTTCTTAGGTACTTGGTCAGTAAGAGAGGTATAGAGGCTAATCCAGACCAGATCGATGCAATCAACAGGGTGCAACCCCCTCGCACAATCCGGGACGTACAGAATCTCGCTGGTATGCTCGCTGCCTTAAATTGCTTCATCTCCAAATCCTTCAAGAAGTGCAAGCCTTTTTTCCAGCTTCTAAATGGGACAAAATGATAGAGTGGAGCCCAGATTTCTTGCGAGCATTGGTCGAGCTCAAGTCCTACTTAAGCTCTCCACCACTGCTTGTCATACCACAGCGAACAGATTTTTTGTACCTGTACCTCTCCGTATCCAGTCACACCGTCAGCTCTGCGCTAATATGCAAGGTTGCAGGAATCCAGCACCCCATTTATTACGCAAGAAAGACCTTAATAGAGGTCGAGCAAAGATACCTGCCATTGGAGAAGCTCGCCTTTGCACTGGTAATAGCCTCGAGGAAGCTGAAGCATTATTTCGAAGCTCATACTATCATCGTCCTCACATCGCATCCCCTTAAGGCGGTCCTAAGGAAAGAGGATTTGTCAGGCAGACTGTCCAAGTGGTCAGTCGAGCTCGGTCGGTTTGACATCCAATTTTAATCGAGGACAACTATCAAAGGTCAGATCCTTGCTGATTTCATAGACGAATTCATGGGCGAAGGACCCTCCGACCAACCCCATCTAACAAGGAAAACGGAGAACCCAGAAAAATAGGAAACCTGGAAACTGTTTGTTGATGGAGCCTCCAATTCAAAGGGGTCAGGGGTAGGCATTATCCTCATAACTCCAGAAATCACAATCCTTGAACAAGGAATCAGGCTTGGATTTGCAGCCTCCAACAACGAAGCAGAATATGAAGACCTAATAGCCGACCTCCAAAAGGTGCATACTTTGGGAGCAAAACATTTACAGGTGTTCGGTGACTCCCAACTGGTCTCCAATCAGATAAGCGGAGATTACAATGCAAAGAATGAAAGAATAGCATCCTACCTCACCTTAGTGAAAAAGCTGATGTCGAACTTTGAAGAGATCAACGTCCAATAGTTTTCCATGGGGAAAAATAGTCATGTTGATGCCTTAGCAACCCTTAGTTCGACAGTTGACTCCGACCTAAAAAGAATCATCCCCATCGATTTCCTCACTTGTCCAAGCATCGAAAGCAATCCACTAAGCATAGAGAAGGTACTCCATGTGTGGTCAGCACCCAGCTGGATGGATCCCTTAAGAGAATTTTTAAAGAATGGCATGCTCCCGGATGACAAGAGGATCGCCCACCAGATAAGAGTCAAAGCTGTTCGCTTTCACTTATCCCTAGAAGGCAACTTGTATAAGAAATCCTTCTCCGGTCCCTACCTCCGATGCGTCCACCCAGGGGATGTTGAGCAAGTGCTACGCGAGCTTCACGACGGAATCTATGGAAGCCACACCGAAGGAAGATCTCTAGCCTTTCGAGCGATGAAGGAAGGCTATTGGTGGCCATATCTGCAAAAGGACTCCACAGTATATGTCCACAAATGCCTGAAATGCCAGCTCCATGTTCCTATGGCCCACCAACCCACCAGTGACCTAAAGTCCCTATCCATCCCATGGCCCTTCGCCTAATGGGGAATGGACATCGTGGGACCACTGCCTATCAATGTCGGCAATCACAAATATCTGTTGGTTGCGACTGACTACTTCACCAAATGGATCGAGGCGGAACCCCTGGCAAACATCCGAGATGCTGATATGATAAGGTTCATATGGAGGAATATAATCACTCGGTTTGGAATCCCCAGAACCATCATCACCGATAATGGAACACAGTTCAAAAGTGGCTCCTTTCAGAACTTTTGTAACAAATACGGGATCAGACACCACTTCAGTTTGGTGGCCTACCCTCAGAGCAATGGCCAAGCTGAGGCTTCCAACAGAACGTTATCAATGGATTGAAGAAGCGATTGGAGCGATCCAAATGCGCATGGGTAAATGAACTACCTCACATCCTATGGGCATATCGGACCACTCCTCGGCGAGCAACAGGAGAAACCCCATTTTCGCTGACATATGGCATGGAGGCAGTCATCCCACTCGAAGCAAGTTTGCCGACAATGAGGTCCAACCTTGTCAACAAAGTCCATAATGATGTAACATTACTCGCTAAGCTCGACCTAGCCGACGAGCGCCGAGAGCTAGCCCTAGTGAAACTAGCGAGCTACCAGCAACAGCTCGCGAGGCATTTTAATAAACGGGTTAACTCGAAGGCATTCCGAATTGGGGACTATGTTCTAAGGAAAGTCTTGGGCAGCGCAGTGAAACCATCAGACGGTAAGCTACGTCCTAACTGGGAAGGACCCTTTAAAGTAACCAGAGACGACCTACAGGGCGCCTATTACTTGGAAACGATGGAGGGCAGAGAAATACCACGAGCATGGAATGCAACTAATCTCAAGAGATTCTATTTTTAGATCTTTCTATTGTATTCTTTTATTATACAAGTTCATTTCCCTTATTATTAATGAAAATTATTGAATTGGTTGCACTCGAATTAGTAACAGCTGCATTTATCGCACATCTTTTCCAAGTAACTGGCACATTATAGCAGGGGAATACCCCTCCTCAAATCATCATCATGAGACATGAAGAACCTCTTAGCATTGCCCCTGGCAATACATGAAGCCCTACAGGGGATCCTTAGGCAATATGATCAAATTCTATACTGGCCATCAAACCTACTTTGATTGAGTAAAATCCTGATCAGATGAAAACATCCAACACCAGGTGTGTCCTCGCCAATTACACCACTTAGGCCTAAGGGAGTGTGATGACACAACCTAAAAGGTAAAGTGGAGCACAATGGTATCTTGGTATTATACTGGACTGGGGGGACACTTTCATGAGAAAACAAAAAAGATTATAAAGGAGCAAGAATATGAAAAGTATGATGCACACGTTTAGTCGGCAAAATTTCCCAAAACACAAGCTTTTCATTAATTCATCATACTTACAACAATAGTAATACATGTTTAGTCGGCAAGCTCGCCCAAAGCATTTACATTATCAAAAAAAAAAAAAAAAATAACAACTGGCAAAATCTCAATGGGGGGGAAGCCTCTGAGCGAGATAATCAGCCACTCAAGCTCTTCATCCGTCATCAGGAGCAGGAGCTAACTCTTCCACAACTTCATTGACATCCGAATCCAATAATTATCGAGGAATAGCATCGATGGGGATCCATCGATCATCCCTCCGGAAGGGGTTAGGCATCAGAGTAGAGGGAGACATCTTATGGAGATACCATATCATCGAGTTCCTCGGGACTTGAAGCTCCTTCAAGGCACTTAGCCACCCACTGATAAAAGAAAGATCCTCAAACTCAGACAACCTTGTTGGAGCATCTGACCAGCCATGATCATAACCGTCAGCCCACGCTCGTCGAGGACCTTTCTTGAACAAGTGTCGCAACCGAGTAACGTCCCTTTGAAGCCCAGTAGCAATTACATATGCTCGCTAAACATCACAGCGGAGTTCTTCCATTTCCCTATCTCGAAGTTCTTCTGCATCCCTGCTTCTGCTCCTGGTTCCCCTACCAGCTCGCGAAACGGGTGGGCAAGTGGGACCTCGCGACACAGGAAGGGTAACATTAGCTCTATTTCGTGATGATGAGGAGCCTTGTAATACTGCTGGAGCTGTGCTCGGCGCGTGCTCCTTAAGTCGTGAGACCTCTCTCCTCAGAACTTCATTCTCTTGCTGAAGCATCTCACCAACCTGGTTGATCTCGAAAGCATCAAGAAGCTTTGCTCTTAGCGTATTCACTTCTTCTTGCACCGAAGCCCCAACCTCTTCCATCTCCTGGAGCCTGTCCTTCAACTTGGACACAAGTTCAGATTGCTCCTTATACTTCTGATTCCTAGACCGAAGGGATTTGCAAAGTCTAACAAAGGCCTGGAGAACCTCAGGACTCGCATTAAGACCAAGGGTCCTACCCAGTTGAGAAGTAGCAGGAATGTAATCATCAACATCAATTGACTACAAATAATGAGAAGACAGGGGAGAGAAGAAAACATATTAATGCATAGGAAAATAGAAGCCTTTTTCATTAATGAAGGATGAAATTACATCGAACTAAAAAAAGAAAGTTTACAGACTAGAAAAAGCAAAAATACAAAGCAATCCTATCAGACAACTAATTAGCGACCTCAGGTGGCCCAGAGGTTGATGGACCTTTCCCCTTATCGGCTTCAACAGGAGAACTGGCCTCGGCAGGGGTGATCTCTGTCGCCTCAACTAGAGAAACATTAGCAGGGGTCGCCTGAGGAGCAGGATCAGAGCCTTCAACGGCTGGGGCAGGGTCCTCATCTACGACTGGCCTCAGCCCTGGGTCGTTCTCGTCAAAAAGGGGAGATACAACATCCACTCTAACTGCTATGAGGGACTTATTCTAGCCCTTCAAGAAGTTCAGACGGCGGATATTGCTCTGAACTTCAGCATCCTCGTATGCTGCAGCCCAACTAAAATTATAAGAGTCCTTCTTGGCAGTAACAGCCTCGACCTCCTTCCTCTTCAGCTCTTCAGAGAGCATCCTGTTCTCCTCAACAACTGTAAGTTTGCTCGAGCAAACCAAATCATAGGCATGCCTAAACTCCTTCAGATCCTGGACTGCAGCGTCCTTCTCCTTGTTGGCAGTGGCAAGAGCCAAGTCGGATGAAATCTGAGCAGCATCAACGGATTTAAAGTTAGCCTCGAGATCTTTACCCTTCAGCTTCAGGGCAGATTTCTCTTACTCCAGCTCACTGTTTCTCTTCACCAGCTCATCGCGTGAACGATACAGCACGGCGAAGTCAGTAAAAAACTGTAGAAAAAAGAAAGCATTAGAAGAGGGAAATGAAAGAATTCAGAAAAATATAGGAGAGAGAAAGGAAAAAACCTTACCAAGGCAAGCCTCTGACTAGCCTGAAGGGCCAATTGCTACGACCCTACTGCCCTTTAGCGATTAGCCGGGAGGACAGCTCTCTCGAGCAGAGCCAGGGCTATCTGGGGGGAAATTGCCATAGAGGCCCCCTTGGGCAGCGCGGACACCAGGACTAAGGCCTGCCCGGCCTTTGTCCTCACCTCTTCCCTCTTTTTCTCCTCCTCCTCCTCCTCCTCCTCCTCTCCTCCTTATTCTTCTTCTCTTCTTCCTTTTTTCTTTCTCTCTCCCTCACCTGCTCCTCTTCCTTCCTCTTTCTCTCCTGCTCTTGGGCAGAGGACCGGGAACCGGTAGTCACAGCTCCAGAATTAGATTTTTGCTTCTTTGACCTTTGTGCAAGAAGCACGAGGTCCTCATCATCATCATCCCTGATCAAGTTCTTCCTTGGAGGAACCATCTCCTCGCTCGAACTACTGGACGTGCTCGACAAATTTTTAGCCTCAAAGACCTCCCTGCGATCAGAGGAGCTGCTACTATCAGAGTTTCTCTCCTCCTCGTCCAACAGGATAAGATCTGCAGTAGTCTCTTCGGAAGGACCAAACTCTGGGATGCTATCCACAGGCCTTGCTATAAAGCTGGAACCAACGTTCTTGTACATGAGCAGGAAGGCAGCAGACCTAGGATGCTCACCGTCACCCAAAGGCTCCCTGATATTCCAAGCCTTTATCAATTCCGAAAGACGAACCTCGCTAAGAGCAGGTTCCAAGTTCTTTGACCTCACTGCAAAAGAAGAATAGAGAAGAATTAGAAGGATCACAAATCAACAAAAATTGAAGCAACAAGAGCAATGTCTACCTATGTATTCTTCCCCACAGAAGGGAACAGTGAACCTCTCAGATCTCAACCCCTCAAATTGGGGAGAAAACTTCCAGTTTCTGGCAAGGAAGCCTTCTTGACAATAGTCCTTATGGGAATCAGGTAGGTTTACTACCAATACCCTGTCAGGACTCCTAGCTTTAAGATAGAGGACCCCAGAGCTAGTTAGAGAGAAGGAATAGCAAAAACAGACCTCGGCGAGTCCTAGCCTAGTGCCATATAACTGATTGATTCTATGTACTTCATTAACTATTTTCCACACATTGGGTGAACATTGTGCAGGAACAATATTGAAATAGCCAAAAAAATGCAAAAATAAATCATTCGGAGGAAAAGTGAGTCCCCCCTGGGAAAGCAACAAGACGTGGATCCAATGGGCATCATCTATATCTCTAACATTTCTAGGAAGGGAGGCACAACACTCAATATCTACCCACTCAGGGATGTTGTAAAACTTCCTAAATTCAGAGATTGACCTATTTCCAATCTTCGCCATTGGAAAACCCTAGAAAAGAATTGACCTCAAAGAGAAAGCATAGAGAAAAAGTACAGGAAACTTACAAGATAGAAGACCAATTCGAACAATGAAGAAGCATGAGCCCAAATGACAAGAAAAGCAACGAGAATGGAGATTGAGAGAAGATGGTACGAAGTGCTAGAACTCACAAGGAATGAGGAAGAGATAGAAAAATTGGAACGATGATAGAAAAGTGCCTAACCCAAGAAACCTTCAAGTTTTGCTAATCACGGAGCACAAGATACGAAGCGGGTGCCGCCAAAATCAGCTTCACAGTTTCTGAAGAATTGCAAAAAAGCCATTATGGATAATCATTTAAATTTATTGAGACCATGAACATGGCCCAACAAACTTAGGGGCAATTATGGGTACCCAGAATTAATACCGTGGGCCTAGACGAGTAGCCCAGTTCTGGCGGCCCAAAGTCTAGGCCCCCACCTCTTATTTTGATTCAGTCTCTTCCCACGTTCCCATGAAGGGAGGTTATAGGAAGGATGGAAGACGTGGGGGAACCCATCACCCCCACTCACCTAAATGTACATGTATATATTAAACCCTAGGTCCGGGGCAAAAGGACAAGTTGTATTCTCTGTAACCACTCTTCGGAGTATATAGAAATAATATCGACTGCACCACCGTGGACATAGGCACATCTTTGCTGAACCACGTACATCTTTTGTTGTGTGATTGTCATTTTTCATTCCTTGTTCTTCCTTGGTAATTGCCTCTCTTGCATTTATTTGTGTTGCATAATAATTGTTGCGACAAATACGACCTCTGGTTTGTAATAACTCTCCCTGATGTGTATTCTCTCTAGCAATAACTTCTTAAACTCTCAAAAGATCATCATCTCCTCAAGGGTGGTTGGGGTCCTTAAATAGCCCCCCACACCAACCCTGAGGCAACAAAGTCATTAAAGACTATGAAAGACCTTCCTCATACTTTATGTCCTTGCATTAAATGCCTGATGTACCAGTTGTCTCCATGTCATAAACATTAAATGCCAAGACATGCCTTTTGCCTAACTACTGTGTGTGAGGGTGCTATTATCGCAGAGGTGGCTCACCAACTGCCTGACAACCCCAAATACCACGGTAGTTTACTCAAGTGAAGGTCTGACATTATTTAGCTGGCTAGTGACATAACTTATAGTAGATGTGATATTAAATAGAGGGTTGTTTGGTTCATAACTCAACTCCCGATGGAACTCCAAGTTACTTTGCTCGGGGTTCCACGGTCAGGGTTCTTTGATATTTTACCAGGTGTATCTAAGATGGTTGGGACTAGCCCCATTGGTGCCTCACTTCTCAATCCTCCAAACCAAGTCCCTCTAAAGTTCCCGCGGTGAGGTCATTCGCTAGAGCATGAAAGCTCTCCCAGCCCCTGCCAAGCCTGGTCTCTCGCGAGTACCATTTGACCTCACACTAAAACTCTTTATTATTCTTGTTACATCATTACAACCACTATAGCTTACAGTCAATGTAAACAAAGATACAATATGACTAATACAACAAGTTAAAATATAAGTTGTCATGCTAAGCTGCCTCGCTTGAGCTGCCATGTTGAGCTGCCACGGTGTCTTAATCCCCAAAAAACTATTGCTAATTCGGAATTACCTCTAATCCTAAGATTACCTTCAAGCCCCCTCTACAGATAGTGACAAACAACTCGCGTGACCATTTTCATGGGTCACGGACCAAATCCCTGACCAAAGCAAGCGTCATGGACCTTGGGGATCACGGTAGTTGGTCGTGGACTATAGTAGTGACCCATACACACACCTGGACATGGCTATAGGCCATGACCCATCCTTTAATATTTGAGAGTGGTCACAGCCCTGGTCAAAGCATTTAGCCGTGACCCCCACTTTAATTCATGAGACTAGTCATGGCTCTAGTCACGGCCCTAAGTCGTGACCCATCTCTTAAATCATATGACTGGTCACACCACTAGTCAAGGCTTTGGTCCATGACCCACACTTTGTCCTGCCTTAAATAGTCACGGCCTTAAGCCGTGAACCTATTTACGGGACAAAAAAAGATAGAGACGATCATGGACTTTGGTTGTGACCATTTTTAACTATATTAAAAAAATTGGGCATAATTTTCTCCATTTTCTGGACATTCTAAAACATGTGTAATGTAAACCTCGCACGACCATAATGCTAAATAATAAATTATGAAAGCCCGCATGATCACGAGTCCCCCGATTTGAGTCCATGGCCATATTCTCAAAATTGGGTCATACTCTAAAATTTAGGTTCCCGTGACCACGCACCCATTACCTACGAGCTATATTGGACCCGTGTGTGGTGTTGGCATTGCTCACGGGTCCGCTTGGGGGGAGTTACAGGGTTTTTCACTCTAACAACACGTTTTTAAGCCTAAGTGTGGATATTCTCATAATTGGATCTTGCTCTTAAATCGGGGGTCCCGTGAGCACGTAGTCAGTTCCTAAGAGCTACAATGGTCCCGTGCGAGGTGTTGATGCCACTTGAGGGGTTTTTCCCTTTAATGTCATATTTTTAAGCCTAAGTGTGTATATTCTCTGTAACAATCCGTCCTTTTGGAGACAATTAAATTCCATTATTGAGTATAAATTGGAATTTGGAGATTTTCTCGGAATAGTGATTTTTGGGATTCTCGAGGATTTGATCATTATCGATAGGTGGTATATTTACTTTTGGGGTATAGTAAATATGTCGAGGTATTTTAATTATATGTCGCCGTTGAGTAAAGCGACACGAGGTGAGACTTAATTTGGAAAAAACCCCATTAAGTCGTGTGGGGTTGAAATAGTGAGTTGCGGTCAAGTACCTCCGATGGAAATTTTGACTGCGCCGTAAGTCTCGGAATCTTCGAGATAGTCGGAAAAGAGTGTCCGATTGTCAAAATTGAGTTCCGGGTAATTTTAGAGTTAAACGGGCTCGTAAACGAGTTGTTTTTGGGTTTTAAGGTTTTAAACCATTTTTCTCTCTCTATAAAGAGGGAGAAGGGAAAAAAAAGAGAAAGGAAAGAAAGAAAAGAGAGGGAAGAGAGAGAGGAAGGAAGAACGAGGAGAGAAATGGAGGTTCCGAACAAATTCCGCGGGATTCGGCTCGAGGTCGTTGGATTATATCCACGAGGCAAGTGTTTACTTGCTTTATTTAATTTTGAGCATAAATCTCATATCGTAGTTTGGTATACACAAACCCTAAAGATTTTGGGTTGGGTTTTCGTGGATAAACGGATTTTTGGGAGTTAAAATAATTAAACACCAATAATGTTTCAATTTGAGGAACTTAGGTTTTAACCTAAATTAATTTATGATTTTGGGTTCTAGGACGTTTAGAACCCGTATTATATGTGTAGTTTTGTTGGTTGAAGTTGTAGGCCGTTGGGTGAGGAGATGAAAGCTTGGGAGAAGCTTTCATGGCCAAAACAGCTTCTCAGAGAAGAAGTTGCACGCCATAATCGATCGATCGATCATGGGGGATCGATCGATCAAAGACTTCGATCGATCGACGGCCAAGGGTTGATCGATCGACCCCTGCTAAAAGTTGACAATTTTTCTAGGGTGATTTGGATGGGTTAGATTCCATTTCATCTTGCTTCGGGGTTAATTATGTGATAACATAAGGGACCTTTTAGGACTATATGGTCCTCTAATTAAAGGAATTTAGGAGGGTTAAGTGAGGGTTTAAATGTATAACCCTTACATTATATTTTCGAGGAAAATAGAATAATTATAGAATTGATGGTTTAGGGTTCCTAAATTATGGTGGGGACCTTTAAATGATTAATTGGACTAGATGTAGTCCTTGGGTTCATGAAAATGAAATCCATAACCTATTAAATGTAAGGTTGTTCGGGAAAGATAAATCCCTAGGATATTTTAGTGGACTTTTAGGCCTATATAGTTTATGCGCATAGGAAAGCATAAATATATTGATATTGGTTGAGTGAATCCTATGAGAAGATTATGATGAAATTTGGGAATATAGGTATATATTCTCTAAATGTAAAATGGTATAATTGTGGATATCCAATAAATCCGTAGATGGGATTAAGGTATGTATTGTTTATTAAAGTAAGAAAATACTTTGGGTTTAGTATCATGCTTATATGAATGCATGATTATGATTCTTTGAGATAATCTTTGGGATTATTCGTCATCGCTAGATGCTATTGGAAAATATGGCCATTTATATATATTCTAGGAGGTATATATGGTATATGTATATACTATGTGAATAAAGTATATATATGATATGAGGTAAATGATTTTGAAAATGTAAATGAATATTTTCAAAATGGAAAAGAAATGATTTTTCGTAATTAATAAATTCTGGTTACACACCTCCCTAAATCTCTATCATAAGGGAAGTTGCGTGCGTATGGTGATGCCCCCTGGCTAATGAATGCAGGGTTGATATAGTCTTATAGGCCATATGAGCGATTATTATTTTTGCGCTGGTTAGGAGATTCTGGGTGTGGTCTTGACTATCCCGCAGGCATAAGGCCGCTTCTCGACATTGGTAGGTTCCCAGGTTTTCTTGTTTGATAGGACCTGAAAGATGATAGCCATTTAGGGGCGTGTCCAGTGGGGAAACCCGGAGGGACGGTCTTAGATATGTTAAAGCAATTCATGATAATGGATTGGCTTTAATTACATTTCCAGGATATAGGAAGGGAAATGGGATAAACGGTTTGGCTTTGAAAACACTTCCCGGATGGAAGAAGGGAAGTGGAATCATATGATATGGTAAAAGCATTTTTATGATAATAGAAATGGATTTTAAATACATTTCCTGGATGGAAGAAGGGAAATGGGATGTTTTAAAACGGAAAAGAATTTTATTATAATAAAAATGGCTTTTAAAAAGTTATGTGGTATGTTAAAGAAATTCATGATAATGAATTGGCTTAAAATACATTTCCTGGATATAAGAAAGGAAATGAAAAGTTGTGAGAAAAAATGAAAAGTGAATTGGTAAATGAAGTAATTCTCCAGGAGATAGACCCGGATGTATATTGAAATATGAATATATGTATGGATAAATTGGGTGCCGAGGGTCTAAAATGGATCCCGATGATCGACCTTGCTGCATAGTAGTGTATCGGGGGGGTTCCTTGTTTGGATTTTGCTTTGCGAGACACCCCACGCACGAATATGGTATTACGTTGAGACTGGGGAGAAGTTTAATCCTTAGTGCTCTAATATTAATATTTCTCATATGATGTATACATATATATATATACACGTTATCTACTGAGGGTCTGATGGATCTCAACGATCGACCTTGCCGCATAGTAGTGTATCGGGGGGTTCCTTGATTGGATTTCACTCTGCGAGACACCCCACACACGAACATGGCAGAGCATTAATACTGGGGTGAAGTTTAGCCCTTAGTACTTAGACTATCTAGGGTTGATAGTGGTTGTGTGATAGACTAGTTTAACAGGGTAGCTTGACTATGATTTTTAAATGTTTAGAGGGATGAGCTAGGAGTGAACTATTAGAAGAGAGGTGAGGGGTATCTCATGGGAGTGCGATACCAAATTTAAATATGAGATAAAATCATTTTCTAAAAATAAGGCATTTATTCACTTGGTAAATATTTTCAAAACTTGGGCTCTGACCCGTTTATCTACTTTTCCTCTCTTGCTATATATATATATATATATATAGAGGTGTCCAGACATAGGGACGCTTGGATAGCACTTCTTTCGAGTCAGACGTGAGCTACGACAGCTGTGGATGCGTGCAGGATTTTGATAGACGCTTCCATTCTTGTACTCTATATAGGAGGTACTGTATAAATATTCGGGACAATGGTCCAATTACATTTATTTATTCTTTTAGAGCATCATTCGATATGGTTGTATATTTTGACCGAGTATTCGGTTATTTTCTTTCATTTCAATTTCATTTACGCATAAACTGTGTGGATGTTTTATTTATAGTCGTTTAAAAAGAGTAGTTAAGTAAAATTGACATCGTCCTAATAGGTGATTAGTAATTAAATGGATTTTTGACAGTGATGCTAAGAATGATCCATATGAGACTCCTGTTAAAATTGGATATAGGAGTGATCTCCCGGTATCTTATTAGGCGGGTTGTCACAGATGGTATCAGAGCATCAGGTTCTAGTGTACTTAGGAATCTGTGTGAATGTACTACGTTTTCAGCGTTGCTCTCGATTTGATATAGAGCCTCAGGATTAGGTTTGTTGATTTCTCTTGTGAGATTTCGTTCTCCTTCTATGTTATAAGATTATTGTAATCTTTTGTGCGCTCGTTCGAGATTCGTGTGTGAGGCTTGGATGGAAGCAGGAGGTGGGGCTTAGCTGGAGCAGCTGGTAGCAGTTGGGGGCATGGACCGTAGAAGAGGTCACTTCCTCTCCAGTGTTTGCTAAGGACTATCTCTACGACTACTAAAGTATAGTAGTTATGATCATCCAAGTACTTCTATGGTGGAAAGTGGTGCTCAAAGTTGAACTACCCTATGATGTTAAGGGTCCTAAAGGGGTCTTTTTTAAGGACCATACGTTAAAGTTGGGATTGTGCAAAGTGAGTGTGGCACTACCTAGTGGAAGTAGAAGGCTCAGAAGCTTTGGCTTAGAGCAGGGTATGGAAATACCCAGACGAGAAAATTAAAGGAAGATTTTCGCTCGAAGGGAGAATGTGGGTGTGTTCATGTGCCCTGGGTGGACATCCACATGGGAAGATTTGTTGAAATAGGATTGCTGAAACCGGTAGTGGTGTTTCCTTTTAACGAAGAAGTTAAGAGGACTAGTAAGATGATTAGGAGCAAGGCCAAATTTATTATTATGAGTTTCACCTCACAAGAGAGAGGTATAATTGGCGTGGCTAAGTAAAGCTGCGATGTTTGTTAGCCCTCGACTCGTGTGTGTAATTTGAGTTTTGTGGCGGTCTCGATAACATTATATCGTGTATGCTTGTGTGTTTTCCGCAGTAGCGAAATTTTATTTTCTTTCACTCCTCATAGAGGCGGGTGTTTATATTTTGTATATACATGTATAATACATTATGGTATTATCGGAGAGATAGCAGGCTAAGGATGGCAAGACTATCGTGTTCGCAGTTCTTGGAGGGAACAGGTTGTTGTTGCGATATCTCACCTTGATACATGTTGAGTTCGCCTTTATTTTTATGGGTAGATGGAACTTCGATGAGGAGAGGTTTCATTATCGTGATCTGAATATGTGGCGACCTTATAAGATATGATTTGAGGTGTGTCGGGTTAATTACTGAGCTGTGAGTCTAAGCTCATTATTGATTGCGTAAAGACTGAGTGTGGTGCAATGTGCTTAGTGGTGTGACTCTTAGTTAGAGATAGGAGTTCAGACCACATTTGGTTGAGAGAGGGGATAGTATTATCCCGGTTGCATATTCGTAAATAACGGACCTCCATGATCGACAAAGTTAAGTAGGAGTGTGTGGAGGGGTTCCTTATTTGGATTTCTCTTTGAGAGATGCTCCACACATGAATCTTAACGGCGTCGAGAGTGGAGAGATGTTATAGGATGCAAGGATGTGGGTTTTGTTGATAAGTCTTATAGTGTGGATGAACCACTATAGACTATGAGCCAGGTGATGACAATATGATTATGGAAATATTGTGCTATGGAAAAGCACTAAAGTGGTCCTCTCATCACATGTAGGTGGGTGAAGTAGAACTTAGAGAAATTTATTTGAGGTTTATGGCTAGGCCTTAATAAAATTTTGAGAATATATGTGTTGGGTGTGATGTACATAGTGCTCTTACAGAGATTGGGCACTTCGATCAGTTAGATTTCCTTTCTTATGGGTGGAAGGATAGAATAGTAGGAATGCATTCGTAGGTTAGCGTGGTAGGATTTAGGACGTCCCGCTGGTGTGCCTTAGGTCACTATATCTCAATGACCGACAACGCGAGGGAGTAGTGTAACGGGAGGGTTCCTTGTTTGGATTTCGCTTTTGCGAGACGTCCCACGCATGAAACCAAGCAAATGCCGAGAGTTGAGAAAGGCCTTGGGCACTAGGGATATATTTAGTATTATATTCATTTCGCGTAGGTAGGGTAACGCATAGACCTTAGTATTATTAGGATGTAAGTTTAATAGATTTGGTAGCACCGATATAGGAAGATTTTGGGAAGTTAACCACAAGAGGATTGGTTGTTTAACCATGAGAAGAATTGAATTTCGTGGGTTGGGAGGACCCATGTGTGAGTATTACACCGAGGAAAGAGGCCCTTATTGGGAGAGAGTGTTACGTGTTAGACGTTCATAATGGATGTGCAGATGTGCACGGGTTAAAAAGGTGTGTGGGCACCTTAGTAAATTGGTTTATATACCGCCTGAAATAGAAGGGGCGTAGTATATAAAGTTGAAGCTTTGCAAGATGTAAAGCGGTAGTTATAGACTTGTTTCTCCTATTGGCGACAAGAGAAGACATAGGAGTAACGCATAGATGTTGTGCATTAGCAGATAGAAATTTATATGATCTTATAGTGAAGCTAGTACTTTGGAGTACACCTTGAGGTAGGTGGAATATTGTAAGGACTATCGTGTTAGCACCTTAAGATTTTTGGGGTACTAAGACATAGTTGAATTGGTGATTGTAGTTCGGTGGTGTAGGTTATATCCGAATTTCGAGGACGAAATTCCGTAGTAAGGGGGGGAGTATCTAACAACCCATCCTTTTGGAGACAATTAAATTCCATTATTGAGTATAAATTAGAATTTCGAGATTTTCTCGGAATAATGATTTTTAGGATTCTCGAGGATTTGATGATTATCGATAGGTGATATATTTACTTTGGGGGTTAAGTAAATATGTCGAGGTATTTTAATTATATGTCGCCGTTGAGTAAAGCGACACGAGGTGAGATTTAATTTGGAAAAACCCCCATTAAGTCGTGTGGGATTGAAATAGTGAGTTGCGGTCAAGTACCTCAGATGGGAATTTGGACTGCACCGTGAGTCTCGAAGTGTCCGAGATAGTCGAAAAAGAGTGTCTGATTGTCGAAATTGAGTTCCGGGTAATTCTAGAGTTAAACGGGCTCGTAAACGAGTCATTTTTGGGTTTTAAGGGTTTAAACCCTTTTTCTCTCTTTATAAAGAGGGAGAGGGGAAAGAAAAGAGAAAGGAAATGAATAAAAGAGAGGGGGGAGAGAGAGGAAGGAAGAAAGAGGAGAGAAATGGAGGTTCCGGCCAAACTCCGCGGGATTCGGCTCGTGGTCGTCGGATTATATCCATGAGGCAAGTGTTTACTTGCTTTATTTTATTTTGAGCATAAATCTCATATCGTAGTTTGGTATAAACAAACCCTAAAGATTTTGGGTTGGGTTTTCGTGGATAAAATGGGATTTTGGGAGTTAAAATAATTAAGGGCAAACTCAGTGCACGAGGTTCCTGCCACTGCGGGGTACTGGGGGGGGGGGGGATGTACGCAGCCTTACCCCTACATATGCAGAGAGGTTGTTTTCGTGACTCGAACCCGTGACCTCCAGGTCACAGCGGGGGCAACCTTACCGTTGCGCCCGGGTTCATCCCTTTGGGAGTTTAAATAATTAAACCCCAATAATGTTTCAATTTGAGGAACTTAGGTTTTAACCTAAATTAATTGGTGATTTCGGGTTCAAGGACATTTAGAACCCGTATTATATGTGTAGTGTTGTTGGTTGAAGTTGTAGGCCATTGGGTGAGGAGATAAAAGCTTGGGAGAATCTTTCATGGCCGAAACAGCTTCTCGGAGAAGAAACTGCCCACCATGATCGATCGATCGATCATGGGGGATCGATCGATCAAAGCCTTCGATCGATCAACGGCCAAAGGTCGATCGATCGACCCCTGATGAAAGTTTACAATTTTTCTAGGGTGATTTGGATGGGATAGATTCCATTTCATCTTTCTTCGGGGTTAATTATGTGATAACATAAGGGACCTTTTAGGACTATATGGACCTCTAATTAAAGGAATTTAGGAGGGTTAAGTGAGGGTTTAAATGTATAACCCTTACATTATATTTTTGAGGAAAATAGAATAATTGTAGAATTGATGGTTTAGGGTTCCTAAATTATGGTGGGGACCTTTAAATGATTAATTGGACTAGATGTAGTTCTTGGGTTAATGGAAATGAAATCCATAACCTATTAAATGTAAGGTTGTTCGGGAGAGATAAATCCCTAGGATATTTTAGTGGGCTTTTAGGCCTATATAGTTTATGCGCATAGGAAAGCATAAACATATTGATATTAGTTTAGTGAATCCTATGAGAGGATTATGATGAAATTTGGGAATATAGGTATATATTCGCTAAATGTAAAATGATATAATTGGGGATATCCAATAAATTCGTAGATGGGATTAAGGTATGTATTGTTTATTAAAGTAAGAAAATACTTTGGGTTTAGTATCATGCTTATATGAATGCGTGATTATGATTCTTTGAGAGAATCTTTGGGATTATTGGTCATCGCTAGATGCTATTGGCAAATATGGCGATTTATATATATTCTATGAGGAATATATTGTATATGTATATACTATGTGAATAAAGTATATATATGATATGAGGTAAATGATTTTGAAAATGTAAATGAATATTTTCAAAATGGAAAAGAAATGATTTTTCATAATTAATAAATTATAGTTACACACCTCCCTAAAATCGCTATCAAAAGGGAAGTTGTGTGCATATGGTGATGCCCCCTGTCTAATGAATGCAGGGTTAATATAGTCTTATAGGCCATATGAGCGATTATTGTTTCTACGGTGGTTAGGAGATTCTAGGTGTGGTCTTGACTATCCCGCATGCATATGGCCTCTTCCCGAGGTTGGTAGATTCCCAGGTTGTCTTGTTTGATAGGCCTTGGAAGATGATAGCCATTTAGGGGCGCGTCCAGTGGGAAAACCCGGAGGGACGGTCTTAGATATGTTAAAGCAATTCATGATAATGGATTGGCTTTAATTACATTTCCTGGATATAGGAAGGGAGATGGGATAAATGGTTTGGTTTCGAAAACACTTCCCGGATGGAAGAAGGGAAGTGGAAGCATATGATATGGTAAAAGTTTTTTTTATGATAATAAAAATGGCTTTTAAATACATTTCCTGGATGGAAGAATGGAAATGGGACGTTTTAAAACGGAAAAGCATTTTTATGATAATAAAACTGGCTTTTAAAAAGTTATGTGGTATGCTAAAGCAATTCATGATAATGAATTGGCTTAAAATACATTTCCTGGATATAAGAAAGGAAATGGAAAGTTTTGAGAAAAAATGAAAAGTGAATTGGTAAATGAAGTAATTCTCATTATGGGAGATAGATATGGATGTATATTGAAATATGAATATATGTATGGATAAATTAGGTGCCGAGGGTCTAATGGAGCCTGATGATCGACCTTGCCGCATAGTAGTGTATCAGGGGGGTTCCTTGTTTGGATTTTGCTTTGCGAGACACGCCACGCACGAATATGGCATTTTGTTGATATTGGGGAGAAGTTTAATCCTTAGTGCTCTAATATTAATATTTCGTATATGATGTATATATATATATATATATATATATATTATGTTATGTACTGAGGGTCTAATGAATCTCGACGATCGACCTTGCCGCGTAGTAGTGTGTCGGGGGGTTACTTGTTTGGATTTCGCTCTGTGAGACACCCCACGCACGAACATGGCAGAGCGTTGAGACTGGGGTGAAGTTTAGCCCTTAGTACTTGGACTATCTTGGGTTGATAGTGATTATGTGATAGACTAGTCTAGTAGGGTAGCTTGACTAGGATGTTTAGATGTTTAGAGGGATACGCTAGGAGTGCAGTGTTAGATTAGAGGTGAGGGGTATCTCATGGGAGTGCGATACCAAATTTAAATATGAGATTAAACCTTTTGCTAAAAATAATGCATTTATGCACTTGCTAAATATTTTCAAAACTTGGGCTCTGACCCGTTTATCTACTTTTCCTCTCTTGCTATATATATATATATATATATATATATATATATATATATATATATATATATATATATATATATATAGGTGTCCAGACACAGGGACGCCTGGATGGCACTTCTTTCGAGTCAGACGTCAACTGCTGCAGCTGTGGATGCGTGCAGGATTTTGATAGCCGCTTCCATTCTTGTACTCTAGATAGGAGGTACTGTATAAATATTCGGTCCAATGGTCCAATTGCATTTATTTATTCTTTTAGAGCATCATTCGATATGGTTGTATATTTTGACCGAGTGTTTGGTTATTTTCTTTCATTTCAGTTTCATTTACGCATAAATTGTGTGGATGTTTTATTTATAGTCTTTTAAAAAGATTAGTTAAGTAAAATTTTGACACCGGCCTAATAGGTTATTAGTAATTAAATGGATTCTCGACAGTGATGCTAAGAATGATCCATATGAGACTCCTATTAAAATTGGATATAGGAGGATCGCCCGGTATCTTATTAGGCGGGTTGTCACATTCTCAAAATTGGGACGTGCTCTCAAACCGGAGGTCTCGTAACCACGCGAATGGTTCCTACGATCTACAATGGACCGGTGAGAGGTGTTGGCGCCGCTCATGCGCCGTTTGGGGGGCGTTACCAAGTTTCGCCCTCTAGCAGCACATTTTCAACCCTAAGAGTGTATATTCGCAAAATTGGGTCGTGCTCTCAAACTGAGGGTCCCGTGACCATGTAGTCAGTTCTTACGAGCTACATTAGTCCCGTGCGAGGCATTGGCACCACTCACAGGGCCGTTTGGTGGGCATTGCATGGTTTTGCCCTCTAACGGCACATTTTTAACTCTAAGTGTGGATATTCTCACAATTGATCTGTGATCTCAAATCGGGGGTCCCGTGACCACGTGATCGATTCCTACGAGCCACATCGGTTCAGTGCGAGGTGTTGGCATCTCTCACGGGGCCGTTTGGTGGGCGTTGCGAGGTTTCATGCTTTGATGACACGTTTTAGAGCCTAAGTGTGGATATTCTCAAAATTGGGTCATGCTCTCAAATTGGGGATCCTGTGACCACGCGATCGATTATTACGAGCTACATTGGACCCGTTCGAGGTGTTGTCACCGCTCATGGGGCCGTTTGTGGGGCGTTGCGTGGTTTCTCCCTCTAACGGTATGTTTTTAAGCCTCAGTATGGATATTCTCAAAATTAGGTCGTGCTCTCAATTCGGGGATCTTACGACCATGAGATCGGTTCCTACGAGCTACATTGGTCCTGTACGAGGTGTTAGCTCCACTCACAGGGCAACTTGGGGGTTGATGCATGGTTTCGTCCTCTAATAACATGTTTTCAATATTAAGTGTGGATATTCTCAAACTTGGGTCGTGCTCTCAAATCGAGGGTCCCGTGACCACGTGATCGGTTCCTACGAGCTACATTGGTCCCTTGCGAGTTGTTGTCACCATCACGTGGTTATTTGGGGGGTGTTGCGTGTTTTTTCCCTCTAACGGAAAATTTTCAATCCTAAGTGTGGATATTCTCAAAATTGGGTTATGCTCTCAAATCGTGGGTCTCGTGACCATGAGACTGGTTCTTATGAGCTATATTGGACCCGTGCAAGGTGTTATCGTCGCTCACGGGGCCGTTTTGGGGGCATTGCAGGGTTTCTCCCTCTAACGGAACATTTTCAAGCCTAAGTGTGGATATTCACAAAATTGGGTCATGCTTTAAAACCAGAGGTCCCATGACCACGCGGTCGGTTCATACGAGCTACATTGGTCCCATGCGAGATGTTGGCCCCAGTCACGAGGCCGTTTGGGAGGCATTGCAAAGTTTCTTCCTCTAACGACACGTTTTCAAGCCTAAGTGTGGATATTCTCAAAATTGGATCATGCTATCAAACCGAGGGTCCGGTGACCATGCGGGTAGTTCCTACGAGCTACATTAGTCCCGTGTGAGGTGTTGGGGTCATTCACGGGTCCGTTTGGGGGGCATTGCAGGGTTTCTCCCTCCAATGGCATGCTTTCAAGCCTAAGTGTGGATTTTCTCAAAAATGGGTCATGCTCTCAAATCGGGGGTCCCATGATTACACGACTGATTCCTACGAGCTACATTGGTCCCGTACGAGGTGTTGGCACTACTCATAGGATGGTTTGGGGGCGTTATGGGGTTTCTCCCTCTAACGACATGTCTTTAAGCCTAAGTGTGAATATTCTCAAAATTGGGTTGTGCTCTCAAATTGGGGGTCCCGTGACCATGTTGTTGGTTCCTACGAGCTACATTGGTCCTGTGCGAGGTGTTGGAGCCTCTTACGGGGCCATTTGGGGGGCATTGCGGGGTTTTTCCCTCTAATGGAACGTTTTCAAGCCTAAGTGTGGATATTCTCAAAATTGGATCGTGCTCATGTGGTTTCCTACGAGTTATGTCATTGCGCCCCTCAAGGGGCCGTTTGTGGGGCGTTGTTGGGTTTTGCCCTCTAACAAAGCGTTTTCAAGCCTAAGTGTGAATATTCTCAAAATTAGGTCGTGCTCCAAAACCGTGGGTCTCGTGACCACACGACCAATTCCTACGAGCTACATTGGTCCCATGCGAGGTGTTGGTGCCGTTCATGTGGGCGTTGTGGGGTTCAGTCCTTTAACGAAACATTTTCAAGCCTAAGTGTGGAATTCTCAAAATTGGGTCGTGCTCTCAAACTGGGGGTCCAGTGACTACGCGGTCGATTCCTACGAGCTACATTGGACCCATGGGCGGTGATCGCACCCCTGAAGGGGCCATTTGCGGGGTGCTTTGTGTTTTCACCCTCTAACGACATGTTTTCAAGCCTAATTTTAGATATTTTGAAATGATCGTCATATTCTCAAATAGAGGGTCTCGTGACCATGAGGTCAGTTCCTACGAGTACATTGGTCTTGTGCGAGGTGTTCGCACCTTTCACGGGGACATTTTGGGGGTGTTTTCTAAAGACATGTTTTAAGACTAAGTATATATATATATATTCAAATTATCGTTATCTTATCAAATCGAGGGGTCCCTTGACCACGCGATCAGTTCCTGGGAGTTTCATTGGTCATGTACGAGGTGTTTGCGCCTCTAATAGGGCCGTTTGAGCGGTGCTTTGGATTTTTGCCCTCTAAAGGCATGTTTTGCAAGAAAATCTGCCTTTTCTAGCCTTGCCAAATGTAGACTATTGTAGAGCTCATTCAAATTGTTCTGGGAAAGAAAATCTTCCTTTGGGTTTTCACCCTCTAAAGGCATGTTTGTGCCTCAGAGGGAACTCAACATTAAAAAGGAGGTGCAGGGAACTCAACATTACAAGGTGGCCTCACAATAAGATTAAGAGATTGACAACCCTCATTGAGGGTTGTCAAGATCTTAATCTTCCTGCGAGGCCACCTTCTAATGTTGAGTTCACTGCACCTCTTTTGTAATGTTGAGTTCTTGGTAAGGCACAAACATGCCTTTAGAGGGAGAAAATCCAAAGGTAGATTTTCTTTTTCAATACAATTTCAATGAGCTCTACAACATGATGCTTTTGGCAAGGTTAGAAAAGCATATTTTCTTGCCAAACATGCCTTTAGAGGGGGAAAGCCAAAGCACCCACCAAATGGTCTTGTGACTGGCGCAAACACCTCGCACGGGACTAATAAAACTCATAAAAATTGATCGCGTGGTCACGAGACCCTCGATTTGAGAATATGATGATAAATTGAAAATGTATAGACTTTATGCCATTAGAGGGCGAAAAAACAAAACACCCCCAAGCAGCCCCATGAGAGATGTGAACACCTCGCACAGGACAAATGTAACACGCAGGAACCGAACGGGTGGTCATGGGACCCCCGATTTGATAATATGATGATAATTTGAAAATATCCACACTTAGGCATGAAAACATGCCGTTAGAGGGTGACAACACAAAGCACCGCCCAAACAACCCCGAAAGAGGTACGAAGACCTCGCACGGGATCAACGTAATGTAATACCCCGTACTTTATGGATATTTAAATTACATAAGTGGGAGTAATTTGGAAATTTGAGGAATTTCTGTGAATAATAATTTTTGGAATTCGTGAGTGTAATTGAATAATTTAGAATTTAAAGTGAATAGTAAATTTTAGTTTGCTGGTGTCGGATTAATATTTACATGGATTAGATTTTCTTACGGGACTAAGTATATGAGTTTGATTATTTTAATTACAGTCGCAATTAGGTAAAGTGACGAAGGATAATATTTTATTTAAAAAACACACATATTGAGATGTGTTGGGCTAATTAGTGAATTTTATTTAAGTAACTCGGATGGAGATTTGGAGTGTACGGTTGGTTTCGGAATGGCCAAGATAGTCAAAATAGAGTACCCGGGGGTAGTGTTTAGATTTCAGCGATTTTTGGACTAGTAGGGACTCGCAATTCAGTAAACGAGTCATTTTTGGGTTTATAAGGGATAAACGCTTATTCTCTCTTATAAAGGAACGAGAGAGAGAGAGAGAGAGAGAGAGAGAGAGAGAGAGAGAGAGAGAGAGAGAGAGAGAGAGAGAGAGAAGAAAGAAGAGAATAAAGTAAGGAAATGAGGAAGAAGAAATGAGATTATGGGCCAAACTTCGCGGGATTCGACTCAAGGTCGTCGAATTTTATCCACGAGGCAAGTGTTTATCTTTCTTTAACTATGTGAGTGTGTTTTTCTCATATTATAGTTGGTATAAACCATGTGATTTTGATTTTTATTCTTGAAATAAAATGGGACTTAGTTGAGTAATCTAGTATAATTTAATGTGTTATTAACTCCATATAAATTGTGAGTAAGAATCCATGTTAATGGTGTAATTGTTGGTGAGAAAATGGATGATTGGTAAAAATGGATTTAGGTTTTAAAATCTTGATTTAATTGTTTAATACCTTGATTTAATTGGTGTGTTGGTTTAATCGTAGTTAGTAGATGATATTTATGTTGGTTGATGATGTAAAAACCTTAAGGGATTGGTTGGTTGAATGTTGGATTAAAGAGAAAGTTGGAGAAGATGATGAATTGTAAGACAACATCATTTCCGAATCGATTCGACCTAGAAGCGAATCGATTCGGCTCTTGGTCAAAAAATGCAATTTGTAGATATTTTCGATACGGTCGCGTGGGCTCACCCCATGTATTTTTCTGATTTTTTTTAGTTTATAATGATTTTTCTACGGAAGGCTGTCCGAAATCAAAATCGTTAGTTAGAAATCAAACCTGATATTGGGAGAATTGAGGCTAAAATTGTTTGGATATTATTTTAGGGGATTATAAAAGTGATATTAGGACTCCTAGATAATGGTATTGAGGGTGAGTAAACCTTGTATCTAAAGAGGGAACCTTGGATTAATTTGGTGAACAATCAGGGATATGGATTTAATGAATGTATGAATAACATTCACGGGAAGTATTCAGCAAGTGCGTTTAGATATTTATGTGGTTAGAATAAATATGGGCCAATTTCATTTAAGAAAATCCTAGGATGTGATTAGGATGGAGGTTAGTATATGGGGTAAAGATAATTGAGCGATTATCCTATACGTCTATTGATGACTATTATTATAGGTGATGCGATACCTATGCAATCAGGATAAGTAGTTAGTATACTAATCTAATTGTCACGAGTTGGTATATTCGGGTTTACATTATAATCCTTAGAAGTGATTAGGGTGAGAGTTATATATTAAGTAAGATAATACTTGTATGATTAGTATTTTAAGTGGGTAAATACTTATATACTATTACGAATGGGAACATTCGGGGTTTTAAACTATCGCTATAAGAGTTTGGCAATTATAGCCATAATATATTGAGAAGTGATATAGATTATATATACGATGTTGTTACAGTATATATAATATGATGCGAATAAATATATCTGTATGTGATTGGTATATTTGTTCTTTAGAGGCTAGTTCCATAGTCTTCCCCGGGTATAGGGATGGAAAGCCAGATTATATATTTTCTCTAGTGCGATCTAGGGAGGTTGCGCGATGTGGGTGAATCCCCTGGCTTGAGGAGAAGGGAGAGTATATCCCCGGGTTATATCACCCCGCATATGAGTGCGATATTTTTATTCCACTTTCAGGAGGGAAAATGATCACCTACACCGTTGTGTATTTTGACCATGACCATGAGTGACTCTAGCTCGGTACCTTGGTTAATTGAGTAAACCCAGATGCGAATAGGCACTATGAGACTGCATCCTCGAGTTATAGCTCGGTGGGATGGTTATTATACTTATGATTGTAATAGGTATAATTATACTTTCTGCGTATAGTATATTTCTTGTATATGAAAATGAGCTATTATATAAAGTAGACTTGTGTAAAGTGCAAAGAATGAATAAGGTGCTATTCTCCTTCCGGTGGATTTATATCCGGAGTAATCTGAATGTGAATCATAGGTTCTAGTGAGAACTATATATATACACATGATTTTAGTATATGTTCTATGTGCTGAGGACCTAATGGATCTCGACGATCAACATTGTCATGTAGTAGTGTATCGGGGGGATTCCTTGTTTGGATTTCACTTCGCGAGACACCCCACGTGCAAAACGTAGCGCAATGTTGGGAATGGGGAGAAGTGTAATCCTTAGTACTCGGATTTATGAAGACTTTTAGAAGATGGGTGAAATAGATTAGTTAGGCAGGGTAGTTTAACTAGGTTATTTAAAAGGTATGTGTTAGGTGTGCACTATTAGAAAAGGGGTGAGGTGTATCTCATGAGAGTACGATACCAGTTTAAATATGAGAGATTTCATATTTTAAAATATGGCATTTATGCACTTGCCAAATATTTTCAAAACACGGGCTCTGACCCGTTTCTCTAATTTCTTCTCTCTTGCTATATATGTATATATATTAGGTGTCTAGACAGAGGGACGCCTGAATGATGATTCTTTCAAGTCAGACGTTTGTTACAGCAGCTATGGATGCAATCAGGTTTATTTTAGACGTTTCTATTCTTGAGATCTAGATAGGAGGTATTATAGAAACATTCAGGTCGATAGCCCAATTGTACTCATTTATTCTTTTATCGCCTTTTAGTGAGACTTTCGATTTGGTTGTACTATGTTGTACCGAGTATTCGGTTATTTTATTTCATTTTAGTTTCGTATATATAAACTGTGTGTATGTTTTATTTAGTTGGTTTGGTTAAAAAGATTAGTTAATATAAAATTTTGACGCCAGCCTAATAAGTTATTAGTACTTAAATTGATTTTCGACAGTGATGCTGAGAATGAACCATATGACACTCCTATTTTAATTTGGTATAGTATTGATCACCCTGTATTTTATTAGGCAGAGTGTCACAGATGGTATCAGAGCATCAGGTTCTAGTTTCCTTAGGAATCTGTGTGGACGTACTACGCTTTCAGCGTTGCTTTCTATTTTATATAGATCCTTATGATTAGGACTGTTGATTCCTTTTGTGAGATTTTCTTCTCTTGCCATTATGTAATATTATAGTAAATCTTTTGCACACTCATGTGAGATTCGTGCGTTGATCGTCGAAGGGCGACTAGGGAAGGCCGTGATGAGGGCAGTAGGAGGCGGGGCTTAGTTAGAGCTGTAAGTTAAAGTCGGGGATGAGGACTACAATAGAGGTCACTCCCCTTGTGGCATTGTAAAGGATTGCTGCAACGACTACTAAAGTTTAGTAGTTATAATTATCCACATACCGCTATAGTATAGAGAGTGATGCTAAAATTGGAATTTCCCAGTGAAGTTAAATTGGGAAAAAGTTTAAAAGGTATTTGATAAGGACCATACGTTGAAGTTAAGATTATGCAGAGGCAGTGTAGCTTTATTCAATGGAAGTATAATGCTTAGGAGCTTCGGCTAAAAGTAGGGTATAGAAATGCCCAGATGTGAAAATTTAAGGAAAAAAATTTCACTCGTTGGAGCAATGTCGAAATGGTGGGAACGATAGTCACCATGTTTGGGCAAGCAGGAAGTTTTGCTCATAGAGTAATCTTACGGATGGATTTAACCGCGAATTCTTTTAATTTACTAGACTTGAGGAGAATGCAGCTTCTGGATTATTCACAAGAGGGTCGATCAGAGGCCGACAGTGAATAAAGAGTGATATGGAGAAGTGAACCTTGTACCGAAGTAAGGCAGGTGTAATGAGGAGAGAGTCCTTCAGTGGAATGATAGGCTCACTAGTAAGTGTTTCTAACACTTATGGAGAAGTTGTATTCGTGGAACCCCATTAGTGGACATCCACCTGGGGAATTCATTGAAATAAGGCAGTTAAAATCGGTAGCATGTTTACTTTTAGTCGGAGGAGCTAAGGGAACTACGAGGGTGATTGTAAGGATCGAGGCTATTAGTGTCTTAGATGCTGATAATTTAACATGGTCAGGGTGGCCAGAGGTGGGGAATAGGGTGAGGTGGAGTGTAGAACCACACGGTTAGTCCTTACCCGGTAGGAGTTAAAGGACAAGAGTAGAATGCTTAGATGGAGCATTAATTAAAGTAGTTTTTGGTTTAGTTAACGCAAGTGTACTATGTCTGGAAACCAATTGGAGCACTCAGGGAGATTGGCGAAGTTACTCTTATGGGTTTCACCTCTGATGAAGGAGGTATATTTAGTGTGGAAAGATTGAGCCACAGTATTTTATTAGCCCTAGATTCGTGTGTGTGATTTGAGTTTACTGGTAGTATCGGTAACATTATATAGTGTATGTCTATGTGTTTTTATGCAGTAGTGGGGTTCTATTTTCCTTAATTCGTTGTAAAAGTAGACGTTGATATTTTGAATTTTTATCTGCTTTGTACTGCTCGTTTTGTGTGTGTTATACGAGTATGGTACTATTGTAAGTGTAATGTATTTGTGGATGATTGGAGAGATAGAAGGCTAATGATTGCAAGACTATCGTATCCGTGGTTCCAGGGTAGAGCTGAGTGTTTTTGCGATATCTCACCTGGATACGGGTTGAGCTTGGCATTTATTATATGTTTAGATGGAACTTCGGCGAGTAGATGTTTCACTAGCATGACTTTAGTGCATGGCGACCTTATAGATATGATCTAAGGTATGCAGGATTTATTATTTTACATATTTTACGCTGACATATCTCCACGATCGACAAAGTTAAGTAGTAGTGTATCGGAGGGGTTCCTTGTTTGGATTTCTCTTGCGAGACACTCCATGCATGAACCTTAACAACTTTGTAAGTGGAGAGATGTTATTGTAGGCTAGGATGTTGGTTTTGATGATATATTAGCTGAGAGTCATGTGATGATTAAAGGCTAATGAAAGTGGAAGTGTTGTGGAAAAGCACGTTAACATTTCTCACACGGCAAGTAAGCGGGTGAGGTAAGGTTAAGGGAATTGATTTGAAGCTTATGGCCATGTCGTGTCTAGAAGGAAAATTCAGAGGAAATATATTTTGGGTAGGATGTTCATAACACTTTTGCAGAGAGTAGATGCCCCAGTTAGTTACACTTTCCATTTCGTCGAAATGAAAGGACATAGTGGTAGAAGAGCGTTAGTATGTTTACGAGGTAGGATTTTAGGACATCCCGGTTGTGTGCCTTAGACCGTTATATCTTGATGACCGATGATGTAAGGAAGTAGTGTAATAGGAGGGTTCCTTGTCTGGATTTTGCTTTGCGAGACACCCAATCATGAAACCGAGCGAATGTTAAACATTGAGAGAGGTATTGGGCACTAGGGATATAGTTAGTATAGTACTCATTTTACGTGTGTAGGAAACACATCGATCTTAGGGTTATTAGGAAGTAAGGCCAGTGGGGCATGTGGCGCTATTTTAGGAAGGTTGTAGTGAGTTAACACGATAAGATTGGTGGGTTAACTTTAAGAAGGATTGGGTTTCCAGGAATAGGAAGAATGGAATCTCGAGTAACTTGGGGCACCATGCCGAAAAGAAAGTGAGGCCCATCTTTAGAGAGAGTGTTACGTCTGTGACGTTTGCAGTAGTGGTGCAGATAAGCACGGATTATAGGGGTGTGCACACCTTGGTAAGTTGATTTTATATATATCATCCGAAATAGAAGGGGCATATTATGTAAAGATGAAGAATATGCTTTGGGGAACTTATAAATGACATGGAATTTGTCGGATGGAATCTCGTATAGGGAACACAAGAATCCAATTATATAGGTGCAATAAATGTAGCACGCCCAAGCTAAGCGATGAGACTGACGGGAGTAGTTGAGCGTTAGTATAATTCAATTAGATGTTGTGATGTAGATGAGTGGACACCAAGTAGAGGATTTTCGATGGGATCAATAAGTTAGAGCGGCGGGTATAGACTCGTTTTCTTCATATGCGGCAATAGAAACGCTAGGTGCGATGTGACGTTATTAGAGTCAACCTTACGACCAAAGTAGTGTTGTAGCATATAGATATTTGGTTAAGCTTGTTATTAATCTAGTGTGTTAGAGTATAAGCCTTGATATAGATGGGTACCATGAACAAGTACATGGTAGGGTACCATTGTGTTAGTACCGTTTGACTTCGGTGTACTAGGGCATAGTGTGATTAGCGATCCTAGGTGGGTTTATATCTGAATTACGAGGACGAAATTCCATTGTGAGGGGGGAGTATGTAATACATCTTACTTTTATGGATATTTATATTACATAAGTGGGTGTAATTTGGAAATTTGAGGAATTTATGTGAATAATAAGTTTTGAAATTTGTGAGTGTAATTGAATAATTTAGAATTTAAAGTGAATAATAAATATTAGTTTGCTGGTATCGGATTAATATTTACATGGATTAGATTTTCTTACAGGGCTAAGTGCTTGAGTTGGATTATTTTAATTACATGTCGCAGCTCGGTAAAGCGACGAAGGATAATATTTTATTTGAAAAACACATGTATTGAGATGTGTTGGGTTAATTAGTGAATTTTAGTTAAGTAACTCGGATGGAGATTTCGAGTGTACGGTTCATTTCGAAACAGCCAATATAGTCAGAATAGAGTACCCGGGAATAGTGTTTAGGTTCCGAGGATTTTTGGACAAGTAGGGACTCGCAATTGAGTAAATGGGTCATTTTTGGGTTTATAAGGGATAAACGCCTATTCTCTCTTATAAAGGCACGAGAAAGAGAGAGAGAGGGAGAGAGAGAGATAAAGAGAGAGAGAGAGAGAGAAACAGGAAGAAAGAAAAGATATAAAAGAAAGAAGATAGGAAAGGAAAAAAAAAGAGGAAGAAGAAAGGGGATTCCGGGCCAAACATCGCAGGATTTGATTCGAGGCCGTCGCATTTTATCCACGAGGCAAGTGTTTATCTTGCTTTAACTATTTGATGTGTTTTTCTCATATTATAGTTGGTATAAACCATGTGATTTTGAGTTTAATTCTTGAAATAAAATGGGACTTGGTTGACTAATCTCGTATAATTTGATGTGTTATTAACTCCATATAAATTGTGAGTAAGAATCCATGTTAATGGTGTAATTGTTGGTGAGAAAATGGCAAATTGCTAAAAATGGATTTAGGGTTTGAAATATTGATTTCACTGTTTAATCCCTTGATTAAATTGGTGTGTTGATTTTATCATAGTTAGTAGATGATATTTATGTGGTTGATGATGTAGAAACCTTAAGGGATTGGTTGGTTGAATGTTGGATTAAAGAGAAAGTTGGAGAAGATGATGAATAGTAAGACAACATAATTTACGAATCGATTCGACCTAGAAGCGATTCAATTCGTCTCTTGGTCAAAAAATGAAATTTGTAGATCTTTTCGATACACGTGGGATCCAACCGCGTATTTTTCTGACTTTTTTTTAATTTATAATGATTTTTCTACAGAAGACTATTCGAGATCAAAATCGTTAGTTAGAAATCAAACCTGATATTTGGAGAATTAAGGCTAAAATTGTTTGGAGATTATTTTTGGGGCTTCTAAAAGTGATATTAGGACTCCTATATAATGGTATTGATGGTGAGTAAACCATGGATCTAAAGAGGGAACCTTGGATTAATTTGGTGAACAATTCGGGATATGGATTTAATGAATGTATGACAAACATTCACGGGAAGTATTCGGCAAGTGCATTTAGATATTTATGCGGTTAGAATAAATATGGGCCAATTGCATTTAAGCAAATCCTAGGATGTGATAATGACTTGGAGTTAGTAGCAGTTGTGTTTGCCCTACGAACTTGGAGACACTACTTGTTGGGGGAGAAATTTCACATGTTCACAGACCACAAGTCACTGCAATACTTGTTCACTCAGTGGGAGTTGAACATGCATCAGCACAGGTGGCTGGAGTTTGTGAAAGATTTCCAGTTGGAGATACAGTACCACCCGGGGAAGGCTAACGTAGTTGCTGATGCGTTGAGCTATAGTCTAGTAGGTTAGGTGGCGGAAGTATGGTAAGCGAAATGGAAAGAATTGGGACATCAGGATGGAGTGGCCCGATCCTTTATGTCCGTCATGACAGTCACTCCAAAGATTATCACGAGGGTGATCTAGGTCAAAGCCATCAATTCGTTCAGCTACGATCAGATTATACGATTACTAGTTGAGGGTGAAGAGTCCTATTTAGTGAGTTTAGATGGGAGTTTGCGATTTATTGGGAGATTAGTGGTCCCGGAGGGGGAGAACTGACATCCTGCGGTGATGACAGAGTCGCATGGATCTTGATTTGTGTTACATCCCAGAGATGATAAGATGTACCAGGATATGAGGCGATATTACTAGTGAAGTGGGATGAAGAAGGACATTGTAGAGTTCGTGTACAAGTGTGCCACCTGTCAGTTGGTAAGGGTGGACCATCTAAAACCACCAGGATTATTTCAGCCGCTAGAGATCCCTATGTGGAAATGGGAGATCATTTTCATGGATTTCATCACTGGGTTGCCTACATCACAGAGGGGTCACAATTCTATATGAGTAGTGGTGGATAGGTTGTCCAAGGTAGCTCATTTTCTTTCGATGCGAACAAACTACACTACTGGACAGTATGCCCAGTTATTTATTACCGAGATAGTGAGGTTGCATGGGGTGCCCTGGATATCGTGTCCGTCAGGGACAAGATTTTTGTGTCATGCTTCTGGGAGAGGTTTCAGGAGGCTATGGGTACCGAGTTACGGTTGAGTAAGGCTTATCACCTGCAGACAAATTGGCAAACTGAGCGTACTAATCAGATGTTGGAGGATATGTTGTGGATGTGTGTCCTTGACTTTGGAGAGGGTTGGGAGTAGTAGCTTCCACTAGTGGAGTTCACGTACAATAACGCCTATCAGTTTACGATTGGCATGGACCCATTTGAGGCTTTGTACGACAGATCTTGTCGTTCTCCTGCTTATTGGCTAGAGGTGGGGGAAACAAACTACTCGGGCCAGAAGTGATTCAGGACACGTCTGCCAAGATTGGGATGGTCAGGATCCGTATTTGGGTAGCCTAGGACAGGTAGAAAAGCTACGCTGATGCCAAGCGGTTCTTCAAGGAATTTAGTGTGGGGGATCAGGTGTTGCTACGAGTATCTCCTATGAAAGGAGTAATGAGGTTCGAAAAAAAGGGGAAATTGACTCCGAGATACGTAGGACCATTTCCCATTATCGAGAGGATTGGACCGGTGGCATATAAACTTGGATTGCCGGAGCACTTGCATTATATTCATGATGTGTTCCAAATTTCGTCATTGAGGCGGTACCTTCGAGATGAGTTAACCCACACTCACATTGCGATAGAGGATATTGATTTACAGTCTGATAGTTGTTATTAGGAGAGACATGTGGCTATCCTAAACCGTAGCGGTAGGAGATTGAGGTCAAAAGTAGTTCCACTTATGCGGGTCCAGTGGGAGCATCATAATTTAGAGGAGTCTACTTGAGAGCGAGAGGAGGATATACGCGAGAAATATCTAGACTTATTCTTACTAGGTATGCTTTACATTTCGAATTTCGAGATGAAATTCCGTTATTAGGGGGGAAGTATGTAACACCCCGTATTTTTATGATCTTAAATAATTATGGGATTAATTCTTATTGTTGGATTAATTAAATTAAAATGTGAGAAATTAATTGTTAATTAATTCAGATTAAAATAAACATTAACTAGCGTGCCAATGGATAATACTTATCAATGAGAATTATTGAATATTACTGTGTGAATGCGTAATATGGAATTATGAAATTTTACAAATTATCGAGAGTGAAAAATACGACAGTTTGGTATATTAAGTCAGGATGCGCGTGTGAGTCATGTCGGGACGAATTTAATGGATTGAAGAAGTAAATTATTTTTAAGTAACTCGTATCGTCATTTGGAGTGCGCCATTGAGTCCGAAAGGGTCGAGATAGTAAAAAAATTCTACCCGGTATTTTATTTGGACTTCAAAATATTTTTAACCAAACCGGCACCCCATAGGGGTATTTTTGTCTTTGGGATTTTTAAGGAATTGATTTGGAAAAAAAAAAAGAAAAATAAAAGGGAGTTTATGTGGGTGAGAGGAAGTCTGTCACTTTTTAAACCTAAGAGAGAGGGAGAGATAACCACAAAGTAAGGAGGAGAGTCCATAAGTGTTCTTGGTGCAAAACTTAAGAACTCACACCACAAATCCCACCAAAGCATATATTGGAAGACGAGGAACAAGTCTATACCAATTTCATCAGTGGATCAGACCATCATAATCGTGGAAAGTGTTTATTAGTTGTTTCCTATAAGCAATAATTTTGCTCATTTTAGCATAGGAATCAAATATATGATTTGGAATTGAATTAGGTGAATTTAGAGAATTTAAATCATAGATTAAGAGTTGTTTTGATGAAAAATTGAATCCTTATGCATGTAGAATAGGATTCCCGAAATTATATGTTAAATTTGAGAAATGAATCCTGGTTTTAATGGTTCTTGAATTGAAAATTGAAGAACTAGGGATTTAATGTTTAATTTGGGGATTTTATATTTAATTGATGTATTTTAAAGATTTAAATGATTCTAGGTTGGTAGAAATCTTCTAAACTTGATAGAATATCAATTCGGTTTGTTGTTTTGGTGATTAGGAATGAACAGTAGAGGTTCTTGAGCTGTTAATGGCGGAAAAACGTAGCAGGTGCAGTTTGGGAAGGGAACTGCTCAATATTGTTCGAGGGAGATTGAGCCTGGTTCGAATGAGATAGGATCTCGCGAGAAGTCGTTCAAACGACATGACACCTGGTTCGAACGACAGGTCCAAAAATCTAGAAAATCCTATTTCAGCCAATTTGAGTTACAGAGTTAATTTGAGTGAGGAAAACCATTATTTGATGAATCTAGCACCATGAAGAATTATTGGAAAGTATTTGGGAAATAATACTTTAAAGATTGGAACGGTAAGTTAATCTTACAAATTTTGATAGAGAGTTATCGAAATAATTATATTATAAGTAGTAATGAGAAAATTTTATGTATGCATAGTATATGTACGGGTTGGGTGAATATCTATCGATTTTAATAGGATGTGAGAATGCCTATTATATGTTTATTATTTGTGTATAATATACCTACTCTGTAGGCTATCAGGAGGAGGTTTTCTCATAGTGGACAGTCTTATCCTGTGTCGCCCATTGGGGGGATATTTGACTTGTACCTAGAACATATGAACTTGATTATGTGTTATCTGAGATGTAGGGTAGTTTCAACGGCTGGATGGGAGCGTAGGTAACTGCGTGACCCATTTGGCTGGAGATTATGTTCACCTCTAATATTTGCGATTTGAATTTTATGGTTCTTGAGAGACTGGACCAATAGTCCTTCATATAGTGAGCGATGCACCGATACATGATAGCAGAGTATGCATTGCGCCAAGTGGTCTTAGCCTAAGGGTGAAAGATTAGTATATTTATTTATAGGGATGATGTGACTATATATATATATATATATATATATATATATATATATATATATATATATACACACTTGTGAATAATTATACTGTGTGAAACTAGTAAATATGGTAATAATTAGTAGAACGGTGAATATGAAATGTAGTTATCCGGGATAAACTATTTTAATAATGTATTATATGGGCGATACGGGATACCCTTACATGATATAATTATAAGTATAAGTCTATGACCTAGTTGGGAGTGTTATAGATAACTAGGTTGGAGTGGATGTACGTTAGGCATGCACAATAGTGGAGAGGTGAGAATCTCATGTGAAAGTTTGAAACTAACATGCATATAATACTTGCTTTATTACAGTTTTAAATACTTGTTAAAACAAATATTTTTACAACTCAGTCTCTGACCCGTATCTTGCTATTCTTCTCCTTTTTTCTATATATATATATATATATATATATACACATATATATACACACACACACACATATATATATATATATGTGTGTGTGTGTGTGTGTGTGTGTGTGTGTGTGTGTGTGTGTGTGTGTGTTATATCAGGTGCCCAGCCATAGGGTTACCAGACTTAGATGCTTTGATTTTTTAGCGAGTTAGAGCGGTTGTGGGAGTTGTAGGTCCTCGCATTTAAACACGTCTATCATTTATTTCAGTTCTATTCAGACATTTCATTTAGGGCATGTATCGCCGATTCTCAGTCGTTTTATCAGAGAGATTGCACTCAGTTTATTTTAGTATTTCATTTCAGTTGGATTGAGTATTTTATGATTTATTGGCTTGAGATTTTAAACTGGAATGTTTTATCTAGTATTTATTATATTCCTGTGAATGGTAAATAATTGATATTTTAATACTTAGAAATTATCAATGTATTCGTTGGGTATAACATAAAAATGGAAAATGTTTTGACACTAGCTTAATTATTTATTAGGTGATTATTAATGTTAAATGTATTTCAACGGTGATGCTAAGAATGAACCAACCGAACACTTTGTTTTGAATTCAATAAAGGACTGATCACCCGGTATTTAATTGGGCGGGGTGTCAGTGGTGGTTTTACTTTATCCTCTGAAAAATTGGTCTGTGTTCCCTCATAAGAGAGCCATTAAGATCCAAAAGGGGTTGGAGGAATACCCAACATCCACTTTCTTACTCGTCGGCTGAGAAGGTGGAGGAGACTTGGCATCAACATGTGACACCCACATTGGTAACGATAGAGTTAGTAATCTTCCTCTTTGGCATGTCACTTGGAAAGATAGTTGAGGATACTGAAGAAACGTCTATGGATTCAAAATAGGATGAAGTGATTTCCTCTATCAAATCATCCCCTTCTAAATGTTGGAGGAACGTTCTTTCCTCGGAACCTTGATCACTTTTCGAATCAGGAGTGGAGGCCTCTGAATCGTCCAAACTAATAGGGATGATCGACCTTTCCTATATTCGCCTTACAAAAAAATAGGGGGTAGTTCTCTTGTAATCAAGGAAAAATGTGGCTGACCTTGGATACTGGGCAGTCCCCACTCTTTGTTCGATAAGAAAATCGTCTTAAGATAAAAAAATTAACATTGATATCACAAGGGATCTTCTCATTTCTCTTCACTGAAAAATAAAAAGGAAAACAGAAAAGATTAGCATTAATAAAAAAGGAATCACATAGTAAATAATAAAACTTTCTAGCTTATTCCTTGCTCATCCTGAGGGCATCTTAGCCCTTCATACACCACACCCCCGGGAAGGAGGGAATACTAACTATCCGTCTTAATAAAACCATGATCCCAATAATCCTTATTGGAATCTGGAAGATTCACGACCAAGCCATTATTAAAAACCCTCTTCTTTATATAATTAATATTTTCAGTGGTTGTTACCCACTTAAAATAATGCATGATCTCGATTATATCGCGATAGGTTCCATAGAGATGGTTAACCCCATTGATAATCCTGCAGGAGTTTGGGGAAACTTGGGGCGGAACCACATCAAATTATTGGTAAAATTCCAAAAACAATCGATTTGGGAGGAAATTAACCCCACACTCTACAATAAAAAGTGAAGTCAAGCAGTGGAATTCAACAAGGGCACAAGGTCACAAGGACCATTAACTAGATATGTTGTCACACATGTAGGGATTCGGTACATGATTTTAAATTATTCCAATGAGCTTTCATCAGTAAAATACACCATGTCTAAATCTTAATGAAAAAACTAAACAAATAAATAAGATAATAATGAAGTGAAGAGAGAGTTTCGAAAGAAATTCTTAGAGTGAAATGAATGAAGTGACAATATCTCCTTTGAAAGCTTGTGAAATGAATGAAATGGAAATATTTTCTAATGAACTATGAAATGACAAAAAGGTTGATAACCGTCAACTTGTAGCTAAAAGTGACTTCACGATTCCCTAGAATAAAGTAATGATTAAATGCATGTGACACATGGTCAAGCGGCGATTCATCATGAAGAAGAAATATTTATCGGCATACCCCTGGAGCTTTTGGATCATCACGTATTGCGTGCATTTATGAAATTTCCCTTTAATGAAAAAGGAAAAAACTCTAGTGCGGTAACTTGTTGAAGTCGCTAGCAAATCAAATCACAACAAATTCGAACGACCTCAAAGAGACACTGATCTTTGGGAGTAATTATGGGGACCAAAATTACAAAGTCACATGGCCCGCATGTGCTCAATATGGGCCCATAAGATAAAGATCGATTGAGGGTCCATGCCACAAAGAATTCTCACAAAATCATCTCACGGAACAACTTTCTTAGATAAGGGATAGGACCGAACTTTTTGGGATAACTATTAGGACATTCCCAAGATCCTCAAGATGGGAAAAACCATCCAATGCCAGGCCTATAAGAAATTCAATACGAATACAATTTTACAAGGAATACTCAAAATACTTACGGACTCAACACAACTAGTTCCGCTGACGACATCTCTAATACCTCCATCTGTAGAACGTGTAGCTCCAATAAACTTGCCCATCATGTCTTGTGTCTTGGTATCCACCGATGGCTAAATATCCATCTCTAACTAGTGCGAAAATCCACCACACACACAATGGTGGTGTATAAAGGTTGTAGAGGATGTGGGTGTTTTGTCTTAAAAAAATGATCCATGTTGATCATGTTAATGTTGGAGATAAATTTAACAAAGTGTTTTGGCTTCATAAAAGTAAATGGAGTTGATTCCCTTAGATTTTTCATGAGTTCCCTTTCTTCTATAAGTTAAGAGTAGTGGGGTAGTGGGGAAGTGGTACAAAACTGTAGATTTTTGGCGCCATTTTTAATAACTGACCCAGTCTTTCAAACGACATGGTCTCTCATTCAAACGACAATGTTTGAATGAGGTTCTAACGAAAACTCATCACCAATGCAAAAGGATGTCGCTGGAAGTCTCATTCGAATGGGGGAAATCTTGTTTGAACGAGATTTCTAATGAAATTTTAGACTTTATGAAAAAATCTTAAGTTATAAAAATAGTTTTGAAAATCTGAGTCAAACCCATTAAAAATATTTATAAAAAGTTTCTCTAACATATTTTATAAAACATAGGGTTATATAACTTTAGCCAATAGCGTATCAGAATGTTGATATGTGCTTTGGTAATGCTGGAACTCTTGAACTCCCTAATGTTAAGATTTCTTCATGAAGAACATGATATGACACCTTACAAATTGACATTTTTTGTCCTAACGAAAATAACCAATACTATAAATGACTCGGTGTGGAAATTTTCCCTTATACAATTTAATATAATTCAAATTTCATATAATTCTAATCATAATTGTAATAAAACTAAATCCATAAAATAAGTAAATGAAACGTACCATAGATGAACAACGTAACTTTGATACCGAATCAAGAAAAAGTACTAGTACCGTCGAGTAGCTAAATGTGTATCAACATAAATCAATCTATTGAAATCAACTTGAGGCCGAGGCAACACAACTGCCTATGTTCTAAAAATGTTAGTGGGAGATGTTAACAACATGTCTAAGTAGTATAACAATATAATCGATCTTGGGCTATAATACAACAACGAATTCTCTTCTAGTCTTTTAGTTTCATTTAAGTTAACCCAACCCAAAACAACCTAAACTATCACATGCATCTACTCCGGAACCTATAAGTTCCCCATGCTTAAGTCTTATTACTTATTATAGACTTTTATGTCATAATTTCACTTTTTTTATTTATACGTCACAATGGTATAATGTTATAGGGAAAAGTAGTACCTACATCTAAATCCACATATATAAATACAATCCAATACGCATACTCATAAAAGGCATGATCACAAGTCTACAAAAAATAAAGGCATATCCTACTGCCGTTGGGGATTGTTTGCCCGCCACAGTCATATTTATAGGTTATCCTCTACATATAACTAATCAAGAATCTACTAGGCATAATCATTAAGCCTTTGTGACAACCCGCCCTTCGAAATAAGGGGTGGCTAGCCCGATACCTCGACATAACGGAATCATGGATAGGTACCATCCTCAGCATCATAACAATAATTAGGTATATGGGTAAGCCACACCATAAATCAGAAAGCAGGTTGTCAAAAAGTATTGATTTAAAAAGATTTAAGAAATAAATTAAACAACCCAAATCTGAGAAAGGTGGAATTTCCATGAAACATATATATAGTTAACCAAAACAATACAGTAAAAGAACCAAATAATCTATCGGTCCACAGATACATCACTGTGTTTCACAAACTAACATATGATACATACAACATCCATTCACAATTACAAAATATGGGCCACTAACCCGAATGACCCGATCATAACTAGATTCCAAAAAGAAAGAGGGCGTCTAACAACATCCTGTATTAATACGCAAGGTCATACAGCTCGTCACAAGCATAAGAAAGGAAATTCATAACGGGCGCCCTTGCGGAGGAGCACCTGAGCGGATACAACCACAAGCACAACAAGGAAGGATGAACGGGTAAGGGCTCGAGTTGTATATAATTCCCAGAAGAGTAAGAAACATAATAGATACGGACAATGAATATGTGAATGAAAATTTAACAACCTAAACATAAAATGTATTAATGCAATTTTATATATTTCTAAGAATCATGAAATTTGGCAATAGATTAAATGAATTCTCATTTCTTCCCATATCTTATCATTTTTCGTTCCTTAACAGGAATATAATTAGCATCACATATCTTATGGCAATTTACATACCTCAAGTCCCACTTGAGTTAGAAATGTTATATTCTTATACATATAACGTTTATAAGACCACCCCTCCAAGTTTCCCCACTGGGCGCGCCCCTAAATGACTATCATCTTCCAGGGCCTATCTATACAAGACAACCTGGGCACCTAACGCATGTCGGGAAGTGGCCAAATGCCTGCGAGTGAGTCATAACCACACCCAGAATTACCTCACTAGCGCAGAAAAACATACACAAAACCCGGATATGGCCGAGGACTATAGTCAGCCTGCATTCAATAGCCATGGGACATCACCTCATGCGGGAGCTTCCTTTATGATAACATTTAGAGAGGTGTGTTTAAGTAATTTAATAATTTCCAAATTATCCCATTTTCAATATCATGAAACTCGTGTATTTCATTCTTTTTTTAAGACATTCATCTTTGAATATTTCTTATTCAATTTCATCATAATATTATGTCCCAAGGTATTCTCTAAACCCTTTCTCGAATTCACATAAGTCCCAAGGTATTATATTCCACCAAAGGGCTTCTAACATCTCCCCATAAGGGCTTAGAACTCTAATTTTTAACTAACTACCCGAAAAGAGAAGTGATACCTAAGCATCACTTCAAGTACCCCTGAAATAACCCCAAGTGATCCCATTCAACTATAGGGTGACGACCAAACTCGATTAAAACTCTAAGTTTACTTCATGCAAGAAGGCCCCTATTCCCTATGAAAAGGAAAGCCTAGGAAATAAAATGAAAATAAAGTTTTAGTGAAAAACAGGGGACCGATCGACCGCGTCACAAAACTTGGCCTTCGTAGGAAAGCAGAAATTCCAGGAAGAGGGGGCCGATCGACCGGTCACGGACCGCGGTCGACCGCACGCCAAAATCAGTCCTTAGTGAGAAAGCAGTGTGCCCTCCCCCGAAGGCCCGGTCGACCGGTCCTGGACACGCGCCGACCGGTCATAGCAGACCCAAAAACCCCTTCTTCTTCTTCAACATGTCTCCACACCATATTTTGCTACCAAAATATTTTAAATTCTTCCAACACCCAAAATCTATACCAATAACAATTCAAAGCAACATCTAAGGAGTTAAAACCCCTAAATCCACTAAAAAGCCCTAATATCCATAAACCATACATAACCATAACTATCAATGCAAATTACTCTACTTAAACCATAGATTAGGATGTAGAAAACTTGCCTCAAGGTTGTAACTTCAGATTTGGTGAAGAAGTTGAAAGCAAGAACAATCACCCAAGCTTCAAACTCTCACTTTCTCCCAAGATTTATTCTTCTCTTTCTTTTTCTAGGTTTACTAATTTAATTAGGGGAGTAGTGACTTAGTTGAAGACATAAATCGTGGTTTAAGCTTCAAATTCCAACTTAAGTAATTAATGTGCTGTAAAATAATACGCATCTACTCATGTAAACTACAACTAGTCAAAAGTGCCCAGAAACTAGAAATACAATATGGCACACAATTTGACTATCTCAAACCTCCCGAAACTAATGGCACCCTCCAAATTATCATTTGGAGATTTTATGATTCAGTTTAGGTTCCGGTTCCATTTTAAGCCCAATGTCATTTTAAATTCTTAGGACATAATAAAACATAACATAGCAAAATTCACCTCTACATACGGTAAATATGCAACACCATAGTAGATATTAACTTATCTATCTTAAATTAATACCTACTCCACAAATCAACATCTTTAATTAGTCACTATAATAAGCAGATTAAATATAAAATAGAATCTCAAAAGCGAGGGTTGTTACATACTTCCCCCCTTATGAGAATTTTGTCCCCAAAATTCAAGCGTACCTCGTATAAAGAGATGCGGATATTTCTCCCGCATGTCCTTCTCGCACTCCCACGTAGATTCCTTAGCATTATGGTGACTCCATTGAACCCGCACCAAGGGCAAGACACAAGATCTCAATCTACGCTCCCCATGCTATAATATTGCAACCGGTTGTTCTTCATATGAAACATCGGGTTGCAAATCAATATCCTGAAAAGGAATGTGCCATACCGCACCTTCACACCTCCTATACTTCTTTAGGGAGGAAACATGGAACACATCATGAATTTGTTGCAATGGTTCCGGTAAAGCGAGTTGATATGCCACGAGACCCACCCTTGCAATAACTGGAAATGGTCCAACAAAGCGCGGCTCCAGTTTCCCCTTTTTACCGAAATGCTTTATCCCTTTCATGGGCAACACTCTAACCAAAACTTGGTTCCCAACCTCCAATTCCATGTGTCGACGACCCGCATCGACATAGCTCTTTTGGCAATCTTGGGCTATCCGAATGCGATTTAGAATCCACTCAATCTTCGAGGAAGTATCTTGGATCATTTCAGGCCCAAGAAATTTATTATCACCCACTTCTAACCAACAAGCGGGTGATCTACACGGCCTTCCATACAAAGCCTCGTAAGGCGCCATTCCAATTGTGAATTGGTAAGAGTTGTTATAGGCAAACTCAACCAATGGGAGATATTGTTCCTAACCACCTTTGAAGTCAAGCATACACATGCGAAGCATATCCTCCAACATTTGATTTACGCTTTCAGTTTGGCCGTCTGTTTGAGGATGGTATGAAGTACTTAACCTCAATTCAGTCCCCATCGCTTCTTGGAAACTCCTCCAAAAGTGGGAAACGAAAATTGTGTCTCTATCGGAGACTATATTCAAAGGCACCCCATGGAGTCTCACCACCTCCTCGATGAACAAGCGAGCATACCGAGCGGTGTCATAATCTGTCCGCACGGGTAGAAAGTGTGCCGACTTTGTTAATCGGTCGATAATTACCCAAATAGAATCACACCCGCGTTGTGATCTCGAAAAGCCCGTGATAAAATCCATCGATATACTTTCCCATTTCCACACGGGGATCTCTAGCGGTTGCAATAAACCTGTCGGCTTCTGATGATCAATCTTGATAGTTTACAAGTAGTGCATTGGGACACAAATTCTTAAATATCCTTCTTCATACCCGACCACCAATATTGACGGTGCATATCCTGATACATTTTGTCCCCACCAGGATGAACCGTAAACCTAGACCTATGAGATTCGGCCATCACTGCCCTCCTCAAATCTCCTCCCTCCGAAACGATGAGTCTTCCATGGAAGCGTAACCCACCCTCAGAACCAATCGAGTAGGACTATGCTCCCTCGGACAGTAATCGACGAATATGGTCTTGACATTCCTTATCCTTTCCTTGAGATTCTACCACCCTTGCCACAATGGTAGGGGTAACAGTCATTACCGACATGAATGCTCTCACCATCGCATCCTCCTAACTGAGTTCCTTCCATTTAGCTTTCCAAACCTCAGCTAATTCTCCATTAGGCTTCCTACTCAAGGCGTCCGCTACCACGTTGGCCTTACCCAGATGATAATGAATATCAAATTGATAATCTTTCACGAACTCTAACCATCGGCGCTGTCTCATATTCAAGTCCTTCTGTGAAAATAAATATTGCAGCAATTTGTGGTCCATGAAAAGACTAAACTTCTCTCCCATGAGATAATGCCTCCATATTTTCAAGGCAAAAAAAACTGTGGATAGTTTTAGGTCATGCACCGGATAGTTTCTTTCATGGGGCTTCAACTTACGGGAATCATAAGCGATAGCCCATCTCTCTTGCTGAAGTACACCTCCCAATCCTTGAAGAGATGCATCGGTGAAGACTAGATATTCCAATCCTGGTTTTGGCAAAGCAAGGACCGGAGCCGAAGTCAATCTATCTTTAAGTTCATCAAAAGCATCTTGGCAAGAATCATCCCAAATAATGTTCACCCCTTTCCGGGTTAAGTTGGTCAAAGGGCTAGCAATCTTAGAGAAACCCTTGATGAACCGACGGTAATAACTTGCCAATCCCAGAAAACTACGAACTTCGGTAGGTGTCGTGGGTTGACCCCACTCCCTCACCGCAGCTACCTTGCCTGGATCAACTGATACCCCCTGGGACGTCACCACATGACCCAAAAACTGTACTTGCTGCAACCAAAAGCCACAGTTTTCGAACTTGGCATACAGTTGATGGTCTCGTAGTCTCTATAGGACCAACTCAAATGCACAGCATGATCAGACTCCGTCCGAGAATAGACTAAAATGTCATCGATGAACACAATGACAAATTGGTCCAGGAATCCCGAAAGACCCTATTCATGAGATCCATAAATACAGCCGTGGCATTGGTTAGTCCAAAGGGCGTAACCAAAAATTCATAGGATCCGTACCTCGTAAGAAAAGCCGTCTTGGACACGTCCTCCTCTCGTATCCTCAATTGATGATACCCCGTCCTCAAATCGATCTTAGAGAAGTACATCGCTCCTCGAAGTTGATCAAACAAGTCGTCGATATGAGGTAAAGGGTATTTATTCCGGATGGTGACCTTCTTCAATTCTCTATAGTCCACACATAATCGGAGAGAACCATCTCTTCTCTTAACAAACAACACTGGAGCACCCCATGGCGATGTGCTACGCCGTATAAATCCCTGCTCTAACAACTTTTGAATTTGATCCCTTAGCTCCCTCATCTCAATAGGAGCCATACGGTATGGAGCCCTCGCAATAGGCCTCTCTCCTGGCGCTAAATCAATCACGAATTCAATTTCTCGACTAGGAGGTAAACCCGGTATCTCTCGGAAAATATCCTCAAAATCTTTCACAACTGGAATGGAATCCAAGGGAACAACTGCATCCCTAGAAGTCTCCTCGGCAATGCAATACAGATAAGTACAGGTACTCCCCTCCAAACGAGGTAAAACTACCAGGAACATTTCTTGTCCTGGCACGGCGAAGACTATACTCTTCCCGTAGCAATTTACAATATCATGATATTTCATCAGCCAATCCATACCCAAAATTGCGTCATACCCGGCCATATCCAGGACGAGTAAATCGGCCTCAAAACATAAGTTACCTAGAGAGATTTCTATATTTTTACATACAAAGAAGATGAGTGAACCGTCACCCATAGAGGACTCCACACTCGTAAAAGTTCTTTCGGAAGATTTAATCAACTCAGTAGTCTGAGCAAAGCTCCTAGAAATAAACGAATGCGTTGCACCAGTATCAAATAAAACACGACCCAAATGTCCCTGAATAAGGAACTTACCCTCAATAGCTGGCGGTGCAGGCGGAGCTGGAGGAAGCATAGCATCCTAAATATGGTAGACCCTACCATATTGTAACTGACCCTGTTGTGGAGGAGCAACTGGGTTAGGTACCTGTGGACGAAATTGAACGTACGGCTGCTGTGGAGCTCGAGGAAACTGTCCCCCAATCAACTGAGGACATTCCCTCTTATAGTGACCCGCTTCCCCACATTGGAAACACCGGCCTATCATATTCTCGGCATTCCGACCACGATTATTTCTAAACTGATTTACACCCTGGCCCTGCTGGCCTCTGCCTCCCTGACCACCCCGGCTAGCTTGCTGTTGTGGGGCACTCTGACCTTGTCTATTATTTTGGTTCCCCCCATTAAACCCCCCAGAATGCTGCCTCTTAGACCCGTCCCCCTGTTGGGGATCCTTTTCTTTCAGTTTACTACCTGAAGGTTGGGACGAGGGAAAGACTCCTCCTCCAATCCCACCACCTCCGAGCCTACCACCCTGCCCCACTACGAAAGTCTTCTTACCAGTTTGCAAAAAGAGTCTATGCCCTTGGCAATGTAATAGAGCTGCATTCATCACTTCCCCAAAAGTCTGTAAAGCAGGATTACCCAGGAAGTGTTGCCGGATTCTCCAGTTCAACCCTCTCAAGAACTTTGAAACTTTCTTTTCTTTAGGAGTCACCTCATCCGGTACAAAGCTGGCTAACCGAGTGAATTCCTCCTCATATTCCTCTACTGACCTCTCCCCTTGTACAAGGTCCTGCAATCTCCTTATCATCTCCCCTTGAATTGCGGAAGGAAAATACTTATGATCAAATAAAACCTAGAATTCAGAGATGGACATTGTATCCCTTTGTTCTGGCGTAGTCACAGACTCCCACCAGTGTAATGCGGCACCAACCAATTTAAAGGTAGCAAGGACTTGTTTTCTATCTTCACCACACTCCACCATATGTAGATGGCGTTGAATATCCTTCTTCCATTGATTCTCCTTAATAACATCCGAGCTCCCGTCGAACTCCGGGGGCTGACCCTTCAGAACAGATTCCCTAGCTCTCTCCCACGGAGAAGGTCCAGAAGGAACTTGGGCATCTGGCGCTCTCTGCTGAGCCTGTGGCGCTTGCTGGGCCACTGCTGTCATGGCCGTATTAACGGCTTGAGCCACTGTATTCGCCACATCCACGGCATTAAATGTCCCTTGTGGCGGCGGAGGAGGACCAACATCCTCATCTAAGATACTATTTCATCTCGCCGGGCAAGCTCTTTTAGGTGGCATCTGAGAGAGAGAACAATAGAGTTAGAGTTTCACTCAAAACAATCAATAATTACAGAAGATCGTAAGCATAAACAACAAGTAGTCCTAACATTAGGCTCTATGTCAAAGAACGCTATGGTAGAACGTGACAAGTCCACAAGATCCAAAAGACTCTAGAACCTGATGCTCTGATACCATCTGTGACAACCCGCCCTTCGAAATAAGGGGTAGCCAGCCCGATACCTCGACATAACGGAATCATGGATAGGTACCATCCTCAGCATCATAACAATAATTAGGTATATGGGTAAGCCACACCATAAATCAGAAAGCAGGTTGTCAAAAAGTATTGATTTAAAAAGATTTAAGAAATAAATTAAACAACCCAAATCTGAGAAAGGTGGAATTTCCATGAAACATATAAATAGTTAACCAAAACAATACAGTAAAAGAACCGAATAATCTGTCGGTCCACAGATACATCATAGTGTTTCACAAACTAACATATAATACATACAACATCCATTCACAATTACAAAATATGTTCCACTAGCCCGAATGACCCGATCATAACTAGATTCCAAAAAGAAAGAGGGCCTCTAACAACATCCTGTATTAATCCGCAAGGTCATACAGCTCGTCACAAGCATAAGAAAGGAAATTTTAATGGGCGCCCTTGCGGAGGAGCACCTGAGCGGATACAACCACAAGAACAACAAGGAAGGATGAACGGGTCAGGGCTCGAGTTGTATATAATTCCCAGAAGAGTAAGAAACATGATAGATAGAGACAATGAATTATAAAATCATGTGAATGGAAATCTAACAACCTAAACATAAAATGTATTAATGCAATTTTATATATTTCTAAGAATCATGAAATTTGGCAATAGATTAACTAAATTCTCATTTCTTCCCATATCTTATCATTTTCCGTTCCTTAACAGGAACATAATTAGCATCACATATCTTATGGCAATTTACATACCTCAAGTCCCACTTGAGTTAGAAATGTTATATTCTTATACATATAACGTTTATAAGACCACCCCTCCGAGTTTCCCCACTGGGCGCGCCCCTAAATGACTATCATCTTCCAGGGCCTATCTATACAAGACAACCTGGGCACCTAACGCATGTCGGGAAGTGGCCAAATGCCTCCGAGTGAGTCATAACCACACCCAGAATTACCTCACTAGCGCAGAAAAACATACACAAAACCCGGATATGGCCGAGGACTATAGTCAGCCTGCATTCAATAGCCAGGGGACATCACCTCATGAGCGAGCTTCCCTTATGATAGCATTTAGAGAGGTGTGTTTAAGTAATTTAATAATTTCCAAATTATCCCATTTTCAATATCATGAAACTCATGTATTTCATTCTTTTTTTTAAGACATTCATGTTTGAATATTTCTTATTAAATTTTATCATAATATTATGTCCCAAGGTATTCTCTAAACCCTTTCTCGAATTCACATAAGTCCCAAGGTATTATATTCCACCGAAGGGCTTCTAACATCTCCCCATAAGGGCTTAGAACTCTAATTTTTAACTAACTACCCGAAAAGCGAGTGATACCTAAGAATCACTTCAAGTACCCTTGAAATAACCCCAAGTGATCCCATTCAACTATAGGGTAATGACCAAACTCGACTAAAACTCAAAGTTTACTTCATGCAAGAAGGCCCCTATTCCCTATGAAAAGGAAAGCCTACGAAATAAAATGAAAATAAAGTTTTAGTGAAAAACAGGGGACCGGTCGACCGGTCAGAAGGACGCTGTCAACCGCGTCACAAAAGTTAGCCTTCGTAGGAAAGCAGAAAGTCCAGGAAGAGGGGGCCGGTCGACCGGTCATGGACCGCGTTCGATCGCATGCCAAAATCAGGCCTTAGTGAGAAAGCAGTGTGCCCTCCCCCGAAGGCCCGGTCGACCGGTCCTGGACACGCGGTGGACCAGTCATAGCAGACCCAAAAACCCCTTCTTCTTCAACAAGTCTCCACACCATATTTTTCTACCAAAATATTTTAAATGCTTCCAACACCCAAAATCTATACCAATGACAATTCAAAGCAACATCTAAGGAGTTAAAACTCCTAAATCCACTAAAAAGCCCTAATATCCATAAACCATACATAACCATAATTTATCATGCAAATTACTCTACTTAAACCATAGATTAGCAAGTAGAAAACTTGCCTCAAGGTTGTAACTTCAGATTTGGTGAAGAAGTTGAAAGCAAGAACAATCACCCAAGCTTCAAACTCTCACTTTCTCCCAAGATTTCTTCTTCTCTTTCTTTTTCTAGGTTTACTAATTTTATTAGGGGAATAGTGACTTAGTTGAAGACATAAATCGTGGTTTAAGATTAAAATTCCAACTTAAGTAATTAATGTGCGGTAAAATAATACGCATCTACTCATGTAAACTACAACTAGTCAAAAGTGCCCGGAAACTAGAAATACAATATGGCACACAATTTGACTATCTCAAACCTCCCGGAACTAATGGCACCCTCTAGATTATCATTTGGAGATTTTATGATTCAGTTTAGGTTCCGGTTCCATTTTAAGCCCAATGTCATTTTAAATTCTTAGGACATAATAAAACATAACATAGCAAAATTCACCTCTACGTACGGTAAATATGCAACACCATAGTAGATATTAACTTATCTATCTTAAATTAATACCTACTCCACAAATCAACATCTTTAATTAATCACTATAATAAGCAGATTAAATATAAAATAGAATCTCAAAAGCGAGGGTTGTTACAGCCTTCACACTAGTTATTTAGCTCCACACCCAAAAATATATAAAAGGATCATCCCTTGAACCTTACACAGATATAACGAAAATTTCAACGCATAATATCCAAGGTAAATATATCTAAGCCACACTCGTCATCATTGCATCATGGCACCGACGTTCATCAATTGCAACCCCATAGGGATATCCCCTCTAGTACGTATAAAACGAGTACACACACTTAGGGTGTTGCACATAATAATCCAATCTAGCAATTTGACACATTTAAGGGTTATAAGACTTATCTTGATCTTATTACATTATTAACTTCTAATAATTAAGACTATTAACCAACTTAGAATTCTCATTATTCTATTCTAATTTACTAAAAGTAAATCCCATCCAAAATAATTATTATAAAACCAACACATCAACCTCCGAACCAAACCTGGGCAAAACCGAGTAATGGGTCAATAATTCCATGACATCGATCGATCGAATCCAACCTTCGACCTATTGACAATACCAGATTCCTGATCTTCTTCCTAACGAGCTTTGCATTCATAACCTCCATTGACAAATATCTAAGCTCCCTTATCACCAATACCAAGTACTATAATCATATCTACATAATGCAATAACAATCCCAACATATAACAATAGTCACCTAAACTTTTTAAGAAGAAATTCATCATTCAAAACCCTTAGATTCATAATTTTAAACAATATATATATATTATAAGAGCAAGATTTCATAATTGCTCAAAGTTAATTTACTTTGGCATATCCCATTACAATCCGAACACTACATATGCATATGCTTCCCCTTTTTTTTAATGACATGTTAGCGACCGAGCAACGTTTCGAAGTTTAAGATGTTAAAATCATCACGACACAATACAGAGGTATATGGTATTAGATTTTTTACTTAAACTTACACATATTTATTCTGGTGTGTTTTCTTTTAAAATTGAGTGATTTTTATAAAAGGATTTGGAAATATTTCATTTTTATTTTTGACCTCGTTAGAACAAGTTTTGGCTCTAATTTAAATGATACATATATCTCGTTAGAATGAAGTTAGTCTACGTCTGGAAGAGGGTCACCCTGAAAATCTTGTTTACTAAGTTAGTAACAATATGTTATAGATTAAGCAAAACTCCGAAAATAAACTCCTTGAACAAAACTCTTTATTTGAAATATAACGCAAGATGTGTTGAACAGTGTTCTGAATATGTTTTCTAGATTTTTTATTTTGATTACCTTAAGTTTTAAAAATTAAAATCTATCAACAAGTCTTAAGTGAGAAACCATTCGCATAAGAAATTAAGAACATTCAAGCAAAAGAACACAGGATTTTTAACGTGGTAAAACCCTAAAGTAAGAGAAACATCCACGACCCCCTCTACGGAGCAAAATAAAAAATCCACTAGAAACAATCACAATACAAGTTTCATCACTAAGCATTTAAGTCAAGATCGTAAATCTAAGTAAAGGAAATATACTTACATGAGTTACTGCAATCTTAAAGGCTTCTGACTTGATATGATCTTCCTCCAGCAGCTTCATTATTTTTTTCCATGTCCACTGATTGTAGCAACTCTTACAACACCTAGTTTCTCAAAAAGAACCACTATACTAAGTGTTCGTGTGAGAGTGTAGGTGGTTGTGAAGTGAACTAAATGCATAAATGCAACTCGCACCTCTCAGAATAGTTGTACATACAAGATCCTACGAATCATAAACTTCTCTATGACATGCAAGAACTATTTCTGAAAGTTAGACTTCTTTTTCAAATCAAATCAGAAAAATAATCTTTTTATAAAAAACAGCCAAGTTGCTATATGTCTCAACTTTTATTTATGTATAACTTTATTTCACAAAATGAGAAATATAATCATAGAGACATAAACGTTCTTAAGATCTCTTCGAAAAAATCAGAGGTCTATTTTTCAAAAATAGTTTGAAAAAAATAGAGATTTATCTTTTAGACAAATAGCAATAGATATAAAGATCCAAGATAGACAAAAATCTATAAATGGTCATGTGATATTCTCTTTTGAAAAACTCAAGATTTCTACAGAGAAACTCATGTGTAATTATGTTGTCTCTATAAGTCTTCTTTCAAACTTATGTGGAACCTCTCTTCTTACAACTATTTAACTTGAGTATGCAACTATTTAAGGTCTAAAAATAGTCCAAAGTATAAAACTATTTAAGGTCTAAAAATAATGAGCATCAGGGTAACTAAAATACTGGGATTCAAATTTTGGAGAAAGTAAAAGTTAACATCCTCATAATCAAGAACATTGTCTTCCTTACAAACCACATAAGATATCAGATAAAATATTGGTGTTTATTTTGGTCAGTCAAATTTGGGATGCTTTTTTTACATAGATATATCTCGCATACTTCATGTTTTCATGTTTTTTGAACAGAGGTTCATAGAGGGTTCAGTCAGTCAACAGAGCCTTCAGTCTAAACAGACGATCACCGATATATGTCACATACTTTCGATCAGTTTGGTACCTTCAATAGGCTTGAGTTTCTTGGTTGACTTACATTAAATTACTAAAACTATGAAGACATTCTCTTACACAGGAGAATATTCACTATGAAGGCGTGACGAATACGAAGGTATTTGCTTATAACAAAGAGGCAGAGGCAGAGGCACATTGTCAAGAGCTCCAACACAATCGTAAGGTGTGTTTTAGATCCTGATTAATTTATGTGGGTCATTTCTTTGAACTATATATATAATTATGCTTGTGTTCTAACTATAATGATCTAGAAAAATCCACCCCTCTTTGAGTCCTTTTTTAAAGTGCGAAATAACCCCCTCAAAATATCTCGAATTATGCAGTTTTTGCAATAAATTCCCTTGAACTATTTTAATGCAAACTCCTTTGAACTATTTATTTTGTTGAAAAACAAATGAGTCACTACATTTGCCACTAAGAAGTCCGCAGATTTGGGGGTAGGTGCGGTGTGTGGCGAGGGGGTAGCACGAGCTGTAACATATGTTATGCACTCTGCATATCCCAAATGAACAATCTCTAAACTATAAGAAAGTTGTGATGGATACATAAAGTTTCTCTATTAGAACATGATGTTACTCCGAATCTCTCTCACCTACACCCTTCGTAACCACTTCACTTTTGCCTGCTTTCTGGAGAATCTTGGTATATGGTTTGTTGAATTTATTGACACAAATCTATCAGAGCAAGCACTTGAAGTCATCAGTTCATCAAAATCTTGGCTCAACTAGATTGAAGGGGCACCCTTGATCGTTTGAAGTGGCACCCTTATTCCCTCTCATAGTTCGGACATCAATAGCAGTAAATGTTCCAATTTTTCCTCTACAAGTGTTAATAGCATTTGTGATATGATATTGAGATACTTTTGTGATCCTTACTTAGCATTATTTAAGAGTTCCCGCCCTCAACTCCCACCCCGTTTTCTGTGCTTGATTTTGAGGCTGGAATAGGACTCACAAGTAGTTGAGTTATATGAGAAGTTTTGAAAATAGTTGAAAATGCAATGAGTGACTTAATGAGATGCCCTCTTTCATTTCCAGTTTCCATAGGAATCAATTCATTGGAGGTGGGAGTAAGAATTGGATTCTATGAAAAAATGGAAAAGTAAGAGAACATCGCACCAAACCGTGTATATATTTTATCCAACTTCTCATAATATAAAATGTTTTCTGATTGTTTCTCGACTTATATCAGCATCTTCCATTACCTGACGTTAACCGCATGATGAAATTACATCATCTTCCATTACCCGACTTAGACTTATTTGCAATTTTTTTTAATATTTGTTTTATGAATGTGTCAACTTTTACCTTAAAAATATTTTAGTTATTCATCATGCCACTAGCATATTTTTATTGATCATTCTTTTTTTTTTTAGGGGAGTGCGCCTGAGTCGATTTCTTCAGCTCTAGGTAAGAATCACTGATAACTTATTCAATAATAGAAAATTTAAGAGTGTATTTCATATACTGGTTTGGTTATTGGTTAATTTAATTTGATGTTTCAATATCTTATTCAATAGCTACCATTTATTATAAAATAGTGTGAAATAGGTCAGTAAGGTCGCTAAATGAGATGAAGCATACTAGAGTTCTCCTTGATGTGGTGAATTTAGGTAACTTTCTTTTCTCATGTGTTGTGAAACAGGTATGTAAGGTTGTTAATATCATATACAAGGAACAAAAAAGATGGTTTTGTCAACATTTCTTCCAGTTATCATATGATGTTATCGATGTTTAGAGTGATTGATAGGTTTCTACACTATATGAAACTGGAGTACTCTGGGATCATTACCAGGACACCTCTATTAGGCTTGATATGCAATTATTATTATTTTACAACTGCAACTTAAACCATCACATATCTATGTACCATTTATATTCAACTTAAACCATTATTACATCTCTATTCAGATAAAGATGCACGAAATAAAGTCGCAACTGAATCCTAGAGGAAGAGAGAAATTAATATGGAATCAGCCCATCATGTTTTGCAAAAAATGGAAAAGACGGTTAATATCAATGCAAATTGTGAGTTTATGAAAGACCTGGAAATGCTAAGGGTTACCCCCACTGAACAACTGGAGAGTTTGGTAGATGAGACAAGCCCAGATCATTATTAAGATGGTCTTGGGAGATTTAAAATATTGGGAAATAGTAATCCATTGCAGTAACTTATATTTTACATGAAGCCAGATGATGAAGAGGAAGAAGAATCTGAATGCAAAAGTGTTCCAGCGTTAGTAGTAGATGTTGCGGAGGAAGGAGAGATGTGATCAAATTGATTGGGTACCCTAATTATTTTGTGCATCTTCTGTTATGAAGAAAACTAGATGGTGGTCTTAATGACCCCAAGCCTCTATTTGGGTTCTCTGTTAACTTCATGTTTTAATGAATCAGTGGATACAATATTATGTCTTCATATTTCATGTCAACTTCATAAAATCAGAGTTTTAAAAGAAGATGGCTCGGATGGGGGTTTGTTTGAGGGGGGGGGGGAGGTTATTGGGAATGAGTTGGCTAGGGAAGATCGTGCATGATGGTAGTATTTCAAGTACCGATTTCTAATACATTATGAGATTACTAGCAAGAGACGATCAACTTCATTTTTCTTTTCCCCTATAAAAGCGTAAATTCTTATTATTTTTTACAAATGCACTGAGTCGGAGTTCAATTTTGTTACAATTAATTGACGTGCTCATGCCTCCCTCCTTTTCTTTCTTTTTTTGGGGCGGGGTTGGTGCTTGAGATGGATGGGGGTGTCGAGAAAAGGAAAAGCTTCTAATATGTATTGTACACAATGCTGCAACTGAGATAATGAAAGGTATGTGATACATATTATTGTATGTAGGTTTACACCATCCCGACACTTTTTTCTTTTATATTTCCCCACTAAACTTTATGACAGTAGAAACCAAAATATAATGTTATGAACTGTGTTGCGAGCAAAAATAATGTCATTTAATATTCCATTTACTAATAATTTTGTTCTTTGTCACGAGTAACTTTGTGTTTCACGGGGTTTATTTTGTAGGTAACACTGAAAGATTACACAACAGAAGATTATTCTTCGAGATGGAAATAGATTCCACCATTTTCGAGATGGTTCGTGTTCGTGGTTGATTACTGATGACATATTCATGGGCTATCTCAATTGGATGAACGAAAATCGTCGGTTTAACTCAATGTGGAAAGGCACGCATACTTCATAGGCTACAATAATATTTGTAATAGATGGCCGCATTAGAGTCTAGGGACCGACAACAGAAAATCCTTCACAAAAAGATAGTTATTGAAATCATGCCTGCCAAGAAGTTCTACCGAGCCGAGGAGTATCCTCAGTAATACTTTTCAAAGGGTGGCGGATTCGGCTTCAAACAATCTTCAGAGAAAGGTTGCAACAATCCAATTCGATGCTATGGCTAAGTTGGACTCCAATAATGTTGGTTTTATTAAACTATATGTTCATTTGATTTTTTTTTTGTCATAATTGTATATCATTGTTTTTGTTGGATTATTTTTTATTTCTTTAATAAGAGGATAGCTCAATAAACAAAGGAACCTCTGTCCAAAATTTGTGTTGTTTTTATTTACATCTTTGTGTTGTAAAGAAATTTATGACTTTAATTTGCGTTTGATGGCTAAATATTCTAAATTTGTGATTTTAATTTTAAACAAATGTTCTTAAAATATTCTAAATTCATTTCTAAATATGAACAATACCAAATTAAAATGCGACACAATATGATTTTTATTTTATTTATCTAACATACACATGAACTACTTCAAACCGAACATGACCTTTACATTATTTTTACCTAAGATGAACACAACTAATTAAAAATGACACAAGACAACCCAAATTTCTATTTTTTTTAACATGAGCACGAATCAATTAAAATGCCACACGATACGTTTTTTATTTTATTTATCTAACACACAAACAAATTCAAACCGAACATGCCCTTCACAGTTTTTACCTAACAAGAACACAATCAATTCAAAATGACATGAGCCAACACGAAATGTTTTTATGTCTCGACTTGATTTAATTGAAAGTAATAACCAAAGTGAATTTACCGATATCCCTAAATTTTACGGGTCTTGGTACTTCTGTGAATTATGCCTAATTTCTTTAAATTATTTACTCCAACAATATATAAAACTTTTATTATTTACATTATAAACGACTTTAAACTTTTGAAAATTATCTGCGTGCCTTAAGAAATGAGCATACTTTTCAAAAAAATTATCTTTTTTTAATTACGAACGTTGGAATTTTTTTTCGTTTTGCAATTATGTACTTTGAAAATTTTGTGGCGTTTCACGATTACGTGCTTTGGAATTTTTTCCTTCTTGCACTTACGTACTTTGGCAAACAAAATTTTTTCTTGCAATTACGTACTTTAAAAATATTCTTCATTTTTTTATTATCAGCGTGCCTTCAGGCACGGGCATACCCTAGGATATATATATATATATATATATATATATATATATATATATATATCCTGCACACGCACATACGGCAACATAAATTTTGCATTAATAATAATAGGTTTTTCTCTTTAGAGAAAAAAAAGTTTATTTTTTTAACTTTTAAACCTTCAAAAATTACTCCAACTTCTCTTCCTTTTGATACCAAAGATAAAATAAATAAATTAAAAAAAAATCATACATTACATGGGGATTGACCTCGTACATTAGTTCTAAATAATTTAACTACTTTTTATCTCTTTCCGATTTCAAAGCATAATTTCTCGCTTCCGTGTCTATCATTCCATAATTAAACAAAAACATTAGCAGTCCTATTTGGATTTTTATAGATGCTAAAAGTAAGTGAGATAAACATATACAAGAAACTATGAACAATAAAATTTTCCCTATAAAAAATGAGTTAGAATGGATATTTTCAATAATCACCTACTTATCTTCAATAAATCATGTTATCAATGTGGAATCATGAATAGGAGTTCCGGGTTCGGTGGTCGAGAATCCTTCATCTTGAGAGAATATTCCCTCTGTGTGACACGAAATGCTAATTGCTGGACTTTGCGGATAATCCTCAATAATGCTTTTCGATACCAACCCCTCATTTGTTTCGGGTGTCTTATTTGATTGAGTCACGTTTTCTTTCTCGGTATCGAAGTTTTTTGCGATAGTATAAATCTTTTGCAACATTGAATCGTGTGAGGTTAAGATGTCTTTGTTATCGTATAAAAAGATGAATAAAAATGCAATAAGAGCAAAACACGATGTTATGGCAGCGATGAGGAAAAGACCCTTGAAACTGTCAAGTGTCAGCCTCTGAGAGGTTACCGTTGCATCTCCTTTTTCCCCTGGACAATTTACTTCTTCCTCTAGCCATTCTCTCGAAATTCTCATCATTTCAACTCCCTGTGTCACATCTAAAATTGCCCTTGAAATGTCGACTACTAAGGGAGAGCCCCTCGGAAATGCCTACAAGAAGAAAATACACGATCAAAAGACATTATATATATCTTTGTGTTTGTGTGTGTGTGTGACAAATAATTGCTAAACTAAGTAAAAAATTGTGTTTATAAAATGCAAGTGCTCAACCCCTTTGCGAGGTTATGTTAAAGTATCTACCATCTTTGAAATACCTTCGGGGGCAGCAGCGGCATCAGAGACCACATTAAATTATAAAAATGTGAGTTCCTTACTAAAATGAAGTCATAATGTGGGGTTGAGACCTACACACCCCCATATGTTATTTGTATTATTTGTTTTATTTTGGGGCATTTAAGAAAAATCACTCAAATTATATATTTAGCATGAAGTACAATATTTTCCTCGTAATACATGCAAAATTTATTCCACGATACTTAATGGAAGTAAAAAAACGTATGTTATTATTTCTTATTGATGAATGGAACTGCCTTTAGATGAAAACAAGCATCCACAATGGTTATTTAGTGAAAATTTTGTATTAACAATGCACTCGCATCACTACCATCATGTGATGAGAGAGACCAAGTACAACATACACACACACACACACACACACACAGAGAGAGACAATTACAGCTAGGGTCACCATCATAGCTCACTTAATATTCCAATGAAAATACCATTTTCTTAGAATAGTAAAAAATATTTTTTTTTTACAAAACTCGTATATATAATATACATAGTATGGAGATCATCTACAAAACATTGGTCAAAAAATTGAACCCAAAAGTGGGTGAGCAGATGACAAAAATTTGTATGGCCGAAAATATCATAGATACCCAGTTTTCATTTTATTCCTTTTGGGTTTGAATTATTCTATAATTATTTCTTAATACGATCTTCGCATTATGCATATCATGTATACAAAATTTGGTCGAAAAATATATTTGTAAACTATTTAAAAAATGAGTATGTTCATAGGTATATGGCTAGAAGGTATATTGGAGAGCTTATATATCTATATAATATGGGACAATGGTGTTATGAATAGTAACTTATGTATGATAAGACATGCATGATAAACATGCATGACATTTTATGTGTTGCATGCTTGCATGCATACACATGCATACATACATACATTATTATTTCATTAGTTTTTTTATTAAATTATTTAAAAATAATAATAATTTTTTAAAATATTTAAAAAAAAAATTGTTTTTTTTAAAGGTTTTTTTTTCTAAAAAATGACTGGTTATTATGGGCTGGATTTTATCACGGGGACAAATTTATTACCGTGCCCTCGGGCACGAGCATCCGCTAGTATATATATATATATATAGAGAGAGAGAGAGAGAGAGACTTACAAATCCAAAGCCAGCGGTTTTGTATGTTGGACCAACCATAGTGTACTTGTTGCAATACTTTGCAAGGAAAAGTCTGAGATAAGGGAGCTCATCAACAATGGCACCAACTCCTCCCATCTTACTTCCTTTAATAAGAGCTTCATTATACTCTTCATAATTATTGTACATTCGAAATTTGGAAACATCAAATTTCATATTTTGCAAAAACCCGTCAATAAATGATCCCGCCTGGTACCCAACAAGCTCACCACTCTGTAAAAGATCATGTATATTTGTAACTGTGGGTTGAAGTTGTTGTACAGTTAGCATTGATGTCAAGCTTGCCGTGTAACTTGATGTTAGTACTAGAACCACAAAGATCCAGACAATCACCACGAATCTCGATAAGTTGCTTATCAACTTCTCCTCTACAAAATTTTGTTGAAAATTTAAAATCATATTAAATTATGAAAAAATGTATCCCGTTTCCAACTCATTTTTTCTTAGATTACATTTTTAGTGTTCTTTTTTTGTAAAAATATAAAAAAATAATTAATGTTGTATTTTAGGGGAATTGGCTCGTAACAAAGCTACAAAAAATTGGCATTATCATGGAAATGGAAAAACTAATAAAATTGTCTAAATTTTAAAATTAAAATAGCGGATAAAATTTTTATTGGTATTTTTTAAATCTGTTATAAATTTAAAAAATTGAAAAAAAAATAAATTTGGCGCCAAAATCCAATTTTCTTCTTTAGGGGAAACTCTTTTGAAAAAAAATTCGTTTTAAAAGGAATATTTTGAACTAGGCACCCAATAGTTATTATAGTTTGGGGTTTAAAACCCAAAAAAAAACTATTATACCATTGACCCCTATTTTGAAATAAAATATAAGTTGACTAAAAATTCTTTTTTTATTTTTTGTTATTAAATCCCAAAAATACTCTCTCTCTCTCTCTCTCTCTCTCTCTCTCTCTCTCTCTCTCTCTCTCTCTCTCTCTCATGAAGAGGTTTCAAAGCTTATGTAAGTGACAAAAAAAATTTAAATTAAAAAAGTTTCATAAAATCCACAAAAAGTATTATTCATCCAAAAAATATTTATAAATTTCCAAAAAGAAATATTGAATATCAACCCATCTTTAAATTTACACACACACACACACACACACACACACACACACACAAGTCCAGATCTTGTTGAAAAGAAGAAAATAAGAAAAGGGGGGGGGGGGGGGGTAATGATTTTGAAATTTGTAAATGTTTTTCATTTGCAAATGTAAATATAGATCTTATGACCACTAGGTGCTAATGGTTTGGTGGTTTGGTGTATTTATTCAGAGATTCAGATTCAACGTTCATATTCAGATGCACTTAGTTGTTGACCACTTAATTTTGAAACCAAAACAAACATTCCTTAAGTATTTGCAATTCTGAGTCTTTCATTTAAACATACTTGGGTGTCAAGAGACTTACTGTGGGAGAAAACGAGTGTGGAGAATGAGAACCAAAAGATCATTCCAACTTGATTCTGAATGGGGCCTCGAAATTCTTTATTTATACGATGCTCGAGTACCCAAACCACAAATCCGATGAAGATGAAAAATACCCCTGTTGTTACCCAAAGCTCCGTTGTCAAAGGTTTCATGAAAATCCATGCATTCTTTCTCTCATCATCCTTAACCGGAACCACCATTGAAACTCCTGACTCCGTGAAAGGTAATGTAAAATCAACGAACCTTGACCGATTTGCGACGATAGTTACATCTCCAACTACTGCATCATATTTCTGGTACCAATTGAATAATTAGAAAATAAATTAAAATATGGAACATAATTTCAATATAAAATTATTTTAGTACTTATTTTGAGACTTTTTTTTAAGAATACAGTTTAATTGACATAATAATATGTCATGAATGCATTGGTGAATGTGTGGGTTCTCATCATAATAAAGTTTAATTAACCAATGCATTGATGATACTTGATGACAATTATGCCCCAAAATGTTAATGGTTGAACTTAAAATTCCAAATAACATACCTGTTCAACGATTTGGTAAACAAGTTCATCATAATTCCGATTATGAGTTTCAAAAGGAATAAATTCATATGGGACAGCATAAGGCAATTTGTCAATGACCGATTTAAACACTTCTACACAAAACCCAGTCACGATAACATCATTAGTTTGGGGATCTCTTCTAACATTGACAAATTCACTAAACCCACCTTTAGCCGGAACTCCAACTCTTAATTTCCTCTCACTGTTAGGAATTTCCCAACCTTTAGGGATTATAATAGTGCCACCCGGCCACAGTATGTGACTCAAATTACCTGCCCTCATCAAATTATTTGAAATACCATATTGTGGGGTCCAAAAACCAATCTCTCTCTCCCCTTTTCCTATAATATTCACTATTTGATAAGCGGATGGTTGTAATTTCCCATCAATAATATGGAAATCACCGCTTAGTCCTTTAAAATTGATGTTTTTTAATAATGGGAGAAGCTTTGATCCCATTTTTGAGGTCCCAATGCTAGCCAAATCGGTTAAGCTACCATTAACCATTCTAGTAAAGGATGGATCGAATTCCTGAACCCCCGTACTCATCTTCTCTAATGCCATTCCTAATGCATAAACGCTATCATAAGCCCATAATCCAAAAATGTTTAGTTCAAATCTATCATAATCATTTGAATTCTCTTGATGGTATCTTTCTTTCCACCTCTTAGTAAAGTTCTCTAAGTGGTTGGATCTGGGAACGAAAGGTTTTATACCCACTACTCCTTGCATAGATTCAATAGCTCTAGAATCCATCGTATCTAAGAGACTTGTTAGCACGTCTGTGATGATCCACGCATACCCTTTACCCATCATACCAAGTTTTTTAGCCTTAAAAAAGAAGCGCGACGCGAGAGATGGCAACAGATGAACCTCAAAAACTCTAGTTTGCATGGTCATTAATTTGAATAGCTCTTTCTCAATTTGATCATTTGTGGCCGCAGCAGATATGACGCTACGATACCGGACTACTGTATTGATATTTAATAACACATCGGTTAGATAAGGAATTACCCCACTACCGTAATCGTTGTCTTCGTAGATGAAAACTATCTCTCTCCAACCAAAGTGCTTAACAATTTCCGCGACGGCTTTAGTATGATATGAGGAACATTGTGATGCTCGGATGAAGTAAGGATTTTCCGTATGCGAGAGAGAAGGGCTTGTCGCGTGAGAAACTATAGGGACTTGAGCTTTGTTTCCAATGTCAATTACAAAATCTGCTTGTGTGGATCTTTGAGGCCCCAGTATTGCTTGAACTTCAACATTTTTTAACAGGTCTATGGCTGCATATGAGATATAAAAACAATAAATCAAGTAATACTCAATGTAATCCCAAAGCTCAGATTCAATTATCTCAAGGCTAAAGTAAAAAAAATAACTGAATTAAATTAGACTTATACGTCAAGGTCAATTGAGTCATGGCAGAAGTATGAACTTTCCCAGAAATTTAAAGCTATTTTGAAGTAGTTAATAAGCTAACAAATTAACAATGACAAAGCCATTTCTATTATCAAAACAAGTATTGACTTAGTTAGGGACAATATGATTATTCTTGTTAATCTGCATCCAATAAAGATAGAATGATGGGAACCGGTATAAGAAACAATATATCAATGTTATGTCATTTTCAGCAGTGAAAATTGACTATTGATTAAATTAGGTTTCAATTTTAACTTATATCCTACATTATCTTCTAGCCGACTAGAAAAATCCGAAACTGCTTTGCTCTCCTATTTTGTGGAAGCATTTTGTCAATTAAGATTTGAAGTTTATAATGTAAGTTCTTATTTGGTTTGAGATCTGTGGCTTTAATTAACATATAAAGTCTCATCACTAATGTTTAAATTTGACATATGAAATATAGATACTAAAAAAAAACTCAAACCAAACGAACAGTAAAGAAAAACTTATGTTATATTTTGAAAAGTAATTTTAGAGGAACACAGATTGACATAGTCATGTTATGAATGTATTGATTTTTCAAAAGTGTGACTTATATTGATAATAAGAACCTATACAGTGATTAATGAATTACGATATATCACTATGTCTATAAAATTGTGTCACCTTAAAATTACTCAAATATTATTGTATATATCCAAAACTAAATGACTCGGTTATTGTATTGTTTCCATTAGGGTGCCCTTAAATGCTGTCGTAACGTATCAAATTATACTGAAATCCGAGACTGATAATTGGGCTCATACTATTAATTAAAGGGTTATTTCAAATTTTGGGTCAAGTAGTTTTTCATAATGCAATTTGGAACAACTTTCACTATAATCTAACAAAAATTGAGAAAAAAATCTTAAATAGAGCCTAATGCAGAAGTGACTTTTTTTACACGAACGTATATTACGAATAAGTATTAGATCCCCAAGTAGAGATAACACAAATTATATTCATACTGTAAAATAAAGGTTATTTGAAATGGGGTCTAGTGTTTTTTCATAATGCAATTTGGGGTTCAAAGTTTTCACTATTTCCTCTCTGAAATCCTTTTTAGCCTTTTCCCACATTTTGATTAAATAAAATTGACACAACAAACTTACAAAGCAGCATCGTAATACATTAAGCCTACTGTTGAAATTGTGAAGACTTAAATAACCCAGAAATGAATTAAGAAAGTTCATTTTCACTTTTTGTGACATTTACGTTTTATAAAGATTTCGTCCAAAGCAGAAATCAATCCAAAGTGCAAATAGTGAAAACTTAATATCCCAAAATGCATCAAGAAGAACTTAACTCAAAAGTCTAAATAATCCTAAATTAAATCCTATTTAACCAAGTTTATTTTGTGTGCATGCGTGAGAGAGAGAGAGAGAGATTTTGAAAAAAAAAAATATAATTAACCACGAGATGGGTATTGTGTGAGTAAGAGAGAGATGGAAAAAGGATAATTTTAGGTCGACATACGAATTAGACATGTTTGGTGAGATAGATTGACTTGTCGCATATATATTAGCTCGTGTCTAAACATCGATATTGTGGGGCGTGCAAGGAACCCGCACATGAGTCAATACCAATACGATACTTAAATATATCATACCAAATGTGCTTAGTTCGTGTCTGAAGGTAGGAGCATCGTAGAGAAAAGGTAATAACCATGCGATGGGAAGTGTGTGTCGGTGTGTGTGTGTGTGTGTGTGTGTGTGTGTGTGTGAGAGAGAGAGAGAGAGAGTACCTGCAGAAGCAGCCTCAACAATATCACTCTTAGCATCCCTAATATGAGGGACAATCTTATATTTTGTGTCGTTTTTGGCCCTATAGAAATCTGAAATTGCCATTTCCATGCATGTTTTGCTCATCTTTCCCACAGATGCATCCAAATCAAGAATCATCCCCACTTTTACTTCCACCGGCTGAGCACTACAATAAAATCTCATGCAAAGAAATAAAAATAACACATAGAAACTCTTGGGATTATATGGTGAGTAGTTCATTTTTGAAGCTCCGATACCAAAAAAACAAAGGAAGCCTTTTTTTTTATCAAAAAGTTGAACCTTTTTAGTCTCTTCATTTTCAGATTGGAACTTATATATATATATATATAAAGAGAGAGAGAGAGAGAGAGAGAGAGAGAGAGAGAGAGAGAGAGAGAGGGGGCACGTGAAAACTTTTTTCAATCATATCGCAATCAAACCCAATCAAAGACGTTTGATTATTATTTGGAGAGAGAAACTATTTTTTTTTTTAGGTATTTTTTTCCTTGCATCATTAGTAATATTTAAGGAAGACTTACGGGATAATTACCGAATGCTTTTTTTTTTTTATTCTTTCTTTCTTTCTTTGTGTTTGTTAAAGCTTTATGAAAAAAATTATTTTAAAAAATAAAAATTAGTTTAATAAAAATAAATAAAAAGTTATTTTTTTACATTTTTAAAGGGTTTTAAGAAATACAAAAAATGGTTTAAAAATAAGGGGTACCCTTGGCGCGAACCTTTAAAAATAAGAAAATATTTGATAAATAGGTGTTTGAGGTACTAAATGAGTTAAAAATAATTTCTTATTAGAATAGTTTTTTAACGCGGACCTTTAAACAGTTTTAAGAAATACAAAAATTGTTTTAAATGTTGTAAAATTAAAAAAAAAATAACTTTAAAAATAGAGGGTGCCGCTGGCGCGGATCATAAAAATAAGAGAATATTAGGCAAATGAGTGTTTGAGACATTAAATGAGTTAAAAATAATATAAAAAAAATAATTTCTTATTATATTAGTTTTTTAAGTCGAACTTTAAAAGAAATTAATTTTTAAGTCGAACTTTTAAACAAATATTGGTTTAAAAATAAGGGGTACCGCTGGTGCGAACCTTTAAAAATAAGAGAATATTGTGTAAATGGGTGATTGAGGGACTAAATGAGTTAAAAATATTATAAAAAACAAAAATAGTAATTAAAAATAACAAAAAAAAATTATTTTAAGAAAATAAAATAAAAAAACTGTTTTTTATATTAATGGGGAAACTATTTTTTAAATAAAACACTGTTTTTTTATATAAACACTTGTTAAAATAAAAGAATAAGAAACTAAAAAAAGAAAAGAAAAAGGGGAGATCCGGTAATATTCCGGTAAAAGCATCCGTTACCTATCTCATTAAACAAAAATTAAGTTAAAAAATAAGGGGTGCCGCTGGCGCGAACCTTTAAAAATAAGAGAATATTGGGTAAATAGGTGTTTGAGGGACTAAATGAATTAAAAATAATATAAAAAAAAAACATACATCGCCATATTCAACACACAGTTTGATTAGTGTCGTTAGCGCGGATCCACACCCAACAAATGATGTGGGTGTGCAAATGTGGGTCCGCGCCAGCAATACTAATCAATCGCGATATCATGTCAATAAACATAATTTTTTTTATTTATGAAAGAAATATTTTTTAATTTAATTTTAATAAAAAACTGTTTAGTTAATATTAAAAAAAAAAAATTATATCAATAGGAAAACTGTTTTTTTATATATATAAAAAACTGTTTTTTTATTTCAATTGTTAAAAACAAAATAATAGAAACTTAAAAAAAAAGAAAAAAGATGATCCGGCAATTCTCCGGTAAAACCGTCCGGTATATATATAGTTTTCCTTTAAAGAATAATGCAGGGGTGGCAATTCGGGTTAGTCGTGTCATTTTCGGGTCGCATTGATTTTGATTTGAGTATAAGTTTTGGGTACTCTTAAATCTATACAAGCTAATCATGTCATGTTCGGGTCATTTTCAGGTCATTACCGTAAACGGGTTATCGTGTCAAAAATTACCAGCCCTAGAATAATGATATATATACCTACTCTTAGTACTAATCAAGTATCGAATATGCTTTAAATAATTATATAAAAGTGTATGTCCCATGTATTAAAGTGTAGGGCTCATGATGGTACAATGCATTTAAAGCACAATCAGTACTGAATTGATACTGAGAGTTGGTGTTTGTAGCATTACCCATATTTAAATTAGAAGCTATATTTATCCAATTTTTTTAATCATTTCATATTCAATATTCTTTAAAGGATTGCACCTTAGCGGGACATACACCAGAGTACAATACTCTTAAAACATATTGGGTACGAAATGAGAAAAAAAATTGGATAATCCTATCGTTTTCCTATAATTTATCTTACACCACCCTATATTTTTTATTCTTTAATTTTATCGAAAGTTATCTCCAAATATTACAAAAAATGTGAAAATAAATCTAAGGATTTATTAGAATTTACTTTTGTTTATAATGCAAAATTAAACTTAATGCCATATGCAGGGGCAAAGTCAAAGATTATGAAAAGTAATGGCTAAATTAAATTAGACATTAATATTAAGCGTTTAAGAGAAATTCATCCATTTTTTATAGGAGGGAGAAAATATGGTGTTGTATTTATGTTACCAATTTGCTATACGTAAACATCTAAATCTAAGACTTTATTAGACTTTTTGCTTTTGTTTATAATGCAAAATTAGATTTAACCCCATATGTAGCGGCAAAAGTCAAATATTGTGAAAAGTGATGGATAAATTAAATTAGACATTAATATATAGGGTTTAAAAGAAATTCATCCATTTTTTTAGAGGACAGAGAAAATATTGTGTGGTATTGATGTTACCCATTTGCTATAGGTACACATCTAAATCTAAGACTTTATTAAGCATTGTTTTTGTTTATAATGCAAATTTAGATTTAACCCCATATGCAGGGGCAAAGTGAATGATTGTGAAAAGTAATGAGTAAATCAAATTAGACATTAATATTAAGGGTTTAAAAGAAATTCACCCGATTTTATAGAAGAGAGAGAAAATATTGTGAGGGATTTATGTTAGCCATTTGCTATATATAAACATCGAAATTTAAGACTTTATTAGACTTTGCTTTTGTTTATAATGAAAAATTAGATTTAATCCCTTATGGAGGGGCAAAGTCAAAGATTGTGAAAAGTAAAAGATAAGTTGAATTAGACATTAATAGTAAGGCGTTAAGTGAAATTCACCTTTTTTTTAGGAAAGAGAAAATATTGTGCGATATTTATGTTAGCCATTTGCTATACGTAAAGATCTTTGACTTATGGATCAATTTTGATCATTCAATTTTGTGGAGTGCATGTGTAGGATATTTGTGGTTACTTAACGAACTATCCATCTATACAATATTAAAAAAGAAGTGCATGTTCTAAAGTTTGGATAATTGTGGTAATTCTTTGCATATATAGTAATATGATTATTAATTAAACTAAACAAAATTTTCATGAAATTAATCAGTTGGATGGATGGATGATAATGTTTGACTTGCCAAATAATTTCATATCTTAAAATTGAAATGAATTTTTTATTAATTTAAAATTTTCAAAGCTTGAACTATAAATATTTTAATTGAATTTCAATACTTTGTAATTGTAATTCCTAATGAAGTCTTAAAAAGTAACCATAAGTTACTTATAAGAGCATCTCCAATACGTAATCTATTGTGTTGGATAGATTGAAATTAACGAAGCGTTACTAAGTGTAGATACAATCTATTTGAAACTTGTTGGGCTGAAAGAACAAGTTTATTAAAAAAAATTATTTGAACTTGGTAGGATGAAAATGTAAATTTAGATTTTGATTGTCCTTATTTTCCGCCCCATGACAAGCACTCGCGGCAAAACATTGGAACCAACTATTCGTATTGTATATTTGCAGATTTAAAATGTAGAATTGCAAATAAAACATTCTACCCAATTCACCAAAGTAAATTTTAAACTTAATATGGACAATTTCAAGACCCAAGATAAATACAACAGGATAAAATAGATTATATTCATAAATGTATTAACCAAATTATGATATCAAATGGTGTAGAAGGTATGGTCAATCAAACCCCCATCGTAGAGACTATTCAAGGAATTCTTGCGAGTGGGGTGGAGTTCACAACCAACGTTAGGGGTTTCGTGAGTGAGAACAACCCAAGTGTATTTTGTAAGGTTATTTTCAGATTTTTCCGGAAAATAATTACTCAAATATTTGACAATGAATTAAATACTCATTGTCTTGACAAAATTAAAATTACAAATAATCAGTTAATTTGAATTTACCACATTATATATTTTAGAGGATGATATGTGAAATACCTATAAGATGAATGACTTCTTGTTTAATTCCACAAAATAAAAACCTCGTAATTGAATCACAAAAGAAACAACCCCCGAAACCTAACAAGGACATTACCATATTAAAACAAATATATTGATATTAAATGGAAAAAAACATTGATATACGTGTAGTAATATTACAATGTTAAACCTTATAATAATACATAATCTAATTTTACCCCTAAATGTATTTAATAATAAGTGCATATATACATATATATATATATATATATATATATATATATATTCATTTAGAGCGGGGTTGCCGCCTTAACTTTGTTACATGGGTGATACAAATCAGTTATACACGTGTCACCCTCTATAGAAATCATGTGTGATGATAAACATATGTTTAACATGACAATATAAACCATGTCACGTTAATACGACACAAATTAATACAAAATTATCAATTTATGAGTTATATTATTTGAACCACTAAACTGGATAATAAAAATGTATGGCACAAATAGGTTATATACAATATGAACCCTATATATTTAACTAAAACGAAATTTAAACAGATTCTGAAATGTCCTAGTTGATTTTGTTTATTGCAAGTATAGTGTCCCTTTGTTTGACTGAGACACTCCTACTGGCCCCATTCTATAAACTTGAATATTGACTGAAAAGCCTGTATAGTTGAACTTGTCGTTAAATAAGCATACGATATTTTTTTTTTTTGACTTACTTTGTTCGTCTTGTATTTGAATATTGGTAGCTAGCAAGGATGTTATTTCATAGGACTACAAGTAATAAACGCGGCTTCTTATAAGACCAAGTCCTCTTTCATTTATTATCATCTTTCAAATTTAATGACTTGATATCTATTAAGATTCTGAAGTCCTTTAATTTTTAAGTTTGAACATGGCATGGTCTTCTTGTTTGTGGTCCTTTCAAGATATCTTGAATGGCAACAGGAATTAAAAGATGTGTGATGTGTGTGTGAGTGAAAGACAAGGCTAGAAATAATCAGTCAATAGTTAATTAATTAAATGTTGTGAGTAGGGGAATAATTAAAGATTAAGCTTTAAGGAACTAATAACTAATTAATTATTAACAAGATACGAAGTAAGTGGGTGTAATGTTAGGGTCCATTTGATTCGGTATGAAATATTTTTAATCGCTATGAAAAATAAAATGGTGAAATATTGTTTTAAATATTTAAAATTATTTTTGTTAGGTTGACATCGTGAATAAGTGCACATTTTGTAATTATATAACTTTAAATAGTAATATAGAAGAAAATTTAACTCTAAATAGGTGAAAACGTATTTTATCATATTAGTTTTCATCGTGTTGAAACATATTTTATTCCGAACCAAACGGACCTAAGTTTTAACGGATTCACATATTAGACACGATTATATTAATATGACACAAATTTGGTTTATACACGATTCGAACAGGATCAGACGAGAGGGTAGTCCACCAAAATAATAAATGATTTTATTACTTAATTTCCACTTTTTAATTTAATATTGGACTTAACTCTCATTTTGTTAATCTTTTCCATATACCCTTGCATGGCAGTACCTCAAAATATTGAATAACAGTAGGAAATTAAGTTTAATGATTTATTTGACTTTACCCCCTCTTTATAATATCAAATTAAATTTAACCACCTATTTTGGGGACAAAGTCAAAGAATTATGAAAACGATGTGTTGAGTCAAATTAGACATTAATATTTGGGGTTAAATCAAAATGACCCAACAATTAAAAAGTGTTTGAAAATTGAGTCAAGGTTACACATGACACAAAGTAATAATGACAGTTATTACAACCGTCTTAAAAAGTGTTCAAAAATCAAATAAAAATTGTAAAACCCATCTTTATAAAATATTAAAGCTCACATAAAATATTGTTTTTTTGTTTTGTTTTCTTAATTAGATTTCTCTAAAAATTGTCATATCTATTTTTTTTTTTTTTTGCATTTTAATTTTGTATGGAGGCCCTTTCTTAAATGTTTGCATTCGGTCCCCAAATTCACAAAGTGATTCGTCGACACGAACCCACTAGAAGAGAACATTACAAGAAAAATGTTTATTAGCGACGATTTATTAGGGGCAGTCGTGTCGTTTGGTCCCTTAAAAAAGTATTTGAGATAGATTGAAATAACTGACCCTAAAACTAAATACATTCTATTTTATTTGGGACGGTTTTTATTTATTGTCCTTTATGTGAGTTAATTTTTAAGGGCGCATAAATATATACTTCGGCTTTTAAAAATTATTCCATTTGAGTCATTTTATACCAAGGTTTTGGTAAGTCGTCCCAATTGATGCATACTAAAGGGACAAAATTTAATTTTCTCCTCCCCCATAACTATGGGAAAAGACGGAAAAGTTAAAACCCTTACCTCTATATCTCTCTCACACGCGCGCACACACACACATGAAAATACTCCCTTTTAGTTTGACTCAAATTTGTGACAAACTGTCGTTGTTACTCTCGTTCCATTCCAGCATTTAACAAATGGCTAAAACATTTTTTTAAATCTAATAACCTATTTTGAATTAATTGGTTTAATCTCTAAACTATTTTCGTAATTATACTTTTATATGTATTTTAACCTAAATATTTTGTATATTAAAATTTAATTTATTTTATATTTTTTTAGAATTTATAAACTATTTCTTATATTTGTTTCTCGATTTTAAAATGTTAAATTTAACATTTGATTAAACATATTAATTGTTTAATTAAACAAAATTTAACAACTTAAAAAATGGCAACATTTCGTTTTTAAGGGGTCGATCCGTGTGACCCTTGTTGGACAATGAGAGTATTGCGTTCAACTCAGGCGGCTTAACCACACGTGAGTTGATTGCGTTTTCTGCATGCATATGTTCTTTTTGGGGTTTAATGTCTACTATACCCTTAATTTTGGGGTGGTATTGACGCATGTACTATCGTCGAATGTTTCTTGTGTTGATTTTTATATTGATATAACTTCTTATGAGATTCGCATTTGATTTGACTATTCATATTCGTATTATTACGTTTTATTAACAGCTTATATTTGTTGAGCATGTTTCATGTTGCATTGTGTACTTACCCATATTTTCTTTTAGTGGCAGGTTAGCGCGAATTTTGGGGCGCTATGGAGATTGATTTTTGTGTAGATTATATTGGAAAGAATTTTAATACAAGAGAGAAGACTTGTATTTATTTTTGATGTATAGAGCATTGGATATTTATTTTATTTTCAAATTTGTTGTTGTATTTTAATTCGAGAGACTTGGTATTTATTTGAAGAGATTGAGATTTGTAGTTCTCTTTTGTTGTCGTTGGTTTTAGATGCTCTATAACTAGTGTTTTGTGGATTTGATTTTAGTTTATCTCAGTAGCGCTCTATTCGCTCTCCCATGGCGGGCGGGGTGTTACAGAATGATATTAGAGCTTAGGTATATGACCACCCTCGGGTCTTGGGTTTTGGGTTTGTTGCGTTTTTGTGGCGCCTATTTTGGAGATAGAAATTTTAAAGAATTATTTCATGTTAGGCATCTAGATTAGATGTGAGGAATTTTATTTTGGAGACGAAATTATTTTGGAGATAGTTGTAATGGACTGATTTTGAGAGTTACGCATTCGGTGAATTTCGAGGGCGAAATTCCATTGTTAGTGGGGAAGTGTAACAACCCGCGTAGTTTTGGGGTATTTTCAAAAATAGAGAAAAAATAAATTTTGAGATAAAATGATTTTTATGGATCAAATATGTTGGTTATTATTTTTAAAAGCGAGAATTTTAAACGGTTTCGAAATCGGAATTAAAACGGATTTTATATTGATTTTATAATTTTTGTCCCTTATAAAATTTTTAGGGCGAACTACCAGTTTTTTTAGGCCATCAATCGATCGATGCCTGGGGGTCAATTGATCGATGACCCCAGAAAATGTGAGCAACAAGTATTTCGAGGTGTTTGTTTTGGTTACAACTCTTGTGTTTTTGCCTTATAAAATAAGGTCGTGGGTGACCCTTTTTGGTACAACTTTTTGGCAGCAAACATGTTTTTAATTCATCTTCTTTTTATACACTTTACCCCTTTGATTTATGCTTTTAACCCTTAGGTTTTTGGAGGTGTTCTTGGAGCTGTTTTGAGGTTATTCTTGGAGGAGTTTTTAGTAATCTTTGTGGATTGTTTTGATGGCTTAATCTGTGAGTTCTGGACAGATTCTTGTTGGTATCTTTTGGTGGTTTAAGGTATGGGGTTTTACACAATATGCTCATTAATATCGCGAGTATTATTCTCGTTGTTTTCTTGTGATTATTGATTCATAAATTGAATTTCTAAATTCATTGGAATCTGGATATATTTGTTGGAATCTAATTTCAATTCATGTGGTATTATATTTGGTGTTCAACATGTTGTCATGTGATTTTAATATGGCACGAAGGTTGGGCACCCGCTAATATTTTTTTTTCCAGATATGCTTAAAAATGCATACGTGCGGTACGATGGTGAGGCATGGTGACCCAGTTAATGTGTTATTGAGAAATTATATTGATATAATTGCTTACGAGATTTGCATTTGATTTGAATATTCGTATTCGTATTGTTACGTTTTATTCACCGCTAATATTTGTTGAGCATCTTTCCAGTCGTATTGTGTACTTCCCCATATTTTCTTTTAGTGGCAGGTTAGCGCGGATTTTGGGGCGCTATGGAGATTGATTTTGTCGTGGATTATTTTGGGAAGAATTTTAATACAAGGGAGAAGACTTGTATTTATTTTTGATGTATAAAGCATTAGAGATTTATTTTATTTTCGAGTTAGTTGTTGTATTTTAATTTGAGAGACTTGGTATTTATTTGAAGAGATTGAGATTTATAGTTCTCTTTTGTTGTTGTTGGTTTTAGATGCTCTATACCTGGTGTTTTGTGGATTTGATTTTAGTCTATCGCAGTAGCGCTCCGTTCGCTCTCCCTGGGCAGACGGGGGTGTTACAACTTGGCTCTGATACCATGTTGTCACATCCTGGTTTCCCGAGTGTGAATTTTATCTTAAAACAATGCTAAACCATAAATAAGCCTAAATACTCAAACAATTCAGACATTTACTAATACTCAAATGGTTTACAATGGTAATCTCATAACTCATTCTTATACCAGGCTTTTAAACATATGTAATTCTCTCGTTGATCTACATTTCCTTTCTTTTAATAAGATCTCTACTTGTCTCTATATATCAACTTATTTGTAAAGAATTCATCATTGCCTATAGGTATATGCTTAAAATAACTAAAAAGTAAAGAATAAGCAAAACTTTGCCAAGTAGACGATTCTGATTTTATAATAAAGTAAAACATAATTTTGAATATAGTTGAATCAAGTACATACAAGAAATTAAGAATTAAAGTAACAAAAATCCATCTGAAGCAGTATAAAATAGCTGTATGATGATATCGCTACAATTAGAAATATCGATCTTGAACGGTTAATGGTTGTGGATGGTTTCTAAAACAAATAACCCATAACTATCTGTTAAAGAGGCTTTAGAGAAATAGACATACATTACACAAATCAATCTAAAATTATTGGAGATAAAGTAACTGTCCTAAGCCAATACTAAGAGAGACATCCACATGATAAGCATAAACTCGGCACTCAATACCTTGAGTCCTACATGACAAATAATATTGCCATGAGTATATCAATAGATTATTCCCTGTTCATAATGTATGCTATAATAGAGCAGGTCCAGTGAAATCTGATTAAATGATATAATTGCATTAATATCAACATAAGGTTTTTAAAATCGAATCAAACATAACATAATTTTTGAACTACACAAATAAGTTCATAAATAAGAATTAGATAACTGGGACTATCATATAATGATATCAACAATTGACATAATCAAAAGCATTGCGTGAAATAGTACTGAATAAAAATAACCCACCATAATTCCATGAGATTTTGACTGGATTGGTACATGTTGGATTTGATGTTTTTGTCTTTGATTTAAGGTAAATGTTACCATGAATAATCACAAAACACATATTTACTACTCTATCTATCATTTCTATATTGGGATATAGCTTTCCGTATTCGTAGTCCAGTTCGAAACTGAATTAGACTAACATGAATATTCAGGTATTGGATCAATATGTGTACACAGTTTCTTATAAGATCTAACTTCCAGCTTTTGTAAAATGCTATAATTACTCCAAATAACTTTTCAAAAAATCTAATAAACTAACATCTACACCTCTATATATATACTGCACTTGTGCGGGTTGTTCCACATTTCAACAGTGCGAACTGGATCTGTGTTACCTGGAGGTGAGCCTAGAAGAGAGGGAGAGAGAGAGAATGCCTATAATTTAGCGGATAATTTTTGGGTTCACTGTCTGTTAACACATGTCCAGTCCGCACTATTAAAGTGCGGGATACTCCGCACAAGAACAATACTATATATATATATCTATATTCGAACCTCCATAGCTGCTAACAAAACTTCAACGGATTTCCCAAAACGAGACTAACCCATAATACTCCTTATATAAACATACATACATTGGCTTATATAAACGAACCTATATATATACACATACCATACACATATATACATACATACGAAAAAAAACCAACCCACTGTCATGGATATATATAACCATGGTTGCCATATATAGGACTTCCATTGGTTTTTTTTCTTATGTATGTACATATGTGTATGGTATGTGTATATATATAGGTTCGTTTATATAAGACAATGTATGTATGTTTATATAAGGAGTATTATGGGTTAGTCTCGTTTTGGGAAATCCGTTGAAGTTTTGTTAGCAGCTATGGAGGTTCGAATATATATATATATAGAGAGAGAGAGAGAGAGAGAGAGAGTCCCACTATTCTCACTCCAAATTTACATTCCTCCACTCCACCTTTTTTCTAAAAGGCTCTACTACCCTTAATAATTACTTTTCACATATTTGTATTCATCTCACTCTAACTTTTATTACTTACAACTCAATTGAGAGTACAAATTGAAGAAGAAGAGATCTTCTAATATTGACAAAAAAAATGCAAATAAATAGCTACATAAAGAATAAATTTCCAAAAAAAATTATTAATACATTTACTATAAACAAAAAATTAGTTTGAACAAATAAAATATTTTGTAAAATATCTATTATTTATTTTAAAATACATAATATTCTGAAAATACATAATATTCTGGGAAAAAATTATTATTATTTATTATAGAAATGGAAGTTAATCAAAAAACTGTTTTTAAATACGTAATATTTTAGAAATAAAAAACATAATGTTTTGAATATAAACATCCTGGTATTCCGGAAAATAATTTTTTTAACATTCTAAAAATATAAAAATAAAAAAAGACTATTTTTATTTTTAAAAAAAACATTCGGTTACTTAAAAAAAAACTTATTATTATTTTTTTATTGAAACGATCGTTAATAAAAAACTGTTTTGTTATTTATATAAAAAATACATTTTGAAGAAGCGGTAATTTCCCTTGTTGTAAAAACTGAATTTATATGCGGAAGCGTAAACGGTCCGATTAAATCCAATTAAATCCAAGTCCTAGAATTTGCCTAAGTCATAATATTCAATTATCCAAAGTTAGGCGAAACCAATTTTAGCAAATGACTTGAATTAAACAGATTTACCCAATATAAAATTTAAAGTCCCAATTTAAATTAGTGTGATTGTAAAACCAAAATTTTATCTTGTAATTAATCTAGCATGCATTCTAAGTGATATAGAGCAAGATAAAATCAACAGTCACACTACACCGCGATGTACGAGAAAAAACCCACTAACGGGAAAAAACTTCGGGATGGCCATAGCCTCAAATCCACTAAAAACGGTATTACAAAATACAAGACAAAAGACTTACTTCCTAAACTCGAACCCTCTCAAACCGTGATGCTTCTTCTTGTATCGACCTCCAATTAGCGGATAACCAACGGAGCTCCACCGCGGTCTCGGACTCCCACCGATCGGGCAATTAGGCACACCGTCACCCTAACATGGAGCCTTTCTCCAAATGGGTAGAAATGAAACGAACTTCTCTTCAATTCGGTGTAGAGAAAAACCGGTGCCAAAACAATCTCCAAGCAATTAATATTTATATAGAAACTTGGATAAACAATTGGGTGTGAACTAGAGTGTGTATGAAATTTTTCTTGAAAGAATTACACTCAAAACATGAACATTTTTCTAAAACTATTTTTGCTCTCAAACTCTCTCTAGGAGATAAACTAAGTTGGAAAAGTTAGATTAGAAAATGTCATTCCCACACATTATTAAGTCTGAAAAAGTTGGTTAAAAACCAAGTGGAGAAGTGGGGTAAAAACTGTCAAAAACTGCTCAAAACTGTTCCCGCTCTCGCGTCTCGTTCGAACGAACTTGACTCTCGTTCGAACGAGATTTCTAACGAGCGACCAGCCTGGGCTCGTTAGAATCTCGTTAGAACGAAAAACTCGTTCGAACGACATATCGAACGACTGACCAGTTTAGGGTTGTTGGCAAACTCGTTCGAACGAAACTGGTTCGAACGACAAAACTCATTCGAACGAAACCTGGTTCGAACGACAAAACTCGTTCGAACGACATTTCTAACGAACGACCAGAAAGATTGTAAAATTCGATTTTGGCCCAGAAACTTTTATATACTTATTTTAAACTTCAAATTGATTCATTTTGAAAATAAAATGCAGTTTTTATTACACTTAACACCCATTAAACTTTGTTCCAAGCTCCTATATAAATATAATTACATTCATACCTTGGGAGCATGGAACCATAGTTGATGACGTAGAAACGAGGCACACAAACAGGCATTTTGATGACGCTTTAAATTCTTGCCGCTACGTCTTCAACATACACTTCATAGGCTTGAGAATATTACAATTGAATACTATCCTATGAATAAATGTTTTTGTCCGGAATTGAGCCAAAACTATATATGGACTCAATTGGAAATTTGTGTCCTTACACATTCTTTTTATAAAAAAAAATGTTGACGATAATTATATCAAATAAAAAATGGACATCATTTTTATAAAGAAAAACTAGACGAAACTTTTATTATAAAACACAACTTTTTCATAAAACTGTATTTTTTTTTTTTTTGTAAAAAACTAAGTTGTGATTTTTATAAACTATTATTTTTCGCATTTTATACTTTAATGCACCACACGACACGAATAGCGTGATTTATAATTTTCACAACTTAGTAATTTATGTTTTTTACAAAAATCATTTTTAAAATAAAATGTGAAAAGTAGTAATTTATAAAAATCATAACTTAGTTTTTTACAAAAAAATACAGTTTTACGAAAAAGTTATTTTTTATAATAAAAGTTTCGTCCAGTTTTTCTTTATAAAAATGATGTCCATTTTTTATTTGATATAATTATCGGCAACATTTTTTTTTATAAAAAGAATGTATTTTTTTATATAAATAACAAAACAGTTTTTTATTAAAGATCGTTTCAATAAAAAATAAAAATACGTTTTTTTTATAAATAACCGAATGGTTTTTTAAAATAAAAACAGACTTTTTTATTTTTATATTTTTAGAATGTTAAAAAAATGATTTTCCGGAATACCAAGATGTTTATATTCAGAACATTATGTTTTTTATTTCTAAAATATTACGTATTTAAAAACAGTTTTTTGATTAACTTCCATTTCTATAATAAATAATAATAATTTTTTCCCAGAATATTATGTATTTTCAGAATATTTAAAAATTATTTTCCAGAATATTAGATTTGTTTATATTCAAAATATTATGTTTTTTTTATTTTCAGAATATTATGTATTTTAAAATAAATAATAGATTTTTGACAAAATATTATATTTGTTCAAACTAAATTTTTTTCTATAAGTAAATGTATTAATAATTTTTTTTGGAAATTTATTCTTTATGTGGCTATTTAATTGCATTTTTTTTTTTGTTAATACTAGAAGATTTTTTCGCCTTCAATTTGTACTCTCAATTGAATTGTTAGTAATAAAAGTTGGAATGAGATAAAAACAAATATGTGAAAAGTAATTATTAAAGGTAGTAGAGTTTTTTTAGCAAAAAGATAGAGTAAAAAATATAAATTTAAAGTGAGAATAATAGAACTCTCTCTCTCTCTCTCTCTCTCTCTATATATATATATATATATATATAAAATAAGGTAGAAGGATGTTCAGTCTTTTTTAATTGATGGCTGAGATCAAAAATTAATAAATTTGTTATTTATCAATTAATGATTGAGATTAAATCTCATGAGTTTTGATTAGGGGTGGCAATTCGGGTTAGTCGTGTCATTTTCGGGTCATGTTGATTTTTATTTGAGTATAAGTTTTGGGTACTCTTAAATCTATACAAGCTAATCGTGTCAAGTTCGGATCATTACCATAAACGGGTTATCGTGTCAAAAATTGTCAGCCCTAGTTTTGATGTTAATTAATTAACGATTGAGATTATTTAAAATGTTGAAAGATTGTGGCAATATGGAAGTTTTTTATTGTGAGCCTCTCAACCGTCCCATCTTTCATCACTACCTCGAGCCTCCCACCCATCCCACAAGAACTCTCTCTCTACCTCTTCTCATATCTCTATGTAAGCTCCTCCAAAGAAAACCCAAATACCAACAAAAACTTACAAAAAAATTCTCAAACACGGAGGCACGTATTGAAGCAGATCAAAAGGGTCACTCCCATAGTGGTTTACTTTACTTCTGATCCGAGATTTGAGAAAAATACCATCGAAAAATCTTTGTTCACGTCGAACGAGTGGTTCACTTCTGATCCGAGTTCTAACGGCTCGATGGTGGTTCACTTCTGATTCGAGTTCTAACAGCTCGACCATCAGATTTATTATTGTAAACTGATGTATTGTTGATGTGTAAACTGATTTATTGTTGATGTTAGGAAATGGTTTCAATATATGGAATTGTAATCTGAGGTGGGAGATATGCCATTTCCTATTTGGTTAGTGCCAACATGTCTACATTAATTTGATAATGTTTTGAATAATATATTCAAGATGTTTCCTAACTTCAGGTGCATCTTCACTAAGTTAAATAATTATTTGGAATTTATGAGGACATCTAAAGTATAACTATTTTTTATTTTAATTGTTGATTCATTTTTTTTATGTTAATTGTTTTTAGTTTGTGATATTTTCCTAACTCATATTATTCTTAAGCATCATTGTTGGAAAGTTATATTTTGTAACCAGTGCTAACGTTAACCTATTTTTATGGGACTTAAAGATGAAGATGTAAAATTTGTAATGCTGATAGTTATTTATTTTGAGGAGTTGATTGCTCACTTTGTGTTGGGAACGTTTTCTCTCAATAATAATGGATCTCTTAGTAACATAATCTGTCAAAGACTCCGTCAAGCACCCATCCAAATTTGTCATCATCTAATAATAACATAATAGAGCCAGACTCTAGCATCTGGCTCTCAAAAGTCAGTTCTATAATAAAGTTGTACTAAACTCTCATATGCTTTATTTGTAAGAGAGAAAAGTAATGCATGTATGACCGCACATGACAAGACTACAAATTGCTTTGAAAAACTCCACTTCCACTCTAAAATACCGAGTCCACGAAAGTAAACTTGATAGTTTGGCACAAATACAAGGGTTAGTAATGGTATTGCTTATATTGAAAAAACAAATCTTTTGAAGCTAACTGATTTTTAATAGATGATATTGCTTTTAATTTATTGATACTATTGCATCCTTATATTGAAAAACAAATCTTTTTAAAAGACATGCATACTTAGGCGATCTGTACTGGGTGATGTAAATGTGTAAAACTACACATTTACATCTCACAGTGGGTAAACAATCGTGTAGTTGGAGGAGAGAGAAAAGTTAGCCGAGATGCAAATGTAAACACCCGAAACACAATGTGCAAATGGCCCCACGTGATCTGCGCGTTAAACACAAAACCGTCCAGACTGGGCGTTAAACATAAAACCGCACAGATTTTCTGGGCGGTAAACATATAACCGCCCAACCTCAATTTACAAAAAAAAAATATATAAGTACCAAACGGTAACTGCCACATCCCTCATTTGCATTGTTGGGCGGTAAAATGATAGCCGCCCAGATCTGGGCGGTAAAATTATTAACGCCCAACACTGCCACGTCACACTTTTACATTGTCCCAGTGTAAAACCTCGCCAAACAATCTACCCAAAACAATCTAAAATTACATCTCCACGTAATCAATTTACACATTCCCACTACAGATGACCTTATAGTATGAGATAAGTAGACTTGAAAAGACATGCATACTTATATTGAAAAATCAAATCTTTTGAACTAACTGATATTTAGTAGATGATATTGCTTTTAATTTATAAATACTATTGCCTCATTTTATTTTCACACATTTTTTTTAATATGAAGGTACCTAATTTTAGGCCCCATCCAAGAATAAGAATGAGGTGGATGGCATGTCCACAATTCATATTTAGTCTTTAGACTATATGGCTACAATTATATTACCAAATATAATGTAATTATTCTCACCTCTTAAGCTTTAATGATGATAAAATTATATGGTGGTGATATGTTAAACTCTTGACATAATTATTTTTGTTTTGGTTTTGTAATCTGACTTGGACTCATTTACATTTGAAATATCATATTCTCATCCCTTATATTTTAATGACGCCCCTTAAATTTTAATGATGATAGTGCCATAGGCGTGGGATATGCTTAAAACATTTTCATATATTTAAATATCCATTGAAGTGTTTTATTTGTTCATGTCATATACCAAGTATGAAAGATATCAAAAGGTCAGTGGGCAAAAAAAACGTTTCACCGTGCCAGCGGTAAGTACGAGTTGTTGAAAATAATTCTTTTCTGTCAATGGATTATTTGTATAATCGCAGACATGAGCTATATGTTTACTTTTATCGTCTGTTGGAATTTTTTTATCACTTTTAATATTGATATATTTGAAGTTTATTTAAATTGGCAGAAAAAAATATATGCAGTTTGAATTTATGGTGATTTGAGTAGAAACAACTGATTTTAAAAAAATTATATTATTTCTCATTATAAGATGATATCAAAACATGTACACTAAATAACTTGTAGAGCTTTACTATAGGAACAAAATATCACGGAAATAAATTTATTACCGTACCATCGATACGGATACAAAATATTACGAGGACAAATTTATCGCAGTGTAATCGGCACGGGCACACCCTAGTGTGTGTGTATATATATATATATATATAGGAAGAAAGAAAATAAGACCTATACTCAGTAAAGCTTCCCCCATACCTATATATACACGCACAAATCTAGCATATATACATAACTTGTATGTATATAGACAGATATACCTTCAGATATATATAAAAGAATAAAATAGAACCATATCAAGTTTAAGGTTTGTCCATGGTGGTTCGTTAGGAGGAAGAAGATGAAGTGGATTTTAGTATGTAGGAGATGAAGTGCAAAGCTCGGTATCTTTGGTTTCTACCTATTTCGAGCGTGGGTTTTTTTCTTTTCATTTTGGTGTGTTAATAGAAGGTGCATTAATAAGGGGGAAGAAGGATTGGGCGGTGTAATCGACAAACAAAATATCTAGATATTTGTGTTGATTTTTGTTATTTTTACTTTCATCCCCTCAGGTTTTAAAACCAAGATTTAAACTTTATGCCCTTAATAATTTGGTTATGTTTTTAACAAAAAAAACTTTTTATTTGGGTTAAAACTAACTTTGCATTTTGTTTAACAACTTTGATTCATAACCACAAAAGAATTTATTTTTAAACATACACGGTACTTTATGGTTTAACGGGGTTTAACATAAAAATGTTATTTATATTATTAATTTTTTGTTCGACTTGATGTTTTCAAAATAAAATACAACAACAATAATAAAAAAAATGTCTATTCAATACTTAATGGTTTAAAAATTTGTTATTTATTTGTCTATTAGGTTTAACCAATAAAATATCATTTCTAGAAATGAGTAATTCAACTTTAAATTTTTAAATTTATAAGATGCGGTTTATTACAACTCTTAACTAAAGAAATCTTGTCCATGTGAGGTGCAATGTATTTTAATTTTGTTGCCATCATTTGTGATCCAACACCTCTCGTCCTCCCTCTCTTGTCAATTCTAAAGGCTTGGGACAGGGCATCATTCTCAATGTCATCGTAAGGGCTTAAACTGAACTAACTGTTATTCAACTCTATCAATTCTATATTCTCAACCAAGTGTGATGGGAATTTATTATCTTTGTCCTGTCGGGCATGCATGTACAAATTGGCCCAATTAATTTTTTTATCAGTATCTAGACCATCCTTTTGTCCTATCTGATAATTCACTCTTCAAAATCTCATAGGATTTGGAGCCCAGTTTGTAGATATCAACTTTTTTTTACCATTTTTTGTTTATTCTTCTCCCTCTGGACCACCTTCTTGTCCATCACTTCATTTTCTAGAAAGATGTTCTACTGATCAACTGGGATTTCAACATTCGGAGGCACTCTGTCTCTTAGAGCCAAAATATAGGAGCTCGATGACCCCTTGAGAAATATTTTTGCTAAAGGTTTCTCCGATAAGTTCTCAGCTGTTCAGCAACCAGAGAAAAAACCTTTAACTTTAAATGGTCGAGGAATGAAAAATGCTTACAGAGTTGGTCGTAAATGTCATCCTTGATGGATTGATCAACTTCATTCCAGTTATCTGTGACCTCGAGTCCCACATTTAATTTCCAAAGCGACAAACTTCGAGATTTAAATATTTAGATGTCCTTTTTATCACTAGTGGGATTATTCCCGATAAGGGACAACCCAATGGGCTTCTTCTCATTTTCTTGAGAGGTATCGGGAGCAATGGGTGGGGGTTTAGAGTAACAGGTGTTTGTTTCCTTCTCGTAGTTAGAGTAATCGAGTCAAGCAATGGTGGAGTAGATAATTTCTCACCATGTGGTGATGAGAATTCTTATTGGGGTGCAGGAGATGAGAATCTTGGTTGGAGTGTCATCTCATCACTTGTACGCTTTGTCCATTACCGCTTGTCATTATCTATAATAAATAAATAAAATAAGAGACGAAATCATTATAATAACATGAAATTATAACAAACTCATCAAGTTTATGACTATATATATGTTTATACTTCTCATAATAATACTTTAAAATATGTTAAATGTGTCTGATCTCCATCCATTTGGTATTAGTTTTTAAAAATATATGGATTTTTTCAATTAGCCAACTAGGAGGAAGCATATCTATGATTGATGTATAGTTGTTCGTGACATGAACTTGAAATCCCATCTTCTTCAACTTATTGGCAAGATTAAATTTAATATACATATGTTACGAGACATCACAGTCTTAGTCAATGCTCTATGTACGTAATTGTATCCACAACATATGAAAACCTCTTTCTTCCTTCTCTAACAGCGTAAGAAATGTGAGGGCTATGTCAGGATTATGTAGTGGAATATATTCCCTATAGCCTCATCCCAACTTTCTAATAGGAAAAATAGAATACGATTGAACAGGTATTTTTTTCTCGATATAAACTCCACAATTTGCAAGGTAGTTAAACTTTTTGATCTTCTTATTCTCATACATGTAAATAGGAGTACCCTCTAAATGGCTAGAACTAATAAAAGAGGTATGAGAGTGGTCCAATTATAATCACTCGTACTCTTGTTGCCAGTGATTATCATTGTGCCTTATTTTCCTTGAGAAAAATATACGAGGGTGTATATACGAGTCGTACAAGTGATAGCTCTAATTAATCAATAACTAGTTATTTTTTCAACCGATTCGATCTAAGTTGATCTTATTTTAACATATGAGTCCTACTTGAACCCTGTGTGTGAGACATCTCATCGAAGTGAAACCTAAATAAGGAATCTCAATACACTTAGATTTCGATAGGGTATTGTTAAGACACATTAATTAGGGTTTATTATGAGATAGTATGTCAAGAGTTTGAAAGTCTATGTGTACTATCAGTCCAAGAAATCCAACAACCAAACCAACGACTAGCAATTATCACGTACTCCTTCTATCTTCTACATGATAAAACACAAACCTAATAATTTCTCAAATAAGGGTTCATATATGTTCTTGCATAAAAGAGATATGTAATTAACTTAAGTATAAGGGTTCATATATGTATCAAGTGTCCTAAGCCATTAATAACCCATATATCTTAATTCTTATAACATGAATTGGATTCAAAGAGTAAATCTCATCAATTTGGTTCATAAATATCAAAAGTACAACTCTCAGTGAATGAAGTACAATCCTACTAATCATTCATAGTTTTGGTGTTTAATAACTCTGAATCTAACTCCATATCTTAAACTATCAGATATCAATCATCAAATTCTACAAATGGGGTACCAAATATGAAATATCAATTATTACATGTTTTAGGTTTTAGCGTTTAGGTTTTAGGGCTTATAGTTTTCTATTTACAATTTAAGGTATATGATTTAGGATTTATGATCTACGTTTTAGGGTTTACATATTTGGGTTTAGTTATTAAGTTTATTAATTGGGGCTTAAGTTTTAGGGTTTAGTACAAATGGGGTCCAAATCTTAAATAACATTTTTTGAGCTTTAGCGTTTAGGCTTTAGGATTTGTAGTTTATCATTTACAATTTAGGGTATATGAGCTAGGATTTATGGCCACATTTTAGGTTTTGGGTTTTATGGTTTTGGTATTTAGGTTTATTGCTTATATTTTATTTATTTAGGCTAAAGTTTTAGAGTTTAGTAAATCGGGTTTAGGGTATTTTGCACTAATTTTAAACTTGGTAAAATTTTCCACTAATTACTGTTTAAGAATTGGAAATTCTAAATTAGTTAAAAAAATAATTAGGAATTTGAATATTTAGGTAAACACACACACATACACATACACGTATATACACACACATATACATACATATACTACATACACACATATTCACACACATACACACGCACACACACACACACATACATACAAAGTATATGATACACACACACACACACACATACAGATTATATGATACACATACACACATATCCACAGTATATGATACACACACACACATGAGTAGAGAAACCATCACATTTCAAAATGTGGTTTTTTTTTGGCCAATTTGGTCTTGTGAATCTTATAAACTTTCTTCCCTTCTTTTTACAAAATTGTACACAACACATGGGACATTTTCATTAGGATGCTTCAAAAAAATCTTCTCAAGCTGTGGAGGATACTTTTTAGAAATATGAGTCTCTTGTGAAAGTTTGGAAAATGTGGTTTTGTAGTTGACATTTTATTTTGATTTAATTTTTTCTAATACAATAACACTTTATCATTTGAAGATCACTTGTGTGATAAATCATTTTACCAATTCTCGGGACCCATCTTCCAAATAGACTTTCACACTCTTAGTGTAAAGAAGATCATTTTTTAGAGAGATTATCGTTATATATAAAAAGTTCTTCGAATTGTTACATTTTAAAAACTCAGTTTGAAAAAAATTTAAATCTTTCTTACAAATCATTTCTTTATTTCTCCATAGTTAGGAGATTTTCGCATAGAGTGAAACATTGAGCCTCCACGATTCTCAAAATGCAACCATCCTTTTTGAAATAAATTACTTCCTTTTCATCTAATTTTAATTTTAATGAGACTTTTAATAAACGTTTTTTATGCCTCACATTTTCAGTGCTCAATTTATCACCATCTTCCACTCCATCGGATTGTCATTAGAATAACTGGAGGAAGACAAAGTCTCGTTCATATAAATACTTTCATCACTTGAGAGTTAAGATTTATATACCTATTTTTCACTTGCTTTTACAATATCAAAATACCCAAAATTTATCAGGCAAATACTGGTATCAAGGTTAGTCCTTTTTTTAATTAGGACTATCTCATAATAAGATTCGTTTAATTTTAATCAATGTTCAAAACTACGAGTACAACCTATAGGTATAAGTGAGAAAATTTATGCATGTTTAATTTAAACAAAAATATGAATCTCCATTAAACATTTGAGATATAAATCATGGAAAAAAGTAAATCATTCCACAACATCAGAAGTACAAGGAAAAAACCAATTAATGGGAAAAGAAACAATATGACTGAAACTTGGAAAATATTTACAGAAGGGATAATTGTCTTATGATCTCACACTTCACCCTTTTCCCACTAAATCCTAATGAAACGGATACCTCTATAACATCAATGAGAATCTCAACACACTGATGTCATAATCGAACGATCAACAAAGTTGCTCTAAACTAACTTAAAATTTGTCTTGTAAAGAACAACACAATCATTATAATATCCCATGGATATTAAGTCATAAGTTTAAAAAAATTACGATGAATACGAATGTTTTGAAGGTTCGCGAAGTTTACTTCTTCTTCTTTGATATTAATCACTCTTTAGAGAAAGATGGTCAAGTGAAAAGAAAAGAAAGAAGGATAACAAAGAACAAGTCTTCTTGACTAAAAAAGGTTTTATGTTCATAAAATTAAGAATATAAAAACTCAAAAAAAAAAATCTCTTTGAAAATATCCAGGCCTTGTGAAGGAGATACAAGAGTCATTTCTGCGACGAGTGAAAAATTATCACCGGAGTGAAAATATCTTCGATACAGTGAACTATCGACGAATGACGTCGTGACTATAACCAAAAAGATTCCCTAAACTCCATAGAAACTCATGATCTTCGCTGCAACGAACTACTCTGGGAATCAAAATATGCCTTTTTTAGCATTAATTTTTATAGACAATAATACTATGGGATTTTGGAGATAGAAAAATCATGCAATAAGACTTTGAAAAGGATATGAACATTTTTAATTTCAAAACAAGGACAGCTAAGTCTGCTATGTTGTGCTTACTTTCATCCTAAAGTGATTGATGTGATATAGGGATGAAAGAAGTCGGCTTCAATGTATTGAACATTGATGAAGTTTTCAAAAATCTCTTGGACACAAAGTGTTTTGGAAACCAGAATAAGTCAATTTCTCTAAGTCACTTTATAACAGGTATACTATATTCTAACACCTTTTTCAAATAGAATTTATATAGAGGCCTCATCATAAAGTTTTCTGCTGGTATCGCAAAATCTTAGATCCTTCCAGGATATAAACTCTCTTAAAGAGAAGAATTGGAAACCCAAGCACGATAGGAACTCACTAAAAGAGATGAATATGCGACTCAAAACCAAAACATGATTTACATGAAATAAAATTGTGATAGAACACAAAATTGATACGAATCTCTCTCTCTCTCTCTCTATATATATATATATATATATATATCATGTGTTCATTGACACGCACATACACAAACATAAATTTTGCATTAATAATAATAGTTTTTTGTAACACCTCGTAATTTTTGGGTTATTATTTTTATTTAATTAATTCAGTAATTAGTAATTCACTTGTGCCGTGAATTAATGGGAATTAATTAATGGGAATATTTAAAAGTGAATATATTTAAATAAGTTAACGGGTGAGAGTTAATTTTAGAAATTTATTCCGGATGGTGATTTTGAGCACGCGGTAAAGTCCATCAGGGTCGAAATACTCCAAAATGAGTGGTCATATGCATATATTGGATGTTGGGGCCTAATTAGATATGTTTGAGCTCCATATAGAAAGTATGGGCCCTTTTTATAAGGCCCATAGGCCCAAAAACGTGAATAGGGGTTTTAACCCCAAATGGGTAAGGGGTAGGCAACATTAAATTACATTAGAAGACTAAAGAAGGATAAAGCAAAAGGGAGAGAGACAAAGAGAAGAGGAACTTGGGGATCTTGGAGAGATTGATTCAATTTCAATTCAACACCTTCATTCAAAGCTTTGGATCTTCATTTGAGGCAAGTGGTTTAAATTGTGATTATTAAATTGCATTTATATTTTCATATTAAAAGATGGGGAATTCAATTTAATTATAGGGTTTGTTCTTGAGCAAATTGGGGATTTCTTTTAATGGGAGTTATAAATTTGTAGGGGATTTGATAGTTGATGAGATTAACGATTGAATTGATGAAATTGTTAGGCCTAGATTTGTTATAACAAAAGAAGACATGATGAATCTTGAAAAGTTTTGAGGAAGAAATATGTACAAAATTGAGGTATTTACTATTCTAATGGAGATTCTGTCCGCAATGCCCTGTAGAAAATCGTGTTTCCTAACTTTTGTTCTCTGATACGTTTTCTTCAAAAACGGCTCCAAAATGCCCCAAAATAGCATTTTAAAAATCTGGTCAGATTCGTGGGGAAGATTTTAAGAAATATTTTTTGTTTGTTATTTCGTTGGAGATTGCCTAGATTGATAGATGTGACCAATTACCCTTGGATTAGTTAGAGGATTAATTAAATTGAAGAGGTAAGTTTATGATTTAGCATATTGTAATCTCGTTGTTTAAGTGATTAGACTTGAATACATGAAATTGAAGATGAATGTTCATGATTTAGCATATTGTAATCTTGCTGTTTAAGTGATTAAAATCGATTGGATGAAATTGAAGGGGGATTGAAACTATTGAATTTTGGGCCGAGAGATAAAGAGTCTGGGTATAATTGATGGGGATACACCAAAATAATAAGAATTAATTAGTATGTAATTAATTAAAATGAAGTCGGACCATAGACTTGAATGTTTTAGGCTTGGGTATGGGCATAATACTCTGATGGCCTAGATTTCTATATATATATATATATATATATATATATATATATATATATATATATATATTTGTGTCAATAATATATATTGTAAAACCATACCAATATTAATGCTATCATAGGAGGTTGCACGATGTGGGTGAGTCCCCTGACTAGCGAATGCAGGGTGAGTATATTCCCCAGGCCATAGCGTCCGTATTAGAGGTCGGGCCGTTATGGTATGGAGCAGACACTTCAGAGGGAACTGTGGTCGCCTCCTAAGCGTTGGTGATAGCATTTATATTCGACATGTGTGTGAATGTTGAGATATAATACGTATATGTAGTGCAGAATTATAAATGGGAATTTATATGTATACATGGTGTGAAATGTATAAATAATATAACTGGTGAAATGGTTATATGGTATCAAGTTTGATACGGATGTAAATAAGTTAGTGTGAAATATAACTTATAACTCGTATACATGATGTGAATTGTATAAAGGATATAACTCGCGAGAATGTTATATGGCATTAAATAAGAAATGATTTAAGCAAGTTAATGTGATTAATAACCCTTAAAATGTATACGATACTCACTCGAGTTGGGATAGTGGGAAATAGTGAGGTATATAAGACAAGACTAGTTATGAAGGATTAGCTAGATGGGTCATTTATAGTTTCGGTAGGCGTGCACATTAGTTGAGGGGTGAGGTAAACTCAAGGGAGTGCGCGACACTAATTTAAATATGAAGAACATTTGCATTTTAATTTCGTGCATTTAAATACACTTGCTAAATATTTTCAAATGTTTTTGGGTTCTAACCCTTGCTATAAAATATTTTCAAAAACCTTTTAGGTGTCCTTCCATAGGGGCGCCAGTCTTGATCTTTCCTACAGGGTGCGCAGCTGCAAGTTATGTGGATTGCTGCGGGATCTTTGTTTGGACGCTTCTCTTATTCTATCCTTAGATAGGGACTTTTTAAGTTGTACTATTGAGTTTTTACTTTCATATTCAGTTTTGACATGTATCGGTATTCTTTTATACTTGTACTTTGTGAACTGCTTGTAGTCGATGTTGCTCGACAAACACTTGTACTTATTTTGTGGCCTGTTTAGTTTCTTTCTTGTAATAGTAAATTTGGTTTCCTAATATGTTGGTTGATTTAGATATAATTCATAAGATAAAATTTGGCATCAGCTTAATTTAAGACAAGGTGATTAGTAATTGAAAAGTTTTTCGACAGTGATGCTAATAATGAACCAGATGAGATTCTTATTTAATTTGGTATAGGATTGATCACACGATATTTTATTAGGCGGGGTGTCACAGATGGTATCACAGCATCAGGTTCTAGTGTCCTTAGAATATGTGCGTCTTTTCACGTTTCAGCGTAGCATTCTTTGATATAGTGCCTTATTATAGGATTGTTGTATTCCTTCACGTATGCGATTTTTGTTCTCCTACTATAAAGTATAGTTCATGTGATTCATATACAGTTTGGGTCGAGTATGGTAGATCAAACATTTTAGAACAACCAACGTGGGAAGTTAGAAGGATTGCAGGACAGAAGACTCAACAGAAGCCATGGGGTATTCTAGAAATAATGATGTGATAGGAGTCACCATGATAATTGTTCGAATAATTGAAGTTGGAGAAATCGCTGGGGTGAAGTAGTTGCCCTAAGAACCTTTGGGAAGGACGATGGTGCAAAGTTAAAACCCCAAGTGTAGACGACAAGAGGTGAGGGTAGAAGAAAATTTTATTTCAGTAAAACAATCCACTTAGATTCGAGGGAGGTGCGGAAGAGTGATTTACCAGTGGGTAGAGAACATCAATTAGGACCACATGTGGGGGAGTGTAGTGTCACTCAAGTCAAAATTTTGGGCAAGGAAATTTTCTCTTAGAAGTAGTATGGTGTGATAGGAGCCACTCACCACATTCATGGGGAGATACCGTGAATAACAAGAAACTAGGGGTGCAGATTATTATGAAATCTCTCACTGGTGCTTAAGTTAAATAGAGAGGCAAGGGAAATTTCAGTAATCCTTCAAAAAGGGTTGGACAGTGACCTAATGGGAAGGAAAGTTGACAAAATTCGAAAACTTAGTAACCAATGAAAAGGATACGAAGAATCAAGTAGGGTTGTAAGTTGATATTATACCCATGGGTAGAATGTACAAGAATGGATAGGAAATCTGGCAAGGACGACTGGTGTCGTTGTCATAAAGGTTATACATATACATTTGTACCAATGCCCTCTAGAGAAGGGAGCTAAGAGAGTTGGAGAATCTATCGAAGAGGGAGGCTTGATTTTAGTGCTAGTGAGGCACTAAGGGAAGGAATACCCAGTAGAGAACACAAAATTAATGATCGAGATTAATGAAATCTCTACCGAGTGACAGTGGGTTTACTTAAGGCCATCAAGGCAAGCAACAAGTCTATCGGATCAGCGGATCTAAAGGGACATTTGGAGTAGCAAACAGGGTCAAGACTACCAAGTCCACGAAAAGGATAACCCCGACATGTCCGGTGGGTCTATATAAAGGGGAAGGGCACATAGAGGTGTCTTAGTTGTAAAAGAGTGGAAACACATGGGTGGATTTTCTCCGCAGCGATTCAGGGGACAGGAGCTATATGCCTAGTAAGAGCATCTTTTGGAGAAGTTTTTGGTTTCATTAGGATGTGGGTGTTATGTCTATTAACCGTTGAGCCAGCAGTATTGTGAGTAACTGAAATTATAAGTCTCATTACGAGATGATTGGAGTATGTTTTGTATGATGCAAGCGGGTCACAATAATATATTAGTATTAGATTCACGTGAGAATTGGATTTAGTGGAAGTATCGTTAATGTCACCAGTATGTGTATTTTTATCATGGAGTAGCGGGGTACTCTTCGGTTCCACCTACGAGGAATGGGTGGGGTACATTGAGACGATGTATTTCTTGAGGACTAGCTCCTGTGAAAGGTGGTAATTGAGGTATGGTTTTATATAGGGTATGGACGGGTTCGTAATGGCGGGCGATCATAGCAAGGCTATCATGTTTGTTATTTCAGTACTGGATGTATATTCTCTTGAGATGTCTCACCTAGATGAGGGTTGAGAAATATCATAGCGGCAATATTGTGTGAAGTAGGATTCATAGAGTGAACTTGTTTAGTTATATTGGATCTCGATGTGTAGGATTGTTACTGAGGAGATTCATGGGATGTAAGGTTGCCATGGAGTGGAGAGATTTAGCTCGTTATTAATATTTAGCGTTGAGGGCTTAATGATGGTATGAGAACAGTAGTATATGAATCCTTTAGGGACGCGGGAATCCATGATAGACTTGTGAGTATAGGGGAAAGGTTTGAGAGTCTCGGGTTATGATTTGGGTTCTATGGAAATCAAGGACCAACGATGCTAAGGAGCCCTGCATTAGGGAAAAAAAGTTTTTGTGGGCTATGCTAGGAAGTATTATACGCATAAGCCTGGATAAAATGTCAAAAGTGTGGTGACGTCATTAGATTTTAGGTCATTGGATTTAATGATAATTAGCAAACAAGTGGAGAAAATACGTTGAGTGGAAAGGCACTAAGTGATAGGGCTAGTGAAACCTGAAGGTGTTGCGGACGAAACAATGCGAATATTTATCACCAAAAGTTGCTAGGTTGTGCATATTGTTATGTGTTGTGGGAATTATTTTAGCCACTTTTGCCATCGCAGGGGGGCCCTTAGGTATGGGACTAAGGGAGTATTTTGAGGATCTCACATAGATAATAAAGGTGGGGTAATATCGGGGAGAATCGAATGGTAATGAGTAAGTCATCGGAAATATTTGGAGGATATAGCCACGCCGATAATGTGGGAGCCGAAATAGAGACAAATATAGTTATGTAAGTGATGACCGGAGGTTTGTGCAATTAGGCTCGAGTTAGAGGGTGTATGGACACCCTGGGAGGAGCCAGAGCATCTACGGTGTAGATACTTAGCAGATTCGGGGAGAAGATGCAAAGGCAATGATTTGGGAATATTCCGAAGGAATGGGAATAAGTTGTCTCCCGAACTATGGAATGATTAAATATGGGTGTGTTTGCAAGTGACAGTGAGTGCGTCATAACCTAGAATTTTCTATCATTAGGATTCGTGAGTGAGATGGATATTAGTGGATGTGTTGGCCGTAATAGCCATAATGTAAATAACTAGGAACCGTGGAAAGCGGGGTTCTTTGGTGTTAACCACGTGAGAATGGGAGGTTACACTAAGATGATGGTTGCATTATACGAGAGATTTCTACTTTCGAGTATTATAGGAGTAGTGTGGATTTGTTCCAAGTTTCAACTGTGTAGCTATAGTTTGGGGCTATAGTGGATAGCTATAGTAAGACTGGGTGTTCGCAGTACCAGGTTATGAATTATCGTTGCTAGGTTTCACCTAAGATAGGGTCTAGTGTATATATTCGATGATGTATGTTAAAATGTGTTGCATGTTAATGTACTAATTTTGTTAAATTGAAATCCCGGGGAGTAGGGACATTTCTTATGTGATTCAGGGTGATTGGATATATTGTCGAGCGGGAAGATATAGCTCAAGTTTTACTTTCACACAAGGAAACTAGTGATAGTTAGGGCATGGTAGTAAGTAATGTCTTTTTACAAAAGAGTGAATATGTATACATTTATACCGAAAGGAGGGTATTGGGAATGCTATAAATGTGGGATTGAAGTTATATTATGGATTAAGGGCTAGTAAATGTCGTGCTTCCTTTATTGCGGTTAAGCACAGGTACAGTGTGGATGGGAGCTTTAGTTAATTACATTCTCTCAATAACTTTGTGTAGCAATGCAAAGGGTAAGTGATCGCAGGGCTAGTTGAGACCGGGAGTACTAGGCTTATCCGAATTTCGAGGATAAAATTTCGTTGTTAGGGGGGAAGTATGTAACACCTCGTAATTTCTGGGTTATTATTTTTATTTAATTAATTCAGTAATTAGTATTTTCTTTTGTGTCGTGAATTAGTGAGAATTAATTAATGGGAATATTTAAACGTGAATATATTTAAATAAGTTAACGGGTGAGAGTTAATTTTAAAAATTTATTCCGGATGGTGACTTTGAGCTCACGGTTGAGTTCGTTAGGGTTGAAATGGTCCGAAATGAGTGGTCATATGCATATGTTAGATGTCAGGGCCTAATTAGATATGTTTGAGTTACATATAGAAAGTATGGACCCTTTTTATAAGGCTCATAGGCCCAAAAACGTGAATAGGATTTTTAACCCCAAATGGGTAAGGGGTAGGCAACATTAAATCACATTTAACCCCCCAGGATGGCGTCATGTAGCGAAATCAGATTTATTGCAACAAATGCTATATTTAATTCATTAATTACATTTAACCCCCCAAAACTTCATAACTTCTTCATACGACCTCCAAATGAAGAACCGTAAAAACCGACACGATCCTCAATTCGGGACCAAAAATATTTCAATAGTGTCTGGGTCTCGGGGTTGACTTTGGGCATTGACCTGAGGCTTTGACTTCGACTTTTTTCCAAATCCGAATTTTGCACGGCCATAACTTCTCCGTTTCAACTCCGATTGATACGCCATTTGAACCCATGCGTCCCTTGATTCAAGGCCTTCATTTTACTGTTTGGTCCGAGTTCAAAATCAGTCATTTTAATTTATAGTTTTGCCCCTGATGGTGCGGAAGTGACATTTTCATGCTCAATTTGCGTCCGGACTTCACCGCTCGCATTCTAAACCTGTCAATACTCAATAACAACCTTGAACAAGAGATTAACAATGACTATAAGATGTGAGATTGAAGTTCGCAAAATTGCGTTATTAACCCTATTTATTCTTAAAGTTGTATTTTTCTCTAAAATAATAAAAATTACTCTAAAAACATTTTATTGATGGTGTAACGGAACTAACAAGTTCTAGATTTGGGTGTAAATAATAAAAAATAATGCACTCATCAATGGTATCAAGTTGGATATGGATATAAATAAGTTAGTGTGAAATAATACTTATAACTCGTATACATGATGTGAATTTTATAAAGGATATAACTCGTGAGAATGTTATATGGCATTAAACAAGAAATGATTTAAGTAAGTTAATGTGATTAATAACCCTTAAAATGTATACGATACTCACTCGAGTTGGGATAGTGGGAAATAGTGAGGTATATAAGACAACACTAGTTACAGAGGATTAGCTAGATGGGTCATTTATAGTTTCGATAGGCGTGCACATTAGTTAAGGGGTGAAGTAAACTCAAGGGAGTGCGCGACACTAATTTAAATATGAAGAACATTTGCATTTTAATTTCGTGCATTTAAATACACTTGCTAAACATTTTCAAATGTTTTTGGGATCTAACCCTTGTTATAAAATATTTTCAAAAACCTTTTAGGTGTCCTTCCATAGGGGCGTCAATCTTGATCTTTCCAACAGGGTGCGCAGCTACCACTTATGTGGATTGTTACGGGATCTTTGTTTGGACACTTCTCTTATTCTATCCTTAGATAGGGACTTTTTAAGTTATACTATTGAGTTTGTACTTTCATATTCAGTCTTGGCATGTATCGGTATTCTTTTATACTTGTACTTTGTGAATTGCTTGTAGTCGATGTTGCTCGACAAACACTTGTACTTATTTTGTGGCATGTTTAATTTCATTCTTGTAATATTAAATTTGGTTTCCTAGTATGTTGGTTGAGTATGATATAATTCATAAGATAAAATTTGGCATCAGCTTAATTTAAGACTCGGAGATTAGTAATTAAAAAGTTTTTCGACAGTGATGCTAAGAATGAACCAGATGAGATTATTGTTTAATTTGGTATACGACTGATCACCTGGTATTTTATTAGGTGGGGTGTCACATTTTTTTAGAGAAAAAAAGTTTGTTTTTATAAACTTGTAAACCTTAAAAATTTACTCCAGCTCCCCTTGTTTTTTATACCAAATACAAAATAAATAAAAAGGTAAAAATAATAGATTATATAGGAATTGATCTCGTACATTATTTCTAAATAATTTAATTACTTTTTATCTCGTTCCAATTTCATAACATAATTTCTCGCTCTAACACCTATCATTCCATAATTAAACAAAATCATTAGTAGTGTTATTTGTTTTTCTATAGATGATAAATGTAATTAAAATAAACATATACAAGAAACTAAGGACAAGATAATTTCCCCTATAAAAAAAGAGTTAGGATGCATATTTTCAATAATCATCTACTTCTCTTCAATAAATTCTGTTACCAATGTGGAATCATGAATGGGAGTTCCGGGTTCTGTGGTTGAGAATCCTTCATCTTGAGAGAATATTCCATCTGTGTGACACGAAATGCTAACTGCTGGACTTTGCGGGCAATCCATGATAATACGTTCTGATACTAACCCCACATTTGTTTTGGGTGTCTTCTTGGAGTGAGTCACGTTTTCTTTCTCGGTATCGAAGTTTTTTGCGATAGTATAAATCTTTTGCAACGTGGAATTCTTCGAGGTTAATATGTCCTTGTTATCATATAAAAAGATGAACAAAAATACAAAGAGAGCAGAACACGATGATATGCCGGCAATGAGGAAAAGACCCTTGAAACTGTCGAGCGTCAGCCTCTGAGAGGTTACCATTGCATCTCCTTTTTCTTCTGGACAATTTACTTCTTCCTCTAGCCATTCTCTCGAAATTCTCATCATTTCATCTCCCTGCGTCACATATAAAATTGCCCTTGAAATGTCGAGTACTAGGGGAGAGCCCCTCGGAAATGCCTGCAAGAAAAAAAATACGATTAGAGGGCATTATATATATATATATATATAGAGAGAGAGAGAGAGAGAGAGAGAGAGAGAGACGCACGCGCATGCGCACACATAATTACACTCAAGGGTTTTCATCATACCTCACTTAACATATCAATGAACATACTCTTATTTAGAGTCGTAAAAAATTGAGTTTTTGATAAACACTCGTATATATAATCTATATAGTAAGTAGATCATCTAGAAAAAATCTTCATAATATTGAACCCAGAAGTGGGTGACATGATGGAAAAAATTTGACTGGCTGAAAATGATCATATATGCCCGCTTTTCATTTTATCCATTTTCGTGTTTGAATTTTTTATGATTATTTTTCTTTATAATCTTCTCATTATGGAGATCATGTATACAAAATTTGGTTGAAAAATACATTTGTTCACTATTTTAAAAAATATGTATATTCACAAGTATAATGATAGGAGGCATGTTAGAGAGCGTACACACATACACATACACACACACACACACACACAGTGACTTACAAATCCAAAGCCGGCGGTCTTGTACGTTGGACCAACCATAGTGTACTTATTGCAATACTTTCCAAGGAAGAGTCTGAGATAAGGGAGCTCATCAACAATGGCACCAACTCCTCCCTTCTTACTTCCTTTAATAAGCGCTTCATTATACTCTTCAGAAGTGGTGTACTTTCGAAATTTGGAAACATCAAACTTCATATTTTGTAAAAATCCATCAACAAAGGATCCTGCCTGGTACCCAACAAGCTCACCACTCCGTAGAAGATCATGTATATTAGTAACTGTGGGTTGAAGTTGTTGTACCGTTAGCATTGATGTTAAGCTCGCCGTGTAACTCGATGTTAGTACTAAAACCACAAAGATCCATACAATCACCACGAATCTCGATAAGTTGCTTGTCAACTTCTCCTCTGCAAAATTTTGTCAAAAATTTAAGATCATATATAATTATGAACATTATTTCCCATTTTCATTTCATTTTTTCTTATGCTACATTTCTAGTATTCCTTTTCAGTAAAAATTCAAAAATCAAATGTTCTATTTTAATGGGATTCAAATTATAATAAAGGTAAACAAATCTCGCATTATCATGGAAATTGAAAAAGTAATAAAATTGCCTAAATTATAAAAATGAAATAACGGATTAAAATTTTATTAGCATTTTCAAAATCAATTATAAATTTAATAAATTGAAAAAAAATAAAATGTGAAACCAAAATCCAATTTTCTTCTTCACAGGAAACTTTTCTAGAAAATAATCATTTTTTAAGGATTATTTGGACCTAGCCACCCATTCATTATTGTCAAATGGGGCTTAGCACCCAAAAAAAAACCTTTTATACCATTGACCACTATATTGAAATAAAATAAGTTAGTTGACAAAAAAATCTTTTGTTATCTTTTTATTAAATCTTTCTCTCTCTCTCTCTCTCTCATATATATATATATATATATACATGAAGAAGCTTCAAAGTTTTTGTAAATGACAAAAATAATTAAAATTAAAAAAATTCATAAAATCCACAAACGGTATCATTCATCAGAAAAATGTTTAAAAAAATTTCAAAAACAAAGATCGAGTTTCACCCTATCTTTAAATTTACACACACAAAAATCGAGATCTTGTTCAAAAAGAAGAAAATAAGAAAAAAAGGGTACTAGGTGCTCATTTGTAAAAGAAGATCTTGTTCAAAAAGAAGAAAATGTGTAAATGTTTTTTCATTTGTAAATGTAAATGTAGATCTTGTAGGGGGTACTAGGTGCTCATGGTTTAGTAGTTTGAATTCCAAAATTTGGAAATGTAGATCTGTAATTTAAAGTATATCTACAAATAATAAAATGCTTTAAGTATTGATATTACTAGGTGCAGTGGGGTGGGTAGGCGGTGGGGTAGGGGTGAAAGAGAAGATGGAAGGAAAAAGAGTATAACTTTATTGACCCTATCCAAATGAGGGCTAAAATAACAATCCAATGTGATTGGTTAAAACACGAATGGTCCAGTAATGGACCCCATAATTTTTTTTTTAGTTATCCATGCTTTAACCAATCACATAAGAGGATTGTGTCAACCCTAATTAAAGAGGGTCAACAAAATTAGACTCGGGGAAAAATGGGGAAGAATGGGAGTGCGAAAGATAGAAGGAAATGGTAGAATATATTTTGGGGGAATCGGAGTTGTTGTCCTTTGTTTTATTTTCCTTTTTTTTCTTTTTAATATTTTATTATGGGTATTTTGTAACATAAATTATAATTAACACAAAAAAATACGCTAAATAACAAAAATATGTTTAAATTTGGTGTTAATGATACATTAGTTTTATTGCGCTAAACTTCAAATGACAATAACTAATGGGTATGTAGGTCCATATAGCCCTTCTTTAAATAAATAGGGTCGAAGGTTGATTTTGTTTTTATCATTTACATTTTAATCTAGAAAGTATATCTTATGTCTAAGATAGCCTCTGAATAGAAGTATTTATTCAGAGATTCAGAGTCAATGTTAATATTCATATTCACTTATATTTATATAATTGTTGGCCTCTTCATTTTGAAACCAAAACAAACAATCCTCAAGTATTTGCCATTCTCAGTCTTTTATTTAGACATACTTAAGTATCAAGAGACTTACTGTGGGAGAAAACAAGTGTGGAGAATGAGAACCAAAAGATCATTCCAACTTGATTCTGAAGGGGGCCTCGAAATTCCTTATTTATACGGTGCTCGAGTACCCAAACCACAAATCCGATGAAGATGAAAAATGCCCCTGTTGTTACCCAAAGGCCCGTTGTCAAAGGTTTCATGAAAATCCATGCATTCTTTCTATCATCATCCTTAACTGGGACCACCATCGAAATTCCTGACTCCGTGAAAGGTAATGTAAAATCAACGAACCTTGACCGATTTGCAATGATAGTTACATCTCCAACCACCGCATCAAAATTCTAATACGAAGATAAATAATTAGAAAATAAATTAAAATGTCTAACATAAGTTGAAAGTAAAATTATTTTAGTACTTATTTTGAGACTATTTTCTTGGAAGATAGTTTAATTGGCATAATAATATGTCATGAATGCATTGGTTAATGTTTGGGTTCTCCTTATAAGAAAGTTTAATTTACCAATGCATTGATGATAATTGATGACACAATCTCTGTATCAGAAAACTATGCCCCTAAAGTTAATGGTTTAACTTAAAATTCCAAATACCATACCTCTTCAACGATTTGGTAAACAAGATCATCGTAATTCTGATTATAAGTTTCGAAAGGAATAAATTCATATGGGACGGCATAAGGTAATTTGTTAATGACCGATTTAAACACTTCTACACAAAACCCAGTCACGATAACATCTTTATTTTGGGGATCTCTTTTGATATTGACAAGTTCACTAAACCCACTTTTATCCGGAACTCCAACTCTTAATTTCCTCTCATTGCTAGGAATTTCCCAACCTTTGGGGATTATAGCAGTGTCACCCGGCCATAATATGTCACGCAAATTACCCACGCTCATCAAATTGTTTGAAATACCATATTGTGGGGTCCAAAAACCAATCTCTCTCTCCCATTTTCCTATAATATTCACTATTTGATAAGCGGATGGTTGTAGTTTTCCATCAACGATATGAAAATCACCGCTTAATCCTTTAAAATTGATGTTTTGTAATAATGGGAGAAGCTTTGATCCCATTTTTGAGGTCCCAATGCTAGCTAAATCGGTTATTTTACCATTAGCCTCATTAGTAAAAGATAGATCGAACTCCTGAACCCCCATATTCAATTTCTCTAATGCCATTCCTAATGCGAAAACGCTATCATAAGCCCATAAGCCAAATATGTTTAGTGCAAATCTATCATAATCGTTTGGATTCTCTTGACGATATCTTTTTTCCCACCTCTTAGTAAAGTTCTCTAAGTGGTTGGATCCGGGAATGTAAGGTTTTATACCCACTACTCCTTGCATGGATTTAATAGCTCTAGAATCCATCGTATCCAAGAGACTTGTTAACACGTCTGTGATGATCCACGCATACCCTTTACTCATCATACCAAGTTTTTCAGCCTTAAAAAAGAAGCGCGACGCGAGAGATGGCAACACATGAACCACAAAAACTCTAGTTTGCATGGTCATTAATTTGAATAGCTCTTTCTCAATTTGATCATTTGTGGCTGTAGCAGATATGACACTACGATACCGCACTAGTGTACTGATATTTAATAACACGTCGGTTAAATAAGGAATTACCCCACCACCATAATCGTTGTCTTCATAGACAAAAACTACCTCTCTCCAACCAAAGTGCTTAACAATTTCTGCGACGGCTTTAGTATGATACGCGGAACATTGTGATGCTCGGATGAAGAAAGGATTTTCCGTATGCGAGAGAGAAGGGCTTGTCGCGTGAGAAACTATTGGGACTTGAGCTTTGTTTCCGATGTCAATTACAAAATCCGCTTGTGTCGATCTTTGAGGCCCTAGTATTGCTTGTACTTGGACATTTTTTAACAGATCTATGGCTGCACATGAGATATAAAAATAAGAAATCAAGTAATAGTTAATGTAATCCCAAAGCTCAGATTCAATTATCTCAAGGCTAAAGTAAGAGAAAATAAAAAAACTAAATTAAATTAGACTAAAAAAACATTTTTATATAATATAAAATTAAGTTACAAATAAGAGTCGCCTAACCATAAGGTTCAGTGAGTTTTAATTTAATATTATTGATTTGTCAAAGAATTAATTCATGCACATGGAATAAATAGTAAAATATCTGACAAAAGCAATCCTCTACAGGAAAATAAATCAGGTATCGTAGGGAGGTAGTCTCAAGATGGGACTAGTAAAAAATCAAACGTTACCCGTAAAATATTGGATCAATCTTCTGATCCAGATGATTCGGCAAAAAATTCCTTCCAACGTGGCAAATATAAAGCCTTCAAATATACCAGGTCATATAATGGAATTGGTATCTCCAACTTTATTGGAATCTAATGATTGTGTTTGCGCCAATTGTGAGACTGATGAGTCAAATTCTCGAGATGAAATGCCCCCTCTAGAGGACATACCGAATTTAATCAGCCATGCAGTGAATTTATATGCCGAGCTTTCCAAATTTGATTTAGGAATGAGTCTCAATTCCGCCAAAGCTAAGACTTTTAATGAAGATTTGATTATTAAAAAAGATGGAAAGAAACAATTTCAAACTCAAATTAGCAATTCATTCGAGGTCCTAGGCAACTTTGAAGATTATTTGGTGGACGAAAATTCTCAAAAGCGAAGAAATAAGAATTATCAAGTGGATTTTCCGACCTTAACTCGTGAGAAGAAATCGGCGCTTATATATAATTTAAGGTCTTCTTTTTCTCGTTCAAGATCTCGTAAATTTTAGTTTTATTTATTTTTCCTTTAGCGTTTGTAAGAGCCACTAGGAGAGGCTTTTTCTCCCATTTAATTATAAATAAAACTTCATTTCCTTGAAAAAAAATCGAAGAATTAATTTATCACCATGTTTATATCTTGTCGTTTTTATTTCTTTCGTTAGATCTTTCTGTGAATATTTGTATAAAAAATTAAACTTTAATTTCTTTTTAGTCAAGGTCAATTGAGTCGTGGCAGAAGTATGAACTTTCCCGGAAATTTAAAGATATTTTGAAGTAGTTAATATGTAACAAATTAACAATGACAAAGCTATTTTTATCATCAAAACAAGTATTGACTTAGTTAGGGACAATTAATCTTATTAATCTGCATCCAATAAAAAACAAGTATGGGAACCGGTAGAATATAAGATAGTGAGACCATAAATATACAATATATCAATGTTATGTCATTTTCAGCAATGAAAGTTGACTATTCATTAAATTAGGTTTCAATTTTAACTTATATGCTACATTATCTTCTAGCCGACTAACAAATCAGAGACTGTTTTGTTCTCCTATTTTGTGGAAGCATGTTTATAATGTAAGTCCTTATTTGCTTTGAGATGTGTGGCTTTAATTCGCATATAAAGTCTCATCACTAATGTTTAAATTTGACATATGAAATCTATATATAAAAAAAACGTACATATTAGTTTATCCATATGATATTCTTGAAAACGGAAAAACTCAAACCAAACTAGCATTAAAGATAAAATTATGTGATATTTTGAAAAGTAATTTTGGAGCAACTCATATATTCACATAGTGATGTTGTGAATGTATTGATCTTTCAAAAGTGTGACTTACTGATAGTAAGAACCTATACACTGATTTAATGTATTAAAACACATGACTATGTCTATAAAATTGTGTCACCTTAAATTACTCATATATTAATATTTTTTTTCCAAAACTAAATGGCTCGATTATTGTATTGTTCCCAATAGGGCTCTTAAATACCGTCGTAACTATCAAATTATACTCAAATCTGAGACTGATAATTGAGCTCATACCATTAATTAAAGAGGGATTTCAAATATCGAGTCGAGTAGTTTTTCGTAAAGCAATTTGGGATAACTTTTATTATAATCTAACAAAAATTTTAAATGGGGCCTAATGTAAAAGTGATTTTTTTTTATACCAAAGTGTATTACGAATAAGTATTAGACGCCAAGGTAGAAATAACACAAATTATATTCATACCATATATTAGAGGTTATTTGTAATTGGGTCTATTGTTTTTTCATAATGCAATTCGGGGTTCAAAGTTTTCACTATTTACTCTTTGAAATCCTTTTTAGCCTTTTCCCACATTTTGGTTAAATAAAACTGTCACAAAAACTTACAAAGCATCATAAAATGTAAAAATTAAGCCTAAAGTTGAAGTTGTGAAGACTTAAATAACCCCAAAATAAATTAAGAAAGTTCATTTTCACTTTTTGTGACATTTACGTTATATAAAAATGTCGCAAAGAACCTACTAAGTGACCGACAAGTAGTAGAAATCAATCCAAACTGCAAATAGTGAAAACTTAATATCCCAAAATGCATCAAGAAGAACTACTGAACCCTAAAATGAAAATAATCCTTAAATTAAATCCTAATTAACCAAGTTTAATTTGTATGTGAGTGCCCGTGTCCAAAAGAGAGAGAGAGATGCAAAAAAGATTAATGTTAAGCCGTCCCAAAACATCTTTCAATACATCCACAAAAATACATTAAGTTTTTGTATCATATGTGGGACCTCCACACTATACAAATACTTATTGTACAAATACTCATATAATTATTCATGCAAAAAAGGGATTACAAGTATATAGTCCTATTTTTAAAAATATATTTTAATCTATCTCAAGTCATCATTTTTTAGTTGTTAATCTTGTTTGAATAGACATGGAACACGTATTTTTCTCTGCGAAAATGAAAATGAGATGATAGAGGTAGCACGGAGCTATTTTAGGGGGTTATGTAGCAGTTTTAAATGATTGTAAGACTTAATACAATATGAAAAATACATGAAATGAGGACCCACCAAATTTTTTAAAAATGAAACACAAACCTAAATATCTATGCAAAAAAAATATAATTAACCATGAGATGGGTATTTTGTGCGTGTGTGTGAGTGAGAGAGAGAGAGAGAGAGAGAGAGAGATGCAAAAAGGGTAATAACCATAGGATTAGTGTGTGTGTGTGTTAGAGAGAGAGAGAGAGAGAGAGAGAGTACCTGCAGAAGCAGCCTCAACAATATCACTCTTGGCATCCCTAAGATGAGGGACAATCTTATACTTTGTATAATTTCCTACCCCATAGAAATCTGAAATTGCCATTTCCATGCATATTTTGCTCATCTTTCCCACATATGCATCCAAATCAAGAATCATCCCCACTTTTACTTCCACCGGTTGAGCACTGCTATAAAATCTCAAGCAAAGAAACAAACATAACATATAGAAAATCTTGGGATTATATGGTGAGTAGTTCATTTTTTAACCTCTCATACCAAAAAAACAAAGTGAGCCTTTTTCTATCAAAAAGTTCAACCTTTTTGAGTCTATTCATTTTCAGATTGGAACTTATATATAGAGAGGGCCACGTCAAAACTTTTTTCAGTCATATCCCAATCGTACCGAATCAAAGACTTTTGATTATTAGTTGGAGAGAGAAACTATTTTTTTTTCTTGAGCATTTGACCTTAGACCATTAGTAATAATTAGGGGTGGTCATAGGTCCGAGGCTCGCCAAGCGCGCCCAATAAAAAAATAGGGCTTGGGTAAGGTGAATAGGCCCGTAGAGCGGGCTTGGCAAAATTTTATAGGCCCGATTTTTTTTCGGACGGGCTTGGGCATGAGTTCTTAAGCCGATGAGGCCCGCCCCGGCCCGAGGCCGAAAAAAAAAAAAAAAAAAATATATATATATATATATATATATATATATATATGTGGGGGGGGAAAAAACTTTTATAAATATAAAAACGTATACCAAGTCTTTTCATGTAGAATGGAAAACTTTATATATGGACTTTGTAATACATGGAGTTTAAAACAGATTTTTAATTAAAAAAATTGGTCTTTAAATAAAAAATAGGTATTTTAATTTTTTAAAAAATCTTTAATTAACATAACAAGGCCCGATTGGGCGGGCCTGGGTAAAGAGCTTTCAAATCTGGGCGGGCTTGGGATTACATAATAAGACCCGATCTGGGCTGAGCGAACTTGGGATAGCGCTTAATTTTTCAAGCCCGGCCCGAGCCCGACCGGGCCTGCCCACGGCCACCCCTAGTAATAATTGATGTTAAAACTACAAATATTCACAAACAAAACTCATTTTATGTACTCACTTAACAAGATAAAAATCAATACAAATTTTTAATATGTTGACAGGTTTCATTTTTATGTCTGGACGGAAATTATAATAAAAAGGTACAAGCTTTTTAAAACATTAGGTACACCAAATGTGTAGTTTTTTTTATGGGTACACATAATTTTATTCATATTTAATATAGAGTTATGCTATAGTTACTCAATATAGAATACTCTTAAAGCATATTGAGTATGAAATGGGTAAAAAATTTCAATAACTATATCATTTTCCTTTAATTTATCTCACCCCACCCTACATTTTTTATATTTTAATTTTACCCCATGTTATCTCCAACTATTATATAAAAATATGAGAATAAATCAAAGGATTTATTAGATTTTACTTCTGTTTATAATGCAAAATTAAACTTAACCCCATATGTAGTGGCAAAGTCAAAAATTGTCAAAAGTAATGGCTAAATTATATTAGACATTTATATTAATCATTTAAGAGAAATTCACCCTTTTTTTTATAGGAGAGAGAAAGTAATGTGTTTTATTTATGTTACCCATTTGCTATGCGCAAACATCTAAATCTAAGACTTTGTTAGACTTTGTTTTTTTTTTTTGTAATGCAAAATTAGATTTAACCCCATACGCATGGGCAAAGTTAAAGATTGTGAAAAGTAATGGGTAAATTAAATTAGACATTAATACTAAGGGTTAAAGAGAAATTTACCATTTTTTTTAGAGGAGAGAGAAAATTTTGTGTGCTATTTATGTTACCCATTTGCTATATGTAAACATCGAATTCTAAGATTTTATTAGATTTTACTTTTGTTTATAATGCAAAATTAAACTTAACCTCATATGCAGTTGCAAAGTCAAAGATTGTGAAAAGTAACGGCTAAATTAAATTAGACATTTATATTAAGCATTTACGAGAAATTCACCCTTTTTTTAGAGGAGGGAGAAAATAATTTGTTGTATTTATGTTACCCATTTGCTATGCGCAAACATCAAAATCTAAGACTTTGTTAGACTTTGTTTTTGTTTGTAATGCAAAATTAGATTTAATCCCATACGCATGGGCAAAGTCAAAGATTGGGAAAAGTAATGGGTAAATTAAATTAGACATTAATACTAAGGTTTAAAAGAAATTCACCCTTTTTATAGAGGAGAGAGAAAATATTGTGTGGTATTTATGTTACCCATTTGCTATACGTAACATCGAAATCTAAGACTTTATTAGACTTTGCTTTTGTTTATAATGCAAAATTAGATTTAACCCCGTATGCATGGGCAAAGTCAAAGATTGTGAAAATTAATGGGTAAATTAAATTAGACATTAATACCAAGAGTTTAAGTGAAATTCACCCTTTTTTAGAGGAGAGAGAAAATATTGTGTGGTATTTATGTTACCCATTTCTTATATGTAAACATCAAAATCTAAGACTTTATTAGACTTTGAGTTTGTTTATAATGCAAAATAAAATTTAACCCCATATGGAGGAGCAAAGTCAAAGATTGTGAAAAGTAATGGATAAGTTGAATTAGACATTCATAATAAGGGGTTAAGTGAAATTCACCCTTTTTTTAGAGGAGAGAGAAAATAGTGTGATGTTTATGTTAGCTATTTTCTATACGTAAACATCTTTGATTTATGGATCAATTTTGATCATTCAATTTTGTGGAGTGCATGTGTGTAACACCTTGCTTAATTAAATATCGGGTGATCAGTCATTTATTAAATTAAATCAAGATTTACATTTGGCTCATTGTAAGCATCACAGTCGAAAATATATTAATTACTAACCATCTAATAGTTAATTAAACAGGTGCCAAATTTTATCTTATAATTAAACAAGTAAACAAATTATGCAGAACTAAATACAACAATCACAATACACTATAGTCCAACATCACACTTATATAAATGAATAAAGTAAAACCGATTAAATCATCAGTAAAATCCAAATCTCCATAAGAAACCGTCACAACTCCGAAGACTACATAACTGGAATAAAGTCATCGGACAATACGTCCAAATACAAAAATACAGAACTGGGACCCTACACTAGATTAGAAAAAGAGAATCGTCTATGCAAATCATGTTGACATGTGCAGTGCTACAGCTCCGAGTTCTTGGAATGAAGTCACGCCAGGTGTCTCTGTGGCTGGATACCTAAAAAGTTTTGAAAATATTTTATAGCAAGAGTTGGTACTCAAAACGTTCTTAAAATATTTAGCAAGCATTTAACACAAATAAAAATTGGTTATTTATTATACATGTTAGGTTCACATACACTCTCTTGAGTTTTCTCACCTCTCATCTATTGTACAGGCCTAACGCTTTCTACTTAGCCCACCTAGTTGTATCACCCAAGCTAACTAGACTAAAACATCTAACTGAACTTATTTACACGGCTAAGTTTTCCGTACCGCCCATACAGTACGCTAACAGAATTAACATTTCTCGTATGTTATTATCTTCGTAGATAACTTTGTGCTCATTGTTATCCTTTAAATTTATAATTAAGTTTCTCTACTTAATTCATTCATTAGATATTCCCAATCTATCATTAAACCTTTATAATTAAGTCTATATACTTAATTTACCCTTCATATATATATATATATATATATATATATATATATATATATATATATATATATATATATACTTCACACATAAGTAGATTATTTATACGGTATTTACTTCACATGCAATATATATTAAGTGCATATGTCCCCGTAACACATTATAAGGACTCTTGGTTCGGAATGTTACCTCGACCCCAAGATTTATTTAATGGTTCGAAATGTTACCTCGACCCCAATAAATAAATTCATAGATTGGTCCGGAATGTTCTTCGACCCCAATCTTTAAATCATATATTAGTTCGGAATGTCGCCTCGACCCCAATAATGATTTCACACACACACACACACACACACACACATATATATATATATATATATATATATATATATATACACACACACACACACACACTAGGGTATGGCCGTGCCTGAAGGCACGACACAATAATAATAGTCCATCTTAAACCTCGTATAATGTGTCGTAATGGCATGGCGAAAATGTTTTAGTAATTTATTATTCCTCAAATTTATTAGTTTTAATCGTTATAAAGTAGTTGAGAATTTTACACACGAAAGAAAAATCAACACATTGATTCGAAATTGACATTTTTGAAGATGTATATATGTCAGGATTTTGTTTCATGAACGTATTATGTTCATTTCAAAATTTAGACTTGTGTTAGAGATGTAAAAGACGTAGTATTTTAAATAGGTCAAAATTTTGTGATTATTTTAAATGCAAAGGAGGTATAAAAATTAAATATTTTAAAAATAATGAAGAACATGGGGCAATCCACTAAAGACAACTCAATTACACAAACATAAATACAAATTGGGTCAATCTCCATCAATCTTAAAAGATTATGTTATATTATTCACATTCTAATAATTTAAAAAGAAGAAGAATTAGTAAAATTTATTTACAAACAACGTTTAAAAAATAAATATAAAAATTTACACAACTCTAAGACATCTGCCAAGACCAAATGAAAAAAATAATATACACTAACAAATTACTTAAGTTCATGAACCAAATCATACACTTTAAGTTCATCAATGAAATAAAAAAACAAATTATTTGTACAATTCTGACATAAAAACTGTTATAAGATCAATTAATAAAATCAGTAAAGTAAATCAAAAAACGTTGTCACCTTTGCAATCTTATAGCCACATCCAAGAACCTGCAAAATCAAACACCAAATACTCAATTCACCTTTGGCTATTATAAATCAAATAAAAATAAAGGAGTTTAGCAAGAGTGAGTTTAAATGTGTTTCAAGTTATTATAAATTTCTTTAACTTAAAAGTATAAACTAAGATTGACTAACCTCCTTCTAGCATTCTAAGGCAGCAAGTTGAAATGGACAAAAATGTAGGCAGCTCTCTTAATTCACCTTTGGGTGATATTTTTTTTCCCCTACATCCAAGTCAACACTGCTGGCAACTTAGAAAGCTGATATCTTCCGAGAGCAGGTGCGTAGCTGTAAAAATCGTTTACGGCACAGAAAGCACAGAAAAATAGTATAATAATAGATATTAAAAGAACAACAAGTGCAACAAAATACAATATACAAACCTTAGCGTAATCCAAACAATAATTCCAAACAATAGTTTCAATGAATCACAGTTGGAAGCAACTTGCACCAGCCTTGGGCCCTTGACGTCAAGAAGTGGTACCCCTTATTGGCAATAGGGGCACCGACCCCCTCATCGCCAGGTGCACCAATCCCTCTGGTGGTAGCAGGATATATGCAATATGTGGTTGATATTAGGAAATAAACTGCAAATGTTAGTTAACATCTTCTAAAAAAGAGTGTCATTGAGATGAAGTATTAATGGTATTTTTATGGACATTTAAACTGCTAATATTTGTTAGTAATACCATTACTAATACCATTTAGTCTGCTTAATACACATAACTAACTTTATATTGTTTGATAGATTTTGATTGAATCAAGATTGATGAATGAAACTGGTCATTTCCATAAAAAAAGTATTACCTGTGACATATCACCCACTCGGATTTTGGCTAATGCTTGCCGTACCAGAAAGATATATTGAATTTGATTTGTTTTGGATCACCACCTGAGAAGAAAAAACATAAATCATAAATCATCCAGTGTGCAGCACTGTGCAATTTTGTACCTGACATAAAACATAAAACATAAAACATAACAGGAAAAAAAATTTACCTAACAATTTTTTTGTTTCCAATTAAAGGGCTAGTTGCAACACAAATAATCCCTTGTGCACCACTGTGCAACCTGCATTCAATTTTCAAATAATATGACCAGTCCAACTATAATCCAACCATTATTAGGCTAAAATAACTTAATTTATAACTCGTTTTGTCCCGAATACTTTGATGGGTTCAAGATAATCAAATCAAAAATCAATGCAGCCAAGCAATGTTCTTCCATTGTCGATTACATTGAAATACAAAAATCGAGACAAAAATCAATATAAACTTAAAAAGAAAAAGAAGTAAAGCGGAAACATTATACCCTACAAATCATCAAACAAAATACCTTATTTAGGATAAAGAAAAAAACTCTCCATTTATAGTTCAAACTCCTCAAAATGGATAATCTTGTCTTGTATCTCCTTTGTCTGAACTTCAATAATGTCAGATATTGCTCTTTCCAAGTAATATTCTTCCTTTTCAAGTTGCAATCGAGCCTCTAAACTTGCTCCTTTCACTTTATTTGTGGACTTTTTGACATTAGATTCTTGATGTCTTCCACCATCAATGAGACATCCAAGACTCTGTTTGCTTGTTCCATTATTTCTTTCAGCTATTGCCTTTACTGTAGCTCGACAACGACTTTTGCAATAGCTACACCCACCAAAGCTGAGAGAAACATTATTGTAGTACTGTATAAATATGATCAATCATATAAGCATATAATATACAATCTAATGTGATGCTTTCCCTTGATTAACCCTCAATGTGGTTAGTAAAATATAAAAAGTTAGTGGATTACCCCTGGAGCTGGATTATTTGGCATGTAAATGTGAAATCAATCTTTAAAGCAAGCGTATTGGTTTGTCGTGTTTATCTTAACTGTTTCCACAACAATAAAGCATCTAATGTGATGCTTGCCCATGAAAGTAGGTTAATACTTTATTACTGACACTGTAATACAACATGAATTAACATAAAGCACAAACATATTACCAACATTGTGTGTCACTCCCTACATTGCGTGCCACTTTCTCGTATGAAATCGTACCTAGAATTTAAACATTTAACGAACATGAATGATCAACTAATAATTTTCAAATCATGTATTTAAGAATATTCTATATAAATACAACAGTCGACAACAACTTGTATAAATCCAGAAATTATATAAAGCCTATTTTCAAATTGAGACATAATTGAATACCTAATTTAAAAGAACAAATGTTGGAATAAAAACTATTCTAAACTTAACAAAATAATTCAGCATACCTATGAAAAACATCAAAACATAATATTTACCCACTTTAATTCATATTCCCTAATTTCAAGAATCAACCCCTTCCAAAACAAATTATAACACAACAGGTATGTTTGGACACCATAAAATAAACAAATCCCTTATACAATAAAAATCGGGTCCAACGTTAGTCCAGCACAGCTTAAGTCCTAAAAGTTGAGTTCAATCAATAATGCATGATTAAGAAAGCTTTGTAATCAAAAGTTGTCATGGTTCTGACACTTGTGATAACAGTACGATACTTCCACTTTTGTGATGACATTTAAAACACACTACTGAAATCTTACCCCCCCCCCCAGTACGATACTTCCGCATTGGACTAAGAATTGTTATAGCGGCTATAACAGAGACTTAAAGAATAGTTTACACAGTTATTTTTTGTCCAATGTGAATACAAATTAAAACCCAATGAAGAATCAATACAAATATAAACACAACTATATATGTAATGTTTGTAATAAATTACATAGTAGGAAGATACCCAAAAGCATTTTGATTTAGTTGTAGACTGAAATGTGAAAATATAAGAGCCACAAATCAAACAGGGCATAAAAACTGTCAACTTCAAATATACCTGAATTTCAAATATTCCTATAGTATACATGATTTTTAAAGCCCCAAATACATATTAAATAGCAAGTGGATTTGGCATGTATTTACACTTTTGTATGTACCAAAAAAGGGCAAATTAAGGATATTATGAGACTTTGAAAATATATACATATGTTCATCTCATATACTAAGATACGATGATGTAAACATTGTCTCGTGCTTCACTCCCTGCGAAGATAACAGTTATTCAGAAATTATTAAATAAAAGTTCATAAAGTGGAAGCTATCGTATGCATGGAGTGGCAGCTATTTTTCATAAAGTTCATAGATAACAATTATTTTTCATCTATTGTTGGTAAGTTCATAGAGAAATCCCAAGGCAGGGGGCATACTACTTAATAGAATAAAAGTTTTACAACTTTGAGTGGTAGCTATTATGGGCATGGAGTGGCAACTATTGAGTGGCAACTTTGAGTGACAGCTATTAAGTGGCAACTTTGAGTCCACTAAGCTAACAGCTATTGCAACCTTTAAATCCTCATCTTTCGCGTCTAATTGTGGATCAGAAGGCTATTGAGCTATGACAGTTCTGTAAGGATGAAATGGGCAATCTTTTGGTAAGTTCCTCTCACCAAGAATATGATCCTGCCAAAGCCTTTTAGAGTGTCAATTGAATAGATAATACCAATTGAAATGCACTGTATATTAAAGAGATTACATCTAACATGTCTAAAAAATTTATATTTAAGAAAATAACTTAAAATCTCTAATAATGAAGCTAAAATTATAAATTTCGAAGCTTCTAATATCTCAAGAACAAACTCTAGCTCATGCCTTCACATTATAATCTCAATTACCCTTGGAAATGTGCACATACTGATCCCAAATCAACACAAACTTATAAAACTAAAGTGCAAGTGTTTGTCTGCTGCCATTATACGATTTTGTGCAGCCCCTGAAATAAATCTCCAACCCATCTTTAATAAAGTAGAAGACTATGTAGGGAATTTTGTTGAATAATAATCAAGCAACTATAGCACCAAATTTTGTTAAATAACAATAAAAAAATATACGCGCTCTAAGCACAATTGAGGTTGAAAAACAATGTATATTACAGCAACAACTTAGATTGGATAGTTCTGCAAAATAGAGGTTATAATATAGTCAGTGAAGGCATACTGGTGTGTATGGATAATTTTCCTGCACCTTACATTAGATAATCTATATAATATGAATGAGGTTAATCTTTAAAGATATATATGGTCTAAACTTCTCATTGATATGAATACATTAACTACCAAAAAATGAAACCACAAAAATGAGTATGCAAACAGATTATTGAAACCACAAAACAACTTTAAATTGATATATAAAATAAATAAATAAACTCATTAAAGTAATGAAATGTACCCGATGGCCATTAGAGATAGGAAAATTTTCTTTAATTCCTACCAAGGAAAGGATAAAAATGAGACAAATAAGCACCTGCAATGTGAAAAAAAATAAAGACAAATAAGTAGCAGCTATTAATCACTAATTTTAGATATTTCATCTCAATTATAAGATTCAACATAATTGTTCCAGTCATAAAGATTCGACAATATATAGTCCATAGTATACACAATGTGGATGCAATGAACTTGCCAAAGAGTGATGTTTGGACACAATGTATACTTTAAAAAAACACATATGTCGCTAACATATCTGTTGCTGAAAGTAAAGTTCATATTTTGTCTCGAAAAATTCAATAAAGAAGAAATAAAGTAGTAGTGTTTATAATAAAAGAAAATCCAAAATTATACGACGAAATACACTTGCACTTAGAGAGAAGAATCGAAAGTAGCCTAGGAGGCTACGATCACATAAATTGAACATGTAATCCCCTTTTTGTTATTGGGAGCATGTCAGCCCTGCCCATATACTAATATCGACCGTGCCAAGAACGAAGCTACAACACCCGCATTTAGGCTGATTTCCTAGCTATACGTACAATCAATTTGCAAATCCAACATATATTTTACTCAATTCAACACAAAACCAATAAGCACATGGGGTACGAATAACAAAATAAAATGTATGTGAGGTTCTTAAAAGTAAAAAATAACCAAACCATGTCCATACAATAGTCATTTAAGTTACTCCAATCGCATCTAAAATCACGTAGTATCACTGACATGTGTATATCACAGTGTGGTCATGCTCACAATATGTTTTAAAACCATGCTCACAATATGAAATTAAAATTTTCTTTAGAGATTATGCATTTCATTAACATGTGTTTAGACATTCGATCATTTTGCCAAACACCTAGAATGCAACTAATTAAAAGAAAAAAAAGTTGCCTATAAGAATCACTCGGTCATTTCTCCAAACACCTAGAAAGAAACTTATTAAAATAAAAAATAGCATAAGTACCTTAAGAGGAGTTTCTTACTAAAACTTGTTCATCCCTTCACTTCAATCGTTGCTATCACCCTATAAGTGGGTAAGAAACAACTAATTTAAATATGCATTCTTCCATAAGCACCAAATGACCTTAAAAGCAACACCAAACTATTTTCTTAACCATGTACGTATAACTTAAATATGCATACTTCCATAAACACCAAAATAAACACAAAAGTTAAATCCTAAAATTAAATCAAACTCCCAAATATCAAACCCCTAAAGTAGGTTAAGCTCGACTTTATGTGTGAGAGAGATTACCTGAGATCTCGAAAAATCTGCATCCTTCCATAAACACCAAATTAGTAGCAGAATAAATACAAAAGTAAACCCCAAAATTAAATCAAAACCCAAAGTAGGCTAAAGCTTGAATTTGACCACAAAAATTTTTGAGCCAATATGCACAACTTATATATGAAACCCAAAATTTCAAATCCCAAAACACTATAATGTGAGAGATATAATAAAAATGAAATACATTTGAACCAAGAACCATGATGTTGGAACCAAAACCCTTAAACCTATAAGATGATTAAGAGAGATAGAGTAACTGAGATCTTAAAAACCTAGAGGAGAGAACAACCTGAGCTTAAGAACCAACACCTAAAGGATGATTAAGAGTGCGCGGGTTTTTGAGAAAAGAGGCCGAGAGAGAGAGAGAGCATTGTGTGCGTGTCTAACTTGTGAGTCTATTACCAAAATACCCAATTTTTGAATTAAAGGGTAAGTTTGATGAGTAAAAAAGAGGGGAAAACCAAAAAATTAAGGGGTAGATTTGTAAAAAAGAAAAAAAATGTGATCTCAACCCTTGATTTTTAGAGAGTGATATGGCCAAATCTGAGCCATTATTGTGCTTAGACATTTGTAAAATTATGCTATCATATTATATATATATATATATATATATATATATATATATATATATAGAGAGAGAGAGAGAGAGAGAGAGAGAGAGGCTCATGTGCACACTAAGTTTGCACACCATTTTTTTAAAATAGTAAAAAAAATATTTTTGAGTTGATTTTTTTTGCAATATTTAAACATTTCAACGGACCCATGTAAAAAAATTAGTTGAAAAACACTTTTTTTGCTATTTTTAAAAAATTGGTCAATCTTTCACTGCTTTTAAGCACTTTAAAAGCTGCGAAAGTTTGACTGATTTTTTTAAAATAGCAAAAAAACTTTTTTTGAGCTGATGGTTTTTACATGGGTCCGTTGAAATGTTTAAATATCACATAAAAAAATCAACTCAAAAATAGTTTTTTAAATACATTAAAAAAATTGGTGTGCGCCAGCACTGTGCAAACTTAGTGTGCACAGGAGTCTCTATCTCTCTCTCTCTCTCTATATATATATATATATATATATATATATATATATATTGGTTCGTAATATTACCTCGACCCTAATAATGATATCACACATATATATAATAGGTATCTACCCCACCTATAGAAAATTAGTAGGTATTCACACCACTTAAATATTCATATTCATACATAGTGTATTTCTCTTGCATATTTTTCGTATTTATTACTTTACGATTTATCTCACTATCATATTTATTTGGAGTATTCACACAACTCTAAGGGTCCTTGTTACCCCTTTAATCTATTCAGTAGTTAATTTATCTCTAACCTACTGATCTACACCTTGGATTGGCGTTTACTCTCCTCGTAATTTAATTCCTAATTTTTCGATACACGACTCAGTCGGGTTATCGTCGTCGATCCATACCCCAAGTCTTACACTCAATGACCTCACCGGACCTTAACTACATACCTATTAGTCTTCCTTAAGTCCCTACATAAGTATAATATCATTACTAAGGTTTCCCATAATCGTTGGTAATCGAAGAAAACTCAACCAACAAAAGAACCTAAATTCAACTTTGGTCGATCGATCGATCAGATATGGCTTCGCCCAGCTTCGTTTTCATCACTTTTAACCAACCAATTTCTCATTAAACATTTTGGAAATCTCTCTCAACATAACCAAACATCCACAATATATATATAGACTATTCCTAACGTAAATATATCATCAATTCTTTACAAAATTCATCCAAGAGCCATCAAAACCTAAATATTATTAAAAACCCTAGATATTTGTGTTCTTCATATTTTATCTTCACAAACCCCAATTTAAATCCGTAGAAACAATTATAATTCTTCTGATTTCAATTCCTCTATAGATGTTAACACAAACTACATGCAATCCTACCCAAACATGTATTCAATTTACTCTTTTCTTCCAAGAATATTACGATAAGTAAACTATTCATGAAACCCTACACATGGGTATTACAACTTCAAATAGATTTACAAATAACCAATTGCCTTAATGAGGATGATCTAATTTCAAATTTGATGAAGGTGTTCGGTTGTTTTCTCCTCAACTTGATTGAGGTGCAAGAGTCCTTCGAATCCCTCACCAAATCCTCCTTAAGCTTAAGGAATTGTTTCTCTTTTCTCTCTAATGGACTCTCTAAAGTTTAACTATTTCTAACCCTAGCCTCAAGTCTTAAACATCTGATTTAAAACTTGGAATTTCATAGGTTCCATAACCACTATATGTCTAATGACCAAAATGTTGTCGATAGGTGTCAGTTTGGCCTAAAATTGATCCGGGACCCAAACAATACCCCCGAGTACACTTTTTTGACTATTTTGACCCTTTTGAAATCATGTGTGACCTCTAAATTATTATTTGAGTCACTCAAAATATATTTCGTATCTCGACCTGAAATTAGTCTACACGCGACTCTGGTTGAGATAAAATAAATTACGAACATATCACTTGCTATGTCATAAATTTGTAACTATTAATTATTCATTATTCACATTTAGTAAATATTAATATTATTTTACAATGTTAATCAATATCTATCTCTCGATCAATATTTAATATTAAATCCTGTTAAATTACGTCTCTCGTGTAATTTAATTTAACACATATTCTTTCCAATTTTGAATTAATTAAATTCTCAATACGTTAAATTTCAAATATGCAAAAATACGGGGCATTACAATGTGTAGGATATTTGTGGTTATTTTGCTATTTCTTAACGAACTATCCATTTATACATTATTAAAAAAGAAGTGCATGTTCTAAAGTTTGGATAATTGTGGTAATTCTTTGCATATATATTAATATGGTTATTAATTATAGTAAACAAAATTTGCTGAAATTAATCCGTTGGGTGGATGGATGGATGATTAATTACGTTTGAATTTCCCCATAATTTCACATCATAAAACTAAAATGAGTTTTTTATTAATTTCAAATTATCAAAGATTGAACTATAAATATTTTAATTTAATTTCAATACAAGTTGTGAGTGCTAATTAATTCACAATTAATATATTCCAGAAAGCAATTAAAGAATGAATGTAAATATACCAATCACACCACACAAATATACGTGGTTCAGCAAATTGCCTACGCCTGCGGAGAGGTCACTGTATTTCTTATTAATTTCTCTCGAGATTTTCGAATTACACCCCCTTGGGGTATGGGTTATATTTATATTTATGTAAAACCGTAATGGTTGAATCAGTCAAAGAACTCCATTGGCTTTAAATAAGCTCGTGTGGTGATTCCCTAAATATCTCGTCCGAGGTTTTGGGTAATCAACGTGAGTTAATTGTAGCTGTTGACATGTTTGTAATTATCCACGTGATGAATGCTAGCAGTAATCCCCGTTATTAATAAGAAGAGTCAGATGTGTCCTAAGTACTACTGGGAGTGGTCGTCTGGTCTTGAATTGGGTCTAATTTGTATTTAGGTCCCCACACATGTAATTGTAATTGTAATTCCCTAATTAAGTCTTAAAATTATGAATTTTTTTCACTTTAATACATTACTAATCTTAGATTTAAGACTTTAATACAACTTTATTAGTTTATTACACTTTAGTATATTTTTCACGAAAGATAACTTTCAGTGGAAAAAATTTCACATTTAGCGATGAAAAATATACTTAAGTCTAATAAAGTTGTATTAAAGTCTAAAATCAAAGATTATTAATGTATCAAAGTCAAAAAATCCAAAAAATAACTATATGTTACTTGTAAGTGCATCTCCAATACGTAATCTATTGTGTGGGATAAATTGAAATTAGTGAAGCATCGCGGAGTGCAGATACAATATATTTGAAACTTTTTTTACAAAAAATCTTTTTGAAACTTGGTCGGGTTAAAATAGAAGCTGATAAAAAAAATTATTTGAACTTCGTAGGATGAAAATGTAAATTGAAATTTTGGTTGTGTCTTCATTTTCTGCCCAATGACACATTGGTGCCCCACGAAACACGCACGACGAAACATTGGAACCAAGTATTCATATTGTATATTTCCAGATTTACAATATGGAATTGCAAATAAAACATTCTACCCAATTCATCAAAGTGAATTTTAAACTAAATATGGACACTTTCAAGACCCAAGATCCTCTAGTTAAGACAAATACAACAAGATAAAACAGATTATATTCATAAATGAATTAATAAAATTATGATATCAAATGGTGTAATACGTATGGTCAATCAATCCCCCATCATAGGGACTAGTCAAGGAATTCTTGTGAGTGGGGTGGAGTTCACAACCAATGTTAGGGGTTCGTGAATGAGAACAACCGAGGTGAATTTTGAAAGGTTATTTTTAGATATATTTCAAAAAAAAACAATTACTGAGATATTTAACAATCAATTAAATACTCATTGTCTTTACCAAATTAAAATTAAAAATACTCAGATAATTTGTATTTACCACATTATATATTTGAGAGGATGATATATGAAATACCACAAAAGAAACAACTCCCGAAGCCTAACAACAACATTACAATATTAAAACAAATATATTGATATTAAATGGGGAAAAAAATAACATTGATATACTTGTAGTTAAACCTTATAACTATACATAATCTAATTTTACCCTAAATTTATTTAATACTAAGCATATATATACATATATATTTTCACTTAAAGCACGGTTGCCGCCTCAACTTTGTCTCCTATGTGATACGACTCAGTTATACACGTGTGACCTTCAATAGGAACCATGAATGATAATAAACATATCACGTTAGTACGACACAAATCAATACAAAATCAGCACTTTATGAGTTAAATTGTTTGACCCTCTAAACGCAACAATAAAAATATATGATATGAATAGGCGATATACAACATGAACAAATATTTATTTAATACGAAATTTATATAGAAAACGAATCCAGAGTTGTTGGGAGGTCTATTCTCAAATGTCTAGTTGATTTTGTCTATTTAAAGAGTAGCGTCTGTTTGTTTGACTAAGACACTTCTACTATTCCCATTTTATAAACAGAATATTGACTGAAAAGCCATTGGATAGTTGAACTCGGGGTTAAATAAGCATATGACTTTTTTTTTTTTTTTGGACTCACTTTGCTTGTCTTGTATTTTAATATTGGTAGCTCACAAGCGTATTATTTGATAGGATGACAACTGTAAATAAACGCGGTTTCTTATAAGACCAAGAATCATTTTCAATTTTAATGACTATTAAGATTCTAATCTCCTTTAATTTTTAAGTTTGAACATGGCAGGGCATGGTCTTCTAGTTTGTGATCCTTTCGAGATATCTTGAATGGCCACAGGTAAAGATGTGCGATGTGTGTGTGAGTGTGAGACAAGGCTAGAAATAATCAGTCAACAGTTGATTAATTAAATGTAGTGAGTATGGGAATAATTAAAGGTTAAGTTGTAAGGAAATAATAACTAATTAATTATTAACAAGATACGAAGGAAGTTTACTTTGAGAATCCATTTGGTTCGGGATGAAATACTTCTAATCGCGGGAAAAAGTAAAATTGTAAAATATTTTTTTACATAATTTAAATTGAATTTTTGTTGGGTTGACATCGTGAATAAGTGCACACTCAATAATTATGTAACTTTAAACAATAATATAGAAGAAAATTTATCTCTAAATAGATGAAAACGTATTTTACCATATTACTTTTCATTGTGTTGAAACATATTTTACCCCGAACCAAACGAACCTGAGTTTTAACGGATTCAGCTATTAGAGACGATCATATTAATATGACACAAATTTGGGTTCTACACGACTCGAACAGGATCAGACGAGAGGGTAGCCCACCAAAACAATAAACGATTTTTTTACTTAATCTCCACTTTTTAATATGATATTTGACTTAACTCCCATTTTGTTAATCTTCTTCATATACCCCTGCATGAGGGGATATCTCAAAATATTGAATAAAAATAGGGAATTAAGTCTAAGGATTTATTCGACTTTACCCCATTTTTATAATGTCAAATTAGATTTAACCACCTATGTTGGAGGCAAAGTCAAATGATTATGAAAGCGTGTTAAGTCAAATTAGATACTAATATTTGGAGGTTAAAACAAAATGACCCAACAATAAAAAAATGTTTGAAAACTGAATCAAGGTTACACATGACACAAAGTAATAATGACAGTTATTACAAACGTCATAAAAAGCATTCAAAAATCAAATAAAAATTGTATAACCCCATCTTTATAAAGTATTAAAGCTCACATAAAATATTTTTTATTGTTTCCTATTCTTAATTCGATTTCTCTAAAAAGTGTCATAGCTATTGTATTTTTTTTGCCTTTTTAATTTTGTATAGAGGGCCCTTCTTAAATGTTTGCACCCGGTTCCCAAATTCACAAAGTTATCCGTCGACACGAACCCACTAGAAGAGAACATTACAAGAAAAACGCTTATTAGTGACGATTTATTACGGATAGTCGTATCATTATGTCCCTTCAAAAAGTATTTGAGACAAATTGAAATAACTGACCCTAAAAAAAAATACATTATTTTTTATTTGGTACAGTTTTTATTTATAGTCCTTTATATGAGTTAAATTTATAAGTGCGCATAAATATATACCGCGGTTTGTAAAAATCGTTCCATTCGAGTCATTTTACACATGGTTTTGGTAAGTCATCCCAATTACTGCATATTAAAGGGATGAGATTTAATTGTCTCATCCCCCCATAGCTATGAGAAAAGACAAAAAAGTTAAAACCCTTATCTCTATATATCTCTCACACGCGCACACACATGAAAACACCCACTTTTAGTTTGGCTCAATTTTGTACAAACTATCGTTTTTACTCTCATTCCATTCCTGCATTGATTACATAGCTAAAAATAATTTTTTTCTTAATTTTAAAATCTAATAACGTATTTTGAATTAATTGGTTTTATATCTAAACTATATTTGTAATTATACATTTTATATGTATTTTAACCTAAATATTTTTATATTAAAATTTAATTAGTTTTATTATTTTTTAGAATTGATAAAATATTTTTACATTTCTTATATTTTTTTCTCGATTTTAAAATATAAATTTTAACATTTGATTAAACGTATTAATTGTTTAATTAAACAAAATTTAACAACATAAAAATGGCAACGTTTCGTTTTTAAGGGGTCGATACGTGTGAACCCTTCTTGGCCAATGAGAGTATTGCGTTCAACTCACGCGGCTTGACCACACGTGAGTTGACTGAATCTTCTGCACGTCGATGTACTTTTTGGGGTTCATTGTCTATTAGACCCTTAGTTTTGGGGTGGAATTGACACATGTACCCTCGCCGAACATTATTTCTTGTGTTGCGTTTTATGTCCCTTATTTTCTTTAGCCTTATAGCCTTTTCCCCATATGGTTTGTGGAATTACTGTTAAACCACCCTCCTTTGTCTGAGCCTACAAATATGAGACTTGGGTTTGTATTTTAATTTAGAACTTTTTATTTCAAATGACAAATGTTATTCTGTCGAATTTTTTTCTCTCTTTCTCTCTCTAAAATTTCTCAATTCTCCTTCAATACTTTGAGAGTTTTTTTCCTTAAACCATACACCTAAACAACATTTATGTTCTCCATATAAATATCGTGAGATTTGATTGTTTATTTATGTGGTAAGGTTTGAGGGTTTGAGGATTTTTTTGTTCCTAGATTATTATTTGGAGTTCATGGTGTAAAAGTTTATTTTTAAAACTTCATGGGTGTGATTTTAAGAGCTGGTTAAGTCACTTTGATCTGGATATTGTAAAGACTTTTGGTGCATGCACGATTTGGACCTTATTTGTTCTTCGATTAGCTTTGGAGTATTTTTTCTTTTGGCCCTTCTTCTTCTTCTCTCTCTCTCTATATATATATATATATGTGTGTGTGTGTGTGTGTGTGTGTCTGTGTGTGTGTGTGTGTGTGTGTTGGCTTATATAATCTGCTTTGAACAAGTTTTTGTCTTTACATGATTTAATGGTTTTTAGATCTAAAAGTGGTTTTGTTAACGTCATAACCTCATTGGCATGTTTTCAAAAGATCTTTTTTGTGTTAAACTAAACTTATCCCATTTTAAATTTAAATTGAGTTATATACTTTTTTTTGTAAGGAACTTGCTTTGAGCAAGAGTGGCGCCTGTGGATGTTATATATGTCCCAAACCATTGTTTGAGAAAAGTAAATTTTTAAAACCCTAATCTGGATATTACTTATGTTTAAATCAGATCTACTTTTATGTGTTGATTACATCTGCAAAACTTTGTTTCATGTTCATGTATCTATTGATTTGAATCTTATTCATGTTTAATCTTTCTAAAACATTTTAAACTGGACTTTGGTTTTTTTATTACAGTTGGTGTGTGTTGATACCAAATTTAGTCTGCTGACATGTCTCAATTGAGTGAAAACACGTGGCAATCTGCAAACACTTCCGAACAACACCTCGACCCACTCAGATACTCCGAGCAATAGATGCTCTCCGAGGAACCATACTTCAACGAGGAACTCTGCTTCCCCGATCAACCCTAACGCTCCGATCAACAAGAGTTCTCCGAGGAACTTTAATATACCGAGCAACTTATGAGTACCGAGCTACTTAGGCGGTCCGAGCAGCTTAGGCGGTCTGAGCTGCACCGCGAACAGAGCATTAATTGCAAGATAACCAACAGATTAACTGTGCAGTAAATGCTTATTATTATCATACAGATGTATACGCCTAATGAACAACTATGTACTACCCTTTCACATGTACAGCCTTAGAGCTATAAATACATTGTATTATCCTCATTGTAAAGGGACCGGAATTTCTTGATAAAACTTGTAATCGAGAATTCCCAAACAGTCATCAATAACAGAAACAGTGGACGTAGGCCATTCTTATAAGGCTGAACCACTTTAAAATTTCTTTGTCTCATTTTATTTTATCTGTGATTAAATAATTAGATATAATCTAATTTTTTACATCAACAGATTGGCGCCGTCTGTGGGAAACAACTGGTAATATCATTTTTCATCAAAAATAATTCATTACAAATGGCTGATAATCCAGAACCCAGCAATCGAAACGCTGGAAGCCCTCCCAATCCATCTGCTCCGCTAAATGTTCCAGATCTGGCTGGAATAATGATAAATCTAGCCCAGGGCCAGACAGCCATGCAAGAAACTATGCGACAACTCATACAAACCCTTCATGGCGGAGTATCGACCCATTCAGGACATCGAAGTGTTCAAAGAAATACCCGTTTACTTTCTTCGCATACTAGGCGTACCGATTCATATCGTACTGAGGAGTCTGAAGATTTTTCTTATCAACCTGGACGAACTTCGTCAGTACGAGCCACAGATACTGACCAACGTATCACTCTCTCTCCAGAAAGGACTAGTACGCTAGAAAGGTTAAGCAGGGTATCTCCTTTTGATCTATTAGGTTCTAGGAGGAACAAAAGTCCTCCTAAGGCTACGTCGAGGAGCTTTCGACGACCATCAGACTTAAGGGAAGGATCTTCCCAATCGCAACCACCTGCTCGTCAAGATAGATCCCAGGAAGCCACATCAACGCGATCAGTTGCTCGAACCAACAGGCCCGAGGAAGGAAACGATGCGTGGAAAGGCTCTATTCAGAGGCTGGAGGATAGATTAGGGGAAATGGCTAAAGCCAAGAATCCTCTACAACGAACTTTTGTTCAAGGAACACCTTTTGTCCCGTCCATTGTAGATTTTCCCACACCATCAAAGTTCAAAGCACCTGTTGTGACCCCCAAATATGATCGAAAGACCGACCCTGTCCTTTATATAGAACGATACCAAGCTACAGCCGACATCTATGCTGTCCCAGATGAGATGAGATGCAGAGCATTCTCGGGAACTCTTACTGGATCTGCTCAAATATGGTATAATAATCTTCCTCGGGGAAAGATATCAACTTTCCTTCAACTGGCCGAGTTATTCATTGGGAATTTCTATTTTGGGACAAAGCCAGTTAAACGAGTAGCGCATGTGTTAAGTGTTAGACAAAAAGCTGGTGAGAGTACCAGAGATTATATAATTCGTTTTAATAACGAGAAGCTCGAAGTCATTGATTATGAGGAAAAGACAGCAATTACCGCCTTGATGAGTAGACTACTGCCCAACAAGTTGTACTACACCTTGGCCAAAGATCCACCTAGAACTATGTCATAACTGATGGGAAAAGCGGCCAAGATTATGAATGCCGAGGAGGCTATGGCTGCGAAGAAGTATATGGATGCCAAAGAAACCAAGGTGGAAAGTGATAAAGCTAAGAAGAAAGAGCATAAGAACAATGGTAGTGGCAAACACTCAAAAATAAGGTCGTCATGGGAAGTATTGAAGAAATTTGATAATTATACTCCTTTGAAGAAAGACATCAACCATGTTTTGGAAGAAATCAAGAACAACGAGGAATTAAACTGGCCAGAGAAAATGAAGGCATACCCTGACAGGAGGAATAAGGCAAAATATTGCGAGTTTCACAAAGATCATGGCCATATGACCAAATATTGTATAGCTCTTCAGAATGAGATTGAAACACTCATCAGACGAGGAAAATTGGCAAAGTATGTTGATCGTAGAAATGAAAGAAAAAACAGCGACCGAATAAGAGATAGGTCTAGATCTCCTCATCAAGCAGAGGAGAACAAGAAAAGAGACCATGAAGTTGATCCAGAAGATAACCCCGATCTTCCCAAGAGACCAAGGCAGCCAGAACGTGAGGTATTTTCGATACGCTTTGGGTCATTTGATTGTAATGTTATTACAGGTGGAGATGCATGAGGAGGAGATCTTACTACAGAGAGAAAATCTTACCTCTGTGAGGCTCAAGTTTTCTCATACATTCAACGAATAAATCTAGCTGAGGAGGATCGCCCTAGAAAGGTAAACAAAGAGAAATTGGTCATTAGTTTCTCAAAGAACGACCTCGCAGGTGTTCTATATCCTCATGATGACCCATTGGTGATCAAAATGAGGATGAAAGAAGTGATGATTTCAAGAGTACTGGTAGATAATGGTAGCTCGACAGACATCATGTTCTACTCGTGCTTCGACAATTTAAATCTAAAACTATCTCAACTGGAGCCTTATCACAGAACCCTCCTAGGTTTTTCTGGTGAGAAAGTTTTTCCACTTGGGACGATCAAGTTGGATATATTCATTGGTATATGGTCTGCTTGTCGAACAGAAAGAATACGCTTCTTCGTGATGGATAAGAATGTTCAATCAGCATACACTATCATCATGGGAAGAGTAGGATTAAAGAAGTTCGAGGTTGTACCATCTACGGTACATCAATGCCTAAAATTTCCAATAAATTTTGGAGTAGGAGTGGTGAAAGGTGATCAGAAAGTAGCTCGAGAATGCTATTATTCATCCGCCGAGCAAGAGGAACTGGAGGAATCAAGGAAAAAGACTACTACCTATCAAGTGGATGAAGGTGCAGAAATTGAAACATTGGATCCTAGAGATGAGTCGCACCTCGTGAAGGGTCAAGTGGTGGAAGCTACTGAAAACATCATTCTGGACGACGAGCACCCGCACCCTGAACGAACTACTCAAGTAGGTTCGTCGTTGGAAGCCTCACTAAAGCAGAAATTGATAACTTTCTTAAGAAGCAGAAAGCAAACTTTTGCGTGGGGTCATAAGGATATGCCCGGGATAGACCCAAATTTCTTATGTCACGAGCTCAATGTGAATAAGAAGATCAAGCCTGTGAAGCAGAGAAGAAGAGTATTCAGTCCCGAGAAGAATTAAGCTATACAGGAGGAAGTCGAGAAGCTCCAGAAAGCTTGCTTTATTGAAGATGTTAAATATCCAGACTGGTTAGCAAATGTGGTAATGGTGAAAAAGAAGAACAACAAATGGAGGATGTGTGTAGACTTCACCGACCTCAACAAAGCATGCCCAAAGGATCACTTTTCGTTGCCCCGAATTGATCAACTAGTGGATGCTACCTCGGGACACGAGCTGCTGAGCTTCATGGATGCTTATTTTGGTTACAATCAAATTAAAATGAAACCTGAAGACAGGGAGATTACTTCTTTCATTACCCCTAGGGGAACTTATTGTTATAATGTTATGCCTTTTGGTTTAAAAAATGCAGGGGCAACATATCAGCGGCTGATAAACAAAGTGTTTGCAGAACAAATCAGTTGCAATATGGAAGTCTATGTTGACGATATGTTGACAAAGAGCAAGAAAGCTGATGATCATCTAGTTGGCTTAGGCCAGACCTTTGATCAACTAGATAAATATCAAATGAAGTTGAACCCGACGAAGTGCATATTTGGAGTACGAGAAGGCATGTTTCTCGGGTACATTATCAATCAGCGAGGCATTGAAGCTAACCCTGAAAAGATCAAAGCTCTGTTAGGGCTGCGATCCCCAGCGACGAAGAAAGAAGTGCAAAGTCTTACAGGAGGAGTAGCAGCACTCAACAGATTTGTATCACGAGCAACTGATAGATGTCTCCCATTCTTCAAAACACTCCGAAAGACTTTTGAGTGGAATGATGAATGTGAGAAGGCTTTTCAAGACTTGAAGAAATATCTAGGAGCACCTCCACTATTGACCAGGCCAGTGATGGGAGAAAAATTGTACTTGTATCTGGCCGTGTCAGAGAATGCAGTTAGCTCGGCATTAATAAGAGTGGAGAATGGAGTGTAAAAACCGATTTATTACACTAGCAAAGCCTTCCGGGGAGAAGAAATCAGATATCCAAAGCTAGAAAAATTGGCACTAGCATTGATCGAGGCAAGTAGAAGAATGAGGCCATACTTCCAGGCTCATACTATACTCGTATATATCGATATGCCATTGAGGCAAGCTCTTCATAAACCAAAAAAATCAGGAAGATTGATGTATTGGGCAATAGAGCTCGGTGAATATGACATACTTTATGAGCCCAGATCATCGCTCAAAGGGAAAGCAGTAGCAAATTTTATAGCAGAATTCACCTATCCTGATACCACCGAGGAGCAAAAGCTGCTCACCGATCAAACTGTGGATGTTACAGAATCATCAAACTCAAGCCCAGACCAACTTAGGTTGGCAAAAGGGCAAGAAGTGATGATCGACGAATAGCAAGAAATATTAGGAGAGGGTGAAAGGAAGCAACAAATTTTCCATCGAAGAACTCTGTCATATCAGAAATATGAAGATGAGTTACCTATATGGAGTTTATATGTGGATGGCTCATCTTACGCAACAGGCTGTGGCATAGGGATTGTTCTTAATAGTCCAGACGAGGTCGACATGGAATATGCCCTGCGCTTCCAATTCAAAGCTACGAATAATGAAGCTGAATATGAAGCCATGATTGCAGGTCTTAGTTTGGAAAAAACTATGGGGGCAGAACATGTTATTGTCTTAAGTGACTCGCAATTGATCATAAATCAAATAATGGGAGTATATGCAGCCAAAGGAGAATTAATGATCGGGTATCATGCAAAGGCAAAGAAATTGGTATCAGAATTTGCTGCTATTCAGCTGGTCAGAATACCAAGAATGGAGAATACAAGGGCCGACGCCTTAGCTCGATTAGCATCAACTACTCGTACCGAGCTACGAAGAGCAATCCCAATTGAAGTTTTAGCTGGTCGGAGTATAGATGAAGATTTGACGATGAATTTTATTACCCTTAATTTAGGACCATCTTGGATGGATTCCATTAGGCATATATTGAGGAGGGGAATTACCAACTGACAAACTTGCAGCCAAAAAACTAAAGTTTAAAGCTGCTCGTTATGTACTGAATAATGATATTTTGTACAGACGAGGAATTATAGCAGGTTTGCAAAGATGTGTTCATCCCACCGAGGTGAAAGACTTGATTGAAGAGATTCATGAAGGGTCCTGTGGAGCCCATGTAGCAGGTCGAACGCTTTTGTAAAGAGTTATACAGCAAGGATACTACTGGCCAACGATGAGGGCTGATTGTATAGCCTACGACAAGAAATGTGATAAGTGTCAACGCTTCTCCACTATCCGAAGAACTCCCCAAGCGTTGTTGACACCCATTACTTCCCCTTGGCCATTTGTTATGGGAAGAGTAGGATTGAAGAAGTTCGAGGCTGTACCATCTACAGTGCATCAGTGCCTAAAATTTCCAACAAACTTTGGAGTAGGAGTTGTGAAAGGTGATCTGAAAGTAGCTCGGTAATGCTATTATTCATCCGCCGAGCAAGAGGAACTGGAGGAATCAAGGAAAAAGACTGTTACTTATCAAGTGGACGAAGGGGAAGAAATTGAAACATTGGATCCCAGAGATGAGTTACAACTCGTGAAGGGTCAAGTGGTGGAAGCTACTGAAAACATCATTCTGGACGACGAACACCCTGAGCGAACTACTCAAGTAGGTTCGTCGTTGGAAGCCTCATTAAAACAGGAATTGATAACTTTCCTTAGAAGTAGAAGACAAACTTTAGCATGGAGTCATGAAGATATGCCTGGGATAGACCCAAACATCTTATGTCATGAGCTCAATGTGAATAAAGAGATCAAGCCTGTGAAGCAAAGAAGAAGTGTATTCAGTCCCGAGAAGAATCAAGCTATACAGAAGGAAGTCGAGAAGCTCCAGAAAGCTTGTTTTATTGAAGATGTTAAATATCCAGACTGGTTAGCCAATGTGGTGATGGTAAAGAAGAAAAACAACAAGTGTAGGATGTGTGTAGACTTTACCGAACTCAACAAAGCATGCCCAAAGGATCACTTTCCACTGCCACGAATTGATCAACTGGTGGATGCTACAGTAATACCCCGTACTTTTGGCTATATTTATTTTTGGGATTAATTAATTAAATGCGTATTAATTGGAAATTAATTCGGGTTATAAATACTAACGAGATGCGAGTTGGTATTTGATTATGTGCATATATGATTATATATGAATTTGTAATTATGAAAATTGTTGTGAGATTAATATATGGCAAATTGGGAATTTTGTTGAGACGCGTGTGACCGCCGCGTCATGGTATATTATTTTAATTATAAAAGTGATTTTTATTTCTATTATCCGTATGGTCGTTTTGAGTGCGTCAACGCGTCCGGAAGGGTCGAGATAGTCAGAAAACACTAGCCGGGGGTGTAGTTTGGATTCCGGGGTATTTTTAGGCCATACCGGCATCATAAAGGGTATTTTGGTAATTTTGTATTTTGGGAAATTAAAAGTGACGAAAATTGGTTAATTACATCTGATGTGGATTTGACCCACTAAACCCACTAACCAACCCATATTAACCCATTAAGCTACGGAGGCTATCATTAGGTTTACAACTTTCCCAAAGAAAAACCCTAGCCACCATAAACCACCATTGGAGAAGAAGCTTGGTGAGAGAAGAAATTCTGCAGAAAAGCTCTATCAAACCATCATCCAAATTCAGAGACAATCAAGGCAAGTGTTTAATTATATTTAAATTCGTAGCATGTTTCTTCCATGTTAGAAAATTGAAGAATATCAATTGTTCTTGAAAGATAATGAAAACCCATGTAGTTTGGAACTTAGAACTTGAAAATCTTGAGGAGAATTGCATGTAGAATGATAGGTAGATGAGTATTCCCATAATATTTGTGATTGGAAGAAATTAAAACGGATTTATATTGGGTTAATTCATGATTCAAAAAGTTAGGGTTCATGTTCTTGAAAAATTGGGAAAAAGTGTAGAGATTTGTAAATTTGGTTGATGTTAGGATGGATTAATCCTTCAAAACGTGTTAGGATGTGATTATAATATGTTTAGGATTGTTTAGAGACCTTAAAACGATTGTTGGGACTTAGTTTAGAAGAGATTTGAGGAGTAAGAATGGTGAAAAAATGAGATTAGACAAATCTGGGACGAATCTGGTAGGTCGTTAGAAGCCCCTGCCCAGGTCGTTCGAACGAACTCGTTCGAACGAGCTTTTAACGAATTGACCAGTTGTTCTAACGAAAGGGAGCCTCGTTCGATAACTTCGTTCGAACGAGATATCGTTAGAAGGTACAGTTCGTTCGAACGAACTGGAATCTCGTTCGAACAGCCTCGTTCGAACGAGACTTCTAACGAGTTGACAGAGGAATCTCGTTCGAACAGTCTCGTTCGAACGAGACTTCTAACGAGTTGACAGTTTGGGCCTTTTCGGACTGTTTTGATTTTTGGAGTCCCGTAAACTTGTTCGAGGATATAGATAACATTCCGATGATAATGTAATGATAGAATTGGGACTTTTGGGTATTTATGAGAAGGAAATTATATACGAGAGTTATATTAAATGGACGGTTTGGGTTGAGACGTGAGTGTCTACTACGGCGAGAGAATAAATTATGGTGCGTATGATTATAAACCGAAATAGTATAAATTGTGATAATTATAAGTTGGTACGAGAATGCGATATGTACTACGATTAAACTACGGGATTACTAAGATGTGTGTTTACTTAGTATTGGTATATGAATTGTGTGTATGACATACCTACCATACTTGCTATCACGGGAGGTTTGCGTTCGCTTAGGGCCCTCTAATCCTTGTGTTGCCCGGATTTAGACTGGTTACCTTGATGAACATAGGTCATAGAAAGACTTATTGGAATATTAATAAGTCCGCTGATCGTGGGAGCGTAGGTATGTGCGTGACCCATGTGATGTGACTGTGTTCGCCTCCATTATTTGTGATGTTGTTATCTGTGAAATATTCCTGAGAGATTCGGAATATGTAATCCTTATGTACGTGATGTACCGGGATGGATAGCAGAGTATGTGTGCACCGCAGCTTAGTTCTCGGGGTGCTTATATTGTATATTTATGATGTGAATAATATACACTTAATTAATGGGAACCTTCATGTTAATGTTGTGAATACAATTACGATATTGCTTCGAGAAATATAACGAGTTAACTGATAGTGATATATATTGCATATTGAGCATCTGAGTTTACGTTAAACCCCTACTTAATTACGAGCGTTATAATGTTAATAGAACCGAGTAATAAGGGCAGGACCTATGACATTCTAGCTAGATATGATGGCACTTAGCTAGTGGTTTGTGTCGTTATAGATGGGTACTAACGTTAGGAGTGCACAGTTAGACGAGAGGTGAGAATATCATGTGAGTGCACGTCCTAACATGTACTTTGCATTTAATGTTTTAAATGTTTTTAAAGCACTTGCAGGTTTTTAAAATATAACTCCACATTCGAGCTCTGACCCGTTTGCTTTTCAAATCTATTTTCTTTGTAAAACCATTTTAGGTGCCCAGCCACAAGGACACCATGCATAGGATACTCATTCAGGTGACGAGTTGTAGCTGTTTGTGGAAGCTACAGGGATTTGCTTGTAGACGCTTCTATCACTTGGATTCCAGATTCATCATCTATCAGTTGTAGGGCATGTTGCCCATTTCTATTAGAGTTACATTTCCATTACAGTTTTCAGACTTTGGCATGTACTGTTTTAGTTTTCGGTTTACTTATTTCCGTTGTGGGATTGTAGTGAGGAGTTTTTCCTCCATACTTTATTTACGTTATGTGATGGTCATTCTATTTACTTCATTATGGTGAATGGTGTTATTATTCTTTATTACACTTGTTACATGTTAATCAGACTTTAATTAAAATTTGGCACTTACTTTTTAAATACTAGGTGGTTAGTAATCATTAAAATGTTTTCGACAGTGATGCTATTAACTGGACCAACTTGGCATTTTGAATTAATTTAATAAAGGAGTAGCTACCCGGTATTTAATTAGTCGGGGTGTCACAGGTACCTCGGGACACGAGTTACTGAGCTTCATGGATGCTTATTCTGGCTACAATCAGATCAAAATAAAACCTGAAGATAGGGAGAGTACTTCTTTCATTACCCCTAGGGGAACTTATTGTTATAATGTTATGCCTTTTGGTTTGAAAAATGCAGGTGCGACATATCAGCGGCTGATGAACAAGGTCTTTGCTGAATAAATCAGTTACAATATGGAAGTCTATGTTGACGACATGATGACGAAAAGCAAGAAAGCTGCCAATCATCTAGTTGAGTTAAGTCAGACTTTTGATCAACAGGATAAATATCAAATGAAGATGAACCCGACGAAGTGCATATTTGGAGTACGAGAAGGCATGTTTCTCGGGTACATAGTCAATCAATGAGGCATTGAAGCAAATCCTGAAATGATCAAAGCTCTATTAGGGCTGCGATCTCCAATGACGAAGAAGGAAGTGCAGAGTCTCACAGGACGAGTAGCAGCACTCAACAGATTTGTGTCACGAGAAACTGATAGATGTCTCCCATTCTTCAAGACACTTAGAAAGACTTTTGAGTGGAATGATGAATGTGAGAAGGCTTTTCAAGACTTGAAGAAATACTTGGGAGCACCTCCACTGTTATCCAGGCCAGTGATGGGAGAAAAATTGTATTTGTACCTTGCAGTGTCCGAGAATGCAGTTAGCTCGACGTTGATCAAAATGGAGAATGGAGTGCAAAAATCAATTTACTACACAAGTAAGGCCTTTCGAGGAGCAGAGATCAGATATCCAAGGCTGGAAAAGTTAGCACTGGCGCTTATTGAGGCAAGTAGAAGAATGAGGCCATACTTCCAGGCTCATACCATAGTAGTATATACCGATATGCCATTGAGGCAAGCCCTTCATAAACCAGAAAAATCAGGGAGATTGATGTACTGGGCAATAGAGCTCGGTGAATATGATATAGTTTATGAACCCAGATCATCGCTAAAAAGGCAGGCTGTAGCAGATTTTATAGCAGAGTTCACCTATCCTGATACCCCCGAGGAGCAAAAGTTGCTCCCTGATCAACCTCTGGATGTTACAGGATCAACAAACACTAGCTCAAACCAATTCCGATTGGTAAAAGGGCAAGTGGATGTTACAAGAGCATCAAATTCGAGCTCAGACCAATTCCGATTGGTAAAAGGGCAAGAAGAGATGATCGCCGATGATAAAGAAAAATTCGGGGAGGATGAAGGAAGCAGCAAATATTTCACCGAGGAACTCTGACTGATCAAAAATTTGAAGACGAGTTAACAATATGGAGGCTATATGTAGGTGGTTCATCTTGCACTGTAGGATGTGGCGCGGGGATAGTTTTGAGCACTCCGAATGAGGTCGATATGGAATACGCCCTGCGTTTCCAATTCAAAGCTTCCAATAATGAGGCTGAGTATGAGGCCATGATTGCAGGACTTAGTTTGGCAAAAATTATGGAGGCGCAACAGGTTATGGTCTTCAGTGATTCTCAATTGATCGTAAATCAAATGTTGGGAGTATATGCAGTTAGAGGAGAAATAATGATCAGATATCATGCAAAGGCAAAGGAGCTGATGTCATAATTTTGCCGTTGTTCAGCTGGTCAGAATACCAAGAATGGAGAATGCGAGAGCAGACGCCCTAGCTCGACTAGCATCAGCTACTCGCACCGAGCTACGACGAACAATCCCAATTGAAGTGCTAGCTGGTCGGAGTATAAATGAAGATCTGACGATGAAATTTATTACCCTTGATTTAGGATCATCTTGGATGGATCCCATCAGGTTCATATATTGAAGAGGGAGAGTTACCAATTGACAAGCTCGCAGCCAAGAAATTGAAGTTTAAAGTTGCTCGGTATGTATTAACTAATGGTGTTTTATATAGACGAGGAATTATGGAAGATTTGAAGAGATGTGTACATCCCTCCGAGGTGAATGAATTGATTGAAGAGATCCATGAAGGGTCCTGTGGAGCACATGTAGCAGGTCGGACGCTTTTGCAAAGAGTGATGATGCAGGGATACTACTGGCCGACGATGAGAGATGATTGTATAGCCTATGCCAAGAAGTATGACAAATGCCAGCGCTTTTCCTCCATCCGAAGAACTCCACAAGCATTGTTAACACCCATAACTTCCCCTTGGCCATTTGCCATGTAGGGAATTGATTTGGTTGGGCCACTGCCAACGACCCGAGGAAGGTTCAAATACCTCGTCGTTGCAGTGGATTATTTTACTAAGTGGGTAGAAGTTGAGCCACTCATTGATATGACGTACGAGAAGGTGTACCAATTTGTTTGGAAGAATATCATTTGTCGATATGGTCTTCCTCATGCTTTCATCACAGACCATGGAACACAATTTGATAACGAGGAGTTCGCTGCCTATTGTCATCAATCAAATATTTTAAAGGTCCACTCAGCACCAGGCCATCCTCAAAGCAATTGACAAACTGAAGTGACAAACAGAACGCTGTTGAATGGTTTGAAGAAAAGATTGGATAATGCGAAAGCAAACTGGATCAACGAGCTACAATCAGTACTCAGGGCTTACCGAACTACTCCCTGAGTAGAAACTGGAGAATCACCATATATGCTGGCGTTTGGAAGTGAAGCCGCTATACCTGCCGAGTTAGGCCTCCCGACACACAGGGTTCTGAATTTCAAGTCCCCTATCAGCGACTTAATGAGAAGACTGTATTTAGAAATGCTCGAGGAAGTTAGAGAAGAAGCAGCCATTAGAAATGCAGCTTACCAGTAGCGAATAGCTTTGTTCTACAATAAAAGGGTGAAGAAGTGCGACCTGAAAGAAAGAGATTATGTGCTGAAGAAAGTCATTTAAAAGCACAATAAGCTGGAGGCAAACTGGCATGGACCATACTGAGTTACAGAAGTTGTTCGACCAATAACTTATTGAATAGCAACTTTAGAAGGAGAGGAGTTTAAGAATGCCTGGAATGTAGAGCACCTGCGCAAGTACTATCAATGATGAATAAAATGAAGATATTCTGCCGAATTCTTTATTTTTATTGAAAGTTTTTCGGGGAATACTAGTGCTACACACTACTCGACAAATCTCAAGCTCAGGCTACTCAAATTTTTTCTTGAAAATACCAACTAAGGTTGGTCGAGAAACCTATATTCCTCCGGGAAGTAAAGCTACCAATATTCCTCCGGGAAGTAAAGCTACCTATATTCCTCCGAGAAGTAAAGCTACCAATATTCCTCCGGGAAGTTAAGCTACCTGTATTCCTCCGGGAAGTAAAGCTACTTGTATAGCTCCGGGAAGTAAAATTTGTATTCTTAAGGGAAATAAAACTATATGTTTCTCGTGAAATAAAAGTATTCCTAAAAATGCCAACTTATGTCGGTTAGGAAGTAAATATATTCTCGAAAATGCCAACTTGAGTTGGTCGGGAGGTAAAATTATTTCAAAAAGACTAACTATGGCTGGTCGGGGATAGAAACCCACCAACTGTATTTAGTCGACAAGGAAAATTTACCGACCTTGGTTGGTCGGAAACATTTAAGAGAAAAATCTACTAACTATGGCTGGTCGGGGATAAAAACCCACTAACTGTAGTTCGTCGACATGGAGAATTTAACGACTTTGGTTGGTCGGAAATATTTTTAAACATTTTTTATACTCGTAACTTTATTACTAAGTTGGTCGAGAAACAAAACTTTATTATTAAGTGATCGAGCAACATTTTTTATACTCCTAACTTTTAGTAAGTCCATCGAGAAACAAAATATTATTTTTGCCAAATGACTACCATAAGTTCAAACTACACAATATTGTTATCTTTTTATCAGATATGCATGCACAAATATAAAGTGTTATAAGACAATAGCGAATAGAAATGAAAGTCTTTTATTAAATCCAAAACAAATTACATTGATAATGAAATGAAAGTTACATTGATATGTATACTAACAATTACATCAAAATTCCTACTCTACTGGTTTTTTTCCCTCTGCTTTTGACACAGGTTCCTCGCCAGCAGGCGGATCATTTAAAGCCAGAGGAGAATTTATGAAGCTGAGATCCTTTAACATCCTGACATTCATCACGGATGGTCGATCTAGAAGGTGCTCGGGACGAGATACTTCAACAATTGAATGGAGATTGTAGTCACCGAGATATTTGGAAATCAAGCTCCGAGGAATGGCCCGAGCAGGATCCAACTCATGTCCAGTTTGTATGGTGGCACAGGTAAGTCGAGCAGCCCGAGATCATGGTAGTCCCACAGGTAATGACCCTGTTCGAGCTGTAGCACACCTAAGGCATTCAACCAGCCTTGCTTGTAGCCCTCATTATTGGCATTCTGGATACGATCGTCCAAGTGAAAGAGAGCTTCGTTGTATCCAGCCATCCAGAACTCCCTGGGCTGTTTGTGGAATTGATATGTTAATCTATCCAGCTGCTCGTGGAGATTTTTTATGAAGATCTCTTTACTCTCCAAGGTAGACTTCTGAGTGGAGAGTTGCTCTTCCAGGTCCCTGATTTTCTTTGACATTTCAGCCAAAGCATGGTTCTTCGCCATTAATTGGAAGGCCTGGTTCTCTAGGGCAGACTGAGTCCTTTGTTCCTCGATAGGAATACGAGCTGCTCTTGCTCGTCCCCGAGGTGCTCTTGCTCGTCCCCGAAAATATGTGGAAGGACCAGACCTCTTCAAGGTTTCCAACTCGTCCCTCAAGTTGGCGTTCTCGACCTCTAGGAACGAAAATCCCTCATCGGTCACTGGGATTAAGACTTTTGAAGAAGAGGCTGCAGACTTCAACTATGATATCTCTTTCTGCAAGTTGTTGTTCTCTTGCTCTAGCAACTCGGCAAATTGTCTGCACTCCTCGACCTCACCTTTCAGAGTTCTCTCCCTTACATCATATCCAGCAAAAATCTTCTCGTAGCCCTTGTCGGCAATGATCATCTTGTACTTCTTCTCATAACTCTCATGCAATAGTGCAGTTGATTCTTTGTATTGTTGCTGAAGGTCTTCGAGGGTTCCTTAGAGAACCTTGATCATATCATAATAGGCCACATTATTGGCCACTGCTCGATCAAGAAGACACTTCAGATATTGATATGCTTCAACCGCCTGTTCTGAAGCATCTTGGCTGAGGATGTCTACAACTTCTGCTGCACTCAGGTCTGTGTGACCAGCCTTAAAGTATTCATTACATTATCGCAGCAACTTTGTATCATGGGAAGATAACAATTCCATCCTGGCCAGAAACTAGTAGAGAAAGAAAAAGCAGTAATCAATAAGAATCAAGACAAAGTATGAAGATAGATAACAGTATGCAAAAAAGTCCAAGTTTTATTAGATCATAAAGTTCAGAGTTACATATGCTGGGTTACAATTGACAAAAGAAAAATGTAAAGATAAACCCGAACAACTCTACACCTTTTCCTTGTCTCCCAAAACCTTCTCAGGAGGCTGGGACGAGGAAGTAGTTTGCTCGGAGGGAATGGATAGTTGCTCAGGGAGCACTGGCAGTTGTTCGGAGGAAGTAACAATCTGCTGAAGTTCCTCGGCAGCAGGCTGAATGGCTGGGGGATGATCTCCCATCACCATAGAAGACTCTTCTGAGGCAGCTTCGTCCTCTTCAAGATCTTCTGGGGTCGGAGAGAGACCCGGAATGTGTTGCTGAAAAAGCTCAGAAGATTCATCAACTTTCATTTCCTGGAGAGCAGCAACCCATCCATCCCTAAAGTATTTGAGACTGCTATAGTCCACTTGTGACACAATGGCAGCCAACCCCTTGTTCCAACCCTTGTCCCAGCCAGCGCTGAAGGACTTCTTCACAGCCATCTTCCTCTTCAACTTCTCCGAGGAAAGCTTCTCGGACAGTAGGTTATCAGCAGCTTTCAATTTCTTTTCAACCTTCTCCTTCTGCCGACCTACTTCCCGAAGTTGAGCCAACTCCTCCTCGGCAGCCTTGAGTTGATTTTCAAACTCTCCAGCAGTCTTGAGCTTCTCTTAGAGCTCCTTATTTGCCTTCTCCAGGGCATTTATTCTCTTCTCCAACTCCTTGGAGGCATCAACAGCTCGAGCTTTTTCCTGCTCGGTGGAGGCAAGCTTCTTCTCCTAGACAGCCTTGTCAGTAGCATATGTATAGCGAGAATCGTCAAAAGACTTGATAGCTTATTCCAAAGCTCCCTCCACACTGGACGAGGAGCATGAAGCTTTAATTGCTTCATTCTTCTTCAGAATTATATTAAAGCAGCTCGTCAACTGTGAAAGGAAAAAGAAAACAAGTCAGAAACAGAAATGGGAAAGGGAAAGGAAATATGAAAAGTTTAAAGTAAGAAGACTTACAGAAGCAAGGTGACGAGCAGCTAACGAGGTGACCATGTCCCAAGGAAGGTTTTCTTCAGTACCTTGGACCTCGGGAATGATCTAGGACTTTATCGAGCTCATGGCAGAGCTCGGGGGAACAAATGTTGGAACCCCAGTTCCAGTAGCTGGGGGCTGAGTAATGGTGTCAGCCAAATTGATTGAGGAGATTTTCTTCAGCCTCCTCAGGGGAATAGGAATAGATTCAACCAAGGAAGAACCCTTGGTCGGTGATATTACAATCACCTCTCCAGGAGCAGCAGACCTGCTCGAAGCCACTGCGGGCTTCTCGGCCTCCTTCACAACAGCAGCCGAGGAAGGTTCATCATTCTTCTTTGTCCCCTCCCCTGGGACATCAACTTTACTTCTTTTTGCCTCACCAGAACCAGAGGAAGGTTTCTCGAACAGAGTGGGAGGTCTTCTTCTCTTCATCTTTTCGCTTAAAGGGACGTGAGATTCAAGCGAGGAGATGGTGGAAGCTGGTACTGGCTTTGCGTCACTTATTACTGGACGAGCAGTAAAAGAGGTTGTGTAACTCTTGTACTGCAACAGATATGAGGCTGATCTAATGTGCTCGTCAGCAACACTCTGATGCAGACTCCAGATAAGTTTCAAATGCCTTACATTGACATCTGCTTCTTTTGGGCACTTTCTTTTACTGTCAACTGCAAATAAATAGACATGGAAATATCAGTGGCACATTTTATCAAACACAAAAGAAGCATGATTTCAAAATAAATAAAATGAAATAAAAATAACTTATCCCATTGCCATAAGGAGGGAATCTGGGACCCTAATAAACTTCATCTCCAGATAAAAGAGCATGTTGCCAATTTTTTATGACAACCCCATGCTCAAAATAATCCCTATTGGCATCAGGGAGATTGACTACTAAGGCTCTATTTAAAAATCTAGTTTTTAAATTAAAAAATGTTATCATTAACTGCCCATCTATAACAAAACATAATCTCAGGAATTCCTATGCGAGTTCCATGGAGTTGATTTAATCTATGCAGCCCATTAACTATTCTCCATGTGTTGGGGGCTATTCTTGCAGGAACAACGTCAAAGTACTGACAGAATTCCAAACACAAGGCATTTGGTGGAAAAGAAAATTCACACTCAGCAATAAAAAGACTGGGGAACCAATGTCCCTCAGCCAAGTGAAAATAATCAGAAGGCTCAGAAAGCTCTTCCAGAACAACCCAGGAGGGAATAGAAAAATCAGAACGAAACTTATCAAGAGATTGAACAGGGTAAACCATGATGAATTAAAGAAATGAAGAAGAAGGAAGAAAACCTTACAGAAAAAGAGTGGATCTGATGACAACGGACGATGGAAAAGATGAATACACAGGAGAGAAAGAGACGACGAAAAACTCAAAAATACAAATTTGAAAAGGTAGAAGACGATGGGAGCGTCTGTGAAGTTTAAATATCTTGCCTTGGGAAATGGTGAAGTAATGATTATAAAAAGAAATAATTACACTACCGGCGGCTAGAGGAACAAAAAGGACATGGCAATCGAAGCGAGAAGAAACGATTACACTACCGGCGGCTAAAAAGACAAAATGTACGCAGAGATCGAGGCGGTTGTGAAAATTCAAAAAGCCTGATTATACGAATTTGGAAAGAGAAATAAATACAAGGGAAACATTCCTAAAAATCAGGAGGACTATTTAAAGCTATCATATTCCGAGAAAGAATGTTCCATACTCCTCAAAATTCGAACTATGAAACATTGGGGGCTTCTGTTGATACCAAATTTAGTCTGCTGACATGGATCAATAAAGTGAAGACACGTGGCAGTCTACGTGGCAATAACAAACACTTACGAGGAACTCACACGCTCCGAGGAACCATACTACAACGAGGTACACTGTTTCCCCGAGGAACTCATACGCTCCGAGGAACGAGAGCTCTCCGAGGAACTCTTGAGCACCGAGAAGCTTAGGCGGTCCGAGCAACTCAGGCGGTCCGAGCTGCACCTCGAACAAAGCATTAATAGCAGGATAACCAACAGTTTGGCTATTCATTAAATGCTTATCATTCAGACGCACACGCTTAAGGAGCATTGAATGTATCACCCTTTCATATGTACATCATTTAATGTATTACCTTTTCACATTACAGCCTCAGGGCTATAATTACATTGTACAATCCTCATTGAAGGGGACCGAAATTTCTGGATAGAACCACAAATCGAGAATTCCCAAACAATCAGCAATAACATAACAGTGGACGTAAGTCATTCTTATAAGGCTGAACCACTTTAAAATTCTTTGTCTCATTTATTTATCTGTGATTGAATAATTAGAGTGATCTAATTTTTTACATCAACAATTATTATTAAATCTAAAAATATGATTTATGCCTTGAAATAATCACATGTTTATATTTGAGTTTTGGTTATGGTAGATTTGTGGGATGAATCGCATGTTAGAATTAAAATATGAACTTGAAATAATGTTTTGACTTCTAAATCGTGAATTTATATGTATATTTGTCGAACGAAAATAAGTATTGTGTAATGTTATTAATACACATGTTGAAATTGAATTATATATAAATCATTAAAATATCACTAATATTAGAATTATGGAATTGTACAACTTGTGTGACTATTTGGTAGAACTTGATTATTACATGATTAAATGGACGTGATTTGAATGGAATTGAAATCATAGGATTAATTGGAGGACTATAATGTGATATTAAAATACAATTAACGTAGAGATCGTTCATGTTAATATTTCATCAACGCGAGAATGTTGGTATTTTTAGGAGTAGTCATACTTTATCTTGTTTCATTGGTTGCTTGCTATGTATGGGACTAGTAGGTAGACTTTGTTGTTGTTGTCACTTTCTAGGTATTGGACTAGTGAGTGTGTGATTGTACGATTGGGTATTTTTCCTGGGGGGAGCTAGGGAGTACGTCCTTACGTTATTCCTTTAGCCTAGATGCGAGACTAGGTGGTGATTTTTGGTAGGTACTCTTCCTAGGTTAGAGACTAGGTAATACTCATGGTTATATGATCTTTAGGTATGGGACTAGGGGTGATTTTAGGTTATGATAACCGAATTATGGGTGGGGTTAATTGTGAATAAATAGAACTTGATTAAGAATTAATAATTGATACATAAGATAATAAAGGAGTATTAAAATGGGATTACGTCACCAATATGTCCAGAACTAACGATAATTAGGTTGGCTTGCTATAGTGACGTGAGTGTATACTTTGTGCCGTCAAGATGTGCAGAACTAACGATAATTGGATTGGTTGGCTATAGCGATGTGGGTGTGTGTTGGTGTCACTAATATGTGCAGGGCTAATGGAATTGGGTCAACTGGCTATAGCGATAGGAATGGGAGTGATGTGTTGAATTTTAGGGGTGCCCGAATATGTGCATGATCAATAGAAAGGTCGGTTGGCTATAGTAGTGTCTCTTTAATAATAATTGACTAATTGCATTAAATTAAGTTAATGACTTTATAATAAATATCTGTCAAAATAACATAACTATATTTGTATAATGGGGTGGCTTAGCTATATGGGTAGTTAGTTTTATTTTATTTTACTCGCATGTTCTTATAGCGCATAATTTGAAATACCCTCTTATATTATTTATCTCATATGATGCTTCTGGATGGATTCACGGATCCTAATTGGGAGGAGTAGCTAGTATTCATTCGGTGAGCTCTAACCCATTTAATTGACTAACATGTCAGGTATAGTTGCTAGAGTAGCTGCATAGATTTGATTTCGGGGAGTGCATTTAGAGTCATTTTATTGCTTTAGTTGTTTAGATTTTTTCATTCCGTCATTTTATTTATGAGACAGTTGTTTATGGATTGGGCGGGCCATTCAGTTCCACAGTTGTTTACGGTTTCTTTTCGATTGGAATTATAGCTGGATGATTTCATTTAAGTATTAATTTATCTTTTAGATTTGAATTTTATTTTGGAGTTTGCGTGGTGATTGAATTTCTTGTACGAATGTTTATATTTGTTGGAGTAATTTCGAATTATATCTTGTGAAAAAAGTGTTTAATATCTCATATTTATGTCACATGCTAAGAATGATATTTTAATTATGACACCCTCTGTAGGTTGGTAGCGGGGACTGGCCAGCTCCAATGCCAAAATATACAGGGTATCACAGCTGGTATCAGAGTATGGTCTTAGGACTCTTAGGTTGTGAATTCTTTATAGATTCTGCATTGCATTTTTTGATTCCCTTTGTTGATTATTACTCCCTAAGATATTGGGTCTAACATACATGTTACTTATGTTTCTTGGAGACAGTGAGTTTTTTTGTTAAGGCTGATGTAGGAATTGAGGTTTGAAGTAATAATTGTGATTTGAGGAATCTTAGATTTGATTTTGGAGGCGAGATTTATTTTGGAGACCATTAGTACTGATGTTAGGTATCTCTAGTGTCTATGTGGTGATAAGATTCTATTTGAGGACTTTAGCATTGCGGTGGCTATTGGAGGTAGAATCAATTAGTGATTCGTGGGGGTTCATGATACGCCGTTGTTTTCATAGTTATGCTTATACATATAGTTAAGATATATAACGTACATTTGTTCGTTGCGTAACTACGTGTAGGATTGGGTGAATGGCTGCCTAATCGTGGAATTCTATGGGGAGGCATATGTGAGTCTTATTTTATTTGTGCAACTTTACATTTTATGTGTACTCTTCATCGAATTTTGAGGACGAGATTCCTGTGTTAGTCGGGGAGAATGTAATACCCTAATTTTTTAGTATTAATTTAAGGTTAATAAAACGTAAATTGTGAAAATTGCTAATGGTCATAATTTGAAATTGGTAATTTTGCTAAAATGTGATATTCAGATGTTTTCTGACTTATAAATATGTGGAATCTGTGACACCCCGCCTAATTAAATACCCGGCGATCACTCCTTTATTAAATTAATTCAAGGTGAACAGTTGGTTCATTCTCAGCATCACTGTCGAAAAATAAAACTTTTCCCATTTAAACACCCTAAATAATTAAGCTAAGTGTCAAAACCATTTAAAACCTTATTCTCATTTTATTAAATCTGGTTATAAAACCTTAAACCGTTAACGTCTAAAGAGTCATACAATAAGTAGAAGAATAAAATTAACATTCAAGAGTTTACCCAACAATAGTAAATCCCAACATTAAAATACTAAGGAAAACATCTTGACATTTATAATCCCGAAATAAAGATACTGAAATTAAAAGAATTACAATCTCTAACAATACCAACTAAATAATAGGAAGAGGGTGACACATGCCCCTGCTGGATAAAACTGAACTAGGAGTAGAATCAAATGGAGGAAGTCGTCTAAACAACAGGCCTGCAACTCCCACCTAAGCTGCAGCTCGTTCCTGCCAAAGGACCCTATGCAAGACGCCCCTATGGCTGGGCACCTGTAATATATACATATATACATATACAAGAGAGAAAGAGAAAAGGAAACGGGTCAGAGCCCGATAGTGTATATGATTTAAAAATTCGTTTAGCAAGTATTTAAATTGATTACAGGCCAATGCAACAACATATTAGTGCGACACTCTCTTGAGAAATTCTCACCTCTCTTCTAATGTGCACACCTATCGCACTAACCTTCCCAATGGTCTATCTCGTCATATACCACACTATCTTTCCCCAATGATTTAACTTATCTTAGGTTATTCGCAGGATTTACAAATGAACAACACAAGTATTTAAAACGTAAGATTTCAATTTGTAACCAAAGTTCTCCTTTTTACTTTATTAATCAATAAAGTTTTCCAGTGTCATATTACACTTTCTCAAAACAAGTATTTATAATTTGAGTCATCAACCCTGTCCTACATATCAAATCACAATAGGCAGTTCCAGATTTCAGAATTTCATATATATATTAACTACTCATATAATATATATTTCATAACGGCACCCCACATAAAAACTATGGTGTGGTCATACTCTGCTATCCAATCCCCATATCAATCACACTAAAGGGAATACAAGTTCGGAATCACTCTCGAACTGTACAAATACATACACAAACAATATTGAGGCGAAGCATAGATTCCAAGTCCAAGAGGTCAGTACATACCCTCACGTCTCTTAGGACCATCCGACTATCGATCCGATAGCCCATACCTAGGATTTCTATCTTCTAGGGTACGAGTCAATATCCCCCATAAGGCAACACAGGATAAGATCGTCCCAGCGCGGTAACCTCAGGGATAGCAAGTAGCGCGGGCATGATTTTCACAAGTATATAATATATGCATACACAATCATATAAATATACCACTTTTATTATATCTATTTAGGTTTATCTCATAAACCATATTCACAACATTTATCCTTATTTTCCCATTATTAGTTATCAGGTTTAATGGTTCGTTTCTCACTTTAATTCGAAGGGTTTCTCCAACTTACTACATAGCCCTCATGGACTGTATCCTTCCAAAGGTACAATTCAGTAGGTATTCATTTATGTTCCAACGTAACCCTCTTACGTGTCTCTCCCCTTTAACATATACTTACATTGTCCCTTATGTAAGATATCCCAAAAATATAGATTTCACCTTACATTAAAGGTCTCTTATTCATTAATGAATCTTACTGGTCATCATTATCTCCCAAATTATCTTAACAAGGATGTCTACGGAGTTTTCTTCATTTCGAATCAATTCAACAATTTTAAAAGGGGAAACTTTAGTCTCCCAGGAGGGGTCGATCGATCGAGGTCTGGGGCTCTATCGATCGAACCTTCGATCGATCGAAGCTCTGGGCTCGATCGATCAAACAAGTCTGTGGAAATCTGCAGATATGCAGTTACGGGTTTCATCTTCTAACCTTCACCAAATCCATATTTTTCAATCCCAATCGTCCCAAAATTTATACTACTAACATTATATCATCATACCAGATATTTTCAACGTAAAGCATGTAGATTTCTATCACTAAACATGGATTTACAACTCAAAATTCATGTAAATATCAAGAACCCTAGAAATCTCTTAAACATGGTTCTAACACATCTTTTTCAGAATTTCCTTCTAATAAAACATCATAAATTCGTGGTTTAATCCTCTACATGGAAAAAGGGTTTCCAGAATATCATTTAAATCATCCCTACATGCAATTTCCTATCTCAAATGGGGTTTTTCTTCCATACAACTCATCCTAATCATTCCTACAATAATATGAGTGATGCACCAACGAAAATAAGCAAGATAAACACTTGCCTGGGATTTTTGGCGTTCTGGTTTGGTGCCAAATTTGGTGTGGTTGCGTTCCCCGTCTTGCGATCTACGCATTAGTTGTGGAGGTGATGCAAACGGACGGATTTCGGGCCTTGGATTGCTTTGGAAGCTCTCTCCTTCCCTCTCCTATGGTCGTCACTTATCTTTGGTTGTTCTAACCCTAGAAGATAACCTTGGACATCTTATATAACCCTTGAAATTTCGTGGGTTTAATTACCCAAAAATGCAAAATGACTAAAATGCCCTCTCGGGGTACTAATTAAGCCTAAAATAACCCCGAGACTCAAACTAAACCCCCGGGTACACTTTTTTTACTATCTCGACCCTTACGAACGCGTTGGCGCACTCAAAACGACTATACGAATAACTTATGAAATATTCACTTTTATAAATCAACATTTAGTCCCGACACGACACAGGCGCGTCCCGACTTAAATTTCCATAATTGTCATTTTATTCACACGTGACAATATTATAAAAATAAATCTCATATATTACTATACTCATCCATTAATATTCAACAAATAACAAATTTCCAATAATTACTAACTCTCGTCACGCTAGTAAATATTTAAAACAACATTCCGGATTAAAATTAACTTAATTATCTCAATTAAATTTAATTAATCCCTAAATTTAAAAGCCATGAAAATACGTGGTATTACAGAATCATGTAAATAGGTCAATTTGGACTTAATTATTAAAAAAATAATTTTTGATTTAGTGGGGTTATAAAATTATTTTTAGAATTCAATTTAAACCATTTTGATGGAAATAAAATATTGATTCTATGAGACGAATATCCGTAAGTTATGAAAATAATCTGCTAGAAATTTTGGCGTCACTTCAAACGAATGCCATTTTATTTGTACATTGAATTAAATTATAATCCATATATGGATCTTATCTTTCCAATGAGCTTTGAATCAGGTCATTTCGACTTTTGTGGAGGTACTAATAGCCATTTTAGTTAAAGGTGTTTAATTTGTTAGAGTATTATATTTATACGAATTTGTGATTTTTTAGAATTCTAATGGGATAAAGACTTTTATATTTTTACCTATTTAAAGGTGACTCATGGGATAAATTTTTCAAACTCATATTATCTTATTCCTAAGAGACTTTCTCTCCCAAAATAACTCCCCTCTTTCATAAAAAATCTAACCTCCATTAAAGAAGATTTTCATGTTTATTTTTAAACCAGAAGGACTTGTTTTCTCAAAATCACCCAAGAGACTTTCCTTGTCAACTTTTCGAGAGGAACACAACCATATCAACAGATTTTCTATACGATAACTTTGATCAAGCATAATATCTCTATTGTTCCCTTTAAGTAGTGTATGTTTTAAATGTTTCCTAAATCATAAGTAATTATGTTTTCTTAAAATTGATTAGGAAGATTAATTAGAAAAAGTGAAAGTAAATCCAGGACTATTTTTATTAAACCTCAAAATACGATTTAGGACTTGAAATAATCACATGTTTAGATTAGTGTTTTGGGTTACCATAGATTTGTGTGACGAATCGAATGTTAGAATTACAATATGAACTTGAAATAACGTTTTAACTTGTAAATCATGATTTTATGTGTATGTGTAAAAGGAAAATTATTGTTGTGTAACGTTGTTAATGCGCATGTTATAATTGAATTATGTGTTAAATCGTTAAAATATCACTAATATTAGAATTATGGAATTGGACAACTTGTGTGACTATTTGGTAGAACTTGACTATTACATGCTTAAATGGACGTCATTTGAATGGAATTGAAATAATAAGATTAATTGGGGGATTGTAATGTGAAATTAAAATATAATTTATGTAGAGATCGTTTATGTTAATATTTCGACAACGCGAGAGTGTTGGTATTTTTGGGTGTAGTCATACTTTATCCTCTTTTCAAAGGTTTCTTGCTAGGTATGCGGATAATTTGGTAGACTTTGTTATTGTCGGCACTTTATATGTATGGGACTAGTGAGCGTGTTCTTGTATAGTTGGGTATTTTTCCTGGGTGGGGTTAGGTAGTACACCGCCTTTAGCCTAGGCACGAGACTAGATGATGATTTTTGGTAGGTATTCTTTCTGGGTGATAGACTAGGTAATACGTATGGTTTGGTGATCTTTAGGTATGGGACTAGACGTGATTTTAGGTTGTGATATCCAAATTACGGGTGGAGATAATTGTGAATAAAGAGAACTTGATTAAGAATTAATAAATAATACCTAAGATAATAAGTGAGTATTAAAAATGGGTTTGCCTCACCACTATGTGCAAAACTAACGATAGATGGGTTGGCTGGCTATAGTGACGTGAGTGTTTGTTTTCCGTTGCCAATATTTGCAGAACTAACAATAATTGGGTTGGGCGGCTATAGCGACGTGGGTGTGTGTTAGCATCACCAATATGTGCAGGGATAGCAAAATTGGGTTGTCTGGAAATTGTGACGTGTCCTGCATGGAACACCACCCATATGTGTAGGGCTAACAAAATTGGGTCGGCTGGTTATACTGATGGTAAGGGGTGTGATGTGTTGAATTTCAGGCGTGCCCGAATATATGCAGGATTAATAAAAGGTCAGCTGGCTATAGTGGTGTATCTTTAATAATAATTTACTAATTGCATTAAATTAGGTTAGTGGCTTTAAAATAATTAAATATTGAAATTTCATAATTGGATTTGAATAATTGGGGGGGGGGGGGGGGGGCTTAGTTATGTGGGTAGTTAATATTATTATATTTTACTCGCATGTTCTTATATCGTGTAATTTAAAATACTCTATTGTAAAATTTATCTCGTATGATTCTTATGTGTAGATTCAAGGATCCTAATTGGGAGGATTATCTGGTATTCATGCGGTGGGATCTGACCCATTCAGTTTACAAATATATCAGGTATAGTTGCTGGAGTAGCTGCATAGATTGAATTGGAGATTTGTTGAGTGCAGCTGGAGTTATTTTATTGCTTTAGTAGTTTATATTTTTCCATTCCGTTGTTTTATTTATGAGAGAGTTATTTATGGTTTGGGTGGGCCATTTGGTTCCACAATTGTTTTCGGGTTTTTTGAGTAGGAGTTACAGTTAGATGATATCATTTAAGTATTAATCTATGTTTTTTAGTTGAGTTTTATTTTGGAGTTAACATGGTGATGGAATTTCTTGTGTGAATGTTTATATTCATTGGAATAATTTTGAATTATATCTTTTGAATTTTTTTTTTAATGTATCATATTTTTATCACATGCTAAGAATGATAATTTATTTATGACTTCCAGTGTAGGTTGGCATTGGGGACTGGCCAATTCCAATATGCCAAAATATATGGGGTGTCGCAGTGACCAAGGGAAAAAGTAGCAGCGAAAAATGTAAGGTTGTAGATATTGTTTTGGTTGTCACATATCTCTCCACTAATGAAGTGGGATGTTGATGAACAAATAAATGATGGTGTGATGGTGCACCTTGAAGACTCTATAGCATGAGAAACATTTAATGAATTCAATTCATCTTTTTCAAATAATTGTCACAATGTTAGGCTTGGGTTATCAACTAATGGACTAAGTATATATGGTAAATCGTGCATTATTTGTAATACTTGGAATGTTTTTGTAATGATATTATACTTTCTCCCATGGTTGTGTATGAAGAATCCCCACTTAATTCATAGTGTTTTTATTGACAGACCAAAAGAACCTACTGATAAAATTTATTTATTTATTCAACCATCTATTGATGAGTTGAACGAGATATGGATGGATGGTGTGCCAACTTATGATGCATTAAAAAAATAGGTTTATCAAGTCCATGCACACTGGACCATACACCGATAATGTTCATGGAAGGTGGGTTATGGTATAAATCCATGATGACTGGGGTCACCGTATAAAATCGTGACTAACCTAGATAAATCGTGACTAGCACTGTGACCCTTCTAGGGTGACTTAGACAGTACTTTGGTAACGGTTATGTAACATGACCACCGTGGTCATGGATTTAGATAATAACCCAACTGTTGCCCACGTGTATGGAGTTATGGTGCCAATTTAGTCACATTGAGGGTCACTGTTAACAAACGTGGCCAAAACCAGGACCATGACAAAGTTGCGTGAAACATGGTTACGGTTCAAAACTGTAACACCCAACCATGGTAGCTTTTTAATGTATTGGAACAACCTTTGTGTTTATTTACATTTTTACATAGTCTACTCATATATTTAGTTCTATTGTACTTGCTTCCTCGTCGCTCACGTTTTTTAATTTTTCTATAGATCTTATTAAGTTTTAAATACGAAGCTAATAAAAAATCGCCAATCTGAGGTAGTCACACGAATGGTAACTAGTTCTATTGATGTTCACTATTTATGTAGTTGCCTCAATCGGTGGTTTGTATTATGTGATGTTCATTGAGACACAAGGCATCAAAGTCTATTATTGGTAATACTAATCCCATTTTATAATATCCTACTATCACTAATTCAACTCTTTTTATTATCATATGTACATTCATATATACTTTCTTAATTTAAAAACCCAAAAAAGGGGATCATATGACAATATATAATTTTGAGTGTTCACATAATTGTCCACATTTTCAACACATTTTACACCTATTTTCGTAAATCAAAAGTGACACCCTAGACTAAGATTATGGGTTAAACCCAACCTTTTCATCTTACAAACTATGTGGACTTTGATGCCTTTTTTTGGCAATATAGGGATCCCATAGTCATTTTGGGATTCAAGGCATTTATTACCATTTCGAACACTTTAAAGTATTTGTAGGCCTAGTTGGAGAAGGAACACTTTGAACATTTTTCTTATGTTTCATGGAAGCAATACATTGAAGAGTTAAGAATTTATTTGCGTTGAATTAATGTAATTATTTTGATAGCTTAATAATTAGTTAATTTTTATTTTATTATTATTTTTTGATTGATAGATTAGTCAGTTATATCATGTTAATGTATACAGGTTTGAAAACATGTACATATTAATGGGGGGAAGTAAAAAAATTAAAAATTAATTTTCTAATTAAATTTATTATTGGTCACAGTTTAGAATTGTGACCATTTTGATCAAGATGGGGGTCACGATTGGAGACTTTGACTAGCAACAAAATTTCATCAAGGATGGTCACAGTTATGGACTGTTACAAATAAAATACAACTGTGCACTGTCACAACTAGGGTAACGGTCCACAACCATGAACAATCCCCTTATATTGAGTCACGAAAAGGACCATGACCACCTAATATGGTCATGGTTTTAGACCCTGACACGGTCCAAAACCGTGACCATTCTTGGTATATGGCGTAGTGGAAACATTGTTGTGAACAATTAATAATTTCCCTGCATATGCCATGTTTCTGGATGGAGCACAAAAGGAGAATATGTTTGTCCTTTACACAACAAGGATCATCAAGCCACATGATTGAAGAAAGGTCATAAGTATTGTTACTAGAGTTATTCTAAAAATTGAACGAATGTGTTATGATAGTCAAAGAGATAAAAATCCTCTTTTAGACGATGTTACATTTATGGTGAGATTACTAACAACATTGAGATTCTGTAATTAATGGTATGAAATTAGTGATATTAAAATGCAGTTGGATTGATAATCTACTAGGTAAATATTCAGATGAGTCTAGCTTTAGGCTAGTCATCTTTAATCTTTTTTCTTATACAAAGATAACCAAGTGGGATATGAACCTTTAATCCAAGAATCTTAAGCAGAACAAGTATGTGGAAGACCCTTTAGTATCATATCTGGCGTGTTGTTGTTTAGATGACACCAAGTGATAGGTTTGATGGGTATTCAACAACTGAAGAAAAATTAAAAGTCCATCATGTTTGGCCATTTAGCATGAAATAACTAGAAGAAATTTAAAATGTATCTTGGGTGAGTCAAGGGATAGATGGATCAATAATTGACACAACTAATCATGATGACGAGGATCGTATGAAGGGGGAGGGGGACTATGAAAGAAGTGGATTCTTTTTTATATTTGTGTTAGTGAGTACTTATTTAAAGCACAAAATGATTGTTAAAATGAATGTTTTGCATTCTTTCCTTTCTATTTAGATGTCATTTATTTGTTTTTTTAATCCTAACATTTTTCTATAAAATTTTGTGTTGCAAGATTTTTCATAATTTGACAAGAACAAACATTTTCTTTGACTAAAAGTTAATAATCAATACCAATTATTGTTATTTTTGTTATCTTATGACGATGCAATCTCTCCCTTTTGATTAGATATTAATGAGCTACCCTGGCATCAAATCAAAATCCCCCCCCCCTTAAAAATAAAGGTAGAACCCTGAAAAGAATAGGATGCGATTGTAAAGTTGATAATTAGGTGGAACCAAGATTGTCAACCAATTGAACCCAATGGAAAGAAACTTGCGTGTCAACTGTGATACTTTACTCGACAAGGGTCGTTATTTCTTTAGGACTGGGGAAGAGTTTCTAAGGAAAATATCAATTTTTTTTGGATCATTTGGTCTTTGACCTATATTTGTTTGTCCAGTTTACACATTAGTACCCACCATTTTTCATAATATAAGGTTAGAAGTCTATTTTTACGGAATCATTCTAATCACCTCATTTAATTGTTAAGCCTATTAAGTTTATTCATTATATTTTAAAATACCCCTCTTACTTTATGTAGATATGTGTATATATGTTATTTAAACTACCCACCTACACCCCTTTGTCTATTTAGACATAAATAGCAGCTAGGCTCACCACAGCTACCTCAATGAGTTGTGATCATCGGAGATTGACTATATCATGTAATGTTTTGATGTTAGACTTGAAAGATGATTAATAACCTGAACGTAAGTAAAAAAAATGATGAAACCCATATTCAAAACTGGCACGAGGGTCGCGAGGCAAACACTAACCCTTACACGATTGCATTAATATCACTAATATCATATCTCAAAATCTAGAATTCTAAAATCACATATACTTGGATTCAAAATCACAAAATGATTATTGGATTTTTTGGATTTTTGATGGATCAGATGATAAGGGTGGAGGGATGAGGGTGTTGAACTAATAGTAACAATTTTATGGGGGTGGATGGGATGAGCAGGTGGGGGTGAGGCTGTTTAACATTAAATTTGGTTGGAATAGTCACGTCTACGTTATGTATTTTCCAGCGAGTTACTACACACATACACATGCATATACATATACATACACATACACATACACATATACATATACATATACATCAAGAGAGGGGGAGGGGGAGAGAGAGATAAATAGTTTTTTGTCGAGAAAATGGTTGGGTGTAATATATATCAACTTTTAGGGGTGAAATGGACCTTTTTTGTATAGATAATTAACTGTCAAATATTTGACTAGATAGTTCTATCAAAAATCGGGGCTAACATTATATTACTAAAAAGACTGGGTACCGAACTATAAACTGGACAAGTGAGAGGGGATGAGAGGCGAAATGACCTTATTTTTTCAAGAGCTAAGGTAATTATTATATTTTATTAGTCAATATGCTCTTAACTTGACTTATCCTAGTCTACAACTTACCTAAAGATCCTATCATAACTAATATATTAAGTTTTTTTTTTATTATTTTAAGGTCCATATGAATCCCCACGAAGGATTCAAGCCTATTGATTTCCAAGTGATGGACAATGCTTAGGGTATGTATCATATGAAAAAGGAATGCTATGAGGTGTATGACAACGACAATGAGATCCTAACAAACACAACCACCCCCACCCCCTAGTGGAGTTTGATCGATAGCCCAATTTAATGAATCATTGGGGTTAGTAAAATACAATGGTATGGCATAATAATATATACTTTACATTTAAATATATTGATTGTTTATCCATGTAAAATTTGTAATTTCTTGTGACGTATTTGTAGCGAGTTGTGGCCAAAAACACTGAGAAAATCCGGGGGGTACCTTAGAATAGGAAGAACGTCAACTCCTCAAATTGTGGAAGAAGTAACACCACACATTCAAATTAACGTATTCCTTATGTTTTTAGTTTCAAAACAATTATGATACATTTTATTTTTATTTATTATTGTAACATGTTTTTTTATTTCTAAACACATTAGATGAAAAGGGCTAATTTGCCTACCAAAAAGCTTAGTGTGTATAGAAAGACTCGAGAGTTAAAAGATAGATCATATTGTTCAAAGGATGGAACGCATGGTAGAGAGGTACTATTAACTCCCTCTCAATTAATAATTGATGGGTGTAAGAAAAGTGGGGTTTATAAAGAGTAACATTGGGTTTTAATAAAAAAAATACCCTTAATTAAATATGTGCATTATGTATGTAATTTTTCCCTGATGTAAAACGTATATTGATTTGATATATATTATTTTAAGCTACATTTTGTTAATTTTGACTACGTATTTATTCATTACTCTCTTTTTAATTTATAGGAAGGTATAATAAGACAACTGAATGCAATACCATAAGAGGCGCCAAATGATGTTGAAGTGAAAGATAATATATTTGAGGATGTTTGTGGCCCAGATGGATATGGATGAGAATTACGTAGAGGGGTTAGTATCTGACATGAATTTGTATAGCCAAGATCCTCTTATTTTTATGAGATCGGTATTGAGAAATTGCAAAAGATGATTGAGGATGAAGAGAATCGTCATCGGTAAAAAATTGATGAGAGGAAGGAACTAATGTCCCAAACTACCAGCAAATTTTTCTGCATGTTTCAAAGATCAGGGTTTTCAAATCCTCCAAATGATACTTGATGTACTTTCGATCCAAATGTTCCTAGTTATGGTCAGGTAATACATAGTCGTTAAAATTGTTTTATTATATATGATGTAATATCTTTATATTATGCATGGTCATGCGGGCCAAAGTTTGAACTCTAGTACATTAAAATTATATTATGAACTTTATTATATGGAATCAGTGGAAGGTATTGAATTGTTGAATTATTGTTGTCGTGTTGAGTATGATTTTATTAATTAAACTAGTTGGTTTCATGTAAAAATAAAGGAGACTCTAACAATTTGTTTTTAAAATATAATCCTTTTTATATAGTATCTTTATATTATGCATGGACATGTGGGGCAGCGATTGATAATGTTAAATTAGCATAAGGGATTGAATTTGAGGATTGTTATTTTGTTGTTGAGTATAATTTTGTTAATTAAAGAGGTTGAATTTAAGGTATAAACAAAGGAGACTCTATCAAATAAATGTAAAATTCTAACCCTTTCTATTGTGCTACCCTTATGTTAATTCATGGATCTATGGCACAATTAAATAATATTTCACATATAATTATGTAGTGTTTTAGGCACAGATACCTAGTTTGCAAGTACTTTAAATTCATATTTTTAGATTCCATTTGGAGGCTTGTGTGCTTTTTATATATTTAATAGTTTATTGTCAAGTCAATTTGATTTCATATAGCATTCTTTTATTTGATTTTGATACATGACTATTAATGCATGGAGGATTGATTCAATGTAGTTGGAGAGGTGGTCCACTTAACTTAGATGAAAGGGGGAAATGATTTATGAGTCTTTCATTGCCTTTTATTTTGACACACTAGGAGATGTTTTTGTTTCAACACCATAAGGGATTTTTTTACCCCGACACTTAGATGATTTTATTACTTAGTAAGGTTATGTTAACACGTTATGTATTTGCACTTAGGTGTGACAATTATGAATGGGAATTGAATGAAAATAGTAAGAATTTATTATTATTTAATGTGTTGGGTTATGGGGTGATTAATGGAGTAATTCATTCTTAATTTTGTTATTAGATGTATTCTATTGTCAAATTGTCTACAGTATAAAATTTCTCTGCCATAGTTTTTAGGATGATTTCATGTCAACCCTAATAGAAAATATGTGTGAGAAAGTTTCTTGCCACAATTTTTAGGACGGTTTATGCCATCCCTTATAGCAAATATGGGTGGAACATATTCTCACCATAGTCTTTGGGACGGATTTTATCATCCCTAATAAAATAACATAGATCATACAAAAATCAAAATTTAGGACGACAAGAACCATTCCTAAACCATTTGGTATGTTGTGTTAAAGCCATGGTTTTAAACCTAACCTAAATCCGTTCTTAAAACCCTTTTGGGAAGGAAATATAACCTTTCGTGACGGTTTTTTATCATCCCTAAGAACACTTTCTCCTGTAATGGAAGAATAGACGACCCAAACATGACACGAAACCATTAAATGAGACAAAAAATTGACGATTTTTTTCTATTTTATTTTGTTATTCTCGTGACTTATTAATTCATCTTGTTTAGTTTTTAACATGTTTTATTTTAATAATTTTTTAGTACATTTCTCTCAATAACCTTTTCTCTCTCTCTCATCACACACACACACACACTTTATGTTGTCGTGTGTATGTGTGTTTGTGTTTTCTATTTTTTTTATATATTTGTTTAAAATATTTTTTTGTCTCGCCTTTTTTACAATTTTTTTATTTTCGTCAATTTTTCCTTATGTTTTATGTCCGGAAATGCTTGTTATTTTTATTAAATTTCTTGTATATAAATTATATATCTTTTACATATAAAATATTATTTATTCTAAAAATCTGACACATGTATATTTTGACTGTGCATGTATATATTTATACTCTCTTAACTTCTCTCATATGCCAACGCCCATATGCATACATACACGTAAATATATATTTTGTCTTGGTTTACTAATTTATTTTTGCAGATTTATTTCAAAACATCTTCCGGCATAATTAAAGACCACCTTTAGACAACCTATTTTTACAAGACCAACACTTAATGAAAACATTTTAGACAACAATGAATGGTAAGCTACACAAAAGCATCGGAAAATTTATGAACAAGAATGGTGAAGACTATCCAGTACACTCAAGTAAAAATTATTATTATCTCCCATATATTTTTTAGGAACTCAAGAGGTTATAAGACGGCTGAAGAATATAAGTTGAAGCAAGCAAAAGTTACCAAGAAATTATTTTGCTACAACACAAGAGAACAAGTGTAAATATTCAGACTATATCCAAGTCTTGGTGAGAGAGATAAATTCATACTTAAAGTCTTGTTTTTATTGAGTTATCACCCTACAAAAAATTACTATACAATTATGAAACTATTGAAGCTCGACTAAAATCTTCTGGTTGTGATTTTAAGTTCGGTTTCAAGATTCCGATTATAATTTGTAGCTAGGTTTAGCTACACGATTTGTACGTTGTGATATGATCCCACCCTAACAATAGTGGAAATCAAGAAGAAGCCGTTGACTTAAATAGTGGATGTAGGCTCAATGTTTTTTAGCCGAACCACTATAAATCTCGTGCCCTTAATTTTTTGCTATTTATTTATTGCTTTTGTTGTGGTTGTTTGTGATTTAATTTTTTAGCCTAATTTTTAATTCATATCAACAAATTTCAGAAATTATATTATTTTTGCAAAGTAAAAATTAATTAATTTCGTATTTATTTATTTTTTCACAAGCAAGAAAATATTTTTTAAATATTAAATTAACCAAAAAGTTTGTAAAACCTCAATTCACCCCCCCCCCCTCCTTTGGGTATTTTCTAGGCAACGTCAAACATGACACGAAACCACTAAAAGAGATAAGCATGACATGACATGAAACCAATTGAACAAATGATTATAGACAAGTAGCGTATGGGTGACACCAATGTTTACACAAAACTGATAAGATGGGACACACTCTCCCTCTCTCTCTCACGCACGCATAAAAAAATTTCACTAATAGTAACATATATTTCATCTGAGAGAAATATAGAGAGTTTTTTTAGAGGAGCTTTTGTTCATTCAAAATTTACTTGAGCTTCTCTTGATTTTGAGACCAAAACTAGAGTAAAAAAGTAAAAATTATAATGAGAAGTTGGGAGGCACCTAAAATAAAATTATGTTACATGAAGGATATATTTGGGAACATGAAATCCATACTATATACATTAGTTTTAAAAAAATTCTCTTTCCAATTTCAAAGCACTCCTCAGTCAATCATGCCATAATTTGCCAAAAATATTAGAAAGAGTTGTTGTTTATTTACAAATTCCAAAAGAATTAGATAAACATATACATGAAATGAAGGACACAAATCTCCCCTATCAAAAATTAATTAGAGTGTATGTTTCCAATCATCAACTACTCCTCTTCTGTAGATTATATTATGTTTATGGAATCATGTATAGGCGTTCCGGGTTCCGTGACACAAAATGCTAATCGTTGGACTTGGTAGACAATCTTTGGCAATATTTTCCAAAACTTACCCTACATTTGTTTCGCTTATCTTTTTAGATAGAGTCACGTTTTCCTTTTCAGTATCAAAGGTTTTTAAGTTAATATAAAGTTTTTGCCACTTTTGAATTTTGCGAGGTTAATATGTATTTGTCATCATATAGAAAGATGAACAAAAACATGATAGGAGCTGAACATGATGATATGCCGACGATGAGGAAAAGACCCTTGAAACTGTCGAGCCTGAGTCGTTGAGAGGTGAACAATTCTACTCGGTTTTTCTCTAAACAATCATCTTCTTAATTTATCATTTCTCCTGAAATTCTCCTTATTTGTTCTCCTTGTATCACATCTAAAATTCCTCTTAAAATGTCGAGTACTAGGGGAGAACAACTAGGAAATGACTGCAAGAAGAAATTAAAAAATTAAGTGGTCAAAGGACATTCATTAGAATAAAATAAGATGACTTTAGTTCTCTTTCTTAATGTTGAATTAAACTACAAAAAAGTAATATTATGTATATATATATATATATATATATATATATATATATATATATATATATATATATATTCGACAAGTGACCTTTAACAGGTGCCCTAGACGGGTTTTATTTTTAAATACTAAAAAAATTATTTTTTGTGGTGTTTAAACATTTTAAGAGACTTGTAGACACCCAAATCAACTCAAAAGGTATTTTTTTCTATTTTATAAAAATGGATCAAGATATGCCAATTTTTAAGCTACTAAAAACTTACATATGTTTTACATGTTTTTTTCAAATAGCAAAAAATGCTTTTTTTTGTTGATTTGTTTTACAAATCCCCTTAAATGTTTAAACACCTCACAAAAAAATAAATAAATATTTTTGGGTATTTAAAAAAATCACCCGTTTTGGGTAACCGCCATATATATATATATATATATATATATATATATAAGAGATGGAGACCGAGAGAGAGAGAGAGTTACAAATCCAAAGCCAGCGGTCTGGTAGGTTTGACCAACCATGATGTACTTCATGCTATATTTTGCAGGGAAGAGACTAAGATAAGGAAGCTCATCAATAATGGCACCAACTCCTCCATTCTTACTTCCCTTAATAAAGGCTTCATTATACTCTACATAAGTGTTGTACTTTTTGAACTTTGAGGGATTGCAATTCATATTTTGAAAAAAAACATCAACAAAGGATCCATCCCGGTACCCAACAAACTCTCCATTCCGTAGGAGATCATGTATATTTGTAATCGTGGGTTGAAGTTTTCGAATTGTAAGCATTGTTGCTAAGCTATCCATGTAACTCAATGTTAGTATTAGAACCACAAACACCCAAACAATCATCACGAATCTCGATAAGTTGCTTACCAACTTCCCCTCTGCAAGATCATGAATATTGGAAATTAGTTATATTTAAGGGGCAATTACTAAATTGTTCGCCAATCATTTTATAATGCACGTTTAGTCCAATTCTTTTTATTTTGTTCCAAAAAGTCCCTCACCGCATAAAAACACTAAAAAAATAGCTCCGGTGAGGGTTGCTGGAGCTCTGACAGTGGGGGGGGAGGTGGGGGCAAGAATGCCACTTGCGCAGACCTTTAAAAATATGAGAATAGTGGTTAAATGGGTGTTTGAGGAACTTTTGGGAACAAAATAAAAAGTCTTGGACTAAATGTGTATTAAAAATTATTTCGGGGACTTTGTGATAATTGACCCTATATTTAATTACAAAACAAATCTTCCATTTTGCAACTCAATTTTTCTTGTATTAAATTTTAAGTGTTCCTTTTGTGTAAAAATAAGAAAAACTTGATGTCCTAATTTAAGGGAGTTAGCCTATAAAAGGATTGAGAAAAAAAATAAGAATGAGAATATTGATGTCATATCGTTCGAACGAGTTTTTGCAACGAGATTTTGGCCTATTTTCCCTTTCGATTCTCGTTCGAACGACTATGCGCGGAAAAAAAAATTGGCAGTTTTTTGGAAACCACCCACTAACCCACTTTTCGTACCTGCTTTTAACCATTTCATGGGAAAAATTTTCATAAGAACTTTTGAGTGTTTTCTAAGATCTTAAGAGAGAAAAATATCTAAGACCAAAAGTTCCTTTTTGTGATTTGATGCCTAAATGATTTGATCTCATAAAAACACATATACACGCCCATATGTTTTACTTTCAATTCCAAGTTCTTCATATATATATATATATATATATATATATATATATATATATATATTTTCTTGGAGTGTTTTACACCATATTTTCTCTACACCATCAAGAAGAGAGTTTGGATTATTCTCTATCCCCAAAAGGAGTTAGTTTTGTGTGCTGTATTGCTCCCACTCGAAGAAAGACTTCGCATGAGGGTGACGGTGACCAAGAGCCCCATCAGTGGATTCCGAGACCATGGAGGAGTCCATGGTTATCTACAAGGCAGAGGTGTTTACAAGAAGGAAAGTCAAGGCTTGGATGGAGTCATGTTGTTGGTGTAAGTCTACTATCTTGTAATTGTAATTCCATACTTAGTGGATTTGTTAAGCTAGGGCCGTCTAAGGTTTTTCCCATTTGGGTTTTCCTCGTACATCGACATGTAGTGTGATGTGATTTATTTTTATCTTGCAAAACACATTAGAATGCATGCTTAGGTTTAAGTAAGATAAAATCGGGTTTAATCACACTTTAGTTAATTTGATGTTAATTAAATTTGGGTGATGTTTAATTAATTTAATTCAAGTCACTAGTTTTAATTTGATAAAATTTGGTTTCTCCTAAATAGAAAATTGAATATTTATTGTTAGGAAAATTTTTAGGACCTGGGTTAAGTTAATTTGGTTTTAGTGAAAATTATTGTGTGTGTAATTTTATTTCACTTTTCGTTTAGATTAATTTTAATCTGGAAGATATTAAAATTTGTAGTTGATTTGGGTTTTGTTGTTGAACCATCCTTTTTCGCTATTTAAGGAAATTAATATTTATAGATAAATTGAATTTAAAAGGTTTATTTAAAATTTGGGGCTTCCGCATTTCAAATTGGTATCAGAGCGAGAGCGCTATTTTATTGCGTTAAGGTCCTTTAATGAGTTTTGTTTAAAAAATGGAATTTTCTCCATTTTCAAAATTTCTTGTTTTCGATGGTTCCAATTAGGCGTATTGGAAGGCGCGAATGAAATCGGCACTAAAGTACATAGATGAGAGGGTTTGGTTGTGAGTTGTTAATGGGTGGTCCCCACCTACATGGGTAGTAGAGAATGTGCGTGTCCCAAAACCCGTTGAGAGGTGGAGTGAGAACGAACTTAAATTAACTAATTTTAATTCCCAAGGCTTAAATGCCTTGTTTAGCGTGGTCGCACCGGATGAATTCCGACGTATCATGACGTGTGAAACCGCTAAGGAAGCTTGGGATATATTACAACTCACTCACTAGGGAACTAGTGTCGTTAAGGCTTCGAAACTTCAAAACCTCACCACTCAATTTGAAACCATCAAAATGAATGAAAATGAAACCTTTAATGAGTTTTAGGCAAGACGTTCCGATATAGTTAATTCATCATTAATTTGGGAGAGAAAATATACGACGACCGAGTAGTAAAGAAAATTTTAAGGTCCTTACCCGATAGATTTATCCCTAAAGTGATCGTTCTATATTCTTTACCCACCTTGCACTCTACCAAACTTGAGGAATTAGTAGGTGATTTTCAAACCTATGAACAAGATATCTTTCCCTCCAAAAATGACAAGAAAATAAATAAGAGCATCGCTTTGAAAGATTGAATGGAGGAAAAACAAGTTGTGGATGATGAGAGTGATAGTGACTCGGAGGATATGGCTATGTTTGCTAGAAAGTTTCAAAATTTTCTTAAATTTAATAAAGATAAGCTTAAAATGATTATAAGAAATTTCAAAAATCTAAGCATGACAAAGCTGAAAAGATTCATAAAACGTATAATGAAAATCATAATAGGGACGAGTCGAATAGGTGCTATTGTTGTGAGGGTTATGTCCATAGGGTGAGAGAGTGCCCCACTAAACTAAGGATAGAAGGCAAATAACCAATTTCCTATAATGCCACCCTCAGAGATGATAGTGAAAAGGAAGAGGGACCCGATTCCCCCATTGAGCGCAACTTTACCGCATTCATGGCATGTCATGTGAGCACCGATAATGAATCTTCCCATGAAGATATACATTTACATGACCCTTCCATGGCCTTTGTTTGTGAATCACAAAAAGATGATGGTTGTGAGAGTGGATAAGTGAGAAAAAGTGAAAGTGATGAAGAGGTTGATGAGAGTGAACTTGAATTTGCATTTATAGAATTATATGAAAAATCTATTAAATTAAAAAGAGAAAATTTGAAGTTAGAAGCTAGTTTGAAGGAGCGTGCCAAAGTCATTGATGAGAGTGACTTACTTGAAGACCTTAGGACACGAGAGAGAGCTCTTCGAGAGAAGCTTGAATATGTAGAAGGTGAGAGAGATATCCTTAGAGGTTTGATGGAGTGAATGAAAAAGGAGCTTCTTGTGTTTGAAGCTAGGAAGGTTTTGTTAGAGACTAGGATTTTAGAATTAGAACAAAAATTAAGAGACTCTAGTGAGGTCAAATTTGATTTGGAATGTAGGTCCGCTAAATTAGACAAAAGATTAGGAACCGTCCAAGTCAAAAATGACACTTGTGGTTTAGTCTTCGATTCTTGTAATGCTTCCACTAATAAAGCTAAAATCGCTATTTTAGGAGAATCATCTAGGAACAAGGTTAAATATCATTCCTTAGGTAAGTCTTTTCGTCGAGTCTTTACTTGCTCACAGTGTGGTCGAAAAGGTCATCTTAGGAAGTATTGTTTTGATCTTAAACAAATTCCTAGGAAATCCAAAAGTAAGGTAACCGAGGTAATCAAGATTCCTAAATCCCGAGATTGTGCCTCTTCGTTAGTTTGGGTTAGGATAGCCGACTTGGTAGCTTTATAAAACAGGATTTTTTATTCTCATTTGCTTTCACATGATTCTCCTTTGCAAAATCTAAAGGTTGAATGTGCTATCTTAGTTTTTCATACTCTAGCTTTTGTTCTTCATGCTCTATATTCATGCTAGTTGTATGCTTGTTTGTTATTTTCTAGCCTATGTCTCATTATATATGCGTTGCTAGATTTATGACTTGTTTATCTTTTGTATTGTATTATTTTTATTTTAGTTTGCATTAAATGAAAAATACAAAAATATTTTGTTTATCATTTGTATTTTACCTTTACGAGTCATTTAGGCCAAGTGAAAAATACAAAATGATTTTTGTTTGTCTTTTGAGTAAATTTTTGTTTGGTTAAAATTTTTAAAAACTCAAAAAGATTTTTTTGTGTGTATTTTGGTTTGACACACCTTTTGTGGCATATGTTTGTGTTGAATCCTATCATGTCACTTCCATGTGGCTAGAACTTTTGGTTAAAATTTCCAATCCTTAAAGTGTTCTTTGTCATGGTTACATGCAGTAGTTTAAGTTTGACTTGCTTAATGGATTCATGTTTCTATATGCCTTATCACACATGCATGAGATCTTTTGACATTTTAACTTCACATGTATATTTGATCTTTGTGAGGTGTTCTCCTACCAATCTAGTCATCTACATATCTTATGACCTAGGAGGATTTGTGCATGATAAATCTGTTGCACGTGAGATTTGTGTGATACAAAAATATGATATATGAATGTGCACAGGGAAGGGCTCCAAAAGGAAACATTATCCTGTGCGAGTAATCCACCGTTTGCAATGGACCTAAAAGAAATACGTGGTTCAAAGGCCTAAAAGAATAAGGCTTTAAAAATAAAAATATTTAGCCAAGGCCTTGATTATTTAGATTGATATATTCATTCAAAAGAAAATAATAATATGAATATTTGAGGGAGTTTGGATGGTGTATCAACGGTTTTGCACAATGTCCTTATATCCTAGTTGCTCTTTCTTGGCATGACTCTATTGGTTTGTAGAATCATCAATATGCTAGGATTGTATGCATTGTGCTTGTTTGTTCATAAAGTTCACTCCATCTTGTCAAATAAGGCTAAATTTGAGTTGATAAAGTTTTGCAATCAAATGAGAACTCCTTGAACATATTTAAATGATTGGTTCTTAATTCATTGGTCTATATTTCACGCCCTTTCACTTCTGTTTCCATATGACACATTTATGCCACAAGAGTGTGAAAACTCATGTTATTTTATTTTGTGTCATTTGTGTGTTTATATCTATATATGTGTGCTTGTGCATATTTTTTATCTATTGTGTATACATATATATGATATTTTATATGTTTTGAGTCTTTTCCATGCTAGCTAATCCATTCATGCTTGTAATTCAGAATTGGTATCCATCTTGTTACGAATTTTGGTTGATATTCCATGCTTATATCGAATACATTTTAGTTGGTATCATTTTTTATCGCATCATACGTTGGTTTCTTTTTTACCCTTGTTATGGATTAGTTGTGCATCATTATTACCCATATGCTTTAATGTTCTTATCACTTTATGCACCATCATGTTTTACTTGTTTTCCCATATTTTATATCTCTTCTGTACTTTTAAGGGGGAGAAATTGTATTTGCTTTAATTGGAGGAGAAATAAGTAATTTTTTAATTCTTTAACCTTTTTTTATTCCTGAACAAAAAGGGGGAGAAATGGTGTCTAAGCCTTTAGTTTAGGAGATCTAACTTAGGGGGAGGCGTCACCTTTTTAAGTAGGTCATTGTTAGATAAAAGGGGAGAATTAACTTAAGGGGAGTATTTATTTAAATTGCATTTAATAACTTAATATTCCCTATGCGTTTAATGGTTTGCTTAAGTGTGCAGGAATTTATTTTAGCGGCATCTTTATAGCAGCAAAGCAGTTCATCCTTGGGTCGTGTTAATAGCATCTGTATTTTTTTTTGGGGTGGGAGCTTGAGTCTAGACGAGATTGATGGCCCTTTAGGATTTTTCGTTTGGTTTTGTCCCAGAATAGCCAAAGGGGGAGATTTGTAAGGACAAATTTCCAATTGAGTCAATTTGTAGTATTGGATTAATTCTAGACAAAATGATTTGAGTCATAGGATAGAGTGTCAAGTAATATCCATCCAAGCCTATGATGAGTTTATGTTGAAGACGTAGCGGCCCCAAATTTAAAGCTTCATCTTTGTCAAGTTTAGTGCCTTGTTTATGTGTCAACAACAATTGGATTCCAATGTCTCCAAAAGTTATGAATGCATTAAATATATATAGGATACTTGGAATAGTTTTATGGGTGTTCTTTTAGTCTATAATAACTTTTTATTTTTAGAATTTTGCATACAAATTTTGGACTGAAAATTAAAATTTTAAAATTTCTGAATTTTCCTTCAAAGTGTCGTTCGAACGAGAATTTAAATATATATAGGATCATTTAGAAGAGCTGACTTTTTCAGGGCGCATGCAGAGTTTTCTCTCTGTATTTAAGAGGAAGGGACTTTCCATAAGTATGGATGTCACTCGATGTTTTTTGTATGAAACTCGAGATTCAGAGATGCTCGGGTTAAGGAAATTTAGAAAACCGAATCAATGCTGGGAATTGGGGTCTGACGCGACTAAGAATGTGTCTCAAAAGTGCGTACTCTCTAGGCTCAAGTGCAGGCCTCTCGTTCAAGTAATAATCCGATAAGTCGGGTATCGATCCTCAGAGAAATAGGACAACAGAGTTATAACGACGTTGGACAGTTGAAGGAATCATAACTCTGACTCTAGAGAAAAAGAAAAGATGATTGGTTTTGGGAATGGACTACAACTAAATGCAATTTTGAAAATCTTTATTTAATTAACTAAAGTATGAATGGAATGCAACTATTCTAAATTACCGAAAATATAAATGATGATTGACTTAGAACTTTAAACTATATGATGAGGAAAACAGGATGGGAATACAATCCCTCAACCCTAGTGCTGGTATAAAACTAATCGTAAATTTAAATGATTAATCATACCCAGAATTTAGTACTCCTAAGCATTACGTATATGAGGTTCAAGCTTGCACCATACTTAATCAGAGGACCAGTAAATCGGTACACGCGATAGCGACACTCGCATTGCATTCTAAAGCATCCCAGTTACCCGGAAGCAAATGAGATCCAAAGATATACAATGGTTGTGTTTCTATGCAATACGATCGTAATAAATCATTAAATTCAGAGGATTATTTTTATACACATGGAACTAACACATCAGGTTGAGTTCATGCATCCCGACCCTTTTAAAACTAGCCGGACATGTTAAACTGAACGATGCATGCAATAATTACGTTGCATGTGAAAGAACTCATGATGAAACTATATTGAAACATGAAAATAAGTGTTATGAACACAGAAATTGGTTGAATCAAGTAAGGGAAATAACCATGCAAGAACAATAATAAACAAAATAAAACTTGGATTAAAACTTGAAAACAAACCCGGAATAAATCAATCTTGAAGCCAATAATTCAATCTATGTTCCTAGATGATCTTCTACCTTTTTTCTTTATCAAAAACTATGAAAAACTATCAAGAACTCCCTTTCCTAAGTCATTAGCTTCGTACAAATACGTTTTAGAATGAGTTGTAACCTAATGGAACTCTTTGGACCAATCAGAATAAAGGAGCTATTTCGCGCATCAGGACCCCCGAATCGGTTCGCAGGTACCCCAAACCGCTTCGACCCCAAACCGGTTCGACCTGGGTTTGGGAATTTTCGCTGGTTTTAGGTGCCTTTTTCCTCTTTTTAACACTTAGAATTTTTCTCATTTTTTCTTCTTTTCTTCTTAGATTTTTCCTCAACTTCAATTGATCATAACTCTTCAACCGTAACTCGGATTTGGATGCCGTTTCTTCCATGGTTCTCGTTGTTCCGAGATCTTCAACTTTCTAGTTGACTCCCCCTCTAGGATCAGGCTGTGGAATTACCAAAATTCCTTTGAACTTGCCTTCCTAGCCTTTCTTTCATTGTTTTGATTTCTCTTCTGCATCGCTTGCATAATTAACCTGTAAAATGCATAGGAGAAACACGAAACACGAAATACTTGACAACGAAGGTTAGTAGCATAAATGTGAGTTAAATCCATATCGATTGCACCGCTCGAGTTCACAAATGTACCAAAATTAGAGGAATAAATATACAATATTTATGCCCAATCAAACCCCCATAACTTAGAACTTTGCGCATTCCGAGCAATGTAAAAGAGAAAGAATGAAGTCAAAACTAGTCTAAATATATTATGGGGATATAATACCTTTTTTGCAGGCGAGCGATTGCATTTAGCGTATACAACAAGCCGTTAAACCCCTAGGTTACCCTAGTAGGACAAGTGTTGTCTCGTGAGGGTTTGCAGTGAATGTACCCACAAAATTCGAATCAAAGAAAAAATCAAAACACCCAAAAATTGTATAACTCAAACTTTTTGTCGAAAATAGTTATCATCAAATCATGTTCAAGAGTCTCAAATCATAGTACGTGTGTGCGAAGCCAGAAATTTAACCGCAAATTTCCACCGATTGACCATTACGTTACTTATCCAAAAATTCGTTTTGATTTCAAAATCTCACGGGATGCTCTCATAAAGGAATCTCTCGAAATGTGGCTATCCTCTCGGTGTGCGTGATTTATAAGAATAAATGTATAGGAACCAAGTTCACGCACACAAATAGAAAGATGAAAATTTTATGGTAACCGGATCTCATCAATGGATTACGGTTATAAGAAAGCGTGAACATTGCCTCTAATTCATATTTTCGATCTCCTTTATTATCTTTTGGTATTTTATCTCTCCACGTGGTAATCAATTTCTCCATTTTGGGCTCGGTTAGGACTTTTACGGGTTGAAGGTGTATTGGGTAAAATTGGAAACTGTTAAGAATTTCATAATTGAAATTTTTTGCTTATGATGTCCGTTAGTGCTTTTTCGGGCTTTTGCACATTTTCTTCTTCTTTTTCTATTTTTTTTCTATTTTTCACTTCTTTTCTTTTCTTACTATTTTTGTTGAGCATTTCCATTCTTTTCTTACCCCTTCTTATGCACTTTTCGGACTCTATTTGACGAATATTCAATTTTCATAATTCCTGGCTAATTGGGTTTTTCGAGTTTTCAAAAGAAACGAAAAAAATTTATTAGGCTCAAATTGGGTTGCAAAGGGATGAATTTTTCACAACTTTTTATGGCTAATCTTTTTGGGTAACAAACGATGGCCTACTTCATTGTCCAAACTACTAATTGCGTTACCATAAGCGTTTCGAGAAGAATTTAATTTAATTTAGAGATTTCTTCGACACGTTTTTCAAAGCAATATCACACACATTTCTCAAAATAGATCAAAGTGAAAGACTTATTAGACCGCTAAAAAGAACTTTGAGTCAACAATTAACTCAGATTGATTTATAAATTTCACAAGAATGAAAGACTCGAATCTCACCGGGGTTGTTAATCTCCACACTTATTCGTTAAGTCGTCAATTTTCGCTCAATTTCCATCTTTGGCCAATTTCGGCTTTGTGTATTGTGTTTTTACAATTTGAGACTTTAAACCGACTTTTAATGATATTTTTAAAAAAATTGAATTCCAATTTTTATTTATTTTGAAGAAAAATATTTTTGGCTTTTTCAACATTTTATGATTTTTTTGAAAATTTTGGGCTTTTTTGAAAATTTGTGAAGTTTTAGAAATACGCACTTGTGACCCCCCCCCCCCCCCCCTTAACTTAGACTTTTGCATTGTCCTCAAGCAAAAAGGACTAAAATCTAACTCAAAGCGAATGAAAAGTGCGAAAAAATAAAACATACATGCATAATTTTATTATAACAACGGAGGAGCATGTGTTACAAAAGAGGTGAGAGAGCATGTGTCTAACAATTTTTAACCACCGACAACAAAACACAACCAACAAATATATCAAAAACAGTCATGGGCTTCATTGGGGAGGAGAATGTGAGGGCCCGGGTGCGCGCGGATCATATGGATCATAAAAGAAAGATGGCGGGGCTCCTCCGAAGTTGAGCTCGTAAAGGTGGGCTTGAAGTTGGTGCATCATACTTGTGTCCCTCCGATAAGCTTCTTAATCCCTTTGATAAGCGGCTTGATCTTGATTGTATTGGGTGATGAACCCTTCAAGGCAGGATTCCACCACCGAAAGGCGCCTAACTAAATTTTCCCCCGGGGGCTCGAAATTCGAATCATCATCTTCGTCTTCATACTCCTCTTCTTCCTGCCCCACATCCATAATGGGGTCATCATGTCCTTCCTCCCCCGCACCCTCGTCGATAATGGGACGGTCGGGGTGAGCTACCCGCATTTGACGTTCACTCCGAGTGGTGGAGGTGGCGCCAATTGGGCGGGGGAGTCGGATTTGCTGCCCGGGGTCTTCTACCCCGGCATCCATCAATAGTTCCATAATGAAGCGAGCGCGGCCTTGCCCCACTTGTCGTAGGTGGCATTGATGATATCCGCGTAGAAGAGTTGGGCTAGATTGATTGTGCTCTCGGGGTCGAGGAAGTTATCATGACGTAACCAGACCACCGAGACATTGGTGGTTTGGTGGATTGATCCACAAGCAATTAGGTGCGTTAATCGCACCGTATCCGAAAGACTTCCAATGGGAAAATAATACCGCACCCATTCCTCCCCGGGTGCCATTCGAGCAATTCATTCTTCTTTGGTGCGGAGGGCACCATTGGTGGGGTATTGGAAAGGCACGGGGAGGATAACCCCTTTGGCACGCATTTTTCGCGCGATGTTGGCGGCTGAAAAAGGAATTTGGTTACCGTCAAGGTAGGCCTCGTGAAGAGTGGAGGATTTTCGAACGAGGGTTGCATAAAATTGGCTGATGGTGGCTTCAAACACGTGATTGCTCGTAGGAGCGAGAAAAGAGCACCCCCGACGGTCGAATAGGGCGGTGACATCACCGGGAAGTTGCTCCCAAGTAACAAAATGCTCGATGTGGATGGGGCACGTGGCCGAGAAGTATTGCTCGGCCCAATGGCATTCTTGGATGCTTCGAAAGACGCCCTTACCCTCATCATCAAGGACGGTGGTATCATCATATTTCTTAGGGCGGAAATTTGCTCGGCGAGGACGCGGCATGGTGAGAGAGAGTGATAAGTAGAGAAGAAGGATATGGTATGGATGAGAGGGAGAGTGAATTTTGGTGTGAGGAATGGATGATGGGTGGGGGTGAATTTATAGGTGTTGGGGATGTGTTTTTAGTGGGAAAGGGGAATGTGTTTGGAAGGAGAGGAAGGAGGGAAGGAATTTGGATTGAAAGTGGAAGGGGGGAAGGTTTTGGAGGGGACAAAATCGTAGGGAAATGGATGGAGGGAAAAGAGGAGGGAAGAGAATGAATTTGGAAAACAGGGGGGGGATTTGCCAGGTACCCCGAACCGGTTCACCCCCCAAACCGGTTCGACCTGGGTTCGGGGAAATTTGCTGTCCAGAAAGGTTTTGTTCTCTCTTCTCTCAAAATCTAAGTGTTCTCGCCGATCTCCTCTCGTGCGTATTGCCCCAAAAAATGTTCTAGACCCTCGAGTGCCCTAAAATTGCCTCGACCAATCCCTAGAAATACATGTTAACTCTCTCAAAAAGTATGCTAACTCAATCCCTCTCGTGAGCCGTGATCCGGACTCAAAAATACCCTAACTCACACACGACTACTATGCATAAGAATTCACCCCATACGCGTCGGGGGTGCGACGACCTCTAATTTTAAGCTCACTCTACCCTGTAAACGGGGTCCGACAACCAAACGGTGTCAACTTCTTCCACACACGCCTCTAGATATGGCTTTAGGAGTTGTCCATTTACCTTGAACGTATTTCCCCCTTTTAAATCATTTAATTCCACAGCTCCGTGAGGAAAAACATTCCTTACAACGAATGGGCCACTCCAGCGTGACCACAACTTACCCGGAAATAGATGAAGCCGAGAGTTATAGAGAAGCACTTTTTATCCTGGAAGAAACTCTTTGCATCGAATGAAGTTATTGTGAGCGAGTTTCATCCTTTCTTTGGAAATTTTTGCGTTCTCATACGCATCATTGCGTATCTCTTCTAATTCGTTCAATTGAAGCTTGCGAGATTCACCAGCTTGATCCATGCCATAATTCAACTTCTTAATCTCCTAATATGCCTTGTGTTCTAATTCCATGGGAAGATGGCAAGGTTTTCCATATACAAAGTGAAATGGGGACATGCCGAGCGGATTTTTGTATGCGGTACGATAGGCCCATAGTGAATCGTTCAATCGAAGTGACCAATATTTCCGGGTGGGATTGACGGTCTTCTCGAGAATATTTGATCTCCCTCGCTAGTTCGGCCTGCCCATTCGTTTATGGGTAATAGGTCATTCCAACCTTGTGAACGACGACATACTTTCTCATGAGCTTCGCAAATGGCCTGTTGCAAAAGTGCGTGCCATTATCACTGATTATCGCTTTTGAAGCACCGAAACGGGAAAGTATGTGTTCCTGTAGGAACCTAATCACCACTTTACTATCATTCATCTTGGTAGCTATGGATTCTACCCATTTAGAAACGTAGTTTACCGCGACAAAGATGTATAGGAAACCAAAAGACGGGGGAAAAGGGCCTATGAAGTCAATACCCTAGCAGTCAAAAATCTCAATAATGAGTATTGGGGTCAATGGCATCATGTCTCATCGGGTAATTGCTCCCATCCTTTGACACCTATCGCATGATTTACAATAATTATTCACATCCCAGAAGATTGTGGGCCAATAGAGGCTGCATTGAAGAATCTTAGCGACCGTCTTTTTCGTCAAAAAGTGACACAAGCTTCCGAATGACAGAATTGGATGACTTTGGGGATCTCGTCATCCGGTACACAACGTCGGATGATTTGGTCGGTACAGTATTTAAACGGGAAAGGATCATCATAGAAAAACATGCGCGACCAAGTAATAAACCTCTTCTTATCTTGCGGTGTCCAATCGGGAGGGACGGATCCCGTGACAAGATAGTTCACGATATCCGCAAATTAGGGAAAATAAGAGGTAACAAAGAGTTGCTCATCCGGAAGGTTTTCCTCTATAGGTATTTGATCACTTGGTACGTCGGACAAAAGTCGTGATAAGTGGTTGGCAATGACGTTTTCTACTCCTTTCTTATCTTTAATGGAGAGATTAAACTCTTGTAGGAGTAGGATCCACCTTATGAGGCGCGACTTTACGTCTTTCTTCGTAAGTAGGTATTTTAATGCCGCGTGGTCGGTGAAACAATTTATGGGAGAACCGATAAGGTAGGATCAAAATTTGTCAAGAGCAAAGACTACCGCTAACAACTCCTTCTCTGTGGTGGAGTAATTGAGTTGTGGTCCAATAAGAGTCCAGCTAGCGTAGTAGATGACATGAGCCTGTTTGTCTTTTCTTTGGCCCAAAACAACCCCTATTGCATAATCGCTAGCATCACACATAAGTTTGAATGGTAAGGACCAATCCGAAACTTGTATGATGGGAGCGGACACAAGCATTGTTTTCAGTTTTTCAAAAGCGCTATGGCATGCTTCCGTCCACTCAAATGGGGTGTCCTTAATGAGTAGGTTGCTTAAAGGTCTAGCGATGGCGCTAAAGTCTTTAATGAACCGTCGATAAAACCTCATGTGGCCCAAGAAGGAGCGCACATCTTTGAGCGATTTTGGTGGGGGTAGATCGGCTATGACATCTATCTTAGCTCTATCAACTTCTATCCCCTTGGATGAAACTATGTGGCCAAGAACTATTCCCTCAGTGACCATAAAATGGCATTTATCCCAATTTAGTACTAAGTTCTTTTCCACACACTAGGAAAGTACTTTTTCCAGCTTTTCTAGACAACAATCGAAGGAGGTGCCAAAAATGCTAAAATCGTCCATGAACACTTCGAGTCCTCTCTCAAACATGTCACTAAATAGGCTCAACATGCACCTTTGAAAGGTCGCGGGTGCATTACACAAGCCGAATGGCATACGTTTGTAGGTAAACGTACCAAAGGGGCAAGTGAAGGTCGTTTTTCCTAGTCAAGTATATCTACCTTAATTTGGTTATATTTGGAATAACCATCAAGGAAGCAATAGTAAGGGTGGCCCGCTACTCTTTCATGCATCTGATCAATAAATGGTAAGGGGAAATGGTCTTTTCTAGTTTCTGTATTGAGTTTTCGATAATCAATGCAAATGCACCACCCGGTGGTGGTACGTTGGGGAAATAACTCCCCCTTAGCAGTTTCAATCACTGTCATTCCCGACTTCTTCAGGACAACTTGAATAGGGCTCACCCACTTGCTATCTGGGATTGGGTAGATAATCCCGGCATCCAATAGCTTAATTATTTCGGTCCTCACTACTTCTATCATATTGGGGTTTAGCCTTCTTTGCATTTCTCTTGAGGGCTTGACATCCTCTTCGAGATGGATCTTGTGGGTGCAAATCAAAGGACTTATCCCTTTCAAATCAACAATGCACCAACTAAAAGCACTTTGGTGCTTCCTCAGAATCTTTAACAGTTTTCCCTCCTGCTGTTCGTCTAGGCTAGAGGAAACAACAACAGGAAATTTCTCGTCCTCTCCTAGGTATGCATATTTGATATGGGAGGGTAGTTTCTTCAATTCAAGAGTCAGAAATTTATCACTGGAGGGAACCAAGCGGGTCTCCCTCGGTGGTAACTCCTCAAATCGAGAAACCCAATTCATATCTCTTGCTTCCTCGTCCGACGCGCTCTCATCAAGTAACCGTCTCAACTCCTTAACTTCCCTCTCGAATTTGCTGTACGTTCCCTCACTCTCATGGCTCGACACTAAATAGGACCCTAGGGCATCTCCACAATAATTTTCATCAAAATACTCCTCTGCGATCTCGTCGATGAAGCTCACCGCGTGAAGATCATCTTCTTCCCCAGTATGTTGGACTATATGGAAGATGTTAGTCTCTAAGGTCTTCCCAAAGGTGAGTTGCATCTTCCCATTTCGAGTATTGATAATTGCATTATCCGTAACTAAGAATTGGCGCCTAAGAATGATGGGAACATGATTACTCGAGGCGAAGGAGGGTTCCGTGTCCCAAATGACAAAGTCTATCGGGAAGTAGAAAGTGTCAACTTGGACGATCACGTCCTCAACTATACCTCTTGGGATCTTCACGGTTCGATCCGCTAACTGGATAGTGATCTTTGTGGGCTTGAGGTCACCCAGATCAAGTTGCCTATAGATGGCATAAGGGAGGATATTGACACTTGCTCCCAAGTCAAGTTAGGCTTTTTCAATTTTATTTTCTCCAATGATGCAGAAAATGGTGGGTGCACTGGGATCTTTAAATTTGGGTGGGAGATCATTGAGTAGGATGGAGCTCACGTTCTGTGCTAGAAAGACGTTTTTCTTTACCTTCATCTTCCTCTTCACTGTTAATAAGTCCTTAAGGACTTTCGCATAAGCTGGAATTTGCTTAATGGCATTGAGGAAAGGTAAATTTAATTTTACTTGCTTAAGCACGTCTAGCACTTCCTCACGGGGGTTTCCTCTGTGGGAAGGAACCAACCTTTGAGAAAATGGTGCCGCAATGGGTGGTTTCACTACTACCTCGGGCTCACTAGTGTCATCTTTATCACTCTCATTCAAGGGGACATCTTCGGCCTCTTTCGTGTCGGGCGAAATCTCCTTGTCTTTGATTTAATCGTGTGGGGTAGGTGATAAATCAACGACTCTCCCACTACGAAGAGTGGTCACATCTTGACATTGCTCCTGATGTTCTGTCGAGGTGGAGCTAACACTAGTTTGACCTTGGGGCGGTTTTTGGCCCTGGGCAGGAAACTTGCCTTTCTCTTGGATATTTAACGATGATTTCAACTTTGAAATGTTCGCATTCATGTCGTTGATCATGCGATCATGCCTAACATTAGTTGCATTCTGGGTATTGATAAAGTGGTTGATCGTATCCTCGAGATATCTCCGCAATGGAGTGATATATGCTCCTTGAGGTGGTGGTGCTTGCACATGTCCTTGCATGTATGGATCTTGTTGAAAGTGCGGTGGTGGAGGAGGAGCAACATGTGAATTAGGATTCATCGTAGCATGTTGTTGCCCATAGATAAAACCAGGATGGTTTTTCCATGAGGGGTTGTAAGAATTCCCGTTTGGTGCATCGAAATTACCCTTGAATCCTCCTACACCACTTACTTGTTCTTGAAGCATAACTTTGTAGGAGGGTATAGTCGGGCATTCCTCAGTTGAATGACCCTCCTTAAAAATTTCTCACACCTTCTCGACAGGGTTTGAAATGGATCCAGTTAATCCCCTTCCACATACTTCAAGTAGGTCTGGCATTCCTTTCTCAAGTACATCGAGTCGATAATTCGTCATGGAATTCTTTTCTACTTGAAATAGGCCGGACGCCGATGGAGTGGTGGTCACTTGGTGATTTTGATTTTGAGGAATAGGGTCAGATGTATCCCAGGATTGGGTAGTCTCGGTGACATACCTCAGGTGAAGCTCAGCGTCGTTGGCGTCTAGGTCGACAAATAGACCATCGCACATGGTTTCAACGAATTGCTTGGAATTAATGTTCAGCCCATTATGGATGAAGGAAATGATTTTATTTTTATCAAAACCATGATGGGGACACGAAGTAATCAACTCATTGAATCACTCATAGCATCAATCGAACGACTAATTTTCTAATTGTCGAAAAGTTTGAATTTGAGCCTTGATGGAGTTCATTCGATGTGGAGGAAAGAATTTCTTGAGAAATTTAGATTGTAGCTCGTTCCATGATGAAATCAAATTTGGAGGTAAAGACCATAGCCATGTCTTAGCCTTATCCTTTAGCGAGAATGGGAAGATTTTAAGGCGGAGTACATCTTTTGTGCAAGTTTGATCACTGAGAGTCTCGCACGCCTCCTCAAATTCCATAATGTGGGCATATGTCTTTTTTGAATCCATTCCATGGTAAGTGGAAAGTATCTGGATCATCCCATTCCTAAAGCGAAATTACCCTGCATTATGTGGGAGTAAAATGCATCCCGAAGTGACAATGCGCTCGGGATATAAGATGTCTCTCAAAGGGTGATACGGAGCCTCTCCCTTACCGGCGGCTGCACTACCGTGTTGTGACATATTTCTCTCACTCAAAGACTTAGTGTCCTCGCTTGGTATATTCGGAGTGTGCTCTGAAATGTGTCCTAAGAGGGAAAACAGAGTGATATTTGCTATTGAGTGTGACGGTGTGGGAGGTGGAACCCAGAATTGTGGAGCATTAGGAGTGTGAGGGCTGTCAGGGTCGTACTCAACTATCGGGTTTTCGTGAATGTGGGTTAGAGTATTATGGGGAGTTGGAGTGAGTTCAGAATTTTGCATTAACAGGCTTGTGAGAGACGATGAGGACTATTTTTGGGCTTTTAGATTTTTTTTTTATGTTTTTGGATTTTTGGTCAAAGTTTTACATTGACTCGATCTAATCCTAAGTCTACCTAGTTCCCCGGCAACGACACCAAAAACTTGATGCGACTAAGAATGTGTCTCAGAAGTGCGTACTCTCTAGGCTCAAGTGCAAGCCTATCGCTCAAGTAATAATCCGATAAGTCGGGTATCGATCCTTATGGAAATAGGACAATAGAGTTGTAATGACGTTAGACAAACGAAGGAATCCTAACTCTGACTCTAGAGAAAAAGAAAAGATGATTGGTTTTGGGAATGGACTACAACTAAATGAAATTGTGAAAATATTTATTTAATGAACTAAAGTATGAATGGAATGCAACTATTCTAAATTACCGAAAATATAAATGATGATTGACTTAGAACTTTAAACTATATGATGAGGAAAATAGGACGGGAATACAATCCCTCAACCCTAGTGTATTGCTGGTATAAAACTAATCATAAATTTAAATGATTAATTAGACCCAGAATTTTGTACTCCCAAGAATTATGTATATGAGGTTCAATCCCGCACCATACTTAATCAGAGGACGAGTAAATCGGTACATGCGATAGCGATACTCGCATTGCATTCTAAAGCATCCCAGTTACCCGGAAGCAAATGAGATCCAAAGATCTACAATGGTTGTGTTGCTACCCAATACGGTTATAATAAATCATTAAATTCAGAGGATTTATTTTATACACATGCAACTAACACATCAGGTTGAGTTCATGCATCCCGACCCATTTAAAACTAGCCGGACATGTTAAACTGAACGATGCATGAAATAATTACATTGCATGTGAAAGAACTCATGATGAAACTATATTGAAACATGCAAATAAGTGTTATGAATACAGAAATTGGTTGAATCAAGTAAGGGAAATAACCATTCAAGAACAATAATAAGCAGAATGAAACTTGGATTAAAACTTGAAAACAAACTCGGAATAAATCAATCTGGAAGCCAATAATTCAAACTGTGTTCCTAGATGATCTTCTACCTTTTTTCTTTATCAAAAAATATGAAAAACTATCAAGAACTCACTTTCCTAAGTCATTAGCTTCGTACAAATACGTTTTAGAATGAGTTGCAACCTAATGGAACTCTTTAGACCAATCAGAACAAATGAGCAATTTTGCGCATCAGGACCCCCCGAACCGGTTCGCAGGTACCCCGAACCGGTTCGAACCCAAACCGGTTCGACCTGGGTTTGGGAATTTTCGCTGGTTTTGGGTGCCTTTTTTCTCTTTTCAACACTTAGAATTTTTCTCATGTTTTCTTCTTTTCTTCTTGCATTTTTCCTCAACTTCAATTGATCATAACTCTTCAACCGTAACTCATATTTGGATGCCGTTTATTCCATGGTTCTCGTTGTTTTGAGATTTTCAACTTTCCAGTTGACTCCTCCTCCGGGATCAGGCTACAGAATTACCAAAATGCCCTTGAACTTGCCTTCCTAGCCTTTTTTTCATTGTTTCTATTTCTCTTCTGCATCGCTTGCATAATTAACCTGTAAAACAGATAGGAGAAACACAAAACACGAAATACTTACCGACGAAGGTTAGTAGAATAAATGTGAGTTAAATCCATCTCGATTGCACCGCTCGAGTTCACAAATGTACCATAATTAGGGGAATAAATATACAATATTTATGCCCAATCAGGGTCCTTTTGAATGTTGGTAGGGACCTTTTTTTATAGGGCCGGATGCGGGCCCTTTGACTGTTCGATCAAAGGGGACCTTTGATCATTCGATTAAAGGTCGGGAAATATGTAGGTTAGATTGGGGGGGGGGGGGGGACGCGCATGGACAATGTGAATGTGCAAAGATTTGGTAATCATTGTTGATTGATTTTTAACCGTTCAATTAAAGGGAAGAATTGCCTTTAACCGACCAGTTAAAGGATTCCCAATGAGTATTTTTGGTCCTTTTAAATATTTTTGTGAATTCATTTTTGGCCCCTTATAAATTTATTCATGGTGGTTTTAACCCCTTACTTTTCGATGGTTTCCAACTCTTGGCCCTTGGGGTTCTATAGGGAGTTGATTGGGGGAAATACTCAAATTTCGATCACGAATTGGGGTATCGACATAATGGCCCCATTTATTATCGGCCTAATGAACAACTCCATGCTCCACTAATACCTCATAAGGAAGGAAACTACTGCTATTGATGACCTAATGTATCAAATAGAGAAATATACTAAGGTGAAATAGGTAGTGGTATGCACACAAAAGGAAATTGGTCTCCCGAAGGTGAGCAAGAATGGAGATAAGGAGAATGCCCCCCAAAAGGGTGGTTATAAGTAGAAAAACATATTCAGGGGCGATGACAAGTACGATCCCAAGAAGGCCAATCATGCCATTAATATAGTTTTTAAGGAATGATCTATATGATTCTAAATAAAATTAAGGGCCATCAGTACTTCAAGTGGTCGGTGACATGAAAGGGGACCCCTCAAATAGAAACACATTCCTAAGATGTTACTATCATAAAGAGCATGGGCACAAGATAGAAAATTACAAGGCACTCAAGTCAAATCTAGTAGAACTGGCCCAGATAGGCCATTTTGGATGACTACTTGGAGAAGAAGAATGAAAAAGGTCCTGTCGAGTGCGATCAAAAGACAAACAACTTCCTAGATGACGAGGGAAATTGGGCATGAATTTGTAATTATTCAAGGGGCCTCAAGCCCTAATCAGATTCAAGGAAATGTCACGAGGATGGAGTTGAAGGAGGTGACTGTGGTTATGGAAAATTTCCAAATTGATCCAGATAAGATCATAGTGGGCAAACGCCGACGACCAGAGGAAATTGAATATGGTAAGCACATTTTTTTCACAGAGGAAGACATGGTCGACATCAGAACCCAACATCATAATGAAAAAATACTCACACTCAAAATTGCTATTTGGGATGTGGATAAACTACTGTTGGACCATGGGAGTTATTCTGAAGTCATGTATCTTAAGCTATTCAACTAGATCAACTTAAAAATAAAAAGTTACGAGAAACGATCATCCCTCTAGGAAATATCATTCTACCTGTGCAAACTGGAAGCATAAAATAACTGATCAAATTTGTAGTTGTGGATATCAAGTTACCTTACAACATGATTCTGGGACGAGGATGTCTTCACCTAATGAAGGTAGTCCCATCCACCTATCATCACAAGGTTAAGTGCATTACCGACTGAGGTAATAGAGATACGTGGGAATTAAGCTTCTGCTCGACAATGCTTTATCGCTTCCATTATACCTAAAAATAAGAAGAAGAATGAGAAGTCAAAATGAACTCAGATTCTAATTGATACTATAATGATCATTGGGAGTTTTTAGACCCTGTTATTGCCAGGATTTCTAATCTAAAAATTATAAATGTTCAATCGCATCCTATCAAGTTGAACAAGATCTCTGATATTGAACATCAAAACTCATCTGTCAATGGCCCAAGTACGTATGTGAACATATTGAAGAAGGATATATATAAAGATTTGAAGGTCGACTGCTAGCCTGCACCACATTTGTGTGGTAATCTCATGTTAGTCAAAATTTCAGAAGAAGAGTATCAACAATCTATTAAAGAAAGTGAATCTTTCTTAATTGGAAGATACATGGTTAGTAAAGGGGATAAACCATTAGCATTATGGTTATTAAAAAGAAAACTTCATGAATATTGGAGCATTAAAGGTGATTTCCAGATTATCCCTATGGGCAAAGCCTATTTTACCCTACAATTCCCTTCAGTACAGATGAAAACGTAGTATGGACTAGAGGCACAATCAATATTAATTCAGGTATCTTCAAACTCTTACATTGGTCCCCTCGATTTAAACTAGTTTCTCAGCGTAGCACAAGTGCATCTGTTTGGGTGAGATTTGTAGGTCTCAGCATCGAATATTGGAGACCTAGAATCTTACTTGAAATATCTCGATGTTTAGGTGTTCTAATCAAGATTGATCAACATACTCTAGATAAAACTTATGGCCATTTTGGTAGGGTATTAATTGATATGGAGATTTTTGATCATATGCCTAATCAAGTATGAATAAAATATGAAGACAACAGTTTTGAATAAGATGTGGAATACAAAATATTGCCACCTAGATGTTCCCATTGCAGAATTATAGGCCATTTAGTCACATATTATAGAGTGGTAAAGAGAATCCAATTAGATGGAGTTGAAATGATACAACAAAATACCTCAATTACCAGAGAGCCTAGGAGAGCAAGATCTAAATCAACAATTAACACCAATATGCAGGTATATAGAGCTACAGGTATCATTCATGATCCTCCTTCTAAAAACAAAAATGCTGACAGCACTGATAACACCAAGAACACACAAGAGGAAGAAACAAATGAATATTTTGAGGAAGATAAAATGACACCTCTAGAATAATAGATGAATATCTACTTATAGATGAAAATGAGATGAACTTTCCAGAGAACACAATCTCAAAGGCTGATGCTACAATATAATCACTCTATAATTGTCTTACAATAGCCACTGCCCCTGAGTATCAAGATCAATCCATAAAGAATAAACTTTCTTAGGACAATTTATTTGAAGAAGAACCTGTTGAAGAAGGCATAAAATCACAGTTAAAGGACAGAGGAAAGCTTATTGACTACAATCTAGAAAAGGAAATTGTCTATGTTACTAATTCTTGCATCTCTAAACTTCAAAAATAACCAAAATGCATTTTGAATAATGATCCAGAGGGTTTCACCCTTGTAATCTCCACTTCACAAAAACAGAAACTGAAAAGCAAAATTAGAAAAGAACTACAGTCACAAGCTGTAAGAGGGTACTTTAGATTATATATATATGGAGGCATAACCCCTATTGAGTATGGTAATCACAAGTTAAATTAGCCAAAACCCTAGACTAGTTATAGGAAATGCACACACAAACTCAATGAAGATGAACTTAGTTTAAACTCTCAAATCTCTCGTGTATAACTCAGGTCATGCTAATGGACCTTTAGAAATGGCTTAGCTAGAGGGAGGGAGAAGTAAGCACCCTAGATACACCCTGATAGGCAGGTAGAAAAGCACCCTAAATACCTATAGCCTGATGAGTAGATCCAAAACCCCCGTTTGATGAAGATAAAGGCTTGGGCAGTAACAAAGGCCAGATTATTTTCACATTATAGTACCAAAAATGGATTGACATGATCTTAGATTTGATCATTAACAACATCAATGGTCCTAGGATGTCTATGGGGAACTATAACAATGTACTTGGTGTGAATTCCTTTTGTTGCTGCTTATCCCATTTTCAATCATTTTATTTTATGGTTGGTTTGGAGATATGTTCCACATCTATTGTTTGTGAGACCTTGAGCTATTATAAGGATCTTTATGGGACTGTTATTTATGCTTTCTCTTATAGGAAGGTAAGGTTTCTTATCTCCCCCTTCCTTTTTGTGAGCCACATGGGAGGATTTTTTCCATTTTTATTTTCTTTTCTTTGAATAATAATAACGGGGGTTTCATCCCTCTTCATAAAAAAGAAGAAGAATGAAAAGGTGGAAAATATTGAGGGATCTACCCCCTCAAAATAGAAACTAAAGTAAAGAGACCGGGGGTAAAAGACACAAGGGTGGCCTCTGCATATAGAGTCATATAACCGTTGCAAGAGGTTATGTTCTCACCCAAAAAAGAAGTTTTTGATCGACAGTTCACTCACTGATCAGGAAAAAGAATAATTAGTTTATGTCCTTAAGAAGAACCAGAATCTATAAGTCGTATGACATTCCTGACATCGACCCTAAAGTAATGCGCAATCGACTTCACGTGGATACGACATTTCCAATGATCACACAAAAAAGAACGAGGAATAATCCTGAAAAAGCAAAGGAAGTGGAAGATGAAGTGGCGAAACTTCTAGAGGCAAGGTCCATTAAAGAAGTTTAATTCCCCAAATGGCTCTTAAACTCGGTCATGGTGAGAAAGAGTAATGAAAAATGAAGAGTCTGCATAAAGTTCCTTGACCTAAATAAAACATGTCCGAAGGACAAATTCCATCTACTGAAGTTCAACAAGTTGGTTAAGGACATAACTAGCTAGGAATGGATGATATTTCTAGATGCTTATTACGTCTATCATCAAATCTCTTTATTCGGTCCCAATTAGGAGAATACATCTTTCATCACTACCCTGGGCCTCTACTGCTACATAGTCATACCTTTTGGACTAAAAAATACAGAGGCAACCTACAATGGGCTTGCTACCAAGATGTTTAAGAATCAACTGGGTGACACCATGGAATTGTATATAAACGACATGCTCGGGAAGGAAAAGCAGAAGGGCGATCATCTGGCAGATCTGGAAAAGATATTTGAGGTCCTTAAATACTACAAAATGAAGCTTAACACAATTAAGTTTTCCTTTAGAGTCCAGTTTATAAAGCTATTGGATTATCTAGTCATCCATAATGGAATCGAAACAAACCCCTACCGAATCGAAGCAATAAGGACCACCCAACCACCTAAGACTGTCACGGGCTTTAGAAATTGATCAAAATTCTTTCAGTTGTCAAATGCTTCATCTTTAAGTCCTCCAAGAAATGTTGACATTTATTTTAGCTATTGATAAAGAAGAAGAACGAGGTATGGAACGACAAATGTTCAAAGGAGAGAAAATTTAGATCTACCTAAGATGACCTCCTCTACTCACGATACTAAATTTGGGGGATCCCTTTTATACGTATCTCTTAATGTCTGACCTTGCAGTTTTCTCATCCTTGGTATGTGAGGAAGATTGGAATCAGGATCCAATGTACTATGTTAACAAAACATTATTGGATGCTGAGATGTGCTATCTCTCGCTAGAAAAACTAGCCTACTCATTAGTGATTGCCTCACGCAAGTTGAAGAAATAATTCGAGGAACACTCCATTATATTTATAATCTTCTTTCCATTAAAATAATTCCTCTAAAAGGACAACCTCTCTAAATTGATGTCCAAGTGGTTGGTGGAATTAGGGAGGTTTGATATCCACTATCAACCCAAATGTACCACAAAAGTACATGTTTTATTAGACTCTGTTACTGAATTTTTTGAAGGACATCAGCCTGATAAATTGGAACTCCATGATCAAGTGATGACTAAAGATCCCGACTAACATGATATATAGACTCTCTACATGTATGATGCATCCAATTCAAAAGGGACATGAGTAGGGATAAACTAGCGACCCTAGTTAGGATCGTCCTCGAGCAGAGAATATGACTTGGATTTGAGGCATCTAATAACGAGGTAGAATATGAGGCTCTAATTGGAGGGTTAAAAAGGCATTATCTCTTAGCTCTATTCACCTTGACATCTGTTGTGGCTCATGGTTTTTTTCCAATCAGATTTCAGTAGACTACAATGCCAGGGATGAGCGCAAGTCGACCTATCTCCTGATCGCCTAGGATTTGGTCGCTAGGTTCAAGCATGTCCAAATTTAATAATTCCCCAGGGGGAATGAAAACCACATAAATATCTTAGTCGCTTTGTCTTCATATGTTGAATTTGACTTGAAAAGAATGATTCAAATGGAGTATCTAGCTAAGCCGAGCATCCTAAACCACCAGAATGTTAATCAAGTACTTATCGATGAGAAAGCTCTTAACTGGATGGACCCAATCATAACATAGTTGTGAGAATACACATTGGATATGAATAAGAAAAAATCTCATAAAATAATAGCTAAGGATGCTGATTCGTATAAAATATTGCATATTTTTGCTCGTTATCTTTATGCATTCTAGCGCTTTTATGGTCCTTAATGCCTATATTTATGCTCATTAACCAGACAACCTTGGATTTGTATAGATACATGTTTTTCAGGTGTTAATGGTGCTTTTGTAGGTATTGAAACGCTAAAAGTGAGGATCCGTTGTATTTCGAAGAAGTTCCGTCCCCGGACGCTACTTCAAGGGAATTTTCATCAATCCACATTTCTTATCCGCCTCATGGATATTCCATGGATGCGTAGTTCATTGAGTTAGCATCGCATGGCCGCAAACGGTGCGTCGTTTGGAGTTCGGACGAAGAAGCTAGGCCTGTTTCCGTAATGGACTTTTTACCCCTCATCATGGACCAAAGAATTGCAGGAAACAGAGTACCGGTCGACCGCGCCCAGGAGGCCGATCGATCACAGTTTCAAGTTTTACCTTGGGAAGGATATAGTGCACTTTGGCCTAAGGGATCGATTGACCGTGCCCCTGCGACCGGTCGACCGGTGATTGCAGATATTTTGAGATCTTGTTCTTTTCTTTTCTTTTTTCTTTATTTTCTTTTCCACTTACTATATAAACCCATTTTTGGTTTCTATTTCAGATATATTGTAATATACATAGTTTATAATTAGTTTGTAGGATAGTTTAGTTAGGGTTTGGGAGTTGAGAGATCATTTCTTCTTCCTCATTTGGTGTGACAATATTTGGATTTGTAAGATTGATCTTTTGTATTCCCTCTCCATTAATATAACTTGTTTTCCATATTTTCTTGCTTTCTATATAATTTACATGCTTTCTAATTTAGGTTTACATGCTTTATTTCCTTGCTTTCTAGTATAGTTTTATCGTGTTTCTTTATTGCGTTTATTTACCGCGTTTTTAGTATGATTTCTAGGTAATTTAAATTAGGTTGCGTTTGAATGGAACTTACTCGGGTTAACGCGTTACTTGGCTTGGTGATAGTGTTTACGGGTTTATTTTGGGTGCGTTGTCCTAGTTATTACGTCTAGGATATTTGACGGGGCATATCATGTATGTCCCGTGCTTACGACTTTTCTCGCGTAATTTCTGGGATATTTTTTGACGCCAAAATCTTATTAGGCTTTTATGATGATTTAGGATTGACTGTCGAAACGAGACGCATTAGTAATAACTCGTCGACCCATGTAACCATTTTATACAAATTAACCCGGGTGAGGGATATTCGACGCAACCTATAGTTTTACTCGCTTTGTTAAATTAGATTCATTTTCCCTTGCCTAGTTAATCATTTCCCTTTCATGCATTTTTTCCTTTTTAGTTTGTAATCATCTTTTACACTTTTATTTCTGAATATTAAATCATATAAATTCTAGCAACTCGTCCCTGTGGATTTTCGATACCCGACTTACCGCTAGACTTGTCCCGCAAGTGTAGTCATAATTTAGGTTTGTTTGTATAGTCCCGGCGAGACGAAAACAACGATTAACGTCTTTAGACGTGCTACTTCTCGCGCGCTATCAAAATGCCAGATGCTCGATTTTAGCTATCTCCTAAGAGAGAACTCTATATGAGATCTTTTACCAGACCATATTGGCAATGTGTTCATCCTAACGACATTGACCAGATTCTTTATGAGCTACATGATGGAATTTGTGAAAGCCATGATGGTGGGAGACCCCTAACGTTTAGAGCTAAAAAAGAAGGATATTTATAGCCCTACATTCAAAAGGACACCATCTCCCACGTGAAGAAGTGCTAATTGTTCTCACCAATGCTCCACCAACCAGCCAACGGCCTCAAGACTTCGACCAACCAAACCTGTGCACCCTCAACCAACAATAATGCTTTATGAGAACTTGTGAGGGATAATTCGGCCAAATATAAAGGGAGGACACGTGTCTGTTGATCCTATCTAAGATTTCACATGAAAGGATAATGACTAATTATGCTGATCTACGAAAATCTTGGAATTAAATGCTACTGATTAGCCTGGGTAGTTGTCTAGAGTTATGGAGTCCTACATGGCTCAACCTTCTTTTCAATAAATGTAACTCTCACACCGGGGGGAAGGGACATGTAGTGATTGATATTAAGATGGGATCAATAACGAGAGAAACACCCCGTGTACGTAGTCACATTTGCCAACCACATACATATTGTTCTTATGTGCGATGATGCATGTGTTATAATTTGCTCAGTTCTGAATGTGTTGAATATAACTAGTAGGATTATACCACCTACAAACCCAATTTTGGGTTAAAGCAAATATGGGTCAAATAGGTTCAGACCTGAGAGCCATTGGTTTTGGTGCTTTAAATCATTAAGGCTTATTTGGTTTTGTCCTTTTTTAATCTATACTTCTTTATAATTAATGGGTTGTTTATTTTTTTAAGGAAATCTATTTTTTTTTCCTCAAATCAGAGTTTTTTTTGCTCAAAAATTGGATTTTTTTTATATTATTTCTAGAATTTTAATTTTTTTCAATATTATTCAAACTTTAAATTCCTATTATTTACATAATTTTTAAAAGTTTTTTCAATATTTTTTCAATGATTTTGAGTTTTATTCATACTTTAAATGTTTTATCTATTGTTTCCAAATTTTAAAAAGTTTTTTTTCTATATTATTCAAAACTTTTAAGTGTTTTCTCTATTCTTTTTAGATTTTTTTTATTATTTTCAAATTAAAAAAAAAAATTGTAATGCCAAAATGATTTTCTATTATTTTAAGATTTTTAAAAATATTCATATTTTCATATTTTTCTAATTTTTTTGTAATCATAATTTTTTTTTTGTATTTACAAATTTTATAATATTTTTTTGGAGTTTTCAAATTTTTTAAATATTTTGTTAATTTGTTTTCGGTATTTTCCTGATTATTATAATAGTTTTTTTTTTATTTTTCATTTTTTTATTTTTTCGCGTAATTTGTTGTATTTGTTTTACAAAAAAATTATGCTATGACGGAAATGCCGTCATGTGGCATGCATGTGGCCATTTTTTTACTCCAAAAAAAAACTTTGTTTGTGTTATGGTGTTACTTGAATCCGTTTTGGAAATACATGTAGTTAAATCCAGAAAATTAAAATTCGGGTGATGAAATGAAAATAAGGGTGCAACTCTGGGAGAAAAGTGTAACTAACCCTATTATTTTTGGGTGTTTGTGTAATTTAATGTGATTTATCTAAAATTTATGAAAGAACTATTTGAAAAGTCACTAAATAATTGTGGATTTAATCTTGTCCAAACCTAAAACCTTCAAATTAAATTTTGGTTCCCCAAAGACATTTGATTGTAATTAACAAGATGTTCTAATCACCTTAAATATCCGAACTATAGAACATGCACCTCTTTTTAAATATTGTATAGATGGATATAGTTTATTGAATAACTGAAAAAGAACTACAAATATCCTACACATGCAGTTCACGAAAGTGAAGGTCAAAATTGGTCCAGAAGTTAAAAGATGCTTAGCGTAGAGAGAATGAGTAGTAGCATCAATATTTTCTCTTTCCAATGACCAAACACACACACACAAAAAAAAACATTATCTTTCTCCAAGTAATATTCAAATGTCCTTGTTTGGGATTTGATTGAAAAAAGTCTAGATGTGGGTCTATATAATAAATTCCAATCTGAAAGTGTAAAAAAGGCTCAAGTTTTTGGCAAAAAATACACACTTTGGCTTTGGGTTTTTGTTTCATGAGAGCTTAAAAAATGAACAAGGTACTTCTCTATGTGGTTTTATTGTTTGTTTGCATGAGATTTTATAGTAGTGCTCAACCGTTTGAAGTAAAAGCGGGGGTTGTCAAAAAATTAGTGCAACTTCCTGCACATTAGTCTTGCACGACGTGGTCTTGATTTAGTTGTTTGATTATTTATTTATTTTATTTACTAAGTCAATTATAAGTTCGCTATTTATGTGGGAGTGAGGCAGTTACTCTGTTAGTGGTAAATGTGGTGTGAGTAGTTGGAGAGAATTATGGGAGTGGTTAAGTGGTTAACTCTATAAGTATGGATTGTACTGAAGTTATTTTGTACGCATTCTCAAATACACCGGTTATTAATTTTTATCCAATTTTGTTTCCCATCTTCTGTTAAATATTTTCTTCTTTTCTATTGGCCTTCTCTCTGTTTATTTTTTGTTTTGTGGTATCAGAGCCGGTTGAATGCCTGGTTTATTCAAACTTCAGCCGATGTTTTGGGGAATTTGAGTGTAAAAGAAAATGTTTTGTTATTTGCAATCATAGAGATAGAAAATGGGGGAAATATTCTATAATGGATGGAGAAGCTTGTAGGTAATAACTATAAGTACTAGAGAATGTGTTCGGAGGCATATCTTCAAGGTTAGGATCTGTGGGAATTAATTATTGGTGCTAATACAGTAATTCCTCCGGATGTTACTGAGAATGGTGAATCATGAAGGAAGTGAAAGATCAAGTGTGGTAAGTCTCTTTTTTGCTTTGAGGACATTTATAAGAAAAGAGTTCATTGATCATGTTCGTGATGTTAAGGGGTCGTTTGTTTTTACCTCTTAAGTCTGAATCTGAATCATTCAGACTTAAGAGGTATCAAAAAGTGTTTGTTTTTTTAAATGATTAAGAGGTTAACGATCATATTTGCCTCTTAATGATTAAGAGGTAGAGTTAGGTCTGAAGTCTGAATCTGAACTCTGAATCAGTCTAAATACATTCATTCAGAAGTATATTCAGACGTAAAAACAAACACATTTTTCAGATTCAGATTTCAGACTTCAGATTCAGTCTTCAGATTTCAGATTCAGACTTCAGATTCAGATAAAAAAACAAACGCAACCTAACTCTCCAAAAGAAGTACGGGAAACACTCGAAAGGCTATTTACGAAGAAGAATACCGCAAGGTTTCAACTATTGGAGACCGAGTTGGCAATGTTAAAATATGGAGGTATGTCAATTTCAGAATACTTTTTATGAGTTAAAAGTTTTGTGCTGAAATTTCAGAGATTGATGCAGAAGAGAAGATTAGTGAAGCGCATCTACGTTAATATCTTGTTCGTGGATTGAAGGAGTATGGGCCCTTTGTCACTTCTATTGAAGGGTGGTTAAAGGATCCTTTAATAGAAGAGTAGAGAATTTTCTCTATAATGAAGAAGCTCTGGCAAAACAGATGACAAAGAATTTTTGATCTAATGTTGTTCTCTTCTCAAAAGGAAAGCCAAATAAGAAGAATACATCAACTTGGAACAAGAACAAAGAAAAAGATTCAAGTGCAGAGAAAGGTGGAAATTCACAAAGTAAGAAACCTATCACATGTTTCAGGTGCGGGAAGATTGGGCATATTAAGAAAAATTTCCATGTGAAAAATTCTAAAGCCAATGTTGCATTAATAAAAGAAGGAGATGGTCAACTCAAACGGGAGCAATGTTTTACTGTTAAAGCAGTTAAAGTAAATCCAACCCAAGTTTTTGTTAATTATGCCAACAATAAAGAGGAGTGCATCATTAATTTCGGTTGCTCTCACCATGTAATCGGAAATGACACTTTATTCTCAGAGTTGCATGAACACCATGGAGAGTGGATTATTGTTACTACAAATAACTCAACTGATCCGGTAGCAAAGGAAGGTGCTGTGATGATCGATGTTACTGGTGATACAAGAACTAAGGTGTCAAGTTGTATGATGTTTATCATGTTCCAGGTTTGATGAAAAATCTAGTTTCAGTTTTTTAAATTACTGATTCTAGAGAGTATGTCTTATTTGGTCAAATGATGTGAAAGTACTCGATAATACGAAAGATATATTTTTTGATGTTATTCTTACTGGTGAGAAGAAAGGTTCTTTGTTCATTATGTTAGCAGGTGAAGCTTATGTGAACAAAATAATCCAAATCGACTGTGCTCTAATTTGGCATGCTTGGTTGGGTCATATAGGCTATCAGATGTTACCGTAGATCTCTTCTAAAATGTTGGTAAATGGCATGTCAACTTTGAAGAATGTATGTGAAGATGTGATTTGTCAAGGATGCTAATATTGAAAATCTCATCATCTTCCTTTCAAAAGATCATTAAATCATAGATCCTCATCTTTTGAACTAGTTCATACAGATGTGATAGGGCCAACGGGATCACCAAGCTATAGTGGACATCTCTATGTTATGGTGTTGGTGGAAGATCACTCAAGGTTCACTTGGGTGAAATTTTTGAAAGATAAGAGTGAAGCATCTTTCGAATTTATGGAATTCAAGGATGCTGTTGAAATGGACTTTGGGAAGAAAATAAGTTATCTGTCGAGTGATAACAACTGGGAATATATGTTAGATGATTTCTTCCAATTTTGTGATGACAACGGTATTCTTCGACAAATGACGTGTCCAGACACTCCTCAGCAGAATGGAGTTGTATAAAGGAAGCTTGGTCATATTGCATTAGTTTTCCTTTCATGGTTGCATAATAAGAATCTTCCCCTAGAGCTTTGGGCGGAAGGTATTCAATGTGCTGGTCATGTGATAAACAGGCCGCCTTCATGGCCAGGGACACAAAAGTCTCCTTTTGAGATTTTATATGGTGAAAAGACAAATGTTAATTATTTTTGGGTATTTGGTTCTATTTGTTATGTTCATGTTCCCACCTCTAATAGAACTAAACTAGACCGAAAAGCAAAGAAATGTGTATTTATTGGCTATGACTCTTATAGGAAGGGTTGGAGGTGCATGAATCCGGTGACAAAGAAGTTTACTAATTCTAGAGATGTGGTGTTTGATGAAGTATCATTTTTATTTCCTGTTCAAAAACTCGTGGCCAAAAATGTTTCCCTTGATGTTAATGAAAAAAATTGGAGATTTTTTTCCTTAAGTCAATATGTAAGCACCTAGTAATGATGAAGAAGAAAATGAACTTCCAGATCCTATACAAAATATTGAAAGAGCAGAAGATGGTGAGAAACAAGTAGAGAGAAGATCAACAAGAGAGAAAAAATAGCCAGATTATCTCAAGGATTATGAGGTAGATCTTAATCATTGCACAACGACCTTATGTTTCTTTACAGGAGCATTAAGTGTAGAAGAACCAATAAGCTATGAAGATGCAAAGGGCTGTCCAAATTAGGAAAGAGCAATGCAGGAAAAAATTAAAGGTTTAGACAAAAATGAGACATGAGAGTTGGTACTCAAACCTGAAAATTAGGAGCAAGTAACCTGCAAATGGGTTTTCAGTTTGAACAAAAAATTAGATGGGACCATCAATAGGTTCAAGGCTTGTCTAGTCGTCGGTGGATTCTCTTAAAGCTATGAAATAGACTGTGAAGAGACTTTCAGCCGGTAGCAAAGATGGTACGGTGAGATTAATGTTTTCGCTTGCTATTTTGAAAGATTAGAAGTTGTGGCAACTTGATGTAAAGAATGAATTTTCTTTATGGAGAGTTGGATCGTGAAGTATTTATGGAACAACCTCAAGATTTTCTCTCTTAGCATTCCCCTCATCATGTACGCCTTTTGAAGAAAGCCCTATATGGTCAAAAGCAAGCACCATGAGCTTGGTATGGTAAGGTTGCTCAATACCTCATCTTTTGTGGTTTTAGAGTTTCTGATTCAGATTCTAATTTTTTATAAATTTAGAATCAAATATGCATCTACAGGTGTTACTATATGTTGATGATATGATAATAATTGGAAATAATGAATCAGAAATTTCTAATTTAAGAAATTTCTAATGTTGATGATGTTAAGATTCAGCACCACCAGATAATAGGTGGAGCGCTCAAGCAGTAATAACAATGGCAGCAATAGGGTTATATGTATGTGTATAAGTGTATAGAAGGAGATGACGATGAGAGGAATATGATAATGATGTATAGTGGTTCAGGCAATTAGGCCTACATTTATTGTGAGTGTGTGATCCACTAAATATGGGCACTAATGGCCTTGGATACAATGCACATAAGCTCACTCTCTCTCTACTGTGTGTACAAGCAGAGTTTTAGCTAGGGTTACAATTATCGATCCCTTCACAAGGTTGAAGACGACCAGTATATATAGGGCTTAGGTGGTGTATTGTACCCCCAAAGCATGCATGATGCATGTGAAGGATGATCTAGCCTATCCCCTGTTGACACCTGGATGTTCCACTTGCGATTAATGATGACATAATATTCCCTTACGTGAGGAGATGATATTATTATAACGGTCTAGTCCACGTGCTATATGAGTCCCATGCGCACTATCCCACGCGTCTCCCAAATGCGCTGTAATGATGTCACCCTCGGCTTATGATGTTAGGCCGAGGGTAGGGTTCCTGCTGGTAGTGAGCCTGGATGGATGTGGGTCTCGTACCATCATCCCCTCATAGGGTCGTTCAACCGATGATGAGGGGTCGTCCCATTGTAGGGTCGTTTGGCCTATACTGGACAGTTGGCCCATGATGTGGGGTCGACCCCTTGTAGGGTCGTCTGACCTATACTGGAGGGTCGGCCCTTTGTAGGGTCATTTGGCCTATGCTGAAGGGTCAGCCCAAGCTATGGGTTCGACCCCTTATAGTGTTGTCTAGTCCATGATGAGGGGTCGGACCCTTGAAGGGTCATCTGATCTTGGCTAAAGGATTGTCTTGGCCGACCCTTCCTGTAACGAAACTGTGGTAATTGGACTCGTTCTGGACCTGAGCCCTCGTCTGGGTGGAAGACACCCTCATCCCGACCGAGGGTATATATGGATATATCAGTGAAGTATTCATGGAATAACCTCAATATTTTCTCTCTTAGCATTCCCCTCATCATGTACTCCATTTGAAGAAAGCCCTATATGGTAAAAAACAAGCACCGCAAGCTTGGTATGGTAAAGTTTCTCAATACCTCATCTTTTGTGGTTTTAGAGTTTCTGATTCAGATTATAGTTTTTCATAAATTTAGAATCAAATATGCATCTACTGGTGTTACTATATGCTGATGATATGATAATAATCGAAAATAATGAATCAGAAATTTCTAATTTAAGGAATGATTAATCTGTTTATTTTGAAATGAAAAATTTGGGGGAGATTGGATGTTTTCTTGGTCTAGAATTGGAAAAATTAGATCAATGATATTTTGTTTCTCAAAAAGGTTATGCAAAGTGTCTTTTGGAGCGTTTTGACATGGGGGAGTCGAAAGAAATGGCTAATCCAATGCAGCTAAATCTCAAGATGAAGAAAGATGAAGGGAAGCCATTGAAGGATGCGACAAAGTTCCAACAACTTGTTATAATCTAAATTTATTTGAATATCATAAGGTCGGAAATTTCATATTATGTTAGTGTTGTTTCCCAGTTTATGCATAATCCAAGGACTTCTCACTTAGATGCAACAAAAAGAATTTTTCGTTACGTGAAAGGATCTCTTAGTCATGGTCTTTTGTACAAGAGATGTGATTAATTTTTGTTAAGTGGATTTAGTGATGCAAATTGGGCCGGAGATACAAATGGTCATCACTCAACTTCAGGCTATTGGTTTAACACTGGTTCAACAGTGATCTCTTGGTGTAGCAAGAAGCAGGATGTTATTGGCTTATCTAGCACTAAAGCTGAATATGTGGAAGAAATTATAGTTGTACAAGAATGCATTTTGTTGAAGGGATTGAATCAAAAACATGTTGAGCAAATTTGACTATGCTATGCAGATCAAATGTGACAATGAAAGTACTATCAAACTTTCATCAAATCCAGTTTTTCATGCTCGAATGAAGCACATTGAAGTGACATCACTTTGTTCATGAGAAAGTTCTAAGTCAAGAGATTGAGCGAACAGACATTCACACCAACGATCAGGTGGTTGATATATTCACTAAGGCTTTGGCAAAGGCTAAGTTTGAATCTTTTTGAAATGCTCTGGGAATTGTTGATCAAAAGCTTACAGTAACGGGTAATGTCAAAAAATTAGTGTAACTTCCTGCACATTAGTCTTACACGATGTGGTCTTGATTTAATTATTTGTTTGTTTATTTATTTTATTTACCAAGTCAATTGTAAGTGGGCTATTTATGTGGGAGTGATGCAGTTACTCTATTAGCGGTAAACGTGGTGTTATGTGGGAGTGAGGCAGTTAATCTGTTACTAGTAAATGTGGTGTGAGTAGTTGGAGAGAATTATGGGAATGGTTAAGTGGTTTACTTTATAAATATGGGTTGTACTGAAGTTATTCTGTAAGAATTCTCAAATACTCAATTTATTCATTTTTATCCAATTTTGTTTCCCATATTCTATTAAAGATTTTCTTCTTTTCCATTGGACTTCTCTCTGTTTATTTTTTGTTTTAGGGGTGATTCTTGATTTGGACACACCGGTTGGAAAGATGAGCAAACATGCATGTTAATGGCAATTTCAGATTTTTATGAGGTGAGAAATGATACAAAATATAAGACTGTCCCCCATATTAGGGATTCTAAAATTGATATTGTTGAGACAGCTTCTGCAAGTACTCTCTCCTTCTCTCTCTCTCTCTCTCTCTCTCTCTCTCTCTCTCTCTCTCACACACACACACACACACACAAACCATGTTGTCCTCAATCAATGGTCCATAGGAAAATGTTAAATGCACCTACAATGAGCACCACAAAATTATCGAATGTGTTTTATAGGTGTTGTGTCATGGATGTGGTACAAGACTTGTAAGGCATATTCGGTAATTTTTCAGTATCCACGATAGGTGCATGTATCATTACTCATAGTCCATATTAAAAAACGAAAATTTTATGGATATACTTAATGACTTGATTAATATCGTGTAATTAGGCGTGTTAATCGTTCAAAGGAAACTGAACTCTTAATATGGAACACTCTTAAAAGAAAATTAAAACTACTAATTTCGAACGGAGGGAGTATTGAATTTAGGATTATTTATAGTTTAGGGCTCAGCAGTATTGCATTTGGGGGTTTAGAATTCTCACTTTTTGCACTTTGGTTCCATTTTCACATATAAGACACTTTGCTTGATTTTTGGGACATTTTTGGTTCCAAAAGTGTCAAAACGTTGAAAATAGACTCCAAAACACAAAAAGTTTGAAGTTCGTCCAATAATGGTCGGGCCTTGGGTATGGTCCCCAGAGGTTGCGAGTCTGAGTCATCGCAAGAGCCACATAAGGGTTTAACCGGTTGTTAACATTAGGGCCTAATGGGATATAGTCGGGCAAAGACCGGATACCAACGGTTATCAAAAGTAAAAAAATACAAATAGTGAAATATCAGGGTCTATATTATATTGTGTAAAACTATTGGGTCTCAAATTACAAATAAACCTTTAAATTTATGATATGAACTTATAAAGGGTTATTTAATCTTCGAGAGTCTATTAGTTATTTGTAATCCACTTTAGTGCCTAAAGTTTTCACTATTTGAATTTGGCTCTATTTTCATAGCTTGGGACACTTTCTAACCTGTAAGTTATTCATAATGAACTTGATTTATGGAAAATATTTAAGTAGAGTATAGCTAGCAAATTAAACATTTAGGAAAATCATGAAGGTAAGACCGTACTTGAGGGCACCCTAAGAGAAGCAATATCATAATTGAGACACTTAGCTGTCGAGAAAAAGTCAAAATATGAGTAATTCTAGGGGATACACTTATTTAGTAATTTGGCTCAAATATACAGATATGTTATAGTGTATGTGTTAGTATGCAAGTTTCCATTGTTAACAAAGTTTGACTTATCAATACATTTATGACATATTAAAAAAAATTCTGTCAAAATATTGCATAATTTTATCTTTAATGTTCGTCTGGCTCAAGTTTTTTCGATTTTCAACAATCTCATATGTAAGTTTGTTTTTGTTCATAATTGTTATATAAAATTTGAGCTTTCGGATAAGCTGTAAATATAAACTTGAACAACACATTTGAATTTATCAATATGAGATTCCTGAAAAAAACATAAAAACACAAACTAATGGTGAACTTGTGTTATAAACTAATGTGAATCATAATTAACAAACATGCAACCATGACGTGGTAACATGTAGCATATAGGTTAAATTTGAAACTTGTTTAATCTATTGTCAACCTTCACTAGGAAAAATGACATACATATTAATTGATTGTTGTTATCTGGTTCATATTTACATGTTCAATAATGGATGAGAATTAAGAAAAATCAAAACAAGCATGACTAAGTCAATATTTGTTATGTTAGAAGAGTTAGTTATTGTTACCTGTTACATTATTAGGTGCTTTGAGATATCTTTAAATTTCCAAGAAAGTTCTTACTTTTGCCATGACTAACTTGACATTAAATAAATAGAAATTTAAGCATTATTTATATATAAAAATCGTACCTTTGACAAGGTTATAATTAACAATAAAATTTATTTGTCCCCCACCCCCCTTACGGTTACACAACTCCTATTCATAAACTAATTTATCTTAAATCAACAAGGACTTGAATTAATTATTCCTTATGGATTATATTTCCTTACGATAATTTATCTTAAACTTGGCTTTCGATTTTTGGGTTTGCATCAATTACAATCTGGTTATTGTCTTAAGTCTCATTTGCAGCTATAGACCTGTTGAAAAATGTCCAAGTTCAAACAATACTAGGGCCTCAAAAATCTACACATGAAGATTTCGTAGTTGATATTGGAAACAAAACTCAATCCCCTATAATATCTCATGCGACTAGCCCTTCTCTCTCACTTGAGGAAAATCCTTACTTCATCCGAACATTGCAAAGTTCCTCCTATCATACTAAAACCGTCGCAGAAATTGTTAAGCACTTTGGTTGTAGAGAAGTAGTTTTCGTATACAAAGACAATGATTATGGTAGTGGGGTAGTTCCTTATTTAATCGACACGTTATTAAATATCAATACACTAGTCCATTATCGTAGCGTCTTATCTGCTACAGCCATAAGTATTCAAACTGAGAAAGAGCTATTTAAATTAATGACCATGCAAACTAGAGTTTTTGTGGTTCACATGTTGCCATCTCTTGCATCATGCTTATTTTTCAAGGTCGAAAAACTTGGTATGATGAGTAAAGGGTATGCGTTGATCATCACAGTGGTGCTAACAAGTCTCTTGGATACGATGGATTCTAGAGCTATTAAATCCATGCAAGGAATACTGGGTATAAAACCTTATGTCCCTAGATCCAGTAAGTTACAAAGTTTTACCACGAGGTGGAAAGAAAGATATCGTCAAAAGAATCCAAACGATTATAACAGATTTAAACAAACATTTTTAGCGTATGGGTTTATTATAGAGTTTATACATTAGGAATAGCGGTAAAGAAATTGAGTATAGGGGTCTAGGAATTCGATTCCTTGATTACTAGTAGTGCTAAAGTTAACTTAAAGATTTGGATAGCATCGGGACTTCAAAAATGGGATCAAATCTTATCCCATTATTACGAAGCATCAAATTTAAAGGATTAAGCAACAATTTCCATATTGTATATGGGCAATTAGAAGCATTAACTTATCAAATAATGAATATTATTGAGAAAGGGGAGATGGATATTGGATTTTGGACCCCACAATATGGTATTTCAAATAATTTGTCGAGCGTAGATAATATGCATGACATATTGTGACTGGATGACACTACTATCAACCCTAAAGGTTGGGAGATACCTACAGGTAAGAGGAAATTAAGGGTTGGATTTTTGGTTAAAATTGGGTTTAATGAATTTGCTAATATTAGAAGGGATACCTAAACTAAAGCAGTTATCTTTACAGGTTCTTGTATAGACGTGTTTGAATCAGTCATTAGATCATTGACTTATTCCATAGCATATGAATTTATTCCTTTTTAAAATTCCAATGGTGAGAGCACTGGGAGTTAAGATGATCTTGTTCTCTAGATCATTGAAGAGGTATGGTGTCTTGAATTTTTAAAATAAGTCATTATAATATAAGTAACTCTTACGGACACAATTTTGTGACACGATGAACATACTCAATTAGGTCAATTTATTCATGACACATCACAATGCCAATAAAATTGTGTCCTCCAGAATGACTGTTAAATTATGTAGGAATATGATTTTTCTTGGAAATTTTGTTCTCTATTTTAATTTATTTTCAAATTATTTTATAATAGAGATATGATGTCATCATTTCAAAACGGTCAAGGGTTTTGATTTTACTTTACCATATACAGAGTCTGGAGTGTCGATGATGGTTCTGGTTAAGGATGATGAGAGAAAGAATGCATGGATTTTTATGAAACCCTTGACAATGGACCTTTGGATAACGACGGGGTCATTTTTCATCATCATCGGGTTTATGATTTGGGTTCTCGAGCACTGTATAAATAAAAAAATTCGAGCCCCCCTTAAAAATCAAGGCGGAATGATCTTTTGGTTCTCATTCTCGACACTTGTTTTTCCCACAGTAAGTCTCTTGGTACCCAAGTTTGTCTAAATGAAAGATTGAAAATTACATTTACTTAAGGATTGCCTATTTTTTTCAAAGTGAAGAGGTTAACAAACATATTAACGTATTTTAATCTAAATGGTTAAGAGGATGAAATGCATTTGAATATGTCTATTTAGAGGCTCACGTTGACATAAAATATATTTTCATAATTCAAATGTAGATAAGAAATACAAATGAAATCTTATACCCCATTCATTTTTATGAAAAAAATGGTCTTATTTTTCAAAAAAGTTTTAGTAATGAAGAAATTCTGATTCAGATTAAAACTTCATGCTTTTACAATTTATTAGATTTATCATGGATTTATAAAAGTATCAAATACCAAAAAGTTCCTCAAACATTTTTTAATACACATTTAGTCCAAGCCTTTTATTTTGTACCAAAAAGTCCTTTATTCTCTTATCTCTAATGGTCCGCGCCAGCGACATGGTAAAGCCTTTTTGGCATGGTTAAGGACTTTTGGTGCAAAATAAAAAGGTTTGGACTAAAAATGTATTAAAAAAAGTTCAATGGACTATTTGGTATATGCCCCTTTATAAAACATCAACTACATATTAAATGTTATTCACACTTTAAAAATCATACAGTTTTCATTTTTCCACTTTAAAAAATGGAATATTATCCTTCTTATTTTTTTTCTCAATCCTTTTATAGGCTAACTCCCCCAAATTAGGAAATCAAGTTTTTCTTATTTTTACACAAAAGGAACACTTAAAATTTAATACAAGAAAAATTGAGGTGCAAAATGGAAGATTTGTTTTGTAATTAAATATAGGATCAATTATCACAATGTCCCTAAAATAATTTTTAATACACATTTAGTCCAAGCCTTTTTATGTTGTTCCAAAAAGTACCTTAACCACCCATTTAACCATTATTCTCATATTTTTAAAGGTCCGCACAAGTGGCATTCTTGCCCCACGACCCCCCTCCCCCTCCTCACAGCCGGAGCTCCAGCGACCCTCATCGGAGCTCTTTTTTTAGTATTTTTATGGGGAGAGGGACTTTTTGGAAAAAAATGAAAAGAATTGGACTAAACATGCATTAAAAAATGTTCGACGGACTATTTAGTATAAGCCCCTTAAATATAACTAATTTCCAATATTCATGATCTTGTAAAGAAGAAGTTCGTAAGAAACTTATCGAGATTCGTGGTGATTGTATGGGTATTTGTGGTTCTAGTACTAACATCGAGTTACACATCTAGCTTAACATCAATGCTTACAATACGAAAAATTTGACCCACGATTACAAATATACATGATCTCCTATGGAGTGGAGAGTTTGTTGGGTACCAGGATGGATCCTTTGTTGATGTTTTTTTGTAAAATATGAATTTTGATCCCTCAAAGTTGAAAAAGTACAACACTTATGAAGAGTATAATGAAGCCCTTATTAAGGGAAGTAAGAATGGAGGAGTTGGTGCCATTATTGATGAGCTTCTGAAATGTGGAAGCCCCAAATTGAAAATAAACCTTTTAGATTCAATTTATCTAAAAATATTAATTTCCTTAAATTGCAGAAAAGGATGATTCAACAACAAAACCCAAATCAACTACAAATTTTAATTTCTTCCAAATTAAAATTAATCTCAACTAAAAGTGAAATAAAATTACACACAATAATTTTCACTAAAACCAAATTAACTTAACCCAAGTCCTAAAAATTTGCCTAATAATAAATATTCAATTTTCTATTTAGGCCAAACCAAAATTTATCAAATCAAAACTAGTGACTTGAATTAAATTAATTAAACATCACCCAAATTTAATTAACACCAAATTAACTAAAGTGTGATTAAACCCAATTTCATATTACTTAAACCTAAACATGCATTCTAAGGTGTTTTGCATGATAAAAATAAATCACATCGCACTACACGTCGATGTACGAGGAAAACCCCAATGGGAAAAACCTCGAACGGCCCTGGCCTAACAAATCCACTAAGTATGGAATTATAATTACAAGACAGTAGACTTACACCAAGAACTTGACTGCATCCCAGCCTTGACGCTGCTTCTTGTAAACACCTCCGCCTAGTAGATAACCATGCACTCCTCCATGGTCTCGGAATCCACTGATGGGGCTATTGGTCACCGTCACCCTCATACGAAGCCTATCTTCGAGTGGTAACACCGCAACACGAAAAATGAACTCCTTTTGGGGATAGAGAATAATCCAAACTCTCTTCTTGAGGGTGTAGAGAAAATTAGGTGCCAAACACTCCAAGAAAAGATATATATATATATATATATATATATATATATATATATATATATATATATATATATATATATATATATATATATATATATATATATATATATATATATGAAAAACTTGGAATTGAAACTAAAATATATGGGTGTGTATGCATTTTTATGAGATCAAATCATTTAGGCATCAAAACACAAAAAGGAACTTTTGGTCTTACATATTTTTCTCTCTTAAGATCTTAGAAAACACTCAAAAGTTCCTATAAAAATTGTTCCCACGAAATGGTTAAAAGTAGGTACAAAAAGTGGGTTAGTGGGTGGTTTCCAAAAAACTGCCAATTTTTTTTCCCGCGCATGGTGTTCGAACGAGAATCGAAAGGGAAAATAGGCCAAAATCTCATTGGAAAAACTCGTTCGAACGATAAAATAGTATGAGGAAGGGTAAGAAAGTAGTATGAGAAATGGGCGAATCTCTTTGTGACAACATATCGAGATATATATTTTCGAGGCTTGTGCAACGAGAAGGACTCAGTGTTGCTTCTATGTACCCAATAGGACCTGGGATCAAAGCCTAGTCGTTCAGTTGTACATGTGTTCAAGCTTGATGTGGGTGCAAGTTTTATGACTTAGGTTAAGAGGTGGAGAAGTAGAGGGTATGAATTTTGGATTGGTGTGGACTAGATGTCACCAACAATAATCGATGTATCCCTTATCGACATGACTAAAATTCTATAGGTGTTGTAGTCCTCTGGATGGTTTGAAGTGATAGAGAAAGGGGTTGGACGAGAGATGGATGCATACCAAAGATATAATACACAGAGAGACGTATTATGAGGCTTTAACTTCACGAGTTTAGTTCTGTCTAACGTTTATGTACCCAAGAAGACTTGGGATCAAATCCGTTTAAAAAAACATGACATATTTACAGGTATATGTAATGGTATATCGGGTATAAAATATACGAAATTACGTTATTTATGGAGCCTTGTCCTTAATATGTCACTTTTATCATAAGTTGTAATGTCATATTTATATGATAAAATTATGTTAATTAAAGTTCGATGGTTAACAAGTATTGCAAGAAAAATATATTCGGGGATGTCGCCGTTGAGACAGGCTGTGTTCGATCGAAGAAGTGGAGTGAGTAGTCCGGTTTTAGACTTTAGTTCAATATAGTTTCAGATTGACTCGGCTCACTGACACTTTCTTGAGAATGATTTTGAAAAGTATGTTTTCATTTTGTATTTAGTCATAGAATTTGATTAGCTTTCATTTTACACATGAGTATGTCATTTCAGCTCAACAAACAAAGGTACTGGGTTGGAAACCAGACTTTAGGATATAAACGCTGTAAAGTGCATACCCAACCCCTAAACGGAGGGCGGGATAAGTGATATAGACATATATGGACAATTATCACAATATGTGTATGGGGTATTGATACCAAATTTCTCTAGGGTTTCTTTACGCTTGTAGCGTAAGGTAAATTTTTCCCGGGGGTAAAATTTATCGTTCCGGGGGTAAAACTATCTCAAAACTGTGACTTCTTGTGAAAATCTACATAGCACAACCTCAAAGCATACATACATATTAGAGGCCTCCCATCAGACAAGTCGAGATTTCTCATACACTCGTATACATACTAACGATCTCTTGTTATACAAGCCGAGCTTTCTCTCATTATCATATACAAACTAACGACCACCCGTTATCGGAATACACATTCACATATATACACTCTTGTGCACCCACACCAGTTTAAGTGGCGTTCCTGTACCCCTTACTAACCCCATTTTTATACTTATGCCCCTATCTACATTTTTAGGAATTATGAAACTAAGGTCTTTAATTGTGTTCTAAAATAAACTAAAAAGTAATCACATAATGTATAAAGAGATAATAAGCATAATATTAAGGAAGCATAAAGAACAAGCGGGGTGCCTAATACCCTCCCCACTCGTAATCCGGTTCCCAAGCCCCACAACAAGAATATCTTGAGAGAACACACTATATGATTTACTTACTTGAGTCTGTATCATATAGCAGTTCCAACTAGTTTGAACATTAAGACGAAGTAGGTTATATTTTCAAGAGTTGTTCTCTCTCAAAGCATCCAAGCATCAAGGAAGATATTCGGTCCAAGAATCTCATGATTCGCCTAAAAGGGAAGTTATATCTACCTCATGACCACTTTAGGACACTTACACTGCATATTATTGATATTATGTGTGCATAAGGGTCATATTATTTTTAGAAATTTTTCAAACATTTTTAAATCACTTAAACCATTTTTTAAAAATTAAAAATGATTTTTCAAAATTAATTAAATTGTGATTTTAAATGCTTGGGGTTAAAATGCAAATACTATTTTTCTAAAAACTTGCTCAGGGTAGAAATCGAAAGCTCTAGAGAATTCTGGGGTCCAATTCATATTTTTATAAAACACAAAACATGCGTTTCATATGCAATCTCATCCATACACGTGTTGCCTTTATATCCATTTTAGATTTGTGTTTGTTTTGTGTGTTGAAGTAAAGAACGAATCTCAGCTCTTATATCATAGTTATCGATGGTTTGCATGCATTCTATCAAAATCCATGTGATCCCACTTTCAACCAATCAGCGTTAGTTTAATCACCGCCTGTTTTAAACCGTTAGATTTAAAGCCCAACCAGTCGAATGAATCCTAGCCGTTAATTTGCCTCAGCCTTCTCGATCCTTCCACGTCTAGTATAAAAGGAAGCCCTTGGTTAGCATTTGAGAAGTTTTTTATTTCGTCTTATTTTTTAGAGAAATAAAATGAGAGAGAAGAGAGGAAAAAAGATAGAAGAGAGGAAATCGTAGTTCATCCAAAGACCATATCCAAAGTGTTTTCTCCCAAATATCGTACATCCAAACCTTCCAGTTCCATATCTCAGAAAACCCTATATTGAGAGTTAGACTTAGGGTTTTTACGAAGGGTGTTGGGGTATTTGTTGTTTGAAGACCTCTTCAAATCATATTTCTCTTTTAGAACCTATCTCTAGGAAAAACACAAATTTATCTGTAGAAATTTTGAGGTTTTCTAAAGATAAAATCATACGACCTTTTTCTAGGTTTTTAATCTCTTGGATCTTTGTATTTTTTATGTTTTCATTTGTTTTGAAAAACAGACTTCTGATTTTCTCAATATTGTTCAGATCTAAAAGCATTTATGTCTCATAATTTATATTTCACATTTTGTAAAATAATTTTGTAAAGAAATAAGGTTGAGACATCTAAGATCTTGGCTCTTTTTAGTAGTAAGGTTTCTTTCTGATCTGACCTTAATACGAAGTTTATTTTTCAATAACAATTGATTCAGACTTTGCATGTCATATAGAAGTTGTTGATTTGTAGGATATTGAATGTATAACTATTTTGAGAGGGTGAGTTGCATAATATGCATCTAGTACACATTAAGAACACCTACACTCTCACACGAACACTTAATATAATGGTTCTTTTTGAGAAACTTGGTGCTGTAAGAGCTGCTACAATCAATAGATAAGGACAAAGCAAGGAAGCTGCTGGAGGGAGATCAAAATCAAGTCAGAAGCCTTTGAGAGTGGAGTAACTCGTGTAGGTATATTTTCTTGACTTAGATTTTAGGATCTTGATTTGCATGCTTAGTTACTTAACTTGTATTGTGATTGTTTCTAGTGGATTTTTTGTTCTGCTCCGTAGAGGGGGTCGTGGATGTTTCCATTACTTTAGGATTTTACCACGTTAAAAATCCTGTGTTCTTTTGCTTGAATATTCTTAATTTCTTATGCGAATGGTTTCTCACTTAAGACTTAGTAATAGGTTTTAATTTTAAACAACCTAAGGTAATCAAACTAACAAGTCTAGAATACATATTTAGAACTTGTTCAAAACACATCTTGTGTTATATTTCAAAAAGAGTTTTGTTCAAGGAGTTTATTATTAGAGTTTACTTAATCAATAACATTTTGTTATTAACTTAGTAAACAACTATTTTTTCATCTCTGGACCAAACGTAGACCTAAACCTGACATAGGATTAGCCCGAAAGTTCTAACTCAAACCGTTTTTTGGTTTTTTATATCAAATAAACTCGCGACTATGAACAGCCGATAAACCCCACACACATGATACTTAGGCTTAGGATTTAGACCGGGGCGTGCGATAAAAACTTGATACGCTGTCTAAAAGCTTCTAGGGGCAATCATTAAACCATCAAAATGATAACCCGACCATAAGGGTAAGAAGAAGACCGAGAGACAAGAACGACCGCACCCCCGTGTGACTTCCCCCCAAGCACACCACCTCTCGGAGCCTACAATACCACAGTGGAAGCTCTGCTAGGGACACGTTATGCGAGCCGAACTATACTTATGATTCCTTTCTACTATGCTTAATATAGCTTCCCCCCATGACTACTTTACACAAATTTTAGAACTGTTTAGCGGACTTAGTTTTAGAGTCTCTCAAAACGTAGATATGTGCTTAGGTCTCCATGTGCAATATTATACATTCATCTAAACGTAAACGTACGCGCGAATGACCTCATGATAAAATAAACTTTAAAGTACGTAAAAATAAAGATTATATGTTTGCATCATGCGCTGTATAGTGTTGATGTTCATATTTTTTAAACCTCATACCCATAAGGCCAAAATCGGCGAATCAAAAGACTGTTCGTCAATGAATATTCATCAATATTCAAGATAGGTTTCCAAGAATATGAGACTTACATGTGATTTATATCAATTTCCTATATATGTGTAGGAATTATCATTAATTATCACTGATCCAATTATATACAATACTAAGGGATAATATATACAAATCATGTGAAATATAGTCCAATTTCAGGATATAAGATATCTAAATAGAGAATATTTAGAAACCTATTTATCTCTAATCAATTATAAATCCTGCATTATTATTTTAGGAGAATTTATCAATTACATGTATGAAATGAGAGGAGTATAATATTAACTTGCCTTCATTTGTCACGTTTGAAATTGTTTAGAGTGCTTCTTAATTATACCTTGAATAGCCTTTAAATACTATTAGCTCCTTTCTTTAATAATCATGTTCTTAGTTAGAGTTCTTGATTTTAGGTGGTTAATGGAGTTTATGTGGATTTGGGCAAAGGAATTTAGAGTGTTTGAGAGTTTTTATAGGGCTTGGAGTGTTGTAAATTGAGATATATGGTGTTAAAATTGGTTCAATGCGTGTAAGCCAAGTTATATAAGGATTCCCACAAAAGTTCCCCGTGACTGGACGACGAGCAGCCCACGGTCGGGAGTGGTTTTCCCACGGATGAGGCTTAAAATCCCATTATTGCAACCTTATTTCTATAACCTTCCTCAATTCAAATTTGTTTAATTACACACGTGATTAAAACTATAAAATCCTAGTCTAGCTCCCCTAAAAAATGTCCTACTGACTATTTTACCCTTAGGGTTTCACCCAATTTCACCATATAACCTTTTCTAAAACCCTAGCCCATTAAGACAAATTATTTCATTACTCAATAAAATCCCAAATTAAATGATGATGTTACTAATTCAAATTATGCAACTCCAATTAAATGCAAACAAATAACAAATCAACTTTTAATATTTTATTATTAAAAGTTCCAATTTTATTATCATTTTAAATTCCAAATTATATTTTACTAATTAATTAATTCAATTATTAAATTCTCAAAAATATTGGGCATTACACAAAATTTGTGACAATAAACACATTTAAATGTTTAAACCTAGTCATTTGGGTTTTGGATGTAAGAATAACTTTTTCTAAAAGTTGAATATTATTTTACTTGTAATAAAAATCTCTAAGGTGACCTTTATTGCGAGAATAAGACCAAATAAAGTCCTTTTTAGGTCTCTTACAATTAATCATGTGATTTTTGTTATCAAACTTGGGATGTACAAATTCTCATTTCTTTTTAAATTATTCCCAACATTTTTCCCTATCACTTGAAATTTAAAAAAAAAACTTAATTTATTACTGTCTCATTTTTAGAAGAAGCTTTTACAAAATGTGTTTCACATTTTGAAGTGGAAACATCAAGTTTGTTAAAAATCAACCTCTTTTATCATTTGCACTTTGGGTTGGTATCAAAAGAATCTTTCCAATTTTGTGTGATCTTGCCTCTAAATCAAATTTCACACTTTTGGCCAAGATCAAAAAATTTCACAACTTTTAATTTATTTTCTAGAATGATTTTTGACTCCTCACAAATATTAAGATCCGTTTTTATTTTTTCAATAGACCAAGTAATATATTTCCTTCACTCAAATTGATAAAAAAGAATCATCTTCATTAGAAACAAATCTCTTATCTTTCAATTCGTCAAGAACGTCTAAAAATATGGTCAGGAAATATTAACATATTTAATCTCTCAAAAGAGAATAGGTCCTTAAGCTTCCAAGCCACATAAAGGTTTATTTTCATCTTTCAAAAGTGCAAGATCATTTAAAAACTCATAGTTTTATTTTTCAAGTGTTCTTACGTTTTCAGAAGGAGTTTTATTTTCTTCTTTTAAAAAATGGGATCAAAATCAACTTTTGAAAATTGTTTTTCAAAAACACATGTGAGCACAGTCAACTTGAAGTTCATTGACAATAGCTGCCTTAAGTTGTAAACCATTTTCTCTTATTCACATTTTATTATCTACCCATTAATATCATTTTGTTGAATCCGCATTTGTACCAACTACTCTTCGACATCTAATGTATTTCTACCACTTTTATAATCTTTCAATTAGATGGGACATTAAAGAATTGTTTTAAAACGTTTCAAAGATTGTTCATAAAGTTTATCATATTTAGTTTAAAGCATTTTAAAATATATTTAATTAAATTTTCTTCACTCAATTCATATTATTTTTTTAGAGAAGAATGATACACCAAATTGGACGACATAACAAGTTAAGTGAAGAGATTTTAAGGCGCGTCTTCAAAAGATTCAAAATCGCATCAAATTTTTACACGCCTAATTTTATCTTCCTCTTGGTGGCTAAACCTACAACAATGATGATAGGCTCTACTATCAGCTGAGAGGGTGCACGTAGCATATGGGACTAAGGCAAATTCCGAGAAAATCGATGGCTAAGACAAACTAGTCAAATTAAAATTTATAACCAAGATTGAGGTAATATTTTCTTTCAATCTACTCCATAGGAAAATAAAATTCTTATGTCTGTGTAATAAAGTATACCAAAATCATTCAAATCCAATTATATATTCCTTGATGTAAGGTGATGAATCAAAATACTCAAAAGATAAATAATCACACAACACAACAATGTAGGACAAAAAATTCACAACGAAAAAAACCATGGGCAAATGAAGGACAAATTAACTATGACAAAGATTTACAAAAAGTAAACAACAAAAAAATAATCATACAACACAAGACTTTCACGATCCACTTTTTTGCACTATATTTTCCACAATGGGAAGGCACTAAAAGTTGGAGAACTCTTCACAACCATGTCGTTTTTGTTACGCAACCAATGTCTTCACAACCCAAATCAAATGTATTCTTTTAGGTTAAATATCCAAAAACATTTATTCCAATGAGATTGGAACCATGAGAAGCCACAAATGTATATTTCTACTTCCTAGGATGTGAGATTCTACAAGAATAAATTTTAAAAATATTTTATTAAGTCTTGAGAAGAAGTAATCAACACTACACCAAAAAGGCCAAATTGTCACCTTTGAGCCGACCAGCTTTGTCACGGTCCTTGACCGTGACAAGGTCGTGACAAGGAGTTGTCACGGTCAAAGACCTAGACAGGTCCGTGACAATTATTTTAATAAATACCCTAGCGCCTAATTGTTTCCCACCGTTTTGTTTCCACCCAATTTCTGTCTCTTCTCTCTAAGCGGCGGTGCTCTCTCTCTTTTTGCTTTTAGGTCTTTTTCTATCTCTCTCTCTTTCCTTTGTGTATATGAATATGTGTATGTGTGTGTATCTGTGTGTGGTGTGCTGCGTGTGTGTGGGTAGAGGGGGGTAGTGTGTGTGGGGGGGGTAGGATCGATATATGTGGAATAAAAAATTTCAACCCAATAATATTTTATTAATTATGCTATGGAAAGTGCAAAACAAAAACTAGGTTTGAAAAACCAAACCAAGGGTTATGAGTACAAACCTCTATAGATTTGTTTGTAATCTGAATATGGAGAAAGGTATTTGTTGAAGATGAAGGGTTGGCTTATTTTGGTTCTCCCGAATCTTACTTGTGTCTACTGAAATGGTTGAATCTTCTAGTATATGATCCTCCCAAAGCTAAGTAGGTGTGTGGACACCTTCTAAGATGAAAACCTTTAGTTTTGATTAAGATATGTACTTCTCTCTCTCGCTCTCTCTCTCTCTAAGCTTTGTCACAAAAATAGGAATAGTGTTTTATTTTCCTCTATTTAACCCTTAATAATGAATATATAGGTTAAAACCCTAGATTACACCAATATATATTAGTATAAATTATAGGTTTGGTCTAAACTGGGCCTCCAGAGAGTATGGGCCTAACTAATTAGGCATATGAATTATACTAGGGACCCAAGATAAATAATTAAGTTTGCTTCCAAATAAATACTCGAAAATCCCAAATTATAACCCTGTAACTTATTTTTATTTTTTATTTACTCATAATTAATTCCACTAAATAATTGTGACTACACTCCAATTAACTATCTCAAGCACTCAAATATAATGAAGTTTTATTTGCAAAGTTGATTATGGTTCATAATATAATTCCTCGCATTAAGCTTTCGATACCCGCTTGGTCAAATTAATTTCTCATTAATCGATTTTAATCAACATCTAATCGATTCCTTGATTCTCATAATTAACTTATTTTGCTACTCCGGCGGATTATAAAATATTCCAATTATTATATTTACTGGTGAAAATAATTTTTAGAAGACTATCAAAGGGGTATCGCAACCTAAGATATTTCTTGGACACGAATTCCTTCAAATCATGATATCAAACCTACTCACACAATTATTGCCCAACTTGCGAGGATTTATTGACACAATAATTGTGCAAGTATTCCAATCATCATAACTCTTAGAATTAAAATATATTCACCATTTGAAAATGGTGTGAGACTACGTAAGTCTAACCAAGACAGCCCTTAGCCTTAAATCTCACTGGTGGTCATGATCAATGCATTTCTGGATGTGTCGATCATAATCATCTATCGAACTATTATACTAAAACCATCACACAGGTTCCCGTAGTTTGAGATAAACTATTAGGATTATACAAGCAACCATACTGATAAGATGTCAACTCCTTATCTAGTTGTGAATTGCTCAATTGTACTAGAATCGGAATTTCAATCTCATGTGATCAAGCCAAACCCAACTAATCAAAATTCTTACTAAGTACAATTGACCGACACACCAAATAATATATTTAAAACATAAATATAAAGAATTCTTACCAATATGATTCTCATTTAAAATAAACGAGACAATCCTTTTATTAACAAATAAAATGTCATTACATGATTTTAAGAATAAAACCCCAACACTTGACGCTCTGAATTAAACATGGATATCTCAAATACAAAGAAGGTTTTTGCACTTTAAAATATGACGCTCAGCTTGAGGCATACTTTTTTAAAAAGAAAACATTGAAAACCCTTTAAAAATATCAACTTGTTTGTGGGAAGAAGAACCACATAAATAGGCATTTTAAAATTATGGATTCAAGCTCTCAATGCGCTAAGTTATTCTTGTCCACACAAATATGTCAAAACAAATTTAGCCAAAATAAATAGCTAAAAAAAATGTTATCATGAAGTTCGAGGAGAGATAGTGCACAAGGTTTTGTCAATTTTACAAAAGTATTCCTGTAGATTTTCTTATGCCTTGAGGTGCAACCAATGAATCCATACTTTACTTCAGTGAAGTCTTACGTCGCTGAAGCAAACCGTTACGCCGACAACCAGAAATTTACCTTTAGGAAATTTTGCATACAGTTTCGCGCCTACGAATTGAAGTTGACTTGGGCAACTTTTTTAGAAGATTTATAAATAAAAAATAAAGTCTTTTATATGCAAAAATGCACATTTTAAAGTATGTATTTATATGAAAACTTTAGGGTATAAGTATTTAGAAAATCTCACAAATAGCCTAAAATGCATACACAAGTTTAATGCATTTTCCAATGCAAGAAAATCCAATTTTAGTTATGTGAAACTATAAGCCCAATACCTTGATCCTAAAGTGGCATTACAAGTCCATAGAATGAGATAAATTTCGCGTGAAGATGAAGAAGTCAGATCTTAAAATCTTAAACCATGAAACTTTCCAGATTAACCTAGACTATAACTCAAAGTGTATTTTGTTTAATAGAATTATGTTGATACCAAATTTATTCTGCTGACGTGGACCAATTATGTGGAGACACGTGTCAATCTACATGGCACTCGCAAACATTTTTTTGAACAACACATTGACTCCGAGGAACTCAACCTCCCCGACCAACTCAGACATTTCGAGCAACAAGTGTTCTCTGAGGAACTCTACTGTACCGAGAAACTCATGTATACCGAGCTACTTAAGCGGTCCGAGCTACTTAGGCGGTCCAAGCTGCATCTCGTACAGAGCATTCATATCCGGATAATCAAGAGGATGATTGAGCATTAAATGCTCATTATTATCACACATACGCATACGCAGATTGGACAGCTGTGTATTATTCTTTTAATTTGTACAGCCTCAAGGCTATAAATACATTGTAACCTCCTTATTAGCGGAGGACTCGGAATTTCTTGGTAAAACATCTATCATCGAGAATTTCAAACAGTCAACAATAACAAAATAGTGGACGTAGGCCATTCCTTCGAGGCTGAACCACTTTAAAATCCTTTGTCTTATTTATTTTTTATCTGTGATTAAATAATTAGGGATATTCTAATTTTTTACATCAACAGATTGGCGTCGTCTATGGGAAAACGACTGAAACTATCATTTTTCACCAAAACAATTCATCTCCAATGGCTGATAATCCTGAATCCAGTAATCGAAACGCTGGGAACCCCCCAAATCCATCCACTCCTCCAAGTCTCCAAGATCTGGCTGGAATAATGGCTAATTTAGCTCAGGGCCAGACCGCCATGCAAGAAACCATGTGACAACTCATGCAAACTATCCAGGGTGGAGCACCTGCCCAGTCAGGATAACGAAGCATTCAGAGAAATATCCAATTGCCTTCCACGCAAACTAGACGAACATTACTCCCAGAGGAATCTCGATCAAAACATGCCGATTCATATCGCACTGATAGATCTAATGATTTTTCTTATCAACCTGGCCGAACTTCATCAGTACGAGCCACAGATACTGAACAAAACGTCACCCTATCTCCAGAAAGGACCAGTGCTCTTGAAAGATTGAGTAGAGTCTCTCCCTTTGATCGTTTGGGTCCTAGGAAGAATAAAAGTCCCCCTAGGATGGTGTCGAGGAACTTTCAACGATTCTCTGATTTAAAGGAAGGTTCTGCCCAATCCCGACCAGCTGCTCGTCGTGAAAGATCCCAAGAGGGAAATTCAACACGATCAGTTGCTCGGACCAACAGACCTGAGGAGGGAAATGACGCATGGAAAGGCTCTATTCAGAGGTTGGAGGATAGATTAGGGGAAATGGCTAAGGCCAAAAATCCTCTACAAATAACTTTTGTCCAAGGGACACCTTTTATCCAAGCAATTATGGATTTTCCCACACCATAAAAGTTCAAAGCCCCAGTGGTAACACCAAGATATGATGGAAAAACTGATCATGTTCTCCATATAGAACAATATCAGGCATCTGCTAATATTTATGATGTTCCAGATGAGATGCGATGCAGGGAGTTTTCAGGAACCCTCACTGGATCTGCTCAAATATGGTACAACAATCTTCCTTGGGGGAAGATTGTAACTTTCTTTCAACTAGCCGAGCTCTTTATTGGAAACTTCTGTTTTGGAGCAAAACCAGTTAAGCGAGTAGCACACTTGTTAAGTGTTAGACAAAAAGTAGGTGAGAGCACCAGGGATTATATTACTCGTTTCAATAACGAGAATATCGAAGTTATTGATTACGAGGAAAAGACAATAATCACTGCTCTGATGAGTGGATTGTTGCCAAATAAATTGTACTATACTCTGGCTAAAGATCCACCTAGGAGCATGTCAGAATTAATGGCAAAAGCAGCCAAAATCATTAATGCCGAGGAAGTCATGGCTGCAAAGAAGAGCATGGACACTAAGGAGACCAAAGTTGAGGCCGAGAAGATTGAGAAGAAGGATCAGAAGAATAATGTTGGTAACAAGCAGTCAAAAGCAAAGCAAGCGTTGGAACAGTTAAAGAAATTTGGAAACTATACTCCTTTGAAGGTAGATATAAACCACGTTCTGGAAGAGATCAAGAACAGCGAGGAGTTAAACTGGCCTGAGAAAATGAAGACAGATCCTGACAAAAGGAATAAGGCCAAATATTGCGAGTTCCATAAAGACCATGGTCACACGACCAAAAATTGCATAGCTCTTCAGAATGAAATTGAAGCGCTCATCAGACGAGGAAAGCTGGCCAAGTATGTTGATCGTAGAAATGAAGGAAAAAACAACGACCGAGAAAGATAGAGATCTAGATCTCCTCGTCGAGAAGAAGAAAATAAGAAAATAGATCATGAAGATGATCTAGAAGACGACCCCGATCTCCCTAAAAAACCAAGACAGCCAGAGCGTGAGGTATTTTCTATCCGTTTTGGGTTATTTGATTGTAATGTTATTACTGGTGGAGATGCAGGAGGTGGAGACCTTACTGCAGAAAGGAAAGCTTACCTCAACGAGGCTCAAGCTTGTTCGTATATTCAACGGATAAATCTAGCTGAAGAAGATCGCCCGAGGAAGGTGAACAAAGATGAACTGGTCATCGGTTTCTCTAAGAATGACCTCGCAGGTGTGCTATATCCTCATGATGACCCATTGGTGATCAAAATGAGGATGAAGGAAGTAGTGATTTCGCGATTCTTGGTGGATAATGGCAGCTCGGTAGATATTATGTTCTACCCATGTTTTGATAGTTTAAACCTAAAGCTATCCCAGTTGGAGCCATATCATCGGCCCCTCCTCGGTTTTACTGGCGAGAATATTTTTCCACTTGGGATTATCAAGTTGGATATGTTCATCGGTACATGGCCTGCTTGTCGAACAGAAAGAGTGCACTTTTTTGTGATGGATAAGAATGTTCAATCAGTTTACAATATCATCATGGGAAGGGTAGGATTGAAGAAGTTCGAAGCAGTACCATCTACTGTACATCAATGCCTAAAATTTCCAACCAACTTTGGAGTAGGAATTGTGAAGGGTGACCAAAAAATATCTCGGGAATGCTACTATTTATCTGCCAAGCAAGAAGAACTGGAAGAATCCAGGAAAAAGACTACCACCTATCAAGTGGATGAAGGTGTAGAAATTGAAACGTTAGATCCTAGAGACGAGTCGCAGCTCGTAAAAGGTCAGGTGGTGGAAGCTATTGAAAATGTCATTCGAGACGAAGAACACCCAGAACGAACAACTCAAATCGGTTCATCGTTGGACACCCCATTAAAACAGGAATTGATAGCCTTCCTAAAAAGCAAAAAATAAACTTTCGCATGGAGCCACGAAGATATGCCAGGAATAGACCCAAATTTCTTGTGTCACAAACTTAATGTGAACAGGGATATCAAACCTGTGAAGCACCGAAGAAGAGTGTTCAGCCCCGAGAAGAACCAATCTATACAAGAGGAGGTCGAGAAGCTCCAAAAAGCTTGCTTTATTAAAGATGTTAAATATCCAGAGTGGTTAGCTAATGTGGTGATGGTGAAGAAGAAGAACAACAAGTGGAGGATGTGTGTAGACTTCATCGACCTCAACAAGGCATGCCCAAAGGATCATTTTCCATTGCCTCGAATTGATCAATTAGTAGATGCTACCTCGGGACACGAGCTGTTGAGCTTCATGGATGCTTATTCTGGTTACAACCAGATTAAAATGAAACCTGAAGACAGGGAGAGTACCTCTTTTATTACCTGTAGGGGAACTTACTGTTATAATGTTATGCCTTTTGGTTTGAAAAATGCAGGTGCAACATATCAGCGGCTGATGAACAAGGTGTTTGTAGAGCAAATCAGTTACAACATGGAGGTTTATGTTGATGATATGATGACGAAGAGCAAGAAAATTGCTGACCATCTAATCGATCTAGGCCAAACCTTTGATCAATTAGATAAATATCAAATGAAGTTGAACCCTACCAAGTGCATATTCGGAGTACGAGAAGGCATGTTCCTCGGGTATATTGTCAACCAACGAGGTATTGAAGCAAATCCAGAAAAGATCAAGGCTCTATTGGGGCTACAATCTCCAACGACGAAGAAGGAAGTGCAAAGTCTCACAGGCCAAGTTGCAGCGCTTAATTGATTTGTATCACGAGCAATCGATAGATGCCTCCCATTCTTCAAAACACTCTGAAAAATGTTTGAATAGAATGATGAATGCGAGAAGACCTTTCAAGAGTAAAAGAAATACTTGGGAGCACCCCCACTGTTGTCCAGGCTAGTGATGGGAGAAAGATTGTACTTGTATCTGGCAGTTTCAAAAAATACAATTAGCTCGGCATTGATAAGAATAGAGGATGGAGTGCAAAAACCAATTTATTACACTAGCAAGGCCTTCCGAGGAGCAGAGATCAGATATCCAAGACTGGAAAAGTTGGCACTAGCGTTGATCGAAGCGAGTAGAAGAATGAGGCCATACTTCCAAGCTCACACCATAGTTGTGTATACCGATATGCCATTGAGGCAAGCTCTTCATAAACCGGAGAAATCAAGGAGATTGATGTACTGAGCAGTAGAACTTGGTGAATATGACATAGTTTATGAGCCTAGATCGTTGCTTAAAGGGAAAGCAGTAGAAGATTTTATCACATAATTCACTTATCCTGACACCTCCGAGGAGTAAAAGCTGAATACCGACCAGCCTGTGGATGTTACAGGATCATCAAATTTCAACACCGACCAACTTAAGTCGGTTGACGATCAAGAGGAGATGGTTGACGAGCAGCCGGAGGTGTTAGGGGAGGACATAAATAAGCAATAAATATTCCACCGAGGAACTCTATCCGATAAAAAATTTGAGGATGAAGTACCTATATGGAATCTGTATGTGGATGGCTCATCTTGCAGTACAGGCTGTGGAGCAGGGATTGTTTTAAACAGCCCGGATGAAATCGATGTGGAGTATGCTCTGCGCTTTCAATTCAAAGCCTCTAATAATGAGGCTGAATATGAAACTATGATTGCAGGTCTTAGTTTAGCAAAAACCATGGGGGTAGAGCAGGTCATCGTATTCAGTGACTCATAGTTGATCGTAAATCAAATGCTGGGAGTATATGCAACAAAGGGAGAATTAATGATCAAGTATCATGTAAAAGCGATGGAGATTGATCGAGCTTTAACGCTGTGCAATTAATTAGAACACCAAGATTGGAGAATGCAAGAGCAGATGCTTTAGCTCGGTTAGCCTCAGCCACACGCGCCGAGCTACGAAGAACAATTCCAATAGAGATTTTGACTAGCAAGAGCATCGATGAAGATCTGATGATGAACTTTATTGTCCTTGATTTAGGACCATCTTGGATGGATCCCATCAGGGCATATATTGAAGAAGGGGTTTTGCCAACTGATAAGCTCGCAGCCAAGAAACTGAAGTTTAAAGCTGCTCGTTATGTATTAACTAATGGCATTTTATATAGACGAGGAATTATAGCAGAACTGCAAAGATGTGTGCATCCCTCCGAGGGAAGTCCATGAAGGGTCCTGTGGAGCTCATGTAGCAGGTCGGACGCTTTTGCAAAGAGTAATGATGCAAGGATACTATTGGCCAATAATGAGGGCTGATTGTATAGCATATGCCAAAAAATGTGATAAATGTCAACGCTTCTCCTCTATCCGAAGAACTCCCCAAGCATTGCTAAGACCCATAACATCCCCTTGGCCATTTGCCATGTGGGTAATAGACTTGGTCGGGCCACTCCCGACGACAAGAGGAAGGTTCAAATACTCCGTCGTCGCTGTGGATTATTTTACTAAATGGGTGGAAGCTGAACCTCTTATTGATATGACTTATGAGAAGGTGTATTAATTTATTTGGAAGAATATCATTTACAGATATGGTCTTCCCCATGCATTCATTACTGATCATGGAACTCAATTTGATAACGAGGAGTTCACTGTATATTGTCATCAGTCAAACATTTTGAAAACCCACTCGGCACCAGGCCATCCCTAGAGCAATGGACAAACTGAGGTAACAAACAGAACGCTGCTGAATGGTTTGAAGAAAAGACTGGATGATTTGAAGGCAAATTGGATCAACGAGCTACATTCTGTACTGTGGGCTTATCGTACTACACCATGAGCAGCAACAGGAGAATCTCCACACATGCTGGCATTTGGAAGCGAAGCTGTTATACCTGCCGAGATGGGTCTCCCCTCACACAGAGTGCTGAATTTTAATTCTCCAATCAATGACTTGATGAGAAGATTAGACTTGGATATGCTCGAGGAAGTTAGAGAAGAAGCAGCAATCAGGAATGGTGCGTACCAACAACGAACAGCTCTGTTCTACAACAAGAGGGTAAAAAAGTGTGATTTGAAGGAAGGAGACTACGTGCTAAAGAAAGTAATTCAAAAGCACAATAAATTAGAAGCTAATTGGCATGGACCTTACAGAGTAACAGAAGTTGTTCGCCTAGGAACTTATAGGATTGAAACCTTAGAAGGAGAGGAGTTTAATAATGCATGGAACGCAGAGCATCTGCGCAAATATTATCAGTAGTTCAATCCTTATGTAATGCAGTTTTCCTCGATATGAATAAAGCTTTGGATGTTTTACCCAATTCTCTCCTTTCGTTGAAATTTTTTCAGAGTATTAGTGCTACACACTATGCATCAAGTTCAAAATAAAATCCCACCAACTACGGTTGGTCGGTCTACCAACTACGGTTGGTCGATAAATAAAATCCCACCAACTACGGTTGGTCGGTAAATAAAACCCGACCAACTACGGTTGGTCGGTCTACCAACTACGGTTGGTCGATAAATAAAACCCTACAGACTACGGTTGGTCGGTCTACTAACTACGGTTGGTCGGTTTACCAACTATAGTTGGTCGATAAATAAAAACCCTACCAACTACGGTTGGTCGGTCTACCAACTACGGTTGGTAGATAAATAAAACCCTACCAACTATGGTTGGTCGGTCTACCAACTGCGGTTGGTCGATAAATAAAATCCCACCAACTATGATTGGTCGGTCTACCAACTATGGTTGGTTGATAAATAAAATCCCATCAACTACGGTTGGTCGGTAAATACAACCCTACTAACTACGGTTGGTCAGTCTACCAACTATGGTTGGTCGATAAATAAAATGCCACCAACTACAGTTGATCGGTAAATAAAACCCTACCAACTACGGTTGGTCGGTCTACCAACTACGGTTGGTCGATAAATAAAATCCCCTAACTACGGTTGGTCGGGAAATAAAAGTTCACCAACTCCGGTTGGTCGAAAACAAATATCTTAATAAATTCTAGTTGGTCGGTAAGCCAATTACAATCATCTCCAGTTGTTTAAATTAAACAGGATCATGAGATAAAGGATGTTTTATCACATAAAGATCAAAGATTGATAAATCACTGCAATGAAATAAGCAACCAACAAGCAAAAACATTCTACAAATTATTTAGAAGAAAATGAAATGACAAAAGGCAAATTTTCATTCATACTAAGTAAAATTACAAATGACCTGAGAAATGTTTTACCAAAATTTTTCATTCAAAACAAGAAGGATTACATATGATGTGGAAAGTAGAAATTATTACATAAAATCCTATTCTATTGGTTTCTTCCCTTCTGCCTTTAAAACAGGTTCTACTCCAGCAGGAGGGTCGTCTAAGGCATAAGGGGAATTTATGAAATTCAGATCTCGAAGCATTCGAACATTCATCACTGATGGCTGATCAAGAAGATGCTCAGGGCGAGAAATATCAACGTTGGAATGAAGACTGTAGTCGTCGAGATATTTGGAGTTTAAGCACTGAGGGATTGCCCGAGCAGGAATCCAGCTCATATCAAGTTTAAAAGGTGGCACGGGCAACTCGAGCAATACAAGGTTATGATAATCCCATAGATAATGGCCTTGCTCTAATTTTAATACACCCAATGCATTCAGCCATCCTTGTTTATAACCCTCATTATTCGCTTGCTGGATTCGATCATCAAGATGATAGAGGGCTTCATTATAGCCAGCCATCCAAAACTCTCTAGGCTGTTTGTGGAATTGGTAAGCCAACCTTTCCAGCTACTCGTGGAGATTCTTCATAAAAATTTCTTTATTCTCCAAGGCGGATCCTTGTGTGGAAAGTTTCTCATTAAGGTCCAGAATCTTCTTGGACATCTCTGCCAGAGCTTTACTCTTCGTAACCAACTGAACTTCTTGATTTTCCAAAGATGCTTGAGTTCTCGCCTCTTCAATAGTAACCCGAGCAGCTCTTCCTCGTCCTCGAGAAACTCTTGCTCGTCCGCGAGCAGATGTAGAGGGTCCAATTCTCTTTAAAGTTTCCAATTCGTCTCTCAAATTGGCATTTTCAACCTCTAGAAATGAGAAACCTTCGTCATTGACAGGGACCAAGGCTCCCGAGGTAGATGCTGCAGATTTCAATTGGGATATCTCTCCTCGCAAGTTATTATTTTCCTACTCCAGCAGTTTCATGATCTGCCTATGCTCTTCAAACTCGGTCTTCAAAGTCCTTTCCTTAAAATCATAAGCAGCGACTAACTTATCATATCCTTTATCAGCATTTAGTTGCTGATATTTTTTCTCATACCCCTAATGCAAAAGGGCAGAAGATTCCTTGTATTGTTGCTGAAGTTCCTCGATGGTACCTTGGAGATCTTTAATCATCTTGTAATAAGCCACATTATTGGCAACAGCTCGGTCGAATAAGCATTTTAGATATTGGTAAGCTTCCACTGCTCGTTCAGAGGCATCTGAGCCCAGGATATCAAAAATTTGTGACTCATCCAAGTCTGTATGGCCAGCTTTGAAATATTCATTACATTTTTTCATCAACTCAGTATCGTGAGTTGATAAGAGTTCCATCCTGGCCATAAACTAGCAAAGAGAATCCATAAACAGGATTAATAAATGATAAAGGCAGAGCAAGACAAAGAAAGTCAACATGAACAACAAAAACTCGAATTTGTATTCATCAAAAGATAAGTGCAAGGTTCAGGGTTACATTCAAAAGAAATAATAAAATTAAATCCCGAGCAACTTTACACCTTCTCCTTGTGTTTTGCAACTTCCTCGAAAAGATGAGATGAGGAGGCTGGTTGCTCGGAGGATAGCGAAAGTTGCTCAGTTGAAATACTGGTGGGCTGAAGTTGCTCATAAAAAGTCTGAACAACCAAAACGGGAGGAACTTGGTCTCCAGTCATCATTGAAGACTCTTCAGAGGCAGCTTCGTCCTCTTTTTCTTCTCCAGGAGAGGGAGGAAGACCATGAACATGGCGCTGAAAAAGTTCAGAACTCTCTGAGACCTTTAACTCCTGCAGAGCAGCAATCAATCCGTCCCTGGAGAATTTGAGGCTAGCAAAATCCAATTGAGAGGACATGGCAGCTAGGCCTTTGTTCCAACCTTTGTCCCATCCAGCGCTAAAGGACTTTTAACAGCAAGTTTTCTCTTTGCTTTCTCCGAGGAAATCCTCTCAGTAAGAAGTTCCTCGGCCGCCTTCAACTTTCCTTCTACCTCTACCTTCTGACGATCAGCTTCACGAAGTCTACCAAGTTCCTCTTCAGCAGTTTTAAGCTTTGTCTCAAGCTCTCCAGCATTCTTGAGCTTTTCTTCAAGCTCTTCATTTTTCTTCTTAAACTCTTTCATTTTCCTCTCCAACTCCTGAGAGGCCTCCACAGCTTTTTCTCACTCTTGCTCAACGAACTTCAGTTGCTTCTCCCAAGCAACCTTATCTTCTTCATATTTCTGACAAGAATCCTTTAAGGATTGAGTCAGACCTACAAAAGCCTCTTCCACACCTCCCGAGGAGCTCGAAGATTTAAGAGCTTCATCGTTTTTCAAAATAGTATTGAAACATGTTACCAGCTGATAAGAAAAATAACTTTGAGTCAGTACAAGAATAGAACATTGAAAAATGAATGTTTAGATTAGTAATACTTACTGAGGCAATATATTGAGCTGCCAAGGTTGTAACCCTATCCCGAGAAAGAGTGTCTTCAAGACCTTGGATTTCTAGGATAATCCAAGACTTCACAGAGCCCATGGCAGAGCTCGGAGCAATAAAAGTGGGAACACCACTTCCAGCAGTTAAAGGCTGAGAGATAGGTTCAGCCAGTTTATCCGAGGAACTTTTCTTTAACTTCCTCGTGGGAGCAGGAACATTCTCAACCAAGGATGTTATATTGGTCGGTGATATAACGATGACATCGCTTGGAGGAGAAACAGCTACAACCTTGCTCGGAGCCACAGGGGGCTTCTCAGCAACTTTCTTAGCAGCAGCAGGAGGGGTGCATCAACTTTTCTTGTCCCTTCCTCTGGGACATCCTGCTTATTCCTCTTTGCCTCCACATTGGCAGAGTCTGATTTGTCAAAGTATGAGGGAGCTCTTCTTCTCTTCATTCTGTCACTGAGAGGAATATTTAATTCAGGAGAGGAACCTTCAGAAGCTGGTGCTGGTTCTATGTCACTTATTACTGGACGAGCAGTAAAAGATGAAGTGTAACTCTTGTACTGCAACAAGTACGAGGCTGATCTGATATGTTCGTCAGCAACAGTTTGGTGCAAACTCCAGATAAGTTTCAAGTGCCTCAAATTGACATCAGTTTCTTTAGGAGATTTCTTTTTGCTATCAACTGCAAATAAATAAAAATTAAAATGTCAATGACGTATTTTATCAAACACAAAGAAAACATAATTTCAAAAATAAAATAAAATTAAAACAACCTATCCCATTGCCATAGGGAGGGCATATAGGACCCTGATACACATCATTTCCGTTTAATGGAGCATGTTGCCAATTTTTCATAACAACCCCATGCTCGAAGTAATCCCTGTTGGCATCGGGGAGATTGACAACTAAAGCCCTATTTAAAAACCTAGTTTTTAAATAAAAAGTGATATCACTAACAACCCATCTAGTGCAAAACATAATTTCTGGAATTCCTAAATGGGTTCCATGAATCTGATTTAACCTATGGACTCCATTAACTATTCTCCAGGTATTGGGAGCTATTTTTGCAGGTAGCACGTCAAAATATTGACAGAATTCCAAACACAAGGGGTTTGGAGGAAAAAAAAGTCACATTCAGCTACAAAGAGATTGGGGAACCAATGTCCCTCAGCCAAACGAAAATAGTCAGATGGTTCAGAAAGCTCTTCCAATATGACCTAGGAAGGAATAGAAAAATCAGAACGAAATTTATCGAGCGACTCAACAAGGTAAACCATGATGAGCAAAAGAAATAAAAGAGAAGGAAGAAGATCTTATAGGAAAAAGATGAATCAGGTGACAACGAACAATGGAAGAAATGAACGCACAAGACAGAGAAGAAGTGAAGAAGTTCTAAAGATGCAGATTTGAAAAAGTAAAAGACGATCGAGTTTTCTGAAGCGTTTAAATACTTTACCTCGAGAATGGAGAAAAGCAATGATTACCAAGATGGACGATTGCGTATCCGGTGGCTAAAAAGAAGAAAAAGGCACGAAACACGAAGCGATTATTGAAATTCGAAATACTTTAAAAATCCTGATACTATGCACTCAAAAAGGGGCTATAAACAACGAACGATTGTCTAAAATCCATAAAGTTTAGGCAGCGTAATGTTCCATACTTTTCTTCAACATCAAACTACAAAACATTGGGGGCTTCTGTTGATACCAAATTTATTCTGCTGACGTGGACCAATTATGTGGAGACACGTGTCAATCTACATGGCACTCGCAAACATTTTTTTGAATAACACATTGACTCCGAGGAACTCAACCTCCCCGACCAACTCAGACGTTCCGAGCAACAAGTGTTCTCCGAGGAATACCGAGCAACTCATGTATACCGAGCTACTTAGGTGGTCCGAGCTGCATCTCGTACAGAGCATTCATATTCGGATAATCAAGAGGATGACTACGCATTAAATGCTCATTATTATCATACAGACGCATACGCCGATTGGACAACTGTGTATTATTCTTTTCATTTGTACAGCCTCAAGGCTATAAATACATTGTAACCTCCTTATTAGAGGAGGACTCGCAATTTCTTGGTAAAACATCTATCATCGAGAATTCCAAACAGTCAGCAATAAAAAAATAGTGGACGTAGGCCATTCCTTCGAGGCTGAACCACTTTAAAATCCTTTGTCTTATTTATTTTTTATCTGTGATTAAATAATTAGGGATAATCTAATTTTTTACATCAACAAATTAAGTCAACTAAATGATCTGGGGGCACATGAGTATACATATACTCTTTACACGTTCCATATCCTTTCGTGTTCCCTCTTTGCATTATGTGAAGCGTTTTTTTTTGTTGTCTAATGTTGTGCAATTATTTAGATAAAATTGGATCATTTCGAGTATATGTTGTCGGTGCGATGTTGTAATTGGTCATGTTATACACTTCTGATGACCGTTCAATTGCATTGAAGGTTTTTTTCATGTTTATGTAATACCCCGTAACTTTATTGATTTTATTTAATGGATTAATTAAATTAAATGAGAATTAATTGGAAATTAATCCAGATTTAAATACTAGTGGGACGTGAGTTGGTATTTGATTATGATGATAATATTAAATATTACTAAATATATATGGTAATATATGAGTATTGAAAGTATTAAAATTGTCGAGAATCATAAATACGACAATTTGGAAAATTAAGTTGGGATGCGCGTGTCAGTCGCGTCAGGAATTAATTTAATTAGATTAAAAAGTAAATTATGATTTAATCATCCGTATGATCATTTTGAGTGCGCCAACGTGTCCAGAGGGGTCGATATAGTCAGAAAACACTAGCTGGGGGTTTAGTTTGGATCCCGGGGCATTTTTAGACCAAACGGGCAACCCGGGAGGGTATTTTGATCATTTTAAAAATTAAGGAATTAAGACCCACGAATTTTAGTGTTTATTTATTTATTATTGGAAAGTCCATTAGGGCCATTATCATCCAAAAACAAAGAGTGGGCTACGTGAGTTAGAGGGGAAGTTGCAGGAAGTTTCCAAAACCTAGCCACCAACCACCACCACCAAATCTTGACGGAATTGTGACCGAAAAGAAGGAAAGAACCAGCCCCTGGACACCATCAACGATTCTGAACATCAAACTTAAGGCAAGTGATTTGATTTCCTTAGTTTCAGCGAATATTTCCTCCATGATTAGTGTAGAAATTAATATTTGCCTTGAAAGATTATGAAAACCCAATGAAATTGATGGAGAACTCTAAACCTTGGTTAGGAATTGCATGTAGATTTGTTCTGGTCGAATTCAGTACCCAAAACATAACCTTTAATGAATTAAAAATGGATTAAAGAGGAGAATTATCATTGTTCTTGAAGAAAATAGAAAACTAGGATTTTTATTGAAGTTTTGATCCATATAAGGCCAATTGTTGAAGGTTTAAAGGTTTTGGAACGTTAAAAATAATGTATTTTGGTTGTATAATGATCCTATAACCTTAGATTAGAGTTTCATACCTTGTAATGGAGTTTTGGGACAAATCTGAGACTGAAAAACGAAGCAGTCCGTAGCCCATCTGGTGCGATCGATCGATCGACATTCATAGGTTGATCGATCGACCACCATCGATCTATCGATATTCAAGGTCGATCGATCGACCTTCCCAGAATCGGTTACATTTCTTCCTTTGTTAAATTTTAACAATTTCGACCCTAGAGAATTATTGGTGGGGACTTTGTGAACACTCTTAGATTTAAAGAAGACCAATAGGCATGTGTGTGAGACTCGGATTATGATTAGAATTCAATTTTGGAATTATATTAAACCTAATAAGGCTCGACGTGTGAGATACTATTAGAGACTGAAAGTAAATGATTAACTTCTCTATAGTTTGATAATTTAAAGTTAGTGGCAAAGGTGAGGACCTTAAGAATAGTGGATTTAAATGTGGGGATAATAGGAGACTTGGTAACCTTTTTGGGTTAGGTTTTAAGTACTTAAAACTACGACGTGAGATGTGTCGGCGGTCTATATTATATATTATTCGGAACTTAAAAATGTACAAATTGGAATAACGGTATAGGGATGTAGAATATACCTTTATTAATATTATAAGATATCTAAGTTGTGTGAATGCTTAGTATATGGACTTATATGTGTATAACATACCTATCATACTTGCTATCACGGGAGGTCGACTTTTGAACTGGGCCATATAATCCTTGTGTGCCTACGGGGGATTTAGATTGGTACCTTAAGGACATAGGCCTGTGAATGACTTATTTGTGAGTTAATAAGTCGGCTGACCATGGGAGCGTAGGTATGTGCGTGACCCATGGGTATGTAAACTATGTTTGCCTCCATTATGTGTGATTTTACTTCTTGAGACGGTTTTTGAGAGATTCGAAACACGTAATCCTTATGTACGTGATGTACCGGGATTCGATAGTAAAGTATGTGTGCATTGCAGCTTAGCCTAAGGGTGACCTAATTGTATATTTATGTTGGGATTAATATACTAGTAATTGCCATAGACTCTTTATTAAAGTGTAAATGTGTATTCTTGAGACATTTTTAGTAAAGATAAAAATGAGAACTTTATACAGTAAATATTATAAGTAATTAATGAGAAATAAAAGGAAGACACACACAGATTATATTAGAATAGACCCTTGTATTATAAAGTGATGTCAGGTTGTGATTTAGACTAGTTAGTTAGCGGCATGACTAGGACGGGTTACGGATACGGTAGGAGTGCACATTAGTTGAGAGGTGAAGAACTCATGTGAGTGCACGTAACTAACATGTATTTAATATTCACTGTTTAATGTTATTAAACACTTGCTATAATTTAAACTATTTTCACCTCGGGCTCTGACCCGTTTGCTTTCAAATCTATTTTTCTGGTAAAAACCTTTTAGGTGTCCAGCCACAGGGACGCCAAACTTAGGAGTTCCATTCCAGTGACGTGCTGTAACTGCTGTGGAAGTTATAGGACCTTGATGATAGACGTCTCCACATTCTATGTTGAGTCCATTTCAGACTTATTCAGTTGTTAGGGCATGTCACCCCATTTCTTTTAGAGACAATTTTATCATACTCAGTTTCCTTTCAGTTTTGGAGTTAAATTCATTTATTATTCAGACGTTGTATTTGGTTTTATTCAGTATTTGGGATTATCCAGGGGAGTGTTACTCCAGACTCATTTATTATTCCATTTATATTCTATTGTGACTGTGATGTAATTGTATTATCATTAGATAATGAATATTCGATGGATTGCATGTTAATTTAATTTAATAAAATTTGACAACTCACTTTTTAAATATTAGGTAGCTAGTAATTGTTTAAATAAATGTTTTCGACAGTGATGCTATGAACTTAACCAACTTGATATTTTGTATTAATTTGAATAAAGGAGTAGCTACCCGGTATTTAATTAGTCGGGGTGTTACAGTTTAATCTCCTAAAAAATGTTCGAGTAACTATCAAATTGTTTTCCAACCTAAACATACCGAAAAATGAATGCCAAAACTATAGATCATGGTTATGTACGACCTCTAATATGATTGTAGCGTCTTATACCGACCTTGATATGTTATCAGCCATTCCATCGGGAAATTCTTCCACTCTTAATGCATACAATCTATTCTACTTAGTATGTCTGGAGAATCTCATTGCTCAATTTATAGAGATACAAGGATATATAGTAACATTGAGCACCTCGTGTGAAAATGATGTCAGGACATCTTAATGTGTAAGTTTGATCAATATAAATGATCTTTGATTAGTTCTACATGCCATCCCTCCATATCTCTGTCAATAACCATTCAGTCAGGTATACATACTCCACGATGAGACCGTTTATGTTATTCTTTAGGGAACTGAAGATGCCATTGAACGAAGAATAATTTTGTTGCAATCCTCATCTTATGGTGACTCGATAAAAAATTTATTAAGGAAGTCTTCGAATGATGAAGAAGACATATTGTCAGTAGGAAATATATAAAGAATAATAGATTGAGATTGGTGGTGTAATATGTTAATATTGGGGGCTATATTTAGTTATTTTGATATTATGATCATTGGTTAAAAATAGTCTTCGGTTGTGTCTATTGATCCTAAAATTTTTGGATTGCCGCGAGAATGCGAAGTGTGCCACATTTGGATTGTCACAACAATTTCAGTGTTGCACAAATCTCTACAATAGAAACAGTTTTTTCATTAAAAAAAATAGGATTGGATCATTTTATCTAAGCAAAATGTCTAAATGCACGAGCGATGATCTTATTTGCATAAGAGTATTTCGACATTTTGCCACACTGTTACAATCAAATGTTAGTTTATCACACTAAAATTAGGATTTTACTCCAGAGAATTAAACAATATGGATGCAAAATATAATATTTAAAAACCTCCAACGTCATTTGGAATTCTATGTGGAAGGCAAAAATATTAAAAAAATGAATACAAGTGCTCGTGCTGCAAACCAAATATTGTGGGAGAGTGATTTGTCCCACCCTCTTGTGACAAATCTGAGAGCAAAATAATCTTAGATTTTTTCAATTTTACGAAGTTTTATGTTGCATAATACTCTAGAGTGGAGTGCTATTTATGATTAAAAAAAAATTATGTTATTTTTTTACACTTCTTATGTCATTATTTTTTTTTTGCCACAAGTTCGAGCCTCCCGGGGGAGGGGTGGGAGAGACTCGAACGCATGTGCTAGTCAAGGGTCCTACAATAACCATCGTTATTCAAATATTTTTTCAGAAAAAGAAAGATGGGGTCCCTAAAAACGCTTCAAAATTTGAATAGTTAATGCGACCCCATCTTTGGCCTTGAATATGAAATATAATTTGCATGAAATTACCACTTCTGATGGATATATGTTTAAGGCTTGCTTACCAAATAATTTCATACCTTACAACTCAATTTTTTTTAATTTTGAAATTGTTCCAATATTGAACTATAAATATTTCAAATTCAATATATATAATTTTAATTCTCAAATAAAGGACCAATAAAATTCACTAAAATTACTTGTAAGAGCATCCCAACACGTAATGTACTGTGTGAGATCCTCTACATAACACAAATATTACAAGACAACATATTATCATATTAAATGAATTAAAAAAAAATTATACGGATAGTTTAGACATAATGGTTAATCCTACCTCGTCATCCTGACCAACCTCGGCACTTGGCAAGTGAGTGACTAAAGCGAATTTATTTAATCCATAATTAAATTAATTAACTATTCAACAATCAATTAAATACTCCTTGTCTCAATCGATTCATTTTTACAATATCCAATTAATATAAAATTATCACATTATATATTTGAGTATATGATTAGTGAAACCAACTTTCAATTTAACTCCACAAAGTCAACAACCCCAAATTAAAAAAAAATAACTCCCAATTTATATATAGAAAAAATACAAAAGATAAATCTAATATATTGATAGTAGATGGAAAATAATGAAGTTCCATTTTTAGAGCAGAAGAGAAAAAATATAAAAGGAGCATATAAGGAAAGTAAGGGTGATATATTTGAAGTAATAATATTACAATATAAAACCTCATAATTATATATAATCTAATATATCCTTGTATACATATATAATTTTTAAATAAAAGTGGGGAATAATGTCTCAACTTTGTCATTGTTTTATCACGTGATCCTCCATCTAAAAGAACCAAAAGCGACGATGGATAATAGGAGACGTGAATAGGCGATATATGAACTCGGTGTATTTAATAAATCCATAATTTGAACTAACATCAATTTTAACTTTTTTTTATACAAGTGTTTCAATTGCGTCTGACTAGCACTATTTCACTACGTACTTGCAGATTTCGTTTGAAAAGGTTCGTCTTTTGGTACTTTTTGCACTAGTGTCTCAATTTCGATATCATTACTAGAACGAGTTGTGATCATGATCCCAAACTTATCAAGTGTGTTAAAAGTTTTGTTCTACATGTCATCCTAATTTTTCTTTTATTTGTAGGTTTTTTCACTATTCTCCCTCCAGTATAACCCGAGCCTCTTCAAGTTTCTATTTTTGTTATAATCGTTGGTCCTTTAGTAAATTCCCATTTGAGAATGTTCAAAATAAAACATAACGAGAATTAATATGACAAGATATAAATTATGCAAATTCTTAATGAATATTACTTTTCTTCCAAATTTATAGTCGTTATTTGAAAATTATAATTTTTAAGGATTCGTTCAATCAATGGTCAAGATAAAGAATTGTTCATTATCGTAAAATTTGATTCGTTGATTACTTTAAAAAAACAATTAATTGGGGACAAAATAAAAAGAAAAACGAAAAAATTAATTTGAGACGAAAATAATATGATACGACAAGACTGCTGTTATATAATTGTCTCTTTTTTTTCCTTAAAGAATAACATGTGTTCTATAATTATTACAATGAGACCAATAATTATAAAAAAAATTTATAAATAAATTTATAAAAAAATGAAACTACGTGTTTAAGATCCTAATTTTAACATGTCACATTTGATTCAGTATGTTTCAAGTGCGATGCATGCATGTTAGTTTGACTACACACCGTCTTGACGTTATTCTTCCTTTCCCATTTTATTGGTTTCAATAGTCTAATTTGTGGTAAAAATAAGCGTGTGACTCAGTCGGACATAACAATTAATTTTAGGGGCATTTACGTTTAGATCCTATTAGACGTTCTTATAGACATTCTAGTCCCATCATGTTTTTCTCTTACATATAAGTCCTATTCCTAATTTTTTGGAACTTTTTTTCCAATTTTACCCTTTTAAAACCAACAATCCGTAACTTCCTTGAGAAGTTACATAAGTGGTTGAACTTTTTTTTTCAATCTTCAAATGATCATAACTTTTGATTCACAAATCCGTTTTTCACAAAATTACTATTTTTGAAATCTGCTCGACGAGATCTATCAAACTAGATCCATGAAGGCTATAAAATTCCAAAGAAAAAAATTTACACAAACAGTAAACTTTACTGTATGCACTAGAATATGAAATAGTTTTATATATGTGACATTTTCACAAATAGACAGTAACATTTAATGTGCTAATACTTCAAAGCATATATATATATATATATATATATATATATATATATATATATATATATACGGTGGATTCAAACCCTTTTTTTTCAAAATTACCTTATATTTGAAGGTTCGCGCTAGCGGTATCCAATCCTTACCACCATTATTGGAGCTTCAACGACCTTAGTCAGAGCTCTGATTTGGGGTGGGTAAGGGTGGCATGTGGTGCCGCTGGCGCAGACCTTATAAAATAAGAGACTATTGAATAAATGGGCTTTGGATCCACCGAAGTATCATGGGGGCAGCTGGTGCGGACCTTTGAAAATAAGATTGGATAAATGGGATCGGGATCATCTGGAGCGCCAATTTGGGGTGAATAGGGGTGGCACAGAACTTTAAAAATAGGAGCATATTGAATATATATATATATATATATAGTTTGTAAGAATGTCATAGATATTAAACTTTATTGTATATACCAGAAAATGAAATAGTTTTATATTTCTGACATTTTCACAAACAATAACATTTACTGTGATAATATATTTATGAAATAGTTTTATATATATAACATTTTCACAAACAGTAACATTTACTGAGTTAATATTACACAATATATATGTAACATTTTCACAAAAACAGTAACATTTACTGAGTTAATATATATATATATATATATATATATATATATATATATATATATATATATATATATATATATATATATACACGGTATATCCAAACCTCTTTTTTTTTTTAAATTACCATATTTTTAAAGGTTTACGCTAGCGACATTCAATCCCCACCACTACCCACCCCAATTGTCGACGCTTCAACGACTTTCATCAGCGCTATGATTTAGGTGGGTAGTAGTGGCATAGGGTGCCGCTGGCGCGGACCTCCGAAATTAAAAGAATATTAGATAAATGGAGTTTGGATCCACTGGCGCTCCGATTTGGGGTGAGTAGGGGTGACAGTGGGTTAGGTTTATATCTATAACATTTTTACAAACGTTAACATTTACTGTGTTATAACACAGTATATATATATATATATATATATATATACGGTGGATCCAAACCTCTTTTTTCTGATATTGCCTTATTTTTAACGACCCGCGCTAGCGGTATCTAATCCCGACCACCACCAACCCCAATTGTCGGAGCTCGAACAACCTTCATCAGAGTTCTGATTTGGGGTGACATGGAGTGCCGCTGGCGCGGACCTTAGGAAATAAGGGAATATTGGATAAATGGGGTTTGGATACACCGGCGCTCCAGTTTGAGGTGGGTACGGGTAGCATTGGATTAGGTTTATATCTGTAATATTTTCACAAATAATAAATGTTACTGTTTGTGAAAATGTTAAATCGGCATCCCATGCCACCTCAAATCAGAGCTCTGATGAAGGTTGTTGGAGCTCCGATAAAGGGGGTGGGGATTGGATGCCGCTGGCGCGGACCGTTAAAAATAAGATAATATCTGAAAAAAGAGGTTTGGATCCACCGTATATATATATATATATATATATATATATATATATATATATATATATATATATATATATATATATATATATATATATATATATATATATATACTGTGTTATAACACAGTAAATGTTAACGTTTGTCAAAATGTTATAGATATAAACCTAACCCACTGTCACCCCTACTCACCCCAAATCGGAGCGCCAGTGGATCCAAACTCCATTTATCTAATATTCTTTTAATTTTAGAGGTCCGCGCCAGCGGCACCCTATGCCACTACTACCCACCTAAATCATAGCTCTGATGAAAGTCGTTGAAGCTTCGACAATTGGGGTGGGTAGTGGTGGGGATTGAATGTCGCTAGCGTAAACCTTTAAAAATATGGTAATTAAAAAAAAAAGGTTTGGATCTACCGTGTATATATATATATATATATATATATATTAACTCAGTAAATGTTACTGTTTGTGAAAATGTTATATATATATTGTGTAATATTAACTCAGTAAATATTACTGTTTGTGAAAATGTTATATATATAAAACTATTTCATAAATATATTATCACAGTAAATGTTATTGTTTGTGAAAATGTCAGAAATATAAAACTATTTCATTTTCTGGTGTATACAATAAAGTTTAATATCTATGACATTTTTACAAACTATATATATATATATATATATATATATATATATATATATATATATATATATATATATATATATCCAATATGCTCCTATTTTTAAAGTTCTGTGCCACCCCTATTCACCCCAAATTGGCGCTCCAGATGATCCCGATCCCATTTATCCAATCTTATTTTCAAAGGTCCGCGCCAGCGGCCCCCCATGATATTTCGGTGGATCGAAAGACCTTTTATTCAATAGTCTCTTATTTTCAAAGGTCCGCGCCAGCGGCACCACATGCCACCCTTACCCACCCAAATCGGAGTTCTAACGAAGGTCGTTGAAGCTCCAATAATGGTGGTAAGGATTGGATACCGCTAGCGCGAACCTTCAAATATAAGGTAATTTTGAAAAAATAGGGTTTGGATCCACCATGTATATATATATATATATATATATATATATATATATATATATATATACTGTGTAGTCTTAACTCAGTAAATGTCTGTTTGTGAAAATGTTATATATATATTGTGTAATATTAACTCAGTAAATGTTACTGTTTGTGAAAATGTTATATATATAAAACTATTTCATAAATATATTATCACAGTAAATGTTGTTGTTTGTGAAAATGTCACAAATATAAAACTATTTCATTTTCTGGTGTATACAATAAAGTTTAATATCTATGACATTTTTACAAACTATTTATATATATATATATATATATATATATATATATATATATATATGTATATATCCAATATGCTCGTAAATTTTTAAAGTTCTGTGCCACCCCTATTCACCTCAAATTGGCGCTCCAGATGATCCCGATCCCATTGATCCAATCTTATTTTCAAAGGTCCGCGCCAGTGGCACCCCATAATACTCCGATGGATCCAAAACCCATTTATCCAAAAGTCTCTTATTTTCAAAGGTCCGCGCCAGCGGCACCACATGCCACCCTTACCCACCCCAAATCGGAGCTCTGACGAAGGTCGTTGAAGCTCCAACAATGGTGGTAAGGATTGGATGCCGTTAGCGCGAACCTTTAAATATAAGGTATTTTTGAAAAAAGAGGTTTTGGATCCACCGGATGTGTGTGTGTGTATATATATATATATATATATATATATATACTGTGTAGTATTACCACAGTAAATGTTACTGTCTGTTTGTGAAATGTCACATATATAAAACTATTTCATATTCTAGTGCGTACAGTAAAGTTTACTGTTTGTGTAAATTTTTTTCTTTGGAATTTTATAGTCTTCATGGATCTTGTTTAATAGATCTCGTCGAGCAGATTTCAAAAATAGTAATTTTGCGAAAAACGGATTTGTGAATCAAAAGTTATGATCATTTAAAGATTAAAAAAAAAAAGTCCAACCACTTATGTAACTTCCTCAAGGAAGTTACGGATGGTTGGTTTTAAAAGGGTAAAATTGTGAAAAAATTTCTTAAAAAGTTGGAATAGGACCTATGGGATTATGAAAAAGTCAATGGGACTTATAAGCTTGTTGACCTAATAAATGGGACCTAGATATAATTTGCTCTTAATTTTAACATTAATGATTATTTGTCTTGTATTGGATATTGGTAGCTAACAGGCATGTCCTTTTAGCTGACTCATTATTAATGTCTCCCTATAGTTTTACCGGGGTGATAAATGTGAAAGAGCAATTCTAGGTGCCGTCTACAAACCGTCTGGAGACCGCATTTTGCCTTTTGCCTTTTGCCTTTTGCCTTTTGCCTTTTGCCTTTTGCCTTTGGCCTTTTTTTTTTTTAATTTTTTTATTCTTTTGTTGATATAAAAACGGTTTTTCATAAAGAAAAAAACAGTTTTTTATTTTTTTTTTAAAATAGTTTTCCTATTAAAGTGAAAAAAAAAATAATTAAAATTAAATAGTTTTTTTATTAAAATTAAACATCTTTTTATTAAAATTTAAAAAATATTTTTTTAAATGTTGTTTTATTTTTTTATTTATAAAAAAAAATATTTTTTTAATTTTAATTAAAAAACTGTTTAATTTGATGTCTTAGATTCGCAATTGATTAGTATAACTAGCGCGAACCCACATTCAACAAATGATGTGGGTTCGGGAATGTGTGTCCACGCCAGCGGCACTAATTTATCGCGATATTTTTTAAATAAAATATTGCGATTAATTAATGTCGATGGAACGGACTCACATTCTCTTGATTAATTAGTGCCGCTGGCGCGGACCCACATTCAACAAATGATGTGAGTTTGGGAATGTGGGTACGTGCCAGCGTCACTTAATTAATTAATCGCGATATTTTTTTAAAAAAATATCGCGATTAATTAGTGTCGCTGGCGCGGACCCACATTCAACAAATGATGTGAGTCCGGGAATGTTGGTCCGCCCCAGCGGCACTAATTAATGGCGATGTTACGAAAAAAAAATTTTAATTTTAATTTTTATAAAAAAAAAATTTGATTTTAATTAAAAAAAAACTGTTTGATTTTAATTAAAAAAAAATGTTTTTTATATTAATTGAAAAAACAATTTTTTTTAATATAAAAAATTATTTTTATATTAAAAGTTAAAAACAAAACAGTAAGAAACTTAAAAAAAAAAGGGGGGGGGGGGGGGGTTGTTGAGCGGTACACAAGGGGGACATATAGAATTTCTCAATGTGAGCAATTCTAGGGGTACCATCTACAAGCCGCCTGGAGACCGCATTTTGCCTTTTACCTTTTGCCTTTTTTATTTTTTATTTTTAAGTTTTTTATTCATTTGTTGATATAAAAACGGTTTTTTATTTTAAAAAAACAGTTTTTTATTTTTTTTTTTAAATTAGTTTTCCTATTAATATGAAAAAAAAAGTTTTTTTTAATTAAAATTGAACAATTTTTTTTATTAAAATTAAAAATCTTTTAATTGAAATTTAAAAAAGATATTTTTAAATGTTTTTTTATTTTTTTTATTTAAGAAAAAAATATTTTTTAAATTTTAATTAAAAAAACTGTTTAATTTGATGTCTTAGATTCGCAATTGATTAGTATAGCTGGCGCGAACCCACATTCAACAAATGATATGGGCTCGGGAATGTGTGTCCACGCCAGAGGCACTAATTTATGGCCATATTTTTTAAATAAAATATTGCGATTAATTAGTGTCGATGGTGCGGATTCACATTCTCGTGATTAATTAGTGTCGTTGGCGCGGACCCAAATTCAACAAATGATGTGGGTCTGGAAATGTGGGTCCGCGCCAGCGGCACTAATTCATCGAGATATTTTATTTAAAAAATATCGCGATTAATTAGTATTGCTGGCGCGGACCCACATTCAACAAATGATGTGACTTTGGGAATGTGGGTACGCGCCACCTGCACTTATTAATCGCGATATTAATTAATCGCGATATTTTTAAATAAAATATCGCGATTAATTAGTGTCGCTGGTGCGGACCCATATTCAACAAATGATGTGGGTCTGGGAATGTTGGTCCGCGTGAGCGGCACTAATTAATCGTGATAGTTTTCCCAGCGACACTAATTAATGACGATATTACGAAAACATATTTTTTAATTTTAATTTTTATAAAAAAATTGTTTGATTTTAATTAAAAAAACTGTTTGATTTTAATTTTAAAAAAAATTATATTAATTGAAAAAACTATTTTTTTTAATATAAAAAAATGTTTTTTTAATATAAAAAACTGTTTTTATATATAAAGTTAAAAAAAAAACAGTAAAAAAAAAAAGGGACGAAGCGGTCGTTGGGCGGTACACAGGCGGGACATATGGAATTTCTCAATGTAAAAACTATTTTTTACATATAACTAACAGAATAAGACTGGTCCTTTCAAGATACCTTGAATGGACACAAGAATTAGATATGTATATGAGACTGAAATAGGACAGAAAATAATAAGTCAAGAAACAATTCATTAAGTTAATAGTAAAAAGAAAGGGAAACTATAAATACATTGAAACAAATCTTCAATGTGAACTTCAAAATTCGCATAAATGTAAGCAAAGATTAATATGCAATTCATATTTCGAGGGCGTCTCTCTAGCATATTCCGAATAACAAATCTCATTTACGGACCAATTTTAATAATAATATAAAAAATAATTTTTTAATTAAAATTGATGGAGATGATCTCCAAATTAAGGAGATTGTCTACAAATAAAAAATCAATACGAAAGTGTGAGATGGTCACCAAATCTTCAACGGCCAAAAATGCAAATATTTATCAATTTTGCATTCCTCCCACTTTTGAGGTTGAATTTTTTCATATTTTTTTTTTTGTAAATGGTCTTTCACTATAAATATCTTCTCCGCCAAATTTAGTTAAAAAAAATTCAAGTTTGAATAATTTGGGGCTTATTAAATGTATTACCAACTAACAATAGGATATGTGATTTAGAAAGCGGCATCACTATATTTTGTGTGATGACACCAAGTAGAATTTAGTTTGGTGAGTTTGGAGTGCTATATATTGTGGAGAATCGATCGGTTTCGGAAAAATTTATTGAGTTTTAGAAAGAAAAAAAATTAACTATTTCAAAATAGATAATTCTTACCAAGTGTGTTTTAATCAAATGTCTCAAATAGATAATTCTTGCCAAGTGTGTTTTGACTTGTTTATAAATCTTTGAATTTTGACTTTTTACAGTTTTAAACTTTGACCCTTCATAACTTATTCGTTTGAGATCTGATTTATGCGTCGTTTGAGTCCAAGCATTCCTTGATTCGAGGCCAACAACTTTCGTGAATAGTCGAGTTCGAAATCGATCGTACGTATTTACCATTTTACCACTGAAAGTGAGTGTGTGACTGCTTCTTGCCCAAATTGCTTTCAGACTTCACAATTAGCATCGTAAACATTATAAACACTCAAATTAACCTTGCACAAACGATTAACTATGAATAATTAAGGTTATACAGTAAATGAGTATAAAATGTGAGTTTAATGTGCATGAGATTGCAATAATGCACAAGAAAAGGGTGACAAAATGCAATATTTGACACAAATCAATAATCTACACAATAGCATGGGAAGATTTATAAACAAGAATGGTGAAAACTGTCCAACATACTTCATAAAAAATTATATTTTATCTCCTATAATTTTTTGGGGAACTCAAGAGGCTATAAGAATGCTGAAGATTACAAGTTGAAGCAAGCAAGAGCTACTAAGAAATTATTATGCTACAACACAAGAGAACAAGTGTAAATATTCAGATTACATCCAAGTCTTATTGAGAGAGATAAAATCAGATTCAAAGTTGTGTTTTTATTAATTCGTCATCCTACAAAAAATTATTACACACTTTTGAAAATATTGAAGCTCGAATAAAAGATTTTGGTTGTAATTTGAAGTTCGGTTGCAAATTGTTTGATGTAATTTATAGTTTGGTTCAGCTACACAGTTTTTACGCGGTGACTTGATCCCCACCCTCAACGAATCACTGTAGTGTAACTCAAGAAGACGCAGTCGACTTGAAGAGTGGACGTAGGCTCGCCGTTTTTGAGCCGAATAACTATAAAGCATGTGCCCTTAATTATGAGTTATTTATTTAATGATTTTATTGTGGGTATTTATGATTGACATTTTTAGACTAGTTTTTAATTCATATTAATAAATTTCAATAATTATATATATAAATTTTTTGCAACGTAAAAACTAATTAATTTTGTATTTCTTTAATTTTTTAGAATCAAGAAAATATTTTTTTCAATATAAAATTAATCAAAAAATTTGCAAAAACTCAATTCCCCCCCCCCCCCCCCCACTTGGGTATTTTTCTTGGCAACAACAAACATGACACGAAACCACTAAAAGAGACAAGTCTCGCATGACATGAAATCAATTGAACAAATGATTATAAACAAGTAGGGTATGGGTGACACCAATGTTCAAACAAAAATGATAAGATGGGACACACAATCATCTCTCTCTCTCTCTCACGTGCGAACACAAACGCCTAAAATTTTGCGTTAATAGTAATATTTATTTCATATGACAGAAAGAAAAAGAGATTTTTAGAGGAAATTTTGTACATTCAAAATTTACTCCAACTTCTCTTAATTTTGAGATGAAAACAAGAGAAAAAAAGTAAAACTTCTAACAAGAAGTTGGGAGTACATGAAGGATATTTTTGGGAACATGAAAATCCATATTACATTGGAATTGAACTCGTACATTAGTTTAAAAAATAAAGTATTTTTTCCCTCTTTTCAATTTAAAATCACAATTTCACGCTCCTGAGTCAATCATGTCATAATCTGCCAAAAAATATTATAGGAGTTGTTTGTTTTTTTATAAGTGCCAAAAGAATCAGAAGAAGCATATGCATGAAACAAAGGACACAAATCTTCCTTATCAAAAATTAATTAGAACACGAAATGCATAGGTGTTCCGGGTTCCGTGGTAGAACACTAAATGCTAATCGTTGGACTTAGTGGACAATCCGTGGCAATATTTTCCAAAACTTCCTCTACATTTATTTCACTTGTCTTTTTAGATAGTCGCATTTTCCTTTCCGGTATCAAAGGTTTTTGCGATAATACAAAGCTTTTGCCACATTGAATTTTGCGAGGTTAAGATGTCTTTGTTATCGTGTAGGAAGATGAAAAAAAATGCGATAAGAGCCGAACATGATGCTACGCCCGCGATGAGGAAAAGACCCTTGAAACTCTCGAGCCTGAGCCTTTGAGAGGTGAACATTGCTACTTAGTTTTCTCTGAACAATCAGCTTCTTGCTTTATCATCTCTCCTGAAATTCTCCTCATGTCATCTCCCTGTGTCACATTTAAAATTGCTCTTGAAATGTCGAGTACTAGGGGAGAGCCCTTAGGAAATGCCTATAAGAAGAAATTAAGTGGTCAAAGGATATTCGTTAGAATAAAATAGGATGACGTTAGCTCTCTTTCTTAATGTTGCATGAAACTATAAAAAAAAGTTATCTTATGTGATAATAAACCTTTAAGTGGATGTATGTTGGTTTTAGATATTGAAGATATATTATGCATATTATATGTGGGTCTATAGAACTTGGTTAGCTTAGTAAAAAATATTTTTCTTAAAATTAGTTAGCGATCCATATATATATATATATATATATATATATATATATACACACACACACACAGAGAGAGAGAGAGAGGGGGGAGAGAATATATGTTGGGTGCTTAAAATGGGTGTTTTTTTAATACTAAAAAAATTATTTTTTGTGGTGCTTAAACATTTCAAGAAACTTGTGGACAAATAAACTCAAAAGGCATTTTTTTCATTTTATAAAAATGGGTTAAGATATATTAGTTTTTAAGCTGCTAAAAACTTACATTTATTTGGCCCCTTTTTTTTAATAGCAAAAAATATATTTTTAGTTGATTTGTTTTACAAGTCCCCTTAAATATTTAAACACCACACAAAAAAATTAAAAATTAAATATTTTTTTACTATTGTGAAAAACAAAAAAAAAAAATATATATATATATATATATATATATATATATATAGAGAGAGAGAGAGAGAGAGAGAGAGAGAGATTTACAAATCTAAAGCCAGCAGTATGGTAGGTTTGACTAACCATGGTGTACTTCATGCAATATTTTGCAAGGAAGAGCCTAAGATAAGGAAGCTCATCAATAATGGCCCCAACTCCTCCATTCTTAATTCCCTTAATAAGGGCTTCATTATACTCTTCATAAGTGTTGTACTTTCTGAACTTTGAGGGATCAAAAGTCATATTCTGCAAAACAACAGCAACAAAGGATCCATCTTGGTACCCAACAAACTCTCCACTCCGTAGGAGATCATGTATATTTGTAACCGTGGGTTGAAGTTGTTGTATTGTTAGCATTGATGTTAAGCTAGCCGTGTAACTCGATGTTAGTACTAAAACAACAAACACCCATACAATCAACACGAATCTCGATAAGTTGCTTACCAGCTTCTCCTCTGCAAGATCATGAATATTGGAAATTAATTATATTTAGGGGGGTAGTGTTATAGTACACATACGGGGACACATTTTGGGGACATTGGATACGTGTTCGTGTCTGACTGGTGAACACCTTAACTGGAACACATCCACTTAAGGTGTCCACTAATTAGACACTGGCACGTGTCCCAATGTCTTAAAAATGTGTCTCTATGCATGTCTCCCTAGAATTATCCTTAAGAGGCACATTCCAAATAGTCCCTCGAATATTTTTTAACACACGTTCAGTTCAAGCCATTTTATTTTGTTCCAAAAACTCCCTCATGTAATACCCCATATTTCATGAATAAAATAAAATTTAGTATGAATTAATTTAACTCAGTGAAACTAATTGATTAAGTTTGTGAATAATTGAAGTTATTATTGTTGATGGGCACCCTCCTGGCCAGTTCCTTAGTGGTCCTTGCCCCTCGATTGGCTGGATTGTCATCCATCTAACTTCGTATGAGGTGATGAAGATCCTTCTTGTAACAACGGCTACTATGGCGGTCTATTTTGTCTGGTGAGCCCCTCTAGTAGGAATGATCATAGTTACACCGTGAACTCCATCCTCAGCTATGAGTTTTATTCACCAGCGGAATAGGGGTACGGGCATGATATTTATGTTTATCTCCATGGATCTCCTACTCCATTTTTCGAGGATATGCTAGAGGCCAACATTCTCCTCTTGTTGGTGGTGTGTGGCTACCTCTTTTTGTCAAAGGCATTGCTCATAGGCATCCACCAGCCGAGATATCGAGTTGGATCATGGTGGTTCATTATTTTCCACTGTTTGATCCTTGTGGGGACGATAATAAGAACAGAGAGTATGATGTCTCTTGTTATGTTGGATCATATATCGAATCCTAAAGGGCTCATAGTCGTTCTATCCATTTTAGAAACTGGCCTCATTGTCGTTCTATACATTTTGGGAATAGTCATGAGTCAGGGTGACGTAATTTATTTGAATTAATTATTATGCGTTTATTAAAATATTAATCGGGAAAGATAATGATTAATATTTATGCAATATAATTACTAAGTGGGTAGAAAATAATTATTTTACGTTATAGCGAGTGATAGTGACATGACAGTGTTATATCTCAACCGGGAGTCACGTGTAGACTATATGAGGTCGAGATAGAAAATTATGGTAGGGTGACTCGGATCACGATTTTGAGCTTAATGTTAGTTCCGAAAGGGTCGAGATAGTAAAAATAGTGTACCTTGGGGTAGTAATTGGGTCCCGAGACCTTTTTAGACATAACTGGGCACACACGGGAGTATTCGGGTCATTTGGACTTGGCTTGTTACCCTAATAACTGGGCACAAGCGAGAGAAGATAGAAGGAAAAAAAGAAGGGGACTTTAGAGGCCAAATTTAAGGAGGAATTGGGTGTGCTCGGTCAAATACGTCTTCTACAACGTGTAATTATATCCTACAAACCTAGAAAGGCAAGTAATTAACTTTTTTTGTCTTAGATTGTAAAAATTCATGTTCATATCATGCTAGGTGTAAACAAACTCGTTTTGGGGAGGTTTGTCACATGGAAAGGGGGTTTGGGGGGATTCGGACATTAGATGTAAATTAATGTCCAGTTAATGATGAAATACCATGTAGTGATGTTGGAATCTGATTTATATTAGAAATCCAGTAGGTAATTTCATCAATTTGGATTGCAGAATCGAATTTAATGAGATGATGGAATGAAATTTATGAAAAAACAAATTCGTGGAATTTATGATTCTTAATAGAAATCAGTGATGGTTGATGATTTATATTAGGATTAGAACATGTTTATATGTGCAATAAACATTGGTTATGAGTGGGTTGAAGTTTGGGTTGAAACCATGGAGGTTTGATAAACAAAAATGGAGGAAAACAACGTTGGGATAAAGCTAACTACGCCCAGCATCGATTGATCGATCGACTTTATGATTTTTGGAAAAAAAAAATTAAAAAAATGGGAGAAAAAAAATAGAGGACTAAAGTGGGTATTTTGAATAGCAACGTGAAGGATGGCGAATGGGAGGTTGGTGAGAGAGAGTGGGAGAAAAATTGTCTCTTGTATTAACCAATGAAAATAATCTAAATAATTCACTTAGTCGAGTAATGAAAGATGTGGAGGGTGGAATGGAAGAAGTAGCTATATCCATTTTCGACCCTAGAGAGTTGAATGGGGTGGGTGATTATATTACTTCACCACTTCCCATTGCCTTCATCATGGATAGGAATGTATGGGAAGGAGCAAATGAATTACGCGAGTCTCTGATTGGGGAGAGGATGTTGTTCATTTGCAGAATATTTGGGTAAACAATTTGTGGGTGGAGATCGAGGGCTCCAGAGGGGAAGAAAAGTCGGTGTTGTATGAAAAAATTACCCTCCAACATGGACCAACGATAAATACACACATGTCCTCCTGCGTGGCCGACTAACCACATTTCTTATCTTCAGAGATACTTGGTCAGCTGGAAGTCTGACCAACTCCAGAATGCTAACCATCAGGAAGATCAAAAGTTACTCGGATGGGACGTCAACCAACATTGAATTCTAAGAGTTCCATATATTGTACACAGATGTAAATGCTTAGCAATATAAAGGCATTTCATTTAGGGTTTTACACCACTATAAATAGGAAATACTCCCCCAGCTAGAGAAGCAACTGAAATCACTCATGTGCATACCATACTGAGCTATTGTAAACCCTACTGAATAATACCAATAGTGGACATAGACTCTTATACAACTGAACCAATATAAAAATTTCTCTTGTGTGTGTGATTTGATTAACTTACTATATTATTATATGTGATTATAAATCTAGAGTAACTCCATTTTTAGACATCAACAGATTGGAGACATCTGTGGGAACGATTATTATTCAGTGTTCTCTATCTCATATACTTCATTCTTTAGTCCCCTGAGATCAGCCTGGCGGCTGCAGGCAATAATCAAGAAATATCCACACCCCCTGGAGACACAGACCTCCAAAGGATCCTATTTAATTTGGCTAAGAGACAAGAGGCTATGCAGGAGTTAGTCAGACAGTTGGCACGTACGATGCAAGACAAGTCTTCCAATTCCAGGAGAGATATGTCACCTCCATTGGCCACAAATGAAAGGAGTTACCATTCTCGTTCTTATCATGATTAATCATACCGTTCTGACTCGACTTCTTCAGTCCAATCAATGGATTACTATGACGATAGATCATTTTCCAAATAAATGCCAAGTGTATTAGAGGGACTAAGTAGTGAGTCCGCTTTTGATCGTCTAGGTCCCCGAGAGGTCATTATCGGGAGTAGGAACATCCTATCGAGAACAAGTATGAGGGGCTATATGCGTGTCGAGAAGACCTTTCAGGAGGAGAGTTCAGCACATAGGCACAATAAAGCTACTAAATCTACCTCGGCCAAGTCCAAGCCAGAAGAACAACCTTAGAAAGGATCCATGCAATAGTTGGAAAATTGGCTAGGTGAAATGGCCAAAACTAAGAGTCCATTGCAAAAGAGTTTTATTAAAGGCTCACCTTTCATCCAAGCTATTCTGGAATACCCCACACCTTCCAAGTTTAAGCCACCAGTAGTTACTCCCAAGTATGATAGGAAAATTGATTCAATCCTGCACATATTCCAATATCAAGCTGCTGTCGACATTTACTCAGTGCCCGATGAGATGAGATGTAGAGCTTTCTCTAGTTCTATCATAGGGCCAGTCCAAATTTGGTATAATAATCTCCCACGAGGTAAAATCTCTAGTTTTCATCAGTTAACTGAATTATTCATAGATAAATTTTTCTTTGGGGCTAAGCCGATCAAGAATGTCACTCATCTCTTGACTGTGCGACAAAAATCGGGAGAAAGCACCAGAGAATATATTACACGTTTTAATAATGAAAAACTAGAAGTGGTGGACTGTGAGGAGAAAATATCTATCGCAACACTTATGAGTGGGTTGATCGCTAAAGATCTATATTATGCTTTAGCGAAAAATCCACCTAAAAGCATAACATAATTAATGGCTAAGGCTGGGAAGATAATGAACGTCGAGGAGGTTATGGCAGCTAAGGAAGCTCCTGAGACCAAGGGTGAACGTCAAAAAAACAATTTTAATTCGTTTAAGAATGATCAAAAAGATAAAAAGCTAGATCGGATCAAGAAGTATGATGAATATACCATGCTCAACAAGGGTGTTCACCATATCCTGGAAGAAATTAAAGGGAACCAAGAGTTGAATTGGCATGGAAAGTTGAAGATACCCCCCCCCCCCCAAAAAAAAGGGATAAGTCCAAGTACTGTGATTTTCACAAGGATCATGGGCACACCACCAATAGTTTCATTACACTAAAGAATGAGATTAAAAATCTTATTCGAAGGGAAAATTGAGTAAGTTTATTGATCGGATGGTAATCGAGATGATCCTAGAAGGTCTGAATCTCCAGCCCGAGTAAGGGAAGACAACAAAAGAGTAAGAAATAATGATTTTGAAGAAGATCGAGACTTATTGAATAAGCCTGATGAGCCAGAGGTGGAGGTAAGCATGATATCCTTTGGATTCCATTTCATCACAGGAGAAAATGATGAAGGAGGAGGCTTGATTGCAGAAAGGAAAGCTTACCTATATGAAGCCAAGGCCTGCCCAACTGTTAGACAGATTGATATGGCCGAATCTAGTGATAGTCGGCTAAGTAAAGTTAATAAAGACAGGATAGTGATTAGATTCTCCAAAAACTATTTAAGTGTGGTACTTTATCCTCACGATGATCCGTTAGTTATCACTTGAAGAGTTCATCATAGCAGAGTTGCACGGATACTGGTCGATAATGGGAGCTCAGCTAACGTAATGTTCTACAACTGTTTCCAAAGCTTAGGGCTGAAAGACAGTAAGCTAGAACCATATCATAGGCCTCTCATTGGATTTGCAGGAGAGAAAGTATTCCCACATCAAGCTGGATGTGTTGATCGGTGCCTGGTCGGCGAGTAGGAGACAAAGAATTTGTTTCTTATTGTTAGATAAAAATGTCCCATCAGCTTACAATATCATCCTAGGAAGAGTGGGAATAAAGAAGTTAGAAGTTATTTCATCTACAGTGCATCAATGCATGAAATTTCCAACAAATTATGGAGTTGGCATAGTAAATGGAAACTAGAAAGAATCCAGATAATGATATTATACTTTAGCCGAACAACAGGAAATTCAAATGAAGGCCACAACCAATTTTCACATCGACACTATGGATCCTCGAGAAGAAGAAAAGCTGGTAAAGGGATAAATTATGGAAGAAACAGAAGTTATTGTGATAGACGATGAGAATCCAGAAAGAACTACTCAGATTGGTTCAAGATTGTCTCCCTTTCTTAAACACGAATTAATTACATTTCTTAGAGTAAGGAAAAATGTGTTCGCTTGGAGCCACGAAGATATGCCAAGGATTGATCCAAACTTCATTTTCTATGAGCTTAATATCTATCCAAATTCTAAGTCGATCATGCAAAAATAAAGAGTTTTCAGCCCTGAGAAGAATACGACAATCCAGGAGAAAGTGGAGAAATTATAGCATGCACTGTTAATTGAACATGTCACGCACCCTAACTGGTTGGCTAATGTGGTAATGGTTAAGAAGAAGAATGATAAGTGGTGCATGCGTGTAAGTTTAACAGACCTCAAAAAGGCATGTCCAAAAGATCATTTCCCTTTGCTAAGGATTAATTAATTGGTCGATGCCACAGCAAGTTATGAGTTACTCAGTTTTATGGATGCTTATTCTGGTTATAATCAGATTAAGATGAAACCTGAAGTCAAGGAAAGTATTTCTTTTATTACCAATCGAGGAACTTATTGTTATAATGTCATGCCTTTTGGGCTAAAGAAAACTAAAGCAACCTATCAGAGGTTAGTAAATAAGGTTTTTGAAGACCAGATTGGCAAAAACATGGAAGTGTATATAGGTGATATGCTCACTAAGAGAAAATTTTGTGTCGGACACATTGCAGACTTGGCTCAAACCTTTGATCAACTGGAGAAATACCAAATGAAGCTCAACCCAACCAAATGTATTTTTGGAGTACAAGAAGGAATGTTCATCTGGTACATCGTCAATCAAAGGATAATAGAAGCAAACCCTGCTAAAATTAAAGCCTTGCTAGTAATGCAGTCCCCGGCCGATAAAAAGAGCTTTAAAAATTTATAGGAAGAGTAGCTGCATTAAATTGTTTTATCTCCCGAGTAACTGATAAATGTCTTCCATTCTTTAAAGTGCATAGAAAAACCTTTGATTGGAATGAAGAATGCAAAAAGGCTTTCCTAGAGTTAAAAAAGTACTTGGGTTCTCCCCCACTCCTCTCCTGGCCAATTTTGGGAGAAAAATTATATCTATACTTGGTTGTTTCAAAGTCAGTCGTTAGTTTAGCATTGATCCGATTAGATGAAGGAGTTCAAAGGCCGATATATAATACTAGCAAAGCAATCCGAGGATCTGAAATCAGATATCCACATCTGGAGAAGTTATCCCGAGCTCTCATTGAAGCTTCTAGGAGAATGAGGCCATATTTCCAAGCTCACACTATTATCGTCTACACGAATTTGCCTTTACGACAAGCACTGCATAAACCTGAGAAGTTTGGAAGGTTGATGTCTTGGGAAGTTGAATTGGGAGAGTATGAAATTATTTACGAACCTCAGAGTTGAAATAAAAGGCCAAGAAGTGGCAGACTTCATTGCCAAATTCACATATGCACAGGAGTAACATAATCCAAGTTGGCCTGCCAAGCAGACTTCTTCGAAAGAGAGCTTAGCTCAAAAGCAAACAGAGGTTATGAACGATCAACAAGACTCGTCGGCTACTCAAGAAATAATTCAACAGAGCAAGAAAATGTTCAAATATGGAGTACTAGTAGAAGAAGAATTCTCTGCTGATATTCCAATTTGGCAGTTGTTTATAGATGGATCTTCATGTGCTACTAGAAGTGGAGCATGTCTCATCATCAATAATCCGGATAATTTATACATGGAATATGCTCTGAGATTCTAATTCAAGGCTTCTAATAATGAAGCAGAATACGAGGCATTAATCACAGGATTGGAACTTTCTTCTTTGTTGGGCACCGACCAAGTAGTGGTATATAGTGATTCTCAGTTAATCGTTAATCAAATGCAGAAAATTTATGGCGTTAAAGGGGAAACGATGATGAGATATCATAAAAAAGATATGGAGGTTATTTCTTTGTTCTCTTCAGTATGGTTGGTGAGAATTCTTAGGATTGAGAATGCATAAGCAAATGATCTTGCTCGACTCGCTTCAGCAACTCAAGCCAAACACAAGAAAATAATTCCAATAGAAATTCTTGCCCATAGAGGCATCGATGGAATGGAATTTAATGTCATTTCGATGGAATTAGTTTCCTCATGGATGGATACCATTAGAGAGTACATTGAAAGAGGAATATTGTCATCTGACCAGAAAAATGCCATGAAGATGAGGTATAAAATAGCTAGTCACGTGCTGAAAAAAGGTGTTCTATATAGGCAAGGATACATTGTTTCCCTACTACGTTTTGTTCATCCAAACGAAGTATATGATCTAATCAAAGAGGTTCACAAAGGTTTATGTGGAGCTCACACAGCTGAGAGTTCTCTAAGACAACGAATAGCAATGTAAGGTTTACTACTGGCCGACGATGAAAGCAAATTGTGTTGCCTTCACAAAGAAGTGTGATAAGTGCCAAAAAATTTCCACTATCCATATAAGACCAGGAGCAAGTGTAACACCTATCACTTCTTCATGGCCTTTCGCTATCTGGGGAATTGACTTGGTCGGGCCATTATCGACCACCAAGGGGGTTCAAATATCTGGTTGTAGCAATTGATTACTTCACCAAATGGGTAGAGGTTGATCATTTGATTGAATGCCTTATCAGAGGATTTTCTAGTTTATATTGAAACAGATCATTTGCAGGTATGGCATGCCTTATGCCTTCATCACTGACCATGTCACTCTTTTTGATAATGAAGAATTTAAAGAATACTGTATCAGGTCTGGCATCCAGAAACTTCATTCAGCACCTAGGTACCCACGGTACAATGGCCAGACAGAAATCACCAACAAAACCTTATTAAATGGATTAAAAAAAGGTTGGATAAGGCTAAAGGCAACTGGATTAATGAACTACATAATGTCCTTTGGGCATATAGAACTACTCCCAGAATAGTAACGGGAGGAACCCTATACATGCTAGATTTTGGCACTGAGGCAGTAGTACCAGTGGAAATAGGTTTGCCAACTCACAGGGTATTGAACTTTGATTAACTCAAAAGTGACCTCATGAGGCGACTATATCTGGACATTATTGAAGAAGTCCAAGAAGATGCCACTATGCGGATGGCTACTTACCAATAAAGGACTGCAAGGTTTTATAATCGAAAGGTCAAGCCGACCAACTTGAAGCAGGGGGATCTGGTGCTCAAGAAACTAATCCAGAAGAGCAACAAGATGGATCCTAATTGTCTTGGTCCATACCATATCTTGATGGTTATCCGACCAGGAACTTATTGCTTGGAAACTCTGGAAAGAGAAGAATTCAACAATTCTTGGAACGCAAACCATCTGCACAATTATTATTAGTAATTCAGTTATCAAAAATTTTTCTTTTCATGTAATTGTGTATTCAAGTTGATGAAATTTCATGTTTTTCTCCATTATACATCTTTTGGTGTTTTGTTTCTCGAAGTATGGTGGCTACACATCTTAACCATAAATAATTTAAGCAATTTTAATTCAAACTTTTCCAACTTCAAAAAAGTTTTTCAGATAAATTCTCTATATTTGTCAAACTTTTCCAAATTCTGAAAAGTTGCAATTTTAATTCAAACTTTTCCAATTTCAAAAAAGTTCCTCGCCAAACTTTTCCAACTTCAGAAAAGTGCACGGTCCAAACTTTTCCAACTTGAGAAAAGTTAAACTTCATGTATGATTGGTCCTCGACAAGTCACGAACAAGAAGTCAGTAAAATTTCTTAATTAGATATTTTACCCCACTAAGTTAAAACACAGGAATAACTATACATTCCTAATACACTTGGTCGCCACTGATAACTAATGCTACAATTTAGTACAATAAAGCTATTTACATTTTAATCTAAGTACATTAGTCGAATCTAAGGTCATGTAAATGATTCAAACATGAATCAAATATTAAACATTTGAGCAGGTTATTTAGTCTATAAGTTGATTAACGAATCATTATATAGATTACCTAGTCGGCAAAAATATTAAACATCAACCACAAGCTTAAATAGAGGAAACTCTCAATCAAAAATAACTTCATTGATCGAAAATGCATTACAGTCGGAAAAGGCATCACAGTAGAAGGAAAAATACAAATCTATTCTACTGGACATTTTCCTTATGCCTTATCCATCCCAGTAGGAGGATCATCAATGGTATATGGTGAATTTATTGTGTTGAAATCTCTCAACATCTGCCTATTGCTATTGTTCGTCCTATCAAGCAAGTGACGAGGATAAATTATTTCACACTCGTCATAGAGGCCATAGTCACCCAAATATTTACTTATCAAGCATTGAGGAATGGCATTAGGAGGAACCCATCTTGTGTCCAATTTTAAGGGAGGTATGTCACAATCTAAGAAACCTGGGTTATTTCAGTGCCATAATTCACTGTTTCGATCATAGTTCAACAGTGTTAACAAGTTAATCCATCCCCATTTGTAGCCTTCACAATTTCTTTGAGCAAGATGATCATCCAAGTGAGCTAAGGCCGCATTATAGCCATACATCCAAACTTCCCTTGGTTGCTTGTGGAAGTATAATGTCAGCCTATCAACTTGATCTTGGAGCATCTTAAGGACAATGTCTTTGGATTTTAGCAAGCAGCTTGGTCGGCCAGAGTCTTCTTTATTCTCTCCTCCTCAATGGTGGGTCGAACAACTATACTTTGCCTAAGGGCTTGTCCAGGTTTAAATTTTGCCTTCTACAAAGCTTATAGATCCACTAACAACCGGGCATTTTTTAACTCTAAAAAGGAAACACCCTCATTTGGACCAGTAGTGGTTAATCTCTTCAGGCTGACAAGTTCATTCCTTAGGGCATTATTTTCTTTCTCCAAAATTATGGCAATTGAGAACAAACTATATGGTTGACTTACTTGAGTTTGTGCCATATAGGAGTTCCAACTAATTTGGATATCGAGACAAAATAGGAATAGATTTTTTATGAGTTACTCTCTCAAAGATAAATTCAAGCCTCATCAAAGGAATCCCAGTCCAAGAACGCAAATACTTTAATGTTCTAAAAAAAGGAAAGTACAATTCTTGAACCACATTAGGACACATACACTACATATATGTGTCATTATGTGTGCACAAATTCATTTAGTGGTTAGGCCTCTTCAAACATTCTTTTAATTCACTAAAATAATTTTAAATCATTTTAAATAATTTTCTTGATTAATGATTTTTAAAATGTTTGAGGTTAAAATCAGAATTATTTTTTTGTGGATTAAAAGTTGGTTGGGTAGGTTTTTAACCCGCTTGAATCTATGGGGTTGATATTGAAATTTTCAAATCTTCTAAAAAACGTCATGGCTGGTTCCTTATTGTTGAACGTGTTTAGCATTTTTAAACACAGCACCTGTGTTTCTTTCCAATCGGAGATTGTGAGATTAGTTTTTGACCCTTGATCATGAGGTTGTCAACAAACCAAACTAAAATAGCCTCAATCATCGTGACCTCATTTAAAGCCAACCAGAAGTTATTTTTTCCATCTTATTTCTCCATCGTTAGATCGTTTATATTATATCTGCACCCTTGGTTTTATAACCAATTTTTGAGCTGAGTATATAACGTCTCTAGGGTTTTTATTCCTTTTGGTCAATAGAGAGATCGGCGCCGAATAGAAAAATAGAGAGAGGAGAGTTCATATCCAACAGAAAGAAAAGAGAGAGTTGTGAGAAGAAACCCGAGAGAACAAGAGAGAGCTCATCGGTGCTGTAGAAGGAAGACACCGGAGCTGTAAGAGAGAGAGTAGGTCAGTGTTTCAAAAGAGAGAACGGATAGTTATAAACTGAAAACCGAGAGGACTCATCGGCATTGTAGAAGGAAGAGAGAGAGAGAGAGAGAGAGAGAGAGAGATAGAGAGAGAGAGAAGTGGTCGGCGCATAGAGAAAATAGAAGAGGAGAGTTCATCTTCTCCAAGAGAGAAAACCGAGAGCTGAGAGAGAGCCGGAATAAGACCTCTTCAATTTTATATCTCTCTAAGAACCATATAGTTCACTAAATTTTCTAGGTTCTTTATTTCTGATTTCTTGGATCTCATTGTTGTTGTTATTTTGATCAAATATTGTGGTTTCAAATAAATTTGGAAACATAAGACCTCTATTTGTTTGTATATTCAGATTTGTGAAAAGTTATTTTTCATATTTCAAAAACTAATTTCCTATTTAGTGAAATAAGGTTGAGCATAAATAAAATTTTGAAACAAATTTGATTCAAAATATTTTATTCCAAATCTGAAATTTCTGAAGTCTAGTATTCAAAGCATATTTGAGATTATTTGCATATCATATTGAATGCTTTGTAATTCATAGGAATTTATTGTATAATTGATTGAGAGATGTGAAATGCATTTTTGCATTTATATTAATTCACAAACACTTTCACTCTCACACGAAATATTGTGGTTCTTAGTGAGAAATATTATTTGTTGAGTTGCTATAATCAAGTGGACAAGGAAAAAGGAAGGAAGCTGTGGGAGGAAGATCATATCAAGTCAGAAGCCTTTGAGAGTGGAGTAACTCGTGTAGGTAAATTTTTTGAGCTTAGATTTAGGATCTTATATTGCATGATTAGTCCTGTAACTTGTGCCTTGTGATTCTAGTGGATTTTTTATTTGCTCCGCAGAGGCGGTCATGGATGTTTCCCTTATTTTAGGGTCTTACCACATTAAAAATCGCGTGTTAAATTTTCTTGAATGTTCTTAGTTGCTTTTGTGAACAATATCCCAATCAAGACTTAATTGTAGGTTTTAGTTTTAAAAACCTAAGGTAATCAAACTAACAAATCTAGAGGACATATTCAAAAAACGTTTAACACATCATGTGTTGTATTTTGAAAAGAGTTTTGTTCAAAGAGTTTGCAATTGTTGTTGAGAATGTTGTAACTGTTGATGATGAAAACAACACTGATAGTGATAGTTTAAGGGTGTGTCAAACTGAAAACATTATCGATAAACCTAAAGTGTGTGTGGGTTCCACATATTAAATTAACGTTATAGGAGACACTTCACACACTACACTTAGTGAGTCCGACAATGATCTTCCAGATCTTCAAGAGCTATACACGAAAACGCTTAAGAAAAGTGACCGTCTTGAGAAAATGATAAAGTTACTGAATGAGCGTATTGAGTTACTTAACTGAACTATTAGGAATAACGTTGAAGATTTTACAGCACGATGTGTTGCCCATGAGACTGAAATTAAGGAATTTTCCACAAAAATCAAAGTTCTTTCAGAGAAAAATAATATTTTGGAACAAAAATACAAGTCTACTTTAGTTGAACTTGAAGAATCTAAGCAAAAAGTTTCAAACGTGTTTAAAAAATGCTTACACTTTGAAACTCAAGCTAAATCCTACGAAGAAATTGTTGTAGGAAGAAATTTTGATTCTGATGACAAATCTGGTTTTGGATTTGGAAAAATAATTTATACTAGCAAAAATGTTTCTCCTGAAAATGTTATTTTTATAAAACAAGGCCAGAATCTTCAGAATAATCAAAAAGAAAAAAATGTTTTAAAGATGTCTCTAAGGCAAAACAAAGTGATTATACTCAACAGCCCAAATCTAATGGTCCAGTTAAGTACGTATGTCCTCCTGTTAGAAATCATTATCAGAAACCTAAAACCAATGACACCCTATTAGGGATTAACCAATTTTCAAAGACTTTAGTAATAATGTCATTTTTAATAGGAAATAAAAATGAGGATAAATGTTACACAGTCCTTCCTAAATCTAAATCTTGTAATATTGCCATATTAAAAGATGTTGATCTTTGGCACAATAGATTAGGACATACAAATTTTGATAATTTTCGTAGGTTAAGTTCCCAAGATATAGTTAGAGGACTGCCTAAAATCAAAAATTCTTTTAATACTATATGTGGTCCTTGTCAGGAAGGGAAAATAAGTAAACCCTCTCACAAGAAAGTTAAAGATGTTTTAACTACAAAACCTTTGGAAATAATCCACATGGACCTTATGGGTCCCTCTAGAACTGCCAGCTTCTGTGGTAACAGTTACATACTCGTTATTGTGGATGATTACACACGATATCCATGGGTAGCCTTTATGAAAAATAAATTTGATACCTTCGATGAGTTCTTAAAAATACTTTTAAAAATAGATAACGAGAAGGATAACCAAGTATGTCGCATGAGAAGTGAGAGAGGTGGAGAATTCAAATATTGTGGTGTATGAGAAGTGCATGGGTAGCCTTTATTCCTAACTTCTCCTTGTTCTTGGACTAATTTTAGCTAGCAGCAGGTTGGTCGGCACTAACATCTAGCACCATTGAAGACTTAATGGGCATCACATAAGACTCTACAGACCCGTCCTCATCATCAAACTCCTCATCCAGGTTAGGAGGAGTACCGGGATCATGCCTTTGGAAAAGCTCTGAGTTTTTCTCTGTGCCGACCACCTTCAGAGCATCCAACTAACCTTCCTTGAAGGACAGCTTCATGGCATATTCAATCTGGGTGGAGGCAGTGAAGAGAGCTTTCTCCCAACCCTTATCAAAAGTAGTTTTGCCTTTAGCTTTTAAGAAAATGACTTCAGAAGTCAAACCAGTCACTTTGTCTTAAACTGATTGGGCCCGAGGAGTGACTTCTGCAAGTTTATCTTCAGCAGTCTTGGCTCTGCCTTCGGCATCATCCATTTTTTTCTCTAAAACCTAGGCTTTTCATCAGCAGCCTTTATTTTACCTTCAGGTGCAGTGGCCCTATCATTGGCCTTTCTCAGTTCCTCTTCCCAAGAATTCTGCTTTATTTCCAAAGTTTGATGAGAAGCAGGCAGAGATTATTTTAGGCTCTCAAAAGCCTCTTCCACCTCTCCAGGAGAGGACCTCAGTTGGTCATCCTTCTCCATCATTTAGTTGAAGTCAACCAAAAACTACAAGAAGAACAAGATACCAAATGTCAGAAAAAGTCATCAACATTAAGTAAAAGTAGAAAATGAGATTGTAAGGACATATTTGTATAAGTCCGTTATCAATTTAGTATGTTATATACCGCTACACCATCGAAGAGCATTCAAGAGCAATCTACATTAAGACGGATCCGAATTAATCAATTTCTTCATCAAAAAGACTTCGCGAAGTTTACTTTGGTAAGGTTTTGTTTTAAATACCTCAACTTTCCACTTAGAGCTTTTGGGATATTTTTATAAAATATTTTCTAAGTGTTGGAGTGGACTTTTTCGTCAAAATTTGAGAATGAGTATTTTTTCTTAGTCCTGAAGTGTACCACGATTTTGACGCCCAGGTCGTTCAAGCGAGATAGCTATCTCGTTCGAGTGATATAGGGATATCGCGAGATGTCGTTTGAATGACATATGTACATCGTTCGCGCGAGATCCTTATCTCGTTCGAACGAGCTCGTATTTCGAGGCGGCGCATTTTTATATAAATACTCATTAAATGGTTTTGTTTTTATCAAGAAGTCCCAGCATTTTGAATGACAGAAACCTGCGAAAGTGCAGAATCCTTTTGACTTCTTCTTTTAGGATTTAATCCTTTTTTGTTTTCAATTCACAAAAATCCCATATGCTTTGGTGAATTATTTTGGTGTTCAAGAACACTGCTTTGCTTTTGTTCAACCTCTGTGGAGAAGGCATCTCCATATTTGATCGGTGGATACCGAGCGTAGTCATTCTGCGTGTGGACGAGCTGACGACGATGAACCGACACCTCGAGGGTAATTCGCTGTCTCTCGTATCTTTGAAGATTTGTCGAGGGCACCGTGCATTACACACATGTGGGCGATTATCAGGTTGTATGTAATTCAAAGGTCTTGTGAATTATTCTAAGTGTTTTAAAAGGTTTTACCCGAAAGGGGTTGTTTTCTGAATCAGTCGTCTTTATTTTTCATGCATGGTTTGAATGATTTATGAGATTTAGATGCATGTTTAGGGGCTGAATTAAGTTTGTTTCTAAATAGACTCTAATTAAATAAGGTTTAATTGGAAACTTGCGAATTAATTCAAACCGATATCACAAACCGCATTCACACGTTTTACAAATTGGTATCAGAGTTGGTTGCGCTAATTTATCGCGTATTCCTATTTTTCGCAAAATCGTGTGATATTGATTTTTTTTGAAAAATCAGTTTTGTGAAAAATCGCAATTTTTCTTATGGAGCACTTATATAATCAAATGCCTATTTTTGACGGGTCTAATTATGCCTACTGGAAATCTCGTTTGAAATCTTATTTAAAATCCATTGACGAGCGTGTTTAGTTGCTTTGTGAAAATGGATGGACTCCTCCCACGGTCACCGTTGATAATATCACCTCTTTAAAACTCGTGTCGCCTGGACTGAAGATGATTTTAAATTGTCTAAATTTAATTCACGTGGTTTGAGTGCTATTTCTGGAGCCGTCACTCCTGACGAGTTCCGCCGAATTATGATGTGCACCACGTCTAAAGAGGCATAGGATGTTTTGAAATTGACACATGAGGGTACGAACATGGTTAAAGAATCAAAGTTACAAAATTTGGCCACCCAATTTGAGACTATCACCATGTCTGAGTCTGAATGCTTTGATGATTTTTATGGACGTTTGTCAGACATTGTTAACACCAGATTTAATTTCGGTGAAGAGATTGATAACGCGCGTGTCATTAAAAATATTTTGATATCTCTCCGAGAACGCTTTGGGTGAGGTGATTTGTAAAGTCACTGTTTTGAACTCTATGGAAAATTTGAAATCACTTAAGTTGGAGGAACTTGTAGGAGACCTTCAAAACTATAAGATAGACATGTTTCCCCAAACTATTAAGGCTAAGGATAGAGGCGTTGCTTTAAAGACTCATTTTAAGAAAAAGAAAGAAAAAGTTTGTGAGTCTGATTCTGAGGGTGAGTTTGATTTTAATGATGTGGCCATGCTTGTGAAACATTTTAAAATGTTTCTCAAAATGAAAAAGGGAAATTCTTCCAATAAAAAGAGATCTTTTGAGTTAAACAAAAAGAAAGTAGAGGCCAAATATAGTGATAAGGAGGATTAGATCAGGTGCTTTGAGTGTGAGGGCAAAGGGCACATAGCTAAAGAGTATCCTACTAAGATAAGGAGAAAGGGAAAAGAGACTACTATGACCGTCATACTTAGTGATAGTGAGGGTGATGAGGGAGAAGAGTCTGATAAAGGTTTAGCACATGGGATGTGTGTAGCTTTTTCGAGTCGTGTGAGCACACCCACTTTGTCTCACGTTGATAAAGGTCATGAGAGCACCGGTGATGACTCGAGTGTTTCTAGTGGAGATGAGAGCGAATTTGAGAGTGGAGATGAAAGTGAGCTCGAAAAAGCCTTCAAAGATTTGTACACCGAGACCTTGAAAACAAAGAAGTAAAATAGAGATTTAGGTCATTGGGTTTTAGATTTGGAGAGAGAGAAGGAGGTTTTAAGAAAGGAGAAGTGTGATTTGACCAACACGTTATCTAGTCTGACGACACGTGTATCCCAACTCGAAAGTAATCTCGAACGTGCCAGGGAGGTCAAAGTAAATTTTGAGAACGCACCTAAGAAGGTGGAAAAGGTGGTTCTTAAGGGTAAAGATGAGAAGTTAGGAATAAGTCATGACGGTGCTTCTACTTCCCAATTATAACCCGAGTCGGTTCCCACTTTAGTATTAGATTCACGTGAGTCTCACCTTAACCCACCTAGGCGTCCCATTCCTATTAGGAGAGCGCATCCTAGAGTTTTTGAGAAAGGTGTTCCTAGGCCTATATGTGTTTGTTCCCATTGCAAAAGGAGAGGACACCTTAGGAAATTTTGCTTTAAGTTGGGTTATGTGTCACGTTTTGCTATTGCACGTGTTTCTGCCACACATGCACCCACACTTGATACTTTACATGCTCCTGGGGACTACATGCGAGAGTTTGCACATTTAGGTGAGCAAGTTAAATTTTTGGTTAAAACTTCACAAAATTTGATGGAGGTTTTTCGTAAGTTGGCACCACTTTTGGAAAACCCCTCTGCACCTAACGATTGAGGTTGGACTTGTTTACCAGCATAAAATATTTTTCATGATGTCATTATTTGCCTATTGCTAGTATGTATCATTTTTGTATTAGATTTTTGTTTTTAAAAAATTCAAAAAGATTTTATTTTGATGAAATTTTGAAAAATCCAAAAATATTTTTGTATTTTGTTTGCACCGTTTATGGATGAACATTTAGGATGATCGAGTCACAGCATCATTTCATTTTTTTCATGTGACTATTTGATAGTGTTTTGAGACAATAGGTCAATTCATCCATGTGCTTTATAATGTTTGGAGTCATTAAGATGTAATTAAGTGTTACTTCCTACATGTTTGACTAATGATTTCCTTTATTGCACACATGCACGCATTTGTTTGATTATTGTGCTTGTCTTATCACATGTTGGTTGGGTGTTTTCACTTCAATCGTGTCCTTAAAACGAACCAAGCACGATATAACTTGATAAGAAAGTTGTGCATGTAAGAGCCGTTGGTGAGGTTGTGTGCTTTGTTTGAAAATGGTGAAGGCTATGAAAGATTTTCATTTATCCTTTACGATTAAGCCGTCGTTTAAATTGGACCTAAAAATTTGAGAAATTTTATTATCCGGGGTCCAAAGAGGTTTAAAAGAGCCCAAAAAAATTTAAAGGCAATAAAAAAAAATTCATGCCAAAAAGGGGACAATTAGGTTTTTGCACCAATTCTCCAAAGTTTGAGAATTTAGTTTAACACCTCTAAAAGAATATATATATGAGGGAGTTTGGATGGAGAATTAAAACGGGTTTGCACGTCCTTGAAAATCTTAAAAAAGCGCTAAATAGTTTTGGACGTTATTGGTGTGGAAATCACTTTGACTTTGATTTGTTGATTTGCATAAGACGATGTCATCTAAATTCAACAAATTTTTACACCTATGGATACTTTTGATGTTCATTCATTAGGAGTACACATATGCATCGTGCACATATGCTTGATTGAGTTGATTTACCTATCGAATGTGTTCACACCCATACATTCCATTTTCATGACTTGGTTGTTTGAGTTTAAATCCATGGTGTGATTTTTAGTATCTTATTTTTGTATGAAAATTTGAAAAAATCCAAAAATAGTTCGTGAAATTTTTTAGACATACCTTTGCATGCGCGTAGTTCCATCCATGTTTGCTTGCATTTCATCGTGACACTCCATGTTTTGATTTTTTTCTTCTTATCTATCTATTTTGGGACATCATAAAAAGGGGGAGAAAGAATTATCATGTTATGGGGGAGTTTTTGCATTAAGGGGGGTATTTGCTTTATTCTTATATCATTTCAAACTCGATGCATCACGAAGGTGTTTTTCTTTATCTCATGTGTGTAGGTACAAAGATTAATAATCATTATGTTGCACACCCTGATGAGAAAAGCTTTGAGATTTGACGAAGATGTTTGAAGAACAGTTTGAGCACTCGTAAATTTATTCATGGAAGGGTAGATTTGTATAGACATTTTGGTTTTTGATAATTCGGATATTTTTACGTATGTACCGGCATAGACATAGGGGGAGATTTGTAAGGACATATTTTTATAAGTCCGTTATCAATTTAATATGTCATATACGGCTACACCGTCGAAGAGCATTCAAGAGCAATATACATCAAGACGGATCCGAATTAATCAAGTTCTTCATCAAAAATACTCTGTGAAGTTTAATTTAGTAAGGTTTTGTTTTAAATACCTTAACTTTCCACTTAGAGCTTTGGGGATATTTTTACAAAATATTTTCTAAGTGTTGGAGCGGACTTTTTCGTCAAAATTTAAGAATAAGTATTTTTTCTAAGTCCTAAAGCGTACCTCAATTTTGACGCCCAGATCGTTCAAGCGAGATAGCTATCTCGTTCGAGCGACATAGGGATGTCGCGAGATGTCGTTTGAACGACATATGTACGTCGTTCGCACGAGATCCTTATCTCGTTCGAACGAGCTCGTATTCCGAAGTGGAGCATTTTTGTATAAATACTCATTAAATGGTTTCATTTTTATCAAGAAGTCTGGCATTTTGAAAGACAAAAACCTGCGAAAGTGCAGAATCCTTTTGACTTATTCTTTTAGGGTTTAATCCCTTTTTGTTTTCAATTCAAAAAAATTCCATATGCTTTGGTGAATTATTTTGGTGTTCAAGAATACTACTTTGCTTTTGTTCAACCTCTGTGGAGAAGGCATCTCCATATTTGATCAGTGGATACCGGGCGTAGTCATTCTGCGTGTGGACAAGCCGAAGACGACGAACCAACACCTGGAAGGTATTTCGCTGTCTCTCGTATCTTTGAAGATTCGCTGAAGGCACCGTGCATTACACACTTGTGGGCGATTATCAGGTTGTATGTAAGTCAAAGGTCTTGTGAATTCTTCAAAGTGTTATAAAAGGTTTTACCCGAAAGGTTTTTTTCCTGAATCGGTCGTCTTTATTTTTCATGCATGGTTTGAATGATTTATGACATTTAGATGCATGTTTAGGGGCTAAATTAAGTTTGTTTCTAAATATATTCTAATTAGATAAGGTTTAATTGAAAACTTGTGAATTAATTCAAATCGATATCACATACCGCATTCACACGTTTTACAGAGATACTTACCAATGCCAAGTTATGGCAAGCCCTCTAAATCAGCCTAGACCTGGGCATGGGGGCTGATGCAGTCCAATCATCAGGAAGGGTTCCAGACTTGATCAAACCTGGCCAACCCAGGGTTAATAGTAACAGAAGCTGACCCAATGTCAAGGTCAGCGTGGATTTTTTTCACCAACTCTTGTTGGTCGGCCAAGGTCTTCTTTGCAGCCAATGCTTGCAGGTCGGCTGGAGTTTTTTGGGCCTGTCTCTAAGGATCGAGAACACCTCTCTTTAGTTTTTTGAATTGAGACTCGGTGGTTTGAATCTCTTCAACACCAATAGGACTCTTGTCACTGGCCTGTGACTTCTTCTCAACTAACTTCTTACTAGCATCAGTACTTTTCTTTGAGGGATTATATATTGGTCCACCCATCAAATTGGGCATCTTCCTCTTAGTCATGTATGTTGAAGGAGAAAGGGGAATATCATAAATGTCAAAAGATTTAAATGAGGAAGAAGTTCCTCCTTGGGTGAACTCAGCACCAGCAGACTCAGTAGCTGAAGGGGTGGGTACATGATCCTCTTCTAAGTTGATAGCAACTTGGGGAAGCACAAATGTTGGTCGAGCAATAAAAGAGGTGATGGAGCTCTTGTATTCAAACAACAAGGAAGCAACTCAGGGATGTTCCTCCTTAACCCTATGATTCAGTACCCAAAGAAACTTAAGTTCTTCAATATTAATTTCCCTTTTCCTTAGGGCATCTCTTCTTACTTTACTCTTCATCAAGAAGGAACAACAAATTTAGTCGGCCAAATACATAAACACATAACAAAAGAAAGAATAAGTAAAAGAATTGCAACCTATGCCACGTCCTGTTTTAGGAAATTTGGGCCAGTGTATGACACTCCCTGTGGAAGTGGAGCATGTTTCCCGTTCTTAACAACCACACCATAATCCCAATAATCATTATTAAAATCTGGTAAATTCACTACTAAATCCTTATTTGCTAAATAATAAGTATTCTCTCCAATCGTACTCCATTTATAGCAAAATATCAACTCCTGAATCCCAATATGGTCGTAAATCTCGTTTAATCTCTATGGACACCGTTTACAACCCTCCAAGTGTTAGGTGCCATTCTAGCGAGAACCACATCAAATTATTGACAAGAATGAAGAAAAGGAGGGTTTGGTGGAAAGGTGATGCCACAATCAGCTATGAATAAAGTGGGGATCTAGTGACCCTCAGGAAGAGAATACACATCTATGGGACCTTGGGCTATCTCTAAATCTACCAAAGATGAAATTGTCCTTTTTTCTCTAAACTCATCTAATGAACCGTCGTCTACAATGTGAACCATGATGAAAAAAGAGAAAAAGTTGATAAAACAGAGAAAAAGGGAAAGAAGGCTTACAGGGGATGTAAGGTGACTGCAAGAACTGAAGAAAAACAATGGCACAAGGAAAGCTCGAAGACCAAGGAAAACTCTTAAGCACAAAAAGTTTGAAGTAAAATGAAAGGAGGAAAAAGTGTACCTATTTATAGGTTGCCTTGATAAATGGGAATGAAATAATTAACTGAACGAACTGTTGAACTACAGTCAGTTGCACGCCTCCTGGAGCATCAAAAGACTATTTTGTCCTTTAACAGTTCAAAAAAGTTTGAGTTATTTACAAAAATTCCATTGTCAAACAGTACCAATGAAAATTTCTACAAGTGTGGGAAGTCTGTTGTCGTCCAAATTCTCAAAATAGTACGTCAAGCAATTTTCTGGACTAAATACTCCATACTTTCGATCAATCATCAAGCATAGAGCATTGGGGACTTTGTTATATGTAAAAATACCCTTCTACATGGACCAACGATACATATACACATGTCATCCTATGTGGATGACTAACCACATTGCTTAGCTTCAGAGATACTTAGTCGGATGGAAGGCAGACCAACTCCAGAATGCCAACCATCAGGAAGACCAAAAGTTACTCGGATGGGATGATAATCAGCACAGAATTCCAATAGTTTCATTTATTGCATACAGATGTAAATGCTTGGAAATATAAAGGTGTTCCGTCTAGGGTTTTACACCACTATAAATAGGATATACTCCATCGGTTAGAGGAACAACTAAAATCACTCATATGCATACCATACTGAGCTATTGTAAACCACGCTGAATATATCAACAGTGGACGTATGCTATTTTATAGCTGAATCACTCTAAAAATGTCTTCTCTTGGGTGTGTGATTTGATTAACTTACAATATTATTATCTGTGATTATAAATCTGAAGTAAGTCCAATTTTAGACATCAACAGTCGGCAATGGGTAATGATGAGGAGTATGTAGTTGAGGGAGGGAACAGGAGGGAAGATGGGTTGGATGCGGAAGTATGGGTGGAGGAAAGGATGGGGGCTTCAGTAAAATATCAGGAGCATCATACGAGGGGAATGAAAGGGAGGCGTTGATTTTATTTAAAAATATAGAACAAATACGGAGGGGTAAAGAGAAGGGGAGAGGAAGGGGTGGTATTTTTTTCAAATGGGAAGAACATAAAGGAGAGAGAGCTTAAGAGGTTACTATGGTCCATTAATTACGAGGAAAAATGTAGTGAGGCTCCAAATTAGAGATAGTTAGATAGTCGAGTTGGTAATGGGTCTTTGTTAGGATGTTGTTCATATTTAGAGCACAGGTTTAGCATGACTTTTCTAGATTCTGGGGTAGGAGGAGGTGGGTTTGGGTTTTTTTATTGGCGGCTATGTCGGGAAAGTAGGTTTTGGGTTCCTTGTAAGAGTTGCGGAGAGTGGTTCTGCTACTTCGTTTTCGTAGTTGCTTTGTTCATTTGGGTGTTTTTCAGATTGGCTTGTTCCGTCCTTTTTGTTTTGTATACTTCTTGTGTACGGGTTTTCGTCCCTTAGGTAGGTTCGGTTTTCTGACATTTATTTATCAAAAAAAAATACTGAACTATAAATATTTCAAATTCAATACATGTAACTAAAATTCTCAAATAAAGTCTCAAGAAATTTCAACTAAGATTACTTGTAAGAGCATCCCAACATGTAATGTACTCTATGAGATCCTCTATATAACACAAATATTATAAGACAACATATTATCATAATAAATGAATTAATAAAATTATTATACGAAACTAGAATACAACTTGTGGCGATTTATAATAAACAAGTGTAATGATAATTATAAAAATTAGTATATATCATAAATTCAATATCTTGTCTTAAAGCCATTATAAAAGGTTAATTTTTCCATAAATAACATTTGTCAATTATTTTAAAATGTTCTTATTATATAAAAATTATTTTTTATAAATAAAAACTTCAAAACAACTGTACGTATTTTACATAAAAAATTATACATACTTTTATTTGTTTTTAGTTTAAAAAACAATATTTCATTTATAGATACAAAACTTAAATTTTTTCAATAAATAAAACGTTAAAAAAATTTATAACCAAAAATATTTTTTATTTATATTATAAAAATTAAAATTTTGAAAACTTTTTTAACTTAAAATTATTTTTTATAAATAAAAACTTCACAAAAATTGTAAGTATTTTATATTAAAAAAATTATACATATTTTTATCTTTTTTAGTTTAAAAAACTTTATGTCATTTATAAATAAAAACTTAATGTTTTTTCTATAAATACAACATTAAAAATGTTTTTATAACCAAAAGAAAAATTATTTATATAAAAATAATTTTGAAAACTTTTTTTAACTTTTTTTTCTAGATATAAAAACGTTATATAGATGTAGTAGTATTATTAACATTATGTAATGTGATTTGAGTAGAGAATGATGAAAAGAGATTAATTGAATCTAGATTGTGTTGAATCTAGAAATTAATTAATAGAGTGTAGAATGGATCAACTTTTTAATTTTCAAGAGACTTCTGATTTATTCATCTTTTTTTTTTCAAAGAGATTTTTAATTTATTGGTTTCAAAGAACACAATGTTCAAGATAAGAGAGAGAAAGATAATAAGTATTAAAGGTTCATTAACTCCTCTAATACTATCGCATTAGAAGTATAACTAGTTTTTAGTCCCGCGCGATGCTCGGGCGCTTTAGAGAGCTCCTTGTATACTATATATAATACGATTAACCATTAAAAAAGGAAAACAAAATTAAGATTTAGATAATATCATATATATATATATATATATATATATATAATCAACTTGGTAACAATATATTTTTAAATTGAGTTAATAATAAAAAGAACATTAAAATGTTCATCCATGTGATGGATGCAAAAACTTTTCAATCCATAACATTACAACCTTTATCTTATGTACGCTTCTTTATTATCCAAAGCACCCGTTGACAAAAGATAAGTCATTGCATTCAATATAACATATTTTCTCATATTACCTTTAAGATAAGCTTTTTGCTCAATTCCATTTTTCATTCCACAAAATTGTACACAAAACTAAATCAAACATGTACTTATATTCTTTATATAAAGGATTGAAATCTAATATAAAACAACCTGGATCATGTAAATCACCTCGAATTCGAAACAAAAAAAATGTATTATATATCAAGAAAATTGAATAAGTGATCTTTCAAAAATAGGAACATAAAAAAATAAGGAAGTGAGAATAAGTTATCTATTATCTATGGCATTTAATCAAACATAATCCCCAATCAATGCCCCTTTTACAAGATGATAGTATGGTTTCGTTTCAGATTAAAACTTCTACAACGATATCCTCAAATGTGATGTGCTCTATAACACCTCGTAATTTTTGGGTCATTATTTTAATTCATTTAATTCGGTAATTAGTAATTCGTAATTAATGAGAATTAATTAATGGGAATATTTAAAAGTGGTTATATTTAAAATAAGTTAACGAGTGAGGATTTATTTTAAAAATATAATCTGAGTGGCAATATTTAGTGCGCGGATGAATCCGGTAGAGGGGAATTAGTCCAAAAGAAGTGGGTACATATAATATATATTGGGTATTGGGATCCAATTACACGTGTGAACTTAATAAAGAGAGTTTGGGCCATTTTAATTGGGGCCAAAATGTGAATAGTGTTTTTACCCTAAGTTGTGCAAGGGGTTAGGCATCATTAAGTCATAATAGAAGGCTAAAGGGAGAAAGTAAAGGAAAAGTGAATTTAGGGATCTTGAAGAGGCAATTGCAATTCAACTTTATCTTTCAAAGCCCTAGATCATCTTGGTTAAGGAAAGTGGTTTAAATTTTGAGTATTAAATTGTATCTAGCTATTCATATCAAAAGAGGTGTAATCAAATTGAATGTTAGGGTTAGTTCTTGCATAAATTGGGGTTTTCTCCTTATAAGGATTATAAATCTGTAGATGATTTGATAAATGATGCATTTGATGATTGAGGATTTGAAAATTGATGAGACTATTAGGGATAGGATTGTTGTAATGGAGAAAGGGGCTTAGGATGAATTGGGGAAAAAAATTTTGCATAAACCTGTTCAAAACATGGGTTTTAAATTCATCAATGGCGGACTGGATTTATGCAGAAGCAAGAGAGAGGAGGAATTACCACTGTCGTTCGAACGACAGGGCTCTTCGTTCGAACGAGATTTGATGATTGTCAGATTTCTGAAATCCCCTGATTCAGACCTGCTATGTTAGAAGTTTGAAGTTTTTGCCCTAATTGAAATTGTGAAATTTAATATTGAAATAGGGTTAATTTGAAATTTATTAACCTTAGAATTATTTGACTAAATTGCATGATATTGGAGATGGAAGTTTATGATTTAGTATATTATAATCTTGTTATTTATAGTGACTAAACTTGATTGTAGTAAATTAAAGGGTGGACTAGAATCACCTAATTTCGGGTCGAGAGATAGGGAGTCCGGTTATACTTAAAAAGGGGTTACATTAAGGTAAGGGAAATTAATGTATAAATAATAATCATAAGGAAGTCGAGGCACAGACTTGAATATTTTAGGCTTGGGTATGGGAATGATACTTCCATAGCTTGGATTTCTATATATGTCGGTGTGTTGTACACATATGAGTTATATATATATATATATATATATATATATATATATATATATATATATATATATATTTGTGTGAATTATATATATAGTAAAGTCATACCAATAAAAATTCTATCATAGGAGGTCGTGCGATGAGGGTGAATCCCTTGACTTGAGGAGCAGGGCGAGTATAATCCCCAGGCCATAGCGCCTGTGACTTAGGGGTGGACCGTTGGTATGAAGTGAACACTTTCGGCGGTAACTATGACCGCCTTCTATGCGTTCGGTGATAGCATTGTATATCCGACATATGTGTGAATGTTGAGATATGATACGTATATATAGTGCAGAATTATATACAGGAATTTACATACATACATGGCGTGAAATGTATAGATACAATAACTTGTGAGAATGTTATATGAACTAAAGTGAAAGATCTATGATCCATATAAGTTAATGCGAGTAATAACTTAATAAGTAAAATACTATACTCGCTCGGGGTATACTAGTGGGGTAATTAGTATAGTATTTGGGAAAGCCTAGTTACGAGAGAAGTGGCTAGGAACATTAGGTTTAATCCATTAGGCGTGCACATTAGTTGAGGGGTGAGGTAAACTCAAGGGAGTGTGCGACACTAATTTAAATATGAAGAGCATTTGCATATTTACTTCTTGCATTTAAATTCACTTGCTAAATATTTTCAAATGTGTTGGGTTCTAACCCTTGCTATAAAATATTTTTAAAAACCTTTAAGGTGTCCTCCCACAAGGGCGCTCGGCATGATTCCATCCTACAGGGTACGTGGATGCAACTAGTGATGTGATTTCTTTGATGTAGTCGTTTATCTTCTTCTATCTTTTTCAGTTATACTTTTGGGACTTGTATCTCTATATTCAGATTTGGCATATATTAGTACTCTTTTATATTCGCATTTGTGGATAGCTTGTAGTCAATGTTGTTCGACAGACTATTGTACTTACTTTTTGGCATATTTCAGTTTTATTCTCGTATTGGATTGGTTGTTGTTTAGTCTTATTGGTTTGGTTGGATGAATAAAGATAAAATTTGGCATCAGCTTAATGAAACACTAGGTGGTTTGTAATTAATGAATGAACGACAGCGATGCTAAGAATGAACTAGATGAGATTCCTATTTAATTTGATATAGGACTAATCACCCGGTATTCTATTAGGTGGGGTGTCACATGATCCCTCATAAACTTTTCAAAATGATGGTATGATTTTTTTTTCAGATTCAAACTTCTACAATGATGTCCTCCTCAAATGTGATGTGATACCTAATAAATTCTTCCCCCTATTGTCATCGTTATATAAATTACCAAAGCAAGCTTTTAGGAACAAAACATGAATACTGTATAAACAAACCAAGATATTAGGAACAAAATCTGACTACTGTAATCTTTAGCTAAATTACTGTCACTAATAAACCATTCAATGGCATATACATACACAAAGATATGAGCAGAATATACAAAAAAAACTTCAAATTAACAAGGAAAATCAATAATAAAGTCAACTTTTATTACATGAGGATGTGAGATGTAAAAAATAATTTAAAGTATAAAATCTAAAGTCAAGATGTAAAAAAATTAATAAGAATATTAATTGAGATGTTGGTAGAGTGGAAATACATTTTTAGGGGTGCCAGTGAATCAAAAGAAGCCATTGTTAATTGATGATGCTGGAAATAGCACCACCAAATAAGATATGAACAAGCTCAAACAAGCACAACAATGGCAGCAAATGTATATGTATGTATAGCAGGAGAAGCAGGTAAGGAGAAGAAGATGAACTCTTGAATATAAGTGGTTCAGCCGATCTGGCCCACGTCCACGGTGAGTGTGTGTGAATAATATCACTGAATGAAGGCACTAATGGCCATGGATACAATCTCTCAAGCTTTCTCTCTCTACTGTGCAAAGTGACAGAGTTTCAGTTAGGGTTGCCAATTATCAATCCTTTATAATGTTGAGGATGACCTCTATATATAGTGCTTGGGGGGTGTAATGTATCCCCTAAGCATTCAATGAGCATGTGCATGAAGATCCAACCAGTGTAAGGATGACACCTGGATGATCTTAACTAAATAATGATGACCTCAATATTCCCTCATGTGGAGGGAATGATTCAGTTATAACAGATTTGTCCACGTGTCCCAAGCCAAACATGTGCGTGTAAATGCTCGACTGTCTTCGCTTGGTTCCAACCTCGACCTGGATAGGTACGAGGTTGGTGATGTCTGACCCTTTTTTATTTCCGAGATCAACTTACATTGAAAATACTTGGAATGTCGTCCAGGGTCGATGTTGTCATGATGCTTGATGCTGAGCCTGTGAGGCTTTACTGACCTCAGGTGATAACTTGTAACGTCGGCTGAGGCCGATGTCAATGCTGATGGATGGTTGAACCTGTGTCCTTACAGACCTTGGCTGATGTCCAGCCGAGGTTGATGTGAGGTTGAAGCGATGTCGGTTGAGGCCGACCTTCTAAGTGATGACCCTGATCATGGATGGCAAGGCTTTTGTCACCTCAGCTATGAGACTGGCCAAGGTTAGTTTCTTGTGACACCCCGACTAATTAAATACCGAGTAGCTACTCCTTTATTCAAATTAATACAAAATGTCAAATTGGTTCAGTTCATAGCATCACTGTCGAAATACATTTTTATAATTACTAGCCACCTAATATTTAAAAAGTGAGTTGTCAATTTTAATTAAATCCAATTAACATACAATCCATTTAAATTATGAAATATTAATAACACAACCACAACACAGTCACAATAGAATAATAATGAAATGACAATGAATCTGGAGGAATACTCCTCTAATAATCTAAATGCTGAATACAACCGAATACAAAGTCTGAATCACTAATTAGTTACAACCCAAAATATGAAAATAACACTGAGTAAGTAAGATGTCTCTAAAAGAAAAGGGGCGACATGCCCTACAGATGAGTAAAATAGAGTCAAGGTATAAAGTGGAGGCGTCCACTATTGAGGTCCTGTAACTTCCACAGCAGCTACAGCACGTCACCGGAATGGAACTCTTACTCTTAGTGTCCTTGTGGTTGGGCACCTAAAAGGTTTTACAAGAAAATAGATTTGAAAGCAAACGAATCAGAGCCCGATTGTGAAAACAGTTTAAAATACAGCAAGTGTTTAATATCATTAAACAGTGAATATAAAATATATGATAGTCCATGCACTCACATGAGTTCCTCACCTCTCAACTAATCGTTCACACCTATCGTACCCATACCCGTTCTAGATATTCTACTATCAAACTAGTCCAATTAAATATATATGAATTTCACTATACTAATCATGGTTTAATTCCCGACGCCTTACTATAAACTGAGAGTTTTACCTTCGTTCCTCGAAATTAGTTTCAATAATTACTAAGTGTTATTCCCTTTTTTTTTAACTCTACAAAGATATTACATTAATTCACACTTGTACTTATATAAATAGTTCATTTCAATAATTTAGTGTATCAATCTCATCATAATATACAATAATGGCACCCCTAGACTAAGCTGCGGTGCACACATACTCTGCTATCAAATCCCGGTACATCACGTACATAAGGATCACGCATTCCGAATCTCTCAGGAACCGTTTCGACAAATAACAATCACATACAATGGAGGCGAACATAGTTCACATCACATGGGTCACGCACATACATACGCTCCCATGATCAGCAGACTTATTAACTTCTCAATAAGCCCTTCTCTGACCTATGTCCTCGAGGTACCAATCTAAATCCTCCCAGTAGGCACACAAAGATTAGATGACCCTGATCGAACGCCGATCTCCCGTGATAGCAAGTATGGTAGGTATTTTGTACACAAATAACTACATAAACTAAGCATTCACACATCTTAGGTATACCATAATATTAATAGAGGTATATTTATCATCCCTATACCGTCATTTAATGTTACACGTTTACAAGTCTCCGATTTATATACATTAAAGTTATCAACTCTTCTCACGTCGTAATTTTAGTTACTTATACCCTAGCCCATTGATTAGGCACATATTCTTCATATTTATCCCCTTAATTTCGGTATTTTTATGATCCCGTGTAGTGTAAATATCTTGGATTTGTCTCGTATTTATGATACTAACCCCTTTTGGCAAGTATTTCGTTGTGTATTTCTCATGTGTTTTACAGGTATTTCACGCAAGCTAGTGCGAAGGAGAACTCAAAACAGTGAAAGAAACCAAGAAATGGAGAGTTGAAGGGCATTTTAGTAATTTTTCAGCCTTAGTCCGGAGGTGGGGCCAACTAGAAAGTTGAAGAGCTCTAAATTACAAGAACACTGAAAAAAACGGCACCTCAATCCGAGCTACGGTGAATAAGTTACGATGTTTTGAAGTTGCACGATAATGGACTGGTCCGGTCATGCGAAATCCAGGCAATTAATTATGCATTTAATGCAGTGCAACTCTTGGAAAACTTGTGCCACAAGCGAAATTTGATGCCAAATTCGTGCAACTTGGTGCTATAAAAGACCAAGCCCTACCTCATTTTCAAGAGGAGTAGAATTCTAGAGAGAGGGAGTCAAATTCTAGAGAGTAGAATAGAATTTTAGAGAGAGAAAGTCAGATTTTAGAGAGTTTTCCTAGTTTTTCTTTACATAGAAATTTTCATAAACCCTAGTTTGTAAGGTTGAAGAAGAAGAATATTTATGGATTCAAGTTCATCTCTTTTCCCTATTATTGAATACAAGTATCAATTTTTCATTCTCTTATTTATTCTTTACTTTATTTCCAATTTAATTCTCAATTCTTTTGCAATTTGTTAACAATGTTTATTAGATCCATAATTCCATATATTGTTATGAATTTTCTTTCTCATAAAACCATGTTTAGTTAAGTTTTTAAAGGGTTGGGATGCATGAACCCATCCCAATGTAAATTGCTTATGTAGAAAATAGAATTTAAATTAAAAATTTGAAAGAGTCGTGCGAGACAATTTTACAACCATTGTAGATCTTTTAATCTCTCTTGCCCTAGTTACTTGGGATGTTTAAGAATATGATGTGCGTAAAATTATTTATCACCTCTTTATATTTACCTTTGATTTCATATGATGCGGGCTAGTTCCCTCATATATGTAATGCTTAGGATCTATAAAGGCTGGATTCATTCAAATTTATAATTTACAATTCTAGGTTTCTATACGGTAAATTACTAGGGTTAGGGGGATTGTATTCCAACCTACTTTCTCATTCATCTTAATTAATTTAATTTCTTTATTTACCTATTTTTTTTCCCTTTTCAACCATCATCATCTTTTTCATTTTTTCTTTAGAAGTAATAAATCAATTAAATTCTATCAACCATTCCCTGTGGATTCGATACCCAGACTCGCCACTATACTCCTTAAGAGTGTAGTTACAAGTTTAGGTTTTTTTGTATTGAGGTTGGAAGCCGATAACAACGACTAGCGTATTACACGGACGCTCAGTTTTCCACTCGATCAAAAATGGTGCCGTTGCCGGGGAATGTTTGTTATAGATTATAATTGACTTACTGCTTCGTAACAAAAAAATAATAATAAATAAATAAAAAAGAAAAATGTGTGTCACGTTTTTGAATTGCCCACTTTGAAATGTCTTATTTTAACTCGTTTGGTGGCTTTAATTGTTATGCTAAGAGTGAGGGGAGGAGGCACTCAAGACTTATGACCATTGGATCAATATCACTAAAGATGATTATCAAAAATACAAGCCTAGTGCTAAGAAACTCCAAATTTATCAAAATCAATTGCTTGAAGAAGAAAGACTTGAAAAACAATATCGAGAAAAAAATAGTTATTGGGAGCAAGAGTTAGATGCATTATTTGAACCCAATGAGGATTTTTTTCCGATAGTTTTGAAGATGAAGTAAGTTTTCAACCAAATGAGGAATTCGAGGTGCTAGAACCAAGGAAGCCTACTTTGGAAGAACTCTTTCTTGATATAAAAAAGCAATCTGATGACCTTGTTGTTACCGAGTTGAAAATTTTAGCAACTTGCAAGGAGTTGAATGATTATTTGGACAACTTAGAGAAGGTCGAGACTTGCGCTTCACCTAATACTTTTGAGAATGAAATCATTGAGAGTGATCCAAGTTCTTTTGAATATCAACCTTTTATAAATATTTCAAAATCTATTGAGGTTGAAGATCAGTTGTCTCCTTGTGTCCCCACTATTATCGAACCATTAAATTCATCACAAGAACTGGATGAATGTCTTGAGGATGTTGATCCGATTCTTGTATGGGAATGTTTTTTTGAGATGCTTCATCTTATGGGACATACACTTAGACGTGTCACTCCACCAGACCCAATTGAAAATTTTGAGGGAGAAGATTTTGAGGACAAGGACTCAATGCTTGAATTGTTTTCCAAGATGGACTCTTTTAGTTTGTGTTCTCCGCTTTCCATAATTCTTGAAAAATCTTTGGGAAGTGATTCTATTTTTCTTGGATCCCAATGGTACTTGTCCCCCTATGCACCCAAATCCCTCATTATCCCCTTAAATTTTTTAATTGGTGATGGTTCATTTTTTAAACTTTGCACATGCCTTCCGTTTTTCAAACGGAATTCTTATTTTTCGGGAGGCATGCTTTATAGTGAGGGTACACCATTAATCCCTCAAAGTCATATTGTATTTTGGGTGGACCCTCAAATTTTTCGACTTCTACTATATGAGTTATCAGATGTTAAAATCGTAGGTTGTACATAATTAGTTTTTTTCTTTTTCTTTCCTTTTTTAATAAGTGTAGTGTCATTAGTTAAAATTTTTGTTATTCTTTTTGTTATGCTTGGTTCTAACAAGTTTTGTAGTTTCAATGGACTCGCACTCATCGGGGATCGCTCCATTTGGGTAATATCTTTATTTTCCTCTCTTTATGTTGTGTTCTTGATTCGCATTGAGGACAATGCAACATTTAAGTTAGGGGGTGTGGGATATTCATCCCATTTATTGTTTAGATTCATTGATTCGATCACATGTTCTTTCCAAGTGTGTTTTTAAAAAAAAAAAAAACAAAAAAAAAACAAAAATGGAAAATGTTGAAAAGCCAAAAATATTTTTGTTCAAAATAAATAAAAATTAGAATTTAAATTTTTCAAAAATATCACCTTTATTCTATTTAAAGTCTCAAATTGTTAACAATCAATTTCACTAAGCCGAAAATTGACCAAAGATGCAAATTGAAAGAAAATTGACGACTTAACGAATAAGTGTGGAGATTGATCAAACCCGGTGAGATTTTGAGCCTTTCAATTTTTTATGACTTTTAAATCAATCCGAGTTTATGATTAACTAAAAATTCTTTTCAGCGTTTTAATAAGTCGTTGATGATCTCAATCCTTTGTTTTGATCGGTTATGGGAAATGTGTGAAATGTTGTCTCGAAATTCATGCTAAATATATCTCTAAACTTAACTAATCTCGAGATGCATATGGTAATGTGATTAGCAATTTGGACAATGAAGTAGGCCCTCGTTTGTTACCCAAAAATATTAGCCATAAAAAGTTGTGAAAAACAAAATTATCCCTTTGCAACCCAAGTTGAGCCTAATAAATATTTCTCTTTCGTTTGATAACCCGAAAAAAAACAAATAGCCCGGAATTGTGAAAATGGAATATTCATTAAGTCCGAAAAGTGCAACAAAAAGGGGCAAGAAAAAAAAATAGATATGCTCAACAAAAATAGCAAGAAAAGAAAAAAATGAAAAGAGAAAAAGAAAGAGAAAAATGAGCAAATGCCCGAAAAAGCACTAAAGAACGTCATAAGGACATTTTCCTATTCCGAACATTCCGTTCATTCCCATTTTTCCCCTTTTACCACTTATACCTTAAACCAGAAAAGTCCTAACAGAGTCCAAATTGCGAAATTAATTACTGCATGGAGAGAAAAGATACAAAAAGACAATAGGAGAGATTAAATGGTGTGAACTAGAGGTGATGTTTCCCGTTTCCTAATAACTGTATTCCGATGATGAGATCTTTTCACCATATATTTCCTTCTTTTCAATTTTGTATGCATGAATTTGTGTCCATTATATTTACTCTTTATATCATGCATACCGGGAGAAAACAACCACAATCCGAGTGATTCGTTTTAGAGTGCATCCGTAAGAATTGGAATCAAAACGAATTTTCGGAAAGTAACGTAATGCTCAATCGGTGGAAATTTGAGGTTTAATTTTTGGCTTTGCACACACACACTATGGTTTGAGACAGTTGAATATGAGTTGATGGTGATTATTTTTTCAAAAAATTTAAATTGTACAATTTTTAAATATTTTGATATTTATTTGAGTCAATAAAGAATTTTGTGGATATATTCACTGCAAACCCTCACGAGACAAAACTCGTCCTACTAGGGTAACCTAGGGGTTTAAAGGCTTATTGCATATGCTAAATGCAATCGCTTACCCGTGAAAAAGGTATTCTATCCCAATAAAAAAAATTTCAAGAGTTGAACTTTAAACTAATTTCTTTTACATTGCTCGGGACGCGCAAAGTTCTAAGTTAGGGGGTGTGATTAGGCACATATTCTTCATATTTATCCCCTTAATTTCGGTATTTTTATGATCCCGTGTAGTGTAAATATCTTGGATTTTTCTCGTATTTATGCTACTAGCCCCTTTTGATAAGTATTTCGTGTTTTGTGTATTTCTCATGTGTTTTGCAGGTATTTCACGCAAGCTAGTGCGAAGGAGAACTCAAAACAGTGAAAGAAACCAAGAAATGGAGAGTTGAAGGGCATTTTAGTAATTTTTCAGCCTTAGTCCGGAGGTGAGGACAACTAGAAAGTTGAAGAGCTCTAAATTACAAGAACACTGAAAAAAACGGCACCTCAATCCGAGCTACGGTGAAGAAGTTACGATGTTTTGAAGTTGCACGATAATGGACTAGTCCGGTCATGCGAAATCCAGGCAATTAATTATGCATTTAATGCAGTGCAACTCTTGGAAAACTTGTGCCACAAGCGAAATTTGATGCCAAATTCGTGCAACTTGGTGCTATAAAAGACCAAGCCCTACCTCATTTTCAAGAGGAGTAGAATTCTAGAGAGAGGGAGTCAAATTCTAGAGAGTAGAATAGAATTTTAGAGAGAGAAAGTCAGATTTTAGAGAGTTTTCCTAGTTTTTCTTTACATAGAAATTTTCATAAACCCTAGTTTGTAAGATTGAAGAAGAAGAATATTTCTGGATTCAAGTTCATCTCGTTTCCCTATTGCTGAATACAAGTATCAATTTTTCATTCTCTTATTTATTCTTTACTTTATTTCCAATTTAATTCTCAATTCTTTTGCAATTTGTTAACAATGTTTGTTTGATCCATAATTCCATATATTGTTATGAATTTGCTTTCTCATAAAACCATGTTTAGTTAAGTTTTTTAAGGGTTGGGATGCATGAACCCATCCCAATGTAAATTGCTTATGTAGAAAATAGAATTTAAATTAAAAATTTGAAAGAGTCGTGCGAGACAATTTTACAACCATTGTAGATATTTTAATCTCTCTTGCCCTAGTTACTTGGGATGTTTAAGAATATGATGTGCGTAAAATTATTTATCACCTCTTTATATTTACCTTTGATTTCATATGATGCGGGTTAGTTCCCTCATATATGTAATGCTTAGGATCTATAAAGGCTAGATTCATTCAAATTTATAATTTACAATTCTAGGTTTCTATACGGTAAATTACTAGGGTTAGGGGGATTGTATTCCAACCTACTTTCTCATTCATCTTAATTAATTTAATTTCTTTATTTACCTATTTTTTTTCCCTTTTCAACCATCATCATCTTTTTCATTTTTTCTTTAGAAGTAATAAATCAATTAAATTCTATCAACCATTCCCTGTGGATTCGATACCCAGACTCGCCACTATACTCCTTAAGAGTGTAGTTACAAGTTTAGGTTTTTTTGTATTGAGGTTGGAAGCCGATAACAATGACTAGCGTATTACACGGACGCTCAGTTTTCCACTCGATCACCCATAGATGTCATCCGGTTTACTACATAATTCTAAGTTTTAATCCTCAACGTACTCAACTCTCACAACTATACCCACGGATCAACAAGGGAAGGTTATCACTCAATTAAATAAGTCTAATGGGAGTTTGAAACAAAATCTGTCAACTCGTTAGAAATCTCGTTCGAACGAGGTTGTTCGAACCAGGGTCGTCCGAACGAAGTCTTCGAACGAACTCGTTAGAAGGGATACTGTCAACTCGTTAGAATCTCGTTCGAACGAGGTCATTCGAACGACCTGGGCAGGTCTTCTAACGAGATGGCAGAACACGCCCAGAAATTTCTAAACTCGTTTTTTCTTCAATTCCTCTTTTCAAAAATCCATTCTAAGATCATCCATCTTAAGTTTTATTGTTAGTAAACTAATCTAAGTCCTCCTAGGTCACCTCTTAACATATTATTGGGGTCAAATCTTCCTAATCAACATGCAATTAACATAAATTCCCAATTTTTCACCCCAAACCCTATGAATATGAACCCGGAATTTAAATGTATTTAAAGACTCCTTATTACTCCGTTTTCAGATCATCAAAAGTTATGTTTTCTATATTGAATTCGTCCATATGCATTCTACATACAATTCCTATCTCAAAATCATAAGTTTCACCATAATCCCATTTGTTTTCCTCAAAACTTTCTAGGCAATTAAAGTTTTTTACACTAAACATGGAGGAAATATTCAATGAAATTAATAACATTAAATCACTTGCCTTAGATTTGTTCTTCAGATTTGTTACCAGTGTTTCAAGGTTGATTCTTCCCTCTTTTTGGTCACAATCTCTTCCAAAATGATGGTGGGGAGATGGTTTTGTTTGGAAACCCTTTTCCCTCTTTCTAACTTCTCTCAAAAACTTTCATAGCCCACTATCTCACTTTTTGGCTGATAATGGACTTAGTGGCTCTTTTAATATTATATAATTTAATACTAAAATTCGTGGGTTTTAATCCCTTAATTTTTAAAATTACCAAAATACCCTTCTAGGTTGCCGGTTTGGCATAAAAATGCTCCGGGACCCAAACTAAACCCCCGGCTAGTGTTTTCTGACTATTTTGACCATTCTGGACGCGTTGGCGCACTCAAAATGATCATTCGGTTGATAAAAATAAAATTTACTTTTTAATTTAAATAAATTCATTCCTGACGCGACTAACACGCACATCCCAACTAAATCTCCCAAATTGTCGTATTTCTGCCTCGAGACAACTTTAATATTTTCAATACTCATATATTACCATATATACTCCGAAATATTCAATTTTAACATTATAATCAAATACCAACTCACATCTCGCTAGTATTTATATCCGAATGAATTCTCAATTAATTCTCATTTAATTCAATTAATCCCTTAAATAAAAATCAATAAAATTACGAGGTATTACATTTCTCTGAGTAAGAGGGTGCACTTTGGGCATATCAATCACCCACTAGCCCTTTGTTACCTATGTTAGTAGGTGATTGAGGGATATTGCAAGGCCGATGCCAAGTTCTCTTATGCGCCAACATCCTTTTTACACATGTTATTTGCTGAAGTAGGTGGTGTGCCTGACAAGGTGTGATGATGTTGATTTTCCTTTTGGGCTCCCAAGGCAATGATGGGCCTTGGGATGCGCACCAACACGTTTTTGGGTTTAAACCCTTTTCTCCTTTCTTCATTTCTTCACTTTCCCGCCTGTGTTCTCTCTGTAATTTCTCTCTTCAATAGTTTTGCTGATGCGTTTTGGGGTTTCCTCGTTTCCAATCCTCTTCTCATTCATTTCGCACTCAGACAGGTATCGTCTCCAACCTATTTTATCATTTTCAGCATTTAATTTTCGTATCTGCATTTTTCGGTGAAAATTTAGGTTTTCCAATTAGGGTTTTAGGGTTTTCCGGTGGTACTTTGCATTTTTCGGTAAGCATGTTCTTAAGTGGTCTTGGTTTAAAAGTTTTCAAAATCCGAGTTTGATCTTCGATTTAGATTGAGTTGAGTTGTTTGGTTGTGGTTTAGAGTCCAAAGTGTAGGGTCATCTGCCTTATGCCCAGACCTCCGTATAAGCTCATAGAAGAGTTCCCTTCACTTAGAGAAAAGACCTTTGAAAAAATTAGGCAGATAGAGCTAGCCCAAGCGGAAGCTCATAGGGCTGAGGCCTTTACTGTCAGACCCATCTTTCCTCCACCTCTGAAGCTTATCTACCCTGAGCCAGCAGAGGATCCAGAGGAACCCACACACATGTCTGAGTCTGAGTTGTCTACCTCAGACCCCATGTCTGTAGACTCTTTCCAAGAGGCTATAAATTTCTCTATCAGGTAAGATCAGTTCCCTGATTAGTCCGAGGTTTCGAGTCGTGTCTCGTCACATCAGGGGGCTAATACCTCTCAGTCTTCTTCTGATGTCGAAATTGTAGGGCCAAGTGTGTCCATTCCCCCTATTTACGATGATATTCCCCTATCGACCGCCACCGGGGATGAGTTCGCTCAGAGGTTTCCCGATGGTCCCCCAGTATCTGCCCAGGCAAATGTCAGTAGGGATGATGATGATGGGCATGAGAGCGATGTTGGTACCTCTGAGGCAGTCCAGATAGAGAGCTCGATTAGTGAGTACGATCTCTTAGCTTTTAGGCATCTCTACTCCATTGGCCCCTCCATTAAGCTTAGGAGTCCTCTGAGGGGTGAGAGGGCCTTTTATGGCCGAGAGGGGGAGATTTGTGTGTACGAGCAGATGTTCAAGTTAGGATTCCGTCTCCCCATCCATCCTTCAATTAGAGCCATATTATCCCATATTAACCTAGCCCCTTCACAATTATCCCCGAACGCCTGGAGGGTGATGATTGGGGTTATCATCCTTTAGAAGGTTGTCCACCACTCAGACCTTCCTATTAGAGTCTTCACGGGTTTCTACGTCCCATCCTCTGCCAAAAACCACCCCAGCTACTACCACTTCCTAGCTAGGAAGTCAGACAAAAAGATGTTGTTGGTTACCCAGACTTCGAATCACAACTGGAAACCACGGTATTTCTTTGCGTTAGGGGCATGGGAATTTGGTCCATGTGCTTCCTCTTCAACGTCTGATCCGAGGACACCTCTGAAGTGGGGGAAGGTGTCTCTTGCGGCCAAAGCCAACCCTGGCCTTAGTCAGGATAATTTCCAAAAGGTTAAGGATCTTCAAGATATGACCCCCTACTACCTTTATTAGACAGGCCTGGGATTAGTCCTTTGACCGAGCTTCGTAAGTATTATTTCCTATTTTGTACCTCTTATTTTTCATACCTCTGATTTGCTAACTCAGATGTTTCTTTTTTCAGAGCCTCTAGAAGGAATTTCTGACGACCTACGGGAAATGTCTGCCCCAAGCCTCGTAAAGCTGATGAAGAAGGTCGGCCATACTGCAGCCCCTCCTCCTCCCAAATAGAACATCGGCACGTCCAAGGCCGAAGTTATAAAGAAAAGGAATCCAACAACGGACTCGGAGCGTCAGAGGCCGAGTGAAAATCAAAAAGGGAATCGTACCATTCTGATCTCCTCAGACGAAGCTCTTGAAGCTCGTCTTTCTCAGCTGAAAATAAGTGATAGCTTGATCGGCCATGGTCTGAAGGCTATCGATGCCATTGGCTCTGTAATGACCGATGAAGATAAGTGCTTCCTGCGTTCTCTGGATATCCCTTTACTGGCTGAGTTTACCCTTCACAGATCAATCCAGGTAATGATTTCTGCTATTTTTCTCTTCCCAAGTGTAGCCTCGGCTATCTTACATTAATGCGCTTATACATCTGACCTTCTACTGCATGGTATGTTGTCCATGCATCGTTTTGTGGACTGGACTCTAAAGAAAATGCCCTTGATCGAGAAGGGTCAAGAAGCCCTTAAAGTCCAAGCCTCTTTGAGTGCAGAGGTTGATCGCCTAAAGGAAGAGCTGAAAGAGGTCAACAAGCTGAAGGAGGAGGTCCAACAAAGAGACAAGGACATGGCCAAGCTGAAGAAGTACCATGAAGCGACTCTGAAAGCCAAAGACGATACCATGCAGGCTAAGGTGGCTGTTGTTGTTAAGGCCTCCTTGGATGACGCCTCAGAGAAGATTATTGCAGATTACAAGGTCTCTAATGAGTTCATCAGTTTTGGCTTTGAGTACCTTGAGAGAGGTATCAAAGCCACTGGTAAATGGGCAGCCTCTAAGGAACAAGAGTCAGGGAGTTTTAGTGTCTCAGACTTTGTTGGTCTAGGCTTTGGTAACCCCCGTTTTGCTCAGGCCTTGCAAAAGATTGAGGAGGATGGTGTCGCTCCCTTAGAGACTGCTCCCCTGGGCACTGCTGAGACTGAAAATGTTAATCCTGAGGACGATGGAGCCGAGGTAACCAACGTCGGCCAAGAGGACATCACTCCAACTGCAGATACTTAGGCCTTATCCCATGAAGCTTTAAGTTTTAGTTTTTAACTATTTTATCGTCTGTAACATTTGTGAATTCTGGCAGTATATTTTGGCATATTTGATTTCTAACTCTGACTGTTCTGTGATGAATATTAATACTCAGATTATATAGATTATGTGTCTTCTCTTGCATGTTGTTTTGGTCTTAATGTCTGAAGAGATGTTTAAGGTCGGAGGTCGCCATAATATGATGTTTCGCCTCATAATTTATCACCGGATGAATGATGTTTAAGGTCTGAGGTCATCAAAATATGATGTTTCACCTCATAATTCATCACCAAATGAATGATGTTTAAGGTCTGAGGTCATCAAAATATGATGTTCACCTCATAATTTATCACCAAATGAATGATGTTTATGGTCTGAGGTCACCATAATATGATGTTTCGCCTCATAATTTATCACCAAATGAATGATGTTTAAGGTCTGAGGTCACCATAATAGATGTTTCACCTCATAGTTTCATCAAATTAATGATGTTTAAGGTCTGAGGTCACCATATAATGATGTTTCACCTCATAATTTCACCAAACTAATGATGTTTAAGGTCTGAGGTCACCAAAGTATGATGTTTACCCTTATAATTTTCACCAAACTAATGATGTTTAAGGTCTGAGGTCACCATATAATGATGTTCACGCTCATAATTTCACCAAATTAATGATGTTTAAAGTCTGAGGCCACCATAATATGATGTTTCACCTCATAATTTATCACCAAATGAATGATGTTTAAGGTCTGAGGTCATCAAAATATGATGTTTCACCTCATAATTTCACCAAATTAATGATGTTTAAGGTCTGAGGTCACCAAATTATGATGTTTACCCTCATAAGTTTCACCAAACTAATGATGTTTAAGGTCTGAGGTCACCATATAATGATGTCCATCCTCATAATTTCACCAAATTAATGATGTTTAAGGTCTGAGGTCACCATAATATGATATTTCACCTTATAATTTATCACCAAATGAATGATTTTTAAGGTCTGAGGTCATCAAAATATGATGTTTCACCTCATAATTTTCACCAAATTAATGATGTTTAAGGTCTGAGGTCATCATAATATGATGTTTCACCTCATAATTTCATCAAATTAATGATGTTTAAGGTTTGAGGTCACCATATAATGATGTTTCACCTCATAATTTCATCAAATTAATGATGTTTAAGGTCTGAGGTCACCATATAATAATGTTTCACCTCATAATCTCACCAACTTAATGATGTTTAAGGTCTGAGGTCATCAAATTATAATGTTTACCCTCATAATTTTCACCAAACTAATGATGTTTAAGGTCTGAGGTCACCATATAATGATGTTCACCCTCATAATTTTACCAAATTAATGATGTTTAAGGTATGAAGTCACCATAATATGATGTTTCACCTCATATTTTATCACCAAATTAATGATGTTTAAGGTCTGAGGCCATCAAAAAATGATGTTTCACCTCATAATTTTATCAAATTAATGACGTTTAAGGTCTGAGGTCACCATATAATGATGTTTCACCTCATAATTTTACCAAATTAATGATGTTTAAGGTCTGAAGTCACCAAATTATGATGTTTACCCTCATAACTTTTACCAAACTAATGATGTTTAAGGTCTGAGGTCACCATATAATAATGTTCACCCTCATAATTTCACCAAATTAATGATGTTTAAGGTCTGAGGTCACCGTAATATGATGTTTCACCTCATAATTTATCACCAAATGAATGATGTTTAAGGTCTGAGGTCATCAAAATATGATGTTTAAGGTTTGAGGTCACCATAATATGATGTTTCACCTTATAATTTCATAAATTAATGATGTTTAAGGTTTGAGGTCAACAAATTATGATGTTTCACCTCATAGTTTATCACGATGTTTAAGCATAATGAAACAGTATTGACACAGGAACGGCTCTTTTCATTAATATCCTCTTCATAAAATGATACATGTATTACAAAGAAATAACTGCAATCATCATATGTAATATTTCTTCAAGTGGTCAGCATTCCAAGGGTTGGAAAAAGGTTCCCATTCGAGATTTTCTAGCCGGTAAGTACTAGGCACAACCTCATCGACCACTCTATAAGGACCATGCCAGTTTGGGTGGAGCTCGTTTGCCTTCTGCAACGTCTTCTTTAGCACTAGGTCTCCCATAGCTGTAGGTCTTGATTTCACCCTTTGATTGTAGAACTTTGTTGTTCTCTGCTGGTAAGCTTCCTGCTTGATCTCAGCATCTTCCCTTCTCTCTTCAATTAGATCCAAGTCAAGTCTTCTTTATTACCCATTTCTCTGAGGATCATAGGTCTGAACTCTGTGGGTGGGGAGCCCTACTTCTTTAGGGATGACTGCTTCTGAACCATTTGCTAGCATGAAAGGAGTCTCTCCCATTAGCGTTCGTGCAGTCGTCCTGTAGGCCATAACACAGCGTATACCTCTTATGTCCATCTCCCTTTTCCCTCCTCCAACCTCTTCTTTATTCCATCAATGATTGTTCAGTTCATGATCTCAGCTTGCCCATTTGCTTGGTGTCAGCCAGGAGAGGAGAAGAACTGCTTGATCCCCACTCTTTCACAATATTTTTCTAAGGAAGAATTATTGAACTGGGTTCCATTATCTGAAATGGGCGTATTTGAAAGGCCATATCTGCATATGATGTTCTTCCAGATGAACTGGAAGGTCTTCTGCTCCGTAATCATGATCATCGGCTCAGCCTCTACCCACTTGGAAAAGTAATCAATTGCCACTACCAGGAATCGATAGTTATTTGCAGCTCTTGGAAAAGGTCCTACCAAGTTAATCCCCCAAACTGCAAATGGCCAAGGTGAGCTAATTGATATCATAGGATGATGAGGTTGGTGAAGGATGGTGGAGAATCTCTGACACTTGTCGCATCTCTTCACATAAGCAGCTGCATCTTTGGCCAAGGTCGGCCAGCAGAACCCTTAAGTAATTATCCTCTTAGCTAGAGGCCTCCCTCTTATATGACTAGAATAAGATCCCCCTATGCACATCTTTCAAGACCTGAGGAACCTGAAGGGTGCACGCATCTAAGGAGAGGGAGTAGGAACCCCTTCTTATACAAGACGTCTCCTATAATTGAGAACTTGGCGGCCCTGAACCTCAGCTTTCTCCTTTCCAATTTTGATTCTGTCAACTCTCCTTATCTGATGTATTTGATGAGTGGGTCGATCCAAGAGGCTCCCATATTCAAATTGAGGCAAGTTTTGATAACCTCTTCTTCTTCAATGGTTGGCTGGGGCAGGATTTCAACCGGTACCGTTCTTCTTATATTTGTCCTCGTTGCTGAGGCCAACCTAGCGAGTGCATCAGCTCGACTGTTATCTTACCGAGGTATCCTATTCATCTTCACCTCTTCGAATCCTTTTAGCGTCGTTCTTACACTCTTCAAGTATTTGGCCATACTTTCATCGTTGGACTCATACACCCCAAGAACTTGGTTGACAATTAACCTCGAGTCGCTATGGACTAGGAGTCGGCCAACTCTAAGGAGAGCCCCGCTATCAACGCCTCATACTCTGACTCATTGTTTGAAGCCTTGAAGTTGAACCTCGGCGCATATTCAACGTCGGTACCATCCGGAGCTGAGAGTATCAGCCCTGCTCCGCTTCCACTTTCACAAGAAGACCCATCATCGAAGAGGTTCCAAACATCTTCATTTGAAGAGAAGTTCCCCTCTGATAGGATCCCTTGCTTGAAGAGGTACCTATCTTTCTCGTTCTCGGTTACACTTTTTCCGGACTTGCTTCACCCAACCTCTTCCAGATCATGGAAGACGTTGTTGTTTGGTTCTCCTACAATCTCTTGACTATTCTCGATATCAACCTCTTCCCAGGTGAATTCTGCTACAAAGTCTGTAAGAGCCTGCCCTTTGATAGCAACCTTTGGCTGATAAACAATGTCATATTCCCCCAACTCGATGGCCCAAGTCATCAACCTACTCGACTTCTCAGGCTTGTGGAGGACCTGTCTTAGTGGGGAATCACTGAGGACAACCATAGAGTGGGCTTGAAAGTATGGCTTCATCTTCCTAGAAGCGTGTATCAGGGCATATGCCAACTTTTCCATTCGAGGATAATTTTGTTCAGACCCTTGAAGGGCCTTACTATTTAATCACACCGGCCTTTGCACTCCATCATCTTCTCTTACTATAGCCGCACTAATGGCTGATTCTGAAACGGCTATATACACATATAACTTCTCCCCCGAGATGGGCCGAGATAGGAGCAGAGGGGATCCGAGGTAGGACTTCAGCTCTTTGAAAGCCTTGTCGCATTCCTCATCCCATTCAAAATCCTTTCTAAGAACTTTGAAAAAAGGAAGACACTTGTCCGTAGCTCTAGAGACGAACCTGTTCAGCGCAGTAACTCTTCCGGTTAACCTCTGAACGTCTTTGATGGTCCTGGGTGTCTTCATTTCAAGCAGAGCCCTGATTTTTTCTGGATTGGCCTTTATTCCCCTTTGATTAACGATGAATTCAAGAAACTTTCCTGCTCCTACTCCGAAGACACACTTGGCGGATTGAGCTTCATCCTGTATAAATCCATGGTGTCAAAAATCCTCTCCAGGTCGGCCACGTGAGTGTCAGCCTTCAAGCTCTTCGTCAACATGTCATCCACATATACCTCCATGGTCTTGCCAATCTGGCTCTTAAACATCTTATTTACAAGACGTTGATAAGTGGCCCCTGCATACTTCAAGTCGAAGGGCATGACCTTATAGCAATAGGTTCCCTTGTCGGTTATGAACAATGTCTTATCTGAGTCTTCTAGGTCCATAAAAATTTGGTTATACCCGGAATAGGCATCCATGAAGCTCATGAGCGCATGCCCTGCTATGGCATCTACCATCTGATCTATTCACGGCAGGGGGAACCTGTCTTTAGGACAAGACTTGTTCAAATTAGTGAAATCTATGCACATCCTCCATTTCCTGTTAGCTTTTGGCACGATGACGACGTTAGATAACCACTTAGGGTATATGACTTCTCTAATGAACTTGGCCTCTTCAAGCTTTCTGACCTCTTCCCTGATGACATCATATTTTTCCCTTTAATGAACCCTTCTTCTTTGTTTAATGGGCTTAGCATCATCTAAAACATTGAGTTTGTGGTTCATAACTTCAGGGTCAATGCCCGGCATGCTCGCATGGCTCCAAGCAAAGGCGCTTTGTCCTTTCTTTAAAAGCGTTACCAGCTCTTCCTTGATTTTGGGTCTTAGGGCTTTACTGATTTGGACGGTTTTTTCCGGCACATCCTCATTAAGGACGATGGATTCTACCTCTTCTGCGACCTCTCCCCTCTTCAGTTTTGTCTGAAAACGAGATCTTTTCACAATCAATGCTCTGATACCACTTGCTGGAACACGAGGCCCCCAATTTTAAAATCTTACACTACAAAAAGTAATTTCCTTTTGAAATGCGAAAGCGAAAGTTATGCGAAAGCGAGATGGTTCAACTTAAACAAATTTTAATTTTTTTTCAAATTAAAGTAGTGATATAAACCAAATTTTATCTTAAATTACCTAAGCATGCATCTAATGTGAATAATGCGAAAGATAAAATAAACAATAAATCACTACGCTGCGATGTATGAGGAAAAACCCACAACGGAAAAAAACCTCGGACGGACCTAGCCTTAAGTCCACTAAGTATGATTTTACAATTACAAGACAGATGACTTACTTCCTCGACTCGACCCCTTTCAAGCCTTGACGCGTCTTCTTGTAAACACCTCCGCTTAGTCGACAACTCCGGAGCTCCACCGGAATCTTGAACTTCACCAATGAGACATAGGTACACCGCCAACCACGCATAGTGCCTTTCACCATGTGAGAATGCCGCAGCAAAACAAACTCTTCTTCTTTGAGGGATTTAGAAGTAAACCCAAACATTCTCTTTAATGCGGTAGAGAAAACTCGATGCCAAACACTCCAAGCAATGATATATATAAATTGAAACTTGGAATAAACAATATGGGTGTGAAAACCTTGATTTTGTTCTAAGGATTAAAACATTTTAACAAAAATTCAAGGGAACTTTTTCTTTGGAAGAATTAACTCTCAAAACACTCTAAGTGGAGAAAAGGTTATGAAAAATTCTTAACAAAAATGTTGCTCCCGCACTAGTTAAATCTGCCAAAAAGATAGTGGGGAAAAGTAGTGGAAAAAATGGGAAAACTGTCAAAAACTCTCCAAAAAACTTTTTCCACCAAATCTCATTCGAATGAGATATTCGTCCGAACGAAGTCTCGTTCGAACGATACTTTTAACGAAGTTCCAGTGGCAGGTCGTTGTAAACCTCGTTCGAACGACAATATCAAACGAAATGCCAGAAAGCTGAAAATTCTATTTTTAGCCCAGAAACTTTATTTTAAAGTTTTAAAGAAACTTTCTGAAACCAAACAACAGTTTAAACAAAACATACACCCATATAAATATTATTCCAAGCTCCTATATATATATATATATATATATATAAATGCATTCATACCTTAGGAGCAATGGAACCATGTTGATGATGTAGAAATGAGGCACAATACACATGGAATTTGATGAAGCTTTAATATCTTGTCCGCTACGTCTTCAACTAACCAGTCATAGGCTTGAATGGATACAATTTAAAACTATCCTATGACATAAACGTTTTTGTCCGAAATTGAGCCAAAACAACATTAAGACTCAATCGGAGAATTGTGTCCTTACAAATCTCCCCCTTTGGATATTCCGGGACAAAAACCAAACAAAAATCCTAAAGGGCCATCAAGCTCACTAGACACAAAAACATCCCACCCAATACTTGACTCAAGACCAGAGGATCAATAGCTTTGTCGTTGAAGGTTGCCACTTAGAAGAATTCCTGCACACTTAAGCAAACTATCAAACGCATAGGGAATATCAATATATTAAATGCAATTAAAATAAATACTCCCCCTAAATTAATTCTCCCCTTTATCAAAACAAATGACCTATTTAGAAAGACGTCTCCCCCTAAGATAAATCTCCCTAAACTAAGATAAATCTCCCTAAACTAAGATACGATAACAATAGGATTAGATACCATTTATCCCCCTATCATTCTCCCCCTTTTTGTTCAGGAATAGACAAAGGATAAAACTAATTTAAACATGATGCATAAAGTGATAAGAACATGAAAGCATATAGGCAATAAAAGCATAACTAATCCATACAAGTATTAATGAAAACCAACTTGATGCGAAAACAAATGATACCAATTTGACAAATAAGATTCTAAGCATGTGATAGCAAACAATGGATGCAACAAGATAGATACCAATTATGAATTAAAGCATAGATGGACTAGAAAGGAAGGCAAAGAAAACATACCATATATATGTAGACATAATGAATATCACTAACGCACACGCACATATACTAGGTAGAAGCAACACACATGACACAAAATAAAATAAGCTTTTCATACTCGTATGGCAAAAATGTGTCATATGGAAACAGAAGTGTAGGGGTGTGAACTAGTAACAATTAAATTTAGACCCAAACACTTAAAACATGTTCAAGGAGTTCTCAATTGATTGCAAACTATCACATTTTAATATAACCTCATGTGATAATATAGATTGAACTCAATGAACAAACATACACAATGCATACAAGCCTAGAGTTTTGATGATTCTACAAACCAATAGAGTCATGACAATGCACGCTCAACTAGGATAAACGGACATTGTGCAAACCTTTGATATACCATCCAATCTCCCCCAATAAGCATATATATTTTTGAATGTATATATCAATTAAATATAGGTCTTGGCAATTATTTTTCTTTTTAATGTCATATTCTATTTTTAGGCCTTTGGACCACGTATTTCTTTTAGGTCCAAACAAACGATGGCTTACTAGTCACAAAGGATAATAATTCCTTTCAGAGCCCTTCCCCATGCACATTTATATATAACATATTTATATCTCACAAATCTCACGTGCAACGGATCTTGACATGCACTAGTCCTCCTAGGTCACATAACATGTAGATGGCAAGATTGGTAGGAGAACACCTCACAAAGCTCAAATTTACATATGAAGTTAAAATTTCAAGTGAGCTCATACATGTGTGAATTGAGGCATATAAAAAATAGAATCCATTTAATCAACAAAAAATCCAACTACTCCATATAAGCATGGTAAAGAACATAATCAGGATTGACAACCTAAACCAAAAGTTCTAGCCACATGGGAGCAAAAAATATGGGATTCTAACACAAGTGTATGCCACATAAAGTGTGTCAAACTAAAATACAAAAAAAAAAAATCTTTTTGAGTTTTTCAATTTTTTAAGCAAAAATAAAAATATTTACTCAAAAGACAAACAAAAAATCATTTGTATTTTTCAATAAGCCTAAATACTAAAAAGGTAAAACACAAATGACAAACGAAAATCTTTTTGTATTTTTCATTTAATGCAAACTAAAATGAAGGAAATATAATACAAAAGATAAACAAAAATCATTATTCTAGCATGTGATTAAGCATGGAGCATAGACTAGAAAATGATTAAACAAGCATACATTTAGCATGAAGTATAAAAGCTAAAGTATGCAAACAAAAACTAACACATTCAACCTTTAGATATTGTATGGGAGGAAGCATTTGAAAGTAAATGAGAATCAAAAACCCTATCTTGTAAAGCTACCAAGTCGAATCTCCTAACCCAAACTAATGACGAATGAAAATCTCGAGGTGTAAGAATCTTGGCTACCTTTGTTGCCTTACGATGGGATTTTCTAGGACCTCGTTTAAAATCAAAACAAAATTTCCTAAGATGACCTTTTCGACCACAATATGCACAAGTAAAAACACGTCGAAAATTGGTACCAAGGATTGATCTCTAAAGACTTTCCTAGGCGATTCTCCTAAAACATTGGTTTTGGATTTATGAGTTGATTCATTACAAGTATCGAAGCCTAAACCACAAGTGTCATTTTTAATTTGGACCGTTCCTAAAATTTTATCTAATTTCTCCGAACGACACTCCAAATCAAATTTGACTTTACTAGAGTCTTTTAATTTATTTTGTAATTCTAAAATGTTAGACTCTAATAAAATATTGTGCTCTTCAAATGCGAGAAGCTCCTTTTTCAAGGATTCCATTAAACCTCTAAGGCTATCTCTCTCGCCTTCTATATATTCAAGCTTCTCTCGAAGATCTCTCTCTCGTATCCTAAGGTCTTCAACCAACACACTATCATCAACGACCTTGACACGCTCTTTTAAACAAGCTTCTAACTTCAAATTAGCTCTTTTTAATTTAATAGATTCTTCATAAAGTTCTTGAAAAGCATTTTGAAGTTCACTCACATTAACCTCTTCTTCATTGTCACTCTCTCTCTCTTCTTCACTCTCACTACCATCAAAGACAAAGGAATCATAAACTTTGACATTGGAAGTGTCATGTGTTAAAATTCCATCAATAGATGAGTTCTCACTATCACTGACATGACTAGGTATAAAAGCCACAAAGTTGGGCTTAGTGGGGGAATTAGGTCCCTATTCATTATCAATATCACTAAGGGTTGCATTAAAAGAAATTGGTTGCTTACCCTCTCTCCTTAGTTTAGTGGGGCACTCTTTTGCCCTATGGCCACACCCTTCACAACCAAAACACCTATTTGATTCGTCCCTATTTAAATGTTCATTAATAGTTTTAGGGATCTTCTTGACTTTGTCATGCGTAGATTTTTCAAATTTCTTCAAATCATTTTTAAATTTATCTTTGTTAAATTTAATAAATTTTCTAAACTTTCTAGCAAACATAGCCATATTTTCCGAGTCACTATCACTTTCACTCTCTACTACTTGTTTTTCCTCCTTTCGGACTTTTAAATCAACGGCCTTTTCTATTTTCTTTTCAGTTTTAGAGGAAAACATGTCCAGTTCATAGGTTTGTAAATCACCTACGAGCTCTTCTAATTTCGTAGAGGCTAAAGTTGGTAAATAATTTAAAACGGTCACTTTTGGAATAAACCTATCGGGTAGGGACCTTAAAATTTTCTTTACTACTCGGTTGTCGGGTATTTTCTCTCCCAAATTAAAAGATGAATTAACATTATCGAAAAGTCTAGCATAAAATTCATCAAAAGTTTCTTTTTCATTTATTTTGATGGTTTCAAATTGAGTGGTGAGATTTTGGAGTTTCGAAGCTTTAACGACACTAGTACCTTCATGAGTGAGTTGTAAAATATCTCACGCTTCTTTAGCGATTTCACACGTCATAATGCGACGGAATTCATCCGGTGTGACAGCGCTAAACAAGGCATTTAAACCACGGGAATTAAAATTTGAAAGTTTAAATTCATTTTCACTCCATCTATCGGCGGGTTTGGGAATGCGGTCATTATCTACTAAATGTGTAGGTGGGAACCACCCGTTAACTACAGATAACCAAACTCTCTCGTCGATAGATTTTAGTGACGCGTAATTAGAACCATCGAAAATAGAAAATTTTAAAAATGGCAAAAATTCCATTTTAGCCAAAAATATTTAAAGGATCTTAACGAAGTAATTTAAACCAAATTTTATCTTGAATTAACTAAGCATGCATCTAATGTGAATAATGCGAAAGATAAAATAAACAATAAATCACTACGCCGCGATGTACGAGAAAAAATCCACAACGGAAAAAAACCTCGGACGGTCCTAGCCTTAAGTCCACTAAGTATGGTTTTACAATTACAAGACAGATAACTTACTTCCTTGACTCGACCCCTTTCAAGCCTTGGCGCGTCTTCTTGTAAACACCTCCGCCTAGTCGATAACCACGGAGCTCCATCGGAATCTTGGGCTTCACCAATGAGACATAGGTACACCGTCAACCACACATAGTGCCTTTCACCATGTGAGAATGCCGCAGCAAAACAAACTCTTCTTTTTTAAGGGATTTAGAAGTAAACCCAAACAATCTCTTCAATGCGGTAGAGAAAATCCGGTGCCAAACACTCCAAGCAATGATATATATATTGAAACTTGGAATAAACAATATGGGTGTGAAAACCTTGATTTTGTTCCAAGGATTAAAACATTTTAACAAAAATTCAAGGGGACTTTTTCTTTGGAAGAATTAACTCTCAAAACACTCTAAGTGAAGAAAAGGTTATGAAAAAGTCTTGACAAAAATGTTGCTCCCGCACTAGTTAAATCTGCCAAAAAGATAGTGGGGAAAAGTAGTGGGAAAAGTGGGAAAAGTGGGAAAATTGTCAAAAACTGCCCAAAAAACTGTTCCCGTCAAATCTCGTTCGAACGAAGTCTCGTTCAAACGAAACTTCTAACGAAGTTCCAGTGGCAGGTCGTTGAAAACCTCGTTCGAACGACAAACTCGTTCAAACGACAATATCGAACGAAATGCCAGAAAGCTGAAAATTCTATTTTTAGCCCAGAAACTTTATTTTAAAGTTTTAAAGAAACTTTCTGAAACCAAACAATAGTTTAAACAAAACTTACACCCATATAAATATTGTTCCAAGCTCCTATATATATAGTAAAATGCATCCATACCTTAGGAGCAATGGAACTATGTTGATGACGTAGAAACGAGGCACAATACACACGACATTTGATGAAGCTTTAATATCTTGGCCGCTACGTCTTCAACTAACCAGTCATATGCTTGAATGGATACAATTTAAAACTATCCTATGACATAAACGTTTTTGTCCGGAATTGAGCCAAAAAAACATTAAGACTCAATCGGAGAATTGTGTCCTTAAATTGTCTCATCCCTTGGATCGAGTGTATCAATGTTATATGTTGTTGTTTCCTTCTTATGAGCCTCCCTCTCTTCCGCAGAGTTGAAGTAGCATTCCCGTGTCGATGTTTGGTCACCCTGCACTTCCCCTAACCCATAGGGGGTCGGGAATTTTAGCATTTGGTGGACCGTTGACGACACGGCCTCAAATTCCTTGAGGGCTACTCGTCCTATGATGAGGTTGTAGGCCGAGAAGACGTTGTCATCCATTACCAAAAAATTGATCTTTCGGGTCAACCTCTTAGGCCACTCGTCTCCCATTCGTACATCCATCTCATACATGTCCAACGGATGGACCTTTTCACCATTGAAGCCAATTAACGGATGATGATATGGTACAAGCCTAGCTCTGCTGAGGCCTAGGCTCTTGAAACAGGGCTAGAACATTACGTTCGCTGAACTTCCCCCATCGACGAGGATTCTCTGCACCTCACATCCATGCACCCTTGTAGTAATTACAAATGGATCATTGTGTGGAGCTAAGATACCTTTGAAATCAAGTCGAGAGAACCCAACTATAAGAGTATCCATATCTACCTTATTTCTCTTATGCTTATCCTCTGGAGACACTAGATTCACAACCTCTACTTTGGTCACTGACTTAGCCTCTGCCACATGAGCTTTACGATCGGCTACCTCTGAGCCACCCCTTGCTAGTCCCCCACAGATGGTGTTAACACCAAAGGAGATCATACCAACCCTCTTCACAGGGGCATTGTCATCTTTTGGTGGGAGGTTAGGGTCGTCTTCATCATCATCATCTGAGTCCTCAGCTCTTCTTGTTGGGGCATCTTCCCGACACCTGTCGTTTCTCTTCTTTTTAGGGTCATCTCCTCCCCCTTTAGAAGCCTTACCATCGACATACTTCTTCAGCTTTCCAGGCTTCAACATCTTTTCAATCTCATCCTTCACGGCGAAGCACTTGTCAGTTAAATGACCGTGGTCTTGGTGGGACTCGCACCACAAATTCTTGTTCCTCTTATGCGGCGGAGCCTTCAGCTTCTCCGGCCATCTCAGAGACCGATCATTTTTTATTTCATTGAGGATGTGTTCGCAGCTCACAGTTAAAGGAGTATAGTGTGCAAACTTGTCGTCTGCAGACCTCTTTTTTCCGTCTTTCTTCATTTGGAATTTCCCGCTGCTACTTCTGTGCTCATCCTCATACTTTGCAGCCATAGCCTCTTCAACGTTCATGACCTTTCCTGCAGTTGCTAATAGCTCTGTCATGGACTTGGGATGGTCTTTAGCAAGCTTCCACAGCAACTTCCCCTTCTGGAGTCCTCCAATGAGGGCAGTCATAGCTATATTCTCTTCGTAATCTTCAACCTCCAATTTTTCTTTGTTGAATCTAGCAATGTAGTCCCTTAGGCTATCGTTCTTACCCTACTTGACGTATAGCAGATGAGTGGTCTTCTTCTGAGGTCTTACCCCAAAACAGAAATTGTGAATAAACCGTTCAGCCAAGCCTTTAAAGTTATCAACAGAGTTCTTCGAAAGAGAGGTAAACCAAATATGTTCAGCTCCCGTTAAAGTCCCAGAGAAGGCCCGGCACCTCATCTCATCTGGGATTGAATAAATGTCGACTGCAGACTGGTACATCTCAATATGATGCACAGGGCTGGTACTACCATCATACTTGGGAGACACCGTAGGTGGTTGAAACTTGGCAGGGGTTGGGAAGTTCACTATCCTAGCCACAAATGGGGAGCCCTCTGAGAACCCTCTTTGCAGTGGGTCTCGGATTTTGATGAGGTTCCATATCTTCTCTTCCAAACCTTGGATGGAGTCATTCCATGGTTTCGTAACGTCGGCCTGGCCGAGGTTGTCCCCAGCCACCTCCAAGGGGTGGACCGAGGGTTCCCGAGCTGCAGCACAACGTCGGCTGTTGACCTCTTGACCATAATCTCGTCCATGTAGGGGTCGGCCATGGTGAGGCCGATGTTCACCATCTCCCCTCTGACAGCCAGCTACACTTCTCAACCTGGATAACCTCTGCCTCGGGTCATTGACTGGGTCGAGCCTCTCAAAGGTCAACCCCCTACACAAGCGGTCAAAAGATGTTCCTCTAGGCTGGGCATCCCCAACCTAGGCCCCTCTTGCTCCGCAACCTCAGCTCTGTTGTAGAGGACGTATTGTATTGCCTGAAACCTCATATGGCTCCCAGCAGTCTACTGGAGCATTATCAACGTACCTATCCTCAAAGCAAGGGTTTCCTTGCCTCCCCAGACGCAACGTCCCTCCTCCGCTGAGGCGTAGGTTGGTCCTTTCGCGATGCCTGGGTGGTCCCCTGACCTCTAGACGTGGTTGAACAGCCACCGGAGTAATCATTTCTGGTGAGATCGTAGGTGGCCTTATCATATTTTGGCTTAGCTGGGCAAATTGTCCCTTCATTGCTTGTTGCGTTGCACTTAATGACTTCAAGGATGTTGCCACCTCAGCCATCTAGGACTGAGGTGGTGCCTGGCTGGAACTGGGTCCTCCAACACCAAATGGTGGAGGAGGTGGTGGTAACTCCGGTGCCATGTGTTAGGGCTAAAGAGCTTGTGATGAAAATAGGAGAGCTTAAATACCTTAAAGGACATCTTTCAATGGTGAAATAGATTCACACGACGGGTGAGGCATGGTTCACCACCAGAGTCTCCGGTGAGGTTAAGCTAGGAAAGGAAGAGATATATCTTCTCGTTCCCACAGACGGCACCAAAATGATTATGTTGGAAATAGCACCACCAGATAAGATATGAACAAGCTCAAATAAGCACGACAATGGCAGCAAATGTATATGTATGTATAGTAGGAGAAGGAGGTGAGGAGAAGAGGATGAACTCTTGAATATAAGTGGTTCAGCCGATCTGGCCTACGTACACAGTGAGTGTATGTGAATAATATCACTGAATGAAGGCACTAATGGCCATGGATACAATCTCTCAAGCTTTCTCTCTCTACTGTGCAAAGTGACAGAGTTTCAGCTAGGGTTGCCAATTATCAATCCTTTACAATGTTGATGATGACCTCTATATATAGTGCTTGGGGGGTGTAATGTATCCCCCAAGCATGCAATGAGCATGTGCGTGAAGATCCAACCAGTGTAAGGATGACACCTAGATGATCTTAACTAAATAATGATGACCTCAATATTCCCTCACGTTGAGGGAATGATTCAGTTATAACAGATTTGTCCATGTGTCTCAAGCCAAACATATGCGTGTAAATGCTCGGCTGTCTTCGCTTGGTGACAACCTCGGCCTGGATGGGTACGAGGTTGGTGATGTCCGACCCTTTCTATTTCCGAGATCAACTTACATTGAAAATATTTGGAACATTAGCCAGGGTCGATGTTGTCATGATGCTTGATGCTGAGCCTGCGAGGCTTTGCTGACCTCGGGTTATAACTTGTAACGTCGGTTGAGGCCGATGTTGATGCTGATGGATGGTTGAACCCGTGTCCTTACTGACCTCGACTGTTGTCCAGTCGAGGTTGATGTGAGGTTGAAGCGATGTCGACTGAGGTCGACATTCTGAGTGACGACCCTGATCATAGATGGCATAGGCTTTTGTCACCTCGGCTGTGAGACTGGCTGAGGTTAGTTGCTCTGAGTAAAAGGGTGCACTTTGGGCATATCATTAATTATCTTACAGACTTCACATTTACAACTTTAGGAATGGGTGTGGGGCAGGGTCTGCCATAGTCGCCCATTCAGTTTTCAAGGGTGTAAAAGACCGATTACCTTGTGGCAAATCTTGCACTACCTTCTTTTCTTAATTTTCTCGTGACATGATCACACGTCAACAAACTTTATTTAATAAACATTAACATTAGACTCAAATTAGCTCCATAACTAATATTATTTATATTAGAACTAATTATTAATATTATAATAGTGCACCTACCATACTTTTGGGTTGTTGCCGTAAGTAATAAAAATCTCATAATTTGAGGAACCATATCTCCAGAAAATTAGCATCACATATCTATCATATATCTATTTCAACATAAGAAAGTGCTGCCTAATTCTAATATTCAACTCTTAAGAGTCATTTTCACAAACAGCATATATGCAATACCAAGACAACTAGTTATAGGTCCATATATTCCCTATAAATATTTAACAACCACATATGAAGAGACAACAACTATTAGTATCACCCATTTTGGAGTCTCCTAGGAGTAGAGATAAAATGCATTCCACGTGTCACAACAATATGAAGAGACCCCATTTTTAAATAGATATATTAGATATAGATAATTTAGATAGAATGGTCAATCCTACCTCATCGTCCTGACCAACCTTGGCACTTGGCAAATGAGTGACTAAAGCGAATTTATTTAATCCATAAATAAATTATTCAAGTATTCAACAATCAATTAAGTACTCATTGTCTCAATCAATAAATTTTAAAAATATCCAATTAATATAAAATTGTCACATTATATATTTGAGTATATGATTAGTGAAAACAACTTTCAATTTAACTCCACAAAGTCAACAACCCCAAATTTAAATCACAAAATAAATAACTCTTAATTTATATACAGAAAAATACGAAAAATAAATTCAATACATTGATAGTACATGGAAAACAACGAAGTTCCACTTTAACAGCAAAAGAGAAAAAATATAAAAAGGGCATATAAGGAAAGTAAGGGTGATATATTTGAAGTAATATTATTACAATATAAAACCTTATAATCATATATAATCTAATATCAACTTATACTAGTGGCAAAATTATGGGGCGCGCCAAATATGGATTGGGACAACTTATTTTTTTCCTACCCAAATAAGTATTACAATTTCAAGTATATGTAACAAAAATCATAATTTATTCATTATTTTCAAAAGTAGGCTTTATATTTTACTCGTAACTTTTGAAAATGGACTTCATATTTGATTCATAATTTTCAAATATGAGCCCCATATTTGACTCATAGTTTTTAAAAATGGACCTCATATTTAAATGATTGAACTAATATAAATTGTTTTATTCTTTAGGGTCCATTTTACGATTACTATATACTTATATACATATATAATTTTTAAATTAACTGGGAAATAACGCCTCAACTTTGTCATCGCCTCATCATGTGATCCACCCTCTAAAGGAACCAAAAGCGACGATGGATAATAGGAGACATGAATAGGCCATATATGAACCCACTATATTTGATACATACATAATTGAACATAACACGAATTGATATGACAAGATATGGATTACGTAAATTCTTAACGAATATTATTTTCGTATAGTCGTTATTTGAAAATTATAATTTTTAAAGATTTACTCAATCAGTGGTCAAGATGAAAATTTATTTACTGTCGTGAAATTTGGTTCATTAATTCCTTTAAAAAAAAGAAAGCGACTATTGATTTGGGATTAACAAAAAGAAAAACGAGAAAATTAATTTGATACGAAAATAATATGATCCGACAAGACTGTTGTTACGTATATTTTAAACTGTCATATTATAGTATATAACTAAAGTTGACATCACAACACAGCGTCGACATTTGTCTCCCCCAATACGACGACACGTGCACTTCATTAATGTGTTAGCCATTTATTAATTTTGTATTATCTAAATTAATGTAGACACATATATTTGGTTAATACATGCATTTAGTTGGTTCATGTATGTAGACACATATGTATTTGGTTAATACATGCATTTAGTTGGTTCATGTATTAGGAAGTTCATGTATAAAAGTCTAAATGGGGTATATTCAAACTATCATTTCAATATTTTTCTGATATATATATATATAACCCTTTCACTATCTACTTTTATTTGCTTGATATTTTCAATTTAATATGAATTCACCAGTAGCACAAATGGGGGATTATGAGGAATCTAGTAGCACTTTATCCTGTGTGTGCAGAGGGAAAATGCTTACGCCGTCTAAGAAATAGTTGGGGTGCTCTAAGACATGTTCATGGTGAACAACAATCTCATCCCATTCAATAGTATTTTTAGTATATAAATATCCCCTTAAATAAGGGTGTTCATTCTTATATATTAAATATGTTTTTAACATGTTTTTAACTGTATTATTTCACAATGTAAATCTTCAAAAAAATAATATTTTAGGATCACGCCTTGAAGGTAGTTTGATTTAATATATTTGAAGTTTGGTGCATGTTATTTGGTTTGCAATTATAATTTTGTTTTCTATGTTTAAATACAATTTTGATAAAAATCTGTACTTGGAAACATATTTTTAAACACTGAATTATAATAATTTTGTATTATAACCAAGTTTTTCAGAAAACAGGTTGAGAATGCTTTATAACTTCTGTTTTTAATTTTTCAACTCAGAATTATTTATTCTTAATATTTTAATGCATTTATACCTTAATATATAATATACATACATGATACATTAATATGTGTGTAATTCTTATAAATAAAAAATATATATGTATATATATGTACACAAAATTACATATGGAATAATATAAAGTTAATTAATATTATTAATAAATACATGATACTTATATATAGTTTTATGCATATATTATTAATGTATGAAATAATATAAAATATATATATATAGTACATATGTATTAAAAACATATTATCAATTCATGTATGTATATAATTTTATAGTGAATTATACATGCAATATATATATATATATATATATATATATATATAAGGCCCTCTCTTGTAAGGACTCCTTATGGTACAAACTCCGATACATATCATTTTTTAAAAATAGTAAAAAAAACTTCATGGATATCATCTACACGGTGAGAAAATCATCTCCAATTTTTTTCATCAAAAAATTCAATAAAAAAACCATTGAGATTATGTGATATATTAAAAAATTGTATAAATATGCATTTTTTACTGTTGAAATTTTGATGATCATCTCACTCACTTTTGTTTGAATTTTTTGATGAAACTTCATAGATATGATCTCGACAGTGAGAAGATTTTATCCAAGAAGTTTCATCAAAAAAATTAATCAATCAAATGGCTGGTGCCGACACAAAATTTCAACGGTTGAAAATACATATTTATACCAGTTTTTTACTTATCACCTCATCTCAACGGTTTTTTTATTGAATTTTTTAGTGAAAAAAATTAGAGATGATCTTCTCACCGTGAAAATAATATCCATGAAGTTTCATAAAAAAAATTATTTTTTTTACTATTTTAAAAATATGTTATGTACCGAAATCTGCATCATAAGAAGTCCTTACAAGAGACTTTCTGATACATGTTTGTCAAATTTTTAAAAAATTGTATTTAAAAACAAGTTTACCAAACGCACACTAATAATTATAAACACAAAAAATTAAATTTTAAAACTGTATTTAAAAACATCGTTTAAATCGAATTTTCTAAATACATGATCAAATCAGCACTTAGCTCGACATTATTCTTCCTTTCTGGTCCCATTTTATTGGTTTGAATATCTAATTTGTGGTAAAAGTAAGCGTGTGACTCATTCTCACATAACAACTAATTTTAGCATATATGATTATTTGTCTTGTATTGGATATTGGTGGCTAACAGGCATGTCATTTATTAATGTCTCCCTATAGTTGAAGTGTAAAAACGTGGCTTCTTACTAAGACCAAGTCATCTTTCAATTCTATTAGAATAAGACTGGTCCTTTCAAGATACCTTGAATGGACACAGAAATTAGAAATGTGTACGAGACTGAAAGAGAAGAACAGAAAATAATAAGTGAAGAAATAATTCATTAAGTTAATAGGAAAAAGAAAGGGAAACTATAAATATATTGAAACAAATATTCAATGCGAACTTCAAAATTGGCATAAATGTAAGCAAAGATTAATACGCAATTCATATTTCAAGGGCATCTCTATAGCATATTCCGAATAACAAATCTCATTCACGGACCAATTTTAATAATAATAATATAAAAAATAATTTTTAATTAAAATTGATGGAGATGATCTCCAAATTGAGGAGATTGTCCACAAAAAAAATCAATATGAAAGTGTGAGATGGTCACCAAAGTTTCAACGGCTAAAAATGCAAATATTTATCAATTTTGCATTTTGCCCACTTTTTAGGTTGAATTTTTTCATTTTTTTTTTTAGAAGATTTTTCAGTATAGATATCATCTCCGCCACACCAAATTTAGTTAAAAAAATTCAAGCATGACTAATTTGGGGCTTATTAAATGTATTACCAACTGACAATAGAATATGTGATTTAGAAAGCGGTATCACTATATTTTGTGTGATGAGACACCACGTAGAATTTAGTTCGGTGAGTTTGGAGTGCTATATATTGTGGAGAGTCGACCGGTTTGGGAAAAACTTATTGACTTCTAGAAAAGAAAAAAATTTGAGTGTCCAAATAGATAATTCTTACTAAGTGTGTTTTAATCAAATGTCTCAATTAAGAAGATTTCAACAATTTTACAAATACAAGTTTTGGCAAATGAAGAAGATAATAATAATAATAATAATAATAATAATAATAATAATAATAATAATAATAATAATAATAATAATAATAATAATAATAATAATAATAATAATAATAATAATAATAATAATAATACTAATAATAATAATAATAATAATAATAATAATAATAATAATAATAATAATAATAATAATAATAATAATAATAAATGGTGCATAGTGGATTGAGCTTTGAAATTGAAAAGGAAATAAACTAAGTTATGAAGTGAAAGGAAATGGAAGGAAAGCACTAAATGAAAATAAAATGCCTTTTATCTTTATCAAACAAAAAATTGAAAATAAATTAACTTGTATTGTCAAATGTTTCTTTATGAGGGCTTTCTACTCAGATTTGGTGATGAGGCATGGTGGTGCATTTCCCCAGAGGCAAATATGGCAAAGCCTCAGCTAAGTAGCTCTCTTTAAATGGGCAGCTGCTGCTAAACTGGAAATTCTAACCATAATTGTTTGAAAATAAGGGGTAGGAGATTGGCTAGTCAATGTTAGCAGAGGGGATGGTGCATCACTTATTTTTACATTGTTGGATGACAAGAAGCCTTCGGAATATTATTATCTGTTTTTTGGAAAATTATATTATACGTACTCCAAATTTATCCATCAAAACATCCTCCAAAGTGTACTAAGTGTTTATACATTGGGGTGAGCCCCACGTAAGGTACAAATACTTGATGCTTTTTGGAGATGTTTGGGACGCGGAGCACTACTCCTCTTCTTTTGGCGTGTAATGTGTTATGTCAAGCTCATTGATGGAGACGTTGATAGTGTGGAGGTGTAGAAGTATGGGCAATTACAATCAACGTTTATGGGGAACATCCTCTATTTTTATTCTTTGACTCTGACAACCTCGTTTCTACAAAATAGTCTGTCAGGCTAATATGCCGAAGATAAGGTTTGTCAAATAATTTATATCATTCTCAACACCAAACAGTAAACAAATAATATGAGTGAATTTAAAATCACCCACAACATGCGATTAGTAACGACGATAAATAAACTCTGAATGGATAAATCCCAACTTACAATAAATAGTTTGAGTATCTAACTCGCTACCACTAATTGAAAATAAAAATAACTAGGACTCAAGGTTCATACAATCTCTGGATGGGAATAATTAAATTGAACAGAAATAAATAACAAATTATGCTGGAATCAACTTACCTGAAATATGGAATGCAAATGGAATAGCGAGCCTGAATCTCCCCAGCCTTGCGGATCTTGTCTAAGAATGCCTAGAAAACTATTTTATACAATTTAGGTCGGAGCCCGAAAGTTACAAGAAATATCAGCAGTAAATAATCATGTGACTCATTTACAATAAACATGTTAACCCTTTTGATACTCACATTCAATAAACACCTCACCTCTCACCTAAGTGAAATACTACGACCATGTCCTAACCCAAGGCATAAGTTATACTAAAAGTCTCTATCTCTAGGCTAATACGTAAGCAACTACCAACCAAATGCGATTGGAATGTAACTAACTACACATGTGAGACTACAACCCCAAATATCAACCCCCGCAATGCCACCCATAAAAGAGTACACATAAAACTCACAATCAACACATTTATCGTAACATTAGGTTCATTAATAAAATAATAGCTCATCACCAGACACAAGTATCTCTTTTATTTATTCACAAAATAATATCACATGAAGGTAACAATCTTCGGGGACACTCTTGTGCTTAAATCGGTATGTTCGTGGGTATCCCTCACCTAACAAACACAAATAAGAACACAAATAAGAACAGGGAGATCACCACGCAGTAACACCATCGACCATATACCCAAACTCGCTCGATGGATCGAGTCTACCTATCTTCTATCGTCGTCAAGCAGTGACCATCCTGAATGCGTAATCAACATATGATCTCCACAAGAGCCTGCTTCAACAGCCAGGTGTGCGGTAATCAGGTGTGCAGTACCCGATCACAACCTCTCAAGTAACCCCGACTAATAGATTCCCCACGAGTAACAATATGCTTAAGCAAACAATTAATACACACACACCACAATATATGCATACGTTCATAGGATAACACTTTGCTCATGCGTCTATCCAAATCATCCCAATCCCCAAGTGTCGGATTAACTATTAATTAAGGTTTATCAATCTTCAATCTTAATGAAAATTTACATATTTTAGTCTCTTGGTTTATAGTCTAATAAACCTAAATACTAAAATCACCAATCATCTCTCAAGTAAACAAAGGTCCAATCACTTGAATCAATTTGGAATAGTCCAACTATAAAACTTATAAGCCGATATGCCTGTTGCCACCAAATTCGTTCAAACTTCGAACACAACCATCTCGTTCTAATGAGACAGCAATCTCGTTCGAACGAGAATGGCATTTATCGCCATTTTCGTCCCCAACAACGTATTTTTGACTTAAAACATCCATTAAAGAGTTTTAAAGCTTCAAACTAGCGACCCAAACAATGTCAAAACCAAAACTAAGCATGGGTACATGATCCTAAACGATTCCCAATAATTATTTAAGATCTAAAACATCATTTAAGGATTTAATTCTTCAAAGTTCACATATTTAAAGGAATCTGCTCCCTCGGCTCTCTCATCTCCAACGGAGCCATGCTATAAGGTGCTCGGGCAATAAGCCTCGTGCCCGAAACCAAGTCAATCACAAACCCAATCTCTCTACTCGGTAACAACTCCGAAATCGCCTGGAGTACATCAGAAAATTTCCTAGCGACCGGAATAGAATCCAAAGACATAGTGACTCCCTTAAAAATGTCCTCCTCAATTTAATACAGATGTGTGCTCGACCCTCCCTCCGGGCGCAGCATTGCAAACAAATATGAAAGTGCGAGCTTTTCTAAATCAAAGCTCTGATACCAATTTGAAGGTGCGAGCTTTTCTCAATCAAAGCTCTGATACCACTTGTTGGTGCGCGAGGCCCCCAATTCTAAAATATTATTTCCTTTTTATGTAAATCGATGCGGAAGCGGTGTGGTGGTTCAACTTTAACACAACAAATTTTAATTTCTTAAACAAATTAAAATTACACCAAGTGAAGTAAAATTAAACAATTAATATATTCACTTAAACCAAGTTTAATTCAATTCAAGCCCTAGAATTTGCCTAAGTCATATTTTTCCTTTAAACAAAGTTAGACCAAACCAATTTTAGCAAATGACTTGAGTTAAACAACTTTACCCAATATTTAATATAAGTCCTAAATTAAATTGAGTGTGATAATTTAAACCAAATTTTATCTTGATTTATCCTAAGCATGCGTTCAAAATTATCTAAGCAAGATAAAATAAATCAATCACACTACGCCGCGATGTACGAGGAAAAACCCAAGACGGGAAACAACCTCGGACGGCGCTAGCCACAAATTCACTAGATACGGAATTACAAGTACAAGACAAAAGACTTACAACACACGACTCGATCCCTCTCAAGCCCCGATGCTTCTTTTTGTAGAAACCTCTTCCTACCGAATAACCTTGGAACACCACCGCGGTCTCGGAATCCACCGATAGAACTTTATATGGTCACCGTCACCCGTACATGAAGCCTTTCTCCAAGTGGGTAGAATCGCAACAAAACGTCTTCTTCTTTGATGGATGTAGAAGCAAACCAAAACTTCTCTTTGAAACGGAAGAGATAAACCGATGCCAAACTCCAAGCAAATGATATGTATATAGATGAACTTGGATAAACAGTATGGGTGTAAAACTAGAGTGATAAGTAAATTTCTCTTTGAAAATCTCACTCAAAACTTGATCTTTTTCTCTTTTTAATTTTTCTCTCAAAACACTCTCTAAGAGTTTGTATGATATGAAAAAGATTGATTATCAAAAGTGATTCCCGCACATATTAAAGTCTGAAAAAGTTGGTTAAAAACTTAGTGGGGAAGTGGGTGAAAAACTCCCAAAAAATGTTCCCGCCTGGCATCTCGTTCGAACGACATTTCGTTCGAACGAAAATCTCGTTCGAACGAGTCTTCTAACGACGCTCCAGAATGGACTCGTTGGAAATCTCGTTAGAACGACAATCTCGTTCGAACGACATTTCTAACGACGGACCAGTATGCCTTAGTGGGAACTCGTTGGCAAACTCGTTCGAACGACATATGGTTCGAACGAAAAACTCGTTCGAACGACCTATCGAACGAACCACCAGAAAGTTTGAAAAATTCGTTTTTAGCCCAGAAAACTTTATAAACTTATTTTAAAGTTCTAATTAATTCTTTCTGAAAATAAAACACAGTTTTTATTAAACCTAACACCCAATAAACTTGTTTCAGGCTCCTATATATATAATATTGCATTCATACCTTGGGAGCATGGAACTATGGTTGATGACGTAGAAACGAGGCACGCAAACCGGCATATGTGATGAAGCTTTATACTCTTTGCCACTACGTCTTCAACAAACATTTCATAGGCTTGAGAATTTTACAATTAAATACTATCCTATGAATAAATGTTTTTGTCCGGAATTGAGCCAAAACTATATATGGACTCAATTGGAAATTTGTGTCCTTACAAATCTCCCCCTTCGGCTATTCCGTGACAAAAACCAAACAAAAATCCTAAAGGGCCGTCAATCTCACTAGACTCGATACATAACCCGCCCAGACTTGACTCAACCCAAGGATCAAAGGCTTTGCCATTTAAAGATGCCGCTTTAGAAGAATACCTGCACACTTAAGCAAACTCATCAAATGCATAGGGAATATCAAAATATTAAATGCAATTAATGAATTACACCCCCTAAATTAATTCTCCCCTTTATCAAACAAATGACATACTTAGAAAGACGTCTCCCCCTAAGATAAATCTCCCCCAAACTAAGATACGATAATAATAGGATTAGATACCATTTCTCCCCCTATCATTTCTCCCCCTTTTTGTTCAGGAATAGACAAAGGCTAAAGAATAAAAACATAAAAGCATGTAGAAGCTTAAAGTGATAAGACATGAAAGCATATGGGCAATAAAAGCAAGGCAAAGACAAACAAATATCATATATATATATACTATAAATATAAATACAATAAGTTTGCACACTCGTATGGCAAAAATGTGTCATATGGAAACGGAAGTGTAGGGGTGTGAACTAGCAACAATTAAATTTAGACCTAAACACTTCATAAACATTCACGGAGTTCTCATTTGATTGCAAACTTTATCACATTTAAATATAACCTCATGTGACAATATGAAGATTGAACTCAATGAACAAACATACACAATGCATACAAGCCTAGCATGATGATGATTCTACAAACCAAATAGAGTCATGACATTAAAGACAACTAGGATAAACGGACATTGTGCAAACCGTTGATATACCATCCAATTCTCCCTCAATAAGCATATATATTCTTTTTCTTTTGAATGAATATATCAAACAAACATAGGCCTTGGCAATTGTTTTCTTTTTAATGCCAAATATTATGTTTTTAGGCATTTGGATCACGTATTTCTTTTAGATCCAATAAACGGTGGCTTACTATCGCAAAGGATTTAATTTATCCTTTCGGAGCCCTTCCCCGTGCACATTTAGATATATAATTTTTTATCTCACAAAGCTCACGTGCAACGAATTGTGACATGCACTAGTCCTCCTAGGTCATAGATATGTAGATGACTAGCTTGGTAGGAGAACACCTCAAAAAGCTCAAATATAACATGTGACATTAAGATTTCAAAAGAGCTCGTGCATGTGTGAAAAGAGGCATATAAAAATAGAATCAATTTAAACAATACAAAATCCAATTGTTCCATATAAAACATGGTAAAGAACATTTTAAGTATTGAAAACCTAAACCAAAAGTTCTAGCCACGTGGGAGCGTAAAAGATGGGATTCAAACACAAATATATGCCACATAAAGTGTGTCAAACTAAAATACACACAAAATAAAATCTTTTTGAGTTTTTGACATTTTTAACCAAAAATAAAGATATATACTCAAAAGAATAAACAAAAATCATTTGTATTTTTTATTAAGCTTAAATGAAATAAATAAAACACAAATGATAAACAAAAATCTTTTTATATTATTCAGTTAATTCAAACAAAAGAAATATAATACAAAAAGATAAACAAGTCATAATTTCTAGCATATGATATGAAATGAGGCAATGACTAGAAAATGACTAAACATGCATACATCTAGCAATGATATATAATATGAAGCACAAAAAGCTAGAGTATGCATAAAACACTAACACATTCAACCTTTAAATTTAGCAAGGGAGGTTTCATGTGATAGTAAATGAGAATCAACAAATCTTATATCTAGCGCATTTAATAATGATTTCCTAACCCATATAGATTTATATTTAACATGATGGGGATTAGGAAATAATGAAATGCTAGATAAAGATTTCCTTGGACTTCTTTTAAGATCAAAACAAAATGACATAAGGTGACCTTTCCTACCACAATGCAAGCATGTGTAAACACGAGGAATGTTACCTAAGGTGTGCCCCTTTTTAAAGACCTTGGACAAAGTTGACCCTCTAAAACAAACAATGGTTTTAGCTTTAGCAATGGAAGAATTTGAGCATGATGTGCTAGAACTACTACTAGAGTCTTGAAAATCATTTTTCATTTTTAAAATTTCGGACTCGAGTAATAAATTAGACTCCTCAAAATTATGGGACTCCTTCTTTAAATTTTCAATAATTCCTAGAAGGTTAATACGCTCTCCCTCAATATGAGCAAACTTGTCCCTAAGAGTCTTTTCACGATTTTCACTCTCTTTCTTGGACTTTTCTAAAATATCAAAATTTGAATGTAAGTTCATGAGCTTTTCACGAAAAATATCTTTTTGAGATAAGGAGATTTGCAAAGACTCAATGTGAGCTTTAAAACAAGAATTTTCATTTTCAAGAAATTTAATTCTTTTTACAAATCTCAAATTTAATTCCTTTAAATTTTCGTTACATTTGTTAAGCCCATTTAATTCCTCTCTAAAATCAAAAAATTTATTTTCATTAAAATTGGACAAATTTTCATTAAGACGTCCCAGTGGGAGGAAAAAAATATGAGAGTGATAAAAAATTGAACCACCTAAAAAGGTAAGGAAATACAAAAGGCCGAAAAACGGATCTTTAACGCAATAACTTAGCGCTCCGGCTCTGATACCACTTTGAAAGTGCGAGCTTTTCTAAATCAAAACTCTTATACCAATTTGAAGGTGCGAGCTTTTCTCAATCAAAGCTCTGATACCACTTGTTGGTGCGCGAGGCCCCCAATTCTAAAATATTATTTCCTTTTTATGTAAATCGATGCGGAAGCGATGTGGTGGTTCAACTTTAACACAACAAATTTTAATTTCTTAAACAAATTAAAATTACACCAAGTGAAGTAAAATTAAACAATTAATATATTCACTTAAACCAAGTTTAATTCAATTCAAGTCCTAGAATTTGCCTAAGTCATATTTTTCCTTTAAACAAAGTTAGGCCAAACCAATTTTAGCAAATGAATTGAGTTAAACAACTTTACCCAATATTTAATATAAGTCCTAAATTAAATTGAGTGTGATAATTTAAACCAAATTTTATCTTGATTTATCCTAAGCATGCGTTCTAAATTATTTAAGCAAGATAAAATAAATCAATCACACTACGCCGCGATGTACGAGGAAAAACCCAAGATGGGAAACAACCTCGGACGGCATTCACTAGATACGGAATTACAAGTACAAGACAAAAGACTTACAACACACGACTCGATCCCTCTCAAGCCCCAATGCTTCTTCTTGTAGAAACCTCTTCCTAGCGAATAACCTTGGAACACCACCGCGGTCTCGGAATCCACCGATAGGACTTTATATGGTCACCGTCACCCATACATGGAGTCTTTCTCCAAGTGGGTAGAATCGCAACAAAACGTCTTCTTCTTTGATGGATGTAGAAGCAAACCAAAACTTCTCTTTGAAATGGAAGAGATAAACCGGTGCCAAACTCCAAGCAAATGATATGTATATAGATGAACTTGGATAAACAGTATGGGTGTAAATCTAGAGTGATAAGTAAATTTCTCTTTGAAAATCTCACTCAAAACTTGATCTTTTTCTCTTTTTAATTTTGCTCTCAAAACACTCTCTAAGAGTTGGTATGATATGAAAAAGATTGATTATCAAAAGTGATTCCCGCACATATTAAAGTCTGAAAAAGTTGGTTAAAAACTTAGTGGGGAAGTGGGTGAAAAACTGCCAAAAACTGTTCCCGCCTGGCATCTCGTTCGAACGACATTTCGTTCGAACGAAAATCTCGTTGGAAATCTCGTTAGAACGACAATCTCGTTCGAACGACATTTCTAACGACGGACCAGTATGCCTTAGTGGGAACTCGTTGGCAAACTCGTTCGAACGACATATGGTTCGAACGAAAAACTCGTTCGAACAACCTATCGAACGAACCACCAAAAAGTTTGAAAAATTCGTTTTTAGCCCAGAAAACTTTATAAACTTATTTTAAAGTTCTAATTAATTCTTTTTGAAAATAAAACACAGTTTTTATTAAGCCTAACACCCAATAAACTTGTTCCAGGCTCCTACATATATAATATTGCATTCATACCTTGGGAGCATGGAACTATGGTTGATGACGTAGAAACGAGGCACGCAAACCGGCATATGTGATGAAGCTTTATACTCTTTGCCACTACGTCTTCAACAAACATTTCATAGGCTTGAGAATTTTACAATTAAATACTATCCTATGAATAAATGTTTTTGTCCGGAATTGAGCCAAAACTATATATGAACTCAATTGAAAATTTGTGTCCTTACAAAGTACATCTCCTATACCGGAATGGCAAAGAGGATGGACCTCACAAAACAATCCACACAAGCTCTATACGTGGACAATCAATCCATCCCCTAAGATAACGTCATACTCAGACATATCAAACACAAGCAAGTCGACTACAAATCTAAGCCTACTAATGTCCATACTTATCCCTCTACAGACAAAACGTATAAGTTTCCCTCTACCCACCGGTGAGTCAACATAAGACTATATATCTTATGATAAGTCTACCATCCTCTGTGACCGAGCAAAACTACTACTAACAAATAAATGTGATGGACTAGTGCCAAAAAATGTGCCATATATGCCCAAAGATAGGAGACATACCGTCGACCGCCTGGGTCAGTGCATGTGCATCCCTAGGTTCGACATGATACACACGCTCGTACTAAAGTAGTTATTGGCCTTGAGGTTTGGCTTGTGGTGTTGATAGTGTTGGCACTGCAGCAACTGGTGGGGATGGCAAATGTTGACACTGCCCTGGAGTGCCTGGTTATTGTGACACCCCGACTAATTAAATACCGGGTAGCTACTCTTTTATTAAATTAATTCAAAATGCCAAGTTGGTTCAGTTGATAGCATCACTGTCGAAAACATTTTAATAATTACTAACCACCTAGTATTTAAAAAGTAAGTGCCAAATTTTAAGTTAAGTCTGATTAGCATGCAGTAAAAGAATAATGGAAGAGTCAACATAATCCATTCACCATACGAAGTAATGAAATAACCAACAATAATACTAAGAAATCCGGAGGAAAACTCCTCACAACAATCCCAACAAATGGAAATAATACTACAAGTCTGAATCCTGAATAATTACATGTCAAAAGTCTGAATAACTGAAATAAATGAAATGTCTCTAAAAGAAATGGGCGACATGCCCTACAACTGATAACTGATGAATATCGAGTCAAGATCGATGAAGCGTCTACAAGCAAAGTCCTGTAACTTCCACAAACAGCTACAGCTCGTCACCTGAATGAGAATCCTATGCATGGTGTCCTTGTGGCTGGGCACCTAAAATGATTTTTACAAAAATAGATTTGGAAGCAAATGGGTCAGAGCCCGAAAGTGGAAAACATTTTGAAAACAGCAAGTGTTTTAATAACATTAAAACATTAAATACAAAATACATGTTAGGACGTGCACTCACATGAAATTCTCACCTCTCGACTACATGTGCACTCCTAACGTACATTACCCATCTAAATGACACATATATTTAACCAAAACGTAATAAATTCTACCTCTTACTACTCGATTCCCATAACACATTCTAACGTTACCAAATAAATAGAGGGCTTTACTTAAACTCAGATTCTCAATATGTAATACATTTCACTATTGGTTAACCCGTTATGTTTTCTCAAAACAATACCATAATTTTATTCACAATGTTAACATGAAAGTTCCCATTAATTAAGTGTATATTATTCACATCATAAATATACAATACAAGCACCCCGAGAACTAAGCTGCGGTGCACACATACTCTGCTATCCATCCCGGTACATCACGTACATAAGGATCACATATTCCGAATCTCTCAGGAATAGTTCACAGATAACAACATCACAAATAATGGAGGCGAACACAGTCGCATCACATGGGTCACGCACATACCTGCGCTCCCACGATCAGCAGACTTATTGACATCCCAATAAGTCCTTCTCTGACCTATGTTCATCGAGGTAACCAGTCTAAATCCGGGCAACACAAGGATTAGAGAGCCCTAAGCGAACGCGAACCTCCCGTGATAGCAAGTATGGTAGGTATGTCATACACATAAAATCAATACATATATACTAAGTATGCACACGTCTTAGTAATCACCATAATATATTGGTACATATCTCTTCTCATACTGACATATAATACTACACCATTTATATGTTCCCGGTTAATATAATAAGCTAGGCCGTCAATAGTTCTCGCATCGCAATAGGCACTCACGTCCTACTCATATTTTCCTTTAGGTTCAAACTACACTTCTAGGTTTGACTCCTCATTATATCCCAAACATCCCAAATATATCAATTACTCATCAAGGAAAGGCTATCTCTACCTATACACAAGGTTACGAGGCACTCGGGATCAAAACAGGCTAAAAAGCCTAAACTGTCAACTCGTTCGAAGTCTCGTTCGAACGAGGCTGTTCAAACGAGACTTCGTTTGAACGAACTGAGTCTTTTAACGAGATCTCGTTCGAACGAAGTGGGCTTTCTAACGAGATCTCGTTCGAACGGTCTCATCGAACGAACTTCACCCTCGTTAGAAGTCAATGGTCAACTCGTTAGAAGCTCGTTCGAACGAGGTCGTTCGAACGACCTGGGCAGGTCTTCTAACGAGCTACCAGATTCGAGCCCAGATTTCTTATTTTCGTTTTTCCAACTTCTCTACTCCTCAAACATCATCCAAACATCAATCTAACAATTGTTTAAGGTTCCTAATCGTCCCTAAACATCCTTAGGTCACATATTAACATGTTTGGGGGTGTTAATTCATCCTAACATCATTCAAATACCAAATCTCTACATATTTTCCCCAATTTCAAACACATGAACCCTAGAATTTAAAAATCATCTAGAAGTCTAATTAAATTCGTTTTTGGTTTCATACTAATTGTAATATCATCAGAATAATCATCAACTACAAATCTACATGCAATTTCCTCATCAAGAATGTAATTTCTATTTCCAAATTTAATGGTTTTTTCATTAACTCCCAAGAACAAATCAGATTTTTATCAATTCCTACACATGGAAGAAACATTCTCTATAAAAACGAAATTAAATCACTTGCCTTAATGGTAACTCTAGATTTGATGACGAATTTGATGAAGTATTCCCTCTCTCTCTGCAGAATCCTTCTATCTCTCCCTCTACAAGCTCTTCTCTAATGGTGGCTATGGAGGTTAGGGTTTTGTCTTAGGAACTTTTGGGTTTTCTTCTAATAACCCCCGTAGTCCTCTAATCAAATAATGGCTGGTAATGGGTTAGTGGGTGTTTTAATTTTCCATTTAAAATTCCTAAAATTCGTTAATCAAAAATCCCATAATTCTAAAATTACCAAACTGCCCTTAAACGTTGCCGGTATGGTCTAAAAATACCCCGGGACCCAAACCAAACCCCCGGCTAGTGTTTTCTGACTATTTCGACCCTTCCGGACGCGTTGGCGCACTCAAAACGACCATACGGATAATAGAAATAAAATTCACTTTTTAATTATCATAATTATATACCATGACGCGACTGTCATACGCGTCTCAACAAAATTTCCAAATTGCAGTATTTCAATCTCACGACAAATTTCATAATTCAAAATTCATATATAATCATATATGCACATATAATCAAATACCAACTCGCATCTCGCTAGTATTTTAACCCGAATTAATTTCCAATTAATACCGGATTAATTTCCAATTAATACGCATTTAATTTAATTAATCCCACAAATAAATATCACAAAAATACGGGGTATTACAGTTATCACGCTGACCCACGTGATCATGTGTCCCTGATTGCCCAGAGGGCACCTCTTAGCTACATGCCTTGTCTCTCCACAGGTGGAACAATGTCCATGGAACTAGCGCCTACCTAAATACGGTGGCCCTGGTGGCCATGACCCTATTGCCCTTGGCCCTGATGGCCTCTAGTTTGTTGTCTTTGGCCCTGGTGGCCATGCTAGGACTAATCTACATGGCCTGGGTGACCCCTACGGTCAGCATACTCCTTGTGCTTCTTGTGGTGCTTCTCTCCTGACTGAGGCCCCTTAGATTGTTGGCCTCCCTGAGTACCATCTCCACTAGTCTTGCCCTGCTGGCTAGACAAATCTGCATTGGGCCTCTTCTTGCCCTTACCTCGCTAAAACTCTCGATGGTTTTGAAAGTGAAGTGGGGCGGCATTCACGACTTGTGTGTAAATGGTAAAAGTCGGGTTTCCCAAAATGGCAACCCCGATACTCCAAGTCAACCCTAAGATGAATTTCTCCATCTTCTTCTCCATATTCCAAGATCGTGATCTTCCACCAAACAAATTTCAACTCAAGGGGTATCCGTCAACCTAATAGTATGTCTATCAATAGTGAGGATTTGGAACATCAGGCAACCAAACAACTCAACCTTCACGACCTTCTTTGGGCGGTGATAGGATTCCACCATCATCAAGGCCTTTTTTTATGAAACTTTGTCTAATGATGCCACAATATGCGACAATCTTCCCTGTCAAATTCCATGGTAAGCGTTCTACCACCTATCACCAGCTTCCCTAATACCTGTTAACTTTGGCTTAGGACGCAAGCCCAAACTCAGCTCAACATCCCAACCATCCACTACAAAGCAAGAAGTTACTCAAGTTAAACCACCAACAATATTCCCCATGCTTAAGAGCGAAACATAAGGACGCAAGCCCAAAATCAGCTCAACATCCCAACCATCCACTACAAAGCAAGAAGTTACTCAAGTTAAACCACCAACAATATTCCCCATGCTTAAGAGCGAAACATAAAGTCAAAGTCGAACCCAACTAGTATCTCGGCATTATGAGGACTCCAAGGCTGCTTCTTCCAGTGCAATATAAAATACAATAGCTAATGAAAGAAAGGTTACCGCGTAAGGGAATGGACTCAAAGTCCGTGAACATTACGAAAGAGTTAAGAGCGCTTAATCTCTTAGGTGGAAGGATAATTTTGTAAAATCATACTTTTAGCACAATTCTTTCACAAAAAAATAGTTTTAAAGATCAAACACACAAACTCGAGCCCTAAATGTGATGTATAAAAAGAACTCGAGCCCCAAATGTGATGTATAAAAAGAACAATATGTGAACGACCAACAATACTCCTCAAATTCAATATGATTAAATCATGAAAAATGCGATACCGAGCCAAAATGAGCATAGATTTCAAATATAAATAAAGAAGAATAGTAAAGAGTTTGATATCAAATCTAGAGTATAACATAATTTCAAATTCAACAAAATGGTTAATTCTCAAGCAAAAAGTTTAGAAGATTGGAGAGGTTTTACTCGAGCAAATGAAGAGATTATAGGATTTCTTACGTTAAAGGACGAAATATCAAAAGAACACGTCACTAATACTCTACCACTGAACCACCACTAAGTCCTCTCTCTCTCTCTCTCTCTCATCAATCATATTCTTCCTTTCCAAGTCATTTTTTGCTTGGTCCACGCCAAATTTCATTAAAGCACCCTCAAAGCTTTGCAACCTCTAAATAGCCCTCATCACTTTTGATGTCAAAGTTATCTTTTTATCTCCAAATTATTTCAAGTTACAAACCTAACATCAGCCAAGATATAACATCAACCTACTATATGATCTTTGTGCCCAATATTTATTGGATCGTTCTCCTACAAGTCTAGGTAGTTATGTGGCCCCTCTCGTACACTCCACAACCTACCAAGTGAATAAAAGAGCTAGGTTTTATGGACTAATTGTTTCGAGAAAATATAGTGTGAAGAAAACTTATATCCTCTTGAAAATTATTGAATTTTGTTACCAACCCACACGCGCACAATTGGACCAATTATTTATTCCATATAAATAGGAATGGCAGTTGAACGTTTTCCAATCCGAGATCAATTTCAAACATATGATTGTGAGTGATTTTAATATTTTGGACTTGAATATTATCTAAATATGCTAATCGGCTCATGTTGAGATTGATTTGTCATACTTTGTATATTATCTTCAAAGTAAAAATATAACATAAAGATTGCTTCTTATGAGTTCAGGTTAAAGTCACAGTTTTATTTCTCCATCCTATGTAGATTCAGTGTAAAACCATCTAACATGTTTGCAGGAGCAGTAAGTACATGCATATATAGTCCAAGTATTCTATTTATAGATGCTGGAGAGTCGTCCTTTGTAATTGCTAAAAATAAGAATATAAACTCTTTATTTAAATTTATTACAACCATAGACATTTTAGGTTGCCCCTTGTCCCTCTAGTTTAAATTTCTCCCTGAGCTAAGTAACATCTGTTGTAATTTCATAGACCTTTCATAACCTCCATGGCTTTTGAGCTTTGGCAAATATAGCACGTTATATCCACATGTATTAACTTAATAGGTTAATTTAATATGAATTAATCAAACCAAAATTTCTCGCTTTGACGAATTTGGATCCTCTATCAAGCGTATGGCCTCAGCATAAGCAAATTATGTAGTCATGAGTTTGAATCCCTCAACCCCATGGGAGGGCTACTAGTGTAACCCAAACAAAGAAACCAATAAATGAAAGACTAATATAACAATAAAGCAACATTAAAATGAATATATGTATAATAAAAACTTCTTAACTTTTATGTAATGTATCATTAAACGCTGGTCGGTCATAATTTCAATGCATTTTGTTGTCTAGAATATAGAAATCAACACTTCAAGAACTTAAATTGCAAAAACACAAGGGAACGCGTATCACTGGATGCAAGAGTCCAAGATGTCGAAGTATCTTTTTATTGCAAGTTGCAAGTATAATCTCTCCCCCACTCACTCCCGGACTATAGTTGCAATTATGACATGATGGGGATGTCCTTACATATAATGGCATTTACATGGTATCAAATCTTATTTTAAGTATTTTTGTTAATCACCGGAGTCGTGTGGGAGTTTCATCTTATTAGCATTTAATCCTTCCAAGATCGTTTTACATTGATTGAGAAGTCATTCTCACAATATTCTTCATCCGTCTGGACCCCTCCGCCACCGCTTTAGGCCGAAGAGTTTCAAGTCAGGCCCGAAGACACTATGAGGCAGTTATTTAGCCAAGAGAATAATTTCCCCTCGTCAACTTAAACCACAACAAATAAAATAAAATAAATCACATGTTTTAATTCGATTCAAAATGACATTTTAACTTTTACTAACATACCACTTTGATTCCCCGTTGATTATAAAGTCACTCTAAATGTCATTTTGTTAATAGCACTTTACCACCAAAACCTTGAACCCTATCTCCCATCGGTCCCCGACTTTAAATTTTAGCATTTGAAAACCCCAAATTTCTAAAATGGTGCACTTAACCTTGAATCCATAACGATGTGCATTTTTTCACGAAATCTTGATAATGTCCATTGCATGTGAATCTGTGACGAGAAATGATGCAAACGTCAAAACAAATGAGGGAAAATAATTAAGAATTAAAAATGAAAAATTATCAATCTGTCAAGAAATAGAAAATATTCCAACCGAATCATAGAATTACCCATTAGGTTATACTTTAATATATTTTTGGTCAACTTTACAGAATTTTAAAGTGGTATAAACTAACAAATTAGTAGGGTAGATCTAAAATCATACTTAATAACTTGGTTTAAGTCGACTCATAACACAATAAAATGACCAAATGGTCCAAAACACAACATGACGCGCTTGAATTGTCATCTCTCTATATAAATACGTGTATTTCATACGCGACACACAAACACACATCACACTGCCAATACCTCTAGCAGCCACACCAACCAATAAATAAACTGAAAATTCATTAAATATTTTTTTTACAAGCAAAAACCAATCTAAATCAAAACGATATGACCAATATGGCTATGATACAGTGCTGCTTGTGATACAACCATGTTATACTTACCCTTTGGTGTTGAATCGTATTGCATCTTACTATTTGTATATTGCTATCTTATGATACTAATAACTATGGTTACATGAGCAAAACCAACATAAAACAGCGTTCTTGATTGTCATTCCGAAAGTTGTTCACCCCCCCACCCCACCCCACCCAAAAAAAAATGTTGAATTTAAAAGACGTTCAAAGACATTGAAAAGGGACAAAAGATTGCATATAAGTTGGTACAAAGCAAATCAACCCCCTCCATGTCATGATGCAAGATGCCTTTGGCAAAGGTCATCTAAACAATCAGACAAAATGACCAACATATGCATATTATGCAAATGGATTGCCATTTTGCCTAATCATTTTACAAGTTGGAAAGCACTTGGGGTGCAATTGACTGCGATTGGAAAACAGTTTGAGAAATTAGAAAATGAGTGGAAAAAGATACAAGTGGTTTGGTCTTACTTTTACGATTTTCTATGGAAATCATTCTATGGGGGGTTTGGTAAGTAAAAAAACATTCTCCTTTTAGTGAGGAAAAGATATATATAGTCCCGTTATAATGATTGTCTTCATAGAATGTATGGGTAAACTCAACACCAAGCGCACCCTTAACAAATATCTACAAAGGGTGTTTAACTGATACTGCTATGTAGTAAAATTACCTGCGATTGAAGCAGCTCCAGCCTTCCACCCTCCTTGAATAATTGAAAACGAGACCATTTTGCATAAATCCCGGCATGACATCAGCAGCAAATATTTTTCGAGATCCTTCATATCGTAATACTTTCAATACTCCGAAGGCCTGAATGTTCTAGCATATGACTATTAGTTAGCTCCATGGATGGATGGATGGATGGATGCCGATGATGGAGTTAGTTTATGACACAGCCTATAATCTGGTGATGGTGATGGTGATGATGAGAGTTTCTAAATTCCATGTCATCATGAACTTGCCGTGAATGAACCTCGATGATGATCATTTTCAGATAACATGTGATGAAATGTAATGACCTGATTTTTTTTCTGGGTGGGATGGGGGGATTTTGGGTTTGCCCCCATTAGTTCTCCGATATTGACTTTGGCTCCCGGAGATTTCATTTCGTCACAAGAGATCTCACAAAACATCATCAAAAAGGAATTTATGACGTTTTGGGGGTTAAACCCCAAGAAATGTAACCAAGGTGTAACCCTCAAAAGTGTCATAAATAATCATAAAGTGTCACAAAACATTTTGACAACGCCACATCAAAAGGTGTATTTATGATGCATTAGTCAAATACCAAAAAATAAAATCTCGAGGGCCAAAAGACAATATCAAGTGACTAAATAAGAGTCTAAACCCCAAATCACTTTATTTTTTATTTTTTTGGGAGAGTTGGGGTGTGGGGGGGGGGGGGGGGGGTACTACTTTTCATAGTAATTCAAAAGCATTTCTGATGTTGATGAGCAGATCATGGTCGAGATGAGGTGGAAAAGTACACAAATCCAACAAACACACGATGCAACACTCCCTCGTCTTATGTATAACAAAAACTTAGCAAGTTAACAAATTCTGCTGCTACAAATGCATGTCTCACATAGTAAAGTATCACATGGGGCCAAATAACATGTTCATGACATCACTGTGTGCAACATGAGAGAGAGAGAGAGAGAGAGAGATGCTAATGCTTGATGAGTTGATGAAATGGATGATGAGGCTGCATGATGTATGATGGGAGCTGCATTATGCATAGAGAACAGAGTACATCCCCTCTTTCCGGCTACTGGTAGATAGTGGGTGGCGGAAAAGCTCCATTTGCACCGGGGAGAATTTGGTGACCGAAATCCTTCCTTTTCCCAAATGGGTTCTTCGAATATGTTCCTGAAGGTTAAGAAAATAACACTGCCATACAGGGCCCAAGAGAACGTCTTTTCATGCAGACCAGTATATATAGAGAGAGTCGTTCAAGGCCAACCCATGATTTTTCGACACATTTGATGCGACACACTTACGTGTCGCACCCATATTGGCTCGTGTCTGGGTCCAACAGTAGTGGAGCCCAGACACAAATCAATGCGGGTGCAATACGTCACTGTGTCCAGTTGGGGATCCAGGATTTTTGGTCAGGGGGAGGCAAAGTTTCGAGTGTTAACTACTCTCAATTAATATTAACAATACCTAATTAAACTCAAAGCATAAATAACGCTCAATAAATATTCACAATACCCAAATAATACTAGCATCACCAACCCATGATTTTTCGACACATTTGATGCGACACACTTACGTGTCGCACCCATATTGGCTCGTGTCTGGGTCCAACAGTAGTGGTTGTTGGACCCCAGACACAAATCAATGCGGGTGCAATACGTCACTGTGTCCAGTGGGGGATCCAGGATTTTTGGTCAAGGGGAGCCAAAGTTTCGAGTGTTGATAACTACTCTCAATTAATATTAACAATACCTAATTAAACTCAAAGCATAAATAACGCTCAATAAATATTCACAATACCCAAATAATACTAGCATCACCTAGTTAATTTTAAAACCTAAATAACATTTGTTCTACTTTCCTGTTTTTATTTTAATAATTTGACTATATTTATTTTATATATGTATTGTAATAGAATAATTCTATACATACAAACAATAAAGTCCATTAAAGTAAAACAGGTATATGTCAAAATGGTAAAGCTAATCATGGACAACAAACCTTGATTTTCCGGCTGGTTTTCCAGTGAAAGGCAGCAAGCCCCAAGGGGCGGGCGGTTAGCACTGGCAGGGGCAGCAAGAGGCTGTTGACAGCAAGGGCCATCGGAGACTTCTAGCCGTCCAGCTCTTGGAGAAAGAGAAGAAAAGAAATGTGGAGAAAGAGAAGAAAAGAAATGCATGTGTCGGCTGTAAGTTCGTATAAGTGGTGGGTACCGTAGGGTTTATTGTCTTAAAGTATTTAAGATTTTGACCCTGAACTTCTAAAAACCTTATTAATCTTACCTATAACTTTCTATTTTTACGTATAGCACCCCTAAAAAAAATTCTCGATAATTTGTTTACAAAATCTCATGGGGGGCCTCCGCCCCTCCTCCCCCCCTCCCCCCCCCCCCCCCCCCCCCGACTGACTGTGTCGCAATCATGAATCGGCCTAGAATTATATATATATAATCTTTACACACATCAGTTCACAAAGTATTCTAATTGTTTTTTAATATTTATGAATTCTTTTGTGCTCAACTACATGCAGGCCTACCAATTCTTAGGCTGTATTTCATTGAAAAGATGGAAAACAAAATGTTTTACAGGAAAAAGTTTTGCTTGGAAAATGTTTAGATCAAAAACTAGCAAAAGTTGGAAATGCTAAAATTCTATATTCTCCATGGAAAATGATGTCTATCAAAACACACCCTTAGATTTATATCCATTTGCACGTGCAGCTGTTATCACACATACCTATATACACCCCCGAAACTATTTACACACAAATGAACCCTTGCATATTTAGTTTACAAACAAAAACAATAGGAAGGAACAGGCAAAACCATGGGATGGTAGACAAAAAATAACGTTTGCTACTAACCCACTAATGACAGCCACTACGTGGAAAATGTGATTGGGCATTAAATTCGTAAACTACAGTTTAGCACGAAACTCAAATCCCTGCAAGCTCTCTACATTTCGACACAAATAATTATGGACACTCAAAAGGCTTTTTTTTGGTGTGTGCTTGTCTGTGCGTGTGCGTGTGTGTGGTGGTGGGGGGGGGGGAAAGAAACCCAACAATACATATAGAAATCTAAGTAACAGCGACTTTGCAAGAAATTGTATTAAACATATAAGATGATACTTCCAGGAAATGTTTAGTAAAACCACAGAGATTTAAGAAGTGGTCCATATTACTTTATGAGTTTTTACCGCTAGCAGTCTTAAATCAGCTGTCTACTTTATCTCCTCATCTAAAGACGGCGCAGGCTACAGTAACAGCATAGCTCACAATACTACACCAACCCAAAAACAAAAGAAACGGTACAGCAAAAGTGGCATTGAAAATCAGCTGGGGGGGGCTAAGACGCACAGGTACGTCTACGAATGTGACACAGTTACAGATACTTCATGGATTCGATTGGATACTTATTTATTATTTGGTTAAATCGAGATTCAAAGTTCTTTATGATTTATTGTGTTGGGATTATAACTTTTTCAAAACTGAAAGATTTAAGGTTTCATAAATAAAAAACATTAACTTGTAATAGTTTTTAATAATTAAACTGAATGGAATAATGATAACTTTTAATGATTTATGTATGAAAAATATATATATATAATATTCGGTGAAACTCCAAGCCTGAATTTTGACTATTCCTTGGGACCCCAATTTTTTATTTTTGAAAAAAGTAATTGTGACGCTTTTTACAAATTCGTTATTCTAGTGTTTCAGAGTCGACAAAAAAATGTAAAAAAACATCAATTAAGAGCTAAAACCAATATAAAAGACAATTCACGTCACTTACAGTTATATGTCAGTTTGTCTGAAAAGGGTCATATATTGGTTTTCTTTTATTTTTGTGCAATTTCGATTTAATATAGAGGCCCTATTTCAAAGATTTTCCTCAGGCCCCCAAGAAAACGGGCCGGCCTACCCAAAGCCAATTAAAAGATGGGATGGGGCAATCGAGAGGAAGATAAGAAGGGAGGGAACAAAATATCAAAGGGAATAAATACAAAAGGATCAAAATAGATAAAAGAAAATCAAAATCACAAAACTCTTAAAGAGGATATTGTATTCGAATGCCAATAGAGCCAGAACTAGGTATAACAGCACCCTGTAAGGTATGATGCACGTTGGTAGCACTGTTCACATCCTGCATGATTGACATGCCGGAAACTTAAGTAAATAAAATCAGAGAAATGTACACCAGATGATAAGATAATTGGGCATAAGAAAAAAGGTCTTACCTCAAATTCAATGAAGCAAACAGTGTGTCTTTCATGCCTTAAAACCTTCATCTGCTTAAAACCAGGTTGTCTGGAAAGGCAGAAGTAGAAGAATTTAGTCTTTAATTGGCATCAGCAAAGTGATCAAGAGAAACCAGTTACAGACGAGCAAAGGGTGTAAAATTCATACCCACTGAAAATGCCTCTCAGCTCTTCTTCGTTTATGTTCTCTCCAAGATTGCCAATAAATAGGGTATTGCAGGGAGGGTTATCTTTAATGTTCTACAGAAAGATAACACAATAGCCGAAGTTAAATAAATTGAACAGCGAAGGTCTAATAATACCGGAAGGGAGAGAGAAAGAGAGAAACTAACGTCAATGACCAAGAAAACAAACCAAACCCTAACTTTTAGAAAGAAAATCAAGAGATTTTTTTATTTCAAAATGGAGAGTATCCCAAATCAAGAATACAATGGGGTATTTAAAGGGCAGGAGTAGCTAAAGAGAGAATCAAGAGATTTTTTTATTTCAAAATGGAGAGTATCCCAAATGAAGAATACAATGGGGTACTTAAAGGGGAGGAGTAGCTTAGACTAATTACAAAAATACCCATACTAGCCTTTTGCTACTCCTACATCTAGATACTAAACAAAAAAGGAAATACAATGACATAACAAAATAAAATAAAATAAAATAAAATAAAATGCAATAAACCCTAAAAAGGGACCATTTCCATCACTCTCCCCCTCTTAAGACCAAGATCGTACTCGAGTGTTCAAAAAATTGGGTACTCGTAGGAAATTAAAAAAAAAAAGGAGTAAAATTTGTGGGGGGCAAAAATTAATTTCTGAAAGTTGAGGAATGCACATCCCACAAATTCTCTTTCTTTTCTTCTCTTATTCACACCCAAAGCAACCCTAAAAACTTCCACCCGAGTCAAAAATCAACATTTCGGAGCATCTAGAAGGTGGTGGACTTGAATTTGTCAGCCCAAACAGATTTTGGGCACAACTAGGGCAAAACCCTATGGTTTTGGGATCAAGCGGGCTAGGGTTTAGGTCGGCGGCAGCAGGGGGCTGCTGGGGTAGTCGGCGGTTAGGGTTTTGGGATCAGGTTGACTGGGAAATGGGTTGGGACAGGGGTGGGGGGGTAAGGCTTGGACGGCGGGTGGTTTTTGGCCAATGGGGTGGTCGGCTGGTGGTTTTTGCGCAGCAGGTAGGTTGGGGTCTGGGCAAAGGGTGGGGGTAGGCCAGGGGGACTCGTAAGACCAAGATCGTCCTTGAGTGTTCAAAAAATTGGGGACTCGTAAGGAAATTCAAAAAAAAAAGGAGTAAAATTTGTGGGGTCCAAAAATTAATTTCCGAAAGTTGAGGAATGCACATCCCACAAATTCTCTTTCTTTTCTTCTCTTCTTCACCCAAAGCAACTCTAAAAACTTCCGCCCGAGTCAAAAATCAACATTTCGGAGCATCTAGAAGGTGGTGGACTTGAATTTGTCAACCCAAACAGATTTTGGGCACAACTAGGGCAAAACCCTATGGTTTTGGGATCAAGCGGGCTAGGGTTTAGGTCGGCGGCAGCAGGGGGCTGCTGGGGTGGTCGGCGGTTAGGGTTTTGGGATCAGGTTGACTGGGAAATGGGTTGGGACAGGGGTGGGGGGTTAAGGCTTGGACAGCGGGTGGTTTTTGGCCAGTGGGGTGGTCGGCTGGTGGTTTTTGCGCAGCAGGTAGGTCTGGGCAAAGGGTGGGGGTAGGCCAGGGGGTTTGGGGGTTTGGGTGGGGGGGGTAAACTAGGATTTTGAATAGGTAGGCTAGGGTTTTGGATTTTGAAGGAGATGAGTTGGAAGAGGGAATCAATTTGTTGTTGTTGCCTATCCAATCTTCGCACCAACTCTTGGTTGAACTCCTCTTGTCGGGATATTCTTGGAGCCATTGGATGCAGCGTACGATTTGATAAAAACACACCGATACACTAAACACCAATGTTAGAGTGACACCTCGCTCTGATACTAATTTGACGTAAACTACATATCAATAACCAAGAGAACAAACCAAACCCTAACTTTTAGAGAGAGAATCAAGAGATTTCTTATATTTCAAAACGGAAGAGTGTCCCAAATGAAGAATACAAGGGGATATTTAAAGGGGAGGAATAGCTTAGACCCTAAGCTAATATTCTAATCACAAAATACCCTTACTAGCCTTTTGCTACTCCTACCTCTAAATACTAAACAAAAAAGGAAATACAATGACATAACAAAATAAAATAAAATAAAATAACAAAATTAAAATGCAATAAACCCTAAAAAGGGCCCATTTCCATCTGAATCAATCTACAATATGTTTTTCTCATTGAAGAAGAAAGTTATTACATTGTGGAAGATAGGAGGGTGCCTAGACGGCCTAGGCACTAGGCGGTAGATATAAAAAAGAAAATACACTACAAGAGATTGAACTTTATTTCTTGAAAAGGAATAAGAGTTCAACCAATCATTTCACATCATTTAAACACAAACAAATATTTGAACTAGCCAACTAGGTCTCCAAGCCATCTTCTCCATACACCTACCAGTGTTGGACGAAGGAAGAGTTGGGGCATTGATGCATTGAATTTAAGTATAGACGGGTTTTCAAAATTACAAAATGACACCTAATTTTTTCAAAATTTCAGTAGTGTCCACCCAACTAAGCGGGCAACACGATTTTATCACCGATTAGAGGCCTAGTGAGGCACCTATGTACAGCATACCATGAAAATCTCATTCTCAATAATTATTGCAACAATGGGAAAATTTAAATGAATCACAGCACAGTGCTCACGAAAGGGCTTTTAGCAAATAAGAAATCTTACTGGCCCACAATATATGAATACACAACATTGTGATATATAATTGTCACAAACTTTGTGAAGGAAATTAAACGCCAAATAAAATAGGTTGAACTGTAAGATGAAAACCAATAAGTGAAAATTTAAAATGCTATAAAGAGCAGTGACCTTCCGAATAAGAAATACAATTAATAAACACATGTTACCTGAACAGGTACATAACTGCTTGGTGCCGGTACAGGAGCAGGAGCAGGAGAAGGTATAGGCATATGTACTGGAGGAACAGAATAACCTCCATACGGACCATATTGTGGAGGAGCCGGAGCCATATACCTAAGCCGGAAAGCCAACATTACATTTACTGAGAGCGGATAATGCGAATTTACTAGATATGCGATATGATACGATACAGCAACAAAAAGATACGTATCAGTAGCATCAGCTATCATTTTTTCCTGTATTTTTACGTTAGGATATGGTGCGCTATACATAGTTTTCGATACGCGATAGATACACACCCATATCTTACATGGTAGCAACAACCGAAAATTAAAAAATAACCTTACCCGTGTGGTCCCCAAACTTGTGCTGGGGGAGGGTGAAAAGGAGATGGACTCGAAAAGCCAGTTTGCGAATAATCACCATCAGTTCGCATGCGTTTACTCTGATCAAAAGCATTTGAATCAGCTACAATTCCTGGTAAAAACTATAACAATTAGAAGAAGCCCCCAACAAACTAAATGCAAAGAGGGGTGGATTAGCACAATGTTTTGAGGTAACCAAGTAGCAAATGTAGAACCAGACACCATAACTCATTCAGGATCATAAAGCATAAATTTAACTCTTTGGCAAGCTAAGATACATGTATAAGATATAGGTGCTTGGAAAGGTATTAGTAATTTAGTATCTTTTAGCTTGAACTACTAATGTTATGATGTTAATAATGTTATGAAACAAAACCTTTCCCAAATTTATTTAAACAAAACTAAGGATACATTTAAGTTTTTTTCTTTAACAAAGAACTGAAATTTGAATTAAAACATAATCATGAGAAATCTAGTTTTAAAAAAACAAATACCAAAAGATTGGGCCAAACAAGGTAACAGGGATCCTTTAATAGGAGACAAAGGAAGTAAGACATTTAGGGTGTGTTTGATTGGCAATTTTTTCCATAGAAAATATGAACATTCCATATTTTCCCACTTTTGGTGTGCTTGATTTAAATTCCCATGGAAAAAATTTCCAAGTTTGCCTAAAGTACAACCTAATGATGCACATTTGGGACAATTTCAATTGAAATTTGTTCGTTGGGAGGAAAGTAGAAGTTATCCAAGGAAAAATTTTCCTCAAAATTCTTTCCACCCACTCCAATTAAAAACTCCCTTAATCTAATTTTACGTGAATTTCCATGTCTTCTACACTCTCCCATTGTGTTAGGCTCAAAAATACTTTCTCAAGGTGGAGACATTGAATGGAATTTCTTACCAATTAAGTAATTAACCAGCAAAAAAAACTCTAAAATTCCCTCAGCTTCCTTCAAGTCAAAAGGAAAAATATTACAAGCGACTTTTTTGCTGTTCTAAACTTGCTAACATATACAAAACCAAGGTTTATTACAATATTGATGGTACTTAACACCCGACATTTTTTGAGAAAAAGAAAAGCGATCTTCTCCAACCAAAATGCCAATTACTCGAATCATATTTATCAAGATTGCCAATTGCTTATTGAATAATTCTACATCCTCTCAAAACTACATGAGAATTTCCCGTCTTATGTCCTTGATTGCTACTATCGTGTTGGCTGAGGCGAATGACAAGTCCATGTGTTACGCACCTGTTAGCCCATTGATGATTGAGCCTATTACTATATCCCCTGTTTTGCACGTCGTGTTAGATTCCTATAAAAATGTTTGTATGCCCCCATATGAGGTAATCCCCTTTCAGGACATCCACCATGCCATAGATTCTGTAGCAGGGCATAGATGCCTAAATTACCTCAGAACCATATGTTCCAAGAACGCGAAGATACAACACCGGAACTGGGAGTTCCGTGATAATGCCTTGGTGCAGGAGAACAGAACCCTTGTGTCCTCCCTGCATTCGTTGATCTTAAAGAATGACGGTAGCTAGCGTATGTGTGTTGATAATAGAGCTATTAACCATATCGCGGTTAAATTTCACTTTTTTCATCTCGGGGATCTTTTTAAAGATGAGACTTGTAAGAGTGGCGACTGGATCACGATGAGGTCAAGCGATGAGTGGAAGATTGACTCCAAAACGACGAATGGTCTCTTCAAATGGATTATGCCTTTTGGGCCGTCCAATGCCCCCTCCGCTTTTATGTGTGATGACTCTAATTCTAAGACCTTTTTGAGAAGTTTGTTGTGGTTTATTTCAATAACATACTGATTTACAGTTAATGCGATGCAGAGAATAGAGAGCATGTAACACAGGTCCTCAAAGTTCTGAAGAAGTACCCATTAATGGTCAGACAACGTATCTATTCTGGGGTACATGATGTCCGTCGACAGGGTTCGTGCAGATGAGGAGAAGGTGAAGGCTATCATGAAGTGGACTACGCCTACGTCAGTCACAGATTCGGAGTTTCCGTGTGTTGGTCAGGTTTTATAGGCAGTTTATCGAGGGGCTAGTACTGATTACGAGTTAGGTTCCACTCCTTCTGATTTCAGGTAGATTGATGAAGCTGAGGAAGCATTCCACCAAGACTCGAATGACTAGGCTCCCTTTTGGCTTTACACAACGTTTTGAGTTTTCTTGCAATGTTTGCAAGACGGTGATTGGCGTTATCCTGAGTAAGAACAACCAACTAATAGTGTGTAGTGTCCTTTAGCCAGAAGGGCCTGCCCTTAACTGATCTATATAAGAAATGGAGCTTTACACGCAGTGATTAGGAGTGATAAGGACTGGCATTGGCTCCTATCTGGCACTCCATTTTATGAGTATGAGTAGCCAGAAGAAGATCCCAGTGCCTTCCTACAGCAGTTTACCTCACCTACAGTCAAAAGGAGGCACAATAACCTAGTTGCGGATGCTTTGAGAAGTTGGATCATGTGTTAGTCATCGAGGGGAAATCGTTTATCGGTTTGATGAGCTGATAGAGTTATACACTTCAGACCCCGTGTCCAGCCTGATTGTAAGGGAGTGTCAACAGCACCACGGGGTTTCCGAACCATACCTACTCCGGAAAAGGTTTTTGTCACATTTCCGAAGGCTAGCGAGTCATTCGGGAGTTGCACACACTTTGGCTTTACTACATAAACGATTCTTTTGGCCCACCGTGAGAGAGAGAGAGAGAGAGAGAGACTTTCATTATGATGTGTTGTGTGTGCCAAATTGCTAAGGGGCAGCAGCACACTACTGTCACGGGGCGGCCGCCACAACTCCATGAGGACGTATGACCACATTCTCAAATATGGCTCACTTCACTCCTTGTAGCCGGATGTTGGATGATTCACATAATCTCACCAACAGAGTTCGATTTCTGGGTCATTTTTGGCATACTCCCTAGCATCTGTCAGATCAAGGTAGTTGATCGAAGTGTGGGTGATTATCCCCGCTGTCCCGCGAGTGAGAACCGGAAGGGTTGGGACGCATTATCCCTCAGGTTAAGTGCAACCAAATAAACTAGGGGGAAAAACTCAAAAAACATCTATAAGTGCAACACACGTGAGTTGGATTCACAGCCATAAGTCTCGATATGTACAGAGCCAAAAGACTCCACAAAAAACCCCGGCTTATTGCACTGGACAATTTTATGATTACACAGCAAGAATCTCAATAAATGATCTTCAAACCTGATTTCCACTGAAGTTGTTGCTTCCATGACAGTTATGATGAATTAGAGGAGAAGAAATAGAGGTAATGATGATTCACTAGTTTTTGTTCAAAGTGTTTTGAATTTGAAGGTGGAGAGCAGGGATGGAACTAGGAGAGGACTTGGCCGGGCAGTAGCCCAGGTCAAGTCGAGGAAAATTTAATTTAGTAGTGTAAACTCAACCCAAAAATATTACTTAGCCCACCCCAAAATATTAACCCATTTAACTTTAAGTAAGCAACCTTTTTATTCAAATACAGGAGCCCACCCATTTATTATTATAATTTTATTAATTGTTAGGTATGTATAGAATTGTTATGTAACATTATTTTTCATTGTTTTTAAAGTAATTATTTGATAAATACTCAAAAATAACCTAAACAAAATTTGGCTCGGAGGCTCCCGCCCCCGAACCCCCAGAAATTGCTATTAAGTTAGCCCGCCCGGGTGTAAAATCCTAACTCCGCCACTAGTTGAAAGTGGCTTAGAGGGAGTGCTCTTGAACAAACAATCTTCACCAACAGTATCTCACCTTTGGACATCAAAATGTCCCCTATTCACCAGTTTTTTCTGTAGTGTATGTATCAATTATAACCTCCAACCAAATGAAGGTGTAAATTCATATATGAACAAAAACACTGATCAACTGAAGGACTTGTTAGAAAACGGTAACTAGCTACTCTACCTGCTAGCTAAAAGACAGTCTCTGCTTTTCAATCAATTGTAATGGCAAGGAAATTATGCTCTCAATGGACCCTGTTCTATGTTGGGATTGAGTCTCCAAGAAGCAAGTATTGAGTTGTTTTACAAATTCGCTTTGGGGTCACTATTCTACCCCTAGCTAGAGGATGGACATGCCCAACTTGCTATCTAACTCAACACATTTACTTGCAGCAGGTAGTGTTTTTTGTATTTTTCTTTTTCTTTTTCTTTTATCAGGATCAAGGAATGTGGGTCGCTTTGGTATGTGGTGTGTTGCTTTAGCCAGTACGATACGGTGGGGGTAGACTTAGTTGGTTCACTACTTTGGATTATGTGGAACTTTTGAGATTTTTGTTGGATTTCCTTTAGTATTATAATCATGTGTTTTGGCAAAAATCATGTATTCCGCCAATATTGAAAAGAGATACTAAGAATGTATGTACTATGTAGTGCATATTCTACAATATATAAACCATTCATTTACATATATTTGTTGATAAGTCCATTTGTTCCCATTTATTCTGTTACTAAAGTGCAAAGTTGTATTATTAGTTATTCTCAATAGTACTAAAACAATAAATGTTAAAATTGGAAAAGCCATTATTGAAGATTCAGACCATGACCCGTCATGTTTCTGGCCGTGAAACCCGGATCTCGGAACGTAGGACGGTGTAGTGATCAAGAATATCGGTGCAATAACAGTGTGCCTTGATAAAATTATAGGCTTCCGTTGCAAAGGGATCTGACAGAAAAGCTATATACCCTGAGTGCCCATCATTTTACCCTTAATGAGAGTTAGACAACCAATTTGTCATTAGGAGTGAAATCATCACTATCGAGGGAACAAAAATGCATGACAGACCTTGTTTGATTGAAATATATATTAATGCTTTAATCTTGTTCATTAAAACCTTATGACAAATTAAGGCATTGCTCTAAATTATTGCACAAAATATACACAACTCACAAAAACGATTATTTTATATACACGGACACTTCAGATTTCTTGTAAAGCACACATATAAATTATACTTCAAAGTTTTTATTAACATTTATGACCCAATCGGAAAAGACGATCACTATCAATGTTTAAAAAGGCATTTGAGGCTTACGCCTCGAGGCGAGGCGGGCAAGAAATGCCTCGAGGCTTAAGCCTCAGGGTTGAATTTGAGGCTTACGCCTCGGTGCGCCTCGCGCCTTTTTGCTGAGGCGCGAAAAAAAAAAAAGTCTTGTTCTTGTTTTTGTTTTAAAACTGCACTTAACTTATACTATTTACTATTGTAACTTGAGAGAAATTTTTAAAAAATAACCAATATGTTAATGAAACTTAAAAAACTGATTTGTCAATTTGACTTTGTTTGAAATAAATGTACTAAATTAACTTCAATATGACTTTTTTTTTTAAGTTTTCTGTTTTTTGGTTTTCAACTTAGATTAATATGTGATCTTTAACTAAACTGAATATATATTAAGAAACTAATATATTTTAAAGGTTGCTGTTTTTTTTAATAAACTTAGGTTGATATGTTTTGCTGTTTTTTTAATCTTAGCTTGAAAATCAATGTTTTTTAATAAATTTGCTTGTTAAGTTGCATTGATTAATTTACTGTCATATTATAAAATAACCAATATGTGAATGAAGATAAAAAAATGATTTTGTCAATATGATTTTGCTTTGATTAATTTATTGTCATATTGTAAAATAACCAATATGTTAAAATTGATTTTCTCAAATTACTTTTCTTTTTTTAAGTTATCTCGGGGAACCAAAAAATGTCAAACTATGTGAAAAAGTCCTCAAGGATGTTTTTTTTTGTAGTTGTATTTTATATTTCTTTGTTATTATATTTTTATGGTTTTATTAGTATTTTTTTAATATTATTTTGCTCTTTTTTTTTCTTTTCGGTGAGGCTTACGCCTCAAACGCCTCGAGGCTTACGCATCGCCTCTCCGCGACTAAAACACCTCACCTCGCCTCGCCTTTCGCCTTTTTAAACATTGATCACTATCACTATACCCCAATCGCCCATCTCCAAGTTTTCAACCATATACAAAATAACACTCTTTTTCACTACGTTTTCTCATCATCTCCCACACTAAGAATCAAACTAATTATGTCTTCATTACTCAATTGTTTGGTATAAGAAGTACAAAGAAAAGGATAAAACTCACCCCTTTTCACAAAAAGATTTTTCTTTGCCATCTCCGTGTGCAACACTACCTTGGATTCCGCATCATAAACCATGTCCTGAACTCCACAAAGAAAAACAATAATTTTATTCTGTGTATATAAACGTTTGTAATGTAAATCATACCTTCAAAAAGGTTATGACTCACAAATAAAGCACAACCAAGAAAATCTCACAAGATTGAATTGAAAAACTCATGATGAATAAGTGTGGTCCCTAATATGACAATGTGAGACTGTTATATTACGAAATTACTATTAAATGCAGTTATATTAAATATAACAATGTAATAAAATATAACTATTAAAGACAGTTATATTAACACACAATTATACTATTAAATACACTTATAATCAAATATGATTAGCGAAATAGAAGAAAAAATTTAATTAAAATAGAAAAAATAGAAATACTGAAAATTCCATCAGTTTTTGTATATCATTAAATAAGTTGAGGAAGATTACCTGAAGGGCGTCTTTGGCAGCAATAGCAAACTGAGGTGTTGAGAATAACGCAAAACCCATTGGGTGTTCGCCTTTGAAATTGACTTGAGAAGCTTCGTAACCAGGTAACCATCTCAACAGGTTTAGTAATTCCCTCTCCTTGACGTCCTCTGGAAGACCAGATATGAAGATTGTCCGAATCTGAAAACCCAAACACAGTGAGATTATTTGCTCTAATATTTATATTCATCTATTACGATATGTTTGAGAACCCCAATTCCATGTTTTGGAATTGACACGTTGAGTTCCAATTCTATTGCTTGGTGATAAAAAAATGTGTTTGGAATTGTCGTGGGATTGTAATTCTAAAAATTCCAATTTGATATATTGCATTTCAAAGTAAAAGCAGATAATTAGAAGGGCTAATGTCAAAACGATCCTTCTACAAAATGTTTTTACAAAAAAAAAAAAAAAAAACAGCTCCAAAGGCTTCCCAAATTAATACACAATATTAGATCGATTTTGGAAATCTTTAACACATTCTCCTTCAAGTGCCTCTAGTGAGAACCACTTGTACAAGAATCAAATTTTCCAAATTGATCCTGGATCAGTATACCGCGGATCAATTAGAGAAATCATTTTGAAGGAGGTATTTAATTTGGAAAAAATGTGGTAAAATAGGATCGTTTTGACATTTTCTATTATTACAAAATCACATGTTTATGGAATTATCAACCACACACCCCATCACACGGTTACACTGCACGCACGCACACATAGATCACTATGCACACAGCTCACAGTGTGAGACAAAATAGTATACCAACACAGTTTCACACACTCAACATAATATACAAAGTTTCACACACATACAGGTTTTAACACAGTTCCACGCACACTGCATGAACGCGCACAGAATTACACACTAAAACACAAACATTATTTAGGACTCATATGAAACTCTAAGGACCCGTTTGGTTGTCACCAAAATTGTAAATGATGCCATTTAAGATGGGCTCGGACAGATTATTTGTAAAAACTTAAATTAATCCATTTCACCAAAAACTTGAAATTGCACAATATACATTTAGTACATTAGCCTTCAATGGTGAATAACTCCGTTTTACTTTTCATAACACTATATAAATTAGATTTTAATCCATTTCAAATGAATACACTCAAAATCTAATTCCAAATAGACCAATTTATTTACTTGGAGTGCGTTTAGGAACTCCAATTCCATGCCTTGGAATTCGTATTGTAAAAAATTTAGTTTAAAATTTTCAATTCCAGTTTCAAGCAATGGAATTGGGTTACCAAAGGCACTCTTAGAACAATTTTTACAACCAAAAACAGTCCTATCTAAATTCCACAGCCAAACCCAAAAATTTAATTCTAAAGCAATGGACTTGGAATTCAATAAAAAATTCTAATTCTAGACATCAAGACATATCCTTAGGCCCTGTTTGGTTGCGTAAATTGTTTGATTATGTAAATTGGTTCATTGTGAATTAGTGAATTATAAATGAGTGTATTTGAAATCAGTTTAAATCCATTTTTACACAACATTTGGTAATCTGAAATTGATATTAAGGTTCTATGAGAAAAAGAGATAAAAACAAATTAAGAGAGGGGGGGAGGGGGAGGAAAGGGAGTCACATAAAGTGCACTCCAATTCCAAATGAATGCATTTCACGTTTTGTGTTAAATGATCCAATTTCAGATTTTACACGAGCTAAAATGAAACAATTAATGAATCATTTCATTAAAGGCACCAAACACAATTAATGGGTCAATTTGTAGATGGACGAATCTCTATGAAGCACGGACACTTCTCCGAAGGCCGCATACGAGTGTCGGACACTCAAAGGGCACGGACACGCAAGGGTCACGGCTTGGACACGTGTCCGACACGCCACGTGGCGTGTCGGGCTTAAAAGGCATTTAAAAATAGTTGGACACGCAAGGGACACGGCTGGGACACGCAAGGGACACGGCTGACATAAATATATAATAACTTTTAAAAAAAGGGGGCAGGAAACATATGTTTTTTTTCCTTTTTCTCACCTATTTATTCTTTTTTTTTTAATATCTGTTTAATAAATTGCATTAACCATATGCATTTTGATTGTTATTATTAGTATGGGATTTAGTATCATTGTGATGTTTGATGTGTATAATGGATTTAATACTCTTAATGCTTATATGTTTAATGTTGTTCTTAGTATGAGATTAGCATTAATGTGATATTTCATATATTTTATATATAAAAATAATTATAAAAAATATTTATTTAATACCGTGTCCCCGCCGTGTCGTGTCCTTGTTTTTTTAGATTTGCCGTGTCGGCGTGTCCGTGTCGTGTCGGACACGACACCCGTGTCCGTGTCCGTGCTACATAGACGAATCTATTTAACGAGTCAATTTACAATTTTGGGATAACCAAATGGACCCTTAGGGTTTGGCAACCCCATATCCATGCCTTGGAAACTAAATTTTAATTTTTAAAATTATAAGTTTTTCAGCTCAATTCCATGCCTAGAGTAATAATATGATGCACTTAGGACACAACATGTCGTGTCCATCCCCAACATCAATAAAGACACGAAACGGGTGCGATACGTGTCCCACATGCCCCAACTATAAACACAGCATTTTTACACGTGCAAACATGTCGTGCCTTTATCGGTGTTAAGCACGGACACGCACTGCACCACGAGAAATAGTATCATTTGTGGAGCGCATCATGTTTCCGTGGTCAGCGCCAATAATGACACAACACATTAACACATGTGAAAACGTTTATGTTCTATAGTGGGGTACATTGAATCCTAAGTGCATGATACTATTTACCACATATCAGTGGCTAACCCCAATAATGACACTACACATTTGCATATATAGTGTGGGACATGTGGGGCACGTATCACACGCGTGTTATATTTATTAATTTTGCGCACAGACACGCGATGAATTGTTATTTCAAAATATATATATATATATATATATAGAAAGAGAGAGAGAGAGGGGGGGGAGGGGTAGCACACCTCGTCGTTGGGGTTGAGAATAGGCATGGGAGGAGGGTGAAGTTGAGGGTGAGGGTGAGGGTGAGGTGGGGGAGCGGCAAGGGGGGCAGGAGGAGGGGCTGGGGAAGGAGCCCATTGCTGATGATAGGGGTGCATACCTGTACCTGCCATCTCCACACAAACGCTACCTAATTTCCAAAAAAAACTCAAACCCTAGACAAAGATGGTGTTCGTTTGATGCCCCGATTTAGGTTTTCTCTCTTTTTCAATTTAAAATCCCAAACTTAACTTGAATAGAAATATATATTTAGGTTTCCTTTGTTTTTTATCTCAAAAATATGTTTATTTCTTAACTAAATATACCCCGTTGGCTTCTTAATCTAGTAACGTGTTTTTGAGATTTAAGTTTCATTTCCTTTTAGTGTATATGGTAAGTATAATAAATTTGTTAAAGTATACATGAATTTTTTTTCTTCTTTTTTTAGAATAATTGTAATTTGTATGTAAAGTTTTATAATATATACATGAGTTTTTGTAATATACACGTGTTAAGGAACATTAGTGTAATACCTATGGTATAATGTGAGGGGTGCTAGTGGTCATTTACCTTTATAAATATTAGGGCTGTAAATCGGGCTGGGTGAGTCGGGCATGGGGTTGTTCAGGCTCGGCCCGAACTCACTTACCCATGCTGGAGCCCGAGCTCGGCCCGAATTATATTTTTCCACCTAAGCCCGAACTCGGCTCACAAGTATTACGGGCTTCAGGCCCGATTTTGGGCAGGCCCGATTTCAAAAATTTTTTGTTAAAAAAGTTTGAATTAATTTTTTTTTCTTGTATTTCCATCATGGACAAAATTACACATTAAAATATAATTGATATTTCATGAAATAAAATATATAATTATGAAATGTATTAAATTAAAACAGGGAAAATAAGAGTGAAAACCTACACATGCCTATTACATTTCATACATTTAGCAAAATTTGGTCACTACCAAAGCCTATTGTGACTTGAACAATTATTAAATCAAATACCCATAATGAGATTAACAATAAAATCACAAAATTGAAAATCACATGTAATCTAATGTATTGTAACAAATGATTTGTTTTTTAAAAAGTAGTAACTGAAATAAAAGAACGAAACCTAATTAAACAATGTTAACATAAATATGTTATATTATATAAATTATTTATTTATTTATAATATATGAAGTTCGGGCTTCGGGCCCGATTCGGGCTTGGCAAAGTTCTGCTCAAGCTCGGCTCGAAATTAATTCGGGCTTGAAATTTTGTCTCGGCTCGGCTAGACTCAAGCTCAAATAAAGCTCGGCCCGAAAATAACGGGTCGAACGGGCGGGCTTCGGGCCTCGGGCGCTCAATTTAAAGGCCTAATAAATATTCAGTATAATCGCTTCAAACTTTAGTCTGCTCAAAGGATAACTTGATTTTTATCCCTTATAACCTTCCCACCAAGTCCTCTTTATATAAGCAGCCCTTGGAACTGATGAGAAGTGACATGGGCGGCCTTGTTTAAGGTATATCTGCTGCATTGACGAGGTGGAGTGTTGTGGGAAAGGTTTGCGGGTTACGAATGTTAGTTATTGTGGGCATTGAATGCAATTTTGCACAAGGTGAGTGGGAGTGGTGGAACAATGAGATTACTTTCTATGAGCTCGACATATTGACGAAGTGATTTATTCTTAGTTGTTTGTGAGCATTCCTAACCTTCAGGTCTCGGAATGAGGTGATGCGTGTGTTTGGGGAATAAGGATACGAGCCCCTGTCCTACGGAGGTTAAATCTCGAATTGTGAGGCTTGGTTAATTTCTACTAAGTGTAAACACCTCAATCTTTAACCAAAGTCTACATTTCCATACCTTCGACACTCCGAAATCACACAAGGGCTGAAACATAAAAAATTCAAACTTTGGGAAAGGACCTAAAACATATATATCAAAACTCAAGGGCAAATCCATAAATAATCAAAATCGTAAGCCAAAACCCCAATCGATGAAAATTGCCCAGGGTTAACCATTTGACTACACGGTCGAAACCCAAATTAACCGCACAGTTGAAATCCCCTTTTTACCACACGGTTGAAAATCCTCAAGTCATGATTGCATATCATTTTATTCAACAATCGCACGATTGATTTTGGTGGACACTTGTCTCATAAAACCTTATCTAAAATTCAACCGTTCGATTGAATTTTGACCGCACATTTAAAGCGGCATTTAATCGTGCGGTTAAATCCCAAAATTCAGTTGTAATAAAGGGGGTCCCACCGCATTGGTAAAGCACCTCCAAAATCCAACATTGATTCGGTTTTCTAACTTTTTTCAACCTTGAGCATCCAATAATCTTGAGTTATGTCTGAAATCCGAGTGAAGTTCTGACTTTCCTAAAACTAAGACAAGCCCTCCCAAACAAAGCTCTGTCCGACGGTGCCACCTCCAAAGGGACATTCCCCTGGGAAAAACTCGGCTCACGCTACAAGGGGAAACATTCTGAAGAAAACTCAGGTCTCTGTCATAAATAAATATTGGGATATATAAAATATACATATCTGTGAAATAACTTAGTCCCCCCCCCCCCCTCCCCCCCACACACACACACCACAACATCAGGGACCAGGTATACATTTTACAACGTTTATATTTTAAAACATGGTTTTTCTCCATCATTCATGTTTGTTGAGCTATATAACATACTCATATGTTAAATAACATTAATCAAAACTAGTATAACTAAGTACGACATGAAAACACACTTTTCAAACCCGATTTTAGGAAACTGTTAGTGAACCGGGTTACTCCGAACTCTTTGCTAAAACCAAAGTCGAAAGTAGGAATACTTTTCACCATTTCTTCGAGAAAACATTCTTGTCTCAATGGCGGCATACATAAATTTGTGTTTTCCTAGAATACTTATCAAACACCTATCTTTGATTACATATTTTTAACGCACGGATATAATAATTCGATTCATAACGAAAATGTTATCATGGTCAATAGAAGAATTGAAACCTCCTAAGAAGTTCGTCACCTCGAGATTCAAAATCTATGATGAGAAGACTGATCTCATCAATTATGTTCACCAGTATCAGCAAGCTATGACCTTATGGAACCATAAGGAGGCCCTCATATGTTGCATATTACTCTTCTTGTCTAGGGGATATCGCACAAAAATGGTTTGAGAAGTTACCACACAGATCGATCATCAACTTCAAGCAACTTAAAGAAGCTTTCACTGTAAGATTTATCACCGGTAGGTCCCATCTAAATAGAATGGACTAATTCCTATCCATGAGGAGAAAACCTTGTAGGAATATGCTCGGTGATACTAAAAAACCTACAATGAAATGGAGGATTGCTTTTAGTATGTAGTTATGGCTTTGTTTAAGATTGACCTACCGGGCATTTTTATATTGCATTAGTCCCTCACGAAGAAAAGAGCCATACAATTATAACCTTATGTCCAAAAATGAGAAGTATACACTCAACGTTTTCAAGGAGGAATGAATAGTGTATACACTCACAAATGAAGGTAAGTCTCTAATCTCACTCGATGTAACTATATACAATGCACCAAAAGATTATCGAGTTATAAAAATCTTTAAACCAAATCAATATAATAAGGAAACTGCATATGCTCATGGGATAAAGTTTAATTCATGAAGTTATTTATAATATCAATGATTTGAGGACTAAAGTCTAATAACTTCTAAAATCGAGAACATGCATCGTTGAATTGTCTATTGGATCGGGTAATTATTGAAATTTATCATCGGAAACAAGGCAAAATGCCCAACAAAGGAGGAAAAAGAAAGAAAATATTTTTGAAAATTTTCAAATTTTCACAAAAAAACGCACTTAGTAACTAAATGTGAGCAAATCCATGGACTATAAAAGAAATGGATAGAATATCCTTACCCCCTAACTTAAATGTTGCATTGTCCTCAATGCGCATTAAGAACACAACACAAAGAGAGAAAAAGAACGATATTACCCAAAATTGGAGCGATCTCCATAATAATGAGTCCAATGAAATCTACAAAACAAGTTAGTACCTAGCATAGCAAAAATAAATAACAAAAAGTTAACTAATTACACTAGACTAAATTAAAAAGGAAAGAAAAAAAAGGAAAGAAAGAAAATTAAAAAGCTAACTATTTACAACCTACTATTTAGGCTTCACACTAACTATACACTAAAAGTCTAAATAGTTGAGGGTCCACCCAAAAAGGGATTTGACTTTGAAAGATCAACGGTGGACCCTCCAAAGAGAACATGCCTCCCGAAAAATAATAATTCCGTTTGAAAAACGGAAGGCATGTGTAAGGCGTAAGAAATGAACCATCGCCAATTATCAATTTTGGGCGGAAGATGGGGGATTTGGATACTACGGGGGATAAGACTACATTAGTCTCAGAAAAATCAAAATCATATCCCCAAGATTCTTCAATTGGAAGGGGAGGTGGGGCAAGTGCAAGTGAAAAGCCCATGAGATGAAGCATCTCAAAATAACATTCTCGTTCAAGAATTGGGTCAAAGTCCTCAAGACTTTCAACCGATTCTTGCGATAAATTTAATTGTTCGGGAATAGTAGGGAGTAAAGGAAAGGAAGGACCAACAACCTCAATACAATCGAAAGAATTAATAAGAGGTTGAAAATCGAAAGTGCTAAAGCTTGGATCACTCTCAATTATTTCTTCAACAAAAATGGGTGGAGATGAAACGCAAGTTTCAACCTCGACCCGATTTTGTGAAGAAATAATCTCATCGAGTATGGCATCATTTTCTATAAACCAAGCTTGAGAACTTTCGGATCGGTCATTAATTTCCTTTATCATTAACTCATAATCAAACGAACAAGAAGACATATCATCTTCTTGTATCGTTTGCTCATAGCTAATGGAATCCCCGCTACTATTCAGAGAAGAATTAAAGTTATCTAAAGAGTTATAGCAAGACATTTCAAAATAGGCAATTCAATGAAGCGACAAGCACCGAGATTCCAATTTTTCGAAACAATCTAGCACAAGTAAAAAAGAAAGGAGAAAATAAGAATACAAATATGAATGAAAGAAATATTACAAAATAATAAAACAATTACAATCTAAAACACACTCCCCGGCAACGGCGCCATTTTGATGTGAGGGGAACCAAGTGTTCGTGTAGGGACACTGTCGTTGATTTCGGCTCCCGCTCTACATGCAAAAACCTAAGCTACAACTACACTTGACAAGCAAGCACAGCGGTAAGTCGGGTATCGTAAGAAATCCACAGGGAGTGATTGAATTTTAGATTTTAATTGTTTAATTACTTCAGGAATAAAAGTGTAAAATAAGTAAATGAAAAGGTAATTGTTGGGAATAGTGGAGAAAGAAAAGAATAAGTTACGCTACACAAAAGTAAAGCGAGGATCGGGATCGCATCCTACCACACGGATTGAAACAACTACTAATCAATATTCCGGCTCGAAAGCTATTTAACCGACATAATCAATTAAGCATAAACATCACACAATAAGGAATTTAACCCAAAGTTGCGAGATTAAATATTTAATAAGAATGATCAAACGCGGATTAAATTCGAATTGTCACAATAAACACTAAAGTTGCGTGACAAATAAAGTTAAACGCATAACAATCCAACTTTACTACACGCGGTTTCGATTAAACGTAATTTTACACGAAACCCTAACTTTCGAGGTCCAAACCCGTAAATGGCGGAACACAACCCCGACCCTATTTATCTAAGGGCAAGACATGGAAATAAACTAAATTAAACTACAACTAAATTAATTACAACAAGAAATAAATTAATCTAGGCAAGAAAGTAAATAAAGCAAGTAAATGAAAGCATAGAAATTAAGGAAGACAACTAAATTAATGTAATTAAAGTTAAGGTAAAAATTACAAAACAAAGAGTACAAGAGAGGAGTAGGGCAAATCTCCCAAGTTTACAAACCCTAAAATCTAAGACAAAATGAAGATCTCTCTCAAAAATGAGAGAAGAGAGTATTTATCCCAAAAAATATCCCATGGCAAACTTGTAAATAAAAGGGAAGAAAAATAAATATCTGCAGGACCGAATCGATTAGGGGTGTCCGAATCGATTTGGTCAAAGGGAACTGATCACGCTGGTCCAAACCGAATTGATTTGGAGTGTCCGAATCGATTCGGCCGAATCGATTTGGGGTGTCCGAATCGATTCGGTACCTACAGGTCTGCAATCTGCAGTTTTGTCCTGTTTTACGGAAAATGCCTCCATTTCTTCGTTATAGCTCGAAATTAGGCACGGTTGGAGGCTACGTGAAGATAACTCAGAGGGATACAACATCCAATAAGACATTGGGCCAAAAACCCAAATTCTGAAATGACAAAAATGCCCTTGAATGTGGCCTTAAGTGTGAATTTGAAGTAAAAACCTTCCAAAATTGCCATAACTCCTTCGATACAACTCGAAACCATGCACCGTCGGTGGCCACGCGAAGATAAATCAAAGGGATTCAACTTCCGTGAAGAGCTCGGGATTCAAACCCGAATTCTGAAATTACTAAAATGCCCTCGAAGCTGCAAAAATCGACGAAACTTTTTCGAAAAGCGTCTGAACTTCATACTAAGCATCCAAATACCTAGAAAAGCTCAATTAACCCCTGCAAAGCATGTATATATAGAAATACAAGGTTTTATGGTTAACGAGCATAAGTATAGGGATTAAGATACTTGAGAGGGCTAATAACGAGTAGGTTAACGGGTGAAATACGCAATATTTGCGTCGTATCACATACAACATTTTTAAAAAAGATGAAGGTCAGTTTTATTATTAGTTGGATGACTCCCGACTAAGGAGAACCCAATGGGCTTCTTAGGGATGGACTGGGATCCCTAGATAACAAGAGGTAGGTGTTGGATTAATAAGGGGTTCTTGAGTTTGATGACTTAAAGATGGAGTGGTATATTGAATCTTCGACGAAGTAGAGTATTTGGTTGACTATTTCCATTTGTGTTCGATATTTACCACAATTAAAAAAAAATAACGACATGTGTAAGAAAGTACAATTTTTGACTACATACATGTATATACCTTTTTAACAACCTTTAAAACATGCTCGATGTGTCTGATTTCCATCCAATCAACATTACTTTTTAAAAATCTATGAAATTTTATACGCAACCAATTGGGCAGAAGCGTATCTATAATTGACGTATAAAGGTCCATGACATGAACTCGTAATCCTTTCTTCTTCAATTTATTTGTAAGCGAATTTTTAATATGTATATGTCGCGGGACGTCATAATCCGGGAGAATGATCTCTTTACGAAGTTGTATCCACAATCGATTAATATTTGTTTCAGCCTTTTTTAACTGTGTCATCAACGTCAGTGCCCTATCAAGATTATGCAGGTGAAATATATTCTCTACTGCCTCATCCTAGTATTCTGGCAAGGAAAACAAAATGCAATTGAAAAGGTACTCTTGCGAGAGGTCAACTCCACGACTTGTAAGGTAATTAAACTATTTAATTTTATATTCCCATACTTGTAAATAGGAGTTTCCTCTATATGGCGTACACTAATGAAAGATGTTTTAGTGCGGTTAAATTGCACCCTCTCGTACTCTTGTTGAAAGTAACTACTACCGTAGCTCATTTTGCGTGAGAAAATACATAGATGGGTGTAAATATGAGCCATAGAGGTAATGACTCTAATTAATCCTAAACTAATTATGGTTTTCCATCCGATCAATCATACACAATAAGTCGAATTTAAGTTCATTTTAATTTAATTAAACCTAAAATTATTATATGTCTACTAATTGTGCAAGTCCTTCCACCAATATGTGTTCACTTAAACAACAACCAATTAAGAAAGGGGTGAACATGACCACAACAAGTTAACCAAACGAATCTATTTTAAACATTTAATGTATATATGTGTGCATATGAATATGTGTGTATGTGTATGTGCGCATATGTGAGTGTGTGTGTGTGTGTATGTGTGTGTATCTATGTGTGTAGTCATTATGATAGGTTAATCTTTAAGATAAATAAATAGTTAAAGGTATGTTATGAAGAATTAATAGAGTAGGCATTTTAAGTATCAATTGTCTGAATCCAACCATGATCATTCAACATAAGCCATAACAACTATCAACCCAACAATCCAACATAAGTTTATCTCGTACTCCTTCTAAACCGTTTTATCTATAAAGTCACAATCCTTAATTTTTGGAGGAATTTAGGTTAGAAGAACTCACATGAGACCTTAAATGTGACAGCCCGAATATAATTATGATAAATTATGTTCAAATTATGATTAGCTTATGTGATATGGATAATATGTTATTAGTATATATAATGTTAAGTCATTGTATTTAGTCTAATTATACCTTCATAAAGTATGAAATATTGAATTAGTTACAAACACTAAATTTTGAAGTTTTCGGTAGGAATGTTCCTGTTGGAGGCTAGTTTTGACCTTTATGACATAACAATAGACTTGAGGTATAAACTAGATATTTCTAGATATAGGAGTTAGGTTTATAACACAATAAACGGTTCATCGAACGGACATCCGAGTGGGAAGATATTGTCTTTTTACGAACAGGGGGGTAAAGTAGTCATTTAGCCTTAAATGATATTTTGTTTTATATGATGCCACATGTTATATTTTGAATGGACCAAGGGGGGTGACATTATGCCGACTTATAACCCTTTAATTAAGCTCTTCCTTCAGCATATTTCATCCATGGAAGAGTTTTAACCTAAGGAAAGAGAGTTTGGATGTTTAGGAAGAAAGTGTGACGAGAAATTGAAGAAAAATTCATAGAAAATTACATAAAAGTCCCTAAGGTAATTCCATGCATAAATCTTGTTTGATTTTTTTGTATTGCATATTTAAATGATAGAAATAATCATTTGTTTACTGAAATCCCATGTCTTGATGTGTACTCATGGATAGATGCATGTTTAAGAAAACTTGAATGTGTAAACCCTTGAAATTGCCTTGTTTAGAAACCTTGTGTATTCAAACTATCATATCTTTTTGTATACTTACTGAAATTGATTTATTCTAACTGGAGATTAAAATAGACTCATATATGTATATCATATTCGAAAATCAAGTAAAAATACCAAGAAATGAATCTTAGGTGATGGTTTGAAGTTCGGGTATGAAATCTGCCCCAAAAGAGTAAATATGCATACCATATGTTTGATGTTTTGCTTGACATAACAAATGAACCCTGAAAATTATGAAATTTTAATCTTGTGTTATTAAATATGTTTTATGAAATTGGGTGAAATATCATAGAAAGTTATGATGTATAAAAATTATGAAAATTCTTGGAAGATGATTGAACAATAGATGAGCCTATAGGGCGGATTTGCTATGTGGTAAAGAAATGGGCATGTCTTGCTCTAGGAAACTTAGGATGATGTTTCCTCTTTTGTGTTGGAAACCTAAGATGATAAGTATTGGATTACCAAGAAGAATTATAGTTGGTTTGGGATGTAATTTGAATATGTTAGATATCATTACCGAGTCTAAATGGGACTTCATTTATGATGAATGATTTGAATTGAATCGTATGATGCTTATGAATTGAGTTGTGTTGAAGTTGTTCTTTGAATTGTTAATATTATTATGATGATACTAGTATTATAAGAATGATAGGAAGAGAAGAATAAACTACTGAACAAGATCCAGATAAAGGAAAAGGGAAAGCTTGTTAAATTTCCAAGGTGAGTGTACTTATGATTGTCTTATATATGCAGATATATGAATATAGCTCTAAGAGCATGATTTGTTTAAATACTTCGGTATTCAAGATTTTTTTGGATATTCAAATATCCAGGATTTGTTTGGGTCTTATGATCCAGGATTGGAATTGAACAAAGATCCAGTGATTTGATTTGTCTTATGATAAGCATTTGTTGGAACTCATGTTCCAGGATTTATTATTGCCAATGGGCAGAATTATTTGGATCTTATGATCCGGGATTTGTTATTGCCAATGGGCAGGATTGTTCGGATTTTATATCCAAATATTTGATATAAAATTGTTATTTCATTGTAGGGAAGGAGTACCTCACTAAGCTTAATGCTTACGGTTTAAATTTTAACAATTTCAGGTTTGTATGCTGCCCGCTAGGATACCATATGACCGGTAACTTTGAGAGTTGCACCGTTGGAAAGAGCTGGGGTTTAAATATGGGGATTTTATCATTGTCACACTGAAGATTTTAATATACTCACACATTGTATGTATTGCGTTAGTATGGATTGAGTTGATGATTGTAAAATTTTACCATAGTTAGTCATAGTATTGTATGTCCGCTTAATTATGACTCTGATATTGATTTCATTATGGTATAATAATAATTTTATGTTCATTTTGCACATTATGAAAAAAAAATATATTAATAAATGAAGTATATTTCCAATGGGCTCAAGATTATGATCCAATTATTCTAATAACAAATGATTAGTATGGATATTGGGTTTGGGGTGTGACAATTAGTGGTATCAGAGCGTGGTTATTAATTATGGACGTGTGTGATGATTAGATGGCAGTATTGAGTTGATTTTATATTTATGAATTGTTTATGTACTAACCAGTAGTTTAGTATCACAAACTGTTTATATTGGTTGTTAGAACTTTGTTGTATTACAAATAATTCCAGATGGAACCTGGGAATGGACAACATAGAGAAGAGGGAGTAGTTTCTCGTACAGAGAATACTGAAGTAGAGCAAAGTGTTGCTGGAAGGGCTAGAGAGCAAGAGCAGCCTACAGAGATGCAAATAATGGCACATGCAATGATGAGGATGGAAGAGGAACAAGAAAGAAATATGGCGTAAATGGCAGAACAACATGCTAGATATCTAGAATCAAAGACTGTGGCCAGGATTGAGAAAGAGGCAAGGAAGGAAATGAAAGATTCCATACATGAGAAGTTTTTGAAGTTGAATCCTCAGGGTCAGTTGAACCTACAGAAGCTGAGATGTGGTTCATGGATCGAGAAACTATCTTTGCAATTATGAAGGTTCTAGATAACCAGAAAGTGAATCTAGCTGTGTTTAAGCTGAAACGAGAGGCGAAATATTGGTGGGAAGCCAGCAACCATTTGGTGCCCAGGATGGAAGGTACTGATGTTATTACTTGGGCTAAATTTATTAAAGCTTTGTATGTTAAGTATTTCCCTAAAGTTTATAGGAGGGAGAAACTGAGGGAATTTATAAATTTGACCCAAGGGAAAATGTCTGTGAGGGAGTATGAGGTTAAATTTACTGCTTTGTCTAGATTTGCTACTAAATATACGGAGAATGAAGAAGATAAATGTAGTAAGTTTCAAGATGGACTGATTTGGCCTATTCCAAATAGAGTGGCCACTTATGAGTTAGAAGATTATGCTTCTCTGGTAAACAAAGCCACGATAGCAGAAAGGAAAATGAACCAAGGGGTGGCGAGTAGAGAGAGTTTTAAGAAAAGTAGATTCGACGCATCTCACTCTAAGGGAGGTGAGGGTGGAAGTGTTAAGATAGAACCTCATAAATTTCAGAGAGGCAGTGGAGATACTGGTAGAGGTCAGGGGAGATTTGGTAGAGATACCAGGGGTGGACGATCTTTTGGTTCAGTCAGGAAGTCAGGGAGAGGTGAGGCCCCAATAGGAGGTGTTACATGTTTCTTTTGTAAAGAGGAAGGGCATTATAAATCCGAGTGTCCTAAGCTTAAGGGATTGGAATGCTACCATTGTCATCAAGTGGGGCATATTAAGAAAAATTGTCCGCAGTTGGCAGAGACTCCAGCAGCACATAGTGAAGTAGCAAGCAGAATGTTATCTCCAGGTAGTGCAGTAAAAAGTATGGGCAGAGGACAAGCTAGTAGTTCCAGGACAGGTGGACGAGTTTTTACAATGAAAGAAGCTCAGATTACTCCAGATGTGGTGACAGGTACACTTTATGTTACTGATAGAAGTGCTTATGTTTTGATTGATCCTGGTTCTACACATTCTTTTGTGTCCTATGCTTTTTCTGTATACCTGAATAGACCATGTACTCGTTTAGATGTGGGGTTGGGTATTTATATGCCTATGGGGGATATGGTTGTAGCTGAATATGCTTTTCGTGATTGTGTTTTGACTGTGGGGTCTAGAGATACAGTTATAAATCTACTTCCATTGGATATTTTTGATTTTGATATAATTCTGGGAATGGATTGGTTATCTAAATATCATGCATCTATGGATTGTTTCTGTAAGGAAGTTGTTTTTAATATGCCTGGTGAGCCTAAATTTAAATTTATGGGGGAAAGGAAAATTGTTCCTAGTTGCATCATTTCTGCTATTCAAACGAGGAAATTATTGAGTAAGGGTTGTGAGGATTTTATTGCATATGTTCTTGACACTAGGAAGGGGGCTTTACAATTAGTCGATGTTCCTATTGTACGGGATTTTCCTGAAGTGTTTCCTAGTGAGTTGCCAGGGTTACCTCCAGAAAGAGAAGTTGAATTTAGTATTGAATTAGCACCGGGGACAACCTATATTTCTATGGCACCGTATAGAATGGCACCTGCTGAGTTGAAAGAACTCAAGATTCAGTTGCAATATTTACTTGATAGGGGGTTCATACAGCCTAGTGTATCTCCATGGGGTGCACCAGTTTTATTTGTGAAGAAGAAAGATGGTACCATGCGTTTGTGTATTGATCATAGGCAACTGAATAAAGCTACAATTAAGAACAAATACCCTTTAGCTCGTATAAATGATTTGTTTGATCTGTTACAAGGCGCTAAAGTGTTTTCAAAAATAGACTTACGATCGGGTTATCATCAGTTGAGGGTCAAGGAGAATGATATTTTTAAAACTGTTTTTCGTACTCGGTATGGTCATTTTGAATTTCTGGTGATGCCTTTTGGGGTGACTAATGCTCTAGCTGTATTCATGGATCTTATGAATCGGGTACTTCATCCTTTTGTTGATTCATTTGTGATAGTTTTTATTGATGATATTCTGATTTATTCACGTGATATGGTTGAACATGAAAAGCATCTTATAACTATTTTGAATATATTGAAAGATAAGAAGTTGTATGCTAAGTTTAGCAAGTGTGAATTTTGGCTATCACAAGTTGTAATTTTAGGCCATGTTATTTCTAGAAATGGTATATGTGTTGATCCTAAAAAGGTAAAAGCTATTGTAAAATGGGAGAGGCCTAATAATGTGACTGAGGTGAGGAGTTTTTTAGGTTTAGTTGGGTATTATAAAAGGTTTATTAAGGGATTTTCTTCGATTGCCTTGCCAATGACTAAACTAACCCGGAAAGATGTTAAGTTTGAATGGAATTCTGATTGCGAAAATAGTTTTGATGAATTGAAAAAGAGGTTAGTAACTGCACCTGTTCTTACTATTTCGCATGGTGGAGATGGTTTTGTTATTTATACTGATGCTTCGCACGAGGGGTTGGGTTGTGTTTTTATGCAGCATGGTAGAGTTATCGCTTATGCTTCTAGGCAGTTGCGTACACATGAACGTAATTATCCTACACATGATTTGGAACTTGCTACTATTGTGTTTTCTTTGAAATTATGGCGTAATTATCTATATAGTGAGGTATGTGAAATTTTTACTGACCACCAAAGCCTTAAGTATTTATTTACTCAGAAGGAGTTGAATTTGAGGCAGAGGCGGTGGATGGAGTTAATTAAAGATTATGATTGTAAAATTCACTACCACCCAGGGAAGGCAAATATAGTTGCAGATGCTCTGAGTTGAAAGGCTTCGGGCAGGTTATCTTGTATTCGGTGTGCTAGAGTTTCCCACATAATGGAGTTGAGATTGATAGGAGTAGAATTGGAGCTAGCATATGGGGATAGGTTCTTTGCTCATGTAAGCGTGAGACCTTTATTAGCTACCTGTATTCGTGATTTGCAAAGCCAAGATCCTTTTCTTGAGAATAAACGACAAGATGTTCGAGATGGTAGGTCTAAAGATTTTTGTACTGTGAATGATGGCACTTTATTATATAAGCAGCGGTTATGTGTGCCTAATGTGGGTGGATTGAAAGAGAAAATTTTAGATGAGGCTCATAATTCCATTTATACTATGCATCCTGGTAGTACTAAAATGTATAGGGATTTAAAGGAGCATTATTGGTGGAATAATATGAAGAAAGAAATAGATAATTTTATTTCTAGGTGCCTTATATGTCAGCAAGTGAAAGTGGAACATCAGAAACCTACTGGTCTGCTTCAGTCATTGCCAATACCGGAATGAAAATGGGATCATGTAACGATGGATTTTGTGGTTGGGCTTCCTCGATCTCAGAAGGGGTCAGATTCGATTTGGGTAATGGTGGATAGATTGACCAAGTTCGCTCATTTTCTAGCAATCAAGACTACGTATACAGTTGATAGGTATGCTATATTGTATGTTAATGAGATTATTCGATTGCATGGAGCACCCGTATCTATTATTTCAGATAGGGACCCTACTTTTACATCCAGATTTGGGATCGCTTCCAGTATGCTATGGGTACTAACTTAAAGTTTAGTACGACTTTTCATCCTCAGACAGATGGGCAGTCTGAAAGGACAATACAAATTTTGAAAGATATGCTTAGAGCTTATGTGCTTGATTTGAAAGGAAATTAGGATGAATATTTGCCTTTGATAGAATTTGCATATAACAATAGTTTTCAATCTACTATTGGTATGACACCATATAAAGCGTTGTATGGTAGACGGTGTCGTACACCCGTATGTTGGGGTGAAGTTGGTGAAAGGAAAATAGAGGGTCCAGAGTTGATTGAAGTCACCACTGAAAAAGTAAAGATTATTCAAGATAGAATGAGAACGGCTCAAAGCAGACAAAAAAGTTATGCGGATAGGCGACGAAAAGATTTAGAATTCAGAAGGGGGGTTACGTGTTTCTTCGAATATCGCTATGGAAAGGAGTTATGAGGTTTGGAAATAAAGGTAAATCCATGCTACACTGGACCTTATGAAATTCTTGAGAATTTGCCTACAAGTTAGCGTTACCACAGGAGTTAGCTCGATTACATGATGTTTCCATGTTTCCATGTTGAGAAAGTATGTAGCCGACCCTTCACATGTATTGGTGGAATAACCTATTGAGTTGAAGGAAGATTTGAGCTATGTGGAAGAACCACTTGCTATCGTAGATAGGAAGGAATAGATATTGAGATCCAAAGTGATCCCACTTGTAAAGGTTGTGTGGAGAAGGCATTCCATGGAAGATGCTACATGGGAGAGTGAGGCTACCATGAAGATGCGTTATCCGTATTTGTTTGATTCAGACAACCAAGGTATGTCAATTTCGGGGAAGGAATTTCCTAACAGGGGGAGAATTGTGACAACCCGAATGTAATTATGATAAATTATGTTTAAATTATGATTAGCTTATGTGATATGGATAATATTTTATTAGTATAAATAATGTTAAGTCATTGTATTTAGTATAATTCTACCTTCATAAAGTATGAAATATTGAATTAGTTACAAATACCAAATTTTGAAGTTTTTGGTAGGGATGTTCCTATTAGAGGCTAGTTTTGACCTTTATGACATAACAATGGACTTGAGGTATAAGCGATATATTTTTAGATATAGGAGTTAGGTTTGTAACACAATAAACGGTTCATCGAACGGACATCCGAGTGGGAAGATATTGTCTTTTTACGAACAGGGGGTAAAGTAGTCATTTAGCCTTAAATGATATTTTGTTTTATTTGATGCCAAATGTTATATTTTGATTGGACCAAGGGGGGTGACCTTATGCCGACTTATAACCCTTTAATTAAGCTCTTCCTTCAGCATATTTCATCCATGGAAGAGTTTGAAGTTTAGGAAGAAAGTGTGGAGAAATTGAAGAAAAATTCATAGAAAATTACATAAAAGCCCCTAAGGTAATTCCATCCATAAATCTTGTTTGATTTTTTTGTATTGATGATTTAATTGATAGAAATAATCATTTGTTTACTGAAATTCCATGTCTTGATGTGTACTCATGGATAGATGCATGTTTAAGCAAACTTGAATGTGTAAACCCTTGAAATTGCCTTGTTTAGAAACCTTGTGTATTCAAACTATCATATCTTTTTGTATACTTACTGAAATTGATTTATTCCAATTGAAGATTAAAATAGACTCATATATGTATATCATATCCTAAAATTAAGTAAAAATACCAAAAAATGAACCTTGGGTGATGGTTTGAAGTTCGGGTATGAAATCTGCCCCAAAAGAGTAAATATGCATACCATATGTTTGAGTTTTTGCTTGACATAGCAAATGAACCCTGAAAATTATGAAATTTTAATATTGTGCTATTCAATATGTTTTCTGAAATTGGGTGAAATATCATAGAAAGTTATGGTGCATAGAAATTATGAAAATTATTGGAAGGTGACTGAACAATAGATGAGCCTATAGGGCAGATTTGCTATGTGGTAAAGAAATGGGCATATCTTGCTCTAGGAAACTTAGAATGATGTGTTGTCTTTTGTGTTGGAAACCTAATATGATAAGTATTGGATTACCACGAATAATTAAAGTTGGTTTGGGCTGTAATTTGAATATGTTAGATATCATTATCGAGTATAGATGGGACTTCATTTATGATGAATGATTTGAATTGAATCAAATGATGCTTATGAATTGAGGTATGTTGAATTTGTTCTTTGAATTGTTAATATTCTTATGATGATACTGTAGAGGGGGCTTGAATCTCAGCGTGGCAACTCAAGCGTGACACCTTGGTTAGGCAGCTCAGCGTGGCAACTCAAGCGTGACATCTTGGTGAGGCAGCTCAGCGTGGCAGCTCAAGCGTGGCAGCTTGGGGAGGCAGCTCAGCGTGGCAACTCAAGCATGGCATCTTGGTGAGGCAGCTCAGCGTGGCAACTCAAGCATGACATCTTGGTGAGGCAGCTCAGCGTGGCAGCTTGGAGAGGCAGCTCAGCGTGGCAACTCAAGCGTGACATCTTGGTGAGGCAGCTCAGCGTGGCAACTCAAGCGTGACATCTTGGTGAGGCAGCTCAGCGTGGCAGCTTGGGGAGGCAGCTCAGCGTGGCAACTCATATTTTAGCTTGTTGTTTTAATCACATTGTACTTTCATTATTGATTTCTGTAAGCTTTAACGATTGTAATGACGTAACGATAATAACTAAAGGGTTTGTATGAGGTCAAACGGTACTTGCGAGAGACCAGGCTTGGCAGGGCCTGGGAGAGCTTTCATGCTCTATCGAATGACCTCACTGTGGGAACTTTAGAGGGACCTGGTTTGGAGGATTGAGAAGTAAGGCACCGTTGGGGCTTATCCTGACCATCTTAGATACACCTGGTAAAACACCGAAGGACCCCGACTGTGGAACCTCAAGCGGAGCAGCTTGGAGTTCCATCGGGCATTAAGTTATGGACCAAACAACCCTCTATTTAATGTCACATCTACTGTGGGTGATGTCACTAGCCATCTAAACGTTGTCAGACATGCACTTGAGTAAACCACTGTGGTATTTGGGGCTGTCAGGCAGTTGGTGAGCCACTTCTGCGACAACAACCCCCTGACACACAGTGGATAGGCAAAAGGCATGTCTTGGCATTTAATGTTTAATGACGTGGAGACAACTAGTGCATCAGGCATTTAATGTTGTGACATAAAGTATGAGGGGTGTCTTTCATAGTATTTAATGACTGAGTTGCCTTGGGGGTGGTGTGGGGGGCTATTTAAGGACCCCAACCACCTTTTAGGAGGGGATCCTGTTTTTTGGAGAATTAAAAAAGAGTTATTGCAAACTAGAGAGCTCATTGACTCACCATTGTCATTTATTACGAAGCTTTTAATATTTGACAGAGATTCTTGAGGGTGTTTGGTGTTTTTCTACCTGCCTATCAGGGTGTATCTAGGGTGCTTACTTCTCCCTCCCTCTAGCTAAGCCACTTCTAAAGGTCCATTAGCATGACCTGAGTTATACACGAGAGATTTGAGAGTTTAAACTGAGCTCATCTTCGTTGAGTTTGTGTGTGCAGTTCCTATAATTAGTCTAGGGTTTTGGCTAATTTAACTTGTGATTACCATACTCAATAGGGGTTACGCCTCCATATATATAATCTAAAGTACCCTCTTACATTTGGCGACTCTGCTGGGGAGGCATCCTTCTAGAGAAGGAGTATGGCGCAGGATAACGCTACTAGAAGACTCAATTTCGATGACATACAGCATAATGAAGAACAGGCTGCGAGGGAGCAAGAGGCCCTAAGAGATGGGGCTCCTCGAGCAGAGGTACCGCTGGCTCCAACAACGATAGGTGTCCCAGGGGCGGCACAACCTTCCACGAGCGCGGGGCTGGGACCGGCCCAGATGGCGCTCCTCATGAGCAAATTTTACGAGTTTTTGCAAACCCCAGTAGCTTCAACTATACTCGGAGAGCTGGAGACTAATGCCTTCGTAACACCGGGAGTGGCCCCAGGGGCCCCACCAGGGGCAGGCATTACGGGAGCTTTTTCAGCTTTCTTAAAATCTGCAAGAAATATATCGTTGGTGGTGCGACCTAGCCCGGTAGTAGCCCCCATGATGTTCAGACAGACGATACAACCCATCGGGGGAAGGTCTCAGGCCCCACGGGTAGGATATGTTGAGAGAGAAGATGGGGGCAAGGCTCAGAGGAAGGACAACAAAAGAAAGTTCGGAAGGGATAGAGAAGACCCGCCACCGTTGCCTTGTACGGTGGAGGAGGCTATGAGTTGCTATAACGCAATGGTCCAAGGCGGAACGGTTTACGAGCCAAAAGGCGTCCCGGTGGAGGAGCCCGACGCGGCAACTAGGGCCAATCCCAAATATTGTCAGGTTCATCGAAAGGTCCAGCATCCAACAGAAAGCTGCTTCACGCTGCGAAGAATCATAGACAAGTACGTGAAGGCGGGAACGCTGCAAATCCCCCCACAAAACGTTAACAATAACCCGCTCCCGGCGCATGGGGCCAATGTTGTGACGGCCTACGATAAGGAGGCAGAGCGAGAGGGGCAAAGATGGAGTTCGATAAAGCACTGGAGTATTGCACTAGGGGAATGGCTAACGTAGTTCTGGCGTATGATGAAGCAAGTGCTAGGGACGTAGAAGACGTTGAGGGCGAGGAAACGGATCCAGTCATAGAATATAGCGCAGTTTCAAAATCCCCAAAGTTCGCTTGGTTCTTCGATCAAGTGGGGATACCAAAGGAGAGTAGACTGGAAATAACTCAGGCGATCCTTGACATCGCGAAGAAGGACGCGGTTCCCTCGCTGAAATGGAGGGGACCTATGGCGAGGCTGGTGAAAAAGTTCCTATCAGAGGTGACCTTCAGCGATGCAGATAGAGCTGTAAGGTTCCCTCATAACAGGCCCTTGTATGTGACGGCCAGTATCAACGGGGTTAGTTTTGCAAGAACGCTTATGGATGGGGGTGCTTCCATCAACATTATGCCGATCAACTCCTTCCACGCAGCTGATATCCCGGAAGAAAGGTTGGTCCCCATGCCTCTGGTAATCTCAGGGTATGACAACCAATCTTCTAAATCCATTGGGTATGTGAATGTGGGAATTGTAATGGGAAATCTGAGTTCCCACATCAAGTTCCATGTAATAGAAAGTGCAACTTCCTATCATTTACTAATAGGAAGAGTATGGATGCACAATCAAGGTTTAGTTCCTTCAACATATCATCAATGCGCCAAGGCGAATGTCAAAGGAACAGAAGTGACCATTAGGGCTACAAAAAGGCCTTTTGCTATCGAGGAAGCTCACTTTGTAGATGCGGCCTTTTATACGGAGTTGGAGGAGGATGCTCGAGTCCTAACGAGAAGAATGGAGGGGGCATGGGTTCCCTCGATCAGAGATAGAATGGGGCCTCTGAACGAGCAAAGCAAAGAAGCCGCGAGTAACGAAGGGGTGAGGGCTGAAGAAACCCATCAGGTGATCCCTCGACCCCAAGGTACCACGAAGCAGCTCAAAAATAAAGTAAGGCTTAGAATGGATCCTGTGGAGCATGAGGTCCAACGGCAAAGCGTGCTGAGTCGCTTTTCAGGTGGAAGAATCGCTGAGGCTTCGAGAGAAAGAAAGATGAAGGCCGTGGCAACAGTTACCAACAGGCAATACAAGAAGGTGGTCACTGAAGAGGGGAAGGTGGTATACCGTTTATAACGATGTGAGCGGGCGGCCGAAGAGACCGAGGATGGGGCTGACCCGTTATATGAGTGTTTCTTGGTAGATCAACAGGGACAGTGTATGGTGATAGACAACTCCAACATACAGGAGTTCGTGGAGGAGGTCGCCGAAGAACCAGACTACATGGAAAATCAACCGAAGCCCCAGGCACAAGAGTTGGAGCAGTTGAACTTGGCAGAAGAAGGGGAAGACCCAAGGCCCATCTTCATCGCGAAGGATCTCGGTAAGGAGAAACGAGAAGCCTTGGTTGGGCTAATCCAGGAATTCATAGATGTCTTTTCATGGAAGTATATCGAAATGGAAGGGCTAGATGAGGAAGTCAGCTGCCACAAGCTAAACGTGATGCCTTCAGCCATCCCGGTGAAGCAGGCAACAAGGACTTATAAACCTGAGTTAGACTTGAAGATTAAGGAAGAGGTTCAGCGTTTGTTGGCAGCAGGATTCATCAAACCAATACAGCATCCCCTTTGGCTATCTAGCATTGTGCCAGTAGGAAAAAAGGACAAGAATCAAATAAGGATCTGTGTGGATTTTAGAGATTTGAACAGGGCTTGCCCCAAAGATGAGTTCCCTCTACCCTCCATTGATAGCTTGATAGATGCCACGGCTGGGCATGAGATGTATAGCTTCATGGATGGGTACGTAGGGTACAACCAGATCAAAATGGACCCCGTGGACGCAGAGAAAACGACATTCAGAACCCCGTTGGGCAATTTCATGTACAAAGTAATGCCGTTTGGACTTAAGAACGTGGGAGCTACTTATCAGAGAACAATGATGGCCATTTTTCACGATTTCTTCCACAAATTTGTAGAATTCTATGTGAATGATTTGGTCATCAAATCGAAGAAGGAGGAGTCCCACCTGAACGACTTAAAGAAGGTGTTTACTCGATGTAGGAAGTATAAATTAAGGATGAACCCATTGAAGTGCGTCTTCAGAGTAACATGTGGGAAGTTTCTAGGCTTTGTGGTTGATCGACAAGGGGTGCAGATGGACCAGGATAAATAACGCGCGATCTTAGAAATGTCGTGCCCAAGAACGGCGAAAGAGCTGAAAAGTTTCCTCGGTAAAGTCTCCTACCTTAGAAGATTTGTACCAGGATTGGCCGAGGTAACACACCCGTTGATGCAGCTGCTGCGAAAGAACACAAAGTTCAGGTGGGAAAAGGATCACCAGGAGTCTCTCGATGAGTTGAAGAAGCTGCTCGTTTCACCACAAATCATGGTTCCTCCACAGGCAGGAGTACCGTTGCAGCTGTACCTCACCTCCACTGCAAGGTCCGTTGGAGCTTTGCTGGCACAAGAGATTGACGGGAAAGAACGACCAGTGTATTACCTCAGCAGGATCATACATGGGCCAGAGATTAGATATAGCAGCCTAGAAAGGCATTGTTTGGCCTTAGTCTTTGTAGCACAAAAACTTAGACATTATATGCTGTCTTTTACAATTCACATTGTAACTAGATGTGATCCTATTAAGTATTTGTTGGCTAGAACTATCTTGATTGGCAGGGCAGCTAGGTGGTTCCTTATTCTCTCCGAATATGATTTAAAGTGTGTGGTTCCTCGTGCTATCAAGAGCCAGGCGTATGCTGATCTATTGGCAATCTTTCCATCGGGAACGTTTGAACCACCTAAAGAAGACGTTCCGGGAGACGACTTACAAGCCAACTATCTGGATACAACCGATGAGGAATGGACGATGCAGTTCGATGGGTCTTCGGCTAAAAAAAAAGGAGGGGCAGGGGTCATCCTTTCAAAAGGAATGGAGGAAATTTGCCTTTCCTACAAACTAGATTTCCCTTGCTCCAATAACGAAGCAGAATACGAAGCATTGGTACTAGGGTTGCTGGAGGCTCTTCGAAGGGGAATTCGTTCACTCTGCATCAAGGGTGACTCGAACTTAGTAATTCAGCAAGTTAATGGAGAATATGCGTTGAAGCACATGAGTTTGGCACCGTACAGAACGATCATTCAAAGGCTCCTCAGCCAGTTCCATCGGACCAAAATCAGAAGACATCCCAGAACGATGAATCGACATCCAGACGCTTATGCCACTATTGCTCAAAAGATGGTCATGAGGAGCGATACGACTATCATTACGATCCAACGAAGAATAGCTCCTTCGGTGGTGCAGTCAATACTACCGATGGAGGGAGACACGGATTGGAGAAGAGACATTAAGAAGCAACTGGAGTCTGGCGAGGGGGCGATGCGGCTAGGAGAGTTGGCCCAATATTTTACATGCCAGGGAAATCTCTATTTCAGAAATACAGGAGGATGGTTGTCAAGATGCGTCAGCCCCGAGGAGGCCGAGCAAATATTGAGGAAAATGCATGAGGAGCATTGCGAGACGACTGAGATACCTCTATATAGGAGAATTCAGAGGGAGGGGTATTTCTGGCCTAAAATGAAGCAGGATGCGGCAGAGCTACAACGGAAATGCAACAAGTGTGAGCTATTATTTGAAGCAACTGAGTGCCATTTTATTGAAGCCCAAACGGACTGGAGGCAGCCCTACATCGACTTCATTCTGGAGGGGGTTGTCCCAACGGAGAAAATAGATGCAATGGGTCTAAGGCGAAGGGCTCCAAGGTTCTACATCCAGGAGGGGCAGCTTTATCGAAAGGGGTACTTTAACAGGCCCTTGCGATGTGTCACAAGGGAAGAAGCAGCGGAGGTCCTCAAACAAGCGCACGATCCAGCACACATAGGAGGGGTTAAGTTGTATGATCAGTTGATGACGTTGGGGTATTATTGGCCAACGATGGAGAAAGACTCTGCTGAGTTCGTTCGAAAATGCAAAGCTTGCCAACTTCATGGAAATATGATCCATGCCCCATCGGTGGACTTACACTCTCTGTCAACACCCTATCCATTTCATACTTGGGCGTTTGATCTAGTGGGGGCAATACACCCTTCTTTGAGAGGCAAGATATGGATACTGGTAGCAACGGAGTGTTTTACAAAATGGGCCGAGGCAATACCACTCAAACGGGCAACGGCTGGGGTGGTGAGCAACTTCATCAAAGAATACATCATTTGCCGTTTTGGGATCCCAAAAGTAATTCTCTCAGATAATGGGACCCCCTTCGTCAATTCTGAAGTAACAATGCTCACGGACAAATACTCCATTGTTCATCACACTTCAACGGTGGCATACCCAAAGGGAAATGGTCAGGCCGAAGCAACTAACAAAACCCTGATTAATATTTTGGCCAAAATGATGGAAGACTTTCCAGGGGCGTGGAATGACAAGATACCAGCTGTCTTGTGGGCCTATCGAACAACCAAGCGAAAACCCACAGGATACACGTCGTTCTCTCTTGTCTATGGGGCTAAGGCAATCCTCCCAGTAGAATTGGAAGTCCCCTCTGCCCGTTATGCCTTGAGAAATAGCATGCTCCCTCATAGTAGACATATACAGCTGGAAGCGTTGGATGAGCACAGAGATAACTCGATGCAACACTTTCAAATATATACGAAACAACTCTCCAGAGCATATGACAACTTGGTGAGACCAAGGAAGTTCGTGGAAGGAGACCTCGTATTGAAAGCGGCAGTAAAACACATCAGGGGACTTCCTCTACCAAAGTTCGCAGCCAACTGGGAGGGACCTTACGTTGTGAAGGAGGCGCATGACTCAGGTTATTGCTTAATTTCGAAGATAGAAGAAGACAAGCCATTTAAGATTAACAATAAGTGGCTGAAGGTTTATCATGTGTAAAATAACCAAGTTTGAGCTGATGTTATATCGTTATAAATATACAAGTTTTGGGTGACATTTTTCTTAGAATAAAGAATTACAGAAACACAAAACTCTATAGCACACAACAACAGTCACAACACATGAAGGGATTGAAAAGTATGCGTTCTTCATTCATAAACAATAGAGTATTACAAAATCTCCTTTGGAAGCTATTGCCCAAGAATTACATAGAGAAAAAGATCTGTACACAAGAGGTAACTACCCTAAAAGAAAAGATAAATCCGAGGAAGAGAAAAAATCTCCAGGCAGGCCCGAAGAAGCTGCTGTGAAGGAATGTTGGGCGTTAATGGAAACCTCCAGCCTCGTTTGCACTTGCGTACGTTCGATCAGGAGTCTCTCACGCTTCAGTTTGTCCAGGCACAAAGCTTCTTCGGCATCCTTCACCTCTTATTCCACCGCTTCCAAAAGAGGGGCCAGTACGACCAACCTAGCCTCCTCAGCTTGCTGGTCCTCTTGGTGCTTGCACAATACCTCCCTCTGGCTGATCAGTTGCTGGTTTTTCAAGGTCTTCAGATACATAGCAAGCCAGTCAAAACGGAAACCATCACGTCCCAACTCCTTCAGAAAACCTAGAAATTGGTTGAGAAGGGATCTGGTAACACTGGCAGTGGGGGTACTCACAATTTCAGCAACAACGATCGCCATGCCTTGCAGTCTGAGACTCATCACATGAATATTTGAACGCAGGCAATCCGGTGTGAAGGTCTCAGGATGGCGATCCACCAGTTGTTCAATCACCAGGCGATGGTTGACGGGCATTTGAGGAGACTACCGAAGCACCATGAGGCAGAACGAGTGAGGAGCTAGGTTGGGAAGAGGCAATTCACACCCAGATTCGCTCTCGGCTGCAGCACCAGTCGTAGAACCTTGATCATCATGAATAGAATTTTTCGAAGCATCAGGTTCTCGGAAGGGCGAGCCTACAGGTGAGAGGACTGGGGGCGAATCTTCCCGAGCAACCTGAAAAGAAAAGGCCAAATGATGAAATTATGAATAAAATAAAAAAATAAAAAATAAAAAAAAACAAAAAAAAAAAACTTAACAAGTGTTTTCGTTGTTAAGTCACCGTTATAAGGTGGAGTTTGTGATAATAAAACTTAACAAGTGTTTTCGTTGTTAAGTCACCGTTATAAGGTGGAGTTTGTGAAAAAAAACTTAACAAGTGTTTTCGTTGTTAAGTCACCGTTATAAGGTGGAGTTTGTGAAAAAACTTAACAAGTGTTTTCGTTGTTAAGTCACCATTATAAGGTGCAGTTTGTGAAAAAAAACTTAACAAGTGTTTGCGTTGTTAAGTCACCGTTATAAGGTGGAGTTTGTGAAAAAACTTAACAAGTGTTTTCGTTGTTAAGTCACCGTTATAAGGTGCAGTTTGTGAAAAAAAACTTAACAAGTGTTTTCATTGTTAAAGTCACCGTTACAAGGAGGAGCTTAAGAACAATCTTACATAAAATCATAAGATGGAGATAATGGAAAACCTTAACGAAAGATAGCAAGGAAAATATACCTCAGTCACAACGGGAGCAATTGAGGCAGCCACAGGGACAGGAACCGTTGGGGGAGCGATTATTGCCTCAGATGGCATAACGGGGTCCCTTGGCGCAGAAGCCTCCACGCTTGTCCAAACATGATCACCCGTATAGGGCACAAGGGCCAGCATATTGGGATCATCATGAGAAGACACGGGGCCCTCAAACAAAGCCACGTCAGGAGGAGGTGTAAACACACCAACCTGGGCCCTCACTACGGGAGTTGGTGCAAGATCAGGAGACAACTGTGCACAAAGCCAAGTGTTAGAAAAGAAGAATGGGCACAGAAATTATGAAGAAATATCTTGACGTGTTACTTACCTCGGTTAGGGTGCTAAACAAAGGAATGACAGGCGGGGGCCTTAGCAGCACCGTTGGAAGAAGAATGCTCGCCAACAACGAGGACACTTCCACCTGGGATACCCAATACATATCACAATTCAGTAAGCCAAATACGAAAAGAGTATGATCGAAAGGACTACAACAAACAAATTATAGATCACATCATACCTCGGGCTCATTCTCTACCACAAGTACAATGGGCAGAGGAACCTCAGGTGAGGCCTGTGACTCAGAAGGGACAAAGGAGGTTATCTCGGGATGTGCCACTTCGGGCAAGATTACCACTTCCGACGAGGAATCACTCGCACGATCAACGTCATCACATCCCACAAAAGCTTCCCTCGCACGTTGGCTGACTCCACGGCGAGAATACGTGAGCCCCGTCATGGGGGAACGGGGAGGAGTTACATCGGTATGAGGTGCACTGAAGCGTCCCCCCACAAAACGGCTCACGGGAGGACTGGAAGGGTCTGGGTTTTCTATTTCAACCCCCTGCAAAACAGTTGTCAAAGAAAGGGGGAGGGATAAGTATACACACAAGCAAAGACAGTCATCCTCAAGCAAAAAGGAGATAATAATTAAGTCAGCCATACATACCTCCGATTCAGAAGGAGAACGAGAGGGCACAACCACGGGCGAAGTGGGAGGAGTGGCAGCAATTGAGGGGGCAGGGGTGGATTGCACCTCAGGGGTCAGGTGTACTTCAGGAGTCCGTTTCTTCTGGGACTTGGTGCCCAGAGTCTTCTTCCTCGATCTAGCTGCACCAATGCTGACCCCTTGAGGAACCCTGGAACTTTTCCTCTTTTTGGCCGTTGGCTCTGAAGGACCCACCACCACCGTGGGGAAAGCAACGGAGGAAGGGACAACGACTGCATGCCGTTGATACTCAGCATTTATTCGGTCCAGTTCTGCCTGGGCCTCCCTCCTCACACGCTCAGCCATCTCAACGGGCATGGGAGGAGGAACGGATGCTATGGGAAGAGCTGCCACGGGAGTTTGGGGCCTTGACTTCGATTTCGATGTCCCACTCTTGGCCGTCCTTATTTTTTTAGCAAGAGGTTGAGAAGCCCCCTCATCGGTAGTAGCTACAGTAGAGGGGGCAGCCTTCTTTGCAGCAGCAGTTTTTGACTTAGGCGTGGCAACTGGGACCATGGCACAAAGTGGGGGAAGCTCGTTGGGAGGTGCTTTGTGGGTTGAACTTAGAGGGAACTCTATCCCAAGCACAAAGTTGCCCTTTAGCCCCAACTCTAGGGCAGAAAATGAGCAAACAGGAGGGTACACCGGCTCTTGCTCGATGAACTTAGCAATTTCAGCTAGTTGTCTTGGCCAATATTTGGTGGCAAAAAGAGGGGTCACATCCCCACGCCTAGTAATACTAGGAACGGTGACACGCCCAGCCATTGCTGAGGATATCCCCCACGCAGCAGTTGAAGAAAACAACGAACATGCCTCGCCAAAGGAGACTTTGGGGTTTGATGATTGGAAAACTGGGCGTGGCACCCCCTGGTCAAACCCAAACTGACGGCTGCATCGGTTGGGGTTGTAATGCTCGCTCGAGTATCCCCACTCGGTGTAGGAGGGCAGATATCCAGGAGAAAGAAGAAGAACTACGGCCAACGAGGGGTCCTCGATGTCAGGAGAGGGATCCCGTATCATTCTGGCATCAAGATGAAAAAACTTACAAGTGTGGAAAAAGGCCTCTTCTTGATAAGGCCTCATAACGAAGCTCTCAAAACGGTCAATCACTGAAATCAACTCCTTTCGGCTTTGCCTCTTATGGTAAATAAAGGACCGAGGAGGCAGAATCGATTCGGCCGAAGGAGGTCTGTTGGACTTGGCCGCTACGGCAGGAAAGCGGAAGTAAAGAAAGCTAGTCAGAAGCACACTATTGGCAAAATTGGCCAAGTTATAACGACCAATGGAGCGTTCCATGTCGAATAAATTCCTGTCCAACCAGGTGTACAAGGATCCCAAGGCAATTGCAGCCAGGGGAAGCTTTATGCCTCGAGCTAAGCGAAGGGACAGGTTGATGAGGTCTCTTCGGGGCTGATCGTTAGGCTTGCCCGTAAAAAAGAAACGAGACAAAATCACAAGAATGTAAGCAGGAATCTCCAACGATGTACCTTGACCAGGGGCAGTTGATGAAGAGCTGCCTTCGCTAGAACTCTGGAAGAAATAGTTGATCAGGGGAGAAAAAGTAGCTTTGTTGGAAGAACCGATGCAGCTTCGGCATATGCGATCCAACTCCGAACGATTCGCAGTCTCTTGAGCATCAAGAGCTTCATCGGTGTAAGGCTCATGGCCTGTTGCATCGAGGCCCAAGAGCTCACACACATCCTCCAGAGTTATGGTAAACTCACCCCAGGCAGCAATGAACGTATGAGTATCCACGTTCCATCGAGAGATCAAGACAGGAAGGGCAGCATTGTTCTTTGAGATGGTGAACTCACCAAACCATTTAGCCCGTTGCAGCCCAATCTTGGTAAGGATATCAGCATAGGAACTCTGCATGTGAGAGTTCCAGGCAGCAAAGTGGGCGGGGGATCCCCCGGGTGCTTCGAAATCAATGTGGGACCATGGAAAGTCCCCTCGCTCTAAGCGAAATCTCAGAGTTCCTTCTGGGGGCAAAAATCTCCACTTAGACACCTCTTCGTCTTCATCACCCAGCAAGAGGGCGTCAAACTTGGAGGAAAAGCAAACAGCCTTACAGGCAACAGCAAAGCCATCACCCTCCCCAAAAATGGGAGAGCGACGGTAAAATCTCAGTTGTTCTTGGCGAGCAGCACCCTGGGCGGAGGCAGCAGTGGTGGTGGCAGACGGAACACTGGTGGCAGAAATGGTGGGGTTGCTTGAAGACGCCATGGCAGAAATGGTGCTTGAAGCCGTAACAAAGAAAGCTCCGAGAGAAAAGGGATTGAAGGCAACAATGGAGACGGACGATCACAAGTAGTGTTATAGCTCTCTGCAACAATGGCGTATCTCTCTCTCTCTCTCTTTATAAGAACAGAAGCGATAGTCTGAGGAAAGAAGATAACAATGAAGTAAGGAAATAAGTGAAGAAGAAAGAAGAAGTAGAAACAGACCCTTTAGGCCCACGTGGTTAAGGTTCAAAGTATTTTGAAAAATGGCTGTTGAGACTTTCGAGTTTGGCGTTTAGATTTTCCCACCCTCGCACGTGCACGGCCGCCTGTAATCATTTCACAAGAACACGTGGCACTTCGGGAAGTGCTGTGACAGTTGAAAAGACAACGCACGTCACTAATGAAATGATGCATAGAGAACAGGAAGCGTTGCCTTCCTCAGCAAGTTTGAGTTTTGGCGCCAATCTCCTTGTCAGACTTATCCAACGGAGCCACAACGAAGAAGATGTTCCAACGGTTACACAAAGAAAAATCCATAAAGTTGAGTCATTTCGTGCAGACATTTCTTGTCCCAATAAATCTCTCCACGAGGGGGCAAATGTAGAGGGGGCTTGAAGCTCAGCGTGGCAACTCAAGCGTGACACCTTGGTTAGGCAGCTCAGCGTGGCAACTCAAGCGTGACATCTTGGTGAGGCAGCTCAGCGTGGCAGCTCAAGCGTGGCAGCTTGGGGAGGCAGCTCAGCGTGGCAACTCAAGCATGGCATCTTGGTGAGGCAGCTCAGCGTGGCAACTCAAGCGTGACATCTTGGTGAGGCAGCTCAGCGTGGCAGCTTGGAGAGGCAGCTCAGCGTGGCAACTCAAGCGTGACATCTTGGTGAGGCAGCTCAGCGTGGCAACTCAAGCGTGACATCTTGGTGAGGCAGCTCAGCGTGGCAACTCAAGCGTGACATCTTGGTGAGGCAGCTCAGCGTGGCAGCTTGGGGAGGCAACTCAGCGTGGCAACTCATATTTTAGCTTGTTGTTTTAATCACATTGTACTTTCATTATTGATTTCTGTAAGCTTTAACGATTGTAATGACGTAACGATAATAACTAAAGGGTTTGTATGAGGTCAAACGGTACTTGCGAGAGACCAGGCTTGGCAGGGCCTGGGAGAGCTTTCATGCTCTATCGAATGACCTCACTGTGGGAACTTTAGAGGGACCTGGTTTGGAGGATTGAGAAGTAAGGCACCGTTGGGGCTTATCCTGACCATCTTAGATACACCTGGTAAAACACCGAAGGACCCCGACCGTGGAACCTCAAGCGGAGCAGCTTGGAGTTCCATCGGGCATTAAGTTATGGACCAAACAACCCTCTACTTAATGTCACATCTACTGTGGGTGATGTCACTAGCCATCTAAACGTTGTCAGACATGCACTTGAGTAAACCACTATGGTATTTGGGGCTGTCAGGCAGTTGGTGAGCCACTTCTGCGACAACAACCCCCTGACACACAGTGGATAGGCAAAAGGCATGTCTTGGCATTTAATGTTTAATGACTTGGAGACAACTAGTGCATCAGGTATTTAATGTTGTGACATAAAGTATGAGGGGTGTCTTTCATAGTATTTAATGACTGAGTTGCCTTGGGGGTGGTGTGGGGGGCTATTTAAGGACCCCAACCACCTTTTAGGAGGGGATCCTGTTTTTTGGAGAATTAAAAAAGAGTTATTGCAAACTAGAGAGCTCATTGACTCACCATTGTCATTTATTACGAAGCTTTTAATATTTGACAGAGATTCTTGAGGGTGTTTGGTGTTTTTCTACCTGCCTATCAGGGTGTATCTAGGGTGCTTACTTCTCCCTCCCTCTAGCTAAGCCACTTCTAAAGGTCCATTAGCATGACCTGAGTTATACACGAGAGATTTGAGAGTTTAAACTGAGCTCATCTTCGTTGAGTTTGTGTGTGCAGTTCCTATAATTAGTCTAGGGTTTTGGCTAATTTAACTTGTGATTACCATACTCAATAGGGGTTACGCCTCCATATATATAATCTAAAGTACCCTCTTACAGATACTAATATTGTAAGAATGATAGGAAGATAAGAATAACCGACTGAATAAGATCCAGATAAAGGAAAAGGGAAAGCTTGTTAAATTTCCAAGGTGTTTGTACTTATAATTATCTCATATATGCAGATATATGAATATAGCTCTAAGAGCAGGATTTGTTTGAATACTTCGGTATTCAGGATTTTTTTGGATATTCAAATATCCATAATTTGTTTGGGTCTTATGATCCAGGATTGGAATTGGACAAATATCCAATGATTTGATTTGTCTTATGACAATGATTTGTTGGAACTCATGTTCCAGGATTTGTTATTGCCAATGGGCAGAATTATTTGAATCTTATGACCCGGGATTTGTTATTGTCATTGGGCAGGATTGTTCAGATTTTATATCCAAATATTTGATATAGAATTGTTATTTCACTGTAAGGAAGGAGTACCTCACTAAGCTTAATGCTTACGATTTAAATTTTAACAATTTTTAGGTTTGTATGCTGCCAGCTAGGATACCATATGACCGGTAACTTTGAGAGTTGCACCGTTGGAAAGAGCTGGGGTTTAAATATGAGAATTTTATCATTGTCACACTGAAGATTTTAATATACCCACACATTGTATATATTGCGTTAGTATGGATTGAGTTGATGATTGTGAAATTTTATCATAGTTAATCATAGTATTGTATGTCCGCTTAATTATGACTCTGATATTGATTTCATTATGGTATAATAATAATATTATGTTTATTTTACACATTATGAAAAAAAAATATTGATAAATGAAGTATATTTCCAATGGGCTCAAGATTATGATCCAATTATTTTAATAACAAATGATTAGTATGGATATTGGGTTTGGGGTGTGACATTAAAACTTATGAAATTGACATGTTCCCCCAAACCAAAAAGGCAAAGGAAATAAGGATTGATTTGAAAGTCCAGTCTAAGAACAAAGAGAAGGTTTTAGATTCTGACTCGAAGTTTGATTTTGAGTTTGATGATTTTGCCTTTTTGCGAAAAATTTCAATATATTTCTCAAATTTAACAAAGAAATTATCCTAAAGAAAATAAAAGTTTTGCGAAAAATAAAAATGTTAATGAGGGCAAGAATGTTTCTGAGAATGATCAAGTGAGATGTTTTGAATGTGAGGGTAAAGGACACAAAGCCATTGAGTATCCCACTAGGCTAAAGAGATAAGGTAAAGACAAAGTTTTATAAAAAGCCACTCTTAGTGATAGAGATGTCAAGTCAATGAATTCAGTGGATTAATCATCATATGAATCTTATCTTGCTTTCATGGCCAGTCATGTTAGTACTTCTTATTAGTCCCACACCATTAAAGACATTTATAAATGTGATAGCCTCGACACTTCTTCAAATCATTCTGGAAAGAATGAGAGTGATGAGAAGAATTTGAGTGAGGGAGAAGGTGAATTATAACGCGCCTATGACGAACTTTACAAAGAGTCTTTGATAACCAAAAAGCAAAATAAGTGTTTGACTCTCCGGGTATTTGATTTAGGGAAAGAGGTAAAAAGTTTTGAGAGAATGTGAGGCGTTGGTGAGTTAACTTGAGAAGCTGAAAGTTTCTTTGTTTCGAGCAATTGATTGTTGTTGGGAGGAAAAATTCAAATTTGACCAGCATTGTGGCTAGTTTTATGAGAGATGTCCAAGCTTCATTGGAGATTCGCGAGAAACTTAAAGCCCTTGTATCACAACTCGAGAAAAATCTTGAACGTGCTTGGGAGGTCAAGATCACTCGAGGACACATTTAAGAAGGTTGGAAAGATTTTCCTCGATCCTGCATTAGGTTTTAACGAAAGGCAAGAAATAGGTTACGACGGTGCACCCACTTCCAATGCCATAATCGAACGGTTCTCGAGTTTGTGATGGATCCTTATGGGCCTTGATTTCACCCACTAAGGAGAGCAAGTTCTAGGTTTTTAACCAAAATAGAACCAAGCCTATTTATGTTTGTTCCCATTGCATACAAAGAGGTCACCTCAGGGAATTTTGTTTTAATATGGGAAGAGTTTCACACACGCGTGTTCTCACATGAGTTCACTTGTTCTCATACGTGCTCCCACACATGGTTCCACACATGCTCCCGCGCATTATCATAGAGATTTTGAGTGTTTTCGAGAGCAAGTGGAATTTTTAGTCAAAACTTCTCAAGGTTTAATCGATGAATTTCAAATTATGTCTACTCCTTTTGAGAACTCCTCTCAATCTAATGATTGAAATTATGACTTGCATCTAGTATAAGGTGTTTATCATGTTTCTATCATTTACTCCTATTGCTAGATTGTATTTCTACTGTATTCTTATATTTATACATGTTTATGATTTTTGATATATTTTGAAAAAAATCCAAAAATATTTTTGTTTTTCATGAATAAGTTTAAAAAATGCAAAAAGATTTTATTTTTGGTAAGATTTTTGTATTTTGTTTTTCACCATATATGGATGTGCATTTGAGATGTTCGAATCACAACTACATTCCATTCATTCATGTGACTTTTTCATGGTATTTTGATACATGACTTAGTTTCTTAGTGTGCTTAATAATGTATGGCTAGCATTTCGTTGTTCATTTGATGATTACTTTCTTCATGCTAGAATTTTTATCACCTTTATTGCACACATGAATGGACTTTTTGGACATTTACTTACTTGTCATATGTATAATACAATGTTCTCATCTCAATGTTTTTTAATAAGGAACTAAATATACTGGAGATAATTTATGTTTATAATAACCATTGCCCGAATTTCGTTTCTCGAAAAAATTGTTATATGTTAAGCAATGAAAATGGGCTACTAAAGAGAAAATTATCTTTGCGTTAAAGGCCACCATTTGCAAAAAGAGCCTTAAATATTAATGGCACACAAAAACAAAAGTGCCAAGGTCAGTTTTATTTCATTGATGTTTCACTACATATGAGTGTGGGGACCAAAGTATAGTTAAGACTGATGTAGGACCGGCCGACCAAGCCCAACAGGGTGTGAGGTATGCCTGGCCCATTTAGTTAATAACATGGATTAATTACCAACACTTATCGGGTGGATAATTACAAGGATAACAACATTTACAATTATATCACGTTGGTTACTCAAAATCTCGAACGAGATATTCACGGAATCACCACACGAGTCTATCTCAAGCCTAGGAAGTTCCTTGATCAACTCAATCACTATGGTTTTCAATAACTATAGATACAGGCCACACCCTAGGCCAAGGGGGATGTAGTTTGAAAATTTGAGAGAACTTAATAAGAATATAGTGACCTCTCTGTGGACATAGATAATACATTTGTGTGTTGTGTGTGTGTGGCATCTTTACATTCATTCTTTAATTACTTTCTGAAATATTTTAATTGTGATGAATTTGCACTCACAATTGATGTTGTTTATGGGAACGATTTTTCTTTCCACGAAAGCAATCTCGATAAAGAACCCTTATGATGTCTCATCACCCAAACAACGCACCTCAACCTGGAGATATGCGAGCTGATTTGGCTTCATTGAGGGTCGGGTCTGAGGTTCGCCAAGATGAGAATCCAAGGTTTTGCCTAGAGGGACAGCCTTCCGAGGAGAGCCATGGGCAGCCTAGGTCTACCCAGATCTCACGACTGATCGACGCTTATGAAGTAAGGCTCCAACAATAAAAGGAGGCAACTCACCTTCAAATCAAAGAAAATTCTCGCCTTTAATGGTTACTAGAAGAAATAGAGAGAGAACTTAGCCACGATCGTAAGCGTTGCGCTTAGACCCCTAACCCACAGGCGAGCAGGACTCGTAGACAAGGAAGGAGCACTAAGCAGGATGAAGAAAGTTCAAAGCACATAAATAAATAATGAACGCATCACGGGGAGAATCAGTTCCACAAGGATGGTATAAGGAGTTTGGTTCAAAGGGAAATGGACTTACACCACTCTCATCGAGGAGAAAAGTCTATAAAAGAGCTAGCGAGGAGAGATCTTATCACCGAGATGAATCTCCTTTTTAAAAAACTATTGAAGAGTAGGAACCCCCAAAGAAATTTGTGACCCCCATATTTAAGATCTACGATGGCAAAACTAATCTCATTGACCATGTTCGGCAGTACATTCGATCCATATTTTTATGGAGTCTTAACGATGCACTGATGTGTCATATTTTCCCTTCCAGCCTGGTAGACGTTGCCCAAAAGTGGTTTAGGAGACCGCATCACACGTGCATTAAGAGCTTTAAGGTGCTTGCTAAATCCTTCAATGCTGGCTTTATCACCAGCAACTCTCATCCTAAGAGAATGGATTCACTGCTCACAATGAGAAAGAAGCCACATGAGTCTCTGCACGAGTACTCCAAGCATTATTGGGAAGTTTTCAACGAGGTGGAAGATTTCTCGGAGCAAGTTTCCAAGCATCCTTCAAGATAGGTCAACCCCCTACGTCCATGTTGTATCAATCCCTCACCAAAAAGGAAGTTGATACTATCAATGATCTCATGTTACGAATTAAGAAATAAGCCAAGGTGGAGGACGTAATCTATATTAGTCAGGCTGAGAGTGGTCGTGCCAAGGCAAATAAAGGAGGTGATAATGAAAATAATCCCACGAAAGGGAATAAGAAGTAGAATGGTGCCAGGAATGGAAGCAGGGCATATTTCTCTAAAGCTTGTTAGGTTGTCAACATAGTTTTTAAGGAACCAATCTACAAGATAATTGAAAAGATAAAAAGTTCATCAAGTGGCTAAAGAAGACGGAGAAGATTCGACCAAGAGCAACAATATGCCCGTTGCGCATTTTATAAAGAAAACGACCACAAGAATGATAACTTTAAGGCGATGAAAACATATCTAAAGGAGTTGGACTAGGTTGAGCATTTGAATGAATACATTGAAAATAGATTTGATCGGGTCTAAGGTAATGGAGACCCCAAACCAGATAATGTCCTGGATTATGAGTTGGGACATGAGTTCGCAGTCATACACGTAACATGAGGCCTTAAGAAGATTCAAGGAAATTATGTTCGAATGGAACTTAAAAATGTCACAACTTTGATAGAGGCCTTCCCGATAAATTTCGACAAAAGCCAGGCTGGCAAGTGCTGGCGACCAGAGCAAGTCGACTATAATAAGCACATTATTTTTACAAAGGATGACTTGGTTATGGCAAGAACCCCACAATAAGTTGAAAGAGCATGCCATTGAAAATAACGATGTATTGATTGAGGATCTTAGGGCACGTGATAAGACTCTTCGGGAGAAACTAGAGTATGTTGACAGTGAGAGAGATAGTCATCGTAGTTTGATGGAGACTTTGAAGAAGGATATTCTAGAGTTTAAGGAGTCTGGGCATTTTCTTGAGTCTAGGATTAGTGAGTTAGAGGAGATATTGAGAGACTCGAGTAAGGTGAAGTTTGATTTGGAGGCTAGGTCGAAAAAGTTGGATAAATTGTTAGGCACTATCCAAATCAAGGATGATAGGTGTGGTAAGGTTTAATGATCGTATTACTACCACTCCAACTCCCACTCCCAAAGACAATACCAATCATGTGGGAGAACTAACTAGGAACGTTAGGATAGGTTCACACTTAGGTAATCATTCCCACCGTCGTTTCACTTTCACTTTTTGCGGTAGGAAATGTCACCTTAGATGTTATTTCTATGACCTTAAAAATGCTCCTATGAAGTTTATGAATAAAGTCGTACCGGTTCCCAAAACCCCCATGCAAAAATTCACACCTACTTGGGTTAGGAATTCGGATTTAGAGGCTTTAGTAATTAAACTTCATGATTCTCGTTTGGTTGCACTTGATTCTTCCCATGCTAGATCTATTGGATGATTGTGTTGCCATATTTGTCATACGCTAGTCTTTGATTCATGATATATATCTTGCTAGTGTTATGACATGTGTATTTATTTGTATTATAGTTTTCTTTTATTGAGTATTATGAGAAAAATACAAAAATATTTTTGGTTTATATATTTTTGAAAATACAGAAAGATTTTATTTTTTGAAAAAACACAAAAAGGTTTTCGAATTATTTTTGTGTCATGAGTTTACATGTTTGATATGGCATATTGGTGTGCTTGGACCCCCATCGTTTCATTATCCATGTGGCTTGGATATTTGGTCATAATTATTGATGCTTAGAATGATCTTAACCATTGATTAATGGGATTGTTTCGAAGTTGATTTGCATTTTGATTTAATTGTGTATATATGCCATGTTTGCACACATGCACGAGCTTACATAAATGTTTGACTTCTCATGCATATTTGAGTTTGGTGAGACGTTCTCCTCTCAATTTTGTCACATATGCGCAATTAGACTTTGGAGGAGGTGCGCATGTAAGAACCGTTGCCTGTGAGGATTAATATTGCATATTGAAAAAATAATGAGTGTGCACGGGAAAGGGCTGTGAGAAAATAATAATCTCGTTGTGAAAACCACCGTTTAAAAGAGCCCAAGAAAAAATTAAGGCATTAAAAAGATCACATGTTTTCCAAAAAGGGCCCATAGGTTTTCTCTAAGGAGAGAAAGTATAACCTCAATTATTTAAAAAAGGAATTATGTACATTTGATGGATTTGGTTGGATAAAGAGAAAGTATAATCATGAATCCTAATGTTAAAAAGTCGTGTCATGATGCTATTGTTTGAAAGATCCTCAAAATTCTGGATTTGTGTGCATGTTGTTCATTTAGTTTGTTTAAGCTTAATGTATTAATTGTTACATATGGCTTAAACTAAGTTTGATGAAATTTAGCTATCAATTAGAGCTTCTTGATCATTTCGATGTGTTTAGGTTGTGATTCAATTGTCGCAGCTCATGCCCACTCATTCCATAACCATGTTTGAGAGCATCGATACTTTGTTAGCATGTAACTCATAGATTTTTGTTTATTTTATATTTGCGGTTTTGAGTCTGTTTTGCTATTGTTTCGTATTTCCAGCTATTTTTTCAGGAAAAATTTCATTGGGCAAAAGTTAAATAATTTTTGAGCTAGAATGCAAGTTTTGTGAAGTCGTTTGAACGAGTTATGGACGTCGTTTGAAGGACATGCCCAAGTTGTTTAAATAGTGGATCTCGCGGCACTAGAAACGAGATACCAAAAGTGTCAGGCATGGTCGCGAGATAGGTCATTTTTAGGTCGTTTCTTGTTTTGCATCGCGCAGCACCTTACTGTTTTGGGTCATTCCTTACATCGTTCAAACGAGATGCTAATATCATTCAAATAACATGGCATAGTCATTCAAATAACCCAGTTTGACTTTTTGTCATTCTTTCTGATTTTGTACCTACTTCATGCATATTCTGACATTGCTCTGTTTGGGTACTTCTAAGTTGTTTGGACAGTTTATATGCAGTTGATAGTGATTAATCATGCTTTGATTCATATACTGCATTGATTTATTCAGTCACATCATTATTGATATTGATGATTTAATTCATGTGACTTTTGCTAGCTACGATTTGGTATCTTCTGATTATTATTAACTGGCTACATATGTTTATCTAGATATGCTTTATATGTTATATTTATACTAGATATGATGTTTTTTTATTTATCTTTTTAACTGATTGTCTATTAGAGACAAAAAGGGGGAGAGATAGATATGTGATGTAGGGGGAGTTTGTTAGAGAGCACACGTGTTCTTTCATGCTTATATATTGGTATCATATTTTGATCGTACTGTATACATCTTGGTATATACAAATTGGTATAAACATTTTTGCTCCATTGTTTATCAAATGGTTTGCTTTACTAATTGGTATTATAAGGTTTTATATCATTTGTTCCTCCATACTTCACATAGAATTTGTTTGTTTTTTGTGTGTAGGTATTCTTCACAGATTTGAGATTTTTCAACTACATCACATTAAAATAGCTCATGCTTACCAATCCTACATATTCTAGTTCGTGTCCTGTAATTTTTTATTTTGGGTTTATGAGATGGGATTTAGGTGTCATTCGACTTGACGACATGTCTTAACATTCACTTCTTTTTATTTTGTCTCAGAATAGTCAAAGAGGGAGATTTGTAAGGACAAATTTCTAATTGATTTAATGTGTATGTAATTTACTTAATTCCGGACAAAACAAAGTTTAGGTTATAGGACAGTATTTCTAATCACGATTCCTATTAAACCTATGATGTGGTTTGAAGACATAGCCGCCAAGCTTCAAAGATAGATAATGCCATGTTTATTGGTGTACATTTCACATCTTCATATCATATTTCATTTCGAGATACTCTCAGGTATGAAAATGTTTATGGGACTCGAAAAATGTTTTAAGGATGTTATTTTGTTCTAAAATGATTTTAAAATGTCAAAAGTGATTTTAAAAGGTTTTAACTTTTATTTATTTTGAGATAAACATGCTTTAGAGCCGTGTAGATCCTTCCCTTGAGTTTTGGAAGATCAAACGACATTTGATGTCGTTATAACGACATTAGCAGGTCGTTTTAGTGACATGAATGTATCGTTCGAACGAGATGTGTAGAGTCATTCTAACGACATGCTAATATTATTCTAACGACTTTTCGACTTAAGATTTTTATTTAAGGCAATTGTTTCTCAGAATTTCGGGTGTGCTAAACAAAAATATATAAAAGAACAGTTACATTTTTCTGTACATAATTACAAAGGTTTTCAAAGTATAAAAACATCCTTTGTGTTTCAAGATCCGAACTTCCATACACATATGATATAGAGATCTTGTTGTTTGCAGCATCTGGAGTTTGTTCATCTCTGTTTAACAATTGTTTCGTCATTTTGTGGTGAAGAAGCGATGGACTCCGTGTTCCGAATCGTAGATGGTTGCCATAGCTGTATCGGTGGATACCGAGGCACACTTGCACTCATGTGTTGTGGACCTGGCATAGGTGGACTCCTACGTTGCACTGTGGAGGAGCAGTTAAAAAATCAGAAGAGCGTCAAGGCTTATGGGGATCGACTCATTGAGAAAGTTTATTGTCTGTACTTTGTAATTCCGTATCATAGTGATTGTCTGGCTAGGGTCGTCTGAAATTTTTTCCCTTAGTGGTTTCCTCGTACATCAGTGTTGTGGCCTTGTTTATTTTACTTGCTTTAATCACGCTAGATGCGTGTTTAGGATTAAATAAGATAAATTTGGATTAAAGTAAAATTTGGTTCATAATTGGAGATTTTTGGAAAATTAAACTTGGCTTGAAACACACTTTGTTTAAAATAGGTTCTACAAATATTAAAGCAAACAAGTTTACTTCTAGATATTTTGAGATTTCACAAGTATTTAAACTTAAACATCTCAAGAATATTCTGAAGAGAAAAAAAATATTTAAAACTTAGAAGAATAAAATATTCAACACCAAAGAAGTTCCAATCTTGAAAAGGGGTTTTCTCTCCAAAACTGTTTCTTGTAGTAATAAGGATTTTTCTTAAAATATTTTGTTCACAAAGAATACACAAAATCGCACTTAGCCTCTCTTGTCAATAATGAAGACAAAGATTCTTTCTTATACACCCATGTTTGCAAGAGAATCTTAAGGGAACAAATAGGTACATAAGGTGACAATGCGTAAAAAGTAGAAAATATATAGAAAGATCCTTGGTTTGCACGGGTATGAAGGAAACTGTGCACAATCTAGCTTAAAAAGTAAAATTTTCTCGACAGACTATCACACCTCGCTGGAGTTTCACCGAAACGAGCATTGCTCTTGTTGTGGTGACACTACGGCGGTGATACATGGAGAAACAAAGATAAAAACTATGGACAAAGGCACGATCGGCATAACACAATCATTTCGGCGAAGGTCCGAAAAGAGATCTCAATAGCCTGATAAAATGATGTTTTAAATATTTTCAAAATTAGTTTTACATACATTTTATAGAATTCTCCAAAGTTTCATATCAACACAAAAACACACACAAAAAGTATTTTTATTTTGAAGAATAAGTGAGTAAAATCCGTGTGAGTCTACATGCCCATTTACTTTCCTAACAATGGTACAAAAAGATACGCATGAAGGTTGAGGATGTACAGTGGATGATTTGCATGAAGATTTTTCTAAATGAGCTTAAGGACAAGATACAAACATCATGTGCAAACAAGTCAAATAGATTAGCCTTAACATATTAGCGAGGTGAATTATAAGCACATAACCACAAAAAGTGTTTAGAAAAGAATATATGAAAATAAGGCCTTAATAGGATGAGACAAGGAATAAGATAGGCACTATAGGATGTCCTAAACTCACGGAGAAACCTTCAAACAAGTACAAGTGGAGGGTATCATCAAGCGGTCCGGTCTTGTCTATAAAACTATAAAATGTAAATGATTTTTCCTAATCCACGTCTGTTTAATGTTAGGTGAATCATAAGTAGGTTGGATCTTGGGCGTATTAATAATATTTTTGCCCTTTTTCTTAAGAACATAATGAAAATTTTCATGTGGTTTCCCAAATTATTATTCCTACCAAAACTATAATTCTTTCTATCTTTTTAAAGTGTGTGGTCGATTTAAGAAAACTAACAAGATTCTTACAAGCATCATTTACTTTTAGAATGATCATATCTATAAACCTTAGGATGAGGCACATGAGGAGAAACTTTGGAAACAACCCTATAATTTTTTTTAACCTTTTTCAACATAAAGAAAAAATCCTTATAAAGACCCTATAAAACGCTTAATTATATGAATATGGGGTGATGGTTCTAAATTTTTTAAATCTAAATATTTCTTTAAATTTAAAACTTTCTCTTCTTAAACACAACTTCAATTCAAGTTCAAATTTATACAAACCAACTTAAACATGAATTTTGTCGAATTTAACTTTTTCTTAAACTTACATAACCCTGATTAGTTAAGCACCAATTAAATCATTTTCGTGATTAAGCCAATTTTATCATGTTAGACCCCTAAGCATGCATCTAGGTGATAATTTGCAAGATAAAATAAACAACCACAACGCCGTGGTGTACAAGGAAAACCCAAATGGGAAAAACCTCGGACGACACAACCACAAGTCCACTAAGTACATATTTATTACAAGGACACGGCAAAAGACTTACTCAATTACTCGAAGCCCTCGCAAGCCTTAACACTCTTCATTCCTTCGACCTCTTCCTAGTGACAACACAAGAGTTCACTTATGTCTCGGAGTCCACCTATGGGGCACTGCTACTGTCACGCATACGAAGTCCACTGTATGTACACCAATGAACATAAAATCCTTCGCAAGAAACAATCCTCAATGATGTAGAGAATGATAACCCCAGTGCCAAAACTTGATCCCAAACATATATCACGTTGAAGCTTGAATCATAAAACAATTGGGTGTAAAACTTGTGTTTTGTTTGAAGGATTAAATCATGAACTGAGAAAAAAAAATTCTTGGACTTTTCAAAAGGTTTTTCACTTTTTGGAAGATGGAAAAGTCTCTGAATAAACTAATATCCCGCATATAAATTTTTGGAAAAAAGTAGTGGGAAGTTATGGAGAAAAAATCTTCAAAAAACTGACTTTTATGAAAAATTGCTTCGGTAATTCGAACGCATTCAATCTTATTCGAACGACACAGCCATATCGTTCAAAGGAGATAAGAACGAGACTTCTAATGAGAAATCAGTACAAACCAAAAGTGGCCTCGTTAGATGGTCGTTCGAATGAACTAGGAATCTCATTCGAACGACCTAGAAAAAATCATATTCTTTTTTCTTGAAAAAATATAAAGTCATTACAAAATATTTTAGCAAAATTTTAACACCCAATAATAAATTTCCAAGGTCCAACATAATATTAACATTCATACCTAAGAGGTCCTTGGCCCGTTGATGATGAAAACGAGGCACGAAACACGACATAAGATGTGATCGCTTCGACTTGGCCGCTACATCCTCAACAAAAATATCATAGGCTTGAAAGGCTACAAATACAACTTTTATCCTATGACTCAAATAGTTTTGTCTAGAATTAAGCCAATACATATAAATCGACTCAATTGAAAATTTGTCCTTACAGACCCTTTTGATACAATAGGAACAGATACAATCTCTAAAAGGTCTTTTATCACTATGATCATGATTTTTGAAAAAATGAGGAGGCACATTCCCATTCTCTTTCAAATTGCTCATCTTTCCATGTTTCTTGAATTTATGATATTTTTGGAGACTATGATGTAAAGAAGATGAATGATTTGAGGTTGAAGGTTTTTCATACAAGGTCCTTGTTCTAGAATGATCACAATAGCTTGATTCCATTTCAAAGGATTGATCTTCAACTTTCTTTAAAAGTTTGGAATAAATGTAAAGATTATTTTTATATTCTACTTTTAAATTATCCACAATGATGTTTAATTCATCATTATCCTTTCATAAAGTGGATACGCATTCTTCCTTAACTAAAGGTAACATCTTATTTTCAATAAATTTATCAAGTAAATCTAATAAGTTATTAAAGTATAAATCTAGAGATTTAACTCTAGGATAAAAGGAATGAGCATGATCATCAATAGATTGAAAAATTCATTTTCATCTTTAAATAATTAATCTCGTTTAAAAGTTTGATTTTCTCATTTTCGAGGGCTTTAATTTTATTAAGCAAGTTATCCCTGCCAGATGATAATCTCGAAGATTCATGCTCTTCGCTTTGATTAATGGCTCATTATTTTCCAAATTTTTTACTCTCATAGATTGGTTAGCACTAGTTTTGGATAATTTCTCATTTTGCAAAATAATCACATCAAGAGAGGAAAGAAGTTCATTATCTTCACATTCACTAAAACTTGTCATAGACAGGCTTGTGCTAGGATGATTTAAAAAATCGGATGGAGTTATAAGTCTGGTAAAAGTATAAACACGTGATGCGCCAATCACATCACTAATTCTATCACACATGCTTATGTCCATTTCACACACATGAGCTCCACCTCAAGGTGATTAAACCTATAAAAATGAGGTATATCTCTAATACCTGTATAGAGTGCTTGTGCTCGAAACCAATATTCGATAAAGATACCCAATTAAAATTTCTTGTCAAATTGTGACAAGTTTTTCTTTACCAATTTAAAGTAGGGATATTAATTTCATGCACTAAGGTTTATATGACAAAATTATTTACCAAATAGATCACAACAAATTTTATCTTTAATATTTATGTATTTGATCTAAATGCAAAAAAATAAACAATATAGCACAAAACCAATGTGTACGAGGAAAAACCCACTAATGGTAAACACTTCAGGCCAAAACAATAAAAAATGAACTATTGTAGAGTTTTACAACTAAATGAAATAGATTTACAACCTCACGATGCTATAACCGATTAGACACTCTTTACCACTATATCCTCTTCCGAGGGCGCCAATAGTTGGAGAACATTGTGTAAAATACCGTGTGCGATACTCATTCAAATGGATTCACAATTTTCCAATTAAAACTTATTTAATTGGATGTCTAAATTTGTACAAACCAAACACCAATTATATTTAACCCCTAAACACGCATCTACGTGTCAAATCAAATTAATAAATTAAACCATGCGATGATTAAGCTGACAAACACAGATTTTAGGAAAAAAACCTTTCGGGTAAAAATCTTTATTTCCTTATAATTTGTAAGCAACTTACATGGATTACAATGAAATATGCAGTGGTTCACACGCAACTATACCACAAGAATCATAGTTCGAATCATCCCAGGAATATTGTAGCACTCCCGATGACACGCTGTCGATCGACCCAGTACCTCCCTCAAGCGGTACTTATTGTCAGCCCAGTACCTTCAACTGTACCTAATTCAGCAGCATAAAATCCCAACAAAATATATCTTGGGTTCCACAAAAACAACTCACATAAAAGTAATTGGGATTGTGAATTGAAAAATAAAAGATTTGAACCCTTATATGGTTGGAAAAGTATACAAACACTAGAAAAAGGTATTCTGTCAAAAGCAGTGCTTCTCCACACCTAAAACAAATAGTCCATCGCCCAATATATAGCAGCAATTAGGGCGGTGACGTGTCAAACTAAAATACACGTCGTTCGAGCGACATACGTCGTCGTTTGAGCGAGACTGTATCTCATTCGAATAAGATACGTTGTCGTTTGAACGACTAAGGTGGTGATCCCAAAAAACTCCAGACTTTGAAACAAGTTGGAAACATCAAAACCAAAACTTGTCATGGGATCATAAAAACTTTTTACAAAAAAACGTTTATAAGAAAATGTTTTTTTATAAAAAAACATTTATAAAAATTTCATAAAATATCCCAACACTTTTAATATGAAATGTAAATGGAACTTAAACATATTTTTACCAAATTCATTTTGTTGGGCTTGAATGTTGAAGTCCACTTGTGATTCGGATCCGTCTTTTGTAGATATTAGCTTCCTCAATTCTTCGACGACTTGTAGCGGTATATGACATAATTAATTGTGACGGGCTATGTCATTACAAATCTCTCCCTATGTCTATGTCGGTACAAAATAAAAATACCCTAGTTATCAATCTAAAAAAATTACCTATACAAATCTACCCTCCCATAAACTCAAAAGTGGAAAGATAAACTGTCAAGTCTTCAAACTTTGCTTCAACAATCAATTCTTCAAAACTTTGAGCTTTTCTCATCAGGGTGTGCAATCCAAAAATCTTACAATTGTACCTACACACATGAGACAAAGCAAAAACCTCGTGATGTATCTTGTTTGAAATGATATAAGCATAAACATGAAAGCATAATCAATTCTCCCTCATACGTAAACTCCCCCATAATGTCATAATTCGTTACCCCCCTTTTTATTTGTCCGAAATAGACAAGGAAAAGAATAAACCACATAAATCAAATCGGGGTGTCACGGTAAACCAAGGTAAACAAATTATACTTGATTTTTTATATTTTTCATACAAAAATGCAAAAATGATGTTACAAAAATCACACACCATGAATTTTCACTAAGACAACCAAATTCATGGATATGGAATGAATGGGTGTGAACAAATTCGATAGGAAAATCGACTCAATCATGTTATGTGTGCAAGATGCATAAGTGTACTCCTAATGAATGAACATCAAAATAGTCCTTCTGTGTAAAAGTGTTGAATTTAGATGTCATCGTCCTAATCATATCAACAAATCAAAGTATAAATGATTTCCACACCAATAACGTCCAAAACTATGTAATGCTTTTTCATGAATTTCAAGGACGTGCAAACCGTTTTAAATTCCATCCAAACTACCTCATTAAAATATAATGATTTTAATTTTTCTTATGAGGTGATGAAACTCAAACCTATTGGCCCATTTTTGGCATATATTTTTTTTTATTGCGTTTCAATTTTTTCGGGGCTCTTTTAAAACTCATTGGACCTCAGATATTTTTCAATTCATCACTTTTAGGTCCATTTAAACGGTGGCTTTATTGCAAAGGAAAAAATACGATACATTTCGTAACCCTTTTCTATTTTTAAAAATAAATCACACAAACTCACAAACGGTTTATAACATGCACTACACTCTTGTCAAATTTTATTGCATTTGGTTCGTTGTATAGACAAAATTGAGATGAAAACACTCAACCAACATGTGATAAACAAGCACAAAATTCAAACAAATCCGTGCATGCGTGCAATAAAGGACAAATGAGTCAAACATGTAGGTAGCAACACTATATATCATCTCAAAAACTCCAAACTTTGTAAAGCATGTGAATGACACAACATATTGTCTCAAAACACTACCAAATAGTCACATGGATATGGAATTATGTTGTGACTCGGTCGTCCCAAGTGTCCATTCATATACGGTGTAAACAAAATACAAAACTCTTTTTGGATTTTTCAAAAATTTTATCAAAATAAAATCTTTTTGGCTTTTTCAAAATTTTCTCAAAAATAAATGAAAATCTTTTTATATTTTCCGGACACTGTTCAGAATCAACCCAGTAGTACTAAAAAATATAGTAAGATGAACCAGGGGATTGCAAATAGATAAATGTTGAAAACCAACTAGGTCGTTCAAATGAGACTCAATATCACTTGAACGAAAGTGTTTGTCGTTAGAACGACAGCTTCACGCGATAGGAGATCTCGCTCGAACGAGAAAACAGAAATCCCCCACTCTGCCCAGAATTTTAAACAGTATGGTCCTGTAGAAAAATTTCCAGAAAAAGTACCTGGAAGGTGCCGACAGATCCAAAATAATGCTAAAACAGTAGCAAAATTATGAAAAACAATAAACAAACTTTAAAGAGTTGTATGCTAACAAAGTACAAAACAAATGCTACATACTAGCAATAGGAATAAGATAACATCATGCAAATCAACCTATGCTAGCAAACATGGCTAGACCTCAACCGGTAGGTGCGGAGGAGTTTTCCAAAGACGGTGGCATCTTTTGAAACAACTTCATCAAATCATGTGAAGTCTTGACCAAAAACTATACCTGCTCCCCAATATGTGCAAACTCTCTCATGTAATCATCCGGAGCATCAAATGTGGGTGCGTGTGAGTGAACACATGTAGTAGCAAAACATGACACATTACCCAACTTAAAACAAAAGTCCCTAAGGTGTCCTCTCTTCTTATAATGGGAGCAAACATAAACTGGCCTAGGTACACCTCTCTCAAAATTTCTACTACGCGCTATTCTAAAAGGTATGGTATGCCTAGGTGGGTCGGGTCGAGCACCATGTGAATCTCTCACTAAAGTAGGAATCGACTCGGGTGCAACAAAAGAAGTGGATGCATCGTCATGACTTACTCCTCTCTCACCACTACTTAAAATGGGATTGAGAACCATATTTCCAACCTTCTTAGATGCATTTTCCAAAGTGACTTTGAATTCCCGAGCACGTTCGAGATCACTCTCGAGTTGTTATACACGTGTCATCAAACTAGACACCGTGTTCGTCAAGTCACACTTTTCCCTCCTTAAACCTTCTTTCTCTCTCTCCAAATCTAAAACCTGACGACCTAAATCCTTATTATATTTTTTTTTGTTTTTAAGGTATCAGAGTACAAATACCTAAAATCTTTTTGGAGCTCACTTTTATCTCCACTCTCAAACTCGCTCTCACCCCCACTAGAAACACTCGACTCATCATCGTCACTCTCCTGTACACAATCATCGTGGGACAAAGTGGGTGTGATCACATGACTCGATAAAGGTACACACATCCCATGTGCTAAACCTTTACCGAACTTATCTCCCTCATCTCCCTCACTATCACTAAGAGTAGTAGGCATGGCTACTTTCTTCCCTTTTCACCTCAGCCTAGTAGGACACTCAAATGCTCTATGTCCTTTGCCTTTACACTCAAAACAAGTTATATCATCTAAATCTTCCTCACTCTCTTCCTCTTTACCACCCTCTCTCTCTTTTTCACTACCATTTTTTGCCTTTTCTTTATTTTTATTTTTCTCAAAAGACTTTCTATTGGAAGAATTATTTTTGTTCATTTTGAGAAACTTTTAAAAAAAAAATTGCAAACATGGCCACATCGTCAATACTAAACTCTCCCTCAGAATCAGACTCATAAACTCTCTTTCTTTTTCTTCCTAACTTGAGTCTTTAAAGCAAGGCCTCTATCCTCAGTATTAATGGTTTGGGGAAACATGCCAATCTCATAAGTTTGTAGGTCTCCTACGAGCTCTTCAAACTTAAGTGAATTTAACTTTCCCAATGAATTCAAAATAATGACTTTAAGAATAAAACATTTCGGGAGAGATCTCAAAATCTTTTTAACGACATGCGTGTTGTCAATTGGCTTACCTAAATTAAAACTTGAGTTAACAATGTCCGACAAACGTGCATAAAACTCATCAAGACATTAAGACTCAAACATGGTGATAGTCTCAAACTGAGTGGCTAATTTGTAACTTTGATTCTTTCACCACGTTCGTATCCTCATATGTCAACTGGAGGACATCCCATGCCTCTTTAAACATGGTGCACATCATAATTTGGCGAAACTCATCGGGGGTGATGGCTCCAGAAATAGAACTCAAATCATGTGAATTAAAATTAGACATTTTAAAATCATCTTCAGTCCAATCCGACAAAGGTTTCAAAGAGGTGATATTATTAGCAGTGACAGTGGGAGGAGTCCACCCTCTTTCACAAAGCAACCAAACACGTTCGTCAATGGCTTTTAATTGTGATTTCATACGGGCTTTCCAATAGGCATAATTGGACCCATAAAAAATAGGCATTCGATTATATAAGTGTTCCATCGAAAAAGTTGCGATTTTTCACAAAACAGATTTAAAAAAAAAATCAATATCACATAATTTTTGCGTAAAATAGGAATTCACAATAAATGAGTGAAACTTGCTCTGATATCAATTTGTAAAATACCGTGTGCGATACTGATTCAAATGGATTCACAATTTTCCAATTCAAACTTATTTAATTTGATGTCTAAATTTGCACAAACCAAACACCAATTATATTCAGCCCCTAAACATGCATCTACGTGTCAAATCAAACCAATAAATTAAACCATGCGATGATTAAGCTGACAAACACAAATTTCAGGAAAAAAAACCTTTCGGGTAAAAACCTTTATTTCCCTATAATATGTAAGCAATTTACACGGATTATAATGAAATCTGCATTGGTTCACACGCACCTATACCACAAGAACCGCAGTTCGAATTAGCCCAAGATTCCCGTAGCACTCCCTATTACACGCAGTCGATCAGCCCAGTACCTCCCTCAAGCGGTACCTATTGTCAGCACAGTACTAGGGGTGGCAATTCAGGTCAACGGGTCGTGTTTCAGACTGACACGACAAGGTTTTTTCGAACACGAACATGACACGAATACCATAATTTCTTAAATTTCACGCCTAAAAAACACGATAACATGACACAAGATAACTAATAGTTCAAACACGAACACGAACACGACTTCGTGTCAAAAAACACGACACGAACACGACATATCGTTGCAATTTCGGGTCAATTTTGTGTCGTTCTATGTCGTTTCTAAAATTGTCACGCCTACCCAGGACCTTCAACGGCACCTAGTTCAGCAACATAAAATCCCATCAAAATATATCTTGGGTTTCGCAAAAATAACTCACACAAAAGTAATTAGGATTGTGAACTGAAAATCAAAAGCTTTGAACCCTTAAATAGTTGGAGAAGAATACAAACACTAGAAAAATATATTCTGTCAAAAGTAGTGCTTCTCCACGCCTAAAATAAATAGCCTATCGCCCAATATATATCAACAATTAGGGTGGTGACGTGTCTAAAGACACGTCGTTCGAACGACATACATCATCGTTTGAGCGAGAATGTATCTCGTTCGAACAAGATACGTTGTCGTTTGAACGACTAAGGCGGTGATCCCCAAAAACTTCAGACTTTGAAACAAGTTGGAAACATCAAAACCAAAACTTGTTATGGGATCAGAAAAACCTTTTACAAAAAACTTTTATAAGAAAATATTTTTGATAAAAACCATTTATAAAAATTTCATATAATATCCCAACACTTTTAATATGAAATGTAAATGGAACTTAAACATATTTTTACCAAATTCATTTTGTTGGGCTTGAATGTTTAAGTCCACTTGTAATTCGAATCCGTCTTTTGTAGATGTTAGCTTCCTCAATTCTTCGACGACTTGCAGCGGTATACAACATAATTAATTATGACGGACTATGTCCTTACACATTGCACAAGTGCGACCTATTTTTGTCCGCAACCAATATCTTCGGGTACTCATACCAAACAATCTTCTTCATGATAAAAGTAAGCTTCTTTATTTTGATTTTGAAGGGTACTATGTGCTCCAATGCATGGAACAGGGGTGAGAATATCCTTGGAGAGTAGTGATAATACGTAAATATCGCGTATTTCATCCGTCGAACCTACGCATTTTATCCCCCTCGGGTGCCTTAATCTCTATATTTAAGCTCGTTAACCAGACAACCTTTGTTTATATTTTTAACATGCTATATGAGGTATAATTGGGCTTTTGTAGGTATTTAGGTACCAAGTATGGGATTCAGATGCATTATGTATAATTTCCGTACACAACCGTACGTTCAAGGGCAATCCAGTCATTTCACAGCTTGGGCACCTGGCCCTACATCTACATGGAAGTTGTAGCTCTCCTTGCTAGCTTCACGTGGCCTTGAACGGTGCGCGATTCTGAGTCCGTATGACAAAGTTATGGCGATTTGAGCGGAGATGAATTGCATGCCAAAGCAGGGGAAACTGTAGGCTGCACTGCTTGATCGATCGATCGAGCCTAGGGTTCGATCGATCAAGCCTTCATATTCTGGCCACGATTTTAATAGTTGGTCGATCGACCACAGGGGTCGATCGATCGATCCCCTGTTTTTCCCTGCAGATATTTTCTTTACTTTTCTTTCTTTTTTTCTTTTATTCCAACTTACTATATAAACTAATTTTTGTTGTAATTAGAAGCATATACACACTCTCATATTCTGATATAGGTAGTTTTAGTTAGGGTTTGGTTTGGAGAGTTCATTTTTCTCTTCTTCTTAGATTGACAACCCATGTGGTTTTGTAAGATTGAACTATTCACTTCCATTTCCATTAATATAGTTTGTTCTTCAACTTTCCTTGCTTAGTAATTTAGTTTCCATGCTTTCTAACTAGTTTACATGCTGTAATTCTTGCTTTCCTAGTTTAATTTGACATAATTTAGTTTAATTCATCATTCACCCTTAGATAAATAGGGTCGGGATTTCATTTCCGCCATTTTCGGGCCCCGAGCTCCGAAAATTAGGTTTTGTGCAAAACTGCGTTTAATTGAACCCGCGCGAATTAAAGTTGGATTATTATGCGTTTAACTTTCTATGTCATGCATCGTTAGTGTTTAAAGCGATAATCTGAGTTCAATCCGCGTGCGACCAATTTTCGGTTATGTGTTTATTCTCGCAACTTTGGCTTGAATTCCTTATTGTGTGAAGTTTATGTGTAATTGATAATGCTCGATTAAATTGCTTTCGAGCCGGAATCTTGATTAGTAGTGGTTTCGATCCGTATAGTTGGATGATATCCCGATCCTCTCTTTACTTTATTTAGACTTAACTTCTCTTTTCTTCCATTTACATTTATACATCACCCTTTTACACTTTTATTCCTGAATTAATAATTCGTTACGATCTATCATACACTCTCTGTGGATTCGATACCCGACTTACCGCTGTACTCACCAGTTGAGTGTAGTCGTAACTTAGGTTTTTTTGTATTGAGGAGGTGAAACGAAAACAACGATCGACGTACTTACACGCGTCGCTTTTCACCCTTAATCAAAATGGCACCGTTGCCAGGGATTGTTTTGTTATAGATTGTAATTGTATTATTAGTTCGTAGTATTCTTTTCTTTGTATTTGTATTCTTTCTTTTAACCCTTTTTTGCAGGACTTCTACATTTGAGCGCCTAGAAATGCTTGAATTATCCCGCCGCACATCTTCTTTGTGGAAGCCGCCTTCTCGAGCCATCGTTGGGGTAAGCATGTCTTATTCTAACTTTTCTGGTAATCCTAATGATAATTCTCAAAATTTCGGTAAACCTTTGACTTTTGGTCAATACTTGCAATCCCAAAAACTTGCAACATCTAAAATGACATTGGGTGAGTATTACAAAAGTCAAAGTTTGGATTACAGCAATTTTGTGCATGATCATTCTGATTTTGGGTCACAAAATCCTTATGATAAGAATTTTGAAACAAATTGTAATCATTTTCAAAATTCCTATGTTAATGATTTTTAGTGTAGTCCCGAGAACAATTTCCAAACCTCCCATTTCCAAGCATCCGCTCCTCGCCCTATGACTTTCGGTGAGGGATTGCGTATGCTTGAAAATGAGAGGATTAAAGAACGTTATCGAGAAGAAAATCATTGTTGGGAACACGAGTTGGATTTACTATTTGAATCCGACGACGACTTTTCTTTGGAGACTGCCGAAGTCGAGGACTGTTTTGAACCAAATGAGAACTTCGTTCCTACTTTGGAACAAATCATCCTTGACTTGATCCACGGTATAGTAGAGAATGAAAATGTGCATGAAAAAGGCATAGTATCTATTTGCAATGAATTCGTTTCTTCTTTGATTTTCAAAGAAGAAAGTTTCATTGTAAACGATCCTATTTCTTCCGAAATTCAATTCTCAAGCGATGATCACTCATCGCCTGAGATTGAATTTCTTTCATCCCCGTCTTCATTATATACTGTCGTACCAATTCGAGTACCCGATGAATCGGTTTAAAACTTTTTAGTTCCAAACCTTTTCACCGACGAGGAGTACTCGCTCGAGCCGCTTTCCATAACGGCATTTTCACCCTCATGTGCTCCGCCTCCCGTTCCAACTTTAAAATACTCGGGAGTTAATTCATGTTTTCTCAGCCCGCATGTGTATTTGTTTCCCGTCCTATCCAAATCCCCCATCCTCCCTCCCAAAGTTTCAATTGGGGATGGTTCACTTTTACCGCCTTACACATGCCTTCCGTCGTTCGAACGAAATTCTTATTTTTTGGGAGGCATGCATGTTCGGGAGGATCTACGTTGATCCGCCAAATTCAAATTGTGTTTTGGATGGATCCTCAAAAGTTTTAGCTTTTAGTATATAGTTAATTACACATCCTAAGTGTAGGTTGTATATACTAACTTCTTCATTTTTGTTTTTTTAATATTATCCTAGTGTAATTAGTTAATCTTTTTTTTTAATTTCTTTTTGTATGCTTGGTTCGAACTCTTTTGTAGGTTCACGGGACTTGAATTTGCGGAGATATGCGCCCCGGTACACATTTGTTAAGAAAACAAAAAAAAATCACAAAAACATTTTTCCTTTATTTTTCACACACGCATTCTCACGCATTTGCATTTGTTTTTCTTTTTTCTTTTTATTTTATTTTTCATTTTGTCGTGACCATGCGTGTGTGTTGCTCGTTGTACATATTTTTTAATTTTTTGGTAACATAGGCCTTTTTGTGTGTATATTTTAGCCTATGTGTATTTAATTTTAGTTTTATTTTTATTTTTATTTTTATATTTTTATTTCATATTTATATATATATATATATATACTTATATTTACTATATATATAATTATATTTTACTTAAACCCCCCTAATATCCCTGAATTGTAATTTCCCCCCCCCCTTTAAAACAGCAAAGCAGTGTGCCTGGCCCTACTTGATCGATCGATCGAAGGCCCAGGCTCGATCGATCGAGCGTGCAGTTAAAGGCCGAGTGCTGCTACTTTTTTTCCCCACTTTTCCTTATTCTCTCTTCTCCTCTCTCAAATTGTTTCGTGCCCTAACTTCTCCAACACCACATTTCCTTGTTTTCAACCCCTTTTCTACATATTCAAGGTATAATTCTTCCTACTTTGGTTTGTTTTTGTAGATTGTTGTTGATTTTTGTCATGTATTCCATGTTTTATCCCATATTTTGACATATTTTGTGTGTGTTGCTCTTACCACTGATTTGTGTTGTTCCAACCCATTTCATTCATGATTATTGTTGAATATCCACTCATGAACACATGATTATTGCTGCATTATTGTTTTGTTCATGAGTGGGGCGATTTCGTTGGTTCAAAACGGTGTTGTTCAACCTTGACGCACATTGCGCACTCCAAGTGTTCGTTAAAATGCCCAAAACAGTTTTCAATCCCATTTTGGCGCACACTTGGGTGATTTTTCATTCCTTGTCGCATTCCGACATTTTTTATTGCAATGTTGCAATTTTTCACCTCGGTTTTGCGCACTTGCACCTCAATTTCAACTTGTACACTACTAACTATTAATTGTGCTTATAATTTTTTTGTATTGCCTAATTCTTGTTTTGTAGGTTGAAATGGCACAGAAAAAAATACAACTTTACTAGGTGTATGACCGTCGGGGGAGTTGATGGGTTCCGCTGCGATCAGGAGCGGGATTGGTTCCGCGCCCACTTTCACACATCCGAGCATCCACTTGGGTATCATTTTGCGTGGACCATTGAGCATATATCGCGGGAGGCGCGTGTTCTTCTGCGCCGTCAGGGGTGGGAGCCCTTTCTCGCTACTAACGGGCGCATCAATGAAGAGCTAGTCCTGATATTTTATGCGACGTTAGTAGAGATAAAGGGGAATGGGCCAACTACTTACGATGATCCGTGGGGTGAGGATACCCTTCAGCATTTCTGATTTGGCTGATTTGATGGCTGTGCCAAACCCCGGGGACTCGATCAATTTTATGGATGGGACCATATTCGGCCGGGGGACATTGATAGAGGCTCTTGCACCGGGGGAGGCATGGAAAAAGGGTGATTTTTGCTCGGCTGCAATGGAGGGCTTACCGAGGTTACTGTACTACATTAATGTCCACTCTTTCATGGTGACGAACAACCGGTCAGAGGTTCGTCACAAGCATGCCGCATTGATCTACGCGATGATTAATGGTTTGGGCAATATCAGCTTGCCCGGTAACTTTCTGGATATGATGTGTGCGACGGCTAAAAAGATCGCCTGGAGGTTTTCCCTTCCCTTTCCTGCCCTCATTACGAGGATATGTTTATCTCACGGTTGCCCAGAGTTTGACGCTGACCGTAAGCACGAGCCACTCGGGCTTCTCTCCAAGGAAAATATTACAAAGATGCTTAGGCACGAGTGGGGGCAACCGGGAGGCAAAAGACAGAGGGCGGAGGTGGCTGATGAGCCAGATGAGGAGGACGAGATTTGGGAGATGGAGATGGGTGAGGGTTCTCACGCACCACACACCGATGATGATGCCCGCTTTGTGGAATTCCAGGTCGTGCAGGACCAGCGCTGGGAGGAGACCCAGCTCAGGTGGGCTACTTGGGAGTCCCGCCTGGACCAGTTGCAGGCCGATCAGCGGAAGCAGTGGGCACAGCAGCAGGCCGAGCAGCGGCAGTTTCACACCGAGCAGCGGTAGGAGTGGGCCCAACAGAGGCAGGTGAGGGCACAACACAGACACGACTATCGGATGATGCAGCAGATGATGCGAGATCTTTATCTGCAGCGCAGTGATTCCGACACACCGTTGCCTCCTCATTTTCAGGACCCTTCTGATCCTAGTGGTTCCGTCCACTAGGCTGCTGTTGTACTGGGTTATCTTTGTATTCTGGGGTCGGATATTATATTGTACTTTTTTATTTTTATTTTTATTTTTATTTGTATTTGTTTCGTCTGACTAGTTGTAATGTATTAAGTGATTTTGTATTGAACTTATGAAATGATAAATGAAAATGTAGTTTGTGGTTGTTTATTGGATTTTGATGTGTGTGACCTTCCATTTTATAAAATCAAAAAGTTCACCATCAATTTATCTAGTATTTGCACTTCAGCCCCTCTATATTATTGTGACTTGTGACATAGATTCTCTTAACTTAATACATCAGTACATATTCTTCATATGCTTTGTACTAACTTGTTTTGCAGCTTCATTTGGACTTGTACTTATGGAGATCGCTCCAAATTTGGGTAATATCATTCTTTTCCTATCTTTGTGTTGTGTTTTTTAATGGACGCATTGGGGACAATGCAACATTTAAGTTAGGGGGTGTAGGATATTCTATCCATTTTGCTGTTTAGCCCTTGGATTTGATTACAATTTAGTTACAAAGCATGTTTTTGTTAAAAAATTCAAAAATTTCAAAAATATTTTCTTTCTTTTTTCTCCTTTATTGGGCATTTTGCCCTTGTTTTCGATGATAAATTTTAATAATTGCCCGATCAAATAGACAACCCAATGATACATGTTCTCGATTTTAGAAGTTATTAGACTTTAGTCCTAAATCGTTGATATTATGAATAACTTCAGGAATTAAACTTTATCCCGTGAGCACATGCACCATTCTTGTTATATTGATTTGGTTCAAGATTTTTATAACTTGATTTGCTTTTGTTGCATCGTATATACTTACACCGAGTGAGATTAGAGACTTTTCGTCGTTTGTGAGTGTATACACTATTCTTTCCTCTTTGAAAACGTTACAGTCGTTGGTAATCTCTTTATTCTTTCATTGACCGTTCATTAATTGAGTTCATACTTGAAATGTGTTACTTGAGCATGATTTTCATATGTTGTTTGACTCGAGAATTGCGTATACTTTTTGAAATGATCATAGGCCATCTTTGATATATCACCCATATGACCTTGACCTCTCCCTTTATATGTTCCCTAGTCAACCCACTTGAGCCTAAATACTAGCCTTTCTTTTCATTACCCAAAATCCCATAACCAACTCCAAATTGGAGTTTTATACCATACATATTACCTTACATACCCTTGTTTGGATTATTGCTTGGGATTGAATGTTATTATTGTGTTGTGGTTACAATTTGAGTATGAAAAGAGTAAGAAGTGAAAAGAAAAAGAGTGAAAAAGAGAAAGTTAAAAACAAAAGAAAACAAAAGAAAAAAAAAGTGAGAAAAAGAAGAAAAGAAAAAGAAAGAGAAAGTTGTTTATAGTGTTTGTATGCGATTCAATAATCCTTGTTACTCTCTCGATTGTTATATCTAATGCTCGTTTGGAAATCATTTGTCCAATTTTGAAATTGCCCACTTTTTCCCATTTTCCCGAGTTTCATCCCCAAACACTTTGAATCCGTATATACATCCCTTTCATTTCGTACCCTAACCTAGCCTACATTACAACCCTATTAAAGTCCTATGTGATCTTAGGTTGATGTAATTCAAATGTTTAAATAGTGTTGATAATCTGTGAAAATGCATTTCGCCTCTTTTATATGAGCGGTATCATTCATTGAGATTACAGTTTTTAATTTCATATATTACGTTCTTCGATTGAGACATGTGCGCGGCCTAGTTTCCATTTACATTTACTCCTTATGCCCGCATGTCCCGTGTGTTACCTCCCTGTTTCAAGTGAATTCATTTGATGAGTGTAATGCCCGTGAGGATTGACTTTTATGCATGCTTTGATATTTAGTATCCGAGTTATTTAAGTTTTTCGCCAAATCATACTTTGCATATGCTCACTCCCCTCCCACATGTTAGAGTTTCAATTCATTGAGGTGCATTCGATAATGTTAATAACTACGGACTTCTCACGCGAATTCGTTTGCTATGCTAATAACATGTTGAAATCTTGTTCGCATTGATGAGTTTGTCGTACTTGATTGGGCATATTTTGAGGAAACTTTGTGATGTTTGTGGGTATCATCACTGAAAACCCTCACGAGACGACACTCGTCCACTAGGGTAACCTAGGGGTTTAACGACTTATTGCATATGTTAAATGCAATCGAATCGCCCGCGAAATTGGCCTTATCTTTTTATTGCTTTTATACCATACTTTTGTACTTTTGCCTGTTTTGGTTTGCTTGTTCTTCTTGTTGCATCCTATTTCATTGCTAGGGACTAGCAATGTGTAAGTTAGGAGGTGTGATAATACACAAATATCGCGTATTTCATCCGTCGAACCTACGCATTTTAGCCCCCTCGGGTGCCTTAATCTCTATATTTAAGCCCGTTAACCAGACAACCTCTGTTTATATTGTTAACATGCTATATGAGGTATAATTAGGTTTTTGTAGGTATTTAGGTACCAAGTATGGGATTCAGACGCATTCCGTGCAATTTCCGTACACAACCGCACGTTCAAGGGCAATCCGGTCATTTCACAGCTTAGGCACCTGGCCCGACATCTGCATGAAAGTTGTATCTCTCCTCGCTATCTTCGCGTGACCGTGAACGGTGCGCGATTTCGAGTCCGTATGACAAAGTTACGGCGATTTGAGCGGAGATGAATTGCATACCAAAACAGGGGAAACTACAGGCTGCCCTGCTTGATCGATCGATCGAGCCTTCATATTCTGGCCACGATTTTAACAGTTTATCGATCGACCACAGGGGTCGATCGATCAATCCCCTATTTTTCCCTGCAGATATTTTCTTTACTTTTCTTTCTTTTTTTCTTTTATTCCAACTTACTATATAAACTAATTTTTGTTGTAATTAGAAGCATATACACACTCTCATATTCTGATATAGATAGTTTTAGTTAGGGTTTGGTTTGGAGAGTTCATTTTTCTCTTCTTCTTGGATTGACAACCCATGTGGTTTTGTAAGATTGAACTATTCACTTCCATTTCCATTAATATAGTTTGTTCTTCAACTTTCCTTGCTTAGTAATTTAGTTTCCATGCTTTCTAACTAGTTTACATGCTTTAATTCTTGCTTTCCTAGTTTAATTTGACATAATTTATTTTGATTCATCATGCACCCTTAGATAAATAGGGTCGGGATTTCATTTCCGCCATTTTCGGGCCCCGAGCTCCCAAAATTAGGTTTTGTGCAAAACTGCGTTTAATTGAACCCGCGCGAATTAAAGTCGGATTATTATGCGTTTAACTTTCTATGTCATGCATCGTTAGTGTTTAAAGCGATAATCCGAGTTCAATCCGCGTGCGACCAATTTTCGATTATGTGTTTATTCTCGCAACTTTGGCTTGAATTCCTTATTGTGTGAAGTTTATGTGTAATTGATAATGCTCGATTAAATTGCTTTCGAGCCGAAATCTTGATTAGTAGTGGTTTCGATCCGTATGGTTGGATGATATCCCGATCCTCGCTTTACTTTTATTTAGACTTAACTTCTCTTTTCTTTCATTTACATTTATACACCACCCTTTTACACTTTTATTCCTGAATTAATAATTCGTTACGATCTATCAAACACTCTCTGTGGATTCGATACCCGACTTACCGCTGTACTCACCAGTTGAGTGTAGTCGTAACTTAGGTTTTTTTGTATTGAGGAGGTGAAACGAAAACAACGATCGGCGTACTTACACGCGCCGCTTTTCACCCTTAATCAAGTAGCACCACTTTCTATGTGAGTGATGAACTCAATGTGAAAGTGTTTAAAAAAAAATAATGGCCTAACTCACAAAATATATTATTGAGATATATGAAATCTAAAAATCGTTCAAGAAAAAATTAGAAAGATATTTGTTTAAGAAACAAAAAAACCTTGAAGCAAATAAGTTTACTTTAAGATATTTTTAGATTTCACGATTATTTAAATTTAGAATATCTCAAGAATATAATGAAGATAAAAATAAGATTTAAAACTTGAAAGAATAAAATGTTCAACACCGAAGAAGTTTTATCTTGAAAAGGGTTTTTATCTCCTAAAGTGTTTCTAATGGCGAGAAAGACTTTTCTTAGAAATATTTTGTACACAAAGAATAAACAAAGTCACACTTACCCCCTCCTATCGAAAATAAATCCCAACATATTTACTCATATGCCAAAACTTGCAAGAGAAGATTAAGGTCGAAAGTATAAAATATATGGAAAGATCTTTGCTTTGCACGAGTATCAAGGAAGATGTGTATAATCTAGATTAAAAAGTAACTTTTTTTGGGAGTTTTAATGTAGCGAGTTTGGCTCTCGTCGTGGTCAAACTACAGTGGAGATAAAAGGCAAAACAAAGATGAAAAACTCTGGACAGAGGCGCGGTCATCGTGATAATATAATTGCTGTGAGAAAAAGACTTGCTACGACGAAGGTCCAACGAGAAACCTCATCATGCTTATAAAATGCATTTTTCAATGTTTTCAAAATTAGTTTTACATACATTTTATATAACTGTCCAAAGTTCCATATTAACACATACACACATAAAAAAAATACTTTTCTTCTAAATAACAAGTGTGAGTAAATTTTGCATGAGTCCACATATCCATTTATCTTCCTAATAGTGGTATAAAAGGATACACGTGAAGGTTGAGGATGTCCAATGGATGATATGCACAAAGATTTATCGGAGCAACCTCAAGAACAACACTCAAAGCATATTTTCTCAATGAACGGACATAATCTAGGCCTATTGTGGCTCATGACTAAAATGCATACTTTTACAATAACGTTTTTTTAGAATCAAGGAAGAACGTCTTCCAATTCTTTATTATAGGTCATATGACCTCAAATGTCATTAGATAACCAAAGATGGATGCCTTGAAGTTCTTCAATTTTATAAATTAGAGATTCTTGTTCCTTTTGCTTTTCTATTATATAAGGATTAATTCCTTGTATCTCTTTATCTTGTCTCGCTAAGGGTCCTAATGACTTAAGACTTGTGAAAACGAAAGACAAATGTAATACCCCGTATGCCTCATATATTTAACATATTGCTAGAATCTTCGCATTAATAACGTATTTCAGAAGATTAATATCCATATTTAACACCATAAAGACCTTGGGGATATCCAATCAAACCTTGGGAAATATAGCAATTACCTTACCAAATTCTAAAAATCCAAGAATTTACCATTTTATCGCTAAAAGCTTCAAAAGTTATTTTTAACCTGATAACTATCCTAAAGACCCATACCCCACAAAAAAAAACTCAATCATATTCATTATAGTTATCATATTTACAATAATCCACCACTATAAGTTTAATAAATTAAATTTTAGACCCCAGAACATTCTTATAAATATGCATAATATCTTGATATTTAGTACTAAAGCAACCAAGGACCAAAAAATAAATTTTAAACTTTGTAGAAAACATCCCAGGCAGTCCAGGAGCTACTGGAAGCCATGTGAGAAGATTGCACACATGCCAACACATGTAAACCATAAACCAACGCAATTCTCCAAACCAAAAACAAAATGAAACTAAGCTAAAATCTTCACTTTTTGCACCTATCAACTCTCTACCTCAACTACTATAAATCCTTATTTACGACAGTAAAACTTACTCATTTACATAGTTAAAACTCAAATCTTAATGTGAGCATAAATCTGTATAATATGATTTTATGTAATTTTCTTGCTTCTTAGCATTTAGTTGAAATTATGCAATAACATATTTGTTTTCTTAGAAATAAAATCATCCACACACAACACTTATAGGTTATTGGGCGTGCCTAACTTAATTGGCTTTTTTCGTGTGAAAACATGGGTAATGTAAATATTGGAGTGTTTGAAAGTAATGGATGAGATGTAAAGGCTGGAATGTAAAGATATTTACATTGATTTGAAGAAAAGTAAGATTATATTGCCGAAAATTAAAAGATAAGATTATATTGCCGAAAATTAAAAGATAAAAGGTACAAAAAAGGTGCTAAAAATTTAAAGGATAAAATGTAAAGATATAGGTCTGTTTGATCTGCGTGAGATCTCTTTTGTCTTCCTCAAGAGATGAATTTGTAGTTGTCTTCAATAACTAAATTTCTTTGGCTCCAAGTAATTAATTCCTTATAATAACCACCCATAACTAACTTTTTTTTGGCTCCAAGTAACTTCTACTTTTAATTTGAATTAAATATGTACAATAACCACCCATATTGGCCTACAAATAATATTAATTCAAATTCAATTAATAACCGCTCAAAACTACCCACTTTTTCCAATAAAAATCCCGTAGTAACCATCACATAACTACCACAAACTTCCTCTGTCAGCTAGCCATATGTAAAAACATGTCAGGTCATGAACTCGATTGAATATGGTCTAAATATACCCCCTGTACCACATGATTTTTGAGAAATATTTAGATGGTGGAGACTTAATAATTGCTTTCTTGGATAAACTTCATCGAATTTGTGAAATGTGCAAAATTTAGTCCCAGTTAAAGTAGTGATCCATCTTGAAGCTCATAGTAAAAAGTTGCATAATTTATTTCTTAATTTTAGATTTATCATCACCAAATAAGGTGAATACTTTCATCCCTTTTAACTTTAAAAGCCACTAAGGATAGTGAAGAATCGAAATATTTTAAACCTTTGAAGGTCACAAAGATGGCGAATAATAACACAAAAAACCTAAACTTTGAAGGGTCACCATATATGGTGAATAATTGCAACAATTTTTTACCTTCGAAGGTTACAACATTTTTTTACCTTTGGAGGTCACCAAAGATGGTGAATAATCACAAAAGCTTTAAACTTTGAAGGGTCACCAAAGATGGTGAATGATTGCAATATTTTTTTACCTTCGAAGGTCATCAAATATTTTGAATAATTATAAAAAAAATTAAATTTCAAAGGGTCACCAAACATGGTGAATAATTGCAACATTTTTAACCTTTGAATATCACCAAAGATGGTGAATAATCACAAAAATTTAAACTTTAAAGGATCACCAAAGATGGTGAATAATTGTAAAATTTTGCAATTTGAAGATCGTCAAAGATGATAAATAATCATATACAAATTTAACCTTCGAAGTGTCACCAAAGATAGTGAATAATTGGAATATGTTTTAACCTTTAAAGATCACCAAAAGATAATCAATAATCATAAAAAATTTAAACTTCGCAGCGTCACCAAGGGTAGTGAATATTTGCAATAGTTTTTACCTTCGAAAATCACTACATGTTGTAAATAATCATAAAAAAATTACCTTCGAAGTGTCACTAAATACGGTTAATTATTACAAAAAAAAATTACCTTCGAAGGCTAAAACATTCTATAAAGATTCGTATATTTTACCTTACTTCCCAAGCTTGTCCTTATTTGTGTGTTTTGAGCTAGAAAATGATACATACACCAAAAGAAATCTCTTCAAGTTAATCTTCCAATGCAATGAATGGTTCATTATTTGCATCTTTGTAGAGAGAAATATGACCGATTCACTAAAATGCTTTTTTGGTGGCTGCATAAAACATTGTAGCAATCCAAAATTTTGTCCTGAATTCATAAGAATGGCATTATCTGTCTTTGTGTTCTAAAAAACGCGCCTAGGTGTGCCTAGGCACGGGGCTTTTTAGATACGCCAAGTTTTGGCCCTAGGTGTGGATTAAGGCGTGGTCAACGATGGTCAACGTTTTTGGGGGTACGACGTGAAAAAACGTGCATTTTTTAGGCTAAGGCGTGAAAAAACGCGAGTTTTTTAGAAGTAAGGCGTGAAAAAATACGAGTTTTTTCATTTATTTTTTATTTTAGTATTTTAAAAAAATAGTATTTTAATTTACAAATATTCAGACAAACAGCCTTGTCATAGTTAAAAAATATTAAAATATATTTAAAAATGCCTAAACTCCTTTTCACGTCTTTTTACGCCTAAGGGCCGCTTAGGCTTCTAAGGCTTAAGGCTTGCCCTCAAATTATCCATAAACTAAAAGAAAGCCCTAGAAGTCAAACTTCCAATTCAAAGAACAATTCATTATTTGGACCTCTGTTGAAAGAGTTATATTTGTTTTACTAAAACATGTCCTTAGTGACTGCTTAAAATGTTGTAACAGTCCAAAATTTTGATCCGAATTCCCAAGCATGGCATTATCCGTGTATTTTAAATTAGAACATGAGCCATACTTGAAAAGAAATCCATGGAAGCCAAGTTTATAATGCAATAGGAGAACAACCGAAAGAGGCCACACGGGGAAGAGAACTGTAGGCAGTGTAAAAGGGTGGTGTTGCCTAGTGGAAAAATTATTTACAAGTTGTGAAGGTATAAGCGGGCAACTTAAGGCTTAGATGATGAGGATGAATCAGTTTATGAATGGTTTTTAGTGGACAACCAAGGCCAATGTATGTTGATTGATAACTCCAATATCCAGGAGTTTATATATGAAGTAGAGGAGGAGCTAAAATGCATGAGAGATAGGCCAAGTACACAAATACAAGAACTGGAGTATGTAAATCTCACAGAAGAAGGTGGTGATCCTAGGACAATCTTTATTTCGAAAGACTTGGAAGGTACATGGATAGGAGCACTCCTTGAGATATTACGAGTGTTCAAAGATGTTTTTGCATGGAAATACCTAGAAATGCTAGGGGTTGACAATGAGGTGAGTTGCCACAAGATGAATGTGATACCCTCATCTATCCCATAAAGGAGGACACTCGAACGTATGAAGCGGAGCTGGATTTGAAAATTAAGGAAGAAGGGAAAATATTGCTCACGCCGGGTTTTATTATCCCAATACAACATCCTATTTGGTTGTCAAGCATTGTGCCAGTTGGGACGAAGGACAAGAACCAAATCAGGATTTATGTGGATTTCAGAGACTTTAATAGTGCTTACTAAAACATGAATTCCCATTGCCTTCCATAGATAACCTGATAGATGCAACTGCAGGGCATGAAATGTATAACTTTATGGATGGCTACATGGGGTATAATCAAATCAAGATGGATTCAGAAGATGCTGAGAAGACTACCTTTTTACACCTTGTTAGGTAACTTTATGTATACAGTTATGCCTTTCGTATTAAAAAACACAGGTGCTACATACCTGAGGACTATGATGGCCATATTTCACTATCTCTTCCATGATATTGTTGAATTAATTTATGTGGATGATCTGGTAATAAAGTCAAAGAAGGAGGCTGGTCACTTGGCGGATTTTAAAAAAATGTTTACAAGATGCAGGAAGTGTAAGCTGAAGATAAACCCCCTAAAGTGTGACTTTGGGGTGACAAGTGGGAAGTTCCTTGGTTTTGTGGTGAACATGCAAGGTGTCAATATGGATCTAGACAAGAAAAGGCTATCATCAACATGCTACAACCAAAGATAGTGAAAGAGTTGAAAATCTTCTTAAGGAAAATTTACTACTCGAGAAGATTTGTATCTGGGCTTGCTGAGGTCACTCACCCATTATAGGGATAGCAATTTTCCTCAAAAATTCGGGTACCGAAAAAAAAATCCCCAAAAAATATCCGACAATTCGGGGATCGGGGAGTTAAAAAATTCCCCGAAAAATTTCGGGTCTGTTTCGGGTATAGGCTCGAGTCTCCACGGGGATACCCAAATTATTAATATATATATTATAAGAGGACCTAACTGTAATACCCCAAAATTTTATGGCTTCTAATTATGAGATTAATTGAATGAAATTGCTTTTAATTAAATTAATTTGGGATAATTAATTGGAAATTAATTCAGATTTAAATATCTAGTGAGACGTGAGTTAGTATTTAAATGTAATTATAATGTTGAATATTACTGAGTGATTATGGTAATATGTGATTATTGAATTTATTAACATTGTCGTGAGTTGAAAATACGACAGTTTTGGTAATTTAGTTGGGACGCACGTGTCAGTCGTGTCAGGGCCTAATTTAATGGATTTAAAAGTATTTTTATTTTTTTGTCATCCGTATGATCATTTTGAGTGTGCCAATGTGTCCGAAAGGGTCGAGATAGTCAGAAAACCCTAGCCGGGGGTTTAGTTTGGGTCCCGGGCCATTTTTAGGCCTAACCGGCAATCCGGGAGGGTATTTTAGTCATTCCTATTTTTGGTGAATTGTGACCTACGAAATTTAGGTCTTAATTATCAGCCAACACTTGAGTCCCTTAGGGTTTTCACAACCAAAAAGCATCATGGCAGTTAGAGAGGAAGAGAGGAGAAATTCCAAGGATTTCCATGGCTACAACCACCACTTAGAGGCTTTTGCACCGCCGTCACCACCACCAAATAGATCGGAAAGCAAGGATCATCCCCAAACCGTCTACTTCATCGGATCATAATCTTTATTACTAGGCAAGTGATTTAACTTGCAATAAGTTAGTGCATATATCGTCCATGTTAGGTTAGAATTAGAGAATAACCTTGAATAATGATAATTGAATGGATTTGAAGAATTGAAATCGTAATCTGGATAGGTATTGCATGTAGTTTAATGTTTGAGATAATAACAACCACGAAATTATGATTCATGGGTAGTGAATTATAAATTGTAATGAATTATATAGTGTTCTTGAGGAAAATAGGAGAACTAGGGATTTATATGAAAATTATGTGAATTGATCTAAGAAACTGATTTCCCATTTAGATTTGATGATTTAAAACGCTAGAAATCATATATTTATGGTGGTATGATGTTAGGAATATATATTTGGGAGTTTGGGACATTATAGTAGAGGATTTGAGGGTTAAGTTTGATGAAACTCATAAGCAAAATTATGCAGGTTCGCAATACCTGCTTGATCGATCGATTGATCCAACAATGTCGATCGATCGACCTCTCCTGATTTTCTGCAATTACTTTCCCTTAAGGTTTAATTAGGATCCCAAAGCCAATGATGATTCTTAGGGTGATTAATTTTATATTGTGGGACTTAGTTAAGGTCAGTAGGGTCTTAGTTATTTTCAGAAAATGTTATAACTTATGGGATTGAGCGTTATAATTACGAACGGTTACCGAGTGAGGACGGTTTGAGATCTTTCGATTTTGGGACTGAAAGTGGAATGAAAGATAATTTAAGGGATTTTATATTTGCTGAGATAACCTTAGGAACAAATGGGAGACTTAGTATTCACTTGGGACAGGTATAGGTACCCGAATCCGTATGACGAGACTTGTCGCGTTAAATAAATATTACATAGAATATCCGGAATGTAAATATTATGGGTGAGACTTAATATACAGGGGAGGAGTATACCTATATTTAAATTGTATATATACTGGTTGTGTGATTTTCTAGTATATGGATTATTGTGTGTATAACATACCTACCATACTTGCTATCACGGGAGGTCGTTCGTAAGAGGATAGTCTGGTCTCGATGTGACCTTCGGGGGGACTTTAGATTGATATCTCAGAACATAAGACTTGGAAGGTCTTATCGCTGAATGGATAAGTCTGGTGACCTTGGGAGTGTAGGTATGTGCGTGACCCATGGGTATGTGAACTATGTTCGCCTCCACTATGTGTGATTTTTATTGAAACGGTTCCTGAGTGATTCGAAACTTGTGATCCTCACGTACGTGATATACCGGGATTCGATAGCAGAGTATGAGGGCATCGTAGGTTCTATCCTTGTGGGGTGCCTGATTTGTATATGAGATATTATACAAGTGTATATACATATACTTGTGATAGTTCTGTTGTGTTGCTTAGTAGATGTGAATAACAAAGATATTTGAATAGGCTAAGAATGTGAAACAAAATTTAATTAACACTTGAGATAAGTAATTTAATGAATGTGAATATGGGTTATAAATATGACTTATTTGGGTGTTACGAGTAGATACCCTATGTTAGAATGAGAAAGCATGAGTGGTACAGACTAGTTAGGTAGCGGCATGAATAGGATGGGTTAAGGGTATACGTTAGGCGTGCACATTAGTTGAGAGGTGAGAAACTCATGTGAGAGTACGCAACTTACGTGTTTATAGTATGTGTTGTTTAATTGTAATTTAAACACTTGCTAAACTTTTAAACTGTTTTCACCTCGGGCTCTGACCCGTTTTCCTCCAAATCTATTTTTATTTTGTAAAAATATTTTAGGTGCCCAACCCCAATGACGCCAAGCATATGAGTTCCCTTCTGATGATGTGATGTAGCTGATGTGGAAGCTACAGTATCTTGGTATTAAACGCCTTCATATTTATCTTTGGTTCCTTCAGAGTCATTTGTATCAGTTAGGGAATGTCGCCAATTCTTAATTAGAGGTTGTAGTTACAGACTTTCATTATTTCGATTATTGGTTTATTTTTTCAGACTCTTGTATTGGGACTTTATTTACTCGGGCAATATTATTATTGAAATATTTACTCCAGACTCAGTTGATTTCATTTCTTTGGTTATTCATATGAGATTGTTTATACGATTGATGGGTAATGATTTAATTCTTGGTTATTTAATTAATAAAATTTGGCATCTCTCTTTTTAAATATTAGGTGGCTAGTAATTAACTAATTGTTTTCGACGGTGATGCTAAGACTGAACCAACTTGATATTTTGTATTAATTTAATAAAGGAGTAGCTACCCGGTATTTAACTAGATGGGGTGTTACAGGTGGTATCAGAGCATCAGGTTCTAGTGTCTTTTAGGATTTGTACGGCTTAGTATGCTTCCAGCATAGCTTTCTTTGATATAGAGCCCCATGTTATGGATTGTTTATTTCTTTGACGAGGTTTCGTTCTCCTGCTACAATATATATGATAGTGAATCTTATTTGAATTCGGGTGTGTTTGTGTACCGAACAATGCAGTATGTCAGGCGAAGACAGTTGGGCAGATAGCAGGAGGTGAAGATCAGTTGAGGTTATTTGATTTATTAAAGAAGGATGACCATAGTTGAGGTCACCCATATTATGGGACGAAAGGCCAGGATGGTTAAGATGGCAAAGGTGCGACTTATGACTTCCAGGTACCACTATAGTAGAAAGTGAGGTCAAATTAGACTCACCCAACAAGGTTGGAATGGGAGAGAGTCGGACGAAACTTTGAAGAGAACCAGCAGTGGAGATACTAGAAATGCGGAAACGACGTGTGTTAGCGAACGATGGTAAAATATGCAAAGGCTTGGGCGTATGTCTAATCGGGAATGAAAATTTAGGGTAAAATTTTCTTGGCTCGTACGAGCAGAGTTACAATGGTGAGAGATAACCACCACAGTTAGAAGTGGAATGTTTTGTCAAGAAAAGGTGCATACGTATGGTTTGACTATAAGTTCCTTCATCAGATGTTCATGATAATATGCGAACGTTGTTCTGACCTTACACAAGAGGGTCGGACAGAGGTCACTTTGTGACAATAAATTTAATTATTTAGAGAACCTTACTCAGGATGAAGGAGGTGCAATGGAGAAGAGGACATTGAAGGGAAATCTAACTTACAAGAAGAATTGTTAGCACTTCTGAGGGAATTCTGCTTGGACGGTCAATGCAGATGGTAACAATGTCGTGTTTTGATAATATGGAGTTAAACGCTTCCTTTTGTGGGGAGCTACAAGAATCGAAGAACTTATATAGAGTAAGACTAGGGGAAACGGTGTTGGAGAAGCACCATAAGGGGAAGACCCAATAGGGGACCCGTTTAAATGAATTTGATAACTGAGTTGTTTACCGAGTGATGGTGATTTCAGTAAGAGATGTTGAAACCAGTAGTGTGTTCCTTAGGGCCATCAAAGCTAAGGGAACAACTGAGGTAGCCATTAGAGTCGAGACTACCAATGTCCGAGAGAAGGACAAACTTAACACGGTCAATGTGACCGGAGATAAGTGGAGTATGCGTAGAGGTATTTTGTGGGGAGTGAAACCCGTGCGTTAAATTTCTTTCGAAGAAAGTAAAGGAATAAGGGTATGGTTCCTAGTAAGGGCAATAGTTATTGAAATTTTTGGTCTGGTACGGACATGTGTGTTAAGTCCAGGAATCGTTTGAATAGCCAGGGCGATTGGAAAGATTGAAGTATGAGTTATATCCTCGGATGATGATGCATGTTGTATGTGTCAGGAACGAGTTACTACATTTTTTATTATTGCTATATTCGCATGAGAGACGAGTTTAGTGAGTATCTCGGCACTGTTATTATTTATGTGAATATTTTCCCTGGTATAGTGGGGTTACCTTTCGTGTTATCCGCGAAAGATGAATGGGTGTATCGATAGTGGTATATACTTTATTGAAACTACTCGTTTTAGTGATGTGATTTACGAGTATGATATTATACTAATTATAGTTTTATAATAATGTTTAAACCGATAGTGTGCGGTTATTACAAGTCTATCGGGGTTACTACCTTGGTGTAGAATGTTTTGTTCTGGCGAGACCCCATCTGCGAGAGGGCCGGGCTCGCATTTATATATTTATATATATGTATATATATATTATCGAGATTTCGAAAGGTATAATGGTCTCAGATAATTGATCCCAATATATGTAGGGATTTAATTAATATGATTCAGGATGTATTTGGTTTACTATTCAGCGGAAATAATTAGTTGGTTATTATAATCAATGCTTAGGATATGGTAATACGAAGAGTGCATTGTTATATCACCCTTTAGTGACGTGGAAGTAAATACTCATAGTTGTATGTCTGGGGACGGGATTTTGAGAGCCCCGATCATATTTGCTTGATGTTTATGGAATGTGATTACCATCAATGTTAAGAGACAGTGTCTTTCGGAAGAAGTTCCCTGTTTAAGAATTTTGTGAAAAGAGTTGTAACTTGGTTGTCAAGAGACGGGAATATAGAGGTACATGTTATGGACTGAAGGCCTAATGGATTCCGATGATTGACAATGCTAGGAAGTAGTGTATCGTGGGGGTTCCTTGTTTGGATTTCGCTTTGCGAGACATCCCATGCATGAAACTTAGCGTAAGGTTGGTAGTAAGGAGATGTTTGGCCATTCGTCCGTGATTTGGGTACCTCGATCGTTAGGGTAGTATGTAGTTATAACTGGAAGTTAACGGGTAAATTATGATATAAGGCCAGTAAAGCCAGCTATTAGTGAGGAAGTACCGATAATTTTATTTTATTTTGGCGGCTTGAAGGATGAAATGATGTTTATGAGGATTTAGAATTTCAAATTCGGGGGTGATTGAGAACGCCCAAGTGGTAGAGCCCACCTTGCAAATATAGGGACAATAAAGAGTTTGGAGTACGTATGAAGCGTATATGATGCTTAAACCCGTATGCATGGGTTATAAAGGGTGTAGACACCCTGGTTTGCTGATGTGATAATTGCCGGAAAAAGAGACATAAAGATGGATGAGATTTATACTTGTGAGACTGATATTAAAAAATAGTAGTGGTAGAATGGATTAAGCGCCGTAGGAGTAGGTGATAATCAGTATACTCATGTGCAATCAGAGTAGCACGTCCAAACTTGGTGGGAAGGCAGTGGGAAGCCATTTAAAAAGGGGATATCCCTTGAGAAGACAAATATTTAACTATTATGGACAATTTGGAGCGGAGTTCCACCCAATCGAATGTTAAGGGCGGTTTATGCGTAAATAGAGTGAGGATGTCAATAAGGTATAAAGAGTCCAGATATGCACAACGTGGTGAAAAGTGCACGGGTCGAAACTTTTGGTATACGTCGAGGGAAGAAAAGAGTAATTAAGTACAACTTAATGGGAGGATTTATAAGTGGAAGTCGGTGTTGAGCAGGACATAATTAGTAACCCCCACGTACACCACTTATAGATAGAAATTGGTTGGAGTAAGGGTATCAACCAGAAACTTGGTGTCGAGCCGACAATTCCAGTAGAGGAAGAGTCAAGTTGGTAAATTTCTTTGATGGGTTGCAATCATAAAGATATGTAACGAGCTCCTTCGAATGTGTGGAACGGGTTGTCAAGAAGGAAAGAAAATTGTTATGTCCTTGGGTGATTTACACTATTAGATAGTGATCACGCCGGTATGTGGTCCTACCCAGTATTATTCTGAATTAGGATGAGATACCCGAAACCCACCTTCAAAATGAGGTATAAGGAAGTAATGGGAATAGTTTCGTTTTGAGAAAGTTGTATCACCTATAGCACGGGGCGCAAGGTGATTGATGACAGGTGGAACTGTATGGAAGCAAATTTTGGACTCATTGCAATCATTTAATTTCAACAATGGGTATAGATCGTAAGTGACGTATACATGGTAAACGAGAGGATGTTGCCTAATATTAGAGTTGTGTGAAAGCACCCGTACCGATTTATGGTGGACAAGGTGCTTAAAGATGTTTAGTTTATATGAACCTTACTATCCTCCCTCTGGATGCTTAGAGGTGAGCGGATTATCAGAGTTTGGGGATCAGTCAGAAGTTAGAGTCCAATGACTATAATGGGATAATCACCAACCGTCTGAAGTGGCTTTCCCTTGTGAAAAAGTCACAACACCGGGAACAGAGATTCAAAAAGCGGGAAAGAGTAGTCAGATGTTTTATGGTTTCTCCCATGATGGGAGTTTTGTGTTTAAATAAACGCGGAAGTGATACGAAGTGAGGTACGAACTCACAATAATATTGAGATAACGCGGCCAATGATGTATAGGCTATTCTTATTCGAATGTTGTTTAGTAAGAGCACAATGTGAGGTGAATTTATTGAGGTGTAACCCTATAACTGATAGAGTGTCAAGAGTGTTCAACAAGATTGTTGTGAAGCGAGGGCTATAGTGATTGATCCCTTCTTTGTATTTTGTTTTGAGTACTGGAGGATACCTAATTTTTCTAGGTATGCCTACTTTTTCGAATTTTGGGATAAAATTCCGTTATTAGGGGGGAAGTATGTAATTCCCCGTAATTTTATGGATTTTAATTATGAGATTAATTGAATGAAATTGCTTTTAATTATTGGATTAAGTAAATTAATTTGGGATAATTAATTGAAAATTAATTCGGATTTAAATATCTAGCGAGACGAGAGTTAGTATTTAAATATGATTATAATATTGAATATTAATGAGTGATTATGGTAATATGCGATTATTGAATTTATTAAAATTGTCGTGAGTTGAAAATACGACAGTTTCGGTAATTTAATTGGGACGCGCGTGTCAGTCGTGTCAGGACCCAATTTAATGAATTTAAAAGCATTTTTATTTTTATGTCATCCGTATGATCATTTTGAGTGTGCCAACGTGTCCGGAAGGGCCGAGATAGTCAGAAAACACTAACCGGGGGTTTAGTTTGGGTCCCGGGGCATTTTTAGGCCTAATCGGCAACTCAGGAGGGTATTTTAGTCATTCCTATTTTTGGTGAATAGTGACCTACGAAATTTAGGTTTTAATTATCAGCCAACACTTGAGTCCCTTAGGGTTTTCACAACCAAAAAGCATCATGGCAGTTAGAGAGGAAGAGAGGAGAAATTCCAAGGATTTCCATGGCTACAACCACCACTTAGAGGCTTTTGCACCACCGTCACCACCACCGGATAGATCAGAAAGCAAGGATCATCCCCAAACCTTATACTTCATCGGATAAGAATCTTCATTACAAGGTAAGTGATTTAACTTGCAGTAATTTAGTGCATATATCGTCCATGTTAAGTTAGAATTAGAGAATAACCTTGAATAATGATAATTGAATGAATTTGAAGAATTGAAATAGTAATATGGGTAGGTCTTACATGTAGTTTAATGTTTGAGATAATAGTAGCCACAAAATTATGATTCATGGGTAGAGAAATATAAATTGTAATGAATTATATAGTGTTCTTGAGGAAAATAAGAGAACTAGGGATTTATATGAAAATTATGTGAATTGATCCAAGAAACTGATTTCCCCTTTGGATTTGATGATTTTAAAATGTTAAAAACCATGTATTTATGGTGGTATGATGTTAGGAATATCTATTTGGGAGTTTGGGACATTATAGTAGAGGATTTGAGGGTTATTTGATGAAACCTGTAGGCAAAATTATGCAGATTCGCAATACCTGCTTGATCGATCGATCGATCCAAGAATGTCGATCGATCGATCCTTTTTATCGATCGATCGACCTCTCCTGATTTTCTGCAATTGTTTTCCCTTAAGGTTTAATGAAGATCCTAAGGCCAATGATGATTCTTAGGGTGATTAATTGGATATTGTGGGACTTAGTTACGGTCAGTAGGGTCTTAGTTATTTCTGAAAAATGTTATAACTTATGGGATTGAGCGTTATAATTACGAACGGTTACCGAGTGAGGACGGTTTGAGATCTTTCGATTTTGGGATTGAAAGTGGAATGAAAGATAATTTAAGGGATTTTATATTTGCTGAGATAACCTTAGGAACAAATGGGAGACTTAGTATTCACTTGGGATAGGTATAGGTACCCGAATCCGTATGACGAGACTTGTCGCGTTAAATAAATATTACATAAAATATTCGAAATGTAAATATTATGGGTGAGACTTAATAGACAGGGGAGGAGTATACCTATATTGAAATTGTATATATACTGGTTGTGTGATTTTCTAGTGTATGGATTATTGTGTGTATAACATACCTACCATACTTGCTATCACGGGAGGTCATTCGTAAGAGGATAGTCTGGTCTCGATGTGACCTTCGGAGGGACTTTAGATTGATACCTCAGAACATAGGACTTGGAAGGGCTTATCGCTGAATGGATAAGTTTACTGACCTTGGGAGTGTAGGTATGTGCGTGACCCATGGGTATGTGAATTATGTTCACCTCCACTATGTGTGATTTTTATTTAAACAGTTCCTAAGTGATTCAGAACTTATGATCCTCACGTACGTGATGTATCGGGATTCGATAGCAGAGTATGAGGGCATCGTAGGTTTTATCCTTATGGGGTGCTTGATTTGTATATGAGATATTATACACGTGTATATACATATACTTGTGATAGATCTGTTGTGTTGCTTAGTAGATGTGAATAACTAAGATATTTGAATGGGCTAAGAATGTGAAACAAAATTTAATTAACACTTGAGATAAGTAATTTAATGAATGTGAATATGGGTTATAAACATGACTTATTTGGGTGTTACGAGTAGATACCCTATGTTAGAAAGAGAAAGCATGTATGGTACATACTAGTTAGTTAGCGGCATGACTAGGATGGGTTAAGGGTATACATTAGGCGTGCACATTAGCTGAGAGGTGAGAAACTCATGTGAGAGTACACAACTAACGTGTTTATAATATGTGTTGTTTAATTGTAATTTAAACACTTGCTAAACTTTTGAACTGTTTTCACCTCGGGCTCTGACCCGTTTTCCTCCAAATCTATTTTTGTTTTGTAAAAACATTTTAGGTGCCCAGCCACAGGGACGCCAAGCATAGGAGTTCCATTCTGATGACGTGTTGTAGCTGCTGTGGAAGCTACAAGATCATGGTATTAGACGCCTTCATATTTATCCTTAGTTCCTTCAGAGTCTTTTGTATCAGTTAAGGCATGTCGCCCATTCTTAATTAGAGGTTGTGGTTACAAACTTTCATTATTTCGGTCATTGGTTTATTTATTCAGACTCTTGTATTGAGACTTTATTTACTCGGGCATTGTTATTATTGGAATGTTTACTCTAGACTCAGTTGATTTCATTTCGTTGGTTATTCATATGAGATTGTTTATGCGATTGATGGGTAATGATTTAATTCTTGGTTATTTGTTAACTTAATTAATAAAATGTGGCATCTCTCTTTTTAAATATTAGGTGACTAGTAATTAACTAATTGTTTTCGACAATGATGATTAGACTGAACCAACTTGATATTCTGTATTAATTTAATAAAGGCGTAGCTACCCGGTGTAGTTGCTCGGTTCATTGATGGAGATACTACAAAAGAGGACCAAGTTTATATGGGAGTAGCCACATAAAAAAGCCTCCGATAAATTAAAGAAGCTCCTAACCTCTCCATAAACTTTGATTCCTCCAAAAGCAGGTATACCTTTGCAACTCTACCTCACTTGTACAGAGAGGTCAATCAGAGCACTATTAGATCAAGAGGTGGAGGGAGTAGAAACACCTATTTTTTTTAGCCGCCTTATACATAGGCTTGAGGCCAGATACACTAGTATTGAAAGGGTTTATTTAGCCCTTATATTTGTTGCTAAAAAACTTATGCACTACATGTAATCTTTTATAGTCCACATTGTAATAAAATGTGACCCTATAAAGTTTTTGTTATCTAGAACTATACTAATTGGCAGGGTTACCAGATGGTTTCTAATATTCTAGAGTACGATCTCAAATTCATAGTCCCTCGGTCCATCAAGAGCCAAGCTTATGTAGACTTGTTGGCCATATTCCTATTTGGAACATTCCAGCCACCACACGAAGAGCTCCCAAGTGATGATCTTTAAGCTAACTACTTGGAAACCAGTTTGGAAGGGTGGAATATGGAGTTCGATGGATCTTTAATTATAGGCAAAGGAGGTGAAGGGGATCCCGGGCAAAGGGTAAGAGGAAGTTTGTTTATCCTTTACGTTGGACTTCAGTTGCTCGAACAATGAAGCTCAGTATTAAGCCCTAGTGGTGGGCCTACTAGAAGCCTTACGAAGGGGTATCTAAGTACTTACAATCAAAGTAGATTCCAATCTGGTAGAGAAGCAAGTAAATGGGGATTATTCCCTAAACCACATGATCTTGGCACCCTACCAAACGATCATTCAGAGGTTGCTCGAACAGTTCCATGAAGTAATAATAAAAAGGCACCCCATAACGATGAACAAACACGAGATGCTTATGCCATAATTGCCTAGAAAATTTCCATCAAAGGGCATTCAACGGTGATTCAAATTACTAAAAGGATAGCTCCATCAGCATTAATTGAAATGTTATCGACTGATGATAACAATGACTGGAGGGGCAAGACAAGGAAGTAGTTTGACACCGGGAAAGGATCATTAAGCTAGGTAGAGCTAGAATAATATTTTTCCACGACTGGAAACTTATATTATAAAAATAAAGGGGGAGGGTTATCAAGGTATGTTAATCATGAGGAAACTGAGAACTGACTCAAATAAGCTCACTAAGAAAGTTGTGAGACCACTAAGATTCCTTTGTACCAAAGAATTCAAAGGGCAAGCTACTTTTAGCCTACAATGAAGTAAGATGCCTCGCAAGTACAATGCAATTATGACAAGTGCCAGTTGTATTACTAGGCGGTAGGGTGCATTTTTATAGAGCAACCACCTGCTTGGAGACAACTATACATTAACATGCTTATAGATGGGGTAATTCCAATAGACAAGGATGACACTAAAGAGGCTCAAGAGGATAATTTCAAGATACTACACACAAAATGACCAATTGTATTAAAAAGGTTATCCTGATAGACGTTTGCGATGTGTTAGGTTGGAAGAGGCAGATGAGGTATTGAAACAGGGCCACGAGCCAGCCCTCCTTGGAGGAGCAAAGCTTTATGAACAACTTATAACCTTGGGGTATTTTTGGACAACCATGAAAAAGGACTCCATCAAGTTTGTTCGAAAGTGAAAGTCATGTCAACTTCATGGTAATATGACCCACACTCCCTATCCACTCCTTTTATTTTTCACACTTGGGCATTTGATATTATTGGGGCAATTAATCACTCCTCCAGGGTCAAAATCTGGATCTTGGTTACCATTGAGTTCTTTACTAAGTGGGTAGAAGCCATACCTATTTAGAAGGTTAGAGCAGGTGTAGTTGCTCGGCTCATGAAGGAATACATCATCTATTATTTTGGAATACCAAAGGTTTTCCTTTCAGATAATGGAACACCATTTATAAATAGCGATGTGAGGTTTCTCACAGACAAATACTCCATTATCTACCACAAGTCCACTATGGCATACCTTAAGTGAAACGGGCAGGCGGAAGCTATCAACAAGACTTTGGTAAATATTCTAGCAAAGATGTTGGAGGATTTTCTTGAAACTTAGAACCATAAATTCCAGAGGTTCTATGGCCTTATAGAACATTGAAGAGGAAAGCTACTCGTTATACTCCCTTATCTTTGGTGTTTGAAGTGGAAGTTATCTTACCAATTGAGCTAGATATAACCTCTACCCGATACAACTTAAGTAGTGCAATGCTCCCCCAAAGTAACATGTTCATCTACAGGCACTAGATGACCATAAGTACAACACAACGAGACATTTTGAGATGTACATAAAGTAACTCTCTAGGTCTTATGATCATATGGTGAAACCAAGGAAGTTCAAGGAGGGAGACTTAGTCTTGAAGGCTTACACAAAGCATATACGAAGTCTCTCACTACTAAAGTTTGAAGCTAATTAGGAAGGACCCACACATAGTGTGCCAGGTACACGATTCAGGTTACTACAAGATTTCAAAGATTGAGGATGACATAACATTTAAGCTTAATAATAAGTGGATCTAGGTATACCATGTTTAAAACATTTTGCTATTTATCCTTAGTTTCTTTTTTTGTCTTAACAATTATTATGGTTGGTCGAGAGTTTTTTCTCAAAACCTAAAGAAAAAGTATATTGTTTGCAATATAATGGAGTTATTTAGTAAACCATTAAATTGCAATTTTTCGACAATAAATGATCACAAGTAAAAAGGCACAAGTAAGAGAAGATAGAAGCAACAATCTCATTTAAAATCGTAAGTATAGGTACAGTCATGAGGGGAGATACTTCCTCAAACTATAAAAAATAATTAAAATATAGAGCACTGGTAATCATTAGGGCCATCTATGATTAACCACAAGTTGGTAAATTCAATCAACCCATGGTGAAGGTCCAATAAAATAGTCTCTAGGGCAGCTTGCTCATTGTTCAGGTCGACCATATCCTTCTCGTGACCCTCCATTTCCTGTTTTAATTTCTTTAACAATAAATAAGCTTGGTCCAAAGCCTCTAAGATGGCCACAACTCTTTCCTCTTCTTTAATGAGCTCCGGGAGAATGCTAAATATTTCTTTCGTGATAGCAGTGTGAGTTCTATTAGTGGCTTGAAGTCTCGATCAACTACGTTAATAAAAAGTCATCACTTGCAAGCATATTAACCACGTCAATGAAGGCAGATCAGATTTGTTTAATGATCTTAGCAAGAATGAAGAGTGGATAGAATTTGGTGGAATTCCTTAATAGTTTTCCTAACGAAGTCAGTAGGAGATGCCTCTGGAGAATGGACACTAAAAGCACTTATACTTGCTGAGGGAAACACTGTATTTGATGCCTTATCTTATTTCTCTAAGATGGGTGTGGCTGATCCAGACGATCCCTCAATATTTAGACTAGTGGGGGAAGATTGAATTGATTCACATCAGCATCAACAGCAAAAGAGCTCACAATTACCTCCCTGCGAACATCCTCGCGAAGCTTGATCAATTGGAAAAGAAGGCCCAGCTTGAGTGACAGGTCGCTCGGGTACAACTTGATAATTAAAATAAATTAAGTTAGTGAAGAGCAGTTTAGCAAAGATAGTTTGGCCTTTATGGCCGTTTAAAGTCCCAGTTCACTTGAAGGACCTTTAAGGATGCTCTACCTAGTATTCCGAGCACACTTAGCCTTTATGGTCGTTTATAGTCCTAGTTTACTTTAGGGACGTTTAAGGTTTCTCGACCAAGTATTCTGGGCACGCTTGGCCTTTATGGTCATTTAAAGTTCCAGTTTACTTGAAGGACCTTTAAGGTTGCTCGACTAAGTATTATAGGCACGCTTGACCTTTATAGTCGTTTAAAGCCCAGCTTATTTGAAGGATCTTTAAGGTTTCTCGACTAAGTATTTTGGGCACGCTTGTCATTTATGGTCATTTAAAGTCCCAGTTTACTTTAAGGACCTTTAAGGTTGCTTGACCAGGTATTCTGGGCATGGTTGTCCTTCATGATAATTTAAAGTCCTAGTTTACTTTAAGGACCTTTAAGGTTGCTCGACCATGTATTCTAGGCATGCTTGGCCTTTATAATTGTTCAAAGTCCCAGTTTACTTGAAGGACCTTTAAGGTTGCTCAACCCATTATTCTGGGCACGCTTGGCCTTTATAGTCGTTTAAAGTCCCAATTTACTTGAAGAACCTTTAAGATTGCTCGACCAAGTAATCTGGGCACGCTTGGACTTTATAGTTGTTCAAAATCCCAGTTTACTTAAAGAACCTTTAAGGTTGATCGACCATGTATTATGGGCAAGTTTGACTTTATCATTCTTTATGATAAAATGACCCAAAGAATATCAAACAGTGTGGCATCAACACTTGGTTAAAGAAGAAACCCAGTTTGGGGAAAAAAATGATGAATATATACCTCTCCCTAAGGAGGTGCAATAGAGATTAATCGGTCGATAGTAGGTTCAACAACGGTATCTTGAATGAGCTCCTCAACCTCCGCCTTCGCAGCTGTTCCACCCTCTAAAATAGAGGTCCCAAATAAGTTCACCAAAATTTGTTCATTCATAGTATAAACAACTATCAAGGCCTTATAAGTGTTGATGGGAGCATTCTCTGAAGGTGAAACATGCAATCAAAAGAAGGGGGGATTAAGTTATGAAATTTTATAATACAAAGTAAAGGTACCTCATACTAGGCTACAAAACTCACTGCAGAAGTTGGCTCAGTAGTTGAAGGATGCCTTACATCATCCCTAGTAATATTTTTCCTAGCTTGAGCAAGCGTTGCCTGGTTGCATAAGAAAAAATAGTTAGGTATATAACTAGTACTAATTGACCCACTCAGATAAAGAGTAACCTTACCATAATGGGACAATCCATCATTACCTCTAGGTTGCTTGTGGTAGTAGCTGGTGCTTTGGGGATATTGAGGGATTGAGAAAGAGTTAGCTCAGAGGCATTACGAAGTTATTCTTTTGGAAGTTTATGGGATGAAAGGGAACCTTTCTGAGTTTGTTGGTGGGAGGTACCCCAATCTATTGATCATGCGCTTGCCTTTTCTCAACAACAAGAGTATTATAATACTCATCAATCTGCGCACCATAAACAAAGTGCAAGGCAATTAAAGAGATGAATAACCACAAAAAATACAAGTTGGAGTGAATAATACTTCCTCATCAATAAAGTCATCCAAAACAGTGTAATCCAAGGGAGGAGAGGAAGGTTTCTCGGTGCTATACATCATTCGCAACCTGCGCAATTAATGCATTAAAGGGGCGTCTGCAACATCTTCTGCAGTTGTGCGAGATACCCTTACCTCTGACCTGGTCCTTTTTTTGCCACTTGCGCTAGCTGGAGGAGTTAAGGACAAACTTCGAGCAACCATTTGCTCCTTAATAAAAACTCTAGCAGTCGAAGAACTACATCATACTTGCTTATCAAGTCATCAAATCATTTGTCACTTTACTCTTGAGGGTGGGGTCAATCTTTGTCGCTAGAAGGAAGGCCTTCGAATGATCAACAATAGTGTTTTTCTTCTTTTGTTGCCTATTTTTCGCCTTCACAGTTATTCTAGTCTAAGGACCAGATGGTGTTTCCTCTTCAATAGTAGGGTGTAAAGTCTGAGGGGCATCTTTAGCTTCATCAATAAGCTGAAAAGTAAAGGATACTTTCTTTTTCTTCAAAATGTCTTCCTCAACCGGTTCTAGGGGAGGAAGATAGTTAGGCATATTATCACTGAGATCACTCAAGGGGAACTGAGATTAATTAAGCGATCAACCTTTCAATCCAAGCTCAGTTAGAGGAAATATCTCAATTGTCGGGTAAATTGTTTATCGTAGAATCACTTTCTAGAATCTAGCAAGCTAATTAGGCCAGAGCATGACAAGGTAAGAAGTATACCTACTACCCCGATCTTTATTCGAAGGAATCACCAACTTGTCCTTGTACTCAAATTGATAGGGTAACCACCATACTAGTCAAAAAAATCCCACAAGCTAGTGAGAAGTTATCAGGTCTCTCTAAGGAGCTATGACTCAATAAAGGCACTCCATGGTTGTACCCAAATTTCGGAGCCACATGATGGCAGAGTAAATTTAGTTGTAGGATTCCCACTCAATGTCGGATGGAATGTAAGAAGGGGTTATAGTTAAATAAACATTGGTCGAATGGAAGTTACCTACTATAGCCTCGTCGACCTCACTTACCGGTGAGAGAACTCGCCAAAAAGGTTGTTGGTATAAAACTGGTTAACACTAACGTAAGGGTGAAAACAAAAAGACTTGACATTGTGAATCAGAGTGTGGAATGGTTTCTTACTTTTCTTATGATTCTAGGCATAAATATATGGAATCTTCACGGCATGGGAAGCAGGTTGTAAAGAGCTAGGGTTATATATATGGGAAACCTTGCATACAAGAAGGCAATAAGGATAATGTGACTGGTGTTGTTTGAGACATCAAACCTCCCGATAGATCTGGCAGAGTCAGCTTGCACTCTATTATGCCAAGTATAAAGGGAGCCCAAGGTTATAACAGCTAAAGGAATTTTGATGCCCAAAGACATCCGAACGGCCATGCTAATCAGATCCCTTTTGAGAAATCATGGGGTTCACCATGCAAGAAAATCCTTGATAAGACCACCTGTATGTATGCAGCCAAATCTAAGTCACGCTCAAAACCTTCTTCAGTGGGAGGTGTTTTGGGAGCTTATTTGCCCTTGGGATTATTTTTGTCCAACTCCTTTGCCTTGACAGCTATTTGTCTTTAATAAAGTAGAAGTAACGAATGAACTCATAAAAAGTGCATTTGTTTGAGTTCCCCATAACTTCTTGCAAAAACCTTCCAACCTCTTTCGAATAGTCGCCTCTTCCTTTGAGAGAACTTCTTCAAATATGGTATCAGTTCCAGCAGCATTAATACCCAAAAGTTCGCACACATCCTACAGAGTTATTATGAACTCTCCCTAAATAGCTATAAATGTGTGATACCGATGGATTCATCGAGAGATTAGTAATCTCAAAACTTGATTATTTTTGCTCAAAGTCAGATTCCCAAATAATATAGAAGATGATAGTCCCACCTGGGATAATTTGATGATGTATTTGTCATAGATGTAGTATGTCTAAGGACCTAATCCATAACAAGCTCTACCAGCAGACTCAAACTCAACACTGGAGTAAGGAAAATCCCACACTCGATTCTAAATCTAACAACACTAGCACCTGGGATATAGGCCCAGTGCTCAACTTCGTCAGTTTCCTCCATAAGAAAGTGGGGGAGTGTCTCGACAGTCAGAGGGTTGGGGAAGGTATCCACCATAGATCGGAATTGATCAGCTTCCCCAATGTATAGAGCATATAGGTACTTGGACCACTGGGGTTTAGTAACTTGGGTCATGGGGGAAACACTCCTAGCTAAATGATTCCTTTTGACGATGGGAGCCATTGCAAAGTAGTGTTAAAGATTGAGATGAAGAAGATGGTTTGAAGAATAAAGATAGACAAAAAATTTCTCTCTCTCTAAAATTAATGTTTGTCAAAGGAAAACATTAAGGGTAAAAGTGATGGGAAGAAGGATAGGTCCCATGAACATGTGGTTTCGCATCTGCAACTAATGAAATTATGGTTTTTGATTTGATCATGACTAAGTGGATCGCGTGGTGTTCATGTGCTGGCCCTACCACACTACGTGTAAAAGTGGGGGGAAGAGACACATGTGCATTTAATGTGAGACAAAAGCTCAATGATCAACACCTAACTTGGGGGATTTAACGAATCGTTCCATGATTCTCTTTCTTTAGGGGGAACTAAGCAGTTTTGGGTGGAATTTTAAAAAACCGTTATATTTCCCCAGCACAAATAACTAAGTTTATCATAAAACATTGTATCTATAAGAAAGTTTCATAACCAATTTCCCAGGTTGTTCGAGAAAAAGCTCGCTCGGATGGAAAACACATATGCGGCTATTTACACATACCTTTTCACAAAAATTATCGTTCTCATAATTATTTGTTTGTTTAAAATTACCCCTATTTTACAGGTTGTTTAAATATAAGTGATGATATTTCGTACAGATATTTCTTTACACCTAAATAAATATCTCTACGGAGGGGCAAATATAGGGGGATGTCCAAGCCCAAGGTTGATTGAAAGACTAATCTTGTATAAACAAAAGAATAGTGATAAAATAAGAAATCATTAGAGAGAAGATCATTCGGAAGAAGATCATTCAGAATGAGATCATTCATAATAAGCCCTAGAGCTAGATCGCGCGATCAAATACCTCAAAGAAGGAACGCGGTCACTCAAAGGATCTCCTACGAAGATCAAGATCAATTAAGAGATATTAAAGGTACATTTTGTAATAGGAGTTATGATTTGCATGAATTATCCCTTATTGTTGAAATATTTGGAACTGTTTTACAATAATTCTGAGGTTGATCGGTACTATCGAAGGACCATGTCTGGCACGACATGGGAGAGATCACATGATCTATTGAACAACCTTATTTAGAGAGCCTCACAGGGACTTGGTTTGTAGGATTAGGAACAAGGGAACGTTGGGTAAGTAATACCAACCTCTTTGGCATACTTGGGCAAAACCTCTGTTCAATGAAACCAATAAATAGTCTTTTAAGATACCTTCAACAGAGGAACCTTGCTCGAGGGACCTCATTTCTAACAGTTGTTCAAAGATTTCCTTATGACCTCTCATATATGATTCCAGGTTGCTCAAATGACCATCATCTGAAAGACCACAATTGGCTGATTAGACAACTCATCTCATATATCATTGTTTACCAGCTTTTATGATGACATGTTTCCTAACATTTTAGAGACTCGAGAAAGTTAGAACTTGAGTGAGTTTATTCATTAGACCACAAGAACATTAAACAGAAATTCCCATTATCCATCACAAAAGATCCCTTTCTGTCAACCTGTTACATCTCAATTAAGGCAAAGAGACCCTTGAACCCATAAACAATGTTCCCGTCAAAACATAAGAGCTCATGCATTTAACGCCATATCTTTAGCATTGATTGCACAGTACTTTTAACATTAAATTAGGTCATCACTTAATGCAGTCAAGGTCGCTCGAATGACCTAACCCTCATATAAATACTTCCACTTATTTTCTTTAAGAGCATGATCTTTTTCTCCCTCCAAAGTTGATGCCCAATTTTCTCTAAACATAAGAGTTTATTTTGAGCTTACCAATTGGTTATTACACTCCTTGATCTTTACAGCTCAACCACTTTTGTTTACAAACATTGACATTTATTGCACATTTGGTTTGCTGCCTTGCCTTTATTGTGCCAGGCTGCTTGTCCTTTCTCCTTCCAACCAAGTTGATTATGGGGATCAATTTCATTTAGACTTTTAGTTTTAAAGACTACTTGTTGTAGACATTACAGTTTTCATTTATTGTGTTATTCTTTCTGCACTAATCATCATTATGATAAAGGATTACGCATCCCTAAATACTAATTGTATTGAAAGGATGCATGCAAATAAACAAGAGCATGGGAATAGAGCTCAAGGTCGGACTTTTGCATTTATGCCAACTGGGAACCCGAATAACCACGATATGGTAGAAGTTAATATATCTTTTTATAATTTTTCCGCACTTATATTGTTTAGCTCTGGATCCACATATTTATTTATTATAAATGACTTGATAAGTTTGTTAATGTTATCCACTAGTCCTTTATATTATCCTTTATCGATAGGAATGTCAACCGGAGACACGACAATAAATGATCAAGTTTTAAATAATTCTACTATAAAAATTGGAACCCATATTCTTACAGTAGACTTGGTATTTTTGGAGGTAAAAAGATTTGATCTTAATGTTGGAATAGATATTATTTCATCAAATTTTTCTCATATTGATTTTTATGAGAAAATGGTGACGTTTAAAAGTCTCGAGAGTCCTAAAAGTTGTTTTCAAGGAAAGGATAGCCCAAATTTGATGTTGTCCAAATTACAAGGAAATATGTTCTCTTCATCGATTACAATTTAAGATAATTATGATGAGTTTTTTCCTGAAGAATTACCTGGTATGATCATGTTATACCATAAATATGGAATACCCTGTGGTCTAATCATAAGACAAATTATGGGCTCATCCATAATAGTAAAGAGGTCGGCTTAGCTATGAATTTGGTCGGCCGCAGTCATGAGGTCATCTAGACAGTCCCAAAACTCCATCTTAACAATGTTAGTTCATAGTTAGCTAATGTCATTTGTTAACACCATTTGCCCAAGAATATACCATGTGATAGGATGACATCAACAATAGTTATATCACGTGCACATGTGGGAGATATCAAATATTCTCCCCCACGTGCGCATAATAAATGTGCACCTTCTTTACTTATAAAGTTATGATATGTGTCTCTCCCATTTCTATCTCCTCCAACAGCCTATAAATATCCCACTATACCCTCTTGGGTGGAGTGGGATATATTTTTCCCCTACCATTATGATGTAAAAATCAAGATTTAACTTGAGAGATTATATTCACCATTTATCCACGACTTTTTCCCATTGAATCTATACAATCTACAGATGCGCCTGTGGATGTGTGTACCTCTTTGGGTTAAGACAAGTAAATCTAGTTTCATTCTTTTTCTATGATTTTTGTCTATAGTTTACTATAAATAATAGTTTTGATGATTATATCTCTTCATCTGTTATTGTTTATAATTAATGCACCCTTGCCAAGACTAAATCAACATACTAGTTTTAGACGATAGCAAATTGGCATAGTCTATGAGAATCAACAAGCCATTTGTTCATTTCTACTCTCCAGAATATCAATTTCTGAAAAAACTAGTGAATCTCATTCCTATTCGTTTGTGTTTCATTGGGTTAGAGTCTAAAAATCCCAGTTTCCTTTTATTTCTCTTTTATTCTTTGAATCCATCATTGAATTTTGTTTCTTTTCTTTAAATTCAATTTTTTTGCAGCTTCTGCTATTGAAACTGTCATACTTTATTTTTGGAATTACGATACTTTGTTTTTCTGCAAGAAATATAAGGCATGGCTTAACACCCGTAAAACAGTCGCACGGAGAAAGGATTCCATCCTCTACACCTTTTGGTATGGGCAACCTAAATGGAATATTGCGAAGCTTGGCTAAAGGCTAATAAGCCATGAAGGAGAACATTAAACAGCTGGTGCAAAGTATTTTGCTCGGGCATAATGGTCCCGACATGAACCGAATCACCTCGAAAGGGGGTAAAAACTCTTATATAAGGCGATAGATGCCTCCTACAGCCCTATATATGGAAAAAGTCGGTAGTACCGCGGATAATGTATTAAAAACCCAAGATGACTGGGTATGGGCTCTAGAAGCGTAGGTAGTAGGTCTAAATATTCTGGATCCAGAGCGATGATAGGTCCTAACGTCTAGGGAAACTTCCTCCGTCAGACCAACTGGATACAATGGTGAACAAATCTATTCAGTGGAATGCTCGATCATTTTAGAAAGACTTATTGAAGGGTCTGCATTTGATCGATTGGGTCCAAGAGATGCAAGGAACCATTAGTATAGAGACCTCAGAGAGTTAAGACAGTACAAAGAGTAATCCAGAATAATTGAGACCAGGAGGATTGAAGCCTCGACCAGTCAAAATCCAGTTTAAGAGGGTCGACTAATGCTGAGCAGACTTCTCAGGAAGAGAGCTCGACCAAGGCCAAGAAAAGAAGATATTTATGGTAAAGGCCGAGAAAGAAGAACAACCTTAAAAATGGTTAGTCCAATGCCTAGAGGATCATCTAGCGAGATAATAAAGACAAATAAACCTTGTAGAGGGGTTTCATCAAGGGATCATCTTTCATTGCAACAATAGTGGGTTATACTTCTTGGATAGAGGAAAGGATTTCATTGATGTGGAATCCGATTCCATGGAAGATTAGGTCAGTTATAAAGGAGATTCAAGAAATTATCCAAAATTTACATATTAGTATCATCCATTGCCCAAAGGAAGCAAATACAGTAGGAGACTTACTATCCAAGAGAGGGTATCAAGAAATGAATGAATTTATGTTCAATCAACGCGAAGATCTTTCAAGAAATATTAAATGTTCAATTTTATTGGACTTTTCTAATTTTCCCTATCCATCTGTTTCTAATTCTCAAGGTAGATTTGAAAATCTTTTGTAATAAACTTTCCATATTGTGAGCCATCAAGAGAGGGATTTTCTCTTTTTTCTTTTTAATAAATCTTCCATTTTCTCCAAAAAAGGTAAATACCATATGTTCCTATGCTATACATGCAAGAGTGTTGTTCAATACAACTTTTCCCTTAACACCACATAAAGCTTAATAATTATTCTATCACACGTTCAAGAATAATAATATGATTTGAGTGGTAAAATAATAAGGCTAATTTAACAACATCCATTAATTAAAGGTCTACATTGTGTAATAAGATTATATTTTAATAAAATAATATATTAATACCAAAAGCTCTAAAATAAAAAATAAACATGAGAAGTTATATAAATTGCACTCATGCAGAAATATTTATTTCATGTTAACCCTCACCCTCGCTCTCATGATCAATCCCCCACCTATCACACCCCCACCCTCTCTTGACTTTTCTTTTTGATCCGATGTCCATTCTCAGCTTCAAATCTCCATGTATAACTCTCCTCGGCTTGTTCTCTAATTTTTATTTTATAGATTGAAAACCTAGGTCGAAGATCCTTTGTGGGCATTATGGTAGTGTTATAGGGCTCGGGTTAACTATGCTTGACTCCAACGGGGTCATTTCCCATGATTTTGACAAATATGAGATTTTTTTTGTTTTTTAGATTTGTAGAATCAAGCCCAGACCATGAATGTATATAAAAGAGGGCGCGAGGCATTTGGATTTAACAAAAATATTTTTATTTTTTGCTAAAATATTTTATGTTGGTAAAAGGCTTATGTAAAGATGAAAAATTACTTTGTTTTCCAATATTAACTAAAATTATATTTCCATTATTCTTTTAATTGTGTTAATTTTTGTGTTTTAAGATAATTTTCATTTTTTCTTGAATTTTACAGTCCCACTTATAATTTTCTTTTCATTTCCATTTTTTTTCCTTTTTTAGAATTTATCTTTTTATGAATTGTTTCTATTTTAAACATTTTTTATTGAAAAATATTTTTATTTAGTGCATATATTTTTATACTTTAGAAACGATGGCAATGGGAGGTTGGAAAGAGAGAAGGAGGAAATGTAGAGGGCTTAAAGGTTAGGGGTGAGGGTATAAGAGGATTTTAACATGAAAAGAATTATTAACATAATGGTATTTGTCAAGTAACAGACTTTGTCAATAATTAGGTGTCGTGAATTTTTGGAGGGTGTCAATCCCCAAATAATAATAACTAAGAGGTCATGTCCAAATAACTGTATTATTCACTCATATATTGTATGATTTGGTATATTAATAGTTAGATAACCTACTCAAAATGAGCTCTTGTGTTCATTGGAATATAAGAATTTTCAATCTGAAATACTAATATTGCAATTGGAAAAACAAAACAAATTAACTTTATGGGCCTTTTGGGTGAGCTATATTCTTTGATCACATTTAACTCAAACAAAACTAAAGAAATTTCGAACGTGTGTTATTTAAACTAATTGAAAATATTTAAATTTAGGCAATGAATTAAATTCAACTTAATTCATAATGTGGTAATTTTAAAATTATCGTTAATTGAGTGTATGCAACATTTTGTTTCTATAGACTTTGGTAAATATTTTCACTTTTAGTGATATATTTTTTTCTTTTTGCATCGCTAAAAGTCAACACCATGACTAGAGTCTAAAGGAAAAAAATAGCTAAATTCATACAGTAATTGAAAAATGATATTTAAAGTCAAAACCATCGATATATTAAAACAACTTTCAACGTCATACAAATATGTCGTATAATTAAAAATCTTGAAGAATGATCAAATATTATGAAATTATATATAATTTTTACTAATTAAATACTTGAGATATTAACTTTGACATGATATTTTCACACTTTGACTTTGTGATTCTTAGGATTTTTCTCATTTTACTAATTTCTTCATATTTCAAGCAACCACTATCACTTAATTATTTATGCGTGTATATAAACTAGTTCCTATATTTTTTACAAGTAATATGCAAATAAAATTATCTTTTACTTTTGTTTATTATTCAAGATGATTTTACACATGCAAAGTATCCGTGCACACCGGTAATAACAAGAAAAGAAAAATAGACACGAAATCTAGAGATAACAACTATGAACCAACCAAGATATATGTGGTTCATCAAGTTGGATACATCTACATTTAAGCCCGATTTCACTATTTATAATACAATAATCAATAAACCAAGTATAAATCACAAACACTTTATTCTTCAACTTGAATCCGAGATAACTATTATACACCAACTCGTCATCAAAGTTGATTAAATTTCTGAACATAGAATCCTCTTAATCTCATTCTTTCAAATGTAACATAGTAGTCGGCTTGGTATATACAACTCTTTGTGTGACTATGTTAGAAACCCTCATTTAGTTCATATATAGTACACCCACATGACATAAAATATTCACACACTTAATTTCTATCATGGGACAATACCTCATTTATCATTCAAAACCTTTAGAAAAGTGTGAAAGACTATCTCTCTCTGGCCTCCAGATGAAAAGAAAATTTTCTAGTTAAACAAAACCCACCAAAAGATCATTTATATAGAGGGAAAAATACGTGAGAAAACCCTTAAGTATCCTTTGAACCAGTTATTATTGGAACCGGATAGTGGATGGTGTGGTTAAAGTTTGAAAAGATTTTGGAAAAATGAGGGATAATATCGTTGGGCATCTCCTTTTGATAGCAGTAATATCACATCCCGATGTTTATCGAGGGTGAGGGTTAACTTGATAATTGCTGAATTATAAATAAATCTAAATACATAAATAACAGAGGCATTTATTGATTCTCAAACGTGTTACAACTTGAGAACGTATGTGCTTGCGTTCAAATGATAAAATCATATATTAAACACTTTTTAACTCAAACAAACCCTAAACATGCAACAATATGTGATTGAATAAGATAATGAACTAAGCAAGAACATTCAAACACATGCTTGTGAGGAAAAATCCCCCAAAGGGGCAAAACCATTTATTTCCATTATAAGTAACTGTACAATTTTCGGATTACAATGAAAATACAAGTGACTAAGAATTACCCTCAAGTGTCGGATTCTGTAGTCGGCGGCTGGAGTTATCCCTTTCCAGTAGGGCTGCAATGAAGAAGAAGAACGGTCTTCTCCACAATGGTATGAACAACAAAAGTGCGTTCCTAGGTTGCAAAGAGATTCACAAATGTTTGGAAATTTGTGTGAATAAAAAAAACCTAGAGTCTTGGGCTCAATAGGTGAAAACTTAGAGTTTTTTGTACTCTGAAAATCGTGTGTAGAAGTCTTGGAAAACCACTTCCCGTAGTGGGTTTATAAAGGAATAACATGGCCTAAAAAATCTCTGCACGATCTGTTTGAGATTATCCCAGGCGGACCGGTCTGGGTCTGAGTCGGATTGGTCCGGGTAGGCGGATCGGTTCTTTTTATTTTAGGCTTCTTCGGTTCGCTTGCGGTCCGGGGTATACTGGCTTTCAGCAGGGGGATCGGTCCGGGTATGAGGCGGACCGGTCCGCAGGCGGATCAGTTCTTTTATTCTGGGCGGACCGGTCCGGCCTGTCAGACTTTGATTCCTCTTCTTCTTTTGATATTCGGATCCGTTGATGACTGTATGAATCTTGAATTTCTTCAACGGTGTAACGACGTGCGACATAACAAATTGATAATGGACAAAAATGTCCTTAAAAATCTCCCCCTATGTCTATGCCGGTACATACATAAAAAAAAACATTCGAAGTATCAAACAACTAAAAATGCCTATACAAATCTACCCTTCCATGAACCCAAAACTGGAAAGATACAATTGAATAAGACTTCAACGTTTGCTCTTCAACTCTTCAGGAATCTCAACACTTTTCTCATCAGGGTGTGCAATCCAATGATAATCCATGTAGTACCTACACACATGAGAAAAGACAAAATACCAAGTGACGTATCGAGTTTGAAATGAGATATCAAATGAAGAAAGCATGTTGTATGAAATCTCAAAAACACAAAACTCCCCCTAAAACATGATAATTCTTTCTCCCCCTTTTTATGATGTCCCCAAATAGACAAATGAGAGAAATACAGCAAAGTAAGCAAGTGCGGGGTGTCACTAGGATAAAATCACACCATGAATGAACACAAAAACAACCAAGTCGATGATAGCGTAAATGAAGTGGTGTGATCAAATTCGATAGGAAAATTAATGCATACAAACATGACATATGTGCACGATGAATATTGGATACTCCTAGCGAATAAACTCAAATGCGTCCTTTGGTGTAAAAGAATGACAATATAAGATATTGACTCAATCAAATCAACAAATCAAAGCTCAAAGTGATTTTCACACCAATAACGTCCAAAACGATTTTATGCTTTTTCAGGACTTTCAAGGAAGTGCAAACCCGTTTAACGATTCTCCAACCAAACTCCCTCAGATATAATTTTGAATAGAGGCATTCTAAATTCTCAAACTGTGGAGAATTGATGGTGAAACCTAAGTGGCCCATATTTGGCATGAAGTGCTTTTTATTGCCTGTAAATTTTTTCGGGCTCTTTTAACCTCTTTGGACCTCGGATATTAAAATTCCTCCATTTTTAGGTCCTTTTTAACGGTGGCTTTTGTGCAAAGGATAGATGATTACCTTTCGCAGCCCCTCCTCGTTATACAAAAACACACGGTCTCACCAAAACGGTTTTTACATGCATTCCAATCTTGTCAAGTTTTATCGCATATTGTACATTGTATAGACATGATTGAGATGGAAACACTCAAGCCAATATGAGATAGACCAGTGCAATAATCAAATATAGCCATGCATGTGTGCAATAAAGGATATACGAATCAAACATGTAGGAAGATATCACTAATTACATCTCAAAGACTCCAAACAATGTAAAGCACATGGATGAAATGATGTAGCGTCTCAAATCTCTATCAAACAGTCACATGGATATATGGAAATAAGTTGTGACTTGGCTATCTTAAATGCTCATCCATAAAAGGAGCAAAAACAAAAATCTTTTTGGATTTTCCAAAAAATTTAGTAAAAATAAAATCTTTTTGTGCTTTTCTTAAAAATTTTCTTAAAGGAAAATCTTTTTGTATGTTTTTCTCAAAAGAAATATAAAAAGCAAAAAGAATAAATAAATAGCTGTACAACTAAGCAATGGTACATATAAAATAGACTAGCAATAGGAAGCATATGATATAAACATGAAGAAACATCCTATTCTAGACATAGACCAACCCCTCAGTCAACTGTGCAAATCCCCAAAGACTTCCTAAGACTCTCAAATCTAAGGGCATCTAAAGGTTTCGTGAAAATATCGGCTAACTGACGGTTGGTAGGAACAAAACTCAGGGATACAGTGTTCTCCTCAACTAACTGACGAATAAAGTGCTCACGTATCCTGATGTGCTTGGTGCGCGAATGCTGAACTGGATTGCGGGATATGTGTATCGCGCTCGTGTTGTCACAGGAAATGGTCATGGTGTCCTGTGAAATCCCATAATTCTCCAGCATTTGCTTCATCCACAAGAGTTGTGTGCAACAACTCCCGGCGGCTATGTACTCAGCCTCCGCAGTGGACAAAGAGATGGAATTTTGCTTCTTGCTCAGCCAGGAGACAAGAGCAGAACCAAAATAAAAACACCCACCAGAAGTTCTCCTACAACCATCTACATCCCCGGCCCAATCGGCATCCGAATAAGCGGACAAACGGTCATTGGTATCAAAGGAATACCAAATACCGTGTGAAAGAGTCCCACTTACGTATTTAATAATACGTTTTAGAGCAAGTAAATGTGACTCTTTCGGGGACGCCTGATATCGCGCACAGACTCCAACACTAAAGGCGATGTCGGGACGACTGACAGTCAAGCAGAGAAGACTACCGATCATACTCTGATATAAGGTTTGCTCTACGTCCTTGCCTGAAGTGTCCTTACTAAGCTTGGTAGTGGTACTCATAGGTGTACGTGCATGCTTAGCGGAGTCTAAACCAAATTTCTTCAATAGGTCTCTAGCATACTTGGATTGGGAGATGAACATCCCATCCTCTAGCTGACGAACCTCTAGACCAAGGAAGAATGTAAGCTCACCAACCATGCTCATCTCAAACTCACTTTTCATCTCCTCCTCAAAGTGGTGAGCATGCTGGGAGCATGTGGATCCAAAGACTATGTCGTCCACATAGACCTGGGCAACCAAAATAGCATCGTCATCTCTCCTAACGAACAACGTCATATCTACTCCCCCTCTCTTGAAGCCACGAGCTAAGAGATAGGAAGTAAGCCTCTCGTACCAAGCACGGGGTGCTTGCTTCAAGCCATACAAGGCTTTCCTCAGATAGTAGATGTGATCCGGGTGCTGAGGGTCTTCAAACCCTTTTGGTTGTTCCACATATACCTCCTCCTGTAGAATGCCATTCAGAAAGGCACTCTTGACATCCATCTGATATAACTTGAAGCGCAGATGACCTGCGATGGCGAGCAGAAGACGGACGGACTCAAGCCTCGCTACAGGAGCAAATGTCTCCCCAAAGTCTACACCCTCTATCTGTGTGTACCCTTGAGAGACCAACCTAGCTTTATTTCTGATTATGGTACCATTTTCATCGATTTTATTCTTAAAAATCCACCGGGTACCTATCACATTAGTCTCACTAGGTCGGGGGACTAGTTCCCAGACATTATTCTTTTTAAACTGAAGCAACTCACCCTGCATAGCAGATATCCAGTGTTCATCCTTGAGTGCTTCTTTATGGTTCTTGGGCTCGACTTTGGACGTGTAGCAAAGATGGCTAACAACGTTCTCTAGCTGAGCACGAGTCTTGACCCCTAGAGTCACCAACAATGGCAGAAGGGTCATGACTCTTGCGAACCCAAGAAGGTGTGTCCCCTAGCGCAGGAGTAGGGTCCACAGAGTGTGAGAGAGGAACATGTAAATCGTTGTCAGAACAATTCTCATCCTCACACTGAATGTTAGGATCAATAACCGTCGGAGGTTCGTCATCTTGCACGGGGACGTTTATTGATTCCATAACCTTAGAGCTCTTCAGGTTAAAAACTCGGTATGCTCTGCTATTTGATGAATATCCTAGAAATATTCCCTCGTCGCTCCGGGAGTCGAACTTTCCTAATTGCTCTCTATCCCGTAGGATGTAGCATTTACTCCCCAAAACACGGAAATATGCCAGGTTGGGCTTCTTGCCAGTCCACAACTCATAAGGAGTCTGAAGTGTGTGTGGACGCAAATAAACCCTATTCACCGTGTGGCATGCAGTAGACACTGCCTCTGCCCAAAATCTCCTAGAAACTTTACGACCTAGAAGCATAGATGTAGCCATTTCTTGGATCGTTCTATTCTTTCTCTCAATAATCCCATTTTGCCGAGGAGTTCTCACAGCAGAAAACTCATGTTTGATCCCGAGGCTATCATAGTAAAGATCTACCTTTGCTTCTGTGAATTCACTGCCATTGTCACTACGCATCCTATTAATAGTGACACCGTGTTGATTTTGCAGGACACGGCACTTGGTCGTTAAAAATTCTACAGCATCAGATTTCTCTCTCAGAAAACCTACAATGGAGTACCTGGAGAAATCATCTACCATCACGAGGATGTACCTCTTACCACCTAGACTCTCAGTGTGAGTGGGACCCATAAGATCCATGTGAATCAACTCAAGAACACGAGAGGTGGTAATCGAATGCAACTTCCTATGGGGACTACGGATTTGTTTTCCCATCTGACAGGGTCCACAAACGGTCGAAGTTGACTTTCCAAGAGATGGTAAGCCACGTACTAGGTCCTTTTTAGCTAAGCGGTTGAGATCTCTAACGTTCATGTGACCTAGACGTTGGTGCCACAGATCCATAGGAGTGATCGTGGCGCTGTTGCAGACAAGTGAGGACATGGGCTCAGTCCCATAGCAATTATCCTCGGTCCTCACCCCTTGCATCAAAAGTTTATCGGCTTGATTGTAGACTTTACACGCGTCCCGGTCAAACTTTACTGCAAAGTCAGTGTCGCACAGCTGGCTAATGCTGAGAAGGTTTGCTTTCAAACCTTTGACGTACAAAACATTGTCTAGCTTAGGGAACCCAGGTAACTCGACAGTACCACGTCCTATAATGCTAGACTTGCTCCCATCTCCAAAGGTGACTCTGCCATCCTGATAATCCTCAAGAGTCGTAAAAAATGAGGCATCACCTGTCATATGTCTGGAGCACCCACTATCAAAATACCACTGTGAGGTATTGTGTGCTTTGAGAGCAACATGAACAACAAAAGCCTTTTTATCTTTCTTAGGTACCCAAGTCGAGATGACCTTTTGTTTGCCTTTGTTGTTGTTGGTTTTAGCTGGAATGTGAGAAGCATTCACTAACGGCAAAGACATCCGTCGGAATTCTTCCATTAAACTCTGGGATATGGTAGCTAAGAACTCAACTTGCTCTCTCAGACTCGAAAACTCATCAGTATGACGTGGTGGGGCATTAGTACGTCGTGTCCGACCTATGTTATAGCAAAACTCCCTAAGGTGGCCTTTTATTTTGCAATAAGTACAAAAGGACACAGTCAAAGGCGGACCTTGGTTTGCCTTTCTTGGTCGAACTCTCCTTCGAGGTTTTTGACGGTGGCCATAAGGAGTCGTAGTAAACTCAGGAACTGGTCCAGGTGCAATTTGGGACGTGGAGGCACCATCATAACCAATTCCTTGCTGATCACCAAAACCTAAAGCGGGGCCGAGGAGCATCTTTCCCATCTTCCCAGATCTGTCCTCGATTTGTACCTTGACTTCCCGTGCTTTCTCAAGATCATGAGTCAGCTGGGCAACCAGGGCTTCAAGTTTCTTCCGAGTCTCCACGGAGGAATGGAGCTGACTCGTAAGACTAGCCACTTGTTTAGTCAAGTCCCCTCTCTCTTTCTCTAAAACACTCTCTCTCTCTCTAAACAAACTCTCTTTCTCGACACAGGCATATTCTCTCTCTCTCAGGGCGGTGAAGAAGGAAGACTCTCTCTCTCTTGCCTTTCTTAAATCTTCCTCTAAGCCAGTGATCTTAAGAACTAGAGCTTTGTTACATTTTTTTGTTTTAAAAGACTCATAATATAACTCAGCGCAGGCGCGTTGAATATCACTCTCGCTCTCACTTGAGTCATCCTCCCCCTCACTCACATTGATCTCACTATCGAGGTGTCCCTGTGAAGCATCATCCTCATCGTCGTGAAGAGAACTAGGAGTGCTCACTTAACTGGCCATGAATGCGGTGAAGTTACACTCATGCGGTGACTCATCTCCTGAATCCACCGTCTCGACCTCACTGTCGTCGCTAAGGGTAGCATTAAGGACAACTTTCCCTTTCTCTTTGTTAAGACGAGTGACACACTCAAAGGCTCCATGACCCCTACCATCGCACTCAAAGCATCTCTCACTATCTTTCTTAGGAGGATCTTTAAAAACTTTTTCATTTTTCTTTTCAAACTTATTTTTCTCAAATTTCTTTTTATCTTTAAAATTACCATTTTTCTTAAATTTGAGAATCCTCTTGAAATTTTTTGCAAAAAGAGCCAAATCATCTAAGTCAAAATCACACTTAGAATCAGACGTGCCAGTCTCTCTCTTTCTATATGACTCTACCCTCTTTCTAGCCGACCCCTCACTCCTTCTCTCTTGGGCATTAAGTGCAATTCCCTTATCTTTAGATTTAGCAGTTTTAGGGAACATATCAATTTCATATGTTTGCAAATCTCCTACAAGTTCTTCCAATTTTAGCATATTTAAATTACCCATAGAATTTAGCACAGTGACTTTAGGGATAAAAGGCTTAGGCAAAGAACGAAGAATCTTTTTAACAACTCTAGCATTAGGAATATGTTCACCAAGATTAAAGCTAGTATTCACAATGTCAGAAAGTCTAGCATAAAATTCATCAAAGCATTCAGATTCATGCATGGTGATGGTTTCAAATTGAGTTGTTAAATTTTGCAATTTAGACTCTTTCACAACATTTGTTCCTTCATGGGTGAGTTGTAAAACATCCCATGCCTCTTTTGACGCGGTGCACGTCATTATTCGTTTGAACTCATTAGGTGTGACAGACCCAGAAATAGCACTTAGACCCTTAGAATTAAAAGATGACCATTTAAATTCTTCTTCAGTCTAAGAAGTGACAGGTTTCAAGTTGATTACATTATCAACGGTCACGGAGGGAGGTGTCCACCCTCTTTCAACCAAAATCCAGACACGCTCATCAATGGCTTTTAATGCAGATCTCATACGGGCTTTCCAATAGGCATAGTTTGTCCCGTAAAAAACTGGCATTTTATTATATAACTTCTCCATTTGAACATGCACTTTTTCAAAAATCAATTTTTTTCAGAAAATTGATATCTTAGAAATTTTTTGCGGAAAATAGGAATACGCGATAGATTAGCGTAACCTGCTCTGATACCAATTTGAGAACGTATGTGCTTGCGTTCAAATGATAAAATTATATATTAAACACTTTTTAACTCAAACAAACCCCAAACATGCAACAGTATGTGATTGAATAAGATAATGAACTAAGCAAGAACATTCAAACACATGCTTGTGAGGAAAAATCCCCCAAAGGGGCAAAACCATTTATTTTCATTATAATATTGTAGCTGTACAATTTTCGGATTACAATGAAAATACAAGTGACTAAGAATTACCCTCAGGTGTCGAATTCTGTAGACGGCGGCTGGAGTTATCCCTTTCCAGTAGGGCTGCAATGAAGAAGAAGAACGGTCTTCTCCACAATGGTATGAACAGCAAAAGTGCGTTCCTGGGTTGCAAAGAGATTCACAAATGTTTGGAAATTTGTGTGAATAAAAAAAACCTAGAGTCTTGGGCTCAATAGGTGAAGACTTAAAGTTTTTTGTACTCTGAAAATCGTGTGTAGAATTCTTGGAAAACCACTTCCCGTAGTGGGTTTATAAAGGAATAACATGGCCTAAAAAATCTCTGCACGATCTGTTTGAGATTATCCCAGGCGGACCGGTCCGGGTCTGAGGCGGATCGATCCGGGTAGGCGGGTCAGTTCTTTTTATTTTAGGCTTCTTCGGTTCGCTTGCGGTCCGGGGTATACTGGCTTTCAGCAGGCGGATTGGTCCGGGTATGAGGCGGACCGGTCCGCAGGCAGATCGGTTCTTTTATTCTGGGCGGACCGGTCCGGCCTGTCAGACTTTGATTCCTCTTCTTCTTTTGATATTCGGATTCGTTGATGACCGTATGAATCTTGAATTTCTTCAACGGTGTAACGGTGTGCGACATAACAAATTGATAATGGACAAAAATGTCCTTACACAACTGAAATATATGAATAATACAAAAGTATTTCTTGTGCTAACTAGGCGCTCTTTCTCCTGATATGACCTTTCTTTGTCTCTATGTATCAACTGATCTCTGAACTATTCATCATGGCCTATTGGTACCTGTGTAAAATAACTGAAAAATAAGCAATAAGCAAAACTTTGCCTAGTAGATAATTCTAGTTCTATAACAATGTAAATATAGAAATCTGTTTGAATAGCATATCCGAGATTGAAATGCTCAAAATACAAAATCGTGTATGGCAATTTACAGTAATAGGAAATATCAACAGAACTAAACAGGGGTATATTGAAGTCTGCGATATATGAAAGACTGTATGGTGAATATAACCGGATATAGTATTTATCGAGTTATAAATAAGGTTCAGACTATAATACGATAACCCACAAATTATCGTCTATAGGGGCTGCAAATGCGTAGGCATACCATGATAATATCGTTCAAGACATAAAATGCACTTGAACAGACAATCCCAAATAATTAGGGAATAACCAAATAACTCGGCACACTTATCTAGAGCGGCACTCATACGGAGAGTAAATATAATAACAAGGCACTCAACATCTGAGTCCTTCAAGCCAATTAGATTTATCGGGGGTTTACCGGGGGTAATCCTTGGATTTTACGGTATGCTACTAAGGTTTCATTGATAATAGTTATAAAATGGCAGGCTAAGATGCAAATAAGATATTTGAAACCAAAGTTTAATAACGTTCAGGGTATACTACAATAGGGTAAAACAGTTTAAATAATTGTTCAACAGGATTCAGTGGTGTACTGCAATCCAAATAATCAAATAGGTTGTCAGGATTAGGGCTGACTTGAGGTAATCAGATAACAAATTGAATCAATAATTACGGTACTGTTGAACTATAAAAAGAGTTCGTAAATGATAATACGAGTTCAAAGCTATCACATAGTGATGTAATAAGCGGTAATGTCAAAGACATAAGTTCAAGGTATAATAGCGAAATAGAACCACCTACCGGTGTTTACGAGCTTTTCGTTATTATTCACGGATCTTTCATTGTTGCGTTCCAGTCTCCATAATTATTAGCTCGAGGGTTTAAACGAGAGTGTTTACATGAGTGGTTAGGAAAAGAGATTCGGGTTTAGGATATCTGACGTCGTTTGATAAATGAAATTAATGTTCATGCTATGGCAAGCATGAATTCTGTATATAATTCTAAGTTACGCTAATTATTTTTTTAACGAAATAAGTAATATTTGTAATTTATAAAACTACGTTTATATGGCAACTCGATATTTGAATAATACAATTTTTCTTGGAATAAAAATAAAAGAATTTAATTTGTTTGAATAAGTAACAATTTTATATTTGATTAAAAGTTAATCGGTCAAATATTCAATTTGACTATTTGCACAAAGTTTACCATTTTATATGAATGTAAAGATCTATTTTTTTTCGATTATTGTTCCAATAGGTAATTTCAAAAATAATAATTTTTTCTTAATTGGTCCGAAATTAATTATTTAATAAAATAGATTAAAATATTAATTCCAATCCGATATCGTGTTAGTGTTTACTATTCCTCGTTGGCCATATTTTATATTATCCGAGTGTCAATAATATTACGGTGAGTATAAAATTAATGTTCGTGACAAAAAATAATTTTAGAAAAAATTGAAAACGTCCCCCTTTATTTGGATAATAATCCAGTGGTCGTGCCACTTTCAATATTAACCAACATAACACAACAATATATCCAACACCTGCATAATCATATTTTAAATAAATATGACTCATAATATAGTCTCGAGTCATAAAAATGACATTACCTCGACTCGTTTAGTATCCTAACTCGTTAAAATACATTTTTAACATAAAATTGACACTTGAATCGAATACATATTTTTAGAAAAAATACTGCCACTCGTATGAATTCGGGGTCATGTTTACAAAAAATTTTACGTGAGTATAACTAGGGACTCAAAATAGTATAAAACTATCCCAATTAAGTTTTCCACATCCTAATACCAAATTGGCAATAACCCAAAATTTTAAACCGAGTCGTGACGAGTTTTGACAAAAACAACAAATCGACTTGGAGTTGTGTTTGATTTTGGGCATTCACACACACACACACACACACACACACACACATATATATATATATATATATATATATATATATATATATATATACGGAGCCGATCAGGAGCGGACCTAAATAACCTGTCTACTAACGGATCACCTCCAAACGACGTAATTTTGGGGGTGAAATTACATGAAAACCGGGTGAAGTGAGGGTTTTCATGTAATTTCACTCCCAAAACTACGTCGTTTGGGGGTGATCCGATAGTAAACCCGTTGTTTAGGTCCGCTCCGTGTATATATATATATATATATATATATATATATATATATATATATATAAAATAAATAAAAATAAAAAAAATCAAAAAATGGATAACAAACCCACCCCCTGTTTTGGGGTTTTGGCCACCGTCGTCCACCCCCATGGCAAGGGTGGTGGTCGACTGTTCAAACCACACACACACACGATTATACATACATATTTATATATATAACTCAGAAGCTCCAAGCTTCATCCATGGCAGAAAGAAAATGAAATAGATGAAGACGAAGAAGGGGAGGCAGGTCCGGCGGTTGTAAGGGGGAGGGAGAAGTTCTGGTCGGCGTGGTAAAAGAGGTCCGGAGGTGGGTTTCGGGGTGAGGGGGAGAGGTGAGGTCCGATTTGGGGAAGAGGGTTAGCGGGGGTTTAGCGGTTTCTTGATGGGTTTGGGGTATTTGAACAGAGGTTCGTGGTTTTTTCCCCAAAGAGAGAGTATAAACTCATTTGTTTCAAATGAGAATGAGGTGTAATATTTTTACTATGGCCTATTTATAGTGTTTTAAACTACATAATTAGTACATAGTCAGTTGTATAATTACTCAATTGAGTGTCATTGGTATTCAATTATAATTATCTTTTGGGTATAATTTTTATAATTATTGAAATTTCATCCAGCTATAAATTAGTAATGGAGCGCGTAAGTCACGTTTTTGTATTTTTTTTCGCGTTGACATTACTTTCGGATTACACTAATTTATACACACTATAATTTAAATAATAATTAAAAATAATATGTTATAAATTTGTTCTAATCTCCGTTTTATATGAAAAATATTCATTTTCGAACGAGAGAATAGACGTGTCGACCCTATTTTCATGTTACAAAACATATGCACGGGTCATAAATGTCGCGAAGATTATAAATAGCTCATAAAAGGTTATTTTGACACAAAAATAGTTTAATTTAATTAAAAATAAAAATAAGAATAAGGATGTTACAATTAACCTCCGACTTTCGCCATTTTTACTGTCCAATTTGTCTACACAATTATGACCCCGCCCTTTCAGCCAAATATATGATGGAGTTAAGAGTTGGTTGTGAGGAGCACTTAAAAGGATCTCTCTCTTAGATAATACACAAAAGATTAGCTCTTCCATATAGTTTTTCTTCACCTCAAAATATTTTCTCTCAACATCCTATTTTTCAAACATAACGGAAAAATAATTGGCTATGTCTATAAAAAAACTTTCTAAAAATATTTTTTGTTAAAAAAAATATTTATTCCCCTAATTACAATAATGCAATATTGAGCAATATATTTCAAATGAGTGTTAGTATATCATATAATTGCAGTTATGGTTATATGAGACAGAGGTGATTATTGGCTTGTTTTGTCCTGGGATGGCGTGACTGTACTCTACCTGCACATAGGATAGATTCGTGAAATATCTTAAAGAGAGCGACCTAATTCGCGACTCAACCCAAGAATTATCTACAACAAATTTTATAAACAATTGAGGTAATATTGATTATTTTATTGTGCATTATATATTTAGATTCCAAATCATGTTGTTCATATTTGCGATAGTCGTATGAGGTAATAATTTAATTTCGAGCAGTAAACTAAACTAAAAGATTTATTTTGCATATTCGGCTTCTCCATAACACTCTGTGCTGTAGTTTTTGATTATGATATCTAAATTGTCCCAATAATTTTAAGACGTTTTATATCTACTTTTGAGATTGAAAAACAAATCTTTTGGGATTATATGTTTATTTTTATGATGCCTAAATGAAAAAATGCTAACAAAGTTGTTATCTCTAAAAATTATAATTTTGAACTTATACCTCTAGAAATTACAGCTTAGCACTCGGACTTCCTAAATATTATATTTTACAAGGTAGAAAATAACTCCCAGTATTTATGTCAATCCTTGATCAATAATTTCGTGAGAAATTAAAATTTGAACAACCCCTTCATAAAAAACTCTTAAATAGGCCATCCTATTTTTTAATTATGAATGTGAAATATTATTTCACATAAGATGTCATTGTTGTAAATGAAAATATATACCATATTAGACAATTTATTTAGAGCCATGGGGTTAAGAAAATAAATAGATATTTTTATACGGAATCAAATTGAAATTAGATATTTCGAATAACATGAAATTTGATATTTTGAATCAAATAAAAATTGATATTTGATAACTATTGCCCAGAAAAATACTCAAGAGGGGGTGGGGGGTGAATTGAGATTTTACAAACTTTTCGGGTTAAATTAAAATTTCAATAAATATTTAATTTAAAACACTTAATCCAAAATTCAGATTAAAAAATTTAAATTATTTGACCAATGAAAATTAAATAAATACTCTCAATAAATTAAACAAGTTGTTATATTTCAAGATTATTGTAATACCCCGTATTTTTATGCTATATTAATTTGGGGATTTATTAAAGTTAATGTGAATGAATTATTTAATAAAAATCCAAAAATTAATTATGTTATAATTATTAACGTGACGAGAGTTAGTAATTATGGGAAATTTGTTGAATATTACTAATGAGCAAAGTAATATATTATATTGGTTATATTGAATGTCATGAGTGAGTTAAATGACAATTTCGAAAATTTAAGTCGGAACGTGCTCGTGTCGTGTCGGGGCTAAAATTTTGATAAATAAAAAGTGAATATTTTATAAGTTGCCCGTATGGTCGTTTTGAGTGCGCCAACGCGTCCGAAAGGGTCGAGATAGTCAGAAAAGTGTACCCAAGGGTGTAGTTTGGGTCTCGGGGTGTTTTTAGGCCTAATTAGTACCCCGGAAGGGCATTTTAGTCATTTTACATATTTGGGTAATTAAACCCACGAAAATCAGCAACCTATATCAGCCATTTAGGTTAACCATTTAGGGTTAGAATATTCAGAACCCTAGTACGGCCATTGGAGAAGAGAGGAGAAGGCTCTCAAGGCAATTCAAGGCCAAAAAGTCACCCGTTTGCACCGCCGCCACCGCCAACGCGTAGATCGCGAGACGGGGAACGCAATCACACCGGATTCATCTGCAAACCAGACTTCTGAAAATTCTAGGCAAGTATTTATCTTGCGTATTTTCGTTGGTGCAATTTTCATATTAGTTTAGGAATGATTAGAGATGAAAAATATGGAAGAAAACCCAATATGTGATAGGAAAATCCATGTAGTTTTGATTTATATGAAAATTCTGGAAGCCTTGCCATGTAGAGGAATGTAACCACGAAATTTTGATAATTACAGGAAGGAATTTCTGAAGAAAAGTGGTTAGAAACCTGTTTAACAGAATTTTAGTGTTCTTGATAATTAATTAACTTTTGGGGCTGTTAATCCTTGATTAAATGATAGAAATACCCATGCCTTACGTTGGAAACATCTGATATATTGTTATAATGTTAGTAGTAGCATTTTGGGACGTTTTGGTTTGGAAAAATGTGGATTTGGATGAGTAAAAGTGTTGAAACCTGTAACTGCAATTCTGCAGAAATCAAAATACCTGCTTGATCGATCGATCGAGCATAGAGCTTCGATCGATCGAAGGTTCGATCGATCGAGCCCCAGACCTCGATCGATCGACACCTCCTGGAAGACTCCTATTTCCCTTGTTTAATTAGTTAAATTAAATTTATCGTGAAATAATTCTTGTGTATTCTTAATTAAATATTTTGGGAGATAGGAAAGACCAGTAGGACATATGAATAAGTGTTGGGAACTTTATTATAAGACGAGAAGTTTGCTTTTGGGATAATTATATAATGAACGATGAAACTACGTATTTCAAGTGAGAGATTACGGCGAATAACTACGATAGTGAATAGAGGTATACCTACTGAATTTTCTACTTGGAAGGATAGAGTCCACGAGTGTCACGTAATAAGTGAGAAAACTCTCCGAGTTAAGGTTAGAGATGAAACCTTATACGTAATTCTAATAATGTGAAATTAAGGATAAATGTTGTAATTATGGGTGACGAGAGGAACCTATGTTAATATGATGAAAGTGGTATATTTATATGATTGTGTGTACATATATTATATACATGTGAAAAACATACCGCGCTACTTGCTATCCTCGAGGTTACCGCGCTGGCACAGTCTTATCTCGATGGGACCTTTATGGGGGATATTGACTTGTACCCTAGAAGATAGATATCCTTGGTACAGGCTATCGAATCGATAGTTCAGACGGTCCTAAGAGACGCGAGTATGTGCCATCCTCTTAGAGACTTGGAATCTATACTTCGCCTCGATATTGTTTGTGTATGTGTTAATACAGTTCGAGAGTGATTCCGAATTTGTATTCCCCTTGATATGAGTGGTATGGGGTTTGGATAGTGGAAGTATGCACACACCATAGTTTTATTTGGGGTGCTGTTATTTTATATATATTATGCGAGTAGTTAATATATATACATGAGATTTGGAAATTTGAAACTGCCTACTGTGATTTGATAAGTAGGACATGGTTGATGACTCCATAGTAAATACTTGTTTTGTGAAAGTATAATATGACACTGGGAAACTTTATAAATTAATAAAGCTAAAACGAGAGTTGTGCTGCTAATTGGAAGTATTCTTTTCAAACAATGATATTGTTCGGTTTTGAAATCTTATGAGTAAGTTAAGATAAGCTAAATTATTGGGAAGGTTAGTATGATAAAATGATAAGATAAACCGTTGGGAAGGTTAGTACGATAGGCGTGCACATTAGAAGAGAGTTGAGAATTTCTCAAGAGAGTGTCGCTCTAATATGTTGTTGCATTGGCCTGTATCAATTTAAATACTTGCTAAACGTATTTTAAATTAAACACACTTTCGGGCTCTGACCCGTTTCTCTCTCTCTCTCTCTCTCTCTCTCTCTCTCTCTCTCTCTCTCTTGTATATATATGTATATATTTCAGGTGCCCAGCCACAGGGGCGTCTTGCTTAGGATCCCTTGAAAGGAACGTGTTGCAGCTTAGGTGGGAGTTGCAGGTCACTTGCGTAGACGGCTTCCTTTATTGATTCCACTTCTAGCATTCTCATTTATTGGGCATGTGTCGCCCTTTCCATTATTTCATTGTTAGTGGGACATTTGTATTTCAGTTATTCCTAGTATTGTCACTATAGGATTTATTCAGTTTGAATTGTGTTACTTTATATTTCGCATGTTGACATTCGATTGACGAATGCTTTAAATTAATTGGATTGTGTTCCAGGTTTATTGTGGTGTGATTCTTAATTGTTGAAATATTGTTAATAAATAAAGAAATTATTTTCTTTAATTACAAATTTGGAAAGTAACGTTTAAATATGGTTTTGACACTTAGCTTAATTATTTAGGGTGTTAAATTGGAAAGTTTATTTTTACGACAATGATGCTAAGAATGAACCAAACTGTTCACCTTGATTTAATTTAATAAAGGAGTGATCGCCCGATATTTAATTAGGTGGGGTGTCATAATTATAAGACCCAATAAATTTATAAAGAATTCTCGTAATTAATAAAAATTAATATTCTGGAATTAATTAATTATTACGAAAACAATTATTTATGTCTTAAAATAAAATTATCAAATTTTCAGAATTAATTCAATTGCAAGTGTAAGTGCTTAAAATAAAAATAACCAATCACACACAAGCAAATAAATAAATATAAGAGCTGAAAATAAATGACACCGTATTTTAACGTGGTTCGGCCAAATCCCGGCCTACGTCCACGCGCCAAGAGCAAGCTTCCGTCTTTCGCGCTTCACTAGTCGTGATCCACTTGAAGGTAGGATCAAACCACCTCTTGTACAACCGAGCAGCAAAAACCAGCTATTAGTACAACCACCGAAGCTAAAAACCCAAGCTTCAAATTTTTACACAAATGGAGTAGAAATGATGTACAGTTTCTGAAACTCTTTAAAGATACAAAATCAGATCGAGTTTCTTCTTGGTTGAGACTTCTCAAATGAATTTGATTTTTGGCACTAGTCTTCTTCTTGAAATTTTTGTAGCAGAATATTAATTTTCGTGCTCTTCAAATTTCTTCTTCAACAATTAACTGAATAGAACTTTGTTGCTATCTCAAATCTGAGTGTCAACTTCAATGCTATTCTTGAACGAGTGTATGAGATGAATATAAATTCTAGTTTCACTTTTCACTTTGTGTATGAGCTAAGTGTATGTTCAGTTGCTCTCTATTTTTCGTTCTTTTCCCTTTTTTGTGTTCAGTTCTTGTGTCTCTTCTTGAGGCAGATGGACAATATATTCTCAAAATAAAGATAGACGTTGGAGAGTTTGAACGTTGAAAACCCTTGATCAACTTGAGAGCTTCATTAATTGCGAACTGAAAGATGGAGACCATATTTTTCTTCTCTGATTTCTGTAAAAATAAATAAATGGTAGACTGATAGAGAGAGAAACGTTAGAGACAGATGAGATATTCAATGAATCTGAATTCGTATGGAGTGTGTGTTAGTTCAGAGATAATAAAAAAATGCTCACTTTTCAAAAACGTCACGAGTCAATAGATACTTTTATCTGTACAAAAATCGTCCAAGAGATATAAAAATAAGGGTACTGTTGTTTCAATCTGATATATAAAATGATGTGCAATAAAGAAGCTGCTGGTAACTGCCAAACTGTATAAAAAAATATACACGGTCAAATCAAAATATTAGAGCAACAGTTATGGCATGGCATGGCCTAAACTTCCGACTTAATAAAATAAGCCTATAATCGTTACTACTCGAACTTTAGCTTAAGAACTAACAGTTACAAATATTAGGACTGTGTCTACTGGATGTCCACGAAAGAAGAAATCTGACATAAGAAAATACATTAATCATTAAAAAAAATGTCAAAACTTTCATCACATATTTCGTAAAAAAAAAAAAAGATTAGTCTTGCGTGCAATTGGACTAATATGAAGAGATTTCCAAATTTCCAACTGGGACTTCACTTACAAGATGTGAAAGACAAGAGTGAAAAATGTCTCCTGACATTTGATGTCATCATTGGGTTTAAAGGAAAGATACAAATCTTGACCAAAACAATAGATAACTTGAGAAAAAAAAATTCGGACCACAATCACACATGGTTTTGCATATTACACGTTTAAATTATATAAACAGGTTAAAAACGTTAAAAAAATTATTCTTTAAATTTTTTAATTAAAGATATATATTTAATTAAAAAAAATTATAACGAAATAGATGACAGTTTGTAAATGAAGCCTGTTAAATAAAACATCATAGCGTGAACATTGACAGTTAAAAGAGAAAGAAAATAACAACTACTTCTAAATCTCAACTTCCCAAGATAAGCGTATTTATAACAATTCGGGCAGCTATATAAAAATAAATGTGAGAAAAAAAACTTGTTTTTTTTATATGTGTATAATTATGCATGTAATTGTCCTTTTCCAAGAGCATTTAAAAATTAAAGAGTTACAAAAATGCTAACTTTCCAAAGTGACAGATGTTGGCGCCTAAAGGTGAGGCAAGCCTTTGTTTATAACCAGCTCAAAATGTTTTAAATGTATACTAGAGTATGTATGTATGCGTGATATAAAATATGTGAATGATGCACAAAGACTTTATGTGTTAAACATTGTCTGACAAAGAGTACAAAATGAGTAAAAAAAAGTCTTGAAAAGAAAGATGAGAAATGTCCATATCAGCTACTATACCAAAAGGATTTGAATAGAAAATAAGACAGACAAAGATCAACGTCCATTTGGTTTCATGATAGCAGGAGTCAGACATAAGCTAAGCCTATAGTAGTAGGTGTTAAAAAAAATAATAAGATGTGTAAAAAAAATGATATTTTTTGTTAACTAATAAAAAAAATTACGTTATAAAATATATGCAATAAATTTATATATATATATATATATATAAAACTTATACGTATGAATATAAAATAAAAAAACGTTTGAACTTTAATATATATAATAATTATATGATATAGCAGTTAATGGTTTAAAAATAAGGAATAGATGAGGTTCAAAGATATGGACAAAACAAATAGTCCAAAGCATGGCATGCATGTATAACAGGTATATTAAAAATGTTATGGGAGGCATACACCAACTACTTTCTTTACATATATAATAATATAATATCATGACATGTATATATATATATATATATATATATATATATATATATATATATATATATGCGTATGTTTCAAGTTACTAAATATACATAATAATATAACACTTACACTACTATATAACAGGTACTACTACTGCTACTACTAATATATATATATATATATATATATATATATATATATATATATATATATATATAATTAAGTAAAAAAATATAAAATAAACTAACAATAATAGTAAAAGTTATATAAAAAATATGTAAGGTGATAGCATGTGAAAATATAATTTATAAAAATATATTATTTATACAATTAGTTAAAAGTACTATCATATTATAAATATTATAAAAATAAGAAATATTTACATAATTAATTAATAAGTATATATTTGGAATCATCAAAATCAATATATTATTTTAAATTAAAATGTACACTAATTACAATTAAACTGATTAAATATTAATTAAGGGATTAAATACATTTTCGTTTAACAAATGATTTTTTTATTATCAAACTGATTAAATATTAACAAACTGATTAAATAAAAATTTGTTATGTGAAAACAAATGATTTTTTTATATAGAATCAAATTAAAGTATGATGTTCCGAATCATATGAAAATTTGATATGATAAAAAATGACACTTTCTTATTAGAAACAAATGAAAATTTGTTATATGGATTTTGTGGGGATTCAAAGAAATTAGTTCAGCCTGACCCGACCTAGTTATTCAATTGGATTGGGAAACGCATTTTGCCACGTGGATATATATGAAACATTTAACATATATATTTATAATATACATAAATACATTTTGATAAGCTCAAATCGGGTACGAGCAATCTCAGCGAGATATTCAGGGACACCAAACGAGCCAATCTCAAGCTGGGAGAGTTCCTTGAACGACTCAACCACTTGACAACTACTATAGTTGTAACCCTCACCCCAGGGCCTAAGGGGGTTTAATTCTAAAACTCGAGAGTACTTAATAAGAAAAATAGTAACCCCTACCTGGACGTAGGCAATTTGTCGAACCACATATCTCTTGTGTTGTGATTGGCATCTATTATATCATCCTTTATATTATTTTTTGGATTTATTTTAATTGTGAATTATTTTCACTCACAATTGGTGCCATCTGTGGGAACGATATTCTTCTCCCTGAAAGCAATTGTAACAAGAAATAACCATGACGTCTCAACAACCAAATATTGGACCTAAACTGGGGACGTGCGAGGTGATTTAGCTCCACTAAGAGTCAGATCTGAAGTATGTCAAGAGAATCGAAGTCTTCATCCAGAAAGACAACATTCCAAGGGAAGCCATGGCCAGCCTAGGCCCACTCAGATCTCAAGCCTGGTCGATGCTTATGAAGTGAGACTCCAACAGCAGGAGGAGGCAGCTCACCTCCATTTGGAAGAGAATCCCCCCCTCTAATGGAAATCGGAGGAGATAGAGAGAGAGCTTCGTCTAATGTCATGCTCGGATTCCCAGCCCTCAAGCGAGCATAACTCGTAGCCGAGGACGGAGTTCCAAGCATGACCCTAAGAGATTAGAGTATGAAAGCCGTCAAACTAGGTGCCCCTGGGACAATGATCACTACAAATGAGACATACGAAGCTTGGTTAGGAAGGAAATGGATCATCACCTCGCTAACTATGGAATAAGGCCCCCTAAGGAATTGGCAATTAGAGTTATCATCACCCATAGGAAGTCTTGTTTCTCCAGGATCATCGAAAAAAAGGAAACCCCAAAGAATTTTGCAACCCCGGTTAAAGATCTACAATGGAAAAATTGATCCCATCGACCATGTTAGGCAGTACCGACATGCTTTGACTCTTTGGAGTCATAACGACTCACTCATGTGTCGTATTTTTCCCTCCAGTCAGGCGATGTCACCCAAAAATGGTTTGAACGGTTGCCACAAGTCCATTAAAAGTTTGAAGGCACTATCTGAATCTTTTACTTCTCGATTAATCATAAGTAGCACTCATCCCAATAGGATGGATTTGATGCTTATGATGAGGAAGAAGTCACAGGAGTCTCTACGCGATTATGCCAAACGCTAAAGGTAAGTTTTCAATGAAGTGGAGGATTGCGCGGAATAAGTTACCGTAGCATCCTTCAAAATAGGCCTACCACCACGTTAATGTTGTATCAATCCCTCACTAAAAAAGAAGCTGATACCATCGAAGATCTCATATTCTAGATTGAGAAATATGTTGAGGTGGAGGATGTGGTTCATACTGGCCAGTATGAGGTTGTCCGCGCTAAGGCAAATAAAGGGGGCGAGAAGGAAGGAAATTCGAAGAAGGGGAACATAAGATAGAATGGAACCAAGAACGGGGGCAGGATGAATTCTTCGAAGGCAGTTAACACGGTTTTCAAGGATCCAATTTACAAAAATTTTGCAAAATTCAAAGATTAACAATTCGTCACGTGGTCCAAGAAGATAGGAGGATATCTGACCAAGAGGAACAACATGTTACAATGTGAATTCCATAAATAATAAGGCAACAACATCGAAAACTGTAAGGATCTCAAATCCCACCTAGAGGAGTTGGCCCAAGATGGGCATTTATATGAGTTCATAAAAACGAAGACTGACGAGGTCGCATCCAATGGTGATAAAAAACCAGATAATATTTTAGATCAAGATATGGGACACGAGTTCACCATCATACATGGTGCATATGACCTTATGAATATCCAAGGAAATTTTGTTTTTATTGAGCTCAAGAAGTAACAGCTATGGTGGAAGCTTTTCAAATCGACCCTGCCAAAATCGAGACTGTCAAGCGCCAACAACTAGAGGACATCGACTATAATAAATACATCATCCTTACGGAGGATGAATTGGTTGGGGTACGAACCCCACATCATGATGCACTGGTAATTACTATCAGGATCGCTAATTAGGATATGGAAAAATTACTAGTGGACCAAGGGAACTCTTCTGTGGTGATGTACCTAGAACGCTCTTCCATAAACTCGAGCTGCTGACGCCCGACCTCAAGGAAGCAATTATTCATTTGCTCAGATTTGCAGCGAAGATGATGATGCCAATAGAGAAGGTAGCCCTGCTAGTGAGGGCAGGAGACATTTTTAAACTTATCGAGTTCCTGGTGGTAGATATAGATTCTCCTTATCATGCCATTTTGGGCAAAGAATGACTTCATGCTATGAGAGTAGTTCCTTCTACCTATAACCAGAAGTTCAAGTGCATCACTAAAATATGCATAATAGAGATCAGAGGCGATCAGGAAATTATTGTAAGTGCTATATCGCCACCATTAGGGCAAACTAGGAGAAAATAAAAGAAAAGAAAGTTAGTTTTAGAGCAGCCTAGGATGGCTCTACTCTATTAAAATAATAACTAAGGTATGTCCAAACTGGGGTGGACCCTATTGATAAGGTCATTGAAGACCTGGGGGAGTTAATGTTTTATCAGACTAGATCAAAAAGAAAGTTTTTAATTGGGACAAGTATGACTGATGTTTAAATGAATGAATTAATTACCTTCCTAATAAGGAGTTTGGATGTGTTCACGAGGGAACCATACGACATGCCGAGAATTAATCCCACCGTCGCTTGTCATCGACTCCACGTGGATCCTACATTCAAGACAATCACCTAGAAAGCTGGTCGAACAACCTCAGAGACGGCTAAGGTAGTGTAAAAAGACGTAGGGAAACTTCTAGAGGCAGTGTCCGTTAGGTAAGTTTAATTCCCGAAGTGTCTTTCAAAGCCGGTACTAGTCTATAAGAGTAGTGTAGGTTAGAGGGTTTGCATGGACTTCACCGACCTAAACAAGGCTTGTCCCAAGGGTAGTTTCCCCTTGCCAAAAATAGAGTAGCCAGTCGATGCTATAATAACTCACAAACGAATGAGCTTCCTAGATGCTTATTCTGGATATCACCAGATCCCTTTGCTTGGTATCGATCAAGACAAAAGTTCATTCATTACACCAGCTAGTCTACATTGCTACAAGGTCATGTCATTTGGCCTGAAGAATGTTGGAGCAATATATAAGAGGTTAGTCACCAAGACGTTCCAACACCAGATGGGGTAGACCTTGGAAGTGTACATCGGCGACATGGATGTCAAAAGAAAGAACAAAAGCGATCATCTCCAAGACTTGGCCACGACCTTCAAAATTCTCAGGCGCTACCTAATGATATTTTATGCAAATAAGTGCTCATTTGTGGTCCAGTCAGGAAAGTTTCTAGGGTATTTGGTAAGAAAGAGGGGGATCGATGCTAACCCGGATCAGAAAGAAGATATAAACAGGTCCAGCCACCAAAGACGGTTCGAGAAATCCAAAAACTTACAGGAATGCTCACAGCACTCAACTAGTTCATCAAAAAATCAAAGCATTGTCGACCATTTTTCAGCTGATTAGAAGGAGAAGGACTTAGGTTAGAAGGATGAATACTCCAAGGCCCTAAAAGAGATCAAGTTGTATCTCAGCCAACCCCCACTACTGGAAACTCCCAATTAGGGGGATCCTCTTTATCTCTATCTTCCAGTATCAGGCCATGCAGTAACTCGACTTTAGTTTGCAAAAAGAAAGCTAAGAAGTTCCCTATTGACTATGCGAAAAAGACCGTCTTAGATACCTAGAAATGTTACTTGACTTTAGATAAGTTAATATATGCTTTGATGACCAATTCACAAAAGCTGAAGCATTATTTTGAAGTCCACTCAATCAGAGTAATCACCTCTTATTCCCTTAAAGTTGTCCTTCGCAAGGCTGACCTCTCTGGACGGATGTCCAAGTGGTCGATCAAGCTTCGGAGATTCGATATTAATTTCCAACCAAGGACAATAATCAAATGGCAAGTGTTGGCCGAGTTCATCGAAGAATTTATTAGAGAAGGCCCCACTGACTAGTAATTGGTCGATCAGATAGAGTTGTGCAAGAAGGCCCTAGGCGAAAGTTGCATGTTGTATGTCAATAGTGCTTCCAATTCAAGGGGCAAGAGTGGGCATCGACCATATTAGTCCAAAGGATGCTATGATCGAGAAGGGATCAGAATGGGGTTTGAAGCCTCCAAGAATAAAGATGAGTATGAGGCACTCATAGCTAGACTCTACAAAGCACAGTTGCTCGGGGCAAAGAGAACTAATAATTATTGTGACTACAAATTGGTGTCAATCAAGTCAGTGGGTCAACTTACCTTGCAGTTATACGCGAGCTCGTTACGAAATTCGATGAAGTCCATATTCAACATTTTTTTCGAGGGCACAACACTCATAAAAATGTCTTAGTCGATCTAAGCTCAGTTGTAGACTCAGATCTAAGGAGAACCGTCGAAGTGGAATTCCTCACCGAACCCAGTATTGACAAAACAACAACTCCCAAGCATGTCCTCTTTATAGAAAAATACCCTAGATGGATGGATAGCATCATTGCATACTTACGAGATGAGACTCTGCCAACCAATAAGAAAATAACCCATCAGGTCGGAGTCAAAGTTGCACGCTTTTACTTAGACCCTGTGGGTAAACTGTATAAAAATTACTTCACAGGTCCCTACCTCCAATGTGTGCATCCAAAAGACGTCAAGCAATTTATTTTTGAACTCATGAAGGAATATTTTAAAGTCACACAGGAGGGATATCCCTTGCATTTTGAGTAATCAAAGAAGGCTACTAGTGGCCCTACATGAAGAAAGATGCAACTATTTAAGCTCGAAAGTGCGAAAAGAGCAAAAAATTCTCTACCTTGGCCGATCAACTAGCTAGAGACCTAAGGCCTTTAACTAGCCCATGGACATTCTCACAATGGGAGTTGGATATCGCGGGTCCACTACCTACCGTACTTGGGAATCGCAAGTACTTACTAGCCAACACAAATTAGTTCACCAAGTGGGTAGAGGCAGAACCACTGGACAACATCAGGGACTCCGACATGATAAGATTCTTCTAGTGAAATATCATAATACACTTTGGGTTATCAAGAAGAAGCTTTTAATAAAATGATGCACGAAAGTCTTAAGAAGATACTTAAAAGAGTCAAAAGAGCTTGGGCAGACGAGCTTCCCCATTATCTATGGGCTTATCGTACGATGCCTAGGATACTAACTTGTGAAATGCCCTTATCACTTACCTATGGATTGGAAGCCATCATATCCCTTGAACAAGGCCTCCTAAGTATGAGGACGTCGATGGCTGACCAAAGACTAGACGGTGATGCTCTTTGCACTGAACTTGACCTAAATGATGAAATAAGAGAATAAGACATAATTAATATGGCATCATACCAGAAATGATTAGCAAAATAGTACCACAAAAGAGTTAATCTGAGAAAGTTCCAAGTAGGAGATTACGTCCTAAGGAAAGTCCTCAGAGGCATAGTAAGACTGTCAGATGGCATGTTGGGCCCCAATTAGGAGGGACCATTTAAAGTTATCAGGGACGACCTATAGGATCCTATAATTTGGAAATACTGGAGGATAAGGAGATACCTCGAGCATAGAATGCGGCTAACCTTAAGAAATTCTACTTCTAGCATTTTCTTTTATTTTCTCTTTTGCAAGGTTTTATTTTTCTTAACTTATGTTGCTCTCAAAGGTGTGAATAAAAGGCCCATTTTCTCATACATATCAGTCTTCTTATTACTTTGTACTATTTCTAAATAACAGCTTCAACATTGGCATTAGTTTTTCAAGTGCCGATCATGATTAAGCTTGATTTAATTACAATAACATTGTCATTAGTATTGCTTGTTTCAATATTACAATGTTAGTCCTCAGGTCTTTGTGATTGCCAAACATAAATAACCTCATGATTTTCTCTAGAAACAGTAAATATCCCTACGGGGGATCCCCAGGCTAAAGCCAACTTAGGTTGGTCCCTAACTTTGTTGGTTGAATAAAATCCTAAATGGGTGGATTGCCCTTAAAATAGGTGCATTTTTGACATCCTTTTTCCTAGGCTTAAGGGAGTGTGACGACTTGACCTAAAAGGTAAAGGAGATGCAGTAACACATGTTAAGGCAAATTGAAATAAAAAATGCAAAAATAGTTGGCACTAATTTAATCATTTGATAAATGACTAATTATAAAATTTACCAACTGCATAACAAAAAATGTACAAAAATGATTACAACAGTCTATGGTCGGAAAGCCAAGTACCATTCTATCATCCTCTTCCAACCACTACCAGGGTCTAGCTTGTACTGAACATCACTATCATGGACTTTGAGATAGATCTCCTGACGCGACTAAGAATGCGTCTCAGAAGTGCGTACTCTCTAGGCTCAAGTGCAAGCCTGTCGCGTTAGTAATAAACCCGATAAGTCGGGATCATTACCCTTGAATCCTTTTATACCACTTACTTGTTCTTGAAGCATCACTTTGTAGGTGGTATAGTCGGGGATTCGTCAGTTGAATGGCCCGCCTCATAAATCGCACACACCTTCTCGACGGGGTTTAGGATGGATCCAGTTGGTCCTCTTCCATATACCTCACGTGGGTCTCGCAGTCCTTTCTCAAGCATATCGAGTCGACTGTCCGCAATTGAATTTTTTTTACATGAAATAGGACGGACGCCGATGGAGTGGTGGTCACTTGACGATTTTGATTTTGAGCATTAGGGTCAGATATATCCCAGGATTGGGTAGTCTCGGCGACAAACCTCAGGTGAAGCTCAACATCGTGGGCGTCTAAGTCGATAAACGGACCACTACGCATGGTTTCAATGAGTTGCTTGGAATTAATGTTCAGCCCATTATGGATAAAGGAAATGATTTGCGTTTTATCAAAACCATGATGGGGACACGACGCAATTAACTCATTGAAACACTCGTAGCATCGTTCGAATGACTCATTTTCTAATTATCGAAAAAAATGAATTTGAGCCTTGATGGAATTCGTTCGATGTGGAGGAAAGAACTTCTTGAGAAATTTGGATTGTAATTCGTTCCATGATGAAATTGAATTTGGAGGTAAAGACAATAGCCATGTTTTAGCCTTATCTTTTAGCGAGAATGGGAAGAGTTTAAGGCGGAGCACATCTTTTGTGCAAGTTTGGTCACTGAGAGTCTCGCACGCCTCCTTAAATTCCATAATGTGGGCCTATGGATTTTCTGAATCTAGTCCATGGTAAGTGGTAAGTATCTGGATCATCCCATTCCTAAAGCGAAATTATCCCGCATTGTATGGGAATAAAATGCATCCCTGAGTGACAGTTCACTCGGGATATAAGACGTCTCTCAAAGGGAGATATGGGGCCTCTCCCTCGTCGGCAGCTTCACTACCGTGTTGTGACATCTCTCTCTCTCTCTTAAAGATTCGGTATCCTCACTTGGTATACAAGGAGTGTGCTCTGAAGTGTGTCCTAAGAAGGAAAACGGCGTGTTATTTAAGATTGAGTGTGACGGTGTGGGAGGTGGAACCCAGAACTGTGGAGCGTTAGGAGTGTGAGGGCTATCAGGATCATACTCAACAATTGGGTTTTCGTGAATGTGGGTTGGAGTATTATGGGGAGTTGGAGTGAGTTCATAATTTTGCATCAACAGCTTATGAGAGATGATGATGAATCTTTTTGTGCTTTTTCAATTTTTTTTTATATGTTTTTGAATTTTTGGAAATTTTTGGTCAAAGTTTTAGATTGACTCGATCAAATCCTTAGTCTACCTAATTCCCCGGAACGGCACCAAAAACTTGACGCGACTAAGAATGTGTCTCAGAAGTGCGTACTGTCTAGGCTCAAGTGCAAGCCTGTCGCGTTAGTAATAAACCCGATAAGTCGGGATCGTATCCACAGGGAAATAGGACAACAGAGTTGTGACGACGTTGGATAGATAAGGAAATCCTAACTCTGATTTTAAAGGAAAAAGAAAAAGTGATTTGATTTGTGGAACAACTACACTAGATGAAATTATGAAAAAATGAAACTATTCTAAATTACCTAAAATACTGGTGAAGAATGATTTGAAAATTTAAACTATATGATGAAGAAAACAGGACGGGAATACAATCCCTCAACCCTAGTGTATTTCTGGTATAAAACTAATCATAAATTTAAGTTATTAATTTGACCCAGAATTTAGTACTCCCAAGCATTACGTATATGAGGTTAAAGCCCGCACTATACTTAATCAGAGGACGAGTAAATCGGTATTGCAATAGTTACACTCGAATTGTATTCTAAAGCATCCCGGTTACCCTGAAGCAAACGAGATCTAAATATCTACAATTGTCGCATTCCTGCGCAATACGATCGTAATCAAACCATTAAATTTTATGCACATACAACTACAACGTCGGGTTGGGTTCATGCATACCGACCCTTAAAAGTCTAGCCTACCATGATGAAATTAATGAAAACAATTTTGGAATTGCAGGAAGTCATGATTAAACTAAGGAAGAATTGTAGAATGGTGTAGAAATGAGATTTGACAGAAGAAATTAGATACTAATCTTACCAAAGCACTCAAAACATTAACTACAATTACTTGTAATCACAGAAATCTGAACAATCTTCAATCTTGGAATTAAAATTATAATCAATCTTTAAACTAGGGTTTTTACAGAAAGAATGGAAAATTAGATTAATTCTCCGTACTAAGAATGACAATAAAACGGGTTTAAATACCCTATAAAACTTCAGGATTTTTAATTGAAGTAGGATTCTCCATTTGAGGAAGATTAGAAAATTAAAATTCGACAGTCGGACCGGTCCGGTCCTCCTGCGGTTCGGTCTGGCTGGAATCCGGATCGGTTCTTTTATTTCTTGGGCGGATCGGTCCGGTGCGGATCGATTCTTTTATTTTCTTTCAGCTTCGATCCGTCTTCGGTCCGGGGTTCTCTGGAATTTGACATAGCGGATCGGTCTGGACCGGATCAGTCCGGATTTCCTTTGACTTTTCCCCAGACTTTGACTGCTCATAACTTTCACACCGGGACTCCGATTGAGGTGCTGTTTCTTCCTATGTACTCGTAATTACAGGCTCTTTAACTTCTCTTTAGATGCCTTATCCGAATTCTGGGTAAAATGACAACTTTGCCCTTTTGACTTTTCCTTATTTTCTTTCTCGATTCTTTCGGTTTCTTTCTTTCTTTAATTGACATCAAATACCTGCAAAATTAGTACGAAATACTAAAAACTCGCGGTACTCATTAGAATAAGTCAGTAGCAAGATTATGAGATAAAATCAAATCGATTACGTTGATCGAGGTGCTAAAAGTAACTAAATTAAAGGGATAAATTAGGAAGAATTTATGCCTAATCATCTCCATAAGAGAGAAGGGAAATTAGCATCCATTGTGTATATTAAAAAGTTGAGAATCTTGGGAACCTTGGAAACTTTAATAGTATTTAACCAAAGTTGTGTATATTAAAAACATGTCTGGCTTCTTGTAGCCTTACTAGTGAATCTTGCCAACCCTCGTCATAACCAGCCACCCCAGCTGCTCGGGTCCCATTATGAATAAATATCTGAGATTCTTTACGTCAAGTCTTAAGCATATTACCTTGTGAAGAGGTGCGCTTGTGTTCAGATTAAGAAATTATATAATTAAACTCAGTTTTATCCAATCAAATCCTAAACATGCATCTAGGTGTGATTGAAGAAGATGTAAAACATTCCAGAACATTCAAACACACACATGTGAGGAAAAATCCCCCAAAGGGGTAAAACCTTTTATTTTTAACTATAATTTGTAATATACAGTTACACGGATTACAATGAAAAACAAGAGTGACACAGAAATACCCGCAGGCATTGGTTCCGGTGTCGTCGGCTGAAATCTCCCTCAAGAACTTCAGATGTGCAACAATAAAGAAGAAAGACAGCTTCTCCACAGAAGTTTAACAAACACAAGGTTGTGTTCTTGGGTTGCAAAGGATTCACAAAGATTTGGCAAAGTTGTGTGAATCAAAACATGAGTCTTAGGACTAAAAAAGATGAAGACTAGAGTAATTAGGACTCTTAAATTCGTCTATGAAAGTCTTAGAAAATACATCACCGAAATAGGTATATATAGGAAACTTGAGTTGGTGGAAAAATCGAAGTAGATCTGTTCGTGATTATCAAATCCGGATCGATCCAATTTTGATGCCAGATCGGTTCGGTTATCGGATCGGTTCATTTTTAAAATCACTTCATCGGTTCGGCTTCGATTCGGGGTATACTAGTTTTGATGTAAATAGGATCGGTCTATTTTTGATGCCGGATCAGTTCGTTTTTGATGCCGGATCGGTTCGCTTTCAAAATGACCGGATCGGTCCGGTTTACCAGAAAAACTTTACCAAGTTTTGATATTCGGATCCGTTGATGTAGTTGCGATCTTGAATTTCTTTAAAGGTGTAACGGCGTACGACATACATATTGACAATGGTAAAAAATGACCTTATAAATCTCCCCCTATGTCTATGCCGGTACAAACATAAAAAAAAACTATCCGAATTATCAAATATCAAATTGCCTATACAAATCTACCCTTGCATGAACCCCAAACTGGAAAGATACAAATGAATAAGTCTTCATCGTTTGCTCTTTCAAATCTTCAAAACTTCTCAAAGCTTTTCTCATCAGGGTGTGCAATATATGATCATCAATCTTTGTACCTACACACATGAGATAAAGAAAAATACCAAGTGACGTATCGAGTTTGAAATGAGATAAACATAAATATCAATTCATGAGAAAAACTCATAACTTCAAAACTCCCATATAATATGATAATTCTTTCTCCCCCTTTTTATGATGTTCCTAAATAGACAAATGAGAAGAATAAATCAAACAAGCAAAGCCCGGGTGACACAAGGAATAAACTTCTATTTTTAAATTTTTCAAAATTTTTCACACAAAATATATAACAAACAAAAAAAATCACACCATGAATGAACACAAAACAACCAAGTCGATGATAGCGTAAATGTAGGGGTGTGATCAAATTCGATAGGAAAATCAATACATACAAACATGACATATGTGCACGATGAATATTGGATACTCCTAACGAATGAACTCAAATGTTTCCTTTGGTGTAAAAAGATGGTACGAGACATTGACTTAATCAAATCAACAAATCAAAGCTCAAAGAGATTTCCACACCAATAACGTCCAAAATGATTTCATGCTTTTTCAGGACTTTCAAGGAAATGCAAACCCGGTTAAATTCTCCAACCAAACTCCCTCAAATTTATATTTTGAATAGAGGTAATCTAAATTCTCAAACTTTAGAGAATTGATGGTGAAACCTAATGGCCCATATTTGGCATGAATTGCTTTTTATTGCCTATAAATTTTGTCGGGCTCGTTTAACCTCTTTGGACCTCGGATAATAAAATTTCTCAATTTTTTAGGTCCTTTTAACGGTGGCTTAGTATTCGTAAAGGCTAAATGAACCTTTCGCATCCCTTCCCCGTTGTTTAAATAAACACAGTCTCACAAAACGGTTTTCACATGCATTCCAATCTTGTCAAGTTTTATTGCATATTGTACGTTGTATAGACAAAATTGAGATGGAAACACTCAAGCCAATATGTGATAGACAAGTAAAATAATCAAGTAAATCCGTGCATGTGTGCAATAAAGGAGATATGAGTCAAACATGTAGAAAGATATCACTAATCACATCTCAAAGACTCCAAAACAGTGTAAAGCACATGGATGAAATGATGCAGCGTCACAAATCTCTATCAAACAGTCACATGAATATATGGAATGAAGTTGTGACTTGGCTATCTTAAATGGTCATCCATAAAAGGTGCAAATAAAATACAAAAAATCTTTTTGGAGTTTTCAAAAATTTTATCAAAATAAAATCTTTTTGTGCTTTTCTAAAATATTTCTAAAAGAAAATCTTTTTGGATTTTTTTAAAAAGAAATGTAAAAACAAAAAGAATAAAACCACTAAAGATACAAGCTAGCAATAGGAATCAAATGATATGATAATGACAATGCATCCTATGCTAGACACGGACCAACCCCTCAGTCAATTGTGCAAATCCCCAAAGACTTTGTAAGACTCTCAAATCTAAGGGCATCTAAAGGTTTCATGAAAATATCGGCTAACTGACGGTCGGTGGGAACGAAACTCAGGGATACGACCTTTTCCTCAACTAACTGACGTATGAATGCTCGCGTAACTTGATGTGCTTTGTGCGCGAATGTTGGACGGGATTACGGGATATGTGTATCGCACTCGTGTTATCACAGGAAATGATCATGGTGTCCTGTGAAATCCCATAATCCTCTAACATTTTCTTCATCCACAAGAGTTGCGTGCAATAACTCCCGATGGTGATGTACTCAGCCTCCGCAGTGGACAAAGAGATGGAGTTTTGCTTCTTGCTCAACCAAGAGGCAAGAGCAGAACCAAAATAGAAACACCCACCAGTAGTGCTCCTACAACCATATGCATCCTCGACCCAATCGGCATTCGAATAGGCGGACAAACGGTCATCGATATCAAAGGAATACTAAATACCATATGAGAGAGTCCTACTCACGTATTTGATAATACGTTTTAGAGCGAGTAAGTGTGACTCTTTCAGAGACGCCTGATATCGCCCACAAACTCCAACACTAAAGGCTATATCGGGATGACTGGCAGTCAAGTAGAGAAGACTACCTATCATACTCCGATATAAGGTTTCTCTACGTCCTTGCTTGAAGTGTCCTTAATAAGCTTGATAGAAGTACTCATAGGTGTACGTGCATGTTTAGCGGAATCTAAACCAAATTTCTTCACTAGGTCTCTAGCATACTTGGATTGAGAGATGAACATCCCATCCTATAGTTGACGCACCTGGAGACCAAGGAAAAAAGTAAGCTAACCTACCATGCTCATCTCAAACTCACTTTTCATCTCCTCCTCAAAGTGGTGAGCATGCTGGGAGCATGTGGATCCAAAGACTATGTCGTCCACATAGACCTGGGCAACCAAAATAGCACCATCATATCTCCTGATGAACAACGTCATATCAACTCCCCCTCTCTTGAAGGCACAAGCTAAGAGATAGGAAGTAATCCTCTCGTACCAAACACGGGGTGCTTGCTTCAAACCATACAAGGCTTTCCTCAGATAGTAGACGTGATCTGGGTGCTTAGGGTCTTCAAACCCTTTTGGTTGTTCAACATAAACCTCCTCCTGTAGAATGCCATTCAAAAAGACACTCTTGACATCCATCTGATATAACTTGAAGCGCAGATGACATGCGATGGCGAGTAGTAAGCGTACGGACTCAAGCCTTGCAACAGGAGCAAATGTCTCCCCAAAGTCTACACCCTCTATCTGTGTGTACCCTTGAGCGATCAACCTAGCCTTGTTTCTGATTATGGTACCATTTTCATCCATTTTATTCTTGAAAATCCACCTGGTACCTATCACATTAGTCTCACTAGGTCGGGGGACAAGTTCCTAGACATTGTTCTTTTTAAACTAAAGCAACTCATCCTGCATGACAGATATCTAGTGTTCATCCTTGGGTGCTTCTTTGTGATTCTTGGGATCTACTTTTGACGTGTAGCAAAGATGGATAATAACGTTCTCTAGCTGAGCATGAGTCTTGACCCCTAGAGTGGGATCGCCAAAAATGGCTGAAGGATCATGACTCTTTCGAACCCAAGCAGGTGTGTCCCCTAGAACATGAATAGGGTCCACAGAGTGTGGGTGAGAGATAAGTAAGTCACTGCCAGAGAAGTCCTCATCCTTACACTGAAGGTTATGATCAATAGCCGTCGGAGGTTCGTCATCTTGCACAGTGACATTTATTGATTCCATAACCTTAGAGCTCTTCAGGTTGAAAACCCGATACGCTCTACTATTCGATGAATATCCTAGCAATATTCCCTCGTCGCTCCAGGAGTCAAACTTTCCTAATTGCTCTTTATCCCGTAGGATGTAGCATTTACTCCCCAAAACACAAAAATATGCAAGGTTACGTTTCTTGCCAGCCCATACTTCATAAGGTATCTTAAGTGTGTGTGGATGCAGGTAAACCCTATTCAGCATGTGGAATGCAGTAGACACTGCCTCTACCCAAAATCTCCTAGAAACCTTACGACCTAGGAGCATAGATCTAGCCATTTCCTGGATCGTTCTATTCTTTCTCTCAACAATCCCATTTTGCTGAGGAGTCCTCACAGTAAAAAACTCATGTTTGATCCCAAGGCTATCACAATAAAAATCTACCTTTGCTTCTGTGAATTCAGTGCCGTTGTCTCTACGCATCCTGTTAATAGTGACTCCGTATTGGTTTTGTAGGACACGACACTTGGTCGTTAAAAACTCTACAGCATCTGATTTCTCTCTCAGATGACGTACAATCGAATATCTGGAGAAATCACCCACCATCACGAGAATATATCTCTTACCACCCAAACTCTCAGTGCGAGTCGGACCCATAAGATCCATGTGAATCAACTCAAGAACACGTGAGGTGGTAATGGAATGCAACTTCCTATGAGGGTTACGAATTTTCTTTCCCAACTGACAGGGTCCACAAACCATGGAAGTTGGTTTTCCAAGTGATGGTAAGCCACGTACTAGGTCCTTTTTAGCTAAACGAGTCAAGTCTCTAGCGTTCACGTGACCTAGACGTTGGTGCCACATATCCATAGGAGTGATCGTGGCACTGTTGCAGATAAGTGAGGATGTGGGCTCAGTCCCATAGCAATTATCCTCTGTCCTCACCCCTTGCACTAAAAGTTTATCGGCTTGATTATAGACCTTACATGCGTTTCGGTCAAACTTTACAGCAAAGTCATTGTCGCACAGCTGGCTAATGCTGAGAAGGTTTGCTTTCAAACCTTTGACGTACAAAACATTCTCTAGCTTAGGAAATCCTGGTAACTCTACTGTAACTCGTCCTATAATGCTAGACTTGCTCCCATCTCCAAAGGTGACTCTACCATCCTTATAATCCTCAAGGTTGGTAAAAAATGAGACATCACCTATCATGTGTCTGGAGCATCCACTATCAAAATACCACTGTGAGGTATTATGAGCATTGAGAACGACATGGACAACAAGGGACTTTTTATCTTTCTTAGGTACCCAATAAGAGGTAACCTTTTGTTTACCCTTGTTGATGTTGGTTTTAGCTGGGATGTGAGAAACATTCACCGACGACAAAGACATCCGTCGAAATTCTTCCATCAAACTCTGTGATGTGGTGGCTAAAAACTCAACATGCTCTCTCAGATTGCCAAGATCATCAGTATGATGTGGTGGAGCAGTAGTACGTCGTGTCTGACCCAAACTATAGCAAAACTCCCTGAGGTGACCATTTCTTTTGCAATATGTAAAAAAGAACACAGTTTTAGACGGACCTTAGTTTGCTTTTCTTGGTCGAACTCTCCTTCTTGGTTTTTGATGATGGCCATATGGAGTCGAAGTAAACTCAGGAATTGGTCCAGGTGCAATTTGGGACGTGGAGGCACCATCAAAACCTATTCCCTGCCTATCAACAAAACCTAAAGCGGGACCGAGGAGCATCTTTCCCATCTTCCCAGATCTGTCCTCGATTTATACCTTGACTTCCCGTGCTCTCTCAAGGTAATGAGTAAGCTGGGCAATAATGGCTTCAAGTTTCTTCTGAGTCTCCAGGGAGGAATGGAGCTCACCCGTAAGATTAGCCACTTGTTTAGTCAAGTCCCCATTCTTTTTCACAAAATAACTCTCTCTCTCTCTAAACAAACTCTCTTTCTTAACATAGACAGACTCTCTCTCTCTCTCTCATGGCGGTGCAGGTGGAGGATTCTCTCTCTCTCGCTTCTTTTAAATCTTTTTCTAATGCGGTGATCCTAAGAACTAACACTTTGTTACATTTTTTAGTTTTAAATGACTCATTATATAACTCGGCGTAGGCGCATTTAAGATTACACTCACTCTCACTTGCATCCTCCTCCCCCTCACTCACATCGTTCTCACTATCGAGGTGTCCCTGTGAAGCAGCATCCTCATCGTCGTGAGGTGCACAAGAGGTACTCACATGACTAGCCATGAATGCGGTGAAGTTACACTCATGCGGTGACTCATATCCCGAGTCCACCGACTCGACCTCACTGTCATCACTAAGGGTAGCATTAAAACCAACTTTGCCCTTTCTCTATTCAGACGTGTAGCACACTCAAAATCTCCATGACCCCTACCGTCGCACTCATAGCATCTCTTACTGTCTTTATTCGGAGGGTCTTTAAAATCTTTCTCATTTTTCTTTTCAAACTTATTTTTTTGAAAATTCTTTTTATCCTTGAAATTTCCATTTTTCTTAAATTTGAGAATTTTCTTGAAATTTGTAGCAAATAGAGCCAAATCATCTAAGTCAAAATCACACTCAGAGTCAGATGTTTCAATATCTCTCTTTCTAGATGACTCAACTCTCTTTCCTGCCGACCCCTCACTTTTTCTCTCTTAGGCATTAAGTGCAATCCCCTTATATTTAGGCTTGACAAATTTAGGAAACATATTAATTTCATATGCTTGCAAGTCTCCTACAAGTTCCTCCAATTTTAGGGTATTTAAATTACCCATAGAATTTAGCACAGTGACTTTAGGGATAAAACGCTTAGGCAGCGATCTAAGAATCTTTTTAACAACTCTAGCATTAGGAATATGTTCACCAAGATTAAAGCTAGTATTAACAATATCAGATAGCCTAGCATAAAAATGATCAAAACATTCAGTTTCAAGCATGGTGATGGTCTCAAATTGAGTTGCTAAATTTTGCAGTTTAGACTCTTTCACAACATTAGTTCCTTCATGGGTAAGTTGCAAAACATCCCATGCCTCTTTTGACGTGGAGCACGTCATGATATGTCGGAACTCGTCAGGAGTGACGGAATCGAAAATAGCACTTAAACCCTTAGAATTAAAAGATGACCATTTAAATTCTTCTTCAGTCCATGTAGTGACAGGTTTTAAATTGGTCACGTTTTCAACAGTGACGGAGGGAGGTGTCCACCCTTTTTCAACTAAAATCCAGACATGCTCATCTATGGCCTTTAAAGCAGACCTCATGCGGGCTTTCCGGTATGCATAGTTTGTCCCGTAAAAAACTGGCATTTTATTATATGATTTCTCCATTGAGCACACTCTTTTTCCAAAAATCAATTTTTCCAGAAGATTGATATCTTAGAAAAATTTTGCGAAAAATTAGGAATACGTGATAGATTAGCGTAACCTGCTCCAATACCAATTTGAAGAGGTGCGCTTGCGTTCAAATTAAGAAATTATATAATTAAATTCAGTTTTATCCAATCAAATCCTAAACACGCATCTAGGTGTGATTGAAGAAGATGTAAAACATGCAAGAACAATTAAACACACACATGTGAGGAAAAATCCCCCAAAGGGGCAAAACCTTTTATTTTTCACTATAATTTGTAATATAAAATTACACGGATTACAATGAAAAATAAGAGTGACACAGAAATACCCGCAGGCGTCAGTTCCGGTGTCGTCAGCTGAAATCTCCCTCAGGAACTTCAGATGTGCAGCAATGAAGAAGAAAGACAGCTTCTCCACAAAAGTTGAACAAACACAAGGTTGTGTTCTTGGGTTACAAATAATTCACAAAGATTTGGCAAAGTTGTGTGAATCAAAACATGAGTCTTGGGACTCAAAAAGATGAAGACTAGAGTAATTAGGACTCTTAAATTCATCTATGAAAGTCTTAGAAATACACCACCGAAATAGGTATATATAGGAAACTTGAGTTGGTGGAAAAATCTAAGCGGATCTGTTCGTGATTATCAAATCCGGATCGATCCGATTTTGATGTTGGATTGGTCTAGTTATCGAATCAGTTCGTTTTTAAAACCACTTCATCGGTTCGGCTTCGATTCGAGGTATACTGGTTTTTATGCAAATCGGATTGGTCTATTTTTTATGCCAGATCGGTTCATTTTTTTATGTCGGATCGGTTCGTTTTCAAAATGATCGGATCGGTCCGATTTACCAGAAAAACTTTTCCAAGTTTTGATATTCGGATCCGTTGATATAGATGCGATCTTGAATTTTTTCAACGGTGTAACGGCGTACAACATACATATTGACAATGGTAAAAAATGACCTTACACCTTGACGTAGATCCTCTTAGTTTCATCTTATGATTCAACCATCTTCATATTCAGTTTATCATTTTCTGACTGAACCAAAGATCTAAATGCTCCAACATCTTTGGAATTAGCCACCTTTAATTTCAGATCGTCATTTTCTTTTTGAAGAGAAGCACTGATATCTTGCAAGTCCTTCATGTCATACTTCATACTAAAGTATAATGATCCTCGTAAGTTGTAGTTCTCCTTTTTAGTTGCAAGTAGTAAAAAATAATCGACGTGCTTGCTCGCTTGCATAATTCCCGAGCACCCTATCAAAATTGTTGAAGGAATGGATTTCATCGATAATAGACTACAATATCAAAGCTACAGAGACACAACATTTCATCAGTGGTATAAAAATAACCACACTCAATTAATTGTAAATACAATTTTTATTGATGTAAAAGGGGTAAGCAGAGCCATTAGATTCCAAAAGGATAAAATAATGCAAAGCGCAAATAAACAAAGCAAAGGAAAAAAACCCTCTACTACGAGCTTTATTTCTTCACCTGTTCCTTTGGATCAACATCTTTCCCTTTAGGCCTTCCTCCTTTTCCTCAGAGACCACTTCTTTTCCCTTAGATCCCCCCCCGTGATACTTTAGAAATAAGCACCTCATCAGCAACAGGAGGAGGACCTGGGTCGTATATGCCAAATAACTCAAACTCCAGAGGAGTCCCAGTCTCCTTCAACGTAGCATCCCAACCTTTTTTGAATCTAGTTTTTTGAGAATAGGCTACTTGGACCTTGCCATCATTATATGCCTTAGTCTAGCCTTTCTCAAAGTTCGCATACTCAAAGGTTGGAGCCTTTCTCACCTCAGTTACTAGTCGCAAGTTCTCCAATATAAGATGCTCCTTTTCTGCCTTCACAATGTTATACGAAGACTACATCTTGGCCATGGCCTCAGAAGTGGTCTTCTTTTCCAGCTCGTATGGTTTTTGGTCATCATCTATGGCCTCCATAAACTTTTGGAAGGTCTGCCCCAACTCATCGATCTTTTGAGCCGGGATAACGCAGATATCCAGAAGAGTAGAAAACTCTATCACAAATTGCAAGAGAATAAAAAGATGAAGGTTAGGCGAATGAAAAAAGTATGATCCAATAAAATCATAAGAATAAAGGAGAGAATTCTCACCAGGCTAAAAATTATGAAGAAGGAAGGGAAAGATGGTCTAGCATCATCCTTTCACACTGATTGCGGTGTCTAGTGAGCATTCCCCCTTAACAGGACGGGGGCAAGGTATGAATTATGGACTATAAATTGGGCTTCAGGATTGTCAAGGAGAGGGGGGAGGACATAATTCCTTTTTAACAAGGCCACTATGGCGATCTTTTTCTCCTCTTCTCTCCTCTTATCTTCTTCTCCTTTTCTCTTTTCTTCCTCTGTTATCTCTTTCTCCTCGATGACAAGATTTAAGCCGCTGGATTTGGAGGATTCACTCTTTACCTTATTTTGAGCCTTGAACCTTGCAGACATAAGAACCTCATCATCATCATCATCCACCAACAGAATCCTCTTTCCTGTAGGTGCAATTTGTTCCTCCTCCTCTACTTGGATTAGTCCAATGTCCAGGGCTCAAAAGAAGAAGAAGCTTTCTCATTTAAGAGATGAAGATGAGGAATGTTGTCCAATGGACGAGTAATGAAATTGGTGTTGGTGTTGGTGTACTCAAGTGAAAAGGCTAAAGACAAGGGGTGTTCGTCATTAGATAGTCATTCTCTCGCCTTCCAAGCTTTTAGTAAATAAGCAAGTTAAATGCCCTTAAGGGAAGGTTCTTTATTATTCTTACAACCTATCCACAAATAATAGAAGAGGAAAGTCAACAACTAAAAGAGCAAATAACAAAGAAATATAAAAAGTCAGAAGACCAACTTTAACCTATATAGTCACCCCCCAGTCAGGGCACATATGCCCAATGCATTTTTGCCCGCAGGGAGCGACGAATGTTTCCCATTCTTGGCAATGATCCCCTATTTCCAATATTCCTTATTTAAATCAGGGAGGTTAATAACCCACACTATGTTGGCCATCCTCCCATTCAACTAGAGGAGGCCATCAGTATTGTGAGACCAGGAATAGCAAAACATGATCTCAGGGATGCCCAAGTTAGTCGCATACATTTCATTAATGTGGTTGATTCCATTGACTATTCGTCAGACATTTGGGGAGAATTGGATAGTAACCACCCTAAAGAAATAAAAAAATCCTAAGAAAAGAGGGTTTAGGGGAAATGTCAACCTCTTTGGACCACAACCAAGGTGTTAGTCCAGTGTTTCCCTTGAACGTCCCTCACGTTTTGGAGCATGGGTGCACAGTCGATTTCCACCCAATTAGGAATTGAATATGTATCTCTGAACTTCTCTATAATTTTTCTATTAAGGGTTGTATAGGAGGAAGAAGAAGAAGAAGAAGAAGAAGAAGAAGAAGAAGAAGAAGAGGAAGAAGAAAATTGTGAAAGAAAAAAGTGAAAATTGAGACTTGCAGAAATGGATGAATATGAAGGAAAGCTCTTAAGATTTGATGATAAGCAGGAGATTAAAAGTATCTGACAGAATCCTTATGAACCTACTTTATTTGAATCCTCATGCATAAACGATCACGATACTATTTGAACCTTAGGTACAACATTTGTAAAGGATTTTAGCGCTTCATATATTGCTCGAACGAGCATACCCTCAAGGCTTCACACCAATCACAATACTGTAATGACGTGTAAACTTCATCTAGAAGTTCCAAAGGAGATTGTGCTCAAGACTAAATAAAATCTACTAGCCTGATGAGTCTCAGTCCAGAGATTTTAGGGGGCATTGTGGGGACACAAATAAATTAGTTGGGCCTGGCCGACCAAGCCCAGCAAAGGGTAGAAGACATCTGGCCCAGTTATTTAATTGGATTGTAAGATGCATCTTACCACGTGGATATATATGAAACATTTAACACATGTATTAATTATATACATAAATACGTTTTGTTAAGCTTAATCTCAGCGAGATATTCTAGGACACCACACGAGTCAATCTCAAGCTGGGAGAGTTCCTTAAACGACTCAACCACTTGACAACTACTATAAATGTAACCCTCACCCAAGGGTCTAAGGAGATGTAATTCTGAAACTCGAGAGTACTTTATACCAAAAAAGTAACCTCTCCATAGACATAAGCAATTTGTCGAACCATGTATATTTTGTGTTGTGATTCACATTTATTATTTCATCCTTTATATTGCTTTCCGGATTTATTTTAATTGTGAATTATTTGCACTCACAGATTTGAAGGAAAAATTTCTCCTAAAACAAATTTGTTCAAATACTTTTTGAAGTGTTTATATGAAAGTGTAGTGGGTATTTTTCAACCACATTAAAGTGATCGCTGAGAAAAAAATCTGAACTTTTTCTTATGAATTATTATCCGGAATATTATCTCAGTTTTTTGATGATATATACATTGGAATTTCATAAATTTTGGCATGCATATATTATGATGTGATTATGAATATTGGGCTTTGGAAATTCTAAAAAATGAGTTTTATATCTTTTGTATGACTTTTACAAATTTAGAGTGCAATAACGAATTTTTTAGACAACTTGTAGTAGGAAGAGGTTATCTTAACTTGTACTCAATCATTTTGTGTGTTCTAATTTTGTATAAAAATATATTCATAAAGGATGAATTTAAAAAAATTCATAAATTTTTACTTAGCATCTTGGTCGTGGTGAAATTTCAAATTTGAATTTTTCCTTTTGAACATTATTTTCTTAGAAGAATGTACCATGTATTGTTCCCAGCGGATTCAAAATATTTTGAAACCTTTACAAATTTCTTATTAAAGGATTTATGAACTACTTAGAAGAATTTGGACTCAAATTTATGGAAGATGATTATCTTGAAATTGTATTAAGACTTATGAAACATTTGAATTTGCGAGTGCAACTTCTAGAATTTTATTTGAATAATTATTCGTATTATTCATTTATGAGTTAGAAAAGGTGTATAATAAAATTGTATTCTACTATATTTGAATCAATTGATATGCTTCATACCGGTGTAGAAATAATTTAGTTAGGTAAAATTATTTTCACTGTACCATTTTTGTTGGATAGAGTTTAAAACTCTAAGACAAATATTTTGCCTTATGTATCTGCATATGAAACCAAACATGTTATTCTTTTAATAGCTTGTATGGTCTATGTATGGATTTAGACATACAAACGTCTAATATTACAAGTAGAGATCTCATATGTCGAACTTTATATTGAGTAAATGGAATTCATATGTCGAAATCATAATAATTGGAAGATTTTATCATAATTAAGTTTAGTGTAAATATAAGTTTTACTTAAATAAAGATATTACAATTGAATGATTTAGAATGGTAATATTATATGAAATATTATCTAACACCCTGTGAAAATGATATATGAACATGTACGTTTCATTTCTTTAAGAAATAAATTGTGTAATTTATATGTGACTTTATCTGAACCTATGATTAGAATGAATGGACATTTATTTTTTGATTCGTTATACCTAAAAGCATTAAGCATGTAGTAATTTAAGAACGAATGACCAACTATTTTTTAATTCTTATTTACTGATACTCTATGAGTTTAGATTCCATTTTGTGAATTTAATATATAGTGGGGGCAGATTACATTTAGCTTCTCAATGTTACACCTAAAGAATAGTGTTACCACTGAAGCGAGTGCCTCTTAACTATAATTGAAGAACATTTTAATAGAATCTAAAACATTGGTGTTCTGGAGAACTCTTAATTTTAAGACTTGTGACTTAAAAATAATAGCTTTCTTATGCTATTAAAAAGGATTCCAAAAATCCTTAGAGAAGTGATGTCATAAATGATTGATTGAATTTCCTGGAACAAAATAAAAATTAGTTCATATAACTTTTTGATAATAAGGTGTATATACATCCTTTGAAGAAATATTGAGACCATTATCATTTACGAATATAAACTTTGTTTAATATTCAAGGTTAATCACTAGTAATAAAACTTAGTTATATATATCATAAGTTAAATTATTCTCATGGAAATAAAGAAGCTTCATTTGATTTGATTGTCATTGATATTATACACGATGTTTATATATATATATATATATATATATATATATATATATATATATATATATATATATATATATATATATATATATATATATATAAAATATCAATTTTTGAATGGTGACCTATGTAAGACAACTTACTTCGACCAAGTTCAAGTTGGAGAACTTGTTAATATGGAAAACAACAATAAGTGGCGTGATATTTTTATAATTTCAAATCATCAAATGAGAAAGAATTGAGAATAATATGAATTGTGTTTATCATTAGGCATGTTGAAGTATGAATGTACTATTATTTATTTATGCAATAATGATTAACTAATAATTGGTTGTGATACTTTGTTGGCAAGAAATCCAAATTTATGCTAAGCCATAGTGTTGGCAGAATGAGTTTCAATGAAATAATAATACTACTTGTTAATATTACAAATATAGATCATTAATAGATCGAGTACCTTCAAATACAAGAATATATATTTGATAGATATATGATTATTGTGAACCATATTGTACTCCACATGACCCAAATATGAAATTGTTCAACAACACTATAGACAGTATTAAGAAAGAAGAATATGTGAATATCTTAAGTAGTCTCCACTGAGCTACTAAATACGGTTAACTTGAAATTGTTTATTTTGTGGGAGTACTATTCAGGTTTATAATTGAAAAAATGCATATTTATGCTACCTAGTGTAATAACCCTTACTTTTGAGTAATTAATTTTATACTAATTTACCATGTGAGGTAATTATATAAAATAATGGAAGTTGGAGTAAATATTATTTAAGTTATTTAAAAGATAATATTTACTAGATTTTATACAGTTACTGTTAAGAGAATCTAAATAGCATCATGTTATGTTTTATAGCGTCGTTGTGCTTTAAACGACATTTATGGTTTAAAATGAAGTTTGAAACATGAAATGATTCATATTATTCCGGATGCCAATTTAGAGGGCGCGGTTAGTCCCGAAATAATCGAGATAGTCAAAATAAGTGCCATATTATATTTTTGGTTTCCGGGCACTTTTGACCGGTTATGACTTAATTATGTAGTTATGAGCCATTTTAATGGTGTATTAACATTTAAAGATGGAAAACAATGCTAAGTGCACGCTTAAGTCTTACAACCCCTCTTATTTCTCAAGTGTATGCTTCCTAAACCTAGAGAGAAAGAGAGAGAAAGAGAATTCGGGGAGAAGAAGTGAAAGAAGGAGAATTGAAGAAATTGAGTTTGATCTTGCATCTACCGGAAGAGAATCTAAGAATACAACCTTAAGGCAAGTTTCTTACTTGCTAATATATGATTTAAGGTGAATAAATTGTAGTGATAGTTGTGTAATGGTAACAATTGAACAATTATGGGTTTTAAAGAATCTTTAGTGTTTGAACCCTTAAACATTATTTTAGATAGATATTGTGCTGATTATAGTAGTTAGTATTTATGTAGGATTATTTTGGTTGGATTATTGATGGATGGTTTGGGAAAAATGGAAGAGAAATGAGTTTGGGAAAAATTGGGGTTATTAACATCCATAGACGAAACTGGGCCTTCTGGCACGGGCGAATCGATTCGCCCCTAGCGAATCGATTTGCTAAAGGGGTAGGCTACAGGTCTGTGTGGGCAAATCGATTCGGATTATCTGAATCGATTTGGTAATAAGCAGAATGTTTGGTCTTCTTGATCGAATTGATTTGGCCTATCCGAATCGATTTGCTTTCAAGACCGAATCGATTCGACCAGGGCGAATTGATTCGGAATTCCCGCGGTTTTAGAATACTTTTCTAACTTAGTTTGTAGCCTTTTTCTTATAGGTTTAGGACATATGAAATTTCTCTTAGTAAGTAGTAAAGTTTACTAGAGTCTTATATTAGGTATGTAACTACTCTAGATTAGAAAGGGGATAATTCGGCATATTTCGGAGATTACTCAATAGACTTTAGGGTAGTTTCTCCTTTAGCAAGTTAGTTTGAGACTAGTGAAAAGTAGGATTATATAATTTTGGAATTTTAGAGACTTGAATGAAGAATATTATACTTGGTGGCTTTTAGTACTGTCGTTAACTCTCGGAGACTAAATTGGGGATTCTTAAATGTTGAGGTTTATAATTATGACATTAAACGCTTATGGCTCCGGATAAAATGAAATGCACATTTTAATTTGGCATATTTTGCGAATGATAATTTGCATATACATACCTCTCTAAATGCTATCATAAGGGAAGTTATGCGCATGAGGTGAAGTCCCCTGGCTAGTGAATGCAGGGTGAATATAGTCCTCGACCATAGGACCGGCTATTATATATTGTGCGATTATTTTTCGATGTGAGGTAATTTAGGGTATGATTATGACTCACTATCGAAGGTATATGGCCGCTTCCCGACGTCACGTAATGTAGGATGCCCAGGTTGTCTTGGTGATAGGCCCTGAAAGATGACATCTATTTAGGAGCGCATCCAGTGGGGTGACTCCCGGAAGGATGGTCTTAGAATTGTTATATGATGCGAACTATAACTATTCTCATTAAAGTGGAAATCTTATTGATGGTAAAGCATTATGCGAAATAAATTACTTTGAATATGTTTCCTAAAGAGAAAAGGAACTGTGAATTTAAGTTATGTAAAACTGAAATGAAATCTCATTAAGTGAAACTTAGATATATTCTCATGCATAAATGAATATTAATCTATGTCATCGATATTTCGCTAGGTTGTGCTTTTAGATTGAGAGGTGAGAATTCTTATAATTATTTATGGAGAGTGAGGCAAGATTATTTATTATGTTTAAATGTTCATAACTCTCATACACTTTATTCACATGGTGATCATATCAAACCGGGCTCTGACCCATTTATATCTCTTTGATTTACATGAATTTTATATTCGCCCAGATGCTCCGCCGCAAGGAGGCCCGTTTTGACTTTTCCATATCCCAGTGTTCTAGAGCTATAACACTTTGCGGATGTTATGGGATACTTAATATAGACGCTTCAATCTTTCCCTATTCTAGTTATGATCAGTTTACACATTCGGACGTGTTGTCCAAGTTTTGTACTTATATAATATAATGTGATTATTGTACTTTAATACTCGGTGTAACCTGCTTGTAAAGGTCTGTTAACCGACAACTTATTCATTTATTTTGATATATATGGTTGCTAATTTATTACCTGTCTTTATATATATCCGCCTTCTTTTAAATTGGATTTGTCTAAATATTTTTCTTTACTTACAAATATGAATTTTGACAATCCATTTTCTAAAATAATTGGTAGTCATCTCGTATACTTATATATACGACAGTGATGCTAAGAATGGACCATTTATGATTCCTGTAATTATTGGAGTATCGGGCTGGCCACCTCTTATTTTAATAAGCGGGGTGTCATAGATGGTATCAGAGAATCATGTTCTAGAGTCTTTAGGATCTATGCGGACTTGGCACGTTCTACCGTAGCGTTCTTTGATATAGAGTTTTACTGTTAGGACTGTTTTGTTTGCCTATATTTACGATCTTCTGCAAAGATAAATTATTCTAAATAGTATTCTAATTCAGTTGTTTCTTCGTTTCTGATGTCGCCTAAGAGAGGTCGCCATGCAAGAAGAAATAGAGTTGCAGAAGATAATGTAGAACCTCCACCGCCATGACAAGGAACTATTAATGCTGCTGAGGTAGCTAATATTGTCGCCCAGGAGGTAAATGCTGCGATGACTATCGCGGTTCAACAATTTCCCCAGGCCCAATAACCAAGGGTTCAGGAGGTACAAGCCCCTGTAGGACCTTCTCCATGGGAAAGAGTCAGGGAATATTTCTTGAAGGGTCATCCCCCAGAATTTCAGGGTGGTTCTGACGTAATTGTGGCAAACCAATGGAAGAAGGATATGCAGTGCCATCTTCGCATGGTAGACTGTAGTGAGGAACGAAAGCAAATCCTTGATACTTTTAAACTAGTTAGAGCACCCTTACACTGGTGGGAGTCGATGACCACGCCAGAACAAAGAGATACTACGACTATATCTGAATTTTGGGTTTTATTTGATCGAAAGTACTTTCCTCCCGCAGTCCAAAGGGAAATGAGGAGGAAACTTCAAGATACAGCTCAAGGTGAACGTTCTGTGGCAGAGTATGAGGAGGAATTCACTCATTTGGATAGTTTTGTGCCGAATGAGGTAACTCCGGAGGAAAGGAGAATATCAAAGTTTATTGGAGGCTTACATTGGAGGATACGGCAACACTTGCTGGGAAATCCAGCTTTACAAACATTCGAGGATGTGATGAATGTCGCATTACTTCATTTTCAAGATCATCATTTGTATGTACAAGGAAGTAAGAAAGTTTTAGTTATGGTGCAATCGAGTAAGCCGGGAGGTAATGGTGTCGGAGGAGCACTGCCCTCGTCACAATCGTCGAGAAATAAGCAAAAGGAAAGGGACACTCAACAAGGGTATTTATCCAAAAGATAATGTTTCGGGGGATTTAATTTCGGTACTAGTAGTTTCAGGCACGGTCAGGGTGCCTAGCAACAGCAGCATTTAGGTCAGGCAGGTCGGGGTAACAATGGGGGTCGAGGCCATCCGGGCCAAGGCTTTGGGCAGTTCAGAAATAATAGAGGCCGTAATCAGGAAAATATGGTGGGTCGTTGTTTTTAATGTAGGGAGCCGGGTCATTATGAGAAATCGTATCCGCAGTTGATTTGGGGATAATTTCCTAGAATTCCACAGCATCAGCATGCACAGCTACCGCCGCCAGTGCCTAATCCAGCCGTCCCTCCACAACAGGGACAACTACAGTATGGGCGTGTCTACCATATACATGATGCTATGCTTCCTCCAGCCCCGCCAGCACCGCCAGCGCCGCCAGCTATCGAGGGTAAGTTTCCCATTCATGGGCACATGGGTCGTGTATTGTTTGATATGGGTGCGACACACTCATTTATTTCTAGAAGTTTTACTCAATCGACGGAGTTAATTAAATATGCAGAAAGCACTTTTACTAGTGTCGAATCTTCTATGGGTGATGGTTCGCTCATTTTCTTTATTTGTAAAAGAATAGGAATAAACCTTGGTAGTGTTTTGAGGCTGATTTACTCGTCCTGGATATGGTCGGTTATGAAGTTATCTTAGGCATGGATTGGTTAGTGAAATACCGTGCGATAGTAAATTGTTATGGGAAGAGTATAGTCTTTTCCATTCCAGGGAAATAGATGTTTTTAGTGGCTATGCCTCTTTCAGAGGGAGGTTCTAGCACTTATTTGTATTATATTGCGGAGGAGACTTCTCGTGATATAGTCATTTCCTTAGATTATATTCCCGTTGTTAGAGACTTCGAAGATGTTTTTTTTAGGAAATACCAGGTTTACCTCCAAGTCGAGAGATTGAGTTTGTGATTGACTTAGCACCGGGAACGCGACCGATTGCTAGGGCTCCGTGCCGCATGGCTCTTGTGGAAATGAGGGAGTTGAGAGGTCAGATTCAGAAGTTGTTAGAACATGGGCTTATTAGGCATAGTACGTCGCCGTGGGGTGCTCCTGTTTTATTTGTGAATAAGAGAGATGGTTCCTTCCGGCTGTGTGTTGATTACCGGGAGTTAAATAAAGTTACGTCAGGAATAAATACCCACTACCTCGAATCGATGATTTGTTTGATCAACTAAGGGGAGTGTCGTAGTTATCTAAAATAGATTTGAGGACGGGGTATCATCAGCTGTGGGTTAGAGAGCAGGATGTGTCCAAAACTGCGTTCTTAACTAGATATGGGTCCTATGAGTTTTTGGTCATGCCTTTCGGGCTAACCAATGCTCCTGCATTATTTATGGACCTTATGAATAAAGTGTTTCGAGACTTCCTGGACCAGTTTATTATCATGTTTATTGATAACATCCTAGTGTATTCTCAAACGGAATCCGATCATGCTAAGAATTTACGGTTGGTCCCGCAGACGTTGAGGGATCATCAATTGTATGCCAAGTTTAAGAAGTGTGGTTTTTGGCTACAGGAAGTGCAGTTTTGGGGTCACATTATTACAGCTGAGAGTATTTTGGTAGATCTAAGTAAAGTCGTAGCGGTGAGGGAATGGGGTCAGCCCACGATACCTACTGAGATTCGCAGTTTTCTGGGTTTGGATGGCTATTATCGTAGATTTATTAAGGGTTTTTCTAAGATTGCTAGCCCTTTGATAAATTTAACTCGGAAGGGAGTGAGGTTTGTTTGGGATGATTCTTATCAACTAGATTTTGATGAGTTGAAAGATAAGTTGACTTCTGCTCCAGTACTTGTGTTATCGAGATCGGGGTTAGAATATTTGGTCTTTTCAGACGCATCTCTGCAGGGGTTGGGAGGTGTGTTACAGCAAGAACATCGGTCTATTGCTTATTCTTCTCGTAAGCTAAAGCCCCATGAGAAGAATTATCCAGTTCATGATCTGGAACTTGCTACCGTGGTTTTTGCCTTGAAGATTTGAAGACATTACCTCCCGGGGGAGAAGTTTAGTCTTTTCACGGACCACAAATCGTTACAATATTTATTTTCACGAAAGGATTTGAATATGCGACAACGTCGACGGTTAGAGTTTGTGAAGGACTACCAATTTGATATTCATTATCATCCGGGTAAGGCTAATGTAGTGTTGGATGCGTTGAGTCAGAAACCCGAGGGGGAGTTAGCAAGGGTATGGAAGGCTAGAGGGAAAGAACTTAGCCAAGAGGACGCAGTTGCTAGAGCGTTTATGTCAGTGCTAACAGTTACACCTACGATAGTGGAAAGGATTGTGGAAGCTCAAGGAAGGTACAGATATTGTCAGGACCGTATATGCCAATTGTTAACCGAGGAAGCGAAATCCTACTCTATTAGTTCTGAGGGTGGGTTACGTTTCCATGGGGGGATTTAAGATGAGCCGTAATGACAGAATCTCATGGGTCTAAATTTGCAGTACATCCCCGTGGAGACAAAATGTACCAAGACAAGCGCCGTCAATATTGGTGGGCGGGTATGAAACGGGACATTTTTGAATTTGTTTCCCAACGTACTACCTGTCAACTAGTGAAAGTGGACCATCAACGACCGACGAGATTGTTACAACCCTTAGAAATACCGATATGGAAGTGGGAAAACATCTCGATGGATTTCATCACGGGATTGCCAACGTCACAAAGCGGTCATGATTCTATTTGGGTTATCGTCGATTGTTTAACCAAGTCGGCACATTTCTTACCGGTACGTACAGATTATAATACGGCTCGCTATGCTCGGCTATTTATTACGGAGATTGTTAGACTCCACGGGGTGCCCATTAATATAGTCTCCGATCGAAACAAAATTTTAGTTTCCCATTTTTGGCGAAGTTTTCAAGAAGATATGGGAACCAAATTTAAGTTGAGTACCTCCTATCACCCTCAAACAGATGGAAAAGCGGAAAGAGTCAGGACATGCTCAAGATGTGTGTACTTGACTTTAAAGGAGGTTGGGAACAATATCTTCCCTTGGTCGAATTCGCTTATAAGAATTCGTACCAATTCACTATAGGCACGGCACCCTATGAAGCATTATATGGCCGATCGTGTAGATCACCCACTTGTTGGTTGGAAGTAGGTGATAATAAATTTCTTGGACCTGAAATGATCCAAGATACTTATTCAAAGATTGAACTTATTCACAACCGCATCCGAATCGCTCAAGATTGTCAAAAGAGTTATGCTGATGCGAATAGAAGGCATGTGAAATTGGAGGTTGGAGATCAAGTTTTGGTACGAGTTTCGCCAATGAAGGGTATAACACGATTTGGGTAGAAAGGGAAGCTTGTTCCACGCTATGTAGGCCCTTTTCCCATTATTGCTAAGGTAGGCCCAGTAGCTTATCAACTCGCCTTGCCGGAACGCTTACAACAGATTCATGATGTGTTTCATGTTTCATCCTTGAAAAAGTATAAGAGGTGTGAAGGAGCTCACTGGCACATTCCTTTAGATGATACCGAATTGCAGCCCGATATTTCATACGAGGAACAACCAGTTGCAATTTTAGATTATGGAGAGCATAGGCTAAGATCTAGAGTGGTGCCCTTGGTTCGGGTCCAATGGGGACATCACAATGCTGAGGAGTCGACGTGGGAGCATGAGGACGATATGCGAGAAAAGTATTCGCATCTCTTTTTACAAGGTACGCCTAAATTTTGAGGGCAAAATTTCCTTATAACGGGGGAAGTATGTAATAACCCTTACTTTTGAGTAATTAATTTTATATTAATTTCCCATGTGAGGTAATTATATAAAATAATGGAAGTTGGAGTAAATATTATTTAAGTGATTTAAAAGATAACATTTACTAGATTTTACACATTTACTGTTAAGAGAATGTAAATAGCATCATGTTATATTTTATAGTGTCATTGTGCTTTAAACGACATTTATGGTTTAAAATGAAGTTTGAAACATGAAATGATTCATATTATTCCGGATGACAATTTAGAGGGCGCGGTTAGTCCCGAAATAATCGAGATAGTCAAAATAAATACCATATTATATTTTTGGGTTCCGGGCACTTTTGACCGGTTATGACTTAATTATGTAGTTACGAGTCATTTTAATGGTGTATTAATATTTAAAGATGGAAACCAATGCTAAGTGAACGTTTAGGTCTTACAACCCCTCTTATTTCTCAAGTGTATGCTTCCTAAACCCAGAGAGAAAGAGAATTTGGGGAGAAGAAGAGAAAGAAGGAGAATTAAAGAAATTGAGTTTGATCTTGCATCTACCGGAAGAGAATCTGAGAATACAATGTTAAGGCAAGTTTCTTACTTGCTAATATATGATTTAAGGTGAATAAAATGTAGTGATAGTTGTGTATTAGGAACAATTGAACAATTATGGGTTTTAATGAATCTTTAGTGTTTGAACCCTTAAACATTATTTTAGATAGATATTGTGTTGATTATAGTAGTTAATATTTATGTAGGATTGTTTTGGTTGGATTATTGATGGATGGTGTGGGAAAAATGGAAGAGAAATGAGTTTGGGAAAAATTGGGGTTATTAACATCCATAGACGAAACTGGGCCTTCTGGCCCGGGCAAATCGATTCACCCCTAGCGAATCGATTCGCTAAAGGGGTAGGCTACAGGTCTGTGTTGGGCGTTTCGATTCGGATTATCCGAATCGATTTGGCAATAATCAGAATGTTTGGTCCTCTTGATCGAATCGATTTGGCCTATCCGAATCGATTCGCTTTCAAGACCGAATCGATTCGGCCAGGGGGAATCGATTCAGAATTCCTGCTGTTTTAGAATACTTTTCTAACTTAGTTTGTAACCTTTTTCTTGTAGGTTTAGGACCTAGTAACTTTCTCTTAGTAAGTAATAAAGTTTACTAGAGTCTTATATTAGGTATGTAACTACTCTAGATTAGAAAGGGGATAATTGGACGTATTTCGGAGATTACTCAATAGACTTTAGGGCTGTTTCTCCTTTAGCAAGTTAGTTTGAGACTAGTGAAAAGTAGGATTACATAATTTTGGAATTTTAGAGACTTGAATGAAGAATATTATACTTGGTGGCTTTTAGTAATGTCGTTAACTCTCGGAGACTAAATTGGGGATTCTTAAATGTCGAGGTTTATAATTTTGACATTAAACGCTTATGGCTCTGGATAAAATGAAATGCACATTTTAATTTGGCATATTTTTCGAATGATAATTTGCATATACATACCTCTATACATGTTATCATAAGGGAAGTTATGCCCATGAGGTGAAGTCCCTTGGATAGTGAATGCAGGGAGGATATAGTCCTCGGCCTTAGGACCGGTTATTAAATATTGTACGATTATTTTTCGAAGTGAGGTAATTCCGGGTATGGTTATGACTCACTGTCGAAGGTATATGGCCGCTTCCCGACGTCACGCGATGTAGGATGCCCAGGTTGTCTTGGTGATAGGCCCTGGAAGATGACATCTATTTAGGAGCGCATCTAGTGGGGTGACTCCCAGAAGGATGGTCTTAGAATCGTTATATGATGCGAACTATAACTATTCTCATTAAAGTGGAAATCTTATTGATGGTAAAGTATTGTGCGAAATAAATTACTTTGAATATGTTTCCTAAAGAGAAAAGGAACTGCTAAGTTAAGTTGTGTAAAACTGAAATGAAATATCATTAAGTGAAAATTAGATATATTCTCATGCATAAATGAATATTAATCTATGTCATCGATATTTCGCTAGGTTGTGCTTTTAGATTGAACGGTGAGAATTCTTATCATTATTTGTGGAGAGTGAGACAAGCTTATTTATGATGTTTAAATGTTCATAACTGTCATGAACTTTATTCACATGGTGATCATATCAAACCGAGCTCTGACCCGTTTATATCTCTTTATTTTTCATGAATTCTATATTCGTCCAGGTGCTCTGCCGCAAGGACGCCCATATTGACTTTTCCCTATCCCAGTGTCCGAGAGATATAACACTTTGCGGATGTTATGGGATACTTGATATAGACTCTTTAATATTTCTGTATTCTAGTTATGATCAGTTTACACATTCGGGCGTGTTGTCCAAGTTTTATACTTGTATAATATAATATGATTATTTTACTTTAATACTCGGTGTAACCTGCTTGTACGACAGCTTATTCGGTTATTTTGATGTATGTGGTTGCTAATTTATTAACTGTCTTTATTTATATCCACCTTCTTTTAAATTGGATTTGTCTAAATATTTTTCTTTACTTACAAATATAAATTTTTACAATCCATTTTCTAAAATAATTGGTGGTTATTTCTTATACTTATTTGTACGACAGTGATGCTAAGAATGGACCATCTGTGATTCCTGTCATTATTGGAGTATCGGGCTGACCACCTCTTATTTTAATAAGCGGGGTGTCACACCTAGAAAGGTCTTATGTTTTGATAAGAATCATGAGCCTAGAATTGATTCTGAATACATATTATGATGTTGTCTTTTGGAACTCCAAGGAAGATTAGTGATTGACGTAATTAGTGATGGAGTTTATAGTGATACCTTTAACTATGTCTTGTGAGAATATAAAAAGTTAAAAGTCATATTATAAGATACCCATTTTAGGCGAGATTGATACTAGTCATTTTATCCACAATAATAGAATCATGGCTATTGTAAGATTTTAGAACCATTATTATAACGGAAAGAACAATAAATATATTATAAGAACAACATAGTGTGAGAATTTAAAACTAATGAGTTGTGAATGTATATTATGTTCGGACTGATGAAAACATAACCTTACTTATCCTTTGACGAAAGGACTCATACATGATAAGGTGTTTAACACCTAGAAAGGAATGGGACTAAAGCTCGCTGATATTGAATCACTCGTGGTGGTAACCCAACATGTAGATTGCAGATCCCAAGAATTAGGCCAAAGGTTAAATCATGCTTATTAATTCTATACTGGGTTTTACTCCGAGTTCAACCCTATGGAGCATGATATCCTGAAGCGAGTTAAGGTTAAGTTTATTATAACTCTTAGTGAAGATTTATAGATCTATTTTGAGTGGGGTACTTAGATAAGTAGTATCATTAATTGACTCACCTATGTGAATGTGGAAGCATGGACTTTTTCAATGGTAATATTGGGCAAATTCCCTTGAGCTTTCACATACTGGGATAAAAGCACATGGTCGTGAAGTGATGGCATGAGGACAACACCCAGGTAGGGTTGTGAATGAAATGTTGTTAGAGATAGAGTTCAAAACTATGAGTTACTCAAATATAATCTGAATCTTGTTTACTATGTAAAGGTTCAAGTTTAAAGACACATGTATGAACTATTATTGCTCAATAATTGTTCAAAATTTACAACTGGGGGATTATTTGAATCGAGTGGTGGGTGGTGTATGTGTAAAGTTTGAAACGACTTTGCAATAATGCAGGGGAAATATCATTGGGTATCTCCTTTTGATTACATCACCCTTCCACTTTTACCATTTCAAATTTCCAATTTGAGCACACAATTATGACTCCCACTTCTGCTCAAATATATAAAGGGAGTTACAGTAGGTTGTGAAGAACACTTAAAAAAACCCCATTCTCAGATAATAGACAAAAGATTAGTTATCTTTTCCATATAGTTTTTCTCCACCTCAAGATATTTTCTCCCTACATCCAATTTACTGAAAAAGAATTGGCGGTGTCTATAAAAATACCATCTGGAAATATTTTTGTTCCATAAATATTTATTTCCCTAATTACAAAAATGTATATATATATATACACGTTAATATGTCGTATAACTATAGTGCATGGTTATATGCGACATAGGTGATTCTGAACTTATTTTATCATGGAGACGATGTGAATGTAAGCTACTGGAACATAGAGAGTAGCGCTACAAAACATCTTAGAAAGAGTGACTTAGTCCACGAATCAACCCCAGGACCAGATGGTTTCCTCGGTATTTTCTTTCAGAAATACTGGAGCATTTAGAAGGAAGATACATGAGCAAATAGGTGTGAAAAGATATGGGAGTGCTTAAGTTCCACATTGGAAGATTACCACAAAAAGTGGTGGTCTATTAACTAAAAGACAACCAAGCTTTTTAGTTGACAAGTCAAATTAGGGGTTATGATTCCATACATTGTGGTGGTGCTTAAGAACCACCAATCATAACATGCGACACACATCATGCAAAAGGGCGATTGGGCGACTTAGGGCGCTTTGACGTGCACTTGACACTTCGCACGTGCGCATCGTCGCTTAGAGCGTGGGAGCCTAAAGTTTTGACAAAGTAAAACAGATCAATGGCTGTGATTAAACAATCTGATCAAGAGGTTTAAAAATCCGAAACGACTTGATCTGAGCCGTTAGACTTAATCTGTGACTGTTGAAGAACAGTCACAGAAACGGCTATAAAAGGAGTTTTAGGCCTGTGTTTTGGACACTAAAAATTGTTAATTTATCCTCTCTTTATCCTCTACATTTTGGCATTATCAGATTACTAATTCAGAGCATTCTCAGTTTGATCAAACAGTACAAAGTTTGAATCAAATAACTATTCATACACTACATTGTATCCTGAAGACAGATTCAATAAACCCATTGTGTACTCGCGGTTCATTCTCAACCGAATTGGGAGAAATTTTGCCTAAAAGACAGTGTTCCCAGAACGTGCCTTGTAGAAATTAATTAAGTTGTTCGTTCTTTCCATAGTATAGTTCCAATAGTCAGAAGGAATAAGGTAATCTCAAATACAAATACATTACGTTGTTTCCAAATCATCCGACCTATAAAGGCTAAGCTACTACGAGACTCTTTAGCCAACTCCCCCTCCTTTTCTAAAAGGCTTAAAAACTATTTGAGGGTAGAAAAACAACCCCTCTTCTAATCCAAATGTTCATAACACCTTTGAACCTAAAAGGGATGTTGTCAATGCTCTTAGGTTCTTTGTGGCATAAATGGAAAACAGGGATAATGACCCATTTGCGAATATAGAGACTATTTTTGGTGGGCAAGGAATTATTACAGAACTTCCACCAAAAGGGTTTAATCTTTAGGGAATCCTGAATGGACAAAATACTATTTCCATGTTTTTGGATGAGGAGAGAAAGAGGATGACGGTGTTTGGTGGTGGTGGTGGTGGGGTTCTGACCTAATTTTCTCCGCCTCTATATATCCATATTTCACAGTAAAAACTCCATTCCTTGTTAAATTCCAAACTATAACATCTTATTTGTTTGTAGCACTAATAGAGATGGCTTGGATCAGGTTTTTGTTGGTAGTGTTGAAAATAATTTGGAGATTAATTTTATCCCATTCTCTAGTCTGCGTATTAATGAGGTCCCTGACTTGCATATTTACTTGCATGGCATTAGGGTTGTGTGTTGGTTTAAAAATATGGGCTCCAGGTATCAATTTATCTTTCCACACATTAATTCTAGCTCCATTACCCACTTTCCATATGGTACCTCCCATCAGAAAGTTTCTTCCTTCTAATAAACTAGCCCAAATCTTAGAGGGCATTAGGCCCTTTTTTACACTGTTAAATCACATTTGGGGAAATATATGGATTTAAGCATGTTAGCCCAAAGAGAGGTAGGGCCTTTCAGGATCCTCTAAGTTTATTTAGCAAAGTAGAGACAAGTTAAAGCTCTTCATGTCTATAACCCAAATCCACCCAAACCCTTAATCTCGGTCAAAGCGCTCAACTTTTTCCAATGGATCCTCTTATTCTCCTCAGTGCCTCCCACCATAAAATCGTCATAAAACATGTGATTTTATCACAAATCCTCTCAAGTATAAGCATGCATAACATATGGTAGGTGGGTATGGCTTACACCACCCCCTTGATAATAATTTATCTCCCTCCCTGGGAATCCAGCCTTGTAATTTATGGGATATTTTAACCATTATAAAGTTAAGGATCACCCATTTAGATCTTCCCCATATAGATGGAAAACCAAGATATTTTTATTTAGGATCATTTCCTTGATATTTAGAGGATCACAGATCTTTCTTCTTAATTGTACCCCAAACCTGGGTTGAAAAAGATGCTGGATTTTTCAAAGTTTATTTGTTGCCTAGAAGCCTCAATATATAGCTGGAGAATCCCGACTTGTTCAATGCATTCATTATCAGTGGCTTTAGTGAAGATGATTGAGTCATCTATAAAAAAGAGGTGAGATAGGCTGGGGGACTATGCTTTCTAATCATCAAACCTGACAGCTTCTTGGTTTCAACTTCTTTAATAATGAGGGATAGGGTCTCCTGGATAAATAGGAAAAGGTAGGGTGATAGGGTGTCCCCCTTCCTCAAACCTCTTTCAGGGGTAATTTTGCCAACTTCATCCCCATTATAAAAGATACTAAAGGTCATCGTTCTTATACATTGATGAATGAGTTGGCACTATTTCGTATAAAAGCCTATCTTTTCCATCACTTTAACCATAAAATCCCATTCAAACCTATCATACGCCTTATTGAGATCCAGTTTGAAGGCCATGTCCTCCTTTTTACCATGTTTTTTGTCTTTAATATAATGAAAAGCTTCATGGGTAAGGATAATACTATCTTGATTTTGGCAGCCAGGAACGAAGGCTCATTGGTTGGGTGAGATCAAATTCCCAAGGCAACCCTTGAGTCTATTTGGAAGAGTCTTCGAGATGATTTTGTAAATGAAATTACAAAGGCTAACAGGGCGAAACTGGATAACAGACTCAAATGATGGTGTTTTAGAAATCAAAATGAGGTTTGTGTGATTAATCTCCCTCGAGATAAAATTGCCTTCAAAAAAGCTTTTGACCGCTTCCAAACTTCATTTCCAATGAAATAATATCCAAACTAAGTTTAAAATTAAAACACCAATTAACATAAAAAATTAATAATTAAGTATTATATTATAATAAATGTTGAAATTTATCCCAACATTCCCCACCAATTTCAATATACACAAGAGTGGATACAAAGGATTGATCATACAAACCAAAAGGACAACAATAGAGAACTTTTGGCACTATCGCTGAAATCTAGGACATAAATGAGAAGTGTCTTCTGGACTTGAACTTCCATATAGTGTAAACAATTCAAAGCTTCATCAAGGTGTTGTGGTGAATGTATCTTGAACCAATGACCTTTTGAGACGAGCCGAAACTATCACACATACTGATTTATGAGTTTTTAAGTGTTCTTATAACATGCACATTTATGGTCTTGTGCTAGTCCTAACTTCACGAGTGCTTTAGGATTGGTCTTGATTCCATAGAAAGCAGCCACACTTTCGACACTCATATAGGTAAATTAACTTTAGTGATCCTGCGAGTCACACTTATATGATTTATTAAGAAGTAACCTTCATCCTCTAACATGCAGAAAAACCAACACTAGGCACATAGGAATGGAACTTTTGTATACAATTCCTAGTGTTCCATAATTATAATTTAGTTTTTTTGTACCACATTGAACTCTATCCATATTTTCAAGATATGAGTTGGGTTCCCATTAAATATAGTTGAGTTATTTCATAGACCTTAGTCCCATTCCTTTTGAGTTGATATATATATCATCTCCCTAACAAGACCTTTAGTCAGAGGATCTGCTAAATTCTTGTTCGTTATAAAATAGTCGATTGTAATTACTCCTTCCTTGAGTAGTTTTCTTATAAATTGTTGCCTTCGACTAACGCGTCTACATTTTTCGTTGTAAGTTTTATTCAAAACTTTATAAATTGTGGCTTGGTTATCACAACTTATCATAATAGAAGGAGATGGATTTTTCCATAAAGGAATATCATATAACACATTTTTAAGCCATTCTGCTTCTTTACAAGCATCTACTAGGGCTATAAATTCAGATTGCATTGTTGAATCTAATACACATGTTTGTTTCTTAGATCCCCAAGAGACAGTCGCTCCTCTCAGCGTAAAAATCCAACCAGTAGTTGACTTGGATTTTGATCCAAGATTGTTCCAACTTGAATCACTATATCCTTTTAAAATAGATGGATATCCTACATAATGTAAGCCATAATCTAAAGTCCTCTTCAGGTATCTAAGCACTCTAGAAATTACATTCCAGTGCTCATGTCCTGGATTACTTGTAAATCTACACAAGACACTTACTGCATACGCAATGTCTGGTCTAGTGCAGTGCGTGGAATACATTAGACTTCCAATAATACTAGCATATTTAAGTTGGTCCATAGCACGCCCAATATTTTTCGTTAGTTTGATACTAGAATCCACTGGTGTAGCAACTGACTTAAGTTCAAAATGATTATACCTTTTAAGAACTTTTTCTATATAATGAGATTCAGATAATGTTAAAGAATTATCCTTTCTCATTATTTTGATTCCTAAAATTACATCAGCTTCTCCAAGATCTTTCATATCAAATTTTGATGATAGAAACCTTTTGGTTTCTTCAACATATTTGAGAATAGACCCAAATAATAACATGTCAATCACATATAAGCAAATAATAACACCAACACCGTTTTCAAATTTACTATATATAAATTTGTCGGCATCATTAACTTTATATCCATGGGATATTACAATATTATCAAACTTCTCATGCCATTGCATAGGAGTTTGCTTAAGGCCATAAAGAGATTTAACCAGTTTACACACTTTCTTTTCTTGGCCAGGCAAAACAAACCCTTTGGGTTGTTTTATACAAATCTCTTCTTCTAAATCACCATTTAGAAAAGTATTTTTGACATCCATTTGATGAATTACTAAATTATGAATAGAAGCAAGAGATATTAATATCCTAATGGAAGTGATTCGAGCAACAGGAGCATATGTATCAAAGTAATAAATTCCATGTTTTTTCTTATAGCCTTTAGAAACCAATCTTGCCTTAAATTTATTTATAGAACTGTCCGGATTTAATTTCCTTTTAAATATCCATTTGCACCCAATAGGTTTATCTCCCGGGGGAAGATTGAAAAGAACCCAAGTTTGATTTGATAAGTTCATTTCATCATTGATTGCTTCTTTCCAAAAGACAACATCCCTAGATTTTACCGCTTCATGAAATGTTGCCGGTTCATCTTCTATATTAAGAACAAATTTTGTTATATTCTTAGTTTCATTTAAATCCCCTTCAACCAAATAGATAACAAAGTCGGGCCCATATGTTTTTCAGTTCTTTGTCTTTTACTCCTTCGTGGTTCAACGTCATTCGTTGTTTCTGAAGAAGATATTGGTTGTGAAATTTCTTCTGAAGGTGAGGAGTCAATAGTTGGATTATTATTTTCTAAACCTTGATTCAAAGTACTAAACTTTGTTAGATATTCAAAGAATTTCACAGCTACCGACTCAATGATTTCTTGAGTTTCAAGATTAAAAAAATCTATAAGTCGTACTGTTACTAGAGTATCCAATAAAAACACATTTGCAAGTCTTATTTCCTAGTTTAGGTCTTTTAGGTTTGGTTTTTCTTACATAAGTAAGACATACCCAAACTTTAAGACGTCTAAGATTAGGCATACCATTAAACCATAATTCGTATGGAAAAATATCCTTATTTTTTAATGGAACTCTATTTAAAATATAACATGCGGATAAAACCGCTTCTCCCCTCATAGACAAAGGTAAACCATTACTTATTAACATTGCATTTACCATTTCAACTAAAGTCCTATTTTTCCTTTCTACCGTTCCATTTTGTTGTGGCGTATAAGGCGCCGTAACTTGATGGATTATTCCATGAGTATTACAAAATTGTATATTCACTCGGGTAATATTCACAACCCTTATCAGATCGTAGAACTTTAATTTTCCGATTTTATTGAGTTTCAACTTCTTCTTTAAAAACCAGAGTCATATTACTCTTCATATATGCATACTTAGAGTAATCATCAATAAAAGTTAAGAAATATTTATTTCCACCACGAGTCATATTACTCTTCATATCACATACATCACAATGAATAAAGATCAAGCATTTCAGATGTCCTCTTAACAGATTTAAACGAATTTTTAGTTATCTTCGATTGAGCGCAAATTTCACATTTAGAAAAGTTATCAAATTTACAATCCAAGATTAAACGGAGATTAGTCATATTTTTAATACTTTTATAATTTGCATGACCTAATCTACTATGCCATAAATAAATAGACGCAACCATATAAGTATAAATAATATCATTGATTGCATTAATTTTGATCATGCCGCTACAAGAGTACCCTTTGCCAATAAATTGACCATTCTTGGATAAGACAAACTTATCAGAATCATACACAGGTTTGAAACCTCTCTTATTGAGAAGGTCCCCAGACACAAGATTTTTACACATATCAGGTACATGAAGTACATCAATTAGAGTAAGAGTCTTTCCAGAAGTTAATTTCAATTCCACTGTGCCTTTCGTAACTACATTGGTGCGAAGATTATTTGCCATCTTCACTTCTTTTCCATCAATTTCGTGATATGTTTTGAATGAAGAGAGGTCTTTGCATATGTGGACCGTTGCACCGGTATCCAGCCACCATCCACTTTCATTTTTAATTGAATTTGCTTCGCATACAGCAGCAATAAGATTTTTAACATTGTTGGTTTCGTTCGACCCTTATTTTTCCTTAAATGCCTTCTTTTTAATACGACATTCTTGAGAATAATGGCCCGGTTTGTCATAGAAGAAACATTTGCCCTTCTTTTTCTTATTTGTACCTTGGTTCTTAAATTTTGAATCATTCTTTGCATAATTTTTTTTGTCTTTGGTATTGTTGGATTTTTTATCCTAAACCATATGGCTTTTGAATAACCCACACCTTGTTCATCCTTCTATTCTCGAATACGAGTATCATCTTCAATACGAAGGTGGTGAAGAAGGGGTTCCATTATATAAGTCTTAATCATGATTAATTTTCTTCTTAAAGCCGTTCCAAGAGGATGGAAGTTTTGAAACAATCACCCCTACTTGAAATTCATGTTGAAGATGAATTCCAGTGGCTTTAAGGTCACCAATAATTTGTTGGAGTTCATGTGCTTATGCAACGACAGATTTATCATTACTCATTCTAAAATTCATATAGTTTGAAATCAGAAACTTACGGTTGCTCGCTTCCTCGTTTTGATACTTTGTCTCCAATGCCTTTAATAATTCCTTTACCGTCAGAATCATCCGATAAGTGCTATAAACAGTTTGAGACAAAGCATTGAGGATGTGTCCTCAACATATAAATTCGTTTTCTTCCCTCTTCACGCGCTTTTGCTTTATTTCTTCGATGTCTTCGGGTGTGGGCTCGAAAATTTGTTCAAGGTTGTCATCTAGATTGTATGCTAGTTTTAGTGATGTGAGGAAGAACATAAATTTCTTTTGCCAACGGGTGAAATTTTCACCATCAAAACTGTCGAGTCGGATTAAGTTTTAACTCATTACTTGGATAGATTGTGTCACTGTTCCTTCCATTTGAGTGGAGTAAATTTTTGCCTAAAACTTTTGGAACTCTACTATAGAAAGAAAGAAAAATTTAATTAATTTCGACAAGGCACATTCTGGGAACGCTGTCTTTTAGGTAAAATTTCTCCCAATCCGATTGAGAATGAATCGCAAGTACATAATGAGTTTATTGAATCTGCCTTTAGGATACAAAGCAGTGTATGAACAATTGTTTGATTCAAACTATGTACTGTTTGATCAAACCAAGAACACTCTGAATTAGCAATTTGATAATGCCAAAATATAGAGGACGGAGAGAGGAGAAATTAGCAATTTTCGGTGTCCAAGATAGAGGCATGGAACTCCATTTATAGCCATTTCTGTGACTGTGACAATGCGCACGTGCCAAGTGCCAAGTGCACGTAAAAGCACTCAATGATCCCTAAGTTGCCCAATCTCCCTTTCGTACGCCACGTGTCTCGCTTACGGGTGTCGCGTGACGCGATTGGTGGTGCTTGAGCACCACCGCAATGCGTGGAATCATTTGCTCACGACTTGTCAAATAAGAAGCTTGGTTGTCAACTAAGAAGCTTAGTTGTCCTTTAGTTGATATACCGTTACTTTTTATGGTAATCTTCCAATGTGAGACTTGTGCATTTCCATATCTTTTCACACCCATTTGCTCATGTTTCTTCCTTCTAAAATAATATCCAAACTAAGTTTAAAATTAAAACACCAATTAACATAATAAAATTAATAATTAAATATTATATTACAATAAAAGTTGAAATATATCCAACACCGACAACATTGCCTCAATGGAAGATAAAGAAGATCAAGCCTTTATGAAAAACGTGACTGTGTGATAATTGATTAAATTCGCAAGTTTCTAATTCGGCACACTTATTTAATTGGAGTCCATTTTTTAAACAAACTTAAATCATCCCCTACACATGCATCTAAACATCATAAATAATTCAACCCATGCATGAAAAATAAAGACGACCGATTCAGGAAAAAACCTCTTTCGGGTAAAACCTTTTATAAACACTTTGAAGAATTCACAAGACCTTTGACTTACATACAACCTGATAATCGACCCCAAGTGTGTAATGCACGATGCCTTCAGCAAACCTTCAAAGATACGAGAGACAAGGAAATACCCTCCAGATGTCGGTTCGTCGTCTTCGGCTCGTCCACACGCAGAATGACTACGCTCGGTATCCACCGATCAAATATGGAGATCCCTTCTTCACAAAGGTTGAACAAAAGCAAAGTTTTGTTCTTGAACACCCAAATAATTCACTAAAGCATATGGGAGTTTTGTGAATTGAAAACCAAAAAGGGATTAAACCCCAAAAGGAAGAAGCTAAAAGAATTTTGCTTTCGCAGTTTTTCTGTTCTGTAAAACGCTGAGACTTCTTGAGAAAAACTTTACCATTTAATGAGTATTTATAATAATACTGCGCCGCCTCAAAAACTGTGCTCGTTCAAATGAGATAGCAATCTCGCGCGAACGAAGGACAAATGTCGTTTGAACGATATCTCGCAACACTGCCATGTCGTTCGAACGAGATTTCTATCGCACGTGAACGACCTGGGCGTCAAAACCGAGGTACGCTCCAACGCTTAGAAAAAATTAATCATTCTTAAATTTGACGAAAAGGTCTGCTCCAACACTTAGAATTTTTTTTTTACAAAAATATCCCAAATACTCTAAGTGAAAAGTTAAGGTATTTAAAACTAAACCTTACCTAAGTAAACTTCGCAGAGTCTTTTTGATAAAGAACTTGATTAATTCGGATCCTTCTTGATGTAGATTTCTCTTGAATGCTCTTCGACGGTGTAGCAGTATATGACATAATACATTGATAACGGACTTATAAAAATATGTCCTTACGAATCTCCCCCTATGTTTATGCTGGTACATACATAAAAAATCCGAATTATCAAAAACCAAAATGCCTATACAAATCTACCCTCCCATGAATAAATTTGCAAGACCTCAAAATTATTCTTCAAAGATCTTCGTCAAATGTCAAAGCTTCTCTCATCAGGGTGTGCAACGTCATGATCTTGAATCTTTGTACCTACACACATGAGATAAATTAAATACCCTCGTGACGCATTGAGTTTGAAATAATATAAGAATAAAGCATTAATAAATCATATCTCCCCCATAATGTAAAAACTCCCCCATAACATGATAATTCTTTCTCCCCCTTTTTATGATGTCCCCAAATAGACAGATAAGAAGAAAAAATAATACTTGGAGTGTCACGATAAAAATGCATAGTAAATAAGGATAAAACTACGCACATGCAAAGGAGTATCTCAAAAATCTCACAAACTATTTTTGGATTTTTCAAATTTTTCATACAAAAATAAGATACTAAAAATCACACCATGGATTTAAACTAAAACAACCAAGTCATGTAAATGGAACGTATGGGTTTGAATACATTTGATAGGTAAATAAACTGAATCGATCATATGTACACGATGCATATGTGTACCTATAATGAATGAACATCAAAAGTATCCTTAGGTGTAAAAATTTGTTGAATTTAAATGACATCGTCTTATAAAAATCAACAAATCAAAGTCAAAGTGATTTCCACACAAATAACGTTCAAAACTATTTAGTTCTTTTTCAAGATTTTCAAGGACGTGCAAACCCGTTTAAATTCTCTAACCAAACTCCCTTAAAAATATTTTCTTTTAGAGGTGTATAAACTAAATTTTCAAACTTTGGAGAATTGGTGCAAAAACCTAATGGCCCCTTTTTGGCATGAATTTCTTTTTATTGCCTTTTAATTTTTTTCGGGCTCTTTTAAACCTCTTTGGACCCCGGATAATAAAATTCCTCAATTTTTTAGGTCTAATTAAACGGCGGCTTAATCGCAAAGGATAAATGATAAACTTTCGTAGTCCTTCACCGTTTTCAAACAAAATACACAAATCCTCACAAACATGGTTCAAAGGTGCACACTTTTTATTTTCTTATTTTATCGTACTTGGTTCTTTTTAAGGACAGGATTGAAGTGAAAACACCCAACCAACATGTGATAAGACAAGCACAATAATCAAACAAATCCGTGCATTTGTGAAATAAAGGAAATCATGAGTCAAACATGTAAGAAGTAACACTTAATTACATCTTAATGACTCCAAACATTATAAAGCACTTGGATGAATTGACCTATTGTGTCAAAACACTGTTGATACCAAATTTAGTCTGCTGACGTGGATTAATTAAGAAGAGACACGTGTCAATCTACATGGCACCTACAAGCTCGAGGAACTCGACCTCCCCGACCAACTCAGATGCTCCGAGCAACAAGTGTTCTCCGAGGAACATAACTACACCAAGCAGCTAATAAGGACCGAGCTACTCAGGCGGTCCGAGCAGCTTAGGCGGTCCGAGCTCCACCTCGACCAGAGCTTTTATTACCAGACAATTAAGAGTATTAAATGGGCATTAAATGCTGATTATTATCATACAAATGTATACGCGTATCGGATAGCTATGTACAACCCTATCACATGTACAGCCTCAGGGCTATAAATACATTGTATTATCCTCATTGTAAGGGGACTCAGAATTTCTTGGTAAAATTACTATCGAGAATTCTGTAAACAGTCATCAATACCACAAACAGTGGATGTAGGCCATTCCTTCAAGGCTGAACCACTTTAAAAATCTTTTATCTTGTTTATTTTTTATCTGTGATTGATTAATTAGAGATAATCTAATTTTTTACATCAACAGATTGGCGCCGTTTGTGGGAAAACGACTGTAATTATTATTTTTTTGCCAAAACAATTCATCACCAATGACTGATAATCTTGAATCCATCAATCGAAATGCTGGAAACCCCCTGAATTCATCTGCTCCTCCAAATATCCAAGATCTGGCTGGAATTATGACCAATTTGGCTCAAGGCCAGACGGCCATGCAAGAGACTATGCGACAACTCATGTTAACTATCCAGGGTGGAGCATCAACCCATTCAGGACAACGAAGTGTTCAAAGAAATACCCGTTTGCTTTCTTCGCGTATTAGGCAGAGTGATTCATATCGTACTGAGGGATCTGATGATTTTTCTTATCAACCGGGTCTAACTTTGTCAGTACGAGCCACAGATACTGAGCAACATATCACTCTCTCTCTCCAGAAAGGACTAGTGCCTTGGAGAGATTAAGTAGGGTTTTTCCTTTTGATCGATTGGGCCCTAGGAAGAATAAAAATCCTCCTAAGGCTATGTCGAGAAACTGTCGACGACCATCTGATCTAAGAGAGGGCTCTGCCCAATCACAACCAGTTGCTCGTCATGATAGATCCCAGGAAGAAATTTCAACATGATCAATTGCTCGAACCAAGAGGCCCGAGGAAGAAAACGATGCATGGAAAGGCTCTATTCAAAGGTTGGAGGATAGATTAGGGGAAATAGCCAAGGCCAAGAATCCTCTACAAAGAACTTTTGTTCAAGGGACACCTTTTATACAGGTAATCGTGGATTTTCCCACACCATCGAAGTTTAAAGCGCCTGTTGTGACCCCTAAATATGATGGAAAAACTGACCCTGTCCTTCATATAGAACAGTACCAAGCTGCTGCCGACATCTATGCAGTGCCAGACGAGATGAGGTGTAGGGAATTTTCGGGAACTCTTACCGGATATTCACAAATATGGTGCAATAATCTTCCTCGGGGGAAGATTTCAACTTTCTTTCAACTGGCCGAGTTCTTCATTGGAAATTTTTGCTTTGGAGCGAAACCAGTTAAACGAGTAGCACATTTGCTAAGTGTTAGGCAAAAAACAGGTGAGAGCACCAGGGATTACATAACCCGGTTTAATAACGAGAAGCTCGAAGTCATTGATTACGAGGAAAAGACAGCGATTACTTCTTTGATGAGTCGACTGTTGCCCAACAAGTTGTACTACACTTTGGCAAAAGATCCACCTAGAACCATGTCAGAACTAATGGCAAAAGCGGCCAAGATCATGAACGCCGATGAGGCTATGGCGGTGAAGAAGAATATGGATACCAAAGAGACCAAAGTGGAGGTCGATAAGGCTTGGAAGAAAGAGCATAAGAACAATGGTGGTGACAAGCAATCAAAAATAAAGCCATCATGGGAGGTATTAAAGAAATTTAAAAATTATACTCCTTTGAAAGTAGACATCAACCACATTCTAGAAGAAATCAAGGACAGTGAGGAACTAAACTGGCATGAGAAAATGAAGTCAGATCATGACAGGAGGAATAAGGCAAAATATTGCGTGTTCCATAAAGATCATGGTCACACGACCCAAAATTGCATAGCTCTCCAGAATGAAATTGAAGCACTCATTAGACGAGGAAAGCTGGCCAAGTATGTTGATCGAAGAAATGAGAAGAAAAGCAACGACCGAGTAAGACAGAGGTCTAGATCTCCTAGTCGAGCAGAAGAAAACAAGAAAAGAGATCATGAAGATGATCCAGAAGACGACTCCGATCTCCCCAAAAGACCAAGACAGCCAGAACGTGAGGTATTTTCAATTCTTTTTGAATCATTTGATTGTAATGTTATTACAGGTGGAGATGCAGGAGGTGGGGACCTTACTGCGGAAAGGAAAGCTTAACTCAATGAGGCTCAAGCTTGTTCATACATTCATCGAATAAATCTAGCTAAGGATGATCGCCCGTGGAAGGAGAACAAAGAAAAGTTGGTCATCGGTTTCTCCAAGAACGACCTCGCAGGTGTACTCTATCCTCATGATGATCCGCTGGTGATTAAAATGAGGATGAAGGAAGTGATGATTTCAAGAGTACTGGTAGATAATGGTAGCTCGGCAGACATTATGTTCTACTCGTGCTTCGACAGTTTAAATCTAAAGCTATCTCATTTGGAGCCTTATCATAGGCCCCTCCTCGATTTTGCGGGAGAGAAAGTCTTTCCACTTGGAACGATCAAGTTGGATATGTTCATCGGCACATGGCCTGCTTGTCGAACAGAAAGAGTACGTTTCTTTGTGATGGATAAGAATGTCCAGTCAGCTTAAAATATCATCATGGGAAGGGTAGGTTTGAAAAAGTTCAAAGTAGTACCATCTACTGTACATCAATGCCTGAAATTTCCAACCAATTTTGGAGTGGGAGCTGTAAAGGGTGACCAAAAAGTTGCTCGGGAATGTTATTACTCATCTGCCGAGCAAGAAGAATTGGAGGAATCTAGGAAAAAGACTACTACTTATCAAGTGGATGAAGGTGCAGAGATTGAAACATTAGATCCTAGAGATGAGTCACAGCTCGTGAAAGGTCAAGTCGTGGAAGCTACTGAAAATATCATTCTGGACGACGAGCACCCTGAATGAACAACTCAAATAGGTTCGTCGTTGGATGCCTCACTAAAACAGAAATTGATAGTTTTTCTAAAAAGAAGAAAATAAACATTTGTATGGAGCCATGAGGATATGCCAGGGATAGACCCAAATTTCTTATGTCACAAGCTCAATGTGAATAAAGAGATCAAGCCAGTCATGTAGAGATGGAGAGTGTTCAGCCCCGAGAAGAACCAAGTTATACAAGAGGAGGTCGAGAAGCTCCAGAAAGCTTGCTTTATTGAGGATGTTAAATATACAGACTGGTTAACAAATGTGGTGATGGTAAAGAAGAAGAACAACAAGTGGAGAATGTGTATAGATTTCACCGACCTCAACAAGGCATGCCCAAAGGATCACTTTCCCTTACCCCGAATTAATCAACTAGTGGATGCTACCTCGGGACACAAGCTGTTGAGTTTCATGGATGCTTATTCTGGTTGCAATCAGATTAAAATGAAACCTGAAGATAGGGAGAGTACCTCTTTCATTACCCCTAGGGGAACTTATTGTTATAATGTTATGCCTTTTGGTTTGAAAAATGCAGGTGCAACATATCAGCGACTGATGAGCAAAGTCTTTACCGAACAAATCAGTTATAATATGGAAGTTTATATTGATGATATGCTGACGAAGAGCAAGAAAGCCGCCGACCATCTAACTGATCTAAGCCAAACCTTTGATCAATTAGATAAATATCAAATGAAGTTGAACCCGACCAAGTGCATATTCGTAGTACGAGAGGGTATGTTTCTCGGGTATATTGTCAATCAACGAGGTATTGAAGCAAACCCTGAAAAGATCAAAGCTCTATTAGGACTGCGATCTCCAACGACGAAGAAGGAAGTACAAAGTCTCACAGGGCGAGTTGCAGCACTTAACATATTTGTATCACGAGCAACTGATAGATTCCTCCCATTCTTCAAAATGCTCTGAAAGACTTTCGAATGGAATGATGAATGCGAGAAGGCTTTTCAAGAGCTGAAGAAATATCTGGGTACACCTCCACTGTTGTCCAGGCCAGTGATGGGAGAAAGACTGTACTTGTATTTGGCAGTGTCGGAGAACGCAGTTAGCTCAACGTTAATCAGAGTGGAGGATGGAGTACACAAACCAATTTATTACACTAGTAACGCTTTCCGAGAAGCAGAGATCAGATATCCAAGACTGGAAAAGTTGGCATTAGCGCTGATAGAAGTAAGTAGAAGAATGAGGCTATACTTCCAAGATCATACTATAGTTGTGTATAATGATGTGCCATTGAGACAAGCTCTTTATAAACTAGAAAAATTGAGGAGATTGATGTACTGGGCAGTAGAACTTGACGAATATGACATAGTGTATGAGCCTAGATCGTCACTAAAAGGGCAAGCAATAGCAGATTTTATAACAGAGTTAACCTATCCTGATACCTCCGAGGAGAAAAAGCTGGATACCGACCAACCTGTGGATGTTACAGGATCAACGAATTTAAACCTCAATCAACTTACGCTGGTCGACGAACAAAAGAAGTTGGTCGATGAGAAAGAGAAGTTGGTCGGTGAGCAAGAGAAGATGGTCGACGAACAACGAGAAATGGTAGAAATGGAGCAATAAATATTCTGTCAAGGAACTTTATCCAATAAGAAGTTTGAGGACGAGATACCTATATGGAATCTATACGTGGATGGCTCATTATGCACTTCGGGTAGTGGAGCTGGGATTATATTGAAAAGTCCAGACGAGGTCGATATAGAATATGCTCTGTGATTTTAATTTCAAGCTTCTAATAATGAGGCGGAATATGAAGCGATGATTGTAGGCCTTAGTCTGGCAAAAACCATAAAGGCAGAGCAGGTAATCGTATGCAGTGACTCGCAATTGATTGTAAACCAAATGCTTGGTGTATATGCAGCAAAGGGAGAATTGATGATTAAGTACCATGCAAAGGCAATGCAATTGGTATCGAAATTTGTTGCCGTTCAGCTGATCAGAATACCAAGAATGGAGAATGCATGAGCAGACGCCTTAGCTCATTTAGCTTTAGCCACCCACGTCGAGCTACGAAAAACAATCCCAATAAAGTCTTGGCTAGTCGGAGCATAGATGAAGATCTGATGACGAACTTTATTACCCTTGATTTAGGACCATCTTGGATGGATCCCATCAGGGAATATATTGAGGAAGGGAAGTTACCAAGTGATAAACTCGCAGTCAAGAAACTGAAGTTTAAAGCTGCTCGTTATGTATTGACCAATGGTGTTCTATATAGGTGAGGAATTATAGCTGGCTTGCAGAGATGTGTACATCCCACCGAGGTGAAAGACTTGATCGAAGAAGTTCATGAAGGATCGTGTGGAGCCCATGTAGCAAGTCGGACACTTTTACAAAGGATAATGACGCAGGGATACTATTGGCCGACGATGAGGGCTGATTGTATAGCCTATGCCAAGAAATGTGACAAATGTCAACGCTTCTCCTCTATTCGAAGAACTCCCCAGGCATTGTTAGCACCCATTACTTCCCCTTGGCCATTTGCCATGTGGGGAATTAACTTAGTCGGTCCACTTCCAACGACCAGAGGAAGGTTTAAGTATCTCGTCGTCGCAGTGGATTACTTTATTAAATGGGTGGAAGCCGAGCCTCTTGTCGATATGACGTACGAAAAGGTGTACCAATTTATTTGGAAGAATATCATCTATAGATATGGTCTTCCCTATGCCTTCATTACCGACCATGGAACACAATTTGACAACGAGGAGTTCGTTGCATATTGTCATCAGTCGAATATATTAAAAACCCACTCTACACCAGGCCATCCCCAGAGTAATGGGCAAATTGAAGTGACGAACAAAACACTGCTGAATGATTTGAAGAAAAGACTGAATGACGCGAAAGCAAACTGGATCAATGAGCTACATTCTGTATTGTGGGATTATCGTACTACTCCCCGAGAAGCAACAGGAGAATATCCATACATGCTAGCATTTGGAAGTGAAGCTGTTATACCTGTCGAGTTGGGCCTCCCAACATACAGAGTACTGAATTTTAATTCCCCTGTCAGCGACTTAATGAGAAGATTAGATTTGGACATGCTCGAGGAAGTTAGAGAAGAAGCATCGATCAGGAATGCTGCATACCAACAACGAACAACTCTGTTCTATAATAAGAGAGTGAAGAAATACGACCTGAAGGAAGGAAACTATGTGCTAAAGAGAGTGATTCAAAAGCACAACAAACTGGAAGCTAATTGGCATGGCCCTTATCGAGTATAAGAGGTTGTTCGACCAGGGACGTATAGGATTGAAACTTTAGAAGGAGAGGAGTTTAAGAATGCACGGAATGCAGAGCATCTGCGCAAATATTATCAGTGATATAAATCCTCATGTAATGCAGTTTCTTCAGTATGAATAAAATATGAATGTTCTACCCAATTCTCTCCTTTTGTTGAAATTTTTTTCACGGAATACTAGTGCTACACACTACTCGGCAACTCCGATTGGTCGGGAATAAAAATATTTCCCAGAAATACCAACTCCGGTTGGTTGGAAAGAAAATCCACCAACTCTGATTGGTCGGGAATAAAAATATTTCCCAGAAATACCAACTCCGGTTGGTCGGGAATAAAAATATTTCCCAGAAATACCAACTCCGATAAATTGGGAAGAAAATCCACCAACTCCGGTTGGTCGGGAATAGAAAATTTCCCAGAAATACCAACTCCGGTTGGTTGGGAAGAAAATTCACCAACTCCAGTTGGTCGGGAATAAAAATATTTCCCAGAAATACCAACTCTGGTTGGTTGGGAAGAAAATCCACCAACTCCGGTTGGTCGAGAATATAATATTTCCCAGAAATACCAACTCCGGTTGGTTGGGAAGAAAATCCACCAACTCCGATTGGTCGGGAATAAAAATATTTCCCAGAAATACCAACTTCGGTTGGTTGGGAAGAAAATCCACCAACTCCGGTTGGTCGGGAATAAAAAATTTCCTAGAAATACCAACTCCGGTTGGTTGGGAAGAAAATCCACCAACTCCGGTTGGTCGGGAATAAAAATATTTCCCAGAAATACCAACTACGGTTAGTTGGGAAGAAAATCCACCAACTCCGGTTGGTCTGGAATAAAAAATTTACCAACTAAGGTTGGTCGGGAACAAAAACCACCAACTCCGGTTGGTTGGAAACAGTTGGTTAAACAAATGATCGACATTTCAGGACTTAAAATTAAAAAGTGATAAATTTCTCGATACTTATGGCATTTTAAACTACCAATATAGTTGGTCAAAAAATGAAATATCACCACCTCTGGTTGGTCGTCAGATGATTATCATCAATTCAGTATAGCCAACAATAAGTTTTCACCAACTTTAGTTGGTCGATAATTTAAAGTAACACAAAATATTTCTATCTTTTTAACAGATATACATGCACATTCATTAGTAAATATTTCTGTCTTATCAAATATTTACAAGACATTGACAATCAAGATTTGCAAAGAAAACTAGAATTTTTTCATTAAATTCATAACGAAATACATTAGAAATTATTACATCATGAATCCTATTCTATTGGTTTCTTCCCCTGTGCCTTTGAAACAGGTTCTTCACCAGCAGGAGGATCGTCTAAGGCATAGGGGGAATTTATGAAATTGATATCTTTGAGCATCCTGATATTCATTACTGATGGCCAATCAAGAAGGTGCTCTGGGCGATAAATCTTGAAGTTTGAATGAAGACTATAGTTGACGAGATACTTAGAAATCAGGCATTGAGGGATGGCCCGAGCAGGAATCCAGCTCATGTCAAGTTTTAAAGGTGGCACTGGCAAGTCGAGCAATCCAGGATTATGGTAATCCCACAAATAATGACCTTGTTCCAGCTGTAGCACACCCAAGGCATTCAACCATCCTTGCTTATACCCCTCGTTGTTCGACTGCTGGATCCGATCGTCAAGGTGATAAAGGACTTCATTATAACCAGTCATCCAGAACTCTATAGGCTGTTTGTGGAACTGATAGGTCAATCTTTCTAGCTGCTCGTGAAGATTTTTTACCAGATTTGTTTTATTCTCCAAGGCAGAATTTTGGGCAGCCAGTTGCTCGTCGAAGGTCTGGATCTTCTTAGACATCTCAGCCAATGCCTGGTTCTTTGCCATCAATTGGAAGGCTTGGTTCTCCAGAGCCGATTAAGTTCTTTGTTCCTCAACAGTAATCCGAGCAGCTCTTGCTCGTCCGCGAGCAGAGGTAGAAGGACCAATCCTCTTCAAGGTCTCCAACTCATCTCTTAGATTGGCATTTTCAACCTCCAAGAAAGAAAAACCTTCATTATTGACAGGAACTAAGGCTCCCGAGGTAGAGGCTGCAGATTGTAATTGGGATATCTCTCCTCGCAAATTATTGTTCTCCTGCTCTAACAGTTTGGCGATCTGCCTATGCTCTTCAACCTCAGCCTTTAAAGTCCTCTCTTTAATATCATGAGCAACGAATAATTTTTCATATCCTTTTTCAACATATAGTTGCTGATACTTCTTCTCGTATCCCTGGTGCAAAAGGGCTGTAGATTCCTTGTATTGTTGTTGAAGATCTTCAAGAGTGCCCTGAAGATCTTCAGTATATGGAATGATGTTGTGACTCGGTCATCTTAAGTGTCCATCCATAAAAGGTGCAAACAAAATACAAAAATCTTTTTATATTTTTCAAAAATTTCAAAAAAATTTATACAAAATGTACACATGTCATAACACTAGAAAACATATATATATAATGAAACCAAAAAACTAGCGTATGACAAACATGCGAACACAATCATCTATATGAGATGGCAAGAGAAGAATCATGTGCAATCAAACGAGAATCAACTCGTCTAAAATCTAGTGCCTCTAAAAGTGATTTCCTAACCCAAATAGATGTGAAACGTCGTGTGGGGAATTTAGGAACCAAGGGAACACTAGACATAAACTTCCTAGGACTTTTTCCAAGATCAAAACAAAAACGCCTAAGGTGACCTTTCCTACCACAATATGAACATGTGCAAACAGGTGGAATGTTACCTAAAGTGTGATCTTTTCTAATGTCCTTGGGATTAATTGACCCTCTAAAACAAACCATGATTTTGGCTTTTACACTCGAAGCATGAGAACAAAATGAGCCATTACCATCACTATCAAACCTACTTGAATCGTTTAAATCATTTTTCAACTTCAAAATATTTGATTCAAGCAACAAATCTGACTCTTCCAAAGACAGGGATTTCTTTTTCAAAATTTCAATTAAATTTAAGAGTTTATCGCGCTTCCCCTCAATTAACACAAACTTATCCCTAAGAGTCTTTTCACGTGCTGTAAAATCATCGATTAATTTTTTATCCTCGACGGCACAAACGGGAACCCTAGAATATTTTAAGTCCTTCAATTCCTTTTCTAAAGGTAGGACTCTCCTTTTTTGACAATTTTAAAGCATTAAATTCATGGTCCAAAGAAATAAAATTTTCATGATAAAAATCTCTTTGATTTTGAACCGTTTGCAAAAGATCCATCGCGGATTTAAAACTTTAATTCTTTTGCAAAGTATCAAATTCAAAAGTTTTAATTTTTCAACACTGTCGTGAACTTTTTCAAAAATAGGCTCCTCATTAGATGGGCGTTCCATTGGAAAAATTGCGATTTTTCACAAAATTGATTTAAAAAAAAAAATCAATATCACACGATTTTGCGAAAAATAGGAATACGCGATAAATTAGCGCAACCTGCTCTGATACCAATTTGAAAAATATGACTGTGTGATAATTGATTAAATTCACAAGTTTTTAATTCGGCACACTTATTTAATTAGAGTCCATTTTTTAAACAAACTTAAATCATCCCCTACACATCCATCAAATAATCATAAATAATTCAACCCATGCATAAAAAATAAAGACGACCGATTCAGGAAAAAACACCCCTTTCGGATAAAACCTTTTATAAACACTTTGAAGAATTCACAGGACCTTTGACTTACATACAACCTGATAATCGCCCACAAGTGTGTAATGCACGGTGCCTTCAACAAACCTTCAAAGATACGAGAGACAGCGAAGTACCCTCCAGGCGTTGATTCGTCGTCTTCGGCTCGTCCATACGCAGAATGACTACGCTCGGTATCCACCGGTCAAATGTGGAGATCCATTGTCCACAAAGGTTGAACAAAAGCAAAGTTGTGTTCTTGAACACCAAAACAATTCACTAAAGTATATGGGAGTTTTGTGAATTGAAAACCAAAAAAAGGATTAAACCCCAAAAGGAAGAAGCCAAAAGAATTCTGCTTTCGCAGTTTTTCTGTTCTGTAAAATGATGAGACTTCTTGAGAAAAACGTTACTATTTAATGAGTATTTATAATAAAATCGCACCGCCTCAAAAACTGTGCTCGTTCAAATGAGATAGTAATCTCATGTGAACGAAGGACATATATCGTTTGAACGACATCTCGCGACACTGCCATGTCGTTCGAACGAGATTGTTATCTTGCTTGAACGACCTGGGCATCAAAACCAAGGTACATTCCAACACTTAAAAAAAATTACTCATTCTTAAATTTGACGAAAAGGTTTGCTCCAACACTTAGAATTTTTTTTTTTACAAAAATATTCCAAATGCTCTAAGTGAAAATTTAAGGTATTTAAAACAAAACCTTACCTAAGTAAACTTCGCGGAGTCTTTTTGATGAAGAACTTGATTAATTTAAATCCGTCTTGATGTAGATTGCTCTTGAATGCTCTTCGACGGTGTAGCAGTATATGACATAATACATTGATAATGGACTTATAAAAATATGTCCTTACACTTTGTCAGGATAGGTTCAGTTCTGAGCATACGTACACTCTACAACAACAGAGATGGGACCCTTTCCTAGAGGCAACCTTAAATAGAATGTGGATTACACTTTTGATAACAAAGGTGGCACCACTGTTATCAGTGGAGTGTTGCGTAATGATAAAGGTCAGCTCTTAGATGGTTACAGTTAAAAGCTAAAGCCGACTAAACTTTTATGTGGGTAGCCTTGGAAGTTCATGAGTCCTGCTTAAGATGTCCAAATCTCATGTTAAATGGCATCACCATTGAAGATGGCAGCAAAGAGATCATCTAGTTATGCATAAATCAAAGCATTGTGACTTGGAGCATTTCCACTATCATAGACGACATTAAAAACCAGTCCAACCCATTTAGCTTCGGTTGGGTGAAGAGGAAATTCAATCAAGTAGCACATTGGGTCTCTTTGAGAGATGGCGGTATGTTTTATGTAAGTGACTGGGTGAACCATCCCTATGTCCAACTATCGTATTTACTATTAGTTAATTGTCCCTCTTAGGTTCCTTAGGAGTATTTTCTATCCCCCCCCCAAAAAAAAAAAATTTCGCCGACTCATCCCAAGAATCGTCTACGATAGATTTTATAAACAATTGAGGTAACATTGTTTATTTTTATTGTGCAATATATTTTCATTCCAAAGCATGCCATTTATTTCTGCAATAATCGTATGAGGTAATAATTCAATTTTGAGGAGAAAGCTAAAATGGAAAATTTATTTTGTGTATTCGATTTCTCTATAAAATTCTTTGTTATAATTTTTAATTACAATATTTAAATTGTCCCAATAGTTGTCACCCGTTTGCTGTCACTTTGCAAACTATTCATTGCAGCCAAGAAGCTTTGTTGCATCAAAGTTTTCCTTCAATGCATGCCAAAATAAATTCAGTGCATAAAAAACCTTCACTACCTACGATCCTTCAAAAATTATAATCTTAATTTTATATTCAAACCCCTACAATGAACCAACCCTAAGACATATATTACTGACCAAAAAAGTTGCAGTTGTTATCAATGCCCATTTCTCTATGAAGGAAAGCTAACGACTCCTTAACTAAATATAGATATACCACACCATGTGGTCCTAAACAGTCATTCTTCTAAGGGTCCTGATATTTATATTAAAAAAATATTTTCAAAATATCACATAAAAATTAAACCCAAATTTTACTAACCACGCTCAAAAGTGTTATACTTTTTTTTCCTTTCCAAATATCTAATAGACCCCCAAATAAACAAAAAATTACACACATACTAACACCACAAACTCAACACCACATAATACAAAATCTCAAAACTTTTCAACTCCAAAATAACCTAACTATTTCACCTAGTTCATTTGTCCCCCAAACCCCAAAAATACATTACAATAGTCTTCAAAACACCTCTACAAAGTATATAATGTCTAAAACTATTTATAAAACAAAGATCAGATTAAAAAAAATATGGGTTTACTACACTTATGGCTCCCCGTCACCGTAAGTGATGAATAATTTCGGTGAAATGTAACCGTAGACTATTTTTCCATTATTGAAAGTGGCCGTGAAAATAATTGTTACGATAACAAGTGGCCATGGTAACTTAATTAAGAAACCGAAACAAGTAAACCACGATGGTATGCAACCGTAATGACCCCACATAAGGTGAACTTGGACCGCGTTACACCAACACCTACGACGACGTGCAACCGTAGGTATAGGGTTTGCATAATTTTTTTTTTTGGTTTTAAAACCCTAGTTTGTCCATTTCTTTTTTTATTCAATATATTACCATGGTAGGATTTATTAAATGGGTCAATATTTGGGTTTGTAAGGTTGAGAGAGAGATTTGGGAGAGAAGTTAGAGAGAGAGAGAAAATAGAAATAATGAGGTAATTTTTTTTTTTGGTTTTTATATGGGTCAAGATTCATCTGGTGTTGGGTTTGTTTGGTATTTTGTATAAATATTGAGTACTTATGTGGTGTTTTAAACAAAAGGGTGTTTTGGAGTAAATTTTTTGATGTATTTATCAGGACCCTTCTTCTAAAGGATTTCAACATGGTTTTAAGAATTTAATATATCCGCATAATGTACACCCCACATCTAAACTCCCTTTTTAGAATTTCTAAAATCATTAGTCGTGTTTTGAAATTCGTTATACACAATTTCATGATTGTTAAATTAATTTTTTCCTTGACCATTGATTACATTAAAATTAAAAAATTCTCACACCATAAAAAACCTCACAAGTCCAGCTACATTTTTGTTAACACTTATAAACCAACCCCCCCCCCCCCCCCCCCCCAAAAAAAAAAAAAAAAAAAAGTGTCATTAGAAGTGTTATGGAGTGGAGGATGATTTATGAGGAATTGGAATATACATTTTCTATAACCAAACTTCAAAAACCCTATGAATCTTAAAACTTGGCAAAATGAAGGTGAAAGAATACTGTATAAAAATTGAATCGAATAAGAGTAAAAAGGAAGTAAAAAAGTATCGACCAAAAAAATTAAAAAAACTATCAACCATACTGAAAAATGAAATACACTGCAAACTAGTTAAACAAAGTCCTTTAAGATGTAGTCACTTAAGACACACTTTAGTGTTGATGATATCTTGATTGTATGGGATTAGACATTAATAAAAATAAATTTCTCATTAGTTCTCTAATCTGTTTGTCAGCTTCAAAACTGTTTCACGGTAATAAGAAGAACATTTGTGAGTATTAGGGGTGTGTTTCGGATGGATCGGATCGGAATAGGGGTGTTCGGAAAATAATTCATAATTTTTGGAATTTTAAAATCCTTTCCAATTCTGAAAAAATAAAAATCAAAAAATTATTTTTTTTCCTATTTGGCTGATTCGGAATATTCAGAAATTTCAAAAACTTTATTATTCGTAAGAATATCGGAATAATCAGAATTATCAGTTATAATATTTTTGGAAAATATTGGAAATGTCATTTTTGAAAAGGATATTTTTAAAATCAAAATAAAAATCAAACACTCCATTTTTCATGACCTATGCAATAAACTACGGAGCTATGTGAATGACAAGGCTATGCATCTCATACCATTTTGGAAATGCAATAAACTACAGAGCTATGCATCTCTTACCATTTTGTAGAAAGATCAATCAAGGCTTGACTATAGCTATGTGAAAAACTACTGTTTACCTACTTAAAAAAAGGAAATGCAAGAATGGTTAACAGATATAAAAGAGCCTGTGCATCAGTATTTCATATACAAAAAACAAACAAAAGAAAGATGAGGGAAACTTAATATAAATGATCTTTAAAATCTAAATTCGCATAACAATTGAATATCATTCCGGATGTTGTCTTTCGATTTGGGGTTAGTGTGATGTAGAAGGTTAATATATATAAGTATATATTAATGATTGAGATGGTTTTAAATGGAGGGTCAAGATTAAACTAATAAATAATAAATTTTATATATAAATAAGGGTAGTAAAAATGTATTAAAATAAACAAAAATATTATTATTTCAGAAAATATTTTGGATGGATCGGATCGGCGTGATATTGGAAAATTCGGAACCCATGTATGATTTCCAATTCCATTCCAATTTTTTTTGAAAAATTTTGAATCGGAAAATTAGGAAATCAGAAAATTAAAAAATGGTGCCAAAATTGAAAAAATTCGGATAAAAAAATGGAAAATTCGAAGGTTCGGAAATAACTGACACCCCTAGTGAGTATAGACTTAAACAAAACATATTAATCTAGTCATGAAAGACTTATTCAGGACGCTGATTTTGTGAGCGAACTCATATGCTTAGATTTGTCATATCTTTATTGAGGCTGATTTATTTTTTAACTAACCTTTATGCGTAAATTTTACCATATTCAGTTTCAGAACTCCGTAAACTTAATGATAGAGAGGAAATGTGCTAATATAAGATGCATTGCAATAGATTTCTATCTTTGAAAAAAAGAATGAAGGAAAATAAAACAAAAAAATTCAATGATGTCAGAACATGTGTATGTATTATGACATAAGAGTTTGGGGAGGAAGCAAAAGGGTGTTTATAATACTACTTGGGATCTCTATATTATATGGTATCCATTTGTGAACTTCTACCGAGAATTGTTTCTCAGCTTTTGCATGTTTCGACTAGTTTTCAAATTCAATTGTTATATGTTTGAGGCTAGATTTGCTTATGTAGACGCAAGGAGAGAAGATCAATGGATGACCCGTCTTCTTATTTATGGGAAAAGAAATGTAAACAGGTTGTTTGGCAACGTCAAGAAATATTTTTTTAAGAAATCGAAAAGAGAGAGAGGGGAGGTACTACACTTTTCTAAGACATTGACCGAAATGAATTCTAAAGTGCATTTATTGCTATTAAAGCATTTAATATTATCATATTAGAGGTATAATAAGGATTTTTTTTGTCTTTTAGTCTTATTTTTTAAGTTTTATATGGGTTTCAATTCCATTTACTTTTAAAATTGTAGTATGTACCATAACCATCTAAACAGTTTTATAATCAAACCTCTTTATCTTACTGAGAATGACACTTATTTCATAGTTGTTACAGGAGGACCAACAAAAAAATAAAACTATAAGAGTGAATACAAATAAATTTTTAAAAATGAGACAAAATACTTAATATCCTTATTATTAATTTATAGTCTCTTAATTTTATATTGGTCCCGATCAATTTAATAAGGTGACATGTAAGACTAAGGCATTGCCATTTCAAAAAATCAAGGCATAAACCTTCTTTAATTTTATATTTGTAGTTATAAAATTATTAAGATGTATGGAAATAAAAAGTTTATTAAATAACATATACACATGTAATTTCTAACACTCGATTACCATATAAAATATCTCCAAACAAACATTCTTAATATCATAATATGAAAAATATTGGGGGAAATGAGAAAAATAAGTGTAGGAAAATATGAGAAAGAAATGGCTTCTTAAAAAAGTCATAGGCTATAAAAATTACTGAAGCATGTCAAGTTTATCAAAACATAGAAATGAATTCTAAAAACGAAATAATCACATATAGAATTCGAATATGGACTACTTAGATAAGAACATAGGACTCCCTTCTAGTTTTGTTCGATTTACCTTATTTCCTTTATGACTGAGTGCAATGTTTCTAGTGTTTCACTTGTTTTTTTCATTAAATTTTTTCGAAGGTTTAAGCAAAAAGGTTTCATAAAGTGTAGATATAAAATCATTTATTCTTTGCATGTTATGATGTGACTATAAGTAATGAAATTAATAGTTATTATATACATATACTATAGAGTGCGGTGTGGGATGTGTGTGTAAATAATATAAACAAAGGATATATATATATATATATATATATATATACAAAGTTATAGTTTTCACTCGGATAGCAGTCTGATTAAGATTATATACTCGCACAAAGCGATTCAAAGTCCACGTAGTTTGTGGAGAAGCATGGGGTATTTTACATCACATAGAGGCTCGATGCGAGGGGTCTAGTCTTTCTTTGATTTTCAAGGTATTTTCAGAATGTAACAAAACTAGATCTGGAAATATGTATGATTTGAGTTCAATAAAGAACTTGAACAAGGTTAAATCACCCATAAAATCACTTGATGATGATAGATGACTAAACATATGACACTAATAACACGATAGTATATTAAAACTTTGGATAAAATGATCCTCTAACCTATATGAAAATATTCCATGGTTTTGGAGATTTTTGTTTGGTTTTTGAGGATAAAAGTGAAAATGGAGGAATATATACAAGCCTTGATTTGAGTTTTGGAGATAAGGCTCTTCTAATGAGCCTATGTATCCACCGTAGAAGGAATCAAAGTCAATGTAATTCTGGCATGACCTTTATAGGATCAAGTCTAATATATGAAAGAAACACAGAGAAAATAATTTGGGGTGGTGTTGCAACAAAACACACCATTTTCTATATCGAAGCTTCAATATAAAATAGTGAGAAACAATATACTTGCAAAGTTACAAGTGCTGCTTTTCATTTCAGTAACATTACGTCTTTAAGAATCAACCTTTTTAGATAGATCTAAAGTTAATTTTAAGAAAAAGAACAGAGCAACCCTTATGGGCAGTCTAAAAATACACTTTACTAGTGTAAAAACAGCGTACGAAAAATAAGAAAACTGTTGTGGGTAAACCTAAATATGAACTAGATCAACCCAATACGACGTCGTATTAAAGATGAAGTAGAACCGCGGAACATCTTGTTCCGTTTAAGCAAAAAAAAAAAAAAACGCCCCCTTGGGCGGAACATCTTGTTCCGTTTAAGGGTTCTTACATTCCCACTTTCTCCCCAAGTTATTTGATTATTATATAAACAACCACATATTTATTACGTGACCAACCATCCAACAACCCATTTAATATATTACCCCTATTTAATATGTCTACATATTGAGGTAATTTTTTTCCTATTATGTTTTTTTTTCTGTTTTGTTAATTTTAATGTTTCATTTATTTAGTAATTATTAAATGTTTTATTTATTAGGTATAGAAAATAAAACAGACACTTTTGTTAGTTAAATTTTACTCCATTTTATTTATGTGAATTCACACTGATTTAGTTTGAAGTTTGAAGTAGAGGTATCTTTACATTATATTTAGAGTCTTTATTTAACTATAAAATTTCTTTAGCCTTTATTTATTTCTAGTTAGAAATTATTTGTAAATTTTTATCAATCATGTGTAAAAAAAATTGTAGTTAGTAATTGAAAATTATGATATTTGTAGTTAGTAATGTTTGTGGTAATTTAATATTTCTAGTTAGTGATTTTTTTTATTAGCCCTTCATTTTATTTACATCCATTATATAGTCATATATGCTAGTCCAAACAACAACAACAACAACAATAATAATAATAATAATAATAATAATAATAATAATAATAATAATAATAATAATAATAATAATAATATAGGGAATATTTATATAAGGGAAAGTTGGGGGTGAAAACAGAAATTAGGGAAATAAGGGAAAGCTTGGGTGGAACATGATGTTCCGCTTAAGCCTTTTCTTTTCTTTTCTTTTTTTTTCTCCTTCCTTGTGCGGAACAAGATGTTCCATTTTGGCTGTAGGTCCCACAAAAAACCAACTAGTCCAATTGCATCTTTGCTATTTTTTGCCTTAGCAACGGTTATATTTACAATACTGCCTTACCCATAAGACACGTATATACCGCAAATATACCAGTTTAGCATACCCGTAAGGGTTGCTCTAAAAGATGAAAAAAGTAAGGAAAAAAATGGGTGTTTTGTCTTCATTTGGGTTCGGATGAGAGAGGAAAAGTTAGGCCTTTGGGTTAGAACACTAGATCTAGACGTAAAAGGGGTTTTAAAGATGAATGGAGAGAGTTTGGGGGTTATTTGTAGAGAAAAAAACTTTTGGGAAGAATCCTTAGCCTTTAAGAAGCCGAAGATAGCTTGAGATGGTAGGTGAGGGCCCCCTTTTATATGTAAAATTTTGGGGCCAAGGACCAAGCGTTCAAAGGTACTGTACATCCTGGACCGATTGATCAAATTTAATTCAATTTAGGCATTTCGGCCCAATTTATTGGATAGTTTGTTTGTGGGCTTCTTAGGTTTTATTAGGCTTTTATGGAGGTATTCTCAAGTCTTGAATTGCATTTGGGCCTTGGGAATGACATGGTAAGTATTATTACATGTATGGAGCAGAATGGGTGTCTGTAAAGCCCCTCGATATTGGAGTTCATTTGGGGCGAATGTCATTGTGAACAGAGATGCTTGTTTGTGACTACTAAGGAATTTATTTATTTATTTATAATAGGATTCCCTAGATTGATCTTTTGGAGAGTTCGTCCTGTTATTATTATCACGAAGGATTGTGATGCTTCTTTATCGTATTCTTGATGTAAAGGATAATGTCTAGAAGAGACGATGATGTATTGCATCGCAACTTTATTAATGTTTATCATCCGTAATAAGATGAGATAACTCGTTATATTGATTGTCCACTTACGAAAAGATATTTATTGAAATGTGACGACATTTTTATCGCTACATCAATTTGTTATGGAAAGTGTCTTCATGGGAGAAGGTGTTTTATTTATACAAGGAATTATTATGCCAAGTGTTTGCATAGAACATGGTGTTGCCGATACACCAAATTGTTATGAAAGTGTCCGCATGGGACATGATGTTTATAGATACGTCAAATCATATTAGAAAGTGTTCGCATGGGACAAGTTTTTTGTCGATACACCAAAATGTTTTGGATAGAGTCCACACAGGACGAGGTTCAATGAAGCGGGGAGTTGGTTTGGAAACAAGGAATCTTGGGTTTGATAAAGAATTTTGATTCTTGGGCTTTTCTGACGAGGAATTTGTTTTTGTTTTTAATTTTAATGATGGTTTGAATGGAGCATAAACGAATTTTGATTCTTCAGTTTTGAATTTTGACTTTGATAAATGTTGGGTTTTATGAAAATAATTTATTTTGGATTTCTTATTTAGGAAGAATTTTGAATTTTTTTTTATTTTTTGATGAATTTTGAAAAAAATATTGAATTTAATGAAATTTTATTTTTATGATTTTAGTAAATTTTGACTTTTTTATTTTATTTTTTTGATTATATTGAGTTTTTTGATTTTTTGACGAATTCTTGAATTTGATCAATTTTGAATTTTTGAATTTTTGAATTTTTTTTTAATGGAAAAAGGTTTTTTTATTGATTATGGGGCACTTGATACTATAAGGTTGATAACCAAGCCTCTTAGTCGAGTGATATAAGAGTGTCACTGGGACAGTTTGGAGGGGGATTGTGTTTGGTCCCTGGTTCGATCTCTGACATTGTCAAAATAATGTTTGGCCAGCGAAAGTCACGAACCGCGAATGAGGATTAGTCGAGGTGCACGGAAGCTACCCGAGACACCTTATGGTATGCTTAAAAAAATAAAAAAAAATAAAAATATAAGGTTGATTTTTTGCTTTTCTCCGCATTTTACAAATCTCACTCTCTCTAGCTTCTTGAGCGCTCTATATCCCTATGGCGATTCATCAGCGCATGGGATATTTCGTGTTCTTTATGCTTGGCCATACCATATATTATTATCACACTAAGGCAGTTCATGAGGGTTTGTTGTTCCCTCTTTTCTGCCTTAGTTGTGTTCGCCAATATGACTGGTGTTCGACCTTGGCATGAGCGGTCTACCTAGACGGGTGACCAAGATTCCTGTCAGTTACGTAGTATCTTAGGAGGTATTCCTTTCTCGTATTTTTTTCCTTTTCCTTTATTTAAATATTAAAGATGATACTTTTGTTTCCAAAAATGGAACAAGTGAAAAGCCATTGCTTTTAGATCTAACTTCTTAAGATGTGAGGCTCCTAGAGGCTAAGGGAATTTTCAAAAAGTGTTTCACTAATTGTAGGATGGGCTTAAATAAATCAATATCGCAGATTTGATAAAACGAGAATAAATGACTTATCAAGTTTTACTGATATCTAGGCACTACATTGACTGTAATATTAATACGCACACTAATATACCGTGTATACCCCGAGTTTGACAAATTAAACTAGACAACACTCTAGTAAATGATTAAAATTAAATATTTTTAGATATTATCACATATATTATAACAAGTGGTACCACAGATATTTGATACTTGGTTCCACAGAAAAGATGACAAGTGGTAAAGCCCACTCGGAATATTTTGGTTATAAAAAGAGGGTTCCCCCTCATTTAGTAGGATGATTATTTCAAGTAAGTTTTAGGAGAAAGATTCTTACTCTTCTTCCCCACAAATTTTGAAGAGTTTCATCACAAGTTTCACAATGATAAACAAATGCTTAAGTTATATTATGAGTATTGTTCAATATACTCAAGTTTAGAGGCGATTAGCTCGATTCGGCACCCCTAGCGCTACAAAACCACCAAAATCGAGTTTTTCAGCATATCGTACGGACTAACGAACTATGTTGACTTTGATTCCACGAAAATACAAATACGTAGGCACAATATCGCTGCTCAAGTCGAAATATGCTAGATGCGTTACTTCCCCAAATTTAGATTACTTTCTTATATTTGGCGACTTTGCTGGGGAGGTATTCATGTTTTCGATTATGTAATTCCTTGTGTGTACATGGAGACCTCAACGGAAGTGGAAAAGATATTGAATGCACATGAACAAATCAATCTTTAGAAATTACAACAGGCCTTACATATGCCAAAGCTAAATGCTCAAAAGATTTTTTAGATTTTGGATATCACCTAGTGAAATGTATTTAATTGTCTCCATATGACATTGTAACTGATGCATGAGTTTTTATTTATGTTTCTTTATCTTGAGATAAAAGATAAAATAAAGAAAAGGGGGGAAGGTACTGTATGATGTACTATTTGTAGTTAGACACGAACCCATGTGATAAGGATGCTCAGATTCGGTTCCGGGATGACCATCATTGATAAAGCATCTCCAAAAACGATATCAGAGTTGTTCGGTTTAGCCATCGATCGGTCCATACATTGCAACAATCGTATGGAATTACTACCACCAAAACAATAGGGGAAAACAATTGCCCATAAAATATAGAGATTTGATACAAATGTTCTGACAAAATCTTACCAGCATCGTGGTAAGTCGCCAAAGTGGGGCATTATAGCTTTGACAAAATCTTATCGACATCATGGTAAGTCGCCCAAAGTGGTGCATTATATCTCTTACAAAATCTTACTGGCATCGTGGTAAGTCGCCAAAAGTAGTGCATTATAGTTATGAGAAATTTTGACCTAAATGGTCACAAAAGTCTCCTATTTCTGGGCACACTTAAGTCCTAGTTTACTAGGCGTGCTTAATTCTAATTTATGGAGACTAAAGTTCTAGTTTACTAGGCATGGTTGACCCTCATTTATGGGAGATCAAAGTCCCAGTTTACTAAGCAAGCTTGACCATCGTTTATGGGAGATCAAAGTCCTAGTTTACTGTAATGCCCCATAATTTTAATGACTTTTAAAATGAGCTAAATAAAAGTTATTGGGATTAAATGGAATTAATTTTAAATCAATTAATTGAAATTAATCCGAATTTTTTTATTACTTGTGGATATTGAAATATATGATTCTGAATATTACTTAGTGATATTTAAGTAATATATGAATATGATGTAATTTATATTGCTGTGAGTTACTAATACGGTAATTATGAAACTTTAGTTGGGACGCGGTATGGGACGTGTCGGGACTAATTTAAATGAATAAAAAGGAAAAAATATTTTGTATTAACCTTATGATCGTTTTGAGTGCGCCGTTGCATCTGAAAGGTTCGATATAGTCAGAAAAGTCTATTCGGGTGTTGGATTTGGGTCTCGGGTCAATAAGGAGATGAAAGGACATCCCGAACGGGCATTTTAGTCATTTTATTTGGGAGATGAATAGTAATTTTGAGATTTTGGCTTATTATAAAGGTGATGGATTAGAGGAACGTAGGTTCATTTCATTTTATAACAAAACACTTGAGAGGCATTAGTACGAGAGAAAGTGAAGAGTTCCTTGGGAGGAGAAGAGGTTGCTTAGGAAGGAGGAGAGCCTTTTGGGGCAAGCCAAAGGGGATTAACCACCTTCTACCACCACCGAAAAATCACCGAAAAATCACCGAAAAATGAGAAAAGGGTTCTACACTATCATCACCAAAGGTTCAGACCTACATAATTAAGGCAAGTGTAATTCTTGCTTTATTTTATTGCTTACAATATCCATGCTAGATAACTACAACAAATTACACATTTAACTGCGAAATTTTTCGTAGCCAAAAGTTCATATTTCGTTGCTGATAGTTTTTGGCAACGAAAATTATTTCGTAACATGTTCGTGGCCAAAGGCCCGTTGGTAAATGTATTTGGCCACGAAATTAATTTTCGTTGCCAAATGTTTAGGTCATTGGCCACGAAATTATTTTCGTTGAGAATTATCATATTTAGTCTACAAATTTTTCCGTAGGTAAAAGTTCAACATTTCGTTGCTAAATATCTTAGTTTCGTTGCCAATTCTATATGTAAACTACTTCTAGAAACTTTTAGCTACGAAATTTACAATTTGTTTTGTAGCTAATTGTTGAACATCTCGTTGTTAAATGTCTACATTTCGTTTCCAATTCTATATATAGAATCTGTTAGATACAAAAATTGTACCTTCCCTCAAGATCTATTGGCTAGGAAATTCAATTGTTGAAGAATGATTCTTAATCATTAATTTTTCAATAATAAACTATCAAATCTTAAGCCACACTTTTATTTATCAATTGCATATTTAACTACTAAAATATTTATTTTGCTAAAGGAATGTTTCCAAATATATATTTTTTATTTTGAATTTGGTAAATTAATGTATACCACCAAATTTAAACAAATTACCATCTAAAAATAACACATTCGTTAAAATTCACAAAATAACTAAATTATCATAAATAAAATTCACATTAAGTCACATACACACACATTGTCAAGTCAACTAAACACTAGTTAAAGGATGTAGAAGTCCCACATTTCATCCCCTTACAAACGACAAATATCCACGATGCAAAAAAATAACTTAAACTAGTTAAAGGACTTAAAAGTTTTCAATTCCATTTGCAAATGTCAAAACTTCATGGTGACCCAAAAATAGCTTCTTGTCACGTCAAATGATGTCTAGATTATCATTGTTCGGAAGATGAGGAACGTGATGCGATCAATGACTGAATCAACTTATCGGACTTCGCTTGTCGAGCAAGAATATCCTCTAGCATTGCACGTTGATTCTCCATATCGGCCTTTTGTGCCACTGACTCTTCTCTTTGAATTGTTGCCTCTACCTCACGAGCTTGTAAACGTTCCATCAAATCTTCTTGAACTTTCATAGACTTCTCAAGTGCCTCTTCCAATTCAGCATTCCTCAATCGCAATAGATTAATTCTAGAATCCTTTTTTTTTGGGACCATACCCAAGCCCGTTAATATATCCTGGTCTTGTGCCAAGAACTTTATCTTCTATCTCATCTGAGCTCATCATGGTACCATTCTCGGATATTGATTCAGATTCAAGGCGTTTCATCTCATTCTGTAAACAAAATAGAAGAAAAAGGATTACAGGTTTAGCTAAACTGTCGAGATGTCTACAATTTTTAAGCTAATTAAAGACAATAATTTTAACTGCGAAAAGCATAATGCAGTATGTGTAATTTTTATACCGAAGATAAGAGTACCAAAGGAATTACAAGCCAACAACGTTTGTTGGTTTGTAATTCTGCAAGAACAGGGTAAATTCAAAATAAAATTAATAAGACTTACATAGAGCGTTTCGGCTTTGGGAGATGTCCACTTTTCATCTTTACAATGAGTTTCTTTATAAAACTTGATCCTATTCGGCTCTTGACCGTCCACCTCTTTACTCCGCTATTAAACAACAAGTAATTAATAATTGTACTTGTAAAATAAAATTCTCAATTGACACACCAAAACAAGTTGATATATTACCAGTTCATGACGAACCACCACAAATGCTTTTGACCCTTGATTATGCTTTACAACTTGTTTAGACTTGTTATTCTGATTTACAATACATTGTCTCTGCAGTAATTTTTCAAACACCATAAGTATGCATATTTTAATAAAAAAAATATTTACAAGTTCCAACATCAACAATAGTTCAAACCTGATATCTTGGACTTCTATAAAGATCGCATAGACTAAGCCAATTATCCTTAGTCATATTAGTAGGGACATTTTCTCGAGCCTCCTCCGCTGATCCATATTTTTTATACACTTCACGAAGCTTGCTCCGTTGACTCCTACTTCTCCCTTTAATTAGCTCTTCCAAACAATCCTTTGCATGATCATCCAGATCAATGTCGAATTTCTCCTGAAATTTTATACTCAATCAGTAACTGATAAAATGAAACGATGTAAGAGAAAGAGTCCATACCTTCTTCATGTTGATAGTAGAGCAAATAACATTGCTTGTAAAAATAGCTCATTTGCCAATAAACACATTGCATCTGTCTAGACTGATGAACTAGCTAGAAACATTGTTATAAGAGTGGAGTAAATTAACTAGAGATATTAGAGAAGAAAAATTCCCTCGGTATAAAATCATAATATCATCAGCAAAACAACAAGTGAGATGTGAATTTTCTAGTCATTGCAACAAATAAAAACACAGGACGAAGTTAGGTCCCGATTATTATAGGATACATCTCAGATTCAATATGTTTGAGTAGCGGTTGGAAATTAAAGCCAAACTATGGAGTGACAAGAATATAAAATTGTAGCAATAAATCTCTGAAGATGAAATAAGATAATTCCAATTAGTGGGAGGAAATGAGTGAAGTCTTTCGTCTCCTATTTGGAGTGTGTGGAGTGGGTTGGACGCTATCAAGGTTTTCAGGGTACTCGAGTTGGCAATCTATGATGCCATGTGTCATTTGGAGGTTAGGCCTACAACTTTAGTTATATATTAAAGATGTGCGTTCTACTAAAATACCTCTTAATAGTGCCTGCGAATCACGTGTACGGAAAAACTAGTGAGTAATATGTCATGGCTTCAATGGAGATTGGGACTGAATAATGCGCTGCATGAAAGGAAACAAGCTTTGCTTACTAAAGTTAAACAAAATTCCTTATACACAAAATGTAAAATAATGCCTTATATCAATATTAGAATTTTATACAATAAACTACAAAATTGTATTAATATGGTGTTAGACATAAGTAGCGGATATTTGATTATAAAAGAGATCCAAGCTTTGTTCCGAGTTTTCTCAAATATACAAGCAATGAACAGGCCAAATAAGAATGGCAATGTCCTTGATATTCTACATAAAGCAAAACTTTTCCCATGAAGAGGGCAACACCATTAGATCGAGTTGTCCCATCATATGTATTAATGAGTTAAAAGGGAGTTGTCCCATCATATGGTGATAGTATTACCCAAATTGGTATTGAAGTCCGAACTAATATCCAGTTTCAGTTGTCTAATTTGAAAGAATTAATTACTTTGATTCGAAACAGCCATTCCATTAGATCGAGTCTTGCCAAAGAATTATGCTAATTTGGTCCAAACAGAAACCCTGATCTCAGCGACTTAGAATTATTGAAAGCAATCCAGCAGCAACTAGACAAGATAAAAAAAAACTTATAATAAAAAAGAGTTTGAAAAGGATATGTGTATATATATGTATGTACCAAAGAAAAAACTTGTCTTTTCTTTTCCTCTTTTGTAGGTTCATTTACATAATTACACAGTGGGTATTGATGATGTTTCACAGGAAAGATTACTTGCAATCTAGAGTATCAACTATTTGTGAAAGAAAGATAGGTGAAACGGTACATGATGTAAGAGTTCTCATAGCTGCTGTATGTACTATGCATAATGAGAAAGCTATCGAAATGATAACAAAGACCAAAATACATGATGAGCATGGTTCAAAGTCTCGGTCCTGTATTGGACACTCGATTATCAACTCAGTCTCGGTATCGGTGAGGTATCAGGCGATACGCATCGATAAGCTATTTAGAGAGCTCAAAATTTTTTGAAAAAATATGAAAATTAAAAAAAACAGGATCAATAATGTGGACCAATCAATTAAGTTCAAACTATCTTTTAGTATGCATAACATTGTCTAATTGAATATACTGACACACATCAGACTTGTAAAAAATTAGTATCATTTTTTTTAAATAAGAATGGCAATGTCCTTGATATTCTACATAAAGCAAAACTTTTCCCATGAAGAGGGCAACACCAAAGGGAAAATGGACAAACATCAAAATCTCTAAATTGTTAACATAACCGCGTTATTTGCCCAGAATCAGTATACAAAAGTCTTACGCATGACTTAGTGGCGAAGGTGAGCGACTCTTGGAGCAGAATGTGTTAATGTGTCATCTTCTTATGCTTTATGTTCTCTGAATTCATTGTACTGCTAAGCAACTAACTAACAATGAATATCGATGGGGTTTTGTTTTTTCTTGAAAATTAATAAATAGGAATGTGATTTTGGGTGTGATGGGGCTATATGATGGTGGTGGGGCTGGGGGTGGGAACATATCTGCATTATTCTCGAGGCGAATCACATTTGAGTGAACCCCATCTAAAATAACTTCATCCTTTATTTTTTGTTTTGATATGAAGAACTATGACTAACAAGCTAATCACCATAAATCTTCTTCAATCCATGGTTGGTAAGAGATTTTTTGTTTTGTTTATTTAAAAACAAAAGGTGAAACAAACGTCCTATGCATAAATTAGTTTTATACCAGAGCAAAAACTATTTTTCTTCCTATTTAAGGGAAGTGAACATTCAGGAAATGGCCAAATTGTTCTGGAAGGAAACCTAAGTACGTGCAGAAGCGGATAAGGTGAATAAGAGAGCGTTTCAGTCTAAAACTCTATTTCCATTCATGAGGTTGTCAAAATTCAATCGCCATACAAATTTTCACAGTACCAAATTCACTACAACACAAACCGAATTTTTTAAATAGAAGACATCAAATACAGATTTCGAGAGATTAATCTAAGCCCTCTCGCCCCTTATCCTCCTAGCCAACTGAATATCTTTGGGCATGATTGTGACCCTCTTCGCGTGAATGGCGCACAAGTTGGTATCCTCAAAGAGACCCACCAAGTATGCCTCTGCCACCTCCTGGAGTGCCGCCACAGCGCTGCTCTGGAAACGGAGATCGGTCTTGAAATCCAGAGCGATCTCCCTCACCAACCTCTGGAAGGGCAACTTTCGGATGAGAAGCTCAGTGCTCTTTTGGTACTTCCTGATCTATCTAAGAGCCACAGTTCCGGGTCGAAATCTGTGTGGCTTCTTCACTACCCCAGTGGCTGGTGCCGACTTGCGAGCGGCTTTTGTGGCCAGCTTTTTTCTCGGGGCCTTGCCACCAGTGGACTTACGAGCTGTCTGCTTGGTTCTTGCCATTTGAGCAGAGAAAGATTAATAGAGGTTTGTTTTGATATGAAAGGAAGCCACAACCTACCCACAAGCCCGTTAAAAAGCCACCAACCTGTGTGAAACCATAACCTACTCACAAGCCACCATACAAGCTGCAAACTCCATACCCTGGCAACTGAGTTTTCAAAAGCAAATGTTTTGAGAACTGCTACAAATAAGAGTTGCTGTTTCATCCTCATAAAAATTATTGTGTTTCGTTTATAGCACTCTTCCTAGGAATGCTACCGTAAAGCATTATTCAATGTCGCGAATGCTGAGCATATGTATCTTTCCTCTCCTGTAAAGCAACAATTAATAATATATATCTGCAGTTTTGTAAACGTCATGTTTTGTAAATTTCTTTTCTTTTCTTTTCAATTCCAATGTTAGAATTAAACTATGTTATTTCTCCTTAAAGAATAAAAAAGTTTTAAATAGTAGCCAATTTTGTTCCTACCTTTAAAAAGAGGGCATCTCAGATATTGAATAGGAAGCTTTTTGAATTTCAAACCGGTGGACAATTCAATCTGATCAATTTTGCAAGGAGGCTGTTCAACTGCTACAGAGAAACTACTTTTAAAATAGTTAAATTTTTTACCTGATATGGATTCATACCAGTTCAGAAAATCAGAAATAGCCGTTAAGCTCCTTTTGTCTCCTTTAGAAAAAATGATCACATCATCATCAAAGGCTAGATGAGAAATCATTGGGCATCCACTTAGGCGATAAAATGGCTTGACTTTACGAGCCTTCATGTGCAAATCGAGACCTCTAATTAAGAACTCAGCAGACAAAATAATTAGGCTTTGGGAGATAGTGTCCCATTGCCTAAGCCCCTATTAGATTTGAAGTATCCCCTAGGATCCCCATTAATCATTACTGAGAACCAATTGTTTAATACCATCCTCCAAATGAAATCTATCCATCTATCTCCAAAGCCAAAGCATCTCATGATCTTGATCAAATACCCCCGACGCACTCTATCATATGCCTTTTTTAACAATTGCAGGTCCAATGGTAGGCCTCCTCTTTATCTCTACTGATAAGGTTGCCTCCTGCAGCGAGCTCAACTTGTTTAAAGGTTGTGCTTGTTTAAAAATCAAGCTCAATTTGGCTCGGCTCATTTGAATGTCGAGCTCGATTAGTCTCAGGTAGTTTAATCTCTTAAAACAAAAGGAGCTCGTTGAAGGATTGAGCTCGATTAGGATCACCTCGGTTCATTTTGCAGTCTTAGTTGTACCAACCCATTTCCCAATATTCAGAATTAGGTCAATGAGCTAATAACACAAGAAAGGCTACTTATATACTAGGTAACTAGGAGTTTTGAGAGTTACAGAACTAGAGCCTCAAGGATCTCAGGAGATGGTGATATCCTAGTTACTGACGATAACTTTGAATTTTGGTTTATGGGATTCTTAGATTATCACAAGACTATCAAAATATTCAAGAGGCAATATGTCAAGCTCAATGAATTACAACTCTGTCACAAGTAGCAGACCAATATGCCACCCCACCACCACCCCTTCCATCACATGTATTTATGTCGAGTGATGACTAAAGCTATATACATTCAGCTGTACAACTTTTTTAACATATGCTTCATTTGCCTCGATGACATATTACATTTGTTAAAGAACATAACAATTATAGAACTTCTGATATCAGTGTACATCATTCAAGTACTTCTGAAATTCCCAGAGATATCAGTTATATAACTACTATTTTCATTAATGATTCTATATGACAAGTTCCAATCTACATATGTATATACTCTTAATTCAAAATCACTCCAGCATGCAGAAATAATTCAAAATCACAAAATTAAAGTAATAATGCCATTTTCAATAAGAAAATACTTACATTAAGTCTGTCGAACACTCTTGTCTTATCAGCTTCAGTGAGATCTTTCCATTTGGTTGGGACTGGAATTAGGTTACGAATGATAATCCCTAGTTCATTTGATAATTTTGCAGACTGTTCTTTGTCAAGTGGCCTGTTTTTCTCCTTCGATATCTCAATACGCATATTTTTCCCGGTAGCTTTGATAATCTTCTGAAGCCCCTTGCCACGTGTAGGTCCACGGACTTTTTTCGTTATGGTAGAATCTGTATTCGAAACTTTAAAAGAAAATAAACAATATTAGCAACAAATGAACAATAGTAAGAAACATTTCAAAATTAGTTTTGTACCTGCATGGCTTGTGGAGGTTTCGGGACTAGTCTGTTGTGTTGATGGCGAGATATTTGCAGATTCTACATCCATTACGTGTTCAATCGTGGGTGCCATGGGAGCTATGGGAGTCGTGAGTGCCATGGGAGATATGGGAGCCGTGGGTGCTGTAGGTGCCGTGGGTGTCGTGGTAGTCGGGGGTGCCGTGAGATCCGGGGGTGCCGAGGGAGCCTCCTTCATGCTATATGACCGAAGACGCCTTCCTGGCGCCATACTGAAAAAGAACATCAAAACACAATTTTTTGCATATTTAGTAATGAATAATAAGAAAGAATAACATGTAGTATTATAAAATATTGTAAATTCTACACCACTTGACTGAAATAAAACAAAACTATAAATAGACATAAATCCACAATTTCACAAAATTTTCAATAAATCCAGCAGTACACTCCATTACATAGTTTCTATTAACAAATTTAATCTATATCACTATCATCATCCTCAACCACTACGAGTTCTTTCATATTTTCACAGTATTCATCAAGTGTTTCGTCTTCATCATCGACGCCATCAAGGGAAATAATGTCGTCGTCTGATGGTACTCCTTTGTCTATATCCACAATTCCAGCATCAATAGTGTCCGCCTCTACATCGTTTCTCTGCAGCTGACCAACATCAACTTCTATAATCTCAGAAGCCCCTGATGAAGCATTTTCCTGGTACACAAAATCGTTTTTTTCTGATACATCTGTGTCCATTTCTTCCACCCCAAGATCATACAAGTGTCTATGCTGGAATTTCTGAACAACTTGCCAATATTTTCCCAATTTTGTGTCATTGAGATAAAACACTTGTTTTGCTTGAATGGCTAGCACATACGGATCACTCTTATACCACCTACCATTAACATTGATGCTTGTAAAGTGATCATCGATTTGTATTCCTGATTTTTTCTTTTTATCAGCTTCAAACCAGTCACACTCAAAAAGGAGGACTCGATTTCCTTTGACATACTCTAACTCGATAATATCGTTCAATAAACCATAAAAGTTAATCTCTTCATCATTATGATCTCCTTTAACAACTAAACCGCTGTTTTGACTTCTCCTGCGATTGTCACGATCTTTAGTGTGAAATATAACTCCGTTTACTATGCAACTTTTGTACTTATTTGCCCGTACGTCAGGACCACATGCTAATGCATATAATTGCTCAATACATTCTGGAGACTTCTGGCCGTACAACTTTTTCATCTATTAAAGATAAAATTTGAATGATATAAGTTAGACCAATTATATTTCTTAAAAATTAATTAAATTTATACATCAATATTATGTTATGATAACTTTACTTAAACTTACGCGTTCTACAAACCAGCTAGGGAAATTTCTTCGACTTCTCTCTTCTAAATTCAAAGGGCTTTCTTTCTTCAGCTCCTCCATATGCTCACTAACAATGGTAATAATTATAACAATAAGCTTCGTAGAAGTTGGAAAATTAATACTTATGAAGATTACTTCCTAGTTATTAACTTACTCTATATATGGAGCCACTTTCTCACAATTATTCAACGTATACCACCGCATCATTTCCATCTCAATCACTGTGAGAAAGTCAAAAGTACATGCCCCAAAAGGGCGTACCTTTTGAGAGAATACATCCAATCCCTCCTCTTGCTCCTCCCCATCATAATTTCTTTCCGAGCGGTTGAGTTTATTTTCAATCCCGTCAAAGTACATCGAGCAAAATGTCAAACATTCATTAACGATGTAGGCTTCTGCTATAGAACCTTCTGGTCGAGATTTATTACGCACGTAACCCTTTAATGTTCCCAAGTACCTATTAGCATTTACAATGATATAAATTACCTCATGTTAAATCTATAAACTATACGTAAAAAATAAGTATTTTGACTTAAACCCCCACTTTTAATGTTAAGTTTGACTTAAAAATTGGGGGCTATGTCGAAATAGCCCTAAAATATGACAATGAGTATATTGACATACCTTTCAATAGGATACATCCACCTATATTGCACCGGTCCTCCAAGCATAGCCTCTCGCGGCAAATGAATAGCTAAGTGGACCATTATATCAAAAAAAGCCGGTGGATAAATCAATTCTAGTTTGCACAAAATCACGACAATGTCTTTCTCCAACCTCTTCAGTTCTTCTACATCCAGTGTTTTACAACACAAATCTTTAAAAAAATTCCCCAACTCAACAATTGCATTGTATACTTCCTTGCGCAAATATCCACGAGTCCCAACGGGAAATAAACGCTGTAATAGAACATGACAATCATGGCTTTTCAACCCCGATACCTTACCATCACCAACGTTCACACACCGTGAGATATTCGAAGCATATGCATCTGGAAACTTCACTGATTTCAAGAACTCACAAAAACCTTGTTTCTCTAACTTACTAAGTGTATAACATGCAGGCGACATTATATATTTATCCCCATTCCGCTTCATATGTAATTCCTTCCTTATCTTCATATCCTCCAAATCTTGCCTCGCCTTATACTTGTCTTTTATTTTTCCCTCAGTATTTAATAAAGTTCCCAACACACTCTCACAAATATTTTTTTCAATATGCATAACATCAAGGTTGTGCCGAAGTTTTAATGTTTTCCAATATGGTAATTCAAAAAAAATGCATTTTCTTGTCCAATTGAGCTCTTCAGATGTACGTTTCCTCTTTTTATTACCCGAATGTTTTCCTGGTATATAACCATCGACATGATTCAATTGTCGCAACAAATAATCCCCATTTAAGTTCATGGGCTTTAACCGGAGCTCTTGCTTACCATCAAATTTTCTACTCTTCCTCTATATATGGTTGGGATCCAGATATCGACGATGGTCCATATAACATATCTTACTCCTTATTATTTTCGAAGAAGTATCTTTGTTACACGTAGGACAAGCCATATAACCCTTAGTGCTCCAACCAGACAAATTACCATACGCCGGAAAGTCATTTATAGTCCACAAAACTGCTGCATGCATTTGAAAATTCGTTTTGGTGGATGCATCATATGTTTCTACACCAACTTCCCATAACTCATTCAACTCGTCAATTAATGGTCTTAAATACACATCCATATCCTTACCTGGTGCCAGAGGTCCTGGAATAAGTAATGACATCATAAAAAATGACTCTTTCATACATAACCAAGGCGTCAAGTTATATGGCATAAGTATTACTGGCCACATGCTATATGAGTTGTGCATATTACCAAAGGGGTTAAAACCATCACTTGCTAGGCCAAGCCTTACATTACGAGGGTCTTGAGAAAACCACTCGTGCTCCGCATCAAAATCCTTCCATGCACTAGAATCTGCAGGATGTCTCAATACATTATCTTTGACACGTTTTTCTTTATGCCACTTCATATCATCAGACGTTTTTCTCGACATAAACAGTCTTTGGAGTCTTGGCTTTAGTGGAAAGTAACGAAGTATTTTGTGAGGAATGCGTTTAACCCCGTCATTATTAACCTTCCATCTAGACTCTCCACATATTGGACACTCATGTTTATTTTCAAGCTCCTTCCAAAACAAACAACAATCATTTTTGCATGCATGAATCGATACGTATCCTAATCCCAAGCCACTCAACATGCTCCTTGCCTCATAATCTGATTTTGGAAGCGTCTCGCCATCGGGGAAAGCTTCCTTCAATAGTTCAAGCAACATCTTGAGTGATTTATTACTCCAGTGATTGATCACTTTCAAGTGGAGCAACTTCACGAGGAAAGACAGTGCAGAGAATTTTTTGCAACCAGGATATAATTCACGCTCTGCATCTTTCAATAATTTGTTAAAATTTATCTTATCCCCGACACCAACTTGTCCAGGAGTATTACTAATTTCAAATGCTTCAGCTGGACCAGCATCAAAGAAAAACCCTTTCTGCATGTCTTCCAACACTTCTTGCATCTCGTCCCCTTCTTCATTTTCATTATCAATCCAATCATCGACATCAATATTATCATCATTAGCATCATCATGAACTATATCATTAGAACATTCCCCGTGATATGTCCATTGTGTGTAGGTGGTACAAATACCTTTTAAGAAAAGATGATCTTCTACTTCATCAATATTTCTGAGATCGATGTTAAGACAATTGCAACATGGGCACCTAATGTAACTGTTGGTCCCATATGATCCTTTGCAAATCGAATGAATGATCTAACACCCAAGACATACTTTTCACAAAATCTATTTGTTTCTTGCATCCAACTCTTATCCATCTAGTTCACATGAAAAAACAAACACATTAAAATATTAGTTTATTCTTTCATATAATATTTTTGTTGTCTAAGAATCCAGAGCATAAGATAGAATATGTTTATTCATAACCACTAATCAATATCCATAAAACTAGAGGATATAGGGAAGCCCTCAAGTCAAAACACAACATTTCTAATTAGGTTCCCACTACATAAACGTAAGTCCCCTTATCAATGAAAAAGCAACACACAACATTAACAATTAAACAGGTGTTTTCGTCAATCTTATTAAAATTTTTCTACATATTTATACTACCTATTGGGCAGGCGCACTACATATACGGTGCGTAGTAAGTTAAGTAGAAAAAAACTAGTTAATACAAGTGGGATCTAGTAATATACTAAACAAAGTCGTAGTAAATACCTTAAAATTATAATCCACAATTTGAAGGGTACAAGTCATTGGAACAAATAAATTACATATTATTGTTACAAAATAGGTCTTAACAATGGTTTAGTACTAGAAAAAAATAAATTAGTGATTCCATTCTGATGACTATTAATCAAACACTCAATTTTCACCAGTTAGAACTTAAAAAAAATAAGAATCGTATTATATATTTATATTCAACAGATAACTCTTCACTAATTAATATACTGGAGATAAAAATTATGTTTTCTGAGTAATCTAATAGGAATCTAATTAACTATCACCCAAAATAGGACCACAAACTCGATTTCTTTTAAACCTATTTACCCGTCCTATTAAAACTTTCTTAATGTAAAACGCAAGACATGGCAGAGCGCCAATGTTGGTAGATTTAAAGGAGCATGGAAAAAGAAACTTTGAATATACGGATTTTGAGAACAATGTCAAAATTCATGTCTATATCTAAAACAATAAAAGTACATAGGTATGCACCAATAAATTTAACATAAACAAGATATTATCAAGATCCTACTATTAAACAGGATAGAAATCTGAATGAGGTAGGGGTTATCACAAAAAATCAGCAAACACAATAAGAATAAATCAATACACGCGAACAAGAAAAAATCAGCACACACCACCAAGATTAAATCCCCGAAATTTTATTTCAAGATTAAATCCCTAAAAATTTATTTCAAGATTTAACAAGATTAAATCTATAGAATTATGTCAAACAAGATTTGTTTCGAGATTAAATGTGTCAAAATAACCCAAAACCCACTTAAAAAAATTATTCTATCTTTCAAATTCTTATAGATTGTATATTAATGTGTTACAAAACAAGATTATAGAGTGAGTGTGTTACAAAAGAAATCACAAAACAAGACTAAGGGTATTACAAATATTAAAAAACAAGACTCCCAAACGTTTTGCCTAAAAAAAAATGAAACCTAAGGGATGTAATTTAAGGGGTTGTCTGGATTTTAGCCTAAAAATTACAACACAAATGTGGGGATTTGGGGAAAGGTTTTAAAGAACCGTATATACCAAACCATTCCCTCCAAGCCTTAATAAAGACCCAAAATCAGATCTAACCCTTTTTTCCCAATCTGAAATGATGAGATCATGAGATGAACTCAAAGCTTTAATGTATACACCGAGAGAGAGATGCAATAAAATCAAACGTTTTGGACTAAAAAAAATGAAACCTAAGGTATGTAATTTAAGGGGTTGTTCACCGAGAGAAAGAGAGAGATATGTATACACCGAGAGCGAGCGAGAGAGAGAGAGAGTAACTTTCAGTTCACCGAGAGAGAGATTGAGATGGAGATCGTTTTTGGACTCCCAAACGTTTGGGAGGGCTGGGTACAGGTCGTTTGGTTTTGGAGGGACATTAAAAAATAGGATTACCTTTTACCACTAAAGAAAGGGTTGTCAAAAAACATATATATTAGGCCACGAAAATAATTTCGTTGCAAAAACAATATATTAACTATTACAAAATATTTCGTTGCCAATAATAAATATTTTGTTGCTAAACATTTCGCATTTAGACCCAAGCGCGGGAAGACGTGGGCGCCAATTTTTTGGGACCTATTGTCAACGAAATTTTAATTTTCGTTGCCAAATATAATACTTTTCACCACAAAATAAATTTCGTAGCAGATGTTGATATTTAGCCACGAATTTTTTTTTGTAGGTAAGAAAATCGCAGCTAAATGTAAGTTTTGTTGTAGTGTTAAGTAAGAAGTATGAACTTACATGATTTAGGGATGAACTATAGAGTTTTTGGAATTTTTTCTTGATATGGAAATTAGATAGAATAAATCTCTTTTTGTTTAAATGATTTAATCCACGAATTTTGGATTTCAAATGATAGAAGAAGTCTGAGTTAATATGAATTTTGGAGAAATAATAACCTATGAAAATTAAGGGAATAATAGGATTTAATCCAAACTATTTGATGATTTTAGGTTGTTAGATTATTAGAAACTGATCATATACCTTGCTATATCAATTGAGATTAATTAGGAGAAGCTTTGGATTGATTTGTGTTGATTTTGATGAAAAAGAAAATGGATAAAACGCATTAAACAAATTATTGAAAAATGAGGAACATTGTATGATAATTTTAGGAATGTTTTAAGAGGAAATTAACAGTGTGCTCATGTGTTTTTGTATAAAATCACGTTCTGCACAACTTTATCGTTTTATGTTTTTTCAAAATCGGAGCAGAAAGCCTCAAAATTATAATTTTATATTTGTGGCAGAATATACCTTTATCGAAAAAAAAAGTTTGGAAAATGGTAATTTGTCTCATGGTGAGATTTTATTAATTTTGGTACATTAACAAGGAGTGAGGGACTTGGGTTAATGTTGAAAAATTATTTGAATTTGAGGATTAAATTTTGTGTGAGATATCTACATAATTATTATACGATTTAGAGGAAAATAATCGTTATAGCAAGTACGGGTAAAATTGAGGATATATACGAGTACTTGGGTTGGATAAAAGATCATGTGAGTAATAACTACATAATAAATGTATGACGATAATCGTGATTACAAGTATGGGTAGTATTTAAGAAATACGACGGGTACTTGGGGATATAATAAATTCCTAAAATTGTGCATAGGTCGAATAAGTACTTAATTTTATATAGGTAGATGATAATGCCTATTGTTTGATAATTTGTGTGTATGACATATCTAGCTTACTTGCTATCGACAGGAGGTATACACGTGAGGGCAGTTTTATCCAGATGAATAAATGGGACCTTCGACTTGTCGCTCGAGAACATAGGACTTAGGTCGATTACCATTAGTGAGAACAATGGCATAGAACGGTCATTTGGGTCCATAGGTATATGCGTAGCCCAAAGGCTTAGGATTATGTTCACCTCCATTATTTGTGATTTTATATTTGTGGTTCGAGGAATCTTTAGCGAACCTATAGTCCCCTATATGGCGACAAGCTATACTGGGATATGATAACAGAGTAACGCATGCACCGCAGCTGTGTCTCGGGGTGCTGTATTGTATTATATATATATATATATATATATATAATGACTTGAATGAATATGTATATACTGGTTATATCTATCTTTTATGTGAATTAAGTAAAATTGAAGGATAATAGTAGGTAATTAATTAAGTATGATAATGCTTAATTATGTTGAATAATTAAAAGGCTTATCCATTTTGAATCTTATGGGATAAATGTAAATTATGCGGGATAGATATGGGATATGATTAGTTGATACAATTATGAACTGGTTAGCATGGAGAATAGTAGCTAATATGATTTAGAGGTACGTTAGGTGTGCACTCTAGATGAGAGGTGATAATCTCAAGAGAGAGTCCGATAATCTAACATGTATGTTATAAGTGATAAAAATTGAAATTATTCACTTGCTATTTTCAAAACTATTTTACCATCGGGCTCTGACCCGTTTCCTTGCATATTCTCTTTTCTCTCTTGTATCTTCTATACCAGGTGTCCAGTCGCAGGGACACCAACCATAGAGGATTATGATGGTTGACGAGCTATGGGGTTATGGATTATTGTTTAGACGCCTTCATTTATTTGATTCATACTCAGTAGTGATCTTTCATTTTGGGCATGTCGCCCCAGAGGAGTTTAGTTATTTCCTTTCTATTGAGTCAGGATTTTATACTCGTGTCATTGTGTTACATTTACTATTGTTGGGATTTATGTATTGAGATATATTTACTGGAAAAGTTTTATTCTAGTTGCATTTAAATTCTATTGTGATATCTATTCAGTTATGTTGTTGTGGAATGGAATGTGTGGAATTGTTCGCGATGGTAAAATGAAATTTTATTAAATTAAAATTGGAAAGTTTTTAACACCAGCTTAATTGAGTATTAGGTGATAGGAAAATGTTTTCGACAGTGATGCTAAGAATGAACCAACTAGATATACTGATTTAATTAGGTATGGGACTGATCACCCGATATTTAATTAGGCGGGGTGTTACATTTACTAGGAATGCTTGATCGTGATTTAAGAGAGATTAAAGTCCTAGTTTACTAGGCATGACCATAATTATGGGGATTAAAGTCGTAGTTTACTAGGCATGACCTTGATTTATTGGAGATTAAAGTCTTGGCTTACTAGGCATGACCTGATTTATGGGAAAGTCAATTACTAGTCCATTAGGCATACTTCAAAACCCTGATTTCTGGGGAGATTAAAGTCCTACTTTATTAGGCACGCTTAAATACCCTGATTTCTAGGCACACTTAAAGTCCCAATTTACTTATAGGACCTCTGTGATTACTTGAATAAGTAAATTGGGCACACTTGCAAAATATGATGGTTCAAAGCCCCAATTCACTTGAAGCACAAATGGTTGCTCGACCAAGTACTCTCGACAAGTTTTGATCATATGATCACAAAAGATCAACTATACTTAGATAATCACCAATTGGTTGCTCGGGCCGGTACATCTGATAAGTTTTTTGTTCAAGATATTTAAAACCACAATAAAATTGTGGAGACCTGTTCATTCAAGAGGAATAGGTGCAACCCCCAAAATACTCCTCCAAAATGAAAAACAATGGCAGAAAAGATAGCACTCAAAACTATATGCAAATGTTATATGCACATATACACGCGGTATAGATCGAACGTGATCACATGGGCTTAGATAAGTTGAAACACACACTACACCAAAACTGTCGACTTGTCACGGTCACTGACCGTGACAGATTGAACTTGTCAAGGTCAATGGCCGTGACATGTCTAGGGGTGACAACTTCTTTTTCACGAACTTTTCACGATCAAAGATCGTGATAAGTTCATTAGATTGTCACGGTCTTTGATCTTGATAACTTTTTATCACGGTCAATGACAGTGATAAACCCGTGGTAAAATTGAAAAAATTGTCACCGTAAAAGACCGTGATAAGTTATTTTGTTACGGACTTGTCACGATCTTTGACCGTGACAATTCTGAGAAAAATAAAAAAAACAACTGCTGGGCAGTATGGCCACTTCCACTGCCCAACAGTATATGTGAACCTGTTATAGCAAAATTATACCTGTCCAAACAACATATATCTAAATAAAATAAAAATAATATACAAATTATGGAATATATAATCCGTATCCAAATAAAATAGAAATGAAGACATCCATATCCAAACCAACATGTACCAAAATAAAAAAAATACAAATATAATCCAATATCCAAATAAAAAAAGATAGAAATAATGTCAATCTTGAGTAGGTCGGAGGAGAAAGGAAGGCCACGCGATATATGAATTAAGACACCCAGCAATATGCTGAACGCCACATTATTCGCGCAACCACAAAGGTGAGTTCTCCTTTCCCTCCACCACATGCGTGACCCACACTCTTGACTCAATGTCTTGGAGGGGATGTCCATTAACCGGCGTACCCGGGAGGAAGCTCGGATCCCTCAACCCCCCTCGCTATTAGTAACCCATAATATATGTCAAGTAGATGCATGCTCGACCAACTGAGTGTTGACATAGGCCGCTTGACGGGGGTCATGATGAGAAATGGATCATCATATGGCGCCGAGTCCGTGCGTATTGACGATGAAGCAGTGGCATCGGCGTCCTCGTCTACCTCTACCACCTTTTCCTTCTCCTTCCCATTTCCCTTGCCCAACGGACACTTCATGAAGGCGCACATATCTAGGACCGTCGCCTCCAAGCTTGATAGCTTATCGTCATGGGAGTCCACCTTATGTTCCAACCCGTTGTTGCTCGTCCCCATGCCTACTATCCTAGACTTCTCCACCCGCGAGCTCACCCCCTAATCCTTTCCTTGCAATCCGCCCTGAGCACTTGGCTAAGTGCGTCCGTAGTCAAAGATACTTTCTCAGCATCAGACTACGACTCATGCACTTCCTTAAGCTTTTCTTGAAAAAACAAAAAGTACACGATTAGTTAATTAAGTAAATAAAAAAATTATAACATAATTAAAAAAATTAAACATTTATAACTTACAATGGTGGCTGCAACGCTTGGGACCACCTCCTTGTCCTTGCCCTTTTTCGTCTGAATTGCCACATAGGAATCGAGCCTATGTGGCCTACCCCCAGGGCCACTCCGTATGTTCGAAATAAAATAATATAGAATTAGTAAGTAACTCAAAGTAAAGCTAAATTATTATAACTAAAATTAAAGATAAATAAAAATTTACATCCTGTGCTCCACCTCAGCGTAAGACGCTTGAAGTAGTGCACATCCAACTTTTTCGCCCGGTTGTCCCTCCCCGATTGGCGAGATGCCAATTGCTGATCATTGGTATCATTGTCGATAAACCTTTGCCACTGCGCCAATAAGATCGGCTCCTTAAGGGGGGGGGGGGGGGGGGGCGGTTTCACGGAGTCTCAGAATGGACTTCCAAAGTATCATGCCCGTAAATTCTTCTTCCACGTCTTATATTGATCCCTCAACTGCTTCAACGTTGAGTCGCAGAGAGATGCGGGCAAGACGAATTGTTCCGTCAAAAAACTACAAACCAAAAAGAAAGAAAGTGTTACAGTTATAAATATAAATGTAAATATAAAATACACAACCTGTAGTGCCACCTAGATGTTTATTTTGAGCTCAATAGGCACGACCCTCCAATCAGTGTACCTCGGGCCAACAATCGCCTTCAGCAACTCTAGCGCTCTAGCTAATAATGCTGTCTTATTCGACAGACCCCAATTTGCCCCATTTTGGGAGCCTACTGGCCAAGGAGCCCTCATCGCCTCCGTTATCGCGCCCTGATGAAGTCATTTTCTGCAAAAAAAAATTATTATTAGTACAAACATGTATATGAACTTTGAATTAATGCTCAAATCCGATAATAACAATACATACCAATACCAATACCAATTTATACCAATTTCAATGTATACCAATACCAATACCAAATTCAATCTACACACACGCACACTGCCCCCCCTCCCCCTATGCACACACACTCCCGGGTCATGGACTTTGAATTAAAGCATTAAATTGATCAAAATTCAAATTAACAAATAACTGTTTCAAATTCGAGTTATCATAAAAAATAGTCAAGTAAAAATGAATAAAAGCATTAAAATGATAAAGTACAAATGAATAAAAAGAATTAAATTGTCATCCTAAAATAATATAACCACTGGTCATTACAAATAATTTGAATACTTATTACAAATCAATTTTGTTTTTCAAATTCGGGTTATCATAAAAAATGGATTGATATTTGGTAGGTGCATTTAAGTCATCAACACTACTGTTTAGATGCTTTGATGCATTTAGGACGATTGACCATGGCTCATTATTGATATAATCCGAGTAAAACACTTACTTGACCTTTTGAAAAGCACAAACAAACGACTCATCGCTCAGTGTTCGTTGCTTTCAACTTGGACAAGTCAACCGGGATCAAATTGGTGTCAAAATCAACTTTACATCCTCTACTGTTACCCAATCACAGTAAAATACAACCTCTTTAAAGTTTACATAGTCCAGTTCAAATATATTTCGAATTACACCATAGTAAGTCATTTCAGCTTCAACGAGGTTTTTATCTTTCACGCTCACTCGAAAGAAAGTAAGAGCCTTGTATGAAATGCCCGAGTTCTGTATATTTGTATTTTATTCGCACACCCTTGCACTGAATACGTAACCGTTCAATCAATACTTTTTGTACTCTTGTGTCATGAATAAAGGTCCAGTGGCTAGATGAGCAAGCTTGATGTCGCATCACCCGTCTTTAAGAGCTGAGAATATAGATAAATTAATTAGGTTAGTTGTAAAGCTTTCTTGTAATGTGACATTTATTAACAACCATTTTCATTATAATTATCTCGTGTGAAAACCACACCTTAAATTCGTTGTCTGATTGCGTCATTATTTTTCGTCATTTATTGTTCTCACAAGCTTCATATTTTCTACATAGATCATGATGATCATATTACAAAATTAATCATGTAAAAATTAAAATAATTTTAACTTACTTTTTTCATTCTTCGGCATCTTCATTTGTGTCAAATAGATAACGAGTTACTTGTTCATGTTGCAAACTCGTTAATTTCACTCGTTTGCCCATCACATGACCACCCTCGTCGAAGAACTCATTATTGTCATCCACGCTGGTCGAGTCAGGCATATATTCCTGAGTGTAGATTGATGACTCCTTGGTGTTTTATTCCTCTACAATTGATCCTTCAATTTATCATGTATTCTTGACGTAATCTTTGAAAACTTTCATCAATCTTTCAAATAGATACATCCACCGATATCTAACTGGACCGCTAATAAGTGCCTCGTCGCATAGATGTACCAACAAGTGAACACTTATGTCAAAGAAAGAGGGGGGAAAGTACTTCTCTAAGACACAAGTCGCTTTATTCACCGCCAATTTCGCGGCCACTATGTTATCTCGATTGACTACCTTAATACATAAAAGTGAGAAGCAGATACTAATTTGCATAATAGCCCTTCGCAAATCCTTGTGCTTGGAGAGACAATGCTTAAATAATAGAGGAATAAATTGCAAGATCACATGCCAATCGTGGGACTTACAATTATTTAAATCATGGGTAGCATAATTCACAATCCTTTGCAAGTTGGACAAAAAATTAGATGGAACTTTCAAATTATGTCTTGTATCTAAAAGCACCTTTCTTTCCTCACTCGTCAAAGTAAACGCACCAGGGGGAGTTATTTTCCTGCCCTTACTATCTTATTTCAACCATAGTTGTGGCTTAGGTTTCAACGCTTTAAGGTCTTTTTGTGCATTTTCTCCATCCTTCGAATGACTCCCCCAAGGCATGTGCCCACTATATGTTCAACAATGTTCTTCTATGTGTGCATCACATCTAATACATGGCGCACTGGGTTATTCTTCTAATAAGGAAAGTCAAATAAAATTGACTTCCTAGACCATGCCTCTCTTATTTCAGTTTCATTCCCAGTTGGGGTCTTCTTATGCTTGACATTCTTAAATTTAGGATTCTTACCTGACATATTAGGGCCACAATCAAAAGATTTACTTTTAATTTTTGAGCCCGAAAGTATTCTAGTCTGTACCCTATGTTCAACGCCACCCGGTAAACAATTATAACCTTTCTCAAATCTAAAACTATGATAGGGGGGTAAAAACCTCCTATGGAAATGATATACATTTTTTCAGCTAGCAGGAAGGCGAAGATATTCAGTATCCTCTCCACAAATAGGACACCCCAAATAACCATGTACTACACAATCGGATAATGTCCCATAAGCTGGAAAATCATAAATTACCCACATTAACATAGCTTTCAGCGTAAACTCTTCTTTTCTAAAAGAGTCAAATGCTTGCACACGCTCTTCCCATCAGCGTAAATTTGGCATCATATCCCCACACTTCTCCCAGTACATGACATAGATTCGCAAGTGTGAGTGTTATTTCAATTTATCAATTGAAATAACACTTAACATCGCATCATCTAATATGTACCCAGAGAACATTAAGATACGACTGCAGGACTTCCTCCCAAAGTAACAAGTTTAATCCACTAAGAATATTATTATACAGAACCTATGCAGTCCCAAACTGTCAAAACGGTACAATTCGAGAAATCTCATCACAGGGGTAATGACCCTCGAACCGGTCTAAGGGCTATTGAATATGTATGCATAAGAACTAAAAGGCTAGTATCTATGCGCACTATATGTAATATAAAGTATGTTTCATTTAATTATGTCTTATCACAATTCAAGAGATTTCATTTAATTATATAATTTAAAGAATGTTTCATTTAATTTTAAGTTCTCATAAGAACTAAAAATTTCGCCAATTTCAATACATACGATATCAATTTCAATTTATACCAATACTAATTTATATCAATTTCAATATGATTTTTATTTCTAATAATTACACACATTAATTTCACAAACACACAAAGACCCAATTTCTATTTTAATTTCACAATAATATGTCCAACCAATTTCAATTTCATATTTATACAACAAAGGGGTCCAATATTTACACAATAAAGCGGTCCAATATTTACACAACAGATGGATCCAATATTTATTTAACAAAGCGGTCCAATATTTACACAACAAAGCGGTCCAATATTTACACAACAAAGGGATCTAATTTGATATTTACACAACAAAGGGGTCCAATTCAGATTTATGCCCAATTAATCACACACACACACATACCCTGCCCCCCACCCACCCACCCCCACTTACCCCCCCCCACACACCCACTGCCACTGCCCCCCACACGCAGCACACACACCCGCCCCACCCCCACTGCCACCTACCCACCCCCCCTACACACACACGAAGCACACCACACACACAAATACACATATTAATATACATAGAGGGGAGAGAGAGAGAGAGAGAGCACCGCTGCTTCGAGAGAAGAGAGAGGAATTGGGGGAAAACAAAACGGTGGGAAAAAATTAGGCATTAGGGTATTTTGTTAAAAGAATTGTCACGGACTCGTCTTGGCCTTATCATGGTCATTGACCATGACAAAAAATACATATTTTTTTGTCACGATCAATGACTGTCACAAGGCTGGCCAGCTCAAATGTGACAATTAAGCCTTTTTGGTGTAGTGATAATGAATGGTATTTCATACGCGTAGTTGATATATCTTAGCCAAAGCATCACCCACCAACTATGGATACGAGGGGGAAAACTTAAGGTGGGCTTAAATAAATCAACCCCGCAGATTTGATAAAATGAGGCTAAATGGCTTATCAAGCTTTACAGATATCTGGGCACTACATTGACTGCAATATTAATACGCGTTAATAATATACCATGTATAACTCGAGTTTGACAATTTAAACTAGACAAGACTCTAGTGAATGATTTAAATTAATTATTTTTAGATATAATAAAAAATATTATGACAAGTGGTACCAAAAATATTTGACACTTGGTTCCATAGAAAAGATGACAAGTGGTAAGCCCACTTGGGATATTTTGGTTATAAAAAGAATGTCCCCCCTCATTTAGTAGGATGATGATTTTTGGGAAAGTTTTACGAAAGATCTTCTTACTCTTCTTCCCCACAAATTTCCAAGAGTTTCACCACAAGTTTCATACTGATAACCAAATGCTTCTATTATATTACAAGTATTTCACAATATACTCATGTTTAGAGGCGATTAGCTCGATTCGGCACCCCTCCCGCTACAAAACCACCAAAACTGAGTTTTTCGGCATTTCATAAGGACCAACAAACTACGTTGAGTTTGATTCCACGAAGAGATGGATACGTAGGTGCAACATCATTGCTCAAGTATAAACTAATCTTTTACACTAATAAAAATAAACCCATAAAGTATTTTTGAGATATCAAAATATTTGAAGTTTTCAAGAAAAAAAATTGCAAAAAGTTTTGTTCAAATAACTTTAAACTATAATGATAATAATGGATATAAAAAATAAAAAAGGTTTTTGCTCTTCATGAAATATGATTTCTTATACTTTGATAAAATAATGAAAACCTTTCTAGCCCGATTTTATGAATAATAAGAAAGTGAGTTAATTAAATGTTTAAACTTGTGGGAAAAATCTTAATCATTAATTATAAAAAATCCTCACATAGACATAGAAGTTATACACTATTTACAAGTCTTTTAAAGCCTTGAATGCTTTGTTAAAGGTCTAAATTTTTTGGCATTCCTCATGAAGTGCCATGAACTCAAGTGTATTGTGGTGTAAAGTGCAATACTATATGATAACGTATTCTCAAAGTCTAAAATTACTCAAAGTTTATATGACATAAAAGAAAATCGAATTCATTTCATGAAGCACATGTCATATTGCCAAAATAAAAAAAAATGATTAAGTAAGTCATTTTGATATACGAAAATATGTCATGGGGTATGTCATCAGAAAGGTAAAATGTGATTATACACAAGAAAAAAATCTTTTTGAATTTTTCATTGAAAGATATGTATAATCATAAAATAAAACGATGCCCATAATCCTAAACATCTTCCAACAAGCTCAAATCAACAAAAATAACCAAGGTCAATCCTAAGATAATAAATCTAGTCACAAAACAAGATTAAGAAAGCAGTAAAACCTTTGTAAAATTCATGGATAATAGACAAGTTCATTAAATACATATCCAAGGTAAAGTGAGAATAATTTTAACTTTCAAAAGAGAATAATATATATGGATCAAATAAAATATCAACAAGACGCGACAATCCTAAGCATATTTTTGAAAATCCAAGACAAAGTATTCTATAAAACAAAGTTTATCAAGTTATTCAAGAAATAAATCAAGAGCAAATCAAGACGACAAAAATATCATATATGAGTAATCAAGTTGATAAACATGAATTATAAAAACACATATGAAATAAAAGTGCATCGCAGAGCATAAGATATATGGGGGAGAAATGTAGATAAGGTTTTAACCATAAAAGAAAAAACCTCTAGCATTTAGAGGTGGAATTGACCAATTTCAAAATCTTCTTATTCTTAATTCCAATTACACCCGAAAGGTCCGTTTTAACCCATACATGACTCATACGAGGATCCTCAGGTTCAATTGGGGTATTAGGAAAATTTTTCTTATTTTCGGTTCTCTTTTCTTTACCCATATTATCAAAACAGTTTTTCCTTATAAAATGTTTAACAGAGAAATTCCTAGAATCACAAAATTTTTACTCCTTGTTGTTTCTAAAAAAAATCTTACAATTCCTACCAAGATTTAAAGGAAAGTTTGATTTGAGTAAAAAACAAAATTTCTTAAATGATCTATTTTATGACAATGATCACTTTTAAAGGTTTTGGTTTGGTAATTTCAGTCTTAAGTTTGGGAACAACCTTTTCAAAATATTTACCTTCAATGGACTTGTAATAACCATCTTGTGTGTGATCTTTCTTATGAAAATGGGAACAAACAAAGTTCTTTTTTATGTCTTTTATGATGTGGCACATGATTTTTTATAACACCACGCATTCTGACAAGCGAGGTGGCCAGCCGCCGTCGCCATGCTACACTAGGTGTCACTAAACAAGTTATCATTCTCAGCATGTGACAGATATATGAGACATTTAAGTTTTTCCCATAAGATAATAATTAGATTGATCCAATAAATATAACCATTCATGCAAATTAAAATCCATCACCATACTATCTCCTAATTAAATACAACTCCAAATAAATATGAAATCAAAATAAAATAATCCAACTATAAATATCTGAAAGACTCTGTAAACAACTGTGGAACCGATTGGCCCACCAAGTCCATAAATTACAGTCTCATAATAAATACGACATAATGGAAAGTAAATCTAAACTACTAAAGCAAATAGAATAAATCTCCAGTTGCACTCCCAAACATATCTCCAATCACTCATGTTCAGCTACTCCAGCATTATACATGAAAATATTAGTCAACGCAATGGGTTAGAGCCCACCATGTGAATACTATCTACTCGTACCGATTAGTGTCTGCGAACTCAGACAATAGCATTATACTTGATAAACATCACACTAGATATTTTTAATTCAAACGAGATATAAATTAACACACGAGTAAAATAAATTACTACCATCTACCCACATAACTAAGCCAACCCAAATGTTTAAGTTCAATTATTATATTGTAATCATGTATTTATGCTAAAGCTATCAATTCAATTAAAATTGATTAACCAAATTATTATAATAGTGGCACTGTCATAGCCAGTCGACCCTTCAATTTGTCCTGCACTTATTCGGGACCGCCTAAAGTTTTACACCATACACCTTCCCCTCGCTATAGCATGTCGGACCAATTTTCATCAGCGGTGCACTTATTGATGAGGTTCCATGCACGAGACATCACAATTGCCAGCCAACCCGATTTCTGTCAGCCCTTCACTTATTGGTGACACCAATACACACCCACATCGCAATTGCCAGCCAACCCAATCTCGTTAGCCCTGTACTTATTTATGATGAAAAATTTATTTTAATACCCATTTATTATCTTAAGCATTAGTTCTCAATTTTCTCAAATTATCATCTTTTTTATTAGCCCCACCATTTGTTATATGTCGAAATCAATTTATAACATCCTTATAATTTATTCTACAAGTGAAGGTCATATCTTCTAACGGAATCCCAACCTCTAACTTATGTAGGAAAGGGTTTTAAGTCTTAATTCGTATTAAAGATTAGAGAAAAAATCCGTCCCGAAATTTGTTTCACTTTCCCTACTTAGTCTCTACGTTAATTTTAAGAAAACATGATAATCAGTATTTAGGCAACATTTAAAACGCATAATAATAAAGGGAAACAATATAAGTATTCATGCATGTGAAAATTGTTTGAAGAATTTGATTATATGGTTGCATTCCTTTAGAGAAAATAATGAAAACACATCTTGAACAATCTTGAGAAAACCCGATTTAACTCTTCAAAACTTGGATAGAAAGTTATGTTTAATGGGGTTTAGGTTTTGTAGATGAGAGAGATGGAAACTGTGGGAGGCTGGTGATTTTTAGGAATGCTTAAATGTATTTTAAAAGTCCTAAAGTTGTCACTTTATGTTTATATACCAAAACGAATTTGAATCCTATCAAACCAAAAACACTAAAAAATACATTACGAATGATGGGACCATCGAAATTGGCTCAAATTTTGATATGTTATAGCTGATGGTGAGACGAAGATGTTATAAAAAATTCAGCTCAAACGGACAGTTGTTGTTTTTTCTCTTTAGGTCGGATCCTCCCTCGATTTTTATATGAAAATTCAGAATTTTTAAATTTTAATCCCGATTTAAATTCCAGCAAAACATTATTTTTTATATATAAAAATGAACATTTTTACATACAAAATTTAAATAGATTACAAAAATTATTTTTTTCGATATTTTAAAATCCTAAGAGATTTTATGTTTAAAAAACATGGGGTGTTACATATTTCCCCACTAAAACATGAATTTCGTTCTCGAAATTCGACGAAGTGTAAACTCGCACAAATAAAATAAGGCTCAAATATGCCTACCCATAATATGACATAATTGGGCCCCCATACACCCAATCCTACATGCACCTACCCTGTAAATGATATATAATATGTATCAACTATATATCTAAACAAATCTATGATAATAATACATATTGTGCTACTCCACTAGCCACGTATTGGCTCCTGTTGCGCCTGCCCTACCTGAGGCTCTCAAGTCGAAAGCAAATAACACCAACCCACTGCGAGTGCTGCTGGCGTGTCCTACGAACCTAGTGCTGCCGATGCTGGAGGCCCTTGGCCCTGTGCTCCTTGGACCTACTAGCCTTTCCACTTGGGACTCCTAGAAGCTCAGTGCTCAAACTCTCCACAAATAAAACACGAACCCCTAAAAGGTCCAAGATTCGTACCTAGCGTTTGCTCACCCTATTGTCCTTGTCCCTACCCCTAAGGGCCCTGATGGACACTATTGCCCTGCTGCTTTTGATCTGCTCGCTGTCTCTTCCACGGATAGTCATTGCGACCCTTATTCTCCCCTCCTTGACCAATCATATCTGGTCACTTCCCCAAATTCTTTTAGTAGTTCACTTTCTCTTGCTACAACAACAATGCGACGTCCACCACCTTAGTGTAAGTAATGTATGCCGGATTCCCCAACACTATCTGCTTAATAGACCACGATAGACCCTCAATAAAGCATTATATTGTGTTCGCCTCAGTATTCACCTCCTCCAGTATAAACATCGACGCATTTGTGAACTCCTGCTCATACACAACAACTGATTTCGAACCCTGTTCAAAGCCCAAAAATTTCTTCTTCTTCTTCTTCGCGTTCCTAATCCAATAGAGAAATTACTTGTCATTTAACTTCACCAGAAAATCTCCATAGCTAGGGTGATCCCTGTCCTCAGATGTAGTGATACTCTCCCACCACTGTGGTGCATCCTCAGTGATTAGGCATAAATTCTTTCAATTTATTCCTTTAATTTAGAGGATTTTATCACCTCGGGTGATGTCAAATGCGTTAATTTCTCTCATATGTGTGATACTGACATCTTTTAACAAGTACCTCGAGTTTTGTGTATTTCTCATAAATTTTACAGGTATTTAATGCACGAGAGAAAGAAACAAAATGGAAGAAAGGAAAAGAAGAAAATAAGAAAAGTCAAAAGGGCAAAAGAGTAATTTGTAGCTGGAATTAGGACGAGGACCCAAAATGAAAGTTAAAGACCTCGAGTCAACAAGCACGTAGGAAGAAACGACATCCAAATTCGAGTCCCGGAGCAAAAGTTATGAGCCTTGAAAGATGTGAGATAATTATGAAAAGCTGATGAGAAAATGAAGAGAAATTGACCAAGGACCCGAACCGATCCGAATTTCACCATAAACGAGCTGATCCGACCCCTTTGAAGTCACTGTATAAGATTTGTGAAGCGGACCGATCCGGGTTTGATAAAAAAATGAGCCGGTCTGGGCTCTTAAACTCACTGTATACCCTTTGTTAAGCGGACCGATCTGTTATAAAGAATAAACGAACCGGTCCGGTATACACCAGACCGAACCGAAATATCAGGCCAAATAAGTCCGGAGGTTAAATTCTGTAACTATCCTATTTTGTATCTAGAGTCTAGCATGGCTAAAACTCTTGTAATTTTGTAGGTTATTTATTCAAAACGAATCCCAGAACAAGGGATAACTTCTTTTTACATAGTTTTAGAGAGAGAAAGTAGAGAAGAACCCTAGAAGCTCACAATTTCAGTTGTTAATTCTCAAAAATAATTTATTCAGTGAAGTTGACTTATTTCTCTTTTCTACTGTTTGCTCTCAATAATTCTTGTATAATTAGTTTATTCCCAGTAGGTATTACATCTTTATTCATCTTTATAAATAATTTCATCATGACTTCAGTTGCAAGCACCGTAGAAACCCTAGTTTTTGTTAATTGCACCATGTTAGGCTAGACTTTTAGGGGTTTTTGATGAGTGCATTATTTTGTATATTTTATACCCAAATTTATACTTTGTTAGTCCCATTTTAGTGCATTTAATAATTTCTTAGGACTATTTTATTAAAAGGAGGAAAAAATGCGAGAATGATTGAATTCATATTGAAAATGGTAATTTTAAATCAAAAATGGGCACTTCGATAATTTTATAATATTCTTGTGCTAATTTGTGAAAAAAGATGCCTAGTGAAATTTTTACAGATAATGATGGAATTTGGTGCAAATTGATGATCAATTCAAAAAAGGCGCGAAAAAGCTGATTTTTACGGTCGTTCGAAAAAATGCTGTTTTTACACTTGTGACATCGTAAAAAAGTCGAAAATTTTTATTCTCCGATTTGGACGAAACTCGGCATGTGTGTTCAACAAGAAAATATAAGAGTTTTCGAGTGGGGGGAAATTCCGTCCCTTATCACGATCCAAAGATTAAAGAGGTGGAGAGATAGCTACCAACACTATTCGGCCAATCAGAAAGAGTTCCACCACAACTCAAATACCTCACCACTTGTCCTATAAAAAGGACCCTTGGGATCATAATTTCGGAGACAATTAGAGAGGACTTTCGTGGAGGATTTCGGAGAGCAACTTTGAGTGATTGTAATCAATTTGAGGGCCAAGTTTTTATCATTTTTTTAGAGGATTCAAGATTGTTGTGAGAGAACTATTTATAAGTTTGGTTTATTACTGAAGATCTCTACTCATTCTTGCAATTTCTCTTTCATTATGGTAGCTTGATTCTTATATTAGGAGTAGGGTGAAGTTTATCATAGTTAACTAATATTGTCACGTTAATTTTATTGTTGTTTATTCCCTACTTGTTTTAATTGTTATTAAAGATTCGGTATTCATTTTAAAGCGACACGAGAGTGTGTTTTAGAACCTTCAAGATTGTTTTGTCAAATCAAGTTTTGAGATTTAAAAATAGTAATTTTTGATGGATTATGCTTGCACTTTGATTGTTTTGATAGTCCATGCTTAAATACATTTGCGAATTTTAAAACTTGTATTTTCTAAGGGAATAGGGATTTTAGCCGTCTATTAGAGACGTTAAAAATATTTTGATCATAACCGTCATATTTTCCGAATTAAACACGACGAGAGTCGATTTAATTTGAGTTATAAAAAGGGAATGGCAACATTAAATTAGTGTACAATATTAGTTACGTGATAAATGGACCCCGAATCCTAATTATTTCCTAATTGTTTACAAATCTCTTGCGTTACTCTCATTTATCGTAGTTGCTTTTATTTTGTATAATTTATAATTATTCTCTACCCCATTTGATCTAGTTGGACAGCTGTAATTCTTTTAATAATTAAAATTGACAAATCCTCGTGGGTTCGACCCGTACTTACACTCGCTATTCTATAATAGCCCGTGCACTTCCGGTATTTTATAAATTGACAACAAGTTTTTGGCGCCGTTGCCGGGGATTTGACAATTTTTTTTTCTTAAAAGAAGTTGTGACTTTCGGACTAGTTTGTTTTACTTTTTGCATTTTTTTAGTAAAAATTTCATAAAAAATAAAAAATAAAAAAAAACTCTTAACAAGGCTAGAATTAAAAGCTACTCCAACGCGAACTTGTCAAATCGATTCCTTTTCACCTTGTCTAGGATTGGTGGTTTTTAATGAGTCTTCGTACCGACCACCTACCTGGAGGTGAAATCGAAATTTGAGGAGACAACTGTAGTTGGTCCTCTTTTAAATTCTCCCTTGTCAAAGGGTAGAAGCTATCCAAAATAAATAAATAAATTCATGTGTTGTAAATTGCAATGGGTGATCCTCATATTGTTATCCCGTCATCTTTCTCATATTCCTCAATGGATCCTGTGGACGTGTTTTTACAAAATACTGAAAATCTAGATGACTATGTAGTTCAATTTAATTCAGATGGGTCAGTAGTCATTTTAAAAATTAAAGAAGGTATGGATGAGACTCCAACCCCTGTAATTACTATCGGTCCACCAAAGTGTATCAATTGGAGAGAGGTGAACAAACGGTATAATGATGCTATTTCTAAAAATAACCATGAATTAATTGGGGATAATCAATTTTGTGAGGAGAAAAAAATTGACAATCTTGACACGTGTAATACTTGTGATGATTTGGATGTTTGTCAAGATTTTTCTCCTAATTTAATTGAGCAGAATGCTGCTTCTTTTTATATGTGGGAAAATTTATTTGAGGATTCGTCATCCGATTTTACTGATACTTCAAGTATTTATGACGATCCTCTTGTTTTTGATGAAGAAAGTGTATCACCCAGTGATAGATCTTCTTCCCACCCTTTTCATAAAATCTCACATTTAGGAGTAGAGTATGCATCCCCAATTTTACTTGACTATTTTCGAAAAAGGGATAATAAATATTTGGATCCTTATTGCAATTTATTACCTCCATGTGATGCATCGACATATGATTCAGGCGATTCAAATTTATTTATTAATTGATGATGTCGGTACTCACCATTATGACCATAGATTTAAGATTGAAATTTGTGTTGTGCGGTCATGCTCTCAAATTTATGATATTTTGGCACCTAGTGCTATAGAGTTTATTAATTGGAATGACCCACAACTATTTCGATTGTTGTGAGAGAACTATTTATAAGTTTTTATCATTTTTTTAGAGGATTCAAGATTGTTGTGAGAGAACTATTTATAAGTTTGGTTTATTACTGAAGATCTCTACTCATTCTTGCAATTTCTCTTTCATTATGGTATCTTGATTCTTATATTAGGAGTAGGGTGAAGTTTATCATAGTTAACTAATATTGTCACGTTAATTTTATCGTTGTTTATTCCCTACTTGTTTTAATTGTTATTAAAGATTCGGTATTCATTTTAAAGCGACACGAGAGTGTGTTTTAGAACCTTCAAGATTGTTTTGTCAAATCAAGTTTTGAGATTTAAAAATAGTAATTTTTGATGGATTATGCTTGCACTTTGATTGTTTTGATAGTCCATGCTTAAATACATTTGCGAATTTTAAAACTTGTATTTTCTAAGGGAATAGGTATTTTAGCCGTCTATTAGAGACGTTAAAAATATTTTGATCATAACCGTCATATTTTTCGAATTAAACACGGCGAGAGTCGATTTAATTTGAGTTATAAAAAGGGAATGACAACATTAAATTAGTGTGCAATATTAGTTACGTGATAAATGGACCTCGAATCCTAATTATTTCCTAATTGTTTACAAATCTCTTGCGTTACTCTCATTTATCGTAGTTGCTTTTATTTTGTATAATTTATAATTATTCTCTACCCCATTTGATCTAGTTGGACAGTTGTAATTCTTTTAATAATTAAAATTGACAAATCCTCGTGGGTTCGACCCGTACTTACACTCGCTATTCTATAATAGCCCGTGCACTTGCGGTATTTTATAAATTGACAACAGTTGGGATATATGAACCCAACCCGATGTGGTTTGCATGTGTATAAAATTAGTTCCCCGAATTAAGTAAATGATTGAATCATATTGTGTGGTGATCACAACCGTTAAAGGACTTTTGGTCTCGTTTTCCCTAGGTAATCGGGATGCTTAAGAGTGCAATGCGCGTGTAGATACTACGACACCGCTTTATTCTTACTTTTGATTATGTATGATGCGGGCTAGTACCCTCATATATGTAATGATTGAGATTAATAAAGACTGAATTTAATCAATTATTTAATTCATAACTAGTTTTATAGCCAGTAAACGTACTAGGGTCGGGGTTTTGCCTTGTCGCGAGAGTCACCTACGCGCCGGTCGTGTTATTTTTTGATCACCAACTCTATACAAAAATCTAAACTTATGACTACACTCAATAGGTGAGTATAGCGGCCAAGTCCGGGTATCAAAAATCCACAGAGACGAGTGCTAGAATTTAATTGGTTTATTACTTCTCAATAAACGTGTAAAAGATAGTTTTTCTAACTAAAAAGAAAAGATAACAAAAATAAAAGGTTATTCTAGGCGTGGGTAAATTAAACTAGTTAACAAAGTGAATAAAAACTATAGGTTGCATCGGATATCCCTCACCCAGAGTTAATTGGTATAAATGGTTACATGGCTCACAAGTTATTAGGATTGCGTCTCATTTTGACAGTTAATTAAATCAAGGGTTATCACACCCCTAATTTGCATAAAAGCCTACTAAGATTTTGGCGTCAACAAATACCTTGGAAATTATGCACGAAAGGTCGTAAATACAGGACATACATGATATACCATGATATACCCATATATACCCTCGGCCAGGCCGAGGGTGTCCTCCACCCAGACGAGGGATCAGGCCCAAGATGAGTCCAAAGAGCACGGCCCCGTTATAAGAAGGATCGGCCAAGACGACTCTTCCACAATTTTGTCTTTAAAGAAAAACACCTTAAAATTTTTGTTTCTACCTTTTTCCCCTGGTCACTATGACACACCGTATATTTTGGAATTTGAGGTTGCCAGTCCCTGCTGCCAACCTACTTCGGGCATCGTAATTAAAATACCATTATTAGCATGTGAAAGAAATATGAGGCATTAAAAACTTTTTCCACAAGATATAATTCGTAATTATTCCAAGGAATATAAACATTCACACAAGAAATTCCTTCACCATGCTAACTCCAAAATAAAACTCAACTCAAAAGGATAGATTAATACTTAAATGAAATCATCCAATTATAACTCCAACTGAAAAGAAATCGTAAACAACTGTAGAACCTAATGGCCCACCCCATCCATAAACATCTGTCTCATAAATAAAATGATGGAATGGAAAAATCTAAACTACTTAAACAGTAAAATAATTCCAGTTGCACTCGACGAATCTCCAATCCAATCTATGCAGTTACTCCAGCAACTATACCTGATATTTCAGTCAACTGAATGGGTTAGATCCCACCATATGAATACCAAATACTCCACCCAATTAGGATCTTCGAATCCAGATATAAGCATCATACAAGCTAAATATTACAATAGAGTATTTTAAATTACACGATCTAATGACGTGTGAGTAAAATATACTAATACTAACTGGCACATAGCTAAGCCCCCTATTATTCAAATCAAATTATGTAATTTCAACATTTAATTATTTTATAGCCATTAACTTAATTTAATGCAATTATCCAAATATTATTAAAGAGACACCACCATAGCCAGATAACCTTTCTATTGATCTTGCACATATTCGGGCACGCCTAAAATTGAACACCTGACACCCCTTCCTATCACTATAGCCAGCCGACCCAATTTCATTAGCTCTACACATATGGGTGATGTTCCACACAGGACACGTCACTATTGTCAGACAACTCAATTTCGTTAGCCTTATACATATTGGTGATGACAACATACATCCGCAACTCTATAGCCAACCAACCAAATTATCGCTAGATCTGCAAATATTAACGATGAAAAACAAACACTCACGTCACTATATCCAGCCAGCCCAATTTTAGTTAAATCTGCACATATTAGTGAGGCAAACCCATTTTTAATACCTGTTTATTATCTCAGGTATTAATTCTTAATTCTTAATCATGTTCTCTTTTTCAAAATTATCCCCACCCATAATTGTGGGTATCATAGCCTAAAATCACCCCTAGTCCCAAACCTAGAGATCACATAACCATAAATATTACCTAGTTTATCCCTAAGAAGAACGCCTACAAAATATCATCACCTACTCTTTCGCATAGGCTAAAGGAATCATGTAACGACATACTGCCTAGTCCCACCCACGAAAAATACCCAACTGTAAAAGCATATAATCATTAGTTCTATACTTATAAAGTTCCAACAATAACAAAGTCTACCTACTAGTCCCATACCTAGCAAGAAAACTATGCAACAGGATAAAGCATGACTACACCCAAAATCCCAACATTATCGGATTGTCAAAATATTAACATAAATGATGTCTACATAAATTATATTTTAATTCCACATTATAATCCTACGATTTCAATTCCATTCAAATCCCGTCCATTTAATTATGTAATAATCTAATTCTACCAAATAGTCACACAACTTATCCAATTTCCCTTTTACACATACACATATAAGATCAAAATTTACAAGTTAAAACGTTATTTCAAGTTCATATTTTATTTCTAACATGCAATTCGTCCCACAAATCTAGCGTAACCCAAAACATGGATCTAAACATGTGATTATTTCAAGTTCAAAATCATATTTTTAGGTTTAATAAAAAGTAGTCCCGAATTTACATTCATTTTTCCTAATTAATTTTAAGAAAACCTAATTAATTATGGTTTAGTCAACATTCTAAGCATATAATACTTAAAGGGAACAATAGAGATATACATGCTTGATCAAAATTTTCATATAGAAATCCATTGATATGGTTATGTTCCTTTTGAAAAGTTGACAAGTAAAGTCTCTTGGGTGATCTGGAGAAAACAGGTCCTTCTTCTTTAAAAATAAACTTGAAAATCTTCTTTAATGGGGGTTAGATTTTTTATGAAATGGGGGAGGTGTTTTACGAGAGAAAGTCCCTTGGGAATAGGATAATATGAGCTTGAAAAAGTCATCTCACGAGTTATCTTTAAATAGGTAAAAATATAAGAGTCCTTACCCCGTTAGAATTCTTAAAATTCACAAATTCGCAGAAATCTAATATTCTAACAAATTAAACAACTTTTACTAAAACGGATATTTAAAGCTCATTGGAAAGATAATATCCATATATGTATTATAGTCTAATTCATCATACGAATAAAATGGCATGCGTTTGAAGAGACATCAAAATTTCTGACAGATTGTCATCATAACTTATGGATATTCATCTCCTAAAATCAATATTTTATTTTCATCACAATGGTTTAAATTGAATTCTAAAAATACTTTTATAACACCACTAAATCACAAATTATTTTATTCATAATTAATTCCAAATTAACATGTTTACATGATTCCACATTTTTATAAGTCCGAAAACATCCGAATTTCACATTTTAGCAAAATTACCAATTTTAAGTTATAATTATTAGCTATTTTCACAATTTACGATTTATTAACCTTAAATTTATCCTAAAATTATGGGGTATTACATTCTCCCCCCACTAACATATGAATTTCATCCTCAAAATTCGATGAAGCGTACACGTAAAATATAACGTCGCACAAATAAAATAAGGCTCACATATGTCTACCCGTAGAATGCCACGATTAAGCACCCATACACCTAATCCGACACGCACTTACCCGGTGAAAAAAATGTACGATTCATATCTTAACTATATATATAAGCATAACTATGAAAATAATGGCGTATCACGATCTCCCTTCATCACTACTTGATTATATATCCAATAGACATCGTAACGCTAAAGTCCTCAAATCAAATCTTATCACCACATCGATACTAAAGATACCTAAAATTTGTACTAACAATCTCTAATATAAATATCATTTCCAAAATCAACTCAAAGAATCCTAAAATCATGATTACTACATCTAACCTCAATGCCTACAATGGCCTTAACACAAAAACCCTTATCTCTAAGAAACATAACTTACACGAATGCTAGACCCAATATCTTTGGGATTATGAATCAACAAAGGGAATCAAAGATATGTAATGCGAAAGATGTAACATATTCACAACCTACTGTGACACCCCGCTTAATTAAATTCCGGTTGATCAGGCCTTTATAAAATTAAATCAAGATTTCCATATGGTTCATTCTTAACATCACTATCGTAACACTATTAATTACTAACCACCTAATCTTTAATTAAGCTGGTACCAAATTTTTTCTTATGAATTAACCCAAACCAATAAGGACCACAAGAATCAAGATATAACCAACACAATATAATAGAGTCTAAACATGACATAAATGTCTAATATGAGTGTTAGCCGAATAACAACGACCACATAGAAGCAGACCAACATAAGTCCAATGTATGAAAAGTATAGCCAATACAAGATGAACCAAAATAAATAGGGCATCTGTCAGGGGAAACATGCCCGAAGTACAACTTATACTATCCCTATCTAGAGTAGAATGAAATAGGCGTCTATTACAAAATCCTGTCGCACCCACCTGTACCGCAACTACGTACCCTGAAAAGGAATCAAGCCTGGATCCCCGGTGGTAGGACACCTATAAGGTTTTAAAAATATTTTATTGCAAGGGTTAGAACCCAAAACGTTTAAAAATATTTAGCAAGAGATTTTAATTACAGAAAATTAAAAACAATGAATGATCTTCATATTTAAGTTAGTGTCGCACTCTCTTGAGGACCATCTCATCCCTTAACTAATGTTCACTCCTAACGTCCTTCTATATAACCCATCTAACTATCTACCCTCAACTAGTTTCGTCATATAGACCTTACTTCTCCCACTACTCTAACTCAAGTAAGTTTAATATAAATGATATAAGATATATGTCACATTTACTTATCTCATTGGAATCATATAACATTCACACAAGTTATATCATCAATACAATTCTCAATATGTATTTTACCCATATATATTTTATTCTCACTATATATACGTATCAACTATTTACAACATTCACGCACATGAAGTAAATATATATATAACCATCCTCCCAAGTAGGCACTCACTTAATGTTCTCTAAAATGCTATCATTTCCAGGTATACTCATCCACCTGGAACCCTGACACGATTAGCTCCCCAAATCATAAAATAACATAAGCGCAGTGGAAGCGGAGGCCATAGTTCCCCCTAAAAATGAGATCGACTCATACCCAAGACGTCTCACCCTTAACAATACGGACACTATGACCTGGGGACTATACTCACCCTGCTCCTCAAGCCAGGGGATTTACCCACATCGCGCAACCTCCGATGATAGCACTAGAGGGGTATGCTTTCCTATGAATATTATTCACGCAAATATTTATAAATCATACATATATATATACTATACATCATCGTGTATATATATATATATATATATATATATATATATATATATATATAAAATTAAAACCAGGCCACCCGTGTATAGTTACCGTAACACTAGCCTACATGTCCAAGTCTATATTCTGACCCAAATTCAATTAATCACTCATTAATTAATTTTTACTTCCTTGGTGTCTCTCAAGCAAATATACCCGGATTCGTACGCCTGGCCCGGAAATAAACATCCTCAAATTATTATACAACTTCTTTCAAATAAGTTTGCACACTTAAAATATAAGGTTTTTTAATTCAATCAAATTAAACCTTAAATTCCTTTTGGATTCTCACCCTAATAATCCATGAGTAATTTCATCAAATTAAACCCATAATTATAGCCCAATAATTAGATTTGTCCAAACAGTAAATCCCTCACCAAGAATTGAACACCCAGGGCAGAAACAGGGGAGAGGGAAGCACTGTCAGGAAAAAGCGATGTCGTTTGAACGACTTGGCCAGGCGTTTGAACGACTTTGGTCGTCGTTCAAACGAGATACCAGGTCGATCGAACGACCCTGGTTCTCTCTCTCTGCCATTGTTACCCAGAAAACCCATCCGCCATTGTTGTGTTAAAACATCATTTTCTGCACATATTTTACCTATAAAACCCTCCAAGATTTATACTAAATCCACCAATTCAAGATCCTCAATCTAAATACATCTTCTACACAGATTGGGGGTTGATAAATAACAATTTTATATATCCTCTAAATATTTTTAAATCAGAAATCTTAGAAACCCCCAAATTAATTATAACTAACCCTAACATCTCAAACATTTCACATATACTATTATATGAATAGGAAAAATGCAATTAATTCAGAAGCAAGTTAAACGGCTTGCCTTCTAGGGTTTGTAGTGTCTGAATCTTTGTTGTAGGTGATGGGCTTGATGAAGAATGCCCCCTCTTGTTCTTGATTTAGGCTTCCAAGATTTCTTCTAATTGCTTCCTCCTTTGTCTCTACTTGGTTAGGCTTTTTCTAAAAGGAGTTATGGCCCTCACACCCTCTTACTTTTAGGGTTTATTAATTAAATTCCATTTTTAGACTTATGGGCTTTATTAAAAAGGACCCAAACACTCTTATGTGGGCTCAAATACATCTAGGAAAGTCTCGAAACCCATATACTACCTATGAACATCCTTTTCTGACTATTTCGACCCTTCCGGACTCACCCGTACGCTCAAAATCGCCATTCGGATAATTATTTATAAAAGTTAATATTCACCTATTAACTTAGTTTATTATTACTATTCACTTAGTAAAATTTAAATGCCCCCGATATTAATCGCCTGCTCACCAGATTAATTTTTAAATAATTCAAATCTAATTAATTCTTATTAAATTACGACCACCTAGTAATTTAACATCTACCGAATTAATTAATTAATAAATGCCCAAAAATACGAGGTGTTAAATACTTTCCCCCTTATAAGGAAATTTCATCCCCGAAATTAAAGTGGACCTGCAGTGAATAACTATGGATACTGCTCCCGCATGCCATCCTCTCTTTCCCAAGTGGACTCGTCGGCACTATGATGTCCCCACTGAATGCGAACTAGCGGTACAACTTTAGATCGTAACTTATACTCACTACGATCTAAGATAGCTACTGGTCTCTCCTCATATAAGATATTGGGCTACAAGTCTATCTCCTCAAGTGGGATGTGCCATAATGCCCTCGGAATCCTCCTATATTTCTTCAACGATTCTATATGAAACACGTCGTGTATTTGCTAAAGGTGGTCTGGAAAACCCAATCGATAAGCTACTGGCCCTACCCCTGCAATGATGGGGAAGGGGCCCACGTACCTTGGAACTAATTTCCATTTCTTGCCAAATCTCATCACCCCTTTCATAGGGGACACCTGCACTAATACCTGATCTCCGATCTCCAACACTACATGCCTCTTATTCGAATTAGCGTAGCTCTTTTATTTGTCCTGGGCTATACGGAAATGCCCCCGGGTCAACTCAATCTTGGTGTACGTTGTAACACCCCGCCTAATTAAATACCGGGTGGCCAGTCCCATACCAAATTAAAACAGAATATACAGTTGGCTCATTCTTAGCATCACTGTCGAAAATATTTATAACTCACCCAATGCTCAATTAAGCTGGTGTTAAAAACTTTCCAAATTTTAATTTAACAAAATCCATTTCCAGTTTAAGAATAATACAACACATTTTATTCTACAACACAGATAACACAATAAATAACTCAAAAGAATATAAATGCAACTGGAATAAACATTCCCAAATAATATAAATCCTTTACAATAATCCTAACAATGTTAAATTATTAAAAAGACACAAATACAATAGTATTTAACTCCGATAGAAAATGATAACTGAAATCCTTTGGGCGACATGCCCTATGTAAGAATATTGTGAATAAAAAAGATGATAAGCGTCTAAGCAAAACTTCCATAGCTCGTCACAATCAACTATGGTTGGCGTCCCTGTTGCTGGACACCTGATATAGAGATACAATAGAAGAGAAAATATGCAAGGAAACGGGTCAGAGCCCGAATGTGTAGATTATTTTAAAAACAACAAGTATTTAACAAGTGCAATAAAGCATTTATTATGTACATGTTAGATCCAACTCTCACTTGCAATTCTCACCTCTCAACTAGAGTGCACACTTAACGTTTCCTATTAACCTCCTAGTTAATGGTTCCTCTTTTCTAGTCTCCGTATTATAATTCCATTCCCATATCATAATCCCCGTATGTCCCATACCATACGTCACATTATTATTCATTTACATTTCTTCTTTATATGATTAGTTTCTCATTAACATGAATCATTACTCATTAATATGAACATGAGTGAAGCTTTTCAATTCTATAAGAATAAACATTCATTAACTTAATTCCATTATCTTTCTCTATTCACCGTTATCTACAATTATCACCGTAGATAGATTTGACCACAATATATCCATTTAACCATTTAATCCATTATATATATATATTCATATATAATACGGCACCCCGAGTCACGGCTATGGTGCAATGCATTACTCTGCTATCATGTCCCATCATCACAGGTCGCCGAATAGGGGACTAAAGGTTCGGTAAGATTCCACGAACCACAAACAATAACAAATAAATTGGAGGCGAACATAGTTCTCGTATCCATGGGTCACGCACATACCTACGTACCCACAGTCAGCGGACTTATCAACTCCCCGATAAGTCTTTCATAGACCTATGTTCTCGAGCGACAAATCAAAGATCCCATGGATTCATCAGGATATGACTGCCCTCACGCGCAAACCTCCCACCGATAGCAAGTAAGCTAGGTATGTCATACACATAAATCATTAATCAATCAAATAGGTATTATCATACCTATAATATAATATCAATAAGGTAATTATCACTACCCTAAGATATTTCCCATACGTAGCATTATATCTCTTTTAAATTCCACGTATTAAAATACCATATCTTTACTTCATAATTTAATTATCCTCGCATCCTATAACATCTCTCCACTCCCGACGTCGTTAAGGTTCATGCGCGGAGCGTCTCGCAAAGCGAAATCCAAACAAGGAACCCCTCCAATACACTACTACTTAACTTTGTCGATCGAGGAGGTCCAAAAACTTTAACTATACAATCGGGATAACCTCATACCCTCTTTCAATCAAATGTGTTCTAAGCTCCCATCTCACAAGATTCAAATAGGATTTTCCTCATCTTATATTCAGTAAGAAGTCACTAATATCCTACTGGTCCATAAAATTATTTCTCCAGAACTACTACGAGTTTAGTTCTCCTTTTAATTAAGGTTAAAACCGATAGTTTCAAATCTCTTATAAACACATATTCTTTCACTTAGGATTAAACCCTCTTGTAAACTTAAGGATACCCATCCATCCCCATTTGGAATTTAATTACCCCTACTGGTCCTATCTTAAATCCTCATCCATCCCCATTTGGAATTTAACAAATGAATCTAGCAACCGAAATTCCATTCAATATAATTTTCATCATTTAAATCACTCGAATCCAAATCAAATTAATTAAAATCTTATCAAGGGTTTACTGATATTTTCTAGGTCCCAAAATATCCAAATAATAATCACCAAAGATCCACAAAAGGTTTGGGATAAGAATCAACATTTAAAAATAAACAACTTTACATAATCTGGGGAGGTCGATCGATCGAAGGTAGGGGTCGATCGATCGATCCCTTAGGTCCAAGCCTGGTTTTTCTGCATTTCAGCAACTACGGGTTTCACCATTTTACTCATTCAAACCTTCATATTAACCTCCAAAATGAGTTATAATTATTACTACATGATATGCCAACATATATGAACGATTTCCAGTACACTAAACATCCTAGAATCATCAAGGGATTGGATTAAAAAGCATGTTTATCTCCTTATTTCCAGAAATTATCAATATATCATCTTCAAGAACACATAAATGGTTTTCATAATTTCTTCAATAGATTCATGACTATTTCGTGGATTAATATCATCCTAAAACATGAGTTAAATTCCTATATCATTTCAGTTTCCCAGAAATCCATTTAATACTCCATTATTTCTCCCAAACATGAATAATCTTCTCTTTTCATACTATTCTAACATGGACAATATACAAACTTAAATTGCCATTATCAAACACTTGCCTTTACTATAGGTATGATCCTTTGGTGTAGTATATTTCAGTTGGTTGTCCCTTCTCCGGTCAAACTCCGGTGGTGGTGAACCTTGGTTCTTGTTCTTCTCCTTCCCAAGTGGCTTTTCCCTTCCCAAGCACTCTTACACTCTCTCTAGGAAGATGGCTGCTCTTATTTGTGAAGAGGAGATGAATAACCCCCATACACTTAATCTACCAATACTTATAATAGTTCCAAATCCGAAATCACTATTCATCCCCCCTAGAAAAATGACCAAAATGCCCTTTCGGGTTGTCTATTCATTCCCAAATGACCCGAGACTCAAAATTAACATCCAAATAGACTTTTCTGACTATTTCGAACCTTCCGGACGCAGCGACGCAGTCTAAATGACTATTAGATCGATAGAAAATAAATTTCCTTTTTAATTTAATAAACTAGTCCCGACACGTCCCATACCGCGTCTGACAAAAAATATAAATTATCGAATTTATCTCATACAGTCATATCAATGACATCACATTCATATATTACCTAAATACCTTTAAGTAATATTCAGAATCATCCATTTTAATATCCACCGTCCGGATAAAACCCGAATGAATGAATTAATAATAAAATCTAATTAATCCATTAATTTAAAATATAACCCATTTTAAAAGTCATTTAAAATTACGGGGTATTACAGACGTGTCCTAAATCAGCTTTTGCCCCAATAGCTTGTTGTCCCCCACATCTAACCAATAAGTTAGTGAGTGATAAGGTCTCATTTACAATGCCTCAAATGGGGCCATTCAAATAAAGAATTGGTAGGAGTTATTATACGCAAACTCTACTAATGGAAGGTATTGCTCCCAACCTCCCCCAAAGTCAAAGATGCACATTCGTAGCATGTTTTCAAGCATCTGATTCACCCTCTCTGTCTGCCCACCCGTCTGGGGATGATAGGCGGTGGTCAACCTCAAATCTGTACCCATAGCCTCCTGAAGACTCTGCCAAAATTACGATACGAAAATCTTATCTCTATCAGACACTATGTTGATCGGCACCCCATGCAACTTGACTATCTTCACTATGAATAGCCTCGCATACTACATTATCTCAAAGTGTATACGAACCGACAAGAAATGGGCTACCTTGGTCAACCAATCCACTATGACCTATATGATCTCGTGACCCCTCTGTGATAGAGGCAACCCCGTAATGAAATCCATAGAGATTCTCTCCCATTTCCAAACTGGAACCTCAAGCGGTAATAACATCCTTGACGGCCTCTGGTGATGCATCTTCACGAGCTGACACGTTGAACACTTTGAGACAAACTTCGCGATGTCTCACTTCATCCCCGTCCACCAATATTGCCTCCTCATATCTTGGTACATCTTGTCCCCACCGGTATGTACCGCGAACCTAAAGCCACGGGACTCTGTCAGAACGACATGTCTTAAGTCCTCGTCCTCTAGCACGACCAACCTCCCATTAAAGCATAGACCTTCCTCTGAGCTAATGGAGTAGGACTCTACACCCTCTGCTAGTAACTGCCTCACCCTATCTTGGAAAAATGGATGCTTTGCCTGAGCTCTCACCATCAGCATGACAATCTCAGGCGTGATTGTTAAAACCTCCATACATGCCCTGCCAACCCCATCGTCATGCCGAAGTTCACTCCATTTTTCCTTCCAAACTGTTGCCAAGTCCTTCTTGGCCACCACGTTAGCTTTACCAGGATGGTACTGAATATCAAACTGCTAATCCTTCAAGAACTCCAGTCGCCTCCTCCGTCTCATGTTCATGTCCTTCTGTGTGAACAAATACTGGAGTGACTTTTGACTCATGAATAAAGTAAACCTCTCTCCTAGAAGGTAGTGCCTCCATATCCTCAAGGAAAAAACTACCGCTGCCAAATCAAGATCATGGGTGGGGAAATTCCTCTCGTGGGGCTTAAGCTTTCGGAACGCTTAAGCTATATCCATCTCTTCTTGATTTAGTACACCCCCAAGTCCCTGCAAGGATGCATTTGTATAGACCCGATACTCCAATCCTGCCCTCAGTAACGCCAATACGGTGTTGATGTCAACTTGTTCTTTAACTCATCGAACACCAACTGGCACCGATCACTCCATACAAATGGCACCCCTTTATGAGTTAAATTTGTCAAAGGTCTGCAATCTTGGAAACCCCCTTGATGAAACGGCGGTAGTATCCGACCAACCCCTAAAAGCTCTTAATCTCAATTAGTGTTATGGATTGTCCGCACTTCCTCCCCGCTGATACTTTTCTTGGGTCCACAACAATACCCCAATCTGAAACAATGTGGCCCAGGAAATGCACCTCCCAAAGCCAAAACCCACACTTCTCAAACTTGGCGTATAGTTGATGCTCCCATAGGGTCTGCAGAACCATACACAGATGCTCGGCATGCTACTCCTCCGTGTGCGAGTAGACCAAAATATCATCTATGAACACTATGATTTACTGGTCGAGAAACTCTCTAAAAACTAGGTTCATAAGGTCCATGAACACCATCGGCGCATTCCTGAGCCCGAATGGCATCACCCGAAACTCGTAGGAGCCATACAACGATAGAAAAGTGGTTTTAGAGGCATCCTCATCCCTAATCTGTAACTAATGGTACCCTTATCGTAAATCAATTTTGGAGAAGTACGTCGCCCCTCACAACTGGTCAAATAAGTCATTGATCCTAGGCAGTGGATACTTAATTCTGATCGTGAACTTATTCAGTTCCCTATAGTCAACACACAAATGGAGCGAGATGTCCTTCTTCTTTTTCTTCATAAACAACACGGGAGCACCCTATGGTGATGTCTTCCATCAGATAAATCTCTGGCCCAAGAGTTACTAAATTTTCTCTCTCAACTCAAGCATCTCCGAAGAGGCCATGCGGTAAGGTGATCAGGCGATCGTCCTAGTACCTGGTGCTAGATCAAAAATGAACTCAATCTTTCGAGTAGATGGAAACCCAGGTATGTCCTGAAATACATTCTCAAAGTTCGTTACGACTGGAATCGAGTGTATTGAGATCACCACCTCTTGTGAGGTCTCCTCCTCAATATAATATAAATGGGTGCGCGATCCTCCTTCGGGAAGGGGGCATCGCCACTAAAAATATTTCCTATCCTGGGATGGAGGATACTATGGCTCTCTCAAAATCATCCACCATCGCCCTATATCCAAAAAACGAATCTCTGCCCAAGATGACATCATAGCCCTCCATATCTAACACCAAGAGGTCCACTGAAAAACTTAATCCTCCAATCACAATGTCTACCCCTACCGATCGAGTGAATGAGGGACCCACCCCCTATTGGTGACTCAACACACATGAGGAAAATATCTACTGTATCTAATAACCCAATGACTCTAGCAAATCTGGTCCTAATAAATGAATGTGATGCACCGGTATAAAAAAGAATCATACCCTCATGTTCATGAATAGGAAATGTACCCTCGACTGCTGGTGGTGCCTACGATGCGAGAGAAATAGAAATATCCCAGACGTTATATTCGTGCCCGTAGTGCAACTTCCCCTGCTATTGTGGGGCTAATGGAGCTGGTGCTGCCGGAGGTCCTAGTACCTACTGACCCTGTGGGGCACCATGCTGCTGGCCCCTACCTCTCTGTGGGCATTCATTCTTCAGATGGCCCGGCTAAAAACAAACTAAACGATGCTTCTGAAAGACTCCATGATGCTGGCCCTGGCGACTCTTATGTGGGCACTCTCTCTTCTCATGACCTATCAGGCCACAAACGAAGCATCATTGCCGAGAGTCTCCCTGTCACTGGTTCTGATAAACATGTTGTTGCTGAGTAGGACCCTTCTGGCCCCTTTTGGAATTGCGACCCTCTGGTTGGTATCACATTTATCGAAATTTATTGACTGGATGTGACCATCTTGATACAACAATAGTGTTGTAGTCACTGCTTAAGCTATAATTTCGTCCATCTATGCGACTGTCACTGTCACCCGTGGTACTTAAAGCACTTGATGTGCTTGCCCAGTCTTAAACTCTTCGGTGGTCTTAGTTTGTCGTTCTTCCTCAGGTGACATCTGAAAATTAAATCGAGTTGTATAAGTTCATCAATAATACAAAACTAAGTAGTAGAATTATGATAACTCAAACACGAAGAGATAATAATAACAATCTTAATAATAGGGCTCTAAATCAAATGAACGCTACGCTAAAACGTAATAAGCCTTACAGATCCTATGGACACTAGAACCTGATGCTCTGATACCATCTGTGACATCCCACTTAATTAACTTCCGGTTGATCAGGCCTTTATCAAATTAAATCAGGATTTTTGTATGGTTCATTCTCTCACTATCGCAACATTATTAATTCCTAACCACCTAACCTTTAATTAAGTTGGTGCCAAATTTTATCTTATGAATTAACCCAAACCAACAAGTACCACAAGAATCAAGATATAACCAACACAATATAATAGATTCTAAACATTCCACAAATGTCTAATATGAGTGTTAGCCGAATAACAACGACTAAAGACAAGCAAACCAACAGAAGTCCAATGTATGAAAAGTATAGCTAATACAAGCTGAACCAAAATAAAGAGTACATCTATCACGAGCAACATGCCCGAAGCACAACTGAGACTATCCCTATCTAGAATAGAATGAAATAGGCGTCTAGTACAAAATCCTACTACACCCACCTGTACCGCAACTACGAACCCTGAAAAGGAATCAAGCCTGGCGCCCCAGTGGTAGGACACCTAAAAGGTTTTGAAAATATTTTATAGCAAGGGTTAGAACCCAAAACATTTAAAAATATTTAGCAAGTGAATTTAATTATAGAAAATTAAAATGCATGAATGCTCTTCATATTTAAGTTAATGTCACACTCTCTTGAGGACCTTCTCACCCCTCAACTAATGTGCACTCGTAACGTCCTTATATATAGCCCATCTAGCTATCTACCTGCAACTTTCTTCATATACACCTTACTTCTCCCACAACTCTAACCCGAGTAAGTTTAATATACATGCTATAACTTATTTATCATATTTACTTATCTCATTGGAATCATATAACATTCTCACAAGTTATATCATCAATAAAATTCTCAATATGTATTTTACCCGTAAATATTTTATTCTCACTATATATACGTATCAACTATTTACAACGTTCACGCACATGAAGTAAATATATATAACCCCCCCCCCCCTCCCGAGTAGTCACTCAAAGTATGTTCTCTAAAATGCTATCATTTCCAGGTATACTCATCCATCGTTAGATCCCCAAATCATAAAATAACATAAACGCAGTGGAGGCGGCCATAGTTCCCCCCGAACATGAGGCCGAGTCATACCCAAGTCATTTCATCCCAAACAATATACACGCTATGACATGGGGACTATACTTACCCTGCTCCTCAAGCCAAGGGATTCACCCACATTGTGCAACCTCCGATGATAGCACTAAAGGGGTATGCTTTCCTATAAATATTGTTCACGCAAATATTTATAAATCATACATATATATATATATATATATATATATATATATATATATATATATATATATATATATATATAACCAGGCCACCGTGTATAGTTACCGTAACACTAGCCTACACGTCCAAGCCTATAATCCAACCCAAATTCAATTAATCACTCATTAATTAATTTTTACTTCCTTGGTGTCTCTCAACCAAATATACCCGGATTCGCACGCTTGGCCCAGAAATAAACATCCCCAAATTATTATACAACTTCTTTCAACTAAGTTCGCACACTTAAAATATAAGGTTCTTAATTCGCTCAAATTAAACCTTAAATTCCTTTTGGATTCTCACCCTAATAATCCATGAGCAATTTCATCAAATTAAACCATATTTATATCCCAATAATCAGATTTGTCCAAACGGTAAATCCCTCACCAAGAATTGAATACCCAGGGCAGAAGCATGGGAGAGGAAAGCAATGTCAGGAAAAAGAAACGTCGTTCGAATGACTTGGCCTGTCGTTCTCGTTCGAACGAGATACCAGGTCATTTGAACGCACCCCTGGTTCTCTCGCTCCTCCATCGTTACCCAGAAACCCATCCGCTATTGTTTTGTTAAAACATCATTTTCTACAAAGATTTTACCTATAAAAACCTCCAAGATTTATACTAAATCCATTAATTCAAGATCCTCAATATAAATACATCTTCTACACAGATTGGGGGTTTATAAATAACAATTTTATATATCCTCTAAAGATTTTTAAATCATAAATTATAGAAACCCCCAAATTAATTAGAACTAACCCTAACATCTCAATCATTTCACACCTACTATTATATGAATAGGAAAATGCAATTAATTCAGAAGCAAGTTAAACCGCTTTCCTTCGAGGGTTTGTAGGGTCTGAATCTTTGTTGAAGATGATGGGCTTGATGAGGAATGTCCCCTCTTGTTCTTGATTTAGGCTTCCAAGATTTCATATAATTGGTTCCTCCTTTGTCTCTACTTGATTAGTTTTTTTCTAAAATGAGTTATGGCCCTCACACCCTCACACCCTCTTACTTTTAGGGTTTATTAATTAAATCCCATTTTTAGACTTATGGGCTTTATGAAAAAGGACCCAAACACTCTTATGTGGGCTCAAATACATCTAGAAAAGTCCCGAAACCCATTTGCTACCTATGGACATCCTTTTCTTATTATTTTGACCCTTCCGGACTCACCCGTACGCTCAGAATCGCCATCCAGATAATTATTTCTAAAAGTTAAAATTCACCTATTAACTTAGTTTATTATTACTATTCACTTAGTAAAATTTAAAATTCCCCAATATTAATCGCTTACTCATTGAATTAATTTTTAAATAATTCAAATCTAATTCATTCTTATTAAATTAGAATCAACTGGTAATTTAACATCTACCGAATTAATTAATTAATAAATGCCCAAAAATATGAGGTGTTACGCCTACGAGACCTAAGGTCATGCCCTGATTCCAACTATGACACGCCACATATTTTGGCATGGGAGGTGGCCAGTCCCCGTTGCCAACCTACACTCGGTGTCATAATTAAAATACCATTCTTAGCATGTGACAGAAATATGAGATATTAAAAATATTTTTCATAAGATATAATTCAAAATTATTCCAACATATATAAACATTCACACAAGAAATTCCATCACCATGAAAACTCCAAAATAAAACTCAACTTTAAAAGATAGATTAATATTTAAATAAAATCATCGAGTTGTAACTCTAACCGAAAAGAAACTGTAAACAACTGTGGAACTGAATGGCCCGCCCAATCATAAACAACTGTCTTATAAATAAAATGACGGAATGGAAAAATCTAAACTACTAAAGCAATAAAATGACTCCAGTTACACTCCGCAAAATTAAATCTATACAGTTACTCCAACAACTATACCTAAAATGTTATTCAATTGAATAGGTCAGAACCCACCGAATGAATACCAGTTGCTCCTCCTAATTAGGATTCGTTAATCCGGACATAAGCATCATACGTAGGGGTGTTCAAAAAAACCGCCCGACCCGAAAACCGAACCGAACCGAACCGAAACCGCCAGTTTTTTTTAGCCCGGTTCGGCCTACGATTTACGGATATAAAAAACCGACCATGTCGGTTCGGTTGTCGGTTTATACGTGGGAAAAACCGACTCAAACCGAACCGACCCGAAATTAATATATATATATTAAAAAAAACCTAAATAACTTATATTTTTATATCCAAAAACCATTACCCACCTTTAAAAATTGACCCAAACCGAAAACCGCCCTTAAAAAAACCGGCCCAAACTTGAAACCGTCGAAAACCGACCCGAAATCGAACCGAACCAAAACCGCCGTGAACCGAAACCGACGGGTTTTTTCATAGTCGGTTCGGTTTCGGTCTGACCTTTTCCAAAACCGAACCGATCGGTTCGGTTTGAATTAGGGGCCAAAACCGACCCGACCCGACCCGTGAACACCCCTAATCATACGAGATAAATATTACAATAGATTACTTTACATTATGCGCTATTAGAACATGCGAGTAAAATAAAATAATACTAACTACCCACATAGCTAAGCCACCCCATTATTCAAATGTAATTATGTTATTTCAACATTTAATTATTTTAACATCATTAACTTAATTAAATGCAATTAGCGAATTATTATTATAACGACACTACTATAGCCAACCAACCTTTATACCGATTGTGCACATATTTGGGCACACCTTAAATTCAACACATCATGCCCATTGTCATTTGTATAGCCATTCAATCCAATTTCATTAGCCCTGCACATATGGGTGATGTTCCACGCACTACATGTCACTTTAGCCAGACATCCCAATTTCATTAGCCCTGTATATATTGGTGACGCAAAACAAACACTCACGTCACTATCGCCAGCCAACCCAATTATCATTAATTCTTCACATATTGGCGACGCAAACCAAACACTTACTTCACTATAGCCAACCAACCCTATTATCATGAGTTTTACACATATTGATGACGCAATCCGATTTTAATTCCCATTTATTATCTTAGTTATTAATTATTAATTATTAATCAAGTTCTATTTATGCATAATTATCCCCACCAATAATTCGGGTATTACAACCTAAAATCACCCCTTATCCCATACCTAGAGATCACATAACCACAATACCTACCAAAAAACACCACCAAGTCTCGCACCTAGACTAAAGGAATAACGTAACGATATACTGCTTAGCCCCGCCCAGGAAATATACCCAACTGTACAACACACACTCACTAGTCCCATACCTAGAAAATTACCATAACAATAAAGTCTATCAACTAGTTCGATACCTATCAAGCAACCAATGAAAATACGATAAAGTATGACTACTCCCAAAAATCCCAACGTTCCCGCATTGTTGAAAATTTAACATGAATGATCTCTATGTAAATTATATTTTAATTTCACATTAAAATCCTCCAATTAATCCTACGATTTCAATTCCATTCAAATCACGTCCATTTAATCATGTAACAATCAAGTTTTACCAAATAGTAACACAAGTTGTCTAATTCCATAATTCTAATATTAGTAATATTTTAACGATTTAATATATAATTCAATTCCAATAAGCGTATTAATAACCCTACACAACAATAATTTATGTTCTACACATACATATGAAAAATCATGATCTACAAGTTAAAACGTTATTTCAAGTTTATATTTTAATTCTAACGTGCGATTCGTCCCAAAATCTACAGTAACCTAAAACCCTAATACAAACATGTGATTATTTCGAGTCTTAAATCATATTATTAGTTCTAATAAAAATAGCCCTGAATTTGCTTTCACTTTCCCTCATTAATCTTCCTAATTAATTTTAAGAAAACATGATTAATTATGATTTAGTCAACATTCTAGGCATACAATACTCAAGCGGGATAATAGAGATATTCATGCTTGATCAAAGTTGTCGTATAGAAAATTTATTGATATGGTTGTGTTTCCTTTTGAAAAGTTGACAAATAAAGTCTCTGGGGTAATCTTGAGAAAACATGTCCTTCTTCAAAAATAAACTTGAAAATATTCTTTAATGGAGGTTAGGATTTTTATGAAATTGGGGAGGTATTTGGGGAGAGAATGTCTCTTGTAAATATATTAATATGATTTTAAAAAAGTACACCCCCGAGCTCCCTTTAAAAGGTAAAAATATAAGAGTCTTTATCCCATAGAATTCATAAAAATCACAAATTTCCACAAATATAATATTCTGATAGATTAAACACCTTTTAGAAAAATTATTATTACTCCCTCCACAAAAGTCCAAATGTCCTGATTCAAAGCTTAATGGAAAACTAATATCCCGACCTTTTCTTCCATATATGGATCATAGTTTAATTCAACATACAAATAAAATGGCATGAGTTTGAAATGACATCAAAATTTACGACAGATTTTCATCATAACGTAGGGATATTCATCTCATAGAATCAATATTTTATTTTCATCAAAATGGTTTAAATTAAATTCTCAAAATACTTTTATAAGCCGACTAAATAAAAAGTTATCTTATTAATAATTTGTGATAACCCTCCTATTTTAATATCGAGTGACTAATCATCTACTAAAATACAACAGGAATCTTAGTATAAATCATCTTAGCATCACTATCGCAATAGTAATATAACATAACAAATAAGAATACTCTATACAACCACAATAACTGAACTAACCATCATTCATAAATAACTAATAAGGGTGAACTGAATAAACCATCTATCACCAAAAACACCCACAATGTAAGCTGGATAATAACTGAATACGGAGGTAAATGTCTAACAAAATGTAAAAGACTCAAGTAAGATAAAAGCCAATCATCTATGGCAAAAGGCCGAACAGTAAATAGACATAACTGATCCTATCCAGAGTAGAATCGAATGAAACATCTAAATGAAGATGTAGCATCCACAGCTACTGTCGGCAACAACAGATCTATCCCTGCTGTCCTGGCTACTACAGCTGCACACCTGGGGTGTAAAAAGGAAAACAAGGAAAGACAAAAAGAAATCATGGGATCAAAGCCCGTAGAGTAGAAAATATTTTTGCAAAATTGTTTTAAATAATTTAAAACCGTGGTGTATTACTTGCAAGATTGATCGATTGCACTCCCTTGAGAAAAACCTCACCTCTCAACTACAGTGCACACCTAACGTGTTCATTTATTTATCCTAATTAAACTATCCGATCTAACTAGAATATACAATCGTTATTTTAGCCCAACCCCTCAAATAATCCCTATAAGCTAAGTCATTTACCTCTACTAGGTATTCATTTATACATAATTAAATCAGCCCCTAAACATGCATCTACGTGTCAATTCAAATCACAAAATTAAATTATGCAATGAATAAGCTGACAAAGACAGCTTTTAGGAAAAATCCCCGAAGGGCAAAACCCTTTTTATTTTCACTATAATTTGTAAAAGAACGGTTTACACGGATTACAGGAAAAAAATACAGGTGACATACAAAATACCCTCAGGTGTGGGTTCATAGTTGCCAGCCTAGGAACATCGTAGCACTCCCTATGACACGCAATCGATGATCAACCGAGTACCTCTCGCAAGTGGCACCTATGGTCAGCCTAGTACCTTTAAAGGCACCTAGTTTCAGCAGTAAAACTCCCAGAAAATGTGTCTTAGGTTCCACAAAACAACAAACAATTTTTTTTTAGGATTTATGAGTTGTAAAACAAATCTTTGAACCCTCAAAATGGTTGGAGAATAAACCAAACACTCGAAATCGTATTCTGTTTAAAACCAGTGTTTCTCCCCCTGAAATTCAGCAGTCTGACTTCCTATTTATATTAAAAATCAAGGCGGTGACATGTTACATAAAAAGTCCTCTCATTCGAACGACACGATAATGTTTGAGCGAGATTCCATCACGTTTGAACCAGGTACGATGTCATTCGAACGACATCAGACATGTGTCTCAAAAAGCCTCCTTAAATGGATCAGTGTGTTTATCATCTTTTAGACTTCGAAATTTATTTTAAAAAATATTTTATATTTCAAAAAAATATCCCAACACTTTTAATGTAAAATGTAAATGGAACTTAAAAATATTTTACCAAATTCATCCTTGTTGGCTGAATGTTGAAGTCTTCTTGAAATTCGGATTCGTCTTGTGTAAATGTAATCTTCCCAATTCCTCTATGACTTGTATCGGTATAATACATACTAAATTAATAACGATAAATAATGTCCTTACAAATCTCCCCTATGCCTATGCCGGTACAATATAAAAATTCTGAATTATCAATCTAAAAAATGACCTATACAAATCTACACTCCCGAAAACAAAATGTGGAAAGATAAACCGAACAAGCCTTCAAACTTTTCAAACTTCGGCTTCAACAATCAATTCTTCACAACTTCAAGCTTTTCTCATCAGGGTGTGCAATCCAAATATCTTCAATTGTACCTATACACATGAGACAAAGCAAAAACCACGTGACGTATCGAGTTTAAAATGAGTTTGAAATGATATAAGCATAAACTTGAAAGCATAATCAAATCTCCCCCATACTTAAACTCCCCCATAAAATCATAATTCGTTCTCCCCCTTTTTATTTATCCAAAATAGACAAGGAAAAGAATAAATCACATAAAGCAAATTGGGATGTCACGGTAAACAAGGCAAACTTGTTATTTTTGATTTTTCAAAATTTTCATACAAAAATGCCAAAATGATGTTACAAAAATCACACACCATGAATTTACACTAACATAACCAAATCATGGAAACAGAATGAATGTGTGTGAACAAATTAGATAGGAAAATCAACTCAATCATATCATATGTGCACAATGCATAAGTGTACTCCTAACGAATGAAAATCAAAATAGTCCTTAGGTGTAGAAATGTTGAATATAGATGACATCATCTTAATCGTATCAACAAATCAAAGTATAAATGATTTCCACACCAATAACGTACAAAACTATGTAATGCTTTTTCATGACTTTCAAGGATGTGCAAGCCGTTTTAAAATTCCATCCAAACTCCCTCATTAAAAGATAATGTTTTTTATTTTTCTTATGAGGTGATAAAACTAAAATCCTATTGGCCCATTATTGGCATATATTTCTTTTTATTGCATTTCAAAAAAATTACGGGCACTTTTAGACCTCATTGGACCCTGGATAATTTTCAAATCCTCATTTTTCTATGTCCTTTTTAAACGGTGGCTTTATCGCAAAGGAAAAGTGAAAGACCTTTCGCAACCCTTTTTCATATTTCAAAATAAACACACAAACTCACTAACGGTTGTGACATGCACTACTTTCGTGTCATGTTTTATCACATTTGGTTCGTTGTATAGACAGAATTGAAGCGGAAACATTCAACCAACATGTGATAGATAAGAACAAATGTTAAATAAATTCGTGCATGTATGCAATAAAGGACAAAGTTTGTCAAACATGTAGATAACAACACTATAGCATCTCAAAGACTCCAAACTTTGTAAAGCATGTGGATGACACAACGTATTGTCTCAAAACACTATCAAATAGTCACATGGATATGGCATGAAGTTGTGACTTGGTCATCCTAAATGTCAATTCATATACGGTGCTGAAAAAATACAAAACTGTTTTTGGATTTTTTCAAAATCAAAAATCTTTTTGTATTTTTCAAAAAAATTTCAAAAATGATTTTTTTTAATATTTTTCGAACACTGTTCAGAAACAACCCAGAAGTACCTAATAATATATCAATATGAATCAGAGCACTGCAAACAAAAAATTCCAGGGGGCGTTTGAACGAGACTCCTTGTCGTTTGAACGACAGGGGATCTCGTGAGAAGACTTCGTGCGAGATGGCTTCTCATTAGAACTAGAAAAGCAAAATTTCCCAGTATATTCAGAATGTCAAGCAGTTTTGTCCAGTGCAAAAATTTAGTAAAAACAGTTCCTGGAATGGGCAAACCGATTCAAAACAGTGCTAAAACAGTACCAAAAATAAGAAAAATAATTGAAAAATGCTAACAAAGTATAAAAAAAATGGTACATACTAGAAATAGACAAAAATGTCATCATGTAAGTCACCTTATGCCAGCAAACATGTCTGGACCTCAACCGGTGAGTGCGGTGGAGTTTTCTAAAGACGATGACATCTTTTGAAACAACTCCATCAAATCATGTGAAGTCTTGATCAAAAACTTTACTTGCTCTCGAATATGTGCAAACTCTCTATCATTATGTGCAAGCAAAGTATCACGAGTGGGTACGTGCGACTGAACATGTGTAGTGGCATAACGTGGCACATAACCTAACTTAAAGCAAAACTCCCTAAGGTGTCCTCTCTTTTTGCAATGGGAGAAAACATAAACCGGCCTAGGTACACCTCTCTCAAAAACTCTAGGACATGCTCTCCTAATGGGTACGGGACGCCTACGTGGGTTGGGTTGAGTCACTAAAGTGGGAACCAGCTCGGGTGCAACAATAGAAGTGGATACACCGTCATGACCATTTTCTAAATTCTCACCACCACCCAAAACGGGATTGAGAACCATCTTTTACACTTTCTTAGATGTGTTCTCTAAAGGAACTTTGACCTCCCGATCACGTTCGAGATCACTCTCGAGTTGGGATACACGTGTCATCAGACTAGACACCGTGTCGATCAACACACATTTTTTCCTCTTTAAAACTTCCTTCTCTCTCTCCAAATCTAAAACTCGACGACCTAAATCCCTATTATACTTCTTTGTTTTCAAGGTCTCGATGTACAAATTCCTAAATGCTTTTTGGAGCTCACTTTCTTCTCCACTCTCGAACTCGCTCTCAACTCCACTAGAAACACTCGAGTCATCACCTTTGCTCTCGTGAACACTATCATTGTGGGACAGAGTGGAGGTGCTCACAAGACATGAAAAAGCTACACACATCCCATGTCCTAAACCTTTACCAGACTCATCTTTCTCATCATCTCCCTCACTATCACTAATTGTGGTAGGCATGGATGCTTGCTTCCCTTTTCTCCTAAGACTAGTAGCACACTCAAATGCCCTATGACCTTTGCCTTTACATTCAAAACAAATCATCTCATCTAAATCTTCTCCACTCTCTTCCGCTTTTCTCTCACTCTCTTTTTCATTGACCTCTATGGCCTTTTCTTTCTTTTTATTTTTCTCAAAAGACTTTTTATTGAAAGAATTATTTTTATTCATTTTGAGAAACTTTTTAAAAAATTTCACAAACAAGGACACGTCATCAATGATAAACTATTCCTCAGAACCAGACTCATACATTATCTCTTTCTTTTTCTTCCTAACTTGAGTCTTTAAAGCAATGACTCTATCCTTAGCCTTAATGGTATGGGGAAACATGCTAACCTCATAAGTTTGTAGGTCTCGTACGAGCTCTTCTAACTTAAGTGAATTTAACTTTCCCAATGAATTCAAAATAGTGACTTTAGGAATGAAACATTTTGGAAGAGATCTCAAAATATTTTTAACGACGCGCTTGTTATCAATAGGCTCACCTAAATTAAAACTCAAGTTAACAATGTCCGGAAAATGAGCATAAAACTCATCAAAACATTCAGACTCATACATGGTAATGGTCTCAAATAGGGTGGCCAAATTTTGGAACTTTTATTCTTTAACCACATTCGTACCCTCATGTGTCAATTAGAAGAATCCCATGCCTCTTTAGACGTGGTGCACATCATAATTCGGCGGAACTCATCGGGAGTGACGGCTCTCGAAATAGAACTTAAACCACGGGAATTAAAATTAGACATTTTAAAATCATCTTGAGTCCAATCCGATAGAAGTTTTAAAGAGGTGATGTTATTAGCAATGACAGAGGGAGAAGTCCACCCTCTTTCACAGAGAAACCAAATTCGTTCGTCAATGGCTTTAACTGGGACTTCATATGAGCTTTCCAATAGGCATTATTGGACCCATCAAAAATATGCATTCGGTTGTATAAGTGCTCGTTTGAAAACATTGTGACAAACTTTCAAAAATAAGATTTTTCAAACAAAATCAATATCACACAAGTTTGCGAAAAATAGGAATACGCAATAAATTAGCGCAACCTGCTCTGATACCAATTTGAAAAGGGGTATGCACTCACTTAAATAAGCTCTGATACCAATTTGTAAAATGCAGCGTGCGATACTGATTCAAACCGATGCGCAATTTCCAATTCAGACTTATTTAATTGGATGTATAAATTTGCTCAAATCAAAAACCAATTAAATCAGCCCCTAAAAATGCATCTACGTGTCAATTCATATCACAAAATTAAATTATGCAATGAATAAGCTGACAAAGACAGATTTTAGGAAAAATTCCCCGAAAGGCAAAAACCTTTTTATTTTCACTATAATTTGTAAAAGAACGGTTTACTCGGATTACAGGAAAAAAATACAAGTGACATACGAAATACCCTCAGGTGTCAGTTCGTAGTTGCCAGACCATGAACACCGTAGAACTTCCTATGACACGTAGTTGATGATCAGCCAGTACCTCTCGCAAGTGGCACCTATGGTAAGCCCAATACCTTTCAAGGCACCTAGTTTTAGCAGCAAAACTCCCAGCAAATATGTCTTGGGTTCCACAAAACATCTCACACAAAAGTATTTGGGATTTGTGAATTGTAAAACAAATCTTTGAACACTCAAAATGGTTGGAGAATAAACCAAACACTCAAATTCATATTCTGTTTAAAACCAGTGTTTCTCCCCCCGAAATTCAGTAGTCTGACACCCTATTTATATTAAAAATCAAGACAGTGACGTGTCAGATAAAAAGTCCTCTCGTTCGAACGACACGATATTGTTTGAGCAAGATTCCATCTCGTTTGAACTAGATACGATGTCGTTCGAACGACATCATACACGTGTATCAAATAGCCTCCTTAAATGGATCAGCGTGTTTATCATCTTTCGGACTTCAAAATTTATTTTAAAAATTATTTTATCTTTCACAAAAATATCCCAACACTTTTAATATAAAATGTAAATGGAACTTAAACACTACCAAATTCATCATTGGTGGGCTTGAATGTTGAAGTCTTCTTGAAATTCGGATTCGTCTTGTGTAGATGTAATCTTTCCAATATCGGTATACGACATACTAAATTGATAACGGACAATAATGTCCTTACAGACCTGAAGCTCTTTTCCTAGGCGGGATTCATCCCCAAATTCTCAACTACATAATTAGGGTTATTTTCACCAAATTCCAAAAAACTGAAGTTCATATATCATCCATAATACATAATGCCATCACTATGTGTGTGTGTGTGTATATATATATATATATATATATAGAGGCAGGCTCCTGTGCACACTAAGTTTGCACATTACCTTTTAAAAGTAGGCAAACTTAGTGCTGGCGCACACCAATTTTTTATGTGATATTTAAACATTTCAAGGAACCCATATAAAAAAAATCAGCTCAAAAAAACTTTTTTTGCTATTTTTAAAAAATCGGTCAAACTTTCGCAGTTTTTAAAGGGCTTAAAAACTGCGAAAGTTTGACCGATTTTTTAAAAATAGCAAAAAAAGTTTTTTTGAGTTGATTTTTTTTATATGGGTTCCTTGAAATGTTTAAATATCACACAAAAAAAATCAACTAAAAAATATTTTTTTTACTACTTTTAAAAGGTAATGTGCAAACTTAGTGTGCACAGGAGCCTGCCTCTCTCTCTCTCTCTCTCTCTATATATATATATATATATATATATATATATATATCAAATATATAAATCACCCTAGATTCAAGTTTACAATTCTTATACCAAGTAGATTATTAAAGATACCATATTTCATTTTAGTTCTTCCCCTTCTTCCATTTAAAATAAAAAAATTTAACTCTAATTAGTAATATAATCAAAATCCAATGTACTCATTTATTCAAGATCATGCAACATTTAACAGTAGGTTTCTTTATCATATCATCAATATCAATCTTTCACTAATAAGAACCCCCAATTTCAAATTTAAAACGTGAAAGTAATTAACTACCAATGGAAAATGCGATATAAAGCAAATATTTACTAGCCTTACTTGATTATAAATCCAAGTCTTTAAGTTGGGTTGAATCTTCTTTTTTACTCTTTAATGTCTCTCCTCTTTGCCTCTTTTCTCATCTCTAGGGTTCTCTTCTCTTAACCTTTTATTTGTAATGTAAAAAGTGGGTTGTCATCCACCTTCCCAAGTCCTTAAAAGTCTTCCCCAAAACCTAATCCCTTTTATTTTAAATCTAAAATGACATTCCTACACTTATACGGGCCATTTTATGTGTTAAAAAAAATATAATCCAAACATAACATCTGGGTACCTATTTTGGATTATTTGGACCCTTTTCGAATCACTGGTGCACTCGAAAAGGTCATTTAAGTCACCCAACTTCAATTATGCTAACTTTTCATTAATTGGTGTGCCATGTGTGTACCATACGCATCGCCTATAAATTATATCAATTGGTCGATGGAACACCCTATCGACCAATAACCAATTAAACCGTCACTATCACTCGTATGTGACATATATTAAATCATATAACTATTTACTTATCACACACAAATAAATAATAATTATAATAAATATTAATCATTTATCTCGCCAATTAATATTTATGCAATTCCAATTTAATTTTCTCTCAATTAAATAAAGTATTTAATTAATACTAAAATTACGAGTTATTAAATTCTTCCTCGTAATAATGGAATTTCATCCTCAAAATTCGAACGTATCTACCACGAAGTGCTCTGGATATTTTCCCCGCATGTCATTCTCATGCACCCGGATCGACACGACAATATTGTGGTGTCCCCACCATACACGCACTAAGGGTAATACCTTTGACCGATGTTTACACTCAGTATAACCCAAAATGGTAATAGGGTTCTCCTTATCTGCGATATCTAGTTGAAAGTCAATCTCCTCTATCGATATGTTATAGTAATCCATGTCACACTTGCGATACTACTTCAACGATGACACATGGAATATGTCATGAATCCTCTGCAATTTATGTGGCAAGGCAAAACTATGCGCAACCAACCCAATCCTCTCAATATGGGAAAAGGCCCCACATACTTTGGTGATAATTTCCCCTTCTTTTCGAATCGCATCACTCCCTACATGGGAGATACCTACAGTAACTCCTGATCACCCACGTCAAGCTCTACAAATCTCCGATTAACATCAGCGTAACTCTTTTGACTATCTTGAGCTACCTGAATACAAATTTAATCAATTCGATATTCCCTAATGTATCCTGAATAAAATTCGATTTGAGTAGCTTGTTGTCCCCCACCTCCAACTAAAAAGACGGAGAACGATAAGGTCTCCCATACAAAGCCTTAAACTATGTCGTTCTAATAGTGAACTAGTACAAGTTGTTGTACGCAAACTCAACCAAAGGCAAATACTGCTTATAGCTACCCTTAAAATACAGAATACACGTCCTCAACATATCCTCTAACATCTATTTTACCCCTTTCATCTGCCCATCAGTCTAGGGGTGATAATCCCTGCACAAACACAACTTTGTCCACGTCGCCTCCTGAAAGCTCTGCCATAAGTGGGACACAAAGATCTTATCCTGATCTAAAAAATGTTAAGAGGCATCCCGTGCAATCTCATTATCTCCGCTATGAATAACTGTGAATACTGCCCCATCCTGTAATCCACTCGAACTGTAAGAAATTGGTTATCTTAGTCAATCGATCCATAATGAACCAGATGGAATCGCGATCCCTCTCTGATGTCGATAACCCTATTATGAAGTCCATAAAAATGATCTCCCATTTACACACCGGAATATGATGATAAACCTTCACCATCTGACAAGTGGTGCACTTGAATATAGACACTGCAATGTTCTGCTTCATCCCGGACCATCAATACTGTCACCTCATATCCTGGTACATCTTATCTCCTTCGATATGTATTGAAAACAATGACCCATGCGTCTACTGTATAACTGTGTGCCCTGGATCCTCATCATCTGTAACTGTCAACCTCCACTTAAGTACAAGCCACCCTCAGAACTGACTGAGTAAGACTCCGATCCACCCACTAATAACTGTTGAATCCTTTCTTGACAAGACGGTTCCCCTGCCTATGCCTTCACAACCCTCAAAATAATCTCGAGTGTGACGATCATCACTACTAAGGATGCTCAGACTACCTTGTCCCCCTAATAAAGTTTTACCCACTTCGCCTTCCACACTGCTGCTAACTACCCCTTCGACATATTGTTCAATGCATGTGCCACTACATTAGCATTTTTTAGATGATATTGGATGTCAAACTGGTATCCTTCACAATATGTTGCCTCATATTTAGCTCCTTATGTGTGAAAAGATACTGAAATGACTTTTGATCTGTGAATAATCACAACTTCTCACCCAAAAGATGATACCTCAAAATTCTCAAGGAAAATACGATTGCTGCTAACTCCAAGTCGTGAGTGGTATAGTTCTTCTCATGGGTCTTAAGATTGCAAGATGCATAAGCTATGGCCTTCTCCTCATGCTGTAGAACTCCCTTAAAGTTCTTATAAGCAAGCACCGATAAAGACATAGTACTCCACTCCTCCCCTGGGCAATGCGAGTACTGGCGCTGATGTCAATTTATTCTTTAGCTCATTAAAAGTTGACTGACAATGGTCATCCCATACAAAAGGTACATCATTACGAGTCAAATTCATCATGGGACTTGTAATCTTTAAAAATATACTGATAAATGACGATAGTTTCCTACTAACCCCATAAAATTGCGCACCTCCATCAGTGTCGTGGGCTAGCCCCACTCCCTCACAGTTGATACCTTACTTGGATCCACAGAAATCCCCCTTTCCGAGATAATGTGACCTAATAACTATACCTCCTGTAACTAGAATCCACATTTCTCAAACTTGACATATAATTGGTGGTCCAATAAGCTTTGACAAAGCGTAGACAAGTTCTCTGCGTGTTCGCCCTCTATTCGAGAATAAATCAAAATGTCATCCATGAACACAATGAAAAACTGGTCCAAGAAGTACCCAAACACCCTACTCATGATGTTCATGAAAACTACTGGGGCATTGGATAGCCCGAATTGCATAACCCTAAACTCATAAGATCCGTATCTCATAAAAAATGCGGTCTTAGGAACATCCTCCTCCCTGGTATATAACTGTTGGTACCCCGACCTCAAATCAATCTTAGAGAATTAGGTTTCTCCTCTTAGCTGATCGAACAAGTCATCGATACGTGACAATGGATACTTATTTTGAAATGTGACCTTATTCAACTCTCGGTAATCTTTACACCATTGTAAAGACCCATCCTTCTTCACAAACAAAACTGGGGCACCCCAAGGTGAAGTACTCATGGGAATAAACCTCTGCCTTAATACCTACTGAATCTAATCCCTCAACTCCTGCATCTCTAAATATTCCATATGATACGGAGCTCGTGCTATCGGCCTAGTCCCCAACACTAAGTCGATAAAAACTCAATCTCCTAACTTAATAGCAAGATCGGAATCTCCTAAAATGCATCAGCATAATACCTAACAACGTGGATCGAATCCAACGAGATGACTATACCCTCAGAAGTCTCCTCCTCAGTATAGTTTAAATGTGTGCTTGGCTCTCCCCCCAAATGAGGCATCCCCATAAGAAACATATCTTTCCCTTATATACTGAACACGATAGTCCTACTAGAACAATCCACCACCACTCTATATGTCACTAACTAGACCATACCCAAAATAACATCATACTCATCCAAGTTTAACATAATCATATCCGCTACTAAACACAGCCTCCCCATGTACATACCCGCCCCCTTGCATATGGAACGAATGAGAGTCCCAATAACCAAAGGTGAATCTACAGTCGTGATAATATCCGTGGTTAAATTCGATAAATCCATCGCATGTGCAAACCTAGTGCTGACAAATAAGTGCAGCGCTCTCGTGTCAAATAAAGCCCGCCCCTAAGAAACATAAACTCAATCACCAGTGTCACTAGTGGTAAAAATGGTGCTCATAGATTATACACATGCCTAAACTGTCCTTGTCCCTACCCTAGCCCCTGTTGATGAGGCAACACTGGAACTACGTGTGGGGTTAGAAGCTGATGTACCTGGCGCCCTTGTTGGGCACCCTGATCCTGACCCCTAGCTTTGGGGCATGCACACCACATGTGGTCCTGCTCCCCACATACAAAACATCTACCAGTAAAATCTGCTTGCCTCTCGACCTATTGGCCTTAATGAGGTTGTCCCTGCCTTTAACTATGCAGGACCTGATAACCTCGGCCCTGGTGGCCACCTGTCTAATACCCCTGGCCCTACTGGCCCTGAGGGGTGTGATGCTGGTCTTAATGGCCCTACCTGAAGTTGTCGTTATTTGGCATGAACCTCTTAGCACAGTCCCCCTACTGGGAACCCCTCTCATTCTTCCTCTTCCACTGTTATGGCGCCCTGTTGACACCACTACCCCCAGTCTTAAACTATTGGATAAACTATTTATCCCTCTTTGATCCCCACTGGTGAAAGAGATGATCTTGGTAGTGGAGCAACGCAGCATTTACAACCTCATTATATGTCCGTAACACAATCGGGTTCCCCAGTAAGTGTTGGTGAATACTCCAAGTGAGTCCATCAATAAACATGAGGACTCTCTTCTCCTCCATGTTCAATTCATCTGGTATAAAGTTCACCAGACACGTGAATTCTTCCTCATATTCAGCCATAATTCAGCCCTCCTACTAAAGGTCAAGGAACTTTCTCCTTATCTCTGCCTGGGTTATTGACAAAAAGTACGTACGATCGAACCATACCCAGAACTCATGGATAGTCATAGTATCTCTCTACTCTACTATGGTAACCAATTCCTACCACTGAATTGATGCTCTAACTATCTTACAAAGTAGACAATATCTGCTTTTGAGTGTCACTGCATTCAACCAAGCATAAATTCCCATAGATGTATTTCTTACATTAGTTAGAGACAACGACATCCTCACTACCCTAGAACTCTGGCGGATGGCCCTTCTGGAAGACCCTTCTGACTCTCTCCTAAATAGATAACACTATGTGAGTCTGAAGTGGTGCCTGCCTGAGGAAAATGCTATGCTAAGGCAGTTATCGCGGCATTAACTGTCTATGCAATAATGGTGGCAACCTCTGTTGTGGTCACCATACCCGAAGTGGCTTATGGCTCCGGCTGAGCCTCCTCCCCTACGACCCTCCTAGCAACACGAGTTGGTCATCCTCTCCTGCTATTTGGCATTTGAAACCAAATTAAAATTGTATGAGATTCACTTCAATCATAAATACTAGCAGAGGAATGTAAATACGCAACAAGAAATAACAGTCCAAAATATAGGGCTCTACATTAATAGAAACGCAAAGCTGACAACGTAGAAAATTTTCACAAATTCAAAGGACAATAGAACCTGATGCTCTGATACCAAATGTGATAACCCGCATATTTTAATATCGGGTGGCCAATCCTCTACTAAAATATACATAAAATCTACGGATGGATCATTCTTAGCATCATTGTCCCAATAAATAACATAAAGAATAAGAATAATCCATACAACCACAATAATTGAACCAACCATCATGCATAAATAACTAATAAGGGTGAACGGAATAAACCATCGGTCACTAAAAACATCCACAACGTAAATTGGATAATAACTAAATACGCAGGAAAATGTCTAAAAAAATATAGAAGATTGCAGTAAGATAAGAGCCAATCATCTACGGGCAACACGCCTAATAATAAATTGAAATAACTGATCTTATCTGGAGTAGAACTGATTGAAGCATGTAAATGAGGATGTTGTATCCATAAATACTGTCGACAAGAACGGATCTTTCCCTGCTGTCACGACTACTACTACTGCACACCTAGGGTGTAAAAAGGAAGATAAGGAAAGATAAAAAGAAAAGGGCGGGTTAAAGCCCGTAGAGTAGAAAATTATTTTGCAAGTAACTAATTATTTTAAATCTTTTAAAATCATAGTGATTTGAGTTAAACCTCACCTCTCAGCTACAGTGCACACCTAACATGTTAATTTATTTATTCTAATTAAACTACCACGTAAAAGAGGGATGTGCGATACCAATTTGTGAATGCGCAATATTTCAATTGAGTTAACTTATTTAACTAGATGTCAATATCCAAACAAATTTTAATTTTAATTAAACCCTAAACATGCATTTAGGTGATTTAAATTAAGCATGCAAAGAAATAAACAAATTTACCCGCAGGGCAAAACCTTTAGAAATCACAACTTAAAACACTTTAGACAAATACTACAATGAATTCTCGCAAGAACTCACAATTACTGTCGCCTTTAGTCAACAATGATTCTCTCGAGAATACCAAGAACCTCGGTCCTCCTCCTTAACAATGAATACCCTCGAGTATCCCCAAGATCAGTAGTGAAGAAAGCTCTCCACTAGAATTACTTCGTTACGGAAGTGTTTATGTTCCAAAGAAGATGGCATTGTTTTGGTGAATCTAAAATGTGTTTTTACCCTAAAATGTGAAGACTATCTTGCAGTTATTCTGCAGTTTGCATAAATGAAAAGTCTTAACAAAAAATTTCAAGAAAGTAGGTTTTTATATGTAAACAAAATATCTGAGGCGGAACAATCTCGTTAGAATGAAATATCTAGGTCGTTCGAACGACAATGAGATGTCATTTGAAGTGGCTTAGAACGACCTATCAAACAACCCTTAAGAAAACAAAATAGTACGCCTTCGTTTGAGCCATATGATATCCTCGAAATCAAACAACTTGTAAAATGACATGCTAATGTCGTTTGAATGACTAAAACTAAGTTTTAAAGTTCCTCCTATAAGTATCTCAGAAAACATTTAAGTTTGAAAAACGGCTCATTTTGTAAAAAACCAATTTAAAAAAGTATCCCAATACTTAGTAAAAAATCTAAGTAACACAAAACTGAAACCATACCAAAATTTATATCTCACGTAGAACTTATTTTGAAGAAGCTTAATATTCAGATCCTTCATCTTTAACATGTGAACGTGAATTGCTTTGACATTTGGAGCGGGATACACCATACACAATGTAAAATAGGAACTAAGGATAAGATGGAAAATATGTCCTTACAAATCTCCACTTATGACTATTCCGGTACAAAATAAAAATATCCAAATTATCAACAAATGTCCTATAAAAATCTAATACCCTCCCAAGAAACCCCAAAGTGGAAAGATACTAAATAGGTATGTCTTCAAAATATTCAACTTTTAAATCTTCAAATCTTTTTCTTTCTCTTGTTCTTCTTTTGTATGCTTTTCAAATGCTCATTAAAGTCCTACACATAATAGACAAGGAAAATACCTTTGTGACGTATCGAGTTTGAAATGAGATAAAAATCATAAATCAAATCAAATTAACTATCCCCCATAATTCATGCTCTTACTCCCCTATAATTCATAATTCGTTCTCCCCCTTTTATTTGCCCAGAATAGAAAAAGAAAAGAATAAAACATAATAAATATGGAGTGGGTCACAACAAGCATAAAAAATCATCACAAATATATCAAATAAGCTCATGCAAGGATAAACTCAAAAGGTTCCACAAACTATTTTTGATTTTTTAAATATTTTTCAAGAGAACAAAATAACTGGACACAAAACAACACACCATGAATTAACAGTAAGATAACTAAATCGTTGAAATCGATGAATGGGTGTGAACAAATTCGAAAGGAAAATCAACTCAAACAATCATAAAATATGTGCATGATGAATTTTGGATACTCCTAATGAATGAACTCAAAATCTTCCTTAGGTGTAAAAATGTTGAATTCAAATGATAATGACCCAATCTAATCAACAATTCAAAGTCTAAGATAATTTTCACACCAATAACGTCTGGAACTATGTAATGATTTTTCAAGACTTTGTCAGGACATGCAGACCCGTTGATTTTCAACCAAACTCCCTCAAAATATTAACATGATCTTATTTTTTATTCTTTTCTTTTTGAAAGATCAAACTAAACAATTTGACCCCTTTTTGGCATATTTTATTTTTATTGCCTTAATTTTTTCTTCGGCTCTTTTCAAATGAAGGCTTTCACGATGCGTTCCCATGCCTCTCATAACCCTTTTTCTACTACACTCATAAGTTTTCAATAATAAACAAACTCTCACGGGTAACGATTTTTGCATGCACTACGTTCATTGTCTTGTTTTATCGCATTTGATTTGTTTTAAAGATAGAATTGAATGAAAACACTCTGACCAACATGTAATAGATAAGTGTAATAATCAAATAAATTCGTGCATTTGTGCATTAAAGGAAATCAAGAGTCAAACATATAGAAAGTAACCAAAAATCTCATCTTAATGACTCCAAATATTATAGAGCACAAAAATAAAATGATGTTGCATCTCAAAATACTAATAAAAAGTCATGTGGATAATGGAATGATATTATGACTTGGTCATCCTAAATGTCCATCCATATCTGGTGGAGAAAAAAATACAAAAATCTTTTTGTGTTTTTCAAAAAAATTTATCAAAATAAAATCTTTTTACCTTCTTCAATTTTTAAAAAAAATAGAAAATCTTTTGTATTTTTCCAAAAATTTTCAAGAAAACAAAACTCTTATTGGATTTTTTGAAAAGTATATCTAAATGGAAAAAGCTAAATACAAAGGTAGTACACACTAGCAACAGGCAGAAAGATATGAACATTTAAAGCATCCCATGCTAGCAAACAAGTCTAAACCTCAATCATTAGGACCAGAGGAGTTTTACAAAGGTGGTGACTTCCTATGAAAAACATACATAAAATCATGTGAAGTTTTGACCAAATACTCAACTTGCTCTTGAAAATACTCAAAATCTCTCATTTGATGTGCAGGAGCATGTGGAGTAACATGTGTGGGAGTGAATGTGGGAACACGTGTAGTATCATAATGAGGTAAATACCTATAAGACATACTAGACAACTTAAAGTAAAATTCCATAAGGTGTCCTCTTTTCTTGCCATGGGAACAAACATAAACGGCCCTAGGTACAACTCTCTCAAAATGACTAGGACACACTCTCCTATAGGGAAACGGACACCTAGGTAGGTTAGGTTGAGAGTCGTAAGGATCTATAACAAACTTGAGAACCAGCTCGGGTGAAACATGGGAACTGGACGCACCATCATAATCTATTCCTAGTCTCTTAATATTACCCAAAGCGGGACCTAGGATAATCTTTCTAACCTTCTTAGTTGTGTCCTTTATAGTGACTTTGACCTCCCAAGCAAGTTTGATATCTCTCTCGAGTTGGGATACACGGGCTTCAAGTTTTTCACGAGTATCCAATGAGGTTTGAAGATATCCGGTAAAACTAGTCATAGTGTTGGTCAATTCACTCTTTTTCGGCCTAAGATGATCAACTGATCACATAAAGAAACTCTCACCTTCTCGAGTTGACCTGTAAATACCTCATCCACCCTTAAAACTTCTATCTCTCTCTCTCCAAATCTAACACCTTATGACCAAACTCTTTAATCAACTTTTTGGTTTTCAACGTCTTGGTATACAAATCACTAAAAGTTTTTTGGATATCCCCTTCACCCTCACTTCCAATCTCATCCTCAAACTCACCATTTCCCGAATGGCTCGAAACAACATCGAGGCTCTCACATTTACATGTGTCCTCATCGTCGTGGGACAAACTATATGTGCTCACGTGACTAGCCATGAAAGCAATGCACTTTTCATGTGGTGATTCATTCCCAGAATCATCCAACTTGATGTCATTATCGCTAAGAATGGATGTATTAGCAATCTTCTTGCCCTTTCTATTTATCATAGTAGGACACTAAAAAGCTTTGTGCCTTTTGTCCTCGCACTCATAACATATCACCTCTTCCTTTTTCTCACTGCTATCCTTGACCTCATCTTTCTTTTTCTTTTCTCAAAAATCTTTTTATTGGAAGAATTATCTATTGAAAATTTTTAATTTTTTTTGCAAACAATGCCAAGTCATCTAAATCAACCTCACCCTCAGAATCAGACTCACAAACTTTTCTTTTTCTTTTTCTTAGCTTGGGTCTTTAAATCTATCCCCTATCCTTAGACTTAACGATTTTTGGAAACATATTGATCTCATAAGTTTGATGGTCTCCTACGAGTTCTTCTAACCTAAGTGAATCTAATACACCCAAAAAATTCAAAACAGTGACCTTAGAAATAAATCGGTATGGGCGTGACCTTAAAATATTTTTCATAAATCTAGGATCAATAATTTTCTCACCCAAAGTAAAACTCGTGTTAAAAATATCCGATAATCAAGCATAAAACTCATCAAAACACTTAGACTATAACATAGTGATAGTCTCAAACTGGGTGGTCACATTTTGAAATTTTGACCCTTAATTGCGTTGGTACCCTCATGTGTCAACTAGAGGATATCGCATGCCTCTTTTGACATGGTGCGGGTCATAATGTGTTGGATCACGTCGGGGGTGATGGCTCCAGAAATAGCACTAAGGCTACGGGAGTTATAGGTACTCTACTTAAGCTCATCATCAGTCTAATTAGACACGAGTTTGGAATTAATGAAATTATTAATGGTGACTGTGGGAGGATTCTAACCTCTTTCATATATGAGCCAGACTCTTCTATCAATAGATTTTAAAGAAGATCTCATACAGGATTTCCAATATACATAATTCGTGCCATCAAAGACGGGCATCTGAGATGTGTTGGGTTTAATTAGTGAATTGTAGTTAAGCGGCTCAGATGGATATTTTGAGTGCGCGGTTGGTTTCGAAATGGCCGAGATAGTGAAAATGGAGTATTCGGGGGTAATGTTTAGGTTTCGAGAATTTTTGGGTTAATAGGGATTCGTAATTGAGTAAACGAGTCATTTTTGGGTTTTAAAGGGATAAACCCTTATTCTCTCCTATATAAGGCACGAGAGAGTGGGAGAAAGAAATAAAAAGAGAGAAAATAAGAAGAGGAGAAAGGAAGAGGAGAAAAGAGGAGAGAAAAAGGATTTTCGGGCCAAACTCCGCGAGATTCGACTCGAGGTCGTCGGATTAATTCCACGAGGCAAGTGTTTACTTACATATTTCTTCCCAAGCATAAATATCATATTATGGTTGGTAGAAATAAACCACAAATATTTTTGGGATGGGTTTTCGTGAATCAAAATGGGTTTTGCGGAAGATTAACAGATAAACCACGAAAAATAATAAATTCGAGAAATTTAGAAATCATTTGAAATTAGTTGTTGGATTCGGGTTCTAGGAGGATTAGAACCCTTTTTATGTGTATAGAGTTGTTGATTGAGGTTTGAGAATGATAGAGGAGGAGATACAAGCTTAGAGGAAGCTTTAATGACCGAGACAGCTTCACAGAGAAGAAGCTATCCGGATCGATCGATCGATCGATGGCTAAGGGTCGATCGATCGACCCTTTAGGATTTTTGGCAATATCGGCTAGTGTTGTTTAAATGGGATAAATTCCTAAATAAATGGTCTTTAGCTTGTTCATTTGAGGATATACATACCTAATTAGAGGATATTATTCCTAGACATTTAAGGGAGTTAAGTGGGGTTAGAAAGGGGTAAAAAGGGTGTGTCTCTAAAAGTATATTTTCGAGGAAAATAAATAAATTGAGGAATTAGATATCTGGGGTTCCTAAATGTAGTCTGAGGACGTCTAAATTGTATTTTGAATGAGAGGTATACCTTGGTTTAGTTAAAGGCAAAAAACCAAGGGCCTACTAAGGTGTTCAGGACGAGTAACACTCGGGGTAATATTTCGGAGGGTGATTATGTATATACTGTGCGGGTTGAAAACTATTCATATGCCGCCTATATGATACGAGTCAATCCTAGGATGCGGATAGGATGGAAATTGAGGATATGAGCTAGCGTTACATGAGCGGCTATCTGGTGTCGGTTGACGACTAGGATTATAGGTAACGAAATACCTATAGGCTAAAAATAAGTTGAGAGTATACTTATTAAATTATTACGAATGGAAATATTCGGGGTTATTGACTATTGCTATTTGAGATAGGTAATAATAGCCATAAATTATTTGGATGAGCAATGTAGATTATCTATACAATGGGATTATAGTATATATAATATAATATGATACGTATAAATATATCTGTGTGTGATTGATATGTTTGTACCTTAGAGGCTGATTTCCACGGGCTTTCCTTTGGCGTGGGGATGGAACAGCCAAATTATATATATTTTCTCTAGTGCGATTGTAAAACGTATGATGCAGTGTGTGATACTGATTTAAATTAAATCTCAAGTTTCTAATTTGGCACACTAATTTAATTAGAGTCAATTTTTAAACCAAATTAATTCAGCCCCTAAACATGCAACTATGTGTTTGTGTGTCAACCCATAAATAAATAAAGCATGCGACACAAATATTCAGGAAAAATCCCCGAAGGGCAAAACCTTTTATTGCATTATAATAAGTAAATCGCAACTTACACGGATTACAATGAAATACTGTGACACGCGAATACCCGCAGGCATCGGTCGGTGTCGTCAGCAATGAATCCACATGCAGCGAACCCACATGGAGCACAATCTAATCAGCAAAGGAAGAACCGCAACACACCTCAATTGCACGCATCCATAAAACTTCGTAGAGACTCCCTCAGCAATAACATGCGTCCCTCAGTTGCAGAGATCTCCCCACAAGGATTAACAAAAGCAAAGTAGTGTTCATGGGTTCTAAAAGGATTCACAAAAATATGAGAATGATGTGTGAATCAAAACAAGAGTTTTTGGGACTAAAAAAATATGAAGACTTGAGCTAATAGAACTCTAAAAAACGTCTCTCCAAGTCTTAAAAAATAACTCCCCCGAAGTTGGCTTTTATAGGAAAATCAAAAGACTTTTGAGTCAGTGGGACTTTTGTTGTGCGTGTACCCCGAACTGATTCGCTATGTACCCCAAACCGGTCCCCCCCCCCCAGAATTGGTTCACTATGTGGTTCGCGGTACCTCGCTGGTTTGGGGTTAAAAAAATTGGCATTCTTCTATGGAATTTTCTCCATCTTCAAAAGGTCACAACTCCTTCACCGTAGCTCGGATTGGGGTACCATTTCTTCCAGTATCTTCGTGGCGTCGAGCTCTTCAAATTTCTAGTTGACTAAACCTTCGGACTATGGTTGTAAACTTACCAAAAATACCTTAAACTTTCCTATCTTGTCTTTTTTTCATTATTTTGACTTCTCTAGCGTACCACTTGCATAAAATCATGGAACGTGAAGTCATTGAGGCAGATGTGGGACACTTGATGGAGATGCTGAATGCTTGATTCGTAGAATTCAGATAGAAGTCGTCTGTGATATAGTGAAGTAACGTGCCAATTGTAGCAGCGTACGACATACACAAATATAACATAGCGGATTTGAGAAAAATGTCCTTACAAATCTCCCCCTCTGTCTATGCCAGTACAAAATAAAAAATCCGAATTATTATCATTCAATTGATCTATACAAATCTACCCTCCCATGAACCCAAAACTGGAAAGATACAAATGAGTAAGTCTTCGTCGTTTGTTCTTCAAATCTTCAAATTCTCAAATCTCAAATCTTTTCTCATCAGGGTGTGCAACATATGATCATCAATGTAGTATCTACACACATGGGATAAAGCAAATGCCATGTGACGTATCAAGTTTGAAATGAGATAAACATATTATGTCTTCATCGTTGAGGCAGATGTGGGACACTTGATGGAGATGTTGAATGCTTGATTCGTAGAATTCGGATAGAAGTCGTCATGTGATATCATGAAATGACGTGCCAATTGTAGCGACGTACGACATACACAAATGTAACATATCGGGCTTGAGAAAAATGTCCTTATAAATCTCCCCTATGTCTATGCCGATACAAAATAATAAAATACGAATTATTATCATTCAATTGACCTATACAAATCTAGCCTCCCATTAACCCAAAACTGGAAAGATACAAATGAGTAAGTCTTCATCGTTTGTTCTTCAAATCTTCAAAATCTCAAATCTTAAATCTTTTCTCATCAGGGTGTGCAACATATGATCATCAACGTAGCACCTACACACATGAGGTAAAGCAAATACCACGTGATGTATCGAGTTTGAAGTGAGATAAACATAGATAATTCAAACTCCCCCATAATAGGATAATTCGTTCTCCCCCTTTTTATTAGGTCCCCAAATAGACAAAAGAGAAGAATAAAATCAAACAAGCAAAATCGGGGTGTCACGGTATTCAAAACAAGGCATCAATCCAATGGCAAACGTGCTCTTACAAAGAGATACTAAAAAAATCTTCACAAACTAATTTTGAAATTTTCAAATATTTCATACAAAAAGGCAAAAATAATGTTACAAAAAATCACACACCATGAATTTATACTAAAATAACCAAGTCATGTAAATGGAATGAATGGGTGTGAACACATTTGATAGATAAATCAACTCAATCAATCATATGTGCACGATGCATACGTGTACTCCTAACGAATGAACATCAAAAGTATCCTTAGGTGTAAAAAATTTGTTGAATTTAGATGACATCATTTTATACAAATAAATAAATCAATGTCACAGTAATTTCCACACCAATAACGTTCAAAACTATTTAGAAAATTTTCAAGACTTTCAAGAACGTGCAAACCCGTTTTAATTCTCCATCCAAACTCCCTCATATATATTTTCTTTTATAGGTGTTAAACTAAATTCTCAAACTTTGGAGAATTGGTGCAAAAACCTAATTGGCCCATAATTGGCATAAATTTCTTTTTATTGCCATTAAATTTTTTCGGACTCTTTTAAACCTCTTTGGACCCCGGATAATAAAATTCCTCAATTTTTTAGGTCCAATTAAACGGCGGCTTAATCGCAAAGGATAAATGATAATCTTTCGTAGCCCTTCACCATTTTTTAAACAAAGCACACAAACTCATAAACGGCTCTTACATGCACAACTTTCTCATCAAGTTTTATCGCGGTTGGTTCATTTTAAGGATAGGATTGAAGTGAAAGCACCCAACCAACATGTGATAAGACAAGCATATTAATCAAACAAACCTGTGCACGTGTGCAATAAAGGAAGTCATGAGTCAAACATGTAGGTAGTAACACTTAATTACATCTTAATGACTCCAAACATTATAAAGCACATGGATGAATTGACCTATTGTCTCAAAACACTATCAAATAGTCACATGAAAAATGGAATGATGTTGTGACTCGGTCACCCTAAGTGTCCATCCATAAACGGTGCAAACAAAATATAAAAATCTTTTTGGTTTTTTCAAAATTTTTATCAAAATAAATTCTTTTTGTATTTTTTAAAAAAAATTCAAAAGAAAAAATTCGTACAAAAATGATACAATAGGCAAATAATGTCATAATGAAAAACATCCTATGTTAGTAAACAAGTCAAACCTAAATCATTAGGTGCGGAGGGGTTTTCCAAAGGTGGTGCCAACTTATGAAAAACCTCCATCAAATCATGTGAAGTTTTGACCAAAAACTTAACTTGCTCACCAAAATGTGCAAACTCTCTCATGTAGTCTTCGGGAGGATGTAAAGTATCATGTGTGGGAGCATGTGTGGCAGAAAAACGTGTAGTAGCAAAACGTGACACATAATCCAACTTATAACAAAATTCCCTAAGGTGTCCTCTCCTTTTACAATGGGAACAAACATATATAGGCCTAGGAACACCTTTCTCAAAAACTCTAGGACGCGCCCTCCTAATAGGAATGGGACGCCTAGGTGGGTTAAGGTGAGACTCAGGTAAATCTACCACTAAAGTGGGAACCGGCTCGGGTGCTAATTGGGAAGTAGAAGCACCGTCATGACTTATTCCTAACTGCTCACCTTTACCCTTAAGAACCACTTTTTCAACCTTCTTAGGTGCGTTCTCAAAATTGACTTTGACCTCCCTGTCATGTACAAGATCACTCTCGAGTTGGGATACACGTGTCGTCAGACTAGACAACGTGTTGGTCAAATCACACTTCTCCTTTCTTAAAACCTCCTTCTCTCTCTCCAAATCTAAAATTCGACGACATAAATCTCTATTATACTACTTTGTTTTCAAGGTCTCGGTGTACAAATTGTAACACCCCAGGTTTTTATTTATTATTTCAATTAATTAATTGGAATTTTCGGGAAAAATAAAATTTTGAATTTAATAACTTTTATTGGCTAAATATGTTGGCTATGATTTTAGAAGAACAGAATTTCAAACGGTTTCGAAATCGGAATTAAAATGGAGTTTTAATTGAATTTTTAAAATATAGAAGAGTCCTCCAAACATAAAACTGTCTAACAAACAAAAAATATTTAAAAAATTGAACGGTCCGATCGAGCTGAATTTTTTTTTGTAGCTTCCTATCGTCTTCATCTAATTCTCTGTAAAATTTCATCCAATTCCAACGGTCCGATCGTCCGGAATAAAATTTTTAGTATTTGTATCTTATTAGAGTTCTATTAGGATTAGGTTTCCTAATGACTACATAATGACTCTAATTTGTGGGGGGGGCTTCTCATAATCACTTTTTCTCAAGTTTTTCACCAGAGAATACTTCTAAAAATATTTCCTCTCAACCATAATCATCAACCTCCAACATAATCAAGGTTTTGTCACCATATTTGAAGGCTTATTTGGGGTTTAATCAAGATTGGTTCAAGAACACTTCTTTACTAATTTTTCGAGAGGAATCCAGATTTCTAATCAGATTTTCAACATAATTTTCACAGGCATGTTGACCCTATTCTTTTCCTTTAGTGTTACGTGTCTTGACTGTAGCGTCCATTAAACTCATGTTTTTTTCTAAAATAAGATATCAATATAAAGATTGAAGAGATAAATTTCGGGGCAGTTTTACATGGAAAAAAATTAATGATACCGAATACTTATAACTGTGTATTCTTTGGGTTGTGTCGGTGTAGTCGATTTTTCTATGGGCATGTGCACGTAGAGGAGCCCTTTTAAAAGTAAATGTTGATATTTCATGTGAAAACCCTAGTTTAATTTAATTTCTTATGTTGGAAAATAAGGATCATGATAGGACTTGCATGTAGCGTTTATTCTGAAAATCATAATATTTAGGTGTCTTTGATTTCCACTTTTTAAATTGAATTATTTAGAATGGGAATTTAGTATTATTATGAATGTTGTTATAATTTGGAATTGTGTTACTCTATGGAAATAGGATAATTTTTCGAGAAGATTGGGTATGGTAGATAATTGGTTTTCACCCTTATTATAGTACACTTGTTAGGTATGGGACTAGTAAGTGGGCCTTAATTACGATTTATGCTAATTAGGTAGAGGACTAGTTAGTGTAAGTCTATGCGGGTTATATAATTTGGGGTGGGGGCTGATTTTCGATATTATACCTTTGTTGTGATAGCCTAGGATTGATATCTAGGTGGGGTGAAATTTTGTATTCATTCTTTGCTTAGGATAGGACGATATTGTGTTTTGGGAACCCTTAGTTGGGACTAAAGATTATTTTGAGGATTTTCACATCGCTTTTAAGGTTGGGGGAAATTAATGTGATTAATGAAAATAAGGAATGTGGAATTTAATATTGCGGGACTAAAACGGATATTAAAAATTTATTGGCGACATAATGTGTTTAGGGCCGACAGTTTGAACGGGTCAGAGAACGAGTTATGTCGTGTCGTGTGTGGAACCTTGTCATATTGCGAGGGTCGCAGGATAAAAACGGACCAGACGGCGAACTTGACAAGGGGATGTGTGTGTGCGTGGAACCTTGTCATATCGCGAGGGTCGCAGGATAAAAACGGACCAGGCGGCGGACTTGACAAGGGGATGTGTGTGTGTGTGTGGAACCTTGTCATATCGCGAGGATCGCAGGATAAAAATGGATCAGACGACGGACTTGACAAGGGGACGGGTATTGGTAATATTCTTCACGGTTAAATTAAATAATTTAACATTGTGGGAAGGTGGGTTAATTAAAATCATATTGGTGTGCCTTTTATGAAAACCTTGCGGGTAATTGTGAATTTATTTATGGTGATTATTAATCTCGTAATTAAAAGATTCTATTGTTATAGTCGATACATATAACACTATCGTCTGGGTTCAAGGACCCTATTTGAGCAGAGTAGCCGGTTTACATGCTCGGGGATTTGGCTCTGACACATGCGTTGACTAATATTTTTAAGGATGAGAATTGGACAAGCTGCATAAATTTATCAGAGTTATCATTTGGAGGAGCAGCTGAAGTTATTCATTTCATAGCATAGTTTAGTTAGACTTTCCTTTTCAGTCGAATTATTATGAGACTTCATTTGAGTTTTATTGGGCCGTTCAGTTCCAAAGTTGTTTAGAGGATTTCTATTGGGATTATTCATAATTCATTTAATCATTATTGGAGTATGGATTTCTTTTGGAGTTATAATGTGATGGATCTTTTATCGCTTAGTTGTTTATGATCATTTGAGATTAATTCATTTATGTATCTTATGGACTGTTTTATTTATCTCTCATATCTGTCTCATGTTAAGAATTGTATTTTATATACTCATGTCAGGCTTAGTTTTGGTGGAAGCCGACGCCAGAAATAGGCGGGGTGTGACATATGGTATCTGAGCATGGTCTTAGGTCTCGTAGGTTATGAGTCCGTTTAGCTTCCGAGTTGTCGATCTTTGATTCCCTTTGTTGATTCGTACTTCTTAAGGTAAAGGGTCAAGCATACGTGTTAGATGTGTTTCATGGAGACGTGAAGTTTTGAGTTAAGAACATTGTAGGCATTGAGTTTAGAATTAGTAAGCTTAATGTGGGGATCCTTAGAATGGATTTTGGAGATGATAATTATTTTGGAGATTTTAGTACAGATGTTAGGTACCGTATGTATCGATTTTTGATGTTGAGATTTAATTTGAGGAAGTTAGAATTTTGAAGACTTTCGGAAATGGGATCGGGTGGGGGATTTGTGAGAGCGTGTGGTACGCCGTTATTTTCATAGTTATGCGTATGCATATAGGCAATATATATTATTTTGTTATTCGTGGGGAAGTGCGCGTAGGATTGGGTGTATGGGCGCCTAATTGAAATATTCTACGGGTAGGCATATGTGAGCCTTATTTTCTGGTGCAAGATTTACGTGATGATGTGTATGCTTCATCTAATTTCGAGGACGAAATTCTTTGCTAGTGGGGAAGTATGTAACACCTCGTGTTTTTATTTATTATTTTAATTAATTAATTGGAATTTTCGAGAAAAATAAATTTTGGAATTTAATAATTTTTATTGGCTAAATATGTTTGTTATGATTTTAAAAGAATAGAATTTCAAACGGTTTCGAAATCGGAATTAAAATGGAGTTTTAATTGAATTTTTAAAATATAGAAGAGTCCTCCAAATATAAAACTGTCTAACAAACAAAAAATATTTAAAAAAAATTGAACTGTCTGATCGAGCTGAATTTTTTTCTGTAGCTTCCTCTCGTCTTCATCTAATTCTCTGTAAAATTTTATCCAATTCCAACTGTCCGATAATTCGGAATAAAATTTTTAGTATTTGTATCTTATTAGAGTTCTATTAGGATTAGGTTTCCTAATGACTATATAATGACTCTAATTCGTGGGGGGACTTCTCATAATCCTTGTTTCTCAAGTTTTTCACCAGAGAATACTTCTAAAAATATTTCTTCTCAACGATAATCATCAACCTCCAACATAATCAAGGTTTTGTCACCATATTTGAATGCTTATTTGGGGTTTAATCAAGTTTGGTTCAAGAACACTTCTTTACTAATTTTTTGAGAGGAATCCAAATTTCTAATCAGATTTTCACAGGCATATTGACCCTATTCTTTTCCTTTAGTGTTATGTGTCTTGACTGTAGCGTCCATTAAACTCATGTTTTTTTTCTAAAATAAGGTATGAATATAAAGATTGAAGAGATAAATTTCGGGGCTGTTTTACATGGAAAAAAATTAATGATACCGAATACTTATAACTGTGTATTCTTCGGGTTGTGTCGGTGTAGTCGATTTTTATATGGGCATGTGCATGTAGAGGAGCCCTTTTAAAAGTAAATGTTGATATTTCATGTGAAAACCCTAGTTGAATTTAATTTCTTGTGTTGGAAAACAAGGATCATGATATGATTTGCATGTAGCGTTTATTCTGAAAATCATAATATTTAGGTGTCTTTGATTTCCACTTTTTAAATTGAATTATTTAGAATGGGAATTTAGTATTATTATGAATGTGTTTATAATTTGGAATTGTGTTACTCTATGGAAATATGATAATTTTTCGAGAACATTGGGTATGGTAGATAATTGGTTTTCACCATTGTTATAGTACACTTGTTAGGTATGGGACTAGTAAGTGGGCCTTAATTACGATTTATTCTAATTAGGTATGGGACTAGTTAGTGTAAGTATATGTGGGTTATATAATTTGGGGTGGGGCTGATTTTCTATATTATACCTTTGTTGTGATAGCCTAGGATTGATATCTTGGTGGAGTGAAATTTTGTATTCATTCTTTGCTTAGGATAGGACGATATTGTGTTTTGGGAACCCTTAGTTGGGACAAAAGGTTATTTTGAGGATTTTCACATCGCTTTTAAGGTTGGGAGAAATTAATGTGATTAATGAAAATAAGGAATGTGGAATTTAATATTGCGGGACTAAAACGGATATTAAAAATTTATTGGCGACATAATGTGTCTAGGGCCGACAGTTTGAACGGGTCAGAGAACGAGTTATGTTGTGTCGTGTGTGGAACCTTATCATATCGCGAGGGTCACGGGATAAAAATGAACCAGACGGCGGACTTGACAAGGGGATGTGTGTGTGCGTGGAACCTTGTCATATCGCGAGTGTCGCAGGATAAAAACGGACCTGACGGCGGACTTGACAAGGGGATGTGTGAGTGTGTGTGTGGAACCTTGTCATATCGCGTGGATCGCAGGATAAAAACGGATCAGACGGCGGACTTGACAAGGGGACGGGTATTGGTAATATTCTTCACGGTTAAATTAAATAATTTAACATTGTGGGAAGGTGGGTTAATTAAAATCATATTGGTGTGCCTTTTATGAAAACCTTGCGGGTAATTGTGAATTTATTTATGGTGATTATTAATCTCGTAATTAAAAGATTCTATTGTTATAGTCGATATATATAACACTATCGTCTGGGTTCAAGGACCCTATTTGAGGAGAGTAGCCGGTTTACATGCTCGGGGATTTAGCTCTGACACATGCGTTGACTAATATTTTTCAGGATGAGAATTGGAGAAGCTACATAAGTTTATCAGAGTTATCATTTGGAGGAGCAGCTGAAGTTATTCATTTCATAGCATAGTTTAGTTAGACTTTCCTTTTCAGTCGAATTATTATGAGACTTCATTTGAGTTTTATTGGGCCATTCTGTTCCAAAGTTGTTTAGAGGATTTCTGTTGGGATTATTCATAATTCATTTAATCATTATTGGAGTATGGATTTCTTTTGGAGTTAGCATGTGATGGTGAAAGGAGTTTGTGGAACCCCGGATATTAATAATCACAAATTAAAATATTTAATTTCCTTTTCAATATAAAACTCAATATAAATGATGCGGAAGCGTTGTAAAAGGGGTGATGGTTCAACTTTCAAAAGTAACAACAAGTTTTAATCTCTCAAAACAAATTAAAACATAATTCAAGTCCTAGAATTTGCCTAAGTCATAATTTTCAATTATCCATAGTTAGGCGAAACCAATTTTAGCAAATGACTTGAATAAACCAATTTTACCCAATATTTAATTTAAGTACCAAATTAAATGAGTGTGATAATTAAACCAAATTTTATCTTGAAATTATCCTAAGCATGGATTCTAAATTATTGTGCAAGATAAAATAAACAATGTCACACTACGCCGAGATGTACGAGGAAAAACCCAAGACGGGAAACAACCTCGGACGGCCCTAGCCACAAGTCCACTAGATACGGAATTACAATTACAAGACAGATAGACTTACAACGACTGACTCGATCCCTCTCAAGCCTCGACGCTCCTTCTCGTAGAAACCTCTTCCTAGCGAACAACCTCGAAACACCACCGCGGTCTCGGAATCCACCGATGGGACTTTATATGGTCACCGTCACCCAAGCATGGAGCCTTTCTCCGTGTGGGTAGAATCTCAACAAAAGTCTTCTTTGTGATGGGGTGTAGAAGCAAACCCGAAACGTCTCTTGAATTCGATAGAGAAAACCGGTGCCAAAAAAACTCCAAGTAAAGATATGTATATATAGAACTTGGAATAAACAACAATGGGTGTAAACTAAGTGTTTAAAGATTTTTCTTTAAGTTGGAGAACACTCAAACATGAACATTTCCTTTTTAATATGATCTCTCAAACTCTCTCTAGGAGATGTATTAGGATGGAAAAGTTATCTTGGAAAATGTGTTTCCCGCACATAATAATGTATGAAAAAGTTGGTTGAAAACAAGGTGGAGAAGTGGGGAAAAAAATGTCAAAAACTGCTCAAAACTGTTCCCACCCTGGCGTCTCGTTCGAACGAACTTGACTCTCGTTCGAACGAGACTTCTAACGAGCGACCAGCCTGGGCTCGTTAGAATCTCGTTAGATACCTCGTTAGAACGAAAAACTCGTTCGAACGACTGATCAGTTTAGGGTCGTTGGCAAACTCGTTCGAACGAAACTGGTTCGAACGACAAAACTCGTTCGAACGAAATCTGGTTCGAACGAAAAAACTCGTTCGAACGACATTTCTAACGAACGACCAGAAAGATTGTAAAATTCGATTATGGCCCAGAAACTTTTATATACTTATTTTAAAGTTCTATTTGATTCTTTCCGAATAAAATGCAGTTTTTATTACACCTAACACCCAATACATATTGTTCCAAGCTCCTATATACATATAATTACATTCATACCTTGGGAGCATGGAACCTTAGTTGATGACGTAGAAACGAGGCACGCAAACCGGCATTTTGAAGAAGCTTTAAATTCTTTGCCGCTACGTCTTCAATACATACTTCATAGGCTTGAGAATATTACAATAAATCACTAAACTATGAATAAATGTTTTTGTCCGGAATTGAGCCAAAACTATATATGGACTCAATTGGAAATTTGTGTCCTTACAGATGGATCTTTTATCGCTTAGTTGTTTATGATCATTTGAGTTTAATTCAATTATATATCTTATGGACTGTTTTATTTATGTCTCATATATGTCTCATGGTAAGAATTGTATTTTATATACTCACGCCAGGCTTAGTTTTGGTGGCGGTCGACGCCAGAAATAGGCCGGGTGTGACAGATGGTATCTGAGCATGGTCTTAGGTCTCGTAGGTTATGAGTCCGTTTAGCTTCCGTGTTGTCGATCATTGATTCCCTTTGTTGATTCGTACTTCTTAAGGTAGAGGGTCAAGCATACGTGTTAGATGTGTTTCATGGAGATGTGAAGTTTTGAGTTAAGAACATTGTAGGCATTGAGTTTAGAATTAGTAAGCTTAATGTGGGGATCCTTAGAATGGATTTTGGAGACGATAATTATTTTGGAGATTTTAGTACAGATGTTAGGTACCGTATGTATTGATTTTTGATGTTGAGATTTAATTTGAGGAAGTTAGAATTTTGAAGACTTTCGAAAATGGGATCGAGTGGGGGATTTGTGAGAGCGTGCGGTACGCCGTTATTTTCATAGTTATGCGTATACATATAGGCAATGTATATTATTTTGTTATTCGTGGGGAAGTGAGCGTAGGATTGGGTGTATGGGCGCCTAATTGAAATATTCTACGGGTAGGCATATGTGAGCCTTATTTTCTGGTACAAGATTTACGTGATGATGCGTATGCTTCGTCTAATTTCGAGGACGAAATTCTTTGCTAGTGGGGAAGTATGTAACACACCGTGTTTTTATTTATTATTTTAATTAATTAATTGGAATTTTTGAGAAAAATAAATTTTTGAATTTAATAATTTTTATTGGCTAAATATGTTGGTTATAATTTTAGAAGAATATAATTTCAAACGGTTTCGAAATCGGAATTAAAATGGAGTTTTAATTGAATTTTTAAAATATAGAAGAGTCCTCCAAACATAAAAATGTCAAACAAACAAAAAATATTTAAAAAAATTGAACAGTCCGATCGAGACGAAATTTTTTCTGTTGCTTCCTATCGTCTTAATCTAATTCTCTCGAAATTTTCATCCAATTCCAACGGTCCGATGGTCCGGAATAAATTTTTTAGTATTTGTATCTTATTAGAGTTCTATTAGGATTAGGTTTCCTAATGACTACATAATGACTCTAATTCGTGGGGGGACTTCTCATAATCACTTTTTCTCAAGTTTTTCACGAGGGAATACTTCTAAAAATATTTCCTCTCAACCATAATCATCAACCTCCAACAGAATCAAGGTTTTGTCACCATATTTGAAGGCTTATTTGGGGTTTAATCAAGATTGGTTCAAGAACACTTCATTACTAATTTTTCGAGAGGAATCCAGATTTCTAATCAGATTTTCAACACAATTTTCACAGGCATGTTGACCCTATTATTTTCCTTTAGTGTTATGTGTCTTGACTGTAGCGTCCATTAAACTCATGTTTTTTTCTAAAATAAGATATGAATATAAAGATTGAAGAGATAAATTTAGGGGTTGTTTTACATGGAAAAAAATTAATGATACCGAATACTTATAACTGTGTATTCTTTGGGTTGTGTCGGTGTAGTCTATTTTTCTATAGGCATGTGCATGTAGAGGAGCCCTTTTAAAAGTAAATATTGATATTTCATGTGAAAACCCCAGTTTAATTTAATTTCTTGTGTTGAAAAACAAGGATCATGATAGGACTTGCATGTAGCGTTTATTCTGAAAATCATAATATTTAGGTGTCTTTGATTTCCACTTTTTAAATTGAATTATTTAGAAGGGGAATTTAGTATTATTATGAATGTTGTTATAATTTGGAATTGTGTTACTCTATGGAAATATGATAATTTTTCGAGAAGATTGGGTATGGTAGATAATTGGTTTTCACCCTTGTTATAGTACACTTGTTAGGTATGGGACTAGTAAGTGGGCCTTAATTACGATTTATGCTAATTAGAAATGGTACTAGTTAGTGTAAGTCTATGCGGGTTATATAATTTGGGGTGGGGGCTGATTTTTTATATTATACCTTTGTTGTGATAGCCTAGGATTGATATCTTGGTGGAGTGAAATTTTGTATTCAATCTTTGCTTAGGATAGGACGATATTGTGTTTTGGGAACCCTTAGTTGGGACTAAAGATTTTTTGAGGATTTTCACATCGCTTTTCAGGTTGGGGTAAATTAATGAAAATAAGGAATGTGGAATTTAATATTGCGGGACTAAAACGGATATTAAAAATTTATTGGCGACATAATGTGTCTAGGGCCGACAGTTTGAACGGGTCAGAGAACGAGTTATGTCGTGTCGTGTGTGGAACCTTGTCATATCGCGAGGGTCGCAGGATAAAAACGGACCAGACGGCGGACTTGACAAGGGGATGTGTGTGTGCATGGAATCTTGTCATATCGCGAGGGTCGCAGGATAAAAACAGACCAGACGGCGAACTTCTCAAGGGGACGGGTATTGGTAATATTCTTCACGGTTAAATTAAATAATTTAACATTGTGGGAAGGTGGGTTAATTAAAATCATATTGGTGTGCCTTTTATGAAAACCTTGCGGGTAATTGTAAATTTATTTATGGTGATTATTAATCTCGTAATTAAAAGATTCTATTGTTATAGTCGATATATATAGCACTATCGTCTGGGTTCAAGGACCCTATTTGAGGAGAGTATCCGGTTTACATGTTCGGGGATTTGGCTCTGACACATGCATTGACAAATATTTTTCAGGATGAGAATTGGACAAGCTGCATAAGTTTATCAGAGTTATCATTTGGAGGAGGAACTGGAGTTATTCATTTTATGGCATAGTTTAGTTAGACTTTCCTTTTCAGTCGAATTATTATGAGACTTTATTTGAGTTTTATTAGGCCATTCGGTTCCAAAGTTGTTTAGAGGATTTCTGTTGGGATTATTCATAATTCATTTAATCATTATTGGAGTATGGATTTCTTTTGGAGTTAGCATGTGATGGATCTTTTATCGCTTAGTTGTTTATGATCAATTGAGATTAATTCAATTATGTATCTTATGGACTGTTTTATTTATGTCTCATATCTGTCTCATGCTAAGAATTGTATTTTATATACTCACGCCAGGCTTAGTTTTGGTGGCGGTCGATGCCAGAAATAGGCGGGGTGTGACAGATGGTATCTGAGCATGGTCTTAGGTCTCGTAGGTTATGAGTCCGTTTAGCTTCCGCGTTGTCGATCTTTGAGTCCCTTTGTTGATCCGTACTTCTTAAGGTAAAGGGTCAAGCATACGTGTTAGATGTTTTTCATGGAGATGTGAGGTTTTGAGTTAAGAACATTGTAGGCATTGAGTTTAGAATTAGTAAGCTTAATGTGGGGATCCTTAGAATGGATTTTGGAGACGATAATTATTTTGGAGATTTTAGTACAAATGTTAGGTACCGTATGTATCGATTTTTGATATTGAGATTTAATTTGAGGAAGTTAGAATTTTGAAGACTTTTGAAAATGGGATCGAGCGGGGGATTTGTGAGAGCGTGTGGCACGCCATTATTTTCATAGTTATGCGTATGCATATAGGCAATATATATTATTTTGTTATTCGTCGGGAAGTGCGCGTAGGATTGGGTGTATGGGCGCCTAATTGAAATATTCTACGGTTAGGCATATGTGAGCCTTATATTCTGGTGCAAGATTTGCGTGATGATGTGTATGCTTCGTCTAATTTCAAGGACGAAATTCTTTGCTAGTGGGGAAGTATGTAACACATTGTGTTTTTATTTATTATTTTAATTAATTAATAGGAATTTTTGAGAAAAATAAATTTCTGAATTTAATAATTTTTATTGGCTAAATATGTTGGTTATGATTTTAGAATAATAGAATTTCAAACGGTTTCGAAATCGGAATTAAAATGGAGTTTTAATTGAATTTTTAAAATATAGAAGAGTCCTCCAAACATAAAACTGTCTAACAAACAAAAATATTTAAAAAAAATTGAATTGTCCGATCGAGCTGAATTTTTTTCTGTAGCTTACTCTCGTCATCATCTAATTCTCTGTAAAATTTTATCCAATTCCAATGTCCGATCGTCCGGAATAAAATTTTTAGTATTTGTATCTTATTATAGTTCTATTAGGATTAGGTTTCCTAATGACTATATAATGACTCTAATTCATGGGGGGACTTCTCATAATCACTTTTTCCCAAGTTTTCACCAGAGATTCCTTCTAAAAATATTCCTCTCAACTATAATCATCAACCTCCAACATAATCAAGGTTTTGTCACCATATTTGAAGGCTTATTTGGGGTTTAATCAAGATTGGTTCAAGAACACTTCTTTACTAATTTTTCGAGAGGAATCCAGATTTCTAATCAGATTTTCAACACAATTTTCACAGGCATGTTGACCCTATTCTTTTCCTTCAGTGTTATGTGTCTTGACTGTAGAGTCCATTAAACTCATGTTTTTTTCTAAAATAAGATATCAATATAAAGATTGAAGAGATAAATTTTGGGGCTGCCCATGGAAAAAAATTAATGATACCGAATACTTATAACTGTGTATTCTTTGGGTTGTGTCGGTGTAGTCGATTTTTCTATGGGCATGTGCATGTAGAGGAGCCCTTTTAAAAGTAAATGTTGATATTTCATGTGCAAACCCTAGTTTAATTTAATTTCTTATGTTGGAAAACAAGGATCATGATAGGACTTGCATGTACCGTTTTTCTGAAAATCATAATATTTAGGTGTCTTTGATTTCCATTTTTTACATTGAATTATTTAGAATGGGAATTTAGTATTATTACGAATGTTGTTATAATTTGGAATTGTGTTACTTAATGGAAATATGATAATTTTTCGAGAAGATTGGGTATGGTAGATAATTGGTTTTCACCTTTGTTATAGTACACTTGTTAGGTATGGGACTAGTAAGTGGGCCTTAATTACGATTTATGCTAATTAGGTATGGGACTAGTTAGTGTAAGTCTATGCGGGTTATATAATTTGGGGTGGAGGCTGATTTTCTATATAATACCTTTGTTGTGATAGCCTAGGATTGATATCTAGGTGGAGTGAAATTTTGTATTCATTCTTTCCTTAGGATAGGACGATATTGTGTTTTGGGAACCCTTAGTTGGGAATAAAGGTTATTTTGAGGATTTTCACATCGCTTTTAAGGTTGGGGGAAATTAATGTGATTAATGAAAATAAGGAATGTGGAATTTAATATTGCGGGACTAAAACGGATATTAAAAATTTATTGGCGACATAATGTGTCTAGGGCCGACAGTTTGAACGGGTCAGAGAACGAGTTATGTCGTGTCGTGTGTGGAACCTTGTCATATCGCGAGGGTCGCAGGAAAAAACGGACCAGACGGCGGACTTGACAAGGGGATGTGTGTGTGTGTGTGGAACCTTGTCATATCGCGAGGATCGCAGGATAAAAACAGATCAGACGGCGGACTTGACATGGGGACGGGTATTGGTAATATTCTTCACGGTTAAATTAAATAATTTAACATTGGAGAAGGTGGGTTAATTAAAATCATATTGGTGTGCCTTTTATGAAAACCTTGCGGGTAATTGTGAATTTATTTATGGTGATTATTAATCTCGTAATTAAAAGATTCTATTGTTAAAGTCGATATATATTGCACTATCGTCTGGGTTCAAGGACCCTATTTGAGGAGAGTAGCCGGTTTACATGCTCGGGGATTTGGCTCTGACACATGCGCTGACTAATATTTTTCAGAATGAGAATTGGGGAAGCTGCATAAGTTTATCAGAGTTATCATTTGGAGGAGCAGCTGGAGTTATTCATTTTATGGTATAGTTTAGTTAGACTTTCCCTTTCAGTCGAATTATTATTAGACTTCATTTTAGTTTTTTTGGGCTATTCGGTTCCAAAGTTATTTAGAGGATTTCTGTTGGGATTATTCATAATTCATTTAATCATTATTGGAGTATGGATTTCTTTTGGAGTTAGCATGTGATGGATCTTTTATCGCTTAGTTGTTTATGATCATTTGAGATTAATTCAATTATGTATCTTATGGACTGTTTGATTTATGTCTCATATCTGTCTCATGCTAAGAATTGTATTTTATATACTCATGCCAGGCTTAGTTTTGGTGGCGGCCGACGTAAAAAATAGGCGGGGTGTGACAGATGGTATCTGAGCATGGTCTTAGGTCTCGTAGGTTATGAGTCCGTTTAGCTTCCGCGTTGTCGATCTTTGATTCCCTTTGTTGATTCGTACTTCTTAAGGTAGAGGTTCAAGCATACGTGTTAGATGTGTTTCATGGAGATGTGAAGTTTTGAGTTAAGAACATTGTAGGCATTGAGTTTAGAATTAGTAAGCTTAATGTGGGGATCCTTAGAATGGATTTTGGAGACGATAATTATTTTAGAGATTTTCGTACAGATGTTAGGTACCGCATGTATCGATTTTTGATGTTGAGATTTAATTTGAGGAAGTTAGAATTTTGAAGACTTTCGGAAATGGGATCGAGTGGGGGATTTGTGAGAGCGTGTGGTACGCCGTTATTTTCATAGTTATGCGTATGCATATAGGCAATATATATTATTTTATTATTCGTGGGGAAGTGCGCGTAGGATTGGGTGTATGGGCGCCTAATTGAAATATTCTACGGGTAGGCATATGTGAGCCTTATTTTCTGGTGCAAGATTTGCGTGATGATGTGTATGCTTCGTCTAATTTCGAGGTTGAAATTCTTTGCTAGTGGGAAAGTATGTAACACCTCGTGTTTTTATTTATTATTTTAATTAATTAATTGGAATTTTCAAGAAAAATAAATTTTTGAATTTAATAATTTTTATTGGCTAAATATGTTGGTTATGATTTTAGAAGAATAGAATTTCAAACGGTTTGAAAATCGGAATTAAATGGAGTTTTAATTGAATTTTTAAAATATAGAAGAGTCCTCCAAACATAAAACTATCTAACAAACAAAAAATATTTAAAAAAATTGAACGTTCCGATCGAGCTGAATTTTTTTCTGTAGCTTCCTCTCGTCTTCATCACATTCTCTGTAAAATTTTATCCAATTCCAAGGGTCCGAACGTCCGGAATAAAATTTTTAGTATTTGTATCTTATTAGAGTTCTATTAGGATTAGGTTTCCTAATGACTATATAATGACTCTAATTCGTGGGGGGACGTCTCATAATCACTTTTTCTCAAGTTTTTCACCAGAGAATACTTCTAAAAATATTTCCTCTCAACCATACTCAAGGTTTTGTCACCATATTTGAAGGCTTATTTGGGGTTTAATCAAGATTGGTTCAAGAACACTTCTTTAATTATTTTTCGAGAGGAATCCAGATTTCTAATCAGATTTTCAACACAATTTTCACAGGCATGTTGACCCTATTCTTTTCCTTTAGTGTTATGTGTCTTGACTGTAGAGTCCATTAAACTCATGTTTTTTTCTAAAATAAGATATCAATATAAAGATTGAAGAGATAAATTTCGGGGCTGTTTTACATGGAAAAAAATTAATGATACCGAATACTTATAACTGTGTATTCTTTGGATTGTGTCGATGTAGTCGATTTTTCTATGGGCATGTGCATGTAGAGGAGCCCTTTTAAAAGTAAATGTTGATATTTCATGTGAAAACCCTAGTTTAATTTAATTTCTTGTGTTGGAAAACAAGGATCTTGATAGGACTTGCATGTAGCGTTTATTCTGAAAATCATAATATTTAGGTGTCTTTGATTTCCACTTTTTAAATTGAATTATTTAGAATGGGAATTTAGTATTATTATGAATGTTGTTATAATTTGGAATTGTGTTACTCTATGGAAATATGATAATTTTTCGAGAAGATTGGGTATGGTAGATAATTGGTTTTCACCCTTGTTATAGTACACTTGTTAGGTATGGGACTAGTAAGTGGGCCATAGTTACGATTTATGCTAATTAGGTACGGGACTAGTTAGTGTAAGTCTATGCGGGTTATATAATTTGGGGTGGGGGCTGATTTTCTATATTATACCTTTGTTGTGATAGCCTAGGATTGATATCTAGGTGGAGTGAAATTTTGTATTCATTCTTTGCTTAGGATAGGACGATATTGTGTTTTGGGAACCCTTAGTTGGTACTAAAGGTTATTTTGAGGATTTTCACATCGCTTTTAAGGTTGGGGGAAATTAATGTGATTAATGAAAATAAGGAATGTGGAATTTAATATTGCGGGACTAAAACGGATATTAAAAATTTATTGACGACATAATGTGTCTAGGGCCGACAGTTTGAACGGGTCAGAGAACGAGTTATGTCATGTCGTGTGTGGAACCTTATCATATAGCGAGGGTCGCAGGATAAAAACGGACCAGACGGTGGACTTTACAAGGGGATGTGTGTGTGCGTGGAACCTTGTCATATCGCGAGGGTCGCAGGATAAAAATGGACCAGACGGTGGACTTGACAAGGGGATGTGTGTGTGTGTGTGGAACCTTGTCATATCGCGAGGATCGCAGAATAAAAACGGATCAGAAGGCGGACTTGATAAGGGGACGGGTATAGGTAATATTTTTCACGTTTAAATTAAATAATTTAACATTGTGGGAAGGTGGGTTATTTAAAATCATATTGGTGTGCCTTTTATGAAAACCTTGCGGGTAATTGTGAATTTATTTATGGTGATTATTAATCTCGTAATTAAAATATTCTATTATTATAGTCGATATATATAGCACTATCGTCTGGGTTCAAGGACCCTATTTGAGGAGAGTAGCCGGTTTACATGCTCGGGGATTTGGCTCTGACACATGCGTTGACAAATATTTTTCAGGATGAGAATTGGACAAGCTGCATAAGTTTATCAGAGTTATCATTTGGAGGAGCAGCTGGAGTTATTCATTTTATGGCATAGTTTAGTTAGACTTTCCTTTTCAGTCGAATTATTATGAGACTTCATTTGAGTTTTATTGGGCCATTCGGTTCCAAAGATGTTTAGAGGATTTCTGTTGGGATTATTCATAATTCATTTAATCGTTATTGGAGTATGGATTTCTTTTGGAGTTAGCATGTGATGGATCTTTTATCGCTTAGTTGTTTATGATCATTTGAGATTAATTCAATTATGTATTTTATGGATTGTTTTATTTATGTATCATATCCGTCTCATGTTAAGAATTGTATTTTATATACTCACGCCAGGCTTAGTTTTGGTAGCGGCCGACGCCAGAAATAGGCGGGGTGTGACAGAAGGTATCTGAGCATGGTCTTAGGTCTCTAAGGTTATGAGTCCGTTTAGCTTCCGCGTTGTCGATCTCTGATTTCCTTTGTTGATCCGTACTTCTTAAGGTAGAGGGTTAAGCATACGTGTTAGATGTGTTTCATGGAGATGTGAAGTTTTGAGTTAAGAACATTGTAGGCATTGAGTTTAGAATTAGTAAGCTTAATGTGGGGATCCTTAGAATGGATTTTGGAGACGATAATTATTTTGGAGATTTTAGTACAGATGTTAGGTACCGTATGTATCGATTTTTGATGTTGAGATTTAATTTGAGGAAGTTAGAATTTTTAAGACTTTCGAAAATGGGATCGAGTGGGGGATTTGTGAGAGCGTGTGGCATGCCGTTATTTTCATAGTTATGCGTATGCATATAGGCAATATATATTATTTTGTTATTCGTCGGGAAGTGCGCGTAGGATTGGGTGTATGGGCGCCTAATTGAAATATTCTACGGGTAGGCATATGTGAGCCTTATTTTCTGGTGCAAGATTTGCGTGATGATGTGTATGCTTCGTCTAATTTCGAGGACGAAATTCTTTGCTAGTGGGGAAGTATGTAACACACCGTGTTTTTATTTATTATTTTAATTAATTAATTGGAATTTTTGAGAAAAATAAATTTTTGAATTTAATAATTTTTATTGGCTAAATATATTGGTTATGATTTTCGAAGAATAGAATTTCAAACGGTTTTGAAATCGGAATTAAAATGGAGTTTTAATTGAATTTTTAAAATATAGAAGAGCCCTCCAAACATAAAACTGTCTAACAAACAAAAAATATTTAAAAAAATTGAACGGTCCGATCGAGCTGAATCTTTTTCTGTAGCTTCCTCTCGTCTGCATCTAATTCTCTGTAAAGTTTTATCCAATTCCAACGATCCGATCGTCTGGAATAAATTTTTTATTATTTGTATCTTATTAGAGTTCTATTAGGATTAGGTTTCCTAATGACTATATAATGACTCTAATTCGTGGGGGGACTTCTCATAATCACATTTCTCAAGTTTTTCACCAGAGAATACTTCTAAAAATATTTCCTCTCCACAATAATCATCAACCTCCAACATAATCAAGGTTTTGTCACTATATTTGAAGGCTTATTTGGGGTTTAATCAAGATTGGTTCAAGAACACTTCTTTACTAATTTTTCGAGAGGAATCCAGATTTCTAATCAAATTTTCAACAGAATTTTCACAGGCATGTTGACCCTATTCTTTTCGTTTAGTGTTATGTGTCTTGACTATAGAGTCCATTAAATTCATGTTTTTTTCTAAAATAAGATATCAATATAAAGATTGAAGAGATAAATTTCGGGGCAGTTTTACATGGAAAAAAATTAATGATACCGAATACTTATAACTGTGTATTCTTTGGGTTGTGTCGGTGTAGTCGATTTTTCTATGGGCATGTGCATGTAGAGGAGCCCTTTTAAAAGTAAATGTTGATATTTCTGTAACAACCCGTCCTTTTTAGACATTTAAATTCCATAATTAAATTAAGTGGCAATTTGGGGAATTTTCCTAAATAGTAAATTTTGGGATTTTCGAGGATTGAATGATTTTCGATGAGTGCTGTAATTATTTTTGGGACTATATAGGTCGAAATATTTTAATTATATGTCGTCGTTAAGTAAAGCGACACGAGGTAAGATTTTTAATTGGAAAACCCGCATTTAATTATTTTGGGTTGGAATAGTGATTTGCGGTCAACTACCTCGGATGGAAATTTTGACTGCGCCACGAGTCTCGGAATGTCCGAGATAGTCGGAAAAGAGTGTCCGATTGTCAAAAATGAGTTTCGGGTATTTTTAGAGGTAAAAGTAACTCGTAATTGGGTAAACGAGTCATTTTTGGGTTTTAAGGGTTAAAACCCTTTTCTTCCTATTTAAAGAGGGAGAGGGGAAGATAATAGAAAGAAAAGAAAGAAAAGAGAGAGAAGAGAGAGAGGAGGAGAGAAAAAGAGGAGAACGGGGAGATTCCGGCCAAACTCCGCGGGATTCGGCTCGAGATCGTCGGACTATATCCACGAGGCAAGTGTTTACTTGCTTTATTCAATTTTTGCATAAATATCTCATACCGTAGTTTGGTATAATCAAACCCTAATGATTTTGGGTTGGGTTTTCGTGGATAAAACGGGTTTTCGGGAGATAAAACGAATAAACCCCTAAAATTGGTTAATTGGAGAAACTTAAGTTTTATGTAAAATTAATTGGTGGTTCAGGGTTCTAGGATGTTTAGAACCCTTAATATATGGGTATTTGTAGTTGGTTGAGGTTGTAGGACGTTGGGTGAGGCGACAAAAGCTTGGGAGAAGCTTTAATGGCCGAAACCGTCTCGGAGAAGACGATGAATAGTGTAGGCAGCGTGCTTACCGAATCGATTCGGCCTAGAGACGAATCGATTCGGCTCTTGGTCAAAAAATAAAATTTGTAGATCTCTTCGACGCGGTCGCGTGGGCGCCGACCGCGTATTTTTCTGATTTTTTTTGGATTTATAGTGATTTTTCTACGGAAAGCTGTCCGAGATTGAAATCATTAGTTTTAATTTATTGGAGATAAATATTAGGGGTTCTCAAAAGGATTTTTAGGACCTCTAAAGAATTTGAGGAGATGATTGAGGTAATTAGTATTGAACAAAGTAAGAAAATACTTTGGGTTTAGTATCATGCTTATAGGAATGCATGATTGTGATTCCTGGAGGGAATCTTTGGGATTATTGGTCATCGCTAGATGCTATAGGCCACTATGGCCATTTATATATATTCTAGGAAGAATATAGGATATGTATATACTGTGTGATTTAGGTATATATATATGTTATGATGGAAATGCTTTTGAAAATATAAAAATGAATATTTTCAAAATGGTAAATAAATGATTTTCACAATTGATAAAATATGGATTACACACCTCTCTAAATCGCTATCATAAGGGAAGTTGCGTACGTATGGTGAAGCCCCCTGGCTAATGAATGCAGGGTGGATATAGTCCTATAGGCCATGTGAGCGTTTGTTGATATATATTTTCTGCGCTGGTTAGGAGATTCCGGGTGTGGTCTTGACTATCCCGCAGGCACATGGTCGCTTCCCGACGTCTTTCGATATAGGATCCCAGGTTGTCTTGGAGGCCCTGGAAGATGATAGCCATTTAGGGGCGCGCACAGTGGAGAAATCCGAACGGGCGGTCTTAGAACGCGTTTATTAAAGCAGTTCATAATAATGGATTTGCTTTAATTACATTTCCTGGATATAGGAAGGGAAATGGGTTATATATAAAGTGGCTTCGGTAACACTTCCCGGATGGAAGAAGGGATGTGGAAGCATATGTTATGATCAAAGCATTTTTATGATAATGAAAATGTCTTTGAATACATTTCCTGAGTATAAAAAGGGAAATGGGATATTTTGATAAGGAAAAGCATTTTATGATAATAAAACTGGCTTTTAAAAGGTATATGATTTATTAAAGCAATTCATGATAATGAATTGGCTTTTAAATACATTTCCTGGATATGAGAAGGGAAATGGAAGTTTTTGAAATGAAAAGAATAAGTATTTATAAATACTTTATGTATCAAGTAATCCTCAGTCCGGGAGCTATTTATATTATCCGGAAGTATATTGTAGATGTATGTATATGTATAAATTGGGTGCCGAGGGTCTAATGAATCCCGACGATCGACCGTGCCGCATAGTAGTGTATCGGGGGGGTTCCTTGTTTGGATTTCGCTTCGCGAGACACCCCACGCACGAATATGGCACTGTGTTGAGACTGGGGAGAAGTTTAATCCTTAGTGCTCTTATATTATTAAATGTTTATGGTATATACATTATATATATCTTTCTGTACTGAGGGACTGACGGATCTCAAAGATCGACCTTGCTGCATAGTAGTGTATCGGGGGGGTTCCTTGTTTGGATTTCGCTTCGCGAGACACCCCACGCACGAACATGGCATAGCGTCGAGATTAAAGTGAAGTTAGCCTTTAGTACATCTGTTTGACTATCTAGGTTAGATAGTGGTTGGGTATTAGATTAGTTTAGCAGGGTAGCTTGACTAGGAGGTTTAAGGGATGCGCTAGGAGTGCACTGTTAGAGGAGAGGTGAGGGGTATCTCACGAGAGTGCGATACCAATTTAAATATGAGATAAAACTATTTTTCTAAAAATAAAGCATTTATGCACTTGCAAAATATTTTCTAAACATTCGGGCTCTGACCCGTTTGTCTACTCTCCTTTCTTTCTCTATACTGTATATATATAGGTGTCCAGACACAGGGACGCCTGGATGGAAACTCTTTCGAGTCAGACGTCTGCTGCAGCAGCTGTGGATGCTTGGAGGTTATCGGTAGACGTTTCTTTCCTTGTACTCTAGATAGGAGATATTGTATAAACACTCGAGCCAATGGCTCAATTGCATTTATTTATTCTTTCAGTACAGCATTCGATATGGTTGTATTATTTTGGACCGAGTGTTCGGTTATTTTAAGTTCCTTTCTTTTCTATTTCAGTTCATTACGCATTTAATTGTCAATGTTTTTATTTGGGCGCTAAAAAGAGTTGTTAGATAAAAGTTTTTAACAGCCACCTAATAGGATATTAGTAATTAATTGGATTTTCGACAGTGATGCTAAGAATGATCCATATGAAACTCCTGTTTTAATTTAATATTGGAGTGATTGCCCGGTATCTTATTAGGCGGGTTGTTACATATGGTATCAGAGCATCAGGTTCTAGTGTCCTTAGGAATCTGTGCGGACGTACTACGCTTTCAGCGTTGCTCTCGATTTGTTATAGAGCCCCAGGAATAGGATTGTTGATATCTCTTGTGAGATTGCGTTCTCCTGCCATGTTAGAAGATTATAGAAATCTTTTACGCGCTCGTTGAGAATCGTGTGCGGAGCTTGGATGGCAGCAGGAGGTGAGGCTTAGCTGGTGCAGCTGGTAGAAGGTTGGGATGAGTACCTTAGTAGAGGTTACTCTCTCTATGGTAATTGTTAAGGATTATCTCAATGACTACTAAAGCATAGTAGTTCGAGTACCATAGTGCCGCCGTAGTATGGTGTGGTACTAAAGTTGGATTTCCCCATTGAGATAAGGATTAGAAAGGGATCTTACGGATAGTTCTAACCGTGAGTCCCCATGAATAAGCAGGACGAGAAGAATGTCGTTTTGAAATTTTTTCGCCTAAGGTTTAGCCAGAGGCCGACGGTGAATAAGGATGAAGATGTTGTTATGAGTTTTACCTCAAATGAGGAGGTATATTTAGCGTGACTAGATAAAGTCGCGGTATTAGTTAGCCCTGGGCTCGTGTGTGTATTTTGAGTTGTGGCGGTCTCGATAACATTATAATGTATGACTATGTGTTTTCCGCAATAGCGGAATTTTATTTCCCTTCATTCGCCATAGATGCGGGTGATTATATTTTGTATATATACGTATACGGTATATGGTGTAACGGAGCGATAGCAGGCTAATGCTGGCAAGTCTATCGTGTCCGCAGTTCCTGGAGGGAACATGTCGTTGTTGTGGTATCTCACCTTGATACAGGTTGAGTACACCTTTGTTATAATGGATTTATGGAACCTCGATGAGCAGAGGCTTCCTTATTTTGGATGGTATATGTGGCGACCTTATAGATATAATTTAAGGCCCACAGAATCGTTGTTGAGCGATAAGATTTAGCTCAGTATTAGTTTGCGCAAGGACTTAGGAATGAGTGAGAGCGCAGGGTGGTATGCCTCTTAGTTAGAGATAGGAGTTCCAATCACCTTTTGTTGGATTAGGGGATGGGGTTATCCCGGTTGCATGTTGAAATGACTGAACTCCACAACCAACGAAGTCAAGGGTTAATGTGTGGAGGGGTTCCTTATTTGGATTTCGCTTTGCGAGACACTCCACACATGACTCTTAACGGCGTCGGGAGTGGGGAGCTGTTATGGGATGCAAGGATGTTGATCTTGTGGAAAGGTCTTATAGTGTGGATGAACCACTATAGGCTATGAGCCACATAATGGTAATATGCTTATGGAAATATTGTGCTATGGAGAAGCACTAAAGTGGTCCCTTCGCCACAAATGGGTGGGTGAGGTTGGATTTATAGAAATTGATTTGAGGACAATAGTCAGGCCTTAATGAAAAGGCACGTTTTGAGGAGCTCCATTTTTGGGTATCATGTTCGTGACACTTTCTACAGAAAGTGGGCACTTGATTAGTTAGGTTTCCTTCCGTATGGGCGGAAGGATAAGATAGTAGAAATGCGTTCGTAGTTTAGCGTAGGCAGTAGTTAGGACGTCCCGCTGGTGTGCCTTAGGTCGCTATATCTCGATGACCGACTACGCGAGGGAGTAGTGTAACGGGAGGGTTCCTTGTTTGGATTTCGCCTTGGCGAGACGTCCCACGCATGAAACCAAGCAATTGTCGGGAGTTGAGAGAGGCCTTGGGCACTAGGGACATACTTAGTATTATATTCATTCCGTGTAGGTATGATATCGCATAGACTTTAGTATTATTTAGGATGTAAGTTCGTTAATGTTAGTGGCGCCGAGATTAGGAGAATTGATTTCGCGGGTTGGGAGGACCCATAGATGAGTATTACACCGAGGAAATGAGACCCTTATTGGGAGAGATTGTTACGTGTCAGACGTTCACTACGAATGTGCAGATGTGCACAAGTTAGGAAGGTGTATGGGCACCTTGGTAAGGTGGTTTGGTATACCGCCTAGTTAAGATAGGAGTAGTACGCAAGATTGAAATCCATGCCAAGAGGCATTATAGATGATGAGTATTATGTGACGTATTAGAGTCACTTTACGATCGTGGTAGTCATGTAGCTTATGGTTGGGAACCATTGAGTTAGTATATTTCTCTTGAGGTTTTAGGACTTGTAGTGATCCTAGTTAGATGGTGTAGGTTATACCTGAATTTCGAGGACGAAATTCCGTTGTAAGGGGGGGAGTATGTAACAACCCGTCCTTTTTAGACATTTAAATTCCATAATTAAATTAAGTGGCAATTTGGGGAATTTTCCTAAATAGTAAATTTTGGGATTTTCGAGGATTGAATGATTTTCGATGAGTGCTGTAATTATTTTTGGGACTATATAGGTCGAAATATTTTAATTATATGTCGTCGTTAAGTAAAGCGACACGAGGTAAGATTTTTAATTGGAAAACCCGCATTTAATTATTTTGGGTTGGAATAGTGATTTGCGGTCAACTACCTCGGATGGAAATTTTGACTGCGCCACGAGTCTCGGAATGTCCGAGATAGTCGGAAAAGAGTGTCCGATTGTCAAAAATGAGTTTCGGGTATTTTTAGAGGTAAAAGTAACTCGTAATTGGGTAAACGAGTCATTTTTGGGTTTTAAGGGTTAAAACCCTTTTCTTCCTATTTAAAGAGGGAGAGGGGAAGATAATAGAAAGAAAAGAAAGAAAAGAGAGAGAAGATAGAGAGGAGGAGAGAAAAAGAGGAGAACGGGGAGATTCCGGCCAAACTCCGCGGGATTCGGCTCGAGATTGTCGGACTATATCCACGAGGCAAGTGTTTACTTGCTTTATTCAATTTTTGCATAAATATCTCATACCGTAGTTTGGTATAATCAAACCCTAATGATTTTGGGTTGGGTTTTCGTGGATAAAACGGGTTTTCGGGAGATAAAACGAATAAACCCCTAAAATTGGTTAATTGGAGAAACTTAAGTTTTATGTAAAATTAATTGGTGGTTCAGGGTTCTAGGATGTTTAGAACCCTTAATATATGGGTATTTGTAGTTGGTTGAGGTTGTAGGACGTTGGGTAAGGCGACAAAAGCTTGGGAGAAGCTTTAATGGCCGAAACCGTCTCGGAGAAGACGATGAATAGTGTAGGCAGCGTGCTTACCGAATCGATTCGGCCTAGAGGCGAATCGATTCGGCTCTTGGTCAAAAAATAAAATTTGTAGATCTCTTCGACGCGGTCGCGTGGGCGCCGACCGCGTATTTTTCTGATTTTTTTTGGATTTATAGTGATTTTTCTACGGAAAGCTGTCCGAGATTGAAATCATTAGTTTTAATTTATTGGAGATAAATATTAGGGGTTCTCAAAAGGATTTTTAGGACCTCTAAAGAATTTGAGGAGATGATTGAGGTAATTAGTATTGAACAAAGTAAGAAAATACTTTGGGTTTAGTATCATGCTTATAGGAATGCATGATTGTGATTCCTGGAGGGAATCTTTGGGATTATTGGTCATCGCTAGATGCTATAGGCCACTATGGCCATTTATATATATTCTAGGAAGAATATAGGATATGTATATACTGTGTGATTTAGGTATATATATATGTTATGATGGAAATGCTTTTGAAAATATAAAAATGAATATTTTCAAAATGGTAAATAAATGATTTTCACAATTGATAAAATATGGATTACACACCTCTCTAAATCGCTATCATAAGGGAAGTTGCGTACGTATGGTGAAGCCCCCTGGCTAATGAATGCAGGGTGGATATAGTCCTATAGGCCATGTGAGCGTTTGTTGATATATATTTTCTGCGCTGGTTAGGAGATTCCGGGTGTGGTCTTGACTATCCCGCAGGCACATGGTCGCTTCCCGACGTCTTTCGATATAGGATCCCAGGTTGTCTTGGAGGCCCTGGAAGATGATAGCCATTTAGGGGCGCGCACAGTGGAGAAATCCGAACGGGCGGTCTTAGAACGCGTTTATTAAAGCAGTTCATAATAATGGATTTGCTTTAATTACATTTCCTGGATATAGGAAGGGAAATGGGTTATATATAAAGTGGCTTCGGTAACACTTCCCGGATGGAAGAAGGGATGTGGAAGCATATGTTATGATCAAAGCATTTTTATGATAATGAAAATGTCTTTGAATACATTTCCTGAGTATAAAAAGGGAAATGGGATATTTTGATAAGGAAAAGCATTTTATGATAATAAAACTGGCTTTTAAAAGGTATATGATTTATTAAAGCAATTCATGATAATGAATTGGCTTTTAAATACATTTCCTGGATATGAGAAGGGAAATGGAAGTTTTTGAAATGAAAAGAATAAGTATTTATAAATACTTTATGTATCAAGTAATCCTCAGTCCGGGAGCTATTTATATTATCCGGAAGTATATTGTAGATGTATGTATATGTATAAATTGGGTGCCGAGGGTCTAATGAATCCCGACGATCGACCGTGCCGCATAGTAGTGTATCGGGGGGGTTCCTTGTTTGGATTTCGCTTCGCGAGACACCCCACGCACGAATATGGCACTGTGTTGAGACTGGGGAGAAGTTTAATCCTTAGTGCTCTTATATTATTAAATGTTTATGGTATATACATTATATATATCTTTCTGTACTGAGGGACTGACGGATCTCAAAGATAGACCTTGCTACATAGTAGTGTATCGGGGGGGTTCCTTGTTTGGATTTCGCTTCGCGAGACACCCCACGCACGAACATGGCATAGCGTCGAGATTAAAGTGAAGTTAGCCTTTAGTACATCTGTTTGACTATCTAGGTTAGATAGTGGTTGGGTATTAGATTAGTTTAGCAGGGTAGCTTGACTAGGAGGTTTAAGGGATGCGCTAGGAGTGCACTGTTAGAGGAGAGGTGAGGGGTATCTCACGAGAGTGCGATACCAATTTAAATATGAGATAAAACTATTTTTCTAAAAATAAAGCATTTATGCACTTGCAAAATATTTTCTAAACATTCGGGCTCTGACCCGTTTGTCTACTCTCCTTTCTTTCTCTATACTGTATATATATAGGTGTCCAGACACAGGGACGCCTGGATGGAAACTCTTTCGAGTCAGACGTCTGCTGCAGCAGCTGTGGATGCTTGGAGGTTATCGGTAGACGTTTCTTTCCTTGTACTCTAGATAGGAGATATTGTATAAACACTCGAGCCAATGGCTCAATTGCATTTATTTATTCTTTCAGTACAGCATTCGATATGGTTGTATTATTTTGGACCGAGTGTTCGGTTATTTTAAGTTCCTTTCTTTTCTATTTCAGTTCATTACGCATTTAATTGTCAATGTTTTTATTTGGGCGCTAAAAAGAGTTGTTAGATAAATGTTTTTAACAGCCACCTAATAGGATATTAGTAATTAATTGGATTTTCGACAGTGATGCTAAGAATGATCCATATGAAACTCCTGTTTTAATTTAATATTGGAGTGATCGCCCGGTATCTTATTTGGCGGGTTGTTACAATTTCATGGGAAAACCCTAGTTTAATTTAATTTCTTGTGTTGGAAAACAAGGATCATGATAGGACTTGCATGTAGCGTTTATTCTGAAAATCATAATATTTAGGTGTCTTTGATTTCCACTTTTTAAATTGAATTCTTTAGAATGGGAATTTAGTATTATTATGAATGTTGTTATAATTTGGAATTGTGTTACTTTATGGAAATATGATAATTTTTCGAAAAGATTGGGTATGGTAGATAATTGGTTTTCACCCTTGTTATAGTACATTTGTTATGTATGGGACTAGTAAGTGGGCCTTAATTACGATTTATGCTAATTAGGTATGGTACTAGTTAGTGTAAGTCTACGCGGGTTATATAATTTGGGGTGGAGGCTGATTTTCTATATTATACCTTTGTTGTGATAGCCTAGGATTGATATCTAGGTGGAGTGAAATTTTGTATTCGTTCTTTGCTTAGGATAGGACGATATTGTGTTTTGGGAACCCTTAGTTGGGAATAAAGGTTATTTTGAGGATTTTCACATCGCAATTAAAGTTGGGGGAAATTAATGTGATTAATGAAAATAAGGAATGTGGAATTTAATATTGCGGGACTCAAAAGGATATTAAAAATTTATTGGCGACATAATGTGTCTAGGGCCGACAGTTTGAACGGGTCAGAGAACGAGTTATGTCGTGTTGTATGTGGAACCTTGTCATATCGGGAGGGTCGCAGGATAAAAACGGACCAGACGGCGGACTTGACAAGGGGATGTGTGTGTGTGTGTGGAACCTTGTCATATCGCGAGGATCGCAGGATATTAACGGATCAGACGGCGGACTTGACCAGGGGACGGTTATTGGTAATATTCTTCACGGTTAAATTAAATAATTTAACATTGGGGGAAGGTGGGTTAATTAAAATCATATTGGTGTGCCTTTTATGAAAACCTTGCGGGTAATTGTGAATTTATTTATGGTGATTATTAATCTCGTAATTAAAAGATTCTATTGTTATAGTTGATATATATAGCACTATCGTCTGGGTTCAAGGACCCTATTTGAGGAGAGTAGCCGGTTTACATGCTCGGGAATTTGGCTCTGACACATGCGTTGACTAATATTTTCTGGATGAGAATTGGAGAAGCTGCATAAGTTTATCAGAGTTATCATTTGGAGGAGCAGCTGGAGTTATTCATTTTATGGCATAGTTTAGTTAGACTTTCCTTTTCAGTCGAATTATTATGAGACTTCATTTGAGTTTTATTGGGCTATTCGGTTCCATAGTTGTTTAGAGGAATTATGTTGGGATTATTCATAATTCATTTAATCATTATTGGAGTATGGATTTCTTTTGGAGTTAGCATGTGATGGATCTTTTATCGCTTAGTTGTTTATGATCATTTGAGATTAATTCAATTATGTATCTTATGGACTATTTTATTTATGTCTCATATATGTCTCATGCTAAGAATTGTATTTTATATACTCACGCCAGGCTTAGTTTTGGTAGCGGTCGACGCCAGAAATAGGCGGGGTGTGACAGATGGTATCTGAGCATGGTCTTAGGTCTCGTAGGTTATGAGTCCGGTTAGCTTTCGCGTTGTCGATCTTTGATTCCCTTTGTTGATTCGTACTTCTTAAGGTAGAGGGTCAAGCATACGTGTTAGATGTGTTTGATGGAGATGTGAAGTTTTGAGTTAAGAACATTGTAGGCATTGAGTTTAGAATTAGTAAGCTTAATGTGGGGATCCTTAGAATGGATTTTGGAGATGATAATTATTTTGAAGATTTTAGTACAGATGTTAGGTACCGTATGTATCGATTTTTGATGTTGAGATTTAATTTGAGGAAGTTAGAATTTTGAATACTTTCGGAAATGGGATCGAGTGGGGGATTTGTGAGAGCGTGTGGTACGTCGTTATTTTCATAGTTATGCGTATGCATATAGGCAATATATATTATTTTGTTATTCGTGGGGAAGTGCACGTAGGATTGGGTGTATGGGCGCCTAATTGAAATATTCTACGGGTAGGCATATGTAAGACTTATTTTCTGGTGCAAGATTTGCGTGATGATGTGTATGCTTCGTCTAATTTCGAGGACGAAATTCTTTGCTAGTGGGAAAGTATGTAACACCTCGTGTTTTTATTTATTATTTTAATTAATTAATTGGAATTTTTGAGAAAAATAAAATCTTGAATTTAGTAATTTTTATTGGCTAAATATGTTGGTTATGATTTTAGAAGAATAAAATTTCAAACGGTTTCGAAATCGGAATTATAATGGAGTTTTAATTGAATTTTTAAAATATAGAAGAGTCCTCCAAACATAAAACTGTCTAACAAACAAAAAATATTTAAAAAAATTGAACGGTCCGATCGAGCTGAATTTTTTTCTGTAGCTTCCTCTCGTCTTCATCTAATTCTCTGAAATATTTTATCCAATTCCAAGGGTCCGAACGACCGGAATAAAATTTTTAGTATTTGTATCTTATTAGAGTTCTATTAGGATTAGGTTTCCTAATGACTATATAATGACTCTAATTCGTGGTGGGACTTCTCATAATCACTTTTTCTCAAGTTTTTCACCAGAGAATACTTCTAAAAATATTTCCTCTCAACCATAATCAAGATTTTTTCACCATATTTGAAGGCTTATTTGGGGTTTTATCAAGATTGGTTCAAGAACACTTCTTTAATTATTTTTCGAGAGGAATCCAGATTTCTAATCAGATTTTCAACACAATTTTCACAGGCATGTTGACCCTATTATTTTCCTTTAGTGTTATGTGTCTTGACTGTAGAGTCCATTAAACTAATGTTTTTTTCTAAAATAAGATATCAATATAAAGATTGAAGAGATAAATTTCGGGGTTGTTTTACATGGAAAAAATTAATGATTCCGAATACTTATAACTGTGTATTCTTTGGATTGTGTCGGTGTAGTCGATTTTTCTATGGGCATGTGCATGTAGAGGAGCCCTTTTAAAAGTAAATGTTGATATTTCATGTGAAAACCCTAGTTTAATTTAATTTATTGTGTTGGAAAACAAGGATCTTGATAGGACTTGCATGTAGCATTTATTCTGAAAATCATAATATTTAGGTGTCTTTGATTTCCACTTTTTAAATTGAATTATTTAGAATGGGAATTTAGTATTATTATGAATGTTGTTATAATTTGGAATTGTGTTACTATATGGAAATATGATAATTTTTCGAGAAGATTGGGTATGGTAGATAATTGGTTTTCACCCTTGTTATAGTACACTTGTTAGGTATAGGACTAGTAAGTGGGCATTAATAACGATTTATGCTAATTAGGTATGGGACTAGTAAGTGTAAGTCTATGCGGGTTATATAATTTGGGGTGGGGCCTGATTTTCTATATTATACCTTTGTTGTGATAGCCTAGGATTGATATCTAGGTGGAGTGATATTTTGTATTCATTCTTTGCTTAGGATAGGACGATATTATGTTTTGGGAACCCTTAGTTGGGACTAAAGGTTATTTTGAGGATTTTCACATCGCTTTTAAGGTTGGGGGAAATTAATGTGATTAATGAAAATAAGGAATGTGGAATTTAATATTGCGGGACTAAAACGGATATTAAAAATTTATTGGCGACATAATGTGTCTAGGGCCGACAGTTTGAACGGGTCTGAGAACGAGTTGTGTCGTGTCGTGTGTGGAACCTTGTCATATCGCGAGGGTCGCAGGATAAAAACGGACCAGGCGGCGGACTTGACAAGGGGATGTGTGTGTGCGTGAAACCTTGTCATATCGCGAGGGTCGCAGGATAAAAACGGACCAGACGGCGGACTTGACAAGGGGATGTGTGTGTGTGTGTGGAACCATGTCATATCGCGAGGATCGCAGGATAAAAACGGATCAGACGGCGGACTTGACAAGGGGACGGGTATTGGTAATATTTTTCACGATTAAATTAAATAATTTAACATTGTGGGAAAGTGGGTTATTTAAAATCATATTGGTGTGCCTTTTATGAAAACCTTGCGGGTAAGTGTGAATTTATTTATGGTGATTATTAATCTCGTAATTAAAAGATTCTATTGTTATAGTCGATATATATAGCACTATCGTCTGGGTTCACGGACCCTATTTGAGGAGAGTAGCCGGTTTACATGCTCGGGGATTTTGCTCTCACACATGCGTTGACTAATATTTTTCAGGATGAGAATTGGAGAAGCTGCATAAGTTTATCAGAGTTATCATTTGGAGGAGCAGCTGGAGTTATTCATTTTATGGCATAGTTTAGTTAGACTTTCCTTTTCAATCGAATTATTATGAGACTTCATTTGAGTTTTATTGGGCCATTCCGTTCCAAAGTTGTTTAGAGGATTTCTGTTGGGATTATTCATAATTCATTTAATCATTATTGGAGTATGGATTTCTTTTGGAGTTAGCATGTGATGGATCTTTTATCGCTTAGTTGTTTATGATCATTTGATATTAATTCAATTATGTATCTTATGGACTATTTTATTTATGTCTCATATCTGTCTCATGCTAAGAATTGTATTTTATATACTCACGCCAGGCTTAGTTTTGGTGGCGGTCGACGCCAGAAATAGGCAGTGTGTGACAGATGGTATCTGAGCATGGTCTTAGGTATCGTAGGTTATGAGTCCGTTTAGCTTCCGCGTTGTCGATATTTGATTCCCGTTGTTGATTCGTACTTCTTATGGTAGAGGGTCAAGCATACGTGTTAGATGTGTTTCATGGAGATGTGAAGTTTTGAGTTAAGAACATTGTAGGCATTGAGTTTAGAATTAGTGAGCTAAATGTGGGGATCCTTAGAATGGATTTTGGAGACGATAATTATTTTGGAGATTTTAGTACAAATGTTAGGTACCGTATGTATCGATTTTTTATGTTGAGATTTAATTTGAGGAAGTTAGAATTTTGAAGACTTTCGGAAATGGGATCGAGTGGGGGATTTGTGAGAGCGTGTGGTACGCCGTTATTTTCATAGTTATGCGTATGCATATAGGCAATATATATTATTTTGTTATTCGTGGGGAAGTGCGCGTAGAATTGGGTGTATGGGCGCCTAATTGAAATATTCTACGGGTAGGCATATGTGAGCCTTATTTTCTGGTGCAAGATTTACGTGATGATGTGTATGCTTCGTCTAATTTCGAGGATGAAATTCTTTGCTAGTGAGGAAGTATGTAACACCTCGTGTTTTTATTTATTATTTTAATTAATTCTGTGGAATTTTTGAGAAAAATAAATTTTTGAATTTAATAATTTTTATTGTCTAAATATGTTGGTTATGATTTTAGAAGAATAGAATTTCAAACGGTTTCGAAATCGGAATTATAATGAAGTTTTAATTGAATTTTTAAAATATAGAAGAGTCCTCCAAACATAAAACTGTCTAACAAACAAAAAATATTTAAAAAAATTGAACGGTCCGATCGAGCTGAATTTTTTTCTGTAGCTTCCTCTCGTCTTCATCTAATTCTCTGTAATATTTTATCCAATTCCAAGGGTCCGAACGACCGGAATAAAATTTTTAGTATTTGTATCTTATTAGAGTTCTATTAGAATTAGGTTTCCTAATGACTATATAATGACTCTAATTCGTGGGGGGACTTCTCATAATCACTTTTTCTCAAGTTTTTCACCAGAGAATACTTCTAAAAATATTTCCTCTCAACCATAATCATCAACCTCCAACATAATCAAGGTTTTGTCACGATATTTGAAAGCTTATTTGGGGTTTAATCAAGATTGGTTCAAGAACACTTCTTTACTAATTTTTCGAGAGGAATCGAGACTTCTAATCAGATTTTCAACACAATTTTCACAGGCATGTTGACCCTATTCTTTTCCTTTAGTGTTAAGTGTCTTGACTATAGCGTCCATTAAACTCATGTTTTTTTCTAAAATAAGATATGAATATAAAGATTGAAGAGATAAATTTCGGGGCTGTTTTACATGGAAAAAAATTAATGATACTGAATACTTATAACTGTGTATTCTTTGGGTTGTGTCGGTGTAGTCGATTTTTCTATGGGCATGTGCATGTAGAGGAGCCCTTTTAAAAGTAAATGTTGATATTTCATGTGAAAACCCTAGTTTAATTTAATTTCTTGTGTTGGAAAACAAGGATCATGATAGGACTTGCATGTAGCGTTTATTCTCAAAATCATAATATTTAGGTGTCTTTGATTTCCACTTTTTAAATTGAATTACTTAGAATGGGAATTTAGTTGTTATAATTTGGAATTGTGTTACTCTATGGAAATATGATAATTTTTCGAGAAGATTGGGTAAGGTAGATAATTGGTTTTCACCCTTGTTATAGTACACTTGTTAGGTATGGGACTAGTAAGTGGGCCTTAATTACGATTTATGCTAATTAGGTATGGGACTAGTTAGTGTAAGTCTATGCGGGTTATATAATTTGTGGTGGGGGTTGATTTTCTATATTATACCTTTGTTGTGATTGCCTACGATTGATATCTGGGTGGAGTGAAATTTTGTATTCATTCTTTGCTTAGGATAGGACGATATTGTGTTTTGAGAACCCTTAGTTGGGACTAAAGGTTATTTTGAGGATTTTCACATCGCTTTTAAGGTTGGGGAAAATTAATGTGATTAATGAAAATAAGGAATGTGGAATTTAATATTGCGGGACTAAAACGGATATTAAAAATTTATTGGCGACATAATGTGTCTAGGGCCGACAGTTTGAACGGGTCAGAGAACGAGTTATGTCATGTCGTGTGTGGAACCTTGTCATATCGCGAGGGTCGCAGGATAAAAACGGACCAGACGGCGGACTTGACAAGGGGATGTGTGTGTGCGTGGAACCTTGTCATATCGCGAGGGTCGCAGGATAAAAATGGACCAGACGGTGGACTTGACAAGGGGATGTGTGTGTGTGTGTGGAACCTTGTCGTATCGCGTAGATCGCAGGATAAAAACGGATCAGACAGCGGACTTGACAAGGGTATTGGTAATATTCTTCACGGTTAAATTAAATAATTTAACATTGTGGGAAGGTGGGTCAATTAAAATCTGATTGGTATGCCTTTTATGAAAATCTTGCGGGTAATTGTGAATTTATTTATGGGGATTATTAATCTCGTAATTAAAAGATTCTATTGTTATAGTCGATATATATAGCACTATCGTCTGGGTTCAAGGACCCTATTTGAGGAGAGTAGCCGGTTTACATGCTCGGGGATTTGGCTCTGACACATGCGTTGACTAATATTTTTCAGGATGAGAATTGGAGAAGCTGCATAAGTTTATCAGAGTTATCATTTGGAGGAGCAGCTGGAGTTATTCATTTTATGGCATAGTTTAGTTAGACTTTCCTTTTCAGTCGAATTATTATGAGACTTCATTTGAGTTTTATTGGGCCATTCGCTTCCAAAATTGTTTAGAGGATTTCTGTTGGGATTATTCATAATTCATTTAATCATTATTGGAGTATGGATTTCTTTTGGAGTTAGCATGTGATGGATCTTTTATCGCTTAGTTGTTTACGATCGTTTGAGATTAATTCAATTATGTATCTTATGGACTGTTTTATTTACGTCTCATATCTGTCTCATGCTAAGAATTGTATTTTATATACTCCCACCAGACTTAGTTTTGGTGGCGGCCGACGCCAGAAATAGGCGGGGTGTGACAGATGGTATCCGAGCATGGTCTTAGGTCTCGTAGGTTATGAGTCCGTTTAGCTTCCACGTTGTCGATCTTTGATTCCCTTTGTTGATTCGTACTTCTTAAGGTAGAGGGTCAAGCATACATGTTAGATGTGTTTCATGGAGATGTGAAGTTTTGAGTTAAGAACATTGTAGGCATTGAGTTTAGAATTAGTAAGCTTAATGTGGGGATCCTTAGAATGGATTTTGGAGACGATAATTATTTTGGAGATTTTATTACAGATGTTAGGTACCGTACGTATCGATTTTTGATGTTGATATTTAATTTGAGGAAGTTAGAATTTTGAAGACTTTCGAAAATGGGATCGAGTGGGGGATTTATGCGAGCGTGTGGGACGCCGTTATTTTCATAATTATGCGTATGCATATAGGCAATATATATTATTTTGTTATTCGTGGGGAAGTGCGCGTAGGATTGGGTGTATGGGCGCCTAATTGAAATATTCTACGGGTAGGCATATGTGAGCCTTATTTTCTGGTGCAAGATTTGCGTGATGATGTGTATGCTTCGTCTAATTTCGAGGACGAAATTCTTTGCTAGTGTGGAAGTATGTAACACCTCGTGTTTTTATTTATTATTTTAATTAATTATTTGGAATTTTTGAGAAAAATAAATTTTTGAATTTAATAATTGTTATTGGCTAAATATGTTGGTTATGATTTTAGTAGAATAGAATTTCAAACGGTTTCGAAATCGGAATTAAAATGGAGTTTTAAATGAATTTTTAAAATATAGAAGAGTCCTCCAAACATAAACTGTCTAACAAACAAAAAATATTTTAAAAAATTGAACGGTCCGATCTAGCTGAATTTTTTTCTGTAGCTTCCTCTCGTCTTCATCTAATTCTCTGCAAAATTTTATCCAATTCCAATGTCCGATCGTCCGGAATAAAATTTTTAGTATTTGTATCTTATTAGAGTTCTATTAGGATTAGGTTTCCTAATGACTATATAATGACCCTAATTCGTGGGGGGACTTCTCATAATCACTTTTTCTCAAGTTTTTCACCAGAGAATACTTCTAAAAATATTTCCTCTCAACCATATTCATCAACCTCCAACATAATCAAGGTTTTGTCACTATATTTGAAGGCTTATTTGGGGTTTAATCAAGATTGGTTCAAGAACACTTCTTTACAAATTTTTCGAGAGGAATCCAGATTTCTAATCAGATTTTCAACGCAATTTTCACAAGCATGTTGACACTATTCTTTTCCTTTAGTGTTATGTGTCTTGACTGTAGCGTCCATTAAACTCATGTTTTTTTCTAAAATAAGATATGAATATAAAGATTGAAGAGATAAATTTCGGGGTTGTTTTACATGGAAAAAAATTAATGATACCGAATACTTATAACTGTGTATTCTTTGGGTTGTTTCGGTGTAGTCTATTTTTCGATGGGCATGTGCATGTAGAGGAGCCCTTTTAAAAGTAAATGTTGATATTTCATGTGAAAACCCTAGTTTAATTTAATTTCTTGTGTTGGAAAACAAGGATCATGATAGGACTTGCATGTAGCGTTTATTCTCAAAATCATAATATTTATGTGTCTTTGATTTCCACTTTTTAAATTGAATTACTTAGAATGGGAATTTAGTATTATTATGAATGTTGTTATAATTTGGAATTGTGTTACTCTATGGAAATATGATAATTTTTCGAGAAGATTGGGTATGGTAGATAATTGGTTTTCACCCTTGTAATAGTACACTTGTTGGGTATGGGACTAGTAAGTGGGCCTTAATTACGATTTATGCTAATTAGGTATGGGACTAGTTAGTGTAAGTCTATGCGGGTTATATAATTTGTGGTGGGGGTTGATTTTCTATATTATACCTTTGTTGTGATAGCCTACGACTGATATCTAGGTGGAGTGAAATTTTGTATTCATTCTTTGCTTAGGATAGGACGATATTGTGTTTTGGGAACCCTTAGTTGGGACTAAAGGTTATTTTGAGGATTTTCACATCGCTTTTAAGGTTGGGGGAAATTAATGTGATTAATGAAAATAAGGAATGTGGAATTTAATATTACGGGACTAAAACGGATATTAAAAATTTATTGGCGACATAATGTGTCTAGGGCCGACAGTTTGAACGGGTCAGAGAACGAGTTATGTCGTGTCGTGTGTGGAACCTTGTCATATCGCGAGGGTCGCAGGATAAAAACGGACCAGACGGCGGACTTGACAAGGGGATGTGTGTGTGCGTGGAACCTTGTCATATCGCGAGGGTCGCAGGATAAAAATGGACCAGACGGCGGACTTGACAAGGGGATGTGTTGGGTGTGTGGAACCTTGTCCTATCGCGAGGATCGCAGGATAAAAACGGATCAGACGGCGGACTTGACAAGGGGACGGGTATTGGTAGTATTCTTCACGGTTAAATTAAATAATTTAACATTGTGGGAAGGTGGGTTAATTAAAATCATATTGGTGTGCCTTTTATGAAAACCTTGCGGGTAATTGTGAATTTATTTATGGTGATTATTAATCTCGTAATTAAAAGATTCTATTGTTATAGTCGATATATATAGCACTATCGTCTGGGTTCAAGGACCCTATTTGAGGAGAGTAGCCGGTTTACATGCTCGGGGATTTGGCTCTGACACATGCGTTGACTAATATTTTTCAGGATGAGAATTGGAGAAGCTGCATAAGTTTATCAGAGTTATCATTTGGAGGAGCAGCTGGAGTTATTCATTTTATGGCATAGTTTAGTTAGACTTTCCTTTTCAGTCGAATTATTATGAGACTTCATTTGAGTTTTATTGGGCCATTCGCTTCCAAAGTTGTTTAGAGGATTTCTGTTGGGATTATTCATAATTCATTTAATCATTATTGGAGTATGGATTTCTTTTGGAGTTAGCATGTGATGGATCTTTTATCGCTTAGTTGTTTATGATCGTTTGAGATTAATTCAATTATGTATCTTATGGACTGTTTGATTTATGTCTCATATCTGTCTCATGCTAAGAATTGTATTTTATATACTCACGCCAGGCTTAGTTTTGGTGGCGTCCAACGCCAGAAATAGGCGGGGTGTGACAGATGGTATCTGAGCATGGTCTTAGGTCTCATAGGTTATGAGTCCGTTTAGCTTCCGCGTTGTCGATCTTTGATTCCCTTTGTTGATTCGTACTTCTTAAGGTAGAGGGTCAAGCATACGTGTTAGATGTGTTTCATGGAGATGTGAAGTTTTGAGTTAAGAACATTGTAGGCATTGAGTTTAGAATTAGTAAGCTTAATGTGGGGATCCTTAGAATGGATTTTGGAGACGATAATTATTTTGGAGATTTTAGTACTGATGTTAGGTACCGTATGTATCGATTTTTGATGGTGAGATTTAATTTGAGGAAGTTATAATTTTGAAGACTTTCGGAAATGGGATCGAGTGGTGGATTTATGAGAGCGTGTGGTACGCCGTTATTTTCGTAGTTATGCGTATGCATATAGGTAATATATATTATTTTGTTATTCGTGGGGAAGTGCGAGTAGGATTGGGTGTATGGGCGCCTAATTGAAATATTCTACGGGTAGGCATATGTGAGCCTTATTTTCGGGTGCAAGATTTGCGTGATGATGTGTATGCTTCGTCTAATTTCGAGGACGAAATTCTTTGCTAGTGGGGAAGTATGTAACACCTCGTGTTTTTATATATTATTTTAATTAATTAATTGGAATTTTTTAGAAAAATAAATTTTTGAATTTAATAATTTTTATTTGCTAAATATGTTGGTTATGATTTTAGAAGAATAGAATTTCAAACGGTTTCGAAATCGGAATTAAAATGGTGTTTTAATTGAATTTTTGAAATATAGAAGAGTCCTCCAAACATAAACTGTCTAACAAACAAAAAATATTTAAAAAAATTGAACGGTCCGATCGAGCTGAATTTTTTTCTGTAGCTTCCTCTCGTCTTCATCTAATTCTCTGCAAAATTTTATCCAATTCCAATGTCCGATCGTCCGGAATAAAATTTTTAGTATTTGTATCTTATTAGAGTTCTATTAGGATTAGGTTTCCTAATGACTATATAATGACTCTAATTCGTGGGGGGACTTCTCATAATCACTTTTTCTCAAGTTTTTCACCAGAGAATACTTCTAAAAATATTTCCTCTCAACCATAATCATCAACCTCCAACATAATCAAGGTTTTGTCACTATATTTGAAGGCTTATTTGGGGTTTAATCAAGATTGGTTCAAGAACACTTCTTTACTAATTTTTCGAGAGGAATCCAGATTTCTAATCAGATTTTCAACACAATTTTCACAGGCATGTTGACACTATTCTTTTATTTTAGTGTTATGTGTCTTGACTGTAGCGTCCATTAAACTCATGTTTTTTTTCTAAAATAAGATATGAATATAAAGATTTATGAGATAAATTTCGGGATTGTTTTACACGGAAAAAAATTAATGATACCGAATACTAATAACTGTGTATTCTTTGGGTTGTGTCGGTGTAGTCGATTTTTCTATGGGCATGTGCATGTAGAGGATCCCTTTTAAAAGTAAATGTTGATATTTCATGTGAAAACCCTAGTTTAATTTCACTTCTTGTGTTGGAAAACAAGGATCATGATAGAACTTGCATGTAGCGTTTATTCTCAAAATCATAATATTTAGGTGTCTTTGATTTCTACTTTTTAAATTGAATTACTTAGAATGGGAATTTAGTATTATTATGAATGTTGTTATAATTTGGAATTGTGTTACTCTATGGAAACATGATAATTTTTCGAGAAGATTGGGTATGGTAGATAATTGGTTTTCACCCTTGTTATAGTACACTTGTTAGGTATGGGACTAGTAAGTGGGCCTTAATTACGATTTATGCTAATTAGGTATGGGACTAGTTAGTGTAAGTCTTTGCGGGTTATATAATTTGTGGTGGGGGTGGATTTTCTATATTATACCTTTGTTGTGATAGCCTACGATTGATATCTAGGTGGAGTTAAATTTTGTATTCATTCTTTGCTTAGGATAGGACGATATTGTGTTTTGGGATCCCTTAGTTGGGACTAAAGGTTATTTTGAGGATTTTCACATCGCTTTTAAGGTTGGGGGAAATTAATGTGATTAATGAAAATAAGGAATGTGGGATTTAATATTGCGGGACTAAAACGGATATTAAAAATTTATTGGTGACATAATGTGTCTAGGGCCGACAGTTTGAACGGGTCAGAGAACGAGTTATGTCGTGTCGTATGTGGAACCTTGTCATATCGCGAGGGTCGCAGGATAAAAACGGACCAGACGGCGGACTTGACAAGGGGATGTGTGTGTGTGTGTGGAACCTTGTCATATCGCGAGGATCGCAGGATAAAAATGGATCAGACGGCGGACTTGACAAGGGGACGGGTATTGGTAATATTCTTCACGGTTAAATTAAATAATTTAACATTGTGGGAAGGTGGGTTAATTAAAATCATATTGGTGTGCCTTTTATGAAAACCTTGCGGGTAATTGTGAATTTATTTATGGTGATTATTAATCTCGTAATTAAAAGATTCTATTGTTATAGTCGATATATATAGCACTATCGTCTGGGTTCAAGGACCCTATTTGAGGAGAGTAGCCGGTTTACATGCTCGGGATTTGGCTCTGACACATGCGTTGACTAATATTTTTCAGGATGAGAATTGGAGAAGCTGTATAAGTTTATCAGAGTTATCATTTGGAGGAGCAGCTGGAGTTATTCATTTTATGGCATAGTTTAGTTAGACTTTCCTTTTCAGTCGAATTATTATGAGACTTCATTTGAGTTTTATTGGGTCATTCGGTTCCAAAGTTTTTGTTAGGATTTATGTTAGGATTATTCATAATTCATTTAATCATTATTGGAGTATGGATTTCTTTTGGAGTTAGCATGTGGTGGATCTTTTATCGCTTAGTTGTTTATGATCATTTGAGATTAATTCAATTATGTATCTTATGGACTGTTTTATTTATGTCTCATAACTGTCTCATGCTAAGAATTGTATTTTATATACTCACGCCAGACTTAGTTTTGGTGGCGGCCGACGCCAGAAATAGGCGGGGTGTGACAGATGGTATCTGAGCATGGTCTTAGGTCTCGTAGGTTATGAGTTCGTTTAGCTTCCACTTTGTCGATCTTTGATTCCCTTTGTTGATTCGTACTTCTTAAGGTAGAGGGTCAAGCATACGTGTTAGATGTGTTTCATGGAGATGTGAAGTTTTGAGTTAAGAACATTGTAGGCATTGAGTTTAGAATTAGTAAGCTTAATGTGGGGATCCTTAGAATGGATTTTGGAGATGATAATTATTTTGGAGATTTTAGTACAGATGTTAGGTACCGTATGTATCGATTTTTAATGTTGAGATTTAATTTGAGGAAGTTAGAATTTTGAAGACTTTCGGAAATGGGATCGAGTGGGGGATTTGTGAGAGCGTGTGGTACGCCGTTATTTTCATAGTTATGCGTATGCATATTGGCAATATGTATTATTTTGTTATTCGTGGGGAAGTGCGCGTAGGATTGGGTGTATGGGCGCCTAATTGAAATATTCTACGGGTAGGCATATGTGAGACTTATTTTCTGGTGCAAGATTTGCGTGATGATGTGTATGCTTCGTCTAATTTCGAGGACGAAATTCTTTGCTAGTGGGGAAGTATGTAACACCTCGTGTTTTTATATATTATTTTAATTAATTAATTGGAATTTTTGAGAAAAATAAATTTATTAATTTTTATTGGTTAAATATGTTGGTTATGATTTTAGAAGATTAGAATTTCAAGCGGTTTGGAAATCGGAATTAAAATGGAATTTTAATTGAATTTTTAAAATATAGAAGAGTCCTCCAAACATAAAACTTTCTAACAAACAAAAAATATTTAAAAAAATCGAAGGGTCCGATCGGGCTGAATTTTTTTCTGTAGCTTCCTCTCGTCTCCATCTAATTCACTGCAAAATTTTATTCAATTCCAACGGTCCGAACGTCCGGAATAAAATTTTTAGTATTTGTATCTTATTAGAGTTCTATTAGGATTTGGTTTCCTAATCACTATATAATGACTCTAATTCGTAGGGGGACTTCTCATAATCACTTTTTCTCAAGTTTTTCACCAGAGAATAATTCTAAAAATATTTCCTCTCAACCATAATCATCAACCTCCAACATAATCAAGGTTTTGTCACCATATTTGAAGGCTTATTTGGGGTTTAATCAAGATTGGTTCAAGAACACTTCTTTACTAATTTTTCGTGAGGAATCCACATTACTAATCAGATTTTCAACACAATTTTCACAGGCATGTTGACCCTATTCTTTTCCTTTAGTGTTATGTGTCTTGACGGTAGCGTCCATTAAACTCATGTTTTTTCTAAAATAAGATATGAATATAAAGATTGAAGAGATAAATTTCGGGGTTGTTTTACATGGAAAAAAATTAATGATACCGAATACTTATAACTGTGTATTCTTTCGATTGTGTCGGTGTAGTCGATTTTTCTATGGGCATGTGCATGTAGATGAGCCCTTTTAAAAGTAAATGTTGATATTTCATGTGAAAACCCTAGTTTAATTTAATTTCTTGTGTTGGAAAACAAGGATCATGATAGGACTTGCATGTAGCATTTATTCTGAAAATCATAATATTTAGGTGTCTTTGATTTCCACTTTTTAAATTGAATTATTTAGAATGGGAATTTAGTATTATTATGAATGTTGTTATAATTTGGAATTGTGTTACTCTATGGAAATATGATAATTTTTCGAGAAGATTGGGTATGGTAGATAATTGGTTTTCACCCTTGTTATAGTACACTTGTTAGGTATGGGACTAGTAAGTGGGCCTTAATTACGATTTATGCTAATTAGGTATGGGACTAGTTAGTGTAAGTCTATCCGGGTTATATAATTTGGGGTGGGGGCTGATTTTCTATATTATACCTTTGTTGTGGTAGCCTAGGATTGATATCTAGGTGGAGTGAAATTTTGTATTCATTTTTTGCTTAGGATAGGACGATATTGTGTTTTGGGAACCCTTAGTTGGGACTAAAGATTATTTTGAGGATTTTCACATCGCTTTTAAGGTTGCGGGAAATTAATGTGATTAATGAAAATAAGGAATGTGGAATTTAATATTGCGGGACTAAAACGGATATTAAAAATGTATTGGCGACATAATTTGTCTAGGGCCGACAGTTTGAACGGGTCAGAGAACGAGTTATGTCGTGTCGTGTGTGGAACCTTGTCATATCGCGAGGGTCGCAGGATAAAAACGGACCAGATGGCGGACTTGATAAGGGGATGTGTGTGTGCGTGGAACCTTGTCATATCGCGAGGGTCGCAGGATAAAAACGGACCAGACGGCGGATTTGACAAGGGGATGTGTGTGTGTGTGTGGAACCTTGTCATATCGCGAGGATCGCAGGATAAAAACGGATCAGACGGCGGATTTGACAAGGGGACGGGTATTGGTAATATTCTTCACGATTAAATTAAATAATTTAACATTGTGGGAAGGTGGGTTAATTAAAATCATATTGGTGTGCCTTTTATGAAAACCTTGCGGGTAATTGTGAATTTATTTATGGTGATTATTAATCTCGTAATTAAAAGATTCTATTGTTATAGTCGATATATATAGCACTATATTTTGGGTTCAAGGACCCTATTGGAGGAGAGTAGCCGGTTTACATGCTCGAGGCTTTGGCTCTGACACATTCGTTGACTAATATTTTTCAGGATGAGAATTGGAGAAGGTGCATAAGTTTATCAGAGTTATCATTTGGAGGAGCAGCTGGAGTTATTCATTTTATGGCATAGTTTAGTTAGACTTTCCTTTTCAGTCGAATTATTATGAGACTTCATTTGAGTTTTATTGGGCCATTCGGTTCCAAAGTTGTTTAGAGGATTTCTGTTGGGATTATTCAGAATTCATTTAATCATTATTGGAGTATGGATTTCTTTTGGAGTTAGCATTTGATGGATCTTTTATCGCTTAGTTGTTTATGATCATTTGAGATTAATTCAATTATGTATCTTATGGACTGGTTTATTTATGTTTCATATCTGTCTCATGCTAAGAATTGTATTTTATATACTCACGCCCGGCTTAGTTTTGGTGGCGGTCGACGCCAGAAATAGGCGGGGTGTGACACAAATCTCTAAACGCTTTTTGGAGATCACTTTCACTCTCGCTTTCTCCCTCACTTGAAGCCTCAAATCATCACTATCGCATTAGTGTACATTATTGTGGGACAAAATGGTTGTGCTCACACGACTCGAAAAATAAACAAACTTCTCACCACTAGTCTCATCACCCTCACCTTCACTACTATCACTAAGTGTGGCGGGCATAACTACTTTCTTTTTTTCTTTCTAAGCCACGTAGGACACTCAAACGACTTATGCCCCTTACCCCCACATTCAAAACAAGTCACATTCTCAAAATCTTCCTCACACTCCTCATCTAAGTCATTCTCCTTTTCCCTCTCACCGCTTTCTTTAGCCTTTCCTTTCTTTTTATTTTTCTCAAAAAATATCTTTTTATTAGAAGAATTTTCTTTACAAATTTTGAGAAACTTTTGGAAAATTTTCACAAGGCCAAATCATCAAAGTCTCCCTCGGAATTGGACTCACAAACTTTTTCTTTCTTTTTCTTAAGATGAGTTTTTAAAGCAGCTCCTTTATCCATAGCCTTAATAGTTTGGGGAAACATGTCTATCTCATAGGTTTGAAGGTCTCCTACAAGTTCTTCCAACTTAAGTGATTTCAAATTTCCCAAATAGTTCAAAACAGTGACTATAGGAATAAAGCATTTTGGGAGAGATCTCAAAATCTTTTTAACGACACGCGTGTTATCAATCACCTCACCCAAATTACAACAAGTGTTAACAATGTCCAACAAACGTGCATAAAAATTATCAAAGCATTCAGATTCAGACATGGTGATAGTTTCATATTAGGTGGCCAAATTTTGTAATTTTGATTCTTTAACCGCGTTCGTACCCTCATGTGTAAATTTCAAAACATCCCAAGCCTCTTTAGACGTGGTACACGTCATAATTCGGCGAAACTCATCAGGAGTGACAGCTCCAGAAATAGCACTCACACCACGAAAATTAAAATTTTACATTTTATAATCATCTTCAGTCCAAGCTGACACGGGTTTTAAAGAGGTGATATTATCAACGGTGACCGTGGGAGGAGTCCACCCATTTTCACAAAGCAACCAAACACGCTCGTCCATGGATTTTAAACAAGATTTCGTATGAGCTTTCCAGTAGGCATAATTAGACCCATCAAAAATAGGCATCATATTAAATGAATGTTCCATTGGAAAAATTGCGATTTTTCACAAAACTGATTTTCTCAAAAAAATCAATATCAAACAAATTTTGCGAAAAATAGGAATACACGATAAATTAGCGCAACCTATTCCGATTCCAATTTGTAAAACGTATGATGCAGTGTGTGATACTGATTTAAATTAAATCGCAAGTTTCTAATTTGGCACACTAATTTAATTAGAGTCAATTTTTAAACTAAATTAATTCAGCCCCTAAACATGCAACTATGTGTGTGTGTGTGTCAACCCATAAATAAATAAAACATGCGACACAAATATTCAGGAAAAAATCCCGAAGGGCAAAACCTTTTATTTCATTATAATACGTAAATCGCAACTTATACGAAATACAATGAAATACAGTGACACATGAATACCCGCAGGCGTCGGTCGGTGTCGTCAGCAATGAATCCACACGCAGTGAACCCACATGGATCACAATCCAATTAGCAAAGGAAGAATCGCAGCACTCCTCAATGGCACGCATCCATAAAACTTCGTAGAGAATCCCTCGGCAATAACACGCAACCCTCGGTTGCAGAGATCTCCCCACAAAGTTGAACAAAAGAAAAGTAGTATTCTTGGGTTCCAAAAGGATTCACAAAAATATGAGAATGATGTGTGAATCAAAACATGAGTTTTTGGGACTCAAAAAATATGAAGACTTGAGCTAATAGAACTCCAAAAAACGTATCTCCAAGTCTTAAAAAATAACTCCCCCGAAGTTGGCTTTTATAGGAAAACCAAAAGAGTTTTGAGTCGGTGGGACTTATGCTGTGCATGTACCCCGAACCGGTTCGATTGCCCCCTGAACTGGTTCACTATGTGGTTTGCGGTACCTCGCTGGTTTGGGGTTAAAAAAAATTAGCATTCTTCTATGGAATTTTGTCCATCTTCAAAAGGCCATAACTCCTTCACCGTAGCTCGGATTGGGGTATAGTTTCTTCCAGTATCTTCATGGCGTCGAGCTCTTCAAATTTACAGTTTAGCAGACCTTCGAACTATGGCTATAAAATTACCAAAATACCCTTAAACTTTCCTATCTTGTCTTTCTTTCGTTGTTTTGACTTCTCTAGCGTACCACTTCCATAAAATCCATAAAATCGTGGAAAGTGAAGTTGTTGAGGAAGATGTGGAACACTTGATGGAGATGTTGAATGCTTGAATCCTAGAATTAGGATAGAAGCCGTCATGTGATATCGTGAAGTGACATGCCAATTGTAGCGGAGTACGACATACACAAATTTAGCATATCGGACTTGAGAAAAATGTCCTTACAACGATCCAGGAAGGTTGCACGATGTGGGTGAATCCCCTAGCTTGAGGAGCAGGGAGAGTATATCCCCATGTCAACTCGTCCCGCGTTCGAGTGCTATGTGTGTACTCCCCTTGCAGAGGGAACAAGACCGCCTCCACCGTTGTGTATGTTTACCATGACCATGAGTAAGTCTGGCTTGGTACCGTGGTACAGTGAGTAAACTCGGATTTGGATAGGCACTATGAGGCTGCATCCTCGAGTTATAGCTCGGTGGGATGGTCATTATGCTGTGATAGGTATAATATTATATACTTGTTGCGTATAGTATATTGTTTGTGTATGAAGGTGAATAATCATATATAGTAAACGTATATAAGAATGGAAGGTAAGATGAGAGTTATTCCTTTCCGGTAGATTTATTTCCGGATTTATGTGAAAAGGAGTAATAGGTAGTAGTGATATATATATATATATATATATATATATATATGTGTGTGTGTGTGTGTGTGTGTGTGAGTCTTATATACGCGTCATGTGCTGAGGGCCTAATGGATCCCAACGATCAACATTTCCAGGTAGTAGTGTATCGGGGGAGTTCCTTGTTTGGATTTCACTTCACGAGACACTCCACGCACGAACGTAGAGCAATGTTGTGAATGGGGAGAGGTTTAGCCCTTAGTACTCAGGTACTAGGATTTTGAGATAATGGGTGAACGAATTACTTAGGCCGGGTAGCTACTAGGTTAATTTGAAAGAATGCAATAGGTGTGCACTATTAGAAGAGGGGTGAGGAGTATCTCAAGGGAGTGCGATACCAACTTATGTAAGGACACAAATTTCCAATTGAGTCCATGTATAGTGTTGGCTTAATTCCGGACAAAAACATTTATTCATAGGATAGTATGTAATTGTAATACTCTCAAGCCTATGAAGTGTTTGTTGAAGACGTAGCAGCAAAGAGTATAAAGCTTCATCAAATGTGCCGGTTTGCGTGTCTCATTTCTACGTCATCAACTATGGTTCCATGCTCCCAAGGTATGAATGCAATTATATATATATAGGAGCTTGGAACAAAGTTTATTGGGTGTTAGGTTTAATAAAAACTGTGTTTTATTTTCAGAAAGAATTAATTAGAACTTTAAAATAAGTTTATAAAGTTTTCTGGGCCAAAATCAAATTTTCCAAACTTTCTGAAAGTTAATTCGATATGTCGTTCGAACGAGATTTTCGTTCGAACCAGATGTCGTTCGAACGAGTTTGCCAACGACCTGACACTAAGGCATACTGGACCTTCATTCGAAATGTCGTTAGAACGAGATTGTCGTTCTAACGAGATTTCCAACGAGTTTCTAACGAGTTTCTAACGAGTCCATACTGGAGCGTCGTTAGAAGTCTCGTTCGAACGAGATTTCGTTCGAACGAAATGTCGTTCGAACGAGATGCCAGGTGGGAACAGTTTTTTGGCAGTTTTTCACCCACTTTCCCACTAAGTTTTTAACCAACTTTTTCAGACTTTATAATTAGCGGGAATGACATTTTCCAACCTAACGTTTCCATACCATTTTCATCTCTTAGAGAGAGTTTGAGAGCAAATTGTTTTAAGGAAAATGTTCATGTTTTGAGTGAGATTTTTAGAGAAAAATATCCATCACTCTAGTGTTTTACACCCATATTGTTTATCCAAGTTCTTATATACATATCAAATTGCTTAAAGTTTGACACCGGTTTTCTCTACACTGAATTGAAGAGAAGTTTCGGGTTTTGCTTCTACCACCCACAAAGAAAGAAGAAGTGTTATTATGTTGTTTTACCCGCTTGGAGAAAGGCTTCATGTAGGGTGACGGTGACCATATAAAGTCCTATCGGTGGATTCCGAGACCGCGGTGGTGTTCCAAGGTTATCCGCTAGGAAGAGGTGTCTACAAGAAGAAGGGTCGAGGCTTGAGAGGGATCGAGTCGTGCGTTGTAAGTCTATCTGTCTTGTACTTGTAATTCCGTATCTAGTGGATTTGTGGCTAGGGCCTTCCGAGGTTGTTTCCCGTCTTGGGTTTTTCCTCGTACATCGCGGCGTAGTGTGATTGATTTATTTTATCTTGTATAAATAATTTAGAATGCATGCTTAGGATAACTCAAGATAAAATTCGGTTTAAATTATCACACTCAATTTAATTTGGACTTAAATTAAATATTGGGTAAATTTGTTTAATTCAAGTCTTTTGCTAAAATTGGTTTGGCCTAACTTTGGAATATTGACAATCATGACTTAGGCAAATTTCTAGGGCTCGGATTAATGAATTAATTGGTTTATGTGAAATTTATACTTGTGTGTGTTTTGTTTAATTTCACTCGATTTATTTTTAAGAAAATTAAAAATTTGGAATTTAGTTTGTCTTAAGTTGAACCATCACCCATTTGTACGCTTCCGCATCGTGTTTTACATATAAGAGGAAATTATAATAGTTTAATTGCGAAAACTAAAATCCGGGGATATAAGCGTTTTTTTTCAAATTGGTATCAGAGCCAAAAACGATAAAATATTTCGTTAAGATCCTTTAAATTTTTGGCAAAAATGGATTTTTTCCCATTTTCTAAACTTCCTATTTTCGATGGTTCAAACTACGCGTATTGGAAAGCGCGTATGAGATCGGCACTAAAATCTATCGACGAGAGAGTTTGGATGTCTGTTGCATTTAAAGATCACTCCTTAGGTAAATCTTTTCGACATATGTTTACTTGTACCCATTGTGGTCGAAAAGGTCATCTTAGAAAATTTTGTTTTGATCTTAAACGAATTCCTAGAAAATCCCATAGTAAAGTAACCACGGTAGTTAAAGTTCCTACACCCCAAGATAGTCATTCTTCATTAATTTGGGTTAGAAAATCCGACTTGGTTGCTTTGCAAAATAGGGTTTTTTATTCTCATTTACTTTCACATGCTTCCTCCCTTGCTAAATCTAAAGGATGAATGTGTTAGTCTTTTGCATACTTTAGTGTTTGTACTTCATGTTATATTCACATGCTAAATGTATGCTTGTTTAATCATTTTCTAGTCTATGCTCCATGATTATCACATGCTAGAATTATGATTTTTGTTTATCTTTTGTATTATATTTCCTTCATTTTGTTTGCATTAAATGAAAAATACAAAAAGATTTTTGTTTATCATTTGAATTTTACCTCTTGGTAACTTAAGCTTAATGAAAAGTTCAAATGATTTTTGTTTATCCTTTTGAGTATATATACTTATTTTTGGTGAAAAATGTTAAAAACTCAAAAAGATTTTTTATGTGTGTATTTTAGTTTGACACACTTTAAGTGGCATATACTTGTGTTTGAATCCCTCCTTTAACGCTCCCACGTGGCTAGAATTTTTGGTTTAGATTATCAATCCTTATTATGTTCTTTACCATAGTTTTATGGAGTAGTTGGATTTTGTGTTGGTTAAATGGATTATATTTTTATATGCCTCTATTCACACATGCACGAGCTCTTTTGAAATTTTAACTTCATATGTATATTTGAGCTATGTGAGGTGTTCTCCTACCAATCTTGTCATCTACATATTTGTGACTTAGGAGGACTAGTGCATGTCAAAATCCGTTGCATGTGAGATTTGTGTGAAAAATGAAAACATGATAAATAAAAATGTGCACGGGGAAGGGCTCCGAAAGGACTAAGTGATCCTTTGCCATTTGTAAGCCACCGTTTTGAATGGACCTAAAAGAAATACGTGGTCCAAAGGCCTAAAAACAAAAAATATGGCATTAGAAAGATAAATAAATTGCCAAGGCCTATGTTTGATTGATATATTCATTCAAATTTAATAAAAATGCATATTGAGGGAGATTGGATGGTATATCAACGGTTTGCACAATGTCCGTTTATCCTAGTTGCCTATTTCATGTCATGACTCTATTGGTTTGTAAAATCATCAATATGTTAGGCTTGTATGCATTGTGTATGTTTGTTCAATGAGTTCAATTTATATTATCACATGAGGTTATATTCAAATGTGATGAAGTTTGCAATCAATTGAGAAATCCGTGAACATTTTTTAAGTGCTTGGGTCTAAATTTGATCATTACTAGTTCACACCCCAACACTTCCGTTTCCATATGACACATTTTTGCCATACGAGTGTGCAAACTTATTGTATTTTTGTGTCATGTGTATGTTTATATCTATATATATATGCAAGTACTCTATTGGTATATTTCTCGTATATATATATATATATGATATTTGTTTGTCTTTGCCTTGATTTCTAGTCCATCCATGCTTATACTTCATTATTGGTATCTATCTTGGATTAGTTATGCTTTTGTTGCTCATGTGCTTTAATGTCTTAACACTTTAAGCTTCAACGTGTTTATTAGTTCTTTATCCTTTGCCTATTCCTGAACAAAAAGGGGAAGAAATGATAGGGGAGAAATGGTATCTAATCCTATTATTATAGTATCTTAGTTTGGGGGAGATTTATCTTAGGGGGAGACGTTTTTCTAAGTAGGTCATGTGTTTGATAAAGGGGAGAATTAATTTAGGGGGAGTAATTAATTAAAATTGCATTTAATACTTTGATATTCCCTATGCATTTGATGAGTTTACTTAAGTGTGCAGGATTTCTTCTAAAGCGGCATTGTTTAATGGCAAAGCGTTTAATCCTTAGGTTGAGTCAAGTTTGGGTGGGTTATGTTTTGAGTCTAGTAGAGCTTGACGGCCTTTTAGGATTTTTGTTTGGTTTTTGTCCCGGAATAGCCAAAGGGGGAGATTTGTAAGGACAAAAATTTCCAATTGAGTCCATGTATAGTGTTGGCTTAATTCCGGACAAAAACATTTATTCATAGGATAGTATGTAATTGTAATACTCTCAAGCCTATGAAGTGTTTGTTGAAGACGTAGCGGCAAAGAGTATAAAGCTTCATCAAATGTGCTGGTTTGTGTGTCTTATTTCTACGCCATCAACTATGGTTCCATGCTCCCAAGGTATGAATGCAATTATATATATATATATAGGAGCTTGGAACAAAGTTTATTGGGTGTTAGGTTTAATAAAAACTGTGTTTTATTTTCAGAAAGAATTAATTAGAACTTTAAAATAAGTTTATAAAGTTTTCTGGGCCAAAATCGAATTTTCCAAACTTTCTGGAGGTTCGTTCGATATGTCGTTCGAACGAGATTTTTGTTCGAACCAGATGTCGTTCGAACGAGTTTGCCAACGACCTGACACTAAGGCATACTGGACCTTCGTTCGAAATGTCGTTCGAACGAGATTGTCGTTCTAACGAGATTTCCAACGAGTTTCTAACGAGTCCATACTGGAGCGTCGTTAGAAGTCTCGTTCGAACCAGATGCCAGGCGGGAACAGTTTTTGACAGTTTTTCATCCACTTTCCCACTAAGTTTTTAACCAACTTTTTCAGACTTTATCATTAGCGGGAATGACATTTTCCAACCTAACTTTTCCATACCATTTTCATCTCTTAGAGAGAGTTTGAGAGAAAATTGTTTTAAGGAAAATGTTCATGTTTTAAGTGAGATTTTTAGAGAAAAATATCCATCACTCTAGTTGTAAAACCTTAATTTCCTTTTAAATATAAAACAAACACGATGCGGAAGCGTAAGATGGTTCACAAAGATTAAATCAACAAATTTTAATTTTCTTAAACAAATTAAAATTACACGAAGTGAAGTAAAAATAATCAATTAATATATTCAATTAAACCAATTAATTAATCCAAGTCCTAGAATTTGCCTAAGTCATATTTATCGATATTAGCAAATTAGGCGAAACCAAATTTTAGCAAATGACATGAATTAAATAAACTTTACCCAATATTTAATTTAGTCCCAATTAAAGTGAGTGTGATGATTTAAACCAAATTTTATCTTGAATTATTCTAAGCATGCGTTCTACGTGATTTTGCAAGATAAAATAAATCAATCACACTACGCCGCGATGTACAAGGAAAAACCCAAGATGGAAAATAACCTCGGACGGTCCTAGCCACAAATCCACTAGATACGGAATTACAAGTACAAGACAGATAGACTTACAACGCACGACTCGATCCCTCTCAAGCATTGACGCTTCTTCTTGTAGACACCTCTTCCTAGCGGATAACCTTGGAACACCACCGCGGTCTCGGAATCCACCGATAGGACTTTATATGGTCACCGTCACCCGTACATGGAGCCTTTCTTCGTGTGGGTAAATCAACATAGAAACACTTCTTCTTTCTTTGTGGGAGGTAGAAGCAAAACCCGAAACTTCTCTTTAATTCGGAGTAGAGAAAACCGGTGCCAAACTCTTAGCAATTGATATGTATATAAGAACTTGGATAAACAATATGAGTGTACAAACTAGAGTGGTAAGTGAATTTCTTTTTGAAAATTAGCACTCAAAACATGAACATTTTCCTTAAAACAATTTGCTCTCAAACTCTCTCTAAGAGATGAAACTAGGATGGAAAAGTTAGATTGGAAAATGTTATTCTCGCACATAATAAAGTCTGAAAAAGTTGGTTAAAAACCAAGTGGGGAAGTGGGTGAAAAACTGCCAAAAACTGCCAATAACTGTTCCCGCCTGACAGCTCGTTCGAACGACATTTTCGTTCGAACGACTATCGAACGAAAACCAGAAAGTTTGAATATTCTTGTTTAATCCCAGAAAACTTTATAAACATTTATTTAAAGTTTTTAATTAATTCTTTCTTAAAACAAAACGCAGTTTTTATAAAACCTAACACCCAATAAACTTGTTCCAAGTTCCTATATATATATAATTGCATTCATACCTTGGGAGCATGGAACTATGGTTGATGACGTAGAAACGAGGCACGCAAACCGGCATATTTGATGAAGCTTTATACTCTTTGCTGCTACGTCTTCAACAAACACTTCATAGGCTTGAGAATATTACAATTTAAATACTATCCTATGAATAAATATTTTTGCCCGGAATTGAGCCAAAACTATATATGGACTCAATTGGAAATTTGTGTCCTTACAAATCTCCCCCTTTGGCTATTCCGGGACAAAAACCAAACAAAAATCCTAAAGGGCCGTCAAGCTCACTGGACTCAATAACATGACCCACCCAAACTTGACTCAACCCAAGGATAAAACGCTTTGCCATTAAACAATGCCGCTTTAGAAGAAATCCTGCACACTTAAGCAAACTCATCAAATGCATAGGGAATATCAAAGTATTAAATGCAATTAAAATAAATACTCCCCCTAAATTAATTCTCCCCTTTATCAAACACATGACCTACTTAGAAAGACGTATCCCCCTAAGATAAATCTCCCCCAAACTAAGATACGATAATAATAGGATTAGATACCAATAATAGGATTAGATACCATTTCTCCCCCTTTTTGTTCAGGAATAGGCAAAGGATAAAGAACTAATAAACACGTTGAAGCTTAAAGTGTTAAGACATTAAAGCATATGGCCAATAAAAGCATAACTAATCCATTATAGATACTAAAAATGAATTATAAGCATAGAAGGACTAGAAAGCAAGGCAAAAACAAACAAATATCATATATATATATAAACTAGAAATATACCAATGAAGCACTTGCATATATATATAGATATAAACACACATATAACACAAAATACAATAAGTTTGCACACTCGTATGGCAAAAATGTGTCATAGGGAAACGGAAGTGTAGGGGTGTGAACTAGCAACAATTAAATTTAGACCCAAACACTTAATAAACAATCACGGAGTTCTCATTTGATTACAAACTTTATCACATTTAAATATAACCTCATGTGACAATATGAAGATTGAACTCAATGAACAAACATACACAATGCATACAAGCGTAGCATGATGATGATTCTACAAACCAAATAGAGTCATGACATTAAAGACAACTAGGATAAATGGACATTGTGCAAACCGTTTATATACCATCCAATTCTCCCTCAATAAGCATATAAATTCTTTTGCTTTTGAATGAATAAATCAAACAAACATAGGCCTTGGCAATTGTTTTCTTTTTAATGCCAAATATTCTGTTTTTAGGCCTTTGGATCACGTATTTCTTTTAGATCCAATAAACGGTGGCTTACTATCGCAAAGTATTTAATTCATCCTTTCGGAGCCCTTCCCCGTGCACATTTTATTTATCGTGTTTTCATTTTCACACAAATCTCACATGCAACGGATTTTGACATGCACTAGTCCTCCTAAGTCATAGATATGTAGATGACTAGATTGGTAGGAGACCACCTCAAAAAGCTCAAATATAACATGTGACATTAAGATTTCAAAAGAGCTCGTGCATGTGTGAAAAGAGGCATATAAAAATAGAATCCATTTAAACAATACAAAATCCAACTACTCCATATAAAACATGGTAAAGAACATTTTAAGGATTGAAAATCTAAACCAAAAGTTCTAGCCACGTGGGAGCGTAAAAGATGGAATACAAACACAAGTATATGCCACTTATATTGTGTCAAACTAAAATACACACATAAATAATCTTTTTGAGTTTTTAACATTTTTCACCAAAAATAAATATATATACTCAAAAGAATAAACAAAAATCATTTGTATTTTTCATTAAGCTTAAATGAAATAAATAAAACACAAATGATAAAAAAAATCTTTTTATATTTTTCAATTTATTTAAACACAAAATATAATACAAAAAGATAAACAAGTCAAAATTTCTAGCATGTGATATGAAATAAGGCAATGACTAGAAAATGACTAAACATGCATACATCTAGCAATGATATATAATATGAAGCACAAAAAACTAGAGTATGCATAAAACACTAACACATTCAACCTTTAAATTTAGCAAGGGAGGTTTCATGTGATAGTAAATGAGAATCAACAAATCTTGTATCTAGCGCATTTAATAATGATTTCCTAACCCATATAGATTTATATTTAAAATGATGGGGATTGGGAAATAATGAAATGCTAGATAAAGATTTCCTTGGACTTCTTTTAAGATCAAAACAATATGACCTAAGGTGACCTTTCCTACCACAATGCAAGCATGTGTAAACACGAGGAATGTTACCTAAGGTGTGACCTTTTCTAAAGACCTTGGACAAAGTTGACCCTCTAAAACAAACAATGGTTTTAGCTTTAGCAATGGAAGAATTTGAGCATGATGTGCTAGAACCATTAGAACTACTACAAGAATCTTGAAAATCATTTTTTAATTTTAAAATTTCGGACTCAAGTAATAAATTAGACTCCTCAAAATTATGGGACTCCTTCTTTAAATTTTCAATAATTCCTAGAAGGTTAACACGCTCTCCCTCAATATGAGCAAACTTGTCCCTAAGAGTCTTTTCACGATTTTCACTCTCTTTCTTGGACTTTTCTAAAATATCAAAATTCATATGTAAGTCCATGAGCTTTTCACGAAAAATATCTTTTTGAGATAAGGAGATTTGCAAAGGCTTAATGTGAGCTTTAAAACAAGAATTTTCATTTTCAAGAAATTTAATTCTTTTTACAAATCTCAAATTTAATTCCTTTAAATTTTCGTTACATTTGTTAAGCCCATTTAATTCCTCTCGAAAATCAAAAATTTTATTTTCATTAAAATTGGACAAATTTTCATTAAGACGTCCCATTGAGAGAAAGAAAAAAAATATGAGAGTGATAAAAAATTGAACCACCTAAAAAGGTAAGGAAATACAAAAAGGCGAAAATGGATCTTTAACGCGATAACTTAGCGCTCTGGCTCTGATACCAATTTGTAAAACCTTAATTTCCTTTTAAATATAAAACAAACACGATGCGGAAGCGTAAGATGGTTCACAAAAATTAAATCAACAAATTTTAATTTTCTTAAACAAACTAAAATTACACGAAGTGAAGTAAAAATAATCAATTAATATATTCACTTAAACCAATTAATTAATCCAAGTCCTAGAATTTGCCTCGGTCATATTTATCGATATTAGCAAATTAGGCGAAACCAAATTTTAGCAAATGACATGAATTAAATAAACTTTACCCAATATTTAATTTAGTCCCAATTAAAGTGAGTGTGATGATTTAAACCAAATTTTATCTTGAATTATTCTAAGCATGCGTTCTACGTTATTTTGCAAGATAAAATAAATCAATCACACTACGCCGCGATGTACGAGGAAAAACCCAAGACGGGAAACAACCTCGGACGGCCCTAGCCACAAATCCACTAGATACGGAATTACAAGTACAAGACAGATAGACTTACAACGCACGACTCGATCCCTCTCAAGCCTCGACGCTTCTTCTTGTAGACACCTCTTCCTAGCGGATAACCTTGGAACACCACCGCGGTCTCGGAATCCACCGATAGGACTTTATATGGTCACCATCACCCGTACATGGAGCCTTTCCCCGTGTGGGTAAATCAACATAGAAACACTTCTTCTTTCTTTGTGGGAGGTAGAAGCAAAACCCGAAACTTCTCTTCAATTCGGAGTAGAGAAAACCGGTGCCAAACTCCAAGCAATTGATATGTATATAAGAACTTGGATAAACAATATGGGTGTACAAACTAGAGTGGTAAGTGAATTTCTTTTTGAAAATTAGCACTCAAAACATGAACATTTTCCTTAAAACAATTTGCTCTCAAACTCTCTCTAAGAGATGAAACTAGGATGGAAAAGTTAGATTGGAAAATGTTATTCCCGCACATAATAAAGTCTGAAAAAGTTCGTTAAAAACCAAGTGGGGAAGTGGGTGAAAAACTGCCAAAAACTGCCAATAACTGTTCCCGCCTGACAGCTCGTTCGAACGATATTTTCGTTCGAACGACTATCGAACGAAAAACCAGAAAGTTTGAATATTCTTGTTTAAGCCCAGAAAACTTTATAAACATTTATTTAAAGTTTTTAATTAATTCTTTCTTAAAACAAAACGCAGTTTTTATAAAACCTAACACCCAATAAACTTGTTCCAAGTTCCTATATATATATAATTGCATTCATACCTTGGAAGCATGGAACTATGGTTGATGACGTAGAAACGAGGCACGCAAACCGGCATATTTGATGAAGCTTTATACTCTTTGCCGCTACGTCTTCAACAAACACTTCATAGGCTTGAGAATATTACAATTTAAATACTATCCTATGAATAAATGTTTATGTCCGGAATTGAGCCAAAACTATATATGGACTCAATTGGAAATTTGTGTCCTTACACTAGTGTTTTACACCCATATTGTTTATCCAAGTACTTATATACATATCAAATTGCTTGGAGTTTGGCACTGATTTTCTCTACACCGAATTGAAGAGAAGTTTCGGGTTTTGCTTCTACTACCCACAAAGAAAGAAGAAGTGTTCTTATGTTATTTTACCCGCTTGGAGAAAGGCTTCATGTACGGGTGACGGTGACCATATAAAGTCCTATCGGTGGATTCCGAGACCGCGGTGGTGTTCCAAGGTTATCCGCTAGGAAGAGGTGTCTACAAGAAGAAGGGTCGAGGCTTGAGAGGGATCGAGTCGTGCGTTGTAAGTCTATCTGCCTTGTACTTGTAATTCCGTATCTAGTGGATTTGTGGCTAGGGCCTTCCGAGGTTGTTTCCCGTCTTGGGTTTTTCCTCGTACATCGCGGCGTAGTGTGATTGATTTATTTTATCTTGTATAAATAATTTAGAATGCATGCTTAGGATAACTCAAGATAAAATTCGGTTTAAATTATCACACTCAATTTAATTTGGACTTAAATTAAATATTGGGTAAAGTTGTTTAATTCAAGTCTTTTGCTAAAATTGGTTTGGCCTAACTTTGGAATATTGACAATCATGACTTAGGCAAATTTCTAGGGCTTGGATTAATGAATTAATTGGTTTATGTGAAATTTATACTTGTGTGTGTTTTGTTTAATTTCACTCGATTTATTTTTAAGAAAATTAAAAATTTGGAATTTAGTTTGTCTTAAGTTGAACCATCACCCCTTTGTACGCTTCCGCATCGTGTTTTACATATAAGAGGAAATTATAATAGTTTAATTGCGAAAACTAAAATCCGGGGATATAAGCGTTTTTTTCAACTTAAATATAAGATAAAACATATTTTAAAATACTGCATTTATGCACTTGCAAAATATTTTCACAACTCGGGCTCTGACCCGTTTTCTCTATTTTTCCCCTCTCTTGCTATATATATATATATATATATATATATATATATATATATATATATATATATAGGTGTCCAGACACAGGGACGCCTGGATGATGATTCCTTCGAGTCAGACGTTGCTACATCAGCTGTGGATGCATGCAGGTTTCTTTTAGACGCTTCTATTCTTGTGATCTAAATAGGAAGCATGGTAGTATCATTCGGGCCGATAGCCCAATTGTATTCAGTTATTATTTTACCGCATTTTAATTTACGGTTATTCGATTTGGTTGTACTATGTTAAACCATGTGTTCGGTTATTTTGTTTCCTTTTCAGTTTTATATAAAATCTGCATGGATGTCTTATTTAAATGGTTTGTTTAAAAAGATTAGTTAAATAAAATTTTGACGCCAACCTAATAGGTTATTAGTAATTAAATTGGTTTTCGACACTGATGCTAAGAATGAACCATATGAGACTCCTGTTTTAATTTAGTACAGGATTGATCGCCCTGTATTTTATTAGGCGGGGTGTCACAAGTAGCTAGTGATAATTTAATAGCGCAAGAGATGGTAGACAAACTAAAGCTTCCCACAGAATTATTTCCCCACTCTGTGTCGTATTGGATGGTTAGGTAGCGGAGCCACAGTTATCCCTAATCGACAGTGTCGGGTGGCTTCTCCATTAGGGACTATTACGACGAGATTTTGTTTACCATGGTTGATATGCGGGTGTGTCACCTAATTTTGGGGAGGTCGTGGAAATTTGATCATTGTAGTATGCATGATGGCCGAGCCAACACTTATTTATTTGCACATGAGGGGGGGGGGGGACTTCCTCCTCCGCCCCATGCAATGATTTTTTATGTCTCAACCTTCTGCTCTAGTAGTTTCGCATGAGGAGTTAGCCACCGAGGCCGCAGAGACGGAATTGTGTTATGCCCTTATTAGTCCCATCATCACCCCAGAGACATCTGTTCCACCGTGTGTTCAGAGTTTATTTGATTTTTATAGTGATGTGTTCACACCCCCAGATGATTTTCCTCCCCTCTGGAATATACAGCATGCTATTGATTTTATCCCTAGGGCGCAGCTTTCTAACCTTCCTCACTATCGCATGTCGCCTACGAAGCACGCGGAGTTACAGAGACAGGTCACCGAGTTATGTGACAGGGGGTATATTCGGGAGAGCATGTCCCCTTGTGTAGTTCCCGCACTATTAGCACCCAAGAAGGACGGGAGTTGGCACATGTGTGTTGATAGTCGTGCCATTAATAAAATCACGGTGAAATATTGGTTCCTAATTCCCCGACTTAAGGATATGTTAGACCAACTCCATGAGGCGACGATATTCTCCAAGCTAGACTTGAAGAGTGGTTACCACCAAATACGTATAAGGCCGGGTGATTAATGGAAGACAACATTTAAAACCAAGGATGGACTTTACGAGTGGACAGTGATGCCTTTTGGTTTAACCAACGCTCCGTCCACATTCATGAGGGTGATGGCCCAGATTTGGCTTTGTTTCTTGAGTAAGTTCATTATGGTCTATTTTGATTATATTTTGATTTATAGCCGATCCGAGGAGGAACATCTGCGACATGTGACTCAAGTTCTTGGAGATTTTACGAGCTAAACACTTTTTTCTCACATTGAAAAAGTGTGCTTTTATGGTTCTATCGGTGACTTTCTTGGGGTATGTAGTATCGGGAGATGGCGTTCGGGTGGACGACGCCAAGATTCAGGTGATAGTGGATTAGTCTCCTATCATTGCCGGATTTTGATCAGTTGTTTGAGTTGTCTTGCAATGCTTGCAAGACAGGGGTGGGTGTTGTCTTGAGCCAGAATGGGAAGCCCATTGCATTTTTTAGCCAGAGATTAACGGGAGTGGCCTTACAGTATTCATAGTTTTATGCGGTTGTGAAAGCCGTGAAGTTTTAGTCCCCTATCTCCTACATAAGAAGTTCGTGATCAAATCCGACCATGAGGCCTTGCGATTCCTCCATAGCCAGAGGCGTGTTAGCGATAGACACGCCAAGTGGACCGCCTATCTTCAGCGCTACACTTTCCACCTTCAGTACAAGCCTAGAAAGGAGAACATGGCAGCGGATGCACTTAGCCAACGTGCTCATGTGTTAGCGACTTTGCGAAGTCAGGTTTTTGGATTCGATGAGATTCTAGACCTCTACCCGACCAATGTGGAGTTAGCGCCCATTTATACCGCATGCTAGCAGGGAAATGGAGCATCGGGTGAGTACTTATTACAGGATGGGTTTTTATATCGTGGGACAACTTTGTTATTCCTTCTTCCCCTTTGCGGGAGAAAATTATATATGAGGTTCACGAAGGTGGTTTAGTAGGTCACTTAGAACATGCATGCTCCCATGCATTGTTACGAGACCGTTTTTATTAGCCAACCATGAGGTGAGATACTAATGCCTTTATTAGATGTTATACCTATCAGACGGCCAACGGACAGCACTCTAATGCTAGTTTGTACACTCCCCTACCGATATCTGAGCGCCGTAGCAGGACGTTTTGATGGATTTCATTGTGGGCCTTCCCCGTACATCCAGTGGGCATATTTCTATCATGGTAGTGGTCTGTTGATTCTCCTAGATGTCTCGTTTCATTTCGTGTTCTCGTATGACAGATGTTTTTCATGTCGCGTCTTTGTACTTTCGAGAGATTGTCTATTTACATGGCGTTCCCCACAGCATCACATCCGACCACGATGTCCACTTTACATGACATTTTTGGCGGACCTTATGGTATTTGTTATGGACGGAGCTCCAGTTTTCGACTGCTTTTCATCCATAGATCGGCGGACAGACAGAGGTGGTCGATAGGAGTGTGGGAGACATTATGAGTTGTTTGACATCTAAGCACCCCCGTAGGTGGAATATTATGATTGCACAAGCCGAATTTACTTTCAACAATGCAGTCAATCGTTTTACAGGTTTCTCCCCTTTCCAGATTTTGTTGGGTCAGTCCCCCACTATGCCTATTGACCTCGTTGAGCTCTCACTAAAAGTTCGTATGTGCCCTTCCGTCGAGGAGTTTGCGGCCCACTTGACATCCGTCCAGGCTGATGTCCATTCTCGTCTTCAGACCATTTACGCCTCTTACAAAGAGGCGGCTGATGCGCATTGGCGTTTAATTTCTTACTATCCCGACCCCGATGATTTAGTTATGGTGTACCTCCAGAAATCACACCGTGTCGGCAAAGGCAACAAGCTTCTTATGCGGCGCTTTGGACCTTATCCTATTGTTCGCGGTCGTGGGCCAAATGCCTATGAGGTTGACATTCCTTCGGAGTTTCGCATGCATCGCACATTTAATGTGGCAGACCTTTCTCCTTTCAGAGGCACCCATTCTCCTCCCATCCCTCTTCCCTCATCATCGACCCAACTAATTCGCTCCCATGTTGACCGTATTGAGGGTATACTTGACTCCGCATTTGTCTCTTCTGCATCGAGCTCTATTTGGTCCGTTGGGTTGGACGCCCTGAGGGAGAAGACTCTCGAATTACTAAGGCTACCTTGCAGCATATTGATTTCGATTTCTTTTGCCAGTACTCCGCATATATGGATTCCTCTCAGGTGGGAATGATGCATGAGCATAGGGATATAGTCGTCTTTTTAGCATTTATTCTATTTTTTCCTTTTGTACCCTTTTAGTATAAATAGCTATTGAGTCCCTCATTGTATCACTTTTTACCATTTTGAGATTAAGAGACTAAAGAGATAAACAAGAAAACCCTCCTATATTTTCTATGTTGATGTTATTGTTGTTATTATTGCTATTGTTATAGGTAGACTAGACTGGTTGGGGCGTGAGGGTGGTGGAATTTGGTGTTCGAGAGTAAGGTTTGGTGGAGGGTGGTGGTGGAAGGTGGATTTGTGGAGAAGATTTGGAAAAGGGTCTCAAACTTTTGGTTGAGTTCTTGGGAAGCTAGGGTTTGCTGTTTTTGTTGAAGTGCCACCTCTTCTATTTGTTGCTTGAGTTCTTGAATCTCTTCCAATGGTTGTTTTTATTTCTTATGAGCCATTGATTATAGTATACTATTTTTTATATATAAATACATCGATACACCAATATCAATGTGAAGCGACACCGGCTCTGATACCAATTTGATGTAAACTACACATCAAAAGCCTCCTACAAATATCTAAACACACACTTTAGAGAGAGAAATACTCTTTTCTATTTCAAAATTCAAGTCTACCTCTAATGAGATTTACATGGGGTATTTAAAGGAGAGGAGTAGCTCACGCTCTAAGCTAAGGCTCAAATTACAAAAATGCCGTTACTACTCCTTGCCTTAAAATACTAAAACATAACAAATGAAGATACAATAACGAAATGAAAGAAAAATAACGAAAAGGAAACAAAAATGCCAATATACCCAAAAATGACAATTACACCCACGATTCACATCTAGGCGCTACATCATAATAGAAACGACCTCATGAGAGAAGTCCGTTAGTGTCTCAATCTAAGCCACTCCTCCCAATGGCATAGTAGAGATCCAAAGTAGTGAGAGACAGAGAGGTTGAGTGACTCCTGTGAGGCATGAGCAATCTCCCAATAAAGCTGAAATACGCGGGCATCATTATAGGCATGAGCGTAGATCTGATTAAGAACCTTCCATAAATCGAAGATAGACTCATAGAATGAGCAAAAAGTTTCAACGTAATATATATATATATATATATATATATATTCTATGTTGATGCATAATTACATTTTGATTTACAAATATTCTTTCTCACAGATTTCAGGATCAAAATAAACAAATGTGCTTATTAATGTCAGGAAACCCAGGCCTACTTATCAGTTTTTCTCCATGAATTTTAGACTCAAGTAGTTATTGATTGTACATTCAGAAGAATTTGTGGCCGCAATAGCATTCTCAACTTTAGATTTATTCCAGCTATGACTTGTCGAAAAATCTTGTGGTGTCTTTATGCTTATAAATTATGTACATGGTATATCCTTTGTAGGTGGATGTCATCCATAAAGAATAGCTTTCTGGGTGTACAAAAACCAGGTAAGCAGCCACCCTTTCATGTCTTCAAAACATTCTACTATTAAACTGAACAATGAGTTAATCTCTTCCTCGTCGAAAGCCCGCTTTACGCTTTTTTATTGGCGACTTTTTGCAAACCTGCTTGTCATTTGGGTAACTTAGTGTTGAATTAAAACGGTGAGGTTAGTTGAGTCGTGCAAGTCTTTGGGTGATTTAAAATGATGGTTGGGGTTCACCAACTTTATTGTGGTTGAAGTTGTGAACATTTTGTTAAAAAAAAGAATTGAAGACCTTATTTTAAAAAGTGGCAGATGTACTTTTATGTGTTCCATAGGGCTAAGGAATTTTGATTATATTTGAATTTTATATTTATGTGACTTATATTTTCAAAAAAATAAGTTTATCAAATAAATCCACATAAAAATTAAAATTATCTAACTCCATTAGATTTTCGAAAATATTCTCAAAGGTCAATGCAATTTCATAGGAATACATTTTGTGCGAGGATGATACATTATTTATCAAGTTTGTGATTTTAATCATGGACCTATATGTCATGGTAGCATTTTACAATATTTTTCTATTTTATTGGTATTTGTTTTACAATATTTTGTTGAAGTATTGAAACAAAAGAGACGGAATATATATATATATATATATATATATATATATATATATATATATATATATATATATATATAGAGAGAGAGAGAGAGAGAGAGAGAGAGAGAGAGAGACCTTTCATATTCCTCATGACCCAAGCTCATCATTGGGATATGGGGGATTGCTGTGAAGATAATGATGTACCAAGACGACCTTACTCCATATTGCAGTCAGCTTCCCAGTCGTAGCAATGATGTTTATTCTTGCTATAATCAATTGAAAGGTAAAACCAAAAAGGAAAGATAATTAGGAAGCAATCATGGAAAATCCCTTTTTTAAAGAAAAATCATGAATTCAACAGAAAATTGAGATATACCATGCCATCGACGAATCTTCCATGCATATTCTTATATTGGGCAAATATGGTAGATTTCTAATCAACCCGCTTCCACAAATGTCCAAATATTCTAAGGATTTCAGTTTCTCAAGTCCCCTGATCTTATTTAATTTCACAGTCACATACAGTCAAGACTTTCAAAGTTTGAAGGTTTGACAAATCAGGTAGAATTTCAACTGACTCACATCCAGCAATTCCCAACAATTCTAATAATTTCAGTTCCTCAAATCCCCTGATCTCAGTTAGTTTCACGCAGTCACCAGCTTTTATTTGTTTTAATTTTTTGAGGTTTGATAAATCAGGTAACTTTTCAATTGTCTCACAATCATAAATGTCCAGCAATTTTAAGAAATAATATTCAAGTCCCCCAAGTCCCCGGATCTCAGTTAGTTTCATGCACCCACGAGCTTTTATTTTATCTAAATCTTGAAGTTTTGACAAATCAGGTAATTTTTCAAGTGACTCACATCCAGAAATGTCCAACGATTCTAAGCATATCAGTTTCTCAAGTCCCGAGATCTCAGTTAGTAGCACACAGCCAAAAGCTTTTATTTCTTCTATATCTTGAAGTTTTGACAAATCAGGTAATTTTTCAATTGACTCACATCCAGAAATATCCAACAATTCTAAGCATTTCATTTCCTCAAGCCCCTGGATCTCTGTTAGTTTCACACAGTCGAAAGCTTTAAAGTTTTTTAAATCCCCAAGGTTTGATAAATCAGGTAATTCTTCAATTGCCTTGCATCCAGAAATGTCCAGCAATTTTAAGGATTTCAGTTCCTCAAGTCCCCGGATCTCAGTTAGTTGCACGCATCCATGGGATTCTAATTTTTTTAAATTTCCAAGGTTTGCAAAATCAGGTAGTTTTTCAATTGACTTGCATCCAGAAATGTTCAACTCTTCTAAGAATTTTAGTTCCTCAAGTCCAAGAATCTCAGGTAATTTCACACAGCCGGAGGCATTTATTTCTTTTAAATTTCTGAGGTTTGATAAATCGGGTAACTTTTCAATTAACTCACATTGAGTAATTTCCAACAATACTAAAGATTTTAGTTCCACAAGTCCCCGTATCTCAGAGACTTTCCTACATCTAAGAGCTCTTAGTTTTCTTAAGTTGTTAAGATTTGAGATATCAGGTAACTTCTCAATCGACTCACAGCATGTAATATCCAACTTTTCTAAGGATTTAAGTTCCTCAAGTCCCCGCATCTCTATTAGTTTCACACACCCAATAGCAACTAATTTTTCAATTTTTTAAAGTTTGACATATCAAGTAGTTCGATCGACTTTCATTCCCAAATGGCTAACGATTAGAAGGATTCCAGCTTCTCAAATCCACGCATCTCCTCAAAATCATCAATTATTAGTTTCTTTAAATTTTTTAAGTTTGACAGGTCCAGTGCCAGTGATATGCAGCCATTCACGTCCAGCAACTCCAAGGATTCCAAAGCAACAAGGCCCTCAACCTCAGTTAACTTCGAACAATGAGGTAGGTGTAGTTCTTTTAGCATTCTCAAGTTCGATAGGTCTAGAAATCTCTCTATGAATGGGCAATAATTCATAGAAAAAAATTTCAGGATTCTAATCTGCCTAGTACTTGAATCTCAAGTATCTCAGCTGACCCCTAAATATTTAGTTTTCTTAACTTTTTCAAGTTTGACAGATCTGGTAATCTGTTTAGGGATTCTCAAAAACTCAAGTTTAAAACTTCTAAAGATTTCAATTTATCTAGGCCTTGAACCTCGATTAGCTCCTTGCACCTCGCGATCTCTAATGTTTTTAATTTCTTCAAGTTTGATCGAGGTAATCTTTCATTGGAGCAAGCGGATGTAGCCAAGAAACTTAACAATACTAATTGTTTAAGCCCATCAAGCCTATGTAGCTCATAACAGTGAGAAGTCAAGATCCCTTAAGACTTCGCAATGCGAGAGATCTAGATGTTTCAATTTTTTTGCCATCTGTAATATAAGAAAAGAGAGTCCATTTACTTTTCAAGGGGAATACGATGTTGACAAAATTTATAGGAAGAAGGGCAAAGATATTTTATCTACGAGACCTTGATATGACTCCAACCCTCCCAGTCGTCTGTGATGTTGCTATGTGACAGATTGAGGATAACAAGATTCTTTAGATTACAATTGGTTAGCGTATAATTCGCCGAGAATCTCCGCAATTCAAGCCATCTTAATTTTGAAAAAAGCATAATTTACTCTGAGATACCTTAGATTTGGTAGCTTCTCAAATACTTTTCCTGCAACAGGATAGGGAAGAGCCACCTGCCTTAAATTGAGAGAGAGGGCTACAATTTTTTATGTTCCCTGTAAATAGAAAACCTTAACAAAATAAAGAAGTTTCATCGAGTGCAGACAAAACAACTTATAAATACATAAGATTAGTCTCAAATTCCCTTCGTTTTCTTTCTCCTTGAAGAAAATGCAATGGTCATTTCAAGTCAATGGAAAGAATGTCTCTAACCCTCCCTAAACACACTCAAATTTAATTTAAGGGGAAAAAAAGCTGACCCATAAACATGCTCCAACCTTTTTCTATGTTTACCAGTAGAGGCACCTCGAATTTTTGTTTTAGCACATCTTTTGAAGCGATTTTAGAGGCATCCACAGTAAACACGGCCTTTTTAAGTGACTAAGAAATCATACACAATCTCGCAGGAGATAGTATTAAGACACCCCTCTTCTAATAAAGTGTGGTTGTTCTTATTCACAATGATGCAACTACATTATTATTTCTACCCCTATACTACACATCATATACAACACACATACACATATATATATATATATATATATATATATATATTGTTGGAAATTAATGTTAAGTGACGAAATTAATTATTTAATTTCAATTGTATTAAATTCCGAATTTCCCATTTATGTGGTTTTAATAAATGTTAGATAATTAATTAGGAATGTGATAAATAAGATATTAAAAGATTTGGGTAAACCTTATCCGTTAGTCACATGATGGTTAGTGGCATTAGTGGGAGACTTGAAAGAGTCCCACCTTGACTAGGATTCCGGCCCTCTTCCCCTTATAAATAGAGACCTCTACACCATCTAGAGTCATCTTATAATACACTATTTCTGAGGTGGGTCGAGATTCCATTAGAGTGCATTTTTTCCAAGAAGGCAGATCGATGGAGCAATTAATCAAGATTGATCTTTGATCAAGGTATGCCTTATTTTCTATCTTTTAGACGCATTTATTGTGAAAACATGAAGATCCAAGATCCTTTTATTAAGAACAATTGTATGTTAAACTTTAATCATATTAATGTGTTCATGATTAATATTAGGGTGTTCTTAAGAATGATTTTATATGTGGTATCAGAGCTAAAGTTTAAGATCTCATGATTTTCTTTATTGATGTTCGTCTATAATGATATATGTGCCTGAGACTTTCTGCGACATTTTATTTATGTCATTAAATTGTTTTTGTGTCTGAGACCTTCTGCGACGTCTTATTTCTGTCATTAAATCTGCTCTTAAAGTGTGTCTGAGATTTTCTGTGACGTTTTTCTTCTGTCGCCAATACTCACTGGTGATAATGAAAGGTCAAAACTTGCTCAGAATTTTACGAAACTGGTATGGTCGACTAGAAACGTCGAAATAAACAAAACCCATTGTATACAATGGGTACCACCTTACTTTTGTGTTTTGACGTCGTTAAGGCCCACAAAACCCCGTTTTTGCCATTTTAGGAAATAATCTCGGGGCTTATAACTCTTTACAGAAAATTGATATTAACGTTCCGCAAAAAGTTTTGATTTTCTGGCATGTTTTACTTCAATTCCATGTTGAAAACTCATTTTTGCCATTTTTGGCAAAATTCATGTATTACGTGTTTTTACACCTGGGCAATTATGTTTTTGAGGCATTCGAGCTACTATTGGTATCTTTGTGATTACTGATAGATTACATATTATAGTTAATATTAATGCATGATTAACAATACTAGTTTTTAATCCCGAGCGATGCGCGGGTGCTTTGCATTTATTGTTAAAAAATACAATGCGGATATACTTACAAAAACATAGAAAAAATCTACAACGTTAAAAAGACCTATTTTATATTTGGGACATATACCAAATAGTCCCTCAAATATTTTTTAATACTCATTTAGTCCAAGCCTTTTTATTTTGCCTCAAAAAGTCCTTTGCCACATATTTTGGAAAGGGAGTGACGCTGGCGCGGACCTCTAAAAATAAGAGAATATTGAGTGCTTGAGGGACTAAATGGGTTAAACTAAAAATATGTGTCATTTTTAAAAAATATATATTTATAGTAGGTACTATTAAATAATTGACCCTTTATATTTTTATGATATATGTCGTTAATGCAGAAAAATTATAAAAGGATAACGAATATATGTATTTAATTTATAGAATATATGATGCCAACTGAATACTTGCATGTAAAATTGAAATGCAGAAAGGGAAACATTTAATGATAAAGTAAGTAAAATTAAAAAAACAAAAAGAATAGAACATACACACACACACACACACACACTATATATATATATATATATATATATATATATATATATATATATATATATATATATGTATATATATATATTAAAAAACTGTTTTATAAGTAAAAATTATTTTTGTAAACAATACTATTTTTACAAAAATATAAATATATTATCATTTTTTTTAATAACACTACGGTGTTAAAACTTTTTTATAATTTTTTTTGCAAAACTTGATTTTATAAAGATAAGTATAAATATTTTATTATAAAAATTGTATTTTTATAAAGTACTTTTCTAAAAATATAGTTTTTAACTTCATTTCTTCATACAAATTGTGGTTTAAAAGATTGTTTTATAAATATAAATATAAATTTAATTTTTTTTTATAATCTAATGTTATTGTTCAGAATTTATAAACTGTATTAGTAAAATTTACATTTTTTATTTAAAAAACATTTTTTAGTTATATAAAAAAACTATTTGTTATATAAATATTAGTATTTACTAATTAAAGAAAAAAATATTTCACATAAAATACTTTCATATGTATAAAAAAAGTTTATATTATATGAAACATTTTTTCTTCAATGAATAAATTCTAATATTTATATAATAAAAAGTTTTTTTTATGTATAACTCAAAAAAAATGTTTTTTATAAAAAAAAATGGATACTTTTGTAAAACAGTCTATAAAATTTTCATGTTAACATTACTTTATAAAAATTATTTTTCCTTAAAGAATATAGTATTTAAATTTTAAGAACATTCTCTTAAAACACAATATATGTAAAGAAACGAAATTAAAAACTCCACTTTTTAGAAATTTACTTTATAAAAAATGATTTTTAATAGAAAAAAAAGAGTTAAAACTATAAGGTTGGACTTTAATCTTAAAATCATTCTAACCCCTATTTTTAAATCATTGAATCTAAGTTAGAATATCTAACGATCGAAATGTCAATATATATATATATATATATATATATATATATATATATATATATATATATATATATATATATATATATATATATATATATATAAAGAGAGGGAGATAAATTATTGGGTGTATATAATCTTCCTGACTTTGAGGATCATCTCCATACTATTTCTTGGAGATCTTAGTTGTTAAAGAGATAAGAGTGAACTTGGTGCAGAGATAATAAGAGGATAAGAGAGAAAAAATAATTCGGTGAAAGAGAGATAATAGGAGAATAAGAGACAAAAAAATTATTAGGGAGAAAGAAGAAATAAACTTACATTAGAGAGAACCATCTTTTACACGTTGGTTAAGATATATATGGGGAGATACACGTTGATTAAGATATATATGGGGAGAGAGGAGAATGAAAACATCATGTATGTATTTAATAATGGCCATTGGAAGGATTGAGAAATGAAGAGATGTATTTAATAATGGTCATTGTAAGGATTGGGAAATGAAGAGATTTGAGGATTTTAAGAGAAGATATTATAAATGAGGAAAAATTAATTATTGCCATGTGTCTAATACCTATGCAAAGACTAAGATGTGCAATTAATGGCTTTGCCACGTGTCAATTCTCTATAAAGAGACATTAAAATTATAGTGAAGTGATGTGCCACGTGGATAGGCTAATTACAAAGCATAATAAATGCCTTATTTTGCATTTTATAGTATTAAGAGATTTAAGTTGAGACATGTAAACAATTATTCATTTGAGTTAAGTCAAAGGTCAAACACAGGCTGAGACTGCATGTACGAATAATATACTTACATTCATTAAAGACTTATTCTAATGTTAGTTATAAAATTGGATTGAGGCGCAACACATGCTAATATCTGAATTGAACAACATTAGAACCAGTTTTGTAAAAACAGAATAGTTGACATTAAGTCCATTAATCATGGTATTAAATGAATTAGGCAACAAACACAGATGCCAAAATTATGGGACCATGATAAATGAATTATAGGGTAATATATCTTTACAATCTGAATATTATGTGATGATTAACACAGATTCCGTGATATTCGGAATGTAGATGAATATACCAAAATTTTAGTCAACAATTCAATATTCGACCCTTGCAATTTTTGTTGTGTGTGAAAATTTAAGTTTTCCCATATTTCATGTATGTTTTATCTAGAACTGTGATAAAACCTTGCTCTAATGATCCTTTTTAGTTGAATATTCATGCGAAACACATGCCAACATATTTCATATGGTCGGATATTAGACTTATGTTATTGTTAATATTCATATTTTGATGAATCTCGTGTCAAACACAGGCCAATGATTCATATTGTTGAATATTATGATATTCATGTTTTAATGAGTCTCGTGCCAAACACAGGCCAACGATTCATGTGGTTGAAAATTAGAATTATTGTTTATTTTAAGGCTAGTACTCCCATTAAGTTGAATTAAATGCCAAACACAGGGTACAATTCATATGTGCGGATACTAGATTTATTCGTTGCATGCATGCATATTTGAATGCATGACTTGCAAATTTTGAGACTCATAAGTAGGTATTCATTCAGTTTAATCAAATGCCAAATACAGGCTAAGATTACATGTGAAGATACTATACTTGTAGTCATTTCAGATTATCCTAATGTTTGTTATAAGGTTAAATTGAAGCGCAACACATGCTGAAATTTGAATCAAATAAACATTGGAATTTTTGTAAATGTTAAATAATTGGCATCAATGTTAAAAAGTCATATTTACATATGTCACTAGTATGATAATTGTGATTATAACCATATTGTGCATTAGTATGACCATGAATGATTTGGGTCAATATTTCTGATTTGTTACTCATACATAAGTGATGAAGCGAAAGTAAACGATTTATGTCTTCCATTTACTATTATTTGTGTAATATCTCATGTAAACTCTTTGTCTATTTGATTTTCACATTATGTCTAATTTTTCGTGAATTTCAAATTAAGGAATAGACAATAATATAATTATTCATGTATTACGGGTATTTTGCACATGTATGCGTATCTCTTATATTTATATAATATATGGTTTGGTGTTCATTAAAGTGCTCCATTCCAGAAGATATAAATATTGGACTAATGCATTAATATCATGCATATTTTGGTTGCCTGCGGGTCCATGTATGATATTGAATGCTAGGATGATGATACTTTATGATGTTGCATACATATTATTGTTTATTCATTTATTGTGATTACAATAATTGAACAAAATGTTAGTGGTGATATATATTGGGAAGGTAATAATGGTCGTCAAAAACAGATGCCATAATTTCTGTCACTATCATATCACCAATTAAGTTTATGAAAACCATAAACATGAATAATTTAGCTTATTGATCATGCGATATTTAATGAAAATAAGTGAAAAATTTATTGACTTGTGTATGTAAGTCTTTACGTAATGTAATATTCATATTATGAAATGTTTGGTAGTCACTACAGTGACCCAACTAGAATGGCAATGAATATTAAATGTAAAGATGATGGTAGTAGTAACTCATGATGCTTATAATTGTAAAGATATTAATGGGGTATATTGAGTTTATTTCTTCAAGCAAGGTTATTCCTTACAAGGAATCAATTTTGAGTGATTGAATGAACATCATAGATCACATACGTTATTATAGTATGTGAAAATAAGTTGTGCACAAATGTCGTGTACAATATAATGAAATAACATTATACCCAATAAAGTAATCTACAAGCATCATATAATCGATATTTCACGGTTACTACTGACAAAAACTCACGGTTATGCACTCAATTTATCATGTAATCGATGTGTGTGTTGTTAAATCAAAGCATTAATGAAGTGAGAAATTTATCTCATTATCTTATCACATATTATTGTATCCCATTTTATTTCTCTAAAATTTCATATTTAATTTGGTTAAACAAATTAAGTTTGTTTACATATTGCACACTCGGACTAATAATGATAAAGATAATATGTATCTTTTATGATTTGAAATGAGTTTTTCATCTCAGTAGAATTTTCAAGTTATACTTACTATGTTATAGAAAGTATTTACTTTTGATGCAAGGATTTCTTACAAAACAAACTAGAAATGCTAATAAGATTCTTTTCTTTTGTTCTTGGGGAATCAAATCGCCATTTGTTTTCATAAACCCTCAATTTCTTTTGGAAAATGTTTGTCTAAACTTGATCGTGAGGGATATGTTCTAAAGAATCTTTTGATATATATTTTTTCAAGGGTTATGATTTTAGTTTTGATGTTTTGTACAAAATAAAGTTTGGACATAGTTCTTTAAAGATTTGTTTGATCCTGCATCATAATCGTGGCTTTTTTTTTTATGAAACTCTTTAAATCTTGTACCAAATTAAATCTAGACTCTTTTTCATAATTTTCGTGGAAAAGATTTTTGTAATGTCTCTTACAAATTTTGATAGTCGAGTTGGGCTCTTAAGGTATTACGATGTCTAATATAAGGATGACCTATATGGCCCAAGTGGGAGATTATGAGAAACTTCCCTTAAAGTGGACCTACATAGATCATATAATTGTCATTGACACGTATTTATTGCATTAAAGTCAAATTCATTATGAAAGGTGAAATTAGTGGTTATAGAAAATCATGAAATATGGTTATAAAGGAAGGTAGGGTACTTATCCCATTATCGATAACCTTCTTGAGGTTATAAAGGAAGGTAGGGTACTTATCCCATTAACGATAACCTTCTTGAATCCTTGTTCTTTTAGTTGTTAGATTGTCTAAACAACAAAGAACAAATAAATGGTCAACCACTAAATGATAGTATTGTCACCGTGAGAGAAATGTAGATATAATCATAAGGAATAGTATTAAGAAGATCTTAAAAGGTCTACTATCCTAAATGATTATGTAGTGTATCTGCATGAACATGAATTTGGCGTAGGAATAAATAATGACATGGTTTTATTTTCAAAAGTCATAAGAAGTGAAACTAATGGACTACAACTAAGGTTGAAATCTCGTTGAATTACATAATTGATGCACTAAAGTCGGGTATAAGGGGGTCATCAAGACCAAACGCGACACTAACGGTAGTTAAACGAGATAAAGCTAAATTGTAGTAAAATATTTCACTATTAATGAAGAAAAGGTTATAAATGAACCTTCTCAATTATATGTAAGGACATGGAATTCCTATGACATTAGTAGCTCATTATGATTGAGAGTTACATGAAGTGGATGTGAAAATTACTTTTTGAATTCTAATAAACCATGCGTATATGTTTAGGAGATCATTTTATAAACATAAGTTTCCCACATGACGCATTTTAAGAAATAATATCATTATTTTTTTTAATTGTTGTATATTTGTATACACCTTAAGATCAGTGGGAGTAAGTTTATATATTTTCTCTATATACAAGCACGGATTTAGAAAGTAGAGAATCAAAATAATTTTATGGGTTTAAAAGTTGTGTATGAAGTAATGAGATACTTAAAGGACTATATGCTCACATTTATGATGTATGTGTTCATTTAAATATGAACAATTATTGTGACTCAGATTTACTGTTTGTACGGATGGTACGAAGTTCACTCTTGCTTAAGTATGTTTGTTTTGGTTTATCAACCAATATAATGAAGGAGTGCAACACAAACCATCCATTAAGTATTGTGAAAGCTGAGTTTGTAGTATGCTTGATGCTACAACTTATGTATTTTGGCAGCGTGACTTCATTTCGGGACTTGGAGTTGTCGACACTATTATCAAGTCGCTGAAATATTATGACAATGTCGCTGCAATCTTCTTTATGAAGAAATGTTAGGTATTCCTAAAGTAACTAAGCACGTTGAATGAAATACCTATCACTTAAAGAAGAAATTCAGAAACAAAGAGTGTCAATTGATCACATCAGTACGCGTGATAACATAGCAGATCCTCTTACGAAAGGACCATCTCCGAAGACCTTTATGGAACATGTCAAAGAGATGGGTCTCGATTAGTTAGACTATGATTGCTATTTTGGCTTAGTTGTTTGGCACCATTACTTGAATTCAATAAAAGTGTTTCTGATTTCAATTATTTCTGTCCTTTAAGAAAGCATGCATATAATTATGAATTATTGTTGACAAAAATAGTCCTTATTGAAAAGGACATTATGAGGCCATTATGATACCCAATATTAAAGGCTTAGTTGAATGAAACATTGGTGTTGTGGTACATGGAAGGAACCATGCTCTTGAATAGTATGGAACCGCCATGACTCGCATCCGTGAATCATTTGATTCAGCAAAATAAATTTATCAATGATTGTGCACCTTATGATACCTAATCTAATTATGCGAATTATTAAGACCAAGTGGGAGACTGTTGGAAATTAATGTTAAGTGACGAAATTAATTATTTAATTTCAATTGTATTAAATTTCGAATTTCCCATTTATGTGGTTTTAATAAATGTGAGATAATTAATTAGGAATGTGATAAATAAAGATATTAAAAGATTTGGGTAAACCTTATCCGTTAGTCACATGATGGTTAGTGGCATTAGTGGGAGACTTGAAAGAGTCCCACCTTGACTAGGATTCCGGCCCTCTTCCCCTTATAAATAGAGACCTATACACCATCTAGAGTCATCTTATAACACACTATTTCTGAGGTGGGAGAGAAACTCCGAGATTCCATTAGAGTGCATTTTTTTCAAGAAGGCAGATCGATGGAGCAATTAATCAAGATTGATCTTTGATCAAGGTATGTCTTATTTTCTATCTTTTAGACGTATTTATTGTGAAAACATGAAGATCCAAGATCCTTTATTAAGAACAATTATATGTTAAACTTTAATCATATTAATGTGTTCATGATTAATATTATGGTGTTCTTAAGAATGATTTTATATATATATATATAGACGTTGGATCTTACTATGTAATCTGAACTCTTGTAGGGTTCCCCATATACATCTTTGAAGATAAGTATAGGAGCATATATGTACTTTTAAAATTGCGTTAATGAGCTTGGTAAGCAATGCCAGATAACCAATTGATAGATTTTAAAACACACGCAGAAAACTTCTAACTAAAATCATACTCCATGTTTTAAAACCACGCCTTGTTTTAGTAAAGAAAACTTCATAGTTTGGAAAACTATACTACAAAAAATCATTTTATTTTTTAAAGAAATTTATTTTGAACTTACGTGAATAGGGAAATAAGAAAGATCCTGTAAAACGAGTCTAAGATTAAAGATACACTAGGATCTTACATCATGGTTCTTCAATATGTCCAAGGCTTCCTTACGATGCCACAACCTACTACGTTCCCCCAACTCTTTTAAATTTTCTTCATGGACAATTAGCCTTCTGAGGTCTCTAAGCTGATCATGCATCCACAGTCGGTTGTCATATCTAATTTTTACTAGAGATCTGAGAACAAGAACATTAATACCACTTCTTGGGTAAAATCTACTGTCCTCCCACATGTAAAAAGGATTTGCTTTATCCTCTCCAATGAAGAAACATGCAATATCAAGGAATATCTCTTTTTGCTCAACCTCTAACGCTTTGAAACTTATTCTCAACTTTTCCATGACGTCCTTATGAGGTATTTCTTTTAGCTTCAACAACGTCTCTTCCCAAAATTCTTTATCCTTGCCCAATAATAATGACCCCATGATAACAAGAACCAAAGAAAGCCCTGCGACAGTGGATACAACTTCCTTAGAGAGTATGTGATAATCTTTTGGAGGAAGGTCCCTAATAAAGGCATAATTGCTAAATAGTTGAAGAGAGTGATCATCACTCATGAACTATGGTTCGTAACTCCTGAAAACTTCACACAGACCTTTTCTTTGATAGGTCACTTCAAGTTGATCGAGAACCTCTTTGTTTCTTATTGTAACTATGATCCTACTCCCTGAATCAGCCATATCCAAATTTCCTGCTAGCTTGTCAAACTGAGACTTTTCATCCACATCGTCAAGAACAATGAAAACTTTCTTTCAACGAATTGAGTCATTGATTGTGTTGATTCCGTGATCAACGTTACTGATGTTGAGTCATTGATTGTGTTGATTCCGATATCTTCCCCAACGCGAAGCTCGTTATCATCCTTAAAGGTGAGAATTCGATTATCGACGAGGTCACTGTAGAGGTAATCGGTGAATCCCTTACGAGTGTCTTTACCACAGAAACTAAAAAATACTTCATATTCCCCTCCTAAGGCATAAGTGAAAGCGGAGACTGAGTTTGATGGTGATGGTGATGGTGATGGTGATGGTGATGGTGATGAAGTGTTCTCATGAGTTGTGCTTTGTAACACCCACTTCTTAAGAAACTTTCTAAAAATAAGTAAGGGAATCACTATTAGAGCAATTGAAAACATCTGTTTTCTGAATATGTCTATAACTTCAAAGAAAGTTATGGTTCTTCCTCTTTCGTTTTCCATAAGTAGTATGTCGTTATACAGTGGGACAGGAAATAAGCTGCAAAACCTACAAAAATGATGACAAGTGTGTTACAGCTCAGTTAATTGCAGTATGAATGCCCACAATTGCCAATCCATCTAACAATAAGGACATAAAATACATTCAAATTTAAGAGTTACCAAAAAAGTGCTTGTTTTTTAAATGATTAAGAGGCTAACAACTATATTTGGCTCTTAATGGTTAAGAGGTAGACTTACATCTGAAGCCTGAATCAATTTAAACTCATTCAGAGGTATATTCAAATATAAAAACAAAAATATTTTTTAGACTTCAGATTTAGATTTCAGATTTCAGATTCAGATTTCTAATGGAAAAACAAACGCAACCAACTATAAATGTACCACTGAAATCTGAATCTGAAGTCGGAATCAATCTAAGGAGGATTAAGAGGCTAATGGCTATATCATAATTTCAAATATTGGTTCGGGGATACTAAACGGAAGTGGTATCGGCATAATGTCATCTGGAGTATAGGACATATGTTAACTCCAGATTTGTCGATAAACCTATAACGGTGATACATAACGGTTTCAGTAAGTTGAAAACCGTTAAGAAAGAAAAACACACATATTTTTCATATTCAAATTTTAGATTTTAGATTGAGATGAAAAAACAAACGCAACATTATATATTTTTCATAGTGTGTTTGTTCATTCGTGCATAAAAATAAATATATTTTTCCTATTAAGATTCGAATTTAAACTTCATGTGAAAAAATAAAGGCAATCTAAAAAAAGAAGCAATTGTTGGCAAGATTTTAAATTACGAAACCCTAGATCTTTGTCGGCAGCGACGGCTTAGAAACTCTGTTGGAACGATCAAGGTTATATTATCAAATCACGTTTGACTCTCCCAAAAATCTAACATTATAATTTAAAAACGGTGTCTTTGAATGTGATTGTGCCATGTGTCACCACCATTTAATAACTATTTATACGTCCATAACAACCCCTTCAAGTTAACCATTACCTTTACAATTTCCAAGATAATTATGGCACGTTGGTTTTCATCTTCTTGGAATGCCCAATTATCTTCATCTATATTCATTTTTGGGGAGGAGAAAATGAGATGGAGAAAGTACAATGAGAGCAAAAGACGAGATGGTGAAAGGCTAGAGCTGTCAACAGGTCGTATTAACGGGTTAACGGGTGAAAACACCCTTAATCCGTACACAACCCGTTAATACTAACGGGTCCAATGATAATACCCAAACACGACCCATTAATATTAATGGGTACACCACCCGAACCGTTAACACCCGTTATTATTAACGGGTCTAAATGGATAACGGGTTGGGTGGCCCTATATTACCCGTTAATACCCATTAGTAGCCGTTAATACCCGTTAGTCTTCATGGGTGTAATATTAGTTCAGGTGTAATATTAGTTCGGGTCACATGACCCAATAAAACCCGTTACCACTAACAGGTGATAATGGGTATAAACGGGTTTAATCGTGTAAGAGCACAAACCCAAACACGACCCGTTATGATAACGTATCTATCGTGTTGACCCGTTAATGACCCAAACCCGATAAGACTAAACCCATTAACTTATAACTTCGTGTCGTGTTGTGTCATGTCGTGTTATCGTGTCGTGCCTCATTTTTCCAGGTCTTAGTGAAAGGAATGGGTATCTAACCTGAAATCTAATGTTATATATATATATGTGTGTGTGTGTGTGTGTGTGTGTGTGTGTGTGTGTGTGTGTGTTCTGTATCTGCGTTTAGAAATATGACTAATGTGTTACAGCCAATATTCATTCCGGTTGATGTAATGAAAGAGTATCATTTTATTTTATTGGTATGAAAATTGATCAGAAATGTCAACTCAGAGGAGGATGTGGAAGGTAAGAAGGATAATTGTTATGGATCAGAATTTATATTTCATGAAACTGTACACAGTTGAAGTTCTTCTAAAGTACTCCATCCGTATTAATAGTTCTACTTTCTTTGAGAGTAGTTCCCTATTAACAGTTAATTTTTATTTTTTGGGCACTGTCAACTCACTATATTTCGTGGTAATAAACAAGCCTTAATTTTTGTTGATGATTGAATGTATAACTGTAACATTTTTTTTTTGGTAGCATAACATGAGGTGTTCGCGCCATCTTACGCGCACCTCTACTAATCCCCATTCACGGTTCGTGGCTTTCGCTGGCTACGCATTATTTTGACGGTGCCAGGAATTGAATTGGGACCAAACTCAATCCACCCCCAACACTGTCCCACTGGCAGCCTTATACCACTGGGACAAGAGGCTTGATTAACAGTAATATATTTCAATTGGTAACAAGGACTATTGATTTGGAAGGAGGGATCATCACAAATCATTTTCAGTGTTATGTTCTATATCTGATTATTAATTCCTGCTTCAATTTAATTCCTTTTACCTTTTCATTGTCTAATTATTAACTTTTCATTTCCTACATCTCCTTTTCCAAATAGATTCATTTCACATCTGCATTTTAACTCTCTCATCCAAATTCTTACCCACCATCACTTCCCAATGACCAGCACAAAGACCAGTGTATGTTCTCTCTCACACATGGTTTTATAATACGATTTTATTTTTAGTGTTTTAACATAGATTTTTCATAACTAGGTTTGTTGAAAATAGGGTCGGTTTTATTAATTTTGCTTGTTTTGTTGTTTTACCGAAAATTTTGTGTGTAAAAATATTATTTTATTTATTTTTACATGGAATGAGATTTGAAATTTTGGGTATAAAGGTTTTTATTCGAAATCAAAATTTTTGGAGCAAAGGTCTATCGACCCGGTAGATGATATAAATATGTTTTTGTGTTTGATTGGGTTTAATATGATGATATTGTGATGCATTTAGAAATTAACATTTTAAAAATCTTTGTAATGTGCTAAATATTTTTAGGGGATTTGTAAATTTAGGACCTATTACAATATGTATTCTGGAAATAGGACAACAAACACTTTATTTATAATTTTAGTCCCTATTTTTGAATAAAGTCGCTAGCGCGGACCCATATCCATAAAACGTCAACCAATCTCAGCATGTCACGTCAACCATTAATTTGAAAATAGGGACTAAAAATAAAAATGAAATGTATGTTGTCCTATATACATAATCAATATTATTTTAAGTCCTAAAAGTGCATAATCTAATATTTTTATTATTTCACACATGTAATTTACACATATGACTTAGGTTTATATTGTTTAGTCCATAATATTAAGGTTCCTCTTATTTTTTTTTTAAATAATGTATATATATTTTCAAGGTGATGCTAACTTTAACACGTTCCAAGCTCTCTAGATTTTCACGAAAAGTCAATTGTTCAAGATGACATCTTAGACGTTAAGGAGTTTATGTCAAGGACATATGGTGTTAATGCCAAGTTTACTTCCATGTAAAACCATTGTAACTATGTATCCTTTTCAACTTAGTTTTTTTGTATATAGTTTTAATTCATGGTGAACAATCTATTTTTTTACTGCAACCTTTTGAATGCCACTATGGCATTTGGAATATTTCATATATTTATTTTTTATGTTGAATAATGTATATTCAAGTTATTGCAGATACAGTTGGATAGTATATGATTTTGACATTCAAATTAGGTACTTTTAATAAACTTTTTGTGTGTTACAAAAAAAATTTACTTGCTATGTTTGATTTTGGTTGTTGAATGTTATGGTCACTTATGCATTTTTTTTTAATATATGATTTAGATAAAGATGGTGCCTTTGTGATAAATGGATGCAACATGGTTATAGGTTTGTACATAAGGTTATAAGTTGAAGCTCTAATAAGTTCGCATTTTGTATTATTGGCTTGATTTTTTTATCCAATCTTTACAAAATGTGAAAGAAATGCAGCAAGTAAATAATGCTAATTTAGCTTTTTGTATTATGTAACATGACATGGAATGTGGCATATGTATGGGATAGGTTATAGATTCTAAATCATCTAAAAGAGACGTGTGAACGAGATGTATTGGATTTTAGTATAAATATGGATGTATAAATTACTGAATTTTTTATTTATAAAATATTTTGTTTTGATTACCTACATTTATAATGACTGGAATTTTTTGGGAAGGTAACAATGGGAATCATGTAAATTTTTATATTTAGCTATATTGTTGTGTTATCCTTATAAAGAAATATTATGATACATGATGACATGCTAACTTAATCTTATAATTATAAAGCGGCCGCGCATCGCGCGGGACTAAAACATAGTGTCTATAATATAACGCAAGTAGCTGATTATTCAAGCAACCTATACCATGTTTACTTTTTGGATATAAAAATATTTATAGTGTGCTATTACAAATACACACAACATAAAAGTTTATTATTTTTACTCCACTTAGACCTGACAAAATGAGACACGACACAATAATACGATACAAACTGACATAAAGTTATATGTTAATGGATGGATCCTTAATGATTTCGGATCATATCAGTGTCAATCCGATAAGACACTATAGTTAACAGGTCAGGTTAGTGTTGACCCCCTTCACCCGTTACCCGTAATGAGCCATTAATTTAAGGATTTTTTACCAATTAGTTTCGTTTACTAAGTATGTAGTTCAATAAGTCCTATCATCTTTTTTTTACTCCAACAGGTCCCATGAAAAAATATTTTTAGTCGAATAGGTCCTATCTGTAAACATACAGTGAATATTCACTATATGTATAAATAGGACCTATTAGAGAATAAAAATCTTATGATAGGACCTATTAGAAAATGTCTTATATAAATAGGACTTATTTGTCAAAATCCCTTAATTTAAGTAAATAATATATATTTTTGGGACTTATAAAATACTTTATATAGCATAATGTTAATTTAATCATAACAAAAAAACAACCAAACACATCTCCATCACAAAAAGCTTCATAAATAAACACCAGCTTCATAAAGGACCCTATCCGCAACTGCCAGAAGATCCAACCCCATTATCATCCGCTCTTGAAGCCCCCCAAACTTCCCCTGCTTGCATGGTATGCTAAAGGCACTCCATGGAAGGATAAGCCCGGACCAGCCTAGAGAAAATAACTATGCCCCCTCCATAGTGTCAAACATGACGAATCATCTATGCTCAGTCTCCTCTCCCAAGATCTTAGCAACTACCCTCTTCTACAGCCATTTCATATAGTCTCCAGAAACACGCCAAACCCTTCCAACAAATTGAGAAAGATAGATTAATGGTCAAAGATTCTCCCACAGAGAGCCCAATCACATGCACAAGCCTTCAGTCCTCTATAGGAAAAAAATCCAAGGTACGGGAAGGTATAATTTGCTCCCATTCGACTTGATGCAGGAGACACAAGAGAAAAAATATCAGCTCATTATCGAATGTAGCATCAACCATCTGGTATATCCTCGACAGAGGAAAGCTATCTTTGGGGCATGCCTTGCTCAAGTCTGTGAAATCAACGCACATTCTCCATTTATCGTTGGCCTGTGGGACAATGACAACATTTGCTAACCATTCAGGGTAGATAACTTCCCAGATGAAGTCGGCTTTTTCCAACTTCTTTACCTGATCTCTGATAACATCATACTTCTCTCCATAGTACACTCTTCTTCTTTGTCTGATCGGATTTACATCCTCAACCACATTGAGCTTATGGCAGAGGACCTTATGATCAATGTCAGGTAAATCCTCATATCTCCAAGGGAAAATGATTTGCCTCTTGCTCAGCAGTTTAACTAACTCTTCTTTAATCTCTTTCTTCAGGGCCTTGTCGGCTTGAGTTGGTTTTTTTGGCTCATTCTCATTGAGGATGATGGATTATACCTCTTCAGCCACTTTACCCTTTTTCATCTAAGTTTCATCTCTGGGGTCAAGATTGTCAATGTTATAAGTTGTAGTAGCCCTCTCATGCGCCTCTCTCTCTCTTCAGTCAACTTGAAGTTTCCCTCACATGCCTCAACTTAGTGACCCTAAAATTTCCTTACTCTAAAAGGAGTCGAGAATTTAATCATTTGGTGAACTGTTAAGGGTACGACCATAAACTCCTTCAGGGCTACTTGCCCCAGAATTATGTTGTATGTTGAGTAGACGCTCTCATCTATGATAAAGAAACTGGTCTTATTTGTAAAATACTCTCATCATTGATATGACTAAGTATGACCTCGTACTAGGATGAGGGACATTAGGATCCACAATCGAGTTCTCAAAGGACATCACCTTGGTCGTTTCCAACACTTGTCTATATTAAGGTCGGCCTCGTCATGCATAACCTCGGTCATCTAGTAATCTGAACCCTCAAGGGAGTATTCCATCAGCGAGTACATCCCTTGTCCTCTACTACAGCCGACACCAGGAAAAGACCTGTGTAGCCCGCCTCGACTTAATTTCTTCAGACGAGGCCACACTTGTCACTTACTAGCATAAAGTCATGCACTACATTAGCAACATCATACTCGGCTAGGCCGAGACCTCTCAGACGACACTTACAGTACAAGGTTCTAAGATAATATGTCCCACGTGGATAAGTCTGTAACAACCAGATTATCCCCTCACGTAAGAGGATATTGCATCATCATTAGTTACATGTGCTATGGATAGATGTCATCATCCTATTGGGGGCTTCCATGTTCACACGCCTACTGCATTCTTATGGGGTGCATTACACCCCCTAAGAACTATAAAGACTTATCTTCTACCTCATAGTAGGGGGATCGCATATTGAAAACCCTAGCATAACTTTGTCAAACTTATTGTCGGAGAGAGAAAGATTGAGTGCTTGTGTATAAGTCCATTAGAGCCTCCGTTAGTGGATTCCACACACATGCACAGTGGAGTAGGCCTTCAATAGACTGAACCACTTAATTATAGTGTTTATATCCTCTTGGCCTCATCTCATTCTCTTATTGTTATATTGCTTATTTTTTGCCATTGTTGATCTGATTCGAGCTCCTTCATCACTTTGATCTGGTGATACTAATTCTAGTATCATCAGTCCAGCACTGTCTATGGGAACGAGGATTATCATCCCTTCCCTTCTCAAGCTTATACTCACCGGAGTCTATGGTGGTGAACCAGTCCTCCCCCCTTGCGGAGCTGTTTCACCATTGAAAGAGTTCATGTTGAGCTTTTAAGTTTCTACTCTTAAATTTATAGCTCATCAATCAGATTTAAAACATGGCATCAGAATTTCCCCCCACCAGTTAATGGTCCTAACTCTATCCACGCACATCCTCAGTCAGAAAATAGCGGAGGTAGTGGTGGCGTTGAAGTCATTAGTAGCTAGCTAATAGGCAATGCAGGAGAAGCTAGATGCCTTCAGCCAAAATGTATTGATCAGACCCGCTGGGGTATTACCGGAGATGATTACTCCGGTAACCATGGAGCATCATCCAGATGCCAGAGGACCACCCCAGGCACCTCGCAAGCATTTACAACCTCATCAACGGTGGAGAGACGTTGCTGACCCTACGCATTTACATCTGGGGAGGCAAGGTCAACCCTACCTAGAGGATCAGTATGATGACTATGAGGATGAAGATGCCCAGACTGAATGCTAGGAGCCATATGAAATATCAGGTAACACTGTACATCCCATTCAAGCTAGTCGAGAGTAAAGTAGGAGGTCATGTCAAGATGTTCAACCAAGGGGCTCATGCTTTGATCGGCAAAGTAGAGGGTTGGCCTTTGAAAGGCTTGGACCGGTGGGTGATCTCAGAGATAGGCTATCCAAAATCTAGGAGTATTTCTGGCTCAAGGAGAGAAGGAGAAAGTCATCGACTACCATGTGGTCGAGACGAGGGTCCGAGAGAGGTTAACATTCGATACAGGTCATTGGTAAGGGAGCCTTTCGTTTGGCCAATTGAGGTGGCGAGAGACTATATCGTCCAAGCCGATATTTTAGCAGCAATCAAGAGACCCGAGAAAGACTCTACTCAGAGGTTGGATGATAAAATTGGAGATATTCTCAAAAGTCGAGACCTCTTGTAGAGGGGTTATTCTGAAGACTCTCCTTTCGTGGCTAATATCGTTGATTTTCCAACCCCAGCCAAGTTTAAGTCACCAGTGGTGACTCCCAAGTATGATGGGAGCACTAATCCAGTTCACCACATAGAGATGTACCAGTCGGCTGTAGACATTTACTCAGTCTCAGATGAGATGAGGTGTCGTGCCTTCTCAAACACTTTGACTGGAGTTGCCCATGTATGGTTGACCTCACTCCCTAAGAACTCAATTGAAAATTTCAAATAACTCACAGAAAGATTCATACATAAATTTTTCTTTGGGGTGAGACCCCAAAAGAAGACAACTCACCTATTGTACGTCAAGCAGGGGAAGAATGAAAGTCTTAGGAAGTATATCGCAAGGTTCAACAAGTAAAAGCTAGAGGTGGAGGACTATGAGGAAAGCATTGCGATGATAGAACTAATAGGATGTCTGCAGAAGGGAAAATGATCTGAAAACTTGTCAAGGACCCACCGAGGTCCATGGCCGAGCTATTGGCAATGGTCGGCAAGGTCATGAATGCCGAAGAAGCTATAGTAGTGAAGTATAAGGATGAGAAAGGTACTAGCAGTGGGAGGAAAATTCCAGAAAAATAATAAAGACGGAAAGAAGATATCAGCGGACGATAAGTTCGCTAACTACACTCCCCTCACAGTTAATTGCGAGCATATCTTTAATGAGATCAAGAATGATCGGTCCCTGAGGTGGCCCAAAAAGCTGAAAGTTCCTCCTCGTAAGAGGAATAAAAATTTATGGTGTGAATTCCACCAGAACCATGTCACCTGGCCGACAAATGTTTTGCTCGGAAGGATGAAATAGAGAAGATGCTGAAGGCTGGAAAGCTGAGGAAGTACGTAGACAAGAATGGCTCAAGGGGTGGCCGAGACGACACCCAGAAAAAGAAAAAAAATAACCGTCCACCAAAGCCTAAGACTGTCAACTTATTTGCAGTCTAGGTGATCAAAGGTAAGAGAACTAAGGTTGATATGAATACTTTAGTAGTTGGCTTTTAGAGGTTAGATTACAAGGGGATTTTGGCTCCACACGGTGACCCCTTGGTCATCACTACTCTTGTGCGTGGCTATGAGGTTCCAAGGATTCTAGTAGACAGAGATAGATCATCCGCTGTTATGTTCAGGGATTTCTACAAAGGTTTAGATTTGAGCAAGAAGAGATTAAATTCGTACCACCAACCACTCATTGGCTTCAATGGTGAAAATGTGCAGTCACTAGGTATATATGAGATGGAGGTGCAAATGGGGGTGAAAATGCCTACTCGGCTTATAATATCATTCTTGAAAGGGTAGCCCTCAAGGAGTTTGAGGTCGTGCCCTTAACCGTCCACCAGATGATTAAATTCCAAACTCCGTATGGGGTAGGGGAAGTTCAGGGGATCAGATTGAGGCACGCGAATGCTACATCAACTCATCCGAGGAGAGGGAGGCATACAAAAGGGCTACTACGGCCTACAACATCAATACCTTGGACTCGAGAGATGAAAAGAAGCTGAAGAAGGGTGAGGCCATTGAGGAGGTATAATTCATCGTCCTCAATAAGGATGAGCCGAAAAAACCATCCAAATCGATAAAGCCCTGAAGAAAGATGTCAAAGAAGAGCTAATAAAGTTGTTGAAAAAAAGGCAGAGCATCTTCGCTTATAGCCACAAAAAAATGCCTAGGATTGATCCCAAAGTCCTATGCCATAAGCTTAATATGGCCGATGATTTGAAGCCGATTCGATAGAGGAGAAGAGTCTACTCGCAAGAAAAGTATGACGTTATTCGAGAAGAGGTTAAGAAAATGGAGAAAGCTGACTTCATCGGGGAGGTAATTTATTTCGACTGGCTTGCGAATGCTGTCATCGTGCCCAAAGCCAATGGCAAATGGAGGATGTGTGTTGACTTTAAGGATTTGAATAAAGCATGCCATAAAGATAGCTTCCCATTATCGAGGATTTATCAGATGGTAGACACTATCGTCGGCCATGAATTGATGAGCTTTATAGACACCTACTCAGGCTATAATCAAATATTCATGGATCTGGTCGATGCAGAAAAGACAATCTTTATAACTAATAAGGGGACCTATTGCTACAAGGTCATGCCCTTTGTATTGAAGAATGTTGGGGCAACATATCACAGGCTAGTCAAAAAAATGTTTGAGGATCAGATTGGGAAGACAATGGAAGTGTATGTTGATGACATATTGACTAAGAGACTCAAGGCCGACACTCACGTGGCTGACCTTGAGTGCAATTTTGACACGGTGGATTAGTACAGGATGAAACTTAACCTCGCCAAGTGTGTCTTCGGTGTGGGAGCAAGCAAGTTCTTGGGATTCATTGTGAACTAGAGGGGGATTGAAGCCAACCCTGAAAAGATCAAAGCTTTATTGGAGATAAAGACTCTTATAATAATAAAGGATGTGCGTAGGATAACCGGACGAGTGGTTGCATTAAACAGGTTCGTATCTAGAGCCACTGATAAATGCCTTCCTCTTTTTAAAGTATTGAGAAAAGCTTTTAAATGGAAGAATGAGTGTGATAAGGCCTTCTAAAATTTGAAGACATATGTCGGCTCTCCACTCTTATTGTCTAGACCAGTCCAAGGAGAGAGACTGTATCTTTATTTAGCAGTATCAGAGTCGTCCATTAGCACCTCTATTATCAGAGAAGATGATGGAGTTCAATAACCAGTGTACTTCAACAACAAGGCCCTCCAAGGGGCAGAGAAAATGTACCCCAAAATGGAGAAGCTGGCCTATGCTCTGATCCATGCATCGAGGAAGATGAAGCCCTATTTCCAGGCACATACCATGGTGGTCCTCACAGACTCACACCTTAAACAGGTCATTCACAATCCTGAGAAGTCAGGAAGACTGATGGCTTGGGAAATTGAGTTGGAGGAATTCGACATCATCTACTATCTGAGAATGGCCATTAAGGGGCAGGCCCTGATTGACTTTGTAGCTGAGTTCACCTGGGATGAGGCCTATATAGAAGATGTTGAAGTTACAGCTTATGAGCAGGAAAGTAGGGTATGTCCTCCCCCAGTCGAGGCCGAGATGAGTTTTGCGAGAAGCAAGGTATCAGAGAATGAAGAGGAGTGATAACTATTTAAGAATGGAACCCTGGAATAGGGTAATTTTTTGCCAAATGGTACTGTGTGGAGCCTCTTCGTTGACAGGTCTTCATGTGAAAATAGAAGTGGGGAAGGATTAATTGTGTCAGCCCCAAACAGGACTGATATTGAGTATGCACTGAGATTCAACTTCAAAGCCTCCAATAATGAATCAAAGCACGAGGCCCTGTTAGCAGGTCTCTCCCTCGCCCAGGCACTAAATGTTGGTCAATTCCTTATCAATAGTGATTCCAGGTTAGTTGTCAACTAAATTTTAGTAGTACATGAGGCTAAAGATGACAAAATGGCCAGGTACTTGGGAAGGGTGAAGACAATATTGAATAATTTGAGCAAAGTAAAACTAAAGAGGATACCCCGACTAGACAATGGCAGATCCAATGCTCTAGTAAGGTTAACTTCAGCCACCAGAACTCAAATTAAAATAATGATCCTAGTAGAGGTTCTACATCGGCCGACGATCGAAGGAGAAGAAAATATTATGGAATTTTGTTTCCACTTGAGTATGGGAGCTTCCTGTATGGAGCCTATCATTCGCTACATCGGAGATGGAGAGCTACCTGAGTCCAGAGCCGAGATAAAGAAGCTGAGGTATAAAGATTCCAGGTTCTCCCTCATATAAGACATCTTATACAAGAAGGGGTTCCTGCTTCCTCTACTCAGATATGTCCATCCCTTTTAGGTAGAGCATATCTTAAAGGACGTGCATGAAGGGTCATTCTCCAGTCATATTGGAGGAAGGTCGTTAGCTAAGAGGATCATCACTCGGGGTTATTGGTGGCTGACCTTAGTAAAAGATGCAGCTGCGTATGTTAAGAATTGTGATAATTGTCAGAGGTTTTGCTACCATACCCCATCAACCACATCAGCATCTTACTTTCATTACCCCTCATTGGACATTTATGGTTTGGGGGGTTGATTTGGTAGGTCCACTAACGAGAGGTGTGAACAACTATCACTATTTGATTGTAGCGATTGATTATTTTTCAAAATGGGTAGAGGCCGAGTCGATGATTACCATCATAGAGAAAAAAAACTTCCAGTTAATCTGAAAAAATATCATCTGTAGGTATAGCCTACCTAATACCCTAATTTCTGATAATGGGAAGCAATTCAAGAAGATCTCCCTAGAGAAATATTATGAACGAGTCGGCATCAAGCAGCTCTTCTCCACTCCTGGCCGACCCCCGACCAATGGGAAGACAAGGTTAATGAACAGAACAATCCTTGATGGGATCAAGAAGAGGTTAGAAGACACCAAGGGGAGATGAGTTAAAGAGGTGTATGCTATTATATGGACCTACAGGATGACGGAGGGGACTCCCTCTGGGGAAACCCCATTTATGTTGGCTTATAGCTTAGAGGCAGTAGTGCTGACAGAAGTAGGTCTCCCGACCCACAGGTTTCAAACGTATGACCCATAAGAAAACTTTACTAATGAAGACTTGGTTTGGACCTTGTGGAAAAAAAGAAAGAAGATGTTGAGGTTGGGAAAGCTGCCTACCAGCAAAGGACAACGAAGTTCTACAAATAAAGGGTAAAAGCTCACGCACTGAAGGTAGAAGATGTGGTGTTAAAAAAATACATGGAAGAAGCCTAACAAGCTTCACTCGAACTGGAATGGTCCATATAGAGTGATTGAAGAGGTGGTCCCAGGGACGTATCAATTGGAAAATATAGAAGGAGATCCATTCTCCAACCCACGGAACGCCGACCACCTTAAAAAGTATTACCAGTAAGATTTTAGTTTTTCTTGTTTCTTTTTAAATCCATTGTAGTACATGTACACGCGATTCAGATGATGAATGAAATATAAATGAAAGTCAATGAAAATTTCAAGTGTTCTCCCATACTTTGTCTGTTTGAATATATGTTGTTTGCTTATATCAACCCATCTTAAGCTATAAAACATCATTTGTTGTGAACTAGCCTTAAGTTACTCTCGGTGACATAAAAATCTAGATAGGGTTAATCTCGTCCATGGATTAACAATGACATCGAGAAGGGTTCATTTATTAAACATCATTAACTTGGTGGAAATCCTCTCTCGGCCGAGATGACAATGCATGGACGAGATGACACTCATCCATACACTCTCAAAACAATGAGAGGGGACTTATGATTAAACATCATTAATTTGGTGGAAATCATCTCTCGACCGAGTCGACAGTGCATGGAGGAGATGACACTCATCCATACACTCTCAAAATAATGATAAGGGACTTATGATATAACACCATAATTTGGTGGATTCAAATTATAAAATCACTTAATTGTGGTTCATGATTAAACATCATTAAATTAGTGGAAATTCTCTCTCGACTGAGACGACAGTGCATGGACGAGATGACACTCATCCATACACTCTCAAAACGATGAGAGGGGACTTATGATATAACACCATAATTTGGTGGATTTAAATTAAAAAAGTACTTAGTTATGGTTCATTATTGAACATTATTAGTTTGGTGAAAATTCTCTCTCGGCTGAGACGGCAGTGCATGGACGAGATGACACTCATCCATACACTCTCAAAATGATGAGAGGGGACTTATGATATAACACAATAATTTGGTGTATTCAAATTAAAAAATCACTTAGTTGTGGTTCATTATTAAACATCATTAGTTTGGTGGAAAAACTCTCAGCCGAGACGATAATGCATGGATGAGATGACACTCATCTATACACTCTCAATGATAAGAGAAGAGTTGAGAATTATTTTCAATCCAAATTATGCTACAAATGAAAAGTTAGGGCAAACACATGTGCATAACATAAAAAGAGGAAAGTAAATGAAGAGCTTCATTGATAATGATAAAGTTACAAGTTGGTCTTAGACACAGCGCTATAAGAAAGCTGAGCATTAGGCCACAAACGGTTGCCCTAACAAAAATAAAAAATTACAAGTGATCAAGGTTATAAGCTACCATCACCACTTTCCGGAGTTATCCCATCATCCTCGACATTGGTAGTCTCGGCCCGGTCATCATTAAGTCTCGTCTCGGCTGCAATTTCATTATTCTCAGTAACTTCAATGGGGTTAGTCTCCAAAGGGTCGGTCGAATTCTCAACATCGGCCAAGGTAGTTTTGAGAAGGGAATTACTGAAGTCAAGACCCAAGAAGTCATCAGCGGATAAGCTTCCAACCTCAGCATGCCTGAGAGCAACCCATCGGCCAACAGTCTTGACAGCTCTTTCAAGATATTCGAACGCATAGCATCCGAACTCATCATATTTCTTAAACTCAATTATGGCTTGTGCCTTATCCTTATCCAGGGCAGCTTCGACAGCAGCATCAACCTCAGCCTGTTTGATCTCAGCCATAGATTTTAGGGTGTTGGCGTGCTCTGTCTTAAGGTTGGCAACCTCGTATGTTATCTCCTATAGCGTCGACTTGGTTTTCTGAAGCTCGTCCCTCGGATTATTCTCCATGGTTACAGCATCCCTTCCTTTTTGAATTAAGGGAAGCCTCTTATTGATCCAATCTCCCATATGGTGAAGGGAGACTACAATCTGTAAAAGTTTATGTAGGCAAGTCAGTATGAGACAGAATTAATGAATAGAGTACACTTGGTAAGTTTTTGAAAATACTTGGACGGCCTTGTGGATGGCAAAGTCAGTCAGCAAGGAGATGCCTAGTGACTGGAGGAAATGCATGTTGCCCTCAGAGACCAGCGAGCCAATGCCATCTATAGCTTTCTTTCCATGGCTAATGTCACTCTCATCATCAAGCTGCAATTATGAAAGATGAGCTGCCAAAGTGTCATTTGTAGAGATTGGAATCACCTGATTAGGACGATTCTTCTTAGAAGGATGGCTAGTAGTAGTATACTCGGCTCAGCCTTTTACTTTCTTCCTAGCATCATTGGCTCTACTAGGGCTTCCTATAATATATTTTTTGGTCTGAACAGTAGGGGGATTAGATTTTTTGCCATATTTGCTGGCGAGCTTGCTAAAGTTAGGGGCCACTATATTCCAAAGATCGTCTGGTATGCCTTTTGGACGTTCTGCAAGAGATAAATAAAATCAGTTATGAATAATTACAAGATATGAAACAACAGTTAGTGAGAATAATTACATATGTAGCTTGGCTAGGGGGTCAACCCCCAGACCTATCTGAGCCAAATAATATGGGGTCATTAAATTCTCAAACTTAACGAGATGACCATTGTCCCCTTGATCACAAAGCTTGTTAACCTTTTCAAAGGCCTCACGGTTCGATCTCGGGTCAAGTTTGGCCGATGTAGAGACTTTAGCCCATCTTAGAGGAGTCTTGGACTCAGAAGCTCCACAAGCTTGATTGGGATCAAATTCTCAAGCCTCAGAAATGAAGAAGTATTTGGGTGACCAACAAAACTTTCTTCTCAGACTTCCTAGCTACGGAATGATAGTAGCCAAGTTGGGTCTTGGAAGATGAGGGACTATAACAAGCCAGGAAAATGTTAACGGGTAGGTCGATTTGGTGGATAATCTTCCAGAGGTAAATAAAACCAATAATAACCCTCCAAGCATTCAGAGAAAGTTGAGACAGGGCAAGTCTGAAATGAGATAAGATGGATCGGATGGTTGGGTGAATAGGCAAACGAAAGCCGACCTTAAACATTTGTTCATAAACACAGACTTCACCCGCTTGGACTTAAAAGGCTCTCTTGTCCTTAAGAGGTTTTCTCATAAAAATGGAAGAGTCTAGGCCGTAGATGTGCCTCCAAACCAGAAGGCCAGCCTCAGAGACGGTACTCTCATATTCATCAGCAATCAACGTATAAAGTTTGTTCTCCTCACCACTATCTTCTGGTACCTCAGCTAGAGGATTGTTTGGGTCACCACTAGGGAATCTCTGGACAAACTCGGCTCAAATAATAGTCGAGAGAGGAATAACGTCTATTGTAGGAGGAATAGCTATGTTAGGTTCAAGTATTTGGATAGAGTCAGATTGAACTGATGTCTCGGACCTCTGAGAAGATGAGACATGAGAAGAAGCCTCATCCATCTATGACCCTTCAGCTTGAGATACAGAATGTTCCATGGCTTCCTTATATAAGTTAACACTCTCGATTGGCTCAGACATAGACATATTGTCATTTGACGAAAAGGATGGCTCAAACATTGGATCACAGAGTTCAGCAACTTGGGTGTATATGACAGCTAGTGGGGGTGGATAAATTGGACTAATTGGGGAGGCTTCGGCTTTACGACTCTCGGGTTCCTCACCCTCTACCCTCCCGATCTGTTCAAAGCACTTCTCTCTAAGGTTAGGAAAGTCCTCGGCTAGCTTGTATAAGGGTTAAAACATTAAAGGATGAGACTCAACTTGGGTAAAAACTGAAAAAGGAGCAAACAAATTGAAACTTTGACCCTAGTTGACTAAATATCAAACCCAGAAAGTATAAACGATTTCTCCAAGAACACAGCCCTGAGGACCAGCCAGAAAAGATGATTGGAAATAGCCTGAAAGGGAAAACAATGACTGTTTAACTCCCAAATCTCCTAAATCTAACCTCTACCACCACTTATAACCTAGAAAAGCTCACAGTTGGAGGTTTTAAAACCTAAACCGCAAAACAGCCTTGCCGAAAAATGATAAAGCTCATCAAAAATTAAAAAATAAAAAATACAACAAACCAAAGGCAGTAAGTTAGTAAGAATCGATTAAAGGGATTACTTGAATAGGGAGAAACCTCGTGGGAAAGAAGACTGACTGGAAAAGCTCTTAGAATAGAGAGGATCAAGAAGTTTTTGAGCCAAGCTTCAATGGCGGTATAGAACATTAGAGCGAGAAGTTTGGGTAAGGAGGAGAGGGAGAGAAAGAGTATTTTGGGTTTAAATACAAGGAAATGATTAAGCACATTCCCAAACACACATCATTTAAGGTGCAAATCCCAAAGCGTTCAGTCGTCGAATCATGCTTGAATCAGACGCTACCCAATCATGACAATGACTCATCCATCAAGTTGGACACAACTAACACGTCAGAGACGTCTCATCAAAAACCCCATCAACTCGTATGTCTTTGCCTCCTACTCACACAATTGTCTAAGGGCTATGGGATGATTGATATGACCAAGTGTGAACTCGTCCTAGGATGATGGACATTAGGATCCACAACCAAGTTCTTAAAGGACCCCACCTAGATTGTTTCCAAGACTCGTCTATGTTAAGGTCGGCCTCGTTATCCACAACCTCACCCACCTAATAAGCTGAGACCTCAGGGGAGCATTCTATTAGCATGACATCCCTCCTCCTCTACTACGATCGACATCATGAAATGACGTGTATAGCCCGCTTCGACCTAGGATCTTCAACTGAGGTCACACTTTTCACTTGCCAGTATAAAGTCGTGCACTACATTAGCAACCTCGTACTCACTAGGCCGGGACCTCTTAGACGACACTTATAATAGGAGCAGTATAAGGTTCCAAGATAACATGTCCCACATGGACAAGTCTGTTACAACCAGATTATCCCCTCCCGTGAAGGGATATTACATCATCATTAGTTGCATGTGCTATGGACAGATGTCATCATCCTATTAGGAAGGTAAGCACTATAAATACTTGTCTTCTATGTCATAGTAGGGGGACGCATATTAAAAACCCTAGCAAAACTCTGCCAAACTGACTGTAAGATAGAGAAAGCTTGAGTGCTTGTATCCAAGGCCATTAGAGCCTCTGTTAGTGGATTTCACACACTTTCACAGTGAATATAGGCCTTTAAGAGGCTGAACCACTGAATTCTGGTGTTTATCTCCTCTTAGCCTCATCTCATTCTCTTATTATTATATTACTTATTTTCTGCCATTATTGATCTGATTCAAGCTCTCTCATCACCTTGATCTGGTAATACCAATTTTGGTATCATCGTATATTCCAAAGGTTACACATTCTCTCCACTGAAACTAATGAGAGGCTGGCAATATGGGATTAACCTCTTCTTACTCAACTCCAGGCCCTTGTAACAGTCCCAAACATCACATCGGCTGAGCTGTCACCCTCGACTAATAATTTGGAGACTGCATACCCAGTTACCAAGGTGGTGATCATAAAAGGGTCATCATGTGGGGTAAAGATCCCCTTAAAATCCAACCTCGAGAAAGCAACAATCAGGTTATTCATATCAACTTTTGTTCTCTTCACCTTTTTCATCTCAACAGTTGTTAAGTGCACCTCTTTGGTTTTGGGAGGAAGAGCTTTGGCTTCTGCCACATGATTTTTCCAATCAGCAATTTCCTTTCCACCTCCTGCAAGTCCTCCATAAATCATTTTAACTCTGAGAGAAATTATGTGAAGTCGACCCTTAGGATCCGTAATTGGAGGGGGCAGGTATGGGTTAGTCTCATCATCTTCGTCTGAGGCATTGTCGCCTCGACCAGCTGGAGCATCAAGCTTGTATTTATCATTCCTCTTCTTCCGGGTGTCATCTCATCCACCCTTCATACTGCTCTTATCCACGTACTTCCTCAACTTATCAGCCTTCATCATTTTTTAATCTCATTTTTGAGAGCGAAATATCTGTCGGTTGTATGGCCATGATCTTGGTCAAACTCACACCACAGGTTCTTATTCCTCTTGTGAGGAGGAGCTCTAAACTTCTTCGACCATCTCAGAGACTGATCATTCTTTATCTTATTCAGAATATGCTCACAATTGATTGTTAAAGGGTTATAGTTAGCGAACTTATCGTCCGTTGACCTCTTCTTGCCATCTTTGCCCTTTGACTTCTGGAATTTACTTCCACTTCTTACTCCTTTCTCATCGTCTCCATTTACATCCATCGCCTCCTCCACATTTATAACCTTCCCTGCCATAGCCAAGAGTTCGACCATGGATTTTGGAGGATCTTCGACGAGCTTCCAGAGGAGATTTTCTTTCTGCAATCCTCCTATAAGGGTGGTCATAGTAATGCTCTCTTCACAGTCTTCAACCTTTAATTTCTCCTTGTTGAAGCGAGATATGTGCTCCCTCAGACTTTCATTCTTTCCCCGCTTCATGTACAACAGGGGTGTCCTCTTTTTTGGGGGCTTCATTTCGAAGAAAAAATTGTGTATAAACCTCTCTGCCAACTTCTTGAAATTTTCTATTGAGTTTTTTATAAAGGAGGTGAACCATACATGAGCAGCACCAGTAAGTGCGCTAGAGAAGGCTTGACACCTCATCTCGTCTAAGACTAAGTAGATATTAATAGTGGATTGATACATCTCCATATAATAGACGAGGTTAGTGATCCCGTCATATTTAGGTGTGACCCCCGGCGGCTTGAACATAGCCAGGGTTGGATAACTCATAATTTTTGCCATAAAGGGGGAGACTTCAATGTAGTCCCTCTGCAAGGGGTCTTGGCTCTTTAGCATATCCCCTATTTTACTCTCCAATCGATGTATGGAATCATTCCAAGGCCTCTCGACTACCGTTGTAACCTCTCTCTCGGTATGGATAACATTGTCTCCAACCCCTTCTTTATCGATTGGACGAACTGAAGGCTTTCTCGAAGCCGTCCACTATCGGTTATTCACCTCTCGTTGTTCCTTATCTCGGTCTTGTGAAGGCCTACGGTCGCCACATCTGTCATTTCTCCTAGATTTGATAATGGTTTGAGATCTGAAAAGGCGATTCCTCAAGTCATCTGCTGCTGGATCAGCCTATCAAAGGCTGACACTTTACTTAGCCTATCTATCGTGGCCTATATTCTTAGCTCGGCCAGCCATCATATTCTCTACTAGGTTGAATTAGATGAACAGAGTCTTTAAAAATTTAATAAGGCTCATAATATTCCCTAGCGTCCTCATCATCATACTAATCATCCTCATCATCATGAAAGTCTAGACATGGCATCCCCATGCGCAAATGCCTAGGGTAGGCCATATCTTTACGCCTTTGTTAAGGAGGGAGATCTTTATGTGGGGCCTGGGGTGGTCCCCTGGACACTGGATCTGGAACACCTTCCCTAACGGTTGGAGTTATCAACTCCTCTTCGGTGCTGGAAGGTCTAACCACCAAGTTCTGGTCAAATGTGGTAAGATGCTCGTGAATAAAATGTTGGTTAACCTCTAGTGAGTGCATCATCGCCGCTACCTCAGCCACTTCTGACTGAGGTAGGGCTTGGCTGGTACTTGGGCCACCTAAAGGAGGAAGATCTGAAGCCATTGAGGAATTCCGGTGACTAAAAAAACTAATAGATGTGCTTGAAGTTAGTTGGACGAACTATAAGAGATATTTAACTCAAACTAGAGCTCTTTCGATGGTGGTTCAATCTAACCAAGTGTGAGGTTGAACCACTCCTAGAGAATCTGATAGAGTATAAGCTAAACAAAGATGAGTAATAAGATATACATTGTTTCCACATACGGTGCCAGATTTATGATACCAGAAATGGTATCACCAAATCAAAGTGATAAGCATGCTCAAACCTGTGTATCAATGTTGTATATATGTAGACGGATATGAGGCAAAGAGGGAGATAACATATAATATAAGTGGTTCAGCCAATTATGGCCTACTCCACTATGCGAGTGCACGTAAAATCCACTAAGAATAGGGCACTAATAGCCTTGGGATACAGAACACTCAAGCGCTATCTCTATGCAGTGAGTTTAATAGAGTTTCAGTAGGTTTGATAATTGAAGATCCTTTAGAAAGATGTAGAAGACAAGTATTTATATGGCTATGGTGGTGTCATGTACACCCCATGCATGCAGTAGGCATGTACAATATCAAGTAGCCAATGTCACAATGCCACCTGTCATCTATGCATGTAAATAATGATTAAGAGATATTCTTTACAAGTGAGAAAGATGTTATTGCAGCAGTATTGTGCACGTGGGGATCACAGTCCACCTGCACTCTCCTACACACCCGTCCATATGTATCCTGTCAAAATAAAGTGTCGATTTGTCCGAGTAAGAGACCCCTGATGTGTTGTTGGATCACATGTTGGTAACTGCCAAGTATAGTCTTGGATGACTTGCATCAGGCCAAGAAGAGCGTGTAACAAGGTATAATGAGTTCTCGGCTTTCCATTGGTGGACGAGACAAGATAGTAGGCCCATTGAGGTGATAAGTGGTCTCGGCCTAATGGAAGGACGAGATCCAAATAGTTTCTACGAGATTCCTTATGAGAGCGTGCTTCATAAGGTCGACCTGAGTCGAGCCAGGCATGAGTGTAGACGAGGTCACACTTGGGCATATCATATTCCATAGAAAAATCAACATAAACATTCATAACATAGGTGCACGAAACCATGAGATACTTATGAGGAAATAAATTAATTTCTACGTTAGGTGAGAAAACGTTGAACTTAAATGATATTAGTTCGACTCATGCAATATGCCATGTATTTTAATGATTCTCAAATCAATAATGCCAAAAAATTTAATATTTTTCAATTGAGTCTGTTATGTAAACCCATTGATCTTCTAGTCTATAACACCCTCAAAATCATTCATATATATATATATATGAATTCACTCTTAAATATTTTGAAGATATCATAATGCTCAAATTTAGAGAAGCATCAATGAATATAAAATAAATGGCCTTGGCACTTTTATTGTTGTCTGTCATTAATCTTTTTAAACTCTTTTTGCAAATGGTGGAATTTCATGCAAAGATAATTTTTTCCTTTCGTAGCCCTTTTCCATTATTTAACATATATTAATAATTTTCAGGAAACGAAATCCGGGCAATGGTTCTTACAACCAAAACTTTCGATGGCTATATACTCAGCCTCCGTTGTGGATAAAGATGCGGGGTTTGCTTCTTGCTTAACCAAGAGATAAGAGCACTCCCAAAGTAAAAACACCCACGTGAGGTGCTCCTAAAACCATCAACATACCCGGCCTAATCGACATCTGACTAGGCAAACAAATAGTCATCGGTATTAAAGGTATACCAAATATCATAGGAAAAAGTGTCCCTCATGTATTTGATGATACTTTTAAGTTCGTGTAAGTGTGACTCTTTCGACAATGCCCGGTATCGCTCACAGACTCCAATGCCAAAGGTAATGTTGATACGGTTTGCTATCAAGTAGAGAAGACTGCCTATCACGCTTCTATCAAGGGTTTACTCTACGTCTTTGCCTAAAGTGCCTTTTCTAATTTTAGTAGATGTACTCATAGGGGTGCGTGAATGCTTAGCGGAGTCTAAACCAAACTTCTTCACTAGATACCTAACATATTTAGATTGAGATATTAATATCCCATCCTCTAATTGATATACCTGGCGACCTAAGAAAAATGTAAGCTCACCAACCATGATCATCTCAAACTCGCTCTTCATCTCCTCTTAAAATATGTGAGCATGTCATAAACACATGGATTTAAGTACTATGTCATCCGCATAGACTCGAGCAACCAATATAGCACCACTCTCTCTCCTCATAAATAAATGTCTTAGCCACCCCCCTCTTGAATCTATGAGATAAGAGATAGGAAGTGAGCCTCTCAAACCAAGCATTAGGTGCTTGCTTCAAACCATACAGTGCCTTCTTAAGAAAATAGATTTGTTCCGGGTGCTTTGGGTCTTCGAACACTTTTGGTTGTGTGACAACCTGCCTACTAAAATAATAGGTGGCCAGCCCAATACTCCAATAATCACAGGAATCATAGATGGTCCATTCTTAGCATCACTGTCGATTAACATAATAGTATGAGATAACCACCAATCATTTTAGAAAACGGATTGTCATATACAAAAATTTTGAAAGTAAAAGAGAAACACTTAGACAATCCCATTGGTAAAAACAGTGGGTATCAAAAATCGATGAATAAAGTATGACAATACAATAAATAATCACCGAATAAGCTGTCGGTGCACAGACCAATACAACAATATATTAAGTATTACAATTCAATATTTATAATATAATGAACGAGTGCAATACCTTGGGCAAACACGCCCGAATAAAAGTACTGAACATAGCTAGAGTACAATAGAGAGGAGCGTCTACTACAAGTATCCTACAACATCCGCAATATGCTGTAGCTCCATGACAACTGGAAAGGAATATGTAAATACGGGTGTCCATGCGGAGGAGCACCTGTAACGGCAAGGAATATGCAGCACAAAGAAATATAGAAACCGGTCAGGGCCGGGTTTGATATGATTACCATGTGACTAAAATGCATGGCAGGTAAGTGCGTAAATCTCTCGCAGATAATAACAATATTCCTCACCTCTCAATCTAGCAGCAACCTAGCGTAATATAAATGATGCTCAGGTTATAGAAAGAACAGAAGGCTAACTTCTCCCCAGTCTCAACACTATGCCCTATTCGTGCGTGGGGTGTCTCGCAAAGCGAAATCCAAACAAGGAACCCCCCCGATACACTACTACTTAGGCAAGGTTAATCGTCGAGATACATTAGACCCTGTCCTAATTAATTTAAGTACTAAAGGTTAACTTCTCCCCAGTCTCAACACTATGCCCTATTCGTGCGTGGGGTGTCTCGCAAAGCGAAATCCAAACAAGGAACCCCCCCGATACACTACTACTTAGGCAAGGTTGATCGTCGAGATACATTAGACCCTAAGCACAAAATAATAAATAAATACGTGTGTGTGCATAAGTGTGGGAGGTCACATCTACAGCTACACAAAGAAAATATAAAAGTAAAACCCATCCATCATCTATTGGCACAATTCCTAATTCTATCTTTAGGAATATACATATAAATGGCACAACACTTTATCAAGTGTTTACCGAATTAATTTCATCATTCACTAATTCATTTCATGAATTTGTTCCTTATCAGGAAATATAATCATACTTTTTATGCTCTAGAGGCATTTATCTCAATTGTTCACTTTGTAAAAATATCTTCCTTATCAGGAATATAATCATCATCATAGGCTCTTTATGGCCTTACATCGTGCTCTTTATGGCACTTTCATCATGCTCTATATGGCATTTTACTGTGCTCTTTATGGCACCCATCAAACATCAAGTCCAACTTGATTTAGAATAGTTATATTCATATATATATATATATATATAACGATTCTAAGACCGCCCGTCCGGGTTTCCCCACTGTGCGCGCCCCTAAATAGCTATCATCTTCCAGGGCCTCCAAGACAACCTGGGATCCTAACGAAACGTCGGGAAGCGACCATGTGCCTGCGGGATAGTCAAGACCACACCCGGAATCTCCTAACCAGCGCAAAAAATATAAACAAACGCTCACATGGCCTAGGGACTATATCCACCCTGCATCATTAGCCAGGGGGCTTCACCACAATGTGCGCGACTTCCCTTATGATAGTGATTTAGAGAGGTGTGTATCCATAAATTATCATTTATGAAAATCATTACTTTTTCCATTTTTGAAAACTCATATTTTACATTTCCAAAATTCATCCATTTAGCGATTTGGCACCAAGCATTAGAAGGTGCATACTATTCTTATTAAGTCATATATTTTATTAATGACCTAAGACCCAAAGTGCCACTAACCTCAAAATAGCCTCAAATAGTTTATATAATTCATAAACCCTCAAAATGAGTCTCCATAATGGAGTGTCTCTCAAAATCTCAATATTAATATTTTAACTTCAAATATATCTTTAGGTTAACTTCCTATATCAATTGGACATTAACCCATTCCAAACTAGTCCTCGGGTAAACCTAAATCTCCATTCTTAGCCTAGGACATTAGTCTACCCAATACCACCCTCTAGGACTCCCCATTACTTCCCAAAGGAAGGTTCCTAAGCCTCGAACCTAAAAGAAAAGGGCTAAGACAAAATTTGAGAAACCTCACCTTTTCAGAAGAGGTCGATCGATCGACCTCTGGCCGTCGATCGATCGAAGCCTTCGATCGATCGATCCTCCAGGTTCGATCGATCGATCCTGGCGGACAGCTTCTTCTCTGAGAAGCTGTTTCGGCCATTGACGAGCCAACCAAGCTTCTACCCTCTATTTCACCCAACCACAACAGCAAATACTACTATAAAATCATTCCTATACTTCAAATAACTAATTATTTCTCTTCAAATCAAATTAAAACATAAGATTTAGGATTAAACACCCAAAATCACCCAAAACCCATTTATGGTTTAAACCTCCCAAAACTTAACTACACATGCAATTTATCACATTAAATCAATATCTAGCAAGTAAGAAACTTGCCTCGAGGTTCGTAGTCTCTGAACACCTCCGGTAGCGACGGATTCCGGCCCAACTCTTCCATCTCCCTCTTTCTCTCTACTTTCTCTTCTCTCTCTCTCTCTCCTTTTGCTTCTCTCACACAAATGAAGAAAAAGAAAGGGGGTGGGGGATTTATAAGGGTCAAAATATAAACCCCCACTCCTAATTGCTAATACACCACTAAAATGACTCGTAACCACTTAATTGAGTCATAACCCCCCTTAAAATGCCTAAATCTCAAAAATTACAACTGGGCACTTATTTCGACTATCTCGACTATTCTAAAAACAACCGCACCCCCTATTTTGGCATTCGGGAAAGTGTGAACTATTTTTACGTTCCAATTCCATTTTTAATTCATTAATTATACCCGATTTAAATATAGGTCATAACCGTCGTTTTACATATAACGACGCAAAATACACAATATAACACTATTTACCTTCTCATAACGGTAAATAGTCAGAACATAGTAAATATTATCCCTAAGTCTCACGGGAAATAATATTCACTCCAACATTCCCTATTTTATAAAATTAGCCCATTAGGCAAAATAGTATAAAATAGTCGCTTGAAAACCTGGGTTGTTACAGGTTGTTCCACGTACACTTCCTCCTATATAATGTCGATAAGGAAGGAACTCTTAACATCCCTTTGATATAACTTGAAGTGCATATGAGATGCTATAACGAGTAGTAAGTGTACGGACTCAAGCCTAGCAATAGGAATGAATGTCTCGTCAAAGTCTATACCCTCAATCTGTGTGTAGCCTTGAGCGAAAAACTTAGACTTATTGAGAACTATGGTAACATTATAATCCATCTTGTTCTTGTAAATCCACTTGGTACCAATCACATTAGTCTCACTAGGTCGGGGGACTAACTCCTGAACATCGCTCTTATAAAAATGAATCAACTAATCTTGCATAGTAGATATCCATTGCTCATCCTTGAGTGCTTCTTTCACATTATTGTGCTCAACTAAGGAGGTATAGCAAAGGTAGATAACCACATTCTCAAGTTGATCATGGATCTTTACACCTAGTGTAAGATCACCAAGTATAGAAAAAGGGTTATGACTCTTTTAAACCCAAGAGGGTGGATCCTCTAAATTAAAAGTGGGGTCCACCGAGGTTGTATGAGGAAGGATGGGATCATCATAAGGGGGTGAATCATCCTCACACTTGGTTTTAGGGTCAATACACGTCGGCGTCTCGTCATCTCTAATCATGATGTTTATTTACTCCAAAACCTTAGATCTTGCAAGGTTAAAAAACCTGTAAACCCTACTATATAATGAATAACCTAAAAATATCCCCTCATCTCTCCGGGATTCGAACTTTCCTAATTTCTATCTATATCTCAAGATGTAGCAAGTACTCCTAAAGGCACAAAAATATGACAGGTTGGGTTTCTTCCCTGCCCGTAACTCATATGGCATATGCAGTGTGTGCAGACGATGATATACCTTATTCACCATATGGCATTCAGTACATATTGCTTCTACCCAAAAATGTCTAGGCATGTTTCTCACAAGAATATTGGATCTAGCCATCTCTTATGTTGTCCGGTTCTTCCTCTTAACTATCCCTTTTCTTGAGGAGTATGAACGGATGAAAATTCATGTTTGATGCCAACACCATCACAATATCTATCCATTTTAGCTTCTTTAAATTCAATTGCATTGTCACTACGCATCCAATTAATAATGACACCGTGGATTTTATAGGACACGACACTTGGTTGTTAGAAACTCATTGACATCAGACTTTTCTCTAAGAAATCCCATGATAGAGTATCTAGAAAAGTCATCGAACATCATAAGAATGTAACTCTCACCACTTAAAGTCTTCGTACGAGTAGTACTCATAAGATCCATGTGAATTATCTCCAAAACACATCTGGTGGTAATGGTATTCTACTTTTGATGGGGACATCAAATTTGTTTTCCTTATTGGAAAGGTCCACAAACAAATAAAGTTTATTTCCCAGGTGATGGTAAGACATGAACTTGGACCTTTTTCACTAATCTCTCGAGATCCCTAAAGTTCACATGACCTAGTCGTTCATGCCAAAGATCCATAGAGAAGACCGTGGCCTTACTGAATACAAAGGAGGAATTGGGAGTGATCCCGTATAAATTATCTTTAGTTCTCACACATTGTAGTAAAAGTTCATGGAATTGATCATATACGTTACGTTCGGACCAATCAAACTTTATCGCAAAGTTTGCATCACAAAATTGGATTATGATAACTAAGCTCACTTTCAACCCTCTTACATACAATACATTATCTACTTTAGGAAATCATGGTATCTCAATAGATCCACATCCCAAAAATCTAGACCTACTCCCATCTCCAAAGGTGACTTTGACTCCCTTACAATCCTCAAGGTTAGTAAAAAATGATATGTCTCGGGTTATGTTATGAGAGCATCCACTATCAAAATTCCATTGAGAAGTATTTTGAACCTTTAGAGCAACGTGAACAACAAGGTCCTTGACGTCTTGTCTAGGTACCCAATTGGAGCTAACTTTTTATTTACCCTTGTGATTATTAGCTCTAGTCGTAGCATTACAATCATTCTCAAACATCATAGACATCCATTGAAATTCTTCCATTAAGCTTTATGAAGTCACGACTAGGAACTCAACTTGCTCTTTCGAACTAGCAAAGTCACTATAGCAGTGTGCGGGAGTTTGTGTACATCTAGTTTTACCTAACATGTACCAAAACTCTATAAGGTACCTTACCATTTGTAATAGGTGTAAACATAGACTTATTTGGATATACCTTGGTTCGTTTCTTAGGTTGAACTCTCTTTTATGGTTTAGATTGAGTCCCATAAGAATTTAGAACAAATTTAGAACCCGATTTTGGTGCGGTATGGGAAGTGGATGCACCGCTAAAACCTATTGCTCGCCTCTCTCCTAAACCTAAAGCGAGATCGAGGAGCATCTTTTCAACCTTCTTCGATGTATTCTCTATAGTAACCTTAACGTCCCAGGAACATTAGAGATATTTTTTGACTTAGGATACAAGGGCTTTAAGTTTCTCATGAGTATCCGCGGATGCTTGAACATCTCTCATAAGACTAGCCACTTTGTTAGTTATGACACCATTTTCTCACTCTATTAAAATGACTCTCTCTCCAAAAGAAACTCTCAACGATGACTCGCTCTCTCTCAACTCTTTCATCTCCTTCTTTAAGATAAAACTCTAAGTGCTAAAACTTTTTTTCTATTTCTTAATTTTAAAGGACTTAACGTAAATACGTTGAAGGTCATTCTTCCCCCCACTCAAAGCGTCATATCCTTCACTCTCTTCGGAATAACTAGACTCACTATAAATGTCATTATGTTTAGCATCTTCCTCATCCGCATGAGGCACACTAGATGTACTAAAATGATGAGCCATGAATGCGATGAAGTTACTCCCATGTGGTGATTCATCCCCTAAATCCACTAACTCGACTTCGATATCACTAAGCGTGGCATTGAATGGATCTTTGCCTTTTCTTTGTCTCTTTAATCTCGTAGCACACTTGCGAGATTTGTGGCCCTTACCCTCGCACTCATAACAATTTTCTTAGGGTAATCCTTTCTTTCTTTTTCAAAATTTTTTCTTGCCCGATTTATATTTTTGTGTTTCTCAAAACTCTTATCTGCTTTTGAAGTGTTTTCTTTTCTAAGCTTGAGAAAATTGTTGATTTTTTTTTGCAAAACGGGATAAAATCTTCCAAATCAAAATCATTCTCGGAGTGAGATGGCACTTCCTCTTTCTTTTTAAATTGAACTTATAATGCAATTCTCTTTTCCTTAGGTTTAACAACTATGAGAAACATATCGATCTCATATGTTTAAAGGTCTCCTACAAGTTCTTCTAACCTAAGCATATTTAATATCCTAAATGAATTAAGCACAATAACCTTAAGAATAAAATAGGCCGGAAGTGATCTCAAAATCTTTTTAACTACACGAGTCTCAAGAATTTTCTCATCTAAATTAAACCAATAGTTAACGATATGAGATAATTATGCATAAAACTCATCAAAGTACTCAAACTCTAGTACGATAATAGTCTCAAACTGTGTGGTGAGGTTTTGAAGATTAGAATCTTTCACAACATTGGTCCCCTAGTGAGTGAGCTGGAGGGTATCCCAATCTTTCTTAGATGCGGTGTATGTCATGATGCGACAAAACTCTTCAGGGGTGATGGCTCTAAAAATGGCACTTAAACAGTGCGACTTAAATTGACTCCATTTTAATTCATTATCTATCCAAGTAGTGATAAGTTCAGGACCCATGACATCGTTAATGGCCACAGTGGGTGGTGTCCACCCTCTTTCACTGACAAGCCAAACACATTCCTTAATTGCTTTGACCTCATCCAATCTTTACAGTATGCATAATTAGACCCATACAAAATAGGTATCCTATTATAAAAGTATCCATAAAATCCAAATTTAAAGGATCGTAAAAAACCTTAGTTTATCTTGCTTTAATACCAATTTGAGAATGCGGATTTTATAGATTTATCCGTATATTAGGTTTCTCACACACAAAATCAAAATTTAACTTGATTACCAATTAGGTGTGCATACGATGATGAAGTCATAATTACGTACTAATCAAACACACAATCAACCCAAACATGCAAAGAAGTAAGGAAAATTCTTTTTCAGGCAAAACCTATTATTCGGAAATATAAATATTTTGACAGATACAGTCGATTTATAGACTACTTAGCACCACTAAGTATAATGGATAAAGGTATTCAAATCTTCGACATAATACGACACATTCTAGTACCGTCCACAGAAATAAGTCTTCTCTCGGTATCTAACGATCAGCCCTCATCTTCAGCAGTAGAGCCTCCTCTCCACAAGTTAGCAATAAAGAAGAACTCTGTAAGGGTTTATGCAAAGTGTATGGAAACTAGGATTTTGTAAACTTAAAAAATCATATAGAGGCATGTATGATTTGGAAAAAAAAACTGGTTTTAGAAAACAAAATATGGGAACTTTAGAACATGTATTGAAAAATCGTTTTCGCAAAAATCTTATGAAATTCTGAGCAAAATAATTTTTTATAGCAAAAATACGAATTTCAAGGCGGTGGGGTCATTCAAACGAAAATAGCACCTCGTTCGATCGAAAATAGTTTTCTCGTTCTAACGAAATCTAATCTCATTCTAATGAAACTGTTAACCCTCGTGTTTTTATAATTAATTAATTTGGTAAATTTTTAATTGAATAAATTTTGTTAATAAATTACTCGAATTTGATATGCATGATTATGTGATTCATTTTATGCCAAATGTGTATATTCTTGTATAAATAAATTGCATGTTACTTGAACGAATATTATGTCATGATTGAACATAATAAAATGTGTAAATTATAGTAGGATTTGTTTGGGTACATTTCGGAGTGATTTGGGAGCTCGTTTAAGCATTTTAAACATCTGAAGTCGGGCCCGAGGGATATGTATACCCTTAGGGGAGATATTGGACCAATTCGGGTAGTATTTCAGTTTTGTTTGCGGGCCCAAAAGTGGGGGTCTAATGGGAATATGGGATCAGGGGTTAAATAAGGATAATAATCAAACCCAATTACATGTTACATCCATATTAGAGTTGCCCTCGCATCCCCACTCCCTTTGGAGAAGTTACCATGGCTAGAAAGGAAAGGAAGAACAAGAATTCAAGAGATGAGGCTCAAATCACCAGTTTAAGGCAACAATTTTCTTGCTAAACTAATTGTAATTCGTTTCGAAATTCATATGCATGTTTTCTCATGACAATTTTGGGTTAAAAGTCAAATTGATAATTGAAAAAAAAATGGAGGGGATCTAGGTCTATTTAGAACTAACATGAAAATAATTTTGTTTTGAAATTAAACACTTTGGTGGCAAACCCATAATTGATATCCTTCTATTAAGAAATTTACTATTGGAATCCATATGATAGGATTTTTGTATTTTATGTGATTTCAAATCACGTATTGATTCCTTTATTCTAGAAATTTTACATCAAAATTATGATCTTGAATTAGATTAGACAACCTATAATGTTTAGATACGAGTTTTTGAATTTATGAGGAGTTACCATGCAAAAATTAAGTATATAATTATGTAATCATGTTTTCTTAACTATAGGGTTATAGTTCTTGGAATTTAAATAGGAAGAACCTTAGAAACAAAATTAGATTTTTGGGAATGATACTCGTGTAGAGAAAAGAAGCAGATTTGGGTTTCTACCAAGTCGTTCGAAGGTCGTTGAAATGAGAATAAACATTCGTTCGAGCAAGAGGCAGTGTCGTTTGAAAAAAACAATAGATTTCATTTGAACGAGGTCTAGTTTCGTTCGAGCGACCCTCCTGGGTTTAGGTCAGGTTTGGACAATGGAAACGTGCTGGGGATTTTTAATAAATCAAACGATTATGTGGGAAGTCATCCAAGTGAGTGGATATTTAACTAAAAATAGTCTTGTGTCACTATTCATTATTTGGGGAATTTAATAATTAACTAGGGTCTTCATTTTTAAGATAAGGGTAGTATCTGGAGATTGATAAAACCTGGTTGCGGTGTTTATAGCGATAACTACCTATATATATTGTGTGCTAAATATATGCATTTATTATTTATGTGAACATACCCTTGTTCATGGACAACCTATCGGTTAGAGTTGTGTACGTCTTTGGGATAGTATTATGCATCGACACAGATGGGATAGTCGTTATCTTAGGTCCTATAACGGCGGCACCGCTTTCGATGAGGTAAATGGGATAGCCAGATCCATTATCATTATCATGGGTATGGAACTTGCAATGGTGTACTGCGTAGGGGTCGCCCCGCTTATGTGTGTTTTGTTTACATCCATTTGGTAAGGGACTCCTCTGAACGGACTGATAGAGAACAAACTGGACACCAAAGGTAGATGCCTCCGTGTGTCGTATATATGTAAGAACATATATAATTATATGAATTAAGTGAGAAGAAATCCATGTAGTCTAGTGATGTAGACAACTGTTAATGAACACAATGCTATGTAAAATACATAATGTGATGATATGATATTTTTTGGGGGGTATTATTGTGGGGTTATCCTTGGGACAAAGTTCACATGTGTAGATGCTTAGCTCCCATTTATTATTTGTGCTAGATGCCTTAGATAGTGTAGATACCGAACTTCATATTTGGGACTTGGATTGGGATGCAATAATATTACACTTAGATGATGGGTGGGATACTTACTATATGTGAGTGTCGATGGGCGGTGTGTGATGTAAATTAAAATCATAATTACATATTGGTTTTTTTGGTTAATACTTGCAACGTAAGGGTGTTAACCCAAATGTTTCCCCCCAGGTTTTCCTAGACAATGATAGCACGGCTGACAAGAGATCAGACTTACCATTGCACTTGGTCATTAGCTGCTTCAGTTCGATTGAGTCTAGCATAAGCTGCTACTCTTATTTAAGTCGTTTCATTATTTTAGAGATTGTATGGGAATATGCCCAAGATTTATTATCTCAGTTATTCATTTTCTAATTACACTTTAGGCGTATGCTTTATGACTAATGGAAGGAGAAATTTATATATTGTCAGTTATTGCTTCATATGGTTTTATTGTGTGTATGTTTTAAATTAAAATGTCATATTATGGTTTAATGCTGAGAATGTTATAGATTGTTAGACAAACCCCATCTTGGGTGTATTATGTTTGGCTAACCTTTACATGGAAAATGGGGGTTGTCACAATTGGTATCAGAGCATCCATGTTCTAGCGTGCTTAGGATTTGTGTTGCACTCATTACATTCGGTGTTGCGTTCTTTGATATATAGAGCCCTATGATTAGGATCCATAGTACTCTTTACGATTTGTTACTAATACGAATCATGCTTGCTTTCAGATGGCAAATGGTAGACGCGGTAGACCACGATGTGTTACCATCGAGGCTGCGGAGGATAGGGCTTAGGAGGAGCCGCAGCCACACTTACAGCCATCACTAGCCCCGCCCATGGTTACTCCCACAGACATCGTAATGATACTAACGTAGATAATCTCTATGGGGATGGCCGCCATGCTATAACACTTACAGCCATAGCAACAACCACCTTCGCCTCCACCCTAGAAATAGGTGTAACTACCCGTTCAGGCACTGGGCTCATTTTTAGAGAGATCTAGGGAGGCCTTCACTAAAAGCCACCCTACGGAGTTCTCTTGGAGTCAATATATTTTGGTGTCCGGTCAGTGGAAAAAAGACATTCAGAGACATCTGAGTATGGTTGAGTGCACGACAGTGCAAAAGTAAATGTTAGCTTCATTTCGACTAGAAGAAGCTGCCTTATAGTAGTGGGAGTCTATCACCCCACTACTGGAATGGGACCGGTTGACTATTGATGAGTTATGGGTAAAGTTTGAGGGAAAATATTTCTTACCCTCCATGAAATCAGAGATCAGGAGGAAGTTTGTGGACCTTTAGCCTAAGGGTCTCACTATAGCAGAGTATGAGGATGATTTTACCACATTGTCCTTATATAGTGAAGATGAGATGAATACTGAAGAAAAAAGAATGGAGAAGTTTGTGTCAGGGAGATATTGGCACATATGGGAATCTTTATTAGGGAATCTGGCTTTTACCACCTATACTCAGTTGGTGAATGTCATTTTTTTGCATTGTCAGGATCACAGGTTGTTTCAAAAAAGTAAGGGGGAGAAGTAATTCAGTTCAGAGATGTTGAGCCAGCAGGGCAACCTGAGTTGGAACGGTAATCAGGGGTCCAGCAGTTTAAAGGGTCCTAGGTAGGAGATCACAATAAGAGGCATATGGGTTTCGATGATCGAAATAAGCAAGGGCAGTAGGTCGGGGGCTAGAAATAAAGAGGACATCAGGGCCTATTATAGCAGGATAGTGGTCAATAGGGCCAACATCCAGATAAGCATCAGTTTCAGGGAAAATTCTATGTTTGTGGAGAGAAGGGACACATAGAGAAGAAGTTCCCCCAAGACAATCGGGGGCATGGGAGTAGGGAGGAAAACGTGAACATCAGGGACCACATGGGCAACATCAGCAGTTGCTAACCCCATCATGGATTGCAGTGTCAACACTACTAGCTCTAGCCACCCCACCTCAAGGGCAGCAACCACGGTTATAGTATGAGCGTGGGTATCACGTTGCCCATAGAGAGGGACCATCGTCAGTAGAGGCAGTGGAGGGTATATTCCCTATTTTTAGGCACGTAGGGCACATTTTATTTGACACTGGTGCATCACATTCATTTGTTAGTGCTAGTTTTGCTCGTGCATTGGGGATGATAGAATTCTTATCTGACATAGTGCTTTACATTAATTCACATGTGGGTAGAGGGGCCCCTACACGTTCCTTGTGTAGAGGTATAAGGATTTATATTAGGAGACTTAGGTTAGTGATATACCTACTTGTGTTAGATATGTCAGAGTATGACATTATCCTAGGGATGGATTGGATACCTACTTACAAGGCTTGTGTTGATTGTTATGGGCGGTCCATCATCTTTTCCATTTCAGGGCAAAAGATATACTTGGTTATGATTCAATACCCGGACGGAGGGTCGAGCATGAATTTATATTACATTAAGGGGGAGACTTCTGAGGAGGTCATTATTTTTCTAGACTCCATCCCAATTATTATGGATTTTTTAGATGTGATTGGAGAGATTCTAGGTCTACCACTGAGTAGGGAGATCGAGTTGGTAATTGACTTGATTTTGGGTACGAGACCCATTGCATGTTCAACATATCGCATTGCTCCTTTAGAAATGAGAGAGCCCAGAAATCAGATTCATAAGTTATTGGGTCAGGAATTTATTCGGAGGAATACTTCACCTTGGGGTGATCCCGTTATATTTGTGAAGAAAAGAACGAATCGTTGATGATTTGCATTGATCCTAAGGACTTGAACCAAGTTACTATACGAAACAAGTACCTGTTGTCCCGTATTGATGATATGTTCGACCAGTTGAGGGGTGCATCATATTTTTCTAAGATTAATTTGAGGTCAGGGTGCCATCAGTTGAGGATTCGGGAGAAGGATGTTCCGAAAATAAATTTCTTGACGAGATATGGATCGTATGAGTTCTTGGTTATGACTTTTGTCCTGACCAACAGACTAGCAATTTTTACGGACCTGATGAATAAGTTGTTCAGGGACTTTCTAGATCAGTTTACCATCATACTAATAGATGATATATTCATTTATTCTCGGATCACAGATGAGCATGCACTGCAGTTACAAATAGCCTTGCAGACATTACGGGACCATCAAATATATCCCAAGTTCGAGAAATGCAAATTTTGGTTGAGGAAGGTTTAGTTTTTGGGCCATATTGTATCTGAGAAGGGGATATTAGTGGATTCAAGAAAGGTTTAAGCAGTGATGGAGTGGGAACAACCCACAACATCAATGGAGGTGCGCAATTTTCTTGGTTTGGCAGGGTATTACCATCGATTCATTCAAGGGTTCTCAAAGATAGTCGGGCCTCTAACAAATTTATTGGAAACGATGTACAATTTTTTGGGATGATGCATACAAGTAGGCTTTTAACGAGCTAAAGGTCAGGTTAACTTCAGCTTCGATACTTTCTTTGCCCCGTGGAGCGATTGACTTTAAGGTATTTATTGATGCATCCTATCAAGAACTTGGAAGGGTATTGGTATAGGAGGAAAGGCTGATAGCTTATGCTTCCCGAAAGCTTAAGCCTCATAAGGGGAATTACCCCACCCATGATTTGGAGTTAGCAGCCGTAGTGTTTTGCATTATGCATAGGCATTATCTCTTGGGGGAGAAATTTTAGTTATTCAAAGACCACAAAAGCTTACATATTTGTTTGCACAGAGGGAGTAAAACATGAGGCAGTGGCGATGGCTTGAGTTTGTGAAAGACTACCAGTTTGATATCCAGTATCATCCGGGTAAGGCAAATATAATGGCAGATGCCTTGAGCTGTAAGCCAACAGTTGAGTCAGCAGTGGTGTGGAAGGCGAAGTGGAGTTTTCTTCGTAATAATGATGAGTCGTCACTTGCTTTTATGGTAATTCGTACCATAACACCCGAGATCATCATTCAGTTCGTGAGGTCACATGAAGGAGATCATCTTTTCCGAGAGAAGGTTAAGAAGTTATTGGCAGAGGGGGCAGAGCACTATTCGATTAGTTCAGATGGGGGATATAGATTCCATGACAGGTTGGTAGTACCAGAGGATGAGGAGTTACGAAGAGAAATCATGATGTAGCCACATGGATCACATTTTTTAGTACATCCTGATGGGGATAAGATGTACCAGTACATGAGGTGCTAATATTAGTGGGGGGGAATGAAGAAGTAAATAGCCACTTTTATGTCCAAATGTGTCACTTGACAATTGGTGGAGCTGGACCATCAATGACCAACAGGTTTCCTACAGCCTTTTAAGATTTTGATGTGGAAATAGGAGAGCATTTCCATGGATTTTATTACAGGTTTACCTACTTCACAGCAGGGACACGATTTTATCTGGGTGATCGTTGATCGTTTGACAAAGGTGGCTAACCTTTTTCTAGTTCGAACAGACTATACTTCAGAGCATTACACCAGCCTTTTTCTAATGGAGATTGTGAAGTTTCAGGGTTTACCACTCAATATTGTGTTGAGTAGGGACAAGACGTTTGTGTCTCACTTTTAGAGGAGTTTTCAGCAGTCATTGGGGGTGGAATTGATGTTAAGTACTCGTATCACCTAAAGATGGATGGTCAGATATAGAGGGTAACTTTAATGTTAGAGGACAAGTTACAGATGTGCTTTTTGGACTTCAAGGGTAGTTGGAAGCAGTACTTAGCATTGGTAGAGTTTCCTTACAATAATAGTTACCAGTTTACTATCGGGATGACACCTTTTGAGGCATTATATAGGAGGCCTTATTGTTCACCCTCTTGTCGATTGGAAGTGGGAGAGAAAAATCTTATTGGATCGAAGTTCATCCAGGATACTTTAGAGAAGGTGGAGATGATTCGAGATAGGATTCAGATTGCTCAAGATAAATAAAAGAATTATGCCGATGCAGACAAGAAATTTTGTAATTTCGATGTTAGTAATGAGGTGCTAATTAAGATGTCTCCCATATAGGGAGTGATGCGATTTAGGAAGAAAGGTAAATTGGCCTTCGGTATGTGGGATCGTCCCATATTATTAAGAAGATTAGTCCAGTGGCATATCAGTTAGCTTTACAAGATCATTTGTAGAGGATCCAAGACATTTTCCATATTTCGACATTACGGAGATTTCTTAGGGATGAGGTTGCTTACCTGCACATAGATCTTGATGAGATAGAACTTCATCCCAATGCGAGTTACGAGGAAATACCTATAGATATTTTGGATGGTGGGGTACGTAGACTTCGTTCAAAGGTTGTTCCATTAGTACGTGTACATAAGGACGCAACAACGAGGATGAGTCGACATGGGAGACAGAGGACTTCTTGGGAGAATGTAACACCCCGTGTTTTTTCAATAATTATTTGGTAAAATTTTAATTAAATAAATTTCGAGAATAAATTGCTTGAACGTGATATGCATGATTATGTGGTTCATTTTATGCCAAATGTGTATATTCTTGGATAATTAAATTGCATGTAACTTGAATAAATATTATGTCATGACTAAACATAATAAAATGTATAAATTGTAGTAGGCGTTGTTTGGGTACGTTTTGGATTGATTTTGGAACTTGTTTAAGCATTTAAACATCTTAAGTTGTGCTCGGGAGATAGGTATACCCTTAGGGGATATATTGGACCAATCTGGGTAGTATTTCGAGCTTGTTTGGGGACCAAAACTAGGGGTTTAAGGGGAATACGGGATTAAGGGTTAAAGAAGGTTAATAATCCAACCCAATTACATGTTCCATCCATATTAGAGTTGCGTAGAAACCCCACACCATTTGGATAAGTTACCAATGGGAGAGAGGAAAGGAAGAACAATAATTCAAGAGAGGAGGCTCAAATCATCGGTTTAAAGTAAGAATTTTCTTGCTAAACTACTTGTAATTTGTTTCTTCATTCATATGCATACTTTCTCATGATAATTTCCGGCTAAAAGTTAAATTGATGACTGAAAACAAATGGAATGGAATATATGGTTGCTTAGAACTAATATGAAAATAAGTTTGTTTTGAGAATTAAACACTTTGGTGCAAACTTAGAATTGATATCGTTCTATTAGGAAATTTACTATTAGAATCCATGTGATAGGATTTCTGTTTTTTAGATGATTTCAAATTGTGTATTGATTCTGTTAAATAAAATATCATCAGTCATTTATTAATTTACTTTGATTGTAATTAATGATCACTTTTTTTAATATTGCTTTTGATGATAACAAACAAATAACTATTTATTATCAATATAAATATTACTATAAATACTAGTAGATGATTTGTTATGGTTACTTAGTTAACTGCTTGTATATTTTTTTTATTCATTAAAAACTAGCTTGTGCATTTTTTTCATCCGTGTAATATTTTTTTACATCACTCTTTTTAATTCTTTTTAACATTTTTCTGTAATTTTTTAACGTTTTTTTATTGTTCGTTTTTTTTTAATCAACTGTAAATTTTGTTTAACATTTTTTTTGTTAAAATTCACGAATTGTTTTTTGTTAAAATTATTTTTTTTACATCTTTTAAATGTGCGTTAGTTTTAATTATAACCTTTATTTATATGAAGTTACAAGAATCTTGTCAACTATGAATCCATGAACTTTTATGGTCTTAACACGATTTTGCCTCCACCAACTAGTCTAATATTTTATATCTCTTATTGGTCTTTTTCAACAAATAAAAGAGACTTTTTTTGGCCACACAAAAATCCTTAGCCACAAGACTTGGTCAAATATTCTTTGGAACTTTTGAATTGTTATTTACTTTACAAATTGATCTATACAAAGTGTTGTTTCTTTTTCATTTTTTTTTATTTTTTTAAATAAAAAAAATGATTTTATCTATGTCAGTGCATTTTTTTATGCCAGTTGAATATATTTTTAAAGAATTTTTTTTTTCATATATGTTTCATTCATGACATTCTTGGCTAAATTATTTCAGTTTGAAATGTTGGATACTATCTCGGGTCCATCAACTGTGATATGACAATCCACTTGCTTTTGTTATGATTTATCTATGGGCCCCACGATTGAAAACTATTGGCTCTTGTTCTTGCAGAGACATCATTTCAAGAGGATAATATCTCTTATCTTCTATATGTTTTCTTACATAGATACACGTATACTATTCATACAATATCCTATAAGATGTGTTTTTATAACAATCGTTATTCTCAATTTCTTTTTACGTGAACTGGATTTTTTTAAAAAAAATAAATAATAAAATTATTATTATTATTATTAAGTAACGTGTGTGTGTTTTTTGCGTGCAAAGTTTTCTTATTATTTGTTTTTATGAGATGTTAATAACACATAATACATATTTATGTACTATTACTCATTTTACATAACTTGATATAATCTTATTCCACAAATTTGTTATGAATAGAACAAAGTATATGATAGCTGTAGAAGCATTTCTACGTAAACCAAATCTTTGTTTGATATTTCCTAGCAAGTGGTCTGATATTTTGGGCCCCGCATATATTTAACTGAGATATCATTTTTATCTCTTACAGAGATAATATCCTTTGTCTACTAACTCTCTAATTACTTGATTCATTGTATAATTTTTCATTTGTTCAACTAACATTTCTCTCTATCTATCAGTCTACCATTTATTTTCTTGGACAGAAATCAACAGAAGAAGATATGGCCACACTCTCTCCATCAGTTCTCATTAATGTTGCTCTCAATTTGATCAAGGGTTTCCAACGTTCATATCTGTAACGATCATTTTTTAAGGTCATATTTATTTTTGCTCCAACAATCAAAATAGGAGATAGCAAGAAAGGAACAAAAACTCTCTCTCACAAGTTAGACGTAATAGAAATTTATCAAGGGAAGAAAAGAAAAGCTAAAACTCATCTGTGATATTCTTACTTGCAAAATCAGCCTCATTACATATTTCAAAATCAAGGTTCTTTGCTTATTAGTTTTGGAGATACATTAAGAAACAGTCGAGCTCAAATCTGTATCATCGCAAGAGTGTAAAATTTCATCTATTTTTTTGCTTCATTTGTAAAGTTTGAAGCTGGTTGTTTAGCTTCGGGAACAATTTTGTAGCAGGTGGTGTTGTTGTACAAGTGGTGGTTTGGTCCTACCCTAAAGTGGATCAGATTAGTGAAGCACGGGAGACGGAGGCTGCTCTTGGCGCTTTGACGTAGGCCATATTTGGTCGAACCACGTTAAATACTGGTGTTATTTATTTTTCAGTCATTTATTTAGTTGTGTGTGTAACTGTTTTAATTATCTCATGAAATCAACAACTAACTCTTCACTAATTTCATCTGGTTATTTTTTTTAAATCCGAAAATAAAAATTAAAATTCTTAAACATTTTTTTGTTTAAAGTTAAAACGAAATTCGATTTAATAAATTCTGAGTTAATTAGACTTGTAAACATTTTCTATTTAGATTTTTTTTAGTAAGCTGAAAAATATTGTTCATTTATTCCTTTATTTCTTAAACTATTTCTAGATCTTATTTAATACAAAATTAAATTCAAAAATTTATTTAGTAAGTTTCTATTGATATATTTTTGGTATCATTTGACCAAGCAATCTAAAGATTTATTTTATAATTTCTGGTTTATTTATTCAAATTAATTTTGTCGAAAAATCAATATTTTTTAGGTTGAAATTTTAATTAAAAGAATAAGTTTGAGAGACTCAATTCACCCCCCCCCCCCCCTTCTTCTTGAGTCACATCTGGGCAATAGATTCCTTTATTCTTAAAATTTTAGATAAAATTTATGATCTTGAATTGGGTTAGATGACCTATAATGTTAGGTCCAATTTTTTGAATTTATGAGGGATTCTCATGCAGGGATTGAGTATACAATGACGTAATAATATTTTTTTTAACTATGATAGGGTTATAGTTCTTGGAATTTAAGTAAGAAGAACCTTAGAAAAGAAATTAGGTTTTGGGGAATAAAAATCGTGTAGAAAAGACAAGTAAATATGGGTTTCTGCTAAGTCATTAGAAACTCATTCGAAGATCGTTGAAATAAAAACAGGATTTTGTTCGAACAAGAGGTGGTGTCGGTTAAACGAAACTACATATTTCGTTCGAATGAGGTCTGATTTCATTCGACCGACCCTCCTGGATTTGGATCAGGGTTGGACAGTGCAGTGTTGGGGAGAGTTTCTCAAGCGAGTATGTGGTAAATCATCCAGGTGAGTGGATATTTAATTATAAATAGTTTTGGGTCATTATTCATTATTTGAGGAATTTAAAGGTAATAACTGAAGACTAATAAAACCTGTTTGCGATGGTTATAAGGGTAACTCCCTATACATATGGTGTGCTACATATATGTATTTATTATTTGTGTGAGCATACCCATGTTCGTGGGTGGCCTATCGGTTGGGGTTGCGTACGTCTTCAGGACCGTAGAACGTGTCGCCACAAGTGGGCTAGACATTGTGTAGGTCATTATTTTAGATCCTACGGTGGCGGCACCACTTGCGATGGAAAAAGTGGGTTCGCCGGATCCATTGTCATCGTCAGGGGTATGGACCCTAAAATGGTGTACTGCGTAGGGGTCGCTCCACTTATTTGTGTTTTGTTGGGGACTCCTCTAAACTTATCGATAGAGCATAAACTGGACACCAAAGGTAGATGCCTCCATGTGCCACGTATATGTAAGGACATATAATTATATAAATTAATTGAGAATAAATTCATGTAGTCTAATGATGTAGTATTGCGTGGTTATCCTCGGGACTAAAATTATATGTGTAGATGCTTAGCTCTCATTTATTATTTATACTAGAAGTGTTTAATATTATCATTTTAGTGTAATTACTAAACTTCATATTTGGGACTTGGGTTTGGATGCTATAACATTATACCTAGATGAGGGGTGAGATACTTGTTGAATGCAAGTGCTGATGGGCGGTGTGTGATGTGAATTAACTGCATAATTATATATTGGATTTGTAAGTTAATTCTTGCAACTTTAGGGTGCTAACCTAAATTATAAAATAATTTTCTCCCCAGGTTTGCCTAGATATGGACAACATGGCTAGCAGGAGATCATATTTTCCATCACACTTGATCATCAGTTACTTCATCTCGATTGATTGTAGCATAGGTTGCTAGTCTTATTTCAGTCATTTTCTTATTTCAAAGATTGTGTGGGTGTAAGTCCGAGATTTATAATTTCAATAAATCATTTTCAAGTTACACTTGAGGTGGATGTTTTATGACTAATGGGAGTTGTAATTTATTTATTGTCAGTCATTACTTCATATGATTTTATTATACGTGTATGTTTTCAATAAAATTGTCATATTATGGTTCGATGTTGAGAATGGTATAGATTGTTAGATAAGGCACATCTTTGGCGTATTTTGTGTGGCCATCCTTTACGTGGAAAATGGGGGTTATTACAGAAACCTTATTTTCATTCGAACAACCTTCTAATGAACTTCGAACGAGAATGTTATGTCAAGACATGGAACTCTCATTTAAAGGTCATCTGATGCTAGTTAGAACGAGAACACACATCTCGTTTGAACGAGATCCAATCTCGTTTGAATGAGAGTAAAAAAACTTTTTTCCTTTTAAAATCCTTTTATAAAAAGTGTCGATTTTAAAATCAAACATCCTATAATATAATTTATATTTGACATGAAAACACAAGTTTTATACCTCCATATAATTTCAGTGACGAAACCAGAAATGGTGCTCGGTCACTAACGTATCTTCGAATGAACTAGGAGATAATGTCAATGTAGCGTTTAATTTGAGATGCCGGTTTGTAACGGGATGTGCCAAAACTATCAAAAAAGAATAAGCCATGATCAATTATAAAAACTTTCTCTTACACATAGTCCAAAATTATACAATTAACATCACCAATTAATTATTTATAACACGGGGCACAAAACTCACATCACATGCAAAATATAATTACCAGCTTAATTATGCATTTTTATTATTACAAAACCACATAAGTAATAGTTAATCACATTTTTTAATTTATTTCTCACTTAATTAATTATAAATGAGAGTCACGGAGATAAGGGGTTAAGTGTGTGTGTGTGTGTGTGAGAGTAGGGCTGTATTTCGGCCGAATCGGATCGGGAAAGCATGTTTCAGAAAAAATTTAGAAAAAATCGACAAAAAAATCGGTGTACCGAAGCCAAATCCATTTTTTTTTTAATTGTTTTTTTTCTCGAATTCAGAATTTTTGGCGAAATTCGACAATTTTCCAGAAACATAAATTGGAAAATACTTCGGAAAATAGTTCGGAAAATATTTCGTGGCAAAATTGGAAAATACTTCAGAAAATATTTCAAAAAAACAATCGAAAAATAGTTCGCATAATATTTCGAAAAATAATTCGGATTGGAACAAATTTCGGAAATTCAGATCGGCAAAAATCGAAAATTCGGAATATAAAAAAAATTCCGATTTCCTATCCAATTTTTTTCGGGAAAATCAGAAATCGGCAATAAAAAAATCTTTCCAAAATCGGAAAAAAAAAATCGGATTGGAATTCAAAAAAAATAGGAAAATCGAAAAATAAAAACACAGTCATATGAGAGAGAGAGAGAGAGTGTGTGTTAAAATAATCTAATACACTAAAGTATCAAGATTAATAGAAACTCTTTTAACTCTTTGGTAAAACCCTTTTTAAATTTAAAAAGTTGAAAACACACACACAGATCGTACTTGTTGGTGTGATGTTTTTTAGAATGGGATGAGGAGAAGCAGTAAATACATAATATTTGTTCACAAGAAAACTAGATAACTGGAAAACTCCAGGTCCCGTCCCTTAGTTCCAGAACTACCCCCCCCCCCCCCCCCCCCCACCCCCACCCCCAACCCAAGTTCACTATAACAAATGTTTAAGTACAAATTACAAATTAAAATGTGCAAATGAAATAGTTTGTCAAATACAAACAGTATACCAAGGCTCAAACTACCCACAACTAATGAATTTTACTGAACACAACAAGCTAGTGAAAACTTAGGCAACACACACTCAAAACAAAAGTACTAGTGAAGATGAACATAATAAAAATAATAGTATAAGGTTTGATTTAATCAAGATAATAAAAATTATAACACTAAGTCATTAGACACCTATAGTTCCTTTTTTTAGTAGATTAAAATCAACAGAGATGAAGAAACCTAAAAGTATAACAATTTTGTGTAAAAACAGGTTAAGAACAATTAAGAGGATAATAAGGCAACAACTTTACACACCAACTATAATAAAAGAACCAAAGTCTAGTTTCAAGTGTTTTAGAAAGATTAAACATGAATAAAATTCAAATCAACATATCCATTAACATACAACCAAGTTTTGCAGATATAATCAACACATAAAAGTATATCTGATTTAAACATAACTAACATCTAGATTAGTGTTTTAAAAATCAGTTTTGCTCAAATAATGGTCTAGGACATATATAACATACATGTCCCACTATTTCTCAAAACAATTTCCCCACAACAAAAAGTATAGAACTTAGTTTAGATCTAAAAGGGGATAAATTTAGCTTAAAACAAACAAGATCTTTTTAAAACATACCAATGAAGTTATGATGTCAACACGACCACATTTATATCCAAAAACCAAGTTCTAATTAAATCCTATAAAGATAGAAATTTGTTCAAAGAATAATATATAAACACACGCACACGTGCGCGCGCGTGCACACACACACACACACACACACACACACATATATATATATATATATATATATATAATAAAGGAGGAGGGTTTTTTGGTCTCTCCCAACTAACGGTTGAGATTACATCTTGAGGGATTTGGTGTTTATCAACTAGCGGCTGAGATTAACTCCGATGGACTTCTTATATTTGTCTCTAAGGGTTTTGAATCTAATGGTTTCTCGCGAAGGCACGTGTAACTCATTCATGTCGGTAGGAAACACGTTTGGTCTCACCCTTTTTGCATTGCGATTAAATAAAGAGCACAAGGCTCAAGAAAAGATATGCAGACAAGCAATATCTTGCGTTAAAACACACGCGTTCTCTCTTTCTCTCTCCCCACTTTTACCAGAGCACAAGGCTCGATGATGTCTATATTCCCTTCACAACTCTTTTGAATCCAGAAGAGAAGAGGAGAGTTAAGGCTCCGGTGTGAATCGAGGCTAGATGTTGAGGCATCCTCCATGTACACGCACCCTAAACCTTAAGATCCTCTCTCCACATCGTTTTTTATTTTTATTTTTGGGCTCCAATTATATACTAATTTTCTTTGTTTACAGGTTCGTTCGTTTTTGCCACAACTTTGATGTAGCGTTCATCTAACTCAGTGCCTCTGTGTGTGGGACAAAACCCAAAATTGTAATCTTTCCATTTTCTTGAGATTTAAAGCCTGTTCATTCTCTCTCTCTTCAGAAAGTTACAGATTTGGCGTTGTTCACGAGAGCCATTAAGTTACAAATCTCGGGTTGATTATCACGGATTCTCTCTCTCCCTACCTTAGTTTTTGTAAGGTATTCTCCTATTTCATAATTGATGTTAATCTTTTTTCCTTATATTTTCTCACAGTGTTGAGTATAGGAATTTGGGGTGTCAATTTTGTTGGGAGTTTTGGGTTCGACTCTCCTAATCCTCTATTGTTTTGGATCTGTGGGAGAAATACAGCACATGTATCAGGTGTACGGTTCTTTTTTATTGCATAAAAGCTGTGGCAAAAATAGCCATTTTGGAATACAGCCATTTTGGAATTTTACAGCCATTTATCAGGTATACGACACATGTATCAGGTATACGGTTCTCAGATCTGTCGGAGAAATACAGCCATTTTGGAATTTTAGCTTCAATGATGTGAAACAGGGAACAAAATGCCAATGTGGGATTTTGGCTTAAGTTATGCGAAACAGGGGAGTAAATACCCTTTTGGGATTTTGATGTTTTTCTAGGGTTTGAGCGGAGGCATTGGAGTAGCTTTAGAGTGTGTATAATGGGTTTTGGCATCTCCCACGCTTTGTCCATTTCTTCTATCTCTTTGGTTGGTTTTTATTTTAGTTTTGGATAGAAAATTTAGAAAAATGACTTTTATTAAAAAATGTGTATTTTTTATAATCAGATTCACTACTTTCATATAACTTTATTAGACATGGTGTATGTATAAAGGTAAAACTGATGTATTGATCTATAAATTGGCTTGATAAGTCGTTTACCAATTTTTTCTGAAATGGATAGTGAAACAAAGAACTCGGTCCAATTTCTTCATGGTGGGTGACGAGACTTTTCTAACACATGGATGATCGTTTCAAAAGATATGAATTATTGTTCTTGCAATAGCGTCGGCAAGCCCTGGTGGGTGGGGTGGCTCAATACAACGGAGCTCGCGTGCTTCTGCTCCGCCAAGAACGCCACATGGCAGATCTCCGCTTTTATGTAAGCTTTTTTTATATGCTTTTTCCTTTTTTCTGAGGCCGATTGGAGAACTCTCTCTCTCACCTGATCCTCCTTTTTTCTTCAGATATAGCTCTTATGGGTTTTCACAGGGGGTGGGATGTAGATGGGTTTTCACATGGGGTGGCATGTAACTGAGGTGTTTAATGAATAATAATGAGGGTGAGAGAGTTTGGAAGTTTTGAAATGTTGGAACATTCTGTTGATGTTTTGATATCATTGGGTGTTGACTGCGGGATGTAAAAATGTTGTTGGAAAATTTGGTGATCAACTGATGAAGATGCTAGATTTGGTCTTCGCAGTTGTTCAAAAATGTTATTTCTTCTTATTATAAAGTAGTATAATTTATCAATCATACAACCTCTTATTTTGAAATTGATTCTACTATATTTTTGGAAATGGTTCCAGACATAAATTTCTGAACCTATTTGATGATGTTCTAGATTTTAGATTTTGGATTTTGGATTTGTAATTTTTACATTTTTTTTTTCCATTTCATCTTCTTCAGTTATATTTTAAGACGCAAACATAAAAGAAACTGTGATTAGAAACATCCATATACAGATTTAAGACCCAAAGATGTATGGATGATATTAAAGTAAATGGAAGGCACCCTATGCGTATCCTTTTTTGTCATGTGTTCTTGCCTTCAAATGCATTATAGATTTGATACAGATTAATCTTTTTTTTCTTAACAGTGAACTTGCAACTCATTCCAAAATCACTGATATGGAGTCGTTGAAAATTTGTACCCAAACTTTTTTTACATGATTGTTTTTTATTACTCAATTGAAATTGAATCAATATCTTGAAATTTTTTATCATATTTATGCAATAAATGATGTCTTTTAATGTTTCCAATAATGAAAATTTATGCCTTCAAAATAATACTTTTTCTTAAAACTCTTTACTAAAATATACTCTTAGAAGCTACTCTCCCATTTTAATTACCAATTTTCAGAAATTTGAAATTTGCTAGACCTTTTTTTTCAACATTTTTTATGGCAGATTTGCTTACATGTAAATATTATTTTGAAGTTACACATATAAGAGGTTTTAAAAGTTTTTGAGAAAAATCATATTTTCTTTGATTTCCATTTGGGGATGGGTATTAGAATTGCATTGACCATTATTGTTGTGAAACTACCTTGAGCAATTTGGATATGTTAATTCAATTAAAAAGTCTACTTTTTTACTTGAGCCATTTCAATTAAAAGCTTCCTAACGTCTGCCCGATCAAAAATGTTTTTAAACATACATCCAAGCACGAAAAATCCCATGGCTTGAAATGCTCTGCTATGATGCTATTAAATGTTAGAACCAATAAGTGGCTAAAAGTGAAGTCTAAAATGTCATAGCCTCCTATCAATCAACTCAGACACATCAAGATAACTAGGCATAAACTATTAATTGTCTAATGGTTTAAAGAAGTAAACCTATAACAATACTAAGCTATTGTTTCTAACAAAAGTAAACAGGTAAGCTATGGTGTAAAGCTAAGCCTATTAGGTTAAGTCAAGTCACACTAAGTGACGAAACCAACATAGAATCCTAACAAAAGCCAACAGTTAATAGATTCGTAATAAATGGATGGTAGGTATACCTTACATGTTTATTATTTGACCGAATAGGTAATAAATGGATGGAACTTATAGCTGTAACTTCGGTCAACATCAAAGAATGCTTAAATTTCAGAGAACTAAAGCATCAGGATGAAAACAAAGATCAAATAAAAATTGAACCTAAACCAAGTTAATAATAGGTAAATGAATTTAAAATAATCAATAGGAAAATAGTGTTTTAAAAAAAATCATTAAAAAAATATGAATATATTTTTAAACAAAAATTATATCAATTTTATCTTAAAAAATATTTTTTAACAAAAATATTCTAATTTCACTTTTAGAAAATATATAGGCAAAAAATAAAATAATATAAATCAAGAAACGCATGAGTGCCTAATGTGTCAACTGCACATGTGTAATGTACATTCACTTTGTGTTATACCTTTACTCGGATACGATATTTGAGTGAGTCGAGGCGTCTTGGGAAGTTAAGTAGCATTTATAGCGTGCAATCAGCATGGACAATCGTGACATGTAATGTTACAGAACGTGTAGCTATAAAATGTTACAAAAGTGTGTAACGTCGTTATCAAATATGGTGAAATTTAATCAGTACAAGTACACCCTAATTGGGAGTAAATTTATCACCGTGCCATCGGCACGGGTACACCCTAATGATAGGTCGCTAACAGAAACGCCCCAGAATAAAATTATGAGCGTGCCATCGACACCGGCACAAATTTATCACGGGAATAAATTTATCGTCGTGCCATCGGCACGGGTACACCCTAGTATATATATAAAGAAGAAAGGCCAGAAGAAAAAAATACCCCAAAGCTAGTCGAAGCATAAACATGGCCCAAATCGTGCATGCACCAAAAGCCTTTACAAGATCCAGATCGAAGTGACCCAACCAGCTCTTAAATCACACAGAAAGTTTTAAAAATAAACTTTTACACCATGAACTCCAAATCACCAACTAGGCACAAAACAAATCCTCAAACCCACAAACCTTATCCAAATAAATAAACATTCAAATCTCATGATGTTTATATGGAGAACAAAGATGGTGTTTAGATTTATGGTTTAAGGAAGAAAACTCTCAAAATACTAAAGGTGAACTCAGAAATTATAGTGAGAGAAGGAGAATAAAAATTTTGGCAGCATAACGTTTGTCTTTTGAAATAAAAAGTTCAGAGTTAAAACACAAACCCACGTCTCAAAATTAGAGGCTCGGACGAAGGAGCGTGGTTCAATAGTAATTCCACAAACCATAAGGGCAAAAGGGTATAAGGCCAAAGAGGATAAGGAATATAAAAGGAAACACAAGAAATAACGTTCGACGAGGGTACATGCGTCAATACAACCCCAAAACTAAGGGTATATTAGACATTAACCCCCAGAAAGAACATCCGCATGCAGAAGACGCAGTTAGCTCACGTGTGGTGAAGTCGCGTGAGTTGAACGCAATACGCACATTGACCAACGACGGTTCACATGGATCGACCCATTAAAAATGAATCGTTGCCATTTTTTATGTTGTTAATGTTAAGAAAAATAGGGCACAGAGAGAATTTTAGAGAGAGAAAGAGTTCTCATTAATTGGGTATCTAACAAATGGGGGGGTCACCCCTTATTTATAGTACAAGTTAGTAGAGTCCTAATAGGAGTGGACATCCACTTAAATAGGATAAATACAATATTTATAACACTCCCCCTTGGATGTACACCATATCCACCATTCAATGATTATTGCCTCATTAAAACCTTACTAAGGAAAACCCATTGGGAAAAAACCGTAGTGAAGGAAAAAGAGTACAATTTATTGTGACCATTGAGTCGGTGTTGGACGTGCTTAATGCTGCCTCGTTAAAACCTTTACTAGGAAAACCTAGTGGGATAAAACCTAGTTAAAGGAAAAAGAGTACAGCGCACAAATGTCCCAAATTACATGTTCTTGTATCCTCCCCCTGATAAGATGCTCCCCCTGATAGATATATTCAATTTCACCGTTGGTGGAGCCGACGCATTCCAATCTCGTACACAAACTTCTGAAATGTTGCCTTTGGCAGTGATTTTGTGAAGAGATCAGCGAGGTTATCACTTGAACGAACTTGCATGACTTCAATCTCATTTTTCTTCTGAAGCTCATGAGTGAAGAAAAATTTTGGTGAAATGTGCTTGGTTCTGTCTCCTTTGATGAATCCTTCTTTAATTTGTGATATACATGCTGCATTATCTTCATAGATAGTACTTGGAATATCTGTAATAGAAGACAATTGACAAGAACTACGAATATGCTGAATTAAAGATCTCAGCCATACACATTCACGGCTAGCTTCATGAAGAGCCAAAATTTCAGAGTGGTTAGAAGAAGTAGCTACTAAAGTTTGTTTAGTAGAACGCCAGGAAATAGCAGCATTACCATAAAGAAATACATAACCTGTCTGAGATCAACCCTTATGAGGATCAGAGAGATATCCAGAATCTGCATACCCAACTAATTTGGAATTATTAGAGTTATATGAATAAAATAAACCCATGTCAGTGGTTCCACGTAGATATCTTAGGATATGTTTGATACCAGCCCAATGCCTTTTGGTTGGTTCAGAACTATATCTAGCAAGCAGATTTACAGAGAATGAGATATCCGGCCTAGTGCATTGCGCCAAGTACAATAATGCACCGATTGCACTTAAATAGGGTACTTCTGGACCCAATATTTCCTCATCTTTTTCTTTAGGACGGTATGGATCTTTCTTTATGTCCAAAGACCGAACAACCATGGGGGTACTTAGTGGATGTGCCTTATCCATATAAAAACGTTTTAATACATTTTCAGTATAATTAGACTGATGGACTAAAATCCCACTAGAATTTTTCTCGATCTGCAGGCCGAGACAAAATTTAGTTTTCCCAAGGTCTTTCATCTCAAATTCTTTTTTCAAATAGTTAGCAGTTGTTTCGAGCTCTTCTGGAGTTCCGATTAAATTTATGTCATCCACATAGACTGCTACTATTGCATATCCTTTTGAGGATTTCTTTATAAATACACAAGGGCAAATTTGATTATTTTCATACCCTTCCTTAGACAAGTATTCACTAAGACGATTGTACCACATTCTTCCGGATTGCTTTAAACCGTACAATGAACGTCTCAGTCGTATCGAGTACGTACTCCTCGGCTTTGCTTCAGGCAAAGGACATCCTTCAGGGATTTTCATGTATATTTCTGTGTCTAAGTCCCCATATAAATAAGCGGTCACAACATCCATGAGTCTCATATCAAGATTTTCAGAGACCGCTAAGCTAATCAGATATCTGAAAGTTATACTATCCATAACAGGGGAGTATGTTTCCTCAAAATCAATCCCAGGTTTCTGTGAGAAACCTTGTGCCACAAGTCGTGCCTTATATCGAGTGATTTCATTCTTCTCGTTTCTTTTTCTTATAAAAATCCATCGATAACCTACCGGGTTAAAACCTTTTGGGGTTTGTACTATAGGTCCAAATACACCACGTTTATTTAGAGACTCGAGTTCTGCCTTGATGGCAATTTCCCATTTTGGCCAATCTACTCTTTGTCGACATTCATTTAGAGTACGTGGTTCAGTATCATTATCACTGCCCTTTGAAATTTGTGTAGCTACTGCATATGAAAAAACATCATCAATGACAGTTTCTTTTCGATCCCACATTTCTCCCGAATATGTATAAAACATAGAGATCTCGTTATTATTATAAAGTACCTTTGCCTCTTCAGGGGCTTGTATAGTCACTTCAGTGACTTGTGTGTTTTCAGAAACAATAACCTCTTCAGGGGTTTCAGAGAAAGTGGATCTTTTATTCATAACCTCTTCGGGAGGGTGATTAGGGCATGATTTTTCATTTGATCTCCGCTTCCGGGGAGCAGAGTCTTTGGAACCTACAGGTCTTCCACGCTTCTGGCGTGCAACAGATTCATTTGCTGCTGATGCCAATGTTTGTCCCACTGGTACATCAATTCTTGCAGGCACATTTGCAGCGGGTACATGAGACTTGGTTACTTTTGCAGCATCATTGAATGCATCGGGTAATTTATTTGCAATTTCCTGAAGATGCAATATCCTTTTCACTTCATGCTCACATTGAGTAGTACGAGGGTCTAGATGAGACAAAGTGGAAGTGTTCCATGTTAATTCTCGTCGTTCTTCAGGAACGGACCGTACTTCTGGTACGTTCTTTCCTCCCCCTAACGGCGGGAAGAGTGTCTCATCAAAATGACAATCCGCAAATCTAGCGGTAAATGTATCACCTGTCAGTGGCTCAATATAACGAATAATTGATGGTGAATCATAACCAACATATATTCCCAAACGACGTTGGGGACCCATTTTGGTACGCTGGGGTGGGGGGATGGGTACATGCACTGCACAACCAAATTTACGCAAGTGGGATATATTTGGTTGATATCCAGACACAAGTTGAAAAGGTGAAAAAGGGTGATAAGCCGTGGGTCTAAGCTTAATTAACTTAGCAGCGTGTAAAATGGCATGTCCCCAGGCAGAGACTGGGAGTTTAGACTGCATAAGTAAAGGTCGCGCAACAAGTTGCAAACGTTTAATCAAAGACTCAGCTAAACCATTTTGAGTGTGGACATGCGGGACTGGGTGCTCAACATCAATACCTTGTGATAAACAATAGTCATCAAAAACTTGAGAAGTAAATTCTCCCGCATTATCTAAACGGATGGATTTAATGTGTTGATCAGGAAAATGTGTTCTAAGTTTTATGATTTGAGCAAGAAATTTTGCAAAGGCCAAATTACGAGTAGATAACAAACAAACATGTGACCAACGAGTGGATGCATCAATAAAAACCATAAAATATTTAAAAGGTCCACTAAAAGGGTGGATGGGTCCACAAATATCCCCTTGAATTCTTTGTAAAAAGGATGGTGACTCAGAGGCAATTTTGAGAAAAGATGGTTTAGTAATTAGTTTACCTTGAGAACAAGGGGTGCAAAAATGATCATCGGGTAAGGTAAGTTGTTTGTTTGTTAGCGAGTGCCCGTATGAGTTGTTTATGATTCGACGCAACATGTTTGATCCGGGGTGACCCAATCGATCATGCCATAATATTAAATTATAAGGATCATTGAGCTTCCGGCTCATGACAGTATGTGATTCTACAACATTAATTGTTGTATGGTACAACCCCATGGATAATGCAGGCAATTTCTCTAGTGTGAGCTTCTGGCTTTCAACACTAGATGTAATGCAAAGAAACTCTTTATTATCTTCATTACATGTTTCAATATGATACCCGTTCACTCTTATGTCCTTAAAGCTCAATAAATTTCTTCTGGAATTTCTTGAGTATATAGCATTATTTATGAATAAGTGGGTACCATTAGGTAACACCACGTGGGCTCTTCCGGAGCCTTCAATGATCTTAGCAGGACCAGCTATAGTGGAAACATTCGCTGTATTGTATACCAAGTTTGAGAAAAACTTCTGGTTTTTCAAAATGGTGTGGGTTGTCCCACTGTCTACCAGACAAGTATCATCGCTTGTGCTTACTTTCGGATCCATACCTTTAACATAATTAAACATAAATTGAAATTCAATCCACCAATCATATAAGCATAAAAAAAAATGATCAAAAATCATTCCATTAACTACTAAAATCTCGAAATAAAGATATAAGATTGTCTAAGCTCTAAGGATAAACTACTAATGTTTTAATAGGAAAGATGAAGCAGATAAAAAAATAAATAAATCATAATCATTTAGGTCTTCAGGACCGTCTGAGGTGGGTCTCCAAGCATGTTATCAAATATCTCATCATCAATAGGATTTCCATCCTCATCTTCGAAAAAATCATTGAAATTGAGATCAGTATCGTCAAGTTTCCAACGGTCTTCAGGACCTTCCACAATGTTTGTCTCCACTTTCTTTTTCGAGGCCTGATATTTTTCAACCACTTTCTTGGACGAACGACAGGTACGTGTCCAATGCCCACTGCGGCCACATCTATGGCAAATATCATTTGGATTTTGTGGATTTGACTTCTGATTCCCTTTATTGCCGTGATTATTCCACTTCTGGTGGTTCTTAAATTTCGTATTTTGTCTAGGGCCATGATTATTGTAGCCACCTCTTCTGGAGTTGCCACGGCCCCGCCGCATATTTCCTTGGCCTCTTTCATTATTCTGAACAGAGTTAGCATTCACTTCAGGGAGTGCTACAGATCCAGTGGGTCTAGATGTATGATTCTTCATCAGTAAGTCATTGTTCTGTTCAGCAACTAGGAGACATGAGATTAGTTCTGAGTACCTTTTAAACCCTCGCTCTCGATATTGCTGCTGCAGGAGCATATTCGAGGCGTGAAAAGTTGAGAATGTTTTCTCTAACATATCTGCATCCTCTACCTTTTCTCCACATAGCTTTAGTTTGGAGGTAATCTTGAACATAGCAGAATTATATTCAGACACAGTCTTGAAATCTTGAAATCTCAAGTTGAGCCATTCATGGCGTGCACCTGGAAGTATGACCGATTTCTGGTGGTCATAACGCTCCTTCAGGGAGTTCCATAAATCAAGAGGATCTTTCACTGTAAGGTACTCACTTTTCAAATCATTGTGTATGTGATGCCTAAGGAATATTAGGGCCTTAGCTTTGTCCTGCCGGGACATAGTATTTTCAAGTGTTATTGCATCACCAAGATTTCGAGCTTGAAGGTGGAGTTCAGCGTCTTGAGACCAATTCAGATAATTCACCCCAGAAATTTCAAGTGCTTCAAATTCGAGTTTAGAAATATTTGACATTTTTAAACTGTACAATAAATAAATTATAATCAGAAATATGTAATGCATAATAAAGAAAAATTAATAACTCAATATTGATTGGAACTTCAGGTCCGTGCTATTTATTTGTTGGAACTTCAGATTAATACATAAAATAATTGAACTTCGGGTCAATTTTATTGAGTATAAGGACTTTATTTACCCTATTGTGTCAAAACTTCAGGTTTGATCAGATTAAAAAAAAATATAGTTGGAACTTCAGGTCCAAATTATAAGTTATTTGGGGACATTTAATGTCCCTAACTCTATGATAGAAATAATCAAAACTTCGAGTTTTGATTGAGGGTATATATTATTTGGAACTTCAGGTCCAAATTATAAATAGTGATTCAAGTCCCAAATTTAGAGGTAATTGAGAACTTCGGGCCCAATTACTGGAAACTTCAAGTCCCGAAAATCAAAACTTCAGGTTTGATTATCATGTCAAAAAAAAAAAAAAAAAAAAGAAGAAAAAAATGTCCAAAGGTTAAATCCAATACTGTAGCAATACTGTAGCAACACTGTAGAAACACTGTAGCATACTGTAGCATACTGTAACAACACTGTAGAAACACTGTAGCAACACTGTACTAATACTGTAGCAACACTGTAGCGAGATAAAAGACTCGTGCACGCACACAGTTAAGAGGCAAACCAGATTTTTTTTTTAAAACGCAGTAGCAGATTTTTAAAACGCAGTAGCAGATTTGATTTTTTTTTTTTTTTTTTTTTTGTTACATAGATCTTAAAGAATTCAACAGTCCAACAAGTATATATATATATATATATATATATATATTGTTACCTCAAAAATCTCAGATCGGAAGAAGGGCAAACCCGAAAATCTGGACTGTGAAAAAAAACTCCACACCGGAGAAAGCTCCACACCGGAAAAGTACCACACCGGAAAAAGGGGTCCACACCGGACCAGCACACTACCTCCGATCTCAATATAAAACCGAGAGAGAGATGGATTTCAGCCGTAAAAGAAAAGAGAGGGTGGGGGAGGCGGCTGTTGAGAAAGAGTGTGGAAAAGTATATGTCGATCGTGCTGATAACGTGTTAAGAAAAATAGGGCACAGAGAGAATTTTAGAGAGAGAAAGAGTTCTCATTAATTGGGTATCTAACAAATGGGGGGGTCACCCCTTATTTATAGTACAATTTAGTAGAGTCCTAATAGGAGTGGACATCCACTTAAATAGGATAAATACAATATTTATAACAGTTAAGTTTTATTTAATTAAATAATTAATATGTTTCAAATGTATTAATAAATGGTAAGTTGAATGGAGGACAACAAAGCACCTAATCTCCTGGTAGCTATGTCATCATTTTCTCAAGTCTTAAAGCAGGGGCTGAACAAGCAAGAAGCATTAAGGACCCAACATTCCCCATCTATCCTCAAACACCTAAAAACAGTTGCACCACACTTTTCTAACCTTTTGGATCCAATCTACAAAGGAGAAACTACAATAATCAAAATCTCTGAGGATGTTTATAAGGCTTCCTATATACTTATGCAAAAACAGGAAGAAATAAGTTCGTCCAGAGGAATCATTTGGAGCTAAACTTACTAAGAAGAAGCAGGTCAAGGAGAAAAGATAGTCCAGTATAAGTGCTGAGGTAAATGTAGTGCCTGCTTGCATTGTAGCAATTCAAAGAGAGAGGTCTGACATCGCAGCAGGTACTGATATCACAGCAGGTATTGAAGTGGGTCAATCTATGTCAGACGTGGCAGTAGACCTGTCTCACCATTTACCTCCAAACAGGGTGCGTTTCTTAAAAAAGAATGGGATCATAACTGTTGACGTAGCTCAGGCCGACGGTAATCAAAAGATAAATCAGTGTTTTCAAAATAAGATAGGAATCCTAAATATCATATAAGTCCCAATCTTATTGATCACGTGGAAAAAATTTGTTTAAACAACTTGGCTACCAACCCGAGTTGTCCAAATTGATAGAGTGAGGCATTCGGGTTCGAAACTTGACACCGGCGTCTTGAGGTCAGGATGCAAAAGGAATATTCCTCTGGAAGAGTCTCATTTGGCCGAAGGAATTAGTTTCGAGGTGCGCGCAAGCTGGGTCGGAGATTCACCCTCCGTTTCCAAAAAAAAAAAAAAAACTTGCCTACCAATTTAATGATGTTGACTTCAAAGGGTATGGTTGTAGGCACTGTTCTAAAAAAACTCGCCTAAGCTTAGGCTTAGGAGAAACGCCTCGCCTTACGCTTTTCACGTCTTATTCTTGGTAAAATCCTTACGGCACACTTTTTCTAAAAACAACAATGCCTTAGTGAAGCGATGTCGCCTTTTAAATAATTTGTTTACAAACCGGACCATTATCTTATCCAAAATAATTAGATAGTATTTTAATTTGCATATATTCACACATATTTTTATGATATGTGCAATTTTTGTATTTTAATAGCGTTGTTATGGTTAAAAAATATTAAAATATATTAAGAACCCTAAACGCCTTTTTACGCTTAGGCCTGCCTAGGGTTCTAAGACTTGAGGCTTGGCCTCCACGCCTCAATCACGCCCCCGCGTTTTTTGGAACCTTGGTTGTAGGTACTCCAATGGATACGGAAGCCCAAATAAATAAGGCACTATCTGTTTAAAAAATCCCTGATGGAATTATTTTTGAATCAGTTACTTTTAATAAAGAAAGAAATACAGAAGGAAATGACCCAGCTTATAGTCCTATAAATATGGATATTCAAAATAATTCATCGAAAGATATTTCGGATAATGAGGATTCAGATGGGGAAATGCCGCCTCTAGAGGAAATTCCATACTCGTCAAATTCATTAAAGGATAAGGAAGACCATGATATTAATTTGTACGTGGAAATTCTTAAATTTGCTCTTGGAATGTCATCTAATTCAGCAAAAGCTTGGGCATTTATTGAAGACTCTATTGACAGAAAATGTGGGAACCAAAAGTCCAAAACTTTAGTTACAAATTCTTTTGTGGTTTTAAGGAATATGGAAGACTCGAATAATTTTGAGGAAGAAGGAATTAATCAAAGGAAAAAAGAGAAAAATATTTCCTTAGTGTACTTAAGTGTAAAGGAGAAATCGGCTCTAAAACGCAATGCAAGGCCTCCTATTACTAATTTTAGATTTCGTCAATTTTCTTAAGTTTCCTTTTCTTTAGCGCTTGTATATGCCGTGGGAGATGCTTTTTCTCCTCCCAATAAATAAATAAAAAATTGTTTAAAAAATGTTTAATCAAGTGGTAGATTTAACATTTTTAAATTGAGAAAAAATTATAAGAAATATAAAAAATATTTTATAAATTCTAAAAAAAATAAAACAAATTAAATTTTAATATAAAAAATAGTTAGGTTAAAATACATATAAAATGTATAATTACAAAAATAGTTTAGAGATTAAACCAATTAATTCCAAATAGGTTATTAGATTTTAAAAAATGTTTTTAGCCATGTGTTAAATGCAGGAATGGAATGAGATTAAAAACTAAAGTTTGTCACAAATTTGAGCCAAACTAAAAGAGGGTATTTCCATGTGTGTGTGTTTGTGCGTGTGAGAGAGATATATAGATAAGCGTTTTAACTTTTTCGTCTTTTCCCATCACTACGGTCTCGTCCCTTTAGTATGCATCAATTGGGACGACGTACCAAAACCGTGGTGTAAAACGACTCAAATTGAACGATTTTTAAAAATCGTGGTATATATTTATGCACCCTTAAAAATTAACTCACAGAAAGGACTATATAAAAACCGTCCCAAATAAAATAGAATGTATTTATTTTTAGGGTCAGTTATTTCAATCAGTCTCAAATACTTTTTAAGGACCAAACGATACGACTGCCCCTAATAAACGTTTTTCTTGTAATGTTCTCTTCTAGTGAGTTCGTGTCGACGAATCACTTTGTGAATTTGGGGATCGAATGCAAACATTTAAGAAGGGGCCTCTATACAAAATTAAAAATGCAAAATAAATAAATAAATATGACACTTTTTAAAGAAATCGAATTAAGAAAAGAAAAAAAAAACAATATTTTATGTGAGTTTTAATACTTTATAAAGACGGGTTTTACAAATTTTATTTGATTTTTGAACACTCTTTAGGACGGTTGTAATAACTTTTATTATTACTTCGTGTCATGTGTAACCTTGATTTAGTTTTCAAACACTTTTTAATTGTTTGGTAATTTTTACTCAACCCCAAATATTAATGTCTAATTTGACTCAACACATCATTTCATAATTATTTGACTTTGTACCAAACATAGGTGGTTAAATATAATTTGATATTATAAAGAGGGGGTAAAGTCAAATAAATCTTTAAACTAAATTTTCAATTGTTAATCAATATTTTGGGATTCCACCTCATGCAAGGGTATATGAAAAAGATTAACAAAATGAGAGTTAAGTCAAATATTATATTAAAAAGTGGGGATTAAGTAAAAGAAATTTTTTTATTGTTTTGGTGGACTACCTTCTCGTCTAATCATGTTCGAGTCGTCATGTCTAATAGGAGAATCCGTTAAAACTCCAGTCCGTTTGGTTCAGAATAAAATATGTTTCAACGCGGTGAAAAGTAATATGGTGAAGTACGTTTTCACTTATTTAGAGTTAAATTTTCTTCTACATTATTGTTTAAAGTTGCATTATTATAGAGTGCGCACTTATTCAAGCCAACAAAAATTTAATTTTAAATATGTGAAAAATATTTTACCATTTTACTTTTTACCGTGATTAAAAGTATTTCACCCCGAACTAAATGAACCCTCAGAGTAAATCTGCTTACATCGTATCTTATTAATAATCAATTAGTTATTATTTAATTAATTAACTGTTGAGTGATTATTTCTAGCCTCGTCTTTCACTCACACAAACATCACACATCTTTTAATTCTTGTTGCCATCCAAGATATCTTGAAAGGACCACACACCAGAAGACCATGCCATGTTTAAACTTAAAAATTAAAGGACATTTTACACGTGATCAATCTAACTTGTAGCAACTGACAAAGTAGTCACGGGACGCCCGGTTTGAGCACAAATACCGCGCATATTTTTTTCAAATAAATATTGTCATAAACTTAAACCGGGACCATATTTAATATTTTTTTTGTAATAAATATCTGGTGACAGATTGGGGTCGTGACCACATTAATCCATGTGTAGAAGATTGGTGACGACTTAGGTTCGTGACTAAGGTTTCAAACCTCGTCACAGATTGGGTCCGTGACTAAGGTTTCAAAGATGGTCACGGCCTTTGTCCGCGACCAACATGTTGTATATTGTCCCACGCTCGGGTCTGTGACCGTGTCTTTTGGTTAGGGATCAAGTCCGTGACCAACGATTTAGGTCACGCCCATTTTATTGGATCCATGACCCTAAGGCTTGGTCACGGGTCGAGTCCATGACCATCCGCCTATTTTAGTGTAGTGTATGTTCACACAATCAATCAATTTTATATATACACACACACAATATAGATAAATACAAGATAATGCATACTATTAAGCATACCCGAAATATCCTAAACCCCAAATTCCAAATTGTCATCTCAATTTCAGGTTTACTATCTCGCAAAACCTTAATCACACCCAACTGTACAACATATCATACATATGCCACCGAAATAGGATACCGCATACTCTCAAGCATAACCACATTGTCCTAATCCCCGTCGCTGGATTACACTAGGTATCGTAAGGTTTAATCTACTAGAAACTCATACCAACACCTTATCTTGTTATTCTCTAGTTTAATGATCGTATTAAATTGAAAAATTAAATGCACATGATTTTTAAAAAAATAACTATGTAAATAAAAACCGAAACCATTAAACTGTTGCTCAAATTTTCGTTGCCAGCACAAGTTGTTCAAACCACCATTAATTCCTGTTCAGACGAAAATACACATCTCGTTAAACCTTATTCAATCGAGAAACTACACTCATTCCAATGAGGTTGACGAGATGCATCTCCTTCGTCCATAAAACACCAAAATCGAACCAAATCCTCCATTAATGAATTTTAAACTTCTACCCAACCCTTAAAACTTTGCAATCCCAAATATAATCATGGATTTGTGATCCTAAATGATTATCATGATGATTTCAGATCCAAAACATCAATTAAAGGATTAATTCAACAAATCCTCAAATTAAACCCTAGGACATTCTCTACACAAACGAGTTTAATTACACATGCCCAAATTAACATATGGATTCAACTTATGAATAAAATTAAATCCCAAACATGAGTTCTAATCACATAATCATATTCGAAAATGAATCAATTCACAAGTCCCAATAAAACCCTCGATTTCAAGTCATATTTCACTCCCAACAATAATTAAATTCATTAACCCAATTAAATCCAAATAAAAACATGATTAAGATAACTAATTAAGTTTTTAAATAACTTTAAAATGCCAAATCAAATACATGACAATGAAAATATAAATAAGTTATAGATTGCATAGTGATAAAGTAAGATATTTCTTGCCTGAACGATACAAGCGAGTGATTTCTCCTCATGATCTCTTAGGCCATCTGTAGTGGAAGATGTAAATGTGTAAAACTACACATTTACATCTTACAATGGGTAAAGGATCGTGTAGTTGGAGCAGAGAGAAAGTGTAAAGGAAATGCAAATCTAAACAGCCGAAACACAATGTGTAAGTGGGGCCCAGGGGGTCTGGGCGTTAAACATACAACCGCCCAGACTGGGCATTAAACATAAAACCGCCCAGATTTCTGGGAGTTAAACATACAACCGCCCAACCTCAATTTTGAAAAAAAAAATAATAATAATATCCAAACGGTAACTTTTGTAACGGCTAAAACATATTTACACAACGGTAACTTTTATTTTTGTGTATATATATTACATCCCTCAAACACTTTGAACACAAGAGTATTTTATATATTTGAACATTATAATTCAAATAATTATAATGGATTCTTCTTCTCAAAGTACTCCGCCTAATTCTAGCCGATTTCCAAATTTTAATGCACACGATGAGGTATTGCTTTGTATGGCATACGTTAAATTTTCTATAGATGGTGCTATGGGGACTAACCAAGCAGGTTCAACATTATGGAAAAAAATTACGAACGAATATAACTCAAGCGAGGGTGTCATTTACAAACGGTCTGAAAATACATTGCAGGAAAAATTTTGGAAAATTAACACAGATTGTGTGTTGTATACGGCGAACTTGTCCAAAGCATACGGTAGGGGGAAAGAAAGCGGCACGTCGGAGGTTTCATGGGTAATTACAATTAATATTTATTTATTTTATATTTATAATTAAATTCATAATTTTTGCAAAAATAATGCGAGAACATATTTTTTGATAGGTACAACGAGCTCGTGATAACTTTCTATCAAAAATGGGTCATAAATTCAATTACGACCACTGCTACGAGGTGCTTAAGGATTTGCCAAAGTATTCGATGTCGACCACTGGTTCACAATATACTGATGAAGAAGATAATGGAAACCCTCTTAATTCGAACGACAGCGATACAAGAGAATTTAATAATTCGTTGAAAAGATCGAAAGGACGTAAAGTTGTGAAACTGAAAGGGAAGAAAAGAGCGGCAGCCAACAGTGCGGCTTCACAAACGCTCATTTTAGAAAACTCTGATGAATTCAACAAACTTTATGACAAAAATTCTGCAGAACCCCAATCAATCAAAAGAACTCTAAATGAAAAGATTGATGGTTTAATTTCAATTCGCACCAAAGAGTATGAAGCTCAACTCCAACGTGACGAAGATCACATTATTTACATGGATACAAGTAACTCCACTCCCCAATAAAGAGCCCTTCACGAGATGCGATTGACTCAGATAATGTAGCGTCGGGCTTAAGCATTTCAGAACTTCTAGTACTAGATTATTAGATTTATATGGTTATTTATGTAATTCAAATTTATTAATTACTAGCTTTTCTACCAATGTTCATCAATGACTAGTTTTGCCCAAACATATTTTATTTAGCACGAAGAAAATTGTCTACATATATTAGGTAGGGTAAATGGATAATATTGAAATTACAATCAAGATGATGATTCTGCATGACGATTCCAAATGTGTTCCAAAAGGTCCTCACGTAACTGGTTATGGGCATCCTTGTTCCATATCTTTGCCTCCCGCACCTGGTACTGATAATGGCCAGCGAGACTTTGCCTGCTTAAGCAAGGGGGTGGGTTACGTAAGGGCTGGTCAGCTCGCCAAGTCCCGTCCCGCAACTCTTCCTCGACAATCATATTGTGTAATATGACACATGTGACACCCCGATTAATTAAATACTGGGTAGCTACTCCTTTATTCAAATTAAAACGAAATGTACAGTTGAATCAGTTTAATAGCATCACTGTCGAAAACATTTTTTTTTTTTTATTATTACTAGCCACCTAATATTTAAAAAGTGAAGTGTCAATTTTAAATTAAATAAAATAAAACATCCATCCAAACCATTTATTAAATAAAGACATCACCATCACAATAGTCATAAAATGAATAACTGAAATAAATAGAGCTTGGAGTAAACACTCCTCATAATGAATCCAAATTAATTAATACAACCGGTTACAATCTGAAATAAAACGTTACGATTGAACTGAAGTCTAAACTGAAAGAAATGAACTATCTCAATGGAATGGGCGACATGCCCTAAAATAACTGAATGGAAACAACTGATAGATAGAATCGTCTCTAAACAATGTCCTGTAGCTTCCACAGCAGCTACAGCTCGTCAAAGAGTGGAACTCCTATGCTTGGCGTCCCTGTGGCTGGGCACCTAAAAGGTTTTTACAAAATAGATTTGATAGCAAACGGGTCAGAGCCCCGCTTGTGAAAACAGTTTAAAAATATGGCAAGTGTTTAATAACAATAAACAAAGAATATTAATTACATGTTAGCGACGTGCACTCACATGAGTCCCTCACTTCTCCTCTAATGTGCACTCCTAACGTATCCATAACCCGTGCTAGTCATACTACTTACTAACTAGTCTAAGGCATAACTTAACTTCTCATTATAGAATTTAGTCTTTAATCCTGACATTTACAGTACCCTATAAATGTGCCTTAATTCACAATTTACAACTTTTACTTAAGTGGAGTTCTCATTTTAATCTCTATTAAAATATCACAAGTAATACACAACATTACTTTACTAAGTTCTTCAAGGATTATTATCTGTATTTTATTCACATCATAAATATACTATACTTGCACTTCTAGACTCAGCTACTGTGCACATACTCTGCTATCTTATCCCGGTACATCACGTACATAAGGAACACAAATTCCGAATCTCTCAGGAATTGTTAGAATAAGCACAACACACAAAAGTGGAGGCGAACATAATTCAACATACCTATGGGTCACGCACATACCTACGCTCCATAGTCAGCTGACTTATTAAATCACAATAAGTCATTCTAGAATTATGTCCTTAAGGTACCACACTAAATCTCCCCCGTAGGCACATAAAGATTAGTTGGTCCTATCCGAACGACGACCTCCGTGATAGCAAGTATGGTAGGTATGTTTATACACATAATTCATACACTAAGCATTCACACATCTTAGTTATCATATTAATTGTGAAGGTATATTCAGCATCTTTGTACCCTTACTCAATTCTCATATATATTAAGTCTTTCAATGATATATTACATAGATTGTAGATACATCTCACGTCGTATCTTCTTTCACTTATAACCTTTCTCAAATGGGTTATTACGTTTCATATTATATCCACTTTCCACTTCATTATTCATAAAGTCTTTACTTCTGCCCTAACCTTATCTCTTCAAATTATTCGAATTCACTCTTTCAACGTTACTAATATCTCACTAATCTAGTCTCGATATGAAATTAGGTATTCCCCTCACCCAAATGTAACTTAATTAAAGTTAAACCATAAGATTCATACCTACTAGTCTCCATCAAGATTAAGGATATTCACAAAGTCTCCAATAATAATTTCTAGGCCTTATCATCAATATAATTCAATTAGGAAAACTTTTAGGTTTTCTGGGAAGGTCGATCGATCGACCATGACCTTCGATCGATCGATGGTGGTCGATCGATCGACTGATGAATGTCGATCGATCGATTGCACCAGGTCTGCTACGGGTTTGTTCGTTTTTCAACCCTTAAACCGATCCAAAACACCATTACACATCATGAAATTTTGTTCTAACGTTATACCAACAACATATAATCATTCTACAATGTTTCTAATGTCCTAAAACATATAAATCATCCTCTACATGCCATATATGGATCAAAGTTTGGTTAAGAACCCTAGTTTCTCTTTTTCTTTCAAGAACATCATAATCTCCTTCTACAATCTGTTTTAATTCATCCAAGGCTGTAATTCATATCCTAAATTCGTCCAGAATGTTACTACATGCAAGTCCTAACATTATTTCAACATTTAATCTTCCAATTCATGGGTTTAATCAACTTTCCAAGACAATTTTCCATTAAACTACTCATGGAACATATATTCAAAGTTAAATCACAATTAACCACTTGCCTTATGTTCTTCTTGGTATTGAAGGTTGATGATGATGATTTGTTATCTTCTTTTTCTGCAGAAATCCCCTTACTTTTTCTCTCTAGAGCTTTCCTTCTCAAAGATGATAATGGAGGTAGGAGATGGCTAAGGGTGGGTTATGTTTTTGTCTTCCAACTTCTCCCGTAGCCCACCTTTGGGTTTGTGGGGATAATGGGTTAGTGGGGATAAAGATTAAGTCAGATTTTAATTCCCAAAATTCGTAGCTTTTAATTCCCCAAAATGCCAAATTACTAAATTACCCTTTTGGGTTGCCGGTTTGGCCTAAAAATGCCCCGGGACCCAAACTATACCCCCGGCTAGTGTTTTCTGACTATTTCGACCCTTCCGGAAACTTTGGCGCACTCAAAATGACTATTTGGTCAATAGAAAAATAAATTATTTTTAAATCTCATATTTTCATTTTTGACGCGGTTGACACGCGCGTCCCAATTAAATTTCCCAAATTGCCGTATTTTCAACTCTCGATAATTTTAATACTTTCAACATTCAATATTACTTAAGTCAACACCGTAATATTAAATCATCTCAATATATTCAAATACCAACTCACGTCTCGCTAGTATTTAATTCCGGATTAATTTTCCAATTAATTCTCATTTAATTAATTAATCCCATTAATAATTATCATGAAAAATACGGGGTATTACATACTTCCCCCCTAATAACAGAATTTCGTCCCGAAATTCGGAACTTAAAACATACCTGGCAGAAACAACTCTGGGTAACGCTCACGCATCTCGTCCTCGCGCTCCCAAGTGGACTCCTCGACATTATGATGTCGCCACTGAACGCGTACTAACGGTACTATCTTCGACCTCAGTTTCCTCTCGCTGCGGTCCAGAATAGCAATCGGTCCTTCCTCGTAAGAACTGTCTGGTTGAAGGTCGATATCCTCCAACGCAATATGAGTATGAGCCAAATCGTCCCTAAGGTATTTCCTTAGCGATGAAATGTGGAACACATCATGAATCCTGTGCAAGTGTTCCGGTAATCCCAGTCTATAAGCAACTGGTCCAACCCGCTCGATGATAGGAAATGGCCCCACATATCTCGGTGCCAGTTTCCCCTTCTTCCCAAAGCGCATAATCCCCTTCATCGGAGATACTCTAAGCAACACCTGATCTCCCACCTTAAACTCTCTGAAAGTTCTCTTAGCATCGGCGTAGCTCTTCTGCCTGTCTTGAGCTACCCGAATGCGACTGCGAATCTTCTCTATCCTTGCCGAGGTATCCTGAATCACCTCCGGCCCAAGCAGCTTATTGTCCCCCACCTCTAGCCAACATGCTGGGGAACGACACGGTCTACCGTACAATGCTTCAAACGGAGCCATGCCTATGGTGAACTGGTAAGAGTTATTATAAGCAAACTCCACCAGTGGAAGGTACTGCTCCCATCCACCACCAAAATCTAGTATGCACATACGTAGCATGTCTTCCAACATCTGATTCGTCCTCTCTGTCTGCCCATCAGTTTGCGGATGATATGCTGTACTCAACCGCAATTCAGTACCCATGGCCTCCTGGAAGCTTTCCCAAAATCGAGAAACGAATATTTTGTCCCTGTCGGACACAATATTGAGAGGTACCCCGTGGAGTCTCACAATCTCGGCTATAAAAATCTGGGCATATTGATTCGTAGTGTAATCTATCCGGACTGGCAGAAAATGAGCAACCTTTGTCAACCTGTCAACGATTACCCATATGGAGTCGTGACCCCTCTGTGACGTAGGTAACCCCGTAATGAAATCCATGGAAATGCTCTCCCATTTCCACATAGGAATCTCTAGCGGCTGGAGTAACCCCGACGGTCTCTGATGATCCACCTTTACCAGCTGACAAGTGGCGCATTTTAGAAACAAACTCGGCGATGTCTCTCTTCATCCCACTCCACCAGTACTGCCGCCTCATATCCTGGTACATCTTATCCCCTCCGGGATGTACCGCAAACCGCGAACCGTGTGATTCTGTCATCACCTCGTGTCGCAAGTCTTCCCCTTCTGGAACAACCAGTCTCCCATTGAAACGCAGGCCCCCATCGGAACTGATGGAAAAAGACTCGGCTCCCTCTGCTAGCAATTGCACTATCTGTCCCTGACAGTACGTGTCATCGGTCTGAGCCTGTATCACCCTCGTGACTATCTGCGGCGTAATTGTCATAACAGACATGAACGATCGAGCCACTGCATCCTGGTGTCCCAAATCTTTCCACTTAGCTTTCCACACCTCGGCCACCTCTCCAACTGGCCTACGGCTCAACGCATCTGCTACTACGTTAACCTTCCCTGGGTGATATTGGATGTCAAACTGATAATCCTTTACGAACTCAAGCCACCTACGCTGTCGCATATTCAGTTCCTTCTGCGTGAATAGGTATTGTAGAGACTTGTGATCCGTGAATAAACGAAAATTCTCGCCCAAAAGGTAGTGTCTCCAAATCCGAAGAGCGAACACGACTGCCGCTAACTCCAAGTCGTGGGTGGGGTAATTCTTCTCGTGAGGCTTAAGCTTACGGGAAGCATACGCTATAGCCTGACTCTCCTGCTGCAACACACCTCCGAGTCCTTGTAAGGACGCATCAGTGTAGACAAGGTACTCAACTCCCGGTCTGGGCAATGCTAACACAGGCGCTGAAGTTAACTTGTCCTTCAATTCATCGAATGCCAACTGACAGGCATCACTCCAGATAAATGGTACCCCTTTGCGAGTCAGATGTGTCAAAGGACCCGCAATCTTTGAGAATCCCCGAATGAACCTCCTGTAGTATCCTGCTAAGCCCAGGAAACTACGTATCTCCGTTGGTGTCGTGGGCTGTCCCCACTCCCTCACCGCTGAAACTTTCCCCGGATCAACAGATATCCCCCGGTCGGAAATAATATGCCCCAAGAATTGCACCTCTTTCAGCCAAAACCCACACTTTTCATATTTTGCATAAAGCTCGTTCTGACGCAGCGTTTGCAAAACCAGTCTCAAGTGTTCGGCATGCTCCTCCTCAGTCTGAGAATAAACCAGGATGTCATCAATGAAGACAATGACAAATTGGTCTAGAAAATCTCTGAACACCCTATTCATCAAGTCCATGAAGACAGCTGGGGCGTTAGTTAGGCCAAAAGGCATAACCCGAAACTCGTAGGAACCATATCTCGTCAGGAAAGCAGTCTTCGAGACGTCCTGCTCCCTGATGCGCAGCTGATGGTATCCTGATCGCAAATCAATCTTTGAGAAGAAGGCCGCTCCTCTCAGTTGATCGAACAAGTCATCGATTCTGGGCAACGGATACTTATTCCGTATCGTGACTTTGTTCAACTCCCGGTAATCTACACATAATCGTAACGATCCATCCTTCTTCTTCACAAACAACACTGGGGCACCCCACGGCGAAGTACTCCTCCGAATAAATCCCTGCCCCAATAACTGTTCTATCTGATCCCGTAGTTCTCTCATTTCGGCTGGAGCCATACGGTAAGGCGCGCGGGCAATTGGCCGAGTGCCCGGCGTCAGATCAATGACAAAGTCTATCTCCCTGCTGGGAGGTAACCCCGGAATCTCCTGAAATACATCCCCAAACTCACAAACAACGGGAATCGAGTCGAGTGGCAAAACCACTTCCTTAGAGGTCTCTTCCTCTATATAATACAGATGGGTGGACGATCCTCCCTCAGGGCGAGGCATCGCCACAAGGAACATCTCCTGCCCGGGAATGGCAAAGATAATACTCCTGCTGAAACAGTCAATCATGGCTCGGTACGCAACGAGCCAGTCCATACCAACGATAGCATCGTACTCGGACATATCCAACACTAACATATCAGCAGGCAGTGTAAATCTCCCAATCTCTATACCCACTCCTTTACAAACACGTGAAATAACTGAACCCCTACTCAAAGGCGAATCTACACAAGTAACTGTACTCTCTGCATACTCTAACAACCCAATCGTGCGTGCAAAACTCAAAGCAATGAAACAGTGTGTGGCCCCCGTATCAAACAAAATGCGCCCCAAAGTCCCCTGAATAGAAAACATACCCTCAATAGCGGGTGGATCCTGCAGGACTGCGGCCTGCTGGAGCTGATAAACTCTCCCATACTGGAGCTGTCCCTGCTGAACCGGGACTGCTGGAATGGGTGGCAAGGCTGCCATCTGCTGTGGTGCTGGGAGGGCGGCGGGAAACATAGGCCTCTGTGGCTCGTGTCGGGCACCCTGATGCTGCTGCTGTGGGGCCCTGCCCTTATCAGGACAATCCTGACGCTTGTGGCCATTCTTACCACAAATGAAACACTTCCCCTGGAAGTTACCCCCTCGCTGTCCCTGCTGACCACGGCCCTGGTGATCGTTGCCATTTCTGCCCTGGCCTTGCTGGCCCTGATGGAACTGCTGCTGCTGACCATTCTGACCTTGCTGGCCCTGATGGCCGTTCTGACCTTGCTGGCCATTACGGAAACCTCCCTGTCCGTTCTTAAAACCCCCTGTTCTGAACCTCTTCTGATCTCCCTGTTGGGAACCCTGTTCACCCTGCCTGAAGTGACTCTGATTCGATTGTGCCCCGCTGGCACCATTTCCCCCTGTCCGGCCCTGATGGCTGGACTCTCCTGAACGCTTCCCCTCAGTCATGTGAAAGCGGTGATCCTGCCAGTGGAGCAATGCTGCATTAACCACATCAGAATAAGTGACTAATGCAGGATTACCCAACAAGTGCTGACGGATTCTCCACGTCAACCCGTCCGTGAACTTCCTAACCTTCTTCTCTTCTGTCGGAATCTCATCTGGAACAATATGTAGCAGATTTGTGAACTCTGCTTCATATTCTGCTACAGTCCTCCCATCCTGTCGGAGGTTCGTCAGCTTCCTCCTCATCTCAGTGTGCACGGCAGATGGGAAGTATTTGCGGTCAAACCGCACCCAGAATTCCTGAACAGTCAGGACCTCTCTCTCCTCCTCAGTGGTAATGGACTCCCACCACTGTAAAGCAAGCCCCACTAGCTTAAAAGTAGCTAGTACCTGCTTCTGGACATCGGTGCACTCATACATCTTCAGGTACCTCTGAATGTCTTTCTTCCACTGGCTCGCAATAACCACATCTGGATTACCGGAAAACTCGGGAGGGTGTGCTTTCTGGAAAGCATCCCTAACACGTTCCCAAGCAGAAGGGAGCGCGTGTGCCTGAACTGGCGCAGCCGCTGGAGCCTGCGGTGGTGTCTGCTGTACCACTGCTAACGCGGCATTCACCGCTTGTGCTACGATAGCAGCTATCTCGGCAGCACTAATCGTGCCCTAAACTGGGGCTGGCTGTGGCTGTGGCTCAGGCTGAGAGTTTCTGTTAGCTCGTGGTGCACGTCGTGGAGGCATCTGAAATGAGAGAGAATTCTTATAAGTCCACAATTTTTAATCTCAATATAGCTGAAGAGCGTAAAAATACACAAAGAGTACAACAATCCTAAAATATAGGGCTCTATATCAAAGGACGCAATGCGAAAACATAATAAGCCGTACAGATCCTAAGGACACTAGAACCTGATGCTCTGATACCACCTGTGACACCCCGATTAATTAAATACTGGGTAGCTACTCCTTTATTCAAATTAAAACGAAATGTACAGTTGAATCAGTTTAATAGCATCACTGTCGAAAACATTTTTTTTTTTATTATTATTACTAGCCACCTAATATTTAAAAAGTGAAGTGTCAATTTTAAATTAAATAAAATAAAACATCCATCCAAACCATTTATTAAATAAAGACATCACCATCACAATAGTCATAAAATGAATAACTGAAATAAATAGAGCTTGGAGTAAACACTCCTCATAATGAATCCAAATTAATTAATACAACCGGTTACAATCTGAAATAAAACGTTAAGATTGAACTGAAGTCTAAACTGAAAGAAATGAACTATCTCAATGGAATGGGCGACATGCCCTAAAATAACTGAATGGAAACAACTGATAGATAGAATCGTCTCTAAACAATGTCCTGTAGCTTCCACAGCAGCTACAGCTCGTCAAAGAGTGGAACTCCTATGCTTGGCGTCCCTGTGGCTGGGCACCTAAAAGGTTTTTACAAAATAGATTTGATAGCAAACGGGTCAGAGCCCCGCTTGTGAAAACAGTTTAAAAATATGGCAAGTGTTTAATAACAATAAACAAAGAATATTAATTACATGTTAGCGACGTGCACTCACATGAGTCCCTCACTTCTCCTCTAATGTGCACTCCTAACGCATCCATAACCCGTGCTAGTCATACTACTTACTAACTAGTCTTAGGCATAACTTAACTTCTCATTATAGAATTTAGTCTTTAATCCTGACATTTACAGTACCCTATAAATGTGCCTTAATTCACAATTTACAACTTTTACTTAAGTGGAGTTCTCATTTTAATCTCTATTAAAATATCACAAGTAATACACATCATTACTTTACTAAGTTCTTCAAGGATTATTATCTGTATTTTATTCACATCATAAATATACTATACTTGCACTTCTAGACTCAGCTACTGTGCACATACTCTGCTATCTTATCCCGGTACATCACGTACATAAGGAACACAAATTCCGAATCTCTCAGGAATTGTTAGAATAAGCACAACACACAAAAGTGGAGGCGAACATAATTCAACATACCTATGGGTCACGCACATACCTACGCTCCATAGTCAGCTGACTTATTAAATCACAATAAGTCATTCTAGAATTATGTCCTTAAGGTACCACACTAAATCTCCCCCGTAGGCACATAAAGATTAGTTGGTCCTATCCGAACGACGACCTCCGTGATAGCAAGTATGGTAGGTATGTTTATACACATAATTCATACACTAAGCATTCACACATCTTAGTTATCATATTAATTGTGAAGGTATATTCAGCATCTTTGTACCCTTACTCAATTCTCATATATATTAAGTCTTTCAATGATATATTACATAGATTGTAGATACATCTCACGTCGTATCTTCTTTCACTTATAACCTTTCTCAAATGGGTTATTACGTTTCATATTATATCCACTTTCCACTTCATTATTCATAAGGTCTTTACTTCTGCCCTAACCTTATCTCTTCAAATTATTCGAATTCACTCTTTCAACGTTACTAATATCTCACTAATCTAGTCTCGATATGAAATTAGGTATTCCCCTCACCCAAATGTAACTTAATTAAAGTTAAACCATAAGATTCATACCTACTAGTCTCCATCAAGATTAAGGATATTCACAAAGTCTCCAATAATAATTTCTAGGCCTTATCATCAATATAATTCAATTAGGAAAACTTTTAGGTTTTCTGGGAAGGTCGATCGATCGACCATGACCTTCGATCGATCGATGGTGGTCGATCGATCGACTGATGAATGTCGATCGATCGATTGCACCAGGTCTGCTACGGGTTTGTTCGTTTTTCAACCCTTAAACCGATCCAAAACACCATTACACATCATGAAATTTTGTTCTAACGTTATACCAACAACATATAATCATTCTACAATGTTTCTAATGTCCTAAAACATATAAATCATCCTCTACATGCCATATATGGATCAAAGTTTGGTTAAGAACCCTAGTTTCTCTTTTTCTTTCAAGAACATCATAATCTCCTTCTACAATCTGTTTTAATTCATCCAAGGCTGTAATTCATATCCTAAATTCGTCCAGAATGTTACTACATGCAAGTCCTAACATTATTTCAACATTTAATCTTCCAATTCATGGGTTTAATCAACTTTCCAAGATAATTTTCCATTAAACTACTCATGGAACATATATTCAAAGTTAAATCACAATTAACCACTTGCCTTATGTTCTTCTTGGTATTGAAGGTTGATGATGATGATTTGTTATCTTCTTTTTCTGCAGAAATCCCCTTACTTTTTCTCTCTAGAGCTTTCCTTCTCAAAGATGATAATGGAGGTAGGAGATGGCTAAGGGTGGGTTATGTTTTTGTCTTCCAACTTCTCCCGTAGCCCACCTTTGGGTTTGTGGGGATAATGGGTTAGTGGGGATAAAGATTAAGTCAGATTTTAATTCCCAAAATTCGTAGCTTTTAATTCCCCAAAATGCCAAATTACTAAATTACCCTTTTGGGTTGCCGGTTTGGCCTAAAAATGCCCCGGGACCCAAACTATACCCCCGGCTAGTGTTTTCTGACTATTTCGACCCTTCCGGACACTTTGGCGCACTCAAAATGACTATTTGGTCAATAGAAAAATAAATTATTTTTAAATCTCATATTTTCATTTTTGACGCGGTTGACACGCGCGTCCCAATTAAATTTCCCAAATTGCCGTATTTTCAACTCTCGATAATTTTAATACTTTCAACATTCAATATTACTTAAGTCAACACCGTAATATTAAATCATCTCAATATATTCAAATACCAACTCACGTCTCGCTAGTATTTAATTCCGGATTAATTTTCCAATTAATTCTCATTTAATTAATTAATCCCATTAATAATTATCATGAAAAATACGGGGTATTACAACACAAGCCTTTATAATTACACGTAAGTCTTTATATTCATAAAAATTGGCCGGATTTTTGATAAAGTGGAACTGTTGTTGCAAGATGCCAAATGCCCGTTCCACATCCTTTCGGGCACCTTCTTGGGCTCGTGTGACCACCTTCTATTTTTGACTGGCCGGTCTCTTGAAACTCTTAACGATAGTTGCGTAGGGCGGATAGATACCATCTGCAAGGTAGTACCCCGTGTCATACGTGTTTCCATTGATTTCGGGGGACGATTTCCTTCCAGAAGTTCTTCGAACACGTGAGATTTCGCAAGAACATTCAGATCATTACATGCACCAGGCATTCCAAAAAATGCATGCCAAATCCAAGTATCATAAGACGCCACTGCCTCTAAAATTATAGTGGCAGCATGGGAATAACCCTGATATTGTCCTTTCCATGCATGTGGATAGTTATTCCATTCCCAGTGCATGCAGTCAATGCTCCCAATCATCCCGGGGAACCCACATCATTCATTCTCTAGCTGCATGCGGGCTATATCTGCGGCTGTAGGTGTGCGGCAATACTCCGAGATAAACACCTTCACTACAGCCCTACAGAAACATTTTAATGTCTGAATCGCTGTTGTCTCGGCTATTTTCAGATATTCATCTTGTAAATCCCCGTATCCACCATACGCCAACATACGAAGTGCACAAACAATCTTCTGTTGAGGGCTTAATCCCATTCGTCCAACACAATCCGGTTTCTGGATGAAATATGAATCATTTTCACAGACTGCTTCCAAAATACGATTGAAGCTCGCCTTATTCATCCTGAACCTACGCCTGAACATTTCTTCAGGGTATGTGGGGTTCTCCTGAAAATAGTCTTTCCATAAATTGTGATGAGCCATCTCTCTATCTCGGTGCACCGTTCGTCGCTCATGTATTTCCCGACTACTATGCAGTAAGGACGTCCGATGTATTGCATCCCAAAATCTGTTGTGTACCACGACGGCTTCATCATCGGAGTCGAGATCATACGTTTGGGAAATCTGCGCTAATATCATCTCCTCAATATCGTTGTTAGACATGGTAAATGTTCATATTGTAGGAGTAGTAGTTGTGATGCTCAACATCTATCAAAGTTGTATATTTAAATAAGTCCCGCCCAACATAACGTGACAAATCGTCCTTATTGGACGGTAAAACAAGTCCCGCCCAACAAGTATACAGGACTAAAGCAGAAAAGATTCTTGTCCATAAAATATCAGTCCTCATATTGTACATGACGTGACAAATCGTCCTTGTTGGACGGTAAAATAAGTCCCGCCCAACAAGTGTACAGGACTAAAGCTGAAAAGATTCATGTCCACAAAATATCAGTCCTCATATTTTACATGACGTGACAAATCGTCCTTGTTGGACGGTAAAACAAGTCCCGCCCAACAAGTGTACAAGACTAAAGCAGAAAAGATTCATGTCCACAAAATATCAGTCCTCATATTTTACATGACGTGACAAATCGTCCTTGTTGGACGGTAAAATAAGTCCCGCCCAAAAAGCCTATATATATAACGCCTTTTCGTCTAACATTACAAACATGGATTCACCTCCATACAATTCATCCATTTACAATGGATCATACACAGATATTGCCAGTAACGTTTGGTATGGAAAGAAACAAATTTTTCAAACTTATCTGATTGATACTTCTCGACGTTTTCTTAATGACTATGGTCATATTTTCATAATCTCCCCTACTTCTGAACCAGAAGACGGAGTTGAGTACCCTTGGGAACACCTGTCATGGCCAGAAAAATATGATGAAAGGTGTGACTTGGAGGTTCTTTGCCATTACCATCATATACCTGTGCCGAGAAATCAGGATGCCGCTCTTTGGACAATATCGTATCCCGAAGAAGCGGAGATGTTTTGCCTTGATTTATTAGAGGAAGAGATATGGCGGATGGAGAGGCGCTTACAACGTTATCACAAAGCATAACATGCGATGCAATCTGGTCATCACATTCAGGAACAAATGATTAACATATATAATGATTCTGCGTTGGCATCAGATAACGACATTTTAGACTACACCAATTCTGGTTATGATTACTTTTCGGAATGCATATATGAAAATGATGGGAAAGAGTACGAACCAAATATATCAAACTATAACAAAGAATATGTTGATTCTAATACGCAACGATCTTACTTACCTAAATATTTAATACGCAATGGGAAACCATTTTATTGTACTTCTATTAGGTTCGACCTAAGTGTTTAAGCGTTTGTTGGTGTTTTTATGGTGTTTGTATTTTAACAGTGTTTGCACTTGAATCTAATACAATGTTTGCACTTAAATCTAATATAAACCACATCGTTATTATATAAAAACGATTTTATTATCAAAAGAAATTTAATACATCGTTATTGCTGATAAGGAAATTCGTTGAATAGTCTAAAAACATCATCGGCAAGAGAGGTTTGACTGACCGATCCTCCAGGGTCTTGTGATGCTAGATGGGCTATATTAGGAGTAGCAATTGGATATTCATCTCCATATATATCAAGGGGGTGTATTGTGGAATGGGGTTGTGCCCGGTAGACGAACTGGGCCCAGCGCCTTTAAGCTCTCTCACCCACCTTTTCCACATAAGCTCTCGTTCTAACACTATTGATTGAAGTTTCCTTATGTAGTCCTCTCTAAAAAAACATATCACGCCATTGGTCGCATGAGTAAAATGTGCCGGGAGCTAAGTCATTATGAGTGCTTGGCGGGTCTACTTGAATGACTGTTGTGCCACTCAAATTTGTATCTGCAACTTCAATATCCCTTGGCAAAGGTATAAGATTTGAGGATGAATATTGTCCTTGTGTGTTGTATATATGGGGAGCCTCCCATCTATCTGCTGGTGCGCTGGGTACCCATAAATCAGATGGTGCAATCGAGGCGAACCCCGCCCCATCATGATTTTTCCACCGAATTTGGGAGCCTAATATTGCACCTTTACCCACAATCTTCCAGTATGTCAACCATTCGTCCTTCGATGAGACTGTGAGACGAGCAATTGCAGGTTGCCAGTTGCCAGTTGCCAGTTGCCAATTTGTTCCATATATATATCCCTTGGAATGAATGCCATTGGATACGGTGGGTTTTCTGGAATCGCAACGAGACTTGTCATTTGACAGTAGCAACGATCTCCGAGATACCAAGTTCCACCTAACTCAATATCCAAAAGCATTATCCGTCTTTGCCCCAAATCGTGAGCAATTATAACGATATTAAACTGGTTTTCTGCTAATCCCATAAAAGGTTGCCATATGACTGACTCGGAAGAACGCATTTCTAGTTGCTCTTGCATTACCGAACTTTTAAATCTCATCTGACCCAATAAAGTCTCACGTTGATCAGACACCCATCGTAGCATACGCGACCATCTTTCCACAGCATTATCGTGCAATATGGGAGCCATCGTGTGAAGGTACTCGTAGCTAAAGTACTACGGGTTTAAGAAAAAATTCATTAGAATTCAGGAGATTATTACACTAAAAAAAATTAATTTTCATGATCGTGATACAAATGTAAAATTAGAGGGAATAATACCTCTATAAGTTGCCAAAAACAATTTACTGATTTTTGCGCATTTGTGGTACACGCGTCAAGCGCATAGTAAATACACGCTAAAATGGCATAATCCCAATCCTTAGCAGCCATGTCGTTAAGATTGTTTAAATAAGTTTCCCAATCCACACACAAGGTGTTATGGCCTGTCGGGAAAAAAATGGAGCTCAACACATATACAATAAAAACTCTGGCAATATGTTCTTCGCTCGCTAGTCTTTGCTCCGGAACTTGTTCGCACCAATCCAATATGTATTTTTTTACTGTTTTACAAGAAATATTTCTTCCTTTGAACTCTGGGTGGCCTATTCCGGGAAAATATAGGTCGAATATTTGCTCCATAGTATACTGACTAGATGTTGGAAAACTAGGCAAAATTGGATGGATTCCAATTGGAATTCCTAAAACCATATAATTTAAGAATTATTAAATATGGAAACATCAAACAATAATTTATAAAAATACAAATATTGTGCGGAAAAACATGTCTGAAATATTTACCTGATAAATGAACAAAATCATAAGGGGTAATCCCCAACTCCACCACTTACTTACGAGCGCTCCAGTCAATTGGTTGTCGGAGTTAGGAAAAGATTCGCTAAATAAATGACTAAAATCGAAATTCCCAATGGCCGCTCGCACAAATGGAATATGGGATAATTCAGCATACACCTCTATCGTACCGTGGATACTACCGCGCATATTAATATGACTGTCGGTTGGATTCGCTGTAGGATCAATAATCATGTCTCTCGCATGCAAAAAACTATCGTCAAACAACTGATGATAATTCCGATACAAGACTGGCAAATTCGGTGGTGGGGGTGGAATGGGATTAGGTTTTGCAAGTTTGCCACACCATTTTCTTTGAATAGATAACATATTTAAAATAAATGGTATTGAATATATAAAAAATATGTTTTTGAGTTTTGGGATTTAAAAAATATTCAAGGATATTATAGGAGATAAAATTTGTTATAGAAATAATTTTGTAATAAGAATGAAAAATAGAAGAGGAGAAAATGTTATTTATAGGAGTAAAAGCATAATTAATATTTAGTTACAACGGCTATATTTGCAACGGGTATAAACGGGTATAAACGGCTAGGAGATAACAGCCAAAAATGGGGGCAAAATCTGGGCGGTAATATGTTAGCTGCCCAGATCTGGGCGGTAAAAAGGTTAACGCCCAACAGGTGCCACGTACCCTTTTTGCATTGTCCCAGTGTAAAAATTCGACCAACAATCTAAACAAAACAATGTAAATTTACATCTCCACGTACTCAGTTTACACATTACCACTACAGATGGCCTTATTCTTCTTCTCCAAAGATTTTTTCAAGTTTTCCCAAATCTCTAGACACCTAGGGTTTGTGTCTTGTGTAGTGTGAATGACGGTTAACACTTATAAAATAAGTCTAAATTCACAAGCCCCTAAAAGACCAATTTTGAGCGTCAAAATGAGCCTAAAATACTATTCAAACTATACTAAAACATAGATCAAAGATATACCAACCATATAGACTCAATTCTGTGACACCCAGCCTAATTAAATACCGGGCGATCACTCCTTTATTAAATTAAAATCAAGGTGAACAGTTGGTTCATTCTTAGCATCACTGTCGAAAAATACTTTTCCAATTTAAACAACCTAAATAATTAAGCTAAATGTCAAAACCATGTTAGACTTTACTTTCCAAATTTTATTTTATATAAACCAACATTTAAAATTTTCCACAATACACAATTTAATAGTCACACCACAACTATCCTGGAACATACAATCCAAATAATCAAGCATTCAACTAGTTGAATCCAACATTTAATACTTTAAATGAAAACATCCTGGCAATATTAAATCCCAAAGTGCAAGTACTGGAAATAAATGGATTATAATATCCAATAAAACAACTGAATAATGGAAAGGGCGACACGATCCCAACTGAAATAAATAGTGTTAAGAGTGGAATCAAATGAATGAGGTCGTCTAAGCAAGAGGCCTGCAACTCCCACCTAAGCTGCAGCACGTTCCTTCCAAAGGATCCTATGCAAGACGCCCATGTGGCTGGGCACCTATAATATATACATATATATACAAGAGAGATAGGAGAAATACAGACGGGTCAGAGCCCGATAGTGTAAATGATTTAAAATTTGTTTACAAGTATTTAAAATGTTTACAGGCCAATGCAACAACATATTAGTGCGACACTCTCTTGAGAAATTCTCACCTCTCCTCTAATGTGCACACCTATCGCACTAACCTTCCCAACGGTTTAACTCATCTTATCTTAGGTAACTCATAAGGTTTAAACTAAACAATTCAACTGTTTAAGAAGTAAATTTCATTTAGTGACAAAGCTCTCATTTTTTGACTTTATTTATTAATAAAGTTTTCCAGAAATATACTATACTTTCGAAACAGGTATTTCTCAATTGAAATCATTACTCATCTCTTACTTACCATAAACACAGTAGGATATACTAAATTTCAGAAATTCATATATATATTAAATACTCGCACAATATATATATTCTATCAGCACCCCACATAAAAATTATGGTGCGGGCATACTCTGTTATCCAATCCCCGTATCTTTTGTACTAAGGGAAATACAAGTTCGGAATCACTCTCGAACTGTATTAATACATACACAAACAATATTGAGGCGAAGCATAGTTTCCAAGTCCAAGAGGTCAGCACATACCCTCGCGTTTCTTAGGACCGTGACTATCGACTCGATAGCATGTACCTAGGATTCCTATCTTCTAGGGTACGAGTCAATATTCCCCATGAAGGCCCATTCGAGATAAGACCATCCCGGCGCGGTAACCTCAGGGATAGCAAGTAGCGCGGGGATGATTTTCACACGTATATAATATATGCATACACACAGTCATATAAATATACTACTTTTACTATATCAAATTTAGGTTCATCTCATAACCCATAATCACGACATTTATCCTTATTTTCACATTATTAATTATCGCGTATAACGGTTCGTCTCTAACTTTAATTTGAGGGATTATTCCAACTCGCTACGTAACACTCGTGGACTCTATCCCCCCAAGTGTAAAATTTCAGTAGGTACTCATCTAATTTCCAACGTAACTGTTTTACGCGTCTCTCCCTTTAATGCATAATTTCATCGTCCCTTATATGTAAATATCCCAAAAATGTACAGCTCGTCTTACTTTAAAGGTCTCATAATTATTAATAAGTCATACTGGTCTCCTTTACCTTCCAAATTATTTTAAATAAGGATGCCCAAATATTTCTACTCATTTAATTTAAATTTAACTATTTTTAAAGGGGAAATGTTAGTCTTCCAGAAGGGGTTGATCGATCGATGGCAGGAGCTCGATCGATCGATCGACACCCCTGGTTCGATCGATCGATCAAACAGGTATACGAATTCTGCAGATTAACAGTTACGGGTTTCATAATCTAACCTCAATCAAATTCGGGTTTTTCAAACCCAAACTCCCTAAAATTTGTACTACAAATGGTATGAACCCATATTATACATCTTCAACGTAAAGCATGCAATTTTTCATCAATAACCGTAGATTAATAGGCCAAAACTCATATAAATCTCAAGAACCCTAGAATTTCTTTAACATGGTTCTAATCAGTCTTTTTCCAGAAATTTCTACTCCTAATTCATCATAAATTCGTGGTTAAGCCTCTACATGTGAAGGGGTTTCCAGATTATCATTCAAATCACTACTACATGCGATTTTCCTATCTCCAACATGGATTTTCTTCTACCAAACTCATCCTAATCACCCTAGACTAACATGAACGATGCATTAATGAAAATAAGCAAGATAAATACTTGCTTGAAAATTTCAAAGTTCTGATTTGATGACGAATTTGGTGTGGTTGCGTTCCCCGTCGCGCGATCTACGCGTTGGTGGTGGTGGCGGTGCAACCGGATGAATTTTCGGTCTAGAATTTGCTTTGAAAGCTCTCTGCTTCCCTCTCCTATGGCCTCCACTTGTCTTTGGTTGTTGTTGATGTAAAAAATTAGATTATCTCTAATTAATCAATCACCGATAAAAAATAAACAAGATAAAATATTTTTAAAGTGGTTCAGCCTTGAAGGAATGGCCTACGTCCACTGTTTGTGTTATTGGTGACTGTTTACAGAATTCTCGATAGTGGTTTTACCAAGAAATTCTGAGTCCCCTTACAATGAGGATGATACAATGTATTTATAGCCCTGAGGCTGTACATGTGATAGGGTTGTACATAGCTGTCCGATACGCGTATACATTTGTATGATAATAATCAGCATTTAATGCGCATTTAATACTCTTAATTGTCTGGTAATAAAAGCTCTGGTCGAGGTGCAGCTCGGACCGCCTGAGTAGCTCGGTACTTATTAGCTGCTCGGTGTAGTTATGTTCCTCGGAGAATACTTGTTGCTCGGAGCGTCTGAGTTGGTCGGGGAGGTCGAGTTCCTCGAGCTTGTAGGTGCCATGTAGATTAACACGTGTCTCTTCTTAATTAATCCACGTCAGCAAACTAAATTTGGTATCAACAGAAGCCCACAATGTTTCACAGTTCGAGATTGAGGAGTGTGGAACAGTCTTCTCGGAATATGGCGGGATTAAATGGTCATCCTGAATTATAGAAGTGTTTTCTTTGTATTTATTTTTCTTTTCGAATTCATAGAATCAAACTTTTCGAATTTTTCTAACTGCTTCGGTCTTCGTGCCCTTTTTGTCCTTTTAGCCGCCGATAGCGCAAACGTCTCTATTTGTAATCATTATTTTTACCCCTTTCCAAGGTAAAGTATTTAAGCGTTGCAGAAAATCCTATCGTCTCTTCACTTTTTCAAATTTGTATCTTTGAGTTCTCAATTTCTTCTCTATCTTGTGCGTTCATTCCTTCCATCGTTCGTTGTCACCTGATCCATCCTTTTTCTGTAAGATCTTCTTCCTTCTCTTTAATTTCCTTTATTCATCATGGTTTACCTTGTTGAGTCGCTTGATAAATTTCGTTCTGATTTCTCTATTCCTTCATGGGTCATTTTGGAAGAACTTTCTGAACCTTCAGATTATTTTCGTTTGGCTGAGGGACATTGGTTCCCCAGTCTCTTTGTAGCTGAATGGGGCTTTTCTTTTCCTCCAAACCCCTTATGTCTGGAATTTTGTCAGTATTTTGATGTGGTACCTGCAAAGATAGCTCCCAATACATGGAGAATAGTTAATGGAGTTCACAGATTAAACAGGAATTCCAGAAATTATGTTTTGTTATAGATGGGCTGTCAGTGACACTACTTTTTATTTGAAAACTAGGTTTTCAAATAGGGCTTTAGTCGTCAATCTCCCAGATGCCAATAGGGATTACTTCGAGCATGGTGTTATTATGAAAAATTGGCAACATGCTCCACTAACTGAAAACGATGTGTATCAGGGTCCCAGATGCCCTCCCTATGGCAATGGGATAGGTTGTTTTCATTTTACTTTATTTTTGAAATTATGCTTTCTTTGTGTTTGATAAAATGTGTCACTGATATTTTAATTTTGATCTATTTGCAGTTGACAGCAAGAGAAGGTCTCCAAAAGAGACAGAAGTTAATTTAAAACATCTGAAACTTATCTGGGGTTTGCATCAGACTGTTGTCGACGAGCATATCAGATCAGCTTCTTACTTGCTACAGTACAAGAGTTACACCTCGTCTTTTACTGCTCGTCCAGTGATAAGTGACCTAGAACCAGTACCAGCTTCTGAAAGTTCTTTTCCTGAGTTATATATCCCTCTTAGTGAAAGAATGAAGAGAAGAAGAGCTATTTCCCTCTTCGAGAAATCTGCCTCTACTGCTGGAGAGGCAAAGAAAAGCAAGCAAGATGTCCCAGAAGGGACAAGACAAATTGATGCACCTCCTCCAGGTGTTACTGTGAAGGTTGCCGAGAAGCCCCCTGTGGCTCCAAGCGAGGTGATAATTATATCACCGACCAAGACGACATCCTTGATCGAGAATGTTCCTGTTCCCATGAGGAAGCTGAAGAAGAGCTCCTCGATCAATTTGGCTGAATCCATCCTTCAGCCTCCAACTACTGGAAGTGGTGTTCCCACTTTCGTTGCTCCGAGCTCTGCCATGAGCTCGATGAAGTCTTGGATCATCCCCGAGATCTAAGGTATTAAGGAAAATCTTTCCCGGGATAGGGTTACCACTTTGGCAGCTCAACACATTGCCTCAGTAAGTATTGTTAATCTAAAATTTCATTTTTTAATGTTATATCCTTGCACTGACTTATAGTTATTTTCTTTTTCCAGTTGGTAACTTGTTTCAATACAATTCTGAAGAAGGACGAAGCCATCAAGTCGTCTATCTCCTCGGGTGGTGTAGAAGAGGCTTTTGTAGGTCTGACGCAATCTTTAAAGGATTCTCGTCAGAAGTATGTTGATGATAAGGCTTCTTGGGAGAAGCAGCTTAATTCCACCGAGCAGGAAAGAGATCAGGCTGTTAAAGTCTCCAACGGGTTGGAGAAGAAAATAAAAGACTTGGAGGAGAAAAACAAAGAGCTCGAGAAGAAGCTCCAACATGCTGGAGAGTTTGAAAACAAGCTCAAATCTGTCGAGGAAGAGCTAAGTAGACTTTGTGACATTGGTCGTCAGAAGGAAGAGGCAGAAAATAAATTGAAGGTTGCCGAGGAACTTCTATCCACGAAGCTTTCCTCGGAGAAGGTAAAAAGGAAATTGGCTGTTAAAAAGTCCTTCAGCGTTGGCTGGGACAAAGGCTGGAATAAGGGTTTGGCTGCCATGGTCTTACAAATGGAGTATGGCAGCCTTAAATATTTTAGGGATGGTTGGGTGGCTGCTTTGACAGAGATGAAAGTCGACAAGAACTCCAACCTTTTTCAGCGACATATTCCTGGCCCCCCTCCTTCTCCTGGGGAAGAAGAGGAGGATGAAGCTGCCTCTGAGGAATCTTCTATGATGGTTGGGGATCAGGTCCCTACTGTTGAACTTCGCTACGAGCAGCCCCAACCAACTATTACTTCTACCGAGCAGCTCCCAATACCCACCGAGTAACTTTTTATTCCGTCCGAGCAACCTTCTTCCTCGTCCCAATCTCCCGAGAAAGTTTTAGGAGACAAGGAGAATGTGTAGCGTTGTTCGAACTTTTTCTCTTTGATTACTTTTGTCAAATGTAACTCTAAACTTTGTACTTCTCTTTTATGATGCAATAAAATTTGAAATTTTGATTGTTCATACTGTTGATTCTCTTCTTCTTGCTCTGTTTGAACTCTCATTGATTCTTGCTATCTCTTCTTTTTACTAGTTTATGGCCAGGATGGAATTATTATCAGCTCATGATACAAAATTATTGAGACGGTGCAATAAATACTTTAAAGCTGGTCATACAGATATGACTGAAGTTCAAATTGTTGATATCCTTGGTCCAGATGCTTCAGAGCGAGCAATTGAAGCCTACCAATATTTAAAGTGTCCGCTTGACTGGGCAGTGGCTAACAATGTAGCATATTAAGAGATGATTGAAGACCTCCAGGGCATTCTCGAGGAGCTTCAACAACAGTACAAGGAATCTATAGCCCTTTTGCACCAGGGATACGAGAAGAAGTATCAGCAATTATATGCTGAAAAAGGATATGAAAAGTTGTTCGCTGCTCATGATATTAAAGAAAGGACTTTGAAGGCTAAGGTTGAAGAGCAGGAGAACAATAATTTGCGAGGAGAGATATCCCAATTACAATCTGCAGCCTCTACCTCGGGAGCCTTAGTTCCCGTCAATGATGAAGGTTTTTCTTTCTTGGAGGTTGAAAATGCCAATCTAAGAGACGAATTGGAAACCTTGAAGAGAATTGGTCCTTCTACCTCTGCTCGCGGGTGAGCAAGAGCTTCTCGGGGACGAGCAAGAGCTGCTCGAATTACTGTTGAGGAACAAAGAACTCAATCGGCTTTGGAGAACCAAGCCTTCCAATTGATGGCAAAGAACCAGGCATTGGCTGAGATGTCTAAGAAGATCCAGGCCTTCGACGAGCAACTGGCTGCCCAAAATTCTGCCTTAGAGAATAAAATGAATCTGGTAAAAAATCTTCACGAGCAGCTAGAAAGATTGACCTATCAGTTCCACAAACAGCCTAGAGAGTTCTGGATGGCTAGTTATAATGAAGCTCGTTATCACCTTGACGACCGGATCCAGCAGTCGAACAACGAGGGGTATAAGTAAGGATGGTTGAATGCCTTGGGTGTGCTACAGCTGGAACAAGGTCATTATTTATGGGATTACCATAATCCTGGATTGCTCGACTTGCCAGTGCCACCTTTCAAACTCGACATGAGCTGGATTCCTACTCGGGACATCCCTCAATGCCTGATTTCGAAGTATCTCGACGACTATAATCTTCATTCAAACTTCGAGATTTCTCGCCCAGAGCACCTTCTTGATCGCCCATCAGTAATGAATATCAGGATGCTCAAAGATATCAATTTCATAAATTCCCCCTATGCCTTAGACGATCCTCCTGCTGGTGAAGAACCTGTTTTAAAGGCACAGGGGAAGAAACCAATAGAATAGGATTCATGATGTAATAATTTCTTATGTATTTGAAAAAATTCTAGTTTTCTTTGCAAATCTTGATTGTCAATGATTGTCAATGTCTTGTAAATATTTGATAAGACATTTCTTTTTATTTACTAATGAATGTGCATGTATATCTGTTAAAAAGATAGAAATATTTTGTGTTACTTTAAATTATCGACCAACTAAAGTTGGTGAAAACTTATTGTTGGCTATACTGAATTGATGATAATCATCTGATGACCAACCAGAGGTGGTGATATTTCATTTTTTGACCAACTATATTGGTAGTTTAAAATGCCATAAGTATCAAGAACTTTATCACTTTTTAATTTTAAGTCCTGAAATGTCTTTCATTTGTTTAACCAACTGTTTCCGACCAATCGGAGTTGGTAAATTTTTGTTCCCGACCAATCTTAGTTGGTAAATTTTTTATTCCCGACCAACCGGAGTTGGTGGATTTTCTTCCCAACCAATCGGAGTTGGTATTTCTGGGAAATATTTTTATTCCCGACCAACCGGAGTTGGTGGATTTTCTTCCCAACCAACCGGAGTTGGTATTTCTGGGAAATATTTTTATTCCCGACCAATCGGAGTTGGTGGATTTTCTTCCCAACCAACCGGAGTTGGTATTTCTGGGAAATATTTTTATTCCCGACCAACCGGAGTTGGTGGTTTTTGTTCCCGACTAACCTTAGTTGGAAAATTTTTTATTCCCGACCAACCTTAGTTGGGAAATTTTTTATTCCCGACCAACCGGAGTTGGTGGATTTTGCCGAGTAGTGTGTAGCACTAGTATTCTGCGGAAAAAAAATTTCAACAAAAGGAGAGAATTGGGTAGAACATTCATATTTTATTCATACTGAAGAAACTGCATTACATGAGGATTTACATCAGTGATAATATTTGCGTAGATGCTCTGCATTCCATGCATTCTTAAACTCCTCTCCTTCTAAGGTTTCAATCCTATACGTCCCTGGTTGAACAACCTCGGTTACTCGGTAAGGCCCATGCCAATTAGCTTCCAGTTTGTTGTGCTTTTGAATCACTTTCTTTAGCACGTAGTCTCCTTCCTTCGGGTTGCATTTCTTCACTCTCTTGTTGTAGAACTGAGCTGTTCGTTGTTGATATGTAGCGTTCCTGATTGCTGCTTCTTCTCTAACTTCCTCGAGCATGTCCAAATCTAACCTTCTCATCAAGTCGCTGACAGGGGAATTGAAATTCAGTACTCTATGTGTTGGGAGGCCTAACTCGCCAGGTATAACAGCTTCACTTCCAAATGCTAGCATGTATGGAGATTCTCCTGTTGCTGCTCGGGGAGTAGTACGATAAGCCCACAATACAGAATGTAGCTCGTTGATCTAATTTGCCTTTGCATCATTTAATCTTTTCTTCAAGCCATTCAGCAGCGTTCTATTCGTCACTTTAATTTTCCCATTGCTCTGGGGATGGCCTGGTGCAGAGTGGGTTTTTAATATGTTCGACTGATGACAATATGCAGCGAACTCCTCGTTGTCAAATTGTGTTCCATGGTCAGTAATGAATGCATGGGGAAGACCATATCTGCAGATGATATTCTTCCAAATAAATTGGTACACCTTTTCGTACGTCATATCGATATGAGGTTCGGCTTCTACCCATTTAGTAAAGTAATCCACTGCGAAGACGAGATACTTAAACCTTCTTCTGGTCGTTGGAAGTGGCCCGACCAAGTCAATTCCCCACATGACAAATGGCCAAGGGGAAGTAATGGGTGCTAACAATGCCTGGGGAGTTCTTCGAATAGAGGAGAAGCGTTGACATTTGTCACATTTCTTGGCATAGGCTACACAATCATCCCTCATCGTCGGCCAATAGTATCCCTGCGTCATTATCCTTTGCAAAAGGGTCCGACCTGCTACATGGGCTCCACACGATCCTTCATGGACTTCTTCGATCAAGTCTTTCACCTCGGTGGGATGTACACATCTCTGCAAGCCAGCTATAATTACTCGCCTATATAGAACACCATTGGTCAATACATAACGAGCAACTTTAAACTTCAGTTTCTTGGCTGCGAGTTTATCAGTTGGTAACTTCCCTTCCTTAATATATTCCCTGATGGGATCCATCCAAGATGTTCCTAAATCAATGGTAATAAATTTCGTCGTCAGATCTTCATCTATGCTCCGACTAGCCAAGACTTCTATTGGGATTGTTCTTCGTAGCTCGACGCGGGTGGCTGAAGCTAAACGAGCTAAGGCATCTGCTCTGGAATTCTCCAATCTTGGTATTCTAATTAACTGCACTGCCACCAGACTTGATAAAATCTCCATCGCTTTTGCATGGTACCTGATCATTAATTCTCCTTTGGCTGCATATACTCCTAGTATTTAATTTACAATTAACTGCGAGTCACTGAATATAATAACTTGCTCTGCCCCCATGGTTTTTGCCAAATTAAGACCTGCAATCATAGCTTCATATTCAGCCTCATTATTAGAAGCCTTGAATTGGAAGCGTAGAGCATACTCCACATCGACATTATCCGGGCTGTTTAAAATAATCCCTGCCCCACAGCCTGTAGTGCAAGCTGATCCATCCACATATAGATTCCATATAGGTACCTTGTCTTCAAATTTTTGATTGGATAAAGTTCCTCGGTGGAATATTTGTTGCTTCCTTGTATCCTCCTCTAGCACTTCTAGTTGCTCGTAGATCATCTTCTCTTGCTCGTCGACCAAATTTTATTTCTCGTCGACCAAATTATTTTGTTCGTCGACCAACGCAAGTTGATCAAGGTTTAAATTCGATGATCCTGTAACATCCACAGGTTGGTCAGTGTCCAGCTTTTGCTCCTCGGAGGTATCAGGATATGTGAACTCTGCTATAAAATCTGCTACTGCTTGCCCTTTTAGTGACGATCTAGGCTCATACACTATGTCGTATTCGCCAAGTTCTACTGCCCAGTACTCCTCGATTTTTCTGGTTTATGAAGAGCTTGTCTCAATGGCATATCAGTATACACAACTATGGTATGAGCTTGGAAGTACAGCCTCATTCTCTTACTTGCCTCGATCAATGTTAATGCCAATTTTTCCAGTCTTGGATATCTGATCTCTGATCCTCGGAAGGCCTTGCTAGTGTAATAGATCAGTTTTTGCACTCCATCTTCTATTCTTATCAATGCCAAACTAACTGCGTTCTCCGACACTGCCAAATACAAGTACAATCTTTCTCCCATCACTGGCCTAGACAACAGTGGAGGTGTTCCCAGATATTTCTTCAACTCTTGAAAAGCCTTCTCGCATTCATCATTCCATTCGAAAGTCTTTCGGAGCGTTTTGAAGAATGGGAGGCATCTATCAGTTGCTCGCGATACAAATCTTTTAAGTGCTGCTACTCGTCCTGTAAGACTTTGCACTTCTTTCTTCGTCGTTGGAGATCGTAGTCCCAATAGAGCTTTGATTTTTTTAGGGTTTGCTTCAATGCCTCGTTGATTTACAATATACCCGAGAAATATGCCCTCTCGTACTCCGAATATGCACTTGGTCGGGTTTAACTTCATTTGATATTTATCCAATTGATCAAAGGTTTGGCTTAGATCAATTAGATGGTCGGTGGCTTTCTTGCTCTTCGTCAGCATATCATCAACATAAACTTCCATATTACAATTGATTTGCTCGGCAAATACTTTGTTCATCAGCCGCTGATATGTTGCACTTGCATTTTTCAAACCAAAAGGCATAACATTGTAACAATAAGTTCACCTAGGGGTAATGAAAGAGGTACTCTCCCTGTCCTCAGGTTTCATTTTAATCTGATTGTAACCAGAATAAGCATCCATGAAACTCAACAACTCGTGTCCCGATGTAGGATCCACTAGTTGATCAATTCGTGGAAAGGGAAAGTGATCCTTTGGGCATGCCTTATTGAGGTCGGTGAAATCTACACACATTCTCCACTTGTTGTTCTTCTTCTTTACCATCACCATATTTGCTAACCAGTCACTACACCAAAAATGCTAATCTCGCATGCTGTGGCAAGGAGATTCTGGCACGGTTTTAAGCCGTGCCAGAATTTGGTACGGTTTTAGCATAAACTGGCACGGTTTAAATGAGTGCCAAATTTTGGCACGGTGTAAAACCGTGCCAAATATGGGTACAGTTCATTAAAAAAATAATTTCCTAAAATTTCAATCGGGGACCAAAACTTTCAAGGCGGGACATCAATCTGATCTCCACTCTTCTCTCTAAGTCTCTCTCTCTCTCTCTCTCTCCACGCTACCAGGCGACCTGCTGCTACCCGCCGCCTCCATCATCCACACTACTCGCCGCCTACCCTCCGCCTCCATCAACGCTGCCACTCATCCTGTGCTTCGTCTACTACCAGGCGACCCCATCATCTACTTCGTCCACGAACAACCCCAATGGCCATCACCATCACCGCCTTCAAAGACAACACCTTCGAGTTCATCGTGAAGTCCCCCTCAGTCACTTGGTACCTCAAAAAGGCCGCCGGCATTGAGTCCGGTAGTAGCCGCCCCAGCCACGTGGTCTCCTCAACCCTAACAACAAAGCACATTTATGAGATCGCTAAGGTTAAGCAGTCGGATCCTTATTGCCAGTACTTGTCGTTGGAGTCCATCGCCAAATCAATCATCGGTACTGCCAACAGTATGAGAATTAAGGTTCAAAACCACTTGGATTGATTTATTCATTGTTTAATTTAGTTTCATGAAATTCTAGAGTTTATGTTGCAGAATGTGATTGTTTGTTTGTAATGCCTTATGCTGTTTTGACTCGAATTTAGCTTCTCAGTGTCATGTTTTTCTTTCAACTTGCTGTTTCTTGATTCAGGATTTTGAAGGGTTAGTCAAGCGTGTTGGCATTTTTTATGAAACTAAGATGAAGTTGATTGACTTAATAAAGATTTTTTCCAACTTATAATCATTCAGGTTGTACATTATAAAACTTGAGCATGAGCTTTACTGGGAATTCGAGTTGTATTAGTTTTGCAATTTAAGAAGGGTACTTTGGCTGTTTTTACTTTGTCAATTTTTATTTGTTTGAATTGTTGTACTTTCCTAGATCAATAAATCATTATCAAAGTATCTAAATAAGAAATATTTTACTGGATACATAACAACTTTCTCGCAATTTTTCAATCTTCGTTTAAAATATAAATCAATATATAATCATCATCATGTTAAGTGAGATTTAACCATGTTTCACTTGTATATATGTATGTATATATACTATTTTATGCACATCGCACACGCATTGTACGGGTCTTAGACCTACTATACTTAAGACCTTGGTGCATCAATTGATAATTTTCCCTTCCGAGTTCATGCCCATTTTGTCCTTTCAAAATTAATTTTAGTAGTTGTAAACCGCCGCGATGCATGTGTGAATTGCAATTACTCGTGATAATCTTATATATTGATTTAATACATTTAGGATGTAAATTAATTTTTAAAACATACCACTCAGGGTAGGTAGCATAAGTAAGTTATTCATTGTTATACACCCTCTGCTTCATCCACGAACTGCCATCATCCTCTTCTTCTGGCCATCCACGAACTGCCATCGGAGTTAGGTCAGACCAACCTCCGAAGGTTTGGTTGAATATTTGCTTTGGTCATCTCCAAAAGCTTCGACAATTTGGTTTGGTCATCAACATAGGTAATTTATGCATTCCATCTAATAAGAAATTTGAGATTGAAGATTTGGTCAATCTGCTTGAGTCTCACGATCCAACTTCAGATCCAACTCTACATCCAGACATGGTTCAATAATTTTTCTTGTTTGATTTCATGAATATTGGTTGAAATTTAGTTTACCTACTATTTTTTTTATTGATAGTATCATTTTTTGTAGAGAATAATAAGTGGTTGCCATGGAGGTGTTTATCACATTGTTGTTGGTAGATTTCATGGAGGTAATGCCTTCGTTGGAGGTAATGCCTTGCTTAGTAATGCTAAGAGCCTTGCATAAGATCAACACTAATCCCTTAATTACTAGCATGAAGTGTTGAATAAAATCAGTATTTCTAGAACATGAGTAGTAGTCATAGCTGTTTTACGCTTGTTGAAATTTTTTATAGATTCAGTTGACTATTAAAAGTTCTTCTTCTTGAGCATCATGGTCAGGGGCTTACTGATAAGGACATATATATTCTCAAAAAAATTCTATAAAAAAATGCTAATCCAAAGCATAACCTTAGAGCCTTAACTATCTTAGGCAAGGAGTAGTTCGTCATGGCATCAATTTTACTTTTGTCTTAGGCAACGATCAGTTCCATATTATCTTTCTAAATAGATGAATTAATGTATTTGTCGAGTACTTCGATGAAACGTATCTTCACTTGTGACAAATTTCATTGTTACTTAGGCTTTTCAATTGTGTGTTAGATTTAGAAATTATTTAGTTGATATATTTGTTGAATTCATACTCTAGTGAAGTCTATCTGAAATGAAACATTGATTCTTATTCACTGTATTATATATTCTCATGCCTAATTTTGCGATTTATTTTTGTCTTAGGATAGTATTGTGTATAATTCAAGGTGGTCATAATACGACAAGGGAGAAGATGAGTGAGAGCCCGCGTAGTCCCGGGTCTCCCGATTAGAGAGTATGACGATAATTTGCAAAAAGCACACTTAGACTTGAAAACAGGTCGTTAAAGGGTGAAAATCCGAACCAGCCCCCAAACGGCCCCGTAGGAGGCACGAACACCTCACACGGGACCAATATAACTTGTAGGAACTGACCGCGTCGTCCCGGGTCTCCCCGTTTGAGCGTATGACGATAATTTGCAAAAATCACACTTAGACTTGAAAACAGGCCGTTAAAGGGTGAAAACCCAAACCAGCCCCCAAACGATCCCGTAAGAGGCACGAATACCTCGCACGTGACCAATGTAACTTGTAGGAACTGATCGCGTAGTCCCGCGTCTCTCGATTTGAGAGTATGACGGTAATTTGCAAAAATCACACTTAGACTTGAAAATAGGCCGTTAAAGGGTGAAAACCCAAACCAGCCCCCAAACGACCCCGTAGGAGGCACGAACACCTCGCACGGGACCATTGTAACTTGTAGGAACTGACCGCGTAGTCCCGGGTCTCCCGGTTTGAGATTATGGCGATAATTTGTAAAAATAACACTTAGACTTGAAAACAGGCCGTTAAAGGGTGAAAACCCAAACCAGCCCTCAAACGACCCCGTAGGAGGCACGAACACCTCGCACGGGACCATTGTAACTTGTAGGAAATGACCGCATAGTCCCGGGTCTCCCGGTTATAGAGTATGATGATAATTTGCAAAAATCACACTTAGAGTTGAAAACAGGCCGTTAAAGGGTGAAAACCCAAACCAGCCGTAGGAGGCACGAACACCTCGCACGGGACCAATGTAACTTGTAGGAACTGACCGCGTCGTCCCGGGTCTCCCGGTTTGAGAGTATGACAATAATTTGCAAAACTCTTACTTAGACTTGAAAACAGGCCGTTAGAGGGTGAAAACCCAAACCAGTTCCAAACGACCCCATGGGAGGCACGAACACCTCGCACGGGACCAATGTAACTTGTAGGAACTGACCGTGTAGTCCCGGGTCTCCCGGTTTGAGATTATGACGATAATTTGCAAAAATAACACTTAGACTTGAAAACAGGCCGTTAAAGGGTGAAAACCCAAACCAACTCTCAAACGACCCCGTAGGAGGCACGAACACCTCGCACGGGACCATTATAACTTGTACAAATAGACCACGTAGTCCCGGGTCTCCCGGTTAGAGAGTATGACGATAATTTGCAAAAAGCACACTTAGACTTGAAAACAGGCCGTTAAAGGGTGAAAATCCAAACCAGCCCCCAAACGGCCCCGTAGGAGGCACGAACACCTCGCACGGGACCAATGTAACTTGTAGGAACTGACCGCGTCGTCCCGGGACTCCCCGTTTGAGAGTATGACGATAATTTGCAAAAATCACACTTAGACATGAAAACAGGCCGTTAAAGGGTGAAAACCCAAACCAGCCCCCAAACGACCCCGTAAGAGGCACGAATACCTCGCACGGGACCAATGTAACTTGTAGGAACTGATCGCGTAGTCCCGCGTCTCTCGATTTGAGAGTATGACGATAATTTGCAAAAATCACACTTAGACTTGAAAATAGGCCGTTAAAGGGTGAAAACCCAAACCAGCCCCCAAACGACCCCGTAGGAGGTACGAACACCTCGCACGGGACCAATGTAACTTGTGGGAACTGACCGCGTAGTCCCGGGTCTCCCGATTTAAGATTATGACGATAATTTGTAAAAATAACACTTAGACTTGAAAACAGGCCGTTAAAGGGTGAAAACCCAAACCAGCCCTCAAACGACCCCGTAGGAGGCACGAACACCTCGCACGGGACCATTGTAACTTGTAGGAAATGACCGCGTAGTCCCGGGTCTCCCGGTTAGAGAGTATGACGATAATTTGCAAAAATCACACTTAGACTTGAAAACAGGCCGTTAAAGGGTGAAAACCCAAACCAGCCGTAGGAGGCATGAACACCTCGCACGGAACCAATGTAACTTGTAGGAACTGACCGCGTCGTCCTGGGTCTCCCGGTTTGAGAGTAGGACGATAATTTGCAAAAATCTTACTTAGACTTGAAAACAGGCTGTTAGAGGGTGAAAACCCAAACCAGTTCCAAACGACCCCGTGGGAGGCACGAACACCTTGCACGGGACCAATGTAACTTGTAGGAACTGACCGCGTAGTCCCGGGTCTCTCGGTTTGAAATTATGACGATAATTTGCAAAAATAACACTTATGACGATAATTTGCAATTTTTCTTCTTGTATATGCAATTTTTTTGCTTGAATATGATTTTTTTAAAAATGACTTGGTTACTAATGTTGTATCTTTTTTGTGTCTTATTTTTTTTGTAGGATGACATTCAATCGTTAGCTTTTATCCACTTGGAACGCACGAAGAAGTCAATGCTTTACAACAGGGGGATTGCGTATTTAGTGTCGTTAATATTCAGGATTCTATTTTTTGTGTTATGGACGAGGAGGCTTCAGTAGTTTTATGGTTTATTTTTATGGTCGTGCTGGCTATAGTAGTTTTATTGTTGACTTTTATGGCCGTGCGGTCTTTATATGGGCAGATTTTATGTTAGCAGGTTTTGGAATGCTCAAAAAATAGAGGGAACTCTGCCCAATTTTTTTTTTATATGGGAACTGTTAACTCTTGTAATTTTTTGAAGTTATTGTCGACTTTTATGGTCATGTGTTGCTTTATATTGGTATTATCTCTTGTAATTTTTTGAAGTTTGTATGCACATTAGTTTATCAACAACCTGCGATATTCATAATTTGTGAATTTTCTTGATTTTGTTTTTGCAAATAATAAATATTTTTCCTACCGAATTTGGAATTTACAGATTTTCCAGATTTGGTTCCTATTATTATTTTTTTTAATCAACTGAAAAATCTGGCACGGTTTTAAACCGTGCCAATGCAAAAAATGAGAACGCTTATAAAACAATCTGGCACGCTTTATAACCGTGCCAAAAGCGTGCCAGAAAATAGATATTTTGGCACGGTTTTGGCGTGTGCCAAAAGCGTGCCAGATATAACATCTGGCACGGTTTAAAAGCGTGCCAAAAGCGTGTCAGATTAAAAAATTGGCACAGTTTAAAAGCGTGCCAAAAGCGTGCCAGTTTGGAAAATCTGCCACGGTTTTAAACCGCGCCAAAAAATCTGGCACGCCTGATTCTGGCACGGTTTAAAACCGTGCCAGATTGCGTCTGGCACGGTTTTAAACCGTGCCAGTTTCCTGTTTTTGGTGTAGTGAGTCTAGATATTTAACATCCTCAATAAAGAAAGCTTTCTGGAGCTTCTCGACCTCCTCTTGTATAGCTTGGTTCTTCTCGAGGCTGAACACTCTCCTTCTATGCTTGACTGGCTTGATCTCTTTATTCACATTGAGCTCGTGACATAAGAAATTTGGGTCTATCCCTGGCATATCCTCATGGCTCCATGCAAATGTTTGTTTTCTGCTTTTTACAAAAACTATCAATTCCTGTTTTAGTGAGGCATCCAACGATGAACCTATTTGAGTTGTTCGTTCAGGGTGCTCGTCGTCCAGAATGATATTTTCAGTGGCTTCCACGACTTGACCTTTCACGAGCTGCGACTCATCTCTAGGATCTAATGTTTCAATCTATGCACCTTCATCCACTTGATAGGTTATAGTCTTTTTCCTAGATTCCTCCAGTTCTTCTTGCTCGCCAGATGAGTAATAACATTCCCGAGCAACTTTTTGGTCACCCTTTATAACTCCCACTCCAAAATTGGTTGGAAATTTCAGGCATTGATGTATAATAGATGGTACTGCTTCGAACTTCTTCAAACCTACCCTTCCCATGATGATATTGTAAGCTGACTGGACATTCTTATCCATCACAAAGAAACGTACTCTTTCTGTTCGACAAGAAGGCCATGTGCCGATGAACATATCCAACTTAATCGTTCCAAGTGGAAAGACTTTCTCGCCAGCAAAACCAAGGAGGGGCCTGTGATAAGGCTCCAACTGAGACAGCTTTAGATTTAAACTGTCAAAGCACGAGTAGAACATAATGTTTGTCGAGCTACCACTATCTACCAGTACTCTTGAAATTATCACTTCCTTCATCCTCATTTTAATCACCAGAGGATCATCATGAGGATAGAGTACACCTGTGAGGTCGTTCTTGGAGAAATCGATGACCAACATTTCTTTGTTCACCTTCCTCGGGCGATCATCCTCAGCTAGATTTATTCGTTGAATGTATGAACAAGCTTGAGCCTCATTGAGGTAAGCTTTCCTTTCCGCAGTAAGGTCCCCACCTCCTGCATCTCCACCTGTAATAACATTACAATCAAATGATCCAAAACGAATTGAAAATATCTCACGTTCTGGCTGTCTTGGTCTTTTGGGGAGATCGGGGTCGTCTTCTGGATCATCTTCATGATCTCTTTTCTTGTTTTCTTCTGCTCGACGAGGAGATCTAGACCTCTGTCTTACTCGGTCGTTGCTTTTCTTTTCATTTCTTCGATCAACATACTTGGCCAGCTTTCCTCGTCTGATGAGTGCTTCGATTTCATTCTGGAGAGCTATGAAATTTTTGGTCGTGTGACCATGATCTTTATGGAACTCGTAATATTTTGCCTTATTCCTCCTGTCAGGATCTGACTTCATTTTCTCAGGCCAGTTTAGTTCCTCGCTGTCCTTGATTTCTTCTAGAACGTGGTTGATGTCTACTTTCAAAGGAGTATAATTTTCAAATTTCTTCAATACCTCCCATGATGGCTTTGTTTTTGATTGCTTGTCACCACCATTATTCTTATGCTCTTTCTTCCTAGCCTTATCGACCTCCACCTTGGTCTCTTTGGTATACATATTCTTCTTCGCAACCATAGCCTCCTCGGCGTTCATGATCTTGGCCACTTTTGCCATTAGTTCTGACATTGTTCTGGGTGGATCTTTTGCCAAAGTGTAGTACAACTTGTTGGGCAACAGTCCACTCATCAAAGCAGTAATCGCTGTCTTTTCCTCGTAATCAATAACTTCGAGCTTCTCATTATTGAACCGGGTTATGTAATCCCTGGTGCTTTCACCTGTTTTTTGCCTAACACTTAGCAAATGTGCTACTCGTTTAACTGGTTTCGCTCCAAAGAAAAAATTTCCAATGAAGAGCTCAGCCAGTTGAAAGAAAGTTGAAATCTTCCCCCGAGGAAGATTATTGTACCTTATTTGTGCAGATTCGGTAAGAGTTCCCCAAAATGCCCTACACCTCATCTCGTCTGGCACTGCATAGATGTCGGCAGGAGCTTGGTATTGTTCTATATGAAGGACTGGGTCAGTTTTTCCATCATATTTAGGGGTCACAATAGGCGCTTTAAACTTTGATGGTGTGGAAAAATCCACGATTGCCTGTATAAAAGGTGTCCCTTGGACAAAAGTTCTTTGTAGAGGATTCTTGGCCTTGGCCATTTCACCTAATCTATCCGCCAACCTTTGAATAGAGCCTTTCCATGCATCGTTTTCTTCCTCGGGCCTTTTGGTTCGAGCAATTGATCGTATTGAAATTGCTTCCTGGGATCTATCATGACGAGCAGCTGGTTGTGATTGGGCAGATCCCTCTCTTAGATTAGATGGTCGTCGACAGTTTCTCGACATAGCCTTAGGAGGATTTTTATTCTTCCTAGGGCCCAATCGATCAAAAGGAGAAACCCTACTTAATCTCTCCAAGGCACTAGTCCTCTCTGGAGAGAGAGTGATATGTTGCTCAGTATCTGTGGCTCGTACTGACGAAGTTCGACCCGGTTGATAAGAAAAATTATCAGATCCCTCAGTACGATATGAATCGCTCTGCCTAATATGCGAAGAAAGCAAACGGGTATTTCTTTAAACACTTCGTTGTACTGAATGGGTTGACGCTCCACCCTGGATAGTTAACATGAGTTGTCGCATAGTCTCTTGCATGGTCGTCTGGCCTTGAGCCAAATTGGCCATAATTCCAGCCAGATCTTGGATATTTGGAGGAGCAGATGAATTCAGGGGGTTTCCAGCGTTTCGATTGCTGGATTCAGGATTATCAGCCATTGGTGATGAATTATTTTGGCGAAAAAACGATCCACAGACGGCGCCAATCTGTTGATATAAAAAATTAGATTATCTTTAATTAATCAATCACAGATAAAAAATAAACAAGATAAAAGATTTTTAAAGTGGTTCAGCCTTGAAAGAATGGCCTGCGTCCACTGTTTGTGTTATTGGTGACTGTTTACAGAATTCTCGATAGTGATTTTACCAAGAAATTCTGAGTCCCCTTACAATGAGAATGATACAATATATTTATGGCCCTGAGGCTGTACATGTGATAGGGTTTTACATAGCTGTCTGATACGCGTATACATTTGTATGATAATAATCAGCATTTAATGCGCATTTAATACTCTTAATTGTCTGGTGATAAAAGCTCTGGTCGAGGTGCAGCTCGGACGGACTAAGGTGCTCGGATCGCCTGAGTAGCTCGGTACTTATTAGTTGCTCGGTGTAGTTATGTTCCTCGGAGAACACTTGTTGCTCGGAGCGTCTGAGTTGGTCGGGGAGGTCGAGTTCCTCGAGCTTGTAGGTGCCATGTAGATTGACACGTGCCTCTTCTTAATTAATCCACGTCAGCAGACTAAATTTGGTATCAACAGTTGTGTTAACCCTAGAAGGCAACCTTAGACATCTGATATAGCCCTTGAAATTTTGTGGGTTTAATTACCCAAAATTACAAAATATCCAAAATGCCCTCCCGGGGTACTAATTAAGCCTAAAAACGCCCCAAGACCCAAACTAAACCCCCGGGTACACTTTTCTGACTATCTTGACCCTTCCGGACACGTTGGCGCACTCAAAATGACCATACAGATTACTTAAAAATATTTCACTTTTATTAATCAACATTTATTCCCGACGCGACACAGGCGCGTCCCGACTTAAATTTCCAAAATTGCCATTTTATTCACACGTGACAATTTTATAAAATAAATCCCATATATTACTATACTCATCCAGTAACATTCAAAAAATTTCCAATAATTACTAACTCTCGTCACGCTAGTAAATATTTAAAACAACTTTTCGGATTAAAATTAAATTAATTTATCTCAATTAAATTTAATAAATCACTAAATTTAAAAGCCATAAAAATACGGGGTATTACATACTCCCCCCCCCCCTAATAACGGAATTTCGTCCCGAAATTCGGAAAATAAGGCCTACCTGGTATATACATTTCGGCTACCTTAACAGTACGCCATCTAACCACATAGTAAGGCGTATAATCACTATAACACAAGCCTCGCAGCCAGCTTGATTAACATTCTCATTGGGGACACTTCACATGGTGCTCCCAACTGACAACATTCGCATAGGTCATGCCTATACATTATAAATTTCCACTATTTTGCTACCATTGGGAGGCCGCACCTCACTACATGATAACTACTCGAATTTATTCATATATAAAACTTCCATTCTGAGAAAATCATACGAACATTTGACCACTCTTGTTCGCCCAAAACAGTCATGGAATTCCACCATAGTTATCGGATATTTTCTCGACCGACCCAAAAATTATGATTATCTACTCACCTTTAAACATACGGAAGGAGAATAATTGTGGTTCTTCCATATCAAAGCCTTAATAAGCACCTCGTACGCGACAAACAGGTACAAGTACTTCTACAGAGCATTCCTGAAATCATCGTACCAAGATTCAAAAATCTCCTTCACGTGGCTCCACTAATCTTTTATCATCGTGCGCTTATTCCCTGGCTAAGGGTGATACGTCATACTCGAAACGAAACCTTATCTTCGCTGGTTCCTGAAATCCCATATTAAAGGTGGGATTCACCAATCTCATCCTGATTCAGAAATTTATACTGCGCCGGACTATGCACTGGCGCGATCCTTCCTTTCAAAGGAAGTCTGGGGCATACTATTTAATATTGTAAACCAGCCCAAAGGAGTATCAATCACTTCCTTCTCGGCGACTTAATTCACATGTTCGGGATGGACCCTTGATCTTGTTTTGAGGATGGCAACCCATCCAAGGACTTTACCAACTTTACCGACCTCTTCCAATTTCAGGAATTGTCGATAAACACAAAATTCTTTGGTTGATTCTCCTCTTTCAACCAAACCTTACCCATGGGCGGTGCATGTAGAGACTATCACTACGTCTCGCTAAACATCAATTTTCCTTTGAAATGTCTCACATTAAGTGACACGTAATACTTCCCTTCCTTCCTTGGTGTATGCCGAAAGTTCCGACCCGTGCTCTTCTCTCCACGAACCGCACTTCTGGATCTCTTATACCATACTAAAATCATCACCCTTTGTATGTGCGAGTCACTCTCACACTTGACTACTAACAACTTCGCTCCGAGCGTTCTTCATAATCATTTTAATTCTGCTCCATTCAAGGAATAATCCTTCTTAAATGGCTTCCCACAGTCTTCCAATTCAAATTAGGGTGTGCTCTTCTAATTGCATACTTATGTATGGATTATCGCCCCTCATGTGACGTTTAATCCACTCCTTCACTTCCACTTCGTTATACTAGTCCCACAAACATATATTTTTTACACGTCCATTACTACGTCTCTTCAACTCGGACGATTTGATCATCAGATAACCGGGATGCCCACACACCCTAAAACGGTGCATACTAGCGTAAACATCACATACGTTACACACCTAACACTCAATTCATTATTTTCTCTAGTGCTCGCAACGTGATCATACACTTGGGTACTCTCAATCACCCTAGAAATCGATTTTTTTTTTTTTAAATCCTCCTTATCATCGTTCCACCCCTCAACTCGTGGGGATAACTTTCAATGCTTTCTTACCACAAAATCCGACTCTAGTGGCCTTAAATTAAAATTTGGCTTCCAACTTACAGATATAATTACTTGATCCCATTTCGATCGGGGTACCGAACTCATGGACTAATGACCAAACGTCTCCCTATTTCCAACCTTACGCTAAGTTTCATGCGTGGGATGTCTCACAAAGAGAAATCCAAACAAGGAACCCCCTCGATACACTACTACCTATCATTGTCGTTTATTGAAATCCTTTAGGTCCTCCGTCCATAGCATGTACCCCTTTATTCCGTCCCTTGACAGAAAAGTTATATGGTAATTGCATTCCATAAATCTCGAATACATACTATCGAAATTCCTCTCCCTAATAATAGGGGTATAACTCTTAACTCCCACATCTCTATAGGATAGATATAACAATGCACTCTTCCTATTACCAAGTCCTGAGTGCTCAACATAATACTGAATTAAATCTTTTCGCTCAACGGTAAGCCCGATACACACTGAATCATAATGACAAAGTCTATACATACATCGGCATCGAATATCTCGAGCCCACTATCCCCTCCGAAGTCTCTAGGATAGATAATATAAGTGCGAGTCCGACCTTCTTTCAGGTGAAGCCTCGCCAGAACAAAAATAAAACATGCTGCACTAATGCAACCACTCCGATAGCCTTGCAATAAATGCCCACTATTGTATTAACCATTCTATAACGTTTTAACAAAGATAATATCATACTCGCGTATCGCATCACTACAACGAGTAATCAAAAATTTACATAACACTGTTAATATACTCATTCATCCTCCGCGAATAGCACTAAAGAAAAACCCCGCTACACTAGGGAGAAATATCCACATAATACTAACGTTTATAGTTATATGCATTAAACTCGTCTCACATGCAAATCTAGCAATGAACAAAATATAGTGTCTCGCTCGTGTCACATAAATACGCCTCATCCTCTGAGACTCCAACTTATACTTCCACCTTACCAATCTTCTTGACTGCACAAATGGTTTCTGGACGTAACACGTCTACTCAAACCAAACAAAACTACTTTAATCGTTGTCTTTTACTATGCACCGTATTCCTGTCCCTTTACTCACCTCGGAACATATTATCGCGTGCGATCTCACTCCACACAAAATACCTCAACACATAATCCACTTATTACCTGTCCTACTAACCAGGTTAGGATTGTCCTTCTCTCAGACTTTTAGTAAACTCGATTCCTGTTGGTTACCCCAGTTATTCCCTTAGCCTTTTAGGCCCTCAAGAACATGTCACTATCTATAATAGTCTTTACTAAATTTACCATCGCTTGGTAAGAATTCAACTATCCGAATCATTTAAATGGATCCCCTGATGTGTATCCACATTCCTTTGTGGTGCTACACCACCACCGATGTATTCAGTTTTATTCTCGACTAAATTCTTTGATTCTCTTAACTTTCCCCACAAAGAAGCGTTATCATCTATATTGACAAAATGCGACATTGTCAACCTCTGAATCGGCCGTCCATCAGAATTTCCTCTTTGAGTGTTATCAACTATTATTACAAGTCGATCTCCTACTCGGAGTCGTTTCCTCCACTTGTATCTACATTTCCTGATACAAAATTTTGCTAGCGGTTAAGATTCATATCACTACACCAAATCTGCCCATTTGTCAAGGTCATTGACCTTGACAAATCCACCTTGTCAAGGTCAATGACCGTGACATTTCGAGGCGAGACAACTTTTTTTGTCACGGTCGTGTCACGGTCATTGACCTTGACACAAAACTCGCATTTTGTGTCACGGTCGTGTCAAGGTCAATGACCGTGACATGTTTGTCACGGTTTATAACCGTGACAAAGACGTGACCTTTTTAAAAAAACTTGTCACGGTCAATGACCGTGACACGTCCGTGACAAAATTGTCACGGTCTTGTCACGGTCAATGACCGTGACAATTATGGCCAGAATTTAAAAAAAACTGTTGGGCAGTATGGCCGCTGCCACTGCCCAGCAGTATATTTGTACCTGTTATAGCAACGTTGTACCTGTTCCAAACATCATATATCCGAACAAACTAAAGATAATGCAAATATATATTCAAATAAGAAACTATTTAAAAAGAAACAACATCACCATCATTTTATCTCAAATCTACAAACTATTTGCATGGAAAAGAGATTTTGTACCGCGACGCTCGGGAACACCTCCTTATCCTTCCCTTCTCGTCCGAATAGCCACATAAGTATAGAGCATATGTGGCCTACCCTTAGGGTCACTCCCTGTCCCCTGAATTGAAATAAAGTAAAATTAGTATCCGCCCCTCAAATATAGATAAATATAAATCGTAATTGAAATCGAAATCGAAATTGACATATAAATATAAATACATTACCTGTAGTGTCACTCAAACAGCTAACTTGAGCTCATATGGCACCTCCTTCCAACTAATGTACCCCGGGCAATCGTGTTAATTATAATTCTCTTCATATCTAAACACTAAGAAATACCATAATCCTATGGAGTTATGCGTTGCAAATTCCTTCCAACCGTTGTGTAGCCAAAAATCAGCAGTTGAAGTTGTCAATTCCACCTTTCAATGGTCTCCCATGTTTTGCTAGAAGTTCCAAGTGGTGGGGTATGGAAAGTGGAATTGACAACTTCAACTGGTGATGTTTGGCTACATAACGGTTGGGAGGAATTTGCAGAGCATCGCTCCATAGGATTATGGCATTTCTTAGTGTTCGGATAGACGAAGAGATTCAGTCTCCTCTCCACAAATAGGACACCCCAAATAACTATGTATTAATCACCTATTAAAGGTAAGAAGAGTATATTCATGGATTAGTATAAACAAAACTTAGATGTAGTTGGAATATTTATGTATTAATCTCCTCTCCACACACGCACACTACACAAGAGTGAAAATGATAAAGTGCAGATCAAGTAAAAGCATTAAAAATGGATGTTTCGGTACAAATTGAAATATTTATTACAAATTGAAAATTGTTTCAAATTTGGGTTATCATCAAAAATGGATTGATATTCGGTAGGAGCAGCCAAGTCATCCACACTACTATTTAGACGCCTTGGCGCGTGTTGGACAATTGACCATGGCTCGTTGTTGATATACTCCGAGTAAAACACTTGCTTAACCTTTTGAAATGCACAAACAAACGGCTCATCGCTCACGTGGTCGTTGCTCTTCAACTTGGACAAGTCAACCATGATCAAATTGGTGACAGGATCAACTTTACAAGCATTTTTATCCTCAACTCTTACCCATTCACAGTAAAATACAACCTCTTTGAAGCTTATATAATCCAATTCAAATATATTTTGGATTACACCATAGTAAGTCATTTCAGCTTCAACGAGGTTTTTATCTTTTGCGCTCGCTCGAAAGAAAGTAAGAGCCTTGTATGAAATTCCCGAGTTCTGTACATTTGTACTTTCCTCGTACACTTTAGCGCCGAAAATGTAACCGTTTAATCGATACTTTTTGTACTCTTGTGCCACGAACAAGGGTCTAGTGGCTAGATGAGAAAGCCTTGATGTCGCATCACCCATTTTTAGGAGCTGAGAATATAGATAAATTAATTATATTAGTGGTAAAATTTGAGTGTAATGTAACGTTATATAACGACTGTTTTCATTATAATTACCTCTTGTGTCAACCATAGCCTAATTCGCTGTCTGATTGTACCATTGTTTTTCGTCTTTTATTGTTCTCACAGGCTTCATATTTACTGCATATTACAAAATTAATCATGTATAAAATAATCTAAAATAATGTTAAACATTATAATATTCGAAACTTACTTTTTCCATTCTTCGACATCTTCATGTGTGTCAAATAGATAACGAGCTACTTGTTCATGTTGCAAACTCGTTAATTTCACTCGTTTTCCCATCACATTACCACCATCATCGAGGAATTCATCAGTGTCATCAACGCTGGTCGAGTTAGGCATATATTCCCGAGTATATATTGATGACTCCACGGTGATGTATTCCTCTGCAATTGATCCTGCAATATATCGCGTATTCTTGACGTAATCTTTAAAAACTTTCATCAATCTTTCAAACGGATACATCCACCGATATCTAACTGGACCACAAAGAAGTGCCTCGTCGCATAGGTGTACCAACAAGTGAACACTTATGTCAAAGAATGCTGGGGGAAAGTACTTCTCCAATACACAAATCGCTTCGTTCACAGCCAATTTTGCGGCCACTATGTGTTCTCGATTCACTACCTTCTCACACAAGAGGGAGAAGGTAATACTAATTTGCATAATAGCCCTACGCAAATCCTTGTGCTTGGAGAAACAGTGCTTAAACAATAGAGGAACCAATTTCATGATCACATGCCGATCGTGGGACTTACACTTATGTAAATCATGAGTAACATAATTCACAATCCTTTGCAAGTTGGACGAAAAAGTAGATGAGCCCTTCAAATTATATATTGTGTCTAGAAGCACCTTCCTTTCCTCACTCGTCAAAGTAAACGCACTAGGGGGAATTATTGTCCTTCCCCTACTATCTTCTTTCAACCATAGTTGTGGTTGAAGTTTTAACGTTTTAAGGTCTTTCGTGCATTTTCTCCATCCTTCGAATGACTCCCCCCAAGGCAAGTACCCACAATATGTTCAGCGAAGTTCTTCTCTGCATGCATCACATCCAATACATGGCGCACCGGGTTTTTCTTCCAATAAGGCAAGTCAAATAAAATTGACCTCCGAGACCATGCCTTTCTTATCTCAGTTTCATTCCCAGTTGGGGTCTTCTTATGCTTGACATTCTTAAATTTGGGATTCTTACCTGGAATATTTGGACCACATTCAGAAGATTTACTTTCAATTTCTGAACCCGAAAGTTGTCTCGGCGGTAGCCTATGTTCAACTCCGCCCAATAAAAAATTGGAACCTTTCTCAAATCTGAAACTATGAGCTGGGGGTAAAAACCTCCTGTGGCAATGGTATACATTTTTTATGCTAGAGGATAGACGAAGAGATTCAGTCTCCTCTCCACAAATAGGACACCCCAAATAACCATGTACTACACATCCGGATAATGTCCCATAAGCTGGAAAATCATGAATTTCCCACATCAACATAGCTTTCAGCGTAAACTCTTCTTTTCTAAAAGAGTCAAATGATTGTACACCCTCTTCCCACAACTCATTTAATTCTTCTACCAAAGGAGCCAGGTAGATATCAATGTCTTCACTTGGTGCCTTTGGCCCAGGTATCAATAAAGCCATCATCGAAAATTCAGGTCTCATACACTGTGAATGAGGGAGGTTGAGTGGGGCTAGGATCACTGGCCATACACTCTGATTGGTGCTTAGATTTTCAAATGGATTGAAACCATCTGTTGATATAGCCAAACGAATGTTGTGTTGTTCTCGAGCAAAATCGGGATACTCATAATTCATTCTCCGCCAGGCAGTAGAATCAATAGGATGACGCATGATATTACCCCCTACTTCTGCCCTAGCATGCCAAGTCATTGCCTCTGCAATCCATGATACTGTGAAAAATCGCTTTAATCTAGGCCCAACGGAAAAATATTTCAATACTTTTTGAGGCACTTTTGAGCTTGTGCCTTCCTTACTAGTAGATTGGACATATCTAGGTTCATCGCATACCGGACAACGATCGAGATTTTCATACTCCTTTCGGTATAGTATGCAGTCATACACATAAGCATGAATCGATTTATACTTCATTCCCAAACCTTTCAAACTGTTCTTCATAACAGGATAGCTATTTGGAAGTGTATTCACCTTGGGTAATAAGCCCTTCACCCATTTCAGAATTCCCGTCACGCTATTGCCAGACAAACCGTACTGCGTCTTCAAACTGTGCAAACCAACCATGGCATGTAAAGTTGTTTGATCTTTCTCACAGCCAGAGTATAACGGTTGGGTCGCCTTAAATTTTAAACTTTGGTAGTCATCGTCAAGTTTTATCGTGTTATCTTCACGAGCACTTGAATCTTCTACATCATCAGTAACCTCATTCTCCTCAGCTTCATAAACTCCGTACGCATCATCAACTAAATCCTCTAACATATTATGATCTATGTCGTCCCCTTCTTCATCTATTCTACTTATTGAAGGTTGTTGTGAAGGTTGGTCGGGGACAAAAGGAACTTTCAATTCACCGTGAAAACTCCAAAATCGATAACTATCTTGCATACCCGATCTTAACAAATGTAGTTCAACTATTTTCCACTCAAACACCTTACCATTCTTACACCTAGCACACGGACACGGAAACTCTTCATCATTACGACATCTCTTTGCATATTTCACAAATTCGTTAGCACCTCTGCGAAACACATCCCCCATTCTATTAGTCTCACCCATCCACTCTTTGTATTTCGGATATCCCATCACAGCTACCACAACTAAACACCTATTAAAGGTAAACAAAACTTAGATTTATAGTATGTTTTATTTAATTATCCCATCATTTAATTATCCTATTAAAGGGTAAGTGGTCCTATCCCATTCAAGAATGCATTTTTCTGTAATATACTTAACAGCTCATGCACATTGTTACGATTTGAAAAAAATTCGACAGCATATCCCCTTAGTTCTCCAAGTACACGACGTAGATTGGCAGGTGTGAGTGTTATTTCAATTGGTCAATTAAAATAACAGTCACACTTGTCAATCTAGTATGTACCCAGAGAACATTAAGATACGACTGCAGAACTTCCTCCAAAAGTAACAACTTTAAGCCAATAAGAATATTATACAGAAATTATACAGTCTCAAACTACCCAAACGGGACAATTCGAGAGATCTCATTACAGGGGTAATGACTCTCGAACGGGTCTAAGGGCTATTGAATGCGTACGCATAAGAACTAGAATGCTAGTATCTATGCGCACTATATTTAATTTCAAGTATGTTTCATATAATGGGTTAATTCAAATACAAAAATAAATTCATGGGTTAATTCAAATACAAAAATAAATTCATGTATTGACCACATACACACACACACACACACACTATCTAAGCTGTTCTATAGGAATAAAAACAACATTTTTAAAATATGAAGGGCTCACCACACATGCACACACACGCACATATATACACACATACACACATATATATACACACAAACATATATATAAATTATTATCAATTGAATTAATTTCATGAATAAAATTATTATCAATTTCAATGAAAATATCAATTATTATCCAATATATTTGAATGAAATATTTATTTTGAATGAAAATATCAACTATTATCCAATTATTATCCAAAAATATAAATGTAAATAATATTCAAAACCCCACCCACCCCCACCCCCACCCCCACCCGATGTTTATTATCCAATTATTATCCAACTATTATCAATTATTTATAAAATTGATGTCTACTTTTAGTGTTGTGTATATATGTTAGTTGATGCCATTATATTTTTAGCCTAATTAGATTCTAAGGTTATCTCAATTTATATTTTTCTTTTTCTATCTAATAATTTTCAACGTAAGAGCACATTACATAACGTATGTGTAAGTTCCGTCAATACCATTTCGTTTCAATTTTGTAATATTATGTTTTTTCCAAATATTTTAAAACTTATTAAATGGGTGCCCCACCCCACCCCCACCCCCTGCCCCTCCCCCCACCACACACACACGCACACCTACGCACCTACGTGCGCGCGCACACACACACACACACACACCACACCACCCCACCCCCTGCCCCCCTCCACCACCCCCTCCCCCACCCTGCCCCCTACCCCCACCCTGCCCCACCCTCCACACACGCACACACATACACACACATATATATACACATACACACATAAATATACACACAAACATATATATAAATGGAAGAGAGAGAGAGAGAGAGAGAGAGAAAATCGACCTGAAAGTAGAGAGAGAGAGAGAGAGAGAGAGAGAGAGAGAGAGCAGTGTCGAGAGAGAGAGGGAGGGAACGGCGCGGGAGGGAAAAAAGAAGGGGTAAAGGGTTTTTGCTGTAAACATTGTCACGGTCGTGTCAAGGTCATTGACCGTGACAAGTATTCAAAGAATTGTCACGGTCAATGACCGTGACAAGTAAATTTGGCACGGTCTTGTCACGGTCATTGACCGTGACAATTAGTTGTCACGGTCATTGACCGTGACAATTAGTTGTCACGGTCGTGTCAAGGTCAATGACCGTGACATAAAACGCGTGTTTTTTGTCACGGTCAATGACCTTGACAAGGCTGGCCGGCTGAAAGGTGACAATTTGCCCAATTTGGTGTAGTGTATTCACAAATGGACCCCTGTCATGCCCTCCCACGATGAGTTCAGAACCATGTTTGCTTTTAATCCTAAACAGTTGAGGAAGGAACATACGGTCAACACTGTACCTAAGGTTCTCTTATAGATATAGCATTCTACTTCTAAAATTGGTGATTGACTCCCATCATATAACTTCGTCCCGAAAGCCAAGAATTTTTTTTTCTCACTTTCAGTTAGCCACACTCCGTTCTATATTTAAACCTTTGGATACTTTACCTCCTTCGGTAAACACATAATTTTCGTGTTTCTAAAATTTCCCACTGACAGTTCTCTACACGTTTTGTAACACGTTGGGTGAGTTCACTCTCGCACCTCATTCGACTATAGCATCATTTGGAAATTATGGCTGCGCCTTAGTCACCTTTCTAGTCTTGGCTTCTCGTGCCATAATGGAGGTGACCTCGACTACGGTCATCATCCTCGAATATATTCTTCCACTTCAACTGAGACCTGCCTCCTGATGTCCGCCTAATGATCCTCTTCTGACATCCGTCATCGCTCGGCACACGCACACATCCGAACGAAATTTGAATTCACTAATGAATATACGCCATAGCAGGAGAACGAAATCTCATCAAAGAAATCGACAATCCTAAACATAGGGCTCTATATCAAACAAAGCAACGCTAAAAGCATAATAAGCCGCACAGATCCTATGGGACACTAGAACCTGATGCTCTGATACCACCTGTGACACCCAGCCTAAATAAATACCGGGCGATCACTCCTTTATTAAATTAAAATCAAGGTGAACAGTTGGTTCATTCTTAGCATCACTGTCGAAAAATACTTTTCTAATTTAAACACCCTAAATAATTAAGCTAAGTGTCAAAACCATTTTAGACTTTATTTTCCAAATTTTATTTTATATAAACCAACATTTAAAACTTTGCATAATACACAATTTAATAGTCACACCACAACTATCCTGGAACACACAATCCAAATAATCAAACATTCAACTAGTTGAATCCAACATTTAATACTTTAAATGAAAACATCCTGGCAATAATAAATCCCAAAGTGCAAGTACTGGAAATAAATGGATTATAATATCCAATAAAACAACTGAATAATGAAAAGGGCGACACGATGCCAACTGAAATAAATAGTGCTAAGAGTGGAATCAAATGAATGAGGTCGTCTAAGCAAGAGGCCTGCAACTCCCACCTAAGCTGCAGCACGTTCCTTCCAAAGGATCCTATGCAAGACGCCCCTGTGGCTGGGCACCTGTAATATATACATATATATACAAGAGAGAGAGGATAAATAGAGACGGGTCAGAGCCCGATAGTGTAAATGATTTAAAATTTGTTTAGCAAGTATTTAAAATGTTTACAGGCCAATGCAACAACATATTAGTGCGACACTCTCTTGAGAAATTCTCACCTCTCTTCTAATGTGCACACCTATCGCACTAACCTTCCCAACGGTTTAACTCATCTTATCTTAGGTTACTCGTAAGGTTTAAACTAAACAATTCAATTGTTTAAGAAGTAAATTTCATTTAGTGACAAAGCTCTCATTTTTTGACTTTATTTATTAATAAAGTTTTCCTGAAATATACTATACTTTCGAAACAGGTATTTCTCAATTGAAATCATTACTCATCTCTTACTTACCATAAACACAGTAGGAAATTCTAAATTTCAGAAATTCATATATATATTAAATACTCGCATAATATATATATTCTATCAGCACCCCACATAAAAATTATGGTGTGGGCATACTCTGTTATCCAATCCCCGTATCTTTCATACTAAGGGAAATACAAGTTTGGAATCACTCTCGAACTGTATTAATACATACACAAACAATATTGAGGCGAAGCATAGTTTCCAAGTCCAAGAGGTCAGCACATACCCCCGCGTATCTTAGGACCGTGACTATCGATTCGATAGCCTGTACCTAGGATTCCTATCTTCTAGGGTACGAGTCAATATCCCCCATGAAGGCCCATTCGAGATAAGACCGTCCCAGCGCGATAACCTCAGGGATAGCAAGTAGCACGGGCATGATTTCCACACGTATATAATATATGCACACACACAGTCATATAAATATACTACTTTTACTATATCAAATTTAGGTTCATCTCATAACCCATAATCACGACATTTATCCTTATTTTCACATTATTAATTGTCGCGTATAACGGTTCGTCTCTAACTTTAATTTGAGGGATTATTCCAACTCGCTACGTAACACTCGTGGACTCTATCCCCCCAAGTGTAAAATTTCAGTAGGTACTCATCTAATTTCTAACTTAACTGTTTTACGCGTCTCTCCCTTTAATGCATAATTTCATCGTATCTTATATGTAAATATTCCAAAAATGTACATCTCGTCTTACCTTAAAGGTCTCATAATTATTAATAAGTCCTACTGGTCTCCTTTACCTTCCAAATTATTTTAAATAAGGATGCCCAAATATTTCTACTCATTTAATTTAAATTTAACTATTTTCAAAGGGGAAATGTGAGTCTGCCAGAAGGGGTCGATCGATCGATGGCAGGAGCTCGATCGATCGATGCGTCGATCGATCGACACCCTTGGTTCGATCGATCGATCAAACAGGTATACGAATTCTGCAGATTAACAGTTACGGGTTTCATAATCTAACCTCAATCAAATCCAGGTTTTTCACACCCAAACTCCCTAAAATTTGTACTACAAATGGTATAAACCCATATTATACATCTTCAACGTAAATCATGCAATTTTTCATCAATAACCATAGATTAATAGGCCAAAACTCATATAAATGTCAAGAACCCTAGAATTTCTTTAACATGGTTCTAATCAGTCTTTTTCCAGAAATTTCTACTCCTAATTCATCATAAATTCGCGGTTAAGCCTCTACATGTGAAGGGGTTTCCGGATTATCATTCAAATCATTACTACATGCAATTTTCCTATCTTTAACATGGATTTTCTTCTACCAAACTCATCCTAATCACCCTAGACTAACATGAACGATGCATTAACAAAAATAAGCAAGATAAATACTTGCCTGGAAATTTCAAAGTTCTGATTTGATGACGAATTTGGTGTGGTTACGTTCCCCGTCGCGCGATCTACGCGTTGGTGGTGGTTGCAGTGCAATCGGATGAATTTTCGGTCTAGAATTTGCTTTGAAACCTCTCTCATTCCCTCTCCTATGGCCGTCACTTGTCTTTGGTTGTGTTAACCCTAGAAGGCAACCTTAGACATCTGATATAACCCTGGAAATTTCGTGGGTTTAATTACCCAAAATTACAAAATGTCCAAAATGCCCTCTCGGGGTACTAATGAAGCCTAAAAACACCCCGAGACCCAAACTAAACTCCCGGGTACACTTTTCTGACTATCTTGACCCTTCCGGACACGTTGGCACACTCAAAATAACCATACGGATAACTTTAAAATATTTCACTTTTATTAATCAACATTTATTCCCAACGCGACACAGGCGCGTCCCGACTTAAATTTTCAAAATTGTCATTTTATTTACACGTGACAATTTTATAAAATAAATCCCATATATTACTATACTCATCCAGTGACATTCAACAAACTTCCAATAATTACTAACTCTCGTCACGCTAGTAAATATTTAAAACAACTTTCCGGATTAAAATTAAATTAATTTATCTCAATTAAATTTAATAAATCCCTAAATTTAAAAGCCATAAAAATACGGGGTATTACAAATTAAAACTACTAAAAACACATATCCGCACCGCCGTGACGCTCCAGAGTCCAACCCACATGGTAATATCTCACACACGGTAATACCTTACGACGTAAATAAATACTCACTTAATTATTATACGCGTAACACATAGTCCAAAATTATACAATTAACATGACCAATTAATTATTCATAACACTTGAAAAAAGGTCACATCGCGTGAAAAATTTAATTACCTACTAAGTTATGCATTTTTATTGTTATCATACCACATAAGTAATAATTAATTCCATTTATTAATTTATTTCTCACTTAATAAAAAATAAACAAAAGTCACGAAAATAAGGGGCACTACAGGTGAGGAGCGGTTTGAGTGTGTGTGTGTGTGTGTGTGCGCGCGCACGCGTGCGTGTCAGAGAGCAATATAGATAAGGGTTTTAGCTTTTTCATCTTTTCTCACAGGTAGGTGGTGAGAAAATTCAATCTCGTCCCTTTAGTATGCATCAATTGGGACAACTTAGCAAAATCGTGGTATAAAATGATTTAGATGCAACGATTTTTAAAAATCGTGGTAACTCATATAAATGACTGTAAATAAAAATCGTCCCAAATAAAATAGAGTGCATTTATTTTTAGGGTCAATTATTTCAATATGATTCAAATACCTTTTTAAGGGATAAAATGACACGACTATCCCTAATAAATCGTCAGTAATACACGTTTTTCTTATAGTGCCCTCTTCTAGTGGGTTTGTGTCCACGGATGACTCTGTGAATTTGGGGATCGGATGCAAACCTTTAAGAAGGGGCCTCTATACAAAATTAAAAATGAAATAGATTTTTATGATATTTTTTAGAGATTCCGAATTAAGAATAGAAAACAAAAAAATAATATATTATGTGAGCTTTAATACTTTACAAATACGGTTTTTACAATTTTTATTTGATTTTTGAACACCTTTTATGACGGTTTTAACTGTCATTATTACTTCGTGCCATGTGTAACACTTTTTTATTATCACTACAAGAAAAATGAATATTAGGGACGGGAGTATTAGGGACGGCCGTGTCATTTTGTCCCTAATGCTATACCAAAAGGGACGGTTTTAATTACCGTCCCTTTTGATAGTAACAAAAGGGACGGTTTTTTAAAAACCGTCCCTTATATTTGTTTGGCAAAAAATAAAAAATCAATGTATAGGGACGGATTTAACCGTCCCTTTTCATCAAACACACCTTAATTTTTATTTTCCCACAAAAAATTTTCCTCATTCCCCCGCTTTCTCTCTCTCAGCACGACTCGTCGCTCTCTCTCTCTCTCTCTCTGCTCTCTCTCAGATCTCGCTCCCCCATTCACCTTCTTTCTCTCTCTCTCTCCGCCGGACTCAGAGCTCACTCGCTCTCTTCCTCTGCTTGAGCGCTTGCTCTTCTTTAGAGCTCGCTCCCTCTTCCCTAGCCCACCCCTGCTCCGCTTCGCCTCAGCTCTGCCCTAGCCCACCCCTGCTCCGCCTCAGCTCTGCCCTAGCTGCCTCCCCTGTCCCAGTCTCTCCCCCGGTAAATTTTATTCCTTTTCTCCATTAATTTATCTAGATTCCATTAATACATGTATATACAGATTATATAAGATTATATATGTTTTTAGAAAGTATATACAGTATATATATACATAATTTATATGATTAGAATCTAGGATAATAGGTGTTGGTTGATTTTTTTATTAGAATCACTACACCAAAATGGGCAAATTGTCACCTTTCAGCCGGCCAGCCTTGTCAAGGTCATTGACCGTGACAAAAAACACGCGTTTTATGTCACGGTCATTGACCTTGACACGACCGTGACAACTAATTGTCACGGTCAATGACCGTGACAAGGCCGTGACAAATTTACTTGTCACGGACTTGTCACGGTCATTGACCGTGACAATTCTTTAAATAATTGTCAAGGTCAATGACCATGACACGACCGTGACAATGTTAGCAGCAAAAACCCTTTCCCCCTTCTTTTTTCCCTCCCGCGTCGTTCCCTCCCTCTCTCTCTCTCTCGACGCTGCTCTCTCTCTCTCTCTCTACTTTCAGGTCGATTTTCTCTCTCTCTCTCTCTCTCTCTCTTCCATTTATATATATGTTTGTGTGTATATTTATGTGTGTATGTGTATATATATATGTGTGTATGTGTGTGCGTGTGTGGGGGGTGGGGCAGGGTGGGGGTAGGGGGTGGGGCGGGGTGGGGCAGGGTGGGGGCAGGGGGTATGTGTGTGGCGGGAGGAGGGGGTAGGGGGTGGGGGTGGGGGTGGGGCACCCATTTAATAACTTTTAATTTGGTATATTAATTAAATTTAAATGTTAGTTGTTATTAATTTCAATTTGTTAACTGTTTCTTTAATGTTTATGTTAATTATTTTTTAAATATTTTTTTGTATAATTGATTAGTTAATTTTAGGAAGAATACAATTAACTATTTTAAGGAGAATATAGTTAATTGTTTATGTAAAAAAAAGTAATAAGTCTGAAATTTTTAAACCCCTACATTGTCTCTTGACCAAAAATTTATATAAAACTCAAATTAACTAAAAAAAATGCCTCGGGAGCTCCTGCCCCCGAACCCCCGGCACCAATTGAAATCCCCCCCCCCCCCAGGCCACCAAAAATCCTGGATTTGCCATTGTTTTTATGCCCCATCCAGATGAATTCAAGAACATCACATATCAATTTCTTAACATGCCATTGTGCTCATTTGTAAGATCCTACACAGAGAACTAAATAAGCAGTTGTATGTCTCCCAAATCTAATCACAAATGAGAAATAGACATTAATGTTTGGAAGACAATTTTTATCGTACTAAATACATAAATGCACTCCTATCTTGCATTCCATCAATAGAGGAAAACAAGATAAATAAATTGTGATCAGATATCACTTCAGAGAGTTTTATGGAGATTTTCAAAAATGAAAATTATATTTTATTTTAGTCTACTACTCAAAATAAGTTGTTACCTCATACAAATATCGCAAATGTGAACTGACCCCGCTATCTCTCCTTTGTTTTCTTTACAAACTAATCTCAAGCTCCCTCCATTTATTTGGTCGGATGAGAGATAGTCATAGTGTGCAAAATGGATAGATTAGTGGGTAGCTTAGTGAGAATAAAACATGGATAAAAAGAACAAATAAAACAAGGAAGTTTATCTCCCATTTCTCATAACATTTTGTCCACCCGTGACTTTTATTTTAAAATCTTATACAAAGTAGACATCAATTTTATAGATTTTTACTTTATAATTCAATATGGGTTATACTCCCACATAGTTCATCAACAAATATTGTAAAAACATTGTGAAAATAATAAACATCGGGAGGGGGGCAGGGTGTGGGGGTGGGGGTGGGTGGGGTTTTGAATATTATTTACATTTACATTTTTGGATATTATTTACATTCAAAATAAATAATTGATAATAGTTGGATAATAATTGGATAATAATTGATATTTTAATTCAAAATAAATATTTCATTCAAAAATATTGGATAATAATTGATATTTTCATTTAAATTGATAATAATTTTATTCATGAAATTAATTCAATTAGGTAAAACCCTAGATAATTTTTTAACACAATTTGATAATATTATATAAAGTTTAGTAAATTCACAAAATGTTGTCAATTGTATGTTTTTAGGAATATCATTAGTTAGAATCCATACACATGCATGTTGTTAGAAAGTCTTAAATTTAATTCTCACTTTAATTTGTAGAATCTCCTTACTTGGTTGGATTTATCCCTTTATGATAATGAAATTTATGCTCCAATTATAATTATCTCATGTCATAATTTTATTGATAAACAATATATGTAGTTGTCACGGTCGTGGTGGGGGGAGGGGGAGGGGGTGGGGGTGGGGTGTGTGTGTGTGTGTGTGTGTGTGTGTGTGTGTGTGTGTGTGTGTGTGCGTGCGTAGGTGCATAGGTGTGCGTGTGTGCGTGGCGGGGGGAGGGGGGAGGGGGCGGGGGTGGGGTATGTGTATATGTGTGTGTATGGTGGTGTGTGGTGGGGGAGGGGGGTAGTGGGGGTGGGTGTAATACCCCGTATTTTCTGTGATATTTATTTTTGGGGATTAATTGAATTAAATGTTTATTAATTGGAAATTAATCCGGATTAAAATATTAACGAGATGTGAGTTAGTATTTTATTATAATGTGCATACTTGGCATTATATGAATATTGGTAATATTGATATTGTCGTGAGATTTAAATACGGCAATTTGGGAATTTTGTTTGACGCGTGTGATCGCCACGTTATGGTATTTTATTTTAAATTAAAAAGTAAATTTTAGTTCCATTAACGGTATGGTTGTTTTGAGTGCGCCAACGCGTCCGGAAGGGTCGAGATAGTCAGAAAACACTAGCCGGAAGTTTAGTTTGGGTCCCGGGGTATTTTTAGGCCATACCGGCATCATAAAGGGTATTTTGGTAATTTGTATTTTTGGGAATTAAAAAGTGACGAAAATTGTAATTACAATCTGACTATTTCTTTAACCCACTTAACACACTAACTACACTAAGAGACAATATGGGCTACGGGAGAAGTTGATATACAATCCCAACTTATCAAAAACCAAACACACCTCCACAACTCCATTGTCTTCAACCTTGGGAAGAGCTTGAGAGAGAGACAGAGAAGGAAAGAATTCTGCAGAAAGAAAGAGAGAGGATAGACTTAACTTCAAGATTCAACACCAAATTCAGAGATAGATTAAGGAAAGTGGTTTAAACTCATTTGATTCAAGCTATGTTTTCCATGTTTAGGAATTTTCGAAATTGATTTTTGAAGATAATTTAGACCCATTAATTGGAAGTTAAAAGCCATGATTTATGTAGGAATTGCATGTAGTGATATTCTGGACGAATTATATGTTCTAAACAGAACCTTTGATGATTTAAAAATGGAGTTAGAAGAAGTTTAATGATGTTCTTGAATGGAAGAATTCTGGAAATTATTTTGATGTAGTTTTGATCTAAACTAAGCCTTTAAAGGATGAATTATGGGACTTAGAATGTTAATACTGTTGTAGGATGATAGTATAATGTTATAGTAACCTTGTCTTGGAGTTTCATGCTTAAAAATGGAGTTTTGGGACAAAATTTTAACTGCAAAACGAAGCAGTCCGTAACAGACCTGGTGCGTTCGATCGATCGATGTTCTTCAGTCGATCAATCGACCACCATCGATCGATCGAAGGTAAAGGTCGATCGATCGACCTTTCCAGAATGAGTAAAGTTTTTCCTTAATTGAATTTTAATGGTGTTAACCCTTGAATAATATTATTGGAGACATTGTGAATACCCTTAACCTTAAGGAAGACCAGTAGACATGATTATGAGATTGGACTTTAATTGGAATTTAATTTGAGGAATTATTCTAAATTGATGAAATTCGTTATGTGAGATAATATTTGGGTTAATAGTGCAAATTTGAATAATTTGATGGAATAAGGTTTGGGGCAGAAGTAAAGACCTTAGGTATAAAGATGTTATATGTGTGAATAATGGAAAATTAATAATCCATTTGAGATAGGTTTTAAGTTTAAGAAATTACGACGTCAGACGTGTCGACTATTTAATTTATATATTATCGGGATACTTGAAATAATTGAATTTGGAATAATGGTATAAAGATGTAGAGAATACCTTTATTAATATCGAGATATCTAAGATGTGTGAATGCTTAGTATATAACTTTATGTGTATGACATACCTACCATACTTGCTATCACGGGAGGTTTACGTTCGCTTAGGGCCTTCTTATCCTTGTGTTGCCCGGATTTAGATTGGTTACCTCGATGAACATAGGTCATAGAAGGACTTATTGTGATATTAATAAGTCTGCTGATCGTGGGAGCGTAGGTATGTGCGTGACCCATGTGATGGTGACTGTGTTCGCCTCCACTATTTGTGATGTCGTTATCTGAACAATTCCTGAGAGATTCGGAATGTGTGATCCTTATGTACGTGATGTACCAGGATGGATAGCAGAGTATGTGTGCACCGCAGCTTAGCCTTTGGGTGCTTATATTGTATATTTATGTTGTGAAAATATACGGTTAAATGAGAAGGAATTTACTATGTTAAATTGTGAGTATAGTTATGGTAATGTTTTGAAAAGATAAAAAAAGAGAACTTTTATCAATAAATGGTTTTGTTAGTAATTGGGAATCCGGGAATTAAAGTAGAAATCTCTATTTAATTATTAAGGTTGGAAATTAAACGTGAACCGAGTAGTAGTGTTAGAAACTCTTTGGTTAGTTACGAGATAACACATGAATGGGTACATGAACGTTAGGAGTGCACAGTTAGACGAGAGGTGAGTATATCATGTGAGAGCACGTCCTAACATGTACTTTGCATATACTGTTTTAAATGTTTTTTTTAAAGCACTTGCAGGTTTTTAAATATCTCCACATTCGGGCTCTGACCCGTTTGCTTTCAAATCTACTTTTTGTAAAACCATTTTAGGTGCCCAGCCACAAGGACACCATGCATAGGATTCTTACTCAGATGACGAGCTGTAGCTGTTTGTGGGAGCTACAGGGATTTGCTTTTAGACGCTTATATCATTTGGATTCCTTACTCAGTATTCCTCAGTTGTAGGGCATGTTGCCCAAATTCTATTAGATACATTCCCATTTCAGTTTTTCAGACTTTGGCATGTATTCATTCAATATTCAGTATTTCGTTATTTACTTCAGTTGTGGGATTATGTTGTGAGGAGTTTTCCTCCAGATTTACTTATATCATGTGACGGTTATTCTATTTACTTCATTATGGTGAATGGTGTTATTATTCTTCATTACACTTGTTGCATGTTAATCAGACTTGAATTAAAATTTGGCAACTTACTTTTTAAATACTAGGTGGTTAGTAATTATAAAATGTTTTCGACAGTGATGCTATTAACTGAGCCAACTTGGCGTTTTGATTTAATTTAATAAAGGAGTAGCTACCCGGTATTTAATTAGTCGGGGTGTCACAGGTGGTATCAGAGCATCAGGTTCTAGTGTCCTTTAGGATCTGAACGGCTTATTATGTTTCCGCTGAGCTTTCTTTGATATAGAGCCCTATATTTTTAGGACTGTTGTATTCTTTTGTTTATGCTACGTTCTTCAGCTATTTTAAGTTTATAACTGCGAACTTATAGACTTTATTCTTATTTCAGAATGCCTCCACGACGTGCACGACGAGTTCCCAGGAATGCGACGCCAGAACCACAGCCCGCACCGGTTCAGGGCATGATGAACGCCGCTGAGGTTGCAGCTATTGTAGCCCAAGCGGTAAATGACGCCATTGCCGTAGTTCAGCAGGCACCGCCTCAGGCGCCGGTTGTCGCTCCAGTACAGACAAATGCATTCCCGTCTGCTTGGGAACGTGTACGTGACGCTTTTCAGAAAGCGCATCCGCCAGAGTTTGCAGGTAGCTCAGACGTGGTAGTCTCGAGCCAGTGGAGGAAGGATATACAGCGGCACTTGAGGATGTATGAGTGCACGGATGTTCAGAAGCAGGTGCTAGCTACTTTCAAGCTAGTTGGATCTGCATTGCAGTGGTGGGAGTCTATTACCACCGTAGAGGAGAGGGATACTCTCACGATTCAGGAGTTCTGGGTGCGGTTCGACCGCAAGTACTTTCCGTCAGCTGTTCATACGGAAATGAGGAGGAGATTGATGAGTCTGAGGCAGGAGGGCAAGACCATAGCCGAGTATGAGGCCGAGTTCACTAATCTGTTGAATATCGTTCCTGATGAGATACCGACAGAAAAGAAGAAGATTGAGAAATTCACCGATGGGTTGACATGGAGGATCCGTCAGCATCTGTTAGGGAACCTTTCATTGGCCACTTATTCTGATGTGGTTAACGCTGCTTTATTACACTGTCAGGATCACCGCTTTCATATGGCTGAGGGAAAGAGATCGGGAGAGTCTAGCCATCAGGGCAGGACTGGAGGACATGGTGCTGGTGGGGCACAATCTGTTCAGGGGCAGAGGCAGATTGATCAGGGTTTCCAGCAGGGGGATCATAAGAGGTTCCGTTCAGGAGGTTTCAGGAACGGTCTGGGAGGATCCCGGAATGGCCAGCAGGGTCATAACGGCCATCAGGGTCAAAATGGTCAACATCAGCAGTTTCAGCAGGGACAGCAGGGCCAAGGGAGGAACGGTAACGGCCACCAGGGCCGGGGACAGCAGGGGCAGAGAGGAGGGAACTTCCCAGGGAAGTGTTTCGTTTGTGGCAGGACTGTCCATAAACGCCAGGACTGTCCTGATAAGGGCAGGGCCCCATAGCAGCAGCAGCAGGGAGCTCGCCAGGAGCCACAGAGGCCTATGTTTCCCGCCGCTCTCCCCGCACCGCCACAGATGGCAGCATTGCCACCCATTCCAGCAGTTCCGGCTCAGCAGGGGCAGCTACAGTATGGACGTGTCTACAACGTCCACCAGGCAGCAGTCCCACAGGCTCCGCCCGCGATTGAGGGTACGTTTTCTATCCATGGCACTATGGGTCGGGTACTGTTTGATACGGGGGCTACACATTGTTTTATAGCTACACATTTCGCGAAGGCTTTAGGGTTGTTAGCCACCGCGGAGAGCACAGTGACGTGTGTCGACTTAACATTGGGAAGTGGGTCACTTATATTCTTTATATGTCGGGGAGCGGGGGTAGAGATTGGTGGTTTGGTATTACCTGCGGACATGTTGGTATTAGATATGCATGTTCACAATGTTATTATCGGTATGGATTGGCTCGCTGATTATAGAGCCATGATTGATTGCTTCGGTGGGAGCATTGTTTTTGCCATTCCGGGGCAAGAGATGTTTGTAGTGGCGATGCCTCGCCCAGAGGGAGGCTCGACCGCTCATTTATATTACATTGAGGAGGATACCTCTAAGGAGGTTGTGATTCCTTTAGATTCGATCCCAGTCGTCAGGGAGTATTCTGATGTGTTTTAGGAGATACCAGGCCTACCCCCCAGTCGAGAGATAGACTTCGTTATAGACTTGTTACCAGATACGAGACCTATAGCACGAGCACCGTACCGTATGGATCCAGCTGAGATGAGGGAGTTACGGGATCAGATTGAACAGTTGTTGGGTCAGGGGTTTATTCGAAGGAGTACTTCACCATGGGGTGCCCCTGTGTTGTTCGTGAAGAAGAGAGATGGTTCACTGAGATTGTGTGTGGACTACCGGGAGTTAAACAAGGTCACGATACGGAATAAGTATCCGTTGCCTCGAATCGATGACCTATTCGACCAGTTGAGAGGAGCTTCTTGCTTCTCAAAGATTGATTTGCGATCTGGTTACCATCAGTTGCGTATCAGGGAGGAGGACGTCTCGAAGACTGCGTTCTTATCGAGATATGACTCTTACGAGTTTCGAGTTATGCCATTTGGTTTGACCAACGCTCCAGCAGCATTTATGGACTTGATGAATAGGGTGTTCAGGGATTTCCTAGACCAGTTTGTCATTGTCTTCATCAATGATATTTTGGTTTACTCCCAGACTGAGGAGGAGCACGCCGAGCACTTGAGGCTAGTTTTGCAGACACTGCGCCAGAATGAGTTGTATGCAAAATATGAGAAGTGCGGGTTTTGGATAAAGGAGGTTCAGTTTTTGGGGCATATTATTTCCGACCGGGGAATATCGGTTGATCCGGGGAAGGTATCCGCGGTGAGGGAGTGAGGACAGCCCACGACACCGACGGAGATCCGTAGTTTCTTGGGCCTAGCAGGATACTACAGGAGGTTTATTCGAGGTTTCTCCACGATAGCGGGTCCCATGACACACCTAACTCGTAAAGGTGTGCCGTTCATTTGGAGTGATGCCTGTCAGTTGGCATTTGATGAGTTGAAGGACAAGTTAACCTCAGCACCTGTGTTAGCATTGCCGAGACCGGGAGTTGAGTATCTTGTTTACACCGATGCGTCCTTACAAGGACTTGGAGGTGTACTGCAGCAGGAGAGTCAGGCCATAGCTTATGCTTCCCGTAAGCTTAAGCCTCACGAGAAGAATTATCCTACCCATGACTTGGAGTTAGCGGCAGTGGTATTTGCCCTTCGTATTTGGAGACATTACCTTTTGGGGGAGAAGTTTCGATTGTTCACGGATCACAAGTCCCTACAGTACCTATTCACGCAGAAGGAGTTGAATATGCGGCAACGGAGGTGGCTTGAATTCGTGAAAGATTATCAGTTCGATATCCAGTATCACCCGGGGAAGGCTAACGTGGTGGCAGACGCGTTGAGCCGTAGACCGGTAGATGAGGTGGCAGATGTGTGGAAGGCAAAGTGAAAAGAATTGGGACACCAGGATGTAGTGGCCCGACCCTTCATGTCTGTGATGACTGTTACACCGCAGATTGTCACGAAAGTAGTGAGGGCACAGGCAAACGACTCGTTCTGTCAAGAGCAGATAGTTCGATTATTGGCAGAGGGAGCCGAATCCTATACCGTTAGCTCAGACAGAGGATTACGCTTCAATGGGAGATTGGTGGTTCCGGAAGGGGAGGAATTGCGGCACGAGGTGATGGCAGAGTCGCATGGCTCACGGTTCGCGGTACATCCCGGAGGGGACAAAATGTACCAAGACATGAGACGTCAGTATTGGTGGAGCGAGATGAAGAGGGATATTGCCGAGTTTGTTTCAAAATGCGCCACTTGTCAGCTCGTAAAAGTGGATCATCAGAGACCGGCAGGACTACTACAGCCGTTAGAGGTCCCGATGTGGATGTGGGAGAGCATCTCTATGGACTTTATCACGGGGTTGCCTACGTCACAGAGGGGTCACGACTCCATTTGGGTAATTGTGGACAGGTTGACAAAAGTCGCTCATTTTCTACCCGTAAGGACAGACTACACTGCGGGACAGTATGCCCAGCTCTTTATTGCAGAGATAGTGAGACTTCACGGGGTGCCCTTAAATATCGTGTCTGACCGAGACAAGATATTTGTTTCACGGTTTTGGGAGAGTTTTCAGCAGGCCATGGGCACGGAGTTGCGGTTGAGTACGGCGTACCACCCGCAGACCGATGGGCAGACCAAGCGCACAAATCAGATGTTGGAGGACATGCTACGTATGTGCACCATTGACTTTGAGGGTGGATGGGAACAGTATCTTCCACTGGTGGAGTTTGCTTACAACAACTCCTACCAGTTCACCATTGGCATGGCTCCATTTGAGGCATTGTACGGTAGACCTTGTCGTTCCCCAGCATGTTGGTTGGAGGTGGGGGACAACAAACTACTTGGGCCAGAAGTGATTCAGGATACTTCGGCAAGGATAGAATTGATTCGGAGTCGCATTCGGGTAGCTCAGAATAGGCAGAAGAGCTATGCTGATGCGAAGAGATTCTTCAGAGAGTTCCAAGTGGGGGACCAGGTTTTGCTCAGAGTATCTCCTATGAAGGGGATTATGCGTTTCGGGAAGAAAGGGAAGTTGGCACCGAGATATGTGGGATCATTTCCTATTATTGAGCGGATCGGACCGGTTGCGTATAGACTTGGGTTACCGGAGCATTTGCATCGGATTCACGATGTGTTTCATATTTCCTCGCTTAGGAAATACCTTAGAGATAATTTGGCTCATTCTCTCATTGTTGTGGAGGACATTGATCTCCAGCCAGATAGCTCCTACGAGGAGGGACCGATTGCTATTCTGGACCGAAGTGAGCGGAAACTGAGGTCAAAGATAGTTTCGTTAGTGCGTGTTCAGTGGCGACATCATAATGTCGAGGAGTCCACATGGGAGCGCGAGGATGAGATGCGCGAACGTTATCCAGAGTTATTCTTACCAGGTAATTTCTAGTTCTGAATTTCGGGACGAAATTCAGTTATTAGGGGGGAAGTATGTAATACCCTGTATTTTCTGTGATATTTATTTTTGGGGATTAATTGAATTAAATGTTTATTAATTGGAAATTAATCCGGATTAAAATATTAACGAGATGTGAGTTAGTATTTTATTATAATGTGCATACTTGGCATTATATGAATATTGGTAATATTGATATTGTCGTGAGATTTAAATACGGCAATTTGGGAATTTTGTTTGACGCGTGTGACCGCCACGTTATGGTATTTTATTTTAAATTAAAAAGTAAATTTTAGTTCCATTAACGGTATGGTTGTTTTGAGTGCGCCAACGCGTCCGGAAGGGTCGAGATAGTCAGAAAACACTAGCCGGAAGTTTAGTTTGGGTCCCGGGGTATTTTTAGGCCATACCGGCATCATAAAGGGTATTTTGGTAATTTGTATTTTTGGGAATTAAAAAGTGACGAAAATTGTAATTACAATCTGACTATTTCTTTAACCCACTTAACCCACTAACTACACTAAGAGACAATATGGGCTACGGGAGAAGTTGATATACAATCCCAACTTATCAAAAACCAAACACACCTCCACAACTCCATTGTCTTCAACCTTGGGAAGAGCTTGAGAGAGAGAGAGAGAAGGAAAGAATTCTGCAGAAAGAAAGAGAGAGGATAGACTTAACTTCAAGATTCAACACCAAATTCAGAGATAGATTAAGGAAAGTGGTTTAAACTCATTTGATTCAAGCTATGTTTTCCATATTTAGGAATTTTCGAAATTGATTTTTGAAGATAATTTAGACCCATTAATTGGAAGTTAAAAGCCATGATTTATGTAGGAATTGCATGTAGTGATATTCTGGACGAATTATATGTTCTAAACAGAACCTTTGATGATTTAAAAATGGAGTTAGAAGAAGTTTAATGATGTTCTTGAATGGAAGAATTCTGGAAATTATTTTGATGTAGTTTTGATCTAAACTAAGCCTTTAAAGGATGAATTATGGGACTTAGAATGTTAATACTGTTGTAGGATGATAGTATAATGTTATAGTAACCTTGTCTTGGAGTTTCATGCTTAAAAATGGAGTTTTGGGACAAAATTTTAACTGCAAAACGAAGCAGTCCGTAACAGACCTGGTGCGTTCGATCGATCGATGTTCTTCAGTCGATCGATCGACCACCATCGATCGATCGAAGGTAAAGGTCGATCGATCGACCTTTCCAGAATGAGTAAAGTTTTTCCTTAATTGAATTTTAATGGTGTTAACCCTTGAATAATATTATTGGAGACATTGTGAATACCCTTAACCTTAAGGAAGACCAGTAGACATGATTATGAGATTGGACTTTAATTGGAATTTAATTTGAGGAATTATTCTAAATTGATGAAATTCGTTATGTGAGATAATATTTGGGTTAATAGTGCAAATTTGAATAATTTGATGGAATAAGGTTTGGGGCAGAAATAAAGACCTTAGGTATAAAGATGTTATATGTGTGAGTAATGGAAAATTAATAATCCATTTGAGATAGGTTTTAAGTTTAAGAAATTACGACGTGAGACGTGTCGACTATTTAATTTATATATTATCGGGATACTTGAAATAATTGAATTTGGAATAATGGTATAAAGATGTAGAGAATACCTTTATTAATATCGAGATATCTAAGATGTGTGAATGCTTAGTATATAACTTTATGTGTATGACATACCTACCATACTTGCTATCACGGGAGGTTTACGTTCGCTTAGGGCCTTCTTATCCTTGTGTTGCCCGGATTTAGATTGGTTACCTCGATGAACATAGGTCATAGAAGGACTTATTGTGATATTAATAAGTCTGCTGATCGTGGGAGCATAGGTATGTGCGTGACCCATGTGATGGTGATTGTGTTCGCCTCCACTATTTGTGATGTCGTTATCTGAACAATTCCTGAGAGATTCGGAATGTGTGATCCTTATGTACGTGATGTACCGGGATGGATAGCAGAGTATGTGTGCACCGCAGCTTAGCCTTTGGGTGCTTATATTGTATATTTATGTTGTGAAAATATACGGTTAAATGAGAAGGAATTTACTATGTTAAATTGTGAGTATAGTTATGGTAATGTTTTGAAAAGATAAAAAGAGAGAACTTTTATCAATAAATGGTTTTGTTAGTAATTGGGAATCCGGGAATTAAAGTAGAAATCTCTATTTAATTATTAAGGTTGGAAATTAAACGTGAACCGAGTAGTAGTGTTAGAAACTCTTTGGTTAGTTACGAGATAACACATGAATGGGTACAGGAACGTTAGGAGTGCACAGTTAGACGAGAGGTGAGTATATCATGTGAGAGCACGTCCTAACATGTACTTTGCATATACTATTTTAAATGTTTTTTTTAAAGCACTTGCAGGTTTTTAAATATCTCCACATTCGGGCTCTGACCCGTTTGCTTTCAAATCTACTTTTTGTAAAACCATTTTAGGTGCCCAGCCACAAGGACACCATGCATAGGATTCTTACTCAGATGACGAGCTGTAGCTGTTTGTGGGAGCTACAGGGATTTGCTTTTAGACGCTTATATCATTTGGATTCCTTACTTAGTATTCCTCAGTTGTAGGGCATGTTGCCCAAATTCTATTAGATACATTCCTATTTCAGTTTTTCAGACTTTGGCATGTATTCATTCAGTATTCAGTATTTCGTTATTTACTTCAGTTGTGGGATTATGTTGTGAGGAGTTTTCCTCCAGATTTACTTATATCATGTGACGGTTATTCTATTTACTTCATTATGGTGAATGGTGTTATTATTCTTCATTACACTTGTTGCATGTTAATCAGACTTTAATTAAAATTTGGCAACTTACTTTTTAAATACTAGGTGGTTAGTAATTATAAAATGTTTTCGACAGTGATGCTATTAACTGAGCCAACTTGGCGTTTTGATTTAATTTAATAAAGGAGTAGCTACCCGGTATTTAATTAGTCGGGGTGTCACAGTGGGGTGTGGTGGGGGAGGGAAAATCGGGCAAAAAAGACGGACGTGCACTACTCCGGCCGGACCTCTTACGCTGAGGTGGAGCATAGGATGCAGGTAAGATTTAATTTATCTATAACTACAGAAATATATTATTCTTCATTATTTTACTTTGCGGGGCCGATACTAATTTTACTTTACTTTATTTTATTTCAGGGGGTAGGGAGTGGGCCAGGGGGTAAGCCACATAGGCTCGATACTTATGTGGCTCTTCGGACGAAGAAGGGGAAGGACAAGGAGGTGTCCCCGAGCGTCGCGGCCATGATTGTAAGTAATCCGACAGTTTAATTATTGTTAATTACGTTATAATTTTTTAGTTTACTTATTTTACTAATCATGTGCTTTTTGTCGTTTCAGGCAAAGCTTAAGGAAGTGCATGAGTCGCAGTCTGATGCCGACAAGGCATCTTTGTCCACAGACGCACTCAGCCAAGTGCTTGGCTCTGATCGCAAGGGGAGGACAAGGGGAGTGAGCTCGCGGGTGGCCAAATCTAGGATCATCGGATTGGAGACGAGCGACACCGGGTTGGCTCGAACGGTGGATTCACACGACGCGAAGCTGTCCCGTTTGGAGGCGACGGTCTAAGATATGTACGCATTCATGAAGTGAACGTTGGGTGGAGACCGTAAAGGGAAAGGTAAAGGGAAGGAGAAGGAGAAGGCGGTGGAGGAGGAGGTGCGGGAGGACGAGGCGCAGGATGACGAGGATGTGGACCTCGCTGCTTCATCACCGACACGTTCGTACTTCGATGATCAACTTCCCTATTTGGAGCCCTTCAACAGACCATTGTCGACACTTGGTTGGCCGAGCGTGTTCATATTGGACGTATTTGATGGCCAGCGGATAGGGCGGGGGTTGAGGGACCCAAATATCGTCGAGGGTGGAATAGTCCATGGACGTGTGCTTCAAGAGATGGAGTCCAGGGTGCTCGTCACGCATGTCATACCCGGGAAGGAGAACTCCCTATTGTGGTTGCGCGAACAATGCGGCACGACGTATATTAGTGGGTGCGTCAATTTGTATGTCGTGTGGCCTACTCACCTCCTCAGTTTTATCCAAGACATGTAGTAACATTATTTTTAAGTTTGTCCATTTTAATTATATTTGGATTATATCGTCATGTATATTATTTTTACTTTGAATATTTGGATTATATCGTCATGAATATATATTTGCATTATCTTTAGTTTGTGTTGGATATATGATGTTTGGAACAGGTACAACGTTGCTATAACAGGTACAAATATACTGTTGGGCAGTGGCAGTGGCCATACTGCCCAGCAAATTTTTTTTAAATTCTGCCCAGAATTGTCACGGTCATTGACCGTGACAAGTCCTTGACAAAAGGTTGTCACGGACGTTTCACGGTCATTGACCGTGACAATTTTTTTAAGAAGGGCCACGGCTTTGTCACGGTTATAAACCGTGACAAACGTGTCACGGTCATTGACCGCGACACGACCGTGACACAAAATGCGAATTTGTGTCAAGGTCAATGACCGTGACACGACCGTGACAAAAAAAGTTGTCTCGCCTCGAAATGTCACGGTCATTGACCTTGACAAGTTGGATTTGTCAAGGTCAATGACCTTGACAAATGGGCAGATTTGGTGTAGTGAATTTGGGATAATAGGTGTTGGTTGATTTTATGATTAGAAATTCCACTTGTAATTTGGGATAAAAGGTGTTGGTTGATTCAATGGGTGATGGAATGAAGTTGATGGCAGGTGCGTTTAAGACTGTTATAAAGGTATTCTTAGTCAATTTCATGATTGAAAAATGGACAGAGAAGAACAGTATTTATTAGAAAAAGAAACATAAAAGAAAAATATAAATTGTTACAAATCTTTATACTCATATGCTCTGGGTGTGTTTTCATCTTTATAGTTTTTGTTTATTTGATGATTGGAGTTTGGGATATTAGGTATTTTAAAGAGCATGGTTGACCATCTTGAACAATCTTAGAGACGCCTCCTAAGGATTACACCGATATGGAAAATCTAATTGATAGTCTTCAGGTATGTATTCTCATTTGTACATTACAATTTGGTTGTTGATAAATTATAGGAAATGAATTCCTTATTTGTGTTTGTGGTGTGATTCAATCTTTTTCATTTTTATTTTGTCTAGGTATATATATTTAGATAACGTCTTCGAGGACCTCATTGGCGTAAAGGATTTTTTTTGTCTAGGTATATATTTTTATTTTGTCTAGGTATACTCATATCTTTCTCCCCATTTTTTTGAACGCACGATGCTATATAAGGGGTTTTCGGGTTAAAATGAAATATCATGATGCAAAAATTAGTTTAACCTCAAAATTTGTGTGTTTTCTTTGTAGAAGAGAATAGTAATCCCAGCTCTGGATTCAGTTCTATAAATGGTTTAGATGTTTAAGATACTACAATTTTTTAATGTTGTTTCAAGTTCACACTTTCTAGCGCTATATCAAGATGTTAGGTGTGTGTGCCCCTTTTGAACAAGCTCTGGTTTTCTTCCTTTGGTTTTGAATTTATTTTTTTGGTTCTACCATTTTTTTAATTGAACATAACTGTTTGCATAAAATTCATTATTTTTTCACTGTCATAGGATACATTGACGTTGGGGTCAAACTACTATCAAACATAATCTGAAATTGCATTGCTACTAGCATAGGGAAGGTTCTGATTGGCGTTGGGTGTAACAATATATCCAGGTAATGGATAGACCTATGATGAACTTTATTTTAAGGTTAAATATGCATTGATTCAATTTTTTAATTATTTTGGGTTTGGATCCTATTTATGTCTAAACCCCGTAATTTTAATTCTTTTGTGCCCCCTTATAGCTTGGGTATTGTTGGCGCATTTGTTTCTTGTCACTTCCAGTTGGGGGGGGGGGGCAGTACATAAATTTTGAACAAAGAATATTTAGGGTGAACACTAGAAAAAGAAGGCATTATCCAATGGATTGCCACTTTCTAGGTTTAAGGCGTGTCAATTTCTCTGCAATGGTCCACATTAAACTAATTGGTAACCATTTGTTTATTAGCTTAAATATATTCTTGATTAGTCCGAATATAAAACATGTCATCGAATGGTTAAAATGTAAAACAAGCCCAAAACGGTCACGTAAGAGTCACGAACACCTCGCACGGGACCAATGTGACTCGTAGGAACAAACGGCGTAGTCCCGCGGCTCCCGGATGGAGTGTACGACGTAAAGTTGCAAAAAATTAGACTTAAGGATAAAAATATGCCATCGAAGGGTGAAAACGTAAAACAACCTTAAAACGGTCCCGTAAGAGTCACGAACACCTCGCACGGGACCAATGTGACTCTTAGGAACAGACGGCGTAGTCCCGCGTCTCCCGGTTGGAGTGTACAACGTAAATTTGCAAAAAAATAAACTTAAGCATAAAAACATGCCATCGAAGGGTGAAAATGTAAAACAGCCTTAAAACGGTCCCGTAAGAGTCACGAACACCTCGCACGGGACCAATGTGACTCGTAGGAACCGACCGCGTAGTCACGGGGCTCCCGGTTTGGGTGTACGATGTAAATTTGCAAAAAAATAGACTTAAATAGTCACAAAACGGTCCCTTAAGAGTCACGAACACCTCGCACGGGACCAATGTGACTCGTAGGAGAAGACGGCGTAGTGCCTAGGCTCCCGGTTGGAGTGTACGACGTAAATTTGCAAAAGGTTAGACTTAAGCATCAAAACTTGCCATCGAAGGGTGAAAACGTAAAACAAATAGAAAACGGTCTCGTAAGAGTCACGAACACCTCGCACGGGACCAATGTGACTCGTAGGAACCGACCGCGTAGTCACGGGGCTCCCGGTTTGAGTCTACGACGTAAATTTGCAAAAAATAGACTTAAAGCATAAAAACATGTCATCGAAGGGTTAAAATGTAAAACAAACCCAAAATGGTCCCGTAAGAGTCACGAACAGCTCGCACGGGACCATGTGACTCGTAGGAACCGACCGCGTAGTCACGGGACTCCCGGTTTGAGTTTACGATGTAAATTTGCAAAAAATTATACTTAAGCATAAAAACATGTCATCGAAGGGTGATAACGTAAAACAGTCTTAAAATGGTCCCGTAAGAGTCACGAACACCTCGCACGGAACAAATGTGACTCGTATGAATAGACGGCGTAGTCCCAAGGCTCTCGGTTGGAGTGTACGATGTAAATTTACAAAAAAATAAACTTAAGCATAAAAACATGCCATCGAAGTGTGAAAACATAAAACAACCTTAAAACGGTCTCGTAAGAGTCACGAACACCTCGTGCAGGACCAATGTGACTCATAGGCACCGATCGCGTAGGCACGGGACTCCCGGTTTGAGTGTATGACGTAAAGTTACAAAAAATTAGACTTAAACATGAAAACATGCCATCGAAGGGTGGAAACACAAAACAGCCTTAAAACGGTCCCATAAGAGTCACGAACACCTCGCACGGGACCAATGTGACTCGTAGGAACAGACGGCGTAGTCCCGAGGCTCCCGGTTGGAGTGTACGACGTAAATTTGCAAAAAAATAAACTTGAGAATAAAAACATGCCATCGAAGGGTGAAAATGCAAAACAGCCTTAAAACGGTCCCGTAAGAGTCACGAACACCTCGCATGGGACCAATGTGACTCGTAAGAACAGACGGCGTAGTCCCGCGGCTCCCGATTGGAGTGTACGACGTAAATTTGCAAAAAAATAAACTTAAGCATAAAAACATGCCATCGAAGGGTGAAAATACAAAACAGCCTTAAAACGATCCTGTAAGAGTCACGAACACCTTGCACGGGACCAATGTGACTCGTAGGAACAGACATCGTAGTCCCGCGGCTCCCAATTGGAGTGTACGGCGTAAATTTGCAAAAAAATAAACTTAAGCATAAAAACAAGCCATCGAAGGGTGAAAATACAAAACAGCCTTAAAACGGTTCCGTAAGAGTCACGAACACCTCGTACGGGACCAATGTGACTCGTAGGAACAGATGGCCTAGTCCCGAGGTTTTCGGTTGGAGTGTACGACGTAAATTTGCAAAAAAATAAACTTGAGCATAAAAACATGCCATCGAAGGGTGAAAATATAAAACGGCCACAAAACGGTCCCGTAAGAGTCACGAACACCTCGCACGGGACCAATGTGACTCGTAGGAACAGACGGCGTAGTCCCGAGGCTCCCGGTTGGAGTGTACGACGTAAATTTGCAAAAAAATAAACTTGAGCATAAAAACATGCCATTGAAGGGTGAAAATACAAAACAGCCTTAAAACGGTCTCGTAAGAGTCACGAACACCTCGAACGGGACCAATGTGACTCGTAGGAACAGACGGCGTAGTCCCGCGGCTCCCGATTGGAGTGTATGACGTAAATTTGCAAAAAAATAAACTTAAGCATAAAAACATGCCATCGAAGGGTGAAAATACAAAACAACCTTAAAACGGTCCGGTAAGAGTCACAAACACCTCGCACGGGACCAATGTGACTCGTAGGAACAGACGGCCTAGTCTCGAGGTTCCCGGTTGGAGTGTATGACGTAAATTTGCAAAAAAATAAACTTAAGCATAAAAACATGCCATCGAAGGGTGAAAACGTAAAACAGCCTTAAAACGGTCCCGTAAGAGTCACGAACACCTCGCACGGGACCAATGTGACTCGTAGGAACACACGGCGTAGTCCCGAAGCTCCCGGTTGGAGTGTACGACGTAAACTTGGGAAAATAGTGATTAGGGCGAGGCACTTGTCGGTCGTCCCTTCTTTCTGAAAATACCGAGCTTTATGCTTTTTTCGAACACAAAAGTTTCTCGTCAACCTAAAAACGGAGGAGTTCCCTCACTCCAACCGGTATGCATATATATACTGCATATATATGCATAAATATACTGGTATATATGCATATATATTACTGTATATATACTGCATATATATACAGTTATACATATGCATATATACAAGTATATATATGCATATATATAACTGCATATATATGCATATGTATAAATGTATATATACTGTATGTATATGCAGTTATATATATGCATATATATGCAGTATATATGCTGGTATATATGCATATATATAACTGCATATATATGCAGTTATATACATGCATATATATGCATATATATACTGGTATATATGCATATATATAACTGTATATATATGCATGTATATGCAGTTATATACATGCATATATATAACTGTATATATATGCATGTATATGCAGTTATATACATGCATATATACCAGTGTATATACTGTATATATATGCAGTATATATACTGCATATACATGTATATATATAACTGTATATATATGTGCATATATATGCAGTTATATACATGCATATATAGTTATATATATACTATATATGCTGCATATATAGTATATATATAACTGTGTATATATGCAGTATATACAGTTATATATATACTATATATGCTGCATTTCGTGAGATAATTATTGAACTGGATGTGGTGGCCTCTTTTGTGCCATTTGTGAAAAATATTATTGCATATTCAGCTATTGCTTTGGGAATAGTAGTCAACTTGATTTTGCTTTAAATTTATGCATTTTAGTTTATGCATTTTGGGAATAGTATGATTTGACCACACTTTACATAAAAAAGTGAGCTCTTGATGATTAATCACGGATTATCGTACATTAAGATATCAATTGAATTGTTGATTTTGCATCAAGCTTTATTTTTTATCCAAGATGTTGTTATCAATATCATTATGCTCTTTCTAAAAGTTTCTTTTGCTATTGTTTATAACATCTTGATCTCTCTCTCTCTATCCCTTAGCACGTGTTTATAAGGAATTAAATTCGACAACAAACATTGCTCTATTATTGTTATACCCTTGACATCTGTTTATAAGTAGTTAAATTCATTTTTTAGAGTATTGGGTTGAATATTCCTAATTATCGTTCTTTTTTCTTTCGTTGATTTGTAGATATGCAGTAGGTATACGTTCGGTTTGATTCATTTTGCGATTGTGTCGAGTGGAACTACGGATAAAGATCAATTTTAATCTGTTTAAATGTTTGCTTGGGATTTACAAAATTGAATTTATTTCTCTATTCATGAACAGGGGATTCCTGAATTTGTTGCATTTTGTACCTCGGATTTAATCGCAAGTGGCAGCAGCAACAGGTAGGGTGTAATACCCCGTAATTTTAAATGACTTTTAAAATGGGTTATATTTTAAATTAATGGATTAATTGGATTTTATTATTAATTAATTCATTCGGGTTTTATCCAGACGGTGGTTATGTATATGGATGATTCTGAATATTACTTAAAGATATTTTGGTAATATATGAATGTGATGTCATTGAGATGACCGTATGATATAAATTCGGTAATTTATATTTTTAGTCAGACGCGGTATGGGACGTGTCGGGACTAGTTTATTAAATTAAAAAGGAAATTTATTTTCTATCGACCTAATAGTCATTTCGACTGCGTCGTTGCGTCCGGAAGGTTCGAAATAGTCAGAAAAGTCTATTTGGACGTTAATTTTGAGTCTCGGGTCATTTGGGAATGAATAGACAACCCGAAAGGGCATTTTGGTCACTTTTCTATGGGGGATGAATAGTGATTTCGGATTTGGAACTAGTATATGTATAGGTAGATTTAGTGAATGGGAGTTATTCATCTCCTCTTCACAAATAAGAGCAGCCATCTTCTTAGAGTGAGAGTAAGAGTGCTTGGGAAGGGAAAAGTCACTTGGGAAGGTGAAGAACAAGAACCAAGGTTCACCACCACCAACCACCACCAGCCACCACCGGAGTTTGACCGGCGAAGGGATAACCAACTGAGATAAACTACACCAAAGGATCAGACCTACACTAAAGGCAAGTGTTTAATAATAGCAATTTAAGTTTGTATATTGTCCATGTTAGAATAGTATGAAAAGAGAAGATTATTCATGTTTGGAAGAGATAATGGATCATTAAATGGATTTCTGGAAAACTGAAATGATATAGGAATTTAACTCATGTGTTAGGATAATAATAATCCACGAATTAGTCATGAATATGTTGAAGAAATGATGGAAACCATTGATGTGTTCTTGAAGAGGTTATGTTAATAAATTTCTGGGAATAAGGAGATAAACATGCTTTTTAATCCAATCCTGTGATGATTCTAGGATGTTTAGAGTATTGGAAATCGTTCATATATGTTGATATATCATGTAGTAAAGTTTATAAGTCATTTGGGATGTTTAGATGAAGGTTTAAATGATCAAAGGTTGTTAAACCCGTAGTTGCAGAAAATGCAGAAAATCAAGCCTGGACCTGAGGGATCGATCGATCGACCCCTACCTTCGATCGATCGACCTCCCCAGTTTAAGTAAAGTTGTTTCTTTTTAAATATTGATTCTTATCCCGAAACTTTTATGGATCTTTGGTGATTATTATTTGAATATTTTGGGACTTAGAAAATATCAGTAAACCCTTGAGAAGATGTAAATTAATTTGATTTGGATTCAAGTGATTAAAGAGGATGAAAATTATATCGAATAGAATTTCGGTTGCTAGATTCATTTGTTAAAATCTAAATGGTGATGTATGAGGATTTAAGATAGGACCAGTAGGGGTGATTTTATATAACACCTGGGTATCCTTAAGTTTACAAGAGGGTTTGATCATAAGTTAAAGTATATGTGTTTATAAGAGATTTGAAACTGTCGGTTTTAACCTTAATTAAAGGAGAACTAAACTCGTAGTAGTTCGGGAGAAATAATGTTATGGACCAGTAGGATATTAGTGACTTCTTACTGAATTTATGTTGAGGAAAATCCTATTTGAATCTTGTGCATTGAGAGAGAGGGTAGCCTTAGGGTATGAGGTTATCCCAATCACGTATTTAAAGTTGTCGAACCTCCTCGCTCGACAAAGTTAAGTAGTAGTGTAATGGAGGAGTTCCTTGTTTGGATTTTGCTTTGCGAGACGCTCCGCGCATGAACCTTAACGAATTCGGGAGTGGAGTGATGTTAGGATACAAGAATAATTAAATTATAAGAGCGTAGTGGTATGGCTCCTAGATAGAAATGGGAGTTTGGAACATTTGGTTGAAAGAAGATATGAGGTTATCCCGTTCGCATAGTTGAAGTTGTCGGACCTCCTCGATCGACAAAGTTAAGTAGTAGTGTAATGGAGGGGTTCCTTGTTTGGATTTCGCTTTGCGAGACGCTCCGCGCATGAACCTTAACGAAGTCGGGAGTGGAGAGATGTTATAGGATGCGAGGATAATTATATTATGAAGTAAAGATATGATATATTATTACGTGGAATTTAAAAGAGATATAATGCTACGTATGGGAAATATCTTAGAGTAGTGATAATTACCTTATTGATATTATATTATAGGTATGATAATACCTCTTTGATTGATTGATGATTATGTGTATGACATACCTAGCTTACTTGCTATCGGTGGGAGGTTTACGCGTGAGGGCAGTCATATCCTGATGAATCCATGGGATCTTTGATTTGTCGCTCGAGAACATAGGTCTATGAAAGACTTATCGGGGAGTTGATAAGTCCGCTGACTGTGGGTGCGTAGGTATGTGCGTGACCCATGGATACGAGAACTATGTTCGCCTCCAAATTTCTTTGTTGTTGTTTATGGTTCGTGGAATCTTACCGAACCTTTAGTCCCCTATTCGGCGACCTGCGATGATGGGACATGATAGCAGAGTAATGCATTACACCGCAGCTGTGACTCGGGGTTTTGTATTATATATGAATATATATATAATGGATTAAATGAATGAATGAATTTATATTGTGGTTGAATTTATCTACGGTGATAATTGTAGATAACGGTAAATAGAAAAAGATAATGGAATTTAGTTAATAAATGTTTATGCTTATAGAATTGAAAAGCTTAACTCATGTTAATGAGAAACAATTCATATTAATGAGCAACGATTCATATTAATGGGAAATGATTCAGATTAATAAGTAATGATTCATGTTTATGAGAAACTAAATCATAATGGAGAAATGTAAATGGGTAATAATGTGACGTATGGTATGGGACATACGGGGATTATGATATGGGAATGGAATTATAATATGGAGAATAGAAAAGAGGAACCATTAACTAGGAGGTTAATAGGAAACGTTAAGTGTGCACTCTAGTAGAGAGGTGAGAATTGCAAGTGAGAGTTGGATCTAATATGTACATAATAAATGCTTTATTGCACTTGTTAAATACTTGCTGTTTTAAAAATACTCTACACATTCGGGCTCTGACCCGTTTCCTTGCATATTTTCTCTTCTATTATATCTCTATATCAGGTGTCCAGCAACAGGGACGCCAATTTTAGCGGATTATGACAGGCTATGGATTTATGGAGTTTTTGCCTAGACGCCTTCCATCTTTCGATTCACAGTATTCTTAGTTAGGGCATGTCGCCCAAAGGATTCAGTTATCATTTCTATCAAGGTCAAATTCTATTGTATTCGGGACTTTTTAATACATTTTACATTGTTGGGATTATTGTAAAGGATTTATATTACTTGGGAATGTTTATTCCAGTTGCATTTAAATTCTTTTGAGTTATTTATTGTGTTACTAGTTTTGTAGAATAAATTGTGTAGTGTTATTCTTAAACTAAAAATGGTTTTGTTGAAATTTAAAATTTGGAAAGTTTTTAACACCAGCTTAATTGGGTATTGGGTGTGTTGTAAATGTTTTCGACAGTGATGCTAAGAAGGAGCCAACTGTATATTCTGTTTTAATTTTATGGGACTGGCCACCCGGTATTTAATTAGGCGGGGTGTTACATAGGGGTGGGGGTGGGTGGCAGCAGCAGCAGGTAGGGGTGGGGGTGGGGGTCAGCAGCAGCAGCTAGGGGGTGGGGGTGGGGGCAGCAGCAGCAGCTAGGGGGTGTGGTGGTGGGGGGGGGAGGGGGGCAGCAGCAATAGGTAGGGGTGGGGGCAGCAGCAAGTGGGGTGGGGTGGGGGGTAGCAGCAGGTGTGGGGGGGGGGGAGCAAGTAGGGGCTGATGCGCGGGGGATGAGTGGTGACGGGTTGGGGTGGCAGGAGAGGGGGTGATAGGTGGGGGGAGCAGGTAGGGGGTGATGCGCGGGGGATGAGGGGTGGCAGGAGAGGGGGTGATAGGTGGGGTGGGGGTGGGGGTGATATATATATTTATTTTTTTAAGATGTTTGTTTCATTGAAGCTTTTGTTAGGCGATTTTTTTTATATATTATTGGATTTGTTGTTATCCCTTGAGAAGGGTGGATAGTCCGAAAAACAAAGGAGATTCTGCCCAATTTTTTTAAAACTTTGACACTTTATTTTTTTGAGACGCAATGAGAATTTATTTGATGAATATTGTATATTTCATATTATATGTGAATTTGTTTGATGGATTTAGATTATTTGAATGTTGTTGGACTATTTGTTGTTTGTTAAGCAGGGTGAATAGTTTATAAATAAAAGAGATTATGGTTAATTGTTATAAATTACTCTTTTTTTGCCGTTTTACAATTACATATTTCGAAAAATTTCACCATTTTGTAATTACGTGTTTTCAAAATTTTCGCCGTGCCTCCAGGCACGGGCATTCCGCTAGTACTATTATATACTATACTATATGCATATTTAGACTTTTATGTTTAAACATTATTTGAATACTGATATCTTTTTTGTTTTGTTTCTTATATTGTTTTGCAGGACAACATTTTAGGGGGATATTTTATTCGCGTGGAACACATGAACGAAGCAATGGTTTGTGACAGGTAAATTTATTATTTATTATTGTTGTTAATATGTGAGATTGTTGTTTTATTTTTTTTACTGGGCGTGCGGGCTTTTGTGCTGATTAAACAGGTTGGTTTTCATGTATAAACAAAGGAGACTCTGCCGAATTTTTTTAAAAATTGTAATGAATTGTTGACTTGGGAGATTTTTTAATTTTTTTATTGCCGTGCGGGCTTTTGTGTTCATTAAACAGGTTGGTTTTCATGTATAAACAAAGGAGACTTTGTCGAATTTTTTAAAAATTGTAAAGAATCGTTAATATATTTGGATATTTTATTTTACTATAATATTATTTTGATAAAATGATTATTTATTGATTGCAGGTTGTGCACAAGAAGTTGAAGAGACGGGATTTTGAGTGTGTCTACTATATGCGACACTAAGAGAAGTTTTTGAAGCGTGACAATCATATTTATCATCTTAATTTAGGGATGATATTTTTTTGACAATTGTATATCTTATTAGTTACTATGATTTTGTACTCATTTAAATATTTCGACTTGAATGTAGTTTAATGGAAGAAATTGTTATTGGATACGTGCTTCAATGAATGTGGTTGATATATTGTGTTTTTGATTGGATGATTTGATTTATAATGCATATTAGACGTCAATTATTATTGCAACATAAAACATATAATAATATAACTATTTATGATAATTTTTTATTTATTAATTGGGACGGTTATAAACCGTCCCTAATACTTATTTGTACTAATTGAGAATACCTTTTGGGACGGTTTTTACCGTCCCTAATACCCATTTCTGCATCAATTGAAATTACCTTTAGGGACGGTTTTTACCGTCCCTAATTGGGTTGCCAGAATCTCTGAGTTATTTTGACTTAACCTCTAAATATTAATGACTAATTTGACTTAGCCAGTCGTTTTCATATTCTTTTGACTTTACCCCCAACATAGGTAATTAAGTCTAATTTGATATTATAAAGAGGAGGTAAAGTCAAATAAATCCTTAGACTTAATTTCCTATTTTTATTCAATATTTTGAGATACCTCTCATGCACGGGTATATTAAAAAAATTAACAAAGTAGATCAATTCAAATATCATATTAAAAAGTGAGAGTTAAGTCAAAAAAAATATTTTATTATTTTTGTGGACTACCATGTCATCCCAAATTTGTCTCTTGTTAATATAATTGTGTCTAATAGGTCAATCCGATAAAACTCCGAGTAAACCCGCTTACTTCATATCTTGTTAATAATTAATTAGTTATTATTTCCTTATATCTTGACCTTTAATTATTCCCCTACACACAACATTCAATTAAGAGCGTGTTTGATAAATAAGATGGAAAATAAGCGCTAAAAGTCAATTTTCATGGAATTGAAAACTTGAAAATATTTTCCATAGAAAAAAATTGATGGTGTTGTCTGATTGCAATTATTTTCTAAGTGGAAAATGTTTTGTTCTCCATCTTTTATGTGTTTGATTACCAATATTTTTCATGGAAAAAAAAGTAGAAAATATATATAAAAAGCAGGAAAAAAAAATCCCAGAAAATTTAGGAAAAAACACAAAAAATGAATAAAAATTCAAAACATAAAAAATACAGAAAATGAATAAAAAACAAGAAAATAAATATTAACCCCAAAATGAATTTTAAAAAAACAAATATAAAAAAATGAAAAAATGTATTAAGGGAAAAAAAATGAATAAAAACCAAATCCACCATGCCCTCGCCCCGTCCAACTGTTTCGTCCCCCATGTCGCCAGGTCTGTTCTTTTTTTTTTTTTAATTCTCTTGTTTTTTTTTTGTTTTTTTCAAATATTTGCATTTTTATTAGTTTTCTAGGGTATTTATTCATTTCATTTTTTTAATTTTTTGAGCGCTTTTTTATTTTATTTTATTTTTTTCTTAATTAATAAATTTCTGGGTTTTTTTTAAAATTAATCCAGGGGTTAAAATTTATTTTCTATTTTTTTATTCATTTTCTATATTTTTTTCATTATTTTTGTATTTTTATTGATTTCTCTTTTTTCTGATTTTTTTAAAAAAAATTCAGGTGTTTTTTTAAATTAATGACGAATATTTATTTTATGTATTTTTAAAATTTTTTGAACCTTTTTTTTAATTTTTTGGTATTTTTTTTCTTAATTAATAAGTTTCTGACTTTTTAATAAATTTTTGGGTTTTTTTTAAATTAATTCCGTGATTAATATTATGTTCTTTTTTTTTATCCACTTTATATATTTTTTTCATTATTTTAGGGGGTTTATTCACTTTTTGTATTTTTTTTCCATTATTTTTGGGGTTTTATTCACTTTTTGGATTTTTTTTCATTATTTTTGGATTGTTATTTACTTTCTGGATTTTTTTCATAATTTTTGGGGTTTTATTCATTTTCTAATTTTTTTTTCATTATTTTTGAGGTTTTATTCACTTTCTGTATTTTTTTCATTATTTTGGGGTTTTTATTCACTTTCTAGATTTTTTTCATTATTTTTGTTTTTTTTCACTTTCTGTATTGTTTTCATTATTTTGGGAGTTTTATTCACTTTCTGTATTTTATTCATTATTTTTGGGTTTTTATTCAATTTCTGATTTTTTTTTTCTCATTATTTTTGGGATTTTATTCACTTTCTGTATTTTTTTCATTATTTTTGGTGTGACAATTTTTATCTCTGAAAAATGAATAACAAGGTGGGAGGGGGTTTTTTAATTTCACTTTTTTGTGAAAAAAGTGATTACGTGACTTGTTTTAAGAAAATCAATTTCATGAAAATTTTTATTTATCAAACATTCAAAAAATAGAAAATGATTTCATATATTGTATTTTGCATGAAAAATTAGTATTATCCAATTGTTGACTGATTATTTCTAGCCTTGTCTTTCACTCGCACACACATCACACATCTTTTAATTCCTGTTGCCATCCAAGATCTCTGGAAAGGACCACAAAATAAGAAGACCATGCCATGTTGAAACTTAAAAATTAAAGGACATTAGAATCTTAATAGTCATCAAGTCATTAAAATTGAAAATGATTATAAACGAAAGAGGACTTGGTCTTATAAGAAGCCGTGTTTATTTACACTTATAGCACTATCAAATAACATGCTTGTGAGCTACCAATATTCAAATACAAGGCAAACAAAGTAAGTCAAAAAAAGAAAAGAAAAAAGTCATATGCTTATTTAACCACAAGTTCAACTCTACAATGGCTTCAGTCAATATTCAAGTTTATAAAATGGGAACAGTGGAAGTGTCTTAGTCAATATTTTAATTTCGTATTAATTAAATATTTCGGGTTCATGTTGTATATATCCTATTCGTATAATACATTTTTATTATTGTGTTTAGTGGGTCAAACAATTTAACTCATAAAATGATGATTTTGTATTGACTTGTGTCGTATTAACGTAACATGATTTATATTTTCATGTTAAACATATGTTTATTATCACATATGGTTCCTATCGAGGGCCACACGTGTATAACTGATTCGTATCACCCATGGGATAAAATTGAGGCGGCAACCACGCTCTAAATGAAAATATATATGTATATATACACTTAGTATTAAATAAATTTAGAGTAAAATTAGATTATGTATGGTTATAAGGTTTAACTACAAGTGTATCAATGTTATTTTTTTCCCCATTTAATACCAATATATTAGTTTAAATATTGTAATGTCGTTGTTAGGCTTCGGGAGTTGTTTCTTTTGTGATTTAATTTTGAGGTTGTTTATTTTGTGGAATTAAAAAGGAAGTTGTTCAACTTATAGGTATTTCACAAATCATGCTCTCAAATATATAATGTGGTAAATTCAAATTAAATGATTATTTTTAATTTTAATCTTGTCAAGACAATGAGTATTTAATTCATTGTTAAATATTTGAGTAATTATTTTGTTGAAAAATCTAAAAATAAACCTTAGATGTTCTCACTCACGAAACCCCTATCATTGGTTGTGAACTCCACCCCACTCGCAAGAAGTTCTTGAATAATCTCTACGATGGGGGCTTGATTGACCATACGTTCTACGCCAATTGATATCATAATTTGCTTAATTCATTTATCAATATAATCTGTTTTATCTTGTTGTATTTGTGTCAATTAGAGGATCTTGGGTCTTGAAATTGTTCATATTATGTTTAAAACATAGTTTAGTGAATCAGGTAGAATGTTTTACTTGCAATTCCACATTGTAAATCTCCAAATATACAATGTTTTGCCATGATTGTTTCGTGGGGAACCAATGTGTCATGGGGCGGAAAACGAAGACAATCAAAATTTAAATTTACATTTTCATCCTATCAAGCACAAATAGATTTTTTTTAAAAGTAAATTTGTTCTTTCGGCCGAACAAGTTTCTAATAGATTTTTCTGTTAAAAAAAAGTTTCAAATAGATTGTATCTACACTCTGTAATGCCTCGTTAATTTCAATATGTCCCACACAATAGATTACGTATTGGAGATGCTCTTATAAGTAACTTATTGTTATTTTTTAAGACTTCATTAGGAATTACAATTACATGTATTGAAATTAAATTAAAATATTTATAGTTCAAGCTTTGAAATTTTTAAATTAATAAAAAATTCACTTTAATTTTAAGGTATGAAATTATTTGGCAAGTCAAACATAATCCCCCAACCATCCAACAGATTAATTTCATGAAAATTTTGTTTACTATAATTAATAATTATATTACCATGTATGAAAAGAATTACCACAATTATCCAAACTTTAGAACATGCACTTCTTTTTTAATTGGAGGTTTTGGAAAAAGGTCCTCATAATTCTCAAAGTGTATAAAAATAGGAACAGTCCAAATAATTTTATAAATTTAATCTATGTACTAAAAACACTATGAAAAATGGTGTCGCTGGCGTGGACCAAAAAAATGAACTCCTAACTTTAAAGGGATCGCACAAATAAATACTATTGTAACACAGGGGCTAAATTTATAAACTTGAAAAGTATTATTATAAAAATTCAAATATAAAAAGAAACATGATACTTACCTTAATTTTCTATTTTTAATATTGTATAGATGGATACTTCGTTAAGTAACCGCAAAAAAACCACAAATATCCTACACATGCACTCCACAAAATTGAATGATCAAAATTGATCCACAAGTCAAAGATGTTAACGTATAGCAAATGGCTAACATAAACATCACACAATATTTTCTCTCTCCTTAAAAAAAGGGGTGAATTTCACTTAACCCCTTAATATTAATGTCTAATTCAACTTATCCATTACTTTTCACAGTCTTTGACTTTCCCCCTTCATATGGGGTTAAATCTAATTTTGCATCATAAACAAAAGCAAAGTCTAATAAAGTCTTAGATTTTGATGTTTATGCATAGCGAATGGGTAATATAAATACCACACAATATTTTCTCTCTACTCTAAAAAAAAGGGTGAATTTCTCTTAAACCTTTTATGTTAATGTCTAATTTAATTCACCCATTACTTTTCACAATCTTTGACTTTGCCCATTTATATGGGGTTAAGTCTAATTTTGCATTATAAACAAAAGCAAAGTCTAATAAAGTCTTAGATTTCGATGTTTACGTATAACAAATGGGTAACATAAATACCATATAATATTTTCTCTCACCTCTAAAAAAAAAGGTGAATCTCTCTTAAACCCATTATATTAATGTCTAATTTAATTTACCCATTACTTTTCACAATCTTTGACTTTGCCCCTGCATATCGAGTTAAATCTAATTTTGCATTAGAAACAAAAGCGAAGTCTTAGATTTAGATGTTTATGCATAGCAAATGGGTAACATAAATACAACACAATATTTTCCCTCTCCTCTAAAAAAAAGGGTGAATTTCTCTTAAATGCTTAATATAAATGTCTAATTTAATTTAGCCATTACTTTTCAGAATCTTTGACTTTGCTCCTTTATATGGGGTTAAGTTTAATTTTACATTATAATCAAAAGTAAAATCTAATAAATCCTTAGATTTATTCTCATATTTTATGTAATATTTGGAGATAATTTGGTATAAAATTAAAGAATAAAAAATATAGGGTGGGGTAAGATAAATTAAAGGAAAATGATAGGGTTATCGAAATTTTTTACCCATTTCATACTCAATATGCTTTTAAGGGCTCGTTTGGTTCGAGGTTTGGAAAGGGAATGGGAATTCATAATTCTTGGAATCTTCAATTCATTTTCATTGTTTAGTTCAAGCAGAAATTATTTTTTCCCGACATTTAAAATTATTTTTTCAAATTAGGAATAAATATCATTTAACTAAAATACCATTATACTTCATTTGAGTGTGTGCGCATGAGTGTGTGGTGAGTGTGTGTGTGTGTGTGTGTGTGTGTGCATGTGTGTGTGTGTGTGAGAGAGAGAGAGAGAGAGAGAGAGAGAGAGAGAGAGGGAGAGAGTGTGTATGTGTATGTGTGTGAGAGAGATAGAGAGAGCATGTGTGTGAGTGAAAGAGAGAGAGTGTGTGTGTATGTGTGTGTGTGTGTGTGTGTGTGTGTGAGAGAGAGAGAGAGAGAGAGAGTGTACGTATGAGTTTACGTGAAATGGTATTTTTGTCTCACCACAAAAGTAAAGTAATGTGTCCGGAAATATAGAATTACCCTCATTTTAGGGAAAAGGAGAATCCAATTTCGTGAGAATTCTAAATTTCAGGAATTCTAAGTTTTTCCTTAAATCTCCAACCAAATATTGTAATTCTAAATGAGGGGAATTCTAAATTCCAAAAATCTAAAATTACTTTTCCAAACCTCGAACCAAACGAACTCTAAGGATATTCTACTATGGTGTATGCCCCGTCAAAATACAAAATTTCGATAATTCTAGCATCACTCTAAATCAAATATTACTAATAGTGCAAGGTAAAATGCTAAAAAAAAAAAGAAAAATAGTTTCTCTCTCCAACTAAAAAACGTCTTTGACCGGGTATGATTGGGATATGAGTGAAAAAAGTTTTGCCGTGGCCCTCTATATATAGATAAGCTCCAATCTGAAAATGAATAGACTCAAAAAGGTTCAACTTTTTGATTAAAAAAAAAATAGGCTTACTTTGTTTTTTTGGTATGAGAGCTTCAAAAATGAACTACTCACCATATAATCCCAAGATTTTCTATTTGGTTTTTTGGTTTCTTTGCACGAGAGTTTATAGTAATGCTCAGCCGGTGGAAGTAAAAGTGGGGATGATTCTTAATTTGGATGCAACAGTGGGAAAGATGAGTAAAACATGCATGGAAATGGCAATTTCAGATTTCTATGGGGTAAGAAATTATACAAAATATAAGATTGTCCCTTATATTAGGGATGCCAAGAGTGATATTGTTGAAGCTGCTTCTGCAGGTACTCTCTCTCTCTCTCTCTCTCACACACACACAATACCCATCTCATGGTTAATTCCATTTTTTTGCTATTTAGGCCTGAGTTTTATTTTAAAAAAATTGGTGGGTGATCATTTCATGTATTTTTTACATTGTATTAAGTTTTATAATTATTTAAAACCTCTACATAACCACCTAAAATAGCCCCGTGACTACCTCTAACCTCTCATTTTCATTTTCATTTTCGCACGGAATGACATGTGTCCCATGTCTATTAAAATAGGATTAACAACTAAAAAATAATAACTTGGGATTGATTACAAATGCATTTTTAAAAATAGAAATATATACTTGTAATCCTTTTTTTTGCATGAATAATGATATGAGTATATGTAGAATAAGTATTTGTAGAGTGTGGGTGTCCCACATATGGTACAAAAACTTAATACATTTTTGTGGATGTAATGAAAGATGTTTTGGGATGCATAGCGTTAATTTTTCTGCATCTCTCTCTCTCTCTGGCACTCACGTACAAAATAAACTTGCTTAATTAGGATTTAATTTTTGGATTATTTGCACTTTAGGGTTAAGTAGTTCTTCTTGATGCATTTTGGGATAGAATAATGATAGGCTCCCCGAATGAGGAGCTAACGAATCCATCCCCACTCATCTCCACCATTCATCTCACTAAATGCCAAAGTAATCCTTACCCTTAATTTATTTTTTATAAACAATACATTATATCTATGGAGTTATGATTTATTTTAAATTAAAACTAAATGATATTCTTTAAATATTTTTAAATTTATTTTAGATTGATAAATAAATAGAGTTATGATTTATTTTTAAGTTAAATAAATTTAACACTAAATCAATATTTAATAAATCAATTATCAAAAAGCCCCTCAAATATTTTTTAATAGACATTTAATCTAATCATTTTTATTTTGTTTCAAAAAGTCCTAAAACACTAATTTAACCAATATTCTCTTATTTTTAAAAGTTCGCGTCAATGGCACACATTGAGTGTTTTTATTTTGTTCCAAAAAGTCCTCAAACACTAATTTAATCAATATTCCCTTATTTTTAAAGGTCCGCGCCAGACGCACACGTTGAGTGTTTTTATGTGGTGAGAGACTTTTTGGAACATAGTTTTTTGTATTTACGTTGTGAGGGACTTTTTAAGAGTAAACATAGTTTTTTATTTTTTTAAAAAAATATTTGTTTTAATTTTAATTAAAAAGAACGATTGATTAGTGCCGCTGACGCGGACCTACATTCCCGGACCAACATCATTTGTTGAATGTAGGTCTGAACCAGCGGTACTAATCAATTGCGAATCTAAGACATCAAATTAAACAGGTTATATTTTTTTTATTAAAACTAATTTGATATAAAAAAGACTCGTATCGTGTCTTACCTAACAATATTTAATTGACATTAGATAGGACATAAACTGATTTTATCAAAAAAAAAAAGAAAAAAAAAAAACAAAAAAATTGTTAAAATTGATTTTATCAACAAAAATATTAAATTAATTAATCACGAATCTAAAACATTAAATTAAACGATTTTTTTTTTTATTAAAACTGATTTTATCAACAAAAAAATGCGTATCGTGTCTTACCTAACACAATTTAATTGACATTAGATAGGACATAAAACTGCTTTTATCAATAAAAAAAACTACCCAAAAAAAGATATAAAACTGATTTTAACAAAAAAAATAGTTATTACCGAAAAAATTTATGTCGTGACATGTCGTGTTTTTTTAAAACACAATGCATTATGTCAATTAATAAAGTGCCAAAACAAAACTAAGAAATATTCTCTCAATTTTTTTAAATTTTATTTTAAACGAATAAATAATTAGAGTCATGATTTATTTTATGATCAATTATCAAAAAGTCACACAAACAATAATTATTTTAAAGTTAAATAAACTTTATATTAAATTAATATTTAATTGGGTTATTTGGGATTTGGTATATAAAAAAATGAAAAAAACAGTCAATTAGTGTCGCGTTTTTTTTGTCACGCTCGCGTTATGCACAAAAAGAAAATTGTGTTATGTGGTGTCACGCCTTAATTATGGTGTGGGTCAATGCATCGTAGAAAATGAGTCTGATTTGTGCATCGTTGTCGGTTCGTTTTGAGGGTCCTACGGTGTGGGTCTCGTCAAGGCTAAAAATGAGTCAGATTTGTGCCTCGCTATAGAATTACTCAAGAAAAAAAGTATATCAAGAAAAAAAGTATGTAATGTTTTTTTTAAAAGAAAATAAAATTACTACCTAAAAATAGACATAAAATTGATTTTAACAAAAAATATTTACTACCTAAAAAAGGCATAAAATTGATTTTAACAAAAAAAGTTACTACCTAAAAAAAGACATAAAACTGATTTTAACCAAAAAGAAATTATTACCTAAAAAAATTTACGACCTAAAAAATTTGTGTTGTGTCATGTCGTGTTTCAATTAGGTTATATTCGTATTTGATAAAAAAAAATTGTTTTTGTCGCATTTAATTGGGTCGAGTTCAGATTAGGTAATAAAAATAAAATTTCGTGTATAATCTTATTTTCATTGAGTCGTGTTCGTATTCTTTTTTTTATTGTCTAAAATCTGCATTTTATTTACTAGCTGAAATGTGCATTAAAAGTGTAATTTAATATGAGTAAGTTTCTTGTGATTGAAAATAAAAGTGAGAGAATTGTTTGGAAGAAAAGAAGATAAAGGAAGATAACAATTGGATATGGAATCGGTAAGTGGGTTTCGAGAAGTGTAGAACCACTCTTTGGGATATTAAGTTTTCACTATTTGCAGTTTGGATTGAGTTCTACTTTGTCGATCACTTAGTAGGTTTTTTGCGACATTTTTATATAACTTAAATGTCGCAAAAAGTGAAAATGAACCTTCTTAATTCATTCTCGGGTTATTTAAGTCTTCACAACTTCAACTTTAGGCTTAATTTTTACATTTTACGATGCTTTGTAAGTTTTTTGTGACAATTTTATTTAACCAAAATGTGGGAAAAGGCTAAAAAGTATTTCGAAGAGTAATAAGTGAAATCTTTGAACCCCGAATTGCATTACGAAAAACCACTAGACCAAATTACAAATAACCTCTAATTTATGGTATGAATATAATTTGTGTTATTTCTACTTTGGGGTCCAATACTTATTCGTAATACACTTTGGCGTAAAAAAATTCATTTTTGCATTAGGCTCCATTTAAAATTTTTGTGACAATTTTTATTAGGTTATAGTGAATGTTGTCCGAAATTGTATTATGAAAAACTACTCAACCCCAAGTTTGAAATTCCTCTTTAATTAATGGTATGAGCTCAAATATCAGTATCGGATTTGAATATAATTTGATGTGTTACGGCGGCATTTAAGGGTACCCTAATGGAAACGATACAATAACCGAGCCATTTAGTTTTGGAAAAAAATATTAATATATGAGTAATTTTAAGGTGACACAATTTTATGGATATAGTGATATATCTTAATTCATTAATCAGTGTATAGGTTCTTATTATCAATAAGTCACACTTTTGAAAAATCTATACATTCACAACATCACTATGTGAATCTATGAGTTGCTCCAAAATTAATTTTTAAAATATCCCATAATTTTATCTTTAATGCTAGTTTGGTTTGAGTTTTTCCGTTTTCAAGAATATCATAGGGATAAACTAATATGTATGTTTTTTTTTTTTTTATATAGATTTCATATGTCAATTTTAAACATTAGTTATGAGACTTTATATGTGAATTGATGCCACACATCTCAAACCAATTAAGGACTTACAATATAAACTTCAAATCCTAATTAACAAACATACTGCCACAAATAGGAGAACAAAACAGTTTCTGATTTTTCTTGTCGGCTAGAAGATAATGTAGCATATAAGTTAAAATTGAAACCTAACTTAATGAATAGTAAGCTTTCATTGCTGAAAATGACTTAACATTGATATATTGTATATTTGATGGTTATCTTGTATTCTACCGGTTCCCATTTATTGGATGCAGCTTAATAATAAAAATCAAATTGTCCCTAACTGAGTCAATACTTGTTTTGATTATAAAAATAGCTCTGTCATTGTTAATTTGTCACATATTAACTACTTCAAAATATCTTTAAATTTCTGGGAAAGTTCATACTTCTGCCATGACTCAATTGACCTTGACTAAAAAGAAATTAAAGTTTAATTTTTTATACAAATACTCACGGAAAGATCTAACAAAAGAAATAAAAACGACAAAATATAAACTTGGTGATAAATTAATTCTTGGATAACTCAATAATATTAAATAAAAATTCGCTGAACCTTATGGTTAGGCGACTCTTATTTGTAACTTAATTTTATATTATATAAAAAAAATAGTATAATTTAATTCAGTTATTTTTTATACACTTTAGCCTTGAGATAATTGAATCTGAGCTTTGGGATTATATTAACTATTACTTGATTTATTGTTTTTATATCTCATGTGCAGCTATAGACCTGTTAAAAAATGTTCAAGTACAAGCAATACTTGGGCCTCAAAGATCGACACAAGCGGATTTTGTAATTAACATCGGAAACAAAGCTCAAGTCCCAATAGTTTCTCACGCGACAAGCCCTTCTCTCTCGCATACAGAAAATCCTTACTTCATCCGAGCATCACAATGTTCTGCGTATCATACTAAAGTCGTCGCGGAAATTGTTAAGCACTTTGGTTGGAGAGAGGTAGTTTTCGTCTACGAAGACAACGATTACGGTAGTGGGGTAATTCCTTATTTAACCGACGTGCTATTAAATATCAGTACACTAGTGCGGTATCGTAGCGTCATATCTGCTACAGCCACAAATGATCAAATTGAGAAAGAGCTATTCAAATTAATGACCATGCAAACTAGAGTTTTTGTGGTTCATATGTTGACACCTCTCGCGTCGCGCTTCTTTTTCAAGGCTGAAAAACTTGGTTTGATGAGTAAAGGGTATGCGTGGATCATCACAGACGTGCTAACAAGTCTCTTGGATACGATGGATTCTAGAGCTATTAAATCCATGCAAGGAGTAGTAGGTATAAAACCTTACGTTCCCAGATCCAACCACTTAGAGAACTTTACTAAGAGGTGGGAAAAAAAATATCTTCAAGAGAATCCAAACGATTATGATAGATTTGAACTAAACGTATTTGGCTTATGGGCTTATGATAGCGTTTACGCATTAGGAATGGCATTGGAGAAATTGAATATGGGGGTTCAAGAATTCGATCCATCCTTTACTAGTAAGGCTAATGGAAACGTAACCGATTTAGCTAGCATTGGGACCTCAAAAATGGGGTCAAAGCTTCTCCCGTTATTACGAAACATCAATTTTAAAGGATTAAGCGGTGATTTTCATATCGTTGATGGGAAATTACAACCATCCGCTTATCAAATAGTGAATATTATAGGAAAAGGGGAGAGAGATATTGGTTTTTGGACCCCACAATATGGTATTTCAAAAAATTTGATGAGCGTGGGTAATTTGCATGACATATTATGGCCGGGTGGCGCTGCTATAATCCCCAAAGGTTGGGAAATTCCTAGCAATGAGAGGAAATTAAGAGTTGGAGTTCCGGATAAAAGTGGGTTTAGTGAACTTGTCAATATCAAAAGAGATTCCCAAAACAAAGATTTTATCGCGGCTGGATTTTGTGTCGAAGTGTTTAAATCGGTCATTAACAAATTACCATATGCCGTCCCATATGAATTTATTCCTTTCAAAACTTATAATCGGAGTTACGATGATCTTGTTTACCAAATCTTTGAAGAGGTATGGTATTTGGAATTTTAAGTTAAACCATCATCTTTAGGGGCATAGTTTTCTGATACGGATCTTATGTCATCAATTATCATCAATGCATTGGTTAATTAAACTTTGTTATAATGAGAACCCACGCATTAACCAATGTATTCATAACATATTAATGTGTCAATTAGACTATGTTCCAAGAAAATAGTCTCAAAATAAGTACTAAAATAATTTTACTTTCAACTTATTTTAAATATTTTAATTTATTTTCTAATTATTTATTTTGGTACCAGAATTTTGATGCGGTAGTTGGAGATGTAACTATCGTTGCAAACCGGTCATGGTTTGTTGATTTTACATTGCCTTTCACGGAGTCAGGAATTTCAATGGTGGTCCCGATTAAGGATGATGATAGAAAGAATGCATGGGTTTTCATGAAACCTTTGACAACGGACCTTTGGGTAACAACAGGGGCATTTTTCATCTTCACCGGATTTGTGGTTTGGGTACTTGAGCACCGTATAAATAAAGAATTTCGAGGCCCCCTTCAAAATCAAGTTGGAATGATCTTTTGGTTCTCATTCTCCACACTTGTTTTCTCCCACAGTAAGTCTCTTGATACCCAAGTATGTCTAAATAGAAGACTGGGAATTGCAAATACTTAAGGATTGTTTGTTTTGGTTTCAAAATGAAGAGGCCAACAACTATATAAATATAAGTGCATCTAAATATGAACATTGACTCTGAAACTCTAAATAAATACTTTTATTCAGAGGCTATCTTGGACATAAAATATACTTTTTAGATTAAAATGTAAATAATAAGAACAAACTCAAACTTGGACCCTATTTATTTAAAGAAGTGCTATATGGACCTAAGCACCCGTTAGTTATTGTCATTTGAAGTTTAGCGCAATAAAACTAACGTATTATTAATTTAAACATATTTTCGTCATTTAGCGTAATTTTTGTGTTAATTATAATTTAAGTTACAAAAATACCCTTAATAAAAGCTTAAAAAAGAAAAAAAAAGTAAAATAAAATAAAGAACAACAAATTTGATTCCCCCAAAATATATTCTCCCATTTCCCTCTATCTTTCTCACTCCCATTCTTCCCCATTTTTTCTCGAGTTTAATTTTGTTGACCCTCTTTAATTAGGGTTGACACAATCCTCTTATGTGATTGGTTAAAGCATGGACAACTCATAAAAAATTATGGGGTCCATTACTGAGCCATTCGTGTTTTAACACATTCTCATTTGGGTAAGGTCAATAAAGTTATACTCCTTTTCCTTCCAACTTCTCTATCATCCCTACCCACTGCCCACCCACCCTACCTCACCGCACCTGGTAATATCAATACTTAAGCAATTTTATCATTTGTAGATCTACTTTAAATTACACATCTACATTTCCAAATTTTAGAATTCAAACCACCAAACCATGAGCACCTAGTCCCCCCAATAAGATCTACATTTACATTTACATTTACAAATGAAAAAACACTTACATATTTCAAGATCTTTACCCTTTTTTTCTTATTTTCTTCTTTTTGAACAAGATCTCGGTCTTTCTGTGTGTAAATTTAAAGATAGGGTGAAACTCGATCTTTGCTTTTGGAAAATTTTAAAGATTTTTTCGGATGAATGATATCGTTTGTGGATTTTATGAAAATTTTTGAATTTTGATTATTTTTGTCATTTATAGAAGGTTTGAAGCTTCTTCATGTAAAAGAGAGACGAAGAGAGTATATATATATATATATATATATATATATATATATATATATATAGAGAGAGAGAGAGAGAGAGAGAGAGAGATTACGATTTAATAACAAAATAACAAAAGATTTTTTTCTCAACTAACTTATTTTATTTCAATATAGTGGTCAATGGTATAAAAGTTTTTTTGGTGCTAAGACCCAAATGGCAATAATGAATGGGTGGCTAGCTCCAAATAATCCTTAAAAAATGATTATTTTCTAGAAAAGTTTCTTGTGAAGAAGAAAATTGGATTTTGGCTTCACATTTCATTTTCTTTCAATTTATTATATTTATAATTGATTTAAAAAATACTTACAAAATTTTAATCTATTATTTCATTTTTATAATTTAGGGAATTTTATTACTTTTTCAAATTCTATGATAATACGAGATTTGTTTGCCTTTATTACGAGCCGAATCCCCTAAAATACAACATTTGATTTTTGTATTTTTACTGAAAAGGAATACTAGAAATGGAAGATAAGAAAAATGAGATGAAAATGGGATATAATGTTCGTAATTATATATGATCTTAAATTTTTGACAAAATTTTGCAGAGGAGAAATTGATAAGCAACTTATCGAGATTCGTGGTGATTGTATGGATCTTTGTGGTTCTAGTACTAACATCAAGTTACACGGCCAGCTTAACATCAATACTAACTGTACAACAACTTCAACCCACAGTTACAAATATACATGATCTTCTACGGAGTGGTGAGCTTGTTGGGTACCAGTCGGGATCCTTTATTGACGGTTTTTTGCAAAATATGAAGTTTGATGTTTCCAAATTTCGAAAGTACACCACTTCTGAAGAGTATAATGAAGCACTTATTAAAGGAAGTAAGAAGGGAGGAGTTGGTGCCATTGTTGATGAGCTCCCTTATCTCAAACTCTTTCTTGCAAAGTATTGCAATAAGTACACTATGGTTGGTCCAACGTACAAGACCGCTGGCTTTGGATTTGTAAGTCACTCTACGTGTGCGTGTGTATAGGCTCTCCAACATGCCTCCCAGCATTATACTTATAAATATACCTATTTTTTTAAAAAGTAAACAAATGTATTTTTCAACCAAAATTTTTATACATGATCTCCATAATGATGAGATTATAAGAAAAAATAATCATCAAAAAATTCAAACCCCAAAATGGATTACGAAAAGTGGGTATATATGATCATTTTCAGTCATTCAAATTTTTTTCATCATGTCACCCACTTCTGGGTTCAATTTTTTGAAGATTTTTTTTGTAGATGATCTCCAATATGTAGATTATTCATACGAGTTTTATCAAAAACTCAATTTTTTACTATTCTAAAAAAGCTCTCTCTCTCTCTCTATCTCTCTCTGTATATATATATATATATATATATATATATATATATATATATATATATAGGGTGTGGCTATCCCCACACCCTAAAATGCCTCCCCCACAACCTCTTAACAAATCCAATATATAAGGACCAAAATACCCTCTCCTCTTTCATTAAAACATAACATCATTTTGAAGTATTTAAATATAATAAAATTTTAAAACATAAATAAATAGCTTTTTAGAATAGTTTTTAATAAACAAAAACTAGTTTTTACAAATAATGACAAAAAAACTGATAATGACAAAAAAAGCAGCTTTTTAATGAACAAAAAATATTTTTTTAAAAACAAATAGTTTTTAACAATATAAAAACAGTTTTAATGAAAAAAAAAATTAACAAAATAAAAACAACTGTTCTAAAAAATTCGCCTAGGCTTGAGGCTTGGGAGAAACGCCTCGCCTTAAGATTTTTAAGCCTTATTCTTGGTAAAACCCTTAAGGCGCACTTTTTTCTAAAAACAACGATGTTTTAGTTAAACGATATCGCCTTTTAAAGAATTTTTTTGCAAACCGGGCCATTATCTTATCCAAAATAATCAAATAATATTTTAATTTGCAAATATTCAGACATATTTTTATGATATGTACAATTTTAGTATTTTAATAGCCTTGTTATGGTTAAAAATATTAAAATATATTAAGAAGGCCTAAACGCCTTTTCATGCCTTTTTTCCTCGAAGGCCCGCCTAGGCTTTTAAGGTTTAAGGCTTAGTCTCCACGCCTCGATCACGCCCCACGTTTTTTAGAACCTTGATAAAAACTATATAAAAAATAATAATAATTTCTAACAAAACAAAATATTTTTTAACAAAATAAAATCATTTTATAACAAACAAATAATATCTTTAAAAAATATTAGTTTTTAAAGAATAAAAATATGAAAAAAAAAACTTTTTAGAAAAATAGAAACACTTTAGTGAAAAAAAAAAGAGTTTTTAACAAAAAAAATCATTTTTAAAAGAATAAAAATAGTATTTCAAAAAAAATTAATAAAATAAAAAATAGTATTAATACTAAAAACATTCTGTAGAGAAGTTTTCATATTTAGAAATGAAAAATATACAAAAGTATAATAAACTGACTAATTTGTAATAAAGTCTACAAAAATAGTAATGAGTTAAAGTGTTTCTGTTTTTTTATATTTAAATAAAAAGCTATTTTTTTGAACTATTTTTTAAACAGAATAAACTGACTAATTTGTAATATAAACTGCTTTTTTTAAACAAAATAAAAATTGTTTATAACAAAAAAAAACAGTTTAAAAAATTCTAGCAAAACAAAAGAGTTTTTAACAAAATAAAAATTGTTTTTTTTTTCTATAAACAGTTTTTATTTTGTTAAAAAAAATCTTTTATTACAAATTTTTAAAAAACAGTTTTTTTGTTTAAAAAAAAGTTTATATTACAAATTAGTCTGTTTATTTTGTTTAAAAAATAGTTTTAAAAAATGGCTTTTATTTAAATATAAAAAAATAGTTTTTATTTTGTTCAAAAAAACATAAACACTCTAACCCATTACTATTTTTTTAGACTTTATTACAGATTAGTCAGTTTATTATACTTTTGTATATTTTTCATTACTAAATATGAAAACTTCTCTACAGAAAGTTTTTAGGATTAATACAGTTTTTTATTTTATTATTTTTTTTTTGAAAAACTATTTTTATTCTTTTATAAATGATTTTTTGTTAAAAACTCTTTTTTTCACTGAAGTGTTTTAATTTTTCAAAAAATAGTTTTTTTTCATATTTTTATTCTTAAAAAATTGATTTTTTTTAAGATATTGTTTGTTTGTTATTAAATGATTTTATTTTGTTAAAAAATGTTTTGTTTCGTTAGAAATTATTATTTTTTCTTTTTTTTATATTGTTTTTATTTTGTTAAAAAACAGTTTTTTCATTAAAACTATTTTTATTTTGTTAAAAACTATTTTTTGTTCATTAAAAAGCTATTTTTTTGTCATTATCAGTTTCTTGTCATTATTTTTAAAAACTATTTTTTGTTCATTAAAAACTATTTATTTATGTTTTAAAATTTTATTATATTTAAATACTTAAAATGATATTATGTTTAAATGAAAGAGAAGAGGGTATCTTGGTCCTTATATATTGGATTTGTTAAAAGGGTGTGGGGGAGGCATTTTAGGGTGTAGAGATAGTCACACCTTATATATATATATATATATATATATATATATATATATATATATATATATATATATATATATACACACACACACACACATATACATACAATACAACTGTTGCACTTAGTCTCTCTCATCACAAGATCAGAGAGATGCGATTGTATTGTTAATAATAAAAATCACAAAATAACCAATGTGGATGCTTGTTTTCGTCTAAAGGTAGTTCCATTCATCAATAAGAAATAATAATATATGTTTTTTAACTTTTACTGAGGAACGTGAAATAAAATTTGCATGTATTACGAGGAAAATCTTGTAATTCATGCTAAATGTTGAATTTTAGTGATCTTTCTTAAAAGCCACTAAATAAAACAAACAATACAAATAACATATATGGGTGTAAAGGTGTGTAGGTCTCTCAGCCCCGCATTGTGACTTAGTTTTACTAAAGAACTCACATTTTTATAATTGAATGTGGTCTTTGATGTCGCTGCTATCCATGAAGGTATTTTAAAGCTAGTTGATACTTTAACCTAACTTTGCAAAGGAGTTCATCACCTGAATTCCACAAACACAATTTTTTTACTTATTTTAGCAACATATATATATATATATATAATGTCCTTTGATCGTATTTTTTTCCAGGCATTTCCAATGGGCTCTCCCCTAGTACTCGACATTTCAAGGGGAATTTTAGATGTGACACAGGGCGATGAAATTATGAGAATTTCGAGAGAATGGCTAAAGGAAGAAGTAAATTGTCCAGACGAAAAAGGAGATGCAATGGTAACCTCTCAGAGGCTGACGCTCGACAGTTTCAAGGGTCTTTTCCTCATTGCCGGCATATCATCGTGTTCTGCTCTCTTTGCATTTTTGTTCATGTTTTTATATGATAACAAGGACATATTAACCTCGCAGAATTCCATGTTGCAAAAGATTTATACTATCGCAAAAAACTTTGATACCGAGAAAGAAAACGTGACTCAATCTAAGAAGACACCCGAAACAAATGTGGGTTTGGTATCCGAAAGTATTGTCGTGGATTATCCGCAAAGTCCAGCAATTAGCATTTCGTGTCACACAGAGGAAATATTCTCGCAAGAAGAAGGATTCTCAACCACAGAACCCGGAACTCCCATTGATGATTCCGCAGTGATAACATAATTTATTGAAGAGAAGTAGGTGATTATTGAAAATATGCATCCTAAGTCTTTTTTGATAGGGGAGATTATCTTGTCCTTAGTTTCTTGTATATGTTTTTTTTAATTACATTTATCATTTATAAAAAAAATAAATAACACTGCTAATGTTTTTGTATAATTATGGAATGATAAATGAGAGAGCAAGAAATTATGCTATAAAATTAGAACGAGATAAAAAAAGTAGTTAAACTATTTAGAACTAATGTACGAGGCCAATTCCTATATAATCTATTATTTTTACCTTTTTATTTATTTTATCTTTGGTATCAAAAGCAAGAAAAGTTGGAGTAAATTTTTAAGGTTAACAAGTTTTTATAAAAAAACTTTTTTTCTCTAAAAAAAATATTGTTATTAATGCAAAATTTATGTTTGAGTATATGTGTGTGAATAAACACATGATATATATATATATATATATATATATATATATATATATCCATTTTTTAAAATAGTAAAAAAAATTATTTGGAGATGATATTTTTTCTATGGGTTCATGGTATATTAATGTGCCCTATAAAAAAAATCAACTGAAAATAATGTTTTTGTTATTTTTAAAAAATAGGTCGAAAAACTGACAATTTTTACCCATTAAAACTGTCAGTTTTTTTATTTATTTTTTGAAAATAACAAAACACATTATTTTGAGCTGAATATTTTTTCAGAAGCACATTGAAATATCATAACCCCATTGTTGATGTAAAAAACTAGATTACTCTAATTATTCAATCACAGATAAATAAATAAATAAGACAAAGATTTTTAAAGTGGTTCGGCTAGGAATAAAGCCTACGTCCACTGTTATGTTATTGCTGAGTGTTTGCAGAATTCTTGATTACAAGTTCTCTCAAGAAATTCCGGTCCCATTTGAATGGGGTTGATACAAGGTATTTATAGCCTTGAGGCTGTACATGAAAGGTTCGATACATTAAATGATATACATGTGAAAGGGTAATACATTTAATGCAGCGTGCGCGTCAAGAATAAGTCATTCAATGAATATTTGAACTGTTGATTATCTGGCAATTAATGATACGACCGAGGTGCAGCTCGGACCGCCATAGTTGCTCGTTGCTCAGGAGTTCCTAGGAGCGCTAGAGTACCTCGGAGCGCTAGAGTTCCTCGGTGCGCTAGAGTTCCTCGGTGTATCCTCGTTGCTCGGAAAGAATCATGGTTGGTCGGGAAATGAACTTCCTCGCTGCTATTGTGCCACGTAGATTGACACGTGTCTTCGTATTATTCGTCCACATCAGCATATTAATTTTGGTATCACCTGAATTTGCAAAGGGGTTCATCACCTGAATTCCACAAACACAATTTTTTTACTTATTTAAGCAACATATATATATATATATATATAATGTCCTTTGATCGTATTTTTTTCCAGGCATTTCCAATGGGCTCTCCCCTAGTACTCGACATTTCAAGGGGAATTTTAGATGTGACACAGGGCGATGAAATTATTAGAATTTCGAGAGAATGGCTAAAGGAAGAAGTAAATTGTCCAGACGAAAAAGGAGATGCAATGGTAACCTCTCAGAGGCTGACGCTCGACAGTTTCAAGGGTCTTTTCCTCATTGCCGGCATATCATCGTGTTCTGCTCTCTTTGCATTTTTGTTCATGTTTTTATATGATAACAAGGACATATTAACCTCGCAGAATTCCATGTTGCAAAAGATTTATACTATCGCAAAAAACTTTGATACCGAGAAAGAAAACGTGACTCAATCTAAGAAGACACCCGAAACAAATGTGGGTTTGGTATCCGAAAGTATTGTCGTGGATTATCCGCAAAGTCCAGCAATTAGCATTTCGTGTCACACAGAGGGAATATTCTCGCAAGAAGAAGGATTCTCAACCACAGAACCCGGAACTCCCATTCATGATTCCGCAGTGATAACATAATTTATTGAAGAGAAGTAGGTGATTATTGAAAATATGCATCCTAAGTCTTTTTTGATAGGGGAGATTATCTTGTCCTTAGTTTCTTGTATATGGTTTTTTTAATTACATTTATCATTTATAAAAAAAATAAATAACACTGCTAATGTTTTTGTATAATTATGGAATGATAAATGAGAGAGCAAGAAATTATGCTATAAAATTAGAACGAGATAAAAAAAGTAGTTAAACTATTTAGAACTAATGTACGAGGCCAATTCCTATATAATCTATTATTTTTACCTTTTTATTTATTTTATCTTTGGTATCAAAAACAAGAAAAGTTGGAGTAAATTTTTAAGGTTAACAAGTTTTTATAAACAAACTTTTTTTCTCTAAAAAAAATATTGTTATTAATGCAAAATTTATGTTTGAGTATATGTGTGTAAATAAACACATGATATATATATATATATATATATATCCATTTTTTAAAATAGTAAAAAAAATTATTTGGAGATGATATTTTTTCTATGGGTTCATGGTATATTAATGTGCCCTATAAAAAAAATCAACTGAAAATAATGTTTTTATTATTTTTAAAAAATAGGTCGAAAAACTGACAATTTTTACCCATTAAAACTGTCAGTTTTTTTATTTATTTTTTGAAAATAACAAAACACATTATTTTGAGCTGAATATTTTTTCAGAAGCACATTGAAATATCATAACCCCATTGTTGATGTAAAAAACTAGATTACTCTAATTATTCAATCACAGATAAATAAATAAGACAAAGATTTTTAAAGTGGTTCGGCTAGGAATAAAGCCTACGTCCACTGTTATGTTATTGCTGAGTGTTTGTAGAATTCTTGATTACAAGTTCTCTCAAGAAATTCGAGTCCCATTTGAATGGGGTTGATACAAGGTATTTATAGCCTTGAGGCTGTACATGAAAGGTTCGATACATTAAATGATATACATGTGAAAGGGTAATACATTTAATGCAGCGTGCGCGTCAAGAATAAGTCATTCAATGAATATTTGAACTGTTGATTATCTGGCAATTAATGATACGACCGAGGTGCAGCTCGGACCGCCATAGTTGCTCGTTGCTCAGGAGTTCCTAGGAGCGCTAGAGTACCTCGGAGCGCTAGAGTTCCTCGGTGCGCTAGAGTTCCTCGGTGTATCCTCGTTGCTCGGAAAGAATCATGGTTGGTCGGGAAATGAACTTCCTCGCTGCTATTGTGCCACGTAGATTGACACGTGTCTTCGTATTATTCGTCCACATCAGCATATTAATTTTGGTATCAACAAAAGCCCCCAATGTTTCATATTTCGAACTTTGAGGAGTATGGAACATTCTTTCTCGGTATATGGCAATATTAAATGACTTTCCTGGGTTTCAGGAACATTGTGTTCAAATTTCCTTCTCATTTCGCAGCTTCCGCCCTTTTTTTTGAATTTTTTATAAGCGCTTCGATCTCCGTGTAGTTTTTGTCCTTTTAGCCGCCGGAAGTTCAGTAGTTTCTTTTTGGTAATCATTTCTTTCGCCGCTTCCCAATGCAAAGTATTTAAACTTCTTAGGTAACCATACCGTCTTCTACGTTTTCCAATTTTCTGCCTTCAAGCTTTCTATTCTCTCCTTCTCTCTTGTGCGTTCATCTTTTCCTTCGTTAGTTGTCAGCAGACCTCCTTCCTTCCTGTAAGATTTTCTTCCTTCTTCTTTTATTCATCATGGTTTACATTATTGAATCTCTTGAAAAGTTCCGCTCTGACTTTTCCATCCCATCTTGGGTAATCTTGGAGGAACTTTCTGAACCTCAAAATTATTTTCGTCTGGCTGAGGGACATTGGTTCCCCAGTTTTTTTATTGCTGAATGTGGTTTTTCCTTTCCACCAAATCCATTGTGTCTTGAGTTTTGTCAATATTTTGATCTTGTCCCTGCAAAAATAGCCCCCAATTCATGGAGAATAATTAATGGGGTGCACAAATTAAATCTAACTCACGGGACTCGTATTGGGATCCCTGAGATTATGTACTGCTATAAGTGGGTCACTCTAGATAATATTTATTACTTAAAAACTAGGTTTTTGAATAGAGCCCTTGTAGTTAACCTCCCTGATTCAAACAGAGATTATTTTGAACATGGGTTGGTTATAAAAAATTGGCAATATGCCCCTTTAGTTGGTGATGGAGTATACAATGGTCCCAGATGCCCCCCATATGGCAACGGGATAGGTTTATTTTTCATTTTATTTTTCTTATGAAATTATGCTTTCATCATGTTTGACAAAATGTATGATTGATATCTCGTTATGTATTTATTTGCAGTCGATAGCAAAAGAAGAACTCCAAAAGAGTCAGAGGTTAATATCAAGCTTCTGAAACTTATCTGGGGTTTGCACAAGAACGTTGCAGACGAACACATCAGGTCTGCCTCATATCTGCTACAGTATAAGAGTTACACAACCTCTTATACTGCTCGCCCTGTTGAACCAGCTTCAACCCCAGAAGGTTCATCTTCAGATTCTCATCTTCCTTTAAGTCAAAGGATGGGTAAGAAAAGAGCTCCTCATGCTCTCTTTGATGATGTTACTTCTGTTTCTGGGGCCAAGAAAAGCAAAGCTGATGTCCCAGAGGGGACTAAAAAGGTGGATGCTGGGTCTTCTAAAGCTACCGAGAAGCCCCCAGTGGTTTCGAGCAAGAAAAGTGCTCCTGTAGATGTAATTACAATCTCTCCGACCAAGACTTCTTTGGTTGAAGGTTATGAACTCCCGTTGAGGAGATTGAGGAAATCATCCTCAGTTACTCCGGCTGAAACTGCCTCCTCTCTACCTGCTGGTGGTACTGATGTTCCAAACATCATTCTTCCAAGTTCTGCAATGAGCTCGGTCGTACCCGAGGTCTATGGTATTGATGAAAAAATTCCTAGGGATATGTTGACATCCTTAGCTGCTCGTCACCTTGCTTCAGTAAATTTCTCATACTTCTGGTTTTTCTTTCTTTCTCTGAATACTTGCATTTTGTATTGACTTTACTATTTCTCTCATCTTTCAGCTGGTGAACTGTTTCAATAATATTGTGAAGAAGGATGAGGCTATTAAAGCTTCAAGCTCCTCGTCAGGTGTAGAGGATGCTCTGTTGGGTTTGACCCAATCTTTAAAGGAATCTCGTCAACAGTATGTTGAGGAAAAAGCTGTTTGGGAGAAAAAGTTGGCTGTGGTTGAAGCTGAGAAGGTGAAGATGGCTGAAACCTCCAAGAATTTGGAGGATAAAATGAAAGGCTTAGAAGTCAAACATCAAGAATGTGACGACAAGCTGAAAAAGGCAGAGGAGGAGTTATCTACCCTGCGAGATATCAAGGTCCAAAAAGAAAAATTGGATGTAAAACTCTCCTCGGAGAAATTGAAGAGAAAGGTTGCAGTCAAGAAATCTTTCAGTGCTGGTTGGGAGAAAGGATGGGATAAGGGGATTGCTGCAATGACATCCCAAGTCCAATATGGGAAGTTGAAATACTTCCATGATGGTTGGGTAGCTGCTCTGCAAGAGTTGAAGGTCAAAGACGATTCTGATCTATTCCAACGATACCTCCCTGGGCCTCCTCCAGCAATTGTGGAAGAAGAAGAAGATGAGCCTGTCTCAGATGAATCTTCTATGGCTATAGGTGACCCAGTCTCTGCTTCTCAACCCTCTATCATCGAGGACATTTCTTCTATGCCTCCTCCTGCCGAGAAGATTCCTGCTGATCAAACCGTTGTTACCACCGAGCAACCGAGCTCCTCGTCCCAGCCTCCCGAGAAAGTCTTGGGGGACAAGGAAAAGGTGTGAAGTTATTTGGTATCATTTTTATATTTCAATTCTTGTAATCGAACAATGTAACCTTTTGATGATCTAATAAAATACATATTCGTTCCTCTTCATTATTGATACTATGTCTGCTTTTATTTATTAACTACTGCTTCCTCTTCTTTATTAGTTTTTGGCCAGAATGGAATTGATATCTGCTCCTGATACTGAGTTGATGCGACAATGCAATGGTTATTATAAAGCTGGTCATACAGACCTAAGTGTATCAGAGATTGTCGACATCCTTGGTCACGATGCCTCAGAACAAGCAGTTGAGGCTTACCGGTACCTGAAGGATTTACTTGATAGATCTGTGGCCAATAATGTGGCATACTACGAATTGATCGAGGAACTTCATGGTTCCATAGAGGATCTTCAAAATCAACACAATGCATCAATGGCTTCGTTGCACAAGGATTATGAAAATAGATATCAGCAGCTCTCTTCTGAAACAGGCCATAAAAAGATCATTGCTGGATATGATATTAGGGAAAGGACCCTAAAATGTGAAGTTGAAGCTTGCAGGCAGATTGCCGAGATCCTGGAACAAGAAAATAATAGTTTACAGAAAAAGTTGGCTCAATATGAATCTGCAGCGTCATCTTCCACTGCTCTAGTTCCAGTTACTGATGAAGGTTTCTCTTTCTTAGAGGTCGAAAATGCCAAGTTAAGGCAAGAACTGGATGATTTAAGAAGATCTGCTGTTTCTGGGACTGCTCGTGGACGAGGAAGAGGTTCTCGGGGACGAGGAAGAATTGTCGAGGAGCAAAGTTCTCCAGTTGCTTCTCGGAGCCGATCAAGAGTTCTTAGTCGCAATGTTGAAGAGGCTCGCACTCAGTCTACTTTGGAAACTCAAGCGTTTCAATTGAATGCTAAGGATCGTGCTTTGTCAGAAATGTCCAAGAAAAATCTATCCTTGGAAGATCAACTTACTGCAATGAAGTCTGCTCTTCATACCAAGGATCTTTTTGCTAAAAATCTTCTCGAACAATTGGATAGATTAACTTTTCAATTTCATAAGCAGCCCAGGGAATTCTGGATGGCAGGATATAATGAAGCTCTTGTTCATTTGGATGCTCGTATTGAACATGCCAACAATGAAGGTTATAAGAAGGGATGGTTGAACGCCCTGGGTGTATTAAAATTGGAGCGAGGGCATTTTTTATGGGATTATCATGCTCCAGGGTTACTAGACTTGCCGGTGCCACCTTTCAAATTGGATATGGCCTGGATCCCAGCTCGTTCCATTCCTCGTAGCCTAATTTCAAAATACCTCGGTGATTATAGCCTTCATTCCCAAATCGAAGTATCTCGTCCAGAGCATCTAATGGATACTCCTTCAATAATGAATGTCAGAATGTTGAAGGACTTGAACTTTATTAATTCTCCCCTTTGCCTGGAAGATCCTCCTGCCGGCGAAGAACCTATTTCTAAAGCAAAGGGCAAGAAACCAATAGAATAGGACTATCAATGTAGTAGTTAGTACATTCATGTAATCTGTAATTTATTTTGAATTTTAATGAAAAGACTTTCATTTTCTGTAAATTTTGTTGTTGTCTTGTGTTTATCAAACACCTTTATATTTGTGCATATGTATATGTTAAAAAGATAACAATATTGTGTTGTTCATTGAGCAACTTAATAAAAAACTACAAGTATCAAAGTAATGAGTATAAAATGTTCAAACTGTTTTCAACCAGCCATGATGGATGAATAATGTTTGTCGACCAATTACAGTTGATGGGTCTTTATCCCCGACCAGCCATACTTGGTTCTATTTCAAATATTTTCATAAAATGTGTCCGACCAACCAAGGCCAATAATTTATCCTCGTCGACCAACTATAGTTAGTGGGTTTTTATCCCCGACCAGCTATACTTGGTATATTTTGGAATATTTTGTTCTTCAAAGAACTTTTTGTAATAATCTTACCTCCCGACCAACATAAGTTATAATTTGAGAGTATATTTGTATCTTACCAACACCGTAATTGATCATGCTGGTGTACACCTCCTAACCAAAGGAGTAGTAGTGGTAGTAGTAGTGGTTCTTTCGAACTTTTTGGCTCGTTGAGCTGTCCACTAGATATCTCACCAACCGTAGTTGGTCACACTAGTGTCGCCTCCTAACCAAAGGAGTAGAGTTTTTTGGCTCTTTCGAGCTGTCCACTAGATATCTTACCAACCGTAGTTGGTCACACTAGTGTCGCCTCCTAACCAAAGGAGTAGTTTTTGGCTCTTTCGAGCTGTCCACTAGATATCTTACCAACCGTAGTTGGTCACACTAGTGTCGCCTCCTAACCAAAGGAGTAGTTTTTTGGCTCTTTCGAGCTGTCCACTAGATATCTTACCAACCGTAGTTGGTCACACTAGTGTCGCCTCCTAACCAAAGGAGTAGTTTTTTGGCTCTTTCGAGCTGTCCACTAGATATCTTACCAACCGTAGTTGGTCACACTAGTGTCGCCTCCTAACCAAAGGAGTATTTAAGTTGTTCTCGCCCTTTTATCAACCGGAATTGATCGTGGGTCTGAACTATAGTCTTCTTCTTGTTATCAAGCAGCGTAGTGTACAACACTAGTATTCCCCGAAAAACTTTCAACAGAAAGAAAATGGTGAAACATCCTCGTTTTATTCATAATGAAGGAAATGCTTTACATTTTACATTACTGATAATACTTGCGCAGGTGTTCAGCATTCCATGCATTCTTAAATTCTTCTCCCTCTAGAGTTGCTATTCTGCAAGTTCCTGGACGAACAACCTCTGTAACTCGTTAAGGTCCATGCCAGTTTGCTTCTAACTTATTTTGCTTCTGAATGACTTTCTTTAGCACATAATCCCCTTCTTTTAAATCACATTTCTTCACCCTTTTGTTGTAGAACAGAGTTGTACGTTGTTGGTAAGCAGCATTCCTAATGGATGCCTCTTCTCTAACCTCCTCGAGCATATCCAAATCCAGTATTCTCATCAAATCGCTGACTGGGGAATTAAAATTCAGTACTCTATGCGTTGGGAGACCCAACTCGGCAGGTATCACAGCCTCACTTCCAAATGCTAGCATATATGGTGATTCTCCAGTTGCTGCTCGGGGAGTTGTTCGGTAAGCCCATAGTACTGATTGGAGCTCATTGATCCAATTTGCTTTAGCTTCACTTAACCTCTTCTTCAAACCATTTAGTAATGTTCTGTTTGTCACTTCAGTCTGTCCATTGCTTTGGGGATGGCCTGGTGCTGAATGATACTTCAAAATGTTCGACTGATGACAATAGGCAGCAAATTCTTCATTATCGAATTGTGTTCCATGGTCTGTGATGAAAGCATGGGGGAGACCATATCGACAAATGATGTTCTTCCAAATGAACTGATATACCTTCTCGTACGTCATATCAATTAGTGGTTCAGCTTCCACCCACTTAGTAAAATAATCCACTGCCACGACGAGATACTTGAACCTTCCTCGGGTCGTCGGCAATGGTCCAACCAGATCAACCCCCCACATGGCAAATGGCCAAGGTGAAGTTATGGGTGTCAACAATGCTTGTGGAGTTCTTCGGATAGAGGAAAAACGTTGGCACTTGTCACACTTCTTGGCATAGGCTATACAATCAGCCCTCATCGTCGGCCAGTAATATCCCTGTGTCATTACCCTTTGCAAAAGTGTCCGACCTGCTACATGAGCTCCACAAGATCCTTCATGGATTTCTTCAACCAATTCTTTGACTTCTGATGGATGCACACATCTCTGCAAACCTGCCATAATTCCTCGTCTATACAAAACACCATTAGTTAACACATACCGAGCAACTTTATACTTCAATTTCTTGGCAGCTAGCTTGTCCTCTGGTAATTCTCCTTCTTCAATGTATGCCCTGATAGGATCCATCCAAGATGGTCCTAAATCAAGGGTAATAATCTTCACCGTAAGATCTTATTCTATGCTCCGACTTTCTAATACTTCAATTGGTATCGTTCTTCGCAGCTCGGTGCGCGTAGCTGACGCTAATCGGGCCAATGCGTCTGCTCTAGCATTCTCCATCCTCGGTATTCTCACCAATCGAATAGCATCAAATTCTATCAATAATTCCATCACCTTTGCATGGTACTTCACCATTAATTCTCCCTTAACTGCATATATTCCCATCATTTGATTCACAATTAATTGAGAATCACTAAAAACAATTATTTATCGTGCCTCCATAACTTTCGCCAAATGAAAACCTGCTATCATGGCCTCATACTCAGCTTCATTATTGGAAGCCTTGAATTGGAATCGCAAGGCATACTCCATGTCAATATCATCTGGGGTGTTTAAAACGATCCCTGCTCCACAACCAGCTGTGCAGGATGATCCATCTACATATAATCTCCATATAGGTAACTCGTCTTCAAATTTCTTATCTGTTAGAGTTCCTCGGTAAAATATCATCTGTTTTCTTTCATCATCCTCGGGTATCCTTCGTTCCTCGTCAGTCATCTGTTCGCGCCCTTTTACCAACCGGAGTTGGTCTGGGTTTGAATATGATGATTTTTCTACATCCACAAGTCCTTTTACCAACCTTGGTTGGTCTAGACCTGTGTCTGTTGATCCTGTATCGTCCACAGGTAGGTCAGCAAGTACCTTTTGTTCCTCGGGGGTATCAGGGTATGTGAATTCTGCTATAAAATCTGCTACAGCTTGCCCCTTTAATGATGATCTGGGTTCATACACAATATCGTATTCACCGAGTTCTATTGCCCAATACATCAATCTTCCTGATTTTTCTGGCTTGTGAAGGGCTTGTCTTAATGGCATGTCGGTATACACGATGATGGTATGGGCCTGGAAGTATGGCCTCATTCTTCTACTTGCCTCAATTAACGCTAATGCCAATTTTTCTAACTTTGGGTACCTGATTTCTGCACCTCGGAAAGCCTTACTTGTGTAATAAATTGGCTTCTGGACTCCATTCTCCAATCTGATCAACGCCGAGCTGACTGCATTCTCTGATACTGCCAGATACAAGTACAACTTTTCTCCTGTTATTGGCCTAGATAGCAATGGTGGGGCTCCCAAATACTTCTTCAAATCTTGAAAGGCCTTCTCACATTCATCAGTCCACTCAAAACTTTTTCGCAGTGTTTTGAAGAATGGGAGGCATTTATCAGTTGCTCGGGATACAAATCTGTTGAGCGCTGCAACTCGTCCGGTAAGACTCTGTACTTCTTTCCTCGTCGTTGGGGATCGCAGCCCTAAAAGAGCTTTGATCTTTTCTGGATTTGCCTCAATACCTCGTTGATTGACGATGTATCCGAGGAACATTCCTTCTCGTACTCCAAAAGTACACTTCGTCGGGTTGAGCTTCATTTGGTATTTGTCCAGTTGATCAAAGGTCTGACCTAAGTCAACTAGATGATCAGTAGTTCTCTTGCTTTTGGTGAGCATGTCGTCGACATAGACTTCCATATTGCAACTGATTTGTTCGGCAAAAACCTTGTTCATCAGCCGCTGATATGTTGCACCTGCATTTTTTAAACCAAAAGGCATAACATTATAACAATAAGTTCCCCTTGGGGTAATAAAAGAAGTACTTTCCCTGTCTTCAGGCTTCATTTTGATCTGATTGTAGCCAGAATATGCATCCATGAAGCTGAGTAGCTCATGTCCCGAGGTAGCATCCACTAGCTGATCAATTATGGGCAATGGAAAATGATCTTTTGGGCATGACTTGTTAAGATCGGTGAAATCAACACACATTCTCCATTTATTGTTCTTCTTCTTTACCATCACCACATTTGCCAACCAATCTGGATATTTCACATCTTCAATGAATTGGGCTTTCTGGAGTTTCTCGACCTCCTCTTGTATGGCCTGGTTCTTCTCGGGACTAAACACTCTTCTTCTCTGCTTCACAGGCTTGATCTCCTTATTCACATTGAGTTCATGACATAAGAAGTTTGGATCTATTCCTGGCATGTCTTCATGACTCCAAGCAAAAGTATTCTTCCTGTTTCTCAAGAAAGTTATCAACTCCTGTTTTATTGAAACATCCAACGACGATCCTATCTGGGTTACTCGTTCAGGATGCTCGTCGTCCAGAATAACATTTTCTGTAGATTCCACCACCTGCCCTTTTACGAGTTGAGATTCATCCCTAGGGTCAAGAGTTTCAATTTCTGTACCTTCCTCCACTTGGTAAGTAGTAGTCTTTTTCCTTGATTCTTCAAGTTCCTCTTGCTCGGCAGACGAATAATAGCATTCTCGAGCTACTTTTTGATCACCTTTCATAATTCCGACTCCAAAATTCGTTGGGAATTTCAAACACTGATGTACTGTAGATGGAACTGCCTCGAACTTCTTCAATCCAACTCTTCCCATGATGATGTTGTAGGCTAACTGCACATTCTTATCCATCACAAAGAAGCGTATTCTTTCTGTTCGACAAGCAGGCCAAGTTCCAATGAGTATATCCAACTTGATCGTCCCAAGTGGAAAAACTTTCTCGCCAGCAAAACCCAGAAGGGGTCTGTGATAAGGTTCCAATTGAGATAATTTCAAATTCAAGCTATCAAAGCATGAATAGTACATGATGTCTGCCGAACTACCGTTGTCTACTAACACCCTTGAAATGACCACGTCCTTCATCCTCATTTTGATCACCAAAGGATCATCATGAGGGTAAAGAACACCTGTCGGGTCGTTTTTTGAAAAACCAATCACTAGCTTCTCTTTGTTTACCTTCCTCGGACGATCATCCTCAGCCAGATTTATTCGCTGAATATATGAACAAGCTTGAGCCTCTCCGAGGTAAGCTTTTCTTTCTGCAGTAAGGTCTCCTCCTCCTGCATCTCCTCCTGTAATAACATTACAATCAAATGACCTAAAACGTATGGAAAATACCTCTCGTTCAGGCTGCCTTGGCTTCTTGGGAAGATCGGGGTCATCATCTGGATCATCTTCATGGTCCCTCTTCTTTTTCTCCTCGGCACGACGAGGAGATCTAGATCTTTCTCTAGTTCTATCATCATTCTTTCTCTCACCCCTGCGATCTACATATTTTGACAATTTTCCTCTTCGGATGAGCGTTTCAATCTCGTTCTGAAGGGCTATGCAATTTTTGGTCATATGTCCATGATCTTTGTGAAACTCGCAGTATTTGGCCTTATTCCTCAGATCAGGATTTGTCCTCAGTTTTTCTGGCCACTTGATTTCCTCGCTGTTCTTGATTTCTTCCAAAACATGATTAATACCCATTTTCAATGGAGTATAATTATCGTACTTCTTTAGGACTTCCCACGTCGTCCTATTATTTCTGGAATGCTTGTCACCACCATTACCTTTCTGGTCTTTCTTCTTAGACTTGTCGACCTCCACCTTGGTTTCTTTATCCATATTCTTCTTTGCAGCCATAGCCTCCTCGGCATTCATGATTTTGGCAGCTTTTGCCATCAACTCTGACATAGTTTTAGGTGGATCTTTGGCCAGAGTGTAGTATAACTTATTAGGCAACAAACCACTCATCAAAGCAGTGATTGTTGTCTTTTCTTCGTAATCTATGACTTCCAACTTCTCGTTATTAAAACGAGTTATGTAATCTCTAGTACTTTTACCTGATTTTTGCCTAACACTTAGCAAGTGTGCTACTCGCTTTACCGGCTTTGCTCCGAAACAAAAATTGCCAATGAACAGCTCGGCTAACTGAATAAAAGTTGAAATCTTACCCCGAGGAAGATTATTGTACCATATTTGTGCAGATCCGGTAAGAGTTCCTGAGAATGCTCTACACCTCATCTCGTCGGGGACGGCATAGATGTCGGCAGCAGCTTGGTATTGTTCTATATGAAGTACAGGATCCGTCTTTCCATCGTACTTGGGGGTCACCACAGGTGCTTTGAATTTCGATGGTGTAGGAAAATCCACAATGGCTTGCACAAAAGGTGTCCCTTTAACAAAAGTTCTCTGTAAGGGGTTTCTTGCCTTAGCCATTTCTCCCAGTCTATCTTCTGACCGCTGAATGGAACCTTTCCATGCTTCATTTCCTTCCTCAGGCCGCTTAGTCCGAGCAATTGATTGCTCTGACGTAGCTTCCTGAGATTTATCTCGACGAGTAGCTGGTCGTGATTGTGCTGATCCTTCTCTCAAACCTGATGGTGGCCGAAAACTTCTCGATGGAGCTCTAGGTGGAATCATATTCCTCCTTGGTCCTAATCGACTGAAAGGAGACACCCTGCTTAATCTTTCTAAAGCGCTAGTTCTCTCCGGAGAGAGAGTGATACGTTGATCTGTATCCGTAGCCAGTATTGATGAAGTTCGCCCAGGTTGATAAGAAGAATCATTAGACTCCCCATTGCGATATGACCCAGTACGTCTGGATCGTGATTGCCCACGATCACTCCGTTGTTCTGAATAGGTAGGTGCACCGCCTTGAAGAGTTTGAATGAGTTGCCTCATAGATTCTTGCATGGCGGTTTGTCCTTGAGCCAGATTTGTCATAATTCCAGTCTGATCTGGAGGTGCAGACGGATTTGGAAGATTCCCAGTATTTCCAGCATTTCGATTACTGGATTCTGGATTATCTGCCATTGATAATAAATGATTTTTGCGAAAAACGATAATAACAGTCGTTTCCCACAGACGGCGCCAATCTGTTGATGTAAAAAACTAGATTACTCTAATTATTCAATCACAGATAAATAAATAAGACAAAGATTTTTAAAGTGGTTCGGCTAGGAATAAAGCCTACGTCCACTGTTATGTTATTGCTGAGTGTTTGCAGAATTCTTGATTACAAGTTCTCTCAAGAAATTCCGGTCCCTTTGAATGGGGTTGATACAAGGTATTTATAGCCTTGAGGCTGTACATGAAAGGTTCGATACATTAAATGATATACATGTGAAAGGGTAATACATTTAATGCAGCGTGCGCGTCAAGAATAAGTCATTCAATGAATATTTGAACTGTTGATTATCTGGCAATTAATGATACGACCGAGGTGCAGCTCGGACCGCCATAGTTGCTCGTTGCTCAGGAGTTCCTAGGAGCGCTAGAGTACCTCGGAGCGCTAGAGTTCCTCGGTGCGCTAGAGTTCCTCGGTGTATCCTCGTTGCTCGGAAAGAATCATGGTTGGTCGGGAAATGAACTTCCTCGCTGCTATTGTGCCACGTAGATTGACACGTGTCTTCGTATTATTCGTCCACATCAGCATATTAATTTTGGTATCACCTGAATTTGCAAAGGGGTTCATCACCTGAATTCCACAAACACAATTTTTTTACTTATTTAAGCAACATATATATATATATATATATATATATAATGTCCTTTGATCGTATTTTTTTCCAGGCATTTCCAATGGGCTCTCCCCTAGTACTCGACATTTCAAGGGGAATTTTAGATGTGACACAGGGCGATGAAATTATGAGAATTTCGAGAGAATGGCTAAAGGAAGAAGTAAATTGTCCAGACGAAAAAGGAGATGCAATGGTAACCTCTCAGAGGCTGACGCTCGACAGTTTCAAGGGTCTTTTCCTCATTGCCGGCATATCATCGTGTTCTGCTCTCTTTGCATTTTTGTTCATGTTTTTATATGATAACAAGGACATATTAACCTCGCAGAATTCCATGTTGCAAAAGATTTATACTATCGCAAAAAACTTTGATACCGAGAAAGAAAACGTGACTCAATCTAAGAAGACACCCGAAACAAATGTGGGTTTGGTATCCGAAAGTATTGTCGTGGATTATCCGCAAAGTCCAGCAATTAGCATTTCGTGTCACACAGAGGGAATATTCTCGCAAGAAGAAGGATTCTCAACCACAGAACCCGGAACTCCCATTCATGATTCCGCAGTGATAACATAATTTATTGAAGAGAAGTAGGTGATTATTGAAAATATGCATCCTAAGTCTTTTTTGATAGGGGAGATTATCTTGTCCTTAGTTTCTTGTATATGTTTTTTTTAATTACATTTATCATTTATAAAAAAAATAAATAACACTGCTAATGTTTTTGTATAATTATGGAATGATAAATGAGAGAGCAAGAAATTATGCTATAAAATTAGAACGAGATAAAAAAAGTAGTTAAACTATTTAGAACTAATGTACGAGGCCAATTCCTATATAATCTATTATTTTTACCTTTTTATTTATTTTATCTTTGGTATCAAAAGCAAGAAAAGTTGGAGTAAATTTTTAAGGTTAACAAGTTTTTATAAAAAAACTTTTTTTCTCTAAAAAAAATATTGTTATTAATGCAAAATTTATGTTTGAGTATATGTGTGTGAATAAACACATGATATATATATATATATATATATATATCCATTTTTTAAAATAGTAAAAAAAATTATTTGGAGATGATATTTTTTCTATGGGTTCATGGTATATTAATGTGCCCTATAAAAAAAATCAACTGAAAATAATGTTTTTGTTATTTTTAAAAAATAGGTCGAAAAACTGACAATTTTTACCCATTAAAACTGTCAGTTTTTTTATTTATTTTTTGAAAATAACAAAACACATTATTTTGAGCTGAATATTTTTTCAGAAGCACATTGAAATATCATAACCCCATATAAAAAATATCAACTCAAAATTATTTTTTGTACTATTTTAAAATAATAGGTATGTTCATAGGTATGTTTAATGAGGTATGTTGAAGAGCCTCTCTCTCTCTCTCTCTCTGAGAGAAAGAGAGACAGAGAGAGAGAGAGAGAGAATTGTATCGATTTTGTGTTTTATCTCAATTTCATGTCATGTAAATTATGTTTTGGTTTTGAGTCGCATATTCGTCTCTTTTAGTGAGTTCCTATCGTGCTTGGGTAGTCGATTCTTCTCTTTAAGAGAGTTTTTGTCCCGGCAGGATCTAAGATTTTATGATCCCAAGGGAAAACTTTAGGATGAGGCCTCTATATAAATTCTAATTGAAAAAGGTGTAAGAGTATAGTATACCTATTATGTAGTGACTCACAGAAATTGGCTTATTCTGGTTTCCAAAATACTTTGTGTCCAAGAGGTTTTCGAAAACTTCATCGACGTTCAACACATTGAATCCGACTTCTTTCATATCTATATCACATCAATCACTTTAGGATGAAAGTAATCACCACATAACAGACTTAGCTATCCTGGTTTTTAAAATTAAAAATGTTCATATCCTTTTCAAAATCTTATTGCATGATTTTTCAATCCCCAAAATTCCATAGTACTTTTGTCTATAAAAATTGATGCCCAGAAAGGCATATTTTGATTCCCAAATTAGTTCATTGAAGCGAAGGTCACGAGTTTCTATGAAGTTTAGGGAAAAAAATTTGGTTATAGTCACGACCTCCTTCGTCGATAGTTCATTGTATCGAAGAAATTTTCACTCCGGTGATAATTTTTCACTCGTCGCGGAAATGACTCTTTTATCTCTTTCACAAGGCCTAAATATTTTAAAAGTGAAAATTTTCTTGAGTTTTTGTATTTTTCATTTTAATAACATAAAACCTTTTTTAGTCAAGAAGACTTGTTCTTTCTTATCCTTCTTTCTTTTCTTTTCACTTGACCATTTTTCTCTAAGGAGTGATTAATATCAAAGAAGAAGAACTAAACTTCGTGAACCTTCAAAACACTCATATTTGTTGTAATTTTTTTAAACTTATGACTTAATATCCTTGGGAGATTCTATTGATAATGTTGTTCTTTACAAGACAAATTTTAAGTTGGTTCAAGGCAACTTTGTTGATCGTTCGATCATGACATCGGTGTGTTGAGATTCTCATTGACGTTATAGAGGTCTCCGTCTGATTAGGATTTGGTGGTAAAAGGGTGAGGTGTGAGTTAGGGAGGTGTGAGTTCATAAGACGTTTATCCCCACTGTAAATCTTTTCCAAGTTTTAGTCATATTGTTTCTTTGGCCTGAGTTTTTTTCCCATTAGTAGGTTTTTTCCTCGTACATCAGATGTCGTGGAATGATTTACTTTTTTTCCATGATTTATATCTCAAATGCTTAATAAACATGAAAATCTTGGTTTAAATTAAACACTCATAAATTATGTCACTTATACCTATAAGTTGTACTCATAGCTTCGAACATTGATTAAACTTAAATGAATCTGATTATGAGATAGTCCTAATTAAAAATAGGACTAACTCTGATACCAGTATTTGCCTGATAAATTTTGGATATTTTGATGGTGTAAAGGCAAGTGATAAATAGGTCTATCAATCTTAACTCTCAAGTGATGAGATTATTTATAAGATCGAGACTTTGTCATCCTCTAGTTATTCTAATGACAAATCCAATGGGGAGGAAGATGGTGATAAATTGAGCACTGAAAATGTGAGGCATAAAAAACGTTTATTAAACGTTTCCTTAAAATTAAAATTAGTTGAAAAGGAAGTAATTTATTTCAAAAAGGATAGTTGCATTTTTGATAATTGTGGAGGCTTAACGTTTCACTCTAAGTAAAAATCTCCCAACTATGGAGAAAGAGAGAAATGATTTGCAAGAAAGATTTAAATTTTTTTCAACTGAATTATTAGAATGTAACAATTCTAAGAACTCTTTATATATAAAGATAATATCTTTAGAAAAATGATCTTATCTCCGCTAAGAGTGTGAAGGTCTATTTGGAAGATGGGTCCTAAGAATTAGTAAAGAGATTTATCACACAATTGATCATCAAATGACAAAGTGTTATTGTATTAGAAAAAATTAAATCAAAATCCAATGTCAACTATAAAACCACATTTTCGAAACCTTCACAAGAGACTCATATTTCTAAAAAGTATCAACCATAGGTTGAGAAGATTTTTTTTTTGTAAGCATCCTAATGAAAATATCCCATGTGTTGTGTACAACTTTGTAAAAAGAAGGGAAGAAAGTTTTATAAGATTCATAAGACGAAAATGGCCAAAAAATCCCACGTTTTGAAATGTGATGGTTTTTCTACTCAAAATCAAAAGCATGACTTTAAAACAATTATTGAAAACTCTAGGATCATTTTGTGAAACATTGATTTTTTTTTCTAAATCAAGAAATGTTAAACAAAATATGAAGGATGTGGGCAAGCCCGTTCTTAAAACTTTTTGGGCTCAAAAGAAGGAAATTAAATATCTTGTTATTCACATGGATGTAGTTGCACATAAATCATCATATTGGTGTTTTGATAATGGGTGTTATAGTTACATAACCAGTTATAAATTATTTTTTGAAAACTTATTGAACAAAAATATGATCACGTTTACTTTTGGTGATAGGAATATATCTAACATGCTTGGAAGGGGCACTACTAAAATCATTGGGCTTGTTAAGTTAGACAATACCCGTTTGGTTGATGGCTTGAGGTCTAATTTGATTAGCATAATCCAATTAGTGCGATGATCATCATAATATGTTGATTAACTAAAATGAATGTCAAGTTATTGACTCTAAAGGTAACTTTACTTCAAAGGGCACTAAAATTACATTTAATTGTTATGTTTTGAATACGTCTCCTTAATTTCTTTGTAGTAATAAGAAAAAATGTATGGAAAATCTTTGGCATAAGCGGTTGGGTTATGTGAACTATAGGTATTTTAACAAACTTGCTAGGAAGGAAATGTTTCGTGACTTACCTTGGTTTGAATCGGTTTCATCCCGCGTATGCGGTATAATCTAAATCGGCAAACAAATTCGAAATCTAATTAAGAAGTTGAATGTGATGTATACATGTTGAGTTTTATATCTTCTACACATAGACCTCATGGGTTCAATGCGTACATGGAGCATATGTGGTAAAATTTATGTCTTTATGATTGTTGATGATCTCTCCAGGTTCACTTTTGTAGATTTGTTTTGTAGAAAATCCTATGCGAAGGATTTTATTATTAGCAAGTGCAAAGAAGTCCAAAAAGAGAATAAGTGTACTGTTATTGCAGTCAAAAGTGACCATGGGATCGAACTTGAAGGAACCAAAATGCCATAATGGTGTAGTAATTTTAGGATACACCATGAATTTTCCACACCTAGAACACTTCTATAAAACAATATTATTGAACGAAAAAAAAATGAACAATCCAAGATATGAAAAAGTCCATGTTCATAATAAAGGGTGTGCCTAAGAGGTTTTGGGAAGAGGCATGTAGTTAGAACAATGTGCCATACCATGAACTGAGGTTGTAGGGTGTGTCGTACAACTAAGACTCCTTATGATAGTCGAAAATGAAAAAAACTACCACGCTCAAATATTTTAGAGCCTTTAGAAGAACGTGTTATATGATCAAGGCTAAATAATATTTAACTAAGTTTGACTCTAGGAGTGAAGCTTGGATTTTTCTCGACTATTACCAAAATAGTTATGCCCACAACGTTTAAAATTATGGAGCTCAAAAGATAAGATAAACATTGTTATTGATGATAATGACTCCTTTCCATTAAACGAGGATGATTGTGAGAACAAAATTACTATATTGCCTATAATTGGAGAAGTAAACAAAAATAAATGAATGTGTGTGTTGAGATGATAACACCATGACCACCATAAGGATGTAAATGTGTGTGTACTAGATGCAAACCTATAATGGGGGCTTAATATGTTTCGAAGCAATTTTACCGAATTTTAAAAATTTCATATCAATTAGCAATATAGATCTAAGTCATTTCACTTGTATCAATTAGATCTAGTTCAATTAACATGTAAATAAACACCATCAACAAATCAATCGCAAAATACCGATTTTATAAGGAAACAACTCAACCTATGGGTCAAAAATCACGGTGTGAGCCAGTTTCTTATTAGATTTGAAAAGTTCATTTTTATAATATAAGAAGACAATCCTCTCTTGTTCTTATTTACACAACATTTTTATCGTCCAGTAAAATATAGTGATATGGAAGTTTAAGCTATTAATCATAACTAAAAACGTGGTAAACTAGTTTAACACAAGTAGCCAAAAGAGTTTAACACTTATCAAAGCCCTGAATGTGGGTTGAACACTTAAACGGATATTATAGGAGCTTGAGTGCATTGTTTTAGTATTCAGGCTTATTTATGGTTTAGCATTATTTTAAGATAAAACTCACACTCGGGAAATCGGGATGAGACAACATGGTATCAGAGTCGAGTTAGGTTTAGTTAACCTATGCGGACATGGGTTGAGATTACTATTAGGAAAGTAGTACATATCCTAAAGATAGTGAGGATAAGATGTTTAGACAAGAGTTAAGAAAATTTTATCTTCAAATTACGTGACAAATAATAGGATATTAGAAGTTTGCTTAGGGAAATCATTTTGAGGGTATGAATAGTAGTTTGTAAGGCTAAGATATTTATATGGGGATTAAGAGAATAAACCCTTGAACTATAATTTTGGTAAATGAGAAATGATTTAAAGTCATACTAAGAAAGTTATCGTAGGATGGGACTGCATACAATATACTCTACAAGTTTGTATATACAACACAGTTCTTTTGTCTATTCAATTGATACTCCCCTTGAAAATGAATTACTTCATTTGGAATTCCAAATATTTTCGTCTTTGAAAGTTATCACACTTCTCTATTGATCTTTTATTTTCGTCTTTCGCATTCTACTCTTAATATAATGTATACTGCTCCCACTAGATTACGAGACTAGATTACTTACGTTAGAATGGTACCTGAATAGGATTAGATAGGAAAGCTAATAAAAGAATTCCTTAGTTAACATTGATAATTTTTAGAGAAGAAAATCGAGGGCATTAGCAATGCTATGCTTAACCGTTTTACCCTTTAGAATGTAACGGTATTACTCACTGGATCGTATCCCACACTATAATTTTTTTAAATCCTACCTAGATCAGGCTATGGATTCCGATTAATTAACCAATATCAATAAACTTTATACCCACTGTTAATTACTTTCACCCTGATTTAGTATATTACTGGAAAGTTCAAATATCACCATACTATTCACCTGATTCTACTAAAGTTCTTATCTGAAATATAGTTTGTTGATTTCAATCAACGAGACCTTTATATCATAACTTGTCTTATCAAAATCCTTTAGTCTCAGATTACTTGTCCCTTTCCTATCAAGTTAATATGAATCATCAGGAAATTACTGGTTAATAGTAAACTAATTTATAAATACTTAATTGAATCTTATGCTTTAGTTATAAAGAACACCATGACCATTTCCGATAACTTACTTCTGAAAACTTGGATTTTCATTACTTAATAATAAATGTTACATTAGTCGGCTCTTTATTCTGTATAGTTCTTTTACTTTCAACACGAGTAAGATTCTCTAATAAATGTTGTTAATAAATAGTCTATTAATTTTAGAACTCCATTATAAGTATATGTACAGTGTACCCCGGTATAATTATTCCAATATAATACCCCTATAACCTCTAGAATTCTAAGCACCGACTGATTAGTAATGACTATTAACTACACCGTTCCATCATTAAGATTTGAAATTATTACCAGTTTAAGTATTAATTGTGTACCGTAACCATCTGAATTAAGATAACCATCGGTTCAAACCCTATCCCAGTTCCTTACATCCACCATATTACTAGTATCTCAGATATCTAGTTAGTATCCACCAAAGAGTAATTCCTAGTTTTTATATTTGTTCTATTCCCGGCATAAATCTAGGAAACCCTAATACAGTGAGGAATTCCAAGTAATTTTAGGTCACACAAGTTTGGAATATATCATTCCTCAATAGTATTTGGAATTAATACAGAGGTATTGAATGGAATGTTTAGAAAATTATAGATTCAAGTTAGATTACCATCCAAGAAAAATAAACATATAGCCGACGTCTTAAGCCATAACCCTATTGGAAAATTTAACTACCTGATTTTTTAATGATGTTCTGCCACTATAGAACAATATGACCTTTAGCCAATCCCACCTTTTCAAAATTTGCCAATACCATTGCCTATCCAAACCTAAAAAAGAAAATCGTAGAACAACAACTCCAATATTCCCTCGGGAAAGAACAACCAACCAGAAGTAAGACTTAAGAGTTATAGGGAAACAAGTATACAAATTTATAGATAGATTATATGTAAGCAGTGAATCGTCAATACGAGAAGGGTTATCACGAGAAGCGAAATGTTTGGGATTCATGATACTTCTTGTGATCTCCAAATGTATCATGTACTGAAAAAATAGCATACATAGACCAATATAATAATGATATTAAGAACTTTTTGAGAAGATGTCTTACTTATCACCAAGTCGAAATAGAATACTAGTGACCTGGTAGACTTCTCATCCTCTTTCGATCCTGGAATGGAAATTGGATCATATCAACATGGATTTTGTTAGTGGATTGTCTTATACATCCCAATAATACCATTTTGTATAAATGATAATAGGTCGACTTACCAAATCTACTCATCTTTTTCAAGTGAAAACTGTTAATTAGTTTCAAAAAGCTCAATGCTAGGAGTTAGTAATGCTATTAGAATGAATGATCTAGTATTTCATTTGAATAAAATAATAGACATACCTTGAAGCTCAGATTACCTCGAATATTGTATAAGGAAATGGTCTTTCAAGATTATACATACCCCCAAGTGTATGAGTTCGACAAAACATCATCATGGTTTAATGATATCCTACCTTAATTTCATAAATCATTTCTAGTAATATTTAAACATATGTGACTACGACTTCCTAAGCGTCAACATTTAATTCAGTTAAGTAAGTATATTATTATAAACATACTCCTAACTGTAGTATTCACACGTTGAATGATATATATGTTAGTGAATTTATTCGCATAATATGTACCAAGCTACATTTAAGAAAATCCTTTTTTATTCTCATTAGTACACCTTAGACTACATAAGTCTCATCCATCTATCAGGTTCAAAATTATCCAAAATTATAGGGTATATTTAAGGTAGCATTGATGCACCTTAAGGAATCCTTTTGCTTTGTATGTCTATAATAGATATCCAGAGATTATCTCTACAACCTTAGATATCCTAATCATAGTAACCATTAATAAAAACTTATAAACCTGAGAACCAATCAAATCAATAAACCCATTGGAAATAACCAAAACTATCAGACGTTACTTTTGTCTTAAAATTATTGAATCCTACAAATAAATTAATCTGGTATTCATGAAGTTAAGTAGACATCACGTTAAGATTCTAATTACATTTTCCCTCGGTATATGAAATCTTAAATAAACCTCTTTACACAGTTATCAACTACGATAAAACATCGATGTATCCCAATTAACCAATTAGTGACTCCACACTCACAATAAAACCACTGGGTAGTCCCTAAACTATCCACTACTAATAAAAATGCCAATGGAAGAAACAAGCATACAATATTGTACCACAACAACAGGGATTATATTTTTTTATAGTAGACTTAATAGTTTTACATTGAGAAAGAGTGTTCTTTTGATCCACTGCAAGAATTCTGGTATTTTCGAAAAACATGACTTACAATTCAATTATCATACCTTAATGTTAGTTGAATTTAAAAATCCAACCTTTAACGATTCGAATATAAACTGTTGACCTACAATTGTCAAAGAAACTTAACTTCCACTTACCCATTATGTAAACAGATGTAAAATACCATTGTTTCGAAATCAAAGTGCAACCTATAGTATCCTCGTACTGATATCCCTTTTTATAGCACGAAGTAGACTCATTTTTGGTATTAACAGATGAGGAGAAATCAACTCTTAAATATAATGTAAGGCCTTCTCCAACTCGGTCAAGATTTTGTAAGTTTTTGTAGTTTGCTTTTATTTCCTTTATCGCTTGTAAGAGGCACTAGGAGAGGCTTTTTCTCCCATTTGTTTATAAATAAATTATTTTTCTTGCCAAAAAAACATATTATACATAGTACCACGTTACAAAAACCTCTGTTACGATATACAAAACATGCAAAGCTTGTAGAAATGCGATTACTTATCTGAAAACCCCTTTATATTCAATTGGGATTACGATTATTACACAACTTAATAATCACGAAAGAAATTACCTTGGTATAACCGTCATAATTACATGATAAACCTGCAGACCTCTACACTAATAAGTCATTAAGCTACGATTTTAAATGTACTATATAACTTGGACGACGTAAACACTATGAGAATTGAAAATTTTAGAAATATAGGAATTTTGAGGATGAATTTTTTTTAACATAGGTAGATTGTAATAGCCCGCATCTTTTATATTTAAAAATTTTAAGTTGAATTACTCATTTTTCGATATGACATTTTATTGGTTAAATCCAGTCTACAATTAAATGGCAAATTTTTAAACCATTTAGTATCGAATAGAAATTTATTATTATTCTTGTATTTAATATTAAAAACATCAAGTCGGATAAAAAATAATAATATAAATAACATTTTTAGGTTAAACCCGGTTAAACCATGAAGTACCGTGTATATTTAAAAATAAATTCTCTTGTGGTTATAAATCAAAGTTCGTAAAAAGAAATCCAAAGTTAGCTTTAACCCAAATAATTTTTTTTTTGTTGTTAAAAAAACAAACCAAAACAATAAGGGTATAAAGTTTAAATCTTGGTTTTAAAACCTTAGGGGTTGAAAGTAAAAATAACAAAAACCAATACAAATATCTAGATATTTTGTTTGTACATTACAATGCCCTATCCTTCTAGCCCCCTTATTTATACACCGGCTATTAACATACCAAAATGAAAAGAAAAAAAAGGCTAGGTTAAAAAATGGTGAAAACCAAAGAAAACCAACTTTGCACTTCATCTATTACAAACCACAATCCACTTCATGTTCTTACTCCTAATGAAGCACCATGGATGAACCTCAAACTGGGTATGATTCTTGTTTCCTTCCCTAGAGTTTTTGTTCTTTTATATATACCCAGAGGTATATATGTGTATATACATAAAAGTTATGTATATATGTTGTATATGTTCGTGTATATATTGGTATGGGAGAAGCTTAACTGGGTATAGGTCATATTTTCTTTCTTCCTATATATATATATATATATATATATATATATATATATGTGTGTGTGTGTGTGTGTGTGTGTGTGTGTGTGTGTGTGTGTAGATGTCCTATGTGTGCGTCTGTTTTGTGTATTGTGTGTGAGTGTATGCGCGCGTGTGATCTAGTGTGTGTTTTAGTATGTGTAGTAGTGTGTGTTTTAGTTATTTGAATTAAGTTGTATATATATATATATATATACACACATGTATATATATATATATATACAAATATCTGTGTTGGGAGGTTTAAAAGGAACATAAACATAAATACTTGTCTACATATGTGCGTGCATTGCGGAAAATAAGAAAAATGAGTTTTAAATCACGCAAGAGGTGAAATATTGGCCGTAACAAACTTTTACGATACGTATAGGTGTCTGGACTACAAAGAAAAATATCATTTTGTAGCAATTTTATTAGTGGTTAATCATTTATTGTTACTAAAATGTATATTTTGTTGCAAAATTTATTTTTGCCACTAAAAGATAATGCATTAGTGGCAACAAATTAAAATCGCCACTAATTTTGCCACTAAATGTTAAGTGGGAAGAATTAGACATTTAGCGGGAGCACGAAATTTTAATTAGTTGCAAGCTTAAAATATTTGCCACTAATGTATATTCATTAGTAGCAAATATTCTACTTTGCCACAAAAAACATTTCAGATACACTCCATTTACCTTCCAAAATTAATTTCTACAAAAAAAAATATTTAGGAGCATTCCCCCCAAAATACCCTGAAAACGTAACTTCTCTTATTCATCCCCCATATCCTCTTCATCTTCCATTAATCCCCCAAATCCATTACCCATGTGCATTTTATCTCTTCCATTCATCCCCCAACTTGTACAGAGTACCCTAGAAATGACTCAAACAACAAGTGAAATAGATCAAACGAACCCAGCATGTTAGGTTTTAAATTCTTCTCTGTTTGATCGATTATATGGCAATGTATACTTGGGTGTTTGGATTGACTCCGAGTTGGCTCTGATTTCTTGTCAATTTTCACTATGAAGAGATCTTCATCATTTCACTTGATATGGATAATGTTGATTTTCATTTTAGCTTGACGAGAGTGATTATTATTTGCTCCAACATCACTCATCTGTTAGGATTTTATATTTCTTATCAATTTCTTTTCCTTCAATTGCTTATGTTGATAATCAATGTTTTTTTCAATAGTATTTATATGTATGATTCTTATTTCTATTAGTATTTTTTTCCTTGCATTATTATTAATGATCTCTAAAATTATGTCCCATGAGAACCAAGACTCTATTCTTGGATTTAAATTTTCGAAAAGTTTTTTCTAAACTTACGATTTTTTTTATTCATAAATGGAATGTTTTTATTTTAATGTCCTTCTACAAAATCCTCACATCGCAATTGGAAGATCTACTAAAATGGGTGTTCTCCCATCTTAACTCCAAAATCTTCCTATAGTATTTTTGAAGTTTGGATGTATTGTGTATTGAATATATTACATATATGCATAGTAATAATTATTTGTGATATGATTTAATGAAATTCTTAAATCTCTTTGGAAAATTGAGTGACTTGGAAGGTTTATTTACTTGCTTTAAATATCCAAGTCACCATGGTCACTGGTGAAACATTCAACTTATAGTTATGTATTTATAGTTTACAATAGATTGGGAACTTTTTTGATTTTTTGGCTGGAACTTGCATTTTTTTGTCATTTCAGAGATAATATACAACTGAATATGTTAGAAATCAAATTGTGGAAGTTAGGCTATATTGTAGAAATTGATTTGACGCACAAATTTTAATATTCTCATTAAGGTACTTTCATGATTCTTTAGAGAAATATGAATATCTTATATTCATAACCCCAAGGATAAAACAACCATGTTATATAACTCTTCGATTATATTTGAAAATATAATCATAATCTAAATGCTATGGGAAAATGGATGGAAGTGGGGTTTATTATTTAATTAAATAAACTAAGTAATTTTCTCCAAAATAAGAACCCACAATCGACGGACCCGGGTTGACGGAATGGAAGCGATGTTGGTGGTCCACCCATGGCGGTTTGCATGATTGATTTTTGCAAATGTGGAATCTTTATTTTGATTTTATCAAAAAAAAAAAAATAATCGAACTCGTAGATTTGAGATTCCTCAATATATTAATGTAGTTATTTGTAGGTTCGCTCCCTTTTTGGGGTCTATGGTGCTAGACTGTAGGGAGTTTGGAAAGGGTAAGCTTTGACAGGACTTATCAGATGCCAGTAAAGTTGAGTCGTCTGGATATGACGTTTGGTTTATGCAAGCACTTGAAGGGATGGGGCGGGCTTAGTGAACATAGGAAAAAACGTTGTCTATTTTGGGTTCTTACTTAGGTAAGACATCTCATCCCATACCAAACAGAGTTGTAAAAGGCTTAGAAGGAATTTCCATTATAGAGATGTTAAAATCTATATATCTTTGGTTGGTTTTATTGATGTATATGCTATTTTCTCCTTTAAACTTCATTTGCATTACCTTGTTTGCCAATTTTACACAACTTTTTGTGACTTTGATGATTCTGTATATTTTAAGTTGACCCTGTTTGGCAGTAGTAGGATGTAAGAACGTGCAATCATAATCTATTGGAGTTGTCTGAATATTATTTTTCTACTTTTGTATTTGACGCACCCCTTGTATTTGTGGATACTTAGGTGACAGATACATGGCTTGATAGTGCACCAGTGAAATAATAATGAAGATATTGTCAATGTATCTTCGATTATAACTGAACTAAATTATTCTTATGGTCTCCTAATGTGTCCAAACAAGATTAATGTCAAACATCCTAAAAATCTAACCACATTGAAGTGATGCGTATGAAATTTGTTCACGTATTTTTTAATGTGGTTGAACGTCAAACTTCCACAACAATTAAATCCTTTTGAACCATATGGAGTTGGTCAATCTGATACATACTACTTTGAAATTTGAGGGAATACTTCTTGTCTTTTCATGCCCGCACATGCATATGAAATTTGTTCACATATATTTTAATGTGGCTGAACATCAAACTTCCACAACAATTAAATCCTTTTGAACCATATGGAGTTGGTGAATCTGATATTACTACTTTAAAATTTGAGGCAATACTTATTGTCTTTTCATGCCCACACAACCATGCATAAATTTATTTCTTTATATCTTTATTATGAATCTCTGTGTACTTTTTCCCTTTGCGTTTGTACTTAAATCATTTCTCCACTTCAACCACTTATTTTGATCCATAACAATGCTTGCAACTTGCTTTCTAGTGTTTGGTATGCCTACCTTTCTATCTCTCAAGTGAAGTGCCCACTCACAATTTTTTCTAATATTGGCACATGTTGCTGTTGTACAGCTCCATTGAGCGGGTTACGTCTCCTTATCCCTCTATAAACTACTCTCTAAATTAGCCTTCTTTGGATTTTCACCTACACATTTGGAGAGATGTTGTACTTACCCCTTCTACTATTAACGACTCCAATATAGAGATGTTCTCCCAAGAAATTGATGGGAGATCAACGTCATCGACATGTGGGGGTTCCGTCCCTCTACCATAAAAAAAATTAAAACAAAAAGGCATGTGGGAAACTGATCATCAATGAAACCAAAGAGGCATGGGTAATTGGTGATGCCTCTAGCCAAGAGATTGAGGCATAATCTCAAGTCGTGATGACCAATTTATAAGGTCAAACTTGTTCACACTATAAATACTATTAGTATTGAGAGACATATTGTGGAACGAAATACGGAATGATTATGTTGAAGCTTAGGAGTATGTACAAACGTACCATTAATTCAGATGGCAGTAAAATTTGCCTGTATTGAAAAATGCTACTTATGTAGCTTCCAACAACTATGTTTACTGGAAGAACTGTAATGCCAAGACATGTAAGAAAAATTGACATTGAGGTAGTAGACCAACTAAATTTCTTATTGTCAACATTGGTGACTTAAAGTCTGAATTTCTCGTTATTAACATTGGTGACTTGAAGTCTCACCTCTCAGCTAGAGGTCACGGTGAAAACCCTTAATATCATTAGGCCCTGAGGGTTATTTTCTATTGTAGTGGTATAAAAGACTTTAGTGACAACCTTTTGTAATGCACAAGGAACTAAAATTATTGATCATTAAATGGTCAATAACCATGATCAGTTGATTTGATAAAAGGTTTAAGGATAACGTGCATTTAATTTTGTACTGCTCTAGGTACATTATCTAATAGACATTATAGTGGTTTCTAACTTTTATTATTGATGACCCAATAACAGAATCAGTGGAGGATGAGATAATTCCACAAGTCCTTGTTTTGGTCCCTCTTGGAATGGATGATAAAAGTAATGGTGTAGGCCCTCATATCAGAGGTAAACGATTGCGAACAACAACGTCTAAGTTGTCATCTTCCTCGGGAATTGAATCCCCGAGGGTTTTAGTCATAAAAGTAGACAACTCGGGCAAGTCTATGTGACACCCAGCTTAATAAAATACCGAATGATAAGTCCTATACCAAGTTAAACAGGAATCTCATCTGGTTCATTCTTAGTATCACTGTCAAAAAACTTTTTAATTACTAATCACCTAGTCTTAAATTAAGCAAATGTCAAATTTTATCTTATGAATTAAATCAAACCCAACTAACATACTAGGAAACCAAACTAACTATCACAAGAAGGAAACTAAACATGCCACAAAACAAGTACAAGTGTTTGTCGAGCAGCATCGACTACAAGCAATCCACAAAGTGCAAGTATACAAGAATATCGATACATGTCAAGACTCAATATAGAAGTACAAACTCAATGGTACAACAGAAAAAGTCCCTATCTAAAGATAGAATGAGACAAGCGTCTAAACAAAGATCCCACAACAATCCAAATATGTTGCAGCTGTGCACCCTCTAAGAAGAATCAGGCTTGGCGCTCCTGTGGTAGGACACCTAAAAGGTTTTTACAAAGGTTTTATAGCAAGGGTTAGAACCCAAAACATTTGAAAATATTAAGCAAGTGTATTTAAATGCAAGAAATTAAAATGCAAATGCTCTTCATATTTAAGTTAGTGTTGTACACTCCCTTGAGTACAACTCACCCCTCAACTAATGTGCACGCCTCACAAATTATACATAACACACCTAGCCACTCTCCCCATAACTAGCCTTGTCCAAAATATTATACTAATTTCCCCATTATTATACCCCGAGTGAGTTTAGCACACACATTATAAGTTGTTATGCACATTGACTTATCTGAACCAATTCTCATCAAATACTATATTACCATTTCATAAGTTATATTAATTACACATTTACACCATGTATTTCTATATCTGTATATAGTTCTGCACTATATATATGTATCATATCACAACATTCCCACACATGTCGGATATAAATTCTATCAGCCAACGCGTAGGAGGCGGTCATAGTTCCTCTTGTAAGTGCATGTTCCATACCAAAACGGCCCACCCCTATAAACAGAAACAATGACCTGGGAAAATATACTCGCACTGCATTCGCTAGTCAGGGGACTCACCCACATCGTGAATCCTCTTAAGATAGCATTAATATTGGTATGCTATACTACAAATATTATTCACACAAATATTTATATCATATATATACAACACGTCACTGCATATATATAGAAATCTAGGCTATCGGTGTACTTTTCCCATATACAAAGCCTAAAACATTTAAGTCTATGACCCGACTTCATTTCAATTAATTATACACAAATTAGTTTTCATTATTTTGGTGTAGCCCTACCAAGTGTACCCGAACTCTCTATCTCTCGGCCCAAAATTAAAGTGTTTCAATCCCTCATTCAATTTCATACAATCAAGTCTAATCACGTAAATAATAAAGATTATAATATGCTAAATCATGAACTTACATCTTTAATTTCATTAGTCTTCTAATTAATTCAAGGTTAGGTATTCACAAATTAAACCTTAATTCATACTCAATTTCATAATTCAGTCAGGGCGAGAACTGTGAATCTCCATCACAACAGGTCTAAATCAGGGAAACTGCAAAAATCTGGCAAACCTAATAGGTGGTTCAAACGAAGATCCCTGTTATTCGAACGACGGTGGATCTCGTTTGAACGAAATAACAGGTCGTTTGGACGACCCTGGTATTTCTCCTTCTCTCTCTTCTGCTAAAAACCCAATCCACCATTAACAAGTTTTCAACCTTTATTCTGAACATATTTCTGCATCAAAATGTCCCCAGATTCATCCTAATTCCATACTTATATCATATTCAATCTAACCCTAACCATTTCATCAATTAGAACATCAATTTCATCAAATCTTAGCCCCTCTACAGATTTATAACTTCACATTAAAGAAATCCCTAAATTTCTAAAGAATACAACCCTTACATTTTAATTGATTTTCACCTCCTTTAAATTGAATAAGTAAATACACATTAATAAGTTGCAATTTAAACAACTTGCCTCAATGTAGATCAGGGTCTTGGATGAGGGAGATGGATTAAATCCAAGGGTTTCTTCTTATTCTTGAAGCTCCTTCCAAAATTCTCAAATTCTTCTAATGGCTTTCCTCTCAAGCTCTCTACACTTTTAATCTTCTAAAATGACTTTAGGTTGTCTTATCCTTACCTAATTAGGGTAACAAGCTTAAATCCCGTTTTGGGGCTTATGGGCTTCCTAAAAAGGGTCCAAACTCATTATTTGGGGCTCAAACATGTCTAATTAAGACCCGAAACCCATTATATACATGTGGCCACTCATTTCGGACTATTTTGACCCTACTGGACTCAACCGCGCTCTCAAAATTGCCATCTGAATGACAAATTTTAAAATTAACTTCCATTAGTCAATTTATTTAAATATACCCACTTTTAAATATCCCAATTAAATCATTCTCATTCATTTACGACACGAGTAAATTACCGAATTAATTAATAAAAAATAAAACCTAAAAATTATGAGATGTTACATACTTTCCCCCTTACAAGGGAATTTCGTCCCCGAAATTCGGACGTACCTGTAGTAAACAGCTCTCGATATTACTCCCACATGTCCTCATCACGCTCCCAGGTGGACTCTTCGGCACTATGATGACCTCGCTGAACATGAACAAGTGGTACAACTTTAGATCGTAACTTGCACTCACTGCGATCCAAGATAGCTACTGGTATCTCCTCATACGAAATATCGGGCTACAAGTCTATCTCCTTAAGTGGGACATGCAAAACGCCCTCGACCTCCTCTTGTATTTCTTCAACGACGCGACATAAAACACATTGTGGATACGCTGTAGATGATCTGGCAAATCCAAACGGTATGCTACCGGTCCAACTCTCTCAATGATGGGGAAATGACCCACAAACCTTGGCGTTAACTTCCCCTTTTTGCCAAATCTCATCACCCCTTTCATAGGGGATACCCTCACTAATACCTGATTCCCGATCTCCAACTCCGCATGTCTTCTATTCTCATCGGCGTAGCTCTTTTTCCTATCTTGGGCTATACGGATACGCCCCCGAATTAACTTAATCTTGGAGGACGCGTCCCGAATAATCTCCGGACCTAATAGTCTATTACCCCCCACCTCCAACCAACAAGATGGTGAGCGACAAGGTCTCCCGTACAATGCCTCGAATGGGTCCATGCCAATAGTGAATTGGTACAAATTGTTATTCACGAACTCTACCAATGGAAGGTACTACTCCCAACCTCCCCCAAAATCAAGGATACACATCCGTAGCATATCTTCGAGCATCTAATTCACTCGCTTTTTTTGCCCATCCGTCTGAGGGTGATAGGCAGTGCTTAACCTCAACTCGGTGCTCATTGCCTCCTGGAGACTCTACCAAATATGCGATACAAAAATCTTATCCCCGTCGGATACTATATTGATTGGGACACCGTGCAATCTGACTATCTCCACTATGAACAGTCGCGCATACTGCATAGTCTCAAAGTCTGTACGAATCGGAAAAAAGTGGGCCACCTTGGTCAATGGATCTACTATGACCCATATAGAATCGTGACCCTTCTATGAAGTAGGCAACCCCGTAATGAAGTCCATAGAGATGCTCTCCCACTTCCACATCGGGATCTCAAGTGGCTGTAACATCCCTGACGGTTTCTGATGATCTACCTTCACAAGTTTACCCGTGGCACACTTCGAGACAAACTCCGCAATATCTCGTTTCATCCCCGTTCACCAATATTGCCTCCTCATATCTTGGTACATTTTGTTCCCGCCGGGATGTACCACAAATCTGGAGCCATGAGCCGCGGTCAAAACGGCGTGTCTCAAGTCCTCGTCCTTTGGCACGATCAACCTCCCATTAAAGCGTAGTCCAACCTCGGAGCTAATGGAGCATGAATCTGTACCCTCTGCTAGAAACTGCTTCACCTTGTCCTAGAAGAAAGGATCATTCATCTGAGCCCTCACCCCCCACATAACAATCTCGGGTGTGACTACTAGAACCTTCATACATGCCCTGGAAATCTCATCGTCATGCCTAAGTTCGCTCCATTTCTCCCTCTAAATTGTCGACAAATCTTCCTTGGGCCGTTGGCTCAATGCATCCGCAACTACGTTAGCCTTTTCAGGATGATACTGAATATCAAACTAGTAATCTTTCTCGAACTCCAACCACCTCCTTTGCCTCATGTTCAAATCCTTCTGAGTGAACAAATATGAATGATTTATGATCCGTGAATAAGGTGAACTTCTCTCCCAAAAGGTAATGCCTCTAAATCCTCAAGGCAAAGACCACCGGGACCAACTCTAGATCATGAGTGGGGTAGTTCCTCTCGTGGGGCTTTAGCTTTCGAGACGCATAAGATATCTCCCGTTCCTCTTGTTGCAGCACACCTCCAAGTCACTACAAGGACGCATCAGTATAAACTCGATAGTCCAACCCTGCCCTCGATAATGTCAATATGGGGGCCGATGTCAACTTGTCCTTTAGCTCGCCGAACGCTAACTGGCACGAATCGCTTCATACAAAGGGCACCCCTTTACGGGTAAAATTAGTCAATGGCCCAGCTATCTTGGAAAACCCTCTGATGAAACGACGGTAGTAACCAGCCAACCCCAAAAAGCTCCTGATCTTCGTCGGTGTCGTGGTATGACCCCTTTCCCTCACCGCTGACACCTTGCCTGGATCCATGATAATTCCCTGCTCCGACACAATATGGCCCAAGAACTGCACTTCTCGAATCCAGAACCCACATTTCACATACTTAGCGTATAGCTGGTGATCTCGCAACGTCTACAAGACCATGTGGAGGTGCTCGGCGTGCTCCTCCTTCGTGCACGAATAGATCAAAATGTCGTCTATGAACACTATGACGAACTGATCAAGAAAATATATAAAAACTCTATTCATAAGGTCCATAAATAGCGCGGGTGCATTGGTGAGCTCGAATGGCATCACCCGAAACTCATAAGAACCATATCGTGACAGAAAGGTGATTTTTGAGATGTCTTCCTCTCTAATCCTCAGCTGATGGTACCCCGACCATATATCAATTTTGGAGAAATATGCTGCCCCTCGTAACTGGTCAAAAAGATCATCAATCTTAGGCAGTGGATACTTATTTCGGATCGTGACCTTATTCAACTCCCAATAGTCAACACATAAGCGTAGTGAGCTGTCTCTCTTCTTCACAAACAACACAGGAGCACCCCATGGCGATGTGCTTCCTCGAATGAACCCTTGACCTAAAGTTGCTGAATTTGTTCCCTCAACTCACACATCTCTGAAGGGGCCATACCTTAAGGCGCTTGGGCTATCGTCCCGGTGCCTGGTGTTAGATCAATGACGAATTCAATCTTCCAACTGGGTGGCAACCTCGATATGTCCTGAAATACGTCCTCAAAGTCCCTCACTACCAGAATTGAATGTATCGGTACCACCACCTCCTGTGAGGTATGATTAAGGGTGAAAAGTAGCGCGTGTTAAGACGCTAATCGTTGTTTTCGATTCACCTCCTCAATACAAAAACCTAAACTGATGACTACACTCTTTTAAGGTAGTATAGCGTCCAAGTCCGGGTATCGAAAATCTACAGAGACAAGTTGCTAGAATTTAATAGATTTAATACTTCTAACATAAAAGTGTAAAAGATAATTTCTACCAAAATAAAAGATAAATAAAGAAAAAGACTATACTAGGTGAGAGTGTATTTAAACTATGATTAACAAAGCGAATAAAAACTATAGGTTGCATCGTATATCCCTCATCCCGAGTTAATTAGTATAAAATGGTTACATGGGTTCACGAGTTATTAAGATTGCGTCTCATTTCGTCAATTAATTAAATCAAGGGTTGCCACACCCCTAAATTCGCATAAACGCCTACTAAGATTTTAGCGTCAACAAATACCCAGAAAATTACACACGCAAGGTCATAAAAACAGGGCATACGTGATATACCCCGTTAAATATCCTAGGCGTAATAACTAGGACAACCCACTCGAAATAAACCCGTGAGAAACCATCACCAAAGCAAAGCAACTCGTCAACCCTAGGTGAGTTCAATCCGACACAACCTGGACTAAATTAGTTGCTACACATAATTAATGACATAAATAAAATCAACTAATTAATTAAAGCAACAACACCTAATTAAATTAACACTACAAATTAAACTAGGCTTGAAAATAAATTGAAAGCATGAAAAACTAGGGCACAAAGCACAAAATAAAGAGAGAAGATAATAAATAGTATCCACTTACATTAATGGATGTTAAACTACCAAGAAAATGGAGGAGATAGGGTGTCTCCACAAAATTCCCAAAATAGCTTCTCAAACCCTAACCTAAAAACTAAGTAAAATGAAAATCCTTACAAAAATAAACAAAGTTTTCTATTTATACTAAGTTGCCAAAAAAGAAATAAAGAAAAAGAGAAAAGAAAAGAAAGAAAAGGGGATAAGTTCTAATTTAAGACCAAAAGAAAAAGAGAAAATAAAATAAAAAAGGGAAAAGGGAAAAGGGAAATAACAGCAAAATATCTCGGCCAAACAGGGGACCGGTCGACCGGGGTCCCAAGCCCGGTCGACCGCGGTAAATGGGAGGGCAACACTGGTTGCGTCTCAAGGAAAATTTCCAATCACCGGTCGGTTGGCGACAGATGCGCGGTCGACCGCGCACATCAGCTCCCAAATCGCAGTCCCAATTTTAAGTCCAAGCCGAGATCAACCAACACCATGAATGCTTGTGTATTGCGAAACCCACAATTGGGTATGAAATGGCCAAAACCGAAATTCCATGGTTGTAAATCCAATACCCATTTGCAACATCTCAAAAACCCATATTGCAATGGTGAACCCGAGCTCAAATCGAACCCCCAATACGCGTAATGGTCCAAGACCATATGTGCGTGTGATATGCTAACAACCCAAGATAAAACCCAACCTCCATTACCAAAATGGCCAAAAACCAAGAACTCCACACCTCCATTAATGGCCAACAAGACCTCCAATTTTTACATGTCCAAGACCCATTTGCGATTGTGGTTCCAAATCAAGATCCAATTTCGGACAAAAGGCTCAAATTTCAAACGAAATCAAAACCCAAGCCAAAGGGAAAAATCGCCATATCCATTTGCTGAAAAAATGTGTTAAGGACACAAAGGGTATTATATGAATTGTTAATGAAGGAGAAAAGGGACATGGTGGGTATTAATGAAATTGTTATTTTTCTTATAATTCTTTTTCGATTAAAGGTCCGTATTTCCTTCGATTGGACTCTGATTCATGCACCGTCAATGGCCACGTGAAGCTTGGCCCGAGGGATACAACTTCCGTGAATACTTTGGGCAAAATTCCCAAAGTGTGAAATTACGAAAATGTCCCTGAACGTGCAAATCGAGACGAAACTTTATCGGAACGCGCCCAAACTTCATACTAAGCACTTTAATACCTATAAAAGATCAATTATACCTGAAATAAGATGTTAGAAGATAAAATGGAGGTTGTCGGATTAATGAGCATAATTATAGGCATTAAAGTACCCGAGGGGGCTAAAATGTGTAAGTTCGAGGGTATAAATATGCAATATTCGATAGGAATCACCCCCTAACTTACACATTGCTAGTCCCTAGTAATGTAATTCAAAGTAAGAATAACTATAAGAAAACTGCAAAATAAGATATATATATATATATATACAAAAGCGATAAAAAAGATAAAAGCCATTTTCGCGGGTGAACGATTGCATTTAGCGTATGCAATAAGCCATTAAACCCCTAGGTTACCCTAGTGGATGAGTGTCGTCTCGTAAGGGTTTTCAGGGATAAAACCCACGAACATCATATGGTTTCCTCAAAATATGCCCAATCAACATGTGACAAGCCCAACAATACGAACAAGATTTCATACACATTCTTAGAAAGCGAACTAATTCACACAAAAGTCCTTAATATTAACATTATAGAACGAACCTTGTGGAATTGAAACCTTAATATGTGGGAGGGGAGCGAGCACATGCAAAGTGTGATTTGGTAAAAACTTAAATAAACCGGATAAACATTAAAGCATGCATATATTCAATCCTCACGAGAATTACACTCATCAAGTACTCGAAACAGGGAGGTAACACACAGAACATGCGGGCATAAAGAGTAAATGTAAATGGAAACTAGACTGCACACATGTCACAAATGAAGAACGCTATATATAAAATGAAAAATTATAATCTCAATGAAAGATACCGCTCATTAAAAGAGGCAAAATTCATTTTCACAGACTATCAAAACTATTTAAACTTTTAAATTGAATTCACCCTAGGATCACATAGAACTTTATAGGGTTGTAATGTAGGTTTGGGGTTAAGGTACGAAATGAAAGGTATATGTACGGATTCAAAGTGTTGGGAGATGAAAACTCGGGATAATGAAAAATGCGGGAAATTTCAAAATTGGAAAATAACCTCCATAAGAGGCATTGAATATAACAATGGAGAGAGTAAACAAAGCTTATTGAACACTATATACAACATATACAAATTTCTCTTTCTTTTCTTTTCTTTCTTTTCTCACTTTTTTTCTTTTATTTTCTTTTGTTTTCTACTTTTCTTTTCTTTTCTTTTTCACTTCTTTCTTTTCTTTACTTTTCATACTCTCACATGCCTAAATTGCAACCACGAATCAAGAACAACATTCAATCCCAAGTAACATTCCAAACAAAGGTATGTGAGGTATATGTGGCTTAAACTCCAATTTGGAGTTGGTTATGAGATTTTAGGTAATGAAATGAAAGGCTAATATTTAGGCTCAAAGAGGTTGACGAGGGTAAACTTATAAGGTGAGGTCAAGGCTAATATGGGTGATATAACAAAGATTTCCTATGATCATTTCCTAAAGTTTACGCAATTCTCGAGTCAAAATAAACTTTAAAAATCATGCTCAAGTAACACATTTCAAGATATAAACTCAATTAATGAACGATCAAATGAAAGAATACTGAGAATACCAACGACGGTAACGTTTTCAAAGAGGAAAGAAAAATGTATAACACTCACAAACAAAGGAAAGCCCAAAGCTCCCTCGGTGTAAGTATATACAATGCAACAAAAGATTGCCGAGTTATACAAATCTTACCCCAAATCAATAAAGCAAGAAAAGTGCATGTACTCATGGGATTAAAGTTTAATTCATGAAGTTATTCACAATATCAATGGTTAAGGAGTCTAATAACTTCTAAAATCGAGAACATGCATCATTGAGTTGTCTATTGGATCGAGCATTTATTAAAATTAATCATCTTAAACAAAGGTAAAATGGCCAACAAGGGAGAAAAAAAAGAAAGAAAATATTTTTGAAATTTTGAATTTTTACAAGAAAAGCATGCTTGGGAAGAACATATAATCAAATCAAAGAAACTACCAATGAATGGATAGAATATCCCACACCCCCTAACTTAAAACCTGACATTGTCATCAATGTAAACTAAGAACCAAGTTAAAGAGAGGAAAATAGTGATATTACCCATAATGGAGCGATTTTCGAAAAGTACGAGTCCAAAGATTCACAAAATATGTTAGTACCAAAGCATAACAAAAGGAAAGAATAAAATTTTTAACTAATTACACTAGACTATAAGTAAGAATAAAGAAGAAAAATAAAAATAAAGCAAAACTAATTATTTACAACCTACAATTTTAACTTCTAACTAACTATACACTAGAAATTGAAATTTTTGAGGGTCCACCCAAAATACAATTTGACTTTGGAGGATCAACTGTGTACCCTCACTTTCATGCATACCTTCCGAAAAATATGAATTTCGTTTGAACAACGAAAGGCATGTGTAAGGCATAAGAAATAAACCATCGTCAATTAAAAGTTTTGGGGGGGACGATGGGGGATTTGGATAAAATGGGTAAAATAAACACGAGAGGTAAAAAAAAACTGAATTTTCTCCCAAGTATTTTGAAATTGGAATGGGAGGGGGCACACAAGGAGGCGAAGATGCCTTCATGGAAAGCAAATTGAGCAAGTACTCATCGTCGGTGAATGGGTTAAATGTTTTAAAGTTCGGCACCGATTCATCGGGTACTTGTGACGGTGTGATAAAGGAGAATGAAAAGGGGGAGGAAAGAAATTCAAACTCAAGAGATGAGTCATCATCGCTTGAAGATTGAGTTTCGAAGGAAATAAGATCATTTTAAGTGAAACATTCTTCTTTGGGGGCCAAATAAGAAATCATTTCATTACAAATGGATACTACGTACATTTCATTCTCACTTTCATTCTCAATTAAGCCATGGGCAAAGTGAAGAATGGTTTGTTCCAAAGTAGGCACAAAGTCCTCATTTGGTTCAAAACATTCCTCGACCTCAAAAGTCTCGAAAGAAAAATCATCGTCGAATTCAAATAATAAATCCAATTCATTCTCCCACAAACGATTTTCTTCCCGATAACGATTTTCAATTTTATCATTTTCAAGCATGCGCAAACCCTCGCCGAAAGTCATAGATCGGGGTGCAGATTCTTGGAAATGAGAAGTTTGAAAATTACTATTGGAACTATACTCAAACTCATTATTATAAGAATTTAAAAACTATTGCAATTTGTTTTAAAATTACTATTATAAGGAATTAGAGGCCCAAAATCATTATCATCATCCTCAAAATACACGCATTCCAAAGCTTGACTTTCGTAATAGTCACCCAAAGTCATTTAAGATTTTGTAATTTTTTGGGTCTCTAAGTATTGACCAAAAGTCATAGGAGTATGGGGATTTTGAGAATTATCATCATGATTACCGAAAGGATTGGAATAAGATGTGCTTACCCCAAAGATGGCTCGAAGTGGCGAATTCCACAAAAATATGCGCGACCGCAAAATTCAAGCGATTTTTGGCGCTCAAATGTAGAAGTCCTGCAAAACTGTTAGCAAAAAAAAAATACAAATAGAAAAAAAAATACTACGAAATACTAAATCAAATAAATTCTAAAACAAACTCATCCCTGGCAACGGCGCCATATTGATTAAGCAAGTTGACAGGATGAAAGCACTAAATCAATTAAGATTCAAAGCAAATCATCCCCGACAACAGCGCCATTTTAATTAAGGGTGAAATATAGCGCGTGTCATGACGCTAATCGTTATTTTCAATTCACCTCCTTAATACAAAAACCTAAACTTATGACTACACTCTTTTAAGGGAGTATAGCGGCCAAGTTCGGGTATCGAAAATCCACAGAGACGAGTTGGTAGAATTTAATGGATTTAATACTTCTAACATAAAAGTGTAAAAGATAATTGCTACCAAAATAAAAGATAAATAAACGAAAAGATTATATTGGGCGAGAGTGTATTTAAACTATGATTAACAAAGAAAATAAAAACTATAAGTTGCATCGAATATCCCTCACCCCGAGTTAATTAGTATAAAATAGTTACATGGGTTCACGAGTGATTGAGATTGCATCTCGTTTCATCAATTAATTAAATCAAGGGTTATCATACCCCTAAATTCGCATAAAAGCCTACTAAGATTTTGGCGTCAACAAATACCTCAAAATTATGCACACAAGGTCATAAATACGGGGCATACGTGATATACCCCATTAAATCTCGTAGGCGTAATAACTAGGACAACCCACTCGAAATAAACCTGTGAGAAACCATCACCAAAGCAAAGCAACCCGTCAACCCTAGGTGAGTTCAATCCGACACAACCTGGACTAAATTAGCTGCTACACATAATTAATGACATAAATAAAATCAACTAATTAATTAAAGCAACAACAACTAATTAAATTAACACTACAAATTAAATTAGGCTTGAAAATAAATGGAAATCATGAAAAACTAGGGCACAAAGCACAAAAGGAAGAGAGAAGACAATAAATAGTATCCACTTACATTAATGGGTGTCAAACTACCAAGAAAATGGAAGAGATGGGGTGTCTCCACAAAATCCCCAAAATAGCTTCTCAAACCCTAACCTAAAAAGTAAGTAAAAGGAAGATCCTTGCAAAAATAAACAAAGTGTTCTATTTATACTAAGTTGCCAAAAAAGAAATAAAGAAAAAGAGAGAAGAAAAGCAAAGAAAAGGGGATAAGTTCTAATTTAAGACAAAAGGAAAAAGAGAAAATAAAATAAAAAAAGGAAAAAGGGAAGTAGCAGCAAAATACCTCGGCTAAACAGGGGACCGGTCGACCGGGGTCCCAAGGCCGGTTGATCGCGAAAAATGGGAGGGCAACATTGGCTGCGTCTCAAGGAAAATTTCCAATCATCGGTCGACCGGCGACAGATGCACGGTCGATCGCGCACAGCAGCTCCCAAATCGCAGTCCCAATTTTTAGTTCAATCCGAGATCAACCAACACCATGAATGCGTGTGTACTGCGAAACCCACAAATGGGTATGAAATGGCGAAAATCGAAATTCCATGGCTGTAAAGCCAATACCCATTTGCAACATCTCAAAAACTCATATCGCAATGGTGAACCCGAGGTCAAACCGAAACTCCAATACGTGTAATGGTCCAAGACCATATGTGCATGTGATATGCCAACAACCCAAGACAAAACCCAACCTCCATTTCCAAAATGGACAAAAACCAAGAACTCCACACCTCCATTAATGGCCAACAAAAACCTCCAATTTTTACATGTCTAAGACCCATTTGCGATTGTGGTCCCAAATCAAGCTCTAATTTCGGACGAAAGGCTCGAATTTTGAACGAACCAAAACCTGAGCCAAAGGGAAAAATCGCCATATCCATTTGTTGAAAAAATATGTTAGGGACACAAAGGGTATTATATGAATTGTTAATGAAGGAGAAAAGGGACATGGTGGGTATTAATGAAATTGTTATTTTTCTTATAATTTTTTTCTGATCAAAGGTCCGTGTTTCCTTCGTTCGGACTCCGATTTGTGCACCATTCATGCCGACATGAAGCTTGGCCCTAGGGCTACAACTTTCGTGAATACTTCGGGCAAAACTCCCAAAGTGTGAAATTACAAAAATGCCCCTGAACGTACAAATCGTGATGAAACTTTATCGAAACGCACCCAAACTTCATACTAAGCACTTTAATACCTATGGAAGCTCGATTATACCTCAAATAAGATGTTAGCATATAAAACAGAGGTTTTCTGATTAACGTAAGTTCGAGGGTATAAATATGCATTAAGTTCGAGGGGGATACACCTTCGAGGGTATAAATATGCAATATTCGATACGAATCAAGGTCTCCTCCTCAAGATAATATAAATGAGTGGGCGATACACCTTCTAGAAGGAGTATCACCACTAAAATCATCTCATGTCCCTGTATGTCAAACACTAAGGCTCTCTCATAACAGTCAACCATTGCTCTATAACCCGCTAGCCAATATCTACCCAAAATAACATCATAACCCTCCAAATCCAAAACTAGGAGATACGCCGCAAAACTCAAACCCCCAATCACAATGTCTACCCCTTAAAAATCGAGTAAATAATAGATCCACCCCCTATAGGTGACTCCACACACATTAGTAGGCTATCAGATGTGTCTAGTAACCCAACCCCTCTAGCAAAACGGGTCCTAACAAACGAATGTGATGCACCAGTATAAAAAATTATCCTACCAACATGACCATGGATAGGGAACGTACCCTCTACTACTGGTGGTGCTGGCGGTGCTGGGGGAATCGAAACATCTCGGACGTTGTGCACACATTCGTACTGTAACTGTCTTAACTGCTGCGAAATATGGGGAGCTAGCGCTGCCGGAGGCACCTGTACCTGATGACTCCGCGAGGCACCCTACTGCGGACCCCTAACTAGCTGTGGGCAATTTCGCCTGAAGTGTCCTGCCTGATTGCAAATGAAACAACATTTTTTACCATCTCCCTGATACTGGCCCTGTTGACCCTGACGCTGCGGTCCCTGAGGTTGGCCCTGATATCCCTGGCGAGGTTGTCCTGGCTTTTGGCCCTGATGGCCACCCCTATTATTCCACTGGCCCTGACGACCCTGACGAACCTGCTGCTGATTTGGGCCCATGCTGGCCCTACTTGAACCCTTGTCCTCCATATCAAAATCTCTTGGCGGGATTCCCCTGACGGATATCGTGCCCCTGCGGTGCACCACTAGAAGAACCTACATTGGCCTTGCCCTGCTGGATCGGGTCCCCACCCCTCTTGCTCCCATTGAGGTGGAAGGGATGGTCCTGAAAATGAAGTAAGGCCGCATTAACCACATTGGTGGATAATACAAAATCCAGGTTCCCTATCAAGTGTTTCCTGATCCTCCAGGCCAACCATCAACAAACATAACTTTATTCCTTTCCTTGTTGCTCACCTCATCCGGCACAAGAGTGGCCAGACGAGTGAACTCATCCTCGTACTCGGTAACCTATCTATATCCCTGAGTCAACTCCTCAAGCCTCTTCCTCGTCTCGATCTCGATGGTCGAGGGAAAATACTAGCGATCGAACCGCGCCCAAAACTCTGTAATCGACATAGAATCCCTATTTGCAACAGTAGTAGTGGACTCCCACCACTACAAGGCAGCTCCTGTCAACCTAAATGTCACAAGAATCCACCTCTGCACCTCGCTACACTCCACCATCCGTAGGTGCCTCTGCATATCACGCCTCCACTGGTAAGCTACAATCACATCCGTACTCCCTTGGAACTCTGGGGGATGACCCTTCTAGAAGGCCTCCCGAACCCACTGCCACTCTGTCGGCCCTAGGTGGACCTACCCTACTGGAGCCATGTGCTGACGTGACTGATGTTGAGGAAGGTGGGATGCCATTGTGATCATGTCGGCATTTACTGCTTGAGCCACTATACCCGCTACCTGCTCGGTAGAAACAAACCTTTGCGGCAGTTGTGGCTGCGATACATCAGGCTCCCAAGGAGCCTCACCCTCTCCTCCTCAGGAGGCTACCCTCACGGGTCTACCTCTCGCTCTCTTTGGCGGCATCTAAAACGTAGAACGAGTTATATTAGATCACAATTTATACAAATCTTAATATAGCAGAATAACGATATAAAGTAAAAATGAGTCAATAGTCCTAATAATAGAGCTCCATGCCAAAGAACGCAATGCTGAAACTAAAGTAAGCCGCACAGATCCTAAGGCCACTAAAACCTGTTTCTCTGATACCATCTGTGACACTCCGCTTAATAAAATACCGGGTGATCAGTCCTATACCAAATTAAACTGGAATCTCATTTGGTTCATTCTTAGCATCCCTGTCGAAAAACTTTTTAATTACCAATCACCTAGTCTTAACTTAAGCAGATGTCAAATTTTATCTTATGAATTAAGTCAAACCCAACCAACATACTAGGAAACCAAACTGACTATCACATGAAGGAAACTAAACAATTCACAAAATAAATACAAGTGTTTGTCGAGCAACATCGACTATAAGCAATCCACAAAGTGCAAGTATAAAATAATACCGATACATGCCAAGACTGAATTTAGAAGTACAAACCCAATAGTACAACAGAAAAAGTCCCTATTTAAAGATAGAATGAGACAAGCGTCTAAATAAAGATCCCGTAGTAATCCACATATGCTACAGCTGCGCACCCTGTAGGAGTCATCAGGCCTGACGCCCCTGTGATAGGACACCTAAAAGGTTTTTGAAAAGATTTTATAGCAAGGGATATAACTCAAAACATTTGAAAATATTTAGCAAGTGTATTTAAATATAAGAAATTAAAATACAAATGCTCTTCATATTTAAGTTAGTGTCGTACACTCCCCTGAGTAGACCTCAACCCTCAACTAATGTGCACGCCTAACGAATTATACATAACACACCTAGCCACTCTCACCATAACTAGCCTTGTCCCAAATATTATACTAATTTCCCCACTATTATACCCCGAGTGAGTTTAGCATACACATTATAAGTTGTTATGCACATTAACTTATTTGAACCAATTCTCATCCAATACTATATAATCGTTTCACAAGTTATAATAATTATACATTACACCATGTATATACATATCCGTATATAGTTCTGCACTATATATACGTATCATATCACAACATTCCCGCACATGTCAGATATAAATGCTATCAGCCAACGCATAGGAGGCAATCATAATTCCCCCCGTAAGTGCCCGTTCCATACCAAAACGACCCACCCCTATAAACAGACGCCTTGACCTGGAGAAATATACTCGCCCTGTATTCGCTAGTCAGGGGACTCACCCATATCGCACAACCTCCTAAGATAGCATTAATATTGGTATACTCTACTATAAATATTATTCACACAAATATTTATATTATATATATACTACACATCACTGTATATAGAAATCTAAGCTACCGGTGTACTATGCTCATACACAAAGCCTAAAATATTTAAGTCTATGAACCGACTTCATTTCAATTAATTATACACAAATTAGTTTTCATTATTTTGGTGTAGCCCTACCAAGTGTACCCGGACTTTCTATCTCTCAGCCCAAAATTAAAGAGTTTCAATCCCTCATTTAATTTCATACAATCAAGTCTAATCACGTAAACAATTAAGATTACAATATGCTAAATCATGAACTTACATCTTCAATTTTACTAGTCTTCTAATTAATTCAAGGTTAGGTATTCACAAATTAAACCTTAATTCATACTCAATTTCAGAATTCAGTCAGGGCAGGAACTGTGAATCTCCAGCACTACAGGTCTGAATCAGGGAAACTGTAGAAATCTGGTAGACCTAACAGGAGGTTCAAACGAAGAGCCCTGTTGTTCAAATGATAGTGGATCTCGTTTGAACGAAATACCCGATCGTTCGAATGACTCTGGTATTTTTCCTTCTACTACAAACCCAGTATGCCATTAACAAGTTTTCAACCTCTATTCTGAACATATTTCTCCATCAAAACGTCCCCAGATTCATCCTAATTCCATACTTATATCATATTCAATCTAACCCTAACCATTTCATTAATTAGAACATCAATTTCATTAAATCTTAACCCCTCTATAGATTTATAACTTCACATTAAATAAATCCCCAAATTTCTAATGAATACAACGCTAACATTTTAATTGAGTTTTACCTCATTTCATATGAATAACTAAATACACATTAACAAGTTGCAATTTAAACCACTTGCCTCATTGTAGATCAAGGTCTTCGATGAGGGAGATGGATTGAATCCAAGGGTTTCTTCTTATTCTTGAAGCTCCTTCCAAAATTCTAAAATTCTTCTAATGACTTTCCTCTCAAGCTCTCTAAAATGACTTTAGGTTATCTTACCCTTACCTAATTAAAGTAACAAGCTTAAATCCCATTTTTGGGCCTATGGGCTTCCTAAAAAGGGTCCAAACTCACTATTTGGGGCTCAAACATGTCTAATTAAGACCCGAAACCTATTATATACATATGGCTACTCATTTTGGACTATTTCGACCCTACTAAACTCAACCGTGCGCTCAAAATCGCCATCCGAATGATAATTTTTAAAATTAACTTTCATTAGTCAATTTATTTAAATATCCCAATTAATTAAAACCTCTAATACGATAGTATTAGAGGTATAAATAGAGTTTAATGCATTTAGCCTTAACTTTTAAAATAAGTATACTTAAATTATTGATTTTCTCTCGATAATATTAGAGACTTACTAATCAATTTTCAGGCTTATGTCCTTTGGTTTTCTCTCGCAATCCCCTGGGTTCTTTCTCAATAAATATGATATTTCTTGGAAATCAAAAGCCATTCCTTCTCTCTCACTTCCCAATAATACTTCTCCATCTATATTTTCCAGTTCGTATACAGAGTTGAACCAGTTTTTAAGAAGACTAGTTGTAAACCCGTGCGATGCGCGGGCGAGACGCAATATATGGATAACTTTTATTCAAACAATAAATGGATAATATGAAGTTAAGAAAGAGGACCTCATTTAGATATCCTTTTGTATCTATTTTGTTATATATGTGTGCTAATGAAAATATTTACAAAACACGATGGATTATCATCGAAAATGATGATACATAACAAAGCCCATGATACATAAAAGAAATAAAATATGTATTGCACTATTGTAAAAAATAAATATACAAATAAATACTTTTAGTAAAAGTTTACAATCTCATCCAAACATAAAATAAACATATGGGAACAAATAAATGTTTATAATAAAAAGAAAAAAAGGAAAACAAATATGACCCAATTGATAAAAAATTATCCTTAATGAAATTGGAACCATTAACCAATTTGTCCTTCTTATTTCCTTCACATCTATACAAAAGGAAAAAGATCTCAATACATATATGACGATTTAGTTGGTAAATTAAAACACCGTAGGTCATAAGGGTTCACTATCTAACCAAACTAAGTTAAGACCAAATTATAACATCATCCTCCAAACCATATCAGTAATTTAACATGTAGTAGACTGAAAGAAAAAAAAATATTTGAGCCCTTAATTTAAATTTTATCTATATTCTTTATATAACTAAATAGAATAATTGTAACAATAATGTACAACTAACAACAACTAATAAAATTTAAACCAAACTTTAAACTCATAGTAATAAGTTACAAAAAGAAGTCGTGGTTAATGTTAACAATTCTCAAAAGGTCGTTCAAATTAAAAAATATGAATCATTTTAATATCAACTAATAGTAGTACCTCATGATATATAACAATCAAGATTTAAGAATCTATTGCTTGAATATAAGTATGTTGCTATAGAAAAAATTGATTTCATCATGTATGTCTCCCATGTTTCGTATTGTGATCCAACCAAGAGCTTGTGTGTATACTGGAATATAAACATTATCCAAGGAGTCCGCGCTAGCAGCACTGAGTATTTTTATGTGGTGAAGGACTTTTTTGAACAAAAAAAAAGACTTGAAATAATTATGTATTAAAAAATGTTTAAGTGACTATTTGGTATATGACTTTTTTTTAATGCAAGATACATACAACTCATTCTTCATGATATTCTGGAAATAAAGTTAAAAAATGATAATATTTAAAAAATCTTTGTAAATCTAAGGAAAAAGTACAAGTGGAGGCAAAAGCAGTACATTATCCATATCAGCCACCACCAATATGAAATAGCCTAATCTTGTTGTAAAATACATTACATATCTGGTTAAATGAATGGGTTCTTCTTCCTAATTAAAGAGAATACCCAAATGATCTTCATGATAAAAGCCTTGGAGTTGGAGTACCTGCTGTCCTTATCTCGCCAGTGAGCATATTCCCAACAGTCCGGTGGCTAGCCTACTTTGGCCAGGTTTGAAGTCCAACGAAATCCGAACCTATCTACACCGTGGACCCTACTCCCCTTATGCCCCTGCATTGCCACCACCTGACCTGGAAACTGGAGATGGGTATTCAAAAGGTTGCATGAAACTGAGGAAAGGATGGATCGTGTTTTTATACAGAGATTCTTCTTCTTCTCAGAATAAGAATGTGAGAAAGGGTTTTACAATAACTTGAGAACTGTTGGGGCTCTTCCCCATTCTGATTGCTAGCATTAATAATAGAAAAAGAAAGAGACAGATTGATTTTATGAATTTGGCCTCAAAAAAGAATCAATTTGGTAGCGTATAGAGAGGGGAGTCAACGAAGGAAAGAGTGTGTGATAATGAGGCGGATCAGAGACCGAGATGGAGACGTCGTTTGAGATTAGGCAACACGTGGACACCTTAATTAAGAATATATAGAGATAGAGATATAGATGTGCCACGTGGATAGGCTAATTGCAAAGCATAATAAATGCCTTGTTTTGCATTTTATAGTATATAGAGATTCCTCTCTTGCAATGGGTCTTCACGTTGATGATTTGGGCGTCCCTCTAATTAATCTGCCAAGGATGATGAAAATCTAGAACTGTTCCAATATGAGTGCACGAAATCGATTACAGATCTCAATCTATACATCTATACGCCCCACATGGTTGCCTACCAAAATAGCTTCCAATCCTTAATTTATCTGCCTCTCTTTTCTAATTCATCTCGCAAGGTAGATCACTATTTAATTTTGGTTTGTTCAAGTGTCCTCCACCAGAAAGAGATCTCTCCGCCATTGATGACCTCTCCACCACCGCACAAAAACCCACCCGTCTTCCCTCTCCCTATCCATTTTTGCCCATCAACACTGCAAAAAAAAAATAGTATTGAAAATCGATTAGATTTTTCAAATATGTTTTGATTTTTTGGTTCATTTTTGGATATTTTGCAAATCGATTTTGATTCGCACTGTTGATTTATTAGTTCGTTTGGAATGAGATAGAGAAGGATTGGGGATGAATGACAACCGTCGTATGTGATCAGTAAAGTTATGTTTGGAGGTCATGTGACAGATGAAGGACTCGAGAGCTTGATTAAAAGGTGACAGATATCTTGCTGCAAAGAAAAAATCATCGTTTTTTAAAGTATTATATGAATATTATCTGAAGATGTTATATGTGAATAACTATGAAAATGTTTTGTATATGAACTGCCTATCAAGGAAATATTTGAGAAGGGCCAGAATACAAATTTATAATAAAATAGGCATGCATTTGCAATTATATTTGAGGCTTTTGGTGTCCGTAAATTGATCCGGACATCTCATGGTATATTACCAAAAATAAAAAATAAAATTGAGGCTTTTAAAATCTTGAGGTGGGGGTCCCCCCATCAAGACTCAAACATCTGTTTACATCCAAGTGATTAAGTAATTGATGACTGATGATTAGTTTCGAGTTACACATCCCATCTCTATATACTCTAAAATGCAAAACAAGGCATTTATTATGCTTTACAATTAGCCTATCCACGTGGCACATCACTTTACTATCTTTATCTTTTACTAAAGTTCACCCTAGAGTCGTGGGACTATAAATCCATTACTTTCTTTTTTTCGTAGATGCATTCAATATTTGTTTTTAGTTTCTCGAGGAGTTGAATGTAGACCCTTTGCAAGGTTTTGTATCTAATCCAAGGTCGTTGAATGTAGACCCTTATTTCATCTCTTTATATCTCCCATTTGCAAGGCTTGAAAAGTTAGATCAAGGTATTTATTTTATTCAAGGTCTGAAAACTGCTGCTGGGTTTGCGATGTGGTCGCCGGAAAGGGGTAGGCCGGCGACGGACGGGTGGTGGCAACAGCGGTCAGGGGTTTCAGGCCGGTCGGCGGTGGTCAGGAGGTCGGTGAGGCAGGTGGGGGTAGAGAGATGTTGAGGGTTGTTGGCTATGGATGTTGGAGATGGGTATAGTAATGGAGGTTTGATGAGAGAGATGGTGGGTGTAAGGAAGAAGATGGGTGAGAAATTGGTTAGGTGTGTGATGGTGTAGAGAGATTAGTGTGTTGGTCTGGATTCGGACAGGTCTCGGGTTTGAATTTCTGCTGGGCCGACTTGGGAAAACGGGTTGGAACGTTCGGGTTTGGAACATCGTCGCCGGGTCCGTCGGGTTTAGATTGAACCCGGTTGGGTTCTGGTTCTGGGGTTGGTGGATCGGGATTTCGGGTTGAGCAGGACGGGGCCGGACACGGGTTAACGCCGGAGGTGGAGGTGCGAGGTAAGAATTTCCGCCGGAGGCTGGGGCGGTTCGAGGAGGAGTCACAATCGGAGCAAGGGCAGTGGCCGGAGCAGGTGGTTCGCGGGTCTAGGTCCGATTGAAGGCAGGTGGGTTAATGGAGGTGAGAGAGAGAGTGTGTTGTGTGGAGAAGATGGGGAAATGGGTTTTTGGTAATGGAGGTGAGAGAATCGGGTGTGGGTGTGGGTGGATGATGATGAATAGTAGTTTAGGGGGGTGTTTGGGTATAGGTTGGTTTAGGGGTGTTATGTGTGTGTGTGTGTGTTTAATTCGTACCCCTAAAAAATGACACAATCCTAATAAAATAAAACTAAAATAAATAAATAAATAAAAGTATATATATAATAGAATCTAATAAAAATAAATTCCTAATGGACTACAAAGATACTACAAAGTTCAAGAATTATACATGCTGTTCTTCATTATGTTATAAATCAATGTGAAAAATAATTAGTCCGCGCATCGCGCGGGTTTACACCTAGTCTTATTCATTTTGATATCTCAATGTCCATTCGTTGTGGAAATGGTACTTATAAAGCACTTTTGGTTTTTGCCATGTCAAATATTGCACTTAACATTTAGTATAGTACCTTACTTTGGCAGACCAAGGAATAATGGAAGCATATCATGCCAACTAATATTTTAAAATAATAATAAAAATCATTTACTTTCATGAATTTTCAATAGGATCTTGAAAATGAGAATATTATTTATAAAAAATTCAATTCAAATATGAGTGAGATTATCATGAAAACAGAAAAAAAACATATTAAAAATTTTTACATTTCATTTTATTAATACAGTAAAATAATATAAATATTTAATATTTTTTATATGATTTTTACGATGAGAGTACATTTTTTTTTAATTAAAACATTCGGCTAACAATATTCGTAATATACATTTTAGCCCGCGCATCTCGCGGGTAGCATGCTAGTTATACCCCTAATACAATAGTATTAGAGGTTTAATGAGATTTTAATGAAATTAATTTTCTCTCAAACATCAAATCTCGGGCCTCTCAAATACCAAAGTATTTGAAGCTTTAAAAAAACCATTCGACGTTTTGATGGTTCACATTCATCCCCCCCCCCCCCCCCCCCCCAAAAAAAAAAAACTCTTAAGCTTGACTCCGTCTATATTCTCCTCATAATCACCACCCTATATAGTTACCCAGATCACAACTGAATCTAACGTAGAGCATATTCCCAACTGGATAGATTCCATTTTTGGTGAAGGCTCTTCTACATTGCTTTCCCCACTTGCCTTATTTCTCATGGTGATGTCGACTGCATGGTTCGTGTCAAAGTGGAAGAAGCCACAGTTGAAGATGATATATGATCTAGAGAAAGGAAAATATATATTTACTCACGTTCGTAGATGAGATCCCATGGTTTGATTACACAACGGGATAAAGTAACCTATGAATCACCGATGCTACTTTGAAGATATTTGCTATGATTCCCACCGTTTTGGGCCCGTGTAAATTTAAAAAGAGGCTAAAGTACAATATATATAATGGCCTTTGAATCAAGATGAGGTAATATCATTTGTATTGGTGGGAACTGAAAATGTCAGTGTAATCATACAATTATTATTGTGTATTAGTATCATACTGTAAAGCAAGATAGAGAGAAGAAGAAGGGGTTGCGTGTGGTTGCTGGGATATTCAATAGTGCTATTAGATCATTTATATTTTCAACATGTGCTCTATTCCAATATATATATATATATATATATATATATATATATATATATATAAGCCCCCCTTTTGTAAGGGCACTTTATTTTCTTTTTTTCTTTTTTATTTGTTTCAGCAATGATTAAACCATGGATAAATTAGTTTACTACACCCAACATATTATCATCATTTGAATATCATCGTATTAACTAAAACATGTTTATATTTTAAAATAAAATATCATTAATTTGCAAGAGCAAAGAAATAGAGATCAATGATTGAGTAACCACAATGACATTCAGAATGTTAGAAGACATTTCCAATTTTATAAATGAAGTTTCATTATGTTTTGGGGTTTCCTTAATAAAATACACGTGTGGAGATCAACTTTTTCATAGGTATTGTTTGGTATATCAATACTTTGTCAATTTACATATGTCAGCTATATATTTTAAATAATATATATTCGCCTGCGCATCGCGCGGGATACATGCTAGTTCTCATTAATTTACGACACACGTAAATTACCAAATTATCGAATTAATTATTAAAAAATAAAACCCAGAAATTACGAGGTGTTACAGTCTGCTTCTGGTCCATTCAAGGGTTTAATGCCATCATATTCATCATCTTTTTGGCATTGCGAAGCAGCTCCCAAATTAACAAGGAGCTCATTGGTTAAGCTAGTAGTAGTTGGCATTGTGTTACTTGAGCCGAAACGTGTTTTCTTAGTAATGATCTTTTGAAAATTACTTAAATGATAACATCTTCGGTGCTTATTTTTACCTCTTAATTCTTAATCTAAATCAATTCAAAGCTTAGCAATGTTAAATGTTCTTTTTCCTAAATATTTTAAGAGACTAGCGGTCATATTATTGGAAAATGGTAATTAATGAACATGTCGGGTATCTGTAAATGTCGAATAATCACAGGAAATGAACTTAAACCCGAATAAAATTTTCAAATTTATATTTTGGACTTCATATTGAGATTTGAAAAAAATCCACCCTAATATGACTTTTTTTTCGATTTTCAAGTCTTTAGGGGTAGTCATCTCCTAGTATGAGTGCATTTGCAGTGGGTTAAGCTGCAGCATTCAAGAAGTTCGAGACGATAAAGAGTAAACCAGAGATTGATGCATATAATACGAAGGGAAAGAAACTAGATGACATTCACGAGGATATAGAGTTAAGGGACTTTTGTTTTTGTTATTCGGCAAAATCAAAAGAGCTAATATTTAATGGATTTTCTCTCTTCATCGAAAGTGGAACAACTAAAACTTTGGTTGGACGGAGTGGAAGTGGGAAATCAACGGTCATTAGTTTAATAGATAAATTTTATGATCCACAAGCTGGTGAAGTTCTTATCGATGGAATAAATCTCAAAGAACGCTAACTTAAATGGATGAGTGAGAAAATCGGTCTTATTGACCAAGAACCTATGTTGTTTGCGTCGAGCATTAAGGAAAATATTGCATACGGGAAGTATGGTGCAACTGATGAAGAGATTAGAGCAGCAACTGAGCTACCAAATGCTGCTAAATTCATTGATAAACTTCCTCAGGTTCATTTTTTTCTTCATCTTTGTGTGTGTGATTACTCTAATACATTTTTCTAAACACATTTTTTCATCACTACCATTAACGCGTGAATTTACTTAGGCCAAACTAATTCATTATAAAATAGTTAAATTGTAAATTCCCCCATTTCCATTGAATTTTATAATCATGTGTACTGGCCTAATTGAAAATTTGATAGAGAGGTGTTAAGGGGGGTTCATTGAGAGATACAGGCATCCAACATCTATGTGTTGTAATTTTAAATTGGAAAATTTAATTTTTTATGAATTAAGCCAATTTTTTTAATTAAAAATTTACCAGTTCTTGCAACCAAACACTAATAATTGAAAATTTTGTAAATGGGACAATTTTGTATGGGCCAATTAACATTTTGGGGGACAACCGGGCCCTTCTTTATATTTTGCGAGGATTATTTTTTTAATTTTGGGCATTTTATTTTTTTAATGTAGGAACTAGACAATATGGTGGGTGTGCATGGAACTCAGCTTTTCGGTGGACAAAAACAATAAGTAGCCATTGCTAGAGCAATTCTAAAAGACCCAAGAATACTAGACGAAGCGATAAGTGCACTTGATGCAGAATCTGAGAGACTTGTACAAGAGGCATTGGACCGAATTATGGTTAATAGAACTAATGTTATTGTGGCACATTGTTTAAGTACAGTTAGGAATGCCAATATGATTGTCACGATTCATCAAGGAAAGATGGTAAAAAAAGATAATCCTTGTTAAATGCGAAAATATAATTTATATGTATATCAAACGCCATCGTTCTGTTGTGATTTTTCATTCGCTAAGACTATTGTTAGGATAAATGTAGGAACATGTCATACAAAAGTAGAATGAGTATAAACTAGTCCTTTTCATAGAATGTAATAAAATGACAATAAAAAACACATTCATTTTTCTCTTAAATTGAACAAAAATTCTAAGTTGATACAATGTGTCTTCAATGCATTAGTTAGTCACAATAATATATTGGGAAGACATAACTGTTGATACCAAAATTAATATGCTGATATAGACGAATCATAAGAAGACACGTGTCGATCTACGTGGCACAATAGCAACGAGGAAGTCTATTTCCCCGACCAAGTCATACTCACTCCGAGGAACTCCAACGCTCCGAGGAACTCCTGAACGACGAGCAACCAAGGCGGTCCGAGCTGCATCTCGACCACAACATTGATTGCCAGATAATCAACAGTTCAACTATTCATTGAATGCTTATCATACAGACGTATATTCTTAAAGGGCATTAATTGTTTACCGTTTCACATGTACAGCCTAAGGGCTATAAATACAATGTATCACCCTCATTCAGGGGGACCGGATTTTCTTGATAGAATTCCATATCGAGAACTCCAAAACACTTGGCAATAACAGAAACAGTGGACGTAGGCCATTCTTATAAGGCTGAACCACTTTAAAATTCTTTGTCTCATTTACATTTATCTGTGATTAAATAATTAGAAGCAATCTAATTTTTTACATCAACAGATTGGCGCTATCTGTGGGAAACGACTGTTGTTATCGTTTTTCACCAAAAATTATTCATCATCAATGGCAGATAATCCGGAATCCAGCAATCGAAACGCTCTCTTTGAGGAGACCACCTCTGCTGGAGATGGGAAAAGAAACAAAACTGATGTCCAAAAGGGGACAAAGAAAATAGATGCTTCCCCTTCTGTTGCTCCTCAGAAGGCTGCCGAGAAGCCCCCAGTGGCTCCGAGCAAGAAAAATGCACCTGTGGAAGTGGTCACCATCTCCCCAACCAAAAGCTCTTCTTTGGTTGAAACTGTTGAAATGCCACCGAGGAGACTGAAGAAATCTTCCTCGGTCAATTTGGCTGAAACCATTCCCCAGCTGCAAGTTAGTGGAGCTGGTGTCCCAACTATTATTCCCCCGAGCTCTGCGATGAGCTCGGTAAATACTTGGATTATTCCTGAGGTCCAAGGAATTGAGGAGAATATGTCTAGGGATATGCTTACATCCCTGGCTACTCGTCACACTGCTTCAGTAAGTTTCTCTTATTCTGAATTTTCTTTCTTTTTATCAATACATGTATCTCTGTGCTGACTTATCATTATCTCCTTTTTTCAGCTGGTGAGTTGCTTTAACACCATTGTGAAGAAGGATGAAGCAATCAAGGCTTATAGCTCCTCGTTTGGAGTGGAGGATGCTTTGTCGGGGTTAACCAAATCTTTGAAGGATTCTCGTCAAAAGTATGACGAGGATAGGGCTGAATGGGAGAAGAAGTTGGCTACAGTTGAAGCAGAAAAGGTGCAGTTGGAAAATAAAGTGAAAGATTTGGAGGGAGAGAAAAAGAAGTATGCCGAGAAGCTCACGAACTTCGGGGAGCTTGAAAATAAGTTAAAAATGGCAGAAGAAGAATTATCCCTTCTGCGAGAAGTGAATCGCCAGAAGGAGGAGGTGGAAGCTAAGTTGAAGGCCGCCGATGATCTTTTATCCGAGAAGCTCTCCTCGGAGAGAACAAAAAGAAAAATGGTAGTAAAGAAGTCCTTCAACACTGGTTGGGACAAAGGATGGAACAGGGGGTAGCAGCTATGATGACTCAAGTGCAATATGGGAGTCTTAAATACTTCCGAGATGGTTGGGTTGCTGCCCTGCAAGAATTGAAGATTAATGAGGACTCAGAACTGTTTCAACAACACCTCCCTAGTCCTCCCCCAAATATTGAAGATGAAGAAGAGGACGAAGCTGCCTCCGAAGAATCTTCAATGGTAGTGGGTGATCCAATCCTTACCAAACCTGCCGACGAGGAGCTTTCATCTCTGCCTGCTCCACCTGAACAAGTTCCAGCTCCTGCAATCCAAATTATTGTTCCCACCGAGCAACCAAGCTCCTCATCCCAGCCTCCCGAGAAAATCTTGGGAGACAAGGAAAAGGTGTGAAGTTGTTCGGTATTCTCTTTCTATTTTTCTTCTTTTTCAAGTGTAACCAAGATCTTTGTAACTCTGCACTATGATATAATAAAATTTGAGTTCTTTTCTTCCATATGATTGTCTCTTTTCTATCTGTACTCTGTCTTGATTTTCTTTTTGATGATTACTTTTTCTTTCTCTGCTAGTTTCTGGCCAGGATGGATCTGCTATCTGCTAATGATAAAAAGCTGATGCGGCAATGTCATGAATATTATAAGGCTGGTCACACAGACCTGAGTGCATCAGAAGTTGCCGACATTCTTGGTCATGATGCTTCAGAGCAGGCAGTCGAAGCTTATCAGTTCTTGAAATGTCTACTTGATCGTGCTGTGGCCAACAATGTGGCTTATTACGAAATGATTGCAGATCTTCAATGTACCCTAGAAGAGCTTCAGAATCAGTACAAGGAATCAACTGCCTTGTTGCATGAGGGGTATGAGAAGAGATATCAGCAGCTTTCTTCCGAGAAGGGCTACGACAAGCTCATCGCTGGATATGATGTTAGGGAGAGAACCCTAAAGGGTGAAGTTGAAGCATGTAGACAGATTGTCGAGCTGCTGGAGCAAGAGAATAACAATTTGCAGAAAGATCTAGCACAGTATAAGTCTGCAGCTTCATCTTCCACTGCCTTGGTACCGATCACCGATGAAGGATTCTCATTTTTAGAAGTGGAAAATGCTAAGTTGCGAGAAGCGTTAGAGGCTTTGAGAAGAGTTGGGCCTTCTACTGCTATTCGGGGACGAGGAAGAGGTTCTCGTGGACGAGGAAGAGTTGCTCAGAATGTTGACGAGGAACAAAGTACTCAACCTGCTCGGGGACGACCAAGAAGTCTTCGTCGTACTGTTGAAGAAGCTCGTATTCAATCAGCGTTGGAAAACCAAGCATTCCAATTGATGGCAAAAAATCAAGCCTTGTCTGAACTGTCCACGAAAGTTAGAGAACTGGAAAAACAACTCTCTTCAAATAAATCAGTGTTGGAGACTAATGAACTTTTCATCCAGAGTCTTCACGAGAAGCTTGAGAGGTTAACATTTCAATTTCACAAATAGCCCAGGGAGTTCTGGATGGGTGGATACAACGAAGCACTATTTCATTTAGATGATCGTATCCAGAATGCCAATAATGAGGGCTACAAGCAAGGTTGGTTGAATGCCTTGGGCGTGCTGAAGCTCGAACAAGGACACTACCTGTGGGACTATTATGATCCTGGGGTACTTGACTTGCCTGTGCCACCATATAACTTGGACATGGAATGGATCCCAGCTCGTGCCATTCCTCGGAGCTTAATTGCAAAATACCTTGGTGATTACAATCTTCATTCTCAGATCGAGGTATCTCGTCCCGAGCATTTACTGGATACACCTTCAATAATGAACGTCAGAATGCTTCAAGATATTAACTTCATTAATTCTCCCCTTTGCCTGGAAGATCCTCCTGCTGGCGAGGAGCCTATTTCAAAAGCAGAAGGGAAAAGACCAGTAGAATAGGAAATTCTGATGTAATAATTAGTACACAATTTAAGATCAATGTAATAAGTTTGTGTAATTCATTTTGAATTTAATGAAAGAGTTTCGTTTTTGTTTGCAATCTTACTATTGTCTTGTAATTTTCAAACACTTAATATTTGTGCTTGCATAACAATATTGTGTGGTTCATCGACCAACTTGGTAATAAAAAAGTTACAAGTATTAGTAATATTGCTCGATCACTTAATAATAAAGTAATGAGTATAAAAATGTTTAAAATTTGTCCAATCAACCAAGGTTGTTAAATTGTGTTTGTCGACCAACTACAGTTAGTGGGCTTTTATCCCCGACCAGCTATACTTGGTACTATTTGGAATATTTTCTCCTCGTCGACCAACTACAGTTAGTGGATTTTTATCATCGACCAACCATACTTGGTTCAGTTTGGAATATTTTGTTCTTCGAGGAACTTTTGTATTTTCTGTAATAATCTTACCTCCCGACCAACATAAGTTGGCATTTGAGAGCATATCTTGTTTCCTAACCAACCGAGATTGGCATTTTTAGGAGTATTGTTCTCGCCCTTTTACCAACAGGATTTGGTCTGAGTTCAAACTATCATGTCCACTTGCCCTTTTACCAAAATTGGTCTGAGCCAGCGTCAGCCTCCTAACCAAAGGAGTATGGTTTGTTCTCACCCTTTTACCAACCGGGGTTGGTATGAGTTCGAACTATCATGTTCACTTGACCTTTTACCAACCGGAGTTGGTCTGAGATGGTGTACGCCTCCTAACCAAATGAGTATTGTTTGTTCTCACCCTTTTACCAACCGGGGTTGGTCTGAGTTCGAACTATCATGTCCACTTGCCCTTTTACCAACCGGAGTTGGTCTGAGCTAGTGTACGCCTCCTAACCAAAGGAGTATGGTTTGTTCTTGCCCTTTTACCAACCAGAGTTGGTCTGAGCTTGAACTATCGTGTTCTTTTTACTGCCGAGCAGCGTAGTGTCACACACTAGCATTCCCCGAAAAACTTTCAATAAAAGGAGAGAAAATGGCGAAATATCATCGTTTTATTCATATTGATGGAACTGCTTTACATTTTACATCACTGATAATACTTGCGTAGGTGTTCAGCATTCCATGCATTCTTAAATTCCTCTCCTTCTAGAGTCGATATTCGGTAAGTTCCTGGTCGAACAACTTCTGTAACTCAGTAAGGTCCATGCCAGTTTGCTTCCAGCTTATTGTGCTTCTGAATGACCTTCTTTAGCACGTAATCTCCTTCTTTTAAGTCGCATTTTTTCACCCTCTTGTTGTAGAACAAAGCTGTTCGTTATTGGTAAGCACCATTCCTAATGGCTGCCTCTTCTCTAACCTCCTCGAGCATGTCCAAATCTAATCTTCTCATTAAGTCGCTGACTGGGGAATTGAAATTCAGCACTCTGTGTGTTGGAAGGCCCAACTCGACAGGTATTACGGCCTCACTTCCAAATGCCAGCATATATGGTGATTCTCCAGTTGCTGCTCGGGGGGTTGTTCGGTAAGCCCACAATACTGACTGTAGCTCATTAATCCAATTAGCTTTAGCCTCACTTAGCCTCTTCTTCAAACCATTTAGTAATATTCTGTTCATCACTTCAGTCTGTCCATTGCTTTGAGGATGGCCTGGTGCTGAATGAATCTTCAAAATGTTTGACTGATGACAATAGGCGGCAAACTCCTCGTTATCAAATTGTGTTCCATGGTCTGTGATGAAGGCATGAGGGAGACCATATCGACAGATGATGTTCTTCCAAACGAATTGGTACACCTTCTCGTATGTCATAACAATCAGAGGCTCAGCTTCTACCCACTTAGTAAAATAATCCACTGCGACGACGAGGTACTTGAATCTTAATCGGGTCGTCGGCAGTGGTCCAACCAAATCAATTCCCCACATAGCAAATGGCCAAGGGGAAGTTATGGGTGTCAACAATGCTTGTGGAGTTCGTCGGATGGAGGAAAAACGTTGGCATTTATCACACCTTTTAGCATAGGCTATACAATCAGCCCTCATCGTCGGCCAGTAGTATCCCTGCGTCATCACCCTTTGCAAAAGTGTCCGACCTGCTACATGGGCTCCACAGGACCCTTCATGGATTTCTTCAATCAATTCTTTTACCTCGGAGGGATGTACAGATCTTTGCAAACCTGCCATAATTCCTCGTCTATACAAAACACCATTAGTTAGTACATACCGAGCAGCTTTAAACTTTAATTTCTTGGCAGCGAGCTTATCCTCCGGTAATTCTCCCTCCTCAATATATGCTCTGATGGGATCCATCCAAGATGGTCCTAAATCAAGGGTAATAATATTCATCGTCAGGTCTTCATCTATGCTCCGACTTTCTAATACTTCAATTCGTATCGTTTTTCGCAGCTCGGTACGAGTAGCTGATGCTAGTCGGGCCAGTGCGTCTGCTCGTGCATTCTCCATTCTTGGTATTCTGATCAACTGAATGGCATCAAATTCTGCCAACAACTCCATCACCTTTGCATGATACTTGACCATTATTTTTCCTTTAACTGCATATGTTCCCATCATCTGATTCACAATTAATTGAGAATCACTGAATACCATCACTTGTTGTGCTTCCATAATCCTTGCTAAATTAAGACCTGCTATCATGGCCTCATACTCAGCCTCATTATTGGAGGCTTTGAATTGAAATCGCAGGGCATATTCCATGTCAATCTCATCTGGGGTGTTCAAAACAATCCCTGCTCCACAACCTGTTGTGCAAGATGACCCATCCACATATAATCTCCATATGGGTAACCCGTCTTCAAATTTCTTATCTGACAGAGTTCCTCGGTGAAATATTTGCTATTTTCTTTCATCCTCCCCTGGTACTTCTCGCTCTTCGTCGACCATCGCTTCTCGCCCTTTTACCAACCGGGGTTGGTCTGAGTTCGAATTTGATGATCCTTCTACATCCACAAGCCCTTTTACCAACCGGGGTTGGTCTGAGCTTATGTCTGTTGATTATTTAACATCTACTCGCCCTTTTACCAACCGGAGTTGATCTGAGCTTGTGTTTGTTGATCTTTAACATCCACAGGTTGATCAGCGAGCAACTTTTGCTCCTCGGGGGTATCAGGATAAGTAAATTCTGCTATAAAATCTGCTACAGCCTGCCCTTTTAATGATGATCTGGGTTCATACACAATATCATATTCACCGAGCTCTATTGCCCAGTACATCAGTCTCCCTGATTTTCTGACTTATGAAGGGCTTGTCTCAATGGCATGTCGGTATACACGACGATGGTATGGGCCTGGAAATATGGCCTCATTCTTCTACTTGCCTCAATTAATGACAATGCCAATTTTTCCAGCTTTGGGTACCTGATCTCTGCACCTCGGAAAGCCTTACTTGTATAATAAATTGGCTTCTGGATTCCATTCTCCATTATGATCAATGCCGAGCTAACTGCATTCTCTGATACTGCCAGGTACAAGTACAACTTTTCTCCCATTACTGGCCTGGACAACAGTGGAGGTACTCCCAAATATTTCTTCAAGTCTTGAAAGACTTTTTCACATTCATCATTCCACTCTAAAAGAGCTTTGATCTTTTCTGGATTCGCCTCAATGCCTCGTTGGTTGACGATGTACCCGAGGAACATTCCTTCTCGTACTCCAAAGGTGCACTTCGTCGGGTTGAGCTTCATTTGGTATTTATCCAGTTGATCAAAGGTCTGACCTAAGTCAACTAGATGATCAGCATCTTTCTTGCTCTTTGTCAGCATATCATCGACATAGACTTCCATATTGCAACTGATTTGTTCGGCAAAAACCTTGTTCATCAGCCGCTGGTATGTCGCTCCTGCATTTTTCAAACCAAAAGGCATAACATTATAACAATAAGTTCCCCTAGGGGTAATAAAAGAAGTACTTTCCCTGTCTTCAGATTTCATTTTGATCTGATTGTAGCCAGAGTAAGCATCCATAAAGTTGAGCAGCTCGTGTCCCGAGGTAGCATCCACTAGTTGATCAATTCTGGGCAATGGAAAGTGATCCCTTGTTGAGATCGGTGAAATCAACGCACATTCTCCATTTATTGTTTTTCTTCTTTACCATCACCACATTTGCTAACCAGTCTGGATATTTCACATCTTCAATGAATTGGGCTTTCTGGAGCTTCTCGACCTCCTCTTGTATAGCTTGATTCTTCTCGGGACTAAATACTCTTCTTCTCTGCTTTACAGGCTTGATCTCCTTATTCACATTGAGCTCATGACATAAGAAGTTTGGATCTATTCCTGGCATGTCTTCATGACTCCATGCAAAAGTTTTCTTTCTGTTTCTCAAGAAAGTTATCAACTCATGTTTTATTGAAGCATCCAACGATGAACCTATCTGAGTTGTTCGTTCAGGGTGTTCATCGTCCAGAATAACATTTTCTGTAGATTCCACCACCCGTCCTTTTACAAGTTGGGATTCATCTCTAGGATCCAGTGTTTCAATTTATGTACCTTCATCCACCTGGTAGGTAGTAGTCTTTCTCCTTGACTCTTCAAGCTCCTCTTGCTCGGCAGATGAATAATAGCATTCCCGAGCTACTTTTTGATCTCCTTTCACAACTCCTACTCCAAAATTTGTTGGGAATTTTAAACACTGATGTACTGTAGATGGAACTGCTTCGAACTTCTTCAAACCAACTCTTCCCATGATGATGTTGTAAGCTGATTGCACATTCTTATCCATCACAAAGAAGCGTATTCTTTCTGTTCGACAAGCAGGCCAAGTTCCAATGAATATATCCAACCTGATCGTCCCGAGTGGAAAAACCTTCTCGCCAGCAAAACCCAGGAGAGGTCTGTGATAAGGCTCCAATTGAGATAATTTTAAATTTAAACTGTCAAAGCATGAGTAGAACATGATGTCTGCCGAACTACCATTATCTACCAGAACCCTTGAAATCATTACTTCTTTCATCCTCATTTTGATCACCAAAGGGTCGTCGTGAGGGTAAAGAACACCTGCAAGGTCGTTTTTTGAAAAGCCAATGACCAGCTTCTCTTTGTTTATCTTTCTCGGGCGATCCTCCTCAGCCAAATTTATCCGTTGAATGTATGAGCAAGCCTGAGCCTCACCGAGGTAAGCTTTTCTTTCTGCAGTAAGATCTCCTCCTCCTGCATCTCCGCCTGTAATAACATTACAATCAAATGTTCCAAAACGTATTGAAAATACCTCGCGTTCTGGTTGCCTTGGCCTTTTGGGAAGATCGGGGTCATCCTCTGTATCATCTTCATGATCTATTTTCCTGTTTTCTTCTGCACGACGAGGAGATCTAGATCTCTCTCTTACTCGATCTTCATTTCCTCTTTCATTTCTACGATCAACATACTTTGACAACTTTCCCCGTCTAATGAGCGTTTCAATCTCGTTCTGGAGGGCTATGACCATGATCCTTATGAAACTCGCAATATTTATCTCTATTTCTTTTGTCAGGGTCCGACCTCAGCTTCTTTGGCCACCTTACTTCCTCGTTATTCTTGATTTCTTCCAAGACATGATTAATACCCATTTTCAAAGGAGTATAATTGTCGAATTTCTTCTGGACTTCCCATGACGACTTATTATTTTTGGAATGCTTGTCACTGCCATTGCCCTTATGCTCTTTCTTCTTAGATTTGTCGACTTCCACCTTGGTTTCTTTATCCATATTCTTCTTCGCAGCCATAGCCTCCTCGACATTCATGATTTTGGCCGCTTTTGCCATCAACTCTGACATAGTTGTAGGTGGATCTTTCGCCAAAGTGTAATACAACTTATTAGGCAACAATCCACTCATCAAGACGGTGATTGCTGTCTTTTCTTCATAATCTATGACTTCCATCTTCTCGTTATTGAAACGAGTTATGTAATCTCTAGTACTCTCACCAGATTTTTGTTTAACACTTAACAAGTGTGCTACTCGTTTTACTGGCTTTGCTCCAAAACAGAAATTGCCGATGAACAACTCGGCCAGTTGAAAGAAAGTTGAAATCTTACCCCGAGGAAGATTGTTGTACCATATCTGGGCAGATCCAGTAAGAGTTCCTGAGAATGCTCTGCATCTCATCTCGTCGGGGACAGCATAGATGTCGGTAGCAGCTTGATATTGCTCTATATGAAGAATAGGATCTGTCTTTCCATCGTATTTGGGGGTCACTACAGGGGCTTTAAACTTTGACGGTGTAGGAAAATCCACAATGGCCTGGACAAAAGGTGTCCCTTGAACAAAAGTTCGTTGTAGGGGGTTCTTCGCCTTAGCCATTTCTCCCAATCTATCTGTTGATGTAAAAAACTAGATCGCTCTAATTATTCAATCACAGATAAATAAATAAGACAAAGATTTTTAAAGTGGTTCGGCCAGGAATAAAGCCTACGTCCACTGTTATGTTATTGCTGAGTGTTTGCAGAATTCTTGATTACAAGTTCTCTCAAGAAATTCCGGTCCCTTTGAATGGGGTTGATACAAGGTATTTATAGCCTTGAGGCTGTACATGAAAGGTTCGATACATTAAATGATATACATGTGAAAGGGTAATACATTTAATGCAGCGTGCGCGTCAAGAATAAGTCATTCAATGAATATTTGAACTGTTGATTATCTGGCAATTAATGATACGACCGAGGTGCAGCTCGGACCGCCATAGTTGCTCGTTGCTCAGGAGTTCCTCGGAGCGCTAGAGTACCTCGGAGCGCTAGAGTTCCTCGGTGTATCCTCGTTGCTCGGAAAGAATCATGGTTGGTCGGGAAATGAACTTCCTCGCTGCTATTGTGCCACGTAGATTGACACGTGTCTTCGTATTATTCGTCCACATCAGCATATTAATTTTGGTATCAACAGAAGCCCCCAATGTTTCATATTTCGAACTTTGAGGAGTATGGAACATTCTTTCTCGGTATATAGCAATATTAAATGACTTTCCTGGATTTCAGGAACATCGTGTTCAAATTTCCTTCTTATTTCGCAGCTTCCGCCTTTTTTTTTTTTTTTTTGAATTTTTTATAAGCGCTTCGATCTCCGTGCAGTTTTTGTCCTTTTAGCCGCCGAAAGTTCAGTAGTTTCTTTTTGGTAATCATTTCTTTCGCCGCTTCCCAATGCAAAGTATTTAAACTTCTTAGGTAACCATACCGTCTTCTACGTTTTCCAATTTTCTGCCTTCAAGCTTTCTATTCTCTCCTTCTCTCTTGTGCGTTCATCTTTTCCTTCGTTAGTTGTCAGCAGACCTCCTTCCTTCCTGTAAGATTTTCTTCCTTTTTCTTTTATTCATCATGGTTTACATTATTGAATCTCTTGAAAAGTTCCGCTCTGACTTTTCCATCCCATCTTGGGTAATCTTGGAGGAACTTTCTGAACCTCAAAATTATTTTCGTCTGGCTGAGGGACATTGGTTCCCCAGTCTTTTTATTGCTGAATGTGGTTTTTCCTTTCCACCAAATCCATTGTGTCTTGAGTTTTGTCAATATTTTGATCTTGTCCCTGCAAAAATAGCCCCCAATTCATGGAGAATAATTAATGGGGTGCACAAATTAAATCTAACTCATGGGACTCGTATTGGGATCCCTGAGATTATGTACTGCTATAAGTGGGCCACTCTAGATAATATTTATTACTTAAAAACTAGGTTTCTGAATAGGGCTCTTGTAGTTAACCTCCCTGACTCAAATAGAGATTATTTTGAACATGGGTTGGTTATAAAAAATTGGCAATATGCCCCTTTAACTGGAGATGAAGTATACAACGGTCCTAGATGCCCCCCATATGGAAATGGGATAGGTTTATTTTTCATTTTATTTTTCTTATGAAATTATGCTTTCATCATGTTTGACAAAATGTATGATTGATATCTCGTTATGTATTTATTTGCAGTTGATAGCAAAAGAAGAACTCCAAAAGAATCAGAGGTTAATATCAAGCATCTGAAACTTATCTGGGGTTTGCACAAGAACATTGCAGACGAACACATCAGGTCTGCCTCATATCTGCTACAGTATAAGAGTTACACAACCTCTTATACTGCTCGCCCTGTTGAACCAGCTTCAACTCCAGAAGGTTCATCTTCAGATTCTCATCTTCCTTTAAGTCAAAGGATGGGTAAGAAAAGAGCTCCTCCTGCTCTCTTTGATGATGTTACTTCTGTTTCTGGGGCCAAGAAAAGCAAAGCTGATGTCCCAGAGGGGACTAAAAAGGTGGATGCTGGGTCTTCTAAAGCTACCGAGAAGCCCCCAATGGTTCCGAGCAAGAAAAATGCTCCTGTAGATGTAATTACAATCTCTCCGACCAAGACTTCTTTGGTTGAAGGTTCTGAACTCCCGTTGAGGAGATTGAGGAAATCATCCTTGGTTACTCCGGCTGAAACTGCCTCCTCTCTACCTGCTGGCAGTACTGATGTTCCAAACATCACTCTTCCAAGTTCTGCAATGAGCTCGGTCGTACCCGAGGTCCATGGTATTGATGAAAGAATTCCTAGGGATATGCTGACATCCTTAGCTGCTCGTCACCTTGCTTCAGTAAATTTCTCATACTTCTGGTTTTTCTTTCTTTCTCTGAAAGCTCGCATTTTGTATTGACTTTGCTATTTTTCTCATCTTTCAGCTGGTGAACTGTTTTAATAATATTGTGAAGAAGGATGAAGCTATTAAAGCTTCAAGCTCCTCGTCAGGTGTAGAGGACGCTCTGTTGGGTTTGACCCAGTCTTTGAAGGAATCTCGTCAACAGTATGTTGACGAAAAAGCAGTTTGGGAGAAAAAGTTGGCTGTGGCTGAAGCTGAGAAGGTGAAGATGGCTGAAACCTCCAAGAATTTGGAGGATAAAATGACAGGCTTAGAAGTCGAACATAAAAAATGTGACGACAAGCTGAAAAAGGCAGAGGAAGAGTTATCTACCCTGCGAGATATCAAGGTCCAAAAAGAAAAATTGGATGTAAAACTCTCCTCGGAGAAATTAAGAAGAAAAGCCGCGGTCAAAAAATTCTTCAGCGCTGGCTGGGAGAAAGGATGGGATAAGGGGATTGCTGCTATGACATCCCAAGTCCAATATGGGAAGTTGAAATACTTCCACGATGGTTGGGTAGCTGCACTGCAAGAGTTGAAGGTCAAAGACGATTCTGAGTTATTCCAACAACACCTCCCTGGTCCTCCTCCAGCAATTGTGGAAGAAGAAGAAGATGAGCCTGTCTCAGATGAATCTTCTATGGCTATGGGTGACCCAATCTCTGCTTCTCAACCCTCTGCCATCGAGGATATTTCTTCTATGCCTCCTCCTGCCGAGAAAATTCCTGCTGATCAGACCGTTGTTACCATCGAGCAACCGAGCTCCTCGTCCCAGCCTCCCGAGAAAGTCTTGGGGGACAAGGAAAAGGTGTGAAGTTGTTCGGTATCATTTCTATATTTCAATTCTTGTAATCGAACAATGTAACCTTTTGATGATCTAATAAAATACATCTTCGTTCCTCTTCATTATTGATACTCTGTCTGCTTTTATTTATTAACTCATGCTTCCTCTTCTTTACTAGTTTTTTGCCAGAATGGAATTGATATCTGCTCCTGATACTGAGTTGATGCGACAATGCAATGGTTATTATAAAGCTGGTCATACAGACCTAAGTGTATCAGAGATTGTCGACATCCTTGGTCACGATGCCTCAGAACAAGCAGTTGAGGCTTACCGGTACCTGAAGGATTTACTTGATAGATCTGTGGCCAATAATGTGGCATACTACGAATTGATCGAGGAACTTCATGGTTCCATAGAGGAGCTTCAAAATCAACACAATGTATCAATGGCTTCGTTGCACAAGGATTATGAAAATAGATATCAGCAACTCTCTTCTGAAACAGGTCATAAAAAGATCATTGCTGGATATGATATTAGGGAAAGGACCCTAAAATGTGAAGTTGAAGCTTGCAGGCAGATTGCCGAGATCCTGGAACAAGAAAATAATAATTTACAGAAAAAGTTGGCTCAATATGAATCTGCAGCGTCATCTTCCACTGCTCTAGTGCTTACTGATGAAGGTTTCTCGTTCTTAGAGGTTGAAAACGCCAAATTAAGGCAAGAGCTGGAGGACTTAAGAAAATCTGCCATTTCTGGAACTGCTCGGGGACGAGGAAGAGGTTCTCGGGGGCGAGGAAGAGCTGCTCAAAATGTTGTCGAGGAGCAAAGTTCTCCAGTCGCCTCTCGGAGCCGATCAAGAGTTCTTAGTCGCAATGTTGAAGAGGCTCGTACCCAATCTACTTTGGAAACTCAAGCATTCCAATTAAACGTCAAAGATCGGGCTCTATCAGAAATGTCCAAGAAAAATCTATCCTTGGAAGATCAACTTACAGCGACGAAATCTGCTCTGCATAATAAGGATCTTTTTGCCAAAAGCCTTCATGAACAATTGGATAGATTTACCTTCCAATTCCATAAACAGCCAAGGGAATTCTGGATGGCAGGATATAATGAGGCTCTTGTTCATTTGGATGCTCGTATTGAACATGCCAACAATGAAGGTTATAAGCAGGGATGGTTGAACGCCCTGGGTGTATTAAAATTGGAGCGAGGGCATTTCTTATGGGATTATCATGCTCCTGGGCTACTAGACTTGCCTGTGCCACCTTTCAAATTGGACATGGCCTGGATCCCAGCTCGTTCCATTCCTCGCAGCTTAATTTCAAAATACCTCGGTGATTATAGCCTTCATTCCCAAGTTGAAGTATCTCGTCCAGAGCATCTAATGGATACACCTTCAATAATGAATATCAGAATGCTGAAGGACTTGAACTTTATTAATTCTCCTCTTTGCTTGGAAGATCCTCCTGCTGGCGAAGAGCCTGTCTCAAAAGCAAAGGGCAAGAAACCAATAGAATAGGAATCTTAATATAATAGTCAGCACATACATGTAATATGTAACTTATTTTGAATTTTTAATGAAAGACTTCATTTTTGTTTGTAAATCTGTATTGGTATTATCTCGTGTTTATCAAAACACTTTACACTTATGCATATGTATCTGTTAAAAAGATAACAATAATATTGTTCATTGAGCAACTTAATAAAAAGTTACAAGTATCAAGGTTGTTCGATCACTTAATAATAAAGTAATGAGTATAAAATGTTCAAATCGCTTCCAACCAACCAAGGTGGATAAATAATGTTTGTCGACCAACTATAGTTGATGGGTTTTTATCCCCGACCAGCCATACTTGATTCAATTTCAAATATTTTCATAAAATGTGTCCGACCAACTAAGGTCAATAATTTGTCCTCGTCGACTAACTATAGTTAGTGGGTTTTTATCCCCGACGAACTATACTTGGTGTATTTTGGAATATTTTGTTCTTCAAAGAACTTTTTTGTAATAATTTTATCTCCCGACCAACATAAGTTGTAATGTGAGAGTATATTTTTATTTTACCAACCGTAATTGATCATGCTGGTGTACACCTCTTAACCAAAGGAGTAGTATTGGTTCTTTCGAACTTTTTGGCTCATACGAGCTGTCCACTAGATGTCTTACCAACCGTAGTTGGTCACACTAGTGTCGCCTCCTAACCAAAGGAGTATTTTTTGGCTCCTTAGAGCTGTCCACTAGATATCTTACCAACCGTAGTTGGTCACACTAGTGTCGCCTCCTAACCAAAGGAGTAGTTTTTGGCTCCTTAGAGCTGTCCACTAGATATCTTACCAACCGTAGTTGGTCACACTAGTGTCGCCTCCTAACCAAAGGAGTAGTTTTTGGCTCCTTAGAGCTGTCCACTAGATATCTTACCAACCGTAGTTGGTCACAATAGTGTCGCCTCCTAACCAAAGGAGTAGTTTTTGGCTCCTTAGAGCTGTCCACTAGATATCTTACCAACCGTAGTTGGTCACACTAGTGTCGCCTCCTAACCAAAGGAGTATTTTTTGTGCGTAGTGTATATTACACTAGTATTCCCCGAAAAACTTTCAACAGAAAGAAAATGGTGAAACTTCCTCGTTTTATTCATACTGAAGGAAATGCTTTACATTTTACATTACTGATAATACTTGCGCAGGTGTTCAGCATTCCATGCATTCTTAAATTCTTCTCCCTCTAGAGTTGCTATTCTGTAAGTTCCTGGACGAACAACCTCTGTAACTCGGTAAGGTCCATGCCAGTTTGCTTCCAACTTATTTTGCTTCTGAATGACTTTCTTTAGCACATAATCCCCTTCTTTTAAATCACATTTCTTCACCCTTTTGTTGTAGAACAGAGCTGTACGTTGTTGGTAAGCAGCATTCCTAATGGATGCCTCTTCTCTAACCTCCTCGAGCATATCCAAATCCAGTCTTCTCATCAAATCGCTAACTGGGGAATTGAAATTCAGTACTCTATGCGTTGGGAGACCCAACTCGGCAGGTATCACAGCCTCACTTCCAAATGCTAGCATATATGGTGATTCTCCAGTTGTTGCTCGGGGAGTTGTTCGGTAAGCCCATAGTACTGATTGGAGCTCATTAATCCAATTTGCTTTAGCTTCACTTAACCTCTTCTTCAAACCATTTAGTAATGTTCTGTTCGTCACCTCAGTCTGTCCATTGCTTTGGGGATGGCCTGGTGCTGAATGATACTTCAAAATGTTCGACTGATGACAATAGGCAGCAAATTCTTCATTATCAAATTGTGTTCCATGGTCTGTGATGAAAGCATGGGGGAGACCATATCGACAAATGATATTCTTCCAAATGAACTGATATACCTTCTCGTACGTCATATCAATTAGTGGTTCAGCTTCCACCCACTTAGTAAAGTAATCCACTGCCACGACGAGGTACTTGAACCTTCCTCGGGTCGTCGGCAATGGTCCAACCAAATCAACACCCCACATGGCAAATGGCCAAGGTGAAGTTATGGGTGTCAACAACGCTTGTGGAGTTCTTCGGATAGAGGAAAAACGTTGGCACTTGTCACACTTCTTGGCATAGGTTATACAATCAGCCCTCATCGTCGGCCAGTAATATCCCTGTGTCATTACCCTTTGCAAAAGTGTCCGACCTGCTACATGAACTCCACAAGATCCTTCATGGATTTCTTCAACCAATTCTTTGACTTCTGATGGATGCACACATCTTTGCAAACCTGCCATAATTCCTCGTCTATACAAAACACCATTAGTTAACACATACCGAGCAACTTTATACTTCAATTTCTTGGCAGCTAGCTTGTCCTCCGGTAATTTTCCTTCTTCAATGTATGCCCTGATAGGATCCATCCAAGATGGTCCTAAATCAAGGGTAATAATCTTCACTGTCAGATCTTCTTCTATGCTCCGACTTTCTAATACTTCAATTGGTATCGTTCTTCGCAGCACGGTGCGCGTAGCTGACGCTAATCGTGCCAATGCGTCTGCTCTAGCATTCTCCATCCTCGATATTCTCACCAATCGAATAACATCAAATTCTGTCAATAATTCCATCACCTTTGCATGGTACTTCACCATTAATTCTCCTTTAACTGCATATATTCCCATCATTTGATTCACAATTAATTGAGAATCACTGAAAACAATTATTTGCCGTGCCTCCATAACTTTCGCCAAATGAAAACCTGCTATCATGGCCTCATACTCAGCTTCATTATTGGAAGCCTTGAATTGGAATCGCAAGGCATACTCCATGTCAATATCATCTGGGGTGTTTAAAACGATCCCTGCTCCACCACCAGCTGTGCAGGATGATCCATCTACATATAATCTCCATGTAGGTAACTCGTCTTCAAATTTCTTATCTGTTAGAGTTCCTCGATAAAATATCATCTGTTTTCTTTCATCATCCCCGGGTATCCTTCGTTCCTCGTCGGTCATCTGTTCGCGCCCTTTTACCAACCGGAGTTGGTCTGGGTTTGAATATGATGATTTTTCTACATCCACAAGTCCTTTTACCAACCTTGGTTGGTCTGGACCTGCGTCTGTTGATCCTGTATCGTCCACAGGTAGGTCAACAAGTACCTTTTGTTCCTCGGGGGTATCAGGGTATGTGAATTCTGCTATAAAATCTGCTACAGCTTGCCCCTTTAATGATGATCTGGGTTCGTACACAATATCATATTCACCGAGTTCTATTGCCCAATACATCAATCTTCCTGATTTTTCTGGCTTGTGAAGGGCTTGTCTTAATGGCATGTCAGTATATACAATGATTGCATGGGCCTGGAAGTATGGCCTCATTCTTCTACTTGCTTCAATTAATGCCAGTGCCAATTTTTCTAGCTTTGGGTACCTGATTTCTGCACCTCGGAAAGCCTTACTTGTGTAATAAATTGGCTTCTGGACTCCATTCTCCAATCTGATCAACGCCGAGCTGACTGCATTTTCTGATACTGCCAGATACAAATACAACTTTTCTCCTGTTATTGGCCTAGACAACAATGGTGGGGCTCCCAAGTATTTCTTCAAATCTTGAAAGGCCTTCTCACATTCATCAGTTCACTCAAAGCTTTTTCGCAGTGTTTTGAAGAATGGGAGGCATTTATCAGTTGCTCGGGATACAAATCTGTTGAGCGCTACAACTCGTCCGGTAAGACTCTGTACTTCTTTTCTCGTCGTTGGAGATCGCAGCCCTAAAAGAGCTTTAATCTTTTCTGGATTTGCCTCAATACCTCGTTGATTGACGATGTATCCGAGGAACATTCCTTCTCGTACTCCAAAGGTACACTTCGTCGGGTTGAGCTTTATTTGGTATTTATCCAGTTGATCAAAGGTCTGGCCTAAGTCAACTAGATGATCAGTAGCTCTCTTGCTTTTGGTGAGCATGTCGTCGACATAGACTTCCATATTGCAACTGATTTGTTCGGCAAAAACCTTGTTCATCAGCCGCTGATATGTTGCACCTGCATTTTTTAAACCAAAAGGCATAACATTATAACAATAAGTTCCCCTTGGGGTAATAAAAGAAGTACTTTCCCTGTCCTCAGGCTTCATTTTAATCTGATTGTAGCCAGAATATGCATCCATGAAGCTGAGTAGCTCATGTCCCGAGGTAGCATCCACTAACTGATCAATTCTGGGCAATGGAAAATGATCTTTCGGGCATGCCTTGTTAAGATCGGTGAAATCAACACACATTCTCCATTTATTGTTCTTCTTCTTTACCATCACCACATTTGCCAACCAATCTGGATATTTCACATCTTTAATGAATTGGGCTTTCTGGAGTTTCTCGACCTCCTCTTGTATGGCCTGGTTCTTCTCGGGACTAAACACTCTTCTTCTCTGCTTCACAGGCTTGATCTCCTTATTCACATTGAGTTCATGACATAAGAAGTTTGGATCTATTCCTGGCATGTCTTCATGACTCCAAGCAAAAGTATTCTTCCTGCTTCTCAAGAAAGTTATCAACTCCTGTTTTATTGAAACATCCAACGACGATCCTATCTGGGTTACTCGTTCAGGATGCTCGTCGTCTAGAATAACATTTTCTGTAGATTCCACCACCTGCCCTTTTACGAGTTGAGATTCATCCCTAGGGTCAAGAGTTTCAATTTCTGTACCTTCCTCCACTTGGTAAGTAGTAGTCTTTTTCCTTGACTCTTCAAGTTCCTCTTGTTCGGCAGACGAATAATAGCATTCCCGAGCTACTTTTTGATCACCTTTCATAATTCCGACACCAAAATTCGTTGGAAATTTCAAACACTGATGTACTGTAGATGGAACTGCCTCGAACTTCTTCAAACCAACTCTTCCCATGATGATGTTGTAGGCTGACTGCACATTCTTATCCATCACAAAGAAGCGTATTCTTTCTGTTCGACAAGCAGGCCAAGTTCCAATGAGTATATCCAACTTGATCGTCCCAAGTGGAAAAACTTTCTCGCCAGCAAAACCCAGAAGGGGTCTGTGATAAGGTTCCAATTGAGATAATTTCAAATTCAAGCTATCAAAGCATGAATAGTACATGATGTCTGCCGAACTACCGTTGTCTACTAACACCCTTGAAATGACCACGTCCTTCATCCTCATTTTGATCACCAAAGGATCATCATGAGGGTAAAGAACACCTGCCAGGTCATTTTTTGAAAAACCAATCACTAGCTTCTCTTTGTTTATCTTCCTCGGACGATCATCCTCGGCCAGATTTATTCGCTGAATATATGAACAAGCTTGAGCCTCTCCAAGGTAAGCTTTTCTTTCTGCAGTAAGGTCTCCTCCTCCTGCATCTCCTCCTGTAATGACATTACAATCAAATGACCCAAAACGTATAGAAAATACCTCTCGTTCAGGCTGCCTTGGCTTCTTGGGAAGATCGGGGTCATCATCTGGATCATCTTCATGGTCCCTCTTCTTTTTCTCCTCGGCACGACGAGGAGATCTAGATCTTTCTCTAGTTCTATCATCATTTTTTCTCTCACCCCTGCGATCTACATATTTTGACAATTTTCCTCTTCGGATGAGCGTTTCAATCTCGTTCTGAAGGGCTATGCAATTTTTGGTCATATGGCCATGATCTTTGTGAAACTCGCAGTATTTGGCCTTATTCCTCAGATCAGGATTTGTCCTCAGTTTTTCTGGCCACTTGATTTCCTCGCTATTCTTGATTTCTTCCAAAACATGATTAATACCCATTTTCAATGGAGTATAATTATTGTACTTCTTTAGGACTTCCCACGTCGTCCTATTATTTCTGGAATGCTTGTCACCACCATTACCTTTCTGGTCTTTCTTCTTAGACTTGTCGACCTCCACCTTGGTTTCTTTATCCATATTCTTCTTTGCAGCCATAGCCTCCTCGGCATTCATGATTTTGGCCGCTTTTGCCATCAACTCTGACATAGTTTTAGGTGGATCTTTGGCCAGAGTGTAGTATAACTTATTAGGCAACAAACCACTCATCAAAGCAGTGATTGCTGTCTTTTCTTCGTAATCTATGACTTCCAACTTCTCGTTATTAAAACGAGTTATGTAATCTCTAGTACTTTCACCTGATTTTTGCCTAACACTTAGCAAGTGTGCTACTCGCTTTACTGGCTTTGCTCCGAAACAAAAATTGCCAATGAACAGCTCGGCTAACTGAATAAAAGTTGAAATTTTACCCCGAGGAAGATTATTGTACCATATTTGTGCAGATCCGGTAAGAGTTCCTGAGAATGCTCTACACCTCATCTCATCGGGGACGGCATAGATGTCGGCAGCAGCTTGGTATTGTTCTATATGAAGTACAGGATCCGTCTTTCCATCGTACTTGGGGGTCACCACAGGTGCTTTGAATTTTGATGGTGTAGGAAAATCCACAATGGCTTGCACAAAAGGTGTCCCTTTAACAAAATTCTCTGTAAGGGGTTTCTTGCCTTAGCCATTTCTCCCAGTCTATCTTTTAACCGCTGAATGGAACCTTTCCATGCTTCATTTCCTTCCTCAGGCCGCTTAGTCCGAGCAATTGATTGCTCTGACGTAGCTTCCTGAGATTTATCTCGACGAGTAGCTGGTCGTGATTGTGCTGATCCTTCTCTCAAACCTGATGGTGGCCGAAAACTTCTCGATGGAGCTCTAGGTGGACTCATATTCCTCCTTGGTCCTAATCGACTGAAAGGAGAAGCCCTACTCAGCCTTTCTAAAACACTAGTTCTCTCCGGAGAGAGAGTGATACGTTGATCTGTATCCGTAGCCTGTATTGATGAAGTTCGCCCAGGTTGATAAGAAGAATCATTAGACTCCCCATGGCGATATGACCCAGTACGTCTGGATCGTGATTGCCCACGATCACTCCGTTGTTCTGAATAGGTAGGTGCATCGCCCTGAAGAGTTTGAATGAGTTACCTCATAGATTCTTGCATGGCGGTTTGTCCTTGAGCCAGATTTGTCATAATTCCAGTCAGATCTGGAGGTGCAGATGGATTTGGAAGATTCCCAGTAGTTCCAGCATTTCGATTACTGGATTCTGGATTATCTGCCATTGATAACAAATGATTTTTGCGAAAAACGATAGTAACAGTCGTTTCCCACAGACGGCGCCAATCTGTTGATGTAAAAAACTAGATCGCTCTAATTATTCAATCACAGATAAATAAATAAGACAAAGATTTTTAAAGTGGTTCGGCCAGGAATAAAGCCTACGTCCACTGTTATGTTATTGCTGAGTGTTTGCAGAATTCTTGATTACAAGTTCTCTCAAGAAATTCCGGTCCCTTTGAATGGGGTTGATACAAGGTATTTATAGCCTTGAGGCTGTACATGAAAGGTTCGATACATTAAATGATATACATGTGAAAGGGTAATACATTTAATGCAGCGTGCGCGTCAAGAATAAGTCATTCAATGAATATTTGAACTGTTGATTATCTGGCAATTAATGATACGACCGAGGTGCAGCTCGGACCGCCATAGTTGCTCGTTGCTCAGGAGTTCCTCGGAGCGCTAGAGTACCTCGGAGCGCTAGAGTTCCTCGGTGTATCCTCGTTGCTCGGAAAGAATCATGGTTGGTCGGGAAATGAACTTCCTCGCTGCTATTGTGCCACGTAGATTGACACGTGTCTTCGTATTATTCGTCCACATCAGCATATTAATTTTGGTATCAACACTATCCTCCAACCGCTAAATAGAACCTTTCCACGCATCATTTCTTTCTTCGGGCTTATTAGTTCGAGCAATTGATTGTTCTGACGTGGCCTCCTGAGATCTATCTTGACGAGCAACTGGTCGTGATTGTGCTGATCCTTCTCTTAGATCTGATGGTTGTCGGAAACTCCTCGACATGGTCCTAGGTGGACTCCTATTCCTCCTAGGTTTAATCGACTGAAAGGAGACACCCTGCTCAGTCTTTCCAAAGCACTGGGTCTCTCTGGAGAGAGAGTGATACGTTGATCAGTATCTGTAGCTCGTATTGACGAAGTTCGCCCAGGTTGATAAGAGAAATCATGAGATTCCTCATTACGATATGACTCAGTACGTCTGGATCGTGAAGAAAGTAAATAGGTTTGCCTCTGACCACTTCCCTGTCTCGAATGTGCAGGTGCACCGCCATGAAGGGTTTGTATGAGTTGCCGCATTGTTTCTTGCATGGCGGTTTGTCCTTGAGCCAGATTCGTCATGATTCCTGCTAGATCCGGAGGTGCAGAGGGATTTGGAGGATTTCCAGCATTTTCAGCGTTTCGATTGCTGGATTCCGGATTATCTGCCATTGATGATGAATAATTTTTGGTGAAAAACGATAACAACAGTCGTTTCCCACAGACGGCGCCAATCTGTTGATGTAAAAAATTAGATTGCTTCTAATTATTTAATCACAGATAAATATAAATGAGACAAAGAATTTTAAAGTGGTTCAGCCTTATAAGAATGGCCTACGTCCACTGTTTCTGTTATTGCCAAGTGTTTTGGAGTTCTCGATATGGAATTCTATCAAGAAAATCCGGTCCCCCTGAATGAGGGTGATACATTGTATTTATAGCCCTTAGGCTGTACATGTGAAAGGGTAAACAATTAATGCCCTTTAAGAATATACGTCTGTATGATAAGCATTCAATGAATAGTTGAACTGTTGATTATCTGGCAATCAATGTTGTGGTCGAGATGCAGCTCGGACCGCCTTGGTTGCTCGTCGTTCAGGAGTTCCTCGGAGCGTTGGAGTTCCTCGGAGTGTTGGAGTTCCTCGGAGTGAGTATGACTTGGTCGGGGAAATAGACTTCCTCGTTGCTATTGTGCCACGTAGATCGACACGTGTCTTCTTATGATTCGTCTATATCAGCATATTAATTTTGGTATCAACAGTTGGTGTTGAGAATGATATTAATTGACAAACAAGCCCCATCTTCGGCGTATCATGCATGACCAGCCTTTACGTAAGAAAGTGGGGGTTGTTACATTGTAGAGGTTGACCAATTATGATGTTGCATTCCTAACTGGGGGATCCACAAAAGGAGTGTTATGCTGACCTTTGGAACTAGTAAGAGTGTGTTCCCAAGACCTTGTATCACTAGGAGTTGGAAGATATTTGGAAGGAGTCCGTTCCCTCCTTAAAATCTGAACTTTTGATCGGACACGATTCCTAGCATGGAAACGGTAGGACCAGTGGGCACTCATACGGAATGAGGGTTGATATCCACTAGTGGTGGGAATACAAATATCTTCCCACAAACGATGCCAGATTATAAGGGATATCGATCATATAATAATGTTAAATTCCAGTTTGAAAATAAGACACAAGTGTACATGGTTCGACGGGTCGACTTTTCTACGTCCACAGAAAAAGGGAACACACTATTATTACTCTAAGAAGGAGATGTCGAAGAATGTTAGAGTTTCTAGATGAAAGTCCAAGCCATGAATACAATAATATGTGCAATTACATGCCCTTGAACAATAGGTCATGTCTATTTATGAATACAAGAGTTCTAGAGCCTCAGGCCTCCTTCATAGTTTACAGACGTTGTTCCTTGATTTTATCATTTAAGGTCACTGAGTATATTGAAACTGCATCCGACCACATTCATTATTATCTCCGTGATTTTCGGACGACCTGATCGTTACAGCTCTCTAAGTGCCACATGTCATGCCACGTAACGTACCAAAATAGACCCTTCACTACTTATTTAAAAATTCACATAGTAAATAAGCCTAAAATAAAGTTTGACCCAAAATACGACATTAACTTATATAGGGGTGTGCAAGAACCCGAATAGACCGAACGGACCGAAAAAATCGAACCAAACATACTTTTGCGTTTTTTTTTTTTAATTTGGTCTAAAAATATATAGGACCGCATAATTCGGTTCGATTTTGGTCTTAGATTGTAAAAATTGGGTTTGGACCGGACCGGACCGCTTTTAATATATATATATATATATATATATATATATATAACCTAATTGAAGTTCTCAACAAACTCACGCACGCTCTTAAGTTAAGAGTCTTAACTTACACAACAGCAATCCTCAATAACATAACCCTAACCTAACCCCAATTTTTATTTTTCATTCTCTCTCTAAGCTAAGGCGGTAGCAAACACTCCCTCATCTCTCCCTCCGGCTATACGTCTCACTCCCTCATCTTGTCCGGCTCTCTCCCCCATCTCGTCCAGCTTCTCAGATTACCGAATCCTTGTAACTGTAAGATTTTTTTGTTCATTTTTTGCTATGTATTCTGATATTTTAATGTTAATTAAGAACCATCAATTTTTTTGTCCCCCTGCTACATGGTGATGATGAGAATGAGAAAGAAGGAAATCAGAAAATGTTTTTTGTATATTATCTATAATTGTTTTATGTTTATCTTTTCCTAAAAATAAAAGGGGGACCCAAGATTCGTAGTTTTGATTTTGATGCTATCAACTGCCCTAAAAGGTATTTGAGATCTGAAAGTTTGAAACACCACATTGGTCTTGCACTCTTGTTCATTTGAACACAGATTACCGAATCCTTGTATTGTTGTTGTTGGGGATTTTGGGATTATATGGGTATCAATGTTCCAATTTGTATGTATCAATGTTCCAGTTTTTGTGCTTTTCATAATGATGGAAAATAAATCAAATCGTTTTTACTCCATAAAAATTTATTATGTCAACATAATTAGTGGTGAACTCATTGCACCTCAACAGGTTGTTTTTGTAAAAAGTGCTATTTTTTGCTGTTTGAAGTGCTGTTTTTTTTAAAAGTGCAGTCTGAAGTGCTGTTTTTTTAAAGAAAAATGTTGTTTTTAATAAAAAAAAACATGTTCTGTTTTTTTTTTTAAATAAAAAAATGTGTTGTTTTTAATATAAAAAAATGTGTTGTTTTTTTGTGTATGGATCGAATGGGACCGAGACCGAACCCGAACCGCTTGAAAATCGAATAGGACCGAGACCGATTATTTCGATCCGGTCTCGATCTATAATTTTCTAGGCCCGATTAATACGATCCGATCCAAAAAATAGCTCAAAATCGGATCGGAACATACCGCGAGCACCCCTAAACTTATAACAAACCTAGGGGTGGGCACGGTCCGATCCGGTCCGGGTTTGTCTATTTTTTGGACCGGACCGAATATTCGGTCCTCAATTTTTTTGGACCGAGACCGGACCGATTAATTCGGTTAACCTACTAATTCGGTCCAGGATTTTTTCGGTCTGGTTCGGGATAAAATTCGGTCCTGACCCTATTTTATATATAAGTACATTTTATGAATTTTTTTATCTATTTTTCTCACATATATATATACAAAAAAATAATACTCGAAACTCCAAGTGATATTTACATGGGTTTTTTTTACCCAAATAAAAAAATGTTTTGTACATATATAAAATGTTCCAAATTAAATTCATAAGTTATATACATTAATTCAAAAACTATACATAAGAAACACAATAACATTATTTTTATTATATATATATTGGAATCGGTCCGGTTTGGTCCAAATCGGTCTTTTAATATAGTGGACCGCGGATCGGACCGGTTTAATCGGTTTTTAAGTTTTGTCAACCGATTTTCAGACCGGTTTCAAAATAGTCTTAATTTTCGGTTCGGTCCGATTCGGTCCAATCGGTCCATTCGGGTCGGTCTTTTTTTTGTCCACCCCTAAACAAATCCCATAAAACATTGAGATTCACTTTGGGATGAAACGACAAAAGGGACCTAAGTTAAACTTTTCAAACTAACTTGGGCATAAGTTTAAGTCTCCGCATCACTAGCACAAGAGGGAATTGAACATCAGCTAGGGTTTTTCTGTGAGAAGGAAGTAGGCAATTCTGTTACAGAACAAACTCAACAATGGCGAGCACTAAAGTCCAGAGGATCATGACCCAACCCATCGTACATCTCTCTCTCTCTCTCTCTCTCTCTCTCTATATATATATATATATAGGCAGGCTCCTGTGCACACTAAGTTTGCACACTAAGTTTGCACATTACTTTTTTAAAGTAGTAAAAAAAATATTTTTGAGTGCTGGCGCACACCAATTTTTTTATGTGATATTTTAACATTTTAACGGACTCACATAAAAAAAATTAGCTGAAAAAAACTTTTTTTGCTTTTTTTAAAAAATCGGTCAAACTTTCGCAGTTTTTAAAGGGTGTAAAAGCATACAAAGTTTGACCGATTTTTTAAAACTAGCAAAAAAAGTTTTTTTGAGCTGATTTTTTTTATATGGGTTCCTTGAAATGTTTAAATATCACACAAAAAAAAATCAACTCAAAAATATTTTTTTTACTACTTTAAAAAAGTAATGTGCAAACTTAGTGTGCACAGGAGCCTGCCTCTATATATATATGTGTGTGTGTGTGTGTGTGTGTGTGTGTATAATTATATATACATACATGTATATATCATATGCGTGTATATAAAAGTTTCAGAACATGGGTTTTATGGTTTGTTTGATTTTAAAATACTGGGTTTCAATTATTACTAATTTTATGTTTTGTTTGATTTTCTATACTGGGTTTCAATTATTACTAATATGTGTTTGTGTGATTTTTCAGAACATGGGTTTTACGTTTCGTGTGATTTTCTTACTGGGTTTAATTGTTGCTGATATATGTGTGTGTGTGTGTGTTATTTTTTCACAACATGGGTTTTATGTGCTTTTCTATGTTGTGTTTTAATTATTACTAATTTGTGTGTACACGGCTCGGGTTGGTTGGGTTCCGTTACCAACGTGTAGGCCGGTTCCACATTTTTGGAACTCGGAGCGAATTTGTCTTGAACCAAACCAACGGTTCTTAGGTTGATTCGGATAGTTGTCGGTTCCAAAAATGTATTGAAAAAGTGAATCAAATATAACTTAAATAGATTTTTTAATCAAACATTATAAATGTAACCCAAATTTCCATTGTCAAAATTAATTTAAAACCGTTTGAATAAGGAGAAAACAACAATTTTCATATATATTACATATTTTTCATATATATATTACATTACATGTAAAAAAAGGCGTAAATTACTCCAAACCTTGGACTCGAGCGGTTTTGCAGATAGCTCCTTAATCTAAAAAAACCCGACAAAGAACTTTTTAAACTAATGCATTTTGGCACCTAGCATATTTTCATTGAAAATGAGTTGATAAAAACATGATTTTATGAAAATTTTTTAGGTGTCAAAATTCAATAGTTTAAGGGGTTCTATTTCGATTTTTTTAGATTAGGGGGTTATCTTCAAAATTGCTATAGTTAGGGGGGGTTGGGTGTAATTAACCCAAAAAGAAACATGTTAGGATCGGACCAGTTCAAATTTGGCTAGGTTGTTGGTTCGGTTCCGAATTGGATTGGTTTATGGTTTGGTTCGGTTTGGTTTGTGTTGGTTGTGGAACTGGGATGCAATTTTTGGAACCAGAACATAACCGTAACCGTCACAGGAAAGAACTGACCCAATCCCCGGTTTGGTTCTATTTATCGTTTTTTTTGCTTCCGCTGCACACTAGGGTTTTATGTGTCGTGTGTTTTTTATTGGGTTTTAATTATTACACTAACATATATTTTTTTGTTTGTTAATGGGTGGATGGTGATATCAGAATCTCATATTCAGATTCCTTCAAAGCGTAAGTACTACTCTATACGATATTCTGTAACCTGTTTTGTTAATTGATGATTTCTTGCCGCAATTTGCTGACGAAAGTATACTTTTATGTCTGAATTGAAACAGAAAGCTCGAATTCAGATTTGGCTTTTTGAGCAGAAGGACCTGAGGATTGAAGGACGCATTATTGTATGTTTTACTGTCCTAATTTATATATTCGTTTTATTGGTCTTCTTCATTTGTGTGTGTGTATATATATTAAACTCAACTAGTCATTTTCCAGTTATTTGGGGTCGGATGCACAAACTGTACATTTGTATCCCGTTATGTTATGCGCAAAGCCTGTTCATATTATGTCACCAAGCCATTTAGGTAGACATTTACCCTAACATGTACATACACTCCCTCCATTGAAAGTCAAACATTTCATGATTTTTTTTACTTTCAATATTCATTCTCTTAAAAATGATGAATGCCTTTGATTGCATGGCATGCACTTTGATCATTGTTCTCTCATAGGTATTATACATAGCAGTTTTATGTACTCTCTCTGTACCAAATCAATAGTTCTGCATTTCTGTTTTGGGCATCTCAAAATTAATCGTCCGCCTTTTTTTTATTTTTTATTATCATAATCACCATCCTTGCCTTAAACGAATCAAATTCCATGATAGTGAATGAGTCTTAATCTTGGTCAATGGTTGAATGTATCCTTAAAAACCTTCTTCTTTAAATGTCGACTATTAATTTGGGGCGAAGGGAGTACTATGTTTAGAAACAAGACTAGTAATTTGGGTCAAATTAAAAAGGAAAGCGAGTCTGTAAATTTGGGACAAAATATATATTAGCCGATTCCCATACTAATGACACGGCTATAATTTTGTTATTTTTCGTATTTGCAGCACACTCACGTGTCATGCCTATGACACTGCTTAAATCATTCTATAATATTAAAACGTTAGGGGCTAAACTGAATATTTAAGATTAAAGAAGGGTCGAAATAAACTATAATTCTAGTCATTTCCATACTTAGTTTAAATGAGAGAGGGTTCCACGATGCGTTGAGGCATAATGCGTGGAAGTAGAATAATTAAGATAAAATTTTATGTCATGGAAGCCGTGCCTTTGTTATTTTATAATTTACAAAACAACAAGGTTTGTATTTGTAAACTTTAGGATATACTTCATAAATTTCAATTTAAATAGAGTGCAAAATATGAAAGTGAGAGAATTTGAAATATAGTGTAAACAAACATCTTTTTAAAATTGTCGATATGCAAAGTGGGTTTTTAACATTTTTTGTTGGAGGGTCGAGATCTATGTCAAGAGGTCTAGTGGTCCTAATTATTTATATTTATTTTTTTCATTCCTTGAGGGTCAAGTGGAACTGCAACCTTGATATCTCTGTTCTTACGGTGCTCAGGGGTTCTTTATGTTCATTCTTGGCCAAAAAGCACAATAATGAGTTTTACACTAGGGAAACAACGTAAGTGTTGAAATTTGGCAACCAATATACAGCTGGTCACTAAAGGGGTGCTTTTATGTTTATGAATTGTCCAAGGGGGATAAATAAGTTCAATTCTAGTATGAAGCTACGAAGTTGAAACGAATGACGAAAACAAAAGTGCCATTCCGAGGCATTACTTTAAAGTGCTTATTTGGTCATTATCACATATAGGAGTGCCCGATGTGCGAGGTGGGCAGGTTTTGAGAAGCTCGAAAAGGGTTGTTACCAAACCCGATCATTAACTATTGGGTCAAAACGTTGGTCAGTTTGTAACGGGTTAACCTTTTCTCATTTTTTTTGTAAACATGTTGCCAACTCCACCAGCCGAACACTACTACCGTTGCACCCTCACCACTGCACACGGGGGTGGTTTCTCTTGATTGAAAATCAAAAGTTTTGTCATATAATCGACCGACGAAGGAGGTTTTCTCCCCCAGTGACAATATCCCCCATTTTCACTCTCCTCTTCGCTCCTCATCTCCGCCTCGCTGCTCTCCATCTCAATTCCTCACCTCCGCCCCTCTCCTCTCTACTCTCTTTCATCTCATCTATCCCCTTTCTCCTTCCCTGTAGGTCTAGTCTTCTCCTCCATTGTTGGTTCCCACCGATCCAAGTAAACTAGTAGGTGAGAAGCAGGCTATCTTCCTGGGTTCTTGCCAATGCGATCTTAAGGACAGGGAATTAAAGAAGCTTGAATGTTCTGTTAATTATGATGCGAAAAGGGACGGTGCAGGAGTGTTGTCTGAGGGTGATAAGGGGGAAGGAAAAATTATGTTATAAATTTCTATTATGAAGCTGCCCATTCTATGTTGGAATGTTACGGGTTGGATGGCCCAGAAAAGAGATTTATAGTAAAATATTTTTTCTTAGGCAGTGGAACATGGACTTAACATTCCTACATGAATCAAAATTGGATACTTCCTCAGATGAATTGGCTCATAGCATTTGGGGTAATAGGTGGGTGGTGTGTAGATGTTTAGACAATGAGTGTCACTTCTGGTGGTATTATTATTATGTGGGAGTGTTTTGGAATGCATTGAGTGCCTCTAGGAAGGCTATTGGTCGTCATGCCATTATAGGAATTTGTAAAATGGCTTCACATGGTGTTTTTAGGGTGTGTTATGGGACTGGCAGACATGTGAGAATCATGGAAAAAAGTTGGGTGGAGTTGTAGGTTGATGAAATGCTTATTGGTGCATTGATGGAGATTTTAGTGTGATCTGTTTTTCTTCACAGAGCCGGGTTGCTCCATAAATTTAAGGGTCATTAGGGAGTTTTCAAACTTTATTTCTGGCATGGACATTTGCTTACCTTAATAGCTAAGAAGAACAACCCACCTTATAGAGAATACATTGTTTCCTTGTATCTTCTTCGTGGGAAGAGACGTTTTCAGACCCCGGTAAGTATTATATATGTATATGTAGGCTCTCCTACATAACTTATTAAACATACCACATACCTAACGAAAATACCAATTTTTAAAAATACTAAAAAATTGATTTTTTTAACCAAACTTAATATAGAGGATCTACATAGTAAGGGAGATCATCTACAAAAAATACATAAAAAATTCAACCATTTAGTGGGTGAAATGAAAATTCTGTGTATATGTGCATTTTCGACCGTTCAAAAAATTTGGATTTTTATATTTTTTTGTTTGTTTGTAGATGATCTTCTAGATCATCTATACCAAGTTTGATAAAAAATTCAATTTTTTTGTAATTTTAAAAATTGGTATGTTTTTTAGGGTATCGTTAATGAGGTATGTTGGGGAGCCTAACTGTGTATATATATATTTCTGAACTCTTTAATATTTTTTGATATGCAAAGTGGGTTTTAGCAATTTTTGTTGGAGGGTGGAGATCTATATTGAGAGGTCTAGTGGTTTAAATAATATATATATATATATATATATATATATATATATATATATATATCTTTATAGTTAGCCATGGGGTTGATCCCTTCTCCCCATAGATTCAAACCAGTACTTTACTCGGGGAACTACAACCTTGATATCTCGGTTCTTACGCTGCTGGGGAGTTATTTTATTTGGCAGGGGCTCTTTATGTTCATTCTTGGTCAAAAGGCACAGTAACGAGTGTTGCACTAGGGAAAACAACGAAGTATTGAAAATTTTCAACCAACAATATAACGGGTCACTAAAGAGGTGCTTTTATGTTTATGAATTGGCCAAGTGGGAAGAAATACGTTAAATTATTAGTATGAAGCTACTAAATTGAAAAGAATGACAAAACAAAAGTGCCATTCCGGGGTATTCTATTTAAGTGCATATTTGATCATTATCACATATAGGAGTGCTACTGCTACTGTGCAGAATAGGAAAGTTTTGACAAGTCTGAAAGGGGTCTATACGAAACACAATAATTAACTAATGGGTAAAAATGAATTGGGTTATAGAATGGTTGGGTTATAGGTGGTTAACCTTTTACTTTTATCTTTTTATTCTTTTCTCTTCAAAACTTGTTATCAACGCCACCAGCCCAACACTACTACCATTGCACCGTGCCCCATCATTGTTGCCACTAATACCGTCACCACCACACAAGGTAGTTGTTTGTCTTGGTTGAAAGAAAAACTTCGTCTTCTTCACCCCCCCAAAAACAGGTAGCAACCCCCCTCCTCCCCACCAAACCTCATCACCGGGGGCCCCAAACCACCGACGGCCACCCCCTATCTATGCTCTCTCTCACTCTCTCTTTCTCTCTGACGCACACACACAAAATGTAAATTGATATAGATTCGAAAGATTTTGGGTTTGGTTTTGAAATCGTTTGATTTCAATTCAGTTTGGTTTTTGGATCTTGGGTTTGTATTTGATTTAGAGGTTATTGTTAGAGTTTCCAATTGATTCAAGGTTCGAATTTGGGTTTTGGATTGAGCTCCAACAGCTAGGGTTTATATATATATATATAGAGAGAGAGAGAGAGAGAGAGATTGGGGGTTGCTGGGCGGGGGAGTGGGGTGAGGTTGGGGGTACAGTGGGGGTTTTGTGGAGTGTGGGGGTTGGGGCAGCTGAGCTTGTGTGTGTTGGGGGGGGGGGATGAATTTTTTCTTTTTTTTTTCCTTCCTGTTTTTTACTTTTTTCCCCTGTTTTTCAGATTTTTTTCATTTTTTTAATTAAATTATTAATTAACGCTGTTATTTCTTCTAATGGTTTGTTAACGGAAGAAGTACCAAACTAAGTCAATTATTAAAAGGTACCAAACTCAAAACAGGGTAATTATGGACGTATTTAAGTAAAAAAAAACGTTAAATTATATAAACTATAACTGTATATATGTGTTTCTTTTGGTTGAGAAGTCTTTTTCTTCCCATTTGTTATGTTATTGAAGTGAAAAGTTGTATTATTACAATAGTACTAAAATGGCAAATGTTAAGATTGTGAACGTCACTTTTCGAGATCTGGATCGCGACCCGCCATATTTCAGGTAGTGCGACCCCTAATCCCAGTACGTAGGGGCTGTAGTGATGCCAATATTGATCTACGTGTGGCAGGAAATATGTTTACTTAATAGCTGAGAGCAACAACCCTACTTATCGAGAATCGATTGTTTCCTTATATCTTCCACCTGGGAAGAGATCTTTCCAAGTGCTTTGTAATTAGACATCAGTGGTGGGGTCTCTTAGCAAGTTTTCCTTCAGATTTGAAAATGGAGAGATCATGGTTTCTTGGAAAGAGCCAAAGCATGGTGGAATAGTTACCAAAAATGGGGGTCGGCAATGGCCAAAAAATAAAATAATAATAAATAATCAAGCTGCTCAAAGAAGATCTAAAGATCTAAAATAAAGAAGTTTTAGGTAATATTTAGGCAAGCGTATTTTGAGGCGTAGAAGTGATAAAAAAGATTGATATGGAGGTGGAGGAGGGTTTTCTCTCAAATAGGGATAAGGTGGTAATGATAGTAAAGCGGAGATTGATTAGTACAAAAATCGAAGGTCTTATAGTTGAAGGAGATAAAGCTCCTGAGAGACGAACTTTAAAGGATGTTCACTTTGTATCCTGTTTTCTTTTTATGCCGGACACTGGGTTTATGTTAGGATACCCTGTGGATACATTTTTTTGGACATGTTGGGGTAGTTTTTTTAGTGTATTGAAAGCTTAAAATGGGATAAAATGGTTACAATAACTTAAAACAGTGATTGCAAAATATAAAAAGAAAATGAAAAGATCAGATTCATGTGGACTCAAAAGTTTCAAACCAACCCTAACTTTTGCAAACCATATTTATTCATTTCCGATTTTATTGAATTTTATATGTTTCTTATTTAAAATTTTATTTTTGTTGTATTTGATTATATTGAATTTCATGTTAAGTATGTTGTAATTTTATACGGTAAAGAATAAATTCTGTTTTACTTCAATAATATGTATATATATACGGCGCAAGGCGCACCAACGCGCAAAGGTGTCCCTGGAGCCTAGGCGTAAGGCGAGGCGTGCGCCTCATCGAAGCAAGGCCCACTTTTACAAAAAAAATATATTTATTTATATATTACATATATAGTAATGTTATTATATCATACCATCACTAATAAATACATCTTTGATTTAATGCATAATCCAAGAAGAAAAAATAAAATAGTAATTGATTACGGAACATGGCACACCAAGGTGCCAAGGGCTGAATGCCCATATATTCAAATATAAATCTTATTAAGATGATTTATGGTCAAAATAAATTATATAAAAAATTTAGATTCAATATGTAAAAAATATATTAACTTAATAATAAACTTGAGACAATCAAACAAGTGCAAGTCTTAAAATAAATAAAAAGACAACCATCGTCAACAAGTACGAGTCTGAGAACAAAACTAAAGTACCAACAAATGAGTGTAAAAAATCAGTCAATTAATTCAATTTTCAAAAAGAAATATGACGTCATTTTGCCCACTCTTTTCTAATCATAAAAAATTCATGAAAAGGGAAGAAATATATATATATATATATATATATATATATATATATATATTTTTTTTTCAAATGTCTTTGCAATACACAAAACAACGCATCAAAAAGGAAAAAGAGAAGCAGTAAACTAACGAAAATGGTTAAAGAAAAAAGACGAGCAGAACCGTAAATTACGAAATGAAAAAGAGCGAAAGAAAAATAGCATGAAGAAGAAATAAAAAAGACCTGAAGAGGACAATGAAACAAAGAAGGAAAAAACTCAAAAAATAGAGTAAAAGAAAGTTAAAAAAACATTTTTTTTGAATAAGGCAACTTTAACCGGGTGCGCCTTGCGCTTCGAGGTCCAAAGCGCGCGCCTCTTTGAAGTCGCCTTCCCTAAGGCTAGGCAAGGCGCTATAAGTGTGCCTTGCACCTAGGCGCACCTTTGACAACTATGATATATATATATATATATATATCCTACATTTTGGAAAAATCGCGTATCACATATCGAGTTGTATGTATTTAGGTGTCGAGTCTGTGCCTCATAGGTGTAGAATTAGGAGAAGTTATGATAATAGACTGCAGTATGTAAGCTGGAGATAGAGAAAGCATAAGGCCGCATCAGTTGGGGCTTTTTATTGCATGGACCAGTGGAGGCTCTCAGTGAGCGGGTGCGAGGAGGAGGTTTGTGGCAGTCAACACGGTGGCAGTCCCCTCTCCATATTACATTATCTTCTGCCGCACAGATCAAAAACAATTGGTGAGTCTGAAAATGGCATTTTTTTGAGTTGGTATAGGAAGATTAACGTATGAAAGAGTGAGATTGTGTTGGTGGTGGATGGAGTGGGGTGGGGTGGGCTGCCTTTGGGACCTGACCTAGGATAAGTTCTAAATGTTGTTAAGTGCATGTGAGGGATTTTCTTCTGATTTTAGAGAAGACTGCAAGTTTCATTTAGTGGTTTGGGAAGATTGTTGCCGCTCCCTTAGATCAAGCTCTTGTGGGTTTATGGTTATGGTGGTTTTCAGTAGGAGGATTTGGTTACGGACATGTGATGATCAGATTCAATTATGGAATGCGTGTTTTGGAAGGCTATAGATAAAGGGTGGAAGTCATTAGCTGGTTCATCTATATTTTCTACGTTTAATTTAAAGAAAATAGAATTGATTAAAGATTTCCTCCTTCCTTAAAGAACTTGGAAGTTGGAAAGCATGTCATTGCTTATTTTTAGAAGTAATATGGGGGATGGGCTGGAAAAACCGACACAAATCGGACTGAGCTCAAACCTCCTTTCTTTTAGCCCAGGTCAGGTGTCGGTTTTTTCTATCGAATAAACCGAGGGTTATTGGTTTGGTTGGCTGTTTTATAAAACAACGTAAGTGAACCGAACTGAGAAGAATATAGATGCCCAATTCATTATTGGTATTAAGATTTCAGAGTTGTTTTGGTCTCAACTAAAGACTTACAACAATCCAAACCTTTTCTCTCCTTTTCTCTGGGATTATCTGAACAATCCAAAAAATCCGAGCCCTCCAAGCATTCCAAATATCCGTTACCTGTTCCTTTCGTGTCTCTCTATTGTCTAAATCTCGAAGAATCCCAAGGGTAGAAGGAATGGATGAAAGATGTGATTTCATGTTTAACCGAAGCTATACATATCTTGATGAATCATAGTCCGAAACTGATATTCTATGAGTTTTGTTTGATTCGAAATCAAATTTGTTTGAATGTGTATTCGTATTTGTGATTTCATATTTGATTCTTTGGTTTGGGGCTGAATTTCTCAAAACTAACACAACTGACCGAACTTGATCAAAGACTGACCAAACCGAAACTGACAAAAACCGAAATACTCGGTTCTTTATCGGCTCAATATTATATAATGTTTAATTAAACATATACATGAATATTATTATTTATACCATTTTTTAAAATTAAAACTTTCTAGTACACCTTTTAATATAAAAATGTGCTTACATTTTAGTTATATATATATATATATAATTCAAATTTAAATGTAGGATTAAAAAGGGTAAATTTTTTAACCAAATTGGGTCCCATAGGAAACCCGATATCCGATTCGGTGCTGAATGATAGTAATAGATTTGGATCCGACTCAATTTTTTAAATGTATTTGGGGATGGTGCTGCTGAACCACTTGGAGACAATTTGGATGGGGATGAAACCAAATATACCTATTTGGAAAATGCTCATAATTAAGATCAATTCCAAGAAGGTCCTGTTAATGGCGCCATTGAACAAAGTAGGAGTGTTGGGAAATCTCTATCCGGAATGGGGGCCAGTTGGGTGGTAGGAAAGAGGGTTTTCTCTTTCTTTCTTTTTAAGGGTGGTTTTGTAATTTAGCAGGAAATAAGCATTCAACAAATCTCTTAAAAATGTGGGGCCAAATTATACATTAGTTTTTTTTATGGGTTAATCTCTGATTGGTCAAAACTTTTGGGTACAAAACCCAATTAACCCAAATATATATGCACATATACTACTTGCCAATGTTTTAAGAGGCGCAAGGCGGGTTTGAGGCTTTTTGTCTTGGTGAGGCGTAAGCCTCAATTTTTTTAAAAACAAAAGTCACTAAGAATAATATAAAAATGTGATTAAATCCAAAAAAATTAATAATATATCATATCTATCATTAAAACAAATGGTATAAAGTCAATTGCACCACACAATATAATAATATCATCATCTCGTCGTCACAAAATAAGATATAATCCATGTGGACATCCTAAAAAAAATAATCAGCATAAAAATAGTCAGAATGTAGCAAATTTTATGCGTTAACATTCACTACAATTTCACAATAAAACTAAATCTATAAAATGGTCAAAATAAAGCATAAAAAATAATAAGAATAACACAAATTTTATGTGTTAGCACTACAGTTTTACAACAACACTAAATGTACATAATTGTCGGAATAAAGCATAAAAAATCAGAGATTAAGAGAAAAACGAATGAGAAAGTATAAGATAGAGTAAAATAGAATCGGAAACTTAAAAAAAAAAAAAACGAGTTCGAGAGAGAAATTGTGACAACCCGCTTATTAAAATAAGAGGTGGCCTGCCCGATACTCCAATAAATACAGGGTTCATAGATGGTCCATTCTTAGCATCACTGCCGTTAAAATAATAATACGAGATAACCACCAATTATTTTAGAAAACGGAGTGTCAAAATTTAATTTATAAGTTTAAGGAAAATTATATAGACAATCCAATTTGAGAAGAAGGTGGATATAAAAACAAACGGGTAACTGTATAACGATAACGCACAAAGTAATAACCGAATAAGCTGTCGGTTAACAGACCATTACGAGTAGGTTACACCGAGCATTAAAATTAAATATCACATAATATTAAACAAGTACAAAACTTGGGTAACACACCCGAATATGAAGACTGATCATAGCTAGAGTACAAAAGATAGACGCGTCTACACGAATATCCTACAACATCCGCAAGATGTTATAGCTCCAGGACAACTGGGATGGAGAGGTCAATACGGGCGTCCTTGCAGTGGAGCACCTGGGGGAATATAGAATTCATGCAAAACAAAGAGATATAGACGGGCAGGGCCCGGTTTGATATGATCACCATGTGAATAAAATGCATGACAGTTATGAATATTTTATCATCAATCATAAACTTATCTTGCTCTCACAAATACTGATAAGATTTCTCACCTCTCAATCTAAAAGCACAACCTAGCGCAGTGTCAATGACACTACTCAATGTTCATATACGCATGAGAGAACATATCTAAGTTTCACTTAATGAGATTTCATTTCAGTTTTACACAACTTAAATGCACAGTTGCTTTTTCTCTTTATGAAACATATTTAAAGCAATTTATTTCACAAAATGCTTCACCAATTCAGTTTTACACCATTTAACTTTACAGTTCCCTTTTTCTCTCTAGGAAACATATTCAAAGCAGTTTATCTCACAAAATGCTTTACCATTCTTACCAGTTCCACTTTATTAAGCATAGTTATAATCACATTATATAACGATTCTAAGACCATCCTTCCGGGTACACCCACTGGATGCGCCCCTAAATGGCAATCATCTTCCAGGGCCTATCACTAAGACAACCTGGGTATCCTACATCGCGTGACGTCGGGAAGCGGCCATATACCTTCGACAGTGAGTCATAACCACACCCGGAATTACCTCACTTCGAACAATAATCACACAATATAATAACCGGTCCTATGGCCGAGGACTATATTCACCCTGCATTCACTAGCCAGGGGACTTCACCTCATGCGAGTAACTTCCCTTATGATAGCGATTTAGAGAGGTGTGTATATGCAAATTATCATTTACAAGTTTTCCTCATTTAAAACATTCACTTTTTACATTCTCAAAATCATTTATACTTAACAATTAAGTGCCAAATTAAAATATGCATTTCTTATTCACGAAGTCATATTTTATTAATGCTATAGGCCACGAAGTACAATTTTCCTCACCCTAGTCTCCAAGAGTTCAAAGTAATACCATAAGCCATCAATGGTATTTTTCCTCAATACTAGTCTCCCAAAACTCCTCAACCACATCATTTAACTCTCCCTTAGTCCGAAGCTAGCTCAATAGAGGAAACGACACTAACCTCTATTGAATAACCCCCGAATTGAGCCCAATTACCCCCATACTATTCTAGCGTATTAATCCTCCTAATATGAACCCCTAATCCTCTTTATTATTTCCCAAGAGAAGGTTCCTAATCCTTAAACCTAGAAGAAAAGGCCCAAAACAACAGAAATTCCGAATCGATTCGCCCTGGCCGAATCGATTCGGTCTTGAAAGCGAATCGATTTGGATAGGCCGAATCGATTCGATTAAGAGGACCCAACATTCTGCAAGTCTCCGAATCAATTTCGGATAATCCGAATCGATTCGCCCAACCCAGACCTGTAGCCTACCCCTTTAGCGAATCGATTCGCCTGGGCCAGAATGCCCACTTTCGGCTATGGGGTTCATCCTATCTCAACATAACTAATCTCCCAAAACTCAAATCTCCTCCATCCTATCTCAACATCATCAACTAAAAACTTACCCAATTCATTCCTACATCACCACTAACTAATAATTCCAACTCAAATCAAATTTAAATCCAAGATTAAGAGTTTAAACATTAAAATCATCAAAAACCCATTATTGGTTATAACTTCAAAAACATAATTATATATGCAATTTACCCACATTAAATCATACACTAGCAAGTTGGAAACTTGCCTCAAGTTTGTAGTCTCAGATTCTCTTCCCGTAGCAACGATTCCAGCTCCAAATCTTCAATTCTCTCATTTCTCTCTCTAAGTTTACAACATATAAATGAGAAATAAGAGGGTTGGAAGACTTAATCGGGCACTTAACATTAATTCCCATTTTTAAATGTTGTTACACCATTAAAATGACTCGTAACTACATAATTGAGTCATAATAAAAAGTGCCCGGAACTCCAAAAATACAATATGTCACTTATTTTGACTATCTCGACTATTTTATGACTAACCGCACCCTCAAAATTGGCATCCGAAATATCGTAAAATATTTCATGTTCCTGTATCATATTAATTTATTAATCATAATCCAATTGAAATATATGCCATAACCGTCGCTTAAAGCACAACGACGCAATAAAACATAACATGATGCTATTTACCTTCTCTTCACGGTAAAATATTATCTCTCAAATCACCTAAAATAATATTTACTCCAATTTCCAAAATTTTATATAATTATCTCACATGGTAAAATTATACAAAATCAATTACTCAAAGTAAGGGTTGTTACAGAAATGAGCGAGAAAGTATGATGTGCACAGAAAAATAGAATCGAAATCCTCAAAAAAGGAAAGAAAAACAGAGATCAAGCATAAAACGAGTGACATACCATTTCATTTTTTTTACCTCTTTCTCTCTCAAAAAGTGTGGCCGTCATTTTTGTTTGAGCTCTCTCTCTCATTTTTTTTCTTCTTCAACCTTCGATTTGGTGTGGTTACTTCGTTTTGAGTTCGGGTTTCCGGTGACAATTTTTTCGGCGCCAGCTGTATTCGGATCTGAGTTCCCTCCGTGTTTTCCAGTGATTTTTTTTCCCGACGAGTTGGTTTTTCCTGTCGGTTGGCTTTTTAGGCGAAGGTTTATTTTTCCGGTGTTGGAGGTGTGGATGATTTTGACTTTCCGGCGAACATTTTTTGAGGTAACAGCTCCCTCATTTTTTGAGGCTCATCATCTTGGCTCACTCTCCTCAGGCACCGGCTCCCTCATCTCGTCTCACTCTCCTCTGGCTCCGACAAAAGCAAACCGGTTAGTTTAGTCTCGTATCTGTTTAAATCTATTGTTCCAAATGCTACAAATGCTAGAAATTGGACCTGTTTGTGTATGTTTCTAATTGTTCCAAAGAACTAGAAATGCTAGAAATTGTAATAGCTAGAAATGCTAGAAATTGTAACAGCTAGAAATGGGTATATCGAAATATATACCAGATTTACCGAATGCATAAACCGATTTGAAATTCTGGTATTTACCGGGAAAAACCGAATTGAAACCGAAATTACCGAAATCAAAAAAACCCGAAAATACCGAAAAAACCGAAAAACCGGTCGGTTTGGTTTTGGTTTTTGTTTTGATGTACCGGTCGGTAAATTGGTACGGTACGGTACGGTTTTACCATATAGAATGTGGTTTTGGTATTGGTAAGGGGTCGTTACCGACCATACCGTACCGGTTGCACCCCTACCTATGCTATAAACACAGATCGACTCTAGTTAGGGATTCAAAGAACACTATTAGAGGTTGGTAGCTGCATGAGATTCGAAGTTTGTTTGATGTTTGGCTACGTTCGTAAATACAGCATCGCATCTCATTTACATTTTAAGTTACGTTTTTTTATTTTTATTTTTTTACCTTGGACCAACTTTGACCTTAAAAAAACTGAGGCGCACGCCTCAATACGCCTCGAGACATTTCTCTTCCACGTTTAAAACATTGCTATTTGCCAAAAAATATTTGTACACATATACATCCCTAAAATACTCTGAAAGTATTGGAAGGTGACATTTTTTTTTTCATATGCGAAAAGTACATGAGGCTCAAGTTGTGCAGCCTGCTAAAAAAGTCTTCATTGATCCCGACATTACCAATGCCATGCCAGATAGGGGTAAACAAGATTTACCACAATTGTTTCTTCACGTCACGAGTGAAGAAGCGTGGCCCATCGATCAACATCCTTCTTACACATGCAATACCAATAAACCTGAAGCTTATCTCTTCTCCTCAATTTATAGAACTTAGTTGAAGTTATTTGGAGGACAATGTAGAAAGTAAAATAACTTAGGAAGGGCATGCTATATAATGCAGATTTATGGCATATTCTACAAGACCACCTTTGTACTTTCTTTTAGTACCACATGGCCATATGTATAAAAAAGAGAGGACATGGAAGCATCTATAGCAAACATAAGAGGGGACACAAAAGCACACGAAGCAAAACAAAAGGAAGTAAATTTCCTCCCTTTAATTGAATTTGGTTAAGAGTTGGCTCATTTACGTAAACAAACATAAGTTTTGGCTCAGTTGATTATCATGAAAGCTAGTTTAGGCTCAATGGCAACGAATATTAGCTTTACTGAATTAACATAGTTTATTATTTTATACTCCCTCCGTCCCAAATCAGTCCCAAATTAAGAGTCCATGTCTTTATTTTGTATAGATTGCGGATACACTCAATCAACGGTCAAGAGTAACTCTAGTTCACCATCGTGGAACTTGGTTAGTTGATTATGTCCAAAAAAAGGATAGTAGACCCTTAATTTGGGAAAACCCACTACCCCGTGGGGGAAAAAAGCCTCCACCACACGTGCATCACTAGTACTTAATGGAGTGCCCCATGGTTGTATCCCATATAATTGTTGATGCACTCAATGATTGTTTATATATCCCCTCGGTCATTGTATCTTTGAACACCCCCCCCCCCCCCCCCCCCCCCCCCCCCCCTCCCTGCACCAAAAATGTTTTTCTTAATTATCCCAAAGCAAAATTCTTTAGAGCCCCACTTCAAGATACTTTTAGATACCCTCAAACCAACATCTTTAGTACCCCTGTCAAGATGTTCCTTCTTACAAGTCTTGATGCTCTCATCTTATTTTCACCTTCGTACAATTGCCCCCTCGTCGTTGTGCATGTCGAGGTAGCGAGTCTGCGCGTACGAAACTAATGCTTCTGAGTTTTCGTGAGCTTTGGCCACCATTTTAAGATCTCCCTTATTTGTTTCCTGATAACGTTCCTCGCATACATGATAACGTTCCTCGCATACAAGATATAATATTTTTCGTCAGTGCCTGTCGAAAATATAAATCCGCAAAGATATTTTTGATATATTTTTTTATTCTCCACACCATATGTTGCAAAAGTCGGAAATTTATATCCCAAATGATTTTTTCATATACCACTTCGATTTTCAATTGTTTGATGTCGAGAATTATAATACCCTGCATTAACTGTTGCAAGGTTTTCTTTTATTATCGAGGCCTATTATATTTTAAATGCTGTTCAAGACTTCTCAGTGTGCATCAATTATAAATACGTCAAAATATAATTCAAAGCTGCATGATGCGGGGTCGCAGTATCAGATCAAAACCCAATAGAAATTCTCGTGTGGGGGTAAAATATATTAGGAGTATTATTCGAAGGGGACCCACTTATTATTTTCAGTATCTTCTCAGCTAGATGATCCAATTATAAAGTTGTGAATAGTTAATCCATGCTCACTGAAAGTGCAATTAATTATTATGTATAATTTTCCTAATGACATAAAAGAAAGTAGATAAATGAGTCAGCTTAGCTATTGAAAGTGATGGTAAAAACATAGTAAATATGTTTTGAAAATTCACATTAATGTGGGTCCTGATATAGATGGCTTTTTGCTAGCTTTTGCAGTTCTTTTCTGATTAGTCAGTCAACTCTTCTAACACATCACGAGGGAATCTCCTTTTATGTAAAATATACATCCACATTATAATTGTGTCCCAACTCATTCTCTCGTCATGATTTCATTGGTGTATACCTACCATGTCGCAGAATTGTATCCCAAAATCATGTCTCCCTATCGTTACTCTTTTTTTAAACTGCACCTCTAATACCTAATCCATTCTTCTCCATCTTTTATGGGGTATTATTTTCAAAATTATTGTTCAATCCAAAGGTTTTTATTGTCACCTCCCTAAATTTTACATAAGAACTTTAAGTGGGGCTATTGGAGAGAAAATTATAGTTGTGTATAAATTGTCTAAAACTAACTTTATACATAGGATGTGTACAAAAAAATTACATAAACATTGGAGATTCTCCAAGTAGGAGAAATTATTAATATAGGCTGTCACACGGGCGGCCCCACAACCACACTAAAGCTATGTACTACTCATTTGGCCAGCAACCATACAAAGCAAAATTGATTATTTGTTCTAATTATTGAAGCCAGTTTGACCTTTATGTCTTAAACGTAGTGCATGTAACAAGTATGCCTCCAAACTTTTCTGAAAGTGTGTTATGGAAATGATGATTCTTTTTTATTGCTTTGAGATAGTCAGATGGAAAGGAAAAGTAGAACACTATCTTTAGTACTTTGGGTCTTTTGCTGCACTTTAAATCATTTTATGAAGGGGCACTTGAAAGCTGCTTTTCTTTCTTTCTTTTTTGCTCGGGAGGGGGTAAAGTCGCACTCCGCCTTTTTTTTATTCATTTTTTATCGTAAATAACAAATTATCATGTGGAAGCCTAAAGTAATTGTGTCAAAGTTCTTAAAATATAGTCCAAGTAAACTCTGTTGTTTGATAAAACATGAAAATTAAAGTAAAATTTCAGATTTCTTGGGTACCTCACTAAGAGCATCAGTAGTGGTGGACATTGACGAAAGGTTACAAATTGAAAAGTGGTTTTTGCCTTCTGATATGAGGATGCTCCACAATACTGAATTATAAATTTGAGAGTTTAGTAGTTCCTACGAACTTTTGATGTTCGTAGGAAGTAATATATATTTGTTATGAACTTTATTCGTTTGCAAGAACTTCTTACGCACTTCTAAGTTCGTAACAACACTACAGAATTTGTAGTCATTCCCCAAATTTGGGGAATGGTTACAAATCCCACTACAGAATTTGTTCCCCCCCATTGCACCCTACCCATTTTGTTAAATAACAAATCGCTCTATCTTTTAGTTCCACCACTACTGATGCTCTAATAGTCGTACCTACTTGGTACCTCCATAATATTATTTTAAATTTTGATACTTTTTCGGTTGCTGAATGTAAATGTTTCGCCACTAAGGTGGTGTTTGATTGTCGTTGAATTATTTTCCATGGAAAATACTCATTTTAACTCCATTTTTATTTTTGTGGTGCCTGATTTCAATTGCATTCTATGAAAACACTACTCATAAATATGAAAAGTGTTTCATGATTTTATCAATTTTCATGGAAAACATTTCTCACCCGCCACTCAAAGAATTGATTTCCATGGAAAACTTCAAAAGACCAAACTACTCTTTTTTTTCCACGTCCTCTAATGAAAATGAACTATTTCTCAACCATTTTCTAACTTTGTAATTAAACACACCCTAAATGTACCCAAGTCTAAAAATAATCTACATTTAGTATAACCATTTATATTTAACAACGAAAAACAAATAAAAAAACACTTCTTTTTCGGGGGTGGGGTGGATAAGTCCCATTAATCTAAAGATTGTTTGCTCCTGAAGTCATTAAGTTGTACAGTATGCACCAAAAAATTAAGTTGTACAATAATTATGGTACATTTACTGTATTGTGATACCACTATTTTATTTGTTAATTTGCCTTTGGTTTGTTAAATTATATCTGATAAAAAGTGTTTCTGCTGTTTTTATTTGTGCTGTTTAGGGTTTTGATGAGTACATGAATTTGGTTCTTGAAGATGCTGAGGAAGTAAGTATAAAGAAGAAGACCAGAAAACAACTAGGTAAGTAATTTATTACTATTACTCCTCTTTCAAATTAAGATTTTTCGGAAATTAAAGCTTTTAGAAAAAGTAATTATGTTAGTGTAATCAATGATCAAGATAAAAAACTTATCAACTCTTGATATTTGGTACCCTATTTTTAGTATTGTATGATACGCATATACATACGTCACCAAAAGATACATATCGTATGTCTTTATCACAAATAGAATTGTATTGGTCCGTATTGTTTTTTTATTCTTATAAAAAAAACTAAATGAACATTAATATCCTTGTACTAATCGGAGGACGGTGGGATTCTAACACTTCGCAAAGTCTTAACAGTTAGGCAATGCAATCGTGTCATAAGTTGATTTTGTAGTATAGTATGTTATTCATTATAATGCATTATCTACATTTGAAAAAAAAAATATTTTGCACCGTATCTTACTATACGCGATACACGACTTTTCGATATGCAGTACGATACATGGTTTGTCAACTGTGTTTGGTACATTATTTTTTAAAAATGTCACACTGAACCCGAGACTAACGTATACTTTTGGATTTGTTTAGGTCGGGTTCTACTCAAAGGAGACAACATCACACTGATGATGAACACGTACGTGCCTAAACCCTTCTCATTTTCTCTTACGCATGACATGAACCCGTGACAGTTCATTTTCTTATAAATGTTCTAGTTTTTACCCCCCCCCCCCCCCCCCCCCCCCCCGTTCTAGGGGGTAAGTCCAATTATGCAATTATCTTGGGGGTCAAAGTAAAAAATATCCTCTTTTTTCTTCTAAAATCTATTTTTATTTATATATGTTTTTTTACAATTTCAGGGGAAAATAATGCCTGGGAGTTGAAGTTCATGGATTGGCAGTATATTGTGTCATCTTATTAGCAGCATATGTCGTCTAACCCTCTCCTACATTTCTCAACAAGATTGTACTTAGAATTTATGAGTTGCATGTATCTTTCTTTTCTTTCAAATCAAGTCCCCTCTTGGTTATTTTTGTTAAGTACCATTTTTTATGTCAAATCTCGTGATGCTGGAGACTCATTTTGTTTTGATGGGACTCTTAAATTGAAATGTTGTGAGTAGGAATTTATACCACCGATTGACATATTTTGGAAGCTTTGGAAAAGGTAACTTTTAGTGGTGTGGAGTGAGCTGAAATTTATACCCCACTACTTGCATCAAATCTTTAAAGTCGCATGCAACATTATATTTGTAGTTTTAGACATAGTTTGTCAAGGCCTTGGTACTACTTGGGTCCTAAATTAGAAGTTCCCATTTGAAAGTAATATTGTAATCTCAACTAGTATTATATACTTCATTCGTCCCGCAAACTAATGCCGCATTCAATTGACGTGTCAAAAAAACCATTTCCTCGTAAAATTACTCGTCTAATAAAACTGGTTTAGCGTCTTAGGTTAGACGACCAATGTTGTGGGCATTTTGACTTGTCATGTATGATGAGTTTGCATTTGGACAAAATGTTGACATACAAATTAAATAAATGCTTTGGTGTCCAATTAATTTTAACAACATAAAAGGAGGATAAAAAGGGTTAATTATACTTTTCCCCCTTGAATTTTGTCTCGTTTTTCACTTTAACATTCGAACTTTCACTTTTGATAATTAACCCTCTGAATTTCCTAAACGATTACAAGTAATCTCGTAGCGCACACTGTTAATTTTTGTACAGAAAAATGGATTATGTGCATGACAAATGGACTTTTAAAAGGATATTTTGATCTTCTATCATTTTTTCTCTCTCAAATGGAAGTCATGGAAGACATGACTTCACTTTCTCTCTTATCTCTTCATTTTCATCTCTCTCTAACACACACAGACACTGTTCTACATGCACACATAAACACACAAATCTGGAAAAAAATGAAGCCATGAAAGACATGATGTCAATTTCTCTCTCATCTCTTCATCTTCATTTTCTCCCTCTTTCTCTAACACACACAAACACGATTTTACACATGGTTTTGCACGGGCGCACACACAAATCTGAAAAGAAAGAATGGAAATGGATTTCTTTATATTTGAGTTTTTGTGGGTTTGTGAGTCTCTCTTTGATGTTTGGTGGATGTGAAGAAATGAATTTAGGATTTAGGGTTTGTTTGAGAAATGGGTAACATAGGAGAAAATATTAGATTTTAGGCTTTTTTTTCTAGGGTTTAGACTATAATATGATTTTTTTTTTGTCGTAAATTGTATTTTTTCTATGGTTTAGATTTTTTTTTTTGATAAATTGGATTTGGCGATTTTTTTTTTCAGTTTTCCCGAATTTTTTAAATTGTCTTTTTTATACATTCAGATTTTTTTTTCCAGTTTTAACTAGCATTTTCTAGATTTCTAATTTTTTTCAGTATTTTCAGAATATAATTTTACTATTTTCATAATTATATAAGTTTTTCCATATTTTTTAAGTAGTTTTTTGTTCCAAAATTTTGAAATAGTATTTCCATATTTTGATTTTTTTTACCATTTTTCGGATTTTTTTTGAAGTTTTTTTTCAGATTTTTTAAAATCAGTTTTTTCCTTTAGATTTTTGGATTTTTTTTCCAGTTTTTCTGAATATTATTTTCTAGAATTTTTATTTTTTTAGTATTTTCCGAATATATTTTACTATTTTTTTTGGATCAAATACCAAGAAGTTCCTCAAACTTTTTTTAATACACTTTGTCCAAGCCTTTTATTTTGTACCAAAAAGTCCCTTATTCTCTTATCTTTAAAGGTCCGCGTCAGGGGCATGGTAAAGCCTTTTTGATATGGTGAAGGACTTTTTGGTGCAAAATAAAAATGCTTGGACTAAACGTGTATTTAAAAAAATTTGAGGGACTATTTGGTAGATGCACCCCCTATTTTTATCATTTTCATATTTAACGTATTTTCTAATTTTTAATATGTATTGAGTTGTTTTCATATTTTTAAAATTATTTTTCGGTGTATTTTTCACTTTTAAAATTTATTTTGTCACATTCCAGATTTTATAAAGCATTTCTCTATTTTTCTGATTTTTAGTAAGTATTTAGTAGTTTCCAGATTTTTAAATTATTTTCTATAACTTGTTTTTATTTTAAAATAATTTTCATACTTTGTAAATATTTTCCCTATTATTTTTAGATTTTGTATAAGTTTTTCTATATATTTTGAAGTGTTTTTTCTATTATTTTTGGATTTTATTGAAAGAATATAACATTTTTCATATTGTTAAATGTTTTTTGTAACTTATATTTATTTTCATGGTTTTCAGATTTTGAAAATATTTTCTCTAATTTCCAAAATCATATAAATTTTATGTCCACATAAAAAGTAAGTTTTGTGAATGCTATTAGAGAGCAATAACCGAGGAGAAAAGTTCATAGATATTAGGAATTTCAAATGACCATGCAAGACATTTATGCCATACAAAAGAGTGGTTAGTGCAATCTTGGCATTATTGAAGTCATTTACCCTTCACCTACCTCCTTGGTGTCTCCAATCGGATGGGGTGAAATATTTTCAATGCTAAAAATTACACCGCGATAAGTAACGAAAGGGATTAGTGTTCCAAGGGAATTAGCGGTTGTATGAATTTGATTCACACGGGATACACAATAGTACAAGGTGTTGGAGTTTGTTATGGAAAGAACGAAATATATTATTTAATATCTGCAAGGCACGTTCTTGTAACGCTTTCTTTTAGGCAAAATTTCTCCCAATCTGGTTGAGACAGAATCAGAACCGCGAGTACACTATGGTTTTTTTATAGAATCTGCCTTCAGGATACAATGCAGTGTATGAACAGTTGTTTGATTCAAACTATGTACTGTTTGATCAAATCGAGAACACTCTGAATTTGTAACTTGATAATGCCAAAGTATAGAGGACGGAGAGAGGAGAAACTAACAATTTTCGGTGTCCAAAACAGAGGTCTGGAACGCTTTTTATAGCCATTTCTGTGACTGTTCTTCAACAGTCACAGCTCTTCATGGAGTGACTCAACAACCGTTGGATCGTGCCTGTTTGGAACAACTGCGATCTAACGGTTCAGATTAGGTGTCCCATCGTAAGCGAATGGACATCCCCTACACGAAACGCTACGAGTTCATCTAACGGTTTAGATCAAGTCGTTTCGGATTATAAACCCTTTGATCGGATCGTTTAATCACAACCGTTGATCTGTTTTACCTCGTCAAAACTTTAGGCTCCCACGCTCCAAGCCAAGTGCCAAGTGCGCGTCAAAGCGCGCAATGCGCCCTAAGTCGCCCAATCCCCCTTTCGCGCGCCGCGTGTCGCGCTTACGTGCTTACGCCTGTCGCGACTGGTGGTGCTTAAGCACCACCGCGATGCGTAGGATCATAGCCTCTTATTTGACTTGTCAACTAAGAATCTTAATTGTCCTTTAGTTGATATACCACTACTTTTTGTAGTATTCTTCCAATGTGGGACAATATGGGATTTTGAGCACTCTCATATCTTTCACACCCATTAGCTCATGTTTCTACCTTCTAAATTAAAACCCAAACTATGTTTTAAATAAAACACCAATAATATAATAAAATATTAACAACTAAAAAATAAAATATCAATAAATATTGAAATTTATCCAACACAAGGGACCCGCACCTTAAAATTGAGACCCACTCCTCGCGCTTAAGGCTCCGTTTGCTAGAATGAAGGAAAAGTGGAAGGAAGAAAAGTAGGAAGATACCGTTTTTTTCATCGATAAGTGAAAATCATTTTCCCAATTTCTTGTTTGGTACAAAGAAAGAAAAATATGAGTAAAATTAACGATTCTGCATTCCTTGTGTTTGGTAGGAAGGAAAAAAATATAATTTATATGATTTACAGATTATATTCGTAGATTATAATAGTTTTAAAGTCAAATGTTATAATAATAACATTGATTTACCGATTATATTCCTAGATTATACTTAATGCTCTCCTCACCCTCTTTCTTCCACTTTTTCTCATTGGTGGAATAGGAAGGAATATCTATCATAATTCATTCCACATTTCATTCCTTCCACCTTTTCGTTTAGGGCTTTTCTATTGTGATTGAATTTTCAACTGAAATTTCATGGACAAACTGATGTGGCTGTTTTTTATTAGTTGGTTTTTAGGTCCTATTGGCGTGGATTCCAAAAATCAACCAATAAAAAATAGCCACATCAGTTTGTCCATGAAAATTCGATAAAAAAAAAAACGAGCACAATAGAATTTTTGTTTTGTCTATACCAAACAAATCAAAATATCTTATTCCTTCCACTTCCTTCCTCTATTTTTCTTCCACTTTTCCACTATCAAACGGACTTTTAAAGTTTAGTGTGCCACTCTTGGCGGATAAATAGTTTAGGCCTTTCCCACACAACAATTTTTCCTTTTGAGCATATGATTACTATTTTAGTCTCTTGCGGAACATCGTCTTCCGTTTGAGATTTATATTACGAAATAATGACATGAGCTCCAAATATACTCTTCAAATTATCCACAAATGACGTGACATTGCATCAAATATTGTATATTGTACATTGTACTGCAATAATGATAAAGTACAATATTTTATTCCTATGCGACGTTATCCAATGGTTGATTTTGGGATATTTTGAAATTCATGACATCATTAACCATCAACTAAAACATGACTAATAGCCAAAATATATGTAAAATAAATTGAGTCTTGATAGAAAAATTCCATTTGATGATTTTTTGGTGATTCCTAATTTTAAAGTATTGTGCATTACTTTGTATTTAAAATAAAGCAAAATATAAGATCATAAAACAAAAGTAGTCAAAAGAGAGCACCAAAAAGTATCTCCGTAACATTAGTCAAATAAATTTTGTCATTTGAATGGATAAACTTTGAACTATTTCACCCATATGCTTGGAGTAGTTAGTCAATAACTCTACCAACTTTATAAATGATTTGTACCAACCTCTATGAATAAAGTTGGTTTTCATTCATGTTGTGTCACTATCTGCCCTTTCTCCTGTTTTGCATGCGATGGCTTCACTTTTGTCAATGATGAATGGTCTTGACCTTGACCCCCTACCATTATGTGTGTGTTTCCCCACCTATAAGCTACAATGACCCACTCACCATTCTTTTTTGCACCTACGTGCAAAAATTTCAACTCCACACTTGGTTTCAACAACTTTGCGCAGGGAGTTAAGAATCATTGATTGCAGATATCCTTTTTCTTTCAAATTTATACATTTTATAAATTCATGAATAAAATAAAAATATGTATAAATTTTTATTGCATTAGTTGATGTCCTGACGGGATCTAAAATAATAAAATATTAGTTTTTAAAACAGTATGTCCACGAAATGTGTTCACGAAACGAATCTCTCTAGCATTTTCCTTTGCAAAAAGGATAAAGATAGCCGAACGGGGAGTTACCCAATCCATACCCATTAATCTCCACCCTTCATCTCACTAAATGACAAAATAATCTTGATCTCAAATTTATTTTTGAAAAATAATACATTATATCATTAGAGTTATGATTTATTTAATGGATCAATTATTAAAAAGTGGTTCAAATTTTTTTTCATATACATTTAATTCAATTATTTTTATTTTGTTCCAAAAAGTCCTCGTACACTAATTTAACCAATATCCTCTTATTTTTAAAGCTCCGCATTAGCTACACACATTGAATGCTTTTATTTTGTTCAAAAAAGTCCTCAAACACTAATTTAATCAATATTATCTTATTTTAAAGGTTCACATCAACGGCACATATTAAGTGTTTTTATGTGATGAGAGAATTTATGGAATATAGTTTTTTTATTTATGTGGCCAGGGACTTTTTAATAGTAAACATAGTTTTTTTATTTATTAAAAAAATATTTATTTTAATTTTAATTAAAAAAATCTGTTTAATTTTTTGTCTTAGGTTCACGATTGACTAGTGTCGTTGGCACGAACCTACATTCTCGGACCAATGTCATTTGTTGAACGTGAGTCCGCGCCAACGACATTAACCAATCGCGAATGTAAGACATCAAATTTGATTCACGATTGATTAGTACCGCTGACACATACCTACATTCCTGGACTCAGATCATTTGCTGAATGTGGGTCCGCACCAGCGACACTAGAATAAAAGTTTTGGTTAATAATATTTTTTAAATATTTTAAATTGATATCTAATTGGAATAAATTTTTTTTAATAATAAAGTATTAACTAATAAAGTGCCAAAAAAAATAAAGGATATTCTCTTAATTTTTTAAAAAATTATTTTAAATTGTTAAATAATTAGAATTATCATTTATTTTAGGATCAATCATTAAAAAGTCATACAAATATTTTTTTATACACACTTAGTTCAAATCTTTTTATTTTTTCTAAAAACTCCCTCAAACACACATTTAATCAATATTTTCTTATTTTTAAAGGTCCGCGCCAGCGACACTCCTACTCCACCTCCCCCACCCCCCACTGCCGGAGCTCCGACGATCGTTTTTTTTGTCATGCTCGCATTGGGCAAAAAAATAAAATTGTGTTATGTGGTGTCACGTCTTAATTATGTCGTGTGCGATAAAAAAATAGTAATTGCAGGTGACTCACGAACTCGACTCATTTTGTGTGATAAAAAAATTAATACATATGTGGCGTGTCGAACTCAGCGTGTCGCGGCCGACATACTCTAATTTTTAAAGGTCCCTCCCCCTCACCAATATTCTCTTATGTGGTGTCGCGTCTTAATTATGTCGTGTGTGATAAAAAAAAACTCGTGTCGTGCCTTACTACCTAAAAAAGATATAAAACTTATTTTAACCAAAAAAAATTATCATCTAAAAAAATTTATGCCGTGTCATATTGTTTTTTAATTAGGTCATGTTACTATTTGATGAAAAAAAATCATTTTTTGTCGCATTTAATTAGGTCGGGTATGGATTAGATAACAAAAATAAAATTTATTGTAAAATTTTATTTTAATTTAGTTTTCTTCGTGTTTCTATTTTTAGTGGCCAAAATTTATATTTTAATATTATATGTGTTTGTTGTGATTAGAGTTAAAAAGAATGTGCAGGAAAAAAGATTAAAAAATAAAAGAAGATAAAAGGTTGCTGCCCATATAAATGGGAAGGGTAAAATTGTTGCGAAGCTGCCAGCTAAGGCTTCGGTTTGGATTGGGTAAAAATGGATCGGTAAGAGCAACACCACTCTTGCAAAAATTGTCCCGATCCAGTGCATTTACTCAGCACGGCTTCTCATGCACCACTAGTGGGGTTACAAAGTTATATGATGATTTTTATATTTATTTTTGAAGAATACATTTCAAAGTTAATGAGAAGAATGTATCTAATGACTTATATAATGTGAGGACAATTTGGAATTGACCCGATGATTTCATCCAATGAATTTGGACACTAAAGTTAACAATGACTTTGTGTTTATTCTTATTTGTCAAAACACAACACTTCACGTGGGACACCCGAAAAAAGTAGTGCTCATATCACTAATTTATAAATTTGGACCTGATAATAATTGTTGTTCATTTATTTGGCCCAACCACATTTGGTTGAGGTAGTACTAATGTAACATCACAAGTTGTTGGAGAAGAGTTTCAATTGAAAATCACAAGGGAAAATAATTTTATCAAGAGAACCGCATATCAAAGTATCTCTATTACACAAAACAAAGGGGTTAACCCCATCAATTGAATTTAAGTACAACTTCTACAAGCCATGAAACACCACCAGTACAACCACTTCAAGTCTTCAAGCAACACCAACACCAACACCAACATCAAATATGATAGACCACTTAAGTAGATCCATATATAAATAACTCTACCTAACTATATATAACTAACTAATTATACTAAATCCCTTGCCTCCTAAATAAGGAGGGCGCGTAAAATCGCCACGTCTAAACTTACATTCCGACAGCCAAGGAGGGTAAGAGCTTACCACCATTCCCATAGCAACCAGATTTTATTCTCAACAAGCAAAACACAAAGGGTTTCCCTTTAAAATAAAGACGAAAGAAAAGGAAAAAGAAATAGGGGTTATTTCGAATTAAACCCCCATTCTATACTCACTTTCGAGTTAACCCCAAATTTGAGACAATTGGGGGTCGGACTCAAATATTTTAAGAAGTTGAGGGTAACTCAATAATGGAAACCAAAGTGGGGGTGCAACTAGAAATAACGAACAAAAAAGACAGTTTTTCTCCACCTCCATTTTCCCCATGCATATTTATCAATGGTCTCTACAAATCAAGGAAAACAAATTCTTCGACCGCGGGCACTTCCCCTATTTTCTTAAGGGTATCCTTGCTTGGTTCTTCATCTACACCAATGGCCATAATAGCCTTCGTCCTCTTAGCAGTTCTTCCCACACTCATAAAGCTCACATTCACATTATGCTCCCCAAGAATGTTACCAACTCGTCCGATCATGCCCGGTTGGTCCACTTGTCGGCACAATATGAGATTACCTTCTAGACTCACATCCACACTAAACGAACCCACGCTAGTCAAATGAGGCGTTCCATATTTCACCCTCCCCTCAACGCTAATATCTCCGTTCTCGGATAAAGCACTCGCGAATTTTGAGTCCACGCTGCTGATTTGCACTTGGATGGATTCAATAGGGTACTCCGGTGGTGAGTCAACGACAACTCGTTCCTCGCTAATGCGGATACCCTTTTGTTTGGCTGTGAAATCCGCATTGACAAGGTTGATATATGAGTTGGATATCGGCTCGATAATGCCCTTTATGATCATGGCACGAAGAAGTCTTGTGTCCAAATCGTCTGGGTCCCGGGATGATTTATAAACCACCTTCACAGATTTAACTCCATTACCCCCCGTCACTAATTGAACAGCTAACCTACCAAGCTTCTCGGCCAGCACAACATAAGGAGCCAATTCTGATAAAACCTGATAACAAAGAGCTAGAAATTAGCTATCCCCTCTCATGGGGTACAAAGTAACAGTCTTTAAAATAAATATTCCCTGTCTCAAATTAAAATTACAAGCCCCTGATAAAAAAATCATGAAATTTATAGAAACATCTCCCCTCCCCAATTCTGCCCTCCAAACTTTGTTAATGCATAAGATCAACATCATCTACGCCCTAGATGAGGTTGAAATTTCGCGTTAATTTATAAACTATTTTTAGAAACAAAACTCTTAGGCAACGTTTGATAGGCAAAAAAAATACAGATTCTATATTTTTCAACTGAAGATTTGTTTGATTGCCCAAATTTGCTTTGGAATTTTTTTCACGTTAGCGTAAAGTAGAACCTGAAAATAATGTTTTGGACATTTGTTGCCATCGGTTTTTCCCTTAATTTTTTTCCCATCCACTCCAATCAAAACAACCTTAATTCAGACAAGGGAAGTGTACGTTTGTAGCATTGTTTACCTCGGGAGGAACCATGGGAGCATTGACAGCAGTTGCAGAAAGTTCACCTTTCAATGCTCCAACAACTGCCTCGGCTATTTCAACAGCAACACCTTCCTGAAACATTAGGTTTTATACAGAATGCTAAAGAGGGTTAGAAAATATGATTTAATTACGGATACTATACATAATGCACAGCTCATATAAATGATTGTAGGGAATTCATGCCTGTGCTTCCTTTGTGCTAGCTCCTAGATGAGGAGTGACAGTGACATTCTCATGCTGCACTAGTTTGCTATCACTAGCTGGGGGCTCCTTTGTGAACACATCAAGTGCTGCCTGGAACACAATCAGGGGAAGAATTCAGTTGTTTTCTTATCTTCTTCATGAAATAATACTTGAAACACCAGAATTTTAATTGATTATCATCACATTAGGAAGGGTGGATTATTATTAGGATAAATTGATCAACTTTCCTGTTCAGAAGAGTGTTTCTCCAAGGCAAAAACTGGCGGGTCATTTGCACATGCATGATCGCTGTGTCACCTCTTTTTTATACAAGAGGATATTCCTCTTAAGGGAAGGATGCATAGAAATAATTGGAATTTCGTGGGACTTTGAAACACAAGTATGAATTGCTCAAGTTTCCAATTTTTTTTCTCAAATAATCATAACAAAGTTCATTTTTTTTACTTGGCAAATTCAGAAGCACTTGTATTAGAAGTTAAAAGGGTGGTGATTGTATAGTTATAAAGTAAATGGTAAGGAAGTATAATATAAATAACTTCTAATATCAAGTTTAACTAAATAAAATCCAAGTACAGCTTTTTTTTTTGTTACCAAATTTCACAACTGAAATTCTTTGGATTGAAAAGATAGACATGATTTTTTCTGTCCCCTTGAGATGAAAGCCTGGCTTTGCCACTGCAAAGAAGCATGCATACCTGTGCAACTACGCCACTGTCGAGGGCCCTCACTAATGCATCTTCATCGATAACCCCTCCACGGGCAACATTAATAAGGCGGACTCCCTTCTTCATCTTGGCAAAAGTTTCGTCGTTAAATATCTTGGATGTAGTAGGGGTGAGTGGCATATGGAGTGAGACAAAATCCGCAGTGGAGATGGCCTGATCGAAAGAGACCAAATCCACACCAACGGCACGGGCTCTATCAGCTGGGGCATATGGATCGTGAGCAATAACGTGCATACCAAGGCCCTTTGCGCGTCTCGCGACTTCAGATCCAACTTTGCCGAATCCCATAACTGCTAACGTCTTTCCGACCAGAGATACACCAACATACTTGCTACGAAGCCATTTTCCTGTTAGAGAAGTATGTAAAGCATTTAATCCATTATCTTATAAACTTAAATTTGGTTTCAGAGTAAAGAGATTGTGAGTCACATCACATGGACATGTCACATAACAATCTCAATTATCGACTCAGAAGGATTCCACAAAAATGGTAATTGAAGCCTTAATTTTAAAATGGTCTATGATCTTCATGAAACCCGTCGCCACATCACATGGACATGTCACATAACAATCTCAATTATTGACTCGAAGGATTCCACAAAAATGGTAATTGAAGCCTTAATTTTAAAATAGTCTATAATCTTCATGAAACTCGTCACAAGACAAAGAAAGGGATAAAATAGTCATTTATTTTTTAGGTTCTAGGATTTCATTTCATTTCCTCCTCTCATGTTAGCCCTTGTGGTGGGCACACTCATCTGGCTCCTAGTGAGTTTTATTTAAAAGAAAAAAAATTCAATAATGTAAAATAACAAAATATGTTGAAATGAAACAGTAAACTGAAGCTCTAATATTGACTCAACTGAAAAAATAATAATAATAAATATTAATCAAGTCAAAGTGCTTAAAAAGCTTCAATAAATTATTAATTTCAATATTAATATAGCCAAAAAGCACTTTAAAAAAAGTTTGTTATTATTAAAAAAATAAACTTTTGTACCCTACTCTACAAAAGTAAGAGGGGCATACAGCACTGCTATTTTTTTTTATATTATTAGTAAGGTGGTAAAAACTTGTTCTCAATACATTTTGGCCTAAATCTTTTTCCAAAATTATATATTACCTACCAGCAATTTTTTTGCTTCCAATAAATGCGGAAGGCATGCATGTGTAAAACATATTCCATTGAGAAACCAAGTTGAACAAACAGATCCAGTAAAACCAGATCATAAAAAACCCAAACCTAAACAGACAACCACCACCTACCAAACTGGCACATGGACTGTACTTATATAATGTGCATCGATTAGCGTAAGCAAAAGATTAATTAACACCAGATCCCACCTACCTAGATCTAAAAACAGAACAAAAATTAGGAATCACAAAATTTATTTATTCAAATTCCACACACAGATCTACCAAATCTGAATCATAAAAGTTACAATTATATAGAATATAATATCACGAAAAATTTATACAAGATTTCACGTACGAAACCGAGAAATCGACTAGACAAGCACAAAAGTTGTCATATTATTCAAATTCCACGAAACAGATCCACAAAAATTTAAATCATAGAACTAACAAGTTATATAGATAAATAATTACTAGGAACTAAAACCTGAAATTTAATTCCACAGCCAGATCCAAAAAAAACGGAATTATAAATCTAACAAATTATATCGAATACATTATAATAATAAAAAATTATATCTAACATGCTATAATAACAAAAAAAATTATACCAAGTTACAAGTACAAAAGTATAGTAACCAATCAAACTCGCAAACAAATATACAATTTATCATATTGTTCAAATTTCACGTACTGATCCATAAAAATTAAATCATAAAGCTAACAAATGACAAAATTCGCTATAATAATTTTCCTAAAAATTCATAACAATATTGATATGACACATTGTCACAACAAACATGTAAAATTACTCATTATTGAAATTCAGAGATTCACAAAAATCGAATCATAAGAATAACAAATTAAAAAAAATCATTATATATTTTTAAAAAAATTAATACCAATACACACATGACACGATGTCACGAAAAAAAATATGACATAAACTTACTATATTCCCAAGTCAACTCGGCTTCCGACTCAATTTATAAGCGTGTCTGTGTGACACGATTATGTATCATTTTAGCGACTCATTTGACGAAAATCCTGATTCAGCTAATGATTACTCTATTTCTAAGGTTAACTCAGGATTCTGACTTTGAGCAAGCCCAATGACGTGTCGTATCTGGATTCGTTAGTATTTAAAATCTACTCATTATCATTCAAAACAACAATCAATGCAGACACGATATGCTATTGTGTCCGTCTAGAATTAGTAATGGAAACTTCTTCTTAACCTCCGGATAAATAAAAATTAGTCAAATCGTCATGTATTTTTATATTTGATCAAGCCTTGATGAATGTCTTTTTACAAATAGAATTTTGAGAAATCTTAACTCTGAAACTTTAGTGTATTTTGTGAATTTCGGATTTTTGCTGATTTTTCCAAAAAAATCGAAATCCGAATGATTATTTTATTTTTGAAAAAATTGGAAATTTTTTCGAATAGTTATCTTCCGATCCGATCCGGTTGAAACACGGGCCAATAAATATTCTGATTTTTTCGAAAAAAAAAAAATTCAAATTCGGAAAAATCGGAAAATCGGCAAAAATTGGAAATTCACAAAATATTCTAAAAATCCAGAAATTTCAAAATTTTCAAAATTTTGAAAATAAATTTAAGATTTTCGATTACTCAAAATTCTCATTTTAAAGAAAAAAAAAAGTTTTAACAACCTGTGAGATATGAGAAAGTCTCCTTTTATAGACCCCTAAAGAATATGAAAAATATCGAAAATAATTCGAAATAAATTGAATCAGAAATCGCAAAAATCGAAACTTCGGAAAAAAAACATCCTCGGGCGTGGGGCCTAAGAATTACTCTCTAATATTTAACAATTCACGTCCACATGTCATTTCACATTTAACTGACGCGTCATTTCTGCCTTCGTTTATCATTACATGTCAAGTTACTGTCTACCAAAATATGTCCCAATGATTAATGTCCTATCTTGCCTAGACATTCCGTTATTCAAATTCACAGATCCACAAAAATCCAATCACAAAACTAACAAATCACACAAAACTAAGAAATCAAAATATATACCAGCTTTCATGGAGGCATCAGCCTGCGCAACATTCCTCGCCATCGACGCCAACAGCGCAATGCCATGCTCCGCCGCCGCAATCGTATTCGCCGTCGGCGCATTCACCACCAAACATCCAAACTCCGTCGCCGCTTGCAAATCCACATTATCAATCCCCACACCAGCTCTCCCTACCACCTTCAACCGTCCCTTCGCCGCCTCAAACACCTCTCGCGTCACCTTCGTCCCGCTCCTCACAATCAACGCATCACACAACGAGATCTTCGCACACAGCTCCTCGTTCGACAAATCGAACGAGCAATCAACGTTGCCGAACGTCTTCAACAGATCCAAACCGGCTTTTCCGAGCTTCTCCGAAACGAGAATCGTAGGCTTCGAACTCGACAACGCCGATTCGAGATCGGACCTCACGTTAACAGATTCAACGGTTTTAACTACATTTGAAACCAAATTTTGAGATCTGTGGTGAAGAGTTGAATGAGAGATTTTGATTTGAATTGGTGATGAAATTGAAGTTGAGGAAGTCAATTTGGTGTTGTTTTTGGTGGAAGGGAGAGAGAGAGCCGAGAGAGAAATGGTGGCCATGTTTTTCTCTGTTTTGTCTGAGGCTCAAAAGTTCATGGGGGAGGGTTTTATTTATAAAGTGGTTTGAATGAAGAGTGGAGGGGAGATTTTTAATCGGTAAAAATCCCATATTTATCATTGGATGGTTTACGGTTGTAAATACATGATGTAGATGCGCCGTACCCAACAATAGATACGAATCTTTATGTGGAGTTACTTTTATGCCCTTTATGGTTTAAGCATAAATGACACAGTAATTCTACACCGACATACGAATTCGATTCATTTTGTGCGATGTACTTATATATCGTGGCATGGTATTCAGTGAGTAGAATCATCAAAACAAAATAATATAGACACGATACATCAGTGAGTCGCACAAAAAAATCACCTAAAATAGGAATACGACTTGTTTAAAGGTTGACAAGTCAATGTGACTTATTTACGAAAATTCTCTTCAAATGTGACCTATATGTAAAAAAGCTAGAAAAATGAAAAAAAAGGAAAAAAATAGAGAAAATGGGTAAAAAGGAAAAACAAATAACAAAGACCCATCATCTTTTTAATGTAACCCAACCTAATAATTGACCCCCACCGCTTTTCTTCCTCACCCACGTTGTCATCCTAATCGAAACTACATTCCCCCATCTCCCACTGTCATATATCCTTTATCTCTCTCTCTCTCTCTCTCTACCACCCATGACCTTCGCTCTCTAATGTGCACATGTAGTGTTATCCCGAAAATATCCCCAAGGAGGGGGGAGGGGTTAATTAGGTATTATAAATTAAATGGATATTAAAACTTTTCAAACTTCTCTATTAAAGATTAATTGCAATAGGATGATTCAATTAGTAATAAAGCAATTAATCGATCAATAAGTAATACGTTTAGACAGTTGATAGCGATATTAAAGAGAGAGTTAAGAGAGATATTAAAAACTAAGATTTTCACGTGGTTCAACCTTACCTAAATTCACGTTCGAGACGGTACTCGATAAACTTCACTATCTCCGGTTCACTTGGTGGAACCAACAACCTCACAAGGATTTATCACAGCTTGAAAATCATAACCAATAAGGCGCTGACCCTGTCCTTATTCAAGCAACAGCCACGTAAGAGACCAATGTCTAATCCCACCTTGACTCACCGTAATTACAACACTACTGGAGTTAAGGCGATGACCTAGGGACTTGCCAAAGAGTTTTTTTTATGATATACGATTTATGATCCTACATAAGAGGTCTCAGAAATGGCCAGGGAGGTTTTCAGCACAGCCATCAGGGTCAGCAGGGCCAGCATGGCCAACAACAGTAGTTTCAGCAGGGCCAGCATGGTTAGGGAAGGAATGGCAACAACCACTAGGGTCGTGGGCAATAGGGTCAGAGAGGGGGAAACTTTGCGGGGAAATGTTTTATTTGTGGCAAGATTGGCCACACACGCCAAGAGTGTCCTGAAAGGGGCAGGGCCCCACAACAGCAGCAGGGTGCTCGACACGAGCCCCAGAGAACAATGTTTCCCGCCGCCCTCCCAGCACCACCACAGATGCCAGCTTTACCACCCATCCCAGCAGTCCCAGTCCAGTAGGGACAACTTCAGTACGGGCGAGTTTATCAGCTCCTGCAGGCCGTAGTCCCACAGGATCGACCTGCTATTGAGGGTATGTTCTCTATTCAGGGGACTATGGGGCGTATTTTATTTGATACGGGGGTCACACACTGTTTCATTGCCATGAGATTTGCACGCACTATGGGGTTGTTAGACACTGCGGAGAACACGGTTACTTGCGTAGATTTACCATTGAGTAGGGGTTCTGTGATTTCCCTTATATGTAGAGATGTGAGTATCGAGATCGGGAGGTTTACTTTACCCGCTGATATGTTAGTGTTAGATATGACTGAGTACGATGCTATCATTGGCATGGATTGGCTAGTTGCGTATCGAGCCATGATTGATTATTTCAGCAGGAGTATTATTTTTGCCATACACGGGCAAGAGATGTTTCTAGTGGCGATGCCTCGTCCTGAGGGAGGATTGTCCACTCACTTGTACTATATAAAGGAGGAGACCTCTAAGGAAGTGCTGATACCACTCGATTCGATTCCAGTTGTTAGGGAGTTTGCTGATGTGTTCCAGGATATTCCAGGATTACCTCCTAGTAGAGAGATAGACTTTGTTATCAATTTGACGCCGGGCACTCGGCGTATAGCCCGCGGACCTTACCGTATGACTCCAGCGGAGATGAGAGAGCTACGGGATCAAATAGAGCAGCCGTTGGGTCAGGGGTTTATCCGTAGGAGTACTTCGCCATGGGGTGCCCCTGTGTTGTTCGTAAAGAAGAGGGATGGATCTTTGAGGTTGTGTGTAGATTACCGGTAGTTGAATAAAGTCACGATACGGAATAAGTATCCGTTGCCCCGAATCGATGACTTATTCGACCAGTTGAGAGGAGCTTCCTTCTTTTCAAAGATTGACTTGCGATCGGGATACCATCAGTTGCGTATCTGGGAAAAGGACGTATCGAAGACTGCTTTCTTGACGCGATATGGTTCCTATGAGTTCCAGGTTATGCCTTTTGGCCTAACCAATGCCCCAACCGTCTTTATGGACTTGATGAATAGGGTATTCAGAGAGTTCCTAGACCAGTTCATCATCGTCTTCATTGATGACATTCTGGTTTACTCCCAGACAGAGGAGGAACACACCGAGCACTTGAGGCAGGTTTTGCAGACGCTGCGTCGGAACGAGCTATATGCAAAGTACGAGAAGAGTGGGTTTTGGCTGAAGGAGGTTCAGTTTTTGGGGCACATAATTTCAGATAAGGGGATATCTGTTGATCCGGGGAAGGTATCCGCGGTGAGGGAGTGGGTACAGCCCACGACACCGACTGAGATCCGTAGTTTCTTGGGCCTAGCAGGATACTGCAAGAGGTTTATTCGGGGTTTCTCAAAGATAGCGGGTCCTTTGACACATCTGACTCGCAAAGGTGTGCCATTCATCTGGAGCGATGCCTGTCAGTTGCCATTCGATGAGTTGAAGGACAAGTTGACCTCAGCGCCGGTGTTAACATTGCCCAGACCGAGAGTTGAGTATCTAGTCTACACCGATGCGTCCTTATAAGGACTTGGAGGTGTACTGCAACAGGAGAGTCAGGCCATAGCTTATGCTTCCCGTAAGCTTAAGGCTCACGAGAAGAATTACCCCACCCACGACTTGGAGTTAGCAGCAGTTGTATTTGCTCTTCGGAGTTGGAGACATTATCTCCTGGGGGAGCAATTCCGTTTATTCACGGACCACAAGTCCCTACAATACCTCTTCACGCAGAAGGAATTAAATATGCGTCTACGTAGGTGGCTTGAGTTCGTGAAGGATTATCAATTCGATATCCAGTACCACCCGGGAAAGGCTAACGTGGTAGCAGACGCGTTGAGCCATAGGCCAGTAGGTGAGGTGGCCGAAGTGTGGAGAGCAAAGTGGGAGGAGTTGGGACACCAGGACGCAGTGGCCCGATCATTCATGTCGGTAATGACCGTTACGCCCCAGATTGTTATGAGAGTGGCACAGGCCCAGGAAAAAGACTCATTTTGTCAAGAGCAGATAGTTCGTTTATTAGTAGAGGGAGACGAGTCCTATACCGTTGGTTCAGATGGGGGCTTACGCTTCAATGGGAGACTCGTTGTTCCTGAAGGGGAAGACTTGCGACACGAGGTTATGACAGAGTCACACGGTTCACGGTTCGTGGTACATCCTGGTGGGGATAAAATGTACCAGGATATGAGGCGACAGTATTGGTGGAGCGGGATGAAGAGAGATATTGCTGAGTTCGTTTCTAAATGTGCCACTTATCAGCTGGTAAAGGTGGACCATCAGAGACCGGTAGGACTTCTACAGCCGTTAGTGGTTCCTATGTGGAAATGGGAGAGCATTTCCATGGATTTTATCACGGGGTTACCTACTTCGTAGAGGGGTCACGACTCCATATGGGTAATCGTGGATAGGTTGACCAAAGTTGCTCATTTTCTGCCAGCCCGGACAGACTACACTACGGGACAGTATGCCCAGATTTTCATAGCGGAGATAGTGAGACTTCACAGGGTGCCTCTCAATATCGTGTTTGATCGAGACAAGATATTTGTTTCACGATTTTGGGAGAGTTTTCAGGAAGCAATGGGTACGGAGTTACGGCTGAGTATGACATATCACCCGCAGACAGATGGGCAAACCGAGCGGATGAATCAGATGTTGGAGGACATGTTGCATATATGCATACTAGACTTTGGAGGTGGTTGGGAGCAGTACCTTCCACTGGTGGAGTTTGCTTATAATAACTCCTACCAGTTCACTATTGGCACGGCTCCATTCGAGGCATTATACGGTAGACCTTGTCGTTCCCCAGCATGTTGGCTAGAGGTGAGGGATAACAAGGTTCTCGAACCGGAGGTGATTCAGGATACCTCGGCGAGGATAAAGATGATACGGAGCCGTATTCGGGTAGCTCAGGACTGACAGAAGAGTTATGCCGATGCCAAAAGATTCTTTAGAGAGTTCAAGGTGGGGGACCAGGTATTACTCAGAGTATCTCCGCTGAAGGGGATTATGCGTTTTGAGAAGAAAGGGAAATTGGCACTTAGATACGTGGGCCCATTTCCTATCATCGAGCGGATTGGGCCAGTAGCGTATAGACTTGGGTTACCGGAACACTTGCATAGGATTCATGACGTATTCCATATTTTCTCGCTAAGAAAATATCTTAGGGACGATTTGGCCCATACTCATATTGATTTAGAGGACATCGATCTTCAGCCTGATAGCTCCTACGAGGAGGGGCCGATTGCTATTCTGGACCACAGCGAGAGGAAACTGAGGTCGAAGATAGTACCGTTAGTACGTGTTCAGTGGCGTCATCATATTGCCGGGGAGTCCACATGGGAGCGCGAGGATGAGATACACGAGCGTTATCCGGAGCTATTTTTGCCAAGTATAATTTAGTTTTAAATTTTGGGACGAAATTCTGTTATTAGGGGGGAAGTATGTAATACCCCGTAATTTTGTTGATTTTTATTTAATGGATTAATTAAATTAAATGAGAATTAATTGAAAATTAATTCGGATTTAAATACTAGCGAGACGTGAGTTGGTATTTAATTATGATGATAATGTTAAATATTACTGAGTATATATGGTAATATATGAGTATTGAAAGTATTAAAATTGTGAAGAGTTATAAATACGATAATTTAGGAAATTAAGTTGGGACGTGCGTGTCAGTCGCGTCAGAAATAAATTTTATTAGATTTAAAAGGTAAATTATATTTTTATCAACCGTATGATCATTTTGAGTGCGCCAACATGTCTAGAAGGGTCGAGATAGTCAGAAAATATTAGCCGGGAATTTAGTTTGGGTCCCGAGGCATTTTTAGGCCAAATCGACAACCTGAAAGGGTATGTTGGTAATTTTAAAAATTAAGGAATTAAGATCCACGAATTTTATAGTTTATTTATATATTATTAGAAAATCCATTATGGCCATTATCAGTAAAAAATAAGAGAGTGGGCTACGTGAGTTAGAGAGAAGTTAAAAAGAAGTTCTAAAAGGGTTCCAAACCAAAACCACCACCCACTACCACCGTTTTGGACCGAATTATGACCGGAAAGAAGAGAGAACCAGCCTTTGAACACCAGCAACAACTCAGAACATCAAACTTAAGGCAAGTGATTTAGTTTCATTAGTTCAATGAATATTTTCTCCATGCTTAGTGTAGAAATTAATGATTGTCTTGAAAGATTTGATGAAAACCCCAATGAATTTGATGTACAACTCTAAACTTTGGTTAGGAATTATATGTAGATCTGTTCTGGACAAATTCATTACCCAAACATAACTTTTGATGATTTAAAAACGAATTAAAGAGAAGATTTATCACTGTTCTTGAAGAAAATAGAAAACTAGAGTTTTTATTGAAGTTTTGATCCATATAAGGCAAATGATTGATGATTAAAAGGTTTTAGAACGTTAACAATGATATATTTTGGTTGTATGATGATCCTATAATGTTAGATTAGATTTTCATACCTTGTAATGAAGTTTTGGGATGAATTTTGGATTGAAAAACGAAGTAGGCCGTAGCCTATCTGGTGCGTTCGATCGATCGACACTCCTAGGTCGATCGATCGACCACCATCGATCGATCGACATCCAAGGTCGATCGATCGACCTTCCAAGAATCGGTTATATTTTTCCCTTTGTTGGATTTTAACAATTTCGACCCTAGAAAATTATTGGTGGGGACTTTGTGAATACTCTTAGATTCAAGGAAGACCAGTAGGCATACTTGTGAGACTCGAATTATAATTAAAAATCAAATTTGGAATTATATTAAACTTAATAAGGCTCGACGAGTGTGATACTATTTAATATTGAGAGTTGATGACTAAGTTTTAGATAGTTGGATAATATAAGGTAAGTGGCAAAAATGAGGACCTTAAGAATAGTGGATTTAAATGTGGGAATAATAGGAGACTTGGTAACCTTTGTGGGTTAGACTTTAGGTACTTGAAACTACGTCGTGAGATGTGTCGACGGTCTATATTATATATTATTCGGAGACTTAAAGATGTACAAATTAGAATAACGGTATAGGAATGTAGAATATACCTCATTTAATATTTTAAGATATCTAAGTGGTGTGATTGCTTAGTATATGGACTTATGTGAATAACATACCTACCATACTTGCTATCACAGGAGGCCGGCTTTCGAACTGGGCTATCTAATCCTTGTGTGCCTACGGGGGGATTTAGATTGGTACCTTATGGACATAGGGCTGTGAATGACTTATTTGTGAGTTAATAAGTCAGCTACCATGAGAGCGTAGGTATGTGTGTGACCCATGGGTATGTGAACTATGTTCGCCTCCATTATGTGTGATTTTTGCTTATTGAGACGGTTCCTGAGAGATTCGGAACACGTGGTCCTTATGTACGTGATGTACCGAAATTCGATAGCAGAGCATGTGTGCACCGCAACTTAGCCTAGGGGTACTGTAATTGTATATTTATGATGAGATTAATATACTTGAAATTGAAATGGACTCTTTATTTAAGTGTAAGTGTGAATACTTGTGACATTTTTAGAAGAGTTAATAATGGGAATTTCACATAATAATTATTGTAAGGAAACCTGAGAAATAAAAAGGAAGACAGGCACTTGTTATATTAGAATGTCTTGTTTTGACTCACACATTATAACGTAAAGTTAGGTTGTGAATTAAACTAGTTAGTTAGCGGCATAACTAGAATGGGTTACGAATACGTTAGGTGTGCACAATTAGTTGAGAGGTGAGAAACTCATGTGAGTGCACGCATCTAACATGTATTTTATATTCACTATTTAATGCTATTAAATCACTTGCTATATTTTAAACTATTTTAACAATCGGGCTCTGACCCGTTTGCTTCCAAATCTATTTTCTTATAAAAACCTTTTAGGTGCCCAGCCACAGGGACACCAAGCTTAGGAGTTCTATTTCAGTGATGTGCTGTAGCTGCTGTGGAAGTTACAAGATCTCGATTGTAGACGCCTCCACATTCTACTTTGACTCTATTTCAGATTTATTCCTCTGTTAGGGCATGTCGCCCCTTTTCTTTTATAGACAGCTTTATCATGCTAAATTTTCATTTCAGCTTTGGATTTAATTAATTAATTATTCAGACTTTGTATTTGGTTTTATTCAGTATTTGGATTGTTCAGGGGAGTGTTACTCCAGATTAAATCTTATTTCAGCATTTTACATTGTGTCTGTAATGTGATTGTGATGTCTTTAGATAATAATTTATTTGGATGCATGTTAATTTAATTTAATTAAAATTGACAACTCATTTTTTTAAATATTAGGTGGCTAGTAATGGTTTAAAAATGTTTTTCGTCAGTGATGCTATGAACTGAACCAACTTGACATTTTGTTTTAATTTGAATAAATGAGTATCTACCCGGTATTTAATTAGACGAGGTGTCACACTTGAAGGATAATATGTATGGGATTGAGGTTAGCTCGGGGGACATTTAGCTCGATTTATATAATTAAGATTACATACCATATTTGTAAACACGTATTGGATATTGTATTCTCCGTGTGCTATATATGGATATAACAGGACGTGTGTGTTGGTTCGTGAGGAATCTATCTATGTGGATTTGATGATATTGTTTAGCGGGACCAAGTACTACACCCCTGGCTGATGGTGCAAGCTCTATATAAGTCTATATCCCGATCCTACGTGTTGTGGGGCAATCGTCTTGCGAGAGGGAGATATAAGAGGCTTTATTTATCGTGTAATTTTTGTATGTTGTTACATGCTGTTTGTGTTGGCGTAATGATTTTCCCAGTCATGTGCGTTTGTCTGCAATCTATTATGAGTGGGACCTCCTATGGATTGAATCGATAAAGGCCCGAAAGGTCCTCAATGGATTGTTGCCATCGTGTTGTGCTTATATGTATTGATGGTCCCGCGATGGGCATATTTATACGAAGATATTGGTTGCACTATTACAATAACTATGATATGCATTCTTTATAGGACACGATGTAGTATATAGGTACTACATGTCCATATAACACTTAGTGCATGATTAATGATTATGATACTATGATGTGTAACTACGTTGAGATGATGTAGCTAGTTTTGAGGAATTTAATAGTTACTTGTATAGTGTATAGTAAAATAGCTAGCTAATGATCGACATAACCTACTTAGAGATTGATGAATATACTAGTTAGGCCAATGATGGGCTAGGTTGTACGAATATCATATAATATAGTAGTTAGACTACAATTGGTTATGATTTATTAGGATTTTAGGCAGATAACAATTAGTCTGTATTGAAGGGACTTAATCTACTTGGATATTGTGTGTTATAGGACTACTATAAGTTGGTATTAACCTTAGTATATTATTATTGAACTTGGGGTACTTATGTTGCTACCTATGTATCGAGCAGGATGGGCATACATAGACATGGTTCCTTTAGATAGAGGTGATGTGAGATACCTTAGGAGTGAGTGCTGTCGGGTTCGGCCCGAGACGTAAATAAGTCGCACTAAATAATGTTTTAAGATTAGTTAGATATTGATTGAAAATGTGGGTTTGACCCAAGTGTTTTTCCTAAAACTATTTTTCAGGCAAGAGCAGAGATGAGTGGATTGATTGTAGAGTCTACATCATACAATTATCAAGATCTAAGAGGGAGAGTTACCTCTTAATGTATTTCTTTTGTAGTTGGAATTCACACATTTAATTATTCATTTTATGGGACCGTGTGCTTTCCAGAGGTGTTCTTTATTCTTTCAATTTTATTCAAGATTGTGTCCTGGATATTTATTTTATTCAGTTATGAAACTACTTTTGAATTTTACTTACAGTCTCATTTTATATCGTTTATTGATGAGATCTTGATCTTATCTTTTATTATTTACTTCTTAAAAAAAATAAAAATTGTTTGATGCTCCTTATTCTGAGCTTATAAGGCTAGTCACATTATATAAGGAAAATTGGAGGTGTTACATAAAAATAAGAGAGGGTTGCAACAACATACTAATAGTCACACAAGCGCAACCCGCAACGATTTAAATTATTAATTTGTTTTTGCTCTAGAGAGCCAAAATCACAAAGTGGGGGAGCAAACATAACATTTTATGAATTTGTGGATTCCCTTGGAGATGGTCGCAATAGTATTATCAGCCTAGGGTTATTATATATATATATATATATATACAGAAAGGATCTCATGCATACCTAGTTTGCAGACCCTCCGCGAGGAGCATTTTTTTAAAATAGTAAAAAAATTAAATTTAGGTTGATTTTTTTATGGTTTTTAAACATTTCAGTGGGACCATAAAAAAATCAGCTCAAAATAAAATGTTTTGCTATTTTAAAAAAATCGGTCAAATTTTGTTAGTTTTTAAAAAACTGACAAAGTTTGACCGATTTTTTTAAAATAGCAAAAAAATTCATTTTGAGTTATAGTCTTACTGAAATGTTTAAAAAATATTAAAAAAAATTAGCTAAAAATATTTTTCTTACTATTTTATAAAAAAATGGTCCGCGCCAGCGGTATGCAAACTGTCGTATGCATGAGATTCTCTCTCTCTCTCTCTCTCTCTCTCTCTCTCTCTCTATATATATATATATATATATATATATATATATATATCATTCTACAAAAATTACCTCAATTATTTTTAATTAACGTCTAGTCCAATACTTTTTATTTTGTTATGACATAAAGAATAAGGCGTACTAAGTGGAAAATGTTCTTACCTATTAAAGACTAAACATTAGCTGTCCATGTTATTATTTATATTATATTTTAAATGTAAAAGGACTTTATAGTATATTTTTTAAAAATAAAATACGTGTTACACATTTTTTTATATATGTAATAAAATATTAATGTAGGATTAAAAGAGGTCAAAATATAATTTAATCAAATTTGGATTCGCGGTGAACCCAAACCCCGATTAAATTCTTGACGGTATCTCCTGAGGATGAAATAGGGATTTCAATTAAGGACGGGGATAAGGATGGTCCCCCGTAGACCTGACAAAATGAGGCACGACACGATAACACGACACGAACCGACAAGAAGTTATAAGTTAATGGGTGAACCCTTGATGGATTCGGGTCATATCAGGGCCAGCCCGATAAGACACGATAGTTAACGGGTCGGGTTAATGTTGACCCCCTTCACCCGTTAATACCCGATAAGACTCGTCATGACCCATTAATTTAAGTAAATAAGATATACTGTGGGAACTTATAAATAATTTATGTAGCATAATGTTAATTTAATCATAATGAATTTTACTAAATGAGAGATTTAGTAATGTCAATGAATTAATGTGTCTATTTGAATTCAAAAATGAGATAATATGTCAAGTTGTATACAATTCAAAATAATTCATTATCTTAATGGGTATTAACGAGTGAACACGACACGTTAACATAACGGGTCGGGTTTGGGTATGATTTTTTCACATGATAAAAAAGTCACCCGTTTAGAAACGAACCCAATAAGACCCGAATACTATAAAAAACGATACGAACACGACTCGACACGACCCATTGACAGATCTAGTCCCCCGAACCTTCCCCATTGCCATCCCAAGCCAAGTAAAGTTTATATCGTCGAGCTTTAGCTTGTTGAGTTTAAAAGATATTGTAAGAAGTTTGAAGGTGATTGAATTATATTAGAATTAACTTCCAACAATGTTCAATGGACTTGGCATATGTATGACTTATATTAAAAAGTATATTTTCACATTTTTAGTAGTAAATGATTTTTTGGGGCAATTAATAAAATTACAAAATATATATTTTATTTTATTTTTAGTGCAACATATTTTCAAAATAAACGTTGGGCTTATTTTACATAGATCCCACTTTATAATGACTTATTAAACATACTCCCCCAATTTGCTTATCGCTTTGGTTTGCCCTCATTAAAAATATGTATTTTCTAATTGGACTTAACCGTCAAAATCTTTTTTTTTTACCAAAATACCGTTAACTCCATCTTCTTCCCCAAATTAAAACCTTATATTTAATCAAATTCTCGATTTAAGAAAAAAATGGCGAATATTCTTTTTGTTGATATGAATTTTCAATTTTACTCCTCAACCACGCTTTGATACCAACTCCGACACCTTATAAATTTCATATTTTGGGTGATTACTCATAAATATCCAATTTACGAAAGTCAAATAATTAATAACACTATAAGCATGTAGAATAACATAAGAGTGCAAATGATATAGATAACCTCAAATCATATGAATATGCTAATTAATGAAAATTGAATATCCACACGCATACTATATGAAACTAAATATGAATGAATTAATAAAACCCAAATATTATTACAACACCTCGGAACATAAATTGGGGATTAAGTCAACAAGTCCAATAATTTTCTGTCTCCGACAATGACATTAAAACACATGTACTCACATTAACTATGTGTCCATTTAATGCCAGTATTCATGTGATAATGTGACTATAAGGAATAGACATTATTTTTGAAAGTATATTGGATTAAACTTTAAATGAAACTTTTTTAGGGCAAAAAATTAATTAACTCAGTTTTGTGGACAAAATTTAGTGTAGATGGTCTATTCAATTCAAAGATATTTTCTAGCAAAATTTGTCAAAAAATTTCATCACTTCATTAGCGGAATACAAATAAGGTATATCTGTGTATCTTCGGTGTTGAAATTTATGATCATAATCTAACGCACTAATTTTGGAATATTTTTTATTCATATTAAGGAGATCATCTCTATTAAATTTCATAAAATTATTTTATTCATTTACTTTTAAAACATAGATGTATATTTCATAGGTATGTTAAAAGAATTATATTTCACAATTTAACTCCGTGCGTGTATGTGGTGTTATTGATTAATTGAGTCAAATTCGAATCAAACGTAATGTGATATTGAGTTATGAAAAACATGAATACGTTTGACTAATCTGTAAAAATGTATAAAGTTGTCATTACAACACAGCGTCGATATTTGTCGCGCCTATTCTACGACACGTATACACTCCATTAATGTGTTAGCTATTTATTAATTTTGTATTATCTAGATTAAGGTAGACACATATTTACATGTATTTAGTTAGTTCATGTATGTAGACACATATGTATTTGATCAATACATGCATTTAGTTGCTCTTATGAGGTTCATGTATAGAAGTTTAAATAAAGTATGTTCATTTAGACTTGTACTTATTTGATGCTTTCAATTTAAGATCATATGAAAGACATCGATATGAATTTACTAGTGGCACAAATGAAAGATTATGAGTAAAATAATAGAACTTTATTCGATATGTGCGAGAAAAAAAGTAGAGGCCGTCTAAGAAACAATTGATCGTGCTCCAAGACATATTCAAAGTCAACAACAGTCTCACTCCGATCAGTAATATTTTTGATATATAAATATCTCTTTAAATAAAAGTGTTCGGTCTATTATATCAACTATATTTTTTATATGCCTTAATTATTTTATTTTTCACAACGTAAATTTTTAAAAATTAATATTTTACGATCAGGCAATGCATGATCTGGGAGTCGCATAATTTATAAATTAATCTCAAACTTCTCTCTATCTGAAGCAGCATGAATTATGCTTACATTGGGGAGCTAACAGTTATTCTGAAAAAGGACGAAAACACACCTATTTGTCACTTTTTAGCCTCTTTAAGAAATCAGAGTCAGCTAATGATTAAACAACATAACCATAATTAGACAACCCTAGTTAATTGCACTTTTCAAGCAATATCAAAAAGATCTTTTACAAAAAAGACTCTTCTAAAGGATTTTATAAAACAATCCACAATCAAGGATCATTTTGAACTTTTTTTTGCACATTTAACCACATACGTCTCTAACGAGAACCACTAGTAGGACTTGACTCGTTTTGGAAAATCTTGTAGAAATTGTGGATCATTTTAGAAAATTTATGAGAGTCAAGGTTCTTTTGACTATATTTTTTTTGGGGGGAAAGTACTCTTTAATCGCAAACAAATTTCAAACACTAAGGGTGTGTTTGATAAATAAGATGGAAAATAACTCCTAAGAGTCAATTTCCATGGAATTGAAAACTTGGAAATATTTTCCATGGAAAAATTTTGTTGGTGTTGTTTGATTGCAATTATTTTCCAGGTGAAAAATGTTCTATTTTACATCTTTTGTGCGTTTGATTTCTAATATTTTTCATGAAAAAAAAATAGAAAATATATATAAAAAACAGAAAATTAATAAAAATCCCCAAAAAATAATAAAAATAGCAAAAAAGTAATAAAATTTCCAGAATATTAATAAAAAATAACCAAAAAACTTTAAAAAAAACACAAAAAATGAATAAAAGACTAGGAAATAAATATTAACCCGACATTAAATATAAAAAAAGGAAAAAATGTATTCGGAGTATTAAGAAAAATAAAAAATGAATAAAAATCAAGTCCACCACGCCCCCCCCCCCCCCACCCCCCCCCCCCAACCCCCATCCCAACCCCCAACTGTTTCATCCCTCCGGTATTAAATATAAAAAACGAAAAAAATGTATTCGGAGTATTAAGAAAAAATAAAAAAATGAATAAAAACCAAGTCCACCACGCCCCCCCCCCCCCCATCCCAACCCCCAACTGTTTCATCCCCCCGTGTCGTCAGGTCTGTTCTTTTGTTTTTATAATTCTCTTGTGTTTTTTTAATTTTTTTCAAATATTTGCATTTTTATTAGTTTTCTAGGGTATTCATTCATTTCCATTTTTAAAATTTTTTGAGCGCTTTTTTATTTTTGTTGAATTAATAAATTTCTGACTTTTTAATAAAATTCTGGGTGTTCTTAAAATAAATTCAGGGGTTAATATTTATTTTCTATTTTTTATTCATTTTCTATATTTTTTCATTATTTTGTGTTTTTATTGATTTCTCTCTTTTTTCTTGTTTTTTTTTATTTTCTAATGTTTTTTAAAATTAATTCTGGGACTAATATTTTTTTATGTATTTTTTTCATTTTATGTTATTTTTTTCCTAATTAATAAGTTTCGGACTTTTTAATATATTTTTGGGTGTTTTTTATTCACTTTCTGTATTTTTTTCATTATTTTGGGTTTTTATTCACTTTCTAGATTTTTTTCATGATATTTAAATTTTTATTCACTTTCTGTATTTTTTTCATTATTTTTTGAGGTTTTATTCACTTTCTGGATTTTTTTTTTCATTATTTTTTGGGGTTTATTCACTTTCTGTATTTTTTTCATTATCTTATTCACTTTTCTAGACTTTTTTTTCCTTATTTTTTGGGTTTTATTTCACATTCTGGATTTTTTAATTATTTTTAGTGATTTATTCACTTTTTAGAATATTTTTCAATATTTTGGGTTTTTATTCACTTTCTAGAATTTTTTTCATTTTTTGGCACGTTTTTGAATGTTGAGGGGTTTATTCACTTTCTGAATTTTTTTCATTATTTTTGGGTTTTTATTCGCTTTCTAGAAAATTTTCATTATTTTTGGGTTTTTATTCACTTTCTGAAAATTTTCATTTTTTGGGGGGTTTATTCACTTTCTGTATTTTTTTCATTATTTTTGGGTTTTTATTCAGTTTCTGGATTTTTTTTTCATTATTTTAGGGGTTTTATTCACTTTCTGGATTTATTATTATTATTTTTGGATTTTATTCATTTTATGGATTTTTTTTCATTTTTTGGGATTTTATTCACTTTCTGTATTTTTTTTCATTGCTTTTGATGATTTTATTCACTTTCTGGATTTATTTTATTATTTTTGAAATTTTATTCATTTTCTGGATTTATTTCAGTTTTTTTAGGTTTTTATTCACTTTCTGAATTTTTTTCATTTTTTGGGGAGGTTATTCACTTTTTGATTTTTTTTCATTATTTTTGGAATTTTATTCACTTTCTGTATTTTTTCATTATTTTTGGATTTTTATTCACTTTCTGAAATTTTTTTCATTATTTTTGGGTTTTTATTCACATTCTGAATTTTTTTCATTATTTTTGGGCTTTTACTCGTTTTCTGAATTTTTTATCAATTTTTTGGGCGTGGCAATTCTTTTCCCTGGAAAATGAATAACAAGGTGGGAGGAGGTTTTTTAATTCCATTTTTTTGTGGAAAAAGTGGTTATGTGAGTTGTTTTAAGGAAATCAATTCCATGGAAAATTTTGTTTACCAAACATTCAAAAGATGGAAAATGACTCCATATATTGTATTTTCCATGGAAAATAAGTGTTATCAAACACACCCTAAAAGAATTTCAACAAATTTTTAAATCCTTAGGGCTACTAATTTTCTTCTTATAAAAGTCTACACTAGTGATATCATAAGTGGACCTAATAGTAAATTATTCTTAAATGTTTAAAAATTGTCAACAAGGGACCTAATTATAAATTATCTTTTTTTTAGGCTTTTGAAGAAACGTTCCACCCAACTCAAAAGTGTGTAAAAGGAAGACAATCCACACAATTTTATAAATTTAATCATTGTACTAAAAATACCATTAACATGACCAATATATCGTTTGACAACTCATACAAAAAAAAATGCATCAAATATTTAAAAATCTATAACTTCAAATCTAATATTTACAAAATTTATATATTTGAAATCTACTTGTCGAAATCTATCAAATAACACTCATATTCGATATTTTTTGACAAAAAAATAAAAACGGATATATTTACTATTTCACTAAAATCTTTTTTTTTTTTTCAAGTGAAAACTCCATTTTTTCTTGCGAAAAACCTTATTCTCCACCTCCGATAATGGTGCCTCTGGCGCGGACCAGAAAGAGAAAAGAAATAGACGAATAGAGAGAAGCGAGGGAGAGATAAACAATCCGACGAGGATTCTGATGGTTTCCGGTGAGGATTTCGGCGATTCCGGTAGACTATTCAGGCGAGAATTTCGATGGATGGGGTAGGGTGAGGGTGGGATTATGTGTTTATTTTTAGAAAGAGAGTAAATTTAAATGGATATGAGTAAGGGTATAAATATCTTTTCTACTAAAACAAATAACAATTTACCCCTTTTGTATACTTTTATATTTAAAGGGACCACACAAATAAATGTTATTGTATTATAGGGACTATATTTATAAACATGAAAATCAATATTTTATAAATCCAAATATAAAAAGGAACATGACCTTGGACCAAATTTTTCATCACTTTTTAAATAATATCATACTAACCAAATTTTATTACTAACTTAATTAAACAAAATATATTTCAGTATTTGCACTAATTAGTGTATAAGATTTGTATAAAGTTTAATTAAATTAATTAATGCACTTCTAATATTTTATTTAATAAACAAAATTACATGTTTTATTTTATCAGTATAATATTACTCCTAAATTGCTAGCCAATGAGATAAAAATAATTTGAACTTCTGCTCAATAAATATATGGTTCCTTTCTAACTTCATAAGTAGCTACTCAACTAAACAACAGCTACTAAACTAAACAATCACACGCTTCTTCTCTCACCCTCTCTATACTACAGACTAATGTTTTAAGTATCAAGTGATTTTATCTAGTTTGTATTCCAAATGTTTTAAATGATAGTATATAGTTACAATATTTTAATGCACATGGAATACAAATTATATAAAACAACTTGGACATATAGACTTTTCCCACTACTAAAAGGAGGTATTGTCTTTGTCCTTAAATTTTATCATATTTAAAAAAGAATAAATGACTTTGAATTAGGTTACATTAATTAAGTCAAAATATTTTATAATAGTGCAATAATTCTTCTACAAGTCAAAATCTTCAAACGAAAATAAAGAACTATAAGTAAGTCACCTTAATTAAGTATTTTGAAAAAAATTAAGACTTCAAATTTAAATTTTATAATATATACATGTATATACATAGAATGCCTCTAAAGTGAATCTCAATTAAAGGATCCTAAAAACAAACCAAGTTTTTAAAATAGTAAAAAAAAATTATTTTTCAACCAAACTTGTTGGAAATGATATCCAGTGGCAAAATTGTGTACAAAATATCATCCAAAAATTTATCTGGAAAGCGGGTGATATGCAAATTTTAAAAATACGTTTATTTCTTGTCGTTGAATTTTTTGATAATCATCTCACCCTCAGTTGATTTTTTTGATGATGTTTTTTGTAAATGATATTCTCACTACGAAGATCATTTTCACATATTGTGATTAAAAAAATATATTTTTTACTATTTTAAAAATTAATTCATTTTTAAAGTCTGTTTTAAAGATGTCCTATATATATATATATATATATATATATATATTAACCTTTTATTTTCAGACCAACATTTAAGATGACCAAATCAAGATTCAAACCTATTTTTTGTGACTCATTAAGATCTCAAAATCATAATTTTATTTGTCAAAAGTTCCACCAATTATGTTATATAACAGTAATCAATATAATTTAAATACAATTACGAGTAGAAAAATAATTATGAATAATTAGTGGGATTACCATTCCTACTTTGAATAATGACTTGTTTGTCCATCTACGTTCCTATTAAATTGGTCTTTTTCAAATATTATTATTTCTTCATTATAAAGGTACACACTTGGGGGTATCTTGGTAATTTACAGTATAGTTCTAAATTGGCGCCTATGGAATTATGAACCCCCTCTTTGCTTTTGCCCCGCCGCTTGCAATAATGTCTTCTTCTTAGAGCATCCATAACTCAACAACTATAGTTGCAAATTGAAAAGGTGGGTATACCTTTTGCTGAAGTCAACAAATATAATGGGGATGGGTAACTAAAAGTTCTTACGAACTAAAGTTATGTGGCAAAAGTTTCTACGATCTATATAAGTTCGTAGAAAATTCTTACGAATTAATGTAGTTCATAGGAACTGAAGTATATAAAAAAATGATTATTTATAATTCCTACTAATTTTATTTGTTCGTATCAATTGCTACGAACAAATAAAGTTCGTAGGAACCTTTACGGATTTTGTAACCGTTCTCTAAATTTGAAGAACATCTACAAATTCTTATACAAAATTTGTCCATTTCCACCCACCATTGCAAGCCTTCAATTCCGTAAACTTACCAAATTTGTTGTCGTTTTCTTCTACCATTACGGATGCTCTTAGGGTCCCCCAGGTCACTTTGTGTGCTTCAACTTCAACATGGAAAAGTAAATAATCGTACTAAGTTATAATAAATTTCCATCAAGTCATATGATTAGTAAAATATGTGAAATATTAAATCCACTCACATTAAGTTAATATGAGAAGAAAAATGTTAATATATGTTCTAAAATTACACACATTGAATCTTAAAATAATGAATATAAAAACTCCACTCGAGTATTTCATCATCATCATCATCATCATCATCATCATCATCATCATCATTATTATTTTTGTCTTAATCTCATCATATGGGATCGGGCACATGAAGTTTCTTTTTACATTTTAATCTATTATATGCAACATGAGTATTTATGCTTTATTAATTATATACTGAAACTTTATTTTTATTATTTTTGGGTTTTAAGTGTATACTTTTAGGACACATGCTTTCAGAATCCATATCAAAATTAAAACGCGCGCCACCATTATATGTTCCCAAAGACTTTCAAAAGTGATGGGATCGGTCAGTTTGTAATACATTTTGAATGAAATATAATAAGTATTGGGGATTTTGTTTCTTGCTACAATTAATATTTTTTTTAAGAGAAGGCGATCTATCCTGAATCTGCTTACGTGGGCCTGAACAAGATTTACGAAACCAAGATTACTCCGTGCAATTCGTGATCCTAAGTTTTTGTTGGTGAAGAGAATCAAACTCATGATCTTAGAGGGGTAAAATGATCTCTTGGAGTTGACAATTAATATTAGTCCTCAGGAGCTAACTACATTTTACACTCACTTCACCTTTTTTTGTAATGTTTCAAAAAGTTTATTGTCTAACATGATACTCTATAATTTTTAAAAAAATATCAAGGAATTTTAATTGTCATAAAATTTTGATTATTTAGCATATACAACCTCAACATTTTTTTATTTAACGTTTAGTCAAACTCTTTTTTTGTCGTTGTAAAAAGTCTCTCATCACTAAAAACACTCACAAATGCTCCCTCTTCACCTTAAACCATAAGCCATAAAAACATAAACCTAAACCCTAATAAAACCTAAATCTCAAACCTTAAACAAAGGAACCCACAAATCCTAAAAAAACAAAGTCCTAAAACCTCTACCTCGAAAGAAATTGTCAAAAAAGTAGACAAGTGAATTTTTGGAACCTAAAAAACGTACTAAATGCAGAAGGAAAATGCTAGGGTACAATGAAATTACACAAAAAGTTATAGAAGTTGATACGGCAGAGCAATCAAATATTATACACTATTTTGGAGTGAGTGATGTACAATACTCAATTACAATGCCACATCAACTTGTATAAATTATTGTGTAATATTATTGTACCCATAATATTACTTAATATAGAATACACTGACTAAATATTATTTATCCCTAACCCAAATATTTGTTATGCTCTATCTATTTTGTTGTTGTGTACTAACTTGTCGCCTAATTTCACAATTTAATGATTTTTTACTACTCTAATTTAATTGTTCACCTTGAGACTAATCCATACGGCGGGATGATACTCTTACAGATGGATATTCTCTCTGTATCATCGCCCCAAGACTCAGCTGTCAAGTTTCGAACCTGTGGTACTTGGATTTACCGCTACCCCCGGCTTTACCAACTTAGACAACCCTTGGGGTCAATTTTATAAAGTTATTTGTTGAATAATTGGATAATTATTTGATTATATATTCACTAATTACTTTTTCAAAATCTAAAACTAACCCCCACATTAATAATAAATTCTACCCGATCACCTGAATTAACGGACAGGTGGGAGTGAACCTGGACGTAAATAGGGTTATCAGTACATCTACACCTATCTATTCCCTTCCAACAAATATGATACCAGGCTAGCCTTTAATATATTTTAATTTTATTATTTATTTATCTTTGAAAATGGGCCTTTTTTATTATTAAAATTAATTGGCAGAGGCCTAAGAACATGCCTGACTATTATAGATGCAGATATAATAATAGTTATTGGAACTTTCGAAATAAAAGTCTATTGAATATAAATCATTATATGTTCTACTTACAACGTTAATGATAGTTTTGAAACTACTATTAATTTCGCTGACAAGCTTTGGGCCAGAGGCTCACACTTGCAAGTTGCATGCACATGGACTTTTAATATTTAAACTACCATTTTCTTTTACATTTTAAAGGATCAAAAAACAAAAAATCCCTCAAACATTTCTTAATACACATTTTGTCTAACCTTTTTATTTTGTACTAAAAAGTCTCTTATTCTCTTATCTTTAAAGATCCGCGCCAGGCGCATGGTAAACTCTTTTTGGCATGGTGAAAGACTTTTTGGTTCAAAATAAAAAAGTTTGGACTAAATGTGTATTAAAAAAAGTTTAAGGAACTATTTGGTATATGCCCCTATTTTAAATGCGAATGAATCAGTTCCGACATCATTTCAATGAAGTGTAGATAATTATTTGATTGATGTTTTGAACAAATCAAATATCTCAATCAAATATAAACTTCATGTACCAACTAATATGTGGCTCACATATTACCAAGACTATATATACATTAAGACTCTTCAACACATTTTACGTAATACATTAAAAAATACATCTTACTAATTTTCCCTTAAATGTTTCGAATTAGACTGGAACATCCTAAAAGGACCGACCTAAATTGTCATAACCCAGTACACTTAAGTGAGGAAAAGTAATGCATATTCTTTTGTATGTTAATGATGTGTGTTAGAGAGCATATATATATATATGTATATATGGAGATGAGGTTCAAAAGTGAATCTAAAAGATGAACATTTTAATGAATCTTAACAAAAACACCTTAACAACCCATTAATTTTAATTCTTATATTGTAATAGGTCCGTTGCAGCGACAACGGACACGCGTGTGACTCGCGGGTGGGGGGTGGGTGGGGGGTAAGGTGTGTGTATTAAAAAACAAGCGTGGTTGCCGCTGGCGCGGACCAATTACAACGTAGGAATTAAACTTAATGGGTTGTTAAGGTGTTTTTTGTTAAGGTTCATTAAAATGTTCATCTTTTAGGTTCACTTTCGAACCTCTCCCTATATATATAGTACTGCTTTTGGGCAGACCAGTCCGTATTTTAAGAGTGCGGACCGGATATGTGTCACCTGACGGTGAGCCAGAAGAAAGAGCGAGTGTACCTACACTACACCAAAATGGTCAAATTGGCACCCTTCATCCGGTCAGCCTTGTCACGGTCATTGACCACATTTTTTGTCACGGTCAATGACCGTGACAATTCTGTCAGTAAAAAAATCCTCCCTCTTCTTTTTTCCCACCGATTCTAATTCCCACCATTTCTCTCTCTCTCTCTCTCTCTCTCTCTCTCTCTCTCTCTCTTGCGACTGCACTCTCTTTTTCTCTACGATTTTGGTACGTTTTCTCTTTCTATTTCTCCTCCATTTATGTATATGTGTATGTATATGTGCGTGTGTGTATATATGTGTGTAAATGTGCATGTGTGTGCGTGTGATGGGGGGGGGGGGATGGGGGGGAGGGGGGTGTATATGTGCGTGCGTGCGTGTGTGTGTGTGTGTATGTGCGTGTGTGGTGGGCAGTGGAAGTGGGGGGGAGGAGGCAGGGCTGGGGGGTGGAGGTGGGGAGGGGGGAAGGGGGTGTGGGGCTGTGTGTGTGTGTATATGTGCGTGTGTGTATTTTTTTAATTAAATTTTTATTGATTTATTAGATATTTCCCCTTGTAAAAGAATTGATTGATTAAATATTGATTGATTGTTATTTTTTTTAGTAAATTAATAATTAGTGCCCCTTTCATATGCAAGTAGGATTGCCCCTCATTATAAATAAGTAAATTAATAATTGTATACTTTAATTGTTAGTATACATAAATTAATAATCTCATATGCAAGACAGATCGGGAAGCGACAATTGACATCTCGCCAATCGGGGAGGGAAAATTGAGCGAAAAAGATGGACGTGCCCTACTCCGGCCGGACGTCTTACGCCGAGGTAGAGCATAGGATGATGGTAAGATTTAATTTTTCTATAATTACAGAAATATATTTGTAACACTCCGTAATTTTGAGGATTAAATATTTAATTATTTTGGGAGTTATAAAAATATATAAATTGGAGAAACTTAAATTCTTGAGTTGGAGAATTTATTTGAGTGAGCCGAATTAATTATAATTGGCGACTTTAAGTTTAATTGTTCGAATTAATGTGTGTCACATTTTGGGGTCGAAATTTGGTGATGTCGAAAAGTATTTCGGATGACAATTTCGAGTGCGCGGTTGCGTCCGGATGGGTCGAGATAGTCAGAAAAGAGTACCCAGGGGTAGTAATTGGGTCTCGGGGTATTTTTGGGCATAGCCGGGTCCACACGGGGTGAGTTGGGACTTTTTAATTAGGCCCACATGGCGAAAAACGGGATTTAGTATTGTTAACCTAATTGAAAGATTAGGGAACGGCAGCCAACACAACTCTAAGCCTAGGGCTTGAGAGAAAAATTGGGGGAAAGCAAATCAAGAGCCAAATTTGGGGATTTCGGAGCCAAATTAAGGGACTATGCCAACGGATCAGACCCTACGAACAATCCAGGCAATTGGTTAACTGTTGTGATTTCTAAATTGATGATAATCAATTCATATCATAGTGATGTGTAAACCAAAATTCGTTTTGGGGATAAATGGGTACAAAAATGGGGTTTTTGTTCATGGAGCTATTGAATGAGATTCAAAGTAAGAAATAGGTGTATTATATATCCCTAAGTAAAGATAAAATGAAATTTGAATATAATTGATGATTAATATGGAATCTTTATGAGTTCTTGGATGAAGAACATGAATTTTGAATGGCTTAGGGTTTAATTGATGAACACAAGATGTCAACCTGCCAGAATTTTTGACACAAATTTAAAAGTATGCCATTTGAGTTGTACTTCGCATTAGAGTGTGAACCATATATTCCTAGAAAGTTATTTCTCTTAGCTATCCAATGAACTTGGAATCAGGTCAATCGGAGTTCTGTAGAGGGAGTAATCGACATTTTACTACAGGGTGTTTGATCTGTCAACATAGTAATCTGCCAGAATTTTGACGTGATTTTAAACGTGTACGATTTGAATTCTACTTTGAATTAGAGTGTGAACCATACATCAATGGAAAGGTATTTCTCTTAGCTATCCAATGAACTTGGAATCAGGTCAATCGGAGTTCTGTAGAGGGAGAAATCGAAATTTTACTAGAGGGTGTTTAATCTGCCAGAAAATTTGAGATTTTTCTTTTTAAGCCTCAAATGTCTAAAATTTTATTGGGGAAGTGTTTGGGACCTTGATGAAATATATTTATGGAATAATGATATGGCATTAGGTCTATGATTGAGTGTTGAACTTTAATTTTGTGAGAGAGTTAAAGTGGAGATTCATAGGGTTGATTGTGACGTACTCTAATTCGAGATGATACGAATATAATTACGGAAAAACGTGAGCGAGCTTAAATTTGTTAGGTACTGGGGTTAACAAGGGTAACTAATGAATTGATATAACAAGGGGTAACTAGGACCCTTAGAGTTGTCTGAATACTTGAATTAATACGAAAGTGAAATAAATTCGTAAAGCAAACAAGTACGGTGAATATTAGAGAGAAATATATTACGTACAAGTATGAAGAATTGGGTTGTGTAAATACCTACTGTTTTATAGGATTACTTGGGTTGTGAATGCCTATTGTGTGTTTCCTTGTGATAGGAACAAAGATTCGGGAAATATTAAGTTACGGGCTAAGTAAGTGAGTCCGGGGATAATGGTTGGGTAACACCAAGTTATTAAATTAATGGATGTGATAATTAATGAAGGAAGAGTCGGAGGGTAGACTCAGAAAAGTATTAAATTAATTGATGTTGTAATTAATTAGTTTAGGGTCGGGTTGTAGACCCGGAGTTTGGTATAAATTAATTAATGTGTAAATTAATTAATTGGAAGTCGGACCACAGACTCAATTTGGTATAAATTAATTATTGTGTAAATTAATTATATTAGAGTCGGACCACATACTCGGATTTGTGTTGATTAATTAACGTGTAAATTAATTAAATAAGAGTCGGATTGTAGACTCGGGTGGGTATTAAATTAATCGGTGTGTTAATTAATTTAATTAGAGTCGGATTGTAGACTCGGGGAGGTATTAAATTAATAAGTGTGTTAATTAATTAAAATAGAGTCGGATTGTAGACTCGGGGAGGTATTAAATTAATGGGTGTGTTAATTAATTTAATTAGAGTCGGACCATAAACTCGGGGAAAGTATTATATTAATTGAGGCGTGAATTAATTATAATAGAGTCGGACCATAAACTCGGGAGGATGATAAATTATTAAGTGAGAAAATTAATTACGTTGAGTCGGGCCACAGACGCAGGAAATTACAAGCAGTGTACGGGATTTTGAGTGCACGGTAAAGCCGGGGTTTATATTATATATATACGGTGTAGTGATAGCATATATATACGTGTTCATATATTGTGTGTGATATTAAATTACGGGCAGTGTACGGGATTTTGAGTACACGGTAAAGCCTGGATTTATATTATATATATACGGTGTAGTGATAGTATATATATACGTGTATATATTGTGTGTGATATTAAATATCAGTGACTAGATATTTATTCAATTTATATACTCTAATGCTATTAAGGGAGGTTGCGCGATGTGGGTGAATCCCCTAGCTTGAGGAGTAGGGCGAGTATATCCCCAGGTCATAGCGTCCGGTATATATGGGTGAGGTATGTATCTCACTTTCAGGGAAGGAATATGACCGCCTCCACTACGTTTATATTTTGGGCCAAGTTGGTGAGCGATTCCAACTTGGGGAACTAGGTTTTGTGAGCACACCTAGTGAGATAGCATTTTAGAGGGAATCATCCGGCGAGGGTATACTCGAAGGGATGGATATACGTATGTTATATGTGTGGATGTTGTGGTAAAGGTACGTATATAATGGTAGTAAATATTATATACGGGTAATAATACAGTGTGTGATGTATTTACTTTATATAACTCGTGACACGATTATATGCTACTATTTAAGAGGAATTAATTAAGTTAATTGTGAGATAACTTATAATTCAATAATCATTATACTCGGGTTAGAGTAGTATGGCAAGGGGAGGTTATACTAGGACTAGTTGGACGGGGTAGTACAACTAGGTGGGGTTAAGGTAACCGGTAGGTGTACACAATAGTGGAGAGGTGAGAATGTCCACAAGGGAGTGCGACACTAACTTAAATATGAAGCGCATTCATGCATTTTAAATTACTACAGTTAATTCACTTGCTAAATATTTTCAAAATGTTTTGGGTTCTAACCCTTGCTATAAAACTATTTTCAAAACCTTTTAGGTGTCCACCCACAGAGACGACAGGATTGATATTCTATTCCAGGGACATGGAGCTGCGGCATATGTGGATGCTAGCAGGAATTTGGATTAGACGCATCGCTTATTCATTCCTAGAGTAGGAATCATTCATCAGTTCCAGTTTTATTTAGGGCATGTCGCCCAGACTTTCAGTTCAGTTTTCAGATTTGTTTTATTCCGGTGTTGAATATTGTATTGGATTATTTCCCTTTGGTGGCCGATGGTTTATTCGACAAGTTGTGTAATTAATTATTTGAGTTGAGTTTTATTCAGTTGTGTAAATGGTTTATATTTATTTCCGCATGTACTGTTTTGTTTTATTAAAAAGTTAAAATTGGCACCAGCTTTTGGAATACCAGGTGGTTAGTAATTTTTAAAAAGTTTTCGACAGTGATGCTAAGGATGAACCAGCAGGGATTCCTGTTTTAATTTGGTATAGGACTGATCACCCGGTATTTTATGAGGCGGGGTGTCACAATATTGTCCTGCATTATTTTACTTTGCGGGGCCAACATTAATTTTGCATTATTTTATTTCAGGGGACAGGGAGTGGCCTTGGGGGTACGCCACATAGTCTCGATACTTATGTCACTATTCGGACGAAGAAGGGGAAGGATAAGGAGGTGTCCTCGAGCCTCGCGGCCACGATTGTAAGTAATCCGACAGTTTACTTTTTGTTAATTACATTATAATTTTTGTATTTACTTATTTAACTAATCATGTGCTTTTTGTCGTTTCAGGCAAAGCTTAAGGAAGTGCATGAGTCGCAGTCTGATGCCGACAAGGCATATTTTTCCACAGACGCACTCAGCCAAGTGCTTGACGCTGATCGCAAGGGGAGGACAAGGGGGTGAGCTTGTGGGTAGCCAATCATTAGATTGGAGATGAGCGACACCGGATTGGCTCGAACGGTGGACTCGCATGACGTGAAGCTGTCCCATTTAGAGGCGACAGTCCAAGATATGTTCTCATTTATAAAGTGTTCGTTGGGCAGAAACCGTAAGGGGAAAGGGAAGGAGAAGGTGGTGGAGGAGGAGGTGCAGGAGGACGAGGATGTGGACCTCGTTGCTTCATCGCCGACACGTGTGAACTTTGATGATCCAGTCCCCTATTTGGCTCCCTTCGACCGACCAATGTCGAAACTTGGTTGACCGAGCATGTTTATAGTGGACATATTTGATGGAAGTTCATGGACGTTTGCTTCAAGACATCGAGTCCAAGGTGCTCATCACGCATGTGATACCCTGGAAGGAGAACTCCCCATTGTGGTTGCGCGAACAATGCGGCACAATGTATATTGCTAGGTGTGTCAATTCGTATATCATGTGGCCTGCTCACCTCCTCCGAGCTACCCCTACCCCAAACATGTAGTGACATTATTTAAATTGAATTGTTTTAAGTTGTTACATTTGAATTATATTTGGATTATATCGTGATGCATATTGTTTTGAATATATATTTTCATTATCTCTATTTTATTTGGATATATGATGTTTGAATAGGTACAACGCTGCTATAAAATGTACAAATATACTGCTGGGCAGTGGCAGTGGCCATATTGTCCAGTAGATTTTTTTTCAATTCTGCCCAGAATTGTCACGGTCATTGACCGTGATAATTTTTTAAATATTGTCATGTGTTTGTCACGATCCTTAACCGTGACAAACATTGTCAAGGTCAAAGACCGTGACATGAGCATGGCAAGTCTAATGAACTTGTCACGATCAATGACCGTGACAAGTCCATGACAATAAATATTGTCACCCCTAGAATTATCACGGTCATTGACCTTGACAAGTCCAACTTGTCAAGGTCAATAACCGTGACAATTCGGCAGATTTAGTGTAGTGCTATAATTTAGCCGATAATTTCTAGGTTCACCGTCAAGTGACACATGTTCGGTCCGCACTCTTCAAATGCGGACTGACCCGCACAAGAGCAGTACTATATATATATATATATATATATATATAGGGAGATGATCACAAGTGGACCTAAAAAACGGACTTTTTAATGGACCTTAACAAAAAACACCTAACAACCCATTAATTTTAATTCCTATGTTGTAACTGGTCCGCGCCAGCTGCAAGGAACACATGTGTCGCTCGAATATTTTTTTTACAACCCCCCCACCCACCATGGCCGCCTTTACCCCTGAGGAAACATTTCAGCAACTTAATTTAGAAAACATGATTACAATGTTTTCAAATAGTTTTCTTTTAAAATGAAAATTTGTTTTAAACTTACCACCACGACCTTACCAACGCCCCACCAATTCCCGCACCATTGCCACCAACACCATCACAATTTTCATCACCAACCCCATCATTGCCCCAACCCAACCCACCCCGCACCAACCACACCATTCCCACCCCACAACCTCCACCGTCGTTGTGACAACTACCTCCCTACCGTCACCACTACAATCGCTTCCAACCCCACCACCTTCACCGCCATAACCATACTACTAGTCTACCACCACAACACTAGTGGTGGTGGTGTGTTTATGCTGACCGACATTATGGTGGTGGTGGTGATTGTGCAGTGGTGGGAAATATTGTCTATTACACATTTTTCAGTTTTCATCTCTCTCATTTTCGTAACAAAAAATAAAAAATGATTTTCTTGTCTTCATTTATCTCATCAAATCTCTTGATGAACTTCACCTCTCTCAATAAATCTCTCAATCAATTGCATCTTCTCTCTCTTTCTCAAACTATCAATTTGTCTATGCGCTACACAAAGGTACTAAAAATTTCACTCATGATTAGTGCATATAGATTTTAGTGTTTTAACTAACTTCAATTTTGATTGAAAATTGTTATGTTTTCCTAGCTTCAATTCTAACCCTAAACATGTTATACATATTATTTTATGATTTTTATGTATACTCAATGGGTCTCCGATGCTTGGGATCTAGACACTATACCAAAACTAGCAAATTATTACAGTCAATTGTTCACAGTCTAGAGCCGTGACCAGGTCATCACGATCCAAAATTGTGAACCCCCTTTAAAAATACCGTGACCATTAATGTGACCTCGTGAAAGGGTGACCACAATTAATAGATGGTCACGGTCTTGAGCCGTGTCCAGAACGATAACGATTCAAAATCGTGACCCAATCGTAACCCCTTTAGGCGCCAAACTTCCCGCCATAATGGTCATCACGGTGGTCACGGTCCAAAACCGTGACCCACGCGTGACCAATATCAGTAAACTATGGCCAAGATTCAAAACTGTGACCCCCAACCCTTGTTCAAAATGGTCACATTATAGTGGTCACGGTCCAAAATTGTGATCATTTCTCAAGGTTTAATTGGTGACAGTGGTGGTCACGGTCGAGAACCGTGACCAAATTTAAATGATTGATTGGTCACAGGAGGGGCCACGGTTAAAAAATGTGACCAAGATTTAGGTATAAAATCGAGAAGTTAGGGCAATGTTCATTTCACAAAAACAGTTCATCTCTCTCTCTCTCCAGCAATTGATTTCTCTTTCTCTCTCAACACCGACGAACTCCCTCTCTTAACACCGACAAACTCTCTCTCCCTCTCTTCAGTGTTCATCTCTCTCTATTAATTGCGATACATCTCTCTTTGTATGCATTTCAATGTGTGTGTGTGTGTGTGTTTCAGTGCACGCGCGCGCGTGTGTATATGTGTGTGTTTCTCTGTGTGTGTGTGTGTCTCTGTGTGCTCACACAGTGATGAAATTGAAATGCACGAAATTATTTGTAGCACAAAATATTTTAAAAAATATTTTATCAAATATAATAAACTCAAGTTAAGTCGAAGTTTGAAATGCACGAAAAATAATTTTTAAAAAACCCTCAAGGGGGGGGAATTGAAATGCACGAAATAATTTGGAGCTCAAATCGAGTAAAAATTTAATTTTTTTGAAAATGCACAAAATTATTTAGAGCTCAAATTATTTTAAAAAATATTTCATCAAATATAATAAACTCAAATTGAGTTGAAGTTTAAAATGCATGAAAAATAATTTTTAAAAAACACTCAAGAGAGTTAAAAATATTATATATACACGGTTAACAATCAAATATTCAAATATATAAATCCTTATCAATGTACATAACAAATGTGTATGTGTGTGTGTGTGTGTGTTTTATTATTCTAACATGTTTTATATTAAAATATGACCCTATTTATTGTTAGAAATTGTATATGAAACCCTTGAAGTAGAATTGAATTATTAAGGTTTTAGACTCGTTCTTCGATTTATGATAATTGGAATATATATTGAGTAATTGAGATATAGCTAAAGTTTAATTAAAATATGAGAAATTTCATGTTAGGTATAGTTAATTCTATAACTCCATAAGTAATACCCGTGATACCAAATACTTGATTGATTAAACTCTAAGTATGACAATGTAAAATTGTTGCCATGAGAAGATTTTATGTTTGAATACCCCATGATATTATGTTCTTGGAATTATGTTCTTGAAAATCAATTAAGTAAACGATTTAGAAGGAGTACGAGATCAACTTGTGTTGGATTATTGGATTGATGGTTGTTGTGGCTTGTGTTGAACGATCATGGTTGAATACGAATGATAAATACTTAAAATGCTCTAACTAATTATTTATCTTTACGACTACCCTATCTTTATGCCCATACACACATACACAGGCGCACAGACACATGAGCGCATATATACACATTAAATATGTAGAATATAGTTATTTGGTTAACTTGTTGTGGCCATGTTCACCTTTTCCATAAATGGTTGCTGTTTGGGTGAACAAAAATTGGCGGAAGGGCTTGCACAATCGGTGGACGGATAGTAATTTTAGGTTTAATGAAATTAAAATGAATATAAATTGGACTTGTTGTGTTTGATTGAACGGATGGAAACCCATAATTTATTTTGGATTACTTAGAGCCATTATATATATGACTCATATTCACACCATTCTATATATTTTCTTAGGGAAAATGAGCTAGAGTATTAATTACTTTCAACAAGAGAACGAGAGGTGCACTAAAACATCTTTCATTATTATGAACCATATGGAGGGAACTCCTATTTACAAGTATGGGAATTGGGAAATTGAAAAATTTAATTACCTTAAAAATCGTGGAGTTGATCTCTCGTAAGAGTATCTATTCGATCGTATTATGTTTTTCTTGACAGAATGCTGGGATGAGGCAGTAGAGAATATATTTTGCCTGCATAATCCCACCAGGGCACTGACATTGGCAACACTAATTGAAAATGCTTAAATAATATTCATCCATTATGGATACAACTTTGTAAAGAGGGCATTCACCCAGATTGTGACGTCTCGAGACATATGAATATTAAAAATGAGCTTCTAAATAAGTTGAATAAGAAAGGATTTCGAGTTCATATCACAAACTTTTATACGTCAATCATAGATACGCTTCCGTCGAGTTGGCTTGGTGTAAAATTTCATACATTTTTAAAAATTAATACTGATTGGGTGCAAATCAGACATATCGAGCATGTTTTAAAAGACATACAAGAAGATTTTCCATGGTGTATGTTGTTTGCGGATGATATAATTTTAGTGGGCACTTCAAAGGAAACCTTAGCGATGAGAGTAGATACTTGGAGAAAAGCCTTAGAGTCTAAGGGACTAAAAACTAATAAAATAAAATATAATTTATGGAATGTGAATATAATAATGAGGTGTCGAGTAACATAATGTTAAAGATGAAAGAAAAAGTGATAAATCAAATTAATAAATTTCGTTATCTAGGTTCAATGTTACAAAGTAGTGGGGATATTGATGAGGGTGTTACGAGTAGGATATCAATTGGTTGGATGAAATGGAGACAAGTGAGTGGGGTGGTATGCGATAAGAGGATAACTTATAAATTAAAAGAAATTTTTTATAGAACAGTTGTTAGACCAGCGACCCTGTATGGAGTGGAGTGTTGGGTGTTAAAGAAAAAACATGAAAAAAATCTCCATGTTAGTGAGATGAGGATGCTCCAGTGGAAGATGGAAAATACTAGAAAGGATAAAATGAAAAATCATTATGTGAGAGAAAAGTTAGGAGTAGCTCCCATTCGCAATAAATTGAGAGAAAATAGACTTAGGTGGTACGAACATGTATTTCGTAGAATAATAGATGCCCCTATAGTAAGAGGAATATTATTGGAAATAGAGAGTGAAAGAAAAAGAGGTCGCCTTAAGCTAGCGTGGACGAAAATTATTAGGAGAGACCTTAAGGAATTAAATTTGAATGTTAATAATGCATATAATAGATTAGAATGGAAAAGGAGAATCCATGTGGCCGACCCCAAATGATGAGATTAAGGCAATGATGACGACGACGATGATGATGAGCATGTTTTAAATGCTGTTGAAAAGGTATATACATATATATAGTCGTAGATCATACTTTCTTACATACATCGCTATTTATTTTAATTATAGGAAATGTCAAACATAAATGAAAATAGTCAGCCAAATAGCGAAACACCGCCAATTGGGCGCTCTCCTACACCCTAATCTTAATCTTATCTCGTCCGAGTTATTAATACTCCACTCCATTGGAAGTTCAATCTACCACTACATATCCGATTCATTAAACTCAAGAACACCTATTAATCCAACACTCAACCTCCTGCTACCGAGGGATCCCAAGCAAACCCTAAGAAGCCCATTAGGTTCTCCTTGGGTAGGAATCATCAACCGATGATAAAGCTGATCTTTAGCTTTTTAAAAACTTTTGTCTGTCTATCGAAAAGATGACTGTGGGCCTCAGGGGTGCAAAAAACTGGAAGAAGGTTGATCCAGCCATAAAGGATGACATTTGGAAAGAACTTGATAAGATATTTTTATTCCCAGGCGATTCGAAGGCGAAGGTCCTTTTTCGAGTAGTTGATCAATTGAAAACTTATCAAAAGAACCTTTGAAATAATTTTTTCCCGAAGGGGGCAACGAGTTTCAATATTTTTGAGTTGAAATACAAAGTTTCCTAAAATATTGAAATTCCCACTGATTAATGGAACCGAAACACCCTATTTCTTTGACTCATTTGAGTCTATATAATATAGGAGCTTATCTAGTTTGGAAATAATGACAAAATTGTGTCTATCCCTAGATGAACCAAAAAGCCTCAGAACTTTCAAAGATTCATTAATATTCCTCTACAAGTTCATGAAGGTATAACACATACACAACACACTAGGACTGCATACATATAGTGTTTTATTCATGTGATGACCTTGTGTGAGTTAAATCCCCTCAATATGATTTTTAAATAATTTTTGGGATTTATTTAATATTTTCTAAGAATTTTCAATCATTTTGGAAAATTAAAATTGGAACTTAATAAAGTTTTAGGGTTGATTTGTAAATATTTCTTATGCCTTAAAACTATTTTGGGTAAAAACCAAAAGCGGCAGAAACATTTGTGGGTGAAACTAGAATTTATTAGAAACCAAATCCTAAGCCTACACGTGTTGCAAACACAACGGTTTGATTTGTGTTTCTTACGACTCGCATACCTGTGACTTATTTTGGACCCTTGGATCGACTTAATATACGGTCTACATGTGATTGGGATCAATCCAAGTGATTGCACCGCTTATTATGAACCCTTGGATTTTCATCGATTTAATTCCATTTACCTCATCCCTTGGTTTATGCCATCGTTCTAGATCTATCTTTGACTAGTATATATAGATGCCATCTGTGAGGCATTTAGAGACTTTTGTTACTTCCTCGTTTGAGGGAAAAAAGAGAGAGTAGAGAGAAGAGAGAGAAAGGATTAGAGAGAGAGAAAGGAAACCCTAATCCAAACTTCGTTAAATCCAAGCCAGAAATACTTTTCTGAGATATTAAACTTGAGTGTTTAGATCATGTTTTGAGAAGTTATCCTCTCTTGTTCTTGATCATCCTTATAACTTAGTTACGTTGGTAGATCTTTCAGTTTCTCTACATAGAAACTTGAGATCTCATCTCTGTTATAAAAATCACATATATAGTTTACTGTCTTGATTTCTTATTTTGAGAAATCTTGTTTGTTGGTTATTTTAAAACTAATTTTATGTTTTCAAACCCTAAACCAACAATATTCATTCTGATTTCATTTTACTCAAACAATCAGACTTGGATCTAGTTTTGAGATCTTGATTGGGGATTGCACTTTCAGTCTTTAATATTTTCAAAACAAGAAAGTATTAGGATCTTGGATATTTCACAACAAGATTCCATCTTGATCTGCGGTTGTTTTGAAAAGTTTAAATTCTGATTTGGTTTGACTAAACTGATTTTAGAATATCTTGCATATCTAGTGATTTTGTAATTTGATAAATCATTCTGCCTATATTAAGTGTGAGTGTGTTACATGCATATGTTAGAGATCACATCACCAACACTTTCACTCTACCGCACTTAAAGTGTTTCTGAAATTATTTTTTCAAAATAAAAGTATGGACGAGAAATTTGAGGGATTAGGTAACCTATCCAGATCCCTCTCTTTGATGGAACCAATTTTCCTTACTGGAAGGTAAGGATGATTGCTTACATTGAAGGAAATCTGGGAGATGAAGTCTGGGAAGTTATAGAAAACGGTTAAATTTTTCCTACTAAACCAGCCGCTGAAGGAAAACTGTGAGAATCAGGAAGTTACTAAGTGAATTCACTAAAGATGAGAAACAAATTTCTCTATGTAACAATAAAGGCAATAATGCCATATTTATGTCTATTAACGAACATGGGTTCAAAAGGATCTCATCTTGCACAAAATTTAAGGAAGCATGGGATACTCTGGTAACTGCACATCCGGGTGATACGAGAGTTAAAGCTGATAAAACTCAAATGCTTATCCCGTAGTATAACTCCCTAGTCATGTCTGAGACTGAATTCTTTGATGATTTATATATTAAGTTAACCGATAGTGTAACTAAGTTGCATGCAAATAGTATAACTTATGCTAGGAAAGAGATTGTTTCAAAAATTCTAAGATCACTTCCACAGAAGTTTGACAATAAGAGATATGCTATTGAGGAAATGGATGATCAAAATATTACCCCAGAACTCCTCAGTAGTAAACTAAGAACTATGGAAATGGAACTAGAATTCATGAAAAAATTGATCCAGACCAATAAAAAATAGGGTAATTATAATCTTTTTTTTTCCATCTAAGTTGATCAAACCTGACCTTGACCTTGACTCCGATGAGGACTGTGACTTGGATAACTTGGATAATCAGATTGCTCTCATGTCTAAGAAATTCAAAAAGATTGTAAACTTTAGAAACAAAGTTGCTTTTAGACAAGGGAAACCTAATTACTCCAACACTTCTAATAATAGGCCTCATGAGAGAAGACATGCCAAACAAAAGACTGATGATCATAAGAGACCTCAGAAAGACCTTAAAAATGTTGAATGTTATAGATGTGGCAAATTACGACACATGGCTAGTGAGTGTAGGTTTAACTTAGATAAAAACCCCAAACATAATAGGGCTAAGCTATGCAAGACTTGGAATGACTCAAGTGACTCAAAAAATGATGAACCTGGGTCATCCAACTCTTTTGACCTTACATGTTATTATTTGCTAAGATAATCTATACTGATGACAAGGAACCTGACTATGATATGATAAAGATGTTGCTTCTACCGATGTGTCTGACTTAATACTTGAGAATGATTGTAGTACTAAAAACCGTGTATGTGTGAGTCAAAGTGAATGCCTTATTGATGATGCCAATACGTGTGTGAGTCCTAAAATTGAATCGATAGGGGACATTGTACATTGCTCACTTAGTGACTCCGAAAATGAGGACCTTCCTAACGTTCATACACTTTACACTAAAACACTCAAGAAAAGCGCTAGACTAGAGAACCTTGTCAAAGATCTTTTCAAGAAACTAGAGTCCTTAAACCAAATAGTTAATCAAAATGCTAAAGAGTATACGTTTCAAAGTTTAACTCATGATAAGGAAATAAAGACTTTTGAACAAAGAGTGAAAGACTTGACTGAATCCAATAATGTTTTGGAAAAGACGCATAAAGGATCATTATTAGAATTGGAACAAACAAAAGAAAAGGCTTCAACAGTCTTAAATTTTTTTTCAAAATTTGAAAGCGATTCTAATTCTTTTAAAGACGGTGTTGCTAATAGTAAGACCAATTCTGATGACAGATATGGAATAGGTTTTTACACCAAAAATATCAAGCAAACCAAACCTTTTGAAACCATAAATTTTGTTACTGGTGAGAAAAGACCTATGAAAATTTGTCCAGACTTTCAATCTTTGAAAAATGACTTTGATAAAAGCCAGAAGCAGTTAAACATTGGTGAGACAAGTGCCTCTAATCATAATGTTCAACTTGAAGCCAAGTACGTTTGTCCTCCCATTAGAAAGAGTGAGACCTCATTTCAAACTGTTCCTTCTAGAAATAATGCCAAAAGTCATAATTTAGGGAAACCTATGTTCTACAACTTTCCTAAAGACTTAACTGCATTAAGCAATCTTTATTGCTTATACTGCGATGATTACACATATTCTTTATATGGTTGCTATTCCAAACGTCTGTATCAACCTACCTATCCTTCCTTTACTTATCAGAATTTTAACTATTCTAGGAGAAGCCATAACAATTATGTCCTTTCTAAACCACCAGATAGAAACTCTAACTATCAAAAGAGAAAGACAAGATCTAATACTAAAAGACAATCTTCAAGAAATAATCCTAAAGTCTTTTATCAACCAAATGCTCAAAATGTTTATAAATTTCAAAAACCTGCACAGAACCTGTATAAACAAAAATCTGATGCTCGCAAGTTTGATCAAATACAAGCTAATAAGCGCAAATTGAAAACCAGAGCAATTTGGGTAAGAAAGGATGATCTAGTACCCCAGATGACATGTAACATAGTGATCAGTGCTTTGAAAGCTGAACACACCATGTCTGGATGGTACTTAGACTCTGGATGTTCTAAGCATATGATCGGGGATGATTCCAAACTCTCAAATAAAACTAACTTCTCCGAAGGCAAAGTCTTGTTTGGAGATGGTGTATCAACCTAGATCGTTGGAAAAGGAACACTCCATGAAAAAGGATTGCCTGTTCTTGAAGATGTTTTATTAGTAAAAGGTCTTAAGGCTAATCTACTAAGTATTTCACAATTTTGTGACTCCAATCATACTGACACCTTTTCGAAGAAAAATTGCAAAATTTTAAATAAAAATGGTGAGTGCATCATTACAGGACTCCGTACTCCAGATAACTGTTACACAGTCAATCCAAGTACAGAGGTTTGTAATATTGCCAGAATGGATGACAATGAATTATGGCACAATAGAATGGGTCTCATAAATTATGACGGCCTTAGTAAATTATCCTCTCAGGAAATTATTAGAGGTATTCCTAAAATAAAACCCATTTCTAACATAGTCTGTGGTCCTTGTCAAGAAGGAAAAATAGTTAAGGCATCTCATAAAAGAGTTAAAAAATTATATCCTCTAAACCTTTAGAACTCATCCATATGGACCTAATGGGTCCTTCTCGTACTATTTGTCTTTGTGGCAATAGTTACATTCTAATTGTGGTTGATGATTACACGAGATTTACTTGGGTTTCCTTTCTAAAGCAGAAGTCTGAAACCTTTAGAGCATTTTTAAAAATCTTACTTCGTATAGAAAATGAAAAGGACTCCCAAGTAGATAGAATTCAGAGTGATAGAGGAGGTAAATTTATCGATTCAGGTGTCATTGAATATTGTGACTATAATGGTTATAAACACGAGTTCAGTGCTCCCAAGTCACCCCAACAAAATGGGATAACCGAGCGAAAAAATAGAATAATTCAAAAAATGGCAAGAGTGTTGATACATGCCAAAGATTTACCTAAATACTTTTGGGTTGAACCAACTCGTTTTGCATGTCACATTATCAATAGAGTCTACCTTAGGAAGAATTCTAGACAGACCCCCTATGAACTTTGGTATGGCAAGAAACCAAATCTTAAATATCGTAGAACTTTTGGTAGTACATGTTATGTCTATAAATACAAAGAAAATTTATCTAAGTTTGAAACAAGAGGAGATAAAGCGATATTTTTAGGTTATTCACCTGACAGCAGAGTCTATCAAATTTATAACTTGCGAACTAAGACCATGATGGAATCCATTAATGTGATTGTAAATGACACCTCTGTAGAAAATAAAACTAGACTAGCTATTGTGAGTGAGTTTGAAAGCTTTATAAATTATGACTCTCCTGAAATAACTGAGCCTTTACCAACTGGGACCCCTGAAGTGCCTAACTGGGTTTCCAAAGACCATCCTTTAGATAGTGTAGTTAGTAATCCTACAAACTGTTTGTACAAGATCTCAACTTCGTAACATTGCTCATTTTGCATGTTTTGTGTCTCTTATTGAGCCCAAAAATGTAAATGAAGCCTTGAATGACCCCTTATGGATTAGTGCAATGCAAGAGGAACTTCTTTAATTTATCATTCATGATGTTTGGTATCTTGTACCCATGCATAAAAATAAAAGGGTTATTGACACACGTTGGATTTTTAAAAACAAGACTGATGAGTCTGGGATGATCATTAGGAATAAAGCTAGATTAGTTGCCCAGGGTTACTCTCAGATTGAAGGAATAGATTTCGAGGAAACATTTGCCCCTGTCACTCGCCTCGAATATGTTCGTTTACCTTTTGCTATAATATGTCATTTCCATTTTACGCTTTACCAAATGGATGTAAAGTCTACCTTCCTTAATGGAATTTTAACTGAGGAGACCTATGTAGAACAACCCAAAGTGTTCATTGAACCTCATCACCCAAATTTTGTTTATCGTCTTAAGAAACCTCTTTATGGGTTAAAACAATCTCCTAGAGCTTGATATGAGCGTCTATCCACTTTTCTCTTAGATAATGGATTTAGGAGAGGAGGAAATGATCAAAGGTTATTTATCAAACATTTTGACAACAATGTTACCATAGCCCAAGTGTATGTTGACGATATTATTTTTGGATCCACCTCCCCTTCAGAAGCCAAGTCTTTCTCAGACATTATGCACAAAGCATTACAAATGTCGCTTATGGGGGAGTTGCAATTTTTCTTAGTCTTTAAGTCAAATAAAATTCAGAAGGCTTATTTGTTTCACAATCTAAATATGCCTTAGATATTGTAAAAAAGTTTGACCTAGATACAACTAAAGAAGCTAGAACGCCTATGAGTACCTCTGTCAAACTTTCCAAAGATAAAAATGGTAAATCCATTGATTCTACTTTATACCGTAGTATGATAGGAAGTTTACTTTACCTCACTACCTCGCGCCCTCATATTATGTACTCTGTTTGTGTGTGCGCCCGTTATCAAAATAATCCTAAATAGAGTTATTTATTATGCGTAAAAAGAATAATTGAATATATAAAAGGCACTCACAATTTAGGACTGTGGTACACTAATGACACATCGAGAACTATAGTAGGATACACTAACGCTGATTGGGCTGGGTGTTTCGACAATAGTAAAAGTACCTCATGAGTATGTTACAACATCGGTAACAATTTGGTAGGTTGGAACAATAAAAAATAGAACTGCACTTCGGTATCCACTACATAATCTGAATATATCACAGCTAGAAGTTATTGTGCCCAATTATTATGGCTGTAACTAATGCTGAGTGATTACGATAAATGAAGAAAAATTACATCTCTATTGCGATAACTAAAGTGCGATCAACATCTCTAAGAATCCAGTTCAATATTGTCGCACCAAACATATTAAAATTCGATATCACTTCATATGAGAATTAGTTGAATCAAAAGAATTAGAGATTATTTACCTGCCTACTGATCTACAATTGGATGACTCATTTACGAAACCTTTGGATTTTAAGCATCTTGAATCTTTATGCAAATCAATTGGTATGGTTTTAGCTGAATAATTTCTTGCTTAATTTGTATAAATGCCAGATTTTCACATGCTTATAATCATTCTCTGTGGATGTAAGGCATGGATGTTTGTATATTGACAAAGAACACCTCTTATATCTGTTTTATGTAGGAGATTCGTGTGAATTCTCATTGTTTATTCAAATTACTGCCTACCTATTTATAACTCTTTTCTTGATTCTTGCTACCCTTTGTCAATTTGAGACAAAATGGGAGAGAAATTTTGAGTCCACTTGGACACTCTTGTACATTCTCATCTAATGAACTTGATCGTAGGTATATTATTGTAGATTTCAGTACATATTTATTGCATCAAATTTTGATAGGGTAATGGTTTGTGCATAGTTGAGTTATGTAATTTTTTCATTTATAGGAGATTGGGTAGATAAATTGTTTGTATAAGAATAGGATTTTCTTATTTCTTTTTGGTATCCCTACGAGTCCTAGATGAATCAAAGGAGATTTTGTCTCATATTTCCAAAGGGAGAGATTAAAGCACCCTATATCTTTGAGTTATTTAAGTCAACATTATATAGGAGCTCATCTAGTTTGGAAATAGTGACAAAATTGTGTCCATCCCTAGATGAACCAAAAAGCCTCAGAACTTTCAAAGCTTCATTGATATTCCTCTACAAGTTTATGAAGCTAAAACACATACACAACACACTAGGACTGCATACATATAGTGTTTTATTCAGGTGATGACCTTGTGTGAGTTAAATCCCCTTAATATGATTTTTAAATAATTTTTGGGATTTATTTAATATTTTCTAAGAATTTTAAATAATTTTTAGAAATTAAAATTGGAAATTAATAAAGTTTTAGGGTTGATTTGTAAATATTTCTTATGCCTTAAAACTTTTTTGGGTAGAAACCAAAAGTGGCAGAAACATTTGTGGGTGAAACTGGAATTTATTAGAAACCAAAAACACGTGTTTGTGAGTTAATCCTAAGCCTACACGTGCACAACAGTTCGATTTGTGTTTCTTATCACTCACATACCTATGACTTATTTTGGACCCTTGGATCGTCTTAATCTACGGTCTGCATGTGATTGGGATCAATCCAAGTGAATTGGTTTTAACCAATCAGAGTTGGCTATTTCCCCGCTTCTTGTGAACCCTTAGATTTGCATCGATTTAACTTCCATTAATCTCAGCTATTGGTTTATGCCATCATTCCAGATCCTTCTTAGACTAGTATATATAGATGACATCTATGATTCATTTAGAGACTTTTGTTACTTCCTCATTTGAGAGAAAAAAGAGAGAGTAGAGAGAAAGGAAACCCTAATCCAAACTTCGTCAAATCCAAACTAGAAATACTTTTCTGAAAGATTAAACCTGAGTGTTTAGATCATGTTTTGAGAAGTTATCCTCTCTTGTTCTTATCCATCCTTCCAACTTAGTCACGTTGGTAGAGTTTTCAATTTCTATACATAGAAACTTGAGATCTCATCTCTGTGATACAAATCACATATATAGTTTACTGTCTTGATTTCTTATTTCGAGAAATCTTGTTTGTTGGTTATTTTAAAACTGATTTTATGTTTTCAAACCCTAAACTAACAATATTCATTCCGATTTCATTTTACTCAAACAATCAAATTTGGAACTAGTTTTGAGATCTTAATTGGGGATTGCACTTTGAGTCTTTAATATTTTCAAAATAAGAAAGTGTTAGGATCTTGGATATTTCACAACAAGATTCCCTCTTGATCTGCGGTTGTTTTGAAAGGTTTAAAGTCTGATTTAGTTTGATTAAACTAATTTTGGAATATATTGCATATCTTGTGATTTTGTAATTTGATAAATCATTCTGTCTGTATTAAGTGTGAGTGTGTTGCATGGATATGTTAGAGAGCACATCACCACTACAATTTCACTCTACCACACTTAAAGTGTTCGTTGAATGATCGTGAAATTATTTTAGTCGACGTAAAGATGGAATCGAGTAAATTTATGAAGCTGGAGAGAACATCAATAGCAACAACCTTAAGAGAAGTCAGATCTAATCCAGAGGAGTTAATAACGATTCTAAACTTAGTTTTGGTGTGTTTGTGTGGGTTGATTGTTAAATAGCTTGTAATTTGTTAATCCGTTTTAGTGGATTTTTTTTTTGTGATGTAGAGGTCACCGTGGATGTTTCCCCAATTGGGTGGGGTTTCACCACAATAAAAATTTACTTGTGCACTTCCTCATACTCTCATCACCTTCTTTTAAGCTGAGCTGATTTAATTGTTTAAGTTTTGTTTTTCAAAACTGGTTCATTCTAGATCTGAAATAACTCGTTCAAACTATTTTGATAATCATTTTAAACACATTTTGTGTTGAGTTTTGTTTTGAATTAAAAGTTTCTCCAACAAACAGTTCAAAGCCATTTTAACAGTTTAATCCTATATTAAACGTCTTAAGTGGCATTTTTTCAGGAACAACTTCTTGGAGAATGCAACCAGGCAGGAAAAACTTACTGAGAGGGAAATAAATAAATTGAATAGGTAAAAAAAAGTTGATGTCCACAAACTTGGGTCAAAATATTATGATGATATGAAGGATGAATGGGCAGAACGGATCAAGGGGACTTTGAAAGAAGGTAAAGACGCTAATCAAGTCAACTTGTACTTGCAAGTCTGATGGGAAAAAAGGGACCAATAAATTCCCAGACAAATTATCTCCAACTCTGTGAGTTTATATTTAGTTATCATATATACACATTCTACAATATTATTATTGTTAAAATCATAATCCTAAATATAATATTATGTTACAAGAAATGATCAAAAGGCATATCGACCAGTCAGTCCTAGTGCAACCCCTATGATATTAAAGTAGATTCTCTAACCAATGTATTTGAGAGGGACAATAAGGGGAAGACAAGAGGTGTGGGATCACGTATGCCAAGTAGAAAATTACATTACAGTCCTGCTCTATTGGGCGAGATCTTTTCAGTGAGGAGTGAAGCTCCACTGGATGAGATCTCTTTAGTGAGGAGTCACATGTCGAGAGAGGCAAAATTTTATGCCAAGAATAAAAAATAGGTTTCAGAGCTTCAAAGGGAGGTAGGCAATGTTTGCAATAACATGGAAATCCTGACGAATGATATCCACGAGTTGGTCCGATTATTTACTCAATAATAGGGTTAACCCCCTTAGATGCCTCCTCAAACATTCCCTTATCCCACGCTTCAAGGTTTCCCTTCCCAAATGCCTCCTCCTGGAACATTCCCTTCCCAAATGCCTCATCCAGCAACATTCCCCTCCCAAATGCCTCCTCCAACATTCAATGTATCATGGTCATCCATGCACAGTGACTTTGGTGAGTCGTATTATATAAGAGACTTGTCCAATAGCAGGGTTATTGGCACGTGCACTCTCATTTCCATGATTTCCAAAACAAAATGTACACAATCGCCATTTGGCTATAGGTTCGACTCATATATTGGTTGATAAAATATACGATGGTTGCGGAGATGAGTCTGCATACGTTGACCACGGGGAACTACTTCTGTTAAGAAATTATAAAAATTATTCTATTACATGTCCAGTTAATTTGTTGGACAAGTCTATGCTTTGAACAATATTTTCTTTTTGCAAAAATTTATAATATTTTAATTATTTGGGATATCTTTTTGGTTTTATTCATATTCACTGAATGATCGAGTCAAATGAATTTTCTTTAAATTTATTGGGGTTGAATGAATTTGCTTGAATAATAAACGGAGTGTTTTCGTATCCATTATGACCTTTGTTTCAGCCTATTTATATAGGTGACTTGAATTTTGAAGACTACTTAATGGCTTTTCCACAATAGAGAGAGTGGATGGGCGAGAGTCATAGAGTATCTGATAATCATGTAATGAACATTCGAAAATTTATTAAATACGCAGATAGAAATCTTTATAGTGATAAAATTTCGTGTCCGTAAAATCGTTGTATAAACGAAAAATTAAAGTCTCTGGAAGGTGTTGAATTTCATTTACTAATTTGGGTATGATGCAAGACTATAAGATATGGAATTCCATGGGGAAAATAATGTACCATATGTTTTGAAAGAATTATCAGTACATGACCGTGTGATGAAACCCCATCGGGTGTAAGTGTTGAACGATTTGCCATCACATCGTCCTTTGACTGACCTAATTGATGATGCTTACGAAGTGCTGTAAGGACACAAGTCTCCGATTGAGTCTTAATGTAGTGTTGGCTCAATTCCAAAAAAAAATATTTGAGTCATAGGATAGTGTTCAAGTGTATCTATCCAAGCCTATGACATATTAGTTGAAGACGTAGCATCCAAGATTATAAAGCTTCATCATATACTGGGTTTAGTGTGCCTCATATCTACGTCAACAACATTGGTTCCAACACTCCTACGGTACGAATGCATTTTATATATATATATAGGAGCTTGGAAATTTATTGGGTGTATTTTATAAATTTTTTATAAATAGTTTTAACGATTTTATTTTACTCCGAAAATATTTTTTAGAACTTTTCATAAAGAGTTTTGGACTTAAAATGACTATTGCATTTTCTGACAAGTCGTTCGAACGAACTGGAATCTAGTTCGAACGAGATTCCCAGGTCGTTCAAATGAGACTTCTAACGAGATTTCTTTTTTCGCACTGGAACATTGTTAGTAAAGTCGTTCAAACGAAATTGGTGGGAACAATTTTATCCCATTTTTCCACTTTTTGTCCCACTATCTTTTTGCCAAATAAATATACTTCGGGACCAAACTTTTTTTCAAGACTTTTTCATACATCTAAGATAGTTTTTGAGAGAAAATTATTCCAAGAAAAAGTCCCCTTGATTTTTGTTAAAATGTTTTAATCCTTAGAACAAAATCAAGGTTTATACACCCATAGTTTATTTATTCCAAGTTTCTTCATATATATCTTTGCTTGGAGTGTTTGGCACCGGGTTTTTTCTTTACACCTCAAAGAAGAGAAGTTTGGGTTTACTTTTAAATCCCTAAAAGAAGAAGTCTTATTTTTTCTGCGGCGTTCTCACATGGTGAATGGCACCATGCGTGGTTGCCGGTTGTTCCCAAAAGCTTCATTGGTGGATTCCAAGGTTTCGGTGGGGTCCGAGATTATCGGCTAAGCAGAGGTTGATACAAGAAGGTGCGTCAGGGGCTTGAAGGGAGTCGGGCCGAGTTGTGTAAGTCATCTGTCTTGTATTTGTAAAATTCCGTACTTAGTGGACTTAAGGCTAAGGGTCGTCCGAGTTTTTTCCCGGTGTGGGTTTTCCTCGTACATCACGGCGTAGTGGTTTATTTATTTTATCTTTTGCAAAATCATATTAGATGCATGCTTAGGTAAAATGATAAAATTGGAATATTTAATTTGGTGCAAATTTAATTTGGGTAAATATTAATTTAATTCAAGTCATTATTTTTTGGATAAAATTTGGTTTGGCCTAATTTTCAAAATTGAATTAATTATTTTTTAGGCAAATTTCCAGGACTTGGGTTAAATTTCTTTTGGGCTAAAAGTTAAATATCCACAAGTTTGTTTTAAAGTGCAATTTTTAATTTTGAGAAAATTAAAATTCAATTTAGTTTAATTTTAATTTTGGAAGAATTAAAATTATAATATTTTAATTGTGAATCTTGTAAAGATTATTCTCTTTAATTGAACTATCCGTATTCCGCACATAAAGAAAATTATTTTTAATTTTTTTATAAAATTTTTGGGGCATACGCGTTATGAAGTGGTATCAGACCCGGAGCCCTTATTTATCGCGTCAAAGATCCGTTTTTCGGCTTCTATAATTTTGGTGTTCCTTGTATTTTTAGGTGGTTCATTTTTGTCTCACTCTCTATTTTTATTTTGTATCTCTCAATGGGACGTCTTAATGATAATTTGTCCATTTCTAATGATAATGATGTTTTTGACATTCGAGAGGAATTTAATGGATTTAATCGGTATAATGAAAATTTAAGAGAATTAAATGTGAGATTTGCAAACAGAATTAAGTTTCTTGAAAATGAAAATTCATGTTTTAAATCTAGAATTGAACTTTTTGAAACCTCACTATCTCAAAAAGATATTTTTCGTGAAAAGCTCATGGACATAAATTACAATTTTAGAATTTTAAAAATGTCCAAAAAAGAGAGTGATAGTCGAGAAAAGACTCTTAGGGACAAGGATGCTCACATTGGGAGGGATCGTGATAACATTCTAGGACTTATAGAAAATTTAAAGAAGGAGTCCCGTAAAATTTTGAGGAGTCTAATTTATTACTTGAGTCTAAAATTTTTATAAATGAGAAATGATTTACAAGACTCGAGTAGTAGTTGTAATGGTTCTAGTTCAAATATTTTTGTTGCTAAAGCTATGACCATTGTTTGTTTTAGAGGATCAACTTTATCCAAGGACTTTATAAAAGGTCACACCATCATTCCTCGTGTTTTCACATGCTTGCATTGTGATAGGAAAGGTCACCTTAGGTCATTTTATTTTGATCTTAAAAGAAGTCCTAGGAAGTCTATGTCTAGCATTTCATTAGTTCTCAAATCCCATCATTTTAAATATACATCTATATGGGTTAGGAAATCATTTTTAGACGCACTAGATATTAAATTTGTTGATTCTCATTTGCTTTCACATGATACCTCCCTTGTTAAATTTAAAGGTTGAATGTGTTAATTTTGTTTGCATACTCTAGCTTTTTGTGCCTCATATTATATATCATTGCTAGGTGTATGCATGTTTAATCATTTTCCAGTCATTGCTTCACCACATATCTCATGCTAGAATTATGATTTTTGTTTATCTTTTGTATTATATTTATTTTAATTTGAATTAAATGAAAAATATAAAAAGATTTTTGTTTATCATTTGTGTTTAACCTTTTTAGTAATTGAGGCTTAATGAAAAATTCAAATGATTTTTGTTTGTCTTTTGAGTAAGTATTTTTCTTTGTTTGGTTAAAAATTTCAAAAACTCAAAAAGATTTTTTTATGTGTATTTTAGTTTTACACTCTCTCTCTTGTGTATACTTGTGTTTAAATCCCTTCTTTTTCACTTCCATGTGGCTATAACTTTTGGTTTAGATTATCAATCCTTAAAATGTTCTTTACCATGATTACTTGGAGTAGTTGGATTTTGTGTTGCTATAATGAATTCTATTTTTATATGCCTCAATTCAAACATGCACGATCTCACTTGAAATTATAACGTCACATGTATATTTGAGCTTTGTGATGTGTTCTCCTACTAATCTTGTCATCTACATGTTATGTAACCTAGGAGGACTAGTGCATGTTAAAATCCGTTGCACGCGAGAATTGGTCAATAAAAGGTTATATATATATATATGTGCATGGGGAAGGGCTCCGAAAGGAAATATCATCCTTCACGAGTAAGCCTTCGTTTGCTTGGACCTAAAAGAAATACGTGGTTCAAAGGTCTAAAAGAATAATGGCATTAAAAGAAAATATTTGACAAGGCCTATTTTGTTTACTTGATTTATTATTTCAAAAGATTAAAATAATATGCCTAATTGAGGGCGTTTGGATGGTATATCAACGGTTTGCACAATGTCCATTTATCCTAGTTGTACTTTCAATGTCATGACTCTGTTGGTTTGTAAAATCATCAAAATTCTAGGCTTGTATGCATTGTGTATACTTGTTCATTGAGTTCAATCTATATTATCACATGACGTTATATTCAAATGTGATAAAGTTTGCAATCAAATGAGAACTTCGTGAACATGTTTTAAGTGATTGGGTCTAAATTTAATTATTACTAGTTCCCACCCCTACACTTCCGTTTCCATATGAAACATTTTTGCCATATGAGTGTGAAAAGAGTATTGTATTTTGTGTCATGTGTGGTGTCTATAGCTATATATATATGCGTGTGCGTTAGTGATATTCATTATGTCTACATATATATGGTATTTTTTCTTTGCCTCGCTTTCTAGTCCATCTATGCTTCTAATTCATAATTGGTATCTATCTTGTTGCATATTGTTGTTGATATCACATGCTTATTATCTTATGTAACACATTGGTATCATTTTTTTTGCATCAATTGATATCCTCTATTATTTTTATGGATTAGTTATGCTTTTGTTGCCCATATGCTTTCATGCTCTTATCTGTCTAAGCTTCACGTGTTTAAATTAGTTTTATCCTTTGTCTATTCCTGAACAAAAATGGGGAGAATGATAGGGGGAGAAATGGTATCTAATCCTATTATAATTGTATCTTAGTTTATGAGTTTTAACTTAGGGGGAGTCGCGACCATCTTAGGTTGATCATAGTTGATAAAGGGGAGAATTAATTTAAGGGGAGCATTTATTTTATATGTATTTAATATTCTTATTCCCTATGCGTTTGATAATTTGCTTAAGTGTGCAGGAATTATTCTAAATGGCAAATTTTATCGGCAAAGATATTGATCCTTGGGTTTTTGAGTCAAGCTATATAATTTTTATTTTGGGTGGGATATTTTTTAAGTCTAGTAGAGCTTGAAGGCCCTTTAGGATTTTTGTTTGGTTTTTGTCTCGAAATTGCCAAAGGGGGAGATTTGTAAGGACACAAGTCTCCGATTGAGTCTTAATGTAGTTTTGGATCAATTTTGAACAAAAACATTTGAGTCATAGGATAGTGTTCAAGTGTATCCATCCAATCCTATGACGTGTTAGTTGAAGACGTAGCGGCCAAGATTATAAAGCTTCATCATATGCCGGATTTAGTGTGCCTCATTTCTACGTCAACAACATTGGTTCCAACGCTTCTAAGGTATGAATGCATTTTATATATATGTAGGAGCTTGAAAATTTATTGAGTGTATTTTACAAATTTTTTATAAATAGTTTTAACGGCTTTGTTTTACTCAGAAAATATTTTTTAGAACTTTTCATAAAAAGTTTTGGACTTAAAATGAATATTGCATTTTTTGACAAGTCAATCGAACGAACTAGAATCTCGTTCGGACGAGATTCTCAGGTTGTTCGAACGAGACTTCTAACGAGATTTCTTTTTTCGCACTGGAACATCGTTAGTAAAGTCGTTCGAACGAAATTGGCGGGAACAGGTTTTTGACAGTTTTATCCCATTTTCCCACTTTTTGTCCCACTATCTTTTTGCCAAATAAATATACTTCGGGACCAGAATTTTTTCCAAGATTTTCATACATCTAAGATAGTTTTTGAGAGAAAATTCTTCCAAGAAAAAGTCCGCTTGATGTAATTTAAAATGTTTTAATCCTTAGAACAAAATCAAGGTTTATACATCCATAGTTTGTTTATTCCAAGTTTCTTCATATATATCTTTACTTGGAGTGTTTAGCACCTAGTTTTTTCTCTATACCTCAAAGAAGAGAAGTTTGGGTTTACTTATACATCCCTAAAATAAGAAGACTTATTTTTATAGCGGCGTTCTCACATGGTGAAAGGCACCATGTGTGGTTGACAATTGTTCCCAAAAGCTTCATTAGTGGATTCCAAGGTTCCAGTGGAGTCAGGGATTGTCGGCTAAGGAGAGGTTGATACAAGAAGACGCGTCAGGGGCTTGAAGGGAGTCGAGTCGAGTTGTGTAAGTCATCTGTCTTGTATTTATAAAATTCCGTACTTAGTGGACTTGGCTACGGGCCGTCCAAGATTTTTCCGGTTATGGGTTTTTCTCGTACATCGCGGCATAGTGGTTTATTTATTTTATCTTTTGCAAAATCACATTAGATGTATGCTTAGGTAAAAAGATAAAATTGGAATATTTAATTTGGTGTAAATTTAATTTGGGTAAATATTAATTTAATTCAAGTCATTATTTTTTGGATAAAATTTGGTTTGGCCTAATTTACAAAATTGAATTAATTATTTGTTAGGCAAATTTCTAGGACTTGGGTTAAATTTCTTTTGGGCTAAAAGTTATATATTCACAAGTTTGTTTTAAAGTGCAATTTTTAATTTTGAAAAAAATTAAAATCCGGTTTAGTTTAATTTTAATTTTGGAAGAATTAAAATTGTAATATTTTAATTGTGAATCTTGTAAAGATTATTCTCTTTAATTGAACCAACCGTATTTCGCATATAAAGGAAATTATTTTTAAATTTTTATTTTAAAATTTGGATGCATACGCGTTATCAAGTGCACCACCATAAAACCATTAGCTTATGGATACATGTAATATGCATTATGACAATGTCCAAGAACAAGTTGGTATTGAATTACTTGAAGATCGAGAATACATACAGTTGAAAGCCGATTCGACTAAACCTTTGCATAAAAATTGCAAAGAAGATCACTCGATATTGTATGCATTGATCGGTTTGCATAGCTTGAAGAGACAATTTTAGTTGTCGGTAAATGGCGTAACTGTAATTCTTAAGTAGGATAAAGACATTCTCCTGAGAGAGAACATGCTACTAGATAGTTATCCAAGCATGAAAAAGAGTTTCAAGGGTTTGATTTTGAGGTACAAATATATTCACGCACACAAGTATGATTGCATATTGTACCATAATGAACAATAACTAAAGATTGAATGTCTTGTATGCAAGGATCCAAGATATATTATTTATGAGAGTTAGAAAAATGGTACGACAAAATTTCGCAAGTTCTCGCAAGTTCCATAGAAGGTATTAAAGTATTTTCCCCTCGGGCTACGGTTAAAAAGATTTTTCACTGCACCATGGATAAAAGAGGCCATGCCATGCCATGCTAGAGATGAGGTGTGTGGGAATCTCATGCGTCATTCGGTTGATTCGGTCATCTGACAGGTTTCAAATGCACGATACCCTAAATTTGTAAAATAAGCACACAATGTTCATCTTGTATTATCAATTGAGAGGTTTAACCCTTTTGGTAATTTAAGCACTAATCAGAGTTATTTGCCATTTCTCATGGCGCCTTTAAGTCTCCCTCCAACACTATGCTGAGAAAATATTTCACATTATTACCGTTGTTGATACTTGGGCCAAAGGCTCCCGGCGATGATGTTGATATTTTCTTAGCCCCATCAATCAAAGAACTTAAAGAGTTGTGGAGTGGAGGTGTGAGGGCTTTTCACGCTCACATTGGTGAAGAGTTCACGCTTAAAGCAATGGTTTTGTGGTTGATCCATGACTTTACAGCCTATGGGACCTTATTCGGTTGTAATGTTCATAATTATTATGGATGTACCATCCGTGGGGAAGAAACCGTATCCACTTGGATAAATCATAGTGGGAAAATGAGTTATGCCAGTCATCGTAGATTTTTTCTAAGCAGTCACCCTTTTAGGAATGAAAATTCTAACTTTTTACTTAGCGGTCAAGAGCGTAGGGCAAAACTAGCTCGGCTTTCCAATTATTAAATCGAGGAGAAGGCGAAGGCTGCGACTTCGGGGAATAATTTAATAGGAAAATACCCTTAGTTTGTAGTCCAGAAGCATAAATTTAAAGAGGATCTGCTAGATCCTATTAAAATGAAGGCATGGTCTAGACGATCAATCTCATTTGACTTGTCGTATTGGAAAAATCATCGTGTAAGGCATTTAATTAATGTTATGCACACTGAGAAGAATTTTGCGGAACATCTGGTAGGAACATATTTGGGTGGTACTCATTCGAAAGATGGAGAGAGGGTGCGTTGTGATATAAAGGAGATGAAAAAAATTGTGGTTAAAAATTGATCCTACAACTGGAATAAATTCGATCTCGTGGGTGATTTCACTTTAACTAATAGTGAGAAAAAGATCCTCCTAGACACGTTGTTCAATTTGAATACTCCAAAAGGTTATTCCTGTAATTTGCATAGGGTTGTAAACTACTAAACAAGGGACTTAAAACAGTGAAAATATTATGACTGGCACTTCATCATCCTATTAATCCCTTTTTTGTTTAGGCATTATTTGAGAAAAAAGATCTCTGCAGGAAAACTATGCAGATTAATTTGTGCTTCACCTTACTGTGTGCAAAAATGGTAAACAAGAAGCACATTAAAGATACGAAAACCACTTTAGTCAAGGCAATTTGTGTCTTGAAGAAATATTTTCCTCCATCATTCTTTGACATTAACGTCCACCTACTTGTGCATTTATGCGATGAGGCTTTATTGTGGGGACCTGTCAACTATTGGTGGATGTATCCTTTTGAGCGATTGATGAAAACCTTCAAAGACTAGGTTAAAAATACACTATATATTGGAGGGTCAATTGCAGAAGAATACATAGCGGTAGAATCATTGTTATATGCTTGGAAACATACGACAGAACAAGGGATTAGGAAGTTCAATCCTCGTGGAGAAGGAGTGATTAAGGTACTTGATGAGTTTGAGGAGGAATTGCCTTTTGGTAACCCTAAAGAGGTGAGACTCGCCAATCTGCAATATGAGAAAACAACTCGTTATGTCTTTGAATCCCAAGATGTAGTTGATGATTTGAGAGAGTAAGTAACTACATATATAAATTATTTTTGTTTGATTACTTGTATTCTCTATATTCAACACATTTATGAATTATGAGCGCAAAATGGTCAGAAATAAGAAGAAAGGTGGTTTTAGGGCATGAGTATCAAAAGAGGTAACTCCAACCTCTTATGTTGCGATTATTTATGTATGTGTTGTAAAGCATGGCTTAATACAAATCTATTTAAATACATATTTTAAACAAAGATGATGTGTCTTCAAGGTTTTCACGCCTAGCCAAAGGTTCCAGTTTTCGTACAAAGGAGTTTAAAAAATTATGCGTTAATTGTTTTAATTTCGTCTCGTACCCGTGCAAGGAAAAACTATTCACAAAAAATAGCGGAATATCAATTTCTACCTCGACTACTTGTGTAGCTAGAAAAAGCAATAAAAATCCAAAGGATATGGTGTTGACCTATTATGTGTGTCTTCCCTAAACACTTTTAATGGTAGATTTATCTAAGAGGAAGAGTAAAGATAGCTTGATTGACAAGCCTGTTATTTGTGCTTATCAAAATGTCAAAAAGATATTATACTCTAAGTGAATAAATGATGAAAAATGGTCTATTGTTATGCATGCATCAAAGGGTTTGACTTCTTGAGAAGATGCATTAAACGCCCCTAAAGAGTTCTAGTTCGCTCTTGATGATAATCCTAATTTAGCCATTCTTGTAGTTGATTTAGATGAAAATTGAGTATTTAAACATTATATTAGTGTATGGCAACCATATATGTATCATATGTATTGAAACAACCTTCGTATTTAATTAGGTTTATGTATCTTCTACTCATAAATTTAGTTCTCTTACACTTTCTTCCCCTTCGCTCACATTTTGAAAAATATCATTATACAGATCTTCTTAAGTTTTGAATGCGACACTGATAAAAATTGCGAATCTTAGGCAACCACACAAATGGTCACAGATTCTATTGATGTTCAATATATGTATGGTTGCCTCGATTGGTGGTTTGTGTTATATGATGTTCACCAAGACACAAGGCATCAAAGTCTCTTATTGGTAACACTAATATCATATTCTTATACTATTCCATTTTTTGCTTGTATACCTAATACACTCTTGTTATTATCACATATACATTCAAATATATTTTTGTAAATGAAAACCCCAAAAAATGGGGCCTATGCCACACTTCCCAATTTAGAGTGTTCTCACAATTTTCTACACTTTCAACACATTTCATATATATTTTCATAAATAAAAAGAAAAACCCTAAATTTGGATAATGGGTTAGACCCCAACCTTATTCATCTTATGAACTACGTGGAATTTGATGCCATTTTTGTCTACATAGGCATCCAAAAGTTATTTTGGGATTCAAGTCCTTTGTTAGTTACCGTTTGGAGCATTTTGAAGTCTTGTTTGCAGGCCCAGTGGGAGAAGGAAGATTTTGAAGTCTTGTTTCATGGAAAGAAACAATCACTGAATTGGATTTTGATTAGGAGATTGCGATGTTATTATCATATTCACTCAAGCATGCATTGTATTATTCTTTGTATTATACACTTTGGTGGCATTAATTAGTTAACTTGTGTTGTATTATTATATTTTGATTTACGAATGGAGTATTAGCTGAATATTTATTTCTGGAAATGTAAACAGGTTTGAAAAATGTACAGTTTTTTTTGGGATGCAGGCTTTTTTTTAATTTGGTCTCCATCCCATATCGCGACCAAATATATATATTTTTAATGTTGTGTTAGTATTGGTCATGGTCCAAAACTGTGATCCCTAGTGTGACAATTTAAAAACATAAAATATTTAGTCACGGTTCAACGTCGTGACTAAATATTTTATGTTTTTAAATTATCACACTAGGGGTCACGATTTTGGACTGCCCCAACCCACCTCGATTTTAGCTACTAACCCCACCACTGCCCCAACCCACCAAAATTTTAGCTACTAACCCCACCACTGCCCCAACCCACCTCGCACAAACCACACCAATCCCACCCCACAACCTTCACTATTGTATTGACTATTAGCTCCCTACCGTCACCACCACTTCCACCACCGCTTCCACCACCACCACCGCTTCCCACCACCACCTTCATCGCCATAGCCATATTACTAGTCTACCACCACAACACTAGTTATGGTGGTGTGTTTATAATGACTGACGTTATGGTCGTGCTGTTGGTTGTTCAGTGGTGGGAAATTCTTGTCTATTATTCGTTTTTCAATTTTCATGTCTTTTATTTCCGCAAAAGAAATATAAATAGATTTTCTCGTCTTAATTTCTCTCATCAAATATCATGATCAACTTTGACTCTCTTAATAAATCTTTCAACCAATTGCATCTTCTCTCTTTCTCTCGAAGACTATCAATTTATCTACGCGTCACACAAAGGTACCAAAAATTTCACTCATGATTAGTGAGTGAGACTCTTTAGGCGAACTTTGATATCGGATTCATACACAAATCGCATACATTATATCAGGTATAGATTCTATCAAATATAACAAACTTCCTATCATGCTTCTATATAACGTAGGGCCAATATTTTTCCCATTTTCATCTTTTAACATTTTCAATGTAGTACTCATGGGTGTTCACGTAATTTGGGAATTGTCGAAACCAATTTTTTAAATCAAATCGTTAGCGTATTTTGCTTGTGATATAAAAAGGCCATCACTCATTTTTGTAAAAGTGGTGATATCGATTTAACCAAATTCGCAAATTCCAATTTTAAACTTATTTGATCAGAGTCAATTTTTAAATCAATTTAATTCGACCCTAAAACATACATCTATGTGGGTAAAATCAAACCATCATAAATAATTGCTAACATAGATTTCAGGAAAAAACCCAAAAGGGAAAACCTTTTTATTTCACTTAATAATACCCACAAGACTACAAGCAAAATCTGCAATGGATATCTGCAGATACCCACAAGAACACACAGTTTCGAATCAACAATGAAATTCTGCAGCAACTCATAAGATAGCAAGGATCACATACAAGTAATCCCAAAAGATACTCAGTTGTCAGCCCATCACCTCACTCAAGCGTCACCTAGATCAGTTGTAGGAAAACTTCTCAACAAGAGAAACTCCAGCAAAGATGTTTTTCGGGTTTCAAAATAATTCACTAAAGCATTTGGGATTTTTGTGAATTGAAAAACAAAGGTATGAATCCTAAAAGAAGAAGATAAAAGTATTCTACAGATATGCAGTTTTCGTGGCTCTGTAAAATTCGGGCCTTATTAATCAAAACTACTCATTTAACATGCTATATATAAAAAAATTGAGTCGGTGTAGTCGCTCGAACAAGGATTGTTGCGAGAGTCATTTGAACGACATACACAGGTGGCTCAAACAACCTTACGAATTTGTTTTATTAAACGTCTCCCTCAAGACTTAGAAAAAAATATTTTAACGAAAAACAATGCCTCAACACTTAGAAAATATTTTAGAAAAATATCCCAATACTTTAAATGAACTATTAAGGGACTAAAATATAACCTTACCAAAATTCATCTCGCCGAGGCTTGAATGTTGAAGAACTTTTGATATTCGGATCCGTTTTCACGTATCTTCAAATTTAAACTTTTTCGTCGACGGTTTGTAGCGGTATACGACATACGCTAATATAAAACAGGTCTTATAAAATATGTCCTTACAAATATCCCCCTATATCTATGTCGATAAAAACTAAAAACATCCGAGTTATCAAATCAAAATGCTTATACAAATCTAATACCCTCCCATGAATTCCAAAACTAAAAAGTTACTAAAATGTTAGTCTAAAACTTTTCTTCAAAAATTTTCAACCTCAAAATCTTCAAATCTCTAAGCTTTTCTCATCAGGGTGTGCAAAATGATCATCAAAGTTTTTACCTACACACATGCGAAAAAGTAAATACCTTCGTGACGTATCGAGTTAATATGAGATAAACATAAATCAAAACAGATATCAAATCTCAAATCTCCCCCATAATGAAAAACTCCCCTATTAAATCATAATTCATTTTCCCCCTTTTTATTTATCCGAAATAGTCAAGGAAAAGAATAAACCAAAATAAACATTGAGTGTCACGACAAGCAAAGAAAATAACTACGATCATCAAGGATATACTTGAAAGCTTCCACCATCTATTTTTGGCTTTTCAATTTTTTAAATAAAATGCAAAAATAATTTTTACAAAAATCACACACCATGAATTTACATTAAGATAACCAAATAGTGGATACGGAATGAATGGGTCTGAACTAATTTGATAGGAAAATCAATGCAATTAAGCATAACATATGTGCACGATGAATACAGATACTCCTAACGAATGAACTCAAAATCATCATTAGGTGTCAAAAATGTGAATTTAAATGACATTGACTCAATCCATCAACACATCAAAGCCAAGAATGGTTTTCACACCAATAACGTCTAAAACTATGTAATGCTTTTTCATGACTTTGTCATGACGTGCAAACCTGTTGATTTATTTCTAACCAATCTCCCTCATAAATTATAAATCTTTTTATTATTCAATTGAGGTGATCGAAACTAAATGGCCCATTTTTGGCATATTTATCTTTTAATTGCCTTTAAATTTTTTCGGGATCTTTTCCAACAGTGGATTTCACGACGTGATGAAAATTATTCACTCACCGCCCTTTCCCGTGCTCACTCATCATATTTTTAAAAAACATTCCTCACGGGAAACGGTTCTTACATGCATTACTTTTATTGTCAAGTTATATCGCATATGGATCGTTTTAAAGACATGATTGTGATGGAAACATTTCGACCAATATGTGATAGACAAGTTCAATAATCAAATAAATTCGTGAAAGTGTGCATTAAAGGATCTTATGAGTCAAACTTGTAGGTAGTAATCAACTAAAAATATCTCAATGACTCCACGCATTGTAAAGCACAAAAATGAAATAATGACCGATATCAAAACACTATTAAATAGTCACATGGATATGGAATGAAGTCGTGACTCGGTCATCCTAAATGTCCATTCATAAACGGTGCATAACAAAATACAAAAATCTTTTTTTCTTTTTCTAAAAAATTTATCAAATTAATATATTTTTTGGCTTTTTCAAAATTTTTCTTAAAAAAAAATAGAAAATCTTTTTGTATTTTTCCAAAATTTTTCAAAAAAAAAAAATCTTTTTAGTTTTTCAAAAAGTATATAAAAAATGGAAAATATAAATACAAAAATGATAAACACTAGCAATAGGCCAAAAATATCATCATGTAAATCATCCTATGCTAGCAAACAAGTCTAAACCTCAACCGTTAGGTGCGGTGGAGTTTTTCAAAGGTGGTGACATCCTATGAAAAACATCCATCAAATCATGTGAAGTCTTGACCAAAAACTTAACTTGCTCCCTAATATGTGAAAACTCTCTCATGTAATCATCGAAAGCATCATGTGTGGGTGCGTGTGTGTGAAGACGTGGCAAAACTCTATGTGACCCACTACCCAGCTTAAAGCAAAACTCCTAAGCTATCGTATCTTCTTACAATGGATGCCAACATAAACAGGACTAGGAATCTCTCACCTCATCCTCACTATCGCTAAGAGTGCTGGCATTACAATCTTCCTGCCCTTTCTCTTTAGCCTAATGGGATACTCAAACGCCCTATGCCCTCTATCGTCACACTCAAAACATCTATCTTCTTCCTCTTTCTCTTTATCACCACTCTCTTTGGACTCATCTTCCGTTTTATTTTTCTCAAAAAAATTTCTATTGGAAGAATTTAGTTTTGAAAACTTGAGAATTTTTTTAAAATTCTTTGCAAGCATGACCACATAATCAAAATTAAACTCGCTCTCAGATTCAGACTAAGAAACTCTCACTTTCTTTTCCTTCTCTCTCTTCGACACTTCCTCTCCCTTCCTAGATTGGGCTCTAAGTGTTATTCCTCTATCCTTAGTCTTGACAGTGTCAGGAAACATATTAATTTCATATGTATGGAGGTCTCCTACTAACTCTTCTAACTTTAAATTGCTCAAATTACCTAAGGAATTCAAAATAGTCACTTTAGGGATAAAGAATTTAGGCAACGATCTTAAAATCTTTTTAACCACTCGTGCATCAGGTATGTGCTCACCAAGATTGAGACTAGTGTTGACAATATTTGACAAACGTGCATAAAACTCATCAAACCACTCAGTTTCAAGCATGATAATCATTTAAAATTGAGTAGTTAAAATTTAATTTTAGACTTTTTTGACCGCGTTCTTGCCTTCATGGGTAAGTTGTAAAATATCCTACACTTCTTTTGACGTGGTGAACTTAGCCCACGAGAATTAAAAGTACTCCATTTAAATTCATCCTGAGTCGAGTCTGCCACGAATTTTATATTAGTGACATTATTCGCGATGATAGTAGGAGTAGTCCAGCCTCTTTTACAAACAACCCAAACTCTCTCGTCGATTACATTTAAATGTGATTTCATGCGGTATTTCCAATAGGCATAATTAGACCCGTTAAAAATTGGCAACCGATTATATAAGTTTTCATTTGGAAACTGATACGACGCAAATATTGCGTATTTCACCCATTAACCTACGCTTTATTAGCCCCATCGGGTATCTTAATCCCTATATTTATGCTCATTAACCAGAAAACCTCGTATTTGTATAGATATATGTTTTTCAGGGGTTAATTGAGCTTTTGTAGGTGTTTCAATGCTAATTATGAAGTTTGGACGCATTCCGGACAAGTTTCGTACAATTTTGCACGCGCAAGGGCAATTGAGTCATTTCACAATTTGGGCATCTGGTCCAACATCTTCACGAAAGTTGTATTAATCAGAGAAAGCTTCGTGTGTCCGTAAACGGTGCACGATTCTGAGTCCAAACGAAGAAATTACGAGACTTTGAGCGCAAGAGAAAACTAGAGAAATCAAAACAGAGGAAAGCAGGGGAGATTGAAGACCTGATGGGTCGATCGATTGACTGTTGGGTTCGATTGATCGACTCATTTTGATTTTAGAAATTTATCGAAGACAGTATGCTCAGACATTAATCCAATTATAGAACATGATCATTCAAATCTAACAAACACGTATACATAACACACATAACGTGCATTTAAAATATCCAGAACACAATCACTTATAGGATATATATATATATATATATATATATTCTCCACAATGCTATCATCTTCCATGAATTACTCATATTATCCCGAGTTACCAGCTATCGGATTATTATCACACCACCCTAGTAAACAATAAAATGACAACGTATGGGAAGCGATCATAGTTCCTCACTGAAAAATAAGATGAATCATACTCAAGACGTCTTACCCCTGATACAATGCCTCATAATAGAAATAATGGACGCCTATGACCTGGGGACTATACGCTCCCTACTCTTCAATCCAGAGGCCTCACCCACATCGCGTAACTTCCCATGATAGCCTAGGCTAGGTATGTCTACCTAATATATCATATACACAAGATATATTTATAATCATCATACACACACCATCTATATCCGTATGCACATAGATATACAATAGTTATCCCGGCTATAAGCATAAACACAAACTATTCTAGTCGGTGATACACTAAATCATTCCCAATTCAGGTTACGGTTCAGTTGCTCATACGAACCCTTAAAATTATTGCATTTATGATTAAATCCTTAAGTTTAACGTCACCAAGGTCACGTGACCTCTCCCTTGTAGACCCATAATTATCTCAAAATAGAATTCCCGTTGGTAATCGGATTCCCCACTAAGTCAATACGATGACTCCAATTTATACCTTCCCAAATAACTCGATACGTCCCCAATACCACATCATATAAAAAATTCACAATAATTCCCCAAAACGTATTCATCGCATCATATAAGAATGTTCATAATTGATAGACCCAATCGAAATGGAATAAAACTCACTCTAAAAAAACTTCGCAAAATAACCCGGACAGGGCCGAATCGATTTGGTCCTAAAAGAGAATCGATTCCCCAGTATAAGAATCGATTCGGTCCAAAGGACCTATAAGTATGTCTTAGGACAAATCGATTCATTTTGGATCTGAATTGATTCGGTCACCCAGACCTGACACTTACTTTAAGCCGAATCGATTTTCTTAGGGGGCGAATCGATTCGGGTCTACAGAATTCCAGAAATCCCCACTTCTTCATAAACCCACGAATTCCAATAAACAAAAATGATATCTCCAATCCACCATTCTTCAACCCAAACATGTTTTAACACCAAAACTCATCCTACATCTCATCCCATCAAGTTACACACCATCAAACCCTTATATAAAACATCAAATGCAAAATTAAATCCACAAAATCTAGGTTTTGACATATTAACCCCCAATCCAAATTTTTATCCACAAATCATGAAATAAATTACACACATAGATTATTTAGCAAGTTTAATCACTTGCCTCGAAGTTGTAAAGGTTTAACCTTCCTCAAAATCACGGATTGGCCGAGAATCTCCAAAATTTTCTCCTCTTTCTCTTCTTCCTTTCCTTTCCTCTTCTCTCTCTCTCTCTCTCTCTCTCTCTCTCTCTAGGGATTTCTCAATCTCACAAATGAGTTTGTTATCTCATGTATGCTTAATAAGCCTTATCTCCAAAATACCCAACATCAAATGATAATACACACTTTAAATGACTCGTTTACTCCAATTCGAGTCAAACTAACTTAAAATATTTTGGAACCCAAATTAAACCCAAGGACAGTCATTTTGACTATCTCGACCCATCCCGGATCAACCATGCACTCAGAATCGTCATCCGAAATACTTTATAACATTCTCTATTTTGACCTCATTTGCCAAATTTAAAATTCTCCAATTTAAATAAATTTTATTTCTCCAAAAAATAATTAAATTCTCAGTCCTCAAAATTACGAGGTGTTACAGTAGGTGAGGAAGGCGACTCGTTTATTTATTCTGCTTTTGTTGGGAGGGTTTACGGTGGTGAAGAGGGGCAATGCCATCTATCTGCGATTTCTTCCATTTCTGAGGATCATTTTGGAGATCCATCTGTACGACTTGGGGAGATTTATGCTGGAATCCCTCTTGGTTCTTTGCATGAATTCAGTCGATGCTGCTAACAGACTTTCACCGGACCCACGTATCTCTTGGAGGTAATCTTTAGATTCAGTTTCCTCTTATTAAATTTTTATCTATCTATTTTTATCCTTTTGACTTTTGTATTATCTTTTGCAATTGTGGTTTTATGAGGTGATAGGGAATAATGTCGAGTGAGTTGGAAATTTTTTCCAGGATGTACAGGTGGAGGAAGTCTAATAGGCATTGGAACCAATCCCCGTCTTTGAAGGATGTGTGGGAGATGATGAACGCCCTGACGAGAAATCATGTTAGTCTTCTTATATATTGTTATGGTTTTAATACTTTTCTTTACACTTGGTATATTACTGACTCTTGTTTGGAAAATAGGTGACTTTTGACCCTTGGCGCTTGTCTTCGAGGGCCGCGGGCGTTACGGGTATGCACGCCAGATGTGGAGGCTGCTGGAGCACAAGTTTAGGTACATCTGGTACCTAAGAGAGAGGGATGTAAGGCAGGTGATGGAGGTCTCACCATCTGCTCCCCTAGAGTATATGAGACAGGTGAATGAGGTGTCTGAAGAGGCGAGGGAGGCAACAATGGAAGGTGAGCCCTACATGGAGTACACTGATATGATGGCTGGCTACGACTATTTGATTTTTGCATCAAGTTAGTTGATGCCATCGTGCATTTATGATGTGGAAAATATGCTTCCACCTGCAACAGGATCAGGGAGGGGTACCAGCATACGGGCAGTGTCGGCCTATAGCACGGGGGAGGCACGATGGCAGCAGTAGAGGAGGTTCTATTCTACCATATTTCCACCCCTTCTTATCACATTCAGGTGCATAGTGGGGAGGTGGTATTAGTGCCTCATCGCCCTCATGCGGAGATAGATAGCTTCATGGGTCTTCTTGAGGAGGTTCTTCGAATAAATGTATGTCCCTTTTTTTCTTTCACATTTTTGCTTTTCTTTTTATTCTTCTCATTACTGATTCACTTGCCTTTTGTGATTTTTTTCTAGACTATCCGCGTGTCGATGACCTGACTGCAGGATATTTGAGTCTGGATGGCATCAATGTCTAGTTACCTGAGAAAGTCAGCCAGTTTTTGATGGTACCACCGTCCACATCCAAGGAGAGCTCCGGTTCTCGGAGTAGGGGGTCCACCACACGTCACCGGGGGAAGCGCATTCATTGAGGCACGTGATGTGGGGGTTTTATTAAGTTTTTTGGAAGGTTCGGGTTGCATCTCAATTTATCTTTTCTTTTCATTTTTTGCTTTTCTTCACATGTAGGAACAATGTAATTATTTTGATATGTTAATAAATGATGCATTTTTTTGTTGTGTTATCTTGATATAATGGCTTACTCTACATGCACTTTACTTGGTTGTTGAGGTTTTTATTGCAAAGATAAGATAAAATATAATGGATAAAAAGAAAACTCGAAGGTTGATTTTTCATAAGTAAAATAAATCTTTATTTTGGAAATGATATATACAAAAAGGGACAGTAAGGGATTTCTAAAAAAGGGGGGTTACCGATTGGCATGCCCCTTGGTCTGCCTATCGACATAAGGTAAGGGTCAAGTCAAAATCACATTCTTAGCTTTGATTGTACTTCCTCTATACTTATAGGTACTTAGGATCAGAAGGTGTGCATTTTATACCCCGAATAGACATATTTTATTTGCTAATTCTCGACAATTTAGTTCTTATGCGCGTAAATGTTCAATGTGTTGTCGTGATTGCAGTTGCGATGTCAAAAGCATTATTTCGAGGCAATTTGCAGTCAAAGGGAGCTAATTCCCCATTCCTGTAACCTTACCCGAGCCTAAACCGAGCCTAAACCTACCCCGAACCCCCGTGTGTGTTTAGTTTGTGCCTTTTTATATTTTTTTAGATTCGTTTTTATTTTTAGTGTTTATTTTAGATTTATTTAGAATTTCTAGGTTTTATTTTCTATTTTTTAATTTTATTTTTATTAGTATAATTTTATATTATTTTATTTTTTATTAGTTTTTAGTTTTATTTTATTAGGATTAGTTTTTTTAGGATTTCATTTAATTTTAGATTTATTAGATTTTATATTTTTTTTAGGATATTAATTTTTAGTTTAATAGATTTCTATTTATTTCTTTTTAGTTTCATTTTTTTTATTTGAGTCTTTATTTTATTTTTCGAGAAGGATTTAATTTTTAGATTTTTGGTTTTAATAGTTTTATTTTTATTAGTTAGTTTTATTTTAGTAGGGGTCATAAGTTAAACACACACACAATCCCTCACGCCCTACACTATCATACACACTCATCCACCTAACTAACCCCTCACCCTCACCCTCACCCTCACCCTAACTTCCTACACCTTCACACACATAACTACGCTCTCCATCATCTTCAATCTCAACCTCTTGCTCTTTCCTCTCACCAAAACTCCATAACTTAACACCATTAAACCCATCTCTCACTCCTCTAACCTCAACCCCCATAACCAAACAACATCACCACCATGGCCTAACCCACAACCCTCAATATCAAACCCATGTACGGACCTGCTAGCCTCGCCGTCGACATCCGATCACCCAACCCGTCGGCAACGTTAAACCCCAAGCGGCGCCCCACACACCTCAGGCCAAAACCCGACCCCTATCTCCGGAAATTCAGTCCACGAAACCAAACAAATCGTGTTTAACCGGACAAGATAGAGAGAGGGCGTCAAAGGTGAGGATTTAGAAGCCTCTTCACCTTGGGTCGATAGGACTCCCGGGGTCGACTGAGATAGGTGTGATCTCCCACCGGTCGACTCAAATTTTTCGGCACCCCACGACTTAAAAATCGTGGGAGGTATATGTCTTGAACCTTCGCGCCTCTCCTGTTAGCGAGTCATTTTTTGTGTATGATTTGTGTGCTCTTACTTGATTTTATTCTCGCATTTATTTTCGAATGGTGTGATGAATTAATTGACTAAGACCTACACCCGGTCACTCACGAGAAAGGATTTCATCACCCGACTCACTCGCTTACCATTGTGTGCTACCTTAGCCATCACTAAATTTAAAAGCAATCAACTAGGTAGCCCAATAGGAGACCATTTTTGCAAAAGTGATCACAAAGATTTCCGTGATTTTTTATCGCCCGCGGACTTAATTAAAATTTGAGTACTCTTTCACTAAATCTAAAGATACAAATTGTCTTTGTGCTAGCTAAGAATTCTTCTTGACGTGTGTGTCCAATTTAATTTTTTGGTAGTCTGGTTTTAGTTGGTTCGTCAAATTCTGCGAGTCCGTATTTTCCCCCACCTTTTTCTTCCAAAAAAAAGTCCAAAAATATTTTCTTCCTTTATTTTTCACAAAAATCCAAAAATATTTTCTTTCTTTCATTTTCTGAAAAATTCAAAAATATTTTCTTTCCTTTTTGAAAAAATTTAAAAAAATAAAAAAATATTTCTCTCCACATGGCCGACGAACGTCCTTTATGAGGCTACTTTGGTCATTTTCCATTGACACGCGACACGTGTGAGAGTGATCCCGAGCCGTCTCTTTATGATATTCTTAGTGATTTTACCTCTCTCACGAGCACTGTAGATACTCTTGACCTGTCCATGCACGCACCTCATTTTCCATCACCCTTGGTGTCAAGTGTCGACGTGTCTCAAACTTTGTTGTACACCCGTTGTTATTATGCCGATCACATGTCCTTTGAGTGCCCGTATATTCCTTATCCTTTCGAACCCACCATGGAGCCTGTGTATCCATATGACACTGTTCCGAAATCCACCTCGGCCTACTATCCCGATATACCCAATTCCGAGTGGTGTGAGTACCCTAGCTATTCGTGGAGGCCTGATCACCCTTTCACGCAATACGATTCCCAACCCGATGTTGTGGATCCTCACACGTTCCAACAGTCATTATGGCAACCTTGTGCACCCGTTCACGATCAGTTCCCTCACTACGTCCCCCATGAGTATCAACCAATTGTCCATCACGAAGGCGATCCTTTCGTGTATGATGAACTTGTCCCCACTCCACACACTTCATTTGAGTATTCTCCTTACAATTATGCTAATAGCGAGTTGCGTCCATCTCCACCACCACCACCCCCACCACCCATCACTCCACCACCACCACCATCCACATTCGCTCTCGAAAGCCTCTTGCAAAAGTTCATACTCGAGCAAGAGCAAGCCACTCAAATTCAAACTCAAGCTCTCCTAAGGCGTGAACAACACTTTAATGAATTTGAGTGTGCGAGAGAGTTGGACTTCACCCCAAGTCAACCCATTATTGCTCCCATGTGTGATGATGATGTGTCTTCTTGTGACATGGATTTTGAGTGTGACCAACCCTACCACCCCGAGAATCTCGAAGTTGAGGCCATTCCATGGTCCGGGCCCCAAGTCGACAATTGTGTTGACTTCTCTTTCATTAGCGAGCCTGATCAAATCCCACCATGTCCACATGAACCTATAATTAAGGTACCTATTCCCTTTCCCGCCGAATCCCAAAAAATGCCCGAGTTTACACCTATCGAGTTTACCCCTTGTGTTCCCGAGGAACTAATTTATCCTAGGTTAGCTCCTGCTACGAGTTCTCACCATTTTTCTAAGATAGAATCCGTGATAGTTCCTAACTATCCGGATATGGATAATGTCCCACCATGCATGGCTCCCTTTGAGACTGATAATTCTAGAGATTCCTCTCTCTCCGATCTTGGTGCCTCGTTTGACTTACCCACCCCATTGACCGATGATATTCTTGTGGACAAGTTGACCACTCCATCTTTAGAAACCACACTCCCTTGTGAGTATTCCTCTACTCCTCCCAATAAGTGTGTGTCTCCTACTCTTGAGTTGGATCATCTTCATCCACCATTTATCCCACCCGACCCACCCATTATTTCACCTTCTCCACCACCACTAGGTTTGAATCTTGATTTTACACATTTCATGTTTCCATCTACATATTTAGGTCCTAACCTAAAACCATCCTCCACCTTTCACGAGAGTATTTGCGGTGCTACTCTCCACTTCCGTGACACTGAGCTTGTTACCCTATGCCCGCCATTCTCTTGTGGTGTTGATTTTTTTCCATGACAGCTCCCTGGCATGTCACGGTGTGACCATTATCATCGCCCATTCATAGAACGGTCGTGTAAATTCTATGAGGCCCACCCCATACCTGTTACTACACCCTTTTGCCTCCCTCACCAACTAGAACACCATGCTTATAGGGCCTTAGTTTCCCTCACCTTCCAGATAAATAAGGCTCACGACCGATACCTCTTCACCCTTTCCCTTTCCTTTCTTACCTTTCCCTTAATACCCACCCGCCCATGGTCCACCGATGCTTTGCATCGTGTGATGCACTTTGTCATACAAGTGCATTGACCATTTTTAGCCTTTATCTAGCAAGGCTGACGCTTCAGTCTTGTTTGGGGGTGATTCTCATCACCCAATTTGTTGCCACCCCGAGCTTTCCTAGTTCCTATCTTTAGGGTGAGATCCCTTCGGTCTGACTGAAGATGTTAAACTTAGTGCTACCGGGAGGCATCCCGTGGTTTCTTGTACTAGTCTCATCCTATTTGGGGGTGGTGTTTCACATCACCCAATGCCTTATCATGTTTTTAGACTTGTACACTTTTTTCCACTCATTTATTTAGGTTTCATTTTGGCTTCATCTGTCCCCTTCATTAGCGATTGATTCTAGTACTCTCTTTCCTCCCTTCTTCTCTCAATTTAAAAAAAATTATTTTACCTAACATCGAGGACGATGTTCCTTTTTGTTTAGGGGTGGGGAATTTTATCAAAATCGTGCCTCTTTTGAAATTTTTTGAGTTTTAAACTCGATTTTTAAAATTTCGTGCAGTTTCTTTCATCTCACTCATTGACGTGAATTTTCTATAATCCATATTTTAAATCTAGGAATCGAGCTAGAGGATTTATCTTTTTATAAATAGCTTATATAATACATAACAAGGCATTTTGCACCATGAATTTCTAGACTCAACAAAATTTGCGCACTTATCACGTCACTACGGTTATAGTTGAAGAGTACTATAATTCCTAAGAAAACCTTAAGGATCACTAGTGGAGACTTTAGCTTATGAGATTTGTGCCTTTCACCCTTTGAGAGTATTTTACGCAATCTCTGAGTCACAAGTTGATTCAACTTCTTTTGGGTCCGCACTAAATCGTTGTATGATCTCATTATTCTTCATTTTTGGCTTGATCATTGAGAATGACATCACTTTCGAGTTGTAAGAAACGCGTGTCTTGAAATTTGTCCAGATCACTAGGTTTTCAAACATTCATTTCACTCATTACCTTACCATATTCCCATATATTTCCCACATCATCCATATATCATCTCCATTCACATTTCATCCACCATTTTTGAAAAAGAAGAGTGTTGTTCCAAATGTTAAATGTCTTCATTGTTGGTTTGAAAAGAATGAAAAAAAAGAGAGAAAAGAAAAGAAAAAAAAGTTTGTAGTTAGTAGTTAGTTTTGAAATAAAGACATTTGTTCTTCATGTATTGAACACTCCTGTCACACATCGTATATCCATCCATCTTACATCCATCATGGCACACATCCATCTTATCCTACCTACCTCACCCCATCCTTCTCATTTCCCCTCACCCATATGAGTCCATGTTCTCTCCTAGGTGTTCGGGCAAATGAAAGTCAACGTGGTGAATAACTCGACGTTCTCACTATAGTGATTATCATTCCTTTTATGAGATCATTTTCTTTCTTAATTTACGTTTTTTCTTATATGTATGTGAGACGTTTGAACTTGATTACATTTACTCACCTCCTCACACACAAGTGCGATACACTAACCCAAATCTCGAGAGTTTGATTGAGAGAGTTATATCCTGTGAGATTTGAATTTGAAGCGTTGATTCCAAGAGGCTATCTAGGAATTACTCTTGTGATACTCGATCCATTTTGACTGATTCACACTACATACATTGAGTTCTAGGAAGGATGTGCCTTGAGTGTTTACTTAGCTAAACTTTTTACACATTCTAGCTTGTATTTTTCAAATTATTTCTCTCATGATGGATTGTGCGATCATTCTATGTCTAATAAGAGATTGAATGCCTTTCAATAAATCTTTTTAAATAAAGAATTTTGTGGGTATATTCCCTGCAAACCCTCACGAGACACACTCGTCCTGTAGGGCAACCTATAGGTTTAAAGGCTTGTTACAGATGCTAAGTGCAATCCAAAGTGCCCGCGAAAGTGGTACACTTTAGGTTTCTTAGCTGTCTCTTTCTCTCTATCTTATTGCTCGAGGACTAGCAACGCTCTGTTTGGGGGTGGTGTGATAAGTACTCAAAAGTGTACATTTTATACCCCGAATAGACATATTTAGTTGCTAATTCTCGATAATTTTGTTCGTATGCGCGTAGATGTTCAATGTGCAGGCTTGATTGCAGTTGCGGTGTCAAAAGCATTATTTCTAGGCGATTTGCAGTCAAATGGAGCTAATTCCCCATTCCTGTAACCTAAACCGAGCCTAAACCGAGCCTAAACCTACCCCGAACCCCGTGTTTATTTAGTTTGTGCATTTTTATATTTTTTTAGATTCGTTTTTATTTTTAGGGTTTATTTTAGATTTATTTAGAATTTCTAGGTTTTATTTTCTATTTTATTTTTATTAGTATAATTTTATTTTATTTTAATTTTTATTAGTTTTTAGTTTTATTTTATTAGGATTAGTTGTTTTTAGGATTTCATTTATTTTTAGATTTATTAGAGTTTACATTTTTTTTAGGATTTTAATTTTTAGTTTAATAGATTTCTATTTCTTTCTTTTTAGTTTCATTTTTTTATTTGAGTCTTTATTTTATTTTTAGAGTATGAATTTAATTTTTAGATTTTTAGTTTTAATAGTTTTATTTTTATTAGTTAGTTTTATTTGTTAGGGGTCATAAGTTAAACACACACACAACCCCTCACACCCAACACTATCATACACACTTATCCACCTAACTAACCCCTTACCCTCACCCTAACTGCCTACGCCTTCACACACACAACTACTCTCTCCATCATCTTCAACCTCAACCTCTTTCTCTCTCCTCTCACAAAAAGTCCATAACTTAACCCCATTGATGATGTTGGTTATAGCATAACCCGTCAAGGTGTTTGTAAACTCAAACAAGTGATAACAATGACCACACAAGAGTATACTGAATATAAGAGATTGAGATGAGGAGAAGAGGATGAACACCAATATATAAGTGGTTCAGCCAATTAGGCCCACGTCCACTGTGCAAGTGAGTGTGTAATATCACTGAAATAAGGCACTAACGGCCATGGATACATTCTCTCTCTTCTGTATAAATTGACAGAGTTCTAGCTAAGGTTGTAATTCTCGATCCTCGTACTCACCTAGGCCGAGATTGGTACCAAGCAAAGACAAGCCGAGCTTCTACGTGTACATGTATGGCTTGGAGCACGTGGACAAATCCGTTATAACTGAATCATTCCCTCCACATGAGGGAATATTGAGGACGTCATTGCTTAGTTGAAGATCAGCCATGTGTCATCCTTTCACTGGCTATATCTTCATGCACATGCTCATTGTATGCTTAGGGGGTACGTTACACCCCCCTATCACAATATATAGAGGTCATCCTCTACCTTGCAAAAGGATCCAAAATTGCAACCCTAGCTGAAACTCTGTCATTTTACACAGTAGAGAGAGAAAGCTTGAGAGATTATATCAATGGCCATTAGTGCCTTATTTCAGTGACATTACTCACTCACTTGCACAGTGGACGTAGGCCAGATTGGCAGAACCACTTATATACTGGTGTTCATCCTCTTCTCCTCATCCCACTCTCTTATATTTTATATACTCTTGTGATTCCATTGTTACTGCTGACTTGGGCTTATCAACACCTTACCTGGTGGTGCTATTTCCAGCATCATCATTTTGGCACCGTTTGTGGGAACGAGAAGACATAACTCTTCATTTCCTAGCTTAACCTCACCGGAGACACTGGTGGTGAACCAGGCCTCCCCCCTTGCGTGGAGCTGTTTCACCATTGAAGGAGGTCCTAAAAGGTACTAAGATCATTTTCTTCACCAGTTCTTCAGTTTTAACAGATGGCACTGGAGTTGACACCACCTCCTCCACCATTTGGTGTTGGAGGACCTAGTTCCAGCTAGACGCCACCCCAGTCCGAAATGACAGAGGTGGAGGCGGCCTTAAAGTCCTTGGCTACAACGCAATAAGCGATGAAGGAGCAATTTTCACAGCTCAGTCAAAATAGGATGAGTCTACCTGGGGTCTCACCGGAGATGATTACTCCGGCAGCTATTCAACCCATCTTGACGCTAGGGGACCACCCCAGGCACCGCAAAAAGGCCAACCTAACCCTCAGCGTAGGAGGGACGTTGCTGACCCTAGGCGTTTGCGTCTCGGGAGGTAAGGAAACCTTTGCCCTGAGGATCAGTATAACAATATGGAGGCAGAGGATGATCCAGAAGGCTGCTGGGAGCCGTATGAGGTTTCAAATAACACCGTACGTCCTATCCAGCAGAGCAGAGGTTATGGGGGCCGAAGAGATGGGTGTGCCCAACAAAGAGGATCAGCTTTTGATCGCTTGAGTTGAGGGTCGGCCTTTCAAAGGCTCAGCCCAGTTAATGACCTCAGGCAGAGGTTGTCTAGGTCTAGAAATGTAGCAGGCTCACAGAGGGAAGAGGGGGAACATTGGCCTCATCATGGCCGACCCCATCATGGCCCAAGACTGAAAAGTGCTACTGTGTGATAATTGACAAAATTCGAAAGTTTCCAATCAACCTTTATATAATTTATCCCCTAAACATGCATCTAAGGTGCGTGTGTCAATCCATAAATAAATAAAGCATGTGACGCAAAAATATGCTGAGACACAGATTTCAGGAAAAAAAACCTTTCCGGTAAAACCTTTATTTCACTATGAATATATAAATCGCAACTTACAATTACATAGAGGAATCTGTAATGGATCAACGCGCAGCTATCCCACAAAGACACGCAGTCTTGAACTCTACAAGAGAATACACGTAGCACCCTCCAAGGACTCACAACCCAAACAACAAAGGAAGAACCGCAGATCTCCTCAATGACACGCGGCCATAACACTTTGTAGAGACTCCCTCAGCAATGACACGCAGCCCTCGGTTGCAAAGATCTCCCCACAAAGGTTGAATAATAGCAAAGCTTGTGTTCTAGGGTTCCAAAAGATTCACAAAAGTAATTAGAATTTTTGTGTGTGAATCAAAAGATGTTTGGCACATCAAAAATCGAAGTCTTGTTGTGTTTGTACTCTTAGAAACGTTTTCTCAAAGACTTGGAAAATACATCACCGAAATAGGTATATATATAAGAAATATGAGTCGGTGGTAAAAATACTTACGAAACTGTTCGATTTTATCCCAGGCGGACCGGTCCGGCTTGGAGGCGAATCGGTCCGGCTTGAAGGCGGATCGGTCCGGCTTGGAGGCGAATCGGTCCGACCTTGGATCGGTTCGTTTTTAAAATAGGCTTCTTCGGTTTGCAATCGGTCCGTGGTATACTGGTGCAAAGCGAATCGGTCCGGTAGGTAGACGGACCGGTCCGGAGGCGGATCGGTTCGTTTAAAATATGGGCGGACCGGTCTGTGGTATACTTCTTATTTTTATAAAAAACATTTCATAAAAATTTCCCAATACTAAGTATGAAACCTTAAGGGACTTAGAAACAAAACTTTACCAAGTTCATTCTCGCAAAGGTTATGATGTTAAAGAAGCTTTGATATTCGGATCCGTTGATGTAGATGCGATCTTGAATTTATTCAACGGTGTAACGGTGTACGACATACATATTGATAATGGACAAAAATGTCCTTACAGAGACCGAGATCAAGAGGAGGTTAATAGCCCGACGTTGTGCAGCGGCTGGGGAAACCTCAGTCCACCCTTTGGAGGTGACTGGGGACAACCTAGGCTAGGCCGACATTTCAAAGCCATGGAATGACTCCATTCAATGTCTTGAAGAGAAGATAGGGGACCTCATCAAAAGTCGATACCCACTGCAAAGTGGTTTCTTAGAGGGTTCCCCATTCATGGCCAGGATAGTGAGCTTACGAACCCCTGCCAAGTTCAAGCCACCTATGGTGTCTCCCAAGTATGATGGTAGTACCAACCCTGTGCATCATATTGAGATGTACCAGTATGCAACGGATATTTATTCAATCCCAGATGAGATTAATTTCCGTGCCTTCTCGGGGACTCTGACGAGAGCTGCACACATTTGGTTCACCTCTCTTTCGAAGAACTCTATCGAGAACTTTAAGGGCTTGGTTGAAAAATTTATTCAAAATTTCTGTTTTGGGGTAAGACCTCAAAAGAAGACCACTCAACTGTTGTATGTCAAACAAGGCAAGAACGAGAGCCTAAGAGACTACATCGCTAGATTCAATAAAGAAAAATTGGAGGTTGAAGATTATGAAGAGAATATAGCTATGACCGCCCTCATAGGAGGACTTCAGAAAGGGAAGTTATTGTGGAAGATTGAAGAAGACCCTCCTAAGTCCTTGGCAGAGCTATTGGAAACTATAGGGAAGGTCATGAATGCTGAAAAGGCCATGGCCGCAAAGTATGAGGATGAGAACGGAAGTGGCAGTGGGAAGTTCTAAAGAAAGAAAGATGAGAAAAAGAGGTTTGCTAATGACAAGTTTGCAACCTATACTCATCTAACCGTGAGCTACGAACACATCCTCAACGAAATCAAGAATGACCGGTCTCTGAGATGGTCGAAGAAGCTGAAGGATCCTCGACATAAAAGGAACAAGAACCTGTAGTGTGAGTTCCACCAAGACCACGACCATGTGACAGACAAGTTCTTCGCCTTAAAGGATGTAATCGAGAAGATGTTAAAGTCCGAAAATATGAGGAAGTATGTCGATGGTAAATCACCTAAGAAGGTAAGAGATGACCCTAAAAAGAAGAAAAACGACAGATGTCGAGATGATACCCCAGCGAGAAGAGACGATGACTCGAATGGTGATGATGAGGACGATCCAGACCTCTCGCCGAAAGATAACAATGCCCCTGTGAAGAGGGTTGGTATGATCTCCTTCGGTATTAACACCATATGTGGAGGACTCGCAGTTGGTGGCTCCAAAGTAGCCTATCGTAAAGCTCATGTGGCAGAAGCTAAGTCAGTGACCAAAGTAGAGGTTGTGAAACTGGCATCTTCAGAGGCTAAATAGAAGATAAAGAAGGTAGATATGGATACTCTTATAGTTGGATCCTCCTGACTCGACTTCAAAGGTATTTTGGCTCCGCATGATCACCCTTTGGTAATTACAATAAGAGTGCATGGATGTGAGGTACAAAGAATCCTCATAGATGGAGTAAGTTCAGCAGATGTGATGTTCTGGCCTTATTTTAAGAGCTTAGGCCTCAGCAGAGCAGGCTGGTATCCTATCATCATCCGTTGATGGGCTTCAGCAGTTAAAAGTTCCATCCATTGGACATGTATGATATGGATGTACGAATGGGAGACGAGTGGCCGAAGAGGTTGACCCGAAAGATTAATTTTTTCGTTATGGATGAAAATGTCTTCTCGGCATACAACCTCATCATAGGACGAGTAACCCTTAAGGAGTTTGAGGCCGTGTCCTCGACGGTCCACCAAATGCTTAAATTCTCGACCCCCTATGGGGCAGGGGAAGTGCAGGGTGACTAGACCTCGACACAAGAATGCTACTTCAACTCGACCGAAAAGAGAGAGGCCCATAAGAGGGCAACTACCATATATAACATTGACACACTTAATCCTAGGGACGAAACAAAATTGAAGAAAGGAGAGGCCACGGAAGAGGTGGAATCCATTGTTCTCAATGAGGACGAATCGTTAAAAATTGTCTAAATTGGCAAGGACTTAAAACTAGAGATCAAGGAAGAGCTGATAAGATTTTTAAAGAAGAGGCAGAGTGACTTCGCTTGGAGCCACATAGACATGCCTGGCATCGACCCGAAGGTTATGTGCCATAAACTCAATGTGGTAAAAGATGCTAAGCTAATCAAACAAAGACGAAGAGTCTACTCCAGGGAAAAGTATGATGTCATCAGGGAAGAGGTCAAAAAGTTGGAAGAGGCGTAATTCATCAGGGAGGTCATATACCCAGAGTGGTTATTAAATGCCATCATTGTGCCTAAAGCCAACGAGAAATGGAGGATATGCGTAGACTTCACTGACCTGAACAAGTCTTGCCCGAGAAATAACTACCCCTTATATTGGATCGATCAAATGGTAGATGCCATGGTAGGGTATGAACTTTTGAGATTTATGGATGCGTATTCAGGCTACAATCAGATCTTTATGGATGCCACTCAGAGAAGATAACATTCATCACAAATAAGGGGACCTATTACTATAAGGTCATGCCTTTCGACTTGAAGAATGCAGGGGCCACGTATCAACGTCTTGTAAATAAGATGTTTAAAGATCAGATCGATAAGACCATAGAGGTATATATAGATGATATGTTGACAAAAATCTTGAAGGCCTACACTCACATAGCCGACCTGGAGAGAACTTTTGACACTATGGGCTTATACAGGATGAAGCTCAATCTTGCCAAGTGTGTCTTCGGAGTAGGAGCTGGAAAGTTTCTTGGATTCATAGTCAATCAGAGGGGAATAGAGGCCAACCCTGAGAAAATCAAAGCTTTGCTTGATATGAAGACGCCAAGGAGTATAAAGGACGTTCAGAGTCTCACTGGAAGAGTCGCTGCACTCAACAGATTTGTTTCCAGATCTACGGACAAGTGTCTTCCATTTTTTAAGGTGCTTAAAAAGGCCTTCGAATTGGATAAAGAGTGTGATAAGGCCTTTAAACAGCTCAAGTCCTACCTCGGGTCCCCCCTGCTTTTATCTCGACCCATCCTGGGGGAGAAGTTGTATGTTTATCTAGCAGTCTCAGAGTAAGCTATAAGTGCAACCATAGTACGGGAAGATGTTGGGGTACAAAGGCCTATATACTTTAATAGTAAGGCCCTTCAAGGGTTCGAACATAACTATCCTCGAATAGAGAAGTTATCCTACGCTTTGATACATGCTTCCACGAAGATGAAACCCTATTTCTAAGCCCACTCCATGGTCATCCTCATTGACTCCCCACTAAGGCAAGTTCTCCACAAGCCCGAGAAGTCAGGTAGATTGATGACCTGGGCCATCGAGTTGGGAGAGTATGACCTTATTTATCAACCCAGGGTGGCCCTTAAAGGGCAGGCACTCACAGACTTTGTTGATGAGTTCACATGGTAAGAGGCTGAAGTTAAGAATAATCCAGAGATTACAGAGGGATAAAATAGTAACGTCTTCTGAGAACCGGAAGAGGTTGTGTTCGATAGAGCCAGAAAAGGAGTAGTTGAGAATGAGGAAGACAAATACCTTTTCAAGCAATGAACCCTATCAAAGGGGAACTTCTCTTCAAATGAAGATGTTTGGAACCTCTTCGTTGACGGGTCTTCTTGCGAAAGTGAAAGCGGCACAGGGCTGATACTGTTATCTATGGATGGTACCAACATTTAATATGCGCTAGGTTTAAATTCAAAGCATCGAATAATGAGTCAGAATATGAGGACTTGGTAGCAGGCCTCTCCTTGGTAAAAGCCCTTAGAGTTGGACGACTCTTACTTCACAGTGATTCAAGGTTGGTTGTCAACCAAATACTTGGAGTATATGAGGCCAAGGATGAAAGGATGGCCAAATACATGAAGAGGGTAAGAATGATGCTAGAAGGCTTCGAAGAGGTGAAGATGAAGAGGGTACCTTAACAAAACAATGGTCGTGCAGATGCACTAGCAAGGTTGGCTTCAGTAACAAGGACAGTACCAGTCGAGATCCTGCTCAAACCAACTATTGAGGAAGAAGAGGTTACCAATGTTTGCCTCAAATTGAACCTAGGAGACTCATGGATGGACCCCCTTATCAGATATATCAGAGAGGGAGAGTTGCCAAAATCGAAGCTAGAAAGGAGGAAATTGAGGTACAGAGCTGCTAAGTTCTCAATAATAGGCGATGTCCTGTATAAAAAAGGATTTCTACTAAATCTCCTCAGATGTGTACATCCCATATAAGTCCCCCACATCGTTCATGACGTACACGAGGGTTCTTTTTCCAGTCACATAGGAGGAAGACCTTTAGCTAATAGAATAATTACGCAGGGATACTGGTGGCCGACCTTGGCCAAAGATGCTGCTGCCTACGTGAAGAGGTGTGACAAGTGCCACAGATTCTCCACTATCCCTCATCAAACTCATCAACCTATGACGTCGATCAGTTCCCCTTGGCCATTTGCAGTATGGGGGATTGACTTGGTGGGACCATTGCCGAGAGCTGCGAATAATTATCGATTTCTGATAGTTGCAATTGATTACTTCTCCAAGTGGGTTGATGTGATAACCCGAATATAATTATGATAAATCATGTTTAAATGATGATTAGATTATGTGATATGGATAATATGTTATTAGTATATATATAATGTTAAGTCATTGTGTTTAGTTTAATCCTACCTTCATAAAGCTTGAGGTATCGAATTAGTTACAACTGTGAAATTTTAAAGTTTTCGATAGGAATGTTCGTGTTGGAGGCTAGTTTTGACCTTTATGACATAACAATGAACTTGAGGTGTAAACTAGATATTTGTAGATATATGAGTTAGGTTTATAACAAAACAAACGGTTCATCGAACGGACATCCGAGTGGGAAGATATTGTCTTTTTACGAACAGGGGGTAAAGTAGTCATTTAGCCTTAAATGATATTTTGTTTTATATAATGCCACATGTTATATTTTGATTGGACCCAGGGGGGGTGACCTTATGCCGACTTATAACCCTTGAATTAAGATCTTCCTTCAGCATATTTCAGCCATGGAAGAGTTTTAACCTAAGGAAAGAGAGTTTGGAAGTTTAGGAAGAAAGTGTTTGGAGAAACTGAAGAAAAATTCATAGAAAAATTAAGTAAAAGACCCTAAGGTATTTCCATCCATAAATCTTGTTTATTTTTTTGTATTACTTATCTAAATGATTAAAATAATCATTTTTTTTACTGAAATTCCATGTCTTGATGTGTACTTATGGATAGATGCAAGTTTAAGCAAACTTGAATGTGTAAACCCTTGAGATTGTTTTGTTTAGTAACCTTGTTTATTCAAACTTCCATATATTTCTCTATACTTACTGGAATTAATGGATTCCAATTGGATATTAACTTGGACTAATATATGTATGACATATCCCAAAATTATATGAAAATACCAATAAATGAGTCTTTGGTGAGAGTTTGAAGTTCGGGTATGAAATCTGCCCTAAGGGTGAAAGTATGCCCGCCATGTGTTCGATGTTTTACTTGACATAGCAAATGAAGTCTGAAAATTATGAAATTTTAATCTTGTATTGTTCAATATGTTTACTGATGTTGGGTGAAATATCATATAAATTTACGATGTAGAAAAATAATGGAAATTCCTAGAAGTTGAATGAACGATAAAAGAGCCTATACGGCAGATTTGCTATGTGGTAAAGAAATGACATATCTTGCTCTAGGAGACTTGAAATGATGTACCATCTTTTGTATTGGAATACTAATAAGATAATGATTGAATTACCAAGAATAAATGAATTTATATTTGGTCTATTATTTGGATATGTTAAATATATTAACATGGATTTGGGTAGGACTTCACTTGTGATAAATGATTTGAATGGAATCATGTATGCTTATGGATTGAATTATGTTTAAATCATTCTTTGGATTATTGATAATCTTATGATGATACTAATATTGTAAGAATGATAGGAATGAAAGAAGAGCTAATTGAACAAATACCAGATAAAGGCAAGGGAAAAGCCAGTTAAACTGTTGAAGTGAGTGTACTTATGATTTGTTTCATATATAAATATGAATATAGCTCTAAGAGCCGGATTTGTTTGAATACTTCGGTATTCAGGATCTGTTTGGATATTCAAATATCCAAGATTTATTTGGATCTTATGATCCAGGATTGGAATTGGACAAAGATCCAATTATTTGATTTGTCTTATGACAAGGATTTGTTGGAACTAATGTTCCAGGATTTGTTATTGCCAATGGGCAGAATTATTTGGATCTTATGATCGAGGATTTGTTATTGCCAATGGGTAGAATTATTTGGGTGTTATGATCCAGGATTTGTTATTACCAATGGTCAGAATTATTTGGATCTTATGATCCAGGATTTGTTATTGCCAATGGGCAGGATTGTTCGGATTTTATATCCACATACTCAATATAGAATTGTCATTACATTGTGGGGAAGGAGTACCTCACTAAGCTTAATGCTTAGAGTTTATATTTTAACAATTTCAGGTTTGTATGCTGCCAGCTAGGATACCATATGACTGGTAACTTTGAGAGTTGCACCGTTGGAAAGAGCTGGGGTTTAAATATGGGGATTTTATCATTGTCACACTGAAGATTTTAATATACTCACACATTGTATATATTGCGGTAGCATGGATTGAGTTGATGATTGTAAAATTTTATCATAGTTAATCATAGTATTGTATGTTCGGTTAATTATGACCCTGATATTGATTTCATTATGTTATAATAATAATCTTTTGTGTTCATTATGCACAGTGTGCAGAAAAATATTGATAAATGAAGTATATTTTCCAATGGGCTCAAGATTATGATCCAATTATTTTAATAACAAATGATTAGTATGGATATTGGGTTTGGGGTGTGACAGTAGAGGCTGAGCCAATGATAACGATTACAGAGTAGAAGACCTTCCAGTTCATCTAGAAGAGCATCATATGCAGACATGGTATTCTCAACATCCTCATCTCAGACAACGGAACCCAGTTCAAGAATTCTTCCTTACAAAAATATTATGACAGAGTGGGGATAAAGCAGTTCTTCTTCTCTCCTGGCCGACCTCAGGCAAATGAGCAGACTGAGGTCACGAACTGAACGATCCTCGATGGGATTAAGAAGAGGTTGGAAGAATCCAAGGGGAGATGGACAAAAGAGGTGTATGCAGTGTTATGGGCCTACAAAACAACGACAAGGACTAACGGGGGAGACCCCATTTATGTTAGCACATGGCTCAGAAGCCGTCATACCTACAGAAGTAAGACTCCCCACTCACAGAGTTCAGACCTATGACCCTGAAAAGAATGGGAAAGAGAGAATACTTGACCTAGATTTGATTGAGGAGAGAAGGGAAGATGCTAAGATCAGACTGGCAACCTACCAGCAGAGAACAACAAAGTTCTATAATCAAAGGGTGAAATCAAGACCTATAGCTGTAGGAGACCTGGTGATGAAGAAGACATTGCAGAAGGCAAAAAAAACTCCAGCCTAACTGGAATGGTCCTTATAGAGTAGTCGATGAGGTTATACCCGGTACTTATCGGCTAAAAACTCTCGAGGGAGAACCTTTCTCCAATCCATGGAACGCTGATCACCTAAAGAAGTATTACATATGATGTTGCAATTATTTCTATGTAAATGTATCATTTTATGAAGAGAATATTAATGAGAAGAGCAGTTCCGTGTCAATACTTTGTTTCATCATGCTTTAGTGGTAAAATTATGAGGTGAAACATCATTATATGGTGACTTAGACCTTAAAACATCATAATTTGGTGACAAGGTCTGAGGTGAAATATCGTAGTATGACGAACTTAGACCTTAAACATCATTAAATTGGTGACATTTATGAGGGTAACATCTTAGTTTGATGACCTCAGACCTTAAAACATCCTAATTTGGTGACAAGGTCTGAGGTGAAACATCTTAGTTAGATGACCTCAGACCTTAAACATCATTAATTTGGTGAAATTTATGAGGGTAACATCTTAGTTTGATGACCTCAGACCTTAAACGATCATAATTTAGTGACAGGGTTTGAGGTGAAACATCTTAGTTTGATGACCTCAGACCTTAAATATCATAATTTGGTGACAGAATCTGAAGTGAAACATCTTAGTTTGATGACCTCAGACCTTAAACATCATTAATTTGGTGAAATTTATGGGGGTAACATCTTAGTTAGATGACCTCAGACCTTAAACATCATTAATTTGGTGAAAATTTATGAGGATAACATCTTAATATGATGACCTCAGACCTTAAAACATTATAATTTGGTGACAGGGTCTGAGGTGAAACATCTTAGTTTGATGGCCTCAGACTTTAAACATCATAATTTGGTGACGGGGTCTGAAGTGAAACATCTTAGTTTGATGACCTAAGACCTTAAACATCATTAATTTGGTGAAATTTATGAGGGTAACATCTTAAATAGATGACCTCAGACCTTAAACATCATTAATTTGGTAAAAATTTATGAGGGTAACATCTTAGTTAGATGACCTCAGACCTTAAACATCATTAATTTGGTGAAATTTATGAGGGTAACATCTTAGTTTCATGACCTCAGACATTAAAACATCATATTTTGGTGACAGGGTCTGAGGTGAAACATCTTAGTTTGACGACCTCAGACCTTAAACATCATAATTTGGTGACAGGGTCTGAAGTGAAACATCTTAGTTTGAAGACCTCAGACCTTAAGCATCATTAATTTAGTGAAATTTATAAGGGTAACATCTTAGTTTGATGACCTCAGACCTTAAACATCATTAATTTGGTGAAATTTATGAGGGTAACATCTTAGTTTGATGCCCTCAGACCTTAAACATCATTAATTTGGTAAAATTTTTTTAGGGTAACATCTTAATTAGATGACCTCAGACCTTAAACTTCATTAATTTGGTGAAAATTTATGAGGGTAACATCATAAATTAATGGCCTCAGACCTTAAACATCACTTGCTGGGAAGTATGATTTTCATGACAACATTCAATAAAGCATTCATCGAAAGAAGAAAAATCCTCTAAAGAGAATGATATAACATGAAGAAGTCAGAATTACAAGTCAACATGCTTTAGAGTATGTTATCAAAGGTTATAAACAATTACACATGAGAAATAAAAATTACAAGTGTAAAGCATCACAAATCATGGTCTAGGTGTCTGCAGCCACAGGGTTGGTAACCTCGACCCCATCAGCTTGGCCGACGTTGTTAACCTCAGCCCCGTCATCTCGAGGGTTGACATCCTCTGTCTCTGTAAGTTCCAGTGGTGCGGTTTCTGCAGGAGCTGCACCTTCTCCTTCCTCCTCGACCTCTTGCAAGGCCTGAGAAAACTGAGGGTTACCATAGCCGAGACTAATGAAGTCTGAGGCTGCCAAGCTCCCTGATTCTTTTTCCTTAATGGCCGCCCATTTACTAGTGGCTTTAACAACTCTTTCAATTTATTTAAAGTCGAAGCTTATAAATTGGTCAGAGACCTTATAGTCGGCCAAAATCTTCTCAGAGGCATCCTCAAGGGCGGCTTTCACAGCAGCATCAACCTTTTGTTGAAGAACGTCATCCTTGGCCTTCATGGAAGAGGTGTGGTCCTTCTGGAGCTTAGCTATGTCCCTGTCCCTCTGATTTACCTTATTCTCAAACCCCTCCAAGGCGGCTTTCAGACGCTCAACCTCAACATTTAGAGAGGCCTCCACCTTCTGGGCCTCTTTTCCATTTTTAATAAGGGGCATCTTCCTCAGGGTCCACTCAACGAACTGGTGCATAGATAGGATACCCTACAATATAAAGTCTGATGTATGAATGCAAACCTTAATCCAATAAAAGTCGAGGTTAGACTTGGAATAAAAAAAAGGAAAAGTCTTTACCTGGATAGACCTGTGAAGGCAAAACTCGGCCAGCAGAGGGGTATCAATCGAGCGTAGAAAACGCTTATCTGCATCAGTCATCGCAGAGCCGATGGCATCCATTGTCTTCAGACCAAGACCTATCAGACTATCACTAATCTTCAGCTGCTCCAGACGAGCAGCTAATGCATCATCAAAAGAGATTGGGATGGCTTTTTGGTGCTTACTTTGCCTCTGATCCTCTGAGGCAGCATTGGTTGATTTCCTCTTTTCTATAGCATCGGCCTTAGAGGTGCCGACGTTCTGCTTATGTGGTGGAGGAGGAGGTGCATTAAACCCAGCTTTATTCACCAACTTGATAAGGCTTGCTGCAGACATCTCCAAGAGGTCGTTTGAGATACCTTCTGGGCGTTCTGCAAAAAATATATATATGAGTTAGTATATCAGAGACGTTAAAAAAATAGAGATACAACTTTGCAAAATAATCACTTACGAAGCTAGGCTAGAGGACCCCCCCAGGCTAGTCTCAGAGAGATTGTAAGGGGTCATCAGATGCTCATACTTGACTAGCCAACCAAGCTCCCCGTGATCTTGAAGATCTTTGACCTTTTTTCGGTTATCTTGGCTTAATATAGGGTTGGCTTTGGCAGCTAATAACAATTTTCCCCACCTCATAGGGGTCCTCGGCTCTAGCGATGAAGAGGGGGCACAAGTACCAAATTTCCATACCGTTGAGATGAAGAAGTACCGTAGTTTCCAGTTATTATTTGAGGTCTGGGTAACCAGTAGCATCTTCTTATCAGACTTCCTAACAGGAAGTGGTAGTAGATGGGGTGGTTTCTGGCAGAGGATGGCACATAGCACCCTGTGAAAACCCTGACAGGAAGGTCCGAGTGATGGACTACCCTCCAAAGGATGATAGCTCTAATCATCACCCTCCAAGCATTGGGGGATTATTGGGAAGGGGCTAGGTTAATATTGGATAATATGGATCTATTTATTCGATGGATGGGGAGACAAAATCCTAACTTAAACATCTGCTCATATACACAGAGTTCCCCATCTCGGCCACTAAAGGCCCTCTCATCCCTCAGAGATTTCCTAAGCTTGATAGAAGGACCTATGGAATAAAGGTGCCTAAAGGCTAAGAGGTCATATTTATTGACAGTACTCTCTATCTCGGCTGCCTCTGAGGTATCAACATCACTCTCATGACCATCATTCTCATCCCTGGCCGTAGGAACACCATCAGGGAACCTCTGAGCCAACTCTGCCCCTGTGGAAGCCGACATGGGAATAACATCAAGGGGTAGAGGAATTGTAACACTCGAACACACAACTTCAACATCGAAAGAAGTTCGGGAGGTGCTCGCACCATTGTGGGATGAGGCACGACTTTGGACCTCGTAGAAATCCATAGCCTCTTGGAAAGAGTACAAATATATGATTTGAGGTGGATGACTCAGACTCAGACATGGGAGAGGGATCAATATGATCCTCTGACGGATCAGTAGTCTCAAATGGATCAGGGTATATCACCTTCAGAGGTGGAGGAAAGATAGGCCCGAGGGGAAAGGCCTCGACCCTATGAGCTTCCTCTTGGGCTAGCTCTATTTGCCTGATTTTAGTAAGGGTCTTCTCTCTAAGATAGGGGAAATCCTCTAGAAGTTGATAAAGAGGTATGAGCATAAGTCAGACGAACCTACACTTAAGATTATAAACCATAAACAACTGGGGACAACTCAAGATAAGGATACAACTTGGTTTTTAAATGATTTTAAACTAAGAGCAACCAAGAACAACCTCACCGAAAAATGCAAAGTGCCACCAAAAAACCTTAAAACCCTAACCAGAAAACCTAAATCTTCACCAAAAAAAGAAAAAAATGATGATTAAAGGCTGAAAATGATGAAATAGGGTGAAGACAATACCTGTCTGAGTGTGAAATAAAGGAGAGGAAGATCAGAAATGAGGAAACCCCCAAAACGCAGCAGGAACTCTTGAAGAGAGAGAAATTACAGAGGAAAGCACAGGCGGGAAAGATGGAAATAAATGAGGAAGAAAGAGAAGGAAAAAGGGTTAAAACCCCAAAATCGCGCTGGCATAAATCCCAAGGCCCATCATTGCCTTAGGAGACCAAAAGGCAATCAACATCATTGCACTTACCAGGCACGCAACCTAATTCAGAAGTTGACACTTGTCAAAGAAATGTTGGTTCACAAGGAAAAAAGAGCCTCGGACATGTATACCCCTTAGTCACCTACTCACATAGGTAACTAAGGGCTAGGGGTGATTGATATGCCCAAAGTGTACCTGCTATCTCGGAGGTACCAACCTCAGCCAGCATGGCGGCCGAGGTAACAAGGGCTTAACACTGACGATCAACAATCTTGTCTAGCATAAGGTCAGCCACGATTGACGTTAGTAATAAACCCTCAATTAGGCAACAACCGAGGTTTGCATGACTCATAATGTCAAATATCCATCAGGTCGTACACAACTGACATAACATCTACCTCATACATCAACCTCGGCTGGGCATCAGCCGAGGCCAGCAAGGACTCATGGGTTCAACCACCCTTCAACATCATCATCGGCCCCAGTCGATGTTACAAGCACCATAAGGCAAGGGTCGTACCTCATCAACCTCGTACTCACCTAGGCCGAGGTTGGTACCAAGCAAAGACAAGCCGAGCTTCTACGCGTACATGTATGGCTTGGAGCACGTGGACAAATCCGTTATAACTGAATCATTTCCTCCACATGAGGGAATATTAAGGACATCATTGCTCAGTTGAAGATCAGCCAAGTGTCCTTCTTTCACTGGCTAGATCTCCATGCACATGCTCATTGTAATCTTGGGGGGTACATTACACCCCCAAACACTATATATAGAGGTCATCCTCTACCTTACAAAAGGATCCGAAATTCCAACCATAGCTGAAACTTTGTCATTTTACACATTAAAGAGAGAAAGCTTGAGGGATTGTACCCATGGCCATTAGTGCCTTATTTCAGTGACATTACTCACTCACTTGCATAGTGTACGTAGGCCAGATTGGCTGAACCACTTATATACTAGTGTTCATCATCTTCTCCTCATCCCACTCTCTTAAATTTTATATACTCTTGTGCTGCCATTGTTACTACTGACTTGAGCTTATCAACACCTTACCTGGTGGTGCTCTTTCCAGCATCATCAACCATTAAACCCATATCTCTCTCTCCTAACCTTAACCCCCATAACCAAACAACATCACCACCATGGCCTAACCCACAACCCTCAACATCAAACCCATGGCCGAACCTGCTAGCCTCGTCGTCGACCTCCGATCACCCAACCCGTCGCCGACGTTTAACCCCAAGCGGAGCCCCACACAGCTCAGGGCAAAACCTGACCCCCATCTCTGGAAATTTAGTCCACGAAACCAAACAAATCGGGTTTAACCCGCCTGAACCTCCCTCCGGCGATCCCATTCCCCCATACCTGGATACCCCCCAAAATCGTCTCCAAACTAGGACCCTTACCCGATCACCCAAACCGGCGCCGCAAGTAGCTCCGACCCGAACTCACCGCCCAGCCTACCTCCATAGCTACCCGGTCGTAACCAAGCGACCATATAACCGCTGCACAAACCCGACCATCCAAGCTCTCTAACCGAACCTCATTTCCCATTTTCAAACCAAACCCATTTCCCTTCTAGCCTTACACGATTTTACCACCTGCCAATTTCTAAACCAAGAACAAAAATAAAACCAATAAATAAAACCCACCTCCCATTAAACCCATTTAAACCATTTACCCCCTTTTCCCAATATACCCCCAACTACCACTTCTACCCCAATGCCCAAAATACCCTCAATTGTAAATCTGTTTTTTATTCCCCCTCACTCTCATTACCTCACACAATCCATGACACACCTCTCTCACATGCACACCCCTAGCCTATTTCCAAAATTATCCTTGCTCCATTTCCCACTATAAATGAAGACTCAAGACCCCATTTTAAGGAGAATCAAGGCTTTTGTAGAGAGAATTCTAGAGAGAGTTTAGTGTAGAAAATAAATTAGGGAGATAAATATTTTTGTTTTTATTTTTATTAGATATTTGTGAGGATAAATTTTGTAAGATATTTAATTGAGTGGTTATTTAATTGCAAATTACTTGTATGCTCAATTAGAGGGATTGTATGCTTCAAATTCAAGGATTGAAGTCAATTGAATTCAAGAGATTGGTTTGATTGCTCTTCTCTCTACTCTTTTATATTAAATGCCTATTGAATATTTATTTATCATGTCTAATATGATGTTAGGCTAAATCCCCTTTCAAGGGGTGGGGTGAACCCTTATTTGATGTTATTTTAATTTAATTAGTTTGATTACTTGAAAATTCCCTTTGAATATTAATTTTGATCCCTCACCCTTAAATTTACACCTTTAGAGAGGGTAAATAATTTTCGAGAGAAAATCGAAATTCTAAGTTATAATACCCATTTTAGATTCGAACTAGAGATAAGGGTTTCTTAAGTGTGGTATTATTACTTGAATTTCAACTCTAAAATTCATTTTCTAGATTTACATAAATTTTAATCGATCGATCCTAGCGGGTGATTAATTAAAAGGAGTGTAGATCTATTTTCTAGAGTTGTGGGGGGTAAAACTTAATTTTCTAAAAGATTACTATTAAAATTACACTTGCAACGAGAGTTGATTTGTAATTTTGATATTAATTTGGGTGAATTCAAATAATTAAATTAATTAGTTAGAATAGCTAAAATTTCTGGTGTAGTCCAACTCATTGATTGCTCTCACTATTATTTAACTCACTTTATCTCTTATTTTTGTGTTAGAATTTATTTTTCATTTTAGTCACTTTTTAGTTTGTAATTTGATATTCCATTTAGTTTAGTGTTATTTCACCTCACATCACCCAATTGTTTTAATATTGAAAAAGCTAAAAACAAATAGAAAAGAAAAATCCCAAAAAGAAAATGAAAATTGAATTACAATTGAGTTTGTCTCTAGCTTACCCCCTTGACGTGGATTGACATCCTTACTTACCGCTACACTTGAGTTTGATATTAATTTGTAGGTATTTTAAGGTTTTGACTAACTTGGCTTGCAACAACGACTACACACAAACGCAAGTTATTAGCAACATCTCAAAATGTTTGTCTTTTAGGAATGTTTGTAGTATCAAAAGTGGACTTTGGTGGTGGTTTTCATCACCACAACTCAACTTTTTTCCATTACAACCTTTCTTCTTCTTCTTCTTCTTCTTCTTCTTCTTCTTCTTCTTCTTCTTCTTCTTCTTCTTCTTCTTCTTCTGTAATGGCATTTTTGATGTATAATACATTCTCTTCCTACCTCAAAGTTTTAAAGGACATGTGCCTCTATAACATTAATTACAAAGATTTCAGTTAATGACATGTCTCCTTATAACAGGGGAAACCTCGATGCAAGAGTATAAAGACATACATCAACTATTATTATCGGCTCCCCCACCGCTATACACAAAACCTAAACAATTGACTACATTCTTTCAAGGGAGTATAGCAGCCAGTCCAGGTATCGAAAATCCACAGAGACAAGTTGCTAAAATTTAATCAGTTTAATACTTCTAAAATAAAAGTGTAAACGGTAAATGTTAACAAAAAGTAAAAGATAATCTAGGTGAGTGTATTTAAACTAAATTAACCAAAAGGAATAAAAACTATAGGTTGCGACAGATATCCCTCACCCTGAGTTAATTGGTAAAAATGGGTTCACAAGTTATTAAGATTGAGTCTCATTTCAACAGTTAATTAAATTCAGAGTCGTCACCCCCTAAATTCGCATAAAAGCCTAATATGATTTTGACATAATCAAATACCCCCAAAATTACACACACAAGGTCATAAATACGGAGCTTATGTGATGTACCCCGTTAAATCTCCTAGGCATAAAAACAAGGACAACCCAATTGAAATAAACTCATGGAAACCCATCACCATAGCAAATCAACCAAATCAACCCTAGTTGAGTTTAATCCAACATAAAGTAATTTAAATTAGCCACTAAGCATAATTAAAAATCATCAATTAAATGGAAGCAATAAAGAAAGCAAGGTAAGGAAAGAAAGTAAATCTGCACTACAAAGCAAGTAAATAAATGACAAAGTAAGAAATAAAGAAACTACAACTTGAATAAATGGAGGAGATGATGAATAGTGATACTTACAACCCAAATGGGGGAAACCCTAGAGAGAGAAGTAACACCACCAAAGCCCCTCCCTTATAACCCTAAAACTATGAAATAAAACTAAATATCTTTCTATTACAACAAAAATACCTTATATAGTAAGTTGGGGAAAACGAAATAAATAAAAAAGAAAGAAAACATAAGTTGGTGCCGAAAATTACAAGCCATCGATCGATCGATTCTTTTCGTCAATCGATTGATCGAACATGTCCATGAATTATGTTTTATTTGTAGGCTTAATTTTCAAACATCAATCGACCGGGTTCCCAGGGCCGGTCGACCGGTCCTCTATTTTTGGCCTCCTTTGTTCTTCAAAAGGGAGAAATCGTTCTCAAACGGAAATGGAAATAACTCCTTCATCCGAACTCGAAAGGACGTGGCGTTTGAGGCCAAGCGACACTAACTCGACTAATTATGCATTCGTGATTCCATGAGCCAGAGATGGAGTGTAAAATATATAAAATTCCCATAAAGTAGCATCCGACGATGGAACTTCTCCGAAAAGAAACCAAACCTCACTTTAAATGTTCCAATACCTACAAAAACTCAATTAACCCCTACAAAGCATATATATATATAAATAAGAGGTTGTATGGTTAACGAGTATAAATATATGCATAAAGAATAAACAAAGTGCTAGAATGCCTAAAGATAACGGGCGCGAGTATCCAATAGTTGTGACGTATCACACCCCATAACTTAGACATTGCTAGTACCTAGTGATGAAACAAACAAAACCAGTCCAAAAATGTATATATGCAAAAAAATATACAAATACCACTTTCGCGGGTGAAGATTGCATTTGGCTTATGCAATAAGCCGTTAAACCCCTAGGTTATACAAGTGGATGAGTGTCGTCTCGTGAGGGTTTTTAAGGATGAAACCTACAAACATCAAAGTTTCCTCAAAATGTATTCCTAATCACACGCGACAAGCCCAACAATAATGAAAAATATTTCAAACACGTTATTAGAAAAGTGAATAAATTCATACAAAATTCTATATCATTAACATTATAGAATGAACTGCGTAGAATTGAAACCTTAAAATGTGGGAGGGGAGAGAGAACATGCGAAGTATGTTTCGAAAAAAACTTATATAAACCGGATATTAAACATTAAAGCATGCATATAAGTCAATCCTCACTGAGCATTACGCTCAATAAATGAATCACTATGAATGGGAGGTAATACACGGGACATGCTTGTATAAAGAATAAATGTAAATGGAAACTAGGCTGTACACATGTCATAAATGAAGAACGCTATATATATAATAAAAACTTTTAATCTCAATAAAAGATACCGTTCATTAAAGGACGCAAAATGTATTTTCATAGATTATCAAAACTATTTAAACTTTTGAATTGAATCATCCTAGGATCACATAAGACTTTATAGGGTCGTAATGTAGGTTAGGCTTAGGTTATGAAACAGAGGAAATATGTACGGATTCAAAGTGTTCGGGGATGAAAACTTAGGATAATGGAAAATGTGAGCAATTACAAAATTAGAATATAATTGTCATAAAAGGCATTGAATATAACAATGGGGAGAGTAAACAAAGCTTATTGAACACTATACACAACACATACAAATTCAACTTTTTTTTCTCTCTTTTTCTTTTATTTTCTTTTCTGTTTAACTTTCTTTTTTTCTTCTATTTTTCACATCTTTTTTGCCTTTACTTTTCTCACTATCACATGCTTAATTTCAACAGCACGTGAACATCATTCAATCCCAAGTATCATTCCAAAACAAAGGTATGAAATGTGATATATATGGTTTATAACTCCAATATGGAGTTGGTTATGGGATTTGGGGTTATGAAACGAAAGTCTAAATTAAGTCTCAAGGGGGTTGACGAGGGAAAACATATAAGGTTAGGCCAAGGTCAATATGGGTGATATAACAAAGATGGCCTATGATCATTTCCTAAAATTTATGCAATTCTCGAGTCAAAACAAACTTTGAAAATCATGCTCAAGTAACACATTTCATAAATGAACTCAAATAATGAACGATACAATGAAAGAATAGTGAGATTACCAACGACTGTAACGTTTTTAAAGAGGAAAGAAAAGTGTATAACACTCACAAACGACGAAAAGCACAAAGCTCACTCGGTGTAAGTATACACAATGAAATAAAAGATTACCGAGTTATAGAAATCTTAAACCAAATCAATAAATCAAGAAAAGTGCATGTGCTCATGGGATTAAAGTTGAATTCATGAAGTTATTCATAATATCAATGATTGAGGACTAAAGTCTAATAACTTCTAAAATCGAGAACGTGCATCATTGAGTTGTCTATTGAATAGGGCACTTATTAAAATTTATCATCGAAAACAAAGGCAAAATGCTCAACAAAGGACAAAAAAGAAAGAAAATAATTTTGAAAATTTTATTTTTTTACAAGAAAATCATGCTTGGAAATAACATATAATCAAATCAAAGAAACTGCTAATGAATGGACATAATATCCCACACCCCCTAACTTAAAACCTGACATTGTCCTCAATGTGAATTAAAAACCAAGTTAAAAAGAGGAAATTAACGATATTACCAAAAAATGGAGCAATCTCGTGAAAGTACAAGTCCAATGATTCTACAAAACATGTTAATACCAAGCATAACAATAACAAATAACAAAAACTTAACTAATTACACTAGACAATAAGTAAAAAATAAAAAAATAAAATAAAACTAACTATTTACAACCTACAATTTTAACTTCTAACTAACTATATACTAGAAGTTGAAATTTTTTTGGGTACACCCAAAACACGATTTGACTTTGGAGAATCAATGCAGGACCCTACCTTTCGTGCATACCTTCCAAAAAATAGGAATTTCATTCAAACAACGGAAGGCATGTGTAAGGCGGGAGAAATGAACCATCTCGAATTAAAATTTTTGTAGGGAGGATGGGGGATTTGGATAAAACGGGTGACAAAAACACATGAGGGCCAAGAGAAATATAATTATCTCCCAAATATTTTGAAATTGGAATGGGAGGTGGCGCACATGGAGGCAAAGATGCCTTCATTGAAAGTAACTCGAGCAAGTAATCCTCATCGGTGAACGGGCTAAACGCTTTAAAGTTTTGAACCGATTCATCGGGTACTTGCATCGGTGTGACAATAAAGAATAAAGATGGGGACGAAAGAAATTTAAACTCAAGAGATGATTCATTATCGCTTGAAGAATTGAGTTTCGAAGGAAATAAGAATATTTTAAATGAAATATTCTTCTTTGGGGGCCAAAGATGAAATCATTTCATTGCAGATGGATACTATATCAATTTCTTCATCATTTTCGTTTTCTACTATACCGTGGTCCAAGTCAAGAATGGTTTGTTCCTAAGTAGGCACAAAATCCTCATTTGGTTCAAAACATTCCTCAACTTCAGATGTCTCAGAAGAAAAATCATCGTCGGATTAAAATAGTAAATCGAATTCTAGCTCCTAACAATGATTGTTTCCGCATAATGATTTTCCATTTTTTCATTTTCAAGAATGCGCAACCCCTCACCAAAAGTCATATGTAAAGACGGAGATTCTTGCAAATGAGAACTTTGAAAACTATCGTCAGAACTACAATCATAATCATCAATATAAGAATTTTGAAAGGTATTGCAATTTTTTTCAAATTTCTTATTAAAATGATTTTGTGGCCCAACATAGGAGTGATCATTACCAAAATGTCCGTACCCCATAACTTGACTTTCGTTATACTCCCCCAATGACATTTTTTAATTTGTAATTTTTTGGGTATGTAGGTGTTGACCAAAAGTCATGGGGGTAGGTGAATTTTGAGAATTATCATTACGATTACAGAAAGGATTGGAATAAGACATGCTTACCCGAAAGAAGGCTCGAGATGGCAAATTCCACAAAATGATGTGCAGCCGACAAATTCAAGCATTTCTTAGCACTTAATTGTAGAAGTTCTTCAAAAATTGTTAGCAAGAAGATACAAATAGAAAGAAAATACTACAAAATACTAAATCAATTAAATTCTAAAACAACAAGTCCCCGTCAATGGCGCCATTTTGATAACAGGGGAAACCGAGGCGAAAGAGTATAAAGATATATGTCGGTCATTTTTTTCGGCTCCTACCACTATACAAAATCCTAAACTATTGACTACACTCTTTTAAGGGAGTATAGCGGCCAGTCCGGGTATTGAAAATTCACAGAGATAAGTTGCTAGAATTTAATCGAGTTAATACTTCAAAACTAATGAGCGACATAATTCAGAGTCGATATCACTCAAGGTGAGGCATATCTTTCGTAAGATATAATGATACTTACAACCCAAATGGGGGAAATACTAGAGAGAGAAGTAACACCACCCAAACCCCTCCCTCGTAACCCTAAAACAATGAAATAAAACTTGATATCTTTTATTACAACAAAAATTCGTTATATAGTAAGTTGGAGAAAAAGAAATAAAGGAAAAAGAAAGAAAACAAAAGCTGGTGCCGAAAATTACATGCCATCGATCGATCGACCCTTTCCGTCGATCGACCGATCGAACAAGTACTAGCCTTCTATTTTGTTCATAGGCTTAATTCGCAAATATCGATCGACCGGGGTCCCAAGGCTTGTCGACCGGTCCTCTATTTTTGGCCTTCAAAAGGGACGAAAAGCTCTCAAATGGAAATGACAATAACTCATTCATCCGAACTCGAAACGACATTCCATTTGTGGGCACGCGATGTAATTCAATGAACAATGTATCCGTGTAATTTGAATGAGTCGGAGGTGAAGTATGAATTGTCTAACATTCCCTTGAAGTAGCGTCTGATGACGAAACTTCTCCCAAATGTAACCAAACCTCACTTTAAGCGTTCATGTACCTATAAAAACTCAATTTACCCTCACTTTAAGCGTTCCTGTACCTATATATATATATATATATATATATATATATATATATATATATATATATATATATATATATATATATATATATATATATCCAAATTGGAGATTGTTTGGTTAACGAGCATAAATACAGGCATAAAGAACACAAAGAGTGCTAGAATATCTAAAGGTAACGGGCGTGAGTATGCAATATTCATGATGTATCATCTCCTTATGGCGTAACTGCCCTATAAACTGAAATCTTCTGGAAGCGGTGGTACAATTCTGGTTCTTTAAAGACCATGTCTTAGTATTTGGTCTGGATGAGGCGTGTCCTACCTACGAAGAGCTTTCTCTTATGCTGAGTGTTAACCCAAGTGTGGCGATAGCTATGCCAGATTTGTCTCGTTCCCCAGGGTGTCATTAGTAAAGTTGCTCCATGTTTCTCCTTCAACTGCTCAACCATTAGTGCACAGAGGGAATACCTTCCTCCCAACAGTAATAAACTCAGAAAGATCATACTGATAATAACGTTTTTGGCATCATAGCCGTGGGATTGACTGCCAGGTTTCTTTTGGTGACAAGTCATACGATGGCTAACCCACAGGTAGCCACGATAGTGCTGTCGATGTCTTACGATTATAATCTAACTTTTCTTAATACTCGCAGAGACCCTGAATGGAGTGAACAAATGGAAGGAGGGTCGAGCTAATTTATTGAGGAATAGCCTTGTCATACTATTCAAGTGGTTGTATGAGAGACCTGCCTGGTAGCCCCTCATGATTACCCTCTATCGGGTATTCCCATCTTCTTTTTTAGGACTTTCTTTAGCTTCAGCCCGATGATAGAGGTTTGTGTGAACTTGAATATAGAGCATGGGGCCCAGAGCCTTCGCTGGTCTATACCTTGGTGGGGGAACTTACAACTTATCTTGCAACTGGGTGATTATTAGTACGTGCGATTGGTGGGCCTTAATCAGACCTCTTTCTATCTTCCATGGTAGCTTCTACGCCAAATGGGGTGAGAGAAAATAATTCCTTCGTGCATAAATAATTTTTTTCCCATAAAGGACCTGACCGAATCACTAAGAATGATATTAGGGCCCTTATGGCAGTGCCATCGTCCATCTTCCTATTTATATCAATCTGTTGGGGAGGCTGGGTTTATATTTAGGAATTAACTGAAGTGGTTATGAAATCGGGTGGTTGGGAATATTCTAGCAGAGGGTACTGGTCAGAGATGGCTTATAATGTTAGACACTTTGGAAGAGCATGTCGTGGTTTCATCCAAGATATAAAAGGCCTATCATCGCATGGAGCACATTCGGAGTCACAAGTAGGAGCGAGATTATTTGGGACGTCCAAGAATAAGTAATGATGACAAAGCGGGTCCGTTAGGAAGGTTAGGACAAGGTCTCAGGTGTGATAAGAGGTAGTGCATATTAATGAGAAGTTTATGTAGGCTTTGAGAGGTGTTTGGTTTTTTTAAGACGGTAATGATGTGGGTCATTAGGATTTTGATGATTTTTAGGGTTTTTAAGGGAGTGGGCTATTTTTCATTCCCATCGTTGATATGTCATGTAATAGCTGTATTCCTGGTTTTTTAATAAAAGAACGATGATTTCAACGTATTTTGTTTTATGTTTGATAAATTCCATGTGAACTATCTATACTGATAGCTAAGGTATACATAACCTTTTTGTTTGTTTAAATGACGAGGGAGACCATTATTCTTGTAGGGAGAAAAGAATATCATTTTGTGAAAGAGAAATGACAATGCCCATGTCTATCTTATGGGATGCCTACGTACCTCTGTGGGGTTTCAAAATTTATGAATTTCTCTTTTTTTGGAAATGGATTTTTGAGAGGATCAGGTCCTACGTTGTTCTGAGTAGGGAGGAAGGAAAAGATTTTCTTAAGAATAAAAGGGGGATGAGAAGAGTCATAGCGCCACGAGAATTCAGACTGAGAGAAAAAATTTATGAGACGGTCTAGGTTGACTGTATGCACCATTTCCCCCCCATCGAGGTTTGTGAGTATAACCGCGCCATCAGAATGGATTTTCTTTACGTTGTAAGGGACACTCTAGTTGGGTTTGAATTTTCCTCTCGGATCCTAGACGAGTTCTATATTTTCCATGAGGACAATATGCCCTTTTTAAATATCGCTGTCCTTAAACTTCTTATTGAATGATCGCGCAATACGGCGATGGTACCCTTGTATGTGATATAGGGCTTTTAGCCTCCTTTCGTGTAAGAGCATGAGTTCGTCGTAGCTGCCTTGATGCCACTCTTCTTCAGTTATTTTACTCTAGAGTATAACCCGTAGAGAAGGTATTTCAATCTTGACAGGGAGAATTACCTCCATGCCGTATACTAGAGAATAGGGAGTAGCCCCAGTGGGTAATCTGATGGAGGTGTAGTAGCCTCAGAGGGCATATGGGATCCAGTTGTTCCAGTCTTTGAAGCTTTGAGTCATCTTGATAATGATGGTCTTGAGGCTTTTGTTGGCATCTTTGATAACACCATTGGTTTGCGGTCGGTAAGGAGAGTACTTGTGCCATTAAATTCCATATTTGTTATCTAATTCTTTGACCTCATCCTCGAAATGGAGCCCATTGTCTCACACCAACTTGTGGGCAACTATGTTGCAGCAGATGATGTTTTTTCTGGTGAACTTGGCGACTTTCTTTGCATTCAATATCACGTATGGATCGGCTTCAACCTATTTTATGAAGTAGTCAATGGTGACAAGTGTTAAACAAAAATGTAATTAATCCTTTAATTAATATTTAAATAATTTAATTGTAATTAGTGTATATTTTAGTATTAAATAATATATTGATTTCGATGATTCCAAACATATATTTATTAAGTGATTATGTAAATATTTTTTAATTTATATTATATGTATAATTTTATTATATTTATATACTATAAATTGTTATGCCATTTTTAGTATGATTATCATTTTTAAATATAATATGTTAAACATGGTATTAGACTAGCACTTGTTATTTAAAGATCCATTATTTGTTTATCCAAATTCTTGTGAAAGGTTGCTATCACTTTTCTTCATATTTGAACCATACCATGCATACATATAACTATATACACAGTGACTTTATATTTTAAATGGCAATTACATTTTTTTTGTACTGTATCAAATGTTTTGTTACTTAGTTATATTATATATGATACTTGTTTACATCAGTTAATTATATACCACATTATATATAGAGTTACTTTTGTCAAAGTGTTATATCCTCATATGGCAGTGATGCACTATCAAGAACTTGAGACAGAAAACACTATTATATGTACTTGAGTTGACCGAATAGCCTCTCCCTTGGCCAGTTTTGATATGTGAGTAATCTTTTTATGTAATGGAGATGAGATTTTCTATAAAATCTTTTATTGGATTCCAACTTAAACATATATAAATTAAAAAAAATATGAACCTTTATTTTTACTATATATATATATTTTTTTTTTGTAACAAACCTATTTTTATCATATAATTTACATACATATATTCAGAACCTTTCCTTTCATCCGATTATTTTTTTAAATCGGCAGAATTTTTTTTAACGTGTTCAAGCAAATTTTTGTTTACATTAGTTATAGGAGTTCATAAATATATTTACATGCCCATGGAGATTATTTTCCTTTGTAAAGTAATTTGGAAGATAGCTTATATGCCTTGGAAAGGGGGCGCACATTATGTTTAACAGTTTGACTGACTATTATCCAGACCTCTTTGTATTTTCTCTTCTTGGGCCACACGTTGTCAAATGGCAACCTATTTTCCTTTGATTATGATTCGTCACTGGACCCTACAATTGACCATTAGCAGAGATCTTATTTTAGCATTGATCTTGATTCTCTTCATTTGCACAAGAAAAGATTATATCTTTTGTCTTTAACATTTATATGTTTACTTAAACATACATGTAAGAGACGTAGATCCCGAAAAATATGATTGTTCTATTTCGAAAAGGTGATGGTTCACAAATTACACAAAATTTTAATTTTCTTCAAAAGTTAAATAAAATATAACAAGCAATTAAATTTTCTTTTAAATAACATTAATTCAACCCAAGTCTTGAAATAAGCCTAACAATAATTAATTTAATTTTTAATATAAGCCAAACTAAAATTTACCAAATTAAATTATCTTGACTTGAATTAAATTAATCTAAAATTTCACCCAAATTAATTTTTGCACCAAATTAAACTATAGTGTGAATTAAACCATATTTTATCTTTTAATCCTAAGCTTGCGTTTTAGGTGATTTGCAAGATAAAATAAATTCACAACCACTACACCGCGATGTACGAGGAAAATCCAAATGAGAAAAACTTCGAACGATCCTAGCCTTAAGTCCACTAAGTATGGTTTTATAATTACAAGACAGATGACTTACACAACTCGACTCGACTCCGTCCAAGCCCCTTACATGTATTCTTGTAACTGTCTTCGCCTAGTCGACAATCTTGACCTCCACCGGAACCTTGAAATCCACCAATGAGTCTTTTTAGACAACCGTCAACGCGCACTCGAAGCCTTTATCCGTGTGGGAACGCCGGAGCAAACAAACTCTTCTTCTTTGTGGGATGTAGAAGCAAACCCAAACAACTCTTCAAATGGTAGAGTAAACCAGGTTCCAAATAAACTCCAAGCAGCGTATATATATGAAGAACTTGGATTTAAACAAACTATTGGGTGTAAACTTGGTTTTGCTCTTTGAATAAATGAATTTGAATAACAAACACCGGGGGACTTTTTGTTGGAAGATATTTTCTCTCTCAAGCCATTGAAAATTATGAAAAAGTCTATCAAAAAAGATGGTTCCTGCATCTATTAAATTTGACCAAAGATAGTGGGGAAAAAGTAGTAGAAAAAGTGTCAAAAGCTGCCAAAATACCTGTTCCCGCCAAATCTCGTTCAAATGACTTTTTCGTTCGAACGACTTTTCTAACGATAGGACAATGAGAAATTGAAAATATCTTTAGAAGTCTCGTTCGAACGACCTGGAAATCTCGTTCGAACGAGATCCCAGTTCGTTTGAACGACTTGTCAGAAAATTAACATTTCGATTTTAAGCCCAAAACTTTTATGTAAAGTTAAAAAATTATTTTCCGAGGAAAACAAAGTCGTTAAAAATTATTTAAAGACATTTAATAAAATACACCCATTTAAAATATCGAAGGTCCTAAATATATATAATTGCATTCATACCTTTGGATACCTTGGAAAAATGTGATGTTGATGACGTATAAACGAGGCACACAAACCGGCAAATGATGTCCACTTGAAATGCTGGCCGCTACGTCTTCAAGTTAAACTTGAAACGTCACAGGCTTGGAGGATACTCATGAATACTATCCTATAACTCAAATATATTTGTCCGTAATTGAGCCTACACTACATAAGACTCAATTGGAAATTTGTATCCTTACAATACATACAATTTATATTATAACTTATATGATGCGTTTTGAACAATCTTTATTCTCAACATTTTTTTAAATAATTAACTGCTTTGATGCGTATTGAGCAATCGAAATAACTGAACATTTTTATAATATTTTAATCAATTTTTATTATTATATAAACATACAACCTTATACTAACTCTGGATTATTTCTTTTGTAAGTCACCTTTCTCATTTCTATCTCAGATAAGTGGTCTACAATGCTATCTTTTGGGACCCACATTTATTTCTTGCAGAGATAATATCAATTGTCTAAACACTTCACTCGTAAGATTCATTGAATAACTCCTTTATGTTTCTAATAACTCTCTCTCTTTATCAATCTACCATTTATTTTCTTGATAGAAAAAGAGGGTTTATGAAGATACGAACTCACTTAAGATTTTGAACATTTAATGCTCTCTCCAAGTTGCAGACGCTCTTCAACATTCACATTCTTCGATTTATTTATCTCCTCCAAACTTAGTGTGAAGCTTAGACATACAAAAATAGAACAAGAGAGCAACTAGAAATTATATTCAGCTCATACAGTTACTCAAGAGAGAAATAGAAATTTTATTCGACTCTATTCAAGTTTGAGATAGCAACATATTCTTATCGTGCTATATTTGAAGAAAATCAAGAGAAGAAAAATAAGAATATTCAAGTGCAAATATCATACGAAAATCAGCATCTACAAATACACAACAAGACATTCTATGATTTGTTTGTGTGATACAAGAGCACTCAAGCTTATATTTTTATTCTTTCAAGAGTGTAAACTACATCAAACTTCTACTACCTTTGTTGTAAAGATTTGAAGCTTGGTTTTTAGCTTCGAAAGTTGTACCAGTAACCGGTTTTGCTTCTCGATTGTAAATTGGTGGTTTGATCCTACCGTCAAGTGGATCAGGAATAGTGAAGCGCAAGGAGACGGAAGCTGCTCTTGGCATGTGGGCGTATGCCGGAATTTGGCCGAACCACGTTAAAAATATGGTATCATTTATTTTCAACATTTAAATTTATTTATATGCTTGTGATTGTTTAATTTTTTTTAAGCACTTACACTTGCAAGTTATTTAAATCCAAAAATTTGGTAAATTTATTTTAAGATTAAAATAATTTTTTTCTGAAAATCTGTTACTAAACCCGTTTAATAAAATTAAACTATTTAAGTAACTCCGAACAGTTTTTTGAAGAAACACTTTTCTTAAAAACCAAAACTATTTTGAACACAAGATGTGTTTTATAAAAGTATGTAAGAGATCTATTCAAGATTTGATTAACAGGTTTATAAGACAGTTTAAACAAACTTTAAACTCAGCACAACCAAGAATGAGATGAGAAGATGTAGGAAGATTAAGAACAAGATTTTTTACGTGGTAAAACCTGACCCAACTGAGGAAACATCCACGACTCCCTCTATGGAGTAAAACAAAATCCACTATAAATAAATTTTAATAGTTACAAACTATATAACAAACATGCATACAGCTCAGACCTATATAAGTTTAGGAATGTACCCTCTGGTGTCCTTATAACTTCTTTGCAGTTCTGATTGTTGATGTTGTTCTCCCAGTTTGTTAACTCCCAATTTGTTCAAGCTATTTACGTCGACTCTTGTTCACAAGATCTTATTACCAACACTTTTCGTGTGGTAGAGTGAAAGTGTTTGTGGAGGTGCTCTCTAACACATGCATGCACACATACACACTTATTATGTACAATCAGTCCTAACAAATTACATATAAGTCTATATGCAGTGACTTTTCTTTTTCTCTCTTCTCACAAAACTTAACCTTTTTGACCTTTAAAGCAATCCCAGAATCCACGGCTATCTTGCTCAGAAGACGTATCAAGATCTTAATCAATCTCTGTTTTTGAAAAGATTTTTGAGATTGAAAACCACCAAGTGCGATTCCAAACTAGGTCAAAGGTCTTGTTTCAAGAGAACTAGAAGCAGAAAACATTATTGTTGATTTCAAAGTTAAAAACAAACTTTTTAGAAAAGAATCAACAATATATTTCTCAAGATGAGAAATAAAAATGCAAACTAAGTGTAATATACCATGAAAAACTAAGATCTGAAATTTCTATATAAAAGAAAAATAGATCTAAGGAAATGATTAAGTTGGAAACAAGATCTCAAGAACGAAGAGGTTACAGCAACAAACCAACTCTCAAATCACCTCTCAAAACACTCGAACACTCAAGGTTGTGTTTGGGAAAATACAGGAGTTTGAAGATTTATATTTGGTTTGAACTGTTTGGACGATTTAGGGTTAGGGTTAGGTTTACTAACTCTTTCTCTCTCTTCTGGTTTCTCTATTCCTCTCTCTTTTCTCTCTTCTCTCTCTACTCTCTTCTTTTTTCTCTCAAAGGACGAAATGGTAAAAGTCTTCTAATGCTGAGAGTAGGAGCCTTTTTATAGGAGGCTGAGAAGGTTCGAGAATGAGGATTGAAATCAAGGGACCAGATTGAGTCAAGATGGATTGACTCTAATCCAAGGGCTCACGATATGCGGTGGTTTAAAATTCTCCTGATTGGTCCAAACAGGGTTCACAGGGATTATGAAAGGGCGCATGCAGATCGTTGATAAAAACGATCCAAGGGTTGAAAATAGGCGCTGGTTTACACTCTGTGAAGAAACACAATTACAACCAATCAGAGGGCAACAAGTGTTGGACAATAAGACGGGATAAAATGCGCGTCTGAAAATAATTACAATGAACACCCTGAAGTCTCTGCCGCTTTCGGATTCTACCCAAGGCAACTTTAGGGCAATAAAACCAACAATATGAAATAGCAGATTGACCCCACAAACTTTTAAAACCAAGTTTTAATTTATTAAAACCTTATTTTAAAATGTTTATAAAATCCCAAAAAATATTTAAAAAGCAATATTAGGGATTTAAACACTCTCAACATATATACACATATTAATATGCAATATGACATGTATATGATCCATTCTACTGTGTATGAGTGTTGGTAATGAGGTCTAAATCACTTCAATCAATGATGAAATAGAAGTGCAAGCTCTGAGGTTCTTTGGATTCTAGGTTAGACATAATTTTGTCACAATTTTCAAACTAGATGAACACTTATACAATATAGACTCAAATGAGTCAAGAGTATAAGGTGCTTCATTTTCGTAATAATTAATTAATTTCAGAATATTAATTTTTATTAATTACGAAAAATATTTATAAATTTAATGGGTGTTATAATCTTGAAACATAACTTTTTTAATTATTTGAGAGTATTTATTTGATATTCTTTATGTGAATCATTTAAGATTAATTCTAGAAGTTAATTTTTTTATTATATACGAAAATTGATTAAATATTTATTTGAGTGTTAAAATCTGTGATTTATCTTGATAAAATTAATTGGTAGTATTTAGTTAATTTTCAGTGGCTTAATACTTTAAGATTTATTAATCTGAATTTTGGATAAAGTGTTAGGAATTAAATATTTTTTTGAAATATTAATTTAACCCAAAAAGTTTGTAAAATCTCAATTCAACCCCCCTCTTGAGTATTTTTCCGAGCTAAACTTGGTATCAAAGCAGTGCTCTAATTATTTTGATTTAACTATCTTAGAGCTAAAGTACATGGAAATTTTTTTTAATGAAGGAAAATCAATCTATAGACCTCCTCTATTTTCTGGAAATGATTATATTTATTGAAAATAGAATGAAATATTTTATTCAGTCTTATGATTATGAAATTTGGAGATTAATTATAAATGGTTCACACATTTTTGAAAATGAAAATAATTCAAGTGATTTAGATATCAAGAATATTTAGATAAATGCTAAAGCCTTAAATATGTTATATTGTTCATTACATATTGATGTGTATAAAAAATTTCTTCTTGTGAATATGCTAAGGATATTTGGGACAAATTACGTTCTATTTATTAGATAAGTATAGTTGAGCAAGGAGAAATGAACAATCCAAAAGAGAATGAATCTGTTGATGAGTCTTCAAACCAAGATGATTATATTACAAAACACTTGTTTCATGGCTTTGAAATATGTGGTACATTCTAACCTTGATTCTTCTAGTGATAGTGATAATAATAATGCTGATGATTATGAGGCATTGCAAAATATTTTTGATGAATTATGTGATAGTTTTGAAGAACTTAATAATAAATATGCTGAACTTAAAAAGTCTCATTTATTACTTTCTAGAAAATGTTATTTGTATTTGAAATAAATCAATGATATGAAATTAGAAAACCTTTCCTTAAGAAAAGAAGTTGATACTTTGAAAATAGATAATACTAGTAGCATATATTTTGAATACCTGAATCTGAAAATACTAATTGTTGATACCAAATTTAGTCTGCTGACATGGCTCAATAAAGTGAAGACACGTGGCAATCTACGTGGCAACAACAAACACTTCCGAGGAACCATACTACAACGAGGAACACTGCTTCCCCGAGAAACTCATACGCTCCGAGGAACAAGAACTCTCCGAGGAACTTTTGAGTACCAAGAAGCTCAGGCGGTCCGAGCTGCACCTCGAACAAAGCATTAATAGCAGGATAACCAACAGTTTGACTGTTCATTAAATGCTTATCATTCAGACGCGTACGCTTAAAGCGCATTGAATGTATTACCCTTTCATATGTACATCATTTAATGCATTACCCTTTCACATTACAGCCTCAGGGATATAAATACATTGTACAATCCTCATTGTAAGGGGATCGAAATTTCTTGATTGAACTTGTAATCGAGAATTCCCAAACATTCAGCAATAACATAACAGTGGACGTGGGCCATTCTTATAAGGCTGAACCACTTTAAAATCTTTGTCTCATTTATTTATCTGTGATTGAATAATTAGATACAATCTAATTTTTTACATCAACAGATTGGCTCCGTCTGTGGGAAACGACTGGTAATATCGTTTTCCATAAAAAACAATTCATCACAAATGTTTGATGTTCCAGAATCCTGCAATCGAAATGCTGGAAGCCCTCCAAATCCATCTGCTCCGCCAAATATTCCAGATCTGGCTGGAATAATGACAAATCTGGCTCAGGGCCAGACCGTCATGCAAGAAACTATGCGAGAACTCATACAAACCCTCCATGGCGGTACACCAACCCATTCAGAACTGCGAAGTATTCAAAGAAATACCCGTGCGCCTTTTTCGCGTACTAGGCGTACCAATTCATATCGCAATGAGGAGTCTGAAGATTTTTCTTATCAACCTGGACGAACTTCGTCAGTACGAGCCACGGATACTGAACAACGTGCCACTCTCTCTCCAGAAAGGACTAGCGCGCTAGAGAGGTTAAGCAGGACATCACCTTTCGATCGATTAGGTCCTAGGAGGAGAAAAAGTCCTCCTAGAGCCCCATCGAGGAGTTTTCGATGACCATCAGACTTAAGGGAAGGATCTGCTCAGTCGCGGCCAGTTTCTCGTCAAGATAGATCCCAGGAAGCCACCTCAACGCGATCAGTTGCTCGAACCAACAGGCCCGAGGAAGGAAATGCTGCATGGAAAGGCTCTATTCAAAGGATGGAGGATAGATTGGGGGAGATGGTTAAAGCTAAGAACCCTCTACAACAAACCTTTGTTCGAGGAACACCTTTTATCCAGGCCATTGTAGATTTTCCAACACCATCAAAATTCAAAGCACCTATTATGACCCCCAAATATGATGGAAAGACTGACCCGGTCCTTCATATAGAACAATACCAAGCTGCAGCTGACATCTATGCTGTTCCAGATGAGATGAGATGCAGGGCATTCTCGGGAACTCTTACCAGATCTGCTCAAATATGGTATAATAATCTTCCCCGGGGTAAGATCTCAACTTTTCTTCAACTGGCCGAGTTATTCATTGGGCATTTCTGTTTTGGGGCAAAGCCAGTTAAACGAGTAGCACATTTGTTAAGTGTTAGACAAAAAGTTGCTGAGAGCACCAGAGATTATATAACTCGTTTTAATAACGAGAAACTTGAAGTCATTGATTATGAGGAGAAGACAACGATTACCGCCTTGATGAGTGGACTATTGCCAAACAAGTTGTACTACACTTTGGCCAAAGATCCACCTAGAACCATGTCGGACCTGATGGGAAAAGCATCCAAGATTATGAATGCCGAGGAGGCTATGACTGCGAAGAAGAACATGGTTGCCAAAGAAACCAAGGTGGAAGGCGATAAAGCTAAGAAGAAAGAGCATAAGAACAATGGTAATGACAAACATTCAAAAACTAGGTCGGTATGGGACGTAATGAAGAAATATGATAATTATACTCCTTTGAAGAAGGATATCAACCATGTTCTAGAAGAAATCAAGAACAACGAGGAATTAAACTGGCCAGAGAAAATGAAGGCAGACCCTGACAAGAGGAATAAGGAAAAGTATTGCGAGTTCCATAAAGATCATGGCCATATGACCAAAAATTGCATAGCTCTTCAGAATGAGATTGAAACACTCATCAGACGAGGAAAAGTGGCAAAGTATGTTGATCGTGGAAGCGAAAGAAGAAACAACGACCGAACAAAGGAGAGGTCTAGATCTCCTCGTCGAGTAGAGGAGAACAAGAAAAGAAACCATGAAGTTGATCCCGAAGACAACCCTGATCTTCCCAAGAGACCAAGGCAGCCAGAACGAGAGGTATTTTCAATACGCTTTGGGTCATTTGACTGTAATGTTATAACATGTGGAGATGCAGGAGGAGGAGACCTTACTGCCGAGAGAAAAGCTTACCTCTGCGAGGCTCAAGCTTGCTCATACATTCAACGAATAAATCTAACTGAGGAGGATCGCCCGAGAAAGGTAAATAAAGAGAAATTAGTCATTGGTTTCTCAAAGAATGACTTCGCAGGTGTTCTATATCCTCATGATGACCCATTGGTGATCAAAATGAGGATGAAGGAAGTAATAATTTCAAGAGTAGTGGTCGATAATGGTAGCTCGGCAGACATCATGTTCTACTCGTGCTTCGATAGTTTAAACCTAAAGATATCTCAATTGGAGCCTTATCATAGACCCCTCATCGAATTTGCTGGCGAGAAAGTATTTCCACTTGGGACGATCAAGTTGGATATATCATTGGTACGTGGCCTACTTGTCGAACAAAAAGAATACGTTTCTTCGTGATGGATAAGAATGTTCAATCATCATACAATATCATCTTGGGAAGAGTAGGATTGAAGAAGTTCAAGGTTGTACCATCTACAGTACATCAATGCCTAAAATTTCTAATAAATTTTGGAGTAGGAGTTGTGAAAGGTGATCAGAAAGTAGCTCGGGAATGCTATTATTCATCCGCCGAGCAAGAAGAACTGGAGGAATCAAGGAAAAAGACTACTACCTATCAAGTGGATGAAGGTGCAGAAATTGAAACATTGGATCCTAGAGATGAGTCTCAACTCGTGAAGGGTAAAGTGGTGGAAGCTACTGAAAACATCATACTAGACGACGAGCACCCTGAGCGAACTACTCAAGTAGGTTCGTCGTTGGAAGCCTCACTAAAACAGGAATTGATAACTTTCCTAAGAAGCAGAAAGCAAACTTTTGCGTGGAGTCATGAAGATATGCCCGAAATAGATCCAAATTTCTTATGTCACGAACTCAATATGAATAAGAAGATCAAGCCAGTGAAGCAGAGAAGAAGAGTGTTCAGCCCCGAGAAGAATCAAGCTATACAGGAGGAAGTCGAGAAGCTCCAGAAAGCTTGCTTTATTGAAGATGTTAAATATCCAAACTGGTTAGCCAATGTGGTGATGGTAAAGAAGAAAAACAACAAGTGGAGGATGTGTGTAGACTTCACCGACCTCAACAAAGTGTGCCGAAAGGATCACTTTCCATTGCCCCGAATTGATCAACTGGTCGATGCTACCTCGGGACACGAGCTGCTGAGCTTCATGGATGCTTATTCTGGCTATAATCAGATTAAAATGAAACCCGAAGACAGGGATAGTACTTATTTCATTACCCCTAGGGGAACTTATTATTATAATGTTATGCCTTTTGGTTTAAAAAACGCAGGTGCGACATATCAGCGGCTGATGAACAAGGTCTTTGCTGAACAAATCAGTTACAATATGGAAGTCTATGTTGACGATATGCTGACAAAGAGCGAGAAAGCTGTCGATCATATAGTTGACTTAAGTCAGACTTTTGATCAACTGGATAAATACCAAATGAAGCTGAACCCGACGAAGTGCATATTTGGAGTACGAGAAGGCATGTTTCTTGGGTACATTGTCAATCAACGAGTCATTGAGGCAAATCCTGAAAAGATCAAAGCTCTATTAGGGATGCGATCTCCAACGACGAAGAAAGAGGTGCAAAGTCTTATAGGACGAGTAGCAGCACTCAACAGATTTGTATCATGAGCAACTGATCGATGTCTCCCATTCTTCAAGACCCTCCGAAAAACTTTTGAGTGGAATGATGAGTGTGAGAAGGCTTTTCAAGACTTGAAGAAATACTTGGGAGCACCTCCACAATTGTCCAGGCCGGTGATGGGAGAAAAATTGTACTTGTATCTAGCAGTATCGGAGAATGCAGTTAGCTCGGCGCTGATACGAGTGGAGAATGGAGTACAAAAACCAATCTACTACACAAGTAAGGCCTTCCGAGGAGCATAGATAAGATATCCAAGGCTGGAAAAGTTAGCACTGACGCTGATTGAGGCAAGTAGGAGAATGAGGCCATACTTTCAGGCTCATACTATAATTGTATATACTGATATGCCATTGAGGCAAGCCCTTCATAAACCAAAAAAATCAGGGAAATTAATGTACTGGGCAATAGAGCTCGGTGAATACGATATAGTCTATGAACCCAGATCATCGCTTAAAGGGAAAGCTGTAGCGGATTTTATAGCAGAGTTCACCTATCCTGATACCCCCGAGGAGCAAAATTTGCTCGCTGATCAACCTGTGGATGTTACAGGATCAACAAACACAAGCTCAGACCAACTTAGGTTGGTAAAAGGGCAAGTGGATGTTACAGGATCATCAAATTTGAGCTCAGACCAACTCCGGTTGGTAAAAGGGCAAGAAAAGATGATGGACGAACAGTGAGAAATATCAGGGGAAGATGAAAGGAAGCAAAAAATATTTCACCGAGGAACTCTGACAGATCAGAAATTTGAAGACGAGTTACCTATATGGAGGTTATATGTAGATGGCTCATCTTGCACAACAGGCTGTAGGGCGGGGATAGTTTTGAGCACTCCGGACAAGGTCGACATGGAATACGCCCTACGTTTCCAATTCAAAGCTTCCAATAATGAGGCTGAGTATGAGGCCATGATTGCAGGTCTTAGTTTGACAAAAATTATGGAGGCGCAGCAGGTTATTGTCTTTAGTGATTCTCAATTGATCATAAATTAAATGTTGGGAGTATATGCAGTCAAAGGAGAATTAATGATCAGATATCACGCAAAGGTAAAGAAACTGATGTTGGAATTTGCTGCTATTCAGCTAGTCAGAATACCGAGAATGGAAAATGCGAGAGCAGACGCCCTAGCTCGATTAGCCTCAACTACTCGTACCGAGCTCCGGAGAACAATCCCAATTGAAGTTTTAGCTGGTCGGAGTATAGATGAAGATCTGACGATGAACTTATTACCCTTGATTTAGGACCATCTTGGATGGATCCCATCAGGGCATATATTGAAGAGGGAGAATTACCAATTGACAAGCTCACAGCCAAGAAATTGAAGTTTAAAGCTGCTCGGTATGTATTAACTAACGGTATTCTATACAGACGAGGAATTATGGCAGGTTTGCAGAGATGTGTGCATCCCACCAAGGTGAAAGATTTAATTGAAGAGGTCCATGAAGGGTCCTGTGGAGCCCATGTAGCAGGTCGGACGCTTTTGCAAAAGGTGATGACGCAGGGATACTACTGGCCGACGATGAGGGCTGATTGTATAGCCTATGCCAAGAAATGTGACAAGTGCCAACGCTTTTCCTCCATCCGAAGAACTCCACAAGCATTGTTGACACCCATAACTTCCCTTTGGCCATTTTCCATGTGGGGAATAGATTTGGTCGGGCCACTGCCAACGACCAGAGGAAGATTCAAATACCTCGTCGTCGCAGTGGATTATTTTACTAAGTGGGTTGAAGCTGAGCCTCTCATCGATATGACGTACGACAAGGTGTACAAATTTGTTTGGAAGAACATCATTTTTCGATATGGTCTTCCTCATGCTTTCATCACAGACCATGGAACACAATTTGATAACGAGGAGATTACTGCCTATTATCATCAGTCAAACATTTTGAAGATCCACTCAGCACCAGGCCATCGTCAAAGCAATGGACAAACTGAAGTGACAAATAGAACGCTGTTGAATGGCTTTAAGAAAAGACTGGACGATGCGAAAGCAAATTGGATCAACGAGTTACAGTTAGTATTGTGGGCTTATCGTACTACTCCCCGAGCAGCAACTGGAGAATCTCCATATATGCTAGCGTTTGGAAGCAAAGCTATTATACCTGCCGAGATGGGCCTCCCAACACACAGGGTACTAAATTTCAATTCCCCTGTCAGCGACTTAATGAGAAGATTGGATTTAGACATGCTCGAGGAAGTTAGAGAAGAAGCAACCATTAGAAATGTTGCTTACCAGCAGCGAACAACTTTATTCTACAACAAGAGGGTGAAGAAGTGCGACCTGAAAGAAGGAGATTATGTGCTAAAGAAAGTGATTCAAAAGCACAACAAACTAGAGGCAAACTGGCATGGACCATATCGAGTTACAGAAGTTGTTCGACCAGGAACTTACCGAATAGCAACTTTAGAAGGGGAGGAGTTTAAGAATGCATGGAACGCAGAGCACCTACGCAAGTATTATCAGTGATGAATAAAATAAAGATATTCTGCCGAATTCTTTCTTTTTATTAAAAAGTTTTTTCGGGGAATACTAGTGCTACACACTACTCGGCGAAACTCGGCAAAGCTCAGACTACTCAAATTTATTCTCGAAAATGCCAACTAAGGTTGGTCGAGAAACAAATATATTCCTTCGGGAAGTAAAGCTACCTGTATTCCTCCGGGAAGTAAAGCTACCTGTATTCCTCCGGGAAGTAAAGCTACCTGTATTCCTCCGGGAAGTAAAGCTACTTGTATTCCTCCAGGAAGTAAAGCTACTCGTATTCCTCCGGGAAGTAAAGCTACTTATATTCCTCCGGGAAGTAAAACTTGTATTCCTATGGGAAGTAAAACTATGTGTTCCTCGGGAAATAAAAGTATTCCTAAAAATGCCAACTTATGTTGTTTAGGAAGTAAATATATTCTCGAAAATGCCAACTTGAGTTGGTCGGGAGGTAAAATTATTCCAAAAAGTGCCAAAGCTCCTCGTAGAGGAAAAATCCACTAACTATGGCTGGTCGGGGATAAAAACCCACTAACTGTAGTTAGTCGAGAAGGAAATTTACCGACCTTGGTTGGTCGAAAACATTTTATGAATACAAGAAAGAGATCGAGCAAAATTTTTGATACTTGTAACTTTTTAATTATTACTAAGTTGATCGAGAAACAAAACATCATTTTGACCAAGTGACTACTCGATAATAAGTTGGTCGACGAATAACACAATATCATTATCTTTTTAACAGATACACATGCACAAATATAAAGTGTTTTACAAGACAATAGCAATTAAGATTGCGAACAAAAATAAAAGTCTTTCATTAAAATCAAAAGCAAATTACATTGAGAATGAAATGTATACTAATTGTTACATCAAAATTCCTACTCTATTGGTTTCTTCCCCTTTGCTTTTGAAACAAGTTCCTCGCCAGCTGGCGGATCATTTAAAGCAAGAGGAGAATTTATAAAGTTCAAATATTTTAACATCCTGATATTCATCACGGATGGTCGATCTAGGAGGTGCTCGGGACGAGATATCTCAACATTTGAATGTAGATTGTAGTCACCGAGATATTTAGAAATCAAGCATCGAGGAATGGCCCGAGCAGGGATCCAACTCATATCCAGTTTGAATGGTGGCACGGGTAGGTCGAGCAACCCAGGATCGTGGTAGTCCCACGGGTAATGACCCTGTTCGAGTTGAAACACACCTAAGGCATTCAACCAGCCTTGCTTGTAGCCCTCATTATTGGCATTCTGGATACGATCGTCCAAGTGGTAGAGAGCCTCGTTGTACCCAGCCATCGAGAACTCCCTGGGCTGTTTGTGGAATTGATATGTCAATCTTTCCAGCTGTTCGTGGAGATTTTTGATGAAGAGTTCCTTATTCTCCAGGACGGACTTCTGCGTAGAATGGTGCTCTTCCAAGTCCCTGATCTTCTTTGACATTTCAGCCAACGCCTGGTTCTTCGCCATTAATTGGAAGGCCTGGTTCTCTAAGGCAGATTGAGTCCTCTGTTCCTCGAGAGGAACCCGAGCAGCTCTTGCTCGTCCCCGAGGAGCTCTTACTCGTCCACGAGAAGATGTAGAGGGGCCAACTCTCTTCAAGGTCTCCAATTCATCCCTCAAGTTGGCGTTCTCGACCTCCAAGAACGAGAATCCCTCATCAGTCACTGGGATCAAGGCTTTTGAAGTGGAAGCTGCAGACTTCAACTGTGACAACTCTCTTTGCAAGTTGTTATTCTCTTGCTCCAACAACTCGGCTATTTGTCTGCACTCCTCGACCTCACCCTTCAGAGTTCTCTCCCTCACATCGTAGCCAGCAAAAAGCTTCTCGTATCCTTTGTCGGCAACGATTTGCTGATATTTCTTCTCATACCCCTCGTTCAAAAGGGCAGTGGATTCTTTGTATTATTACTGAAGGTATTCAAGAATGCCTTGGAGATCCTCGATCATATCATAATAAGCCACATTATTGGCCACTGCATGATCAAGCAGACACTTCAAGTATTGGTAGGCCTCAATTTCCTGTTCCGAAGCATCTTGGTCGAGGATGTCGAGGACTTGTGCTGCACTCAGATCTATGTGACCAGCCTTAAAATATTCATTACATTATCGCAACAGCTTTGTATCATGAGCAGACAGTAATTCCATCCTGGCCAGAAACCAGTAGAGGAAGAAAAAGCAGTAATCAATAATCAAAACAGAACATGAAGAAGAGACAACGGTATGAATAAACACAAGTTCAAGTTTTATTATATCATAAAGGTCAGAAGTACAAGATTCAGAATTACATTTGTTAAAGAAAAATAAAATAGATAGAAGTCCGAACAACTTTACACCTTTTCCTTGTCTCCCAAAACTTTCTCGGGAGGTTGGGACGAGGAGGTAGGTTGCTCGGATGGAGCAGATAGTAGCTGGGGAATTGCTGGAGGTTGCTCGGAGGAAGTAGCGAGCTGCTGAAGTTCCTCGTTAGCAGGCTGGATGGCTGGGGGGTGATCTCCCATCACAATGGAAGAGTTTTCGGAGTCATCTTCTTCCTCTTTTAAGTCTTCAGGAGTTGGAGGGTGATCTCCACTTTCATCTCCTGTAGAGCAGTGACCCATCCATCCCTAAAGTACTTGAGGCTGCCATATTCTACTTGCGACATCATGGCAGCCAAGCCCTTGTTCCACCCCTTGTCTCAGCCAGCGCTGAAAGACTTCTTCACAGCCAATTTTCTCTTTAACTTCTCTGAGGAAAGCTTCTCGGACAGAAGGTTTTCAGCAGTCTTCAATTTATTCTCAACCTCCTCCTTCTGTCGACTTACTTCCCAAAGTTAGATTAATTCTTCCTCAGCAACCTTGAGTTTATCTTCAAACTCCTCAGCATTTTTGAGCTTCTTGTCGAGCTCTTTATTTTTCCCTTCCAAGTCCTTTATTCTCTTCTCCAACTCCTTGGAGACTTCAACAACTTGAGCTTTCTCCTGCTCGGTGGAGGCAAGCTTCTTCTCCCAAGTTGCCTTATCATCAGCATATTTCTGGCGAGACTCTTTCAGAGACTGCCCCAAACCTATCAAAGCTTCCTCTACACCAGACGAGGAGCTTGAAGATTTAATAGCTTCACCCTTCTTCAAAATTGTGTTAAAGCAGCGCAACAACTGAAAAAAGAAAATGAAAGCAAGTCAGAGACAAATATAACAAGGGAAAGACGAAAAGTTCAAAATAAAAGGACTTACCGAAGCAATATGGCGAGCTGCCAAAGAGGTAACCATGTCTCGAGAAAGGTTTTCTTCGATACCTTGGATCTCGAGAATGATCCAAGTCTTCACCGAGCTCATGGCAGAGCTCGGGGGAACAAAAGTGGGAACTCCACTAGTCGGGGGCTGAGAGACAGTGTCAGCCAAATTGACCGAGGAGCTCTTCTTCAGCTTCCTCGAGGGAGCAGGAATAGATTCAACCAAGGAGGAACTCTTGGTCGGTGATATTACAATCAATTCTACTGGAGCAGCAGACTTGCTCGGTGCCACTTGGGGCTTCTCGACAACCTTCACAACAGGGGCAGCCGAGGAAGGCGCAACAACTTTCTTTGTCCCTTTTGGGACGTCAATCTTACTTCTTTTTGCCTCTCCAGCACCAGAGGCAAGTTTCTCGAAGAGAGTGGGAGGTCTTCTCTTCTTCATCCTTTCACTTAAAGGAACGTGTGACTCAGGCGAAGAACTGGTAGAGGCTGGTACTGCCTCTGCGTCACTTATCACCGGACGAGCAGTGAAAGAAGATGTGTAGCTCTTATACTGCAGCAAATACGAGGCTGACCTAATGTGCTCGTCGGCAACACTCTGATGCAAATTCCAGATAAGTTTTAAGTGCCTTATATTAACGTCTGCTTCTTTTGGACACTTTCTTTTACCGTCAACTGCAAATAAATAAACATTGAAATATCAGTGGCACATTTTATCAAACATAGAGGAAGCATAATTTCAAGATAAATAAAATAAAATTAAAATAACCTATCCCATTGCGATAAGGAGGGCATTTGGGACCCTGATACACTTCATCTCCAGATAAAGGAGCATGTTGCCAATTTTTTATAACAACTCCGTGCTCAAAATAGTCCCTATTGACATCCGGGAGATTTACCACTAAAGCCCTATTTAAAAATCTAGTTTTTAAATAAAAGGTGTTATCACCAACTGCCCATCTATAACAAAACATGATTTCTGGGATTCCTATGCGAGTTCCATGAATTTGATTTAACCTATGAACCCCATTAACTATTCTCCATGTATTGGGAGATATTCTTGCAGGAACAATGTCAAAATATTGATAAAATTCCAGACATAGAGGATTGGGCGGAAAAGAAAATCCACACTCAGCAACAAAGAGACTGGGGAACCAATGTCCCTCAGCCAAACGGAAATAATCAGAAGGCTCAGAAAGCTCTTCCAGAACAACCCAAGAGGGAATAGAAAAATCAGAGCGAAATTTATCAAGAGATTCTACAGAATAAACCATGATGAAAGAAGGAAATGAAGAAGAAGGAAGTAGATCTTACAGAAAAAGAGTGGATCTATTGACAACGAACGATGGAAAGGATGAACGCACTAGAGAGAAAGACAATGGAAAACTCGAAAATACAAATCTGAAAACGTAGAAGACGATGGGATTGTCTGTGATGCTTAAATACTCTGCCTTGGGAAAAGGAATAAGTAATGATTACAAAAAGAGACGATTACGTTACCGGCGGCTAAAAAGACAAAAAGGGGCGCGGGAATCGAAGCGGGCATAAAAATTCAAAAAGCCTGATTCTACGAATTTGGAAGGAGAAATAAATACGAAGGAAACACTCCTTAAAATCAGGAGGATCATTTAAAACTGCCATATTTCGAGAAAAAAATGTTCCACACTCCTCAAATTTCGAACTATGAAACATTGGGGGCTTCTGTTGATACCAAATTTAGTTTGCTGACATGGCTCAATAAAGTGATGACACGTGGCAATCGATGTGGCAACAACAAACACTTCCGAGGAACTCACACGCTCCGAGGAATGATACTACAATGAGGAACACTGCTTCCCCGAGAAACTCATATGCTCCGAGGAACAAGAACTCTCCGAGGAACTTTTGAGTACCAAGAAGCTTAGGCGGTCCGAGCAACTCAGGCGGTCCGAGCTGCACCTCGAACAAAGCATTAATAGCAGGATAACCAACAATTTGACTCTTCATTAAATGCTTATCATTCATACGCGTACGCTTAAAGGGCATTGAATGTATTACCCTTTCATATGTACATCATTTAATGCATTACCTTTTCACATTACAGCCTCAGGGCTATAAATACATTGTACAATCCTTATTGTAAGGGGACCGGAATTTCTTGATTGAACTTGTAATCGAGAATTCCCAAACATTCAGCAATAACATAACAGTGGACGTAGGCCATTCTTATAAGGCTGAACCACTTTAAAATCTTTGTCTCATTTATTTATCTGTGATTGAATAATTAGATACGATCTAATTTTTTACATCAACACTAATCTTAAATTTCAAGTTGAGGATTTGCAAGTAGTCTTGAGAAATTTGTAAATGGAAAGAAAAATTTGAACATGTTTCAAGGTAGTCAAAGATGGATGTGTAACAATACTAAATTAGCTTGGGTTCCTAAAGGAACTATTATGAATGCTAACCCTATTCAACCGCACACATATTAGGTTCTAAAAAATCATGTCTTTAGGTGCAAAACTAGTTTTGGTACTTGAATAACAAATATATGAGAAATGAAATAGTCTTTTTTTACTATTATTATTGTGTTATGATATTTCTTTTGCTTATTTGAGTTGAACACCATTCTTTACTTGAAAATATTTTAATGATTGATGATTTGTGATTTGATTTATTTCATATTAATCTCAAATGTGTTCAATGCTTGAAAATATGGATGACCCTATTTTTTTTGTCCAAGTCAAAGCATATTATGGATGATAAATTATTTCTTTGAATATGGTTTGATGAATATTCTGTTTTTGTATATGATTATTGACATTGATGTTAATCATTTAACAATTCCATGCTTGCTATTTTAAAATAATTGAGAAGTAAACATATTTTGATATATTTGTTTTGATAGTTCTTTATGGACCTAACACATTCTTGGTATCAAGGGAAAATCTTCAAAGTTGTGTAAGTTCTAAATTGAGATGCATTATGGATTATGGATTGTCAAACCTATGATTTGGAAAGAAAGCAAAGTTGAATATGAAACAATGCCTAGTGTTAAAAAATGCCACACAAGGAGAACATATTATGGATATATCTTTTTGGTATTAGTAAGGTTGTGAGTTACACCCTTATTGAAATATCTCATAATTTTTTTATTAATTTATCATATGATCTTAGTTAAAAATCATTCAATTTTTTTGTCATGCTTAGTTTATCTTTTTCTAGTATATTTGATATTATTGATTATGCCTTCACATCTTAATTTATACACTTATTATTCTTGATGATTTTATATTGTGTGACACTCACTTAATTTTGAAGATAATCTTTTGAGATGAAAATTCATAACCTTTGTGTGTTACACTTATATATATATATATATATATATATATATATATATATATATATATATATATATTGGTGGATAATAATATTGGATTAATTCATGACTTTATCAAATATCTTTTTGAAACGAAAATGCCATTTGTATATTTGTTAGTCATATGTGCTACATGATGTTTTTGCGACACGCATTCATTGATTTTGATGATATGATCATATTAATCTTAGTGAGTTAGATTTATGACATTATTTGAATATTAGTGAAATTCATGAAGAATATAATTTTTGATATTAACATTTGTGTTATTTGTACTTACTCGAAAAATCATATGATTATTGAATTTTTTTCCAGCCCCTTTGGCTTGTTATATGTTTAGCCCTCCTTAGTGAATGCTGATTTTAAAAAGGTGTGTATGAAAAATATTCTTTGGATGAAAAGAAAGTGACACTTGTGATATTTGCACTTGAATTTAAGTTCATATGATTATCAAGTGTTGAAATATATTGAAGTTGATTAATTTATGTCGCATCCATTTTTAAGAAATTTATTTATTGATTATTTTTTTAAGTTATTCTTGAGAAAATTGTTTGTTATGATAAGCTTCTTGTTATTAAAAATATGAAATTATTGAGTTTTATTTATTATGGCCTCATGATATGTTTCATTCTTGAAAATTGATTTAATCACTTTCATTGAAATATTACATCTTATTACAAGATAATTTAGAAAGCAAATTATTGAAAATATTTTATCTCATGAAAAAGATGCACCAAATTTATTATATGCATATATGCCTTCTTTGGTATCCCTTTGGGGTTAAAAATTCCAAGAAATTTATGCTCGCATCTCGAAAATGGCAAATCTTGAACGAAATGCAATTTTTTGCTACACGTCGCTATATTTTAACTAATGTTATGTGCTTCATTCAAATTGTTTGAAAACATCGAGTTATGAAATGGTTATTTGTGGTGCGCTTGAAAGTTTTTATCATGATGATTTATACAACAATTGGTATGCAACCTAGTGGAAATACTATAATTCTTTTTGTAAACTATTTTTTACATGTTGTCGCCTTACATATTTTTTTCCGTACATCTATTACTGTTGTTTTATATATTTTAAATATTTTTGTTATATATTTTATTTTCTATATAATATTTTACGCTATATATCTTTTTCCAAAGATGTGTTATTGGTATATATTTTAAATTAGTGTCCTCGTATATTGTATATTAATTATTTATATATATACTTTATATACATTTATATTTTTCTTAAAAATAACTTTCATCAAATATGGTATTTTTTGTTAGTCATGACCAAGACTCACATGCCTTATTGATGTACATCTTTATAATTTCTTATACCTTCTTGATTTCCTCATAAGTTGTCTTTTAACTTCTTTATCATGTCAGGTCCATACCATGCATGTACTTTTGTTTTGAATTTTTTATATACACAAATTTCTAATAATTAGATTATATAAATGTTTCACATTTTCTTGTGGCAGGTGAAACGTCTTCTTTCCTTTATATTTATGTTTCACATATCATTTTCTGTTAACATTACTAACTCTTAAAGGTTAACGTTATATACATTTTTTACTTCGCTTTGATTTTCATCACTGCTATGGGCAGTTGCTGTTGTGAACATATAAAGTGTTTATTCGTAGTTACTTGACCAAAGTAATTAACTTGTTAGAATCCAATCTTTACATGTGTCACTATTTCTGGTAAATTAATCCATCTTTCAAACATAACACATGACTTTGCATATATATTTGAGCTGCCATTTTGGCTTAGCTATAAGGACCCATAATATAACATTGTTGGACAAATTTCTATCATTTATCATTTAACAAATAGTTGGACAAAGTTGATCACTTGTCATTTTTTTTATTTATATGTTATTGGATGGTATCCATGTCTATCCGAAAATTCTAATGCATTATTTGAGATTTTTTTCATGATAAAATTCGTGCTTATTGATATTGTGAAATTTTATGACATTCATATATGTCCCTTATGATTTATGGTTTTATCCCATGCCAAAATTATATTTAATTGGGGGAGATACCCTTTTTACCCTTGACACTTGACTTAAATGAAATATCTTTTTGATAATGTCAAAGGGGGAGAAATATTTATGATTCATTATTTGTGCTTAATATTTCATTTTATGAATATTTGTGAATCATTGTTTGTCATCATAAAAAATGGGGAGATTGTTAAACGAAAATGTAATTAATCCCTTAGTTAATATTTAATTAATTTAATTGTAAATAGTGTACATTTTAGTTTTAAATAATATATTGATTTTGATGATTCCAAACATATATTTATTAAGTGATAAGGTAATAATTTTAATTTATATTATATGTATAATTTTATTTTATTTATATACTATAAATTGTTATGCAATTTTTAATATGATTATCATTTTTAAATATAATATGTTCAACATGGTATTAGACCAGCACTTGTTATTTAAAGATCCATTATCTGTTTATCCAAATTCTAGTGTAGGGTTTCAATTACTTTTCTTTATATTTGAACCATACCATGCATATATATAACTATATACACAGTGACTTTATATATTAAATAACTGTTACGTTTTTTTAGCTGTATCGAATGTTTTGTTAGTTAGTTATATTATAAATGATACTTGTTTATATCAGTTAATTATATACCACATTATATATATTTACTTTTGTCAAAGTGTTATATCCTCATATGGAAGTGGTGCACTATCAAGAACTTTATTTTGTATGGTCCCATGCGTTTGCATAAATGGTTGTTCTGTCATTAAATCATACATATTGATGATATCAAATAAGGTACCAGCAAACAAGTATGTATGTATGAGCTCAAACCAGTGCAACAATGGAAGAAATAAGGCAATATAAATAAGAAGGTGGTGAGGAGAAGAGGAATCAACACATGAATATAAGTGGTTAAGCCAATGAGGCCTACATCCACTGTATGAGTGTGCGAGAAATCTACTAAACAAGGGCACTAATGGCCATGGATACAACACTCAAAGCTCTCTCTCTCTCTTCTGTGTACAATTTGACAGAGTTCTGTTAGGGTTTTGAATTAAGAGAGATCGATCCCTTCACATGGAGAGGATGACGTGTATATATAAGGCTTGGGGGTGTGATGCAGCCCCTAAGCATGAAATCATCATGTGCATGAGGAAACTCCCAATAAGATGAAGACACCTGTCCTGGCACATGGACGCAATAATGATGCAATATTCCCACATGTGAGGGAATGATATTTGTATAACAGAATTGTCCACGTGGGAATGCCACTTCTGTTCTTGCATATGCTCGTGCTAATTGGTATCGTCCGCTGGGAGCTCGTCCTGACAAGATATGAGGTTCCAAACTCTGATAGGATGATCCAATTCTCATAGACTCAAGTATGACCTCGACTGAGTAGATGAGCCCGAGGTTGGATTGGCGCGGTCACTCCTGTTATCGGCTATGGCAGAGTACGCAGTTGTTCCTTGCTGAACACATGATGCTCTTATGGCCTCGGCTCTCCATATGGCCGAGACTTGTTGAGATGAGGTCGACCCTTATCCGGACTATCCCACCATTGGTTTCTGGGACCCTTATGACGACTCGGCCTTGAGATGTTATGATAATCCTCCTCCAAGATGAGGGTACACTTTGTTCATATCAATCACCCCTAGCCCTTAGCCTTCTCTATGAATAGGAGGTTAAGGGGTAGGATGAGACATCTTTGACCTGTTAGCTGTACAGGGCTTGATAGATGAGTAGGCGACAGATGTCACTGACCTGATTGGCTGGCGTTTGCCCCAAGTAAGGTTTGGTGGCTACACGCTTAGGGTTTTGTGCCTCTCATGATGGCACCCTTAGTAAACGTGTGTAATAATTAATGGAGTATTTAAACCAAAATACCCAAAGGCTTTATGAAAACGTCGTATGACTGTGTGATAATTGATTAACTTTGCAAATTTCTAATTTGACACACTTAATTAATTTTAACCCCTAAACATGCATCTAAATCAACCCATAAAACATAAATAGATAAAGCATGTGACACAAAGTTAAGGAAAAATCCCCGCAGGGCAAAACCTTTTATTTCACTATAATAAGTAAATCGCAACTTACACGGATTACAATGAAATACAGTGACACACGAATACCCGCAGGCGTCGGTCGGTGTCGTCCGCAATGAATCCACACGCAGTGAACCCACATGAACCTCAGTCCAATCAACAAAGGAAGAACCGCAACACTCCTTAATGGCACGCAACCATAAAACTTTGTAGAGACTCCCTCAGCAATGACACGCAGCCCTCGGTTGCAAAGATCTCCCAACAAAGGTTTGAACAAACATAAGTTTGTGTTCTAGGGTTACCAAAAAGATTCACAAAGGTTTGGCAATTGTGTGAATCAAAACATGAGTCTTGGTACTGAAAAAATATGAAGACTAGAGCAATTGGGACTCTCAAAAACGTCTTCCAAAGTCTTGCAAAACTGCTCCCCCGAAGTTGGTATTTATAGGGAAACACATGAAGAGTTTCACAAAATAAAAACTCTGAAATTCTATCCAGCGTATAGGGTACACGAACCGGTTCGGGGTCGCCTGCGAATCGGTTCGCCCCCCCGAACCGATTCGGGCTGGGTTCGGGGAAATTCGCTGGAAAAAGGGGCTAAACACTTAGAAAAATTCCAAGTATTTTTTCTTGGAATTATCTTCATTTTCAACGGGCCATAACTTATTCACCGTAGCTCGGATTGAGGTGCCGTTTATTCTAGTATCTTTGTTGCGGAAAGCTCTTCAACTTTCCAGTTGACCAGTCCTCCGAACGGTGTCTATAAATTACCAAATTTCCCTTGAACTTTCCTATCAAGCCTTGTTGAACTATTTTGACTTCTCTTGCGTACCACTTGCATTACGAGCCAAAAATCATGGAACGTGAAGTCGTTGAGGCAGATGAGGGACACATGATGGAGATGTTGAATGCTAGATTCCCAAAATTTGGATTGAGTCCGTCGAGTGAGATCTTGAGGTGACGTGACAAATGTAGCGGCATACGACATACACAAATGAAACATGTTGGACATGAGAAAAATGTCCTTACACTTTCTCTTTCTTCTCAAATCAACTCTTCGTGCCTTCATCATTTTCTGTCAAAAACCTCCATATCCTTTAAAACCTCAAAGTTTGTAACTCCTTCAACCTAAAGTTGCTTCTTAGCAAACCCCTTGTTGTCTTCAAGAACTTAAGTTAATTCAGGTAATCTTCTTCATCCCATGTTTTCCTCATTCTTAGCAATTCGAATCTTTGCATTGTCTTTTCGGCGAGCTTACATATTTTCTAGTGATGGTTTCCAATAGAGTTAAGGGTTTTAGGGTTGAAGAGGGTCGCTTTTTGATGGGTTTTTAGGTTATTTGTGTGGTTTTAGGGGTTTGCTAAGATTAGGCTGTCGTCACTTATGTTTTCAGTTTAACTTCGATCATCATATCCGGTTGGTTAAGTTAGGGTTATTCTTGGTGTTCTTAGGAAAACCTTTTAAATTCCCAAGGTTTGATCTTTGAGTCAAATACAGTGAAACTTTTAAGTTGTTTTCCCTTTATTACCTTTGCCTGTTACCCCTAGGTGTAGCCTCGTCCTTAGAATGCTACAACTCTTGTACAAGTTAGAAGAGGACTTTCCTACCCTGGGGGAGAAGCGCTTTAACAAGATTAGGAAGATAGAGGAAGCCTAAGATGAGAGTCATGAGTCCGAGGCTCTTCCAATTCATCCTATCTTTCCACCTTCCTTGGCTATAGTATACCCTCAAGTCGGTGAGACTTGTGAACCAATGTCGGAGTCGTCTGTCGCCGACCCTTTGTCCTCCTCTCAACAAGCCAATAATGTGGATTCATTCAAAGAGGCCATGGATTTACTCCCCCACACAAAGTGCTGAGTCTGATGTTGAAGAGGTTTCCTCTCGTATCTCATCTTCCAAGGGAGCTGAGTCATCACATGTCTCTGATTCTGTAGAAATATTAGAATCCAATGTTACATTACCTCATCCAATAAATTAAATTCCACTATCGGCCGCGACTAGAGCCGAGTTCATTGAGCGGTTCCCTAATGGTGACCCTACCAACACCCAAGCCGAGGTCCCGAAGAATAACAGTGAGGGGGAGAGTGAGGTTGATACCTCCGTAAGTGCTGGGTATGAGAGTTTTGTATCTGAGGATGATCTCTTAGTCTTCAGACACCTCTATAGTATAGATCCTACTATTTCTATGAGGATACATCTTAAGGAAGAGAGAGCCTTTGATGGCCGAGATGGTGAGATCTGCATCTACGTGCAGATGTTTAAGTTAGGTTTTCGTTTGCCTATTCACCCCATAATCCTAACCATCCTTGCTTACATGAAACTTTCCCCTTCTCAAATATCTTTGAATGCGTGGAGGGTTATGATTGGATCAATCGTCCTTTAGAAGGCTATAGATCAAACCGACCTTCCAGTCCACATATTCCTTGGTTGTTATGCACCATCATCTTGTAAGACTAATCCGGGCTATTATCATTTTATAGCCAGGAAGTCCAATAAGAAAATCTTATTGGTGACTCAAACCTTTAACCATAATTATAAACCTCAATATTTCTTCATCTCGAGAGCTTGGGAATTCGGCCCCAACCAAGCTTGTGGGACGTCTACACCTAAAACTCCTCTGAGGTGGACTAAGGTCCACATATCGGCTAAGGCTGACCTGGGCTTGAACCCTGATGCCTTTGAAAAGATTAACAAACTTTGTAACCAAGGTAATAAACATTGTCTTGTGAAGTTTGAGCATCTGATGTCTCCGTACTACTTTACTCAGAGAGGTCTGGGGGGTGGCCCCCTGACTAAACTGAACTTCGTAAGTTATTTTTTATTGATGCTAATTAATGACTCGTACCTTTGTATATGTGATACACTGATTCTCAGACTTTTCTTTTGCAGAGCGCCCAGAAGGAATTTCGGATGACCTTTGGAAAATGTCTTCCCCAAACCCAAGTAAGCTTATTGACATGCGTGGTAGCAAGGTTGCCCCCAAACTATTTAATCAAAGAAGACTATCATCTTCAGCAGGACCGACAGTGCTAGGAAGAAGAGTAAGGATCATCCAATCGATCCGACCTCCACTCATCCTTCTAAAAACCAGTGCTCCGATCGTGCCATCCTATTTTCAACGGACGATGCTCTCGCTTCTTGTCTGTCACAACTGAAGATAAGTGACAGTAACATCATTGGTCATAGTCTGAAGGCTACAAATTCCCTCAGGTCAATGATCTCAGAGGATGATAAACATTTCCTCCTATCCATGGACGTCCCTCTGCTGGCTGAATTCGTCATTCACCGAACTGTCCAGGTATTTCTTGAAAAAACAATTTTTGAAGTGTTTTCTTTTCATTTCTTGTGCCTCGTACTTAAGTGTCTACCTCTGATGTTGTAGGGGGCGATCTCTCTTCACCACCTGGCCAATTGGACTCTAAAGAGGCTGCCCTTAATCCAAAAAGGCCAAGATGCTGAGAAAGAAGAGAAGGCCTAGAAGATGGACCTTGACATGGTCAAGGGAGAACTGAAGTAGGAAAAATATCTGGTCACCTCTCTAAAGGCCGACCATGATAAAGATCTTAAGGCCAAGGATGAGAGCATATTGGCCAGCATTGATGCAGCCGTTAAAGCTGCCTTAGCCGAGGATAAGGACAAAATCATTACCGACTGTAAAGTGTCTAACAAATTTGTGGACTTCAATTTTGATTATCTGAAAAGGGGCATTAAGGCTGCTGGCCGATGGGCTGACCTTAAACACTCTGAGACTAGGAGCCTATCTCCGAATGACTTTGTAGGCCTTGGCTTTAGTGATCCTCATCTCGGAGCTACTTTGGCCAAGGTTGAGAATGATGTTGATGCCCATGTAGAGACCAGTCCTTTGAAGCTTACTGAGAACAATGAGGAGCTAACTGGTCATGATGATGGGGTTAAGATCCCAACGCTGGAGTTAACAAGACTGCTCAAGCCGGTGAAGGGTCGGCCTCGGACGAAGGTGAAGTTCAGCCTTAAGGGATTTTTGTATTTTTTTATACTTTTACTTCCCTCTGTTTATCTGTAACATCATATTTGATTAATGAAATTATACTTTCCTTAATTTTTTTGTCTCGTGTTTGCTATCTTTTGAAGTATGATGCCACTAACTAATGATGTTTGTGATCACCAAACTAATGATAATAATGATGTTTTATCTAATAATGTTTTATCTCATAATTCGAAAATCATCTAATGATAATGATGTTTTATCTAATAATGATTGCCAAATTAAAGATGTTTGAGGTGTGAGATCACCAAACTAATGATGTTTAATCTCATAATTCACCGAATTATTGATGTTCAAATAATTAACCACACTCAAGTGATTTTGAATTTGAACTCACCAAATTACGGTGTTATGCCATACCCCCTGTCGTTGTTTTGAGAGTGCGTGGCTGAGCATCGTCTCATCCATGGACTATTATCTCAGCTGAGAGAGGGTTTTCACCAAGTCAATGATGTTTTAATAATTAAATTAACCCCTCTTGGTGAATATGAAAATCCTTGGATGGGGTTGACCCCTTTTGAGATTATCATTTCACCAAAGTTGAGTTGTTTCTATCTCACCACGAATGATGTTTTATAGCTTTGAAGACATTTGGACCATATAATTTAATTGCTACAAACAAGATATGAGGGAACACTTCATTTTTCATATATAAACGTAGCATACAATAAATACAAGAAATAAGAAAAACATACACGATAAATCTCCATGATCTTTTACTGGTAGTATCTTCTCAAATTGCGTTCCAGGGGTTAGAGAAGGGCTCTTTCCCTTTAAATTTTCGAACCGGTAGGTCCCTGGGACGACTTCATCAATAACTCTGTAAGGACCATGCCAGTTGGCATGGAGACTGTTAGGGTTTTTCCACGTCCTTTTCAGAATTAATTTTCCCACAGCTATCGACGTTGCTTTGACCCTCTTGTTGTAGAACGTAGTCATCCTTTTCTTGTAGGATGATTGCCTAACCTCTGCATCATCTTTTCTTTATTCAATGAGATCAAGGTCATGTATCCTTTCTGTCATATTTTCCTCAGGGTCATAGGTCTGAACTCTATGTGTAGGCAGACCAATATCGATAGGGACTATTGCCTTTGAGCCATATGCTAACATAAATGGGGTCTCTCCTATCGGCGTTTTGGTTGTCGTCCTGTAGGCCCACAACACAGAATGTACCTCCTCTATCCATCGGCCTTTGGCCTATTCTAACCTTTTCTTGATCCCATCAAGGATTTTCCTGTTAGGGACTTCATTCTGTCCATTGGCCCGAGGTCAGCCTGGCGTTGAGAATAATTTCTTGATGCCGACCCTATCATAATATTTTTCTAGGGAGACGTTCTGGAACTGGGTGCCATTGTCTGAGATGAGTGTATTAGGCAAGCCGTATCTGCAAATGATGTTCTTCCACATGAACTGAATGGTCTTATTTTCTGTGATCTTGATCATGGCCTCAGCCTCTACCCACTTTGAAAAGTAGTATATCGCCACAATCAAATATCTGTAGTTACCCATGGCCCTTGGCAGAGGTCTAACCAAATCAATCCCCCACACTACAAACGGCCATAGTGATGTGATATACGTCAGATGTTAATGGGGTTAATGAGGGATGTTGGCGAACCGCTGGCACTTGTCGCACTTCTTTACGTACTCGGCTGGGTCTTTGGCCAGGGTCGGCCAACAATACCCTTGAGTGATGATCCTTTTTGCCAATGATCTTCCCCCAACATGGCTTGATCAAGAGCCTTCGTGAATATCCTTCAAAATATAATCTACTTCGGTTGGGTGGACACATCTGAGCAGTGGTAAAAGAAACCCCTTCTTGTATAGTACGTCCCCTAAGATATCTCAAATTCCTTCTTTTGGCCTTAGACTCCGACAAACTACCCTCTCTGATATACTGAATAAGGGGTCCATCCAAGATGGCCCTAGGTTTAAATTGAAGCAAAAATTCAGCTTCGTGTCATCTTTTTCTATGGTTGGACGAGGAAGGATTTTTATTATCACCGACCACCTGGTCTCTATCCGTGGGGCTGAGGCTAGCCTTGCTAGAGCTTCGACTCGGCCATCATCTAGCCAAGGTAACCTTTTGACTTTAATCTCATTATGTCCTTCAACATTTTCCTCACCTTTGCTAGGTATCTTTCCATTCTAACGTCTTTGGCTTCATAAATCCCTAGGACCTGATTAACCACAAGTTGAGAGTCGCTATGGACTAAAAGTTGGCCAGCGGTGAGATCTCTAAAGAGGTAGATTCTGTCTATGAGGGCCTCATATTCTGACTCATTATTGGAAGCCTTAAATTTGAACCTCAACGCGTACTCTATATCTGTTCCGTTCGGGGCCGATACAATCATGCCAACTCCACTCCTATTTTCTCAAGATGAACCATTAACAAATAAACTCCACACCGCCCCTTCCGAAAATGGCCCTTCTTCAATAAATCCATTTCTGAGTAAAAACTTATCAGTATCGACTGTGGGAGGTCTCGCTGTGCTTATCTCGGCCTCTGCCGACCTTTCAAGACTTTCTACTTCTTCACTATCGGTTTCGACCCAGGTGAACTCTGCCATGAAGTTTGCTAAGGCCTGTCCCTGGATTTCCACCCTCGGTTGATAGACTATGTCGTATTCTCCCAGCTCAATGGACCAGGCCATCAACCTACCCGATTTCTCGAGTTTATAGATGACCTATCTGAGGGGATAGTCTGTCATAACGACCATAGTGTGGGTTTGGAAGTATGGCTTCATTTTTCTTTAAGCATGGATTAGGGCATATGCTAGTTTCTCCATCTTCGAATACCTCTATTCATCCCCTTAGAGGGCCTTGCTGTTGAAATACATTGGTATTTCCACACCATCATCATCTCGTACTATTTCCGCGCTAATAGCCGAGTTAAAAACATCTAAGTACAGATAAAGTTTCTCTTCTTGAACAGGATGAGACATTAAAAGTGGGGAACTGAGATAAGACTTCAACTCCATAAAGGCTCTCTCACATTCCTCGTCCCACTCAAAATCTTTTTTAAGAACCTTAAAAAATAGAAGACATTTATCAGTGGAACTAGAGACAAATATGTTTAGAGCGGCCACTCGTCTAATAAGCCTCTAAACATCCTTGATGGTCTTTGGGGTCTTCATCTCTAACAGGGATTTTATTTTCTCTGGGTTGGCTTCTATACCCCTCTGATTGATGATAAAACACAAAAATTTTCCAGCTTCGATGCCAAAGACACACTTAGTTGGATTGAGCTTCATCTTGTACTCGTCCATGGTATTGAAAGTTTTTTCAAGGTCGGCCACATGAGTGTTGGACTTTAGACTCTTGGTCAACATATCATCAACATAAACTTCCATAGACTTTTCGATCTGGTCTTCAAACATCTGGTTCATTAACCGTTAATATGTAACCCCATCATTCTTCAAGCCGAAGGGTAAAACCTTAGAATAATAGGTCCCCTTATCAGTGATGAAGGCCGTCTTCTCTACGTTGGTCGAGTTCATGAAAATTTAATTGTAGATATAGTATGCATCCATGAAGCTCATCAATTCACTCCCTTTCGTAACTTCTACCTTCTGATCAATATGAGGGAGAGGGAAACTTTCCTTGGGGTAAGACTTGTTCAAATCAGTGAAGTCCACACACATACTCCACTTTCTATTGGCCTTAGGCACTATGGCTGCATTTGATAACTATTCAGGGTATATGACCTCCCTGATGAACTCGACCTCTTCCAGCTTTTTAACCTCGTCCCTTATAACCTCGTACTTCCCACGAGAGTAAATTCTTTTTCTCTACTTTATCGGCTTATAACCTTCCCTCACAAGCTTACGACACATTATCTCTGGGTCAATGCTTGGCATGTCTGCATGACTCCAAGCAAAGATGCTCCGCCTTCTCTTCAACAGCTTATCAACTCATCTTTAATCTCTAGCTTGAGGGTTTTGCCAACTTTGATGATTTTTTTCGGCTCGACCTCATTGATGATGATGGATTCTACCTTTTCCGTGACCTCCCATTTCTTGTGTTTTGTCTCGTCTTTGGGATTAAGGGTATCAATGTTGTATGTTGTTGTTTCTTTCTTATGCGCTTCTCTTTCCTTAGATGAGTTAAAGTAGCACTCTCGTGATGACATTTGGTCACTTTGAACTTTCCCTACTCCATAAGGAGTCGAGAATTTTATCATTTGATGAACTATCGAAGACAGATCCTCAAACTCTTTGAGGGCTATTCGTCCCAATATGAGGTTGTAAGCCAAGAAGACGTTCTCATCCAACATTAAAAAGTTGATCTTCTTAGTCAGCCTCTTCAGCCACTCGTCTCCCATTCTGATATCCATTTGATACATCCCCAGAGGGTGAACCTTCTCTCCACTGAATCCTATCAGAGGATGATGGTATGGTACGAGCTTGGCCTGGCTAAGTCATAAGCCTTTGAAGCATGGAAAAAACATGACATCTGCATAGCTTACCCCATCAACCAAGATCCTCGGCACCTCACATCCATGTACTCTGGTGGTATTAACGAGCGGGTCATCGTGAGGAGATAGGATTCCCTTGAAATCTTGAAAAGCCAACTACGAGGGTCTCCATGTCAACATTCTTCCTTTTCTAGAGATTAACATTAATAGAGGCTGAGTTCATAACCTCGGCCTTGGTTATTACCTTTGCCTCGGCCACGTGAGCTTTACGGTCGGCCACCTTAGAGCCTCCTCCTTTTAGGCCACCACAAATCATGCCTACACCAAATGAAATATTATTGTGCCTCTTCATTGGGACGTCATCATCTTTTGGTGGGAGATTCGGATCATTATTTAAGGAGTCATCTCGCTTGGATGGAGCGTCGTCTCTACATTTACCATTTTTCCTCTTTCTCGGGTCGTCTCGGCCTCGACCTGAACCATTCTTATCAACATATTTCCTCAACTTTCTAGATTTTGGTATTTTTTTTATCTCATCTTCATCTTTGAGGGCGAAGCATTTATCCGTAATATGCCCATGATCTTGGTGAAACTCACACCAAAGATTTCTATTGCTCTTGTGAGGGGAGGTCTTTAACTTTTGTGGCCACCTAAGAGACCGGTCATTTTTTTTATCTCATTTAGAACCAGCTCACAGCTAACTATTAGAGGCATATAATCCGTAAACTTATCGTCTATCAGTCTTTTCTTGCTACCCTTCCCCTTGGACTTCTGACCCTTTCCATCACTGTGGGATCTATTTTCTTTATCTTCTTTGGCAGCTATCGCCTCCTCTGTGTTCATGACTGTCCTGCACATAGCCAGCAGTTCAGCCATGGCCTTTGGAGGGTCCTCGGCTAGCTTCCAGAGTATCTTTCCTTACTAAAGACCTCCCATAAGGGCTATTATTGTGATACTTCCTTCATAATCTATAACTTCTAGCTTCTCCTTGTTAAAACGGGCTATATATTCCCTCAAAGTCTCATTCTTCCCTTGTTTGATGTAAAATATGTGGGTCGTTTTCTTCCTAGGTTGTACCCCAAAGTAGAAATTATGGATAAAACTATTGGCTAGCTGCTTGAAACTCCCTATTGAGTTATTGGGAAGGGAAATGAATAATACGTGGGTTGCCCCTATCAATGTACTAGAGAATACTCATCATCTCATATCGGCTGAGATTGAATAGATGTCGGAGGCCGACTGATACATCTCCGTATGATGTACTGGATTCGTGCTCCCATCATACTTCAGAGTAACTACCGATGACTTGAACTTGGGGTTGGGTAGTTCAGTATCTTGGCCACAAATGGAGACCCTTCTGCATATACCCTCTACAAGGGGTCTCGGTTTTTTATGATATCCCCTATTTTATTATCCAACCTCTATATGGACTCATTCCAAGGCTTCTCTATTGCAACATCGACTTTTGCATGGGTAGTATTTTCCCCGGCCCCTTCTCTATCATCTGGCTGAGTTGACATTTATCTGTTAACTAGACTGAACGAGGGTACGCTCTCTGCACACCTAGGTTGGATGTTGACCTCTCTTTGCTCCTCTTGGTCCTGGGAGATGTACAGTCATCTCTGCTCTCATTTGTTCTTGAGCCAACAACACTTCTCGATATGGATAGACAGTTCCTCAGATATCCCTGAGGGCTAAGCCTATCAAAGGCCAACCCCCTACTTTGCCTATCCAAGGTTTATTGCCTTGATCTGTCGTCTCGGTACTACCGACGCTCTTGATCCGAACTCTGCTGAAAAGGGCAAACCGTACCCCTAGAGATTTGATAAGCTTCCCAACATTCACTTCCATCAACATCCTCATAAAGGTCGTATCCTATTGCGTCATTACGGAGTTCTTGACTTTGCCTCCCCAGGCGTAGATGCCTGGGGTCAATAACGTCTCTCTATCTCTGTTGTGGGGGGAGATCCTTTTTTGGTGTCGGGGTTGGTCCCCTGGATTGTTGATCTGGGACGCCTTTTTAACAACTGGAGTTACAAACTCAGCTCCAGCACCACCAGTTCTGGCCACAAATTCTGGCTAAACATTGCAAATTGATTCTACATTTGCTGTTGGCTAGCTATGAGGGAGCGGAGTGCCATCACTACCTCAACCATCTCTGACTGAGGTGGTACTTAACTGGATCTTGCAACACCTCTATGTGGTGGTGCTAGTTGATTTTCAAGAGGAGGAGGTGGATCCATTGCTAGTAGTGTAAGATATTTGAGCTATGAGCTCCTTCAATGGTGAAATATATCCATAAAGATGGAGAACAGGTTCACCACCAGAGACTTTGATTAGTATAAGCTAAAATAGGGAAGAGATGGTTATCTTCGTTCCCACAGACGGCGCCAGATTGATGATACCAAATAAGGTACCAGCAAATAGGTATGTATGTATGAGCTCAAACTGGTGAAACAATTGAGGAAATAAGGCAATATATATAAGAATGTGGTGAGGAAAAGATGAATCAACACATGAATATAAGTTGTTCAGCCAATCAGTCCTACATCCACTGTGTGAGTGTATGAGAAATCCACTAAACAAGGGCTCTAATGACCATGGATACAACACTCAAAGATCTCTCACTCTCTCTCTCTCTCTACTGTCTACAATTTGATAGAGTTCTGTTACGATTCTGATTTAAGAGAGATCGATTCCTTCTCATGGAGAAGATGAAGTGTATATATAGGTCTTGGGAGTGTGATGTATCCCCTAAGCATGTAATCATCAGGTGCATGAGGAAACTCCCAGTAAGATGAAGACACCTGTCCTGACACATGGATGCAATAATGATGCAATATTCCCACATGTGAGGGAACAATCTTGTTATAATAGAATTGTCCATGTGATCATACCACTTATGTTCTTGCATATGCTCGTGCTTCTTGGTATCGTACGCTGGGAGCTCGGCCTGACAAGATACGAGGTTCCAAACTCCGATAGGATGATCCCATTCTCACAGGCTCAAGTATGACCTCAGCTGAGAAGATCAAGCCTAGGTTGGATGGGCGCGGTCACTCCTGCTATCGGCTATGGCAGAGTAAAAGGCTGGTCCTTGCTGAACACATAATGCTCTTGCGGCCTCGGCTCTCCATATGACGGAGACTTGTTGAGACGAGGCCGACCCTTATTCGGATGATCCCACCATAGGCTTGTTATGACGACTCGGCCTTGAGATGCGACGATACTCCTCCTCTAAGATGAGAGTACACTTTGGTCATGTCACATATTACTATACGCTATTATATGAACTTGAGGTTACCGAATAACCTCTCCATTGGATAGTTTTGACATGTGAGGTTACCGAGTAATATATATATATATATTTTTTTTTTTCTGTAACAAAACTATTTTTATTATTTATATACATATATTCAGAACCTTTCCTTTTGTCTGATTATTTTTGTTGAAGCAAATTTTTGTTTACGTTAGTTATATGAGTTCATAAATATATTTAAATGCCCATGGATCTTATCTTCCTTTCTAAAGTCTTTGAGAAGATATATTATATGCCTTGGAAAGGGGCGCACATTATGTTTGACAGTCTGACTGACTTATATCCAGGCCTCTTTGTATTTTCTCTTCTTGAGCCACACAAGTCCAACTATTCTTGTATAATATGCTTTATCAGTTGTCAAATGGCAACCCATTTTCCTTTGATTATGATTCGTCACTGGCCCCACGATTGACCATTAGCAGAGATCTTGTTTTAGCATTGATCTTGATTCTATTCATTTTCACAAGAAAAGAAAATATCTTTTGTCTTTAACATTTATATGTTTACTTAAACATACATACAATTTATATTATATCATATTTGATGCGTTTTGAACAATCTTAATTCTTAATGTTTTATTTTTAAATAATTAACTACTTTGATGTGTGTTGAGAAATCGAAATAACGGAACATTTTTATAATATTTTATTCAATTTTTATTATTATTTAAACATACAACCTTATACTAACTCAGGATTTTTTTTGTAAGATGGCTTTCTCATTTCTATCTCAAACAAGTGGTCAACAACGCTATCTTTTGGGACCCACATTTATTTCTTGCAGAGATAATATTAATTGTCTAAACACTTCACTCGTAAGATTCATTGAATAACCCATTTATGTTTCTAACAACTCTCTCTCTCTCTCTATTAGTCTACCATTTCTTTTCTTGACAGAAAATGAGGGTTTATGAAGATACGAACTCACTTCAAATTTTCAGCATTTAATGCTCTCTCCAAATTGCAGAAGTTCTCCAGCGTTCACATTCTCAGATTTATTTATCTCCTCCAAACTCAGTGTGAAGCTTAGACATACAAAAATAGAACAAGAGAAAAACTAAAAATTATATTCAACTTAAACAGTTACTTAAGAGAGCAATAGAAATTTTATTCGTCTCTATTCAAGTTTGAGATAGCAACATATTCTTATTGTGCCATTTTTGAAGAAAACGAAGAGAAAAAAAATTAGAATATTCAAGTGCAAATATCCTACGAAAATCGGCATCTACAAATGCACAAGAACAAGACATTCTCTGATTTGTTTGTGTGATACAATAACACTCGAGCTTATATTTTTATTCTTTCAAGAGTGTAAACTACATCAAACTTCTACTACCTTTGTTGTAAATATTTGAAGCTTCATTTTTAGCTTCAAAAGTTGTACCCGTAGCCGATTTTGTTGCTCGGTTGTAAATTGATGGTTTGATCATACCGTCAAGTGGTACATGAATAGTGAAGTGCAAGGAGACGGAAGCTGCTATTGGCATATGATGTAAGCAGGGATTTGGCCAAATCACGTTAAAAATACGGTGTCATTTATTTTCAGCATTTCAATTTATTTATACGCTTGTGATTGTTTAACTTTATTTTTTAAGCACTTACACTTGCAAGTTACTTAAATCCGAAAATTTGGTAAATTTATTTTAAGATTAAAATAATTATTTTCGTAGTAATTATTTAATATTAGAATATTAGTTTTTATTAATTATGAAAATTATTTATAATTATATTGGGTGCTATAATCTTGAAACATAACTTGTTTAATTATTTGAGAGTATTTATTTGATATTCTTGGTGTGAATCATTTAAGATTAAATCCAGAAGATAAATTTTTTTATTATATACAAAATTTGAGTAAATATTAATTTGGGTGTTAAAATTTGTGATTTATCTTGATTAAATCAATTGGTAGTATTTTGTTAATTTTCAGTGGCTTAATACTTTAAGATTTATTAATGTGAAATTTAGATAAAGCGTTATAAATTAAATATTTTTTTGAAACATTAATTTAACCCAAAAAATTTATAAATTCTCAATTCACCCCCCTCTTGAGTATTTTTCTGGGCTACAATAAGGATGTATTCCTGCCCGTTTGAATCTTCGAGTGTGACTTTCCTTATGTTGTCTATGCCCCAGGTGGAGAAAGGCCAGGGAGAAGTCATGTTGTACAACTCCCGAGGAGGGAAGTGCTGAAGGTTGGCAAACTGCTAGCATTTGAGGCATCTTTGAACGTAAGCATTGAGATCTTGAACCATGTGTGACACCCCATCTAATTAGATACCGGGTAGATACTCCGTTATTAAATTAATACAGAATATCAAGTTCGTTCAGTCTTAGCATCACTGTCGAAAAATATTTAATTAGTTACTAGCCACCTAATATTTATGCCAATTTTTTATTAATTAAATTAACTTACAACCAAGTAATGAATAACCAACCATTCAACATTCACATAAACACTCTCATAGGAATAATTAGTAGAAAGAAATAACAGAGTCTAACGTAACACTCCAAATATAGTCTCAATGCTAAATAATCCCAATACAAAAGTCTGAATATCTAAATAAATCCAACAACCGAAATGAAAATGAAAGCCTGAAACTGCTATCTCTAAATGAAAAGGTGAGCCATGACCAAAATGATGTAGATAACTCTGTAAGAATCAAATATAGATGGTGGAGGTATCTAATATCAAGATCTTGCAACTTCCACAGCAGCTCCAGCACATTAATAAAATGTAACTCCTATGCTTGGCGTCCCTATGGCTGGGCACCTAAAAGGTGTTTACAAAACAAAATAGATTTGGAAGCAAACGGGTCAGAGCCCGATGAGAAAATTGTTTTAAACAGTAAATATCATATACATGTTAGTCACATGCTCTCACTTGAGATTCTCACCCCTCAACTATTGTGCACGCCTAACGCATATTTACTACGCATCCTAGCTACGCTACCCACCTATCTTGTCGGTACCAAATCTTTGTCTATAGGGATTACTATATTAAGCCACCCGTATTACCCAAATACAATGGAATTCCATTACCATTATTTATTAATCAATTTTCAGTAACTTAATACTCTCTTTGAATTTCCACAAGTTTACATTATTCTATAGGTCTCATCTTAACTCATCTACCAATCAACAGAGTAGAACAATCTCAAGTATATATTTTTATATCACTCTCAGTACATATATACACATATGGCACCCCTAGGCTGAGCTACGATGCATGCATACTCTGCTATCGAATCCCAGTACATCACATACGTAAGGATCACGAGTTTCGAATCACTCAGGAATCGTATAAATACAAATCACACATATTGGAGGCGAAGATAGTTAACATACCTATGGGTCACGCACATACCTACGCTCCCATAGTCAGTGGATTTATCAACTCATCGATGAGACCTTCACAGTCCTATGTTATGAGGCACCAATATAAAGTCCCCCCGAAGGTACATGAAGACAAGACTGTCCCCTTTAGAACCTCCTGTGATAGCAAGTATGGTAGGTATGTGATAGACACAATCAATCGTACATTAGGAAATCGAATAACCTAAGTATTTATAAATTAATATGGGTATTCGCATGCCCCATATTACAAGTCTCATATGTAGCATATTTATATCCGAAATATTCTAAGTATTATGTAATACCCCGCATTTTTATCGATATTTATTTATGGGATTAATTAAATTAAATGTGAATTAATTGAGAATTAATCCGGATAAAATACTAACGAGATGTGAGTTGGTATTTGATTATAATGTGTATATATGGCAATATATGAATATTGAAAATATTGAAATTGTCGCGAGGCTGAAATACGGCAATTTGAAAAAATTAGTTGGGACGCACGTGACAGTCGCATCAGGAATGTAATTATTTGAATTAAAAAGTGAATTTTATTTTTATCAACCGTATGGTCATTTTGAGTGCTCCAACGTGTCCGTAAGGGTCGAAATAGTCAGAAAACACTAGCCGGGGGTTTAGTTTGGGTCCCGGGGCATTTTTGGGCCATACCGGCAACTTAAAAGGGTATTTAGGTAATTTTGAAATTTGGGGAATTTTGACCAACGAATTTTGGGAATTAAAAATAGGGAATTTATTAACCCACTAACCCATTACCAACACTTAACTGATTAGAGGGCTACGGGGGTTTCATGAGAAGTTAAGAGAAGTTCCCAAAAGAGAAAACCTTAACCTCCATCTTCAACCTTCAACCTTGGGAGAAAAGGAGAGAGAGCAACCTTCATCAATTCAACACCAAATTCAGAGAATAATCCAAGGCAAGTGGTTTAATTACATTAATTTCAAGCGAATGCTTCTTCCATTCTTAGAAATTGATATAATTGCATTGTAATGGGAGACTTGTAAAAACCCATGTAGTTGGAGTTATAAATTCATGTTTTGATAAAGAGATTGCATGTAGAATTGTGTTTGGGCGATTATACTATTAGAAATACATCTTTTATGTTACAAAAATTGATTTAATTATGGATATAGAGAACTTTAATTTTCTAGGGTTCATACTCATAAGGTTTGAGGGAAAATTGGGAAATTTGATAATTGGGTGTTGTTTAGGGGGATTCGACCCCATATATATGTTAAAATACGACCTAAGTATGTTTAGGAACAATTAGAAACCTTGAACTACTATTGGAATGATGTTTATATGAGATTAGAGGTGAATAAAATTGGGAAAAACGAGATAGGAGAATTCTGGGCTCGAAACTGTCACCTCGTTAGAAGGCCTGCCCAGGTCGTTCGAACGAGCTTCTAACGAGTTGACAGTTTGACTTCTAATGAGTTGGATGTTCGTTCGATGCCTTTCGTTAGAACGAGATCTCGTTAGATGCCCACTTCGTTTGAACGAACTCTCGTTCGAACGACCTCGTTCGAACGAGACTTCTAACGAGTTGACAGATTGGCCGTTTTGGCCTGGTTTGATTTCTAGTGTCCCGTAATCTAGTTTAATTGTAGAGATAACATTACCTTGATGACTAACTGATATAGTTGGGATATTCGGGATATATTGAGGAGTAAAATATAGAAGAATGATTTGAACCAAATGGTATTTGTGGATTAGGACGCGTGCGACTAATCACGATGCGAGGATAATTAAAGACTTAAAATGCATCAAATCGGAATAAAGGTATAGGGATGTAGAATATACCTTTATAAATATTAAGATATCTAAGACATGTGAATGCTTAGTATATGACTTATGTGTATGACATACCTACCATACTTGCTATCACGGAGGTCGTCGTTCGTGTTGGGCCAACTAATTTTTGTGTGCCTACGGGGGGATTTAGATTGGTACCTTAAGAACATAATACTAGAATGACTTATTTGTGAGTTAATAAGTCAGCTGACTATGGAGCGTAGGTATGTACGTGACCCATGGATATGTTGAATTATGTTCGCCTCCATTTTTGTCTGTTATGCTTATTCTAACAATTCCTGAGAGATTCGGAATTTGTAATCCTTATGTACGTGATGTACCGGGATGAGATAGCAGAGTATGTGCACCGTAGCCCAGACTAGGGGTGCCTATAATGTATATTTATGATGTAAATCATATACAAATAATGTTCAATGAAATACTTAGTAAAGTAACGATGTGTATACTTGTACTTTTTAATAGAGATTAAAATGAGAACTCCACATAATAAAAGGTTGTTAATAGGGAAGTTAGGCACATACATGGTACACTTTAATGACATGAATAAACACTTAAACCTACAAAGTGAAGCCAGGTTTTATATTAGACTAGTTAGTTAGTAGCATAACTAGTACAGGCTATGGATGCGTTAGGAGTTCACATTAGTTGAGAGGTGAGGAGCTCATGTGAGTGCACGTCCTAACACGTATTTTGCATTCATTGTTTTAATGTTATTAAAGCACTTGCTGTTTTTAAAATACTCTCCACTTTCAGGCTCTGACCTGTTTGCTTTCAAATCTATTTTCGTAAAAACCTTTTTAGGTGCCCAGCCACAAGGACACCATGCATATGATTTCTATTCAGGTGAGGAGCTGTAGCTATCGTGGAAGTTACAAGGCCTTGCTAGTAAACGCCTCTTTTTCTAGTCTTGACTCCATATTCAGTTATATCATTTGTAGGGCATGTCGCCCATTTCCTTTAGAGTCATTTTATTTTTCACTTATTCAGACTTTGGTTTGTAATTAATTCAGGATGCAGACTTGTTTTATTTATTTCCATATTGGGATTGTTGTGAGGAGTATTTCCTCCAGACTCTTTATTACTTGTTGATTACTCTATTGAGACTTTATCGTGAATGGTTGTGCTACATTTCCATAATTCATTTATTGCATGTTAATCAGATTTAATTTAAAATTTGGCAACTCACTTTTTAAATACTAGGTGGTTAGTAATCATTAAAATGTTTTCGACAGTGATGCTATTAACTGAACCAACTTGGCATTTTGTATTGATTTAATAAAGGAGTAGCTGCCCGGTATTTAATTAGTCGGGGTGTCACAGGTGGTATCAGAGCATCAGGTTCTAGTGTCCTTTAGGATCTGTACGGCTTGTTATGTTTCCGTTGAGCTTTCTTTGATGTAGAGCCCTATATTTTAGGACTGTTGTATTCTTTTATGTATGCTTCGCTCTTCAGCTATTTTGTGTTTATAACTGCAAACTTATAGACCTTACTCTTATTTCAGATGCCTCCACGACGTGCACCACGGGTTCCTAGGAATGCACAGCCAGAGCCCCAGCCAGCACCAGTACAGGGCACCATGAATGCCGCAGAGGTTGCAGCCATTGTAGCCCAAGCGGTAAATTCCGCTCTAGCAGTTGTACAGTAGGCGCCACCCCAGGCGCCAGTAGCCGCGTCGGTTCAGGCACATGCATTCCCGTCTGCTTGGGAACGTGTACGTGATGCTTTTCTGAAAGCGCACCTACCAGAGTTCGCAGGTAGCTCCAATGTTGTGGTTTCAAGTCAGTGGAGGAAAGACATTCAGAGGCACTTGAGGATGTATGAGTGCACCGATGTTCAGAAGTAGGTACTAGCTACTTTCAAGCTAGTGGGATCTGCACTACAGTGGTGGGAGTCTATTACCACCGGGGAGGAGAGAGATACTCTCACGATACAGGAGTTTTGGGTGCGGTTTGACCGCAAGTATTTTCTGTCAGCCGTTCACACGGAAATGAGGAGGAAGCTAATGAATCTCAGACAGGAAGGAAAGACTGTGGCCGTGTATGAGGCCGAATTCACAAATCTACTGAATATTATCCCGGGTGAGATACCGACAGAGGAGAAGAAGATCCAGAAGTTCACAGATGGATTGACATGGAGGATCCGTCAGCATTTGTTGGGGAACCTCTCGTTGGCCAATTATTCTGATGTGGTTAACGCTGCACTGTTACACTGTCAGGATCACCACTTTCACATGGCTGAGAGCAAGAGATCAGGAGAGTCCAGCCATCAGGGCAGGACTGGAGGAAATGGTGCCAGTGGGGCACAATCTACTTAGGGGCAGAGGCAGGGTGACCAGGGTTCTCAACAGGGGGATCATAAGAGGTTCAGATCGGGGAATTTTAGACACGGACAGGGAAGTTTTAGGTAGGGCCATCAGGGTCCGAACGACCATCAGGGCCAGCAGGGGCAGAATGGTCAACAGCAGTTTCAGCAGGGCCAGCAAGGCCAGGGCAGAAATGGTAACGGTCACCAGGGGCAGCGGGGAGGAAACTTTCAGGGGAAGTGTTTCATTTGTGGTAAGATTGGCCACAAACGACAGGATTATCCTGATAGGGGCAGGGCCCCACAGCAGCAGCAGCAGGGTGCTCGACACGAGCCACAGAGGCCTATGTTTCCCGCCGCCCTCCCGGCACCGCCACAGATGGCAGCTTTACCACCCATTCCAGCGGTCCCAGTTCAGTAGGGGCAGCTTTAGTATGGGAGAGTATATCAGCTTCAGTAGGCCGCAGCCCCACAGGATCCACCGGCCATTGAGGGTATGTTCTCTATTCAAGGGACTATGGGGCGCATTTTATTTGACACGGGGGCTACACACTGTTTTATTGCTATGAGATTTGCACGCACCATTGGGTTGTTAGACACCGCCGAGAGCACGGTTACTTGTGTAGATTCGCCGTTGAGTAGGGGTTCTGTGATTTCCCTTGTATGTAGAGGCGTGGGTATAGAGATCGGGAGGTTTACTTTACCCGCGGATATGTTAGTGTTAGAGATGACCGAGTATGATGCCATTATTGGTATGGATTGGCTAGTTGCGTACCGAGCCATGATTGACTGTTTTAGTAGGAGTATTATCTTTGCCATTCCCGGGCAGGAGATATTTTTAGTGGCGATGCCTCGTCCTGAGGGAGGATCGTCCACGCATTTGTACTATATAGAGGAGGAGACCTCTAAGGAAGTGGTGATACCACTTGATTCGATTCCGGTTGTTCGAGAGTTTGCCTATGTATTTCAGGATATACCTGGATTACCTCCGAGTAGAGAGATAGATTTTGTGATCGATTTGACGCCGGGCACTCGGCCTATTGCCCGCGCACCTTACCGTATGGCTCCAGCTGAGATGAGAGAATTACGGGATCAGATTGAGCAGTTGTTGGGTCAGGGGTTTATTCGGAGGAGTACTTCGCCGTGGGGTGCCCCTGTGTTGTTCGTGAAGAGGGATGGATCATTGAGGTTGTGTGTAGATTACCGGGAGTTGAATAAGGTCACGATATGGAATAAGTATCCGTTGCCCCGAATCGATGACTTATTCGACCAGCTGAGAGGAGCTTATTTCTTCTCAAAGATTAATTTGCGATCAGGATACCATCAGTTGCGTATCAGGGAAGAGGACGTCTCAAAGACTGATTTCTTAACGAGATATGGTTCCTACGAGTTTTGGGTTATGCCTTTTGGTTTGACCAATGCTCCAGCCGTGCTTATGGACTTGATTAATAGGGTGTTCAGAGAATTCCTAGATCAGTTCGTCATTGTCTTCATTGATGATATTCTGGTTTACTCCCAGACAGAGGAGGAGCACGCCGAGCATTTGAGGCAGGTTTTGCAGACGCTACGTCAGAACGAGCTGTATGCAAAGTATGAGAAGTGTGGGTTTTGGCTGAAGGAGGTTCAGTTTTTGGGGCATATTATTTCCGACCGGGGGATATCTGTTGATCCGGGAAAGGTATCCGCGGTGAGGGAGTGGGGACAGCCCACGACACCGATTGAGATCCGTAGTTTCTTGGGCCTAGCAGGATACTACAGGAGGTTTATTCGGGGTTTCTCAAAGATAGCGGGTCCATTGACACATCTGACTCGTAAAGGTGTGCCGTTCTTTTGGAGTGATGCCTGTCAGTTGGCATTCGATGAGTTGAAGGACAAGTTGACCTCAGCACCTGTGTTAGCATTGCCGAGACCGGGAGTTGAGTATCTAGTTTACACCGATGCGTCCTTGCAAGGACTTGGGGGTGTATTACAGCAGGAGAGTAAGGCCATAGCTTATGCTTCCCGTAAGCTTAAGCCTCACGAGAAGAATTACCCCACCCATGACTTGGAGTTAGCGGCAGTGGTATTTTCCCTTAGGATTTGGAGACATTATCTTTTGGGGGAGAAGTTTCGATTGTTCATGGACCACAAGTCCCTACAGTACCTATTCACGCAGAAGGAGTTGAATATGCGGCAACGGAGGTGGCTTGAGTTTGTGAAGGACTATCAGTTTGATATCTAATATCACCCGGGGAAGGCTAACGTGGTAGCAGACGCGTTGAGTCGTAGGCCGGTAGATGAAGTGGCAGGGGTGTGGAAGGCAAAGTGGAAGGAGTTGGGACACCAGGATGCAGTGGCCCGATCATTCATGTCGGTGATGACTGTTACACCGCAGATTGTCACGAGAGTGGTAAAGGCACAAGTAGATGACTCGTTCTGTCAGAAGCAGATAGTTCGATTATTAGCAGAGGGAGCCGTGTCCTATACCGTTAGCTCAGACGGGGGATTATGCTTCAATGGAAGACTGGTAGTTCCTGAAGGGGAGGAATTACGACACGAGGTGATGGCAGAGTCGCACGGCTCACGGTTCGCGGTACATCCCGGTGGGTACAAAATGTACCAAGATATGAGACGTCAGTATTGGTGGAGCGGGATGAAGAGAGATATTGCCGTGTTTGTTTCTAAATGCGCCACTTGTCAACTGGTAAAAGTGGATCATCAGAGACCGGCAGGACTTCTACAGCCATTAGAGGTCCCGATGTGGATGTGGGAGAGCATATCCATGGACTTTATCACAGGGTTGCCTAAATCACAGAGAGGTCACGACTCCATTTGGGAAATTGTGGACAGGTTGACCAAAGTCGCTCATTTTCTACCCATAAGGACAGACTACACTACGGGACAGTATGCCCAGATTTTTATTACAGAAATTGTGAGACTTCACGGTGTGCCCCTAAATATCGTGTCTGACAGAGACAAGATATTTGTTTCACAGTTTTGGGAGAGTTTTCAGGAGGCCATGGGCACGAAATTGCGGTTGAGTACGGCATATCACCCGCAGACCGATGGGCAAACCGAGCGTATAAACCAGATGTTGGAGGACATGTTGCGTATGTGCATCATTGATTTTGGGGGTGGATGGGAGCAGTACCTTCCACTGGTGGAGTTTGCTTACAACAACTCCTACCAGTTCACCATTGGCATGGCTCCATTTGAAGCGTTGTACGGTAGACCTTATCGTTCCCCAACATGTTGGTTGGAGGTGGGGGACAACAAACTACTTGGGTCGGAAGTGATTTAGGATACTTCGGCGAGAATAGAATTAATACGGAGTCGCATTCGGGTAGCTCAGGATCGGCAGAAGAGCTATGCTGATGCGAAGAGGTTCTTCAGGGAGTTCCAAGTGGGGGACCAGGTTTTACTCAGAGTATCTCCTTTGAAGGGGATTATGCGATTTGGGAAGAAGGGGAAGTTGGCACCGAGATACGTGGGACCATTTCCTATCATCGAGCGGATTGGGTCTGTTGCGTATAGACTTGGGTTACCGGAGCATTTACACAGGATTCATGATGTGTTTCATATTTCCTCGCTAAGGAAATATCTTAGAGATGATTTGGATCATTCTCACATTGCTTTGGAGGACATCGATCTCCAGCCCGATAGCTCCTACGAGGAGGGACCGATTGCTATTTTGGACCAAAGTGAGCGGAAACTGCGGTAAAAGATAGTTCCGTTAGTACGTGTTCAGTGGCAGCATCATAATGCCGAGGAGTCCACATGGGAGCGCGAGGATGAGATGCGCGAGCGTTATCTGGAGTTGTTTTTACCAGGTACTTTTTAGTTCCGAATTTCTGGACGAAATTATGTTATTAGGGGGGAAGTATGTAATACCCCGCATTTTTATCGATATTTATTTATGGGATTAATGAAATTAAATGTGAATTAATTGAGAATTAATCCGGATAAAATACTAACGAGATGTGAGTTGGTATTTGATTATAATGTGTATATATGGCAATATATGAATATTGAAAATATTGAAATTGTCGCGAGGCTGAAATACGACAATTTGGAAAATTTTGTTGGGACGCACGTGAATGTCGCGTCAGGAATGTAATTATTTGAATTAAAAAGTGATTTTTATTTTTATCAACCGTATGGTCATTTTGATTGCGCCAACGTGTCCGGAAGGGTCAAAATAGTCAGAAAACACTAGCCGGGGGTTTAGTTTGGGTCCCGGGGCATTTTTGGGCCATACCGGCAACTTAAAAGGGTATTTAGGTAATTTTGAAATTTGGGGAATTTTGACCAACAAATTTTGGGAATTAAAAATAGGGAATTTATTAACCCATTAACCCATTACCAACACTTAACTGATTAGAGGGCTACGGGGGTTTCATGAGAAGTTAAGAGAAGTTCCCAAAAGAGAAAACCTTAACCTCCATCTTCAACCTTCAACCTTAGGAGAAAAGGAGAGAGAGCAACCTTCATCAATTCAACACCAAATTCAGAGAATAATCCAAGGCAAGTGGTTTAATTACGTTAATTTCAAGCGAATGCTTCTTCCATGCTTAGAAATTGATATAATTGCATTGTATTGGGAGACTTGTAAAAACCCATGTAGTTGGAGTTATAAATTCATGTTTTGATAAAGAGATTGCATGTAGAATTGTGTTTGGGCGATTATACTGTTAGAAATACATCTTTTATGTTACAAAAACGGATTTAATTATGGATATAGAGAACTTTAATTTTCTAGGGTTCATCCTACACATATTCAAGATTAAATTCTCCTAATTCATGAAATTATAAATATTTGAAGTTTAGTCTCCAATTATAAACTACCATGGATAATATATTTACTGAATCATAACAAGTTAATTCACTTAACTCAAATTTAAGTTCTGATCCTTTGGAGAAGATGATATAGGGGTGATCCTCTCTTTCCGATCTACACTTTGGTGGTGGCGACGGTGCAAAAGGTGTAGAGGTGGTGGTTCAAGGCTTAAGAATCTTTTCTCCTTCCTCCTCTAATGGCTTCATTAGATTATGTGTTTAGTAAAACCCTAATGGACTAACCTAGCTTCTGATATAGCCTTAGAAATTTCGTGGGTCTTAATACTCTAAAATTTAAAACGCCCAAAATACCCTCCCGGGTTGTCGGTTTGGCCTAAAACTGCCTCGGGTCCCAAACTAAACTCCCGGATAGACTTTTTTGACTATATCGATACTTCCAGACACTTTGGAGCACTCAAAATGACCATTTGGGTGACTTAGAAATAAATAGATTTTTAAATCCATTAAATTGGGTCCCGACACGACTCACACGCGAGTCCCAACTTAATTTCCAAAAATGTCGTATTTTCCACTAGTGACAATTTTAATAAGTTCATAATCATATATTATTATAATCACTCAGTAATATTCAACATAATTATCATAATCAAATACTAACTCTCGTCTCGCTAGTAATTAAATTCAGATTAATTACCAATTAATTTTCCATTTTTAATTCAGTTAATCCTATTATTAAAATTGGTAAAAATACGGGGTATTAAACCATGGTGGTCTAGTAATAACCTTAATGGATGATCTTCTTAGAAAGCATGTGATTGCTCATGTGGGCCCCACTCTCCCTGTTGTTGATCTTCTGCACCATATCCTCGATCTCAGCCCCTACTATGCAATTAGGGGTGTTTGTGGTCCAGTACGGTCTGATTATTAGGATTTTTATGGATCGAACTGATTAATTTAGTCCAAAAAAAGGGACTAAGATGGGATCGATTGTATCTTCACTCAGCTCAAGTCGGTCCGATCTAACTTGTCGGTCCTAATCTAATAAAATTAATCATTTTAAAAATTAAAATTACCTTTAAAAAATGTCCAAACTTGTCCAAATTTTGGCATAAGAGTTGTCCAAATTTTAGCATAAAAGTTGTCCAAATTCTAGCATAAAAGTCATCCAAAATAATCCATACAAGGCTGTCCAAAATCAACCATACATGGTTTTTCTAAAACTGTACAATGTTGTCCATAATAATACAAATCCATCATAGATTTGCAAAAATAAGCAACTAAATGGTTTAGGTCGGTCCATTCTTTGAGTGATATTTGTTTATGTATAAATATATATTAATATGTATAATCGGTCTATGTCGGTCCAGACCAATAATTTAATAAGGCGGATCGAGGACTGGACGGATAAACCGGTCCTTTACAAAAAACTAAATCGAACCAATGAAAAAAATTGATAAAAATGGGCGATTCGGTTTGGTTTGGTTCGGTTCATCGATCCAATTGGTTTTTTGAACACCCTGATATGCATTGCAAGTGGTCTCCATCGAAGTTTTTCTTGAAGAGCAACTTATCACAGACGATGTACTGAGCAACCAGTTTTTGAAGAGTTGTACAGTCTTTCTTGTTAGCATTTCGAGGATACCTATCATACTTGAGGAGGTGCCAAATATCATATTACCATATCTTTCCATGTCCGGATCTACTTCTATAACGATCTCAATACGGTAGCAGTGAATGGGCGTAACCTGTTTCCAGACTAGAAATAGGGCCATTATTATCCCCTCGGGCATGTCGACCATAGAGGATAAGGTTACCAGTGCATCAGCCAGGATTCTCCTCAAGTGAGGGAGGTAATGAAATGTAAAATATTTAAATTGGTAGGCAAGATCTTCAAGATGGACATGAAAGGGTTGGAGCTTATCATCCTTGGATTTACATTTCCTGAGGATCTTCCCCATGATGAGTGTTGAGCCTCCATAGACATCCATGCGTTTGATTTATGTTTCAAGGGCGATCTTGGGTCCTACAGTGCGTGCCTCATACTCTGTAATGTTATTGGTGCAAAGGAAATCTAGTTTGATGGCAATGGAGGTGTGAGAATCATTGGGAATAATCAAGAGTATCCCAATACCATACCATTTCTTATTTGCAGCTCTGTCGAATAACATTTTCCACAAGAATTCCTCTGAGAGGTGTAGAGTATGTCTTCATCTAGAAATTCAGAAATCTAAAGCTAAACTCCCTCCATGGGATTTTCAGAAAGGTAATTAGAGATAACTCTCCCCTTCATAGTCTTTTGTGTGACATAAGTGATATCAAATTCGGCTGGTAACATCTGATGGTGGTCCATGTGGCTAGACATGGTGGGCTTCTCCAACATATATTTCATTGGATCTATTCGAGACACCAGTTTGATAGGGAATCTAAGAATATAGTGCTGGAGGTTCTGCGTGGCCCAGACTAAGGCGACACACGCCTTATATAATACGGTATAGTTTACCTCGTACCTGGCTAGATTTTGACTAGTGTAGTAGATTGCTATCTCCTTATGGTATTCCTCAATGTATTGGGCTAGCATAGCCTCTGCTGCACCGTCGAAAAAATCAAGTATAGGAGGAGGGGGAGACATTTATGTGGAGGCATGAGTATCATAGGACGGGTGGGGTATCATTTGATGTGATCGAAGGCTTCCGAACATGCCTCGTTCCAAACATTAATTAAGTCCTTCCAAAAATTCTTGAAGATGAGCTCGCAGATAGAGGTCAATTGGCTGACAAATCGACTGATGTATTGGAGCTTACCCATGAATCCAAGCACCTCTTTATCCATCTAGGATGGTGGCATCTGGAGTAGGGCTTTTAGTTTGGAAGGGTCTGTATCAATCTCTTTTTCACTGACCATGAATCCAAGGAGTTTTCCCCCGGTGACACCAAAGATGCATTTATGAGAGTTGAGTCACATTTGGTACTGCCGTAGCCGCCCAAAGAATTTCCTTAGGGAAAAAATGTGACCTTCCTGAGCCTTGGACTTAATGATCATGTCATTGATAAAGACTTCAACTTACTTGTGGATAATGTCACAAAGGATGGTTGTAGTGGCCCTTTGGTAGGCAGCCCCAAAATTTTTAGACCGAATGGCATGATCGTGTAGTAAAAGGTTCCCCATAGAGTGATGAAAGCGATTTTTTCCTGATGGTCTGGGTGTATCTTAATATGCTTATACCCGATGAAACCATCAGTAAATAATTTGAGGGCATGACTGGCAGTGTTATCTATGATCATGTCGATGTTAGGCAACATATAATCATTCTTCGGGGATGCCTTATTCAGATCCTGCTATATGACTCCATGCGGGCTTTCCCTCCTGATTTTGGGATGGTGACAATATTAGTAAACCATGCCTGATACTTGACAACACAAATGAAGCCTATGTTTAATTGTTTCACCACCTCATAATTGACTTTGGGGGACCATTTTTTCCGGAGTTTTCTCAATTCTTGCTAGCCAGGTTTGCTCTCTAGGAAGGTAAGGACCTCATGTTGTGCTATCTCTGGTCAATACTAGACATGTCTTCATAAAAACATGCAAAGACGTCCATGAACTCTTTCATAAGCTCTTCAAATTGTGACCTCTCATGCTCTTAGAGGGTGGACCCTATCCTAATCTCGCACGGATGGCTACTAGAATCGAGATTAATAACAACAGTCTCATCATCATCATCATTAGTTTGACCACAGTTATGTTATTTATCTTTTTTTTCTTATTGGGATTAGTTAAGAATTGTTCATTTAGTAAATCATATTCATCAATAATTTAATTATAATCAAGACAATTAATGTAAGGCATAATAAGATACTCAAAATCATCATTTATTTCATTAAAAGAGTGAGAACCTCATCAAAAGAGGCCTCGCTTACAATTACATCAGAAATAGGAGAAAAACATTAGATTCAGGTATCTCTTGGAGAGAATGTATGGAAGGATTTTGGTTGACTTGAGCAGGTTGAACAGGAATGGCATGCCAATTAAGGAGGCGTGCATCAGTAGCAGTGATCTTCTCGGACGGGTCAGACAGCGCGACTTCCTGATGGATCATGCAGGGGTCTAGCCCCAGTGTTTGCAGGTCAAACAACTCATCGATATTACTATCCCTACAATTTTCAATGCTTCCTTTGGCTTTGTCTGTCGGAGGTTCCACCTCATATTTCCTCCCTTCATCCTAGGCGATGTCCTCCTCGAAGAAGATTTCTAGCCCCGATTTTGTTTTCTTATCGGTAGGGTTAAACCATGGTCCGAGAAATTCGCAAAATTGGAAATCCTCACCTTTTTAGACAAACCTCCCATTCATGGAGTCTCCTCAGATTGTCTTCTTATTTTCTAAGCTTCTTTTGTAATATGGCTAACAGAGTGGCTTGAGTGCAGTCTGTGATGGTTGATAGCCTAGGCCGCATGGGGGAAAGGCTTTTTTCAAAACTATCAACTTGAGAATTCCCTATTCGCGTCTACGTAGCCCCATTTTGGTCATGAAATGAATGTTCTTGGACATTTGAATCACGTTGACATTCCCATGAGTTTTGTGCTCTGGACACACTCTGTCTTTGATTTTGTCCCTAGCTGGGATAAGAAGTGGGTAGATCTCGAAATTGAAGAGGAACATGTCATTGGACCCGTGCTAAATCTCCAATACCAGCTTTCTAGTGCTAGTATTGTCTGAATTGTCATCACCCCCTAGAATTATGATGACTTGACCATTGATAAATAAATTTAATTTTTGGTGGGGGAAGAAGACACCCCTCGAATCCTATGGAGCCATGGGCGGCCAAGGCGTAGGATAAAACAAACATGCATATCACTGACTTAAAATTCTTTTAAGGGGTGGATAGGCTGGACCTTGTGTAAGCTTTATAGAACCCATAACTTCTCGACAGGTGTTGTCATGAGCACGCATGACGGAGGATGTTAGAGTGAGATCAGTGACTTTTATTCACAAGAAATTGAGGTTTCTGAGAGGGAAGACATTTAGGGCAGACCCGTTATCTACAAGTGTTAAGGGAGTTGTCTTCTCTATGATTTCGATGAAGATGTTTAGGCAGTGCTGTGATCAGGGCCGTTCTTTAGAATTTCTTCTTCGAAAAAGGAGAGGAGTCTAGTAGTAGCCACGGATCTGACCATTTTCACTACTTCTCCAGGAGTACTAGTGGGAGGAGACATGGGTACCATGAGGATCTTTATTAATGCATTTATGTGCAATTGGGAGGACATAAAAAGTCCCTTTTAGGTGATGTTGGCTTGATTCTTTTGGAGTTAGTCAAGGACCCCGATTTATTTAACTGTCATCTCTGTCATCGAGAGCCCCTCAGTGACTCATTTTCCCTTATCCATTCTGGATGATTGAGGGATTATATCTTTGTAATGTCGCTCGGATCGGGTCATGTGGTTGATGGAGGTTGGGAAGAATAAGAACCCAGTGTCTTCATCTACTTCGGGCATAATGGATACTTTATTGACCCACTAACAACTATTTAAAAGGAAATCATCCCTCACAAATAAGCGATTGAACTGGCTTCTCCACAGTTTTATTCATCATCCGAACTTTCAAAATCTCCCCCCCATCCGGTGGGAGCGATATCATCTTTCCATGAAATATTGATGCATTCAACAACCTCCACGACTTCATCATATGGATCTTCACACTCAGTGGAAAAGTGGCGGTATAAAGGGACCATATGACTTTAGTGTTTCAGGATCATGAACATCTCGATGATGCTGCATATCTCTCTCTTCTGAAGGGAAACATCTGATATGACCTGCACGATGTCATGTAGGATGAATTCTTATGTAGCCACAACCCATGCATCAGATTGTCGTGCCCACCTTCAAGCATCCATAAATAAATCACTGAACTTCTTATAATTAATATTCATTTATCAGGATAATTTCAGCCTAAAATTTTGAAACTCGTCAAGAATTGCAGGTAATTCCATGCCTCCCCCTTATGAGGGGGTATAAACGACAATGCAAGCTCGAGTGAGGAGTGAAAACGCCGGATTGGTAGAGCTTGTAGAATGTTGGAGAAAGTAAGGGAAAACTTTGACGAGTTTTTGTGAGATGCTGGCAGATCTGGTGTTTCAATGGGCTTGATTTTGGTTTAGGGGTTGAGTTATAGATCTCTTTCTGAAAGGATGGCATTCACCCCAGTTATGTGGGTTAGGAGAGGATTATTGGTGGTGTTGGGCTTAGAATTATCTAGTAGGGCGATGATACCCCCGTCTATGATACTCTTGATGACATTCTTGAGGTGGAAGCATTATTTAGTAGTGTAGTAGAAGTCGTAATGTGTATCATGTTTGAAGTTTTGGAGAAGAGGATCTAGCAACGATCGGGGCTCTATGGGTTTTATGATTTTCGAGTAAGAAAAGCTTGATACACATTTGACAAGGGAGCATGAAGTTAGTTATACTCCTTTCTGGCAAGGTTAGGATGAATTTCAGGTGTCCAAGTAGTGGTAAGATGGGATATGTTATTGATGTTTGAGACTGAGATGCTGGATGGCTTGTCATACTTTCACGACCCGAACTGCCCGATCAACCTTTTTACTTTAGGATCTACTTTCTGGCTTTTGACCCCTTCTTCAATTTCTACCCCAGCCTTTCGGAGGGCTCTGAAGTGAGGCTATTACTGACCTCCCGTTGAAGCTCAGATATGGGGAAAGAAGTTCTTCTACATTATGCCTACTTATTCTTCTTTATATGGTTTGTTGGTCATGGTAGCTACTTTCTCCCTCCATTTCTCGACAAAGCTACAGATTGACTCCCACGAATTCTATTTGAGAAGTTCAAAATCTCTATGAGTGACTTATAACTCTTCATTATACTTGTATTGTGACATGAACTCTCTATCTATATCTTTCCAATTGAGGGTTCAAGACTCTTCGAAGGACAAGAACAACCTGAGGTCACCTACCTTGAGGGTTTGCTAGAAGATTGGGGCTAATATTTCCTCTGATGCCAAAGGAGATTCATGGCACGATCATAGTTTCGTAGGTATAAAATTAGAGGTCCGCTTGTTCTAAATTTTTTAATGTCTGGCATTTTAAATTTCTCTAGTAATCTGGCCCTAGGGTAGGGAGACATATGGATGTAGTCCATGTAACTCCCTATGATCTTGACATGGTCGAATTTCTTAAACAACAACTTAAGTTCCTCCTTGACCTTGTTTTGTTATTCCTCCTTGGGATCAACTGGCATTGTTGGATTATCCCCTGGCTGAGCAAGATTCAATATTGGTAATTGAGCTGGCGGACCCCCTTAATAGGTAGGGCACATGAGGCATGTTAATATTGTTCTAGGACCTATATTGGTTCAGGATCAGGTTGATCCATTGCGCGAGGAAAGAAAATTTCTGGCTTAGGAGCCTCAGGAGTCTAAACACTTTCTCATTTCATTTCTAGACTTCTACCTGAAGGTTGTCAATCTTAGCACCGAGCTGGGCAAGGACAACCGTCAAGTCTAGTTAACCATTTGCAGCCGATCAATGCTCTCCATAAATTACTTTTAGAGGCATCTCTGGAACTCGATGGAAGTTACAAAGGAAACAATAGAGCTCCGAGGTGGTTTGACGGAAGACCATAGCCAATAGGGAGCCATGCTAAGATTGAGGTACACGATAGCAACTGAGAGGAAAAATGATTTTGTTTTATTTTGAGGGAAATAAGAATATTTTTGGTATTTTTGTTTTTCCTTGCGAAAAGAAAGGGGAAATATTTTGGTATGTTTTTTAAAGGGGAAAAAGGAAAATCCTCAGCATGTTTATTATTATTAGGTTCCACTTGTATTAATTTTTTCCTAAGATGCAAGAAAAATACCGGACAGGACCCGAGTCTGGACAAAAGATAGGTTACATGATGCAAGACACGGTTTGACTTATTTCCAGATTCACGGACAGGATCTTATTTTCAAAATGGGTGAAATAACACAAAATTTTGGGTGGTAAGGTGACCAGGAATTTCGATAGCGTTTCACGTTATAATCGCCAAATTAGGTATGAGTGTCCTAGGGTAGTCGCCGATATGAGGTTAATACAATTGGTGGGTTAGTGAAAAGGTTCCCCCTTTGGCATAACTTTCACGATATACCTATTGCCTATAAGAGAAATCATTCATCGGTACGTGTGGACAGGCCATTTGATATACCTGAGTGCACGTGAATTGTCTCACGATATACCTCATGGAGATAGTTTGTGTGAGAGCTAATTTGATATACTCTACATACATGAATGAGTTCCTTGCTATATACCACCCGTCAAAAGTTCGGTCAAGTGCTACGATGCGGAGGGAACTGTTTGATATACATTGAAGGTACTAGGATAGTGGAAGGTGGGAATCGTATCGCTTAGGTTAACCGCACCCCGTATGAACGACACCCATCACGAAGAGACCCCCCAACATGGGACAAAATTTTGGTCAATATTACAATGCTCAAGTGACATAGTACACGAGACTTGATGAGTCTTAATTAGTATTTTATAGAGTAGATTATGTAAGCTAGCGAGAAAAATACTACCACTATGAGGGGGAGCATAAGATATACAAGTAGAATGGGATAAGAGGGATAAACATGAAGAGTAAAACTAGCACATGTGTACATGTAGCATGCAAACTATACAAGGCATGGTGATAGATACAAAGTGTTAGGCACGTGAATATACAAGTGAGTGGGAAACATGTTTAAAGTGAGAGAATGATGTGTGAATATGTGTGAGTGAAGAAAGTACGTGAATATATAAAAGTGGGAGAAATGTGGAAGTGTGTGATAGTGAGACTAAGCATGAATATCTACAAGTGGTGTATGAAACATGTGAGTAGGCATGAAGCTATAAACGAGTGAGTAAAGTGTGAAACATGGGATAAGAAGATGATATATATATATGTGATGAGAAAAGAGCATGGTATATATGGACATCATGATAAGAAAAATGAACATATACAAGATGTAAGTATGAGGGTAAGGAGAACATATAACTGGAGGCATATGTACACATGTAGAAAAGTATGATGTAACACCCCGCAAATTTGCAATTATATTTAAATAAAATTAATTTGGGAAATTTGGAAAAAAAGAATTTTCGGATTTAATTATTTTAGTAATTTAATATGTTAGATTTTAATTAAGGGAAGTAAAATTTTAAAAGGAATTGGAATCGGAATTAAATTCTAAGTATTACCACTTTTTAAATAAAATGGGAGAAATTTTCGGAGTCAGGTACCCCGAAGCGGTTCAAGGGGAAGGCCGAACCGGTTCGCCCAGGTCGGCAGCCCCAAATCTTTTAGTTAAATTATAATTCTCTTCCTAATCAAACTCTTAATGCTTTTATATTAAAACTAATTCGGGGCTAGACTTTTCTAATCACTTTTACCCAATTTTACACCAAAAGACTTCTCTCAAATTATTTCCTTTCACCTACAAACCCTAGCCTCAATTTTCTTCAAAGTTTAACTCAATTTTTGAAGGCTCATTTGGTGTTTTCTCTGTAACACCCCGTATTTTTATTAAATAATTGTTTAATTAATTTGAAAAGTAGAGAAATATAAAATTTTGGATTTAATTATTTTTTTATAATAAAATATGTTGGTTTTTATATTCGAAATTCGGAAAGCTAGATTACAAGACTCCTTATATGAGTATATATAAGTCTTGGGGTGTTTACAAGAGTTATCGAAACATAAAACTCTCTAGAAAAAAATATATAAAAATATTCGACCATCTGATCGTGTTGAAATTTTTTGTATAGCTTCTTCTCGTCTTCAGCTACTACGCTCCCACATTTCAGCCCATTCCAACGATTTGATCGTCCGAAATGTTATTTTTAGTGTTTGTATTGGATTAGAACTCTTTTCTTAATCAAACTCTTAAATCCTTTATATATCACAAAAAATTTGTGGCTTGGCTTTTCAAATCACGTTTTCATCAACTTTTCAACTAGAATACCTCTCCAAAATTAGTCCTTTTCATCTACAAACTTTAGCCCCAAACTTAATCAAGTGTTTGACTCAATATTTAAAGGCTTAATTGGTGTTTTCTTAAGATTGTTTAAGAACGATTCTTTGCTAATTTTTCGAGAGGAATCCAACCGTCTATTCAGAATTTACAAATGATTTATACTCAGGCATGAATACTCTATTCCTTTCCATTAGTATTATGTGTTTTAAGTGTCTCCTAAACAGTAAATTACATATTTTTCTTAAAATTAATTAGTAACTTAATTGGAGAAAGTGGACACTTAATTATGGGACTATTTTTCTGAAACTTTTAGATACAAATTAATCTTTGAAACCCTTGGGTGCGTAGGTTAAATAATTGCATTTTTATGGTTTTAGGTGTAGGTTCTCATGTAAAATTTTATGGGGTATTTATATGGTTAATGTGACGCGTTCACACTTATAAAAAAATTAGATGATTTATAAAAGAGAACGATTATGTCATATTGAAGATTATTGCATATTAATTAAATTAATATTATCGAATGAAATTAATGGTGTTGAAATCAACGACGGTGTTATTAATTGTTTTAAATTAATTTGGGACCTTTATGATTAAATTGTTATGTTATGCATTTTGAATTGTATTTTGTGATTTGTTTTAGTTACTTTTGCCATCGCGGGGACGAGGGCTTTTGGTTAGTATATTTCTCACCTTTATTACATGATGGTTACTAGGTATATTTAATGTGGGTAGACCTTGGTTATAATTTATGCTTGCTAGGTATGAGACTAGTTAGTGTAGATTCGTGCGGATTTTATATTCCGGGGTGGGGCATATTTTTATACTTTATCGTCATTACGCTAGCTTAGGCATGAGACTAGGACGTGATATATGTTGATAATTCATCTTATATATAGGATACGATGTATATGTACTTTGGGAACCCTTAGGTATGGGACTAAGGGGTATTTTGAGGATCTCACATCGATAAAAAGGGTGGGGTAATTTGTGAACTTAATAAATTGAGAAGATGAGAATTAATGCCTAAGATAAAAACGGGTATTAAAACTTGTGGCAACATAATGTGTCAGGGACCGATAATTTAAACGGGTATGCTTGGGTGATTTATGTCGTGTCGTGTGTGGAACCTTGTCATATTGCGGGGGATCGACAGTTTAAACGGATTCGGGTGGATATTGACAAGGGGAAGTGTGACACTTTGGTGGATTACCACCGGGGCGGGAGGACCGCTATAATAAAAAGTGAGAACAATAATAATTTTGGGTTAATTTAATTAAATTAACGCTTTGGGGCTGCGGGATAATTAAAATGATATTAGTGTGTTTTTATCAGAATCTTTGGGGGTGGTTAGTAATCTATATTTCCCGCGTTTAATTATATTCATAATTAAAATACTCTATTATGATATTTATTGCGTATAATGCTATTGTCTGGAATCACGGATCCTATTTGAGAGGAGTAGTATGTATTCATGCTCGGGGTTCTGATCTCGTACGTTGACTAACTTTTTCAGGATAAGTCTGGAGAAGCTGCACAGGATTATTTGGAGACTTTCTTGGAGGTGCAGTTGGAGTTATTTGCTCTATGCGTATTAGTTTAGTTTAGTTTTCTTTCCTTCGTATTTACATTTAAACACAATTTAAGATTTTGATTAGGCCATTCGGTTCCAAAGTTGTTATGGGTTTTATTCAGTTATTTCACTAGATTTAGTTGGAGATTATTCAGTTTCATATTATTAGAGATTGGATTTACTTTGAGTTTAGCATGAAGATGGATCTTTTATGACTTAGTTGGATAATTTATCTTTTGGGATTGATTATCATTTATCTTGTGGGATAATTATATGTGTCTCATATCCGTCTCATGCTAAGAATGGTATTTTATTTACTCACGCCCTGCTTAGTTTTGGTGGTGGCCGACGCTAGAATTATGCGGGATGTGACATTCTCTAGTTCGTGCAAGAACAACACCTTGATAATTTTTTCAAAAGGATCGCACTCATCTAATTGGATTTCTCATTCAACTTTTACTCAGGCATGGATACTCTATTCTCTTCCTTTAGTATTATGCGTTTTAAGTGTCGCCTAAACTGTAATTCACATGCTTTTTTTAAAAAAAAATTAGCAACTTAAATTAGAGAAAGTGAAGACTAATTTTTGTATTGTTTTTATAGAAATTCTTAATATGAATTAAGATTGCAAACCCTTCGGTGCGTAGGATATAGATTGGTTCAAGATTTATTTCGGTATAGGTTGCATGTAAAAATTGTGGGAATTTTATTTAACTAAAATTGGGGCAAGTACAAACTCATAAATTATGTAGTTATAATGAAAATGTATTATGTTTGTGTGCCTCATAAACTAGCATATTGATTAATCTAAAGTTTTTAGAAGGAAATAATTGTGTTAAGAAGGACAACATTGTGATTAATTAAATTTAACTTAAATCGTGATCGTAGGAATAAATTGCCATATTGTTTATACTTAGAATGTGTGATTGATTGTTATCCATATTGTCCATCACGGGGATGACGGGGTTGTTGGGTAATATGCTCTCAGTTACAATTTTAGAATGCTCGTTAGGAATAGGACTAGTGGGTTGGCCTTAGTTGCGGTTAACACTTTTTAGGTATGGGACTAATTAGTGAGGATTTTTACGGATGGGATAATCCGGGGTAGGGATGATTTTCGTGTCGTTCCGTTGATTGGCTAGCCTAGGCATAAGAATAGGAAGAGAGTAATAATTGATATTCATCTTATATGATAGTGTAGGACGTATTTGTATTTTGGAAACCTTTAGGTATGGGACTAAGGGAATTTTTAGGATCTCACGTCGATAATAAGAGTGGGGTAAATAACAATACGATGGTATGAAATCGAGAAATTGAGAATTAATACCTAAGATAATAAAATGGGTATTAAAATATTTTTGCGACGAGAGTATGTGCAGGGATGACAGTTAAACGGGCCGACTGGCTATATCGTTCGGGGTGTGTATTGGCATCATGAGTATATGTGAGCTTACAGTTAAACTGGCTGACGGGAAATAGTGACGTGTCGTGCGTGGAACCTCATGAGTGTGTACAGAGCTGACAGTATATCAAACTGGCTGACCATAGTCAGGGGAATGGGTATGGTTTAGAACAGCGGGAGTTCCACAACCAAACAAATATTATAAGATAAAGCTTTAAGTGGGAGTCCCACAAATGATATTACAAAGGATGGAAATTAATTAATTGAAATTAAATAAGATGAATGAATAAGTTAACTTAGACTTTGGGGTAACACAGTTGCGTATTTTTACATATGTCTTTATTTACTCTTATCGTTATTAATTATCTCGTTTTAATTTAAAATATTTTACTATGATATTTGTAATATATATTGCTAATCTCTGGGTTCACGAACCCTAATTCAGGGGAGTGTGTGTATTCATGCTTAGGGTTCTGGCCCTATACGTTGACTAACATTTTTCAGGTATTAGTACTGGAGTCTCTACATAGGAGCTTGGAGTTATGTCTTGGAGGTGCAGTTGGAGTTTATTTATTTTATGCTTAGTAGTTTAGTTTAGTTTCGATTCCTTCGAATTTATATTGAGACACAGTTTATAGATTTGGTGGGCCACTCGGTTCCACAGTTGTTACGATTTTTATTCAAAAATTTCATTTGGATTTAGTTTATTGGAGTTTATATTAAATTTGAGAATTAGATATTTTTAGAGTTGGCGTGGTGATGGATTTATGGTTTTATTTGTTGGATAAAACTGATTATTACATTGTGGAATGAATTTTATATCTCTTATATCTGTCACATGCTAATAATGATATTTTATTTAGTGACACTCGATGTAGTTTGATGGCGACGGATGGCCACCTCGCTTATCACATTGCGCGGGGTGTTACAGATGGTATCGGAGCATGGTCTTAGGTATCGTAGGTTTTGAGTATGTTTTAGCTTCTGTATTGCTTATGTTTGTTTCGTTTGGAAGATTTGTACTCTTAGTTATTCGAAGTCTGATGTTGTTTTGTTCCTATCTTTGAGATGTCGAACACTAGGAGAGCTTGAGGTAGGAGAGATGATTCTGTTTCTGGTTTCACAATTCAGGAGAGGCAGAGGCAGAGGCAGAGGCAATTTGTTTTGTATGCTGAGAAGTTAGCAGTGATTTTGCGAGAGGCTATAGCGGCCGGTATGGAGATGGGGAGACAGAGATGGGTGACTTTCGATGCACAACAGATGGGTACACCCGCTTCAAATTGGGATAGGGTGAGGTCCAGTTTCCATAAAGGCAATCCTCCCACCATCGCAGGGGGATCTGATCCAAAGGTTGCTCACCAGTTGAGGAGAGACATAGAGAGACACTTAAGGATGGTGGACTACATGGACGTGGAGAAGCAAATGTTCGCTACGTTCAAGCTGACTGGAGATGCGTTACAGTGGTGGGAGAGTGTCACCAAATCGGAGGGTAGGGATTTCTTGAATTATGGATATTTTTTTATAAGGTTGAATAATAAGTATTTCCCTATGCTATTAGGAGCTCGAAGAAGAGGGAATTTCTCGACTTGTAGCAGGATACGAAGTCGGTTGTCGAGTATAAGCAGGAGTTCGAGAACTTATCTATGTTTATACCGGAGGAAGTAAATACTAGGGAAAAAAGAGATGGAATGTTTTATTAAGGGATTACCTTGGTCTATTAGGCAGATGGTGTTGGAGAATCCGGCATACACTACTTACACATAGGTGTTGGATGTCGCAATGTTGTTATGGCAGGAGAAAGTTAATTACCAAAAGAATTTGGGGAAGCGATAAGAGTCCAATGGATAAGGAGTGAAGAATAAGGGTCGCAATGACCAAGTGTGGAAGATATAAAGGACGAGTTAGGAGCAGTAGGGAAATAGTGTTCCGTAGGGCCCTTAAGGACAAGGGCAAGGACAGTCGGGTGAGCAAGCGCCAAATAGGCAATATGGACCTTTTAGGGGTGCATGTTTCTGTTTAGGGGATATAAGGAACCGAGATTCTAGGTGTCCGAAGACACAGGACCACCAGGGTCAAGGAACTTAGGGCCAGTAAGGCCGAGGGCCTCGAGCATTGGTAGCACCAGGTGTGTAGGGAACATCAACAAAACCAACAACGATCGGAGTGGGTAGGTGCCATTTACTTCAGTCTCAGGCAGGGCAAGCATCACAGGAGCCACGATTTGACTATAGGTAGAGTATCACGGTACACAAATATTTTCTTAGATACTTTTATATATATAGATGATGTATATATTGTATTTTATTGTGGAATTACGTGTGGGTAAGATTGGGTGTATGGGCGCCTAATCATGAGACTCTATGGATAGGCATATGTGAGCCTTGTTTTATTTTGCGCTTTTACGCTTTGTAGAATTTCGAGTATGAAATTCCCGTGCTATTGGGAAAGTATGTAACACCCCGTAGATTTGTAAGTATATTTAAATTAAATTACTTTAGGAGATTCGAAAAAAAATAATTTTGGGATTTAATTAATTTAGAAATTTAACATGTTAGATTTTATTTAAGGGAAGTAAAATTTTAAAAGGAATTGGAATCGGAATTAAATTCTAAGTATTACAACTTTTTTTTTAAAATGGGAGAAATTTTCGGAGTCAGGTACCCCGAACCGGTTCAAGGGGAAGGCCGAACCAATTCGACCAGGTCGGCAGCCCCAAGACTTTTAGTTTAATTAAAATTCCCTTCCTAATCAAACTCTTAATGCTTTTATATTAAAACTAATTCGGGGCTAGACTTTTCTAATCACTTTTACCCAACTTTTTCACCAGAAGACTTCTCGAAAATTATTTCCTTTCACCTACAAACCCTGTCCTCAATTTTCTTCAAAGTTCAACTCAAATTTTAAAGGCTCAATTGGTGTTTTCTATAGTTCATGAAAGAACAACACTGTTTTAATTTTTCGAGAGGATCACACATGTCTAATAAGATTTCTCATTCAAATTTTACCCAGGCATGGATACTCTATTATGTTCCTTTAGTATTATACATTTTACGTGTCACCTAAACTATAATTTACATGCTTTTTAAAAAAACTATTTAGCAACTTTAATTAGAGAAAGTGAAAACTAATTTTGTTATCGTTTTTATAAAAATTATTAATACGAATAATATTGGAATTCCTTGGGTGCGTAGGATAGAGATTGGTTTGGGGTTAATTTTGGTATAAGTTGCATGCATAAATCATGGGAATTTTATTTAATTAAAATCGGGGCGCGTACAAACTCATAAATTATGTAGTTATAATGAAAGTGGATTATTTTTATGTGTCTCATAAAATCGCATGTTGATTAATCTAAAATTTTTAGATGGAAATAATTGTGTTATGAAAGACGACGTTGTGATTAATTAAATTTAACTTAAATCGTGATCGTAGGAATAAATTTCCATATTGTTTATATTTGGATTGTGTGATTTGTTGTTATTCATATTTGCCATCATGGGGACGATGGGGTTATTGGGTAGTATGCTCTCACCTACAATCTTAGGATGCTCTCAAGGTATAGGACTAGTGGGTAGGCCTTAGTCACGGTTAACACTTTCTCGGTATGGGACTAGTTAGTGTAGATTTTTACGGATGGGATAATCCGGGTTGGGGATGATTTTCATCTCATTCCGTTGATTCGCTAGGCTAGGCATAAGACTAGGAAGAGAGTAATAATTGATATTCATCCTATATAATAGTGTAGGACGTATTTGTATTTTGGAAACCTTTAGGTATGGGACTAAGGGTGTTTTGAGGATCTCATGATGATAATAAGGGTGGGGTAAATAACAATATGATGATGAGAAATTGAGAATTAATACATAAGATAATAAAAGGAACATTAAAATATATTTGCGGCGAGAGTATGTGTAGGGCTGATAGTTAAATGGGCTGATTGGCTAAATCGTCGTGGGTGTGTGTTGGCGTCACGAGTATGTGAGGGATGACAGTTAAATGGGCTTATGGGATATAGTGATGTGTCATCCGTGGAACCTCACGAGTGTGTGCAAAGCTGATAGTATATCGGGTTGACTGGCCATAGTAAGGGGAATAGGTGTGGTGTAGAACAATGGGAGTCCCACAACAAAACAAATAATATGAGATAAAGATTTAAGTGGGACCCCAGAAATGATATTACAAATGATGAAAAATTAATTAATTGAAATTACGTAAGATGAATGAATAAGTGGACTTAGACTTTGGGGTAGCACAGTTGCGTATTTTTGCATATGTCTTTATTTACTCTTATCGTTATTAATTATCTCGTTTTAATTTAAAATATTATACTGTGATATTTATCATGTATAATGCTACTCTTTGGGTTCATGAACCCTAATTGAGGGGAGTGTGGGTTTTCATACTCAGGGCTCTGACGTTGACTAACATTTTTCAAGTATTAGTACTGGAGTAATTGCATAGGAGCTTGGATTTATATCTTGGACATGCAACTGGAGTTTATTTATTTTATGCTCAGTAGTTTAGTTTTGTTTCCATTCCTTTGCATTTATATTGAGTCTCAGTTTATGGATTTGGTGGGCCACCAGCTGAAAATGATAGACCCCTAATTTTTAAATTTTTCAAAATGAATTTTCTTAAATTGCGGAATAAAGATAGTTCAAACATATAAACAACTGACAATAAATTTTAATTTCTTTCAAATTAAAATTAAACGAAACACAAAGTGAATAAATTAAACGACAAATGGATTTTTTCACCTAAACCAAATATTTCAATTCAAGTCCTAGAAATTTGCCTAAGTCATATTTTCAATATTTCCAAATTAGGCCAAACCAAATTTTACCAAATTAAATTAAATGACTTGAATTAAATTAACATAAACATTACCCAATATTAATGTAGCACCTAATTAAACATAAGTAGTGAATAAACCAAATTTTATCTTTTTACCTAAGCATGCATTCTAGGTGATATAGCAAGATAAAATTAAACAATGAATCACTACGCCGCGATATACGAGGAAAAACCCACAACGGAAAAAAAACTCGGATGGCCCTAGCCTCAAATCCACTAAGTACGGTTTTTACATATACAAGAAAGTAGACTTACAACACTCGACTCGATCCCTCTCAAGCCCCGACGCTCCTTCTTGTATACACCTCCGCCTAGCGAATTACCCCGGAGCTCCACCGCGGTCTCGAAATCCACCGATCGGACTTTATATGGACACCGCCACCCGAACAAAGAGCCTTTCTCCAAGTGGGTAAATCAATGCAAACTTCTTCTTATTCTTTGTGGGATTTAGAAGCAAACCCAAACAATCTCTTCTTAAATATTGTAGAGATAAACCGGTGCCAAACTCCAAGAAATGTATATATATATATAAAGAAGACTTGGAATAAACAATATGGGTGACACAAAGTGTTTGAAGTATTTTTCTTTGAAAATTGAACACTTAAACTTGAAATTTTTCTTAGGAAAGATGAAGTCACAAAACACTCTCTAGGAGTTAGAATATTATGAAAAAGTTATTTTAAAAAAGTTAATTTCCGCACTTAAGAAGTTCTATCAAAAGATAGTGGGAAAAACAAGTGGGAAAGTGGAAAAAACTGTCAAAAACTGCCCAAAAAACTGTTCCCTCCAAATCTCGTTCGAACGAGATTTTTGTTTGAACGAAGTCTCGTTCGAACGAGATTCTAACGAAGTTCCAGTGTGAACTCGTTAGAAATCTCGTTGGATATCTCGTTCGAACCATCATTCTCGTTCGAACGATACTTCGAACGACATTCCAGTGGCCAATCTGGGAACTCGTTAGCAAACTCGTTCGAACGACAAACTCGTTCGAACGACACTTCGAACGAACATTCAGAAAGTTTCAAAAATTCTATTATTAGCCCAAAAACTTTATATACTTTATTTTAAAGTTCTAATAAAATCTTTCTGAAAATAAGCAACTGTTTTAAATAAACCTTCACCCAATATAAAATGTTCCAAGCTCCTATATATATATATATATATATATATATATCCATTCATACCTTAGGATTAAAGGAACCATGTTAATGACGTAGAAACGAGGCTCTTTAAACTTGGCATTTGATGAAGCTTTAATATCTTGGCTGCTATGTCTTCAACAAGCTCGTCATAGGCTTAAAGGATGATCAATAACTCTATCCTATGACTCAAACGTTTTTGTCTGGAATTGAGCCAAAACTACAAAGGACTCAATTGGAAATTTGTCTCCTTACACCACGTTCAACCGCTATTACGATTTTTATTCAGATATTTCATTTGAATTTAGTTTATTGGAGTTTATATTAAATTTGAGAATTGGATATTTTTGGAGTTTACATGGCGATAGATTTATGGTTTTATTTGTTAGATAAATCTGATTATTACATTATGAAATGAATTTCATATGTCTCATATCTGTCACATGCTAAGAATGATATTTTATTTAGTGACGCTCGGCATAGTTTAATGGTGGCGACTGACCACCTCGCTTGTTAGATTGCGCAGGGTGTTACATAGGAGAGCAAAAGAAATAACACCCATGTGAAATATAGTTTAGTCCTCTAAAAATATTCCCCTGTGCAGTATCCACTGTGGCCATCTGGGTCGAATTCCTTTGGCACGGGTTGGCCCTAAAATTAGAAGGGAGACAAAACCGGAGAAATTTTTCTCTCCGCGCGTGTGGGGATTCGAGGATAAAATGGGGATTCCCTTTATGTAAATCTAAATTGATCGTTGTTAAAATGCGTGAAACACGAAGAAATGGAGTTACAAACATACTTTTCTCAAGACAAATAAAAGAAATGTAACCATCCTGAGAGACCGACATTCATAGGCACACTGATTCTTACGAAGCTAAGTGAATCAAGGTTCTGGGGACAAAGTTACGGAATGGGAAGGTGTTAGGCACCCATCCCACCCTTTTGATCTCTCATGGGCTATGATAATATTCTCCTTTTCTCAAAAACATGATATGTGTGTACATGCATACGGTGTGAGTAACAAGAGAAAAGAATCATTCGACTCGCATCATGGGAAAGACGATGTAGAATCATCCTAATGAGTGTACAAAAGAAATAACATAAAAATATAATGTGAGTGTCCGTCAAATCACAAATAATTTTAAAGAAGTGAATGTGTATATCGAGCGAAACATGAATATGTAGGAGTACGTGGACTCACAATACAAGAAAACATAAAATGAATAAAGGATGAAATAGGACTCGAATTCCAAGATTGGATTGGGACGCCTATGTAAACGAAAGGGAATCAAAGTCCATGTAGTTCGATTGCATGCAAGGGTTGGGTTTAACCCATAAATCTTAATTTAGAACTTCCTTTAGTTTGTTTTTCAGAAAATGTGCGCGAAAGATGAGGAAATTTTAATTTAGGGTTTATAAGAAAACCCTCTTTTTGGATTTTTAAATTTTATGAAAATAATATTTATGTGTAGTGATATACCAAATATGACCTCGTCCCAGAGTTGGACCCACTCGGCGAAGGCCGACCAGTTGCAGGCCATCAATTTGGTCAAATATGACTTGATCGTGCACCCATCCAGAAGGGTATCGTCCTTGGCATTGTACCCGTAGTCGCATGACCTCATCCTCTTCCTAAAGAACAATCAAGGATCTCAGTATTATTGAACTCATGGTATAAGTTTTTCAGCCTTGTCTCTCATCCAGAGGCCGAGGTAGGACGAAGATAGCTCACCATGATAGTTATCTCATGTTTAAGACATGCCTTCATGTTCAAGACATGCCTTCAGCTACTAAACGGACCCACATATGACCAACACTTCCCTCATGTTCAAGATGTGCCTTCAGCTACTAGATGAACCCGCCTTAAAATCATTACTAGTCTCCGAAGGACTCTAAGAATCCTAATCCTGGTTACGATTCCGTATATTCTCCATGTGGCGATATACATTGATCAGCTTGGATAAAACCAAAACTCACTCCTCTAAATTATCAAACATCACAAGCCGCCTTTGTGCAGTATCCTCGACACAAACTTTGACAACTAGCTGCTTTCATAAACACTTCAAAAAGTCCCCAGAAATAAATTTAGCCTCCTCAACAAACTAAGACTGATAGGTAGACAGTCGACGACACTGCCACAAAGGCTCTAAAATCATTCTCAGCGATTAAGTCAGATCTTCTATGGGAAAGATATTGGTTATACGAGGAGGAACGATCTTCTCCCAGCCAACTTGGCGTAGGAGCCACCATGGAAAAGAGAAAGAAGTATGGCAAAGGCCCCTGAATCATACATATCGGTAATCACCCAATTATAGAACAGGCTAAAGATTGCCCCACTATGATACATATTAACAAAATTCATTGACCCATGCTCCATAAGCCAATTTGCCCAATTATCCATAGATGGGCCAAAACAGAAGAAAGATTGGGAAAAAAAATTAGGAACACCCATTACAGGGTGCTCAGGAGAGAAATTAGACATAGTCTCTTAGATAATCACATAAACAACATCATGGGACTCCTCTGCAGAAAATTAGCCCGACCTTGTTTCCAGGAATCCATCCCATTTAGAGTCTCTACCAGCATGGTATCTCTAGGATTAGAATTATGAGACATCTGTAGCACTATTGTGGCCACCTGAGTGTCTGCCATCATGTCCCCAGTCACTAAAATCAACCTGGCAGTTAATCCCAGAGCCACAACACTAGCAAAGTCATTATCAGTATAGTCTCTTCGGCACATCGAGTTTAATACCGTAGAGAGGATAATATTTCCTTTGTGCAAAAATGGTTGGGGAGTCGAAGGAAAAATGTAAAGTAACTCGGCTAATGAAAACTGAGAGGAATGAAATAAGTCTGGTATAGTTGCTGCCACATTTGGGTTGACACCCAACATCGTAGAAAATTCCTCATAAGTATGGCATACTTCGTACACGCCAAAGAGAAATACAAGTTCTTCGAGATACTAAAACTACCGTATTGCTTTCAAGAGATTCCATCTTAGAGGACGGTTACACCACAAGGAGACATGGTGTAGGTTAAAAGATTCATAGTTGACATTCTAGAGGCACATGACCTCCAAACCCACAAGATAAGCTGCAAATTTTGATCATGGAAAGCACCAATTCAAGGAAATAAGAAGGTTGAAAAGAAAGAAGATTGAAGTGTGGTGATGGAAACCCCAGTCCAAGCCCCTTTTTATACCCAAAGGCACCTATAAGAAACAAACAGGCAACCTGCTGTCCAACTAGTGCTCCTAAGTACTCCAAAGTTTACAAGAAGTGTAACAATAGGTATGAAAGTTATTTGAACTTAACTAATATGCTGATAGGCACTCAAGGAGTATGTCGATCGACATTCCTCACTTTTAGAATTTTTTTATTTTCCCCTTTTTGCTTAAACCTATCCAATGAAGTCTTTTTTTTTGTCAAAAATAACTTGCTTGCGAAAAATCTTTTTTGAGCATTTCTCCCATATTTTCTACTTATCTTTGCAACAAATAAAGAATTATCACAAAATTAAAGTGCATGTAGACCAGGTCATTTATCCAAGATAAATAAAAAATGATGAGAAATGCATCTTATCTATATTTATCTGTATGATTACATTTTTTCAGGTACAGATAGAACAAGGAAAGCAAAAAAGAAGGGAAAACTATAATAAATCGGGACGTAACCCAAACTTTCCTCAAACCCCATTAATTAAAAAACTACTGCCTCCGTCACCTCAGTTAACGTGTTTCCCTCGATGACAATTGATAGATCCCTCACTCTAAAAATTTGATCTCTCCTTAGAAGCGGCATGTGGCACCATATGGGACCTGGACAATTTCCTCATCTCGTCAAACACCAAAGGCATCCAATCTCAAATGTCCCACAGATAGGATGTCGATGCACGAATAGTCAACAAAAGAATGAGTCCAGAAAAAGCAAGCAAGTCTATAATAAAAGGAGTAAAGTCAGATGTAGAAGCGTGAAACAGCAAAAGAAGTCATTCCTCTCTTGAGAGAACCTCCTCAGGAAGACCAACAAAACCATCTATCTCTTCCCGAGGGAGATATGGTACCGATACAACATTCCCACCACCCAATCGAATATGGTAAGAAGGAATGGAAATATGCTGGATAGGAACATCCTCCACTATCGATGTGTTACCTCCGTGCTATGAGCTGAAGCCACCGGTGCACTAGTACCTCTCCCTGATCTCGCTACTGGTGGAGGCATACCCTCCACGTCGTAGATAGGTGACAATATCAACCAACTGGTTACAAAGTCTAGGTAATCATATCCCGCCATCGTGTTCGTATAGAGCCCTATTACCCTCACCTCGTTCGATATCTCCTTATCCGACTCATGAAGTTAGGGGGTGTTAGTGGTGGGACCTCCACCTATCCCTCCATCACTTACCTCGCCACCCTCACCCCCAAGTACCAGACATATCCAAATTCATGCACTAACAACCTTCGCATCTGGGCATGCATACCCGTAATCCCGACAGTCCTCAAGGAAAACCCCCAAGGGTAGAATGTCACTTATTCCCCAAATAAAGATCAGTCGTCTACGAAGTGAAAAAGAAAATGAAATTCATAAAAATGACCAAACCAAAACATAACCTGGTCACTCGTCAAGGCGTTCAATGCCGCACATACATCCTTTTAAAATAAGGACTGGTTCGATTTCCTTTTTGACTTCCTCCACCTATCCATCCTCGAGAAGTCCTCATCTCACTCGCTTTCAAGGATATCAATCAAACATTTTTCCCGATCACCTCATAGAACCACATTTGTAGAAAGTGATACAGAATGCCAAAAAGAATAAAAATGGGAAGGACAACAAGAATATAAGAGGAAACTATATCAAAAGATTACCTCTAGAAGATACGTGGTCCCCGTAAAAGTCTATCGACAATACAGACTAAAAGCATCAAGAGAAGCATAAAGGGATGCCAATGTAAATCTCCCCTAGATATAGATGAATCTCCGAGATGATCCTCAGGTAAGGAAAAACACAAATGGAAGACATCATCGCTTGCCACCATCACAAGACCTCCCAACAAAAGTCAAATAAATAGACGAGCGGCTTGCCTCACCTACGGTCCGTCAGTCTCATCGATCTGGCTAGAAAATAAGGTGTCCTTTAACACCGATATCCGAATGGACTCCCAAAAAATGATATTCCCTATAACTCCTAAGGCTTCCTGAACTGTAACCTCAAATACATGAAAAGTCCGATCTACCATGATCTAGTGACCCTCACGCTCGAGCCCAGTAAAATGATGAACATCCAAAGGCATAACTGTCATCTCCTAAATACCCAAATAGAATATATGGGCGATGTCTCACCATCTCTTACCCAGACCGCACATCATCATTGTAGAATGCGTCGTCTCATTCAAAACCCCATCCAGAGGGACAAACCCAATATCCTCTACCAACAACTTCACTGCTGAGGCAAATTTCTCCCACACTTTCCTTATCCCTATGAATCCACGGGAGTGAATACTCGATGAAGCAATATCGACCTGCATAAAAATTAAGAATACCCTTAAGCACCCCAAGGATAAGAAGAAAAAGAGACAGAAGAATGAAAATAAAAATGAAGAACTTACATAGCCATTCGATTTCTTTACCCTCAAAGAACGGTGATTCATTCGGCTCCCATAATAGAACTCTATCATCAAGGATAGGTTTGAAATTGTCATAGGCATTCTCGCCCCTACTAACAGTGCCTCAGCCTCACTCCATTCCAAATCGGCCCAATCTTAAGTCGGCATTCAAGCATTATATGCTGCACCCTTCATAAATTATTTCAAAGAAATACTCTCGAAACTAATTGCTAGAGAGAGAAAGGAATATATTCACTTGAATGAAGGTCTAAAAGATAAAGAAGGTCGCCCATTTTTTTTATAAGGAACTAGAGGGTATGCCAATCGACAATCCTCTAGTCATGCCTATAGGCAGTAACCTTTCACCTCCCCCGAGAAGAACATGAGTCCATGCTCTATACCGATAGTCTTCCCTCAAACCATGTCTATCGAAAGTCCCCTCAAAATTTCGTCATAAAAATTCTACAAAAATATAAAAAATTATCCAAAAAATTCGTAAAAAATCCCCGTGGGATCGAATACATGATAGCCCCAAGAAGATTCATTAAATAAAGTGTGAAATCTCACATTAAGCCCTCGCTAGCATACCCCTAGTCGGACCAAAATAAAAATGTGCCAACACTCACACCACCAGCACACTCACCAGCGAGATCAGAATTGAAGAAGGCCACTCGTCATTTTATCTTTAAGTCCACAGAATTGATCTAGGTCCACAGAATTGACCTAGGTACATAACCTTGACACTCCAAATTGGTCATTTAAAATCTTTAAGTATGCAAAATTAACCTAGGTTAGAAAAATCTACCTCGACCCTCTGAATCAATCAGTTAAACTCTTTAGGTATGCAAAATTGACCTCGATTCATAGAATCGACCTAGACCCTATGAATTGATCACTTAACCTCTTTAGGTCCACAGAATCAACCTCAACCCTCTGAATCGTTCACCTTATCTCTTTGGGTCCATATAATTGACCTCAGGCTGCAAAATCAACCTCGAACCTGTGAATCAGTCACCTCAACTATTTAAGTCCATAGAACTAGCCTCGACCCTATGAATTCTCCACCTTAAATATTTAGTTCCGTAAAACTGGCCTCGACCCTGTGAATAGATCAACTCAATTATTTAGGTCGATAAAATTGACTTAGGTTCATAGAATCGACCTCGACCCTCTGAATCGATCATCTATACTCTTTAGGTCTGCAAAATTGACCTAGGTCCACGAAATCGACCTCGACCCTTTGAATTGGTCACCTTAACTCTTTAAGTCCACGGAATCGAACTTGACCATCTGAATCGGTAACATAAACACTTTATTTCTGTAGAATTAACCTCTACCCTCTGAATCGGTCACCTTAACTCCTTAGGTTCAGAGAATCGACCTCGATTCTCTAAATTGGTTATCTTAACTCCTCAAGTCTGAAATATTAACCTTGACCCTCCGAATCAGTCACTCTTAACTCTTTAGGTACATAAAATTGACCTTGACACTTTGAATTTGTCAACTTAACTCTTTAATTCGTAGAATTGACCTTAGTCCATAGAATTGACCTCAAACTTTTGAATCGATTGGCTTTACTCTCTCAAATCCCCAATAGAAGATTTAACCCTCTAAAACTCTTAAATATTGACGAGGTTTCTATATTTCGATGACCTCTACCTATTTTGAGCTCTCAATCGAGGGGATCTATAAACACCCCATCCTAGTATCCTCTAAGTACTTCCTTATGTCCCTATAACTCCTCCTCTTACCCTAAGACCTTATGTCCTACTCCAAACTTTGATCTAGAGGCCAACGGATGCTCCTAAGCCCTATTTGACTTTGGACAACTCTCTAACCCGAGCAAAGCCTGTTACATTATCATAGGGCTCTAAATAGACTTTTCAAGAGTCAATCCCACGTGCAATAGGGCACTACCGAGCCCCATTTTACTTTGGTTTGCGTGTACTCACCTTTTTACTTTAAACTCCAATCTAGAGGCAATAGGGCACTACCGAGCCCCATTTTACTTTGGTTAAATCTTCTTCCTGAGTGAAGCTCATTTCACCTTCACTGGGCTCTGAATACCCTTTCCAACGATCCATACCGTGCACGAATCGGTCTTATTGTTCATGCGTACTTGCCTTTTTACTCCGGGAACCCCTGCTTAGAGGCCATCGGGAACTTTCGAGTCTTATTTGACTTTATTCAACTCTCTATCCCGAGAGTGGACCATATATTTTCATAAGTCTCTAAATACCTTTTCAACTGTCCCGACCATCCATGATTCAGACTAACAGTTTGCATTTTATGCCCGTTTCATCTGAAAAAGTCCTTTTCGGATTGCCTAGAGGCACCCCAGACCACTTGCCTATAGACATGGGTGTAATTTATTTTGCCAACAAGATAAGGGTATGACGTTTGGTAGGATAGGTCCCATGTCGATTGGAACCCTCTGAAACCCTAATTTTTACTATTTAAGGAGGTCATGACCTTATTCCCACGGACCCCCCTTTCTGCAATCAAAACATTCCCTCCTCGAAATTAGTGCACTGTCACTCTAAAAAAATCCAAGTTTCCAACATTCCTTTCACTTGTATTACCTCATTTTCATACCAACCTTTGCCACTTACCTCACCCTTACTTCACCATCATCCCATCCCAATAAAATCCGCCTACTCCACTTCAAAAATCAGTAGCAAGATCTTTTTGGAGGTCTACTCTCACACAAGTCTAATTAATTTAATTAGTGTGATTTATATACTTTTTTTTCCATTTTTGATATCTTTTAGTATTACTCCATTTTCTCAAACCAATTAATATCCTTTTTTTTATTACTAGTATTCACATAATATATATTTTCATAAAAAAAAAAAAAGGCAAAGGATGGTTTACTTATAAACTCCAAAAGTAGGATTTCCTCACTTTCTCCACACTTATACACTTTAGCACCTCTTTCCAAAACAACTAAATAGGAGTCCTAAATTTAGGTTTATAGGTTAAACTCCACCCTTGTGACATGTCCAACTACGTGGACTTCGATGCTTATTTTGGCTAAGTAAGCATCCCGAGTGATTATCGAGGTTCGACTCCTATTTTACTCATTGTACTATCTTTTTTCACATATCATATTTAGTAGCATTTTGCATATGTACATGCCTATATATTAGTGTTCCCACCCGACATGCACATTCACTTTCTCGTAGTGAATCGTGATTCGATGGACACTAACATCATATTGGTTTTATTATTCTCTTTCTTTCATGCACTCCATAGGATGACTCCTTTCCGTCTTTCCCATGACCTGAGTAGGATGATTACTTTTCCTCACTTATTTTCACATCGCACACATTGTACACATAAGTCACTTGTAAAAGAGAAAGGAGAACATTATTATAGCCCATGGTAGACCGAAATGGCAGAATAGGTCCCTAACACCTTTCCATCCCGTAACTTAGTCTCTGGACCCGCAATTCGGTTGGTTTCTTATGAATTAGTTTGTCTTTTGATGCCGTTCTTTCGGAGACGACTACATTCTTTTGCCTGTTTTAAGTAAAAATAAGTTGGAACTCCATGTTTTACATTTTTGTCCCTTTTGATGAGGGTCAATTTATATTTGTAGCAGCCCATGAAGATTCCATGAGTGGCGAAAATTGGATTCCTACCCTCAAATCCCCATGCACTTTGAGAGAGATTTCCCTATTTTCTCTTTCCTTTCGGGGCCAGCTCATACCGGAGGAGTCCCTGGATGGCCACAAAAGGTGGGTTATGGTCCAAATATGTGACCACCGTGGTCACGGTCCAAATATATGACCAAAGTGAAAATACCACGACTAAGGTTATAATCCCTTTCAATGGTGACCTATATAGGACAATGGTCATATCTCATTCGAAATGAAGTTTAACTCTTTTGAATAAACAACCAATCTCGTTCGAACCGACTTCAAATGAGTTTCATAATAACTTTACTTTGGGAACAGAGAAACTTCATTTGATGTTCATTTGAACATCGTTCCAATGACATGGAATTTTTGTTCAAATAAACTTCATAAAGTCATTCAAACAACTGAAAGAATAAAACTATTTTTCATTTAAAAATTCATTTGAAAACAACCTCAAACAAACTTGTACAAAAAATAATACCCAATTAAAAATCCAAGGATCAAAATATATATACATTCATATTTGAGAAATCCACTAAACAAAAAGACGAAAATAAGGTATGAAACTCGGCACGATGATGTGAACATGATCTCTTTATCGCTATGTCTTCAATTAAACACGTCACATGCTTGAAAGGTAAATACACTCAAATCCTAACCTGTGACTCAAAATGTTTTGTCCATTTTTAAGCCAAGACATACAAATTGGATCTATTGGAAATTTGTCCTTATAGTATTTTTAGGCCATCATAGGGTGTTCTGGAGGGGTTAGGGAGCTTAAGCCAGGTCATTAATAGCGGATTTGGGTTGTTGAGTTCGTAACATGGGGTTTGGGGATGGACAAGCACGCTTTTTGAAAGTTCAGGTTACGCATACCGTGTGCATGGATTAATTGACCTGTGCGAATGCTAAGCTTGCGCATGGTTTTAAAATCCCGTGCGAAAGTCTTGTGTGCGCACGACTAGGATTAGCCTCTTGTGGCATTGATAGAAGTTTATGTTTTTGGGGTTTTTCATGTCACAATACTTATAATGGGTTTATAAAAACTCCTAGAAGGATATTATGAGGCTGTTTCGATCTAACAGGATGGGTTTTGGGTTCAATCGACTTTTGTAAATTTTGGAGATTAGTTCTTAATTAATCAAAAATAATTAATTTAGGACGTAAGATACTTTTAGGAATCCGTGGGTGGGTGTGATTTCTGTGTAATTGCTTGATGACCTTATCTGTAGGACCGAGCATTGGAACATTTAATAAGATCAATAGATGTTTAGTGATTGTGTCAATCACCCATTAATTTAAAATGATTGGGTTATAACCCATTGAGTATGGTAGTTTTATATTAAGAAGATTTATTATAAAGGTTAAGTGTGAGGTGATTATAAAGACCTTGAGATCGTTGGGAGTTCAGGATATTGTTCTGTATAACTGATTTTAGTTAACGTGTGTAGTAACTAATATAACAAATTTATTTATGTGTAACCCGATTGAGTAAGGTTTGTACTTGTTTATTTGGCCCGGTTGCGTAGGGTTGTACTTGCATACTTGATTTATGTCCAATCATACCTAGGTGGTGTGTGTGATCTTTGGGGACATATTATGAGGTATTTTGATGGGGTGTGTATGACATTGACCGTGCTTGCACTACACCAAATCCTGCGAATGGTCACGCCCAGTGGGTCACGGCCCAAGTCCGTGACCAGCTAGTCGCGAACTTGGGCCGTGACCCACTCAATATTTGACGTGACCATATTTATTACCACACTAAATTATTGATGCTCGGGAAGTGGTCACGACCCAAGTCTGTGACCACAGTGGTCGCGAACTTGGGCCGTGACCAGGTCGTGACCATCTTAGAGCCAAACTCAGGCCAAAATTCCCTCCAAGCTTAGTCGCGGGTGGGTCACGACCCAAGTCCATGACCCATGGCATGACGATGAAGAGAGTACACACATTGAGGGTCACGGCTTAGGGCCGTGACCATTTCTAGGTGTGGGTCACGGCTATGGGTCGTGACCATACCTCATTCAAGCACAAGGGTGGATGATAAAGGGTCGCGCACCACAGATTGAGGGTCACGGCTTGGGGCCGTGACCATTTCTTGGTATGGGTCACGGCTATGGGTCGTGACCATCCCTCATTTGAACATCAGCAGGTCACACATGTTATCCCTTATGGTGGTCGCGGATGGGGGTCATGGCTCTAAGCGGTGACCATTCATTAATCAGCAGCAGATGGATTCTAATGGGTTGGGATGGTGGGTCACGGCGATATAGCCATTAAAAAAAGCCGCTTATCTCAGTCCCATTTCCTATTTGGGCATTTGTGATTTCGTCAAAGGGCGTTTGGGGCGATTTTTACGATTCGATTTCTTTGCTAAGATTTTTGAAAGGTATGTGTGTATATGTGTGTGTGCATTTCGATTTGATGATTTGTGGCATCTGTGTGCATTTCGATTTGATGAGTTTTGAAAGGTATGCGTGTATTTGTGTATGTGTATGTAAAAAATTCTATTTGTGTGTATCTATGTGTGTATATGTATAGATTTATGTTTATATGTGTGTGTATGCATAGATTTATGTGTATGTGTGTTTATATGGGTAACTATGAACAAATTGTATTTTATGTCAATAAACCCTTGAAAATGTATTGGGGTTATTTTATTTTTGACAAAATATTATTCAAAACGCTAGACATTATAGGGACTCTTGGGGTTTAGTCCCAATTGTTAAGAATATTTAGCAGCCAATCCTAAGCATTTAAGTTTTTTGTTGTTAGTCATATTCATATAAACCAACCAATCACATCCCAATATAACTCCCACCCACGTTCAAAATTACAAGAGCCATGAGATGAATAACTGTTGGAGTTATTCAGTTATGGGACTGCTGACTAAAGAGGAAAAAACATGGGATTGGATCCCATTTAAACTAACTCATGCAGGATTTCAGCCAAAACACCTAGACATTATATTGCGTGTCATCATATTATATTGGGGTTATATGAGTGTCATGATTTTTTTTACCAAATATAATTAAATGGATTTTTTTGACATTTTATTGGGGTTTATATGCGCATCTTATTTTTTATAGTGGGATATTGTTAGTTTTGCTAATTTATTGATATTCAAGATCCTAATATGCTTTCTTTTCTACTATAAACTTCTACTTCACAATCCTTTACATTTTGAAAAAAAAACATAGCGTTATGTCTGTATTTCTGTATGTTTTTTGACATAATTTTTTGAATTCTTCTGACATCCAGCGCTGGTATATTCCCATATCAATCCCGTGCAACAAGGTATTATTTCCTCTTTGATTTACATTCTTAAATCTTATTTGTATCTACATCTTTTGATACTAATCAGTTTATTCTCTTTCTCTTATTTCCTTTTTGTTTTTCCTTTCACTCTTCAAATGGTGTGTGCTTCAGCAAATGAGAGGAGCCAAAAAAATAGCGAGGATATTGTAAATTACATTGTATGATCTGGGTTCCTTATTAGAGCTAACTTTGATTTATTGTTAATTTCTTTATTTTATATCTTCTTTATTTGTAAAGTTAATTGTGGAATGGATTTAAATGAAATAACATCAAATGTTTTATGATTTACATTTACAGCTTGGTCATCTCGGACACTTACAGCTATAGCAACTTGGGAGGGTTGAAGGTATATATTGTTTAGAATACTTTTTTTTAGAGTGGAATTTATGTTGAGCCAAGAGTTGGGACACTTACTACCTTTTGATATTTGAAGATTTAATTTATCTTTTAATAACATGATTTTTGTCATTACAACACCTCCCACGGGACTCCCAGTTTGAAAAATCGACGAGAATTTGAAAATATGAGGACTTAGGCTTAAAAATATGGCGTTAGAGGGTGAAAACCCAAAACAGCCCCCGAGCAGCCCCGTGGGAGGCACCAACACCTCCCAGGGTACCAATGTAATTCGTAGGAACTGACCGCGCAGCCATGGGACTCCCGGTTTGAGAATACAATGATAATTTGTATAATTCTAGACTTAGGCTTAAAAACATGGCGTTAGTGGGTGAAAACCCGAAATAGCCTCCGAACGGGCCCGTAAGTGGCACCAACACCTCGTACGGGACCAATGCAACTCATACTAACCTACCGCACGATTACGGGAACCCCGGTTTGAGAATATAACGATAATCTGCATATATCGGGACTTAGGCAAAATATAGCGTTAGTGGGTGAAAATCCATTTTTTTCATTATTTTTGGTCACGGTTGTGGGTCGCGGACTTTGGTCGCGACCAATTTTTCATGGTTGTGGGTCACAGATGAGGGTCGCGACCAAATTTTTTTTATTTTTTTGCCACGGTCGTGGGTCGCGGACTTTGGCCGCGACCAATTCGTCACGGTTGTGGGTCACGGATGAGGACCGCAACCCGTCACGGCATGGGTCACGGCCCAAGTCCGCGACCATCTGCCGTGACCCCTCTGGACCGTGACCATTTTCTGGTCACAAACTTGGGCCACGACCCAAGAAATTGGTCACGCCCAAAATGGTCACGGCCGAAGTCCGCGACCCACAGTTTTGGTCAGGAATTTTAGCCGTGACCAATCTCTAGTTTTGGTGTAGTGTTGGTATTCCCGGTGATGAGATGGGCTCTACCTAGTTCTTATTTACCCTGATCCTATGGGTAACAGACTCGTGTTTCCTGAGGGGAATAAATGGGGGAGTTTTATCACAGATCCTTAGGTGTGATGGCTGAGCGATAAATGAGAATGCGTAGTGATTATCCGTTGATACTTTTATTTAAGGGCTCGAGTGTAGCCCATGAGATTTTATGTGGGTTGTGCACACTCACGGATATTCTGGATTATATGATTTTGTGCGGCGATACTTTTATATGGTAGTACCTTTTATATGGTGATTCTGTATTGCGGTGCTTGATATGGTTTTACCGGTTTATAATTTAGACTGGTGATGTATAACTATAAAATTATGACTTAGGAATAATGTAATTAATATAATAGAGACGTATATCCTAAATCACTGGCTTGTGACCAATTGTGAATATGAGATTTGAGATACTCTTTTAGAATCATAATTGGAGACCATTTTTTATACTATGTTTAGTAAAAAATTTACTTTTAATGTAAAAGATTACCTTATAATAAATTATAACTCATTAAGAGATGAACTTATAACATATGGGACTCATTAGGGCGGGAGTAAAGCCACCTGCTTATTTTAGGTTGTTTGGGCTGGGTAACATAAATGACTTAAAATCCATTTAAGATGGGAGGAAAATACATTATTTGTAGAAGCATTACATTTCATTGTTGAATTATTTTCCTCAAGTCTTAGGATGTTGTTGCTGCCGTAGAGTTTGGTCATTCGTTGGAGATTTCTAGGTGTAGGAGTCATGAAATGTCACTCTTTTACATCTTAGTACTTATTTATACTTCAGTTTAGGCAGTTGTATTTATTTAAGTTTATCCTGACTCATTGATTTTACGTGCTATATTTGTATTTCGAGATGGTTATTATAAATTTGAGATTTCATATTCTAGAGTTGGATTTGTTTTTCATGGAAGTTATTGGTATTAGAGATGTTTTATTTGAATTAATTGTTTATTATCCTGTATTGCCTTTACTTAATTTCATTTATTTTATTATGCAAAGAATATTACCAAAAGTTTTTAATTCCCGTGATTTTTTATTAGACCTAATCAATATATTTACTCTATTGAATACTAGGGTTATTGTCTCATTTTAAATAATTGGGGTGAGGTCATTCATGAATACTAGGGTTATTGTCTCGAGCAATCTTGAACTACAATAATTATGATGGTGACATTTGAGACATTGTGACTTTTTAGGTTGGAAAAGCATTTATTTCTTTGGCACAATGAAATAAATAAATTGATCAGTTCAAATAGATTGAATAGTTATATTTATGACTTAATAGCCACTCTAACCTAATAAGCCACAAAGTCTTAAATGATACCATCATAATCATTATAGTTGCAAGACTCCTTGAGAAAATCACCCTAGTATTCGTGAATAATTTTGTAGGCCTTTTATTTTCATCATGATACTATTTAGAATAATATTGGTTCCCTCCTAAAAACATATGAGCCAAATGATGGCACGTGTGATGAGTGGGGGCACCAATTCATCAGAGAAGGCATAGACTTAGCTCGAGTAGCTAGGGAATTGCACCGCAGTTTATCATTTTTTGTGTATGTGTGATGTATACTGAACGTATGACGTTCGTTAGTATGATTTTGTGTACATGTTGTTTTTATATTATGATTTCAATGCCTATTAGTTGGTTTGGTTGATATTATGGTTTCATAGAACTTATAAACAAATTAAAGATAATTACTTTTAAGAGATTTTGTAAAATTAGGATATATTGTAATATGTATTTTGAAAATAGGACAACAAATATTTTATTTATAGTTTTAGTCCCTATTTTTGAATAAAGTCGCTGGCACGGACCTATATTCATAAAACGTTAACCAATCACAGCATGCCACGTATTCCTTTAATTTGAAAATAGAGACTAAAAATGGAAATGAAATGTTTGTTGTCCTATATCCATAATCAATATTATTTTAAGTCCTAAAAGTACATAATATATACTTTTAATGAAAAAATTGAAATTAATTAAAAATATTTTTTTACAAATTACTTGTTGGTGTCACAACATTCCAACTAGCTCGTTATATTACCTCGTGATAGTTATTCTTTCGTGCTAACCTACTAGTTTCTTGGATAGAATTAACAATTTTATAGCATTCTGCTCCTATATTTTAATATTTTGAGTGGAAATGCTAGTTTTGTCCACGATTTATAGAGCCAAACTACCAAAAGTGTCACACCAAACAACATTATGCTATTTTTTATGCCTTGGAGATGGTATAAAAAGAAAAACATGTCACCTTTTCCTATATGTCATCCTCCTCAGATTCAAGTCAAAGCCATTTGAAACTGTGGGTGGGTATAGAAATTAGACCATAAGGGATATAAAGGAATTATCTTTAAGGGGGTCATAACTATTGATGATACCAAGTGTGATTGTCAACTGGTAATCACCCAAAAGTGTTTAAATAAAATTTCGAATAAATGATTTTTAATTACTAATTGTCGATAAAATGGGTTTTATGCGTGTTCATGTTTATTTTGTATGTCTAATGCCATTTGCGATTTGAAAAGAATCAAATAAAGGCAAAATGCGGTTAAAATGAGCAGAATCCCACTTTGACCTATACCTTGTCCCGTACAAATTACCCAAACCTTAACCAAGCCCTATCCACCCCTAGCCTGTCTTATCCCAAACCCTTAGTGTGTGCGTATTATTATTATTATTATTATTATTATTATTATTATTATTATTATTATTATTATTAAAGTCATTTTTATGAGTTTATTTTATTCTTAGTGTTTTATTATTTTATGTAAATATAATAGGTGTTCGTCTAATTAGATTTTTAGTTATTTTTATTTTATTTTATCTTACTAGTTTAGTTTTATTTTTTATTTTTATTTGAGTCTTTTTATTTTTATATTAGGGAATTATTCTTTTTAATTTATTTTATCTCTTAGATTTGTAAATATTTTTAGGAATTTAATTTTTTTAATTTCAAGAGGTTTTATTTTTAGTCTTAGATTTCATTTTTAAGTTGTAAATATTTTGTTTACAAAATAAACACGCACACACATTACTACCCTACACACTCCTACATCTAAATACACTCACATTTACCCCTTATCCCGTACACCTCACCATTACCATACACACCTTAACCTTCCTATTTTACCCCTTAGCTCCTTATGCCACATTATAAAACTAAAGAAGGGCCATTTGAAGATATGTAGAGAAAACCCTAAAGAGAATCCTAGAAAAACTTAGAGAGAGTATTTTAGTAGGATTGTTTGAGAGAAGATTTTGTAGAGCGAAATTTTATTAGTTTAGTGAGAGAAAAGAGTGAAACAAAAAAAAATTATAGCATCAAAAGAGATTTTGTGTTATATATTGACTAGTTGATTTTCTTCTCTTATACTCGTATGATTTCTATTGATTATTGGGTTATTTTGTGCCCCCCCCCCCCCCCCCCCCCCCCGCTTTTGTGATCGGTTTTGTAATACAACCCCACTTTTTTTAAAATTTGCAATACACCCCCATTTTGTTAACTTTACATCCAAACTGTTACTACTATTTACATTTTGTGTTTTTCCCCCAATTTTTTGTCCAGTTTTTCGAAAGACCTCCATTTAAAAAACTATCATTTTAGCACCAAATTATTAACAATCCATTTTTTTTAATATAAAGAAACTTCAACGGAATATGTTTAAAAAATTCAAAACTTTTTCAAAAAAATCGAGAAAAGTCTTAAAAATAAAAATATTGAAATAAAATAAAAAAAGTAAAATTTCTAATGGACATCTATTAAGAAGTCGGAATAGTAACTTTTATTTTAAAACACAACTATTAAAAAAAACTGTTCTAACTATTTTAAAAGCTGTTTTTTAAATAGAAACTGTTTTTATAGCTTTTTATTAAAAAAATACTATTTTGTTTATATAAAAAACTGTTTTCTGATAAATAAAAATAAACTTTTTTGTTACAAAAACCTATTTTTTTTTATAAGAAATTGTTTTCAAAAACAAAAAAAATGTAATGGTTTTACTGATTTTTAAATTGTTTAAAAAATATTTTAATAGTTTTTCCCTGTTTTTATTTGTAGAAAACAGTTAATTTTTTTTTATTGTAGTACAATTTTTTGAAGTCATAGACATTGGTTGCTTTATACTATTTTTAACTTTTTTATATAAAAAATGTTTGTTTGTTATAAAACCAATCTTTAGTTATATTTAACTTTTTAACTTTTTTTTATAAATAAAAATTGGGTACAATTTATTAATGTGAAATTATAATAAAAAACATTTTTATTATAAGGATGGCTATAAAGTATGTTTCTTTAATTATATAATAGTTTTTTTAATAAAATAGTTCTTTAAAATAAAAAATAGTTTTTTTTATCAAAAAATTGTTTTTATATAAACAAAACAGTATTTTTTTTAATAGAAAGGTATAAAAACATTTTTTATTTAAAAATAGTTTTTAAAATAGTCAAAAGAGTTTTTCTAAATAGTTTTAAAATAAAAGTTATACTATTCCGACTTATTAATAGATGTCCATTAGAAATTTCCCCTTTTTATTTATTCCAACATCTTTATTTTTAAGACTTTTCACATTTTTTTTGAAAAAGTTTGAATTTTTTAAACATATTCCGCTGAAGTTGGTTTATATTAAAAAAAAATTGGACTGTTAATAATTTGGCGCTGAAATGATAATTTTTTAAATAGGGGTCTTTCGAAAATCTGGACAAAAAAGTGGAGGGAAAACATAAAATGTAAATAGTAGTAACGGTTTGGATGGAAAGTTAACAGAATGAGGGGTGTATTGCAAATTTTTAAAAAAGTGGGGGTGTATTGCAAAACTGATCACAAAAGCGGGGGGAAAACACAAAATAACCCTTGTTTATTTTATGTCATGGAATCCCATTATGGAGGGCTAATCTCCCATTTTAAGGGATGACATGAAGCCCCCATGGATCCAACTTATCTAGTTTGCTAATTTTATTCTTGTTTGATTTCCTTTGATTAGTAACTTTCATTCCTACACTTGTTTTTGCATTGAGAATGGAAAACTATCCTTGAGAAAGGATTGAAAGTTTGTGTGGTAATTTTATCATTTTGATTCAAAATAGAGATAGGCTTTGCAACATGGTCAAAGTTGTAATATAATTTTCATATACTCTTGTTTTATGTTGTTTAATTAAAATTAGTTTGCTGAATTTTCCCTAGCGATGATTCATTTGATTAGTTTTAATTCATTTTGAGTAGTGTTGCCGGAATTAAAATAAATTTTCTAAAAGAATATTTAACTAATTCATTAGTGTAATGAGGATTAATTTTTGAATTAAATGAAAATTTTGGAAATCAATCAAATTAAAATAGTTCAAATTAGTTTTAGTTGTGCGAAGTGGGGGTGGATTTCATTCCTTGTTTCTTTCTCATATTAGTTTAATCAGTTGTTTTATTTCTCATCATTTTATTACTTAGATTACCTTATATTTGTATTCACCTAGAGTTAGTCTCATTCATACCTTGAAAATTGTTTTTAAAAGAAATATATACATATAAAAATATATATAATTACACATTTGAAAGTGAAGTGCTTTTATAGCCTCATTTTAGCTCTCTTACTCTTGAAAGTTGGTTTGACATCCCTATGTGACACCCCGCCTAATTAAATACCGGGCGATCACTCCTTTATTAAATTAAATCAAGGTGAACAGTTGGTTCATTCTCAGCATCACTGTCGATAAAAATAAATTTTACAATTTAACACCCTAAATAATTAAGCTAAGTGTCAAAACCATTTTCATACATAACTTTCCAAATTTTATTTAAAGAAAAAGATTTATTTATTTTATTAACAACATTCAATAAGTAAGAATCACACCACATTAAATTCTGCAACATAAACCAATTAATAGAATACATTCGTCAATCGAATGTCAGCATACGAAATCTAAAATCACATAACTAAACTGAATAATCCATAGTAACAATACTGAAAATAACTGAAATACAAATGTCCCAATAACAAAGAAATAATGGAAAGGGCTACACATGCCCAACTAAATGAAAGTACTAAGAGTGGATCTGAATGAACGAAGTCGTCTAATCAAGAGACCTGCAACTCCCACCTAAGCTGCAGCGCGTTCCTTCCAAGAGATTCTAAGCAAGACGCCTCTGTGGCTGGGCACCTGTAATACATACATATATATACAAGAGAGAGAGAGAGAGAGAGAGAGAGAAAAACGGGTCAGAGCCCGAAAGTGTGTTTGATTTAAAATACGTTTAGCAAGTATTTAAATTGATACAGGCCAATGCAACAACATATTAGTGCGATACTCTCTTGAGAAATTCTCACCTCTCTTCTAATGTGCACTCCTATCGCACTAACCCTCCTAATGGTTTATCTCATCATATAACGCGCTATCTTTCCCCAATGATTTAACTTATCTTAGGTATTACGTAGGATTCAAAATTTAACGATACAATTGTTTGAAAAGAATATTTCAATTAATAACCAAAGTTCTCATTTTAACTTTATTAGTCAATAAAGTTTTCCAGTGTCATATTATACTTTCTTAAAACAAGTATTTACAATTTGAGTCATCAACCATATCCTACATATCAATTCACAGTAGGTAGTTTCCAAATTTCAGAATTCCATATATATATTAACTACTCGTATAATATATATATATAATAACAGCACCCCAAATAAACTATGGTGCGGGCATACTCTACTATCCAAAACCCCATATCACTCATATTAAGGGGAATACAATCGGAATCACTCTCGAATTGTATTAACATAAATACACAAACAATATTGAGGCGAAGAATAGATTCCAAGTCTCTAAGAGGATGGCACATGCCTGCGTCTCTTAGGACCGTCTGAACTATCACATCGATAGCCTGTACCAAGGATATCTATCTTCTAGGGTACAAGTCAATATCCCCCATAAAGGTCCCATCGAGATAAGACTTGTCCCAGCGCGGTAACCTCAGGGATAGCAAGTTGCGTGGGCATGATTTTCACATGTATATAATATATGCACACACAATCATATAAATATACCACTTTTATCATATTAATGTAGGTTCTTCTCGTCACCCATAATTTCAACATTTTTCCTTAATTTCACATTATTAGTATTACGTATAAGGTTTCATCTCTAACCTTAACTCGAAGGGTTTTCTCACTTATTACGTGACACACGTGGACTCTATCCTTCCAAGTAGAAAATTCAGTAGGTATACCTCTATCCACTATCGTAGCTATTCGCCGTAATCTCTCACTTGAAATACGTAGTTTCATCGTTCATTATATAATTATCCCAAAAGCAAACTTCTCGTCTTATAATAAAGTCCCCAACACTTATTCATGTGCCCCACTGGTCTTTCCTAACTCCCAAAATATTTTATTAAGAATCCCCAAGAATTATTTCACGATAAATTTAGTTTAACTAATTAAACAAGGGAAATAGGAGTCTGCCAGGAGGGGTCGATCGATCGAGGTTTGGGGCTCGATCGATCGAAGCTCTAGGCTAGATCGATCGATCAAGTAGGTCTGCGAAAATCTGCATAAATGCAGTTACGGGTTCTACCAATTTTCTTCATCCAAAACTATGTTTTTCCATTCTAAACGTCCCAAAAATCCTACTACTATCATTATAACAATATACCAGATGTTTTCAACATAAAGCATGTGTATATCTAACATTAAACATGGATAATTAACCCAAAATCCCATCTAATCATCAAGAACCCTAGAGTTTTTCTTAATCATGGTTCTAATCTGTTTTTACCAGAATTTCCTTCTAATATATCATCAAAATTTCGTGGGTTATATTCCTCTACATGGCAAGCATTCCATAATTTTCATATAATCAATACTACATGCATTTTCCTAACACAAATTGGGTTTTCTTCCATAGTTTTCATCTCTAATTAATCCTAAACTAATATGAAGATTGCACTAACGAAAATACGCAAGATAAATACTTGCCTGGGATTTTCAGAAGTCTGGTTTGCAGATGAATCCGGTGTGGTTGCGTTCCCCTTCTCGCGATCTACGCGTTGGTGGTGGCAGCGGCGCAAACCGGTGACTTTTTGGCCTTGAATTGCCTTGGAGCTCTCTCCTCTCTTCTCCAATGGACGTCACTTGTGTTCTGAATATTCTAGCCCTAAAAGACTAACCTAAATGGCTGATATAGGTTGCTGAATTTCGTGGGTTTAATTACCCAAAAAGGTGAAATGACTAAAATGCCCTCCCGGGGTACCAATTAGGCCTAAAAACGCCCCGAGACCCAAACTAAACCCCCGGGTACACTGTTCTGACTATCTCGACCCTTCCGGACGCGTTGGCGCACTCAAAACGATCATATGAACAACTTATAAAATATTCACTTTTTAATTATCAACATTTAGTCCTGACGCGACACGGGCGCGTCCCGATTCAAATTTTCAAAACTGTCATTTTATTCACTCGTGACATTCAATATAATCAATATCATATATTACTTTGCTCATTAGTAATATTCAACAATTTCCCATAATTACTAACTCTCGTCACGTTAATAATTATAACATAATTAATTTCTGGATTTTTATTAAATAAATCAACTCACATTAAATTTAATAAATCCCCAAATTAATATAGCATAAAAATACGGGGTATTACACCCTACTTACTGCTATGCAAGTTTATATTATGTTTATAGGTTTTCAAGAATTTTGATTGGAAAGGCTATTCTACAACGACACACAAAATGCTTTCCATCATCGACCTCCAATATGGGAAATAGGTCCTATACCTTAGAGGTCAAAATATAGGTGGCAGGACCTTAACCACTTATTTCATGATACTGTAAATGTGATAAACCCCATAACTCAGACTAATGACCCCCGCGAGTTCCTCCAAGAATATATGAAATGGGCAACACCTTCTGTTGACCTCAATTCCTATCAAGAAGAACCTACCCCACCAAGAAAGGACCTTATCCTCTCCTCATAATGCATATTCAAGTATAAGAGGTCATCGAGGGGTTCCTAGTCCCTTGTACCAGATCAATACTTATGGAAAATGGTGAGAAAACCTTAGAGAAACATCATTATAAGAAGAATATACCTCAACTGTCTTCTCTAGACAACACATGGGTATTATGTCTATCACGTATGGTTGAAATGTGCTAGGTACATCATAATATAAACCTCAAGCTCAGAAGTGATCGTAAACAACCAGACAGGGCTTCCTAGACTTCGTTAAGAGCATCCGTAGTGGGGATGCTAAAATCCAACAAAAGTTGTAAGTTTACAAATTGTGAGGGTTGCAGTGGTGGGTTGAATTGGAAAAATTTTATAGAAGGAAAGGCAGTGGTTCTCCAAATTTACTGAACGGATACTGAATTTGCAAATGTTCCTACAAGCTTCATTTGTACGTAGTAATTCCTACGAACTTCTGAAGTTCGTTTGAAGTTAATATCAGATATAAATAATTAATTTTTATTGCGTATTTGGGTTCTTACGAACAACATTTGTCCGTAAGATTTCCTACGAACAAATGTTGTTCGTAAGAAAAGTTTATTTGGTTCCTACGAACAATACAAGTTTGTTGGAACTTATATACCCATTTCTAAATCTTCCCCCACTGTATGATGTATTATTAGAAGAAAGGTATACTGACATGTGGATGTGGAACTTTTGGCAATCGAGAGCATCCACCATTGTGGATGCTCTAACAGGTTGATTAAAAGTAAACACACTAGTCTACCAACCCCCACTCACCCATTTCACTTTATCGCGTTGAATTAAATGCCATTTAATTCTACTAAAACTATCCCCACTAACCTTTAACTCCCTCTACCAACACTTAACCCTTCTACTATAGCGACAAAACTCAGCCATGATTGCCCATATCTTAAATATCGCTTCTTAATAACTCCCAATATGTGATTATATAAAGAATGCTTGGGAGTGGCTATGGTTATCCAAAATAAAGTTATGGTTCAAGACATAAAGTGTTAGATATTAACATTAAACATTGGTAGAAAAGTTTGGACCATTTCGTTCTCATACATTATACATTACACAACATATTTAGGTAACTTAATTTTAATTTAGCCTTGTGATCCTACGCGAGTAAGAACTACTTAGAGGATCCATTCTGTTAATTACTATGGGCACTCTACTCATTATAAAGACCTCAGATGCTTATTCTCGACCTTAGTTAAATACTTAGGTTGGGCATACTTATATTATTCACCATTAAATTGAATATACTGTGTATAAACATCTTAGCAATAGATGTAGGTACCACAATAGGGGTACTTAATCACTATACATTTTTGTGTCTTTATTATTGTAACTAAAGAATAACTCTTCCTCCTCTAAGGATGCATATATAGTGAGGTTGAGGTCTTAACATACTCCAGTATCACCACCTACCTGTTTTGTAAAAATTTTATTTTTTTAGATTATATTAAAAATTCCCAATACCCCCCCCCCCCCCCCCCCCCCCCCCCCGCGTCTAAAATTAGTAGTCATATTTTCCCTTTTGTCCCGCTTTAAAAAATAGTAATATTTTAAAAAAAAAACTACTTAAAAGTAGGAGATGTTCCAAAGTTACCCATTATAATATTACTTGTGAGAGATCAATGATTTAAGCCAATGTGTTAAATTTCAAGGGTAGTTATGATTTTAATAAGGATAAAGCTAAACAATATTTTTGTTATCTAAAAATATTTGATTGTGTGTAGTGTATACACTCACTCAATAATGATACGTTCATGCCGAAGATTCAATAATGAATAAAACTCAATAGATACAAAGACAAATATAAAATAAAAAATATATGAGAAACTAAAAGAGAAATCTCATACCAACAAAGAAAAATATGAGATGTACATGATATAATAATTTGGCTATATGCATAGATGATGATGAATTCCTTTATTTTTTTAAATCAACGGGGGTTATAACTTCTCTCATGCCTCACTATACTCTAAATGTGTATATAAGAGAAGTAAATGATGAACAATTACTGCTCTCTCTCTTAGGTAAAAACAATTAAAAGATGCAACTAATACAAGGAAGCCCCAATGGAAGATTTTCCCAATATAATCCTCAAATAAAAACCAAATGGTAGATATGGATCATGATTTTGCTGAAGCAAACTAGTTTCTAGTCATAGGTTTCCAACATGAAATCACCAAAATATTTGGCCATGGCCGTAACTCACGGACTCCTTATTTGTTATAGTGAAGATCCCCTTCGCTGTAACGAAGTTACCTTTATTGGTCATGCCTAGTAACAAGAATCTAATAAAAAACTCCATAAAATCCACCTTGGAGAAAGACTTACACAACCCCCGTACATCAAATCAACCATTAAGGAACACCACTGCCAATTTACCTGGAGAAACTCAATATTATAGAACATTTATCAAGTTTGAATAATGCTCAAACTTGACAGTCGGTACCACCTTAATCAGTGTCGATCGAATTATATTTGGTTCGAGATGTCATCAAAACCCAAACACCCCCATCAATAACCTCTCATATGAAGTGAAATCGTACATCAATATGCTTGGTCTTCCCATGATAAACTTGGAACTCTTCCATACGGACAACACTTTGTTATCAGAATGAACCTCCATTCAATATTGTGTAATATAATAACTAAATCAATAATAATATATCATAGCCATAAGGTATATTTCATGTCTTTCATTACCACCATATACGCCGCCTCTGCAGTAGACAAAACGACAATGGCTTACAACATGGACCTCCAGCTTACTAGACCATATGCTACGGTAAAAACATACAATATAGTAGACTGATGCCTGTATAATTAACCATCATAGTCCAAGTTAACACACGCACACGCATATGACTTCTCAACCCATTGGTACACAATCCATGAATTGATTGATCCACGTCAATACCGTAAACTCCACTTCATAACCTACTCATTACGCTCACTACTTAAGATATATTCAATCAAGTACAAACCATGTTTTACATAAAGATATTGACTGTACTCTCATATGGAACTTAATTTATATACTACACCTCATCTTTGGTTCTCATAGTTATCATAGCTGAAAGTCTGTGGTGTGCAACCAAGGGAGTGTTTACAAGCTTTGCATCCTGTTTTTCGAAACGCTCCAACACCTTTTCTAGGTATTTGATTTATGAGGATTACCCCCATTTCACATTTACCTACTAATATCCATGCATAGAATATTGTTGGCATTAACCAAGTCATTTATTTCAAAATATTAGCTCATTTGAGCCTTCACATTATTAATATCCACCATAATCGAACAGTCTATGAGCATGTCATCAACGTATAAGAGTAACCTTTATTCCCTTGAAATAAACACAATGATAAAAATTATTATATGTAAATTTTTAGCCCACCGTAAACATGTCAAATCTATTTTACCACTTTTGGGGTGATTGGTTCAACCCTTACGAAGACTTTCGCAATTTTAATACATATTATTCCTTTCTAACAAATTTGAATTCCTCTTCTTAAGATATATTAATATCCACCTCTAGATCCCTATGCAACAATTCTTTTTAGACACCGGGTTGTTAAATGTTTAAGATAAAATGTTCACATAGCCACTAGTACCTGAATGGAAGTGTGTTTCAACACCTAAGAGAATATTTTATTTTAATATACACCATAAATTTTTATAAAAACCTTATATACACTGCCCTTTCCTTGTAACAAATGTCAGAATATAGAGAACCATATTTCTTAGCATAAATCCACTTGCACATGATATAATTCTTCCCCTTAAGAAACTTTACAAGATCCCAAGTTTGGTTCTTGTGATGAGAATAAAACTCCTCATGCATTGAGACCTTCTAATCATTAAATGAGCATCACTCTTCACCTTAGGGTATTGAGACGACTGATGACCATAAACTAACTACGCATATGCAACCATGTCATCATCGAAGTTATATCTCCTTGTAGTCCAGACACTTAGTTCTCTTTCGCTCACTAAAGATGGTTGTTCTTGTCTTGGTTAACTAGGTCCCTCATCCGAAACCTCCACCTCTTCATGTGAATAACAAATTGGATTAGTCACATCCAATCATAAGTTTTCACTGTAATTCTCCATTTGAAAATATTATTTCTCTATATTAGGCATCTCGAGTACAGACACCTCATACAAAGTCACATTCTGACTTACCACCATCTCCTTGTCTTCCATGCAGCATAACTTGTATTCCTTAACCCAATTATTTGAACTCATTACAATTCCTTTCCAAGATATAGGATTAATTTATCCCCCACTAACATGAAAATACGTAGGGAACCTAAATATATACTGACACACCCTAACCCAGTTACTTATAATTAAGTTTGAAAGTCAAAGCGAGTCAAATCATAATTACCCAAACCAAACCATAATCATGACTATCCTTTTTCAATTATTAACATGAATCAATAAAACTAAAACCTTAGACAACTTTAAGGTAATTAGGCTTATTCAAACATACTAAAAAGATAAGTGGGATTAAATTACACCATTTACGTTTGACTAAAATCCTAGTTTTATACATCCCCTTACTAACCCCACCGACCTCCTAAATTTGGCAATGATATCACAATACCTGAAAAACATAAACACAGAAACCATGAACAAAATAGCTCCGCAAATGCATCACTACTACACTATTGCATAAAATTAACTGTAATAAATCATATCCCCGTGACTAAACACAACTACTTAACTTTATATATTCTAATAACACATTATTCCCATCCCATACGGTAAGCATGATTTAAACATGTTTTATCATAATCATATTCGGGTCGTCACAACCTTTCCCCCTTAGAAAATTTCTTCCTCGAAATTTAGGATGACTTTCACTAACCAACCAATTGGGAATACTATTTCATCATGCCCCACAAATATTCTCTCATATCATCTTCATTTCATTTATCACTTATCCGTAAGAATAATCATCTAATGATTTCTTATAAATGGAAGTCATATCCCAACTCATATATTACTTCATACCGTCATTCCTATAGCCCATCCTTAATATCGTGTAATATTTCAAATAATAAATATTCTATTACAAGATTAACTTCTTATATTTACTTTCTCCAACTTCCCTTTAATATTTCAATTCAGAAATATCATATTACAAGACTAGATTATTATATGCTATCTTCTCAGCTTCCATTCAATACCAAATACATGTGTTTGACTTTAACTAAACATACAATGACCTTAATAAGTCATTTATTCAACATAATTACTTTGCAATTATAATATTACCCCAATCCTTAATAACATGATAGTCTTATGCAACGTCATTAATTTACTAACTTTACCAGTTTTCGTAACCTGGATGTTGAACGTAACATCACCACTTAAAACCTTAACCTGGCCTACCAGCCCCATAATACTTTTCTAATTATTATGTCTTATATCTTTTAAGTAACCTGTACAAATACCTTAATGTATCACATTACAATATTCCACATAGCACATTATCCTTATACATATTTCTAGTGACTCATTATAATGCCAACCATATTCTTTATATGACATATCCTTAGTGATATCACATCGGCACAATGACAAATACAACTCAATATCCACCCAAATCAGTTGTTAATATTCAAATAAGACTAGGATATTTCCCACACTTATACATAACACATATTCGTAAAAGGACTACTCAATATTTTTAAACTTTCAACTCCTATCCACCTCACCTCAACTTTACTATTATTATAAGCATTGCAAAACATTAAAAGAGTCATATGCACTGCATATACTCATACTATTAAAGAAGTACATCTCAACTCTCATTACCCTTTTCTTTTACTTATCATAATCCATTATGAACCTATGTTCGTATCGATTGTGATTGATTATATTTCATACCATTTCACATATTAACTTTAAACATATACAACTACTAATCTTCTCACTTTACCTTTACTATGTGAACCTTCATTTTATTCACCCTCTAACAATTCAAGTCCCATTATAATCATATAACAATAATTCTTCTCACTTCTTATCCTTTAGTAGGATATGGGTTCCTGTACATCACTCTCCCATACAGATGAGGAGTGCACCCATTCATGGCTTAGTACGTAACATGACTCAAGTTCACATATACCAATATAGGAAGATATCACGTCCAATGGCATGTGTGTCCATATAACATATAAAACACTGCAATGATTAATATTAAAATACCTGTATTCATTATCATCCCCGAATAAACCTCAACATCTTATTTCCTTTCATGCAAGATCCTTGCATTTCATATCCCGTGCAATAATATATATATATATATATATATATATATATATATATATATATATATATATATATATATATATATATATATATATATATATATATATATATATATATAACTGACAAATGTTAGTCAAGAAAGCCAGTTTAAAGCTTAACATACTTATTTGAATCCTTTACCATCGAATACTTATGATTCAAGACACTTTCAACGTCCACTGCCAAATCTAGGCGCTTCTAACTCCAAAAACTTTAAAACCTAGGCTCTCATACAAAAGTTGAGACACCCCAACCCACTTACCTATAATTAAGTTTGAAAGTCAAAGCGAGTCAAATAATAATGACCCTAACCAAACCATAATCATGAGTATCCTTTTTCAATTATGAACATGAATCAATAAAACTAAAACCTTAGACAACTTTAAGGTAATTAGGCTTATTCAAACTTACTAAAAAGATAAGTGGGCTTAAATTACCCCATTTACGTTTGACCAAAATCCGAGTTTTATGCATCCCCTTGCTAACCCCCACCGACCTCCTAGATTTGGCAGTGATATCACAATACCTGAAAAATATAAACATAGAAACCATGAACAAAATAGCTCAACAAATGCATCACTACTACACTATTGCATAAAATTAAATGCAATAAATCATATCCCTGTGATGATATATGCATACTTATCCGGCCCATTCGTAAGAATTATCAATATTATACTTCTCCGTCTCATTCATAACGAATTACCAATTATATACTTATCTGGATCACTCATAAAGAAAGACCAATCATATACTTATCCGGCTCATTCATAAAGAATGACCAACTCATACGAATCATGATTCACAAATCCTGTCTGCAATAGACATTCTCCCCCATTCCTGGCTGAGGAGTAACCCCTTATCTTTAATAGACAAATCTCCCCCATTTCGGGTTGGGGAGTAACCTCCCAGTTCGGTAAACTGAAATGAACAAATTCATATTCAATATTATTCTGATCATATCCGTAACCATGTATAATACATCTTACCAATAAGTGATATTCCTATCATATCCATAACCATGTATAACACATCCTACGAGTGAGTGATATTCAGATCGTATCCATAACCATATGTAATACATCTTACCTGTGAGTGATATTCATATCATATCCATAACCATGTGTAATACATCTTAGTCATAATTGATATTCAAATCATCTCCATAACCATGTATAATACATATCTTTCCAGTGAGTACACTCACCTTGGCCACTTCATGTGTTTTTCCCTTGCCTGGCACTTGTTCAACCGGTTCTTCTTCCCTTATGGACTTTTTCGTAATTTCCTATGGATTTTTCTTATTTTTTCTCCTCACTTTCTACTTCTCGAGCTTCCCGATTCTCTCTCCTTAAGCCAAACTCTCTCATGACTGATTTTGGATGATGGAGGAGGTCATTTCAAGATTTTAAATCCGACATAAGTAACCTCCCCTTGGTCCAATCAAAATATGACATGTGTCACCATATAAAACAAAATATCCTTTAAAGATAAATGAGTACTTTACCCCCTATTCGTAATTTCAGCATAACTCCTTCCTTGGACCTTTGTTTTATACACTGTTTATTGTGTTACAAACTCAACTCATATATCTACAACTATCGAGTTTTCACATCAAGTCAATTATCACATTATAGCGGCCAAAACTAATCCCAAACTTTAACATTCCTACCGAAGACTTCACAAATTTGTGTTTGTGACTAATTCAATATTTCATAAGTTATGAAGGTAGGATTAGACTAAACACAACTACTTAACATTATATATTCTAATAACACATTATCCTCATCCCATACGGTAAGCATGATTTAACATTGGTTTATCATAATCATATCCGGGTCATCACATATACACTGTATCATACGTAGAACATGAACTCAACCACACCCCCATAGTAGTCTTATAGTAAGTTGTGGTAGATTGAAACCGATTGACAATGAAAAAAACATAAGATAAATACTTCTCCCAAAAATGATTACTCAATCCCGCATTGGATTACATACACCTTACCTTTTCAAGTAAGGTTCAGTTCATCCTCTCCCCCGCTCTATATTGTCGGGGCATTTCTCCGACCATAAAATGGTGAATAATACCCTCATCCTAAGAAAATTTTTAGTATGGATCATATCGGTACCCACCACCTTCATTCAACCTATCAACCTGTATATTCCTTTCAATTAGATTTTATATTATTTTCTTCCATTTAAGAAGCACCCCAAAGATATCATCCTTATGATTCATGATATATACTTAAGTTCTCTGAGCGTACTCACTAGTGAACTTAACAAAGTAGTGATTAACTCCCCAAATATGGTGTTTTAGAAGGACTCAAAATATCTATGTAAATGTAATTAAGTATGCCCTTTGTGCAATGAATTGCGAGACAAATTTAATCATAGTTTTCTTCCCAAGCACACAATTCTCATAAAAATTCAATCTTCAACACTTAGCACCATTTATTAACTCTCGTTTACTCAAAAGTAACATAGCCTTCTCCACTAGGTATACAAAATGCATAGGTCAAAGCCTAGTGAAATTTATCATCGACTCTTCAATGACCAAGGAAGCATATGTTATCACGCTCCCTTATAAAAAATAGTGGTTAACCTATTTCCCCCTCATTACATCAAGGCGCCCAAGACTATATTTAACATTCCATTCTCGAGTACAATCTTGTTTCCGTTAGAATCCAAAGAACCTAAATAAATTAAATTCTTCTTTAAACTCAAAACGTAACAAATGTTCATGGGAGTTCAAGTCCCTGCATCATCCATTTTCAATTTTGATTGTACTAATATCCTTCCACCAAAAAACGTGGTCATTACCTATAAAAGCTTTCCCTCCATCCACCTCCTTACAGGTATGGAACAAATATATATTCGAGAATGTATGGTAAGAAAATCCGTAGTCAAGAATCTAATTTTTTTTTAATACTTTCTCATGAATAAGCTGTCAAGGTGCTCCCAGATTCACCACCATCTTATGTAACAGAATTTGTAGACTCCACCACTAGTTTCTAACCTTTATTTCTTTTATCTTAGGTAAATACTTATAAAAATGTACATTATTTTTTAACTTATGTCAAATAACATTTTTAAAGACCTTGTTTAGATATTTGGACTTAAAACTCCCTATTTCAACTTGCCTTATCTACTCAGTCCTACTCCACACAACCAACACATCAAATTGATAATCACTTTTTTCATTCTTTCTCTTCTTACTTTCAAACAATGCTGAAGATATATCATCAAGCCTTACTCCATGGTTCCTATATAGAAATGTGGTTCTCAAATGCTCAAATGGAATAGGAAGTGAATTTACATGTGAAAAAGATTTATATTCATCACCAATATTAACATCTAAGATAAATAAATCAAAGACAATTTGATTAAGCTCATTAACATGTTCGTACATCACCATACCATGAAAATAGTCAAATTGGAATAATTGTTTCTTGAGATAAAGGCATTCTATATTCTCTTTGACATGTGTTTGGCTTTTAATATCTACCGTATTTTCTCCAGTGATTCCTCCTTCATGACATAGTGTACTAAATTTTACGTGAGATTTAATTGAAGAGTACTACACGCTTTCAAGCCGTATTCCTTCCAATAATCGCTTGACATATCCACAGGTTTAGTCATAATGCCCTTCACACATTATTCCACCATTTTGGGAATGGAACATATCTCATTTTACATTTACACATGCAAAAATTAAGAGTTTTACGATCAAACTTCTCCAAGTCAAGCTTCACCATTAATACCTGTGTAACCTTAGATGTAACCAGGCTCTAATTTCCAAAATAGGTTCTCAATAATAATCCCCCATGTCAAGACCAAAACCACATATAGGGATTTTATAAAACACCTTGGATGCACACAAAAGAAAGACCTTACAAGTCAAAGTTCTGATACCAAATTATAGTACAAATATTTACTTGATAGAATGATTCATGCACACCCAATATCCAAGTGAAAAATAATACTTGTTTACTAGATTGTTAGCTGAAAGTTAAGAATTAAGTAAACTCTGAAAGTAAACTCTTTGAACGAAACTCTTTTTAAAATACTACACAAGAAGTGTAAGAAAAAAGATTCTAAATATTGATGATGGATCGGTATTTTGATTACCTTAGGTTTTTCAAATAAAACCTATACTGATTCTTTAGTATGAAACCAAACAGTAAAGCAGTTAAGAACAATCAAGAAAATTAACACCATATTTTTTAACTCGATTAAATCACATATTAGGGAAAACCTCCACGGTGACCTCTATGCCACAAAAGAAAAAATACACTAAAAACACTGACATATTAAAGTTACAGACACTAAGCATGTATATCAAGATCCTAAGACTAAGTTCAAAGATTATACCTACACAAGTTATCCACTCATTAAGGTAATGTCTGGCAGGCTTTGATCTCCCTCCAGCAGCTTCCTTACTTTTTCCTTATCCTCTAGTTGCAGTGGCTCAACAACACTATATCTCTTATTGAACCATAATTTATAAGTGTTCATGTGAGAGTGAAATAGTGACAATGATGTGACTAAAGTTACATGGAGATATGCAACTCACATCGCTCAAATTATTATACAATAAATATCTATGAATTACAGAAATCTATATGACATGCAAATATTTTCAAATCACTTTTGAAAATCAAATTTTGAAAGACGTTAGATCTAAGCCAAATCTTACTGAAAATTAGATCTAGGTTGTTTCAAACCTCATTTACTTACAAAATGATTTCACAAACTGTGAAATATGAAGTATGAAACATATATCATTGAGATCTGAGATTATATTCAAACATAAGCCTCCTTTTCAAAGTAATTATAAAATAGCGAGTGGATCTTTAAGATATATAAACAAGCAAAGCAATATCCAACCGAAAAGAGGAATAAGAACCTAAAATACTACGTGTACAGTTTATCTTTGGAGAATCCCACACATTCTATAAAGAAATATAAGATTTTGAACGAGATAAGTTCCTAGAGAGATATATGTTGAAGAGGTTCTTCAAAATGTACAAATCCACACCAATATTACTCACATAAACCATAAAATTTCAACTCTCAGGATTCGATTTTCTATTTTGGTGAAAGGAAGGTTTGGTGTTTGGTTTTGGAGAAAAACTTTAGGGTTTGATCTCATGAAAACTGGTTTTTCTGTTTTCTCTCCTCTTTCTTTTCTCTCTCTTATCCCACTTCTCTCTGTTTTTGCTCTAAAAAATGAGGCGATGTGTAAAAACTTTTCTAAGGCTGACCCAAGGTGCCTTTAAATACTAGTTATGGAAGGATCGAGAAGGGTGAATGAAATCAAGGGTTTGGATTGATTCTGACTGTTTGACTTGTAATCTAAGGGCTTAGGATGCACCGCTGTTATTCTAACGCTGATTGGATGGTTTGGGTGTCACAAGGATTGTGTTTAAAGACATGTAGATTATAGATAGAAAATGATCAAGACGGCTAATGAATCACTTAACTCAGACACATAAGAAACACAAAAGTGATCAGTGGTGTGCACGCACGTGTAGAGATCTGATTGAGTTACAAACGCGTATTTATGATGTTTTATAAATACAAAGTAAACCCACAAAATTCTTAAGCGATTTCGAATTCTACCCTAGCATATTTTTAGGAGAAAATAAATTTTAATTTTAACCCAAGATTTTCAAAAACATAATTTTAATTAATTCAAAAATCATTTTAAATGATTTTTAAAATGTTGGAAAAATTCCTAAAAATTATTTAAACCCTTATGCACACATATTAACACTTATATACAGTAAATGTGTCCTATTGTGTGTTCATGAGAATAAGAATACTTCACTTTGCTAGATCTTGTAGATCTTTGGGGTTCTTGTACTGGATGATCTTATTGAAGCTTGGACACTTTGAGAGAGGATTACTCTTTTAAAAATCTAAATCATTTTGTCACCATATCCAAACTAGTTGGAGCTCCTATGTGGCACAGACTCAAGTAAGTCAACCATATAGTGTGTTCTCAATCTCCCCCTTTGGATATTGGAGACAAAATTCCCTTGAGTAACCTGTACTCGTGGGTAAAAATATACAAAATCCTAAATTTTATATACAAAGTGTAATACCCCGTATTTTCTGTGATATTTATTTTTGGGGATTAATTGAATTAAACGTTTATTAATTGGAAATTAATCCGGATAAAAATATTAACGAGATATGAGTTAATATTTAATTATAATGTGTATACTTGGCAATATATGAATATTGGAAATATTGAAATTTTCACGAGATTGAAATACGGCAATTTGGGAAACTTTGTTGGGACGCGCGTGACAGTCGCGTCAGGAATATAATTATTTAAATTAAAAAGTGAATTTTATTTTTATCACCCGTATGGTCATTTTGAGTGCGCCAACGTGTCCGGAAGGGTTGAAATAGTCAGAAAACACTAGCCGGGGGTTAAGTTTGGGTCCCGGGGCATTATTGGGCCATACCGGTAACTTATAGGGGCATTTTGGTAATTTCGGAAATCTGGGAATTAAAACCCACGAAAATTAGATACAAAAATTTGACTTCTTCTTTATCCACTAAACCCACTAACTACACTAAGGGACTTAATGGGCTACGGGAGAAGTTAAGATATAGTCTCAACTTACCAAAAACCAACCACACCTCCATTGTCATCATCCTTAGAGAAACTTGTAGAGAGAGAGAGGGGGAAGAGAATTCTGCAGAAAGAGAGAGGGAGAACAACTCAGCCTTCAAGATTCAACACCAAATTCAGAGAAAGATTAAGGCAAGTGGTTTAATTACAATTAATTCAAAGCCATGCTTTTCCATGTTTAGGAATTATCGAATTTATCTTGGAAGATGATATAGACCCATGAATTGGAAGTTTAAAACTATGAACTATGTTAGGGACTGCATGTAGAACCATTATGGACGAATTATGAACTCAGAATTATGACCCTTGATGATTTAAAAATGGATTTTAGAAGAAATTTATTAATGTTCTTGAAAGAAATAGAAATCTGGAATTCTTGATGGAGATTGATTCATATATAGCCCTTAAATGATGAATTATTGGTTTTAAAACGTTTACACTGTTGTAGGATGGTTGTATGATGATATTATAACGTTATCTTAGAGCTTTATGCTTGTTAATGGTGTTTTGGGTTGATTTGTAAACTGCAAAACGAAGCAGTCTGTAACCATACCTGGTGCGTTCGATCGATCGATGTTCATCAGTCGATCGATCGACCACCATCGATCGATCGAAGGTAAAGGTCGATCGATAGACCTTCCCAGAATGAGTAAAGTTTTTCCCTATTTAAATTTTTGATGGTGGTAACCCTTGGAAAATATCATTGGAGACCTTATGATTACCTTAAACTTAAAGAAGACCAGTAGGCATGATTATGAAACTTGGACCGTAATTAGAATTCAATTTAAGGATTATTCTAATTTAATGAACTTCGATAAGTGAGATAATATTTGGGTTAAAAGTATAAATTTGAATAATTTGATGAAATGAGATTTGGGGCAGAAGTAAAGACCTTAGGAATAAAGATGTTATATGTGGGAATAATAGGAACTTAATACTCTATTTGAGATAGGCTTTAAGTATAAGAAACTACGACGTGAGACGTGTCGACGGTTTAACTTTTATATTATCGGGAGACGTAAAATATACAAATTTGGAATAATGGTATAAGGATGTATAGTATACCTTTATTAATACTGAATTATCTAAGATGTGTGAATGCTTAGTATATGATTTTTATATGTATGACATACCTACCATACTTGCTATCACGGGAGGTTACGTTCGCTTAGGGCCTTCTTATCCTTGTGTTGCCCGGATTTAGATTGGTACCTCGAGGACATAGTTCAAGAGAACGACTTATTTGTGAGTTAATAAGCCAGTTGACTATGGAGCGTAGGTATGTACGTGACCATGGATATGTTGAATTATGTTCGCCTCCATTTATGTGTGTGGTGTTTATTCCAACAATTCCTGAGAGATTCGGAATTTGTAACCCTTATGTACGTGATGTACCGGGATGGATAGTAGAGTATGTGTGCACCGCAGCTTAGCCTTTGGGTGCTTGTATTGTATATTTATGATGTGAAAATATACGGTTAAATGAAAAGGAATTTACTATGTTAAATTGTGAGTATAGTTATGGTAATGTTATGGAAAGATAAGGGGACTTATATTAATAAATGGTTTTGTTAATAATGGGGAATCCGAGAATTAAAGGAGAACTCTCTATTTAATTGAAACGTGAACCGAGTAGAAGTGTTAGAAACTCTTTGGAATTAGTTAGTTATGAGATAACACATGAATGGGTACAGGAACGTTAGGAGTGCACAGTTAGACGAGAGGTGAGTATCTCACGTGAGAGCACGTCCTAACATGTATTTTGCATTTAATGTTTTAAATGTCTTTAAAGCACTTGCAGGTTTTAAAAATATCTCCACATTCGGGCTCTGACCCCTTTGCTTTCAAATCTACTTTTTTTAAAACCATTTTAGGTGCCCAGCCACAAGGACACCATGCATAGGATTCTCACTCAGATGACGAGCTGTAGCTGCTTGTGGAAGCTACAGGGATTTACTTTTAGACGCTTATATCATTTGGATTCCATACTCAGTATTCCTCAGTTGTAGGGCATGTTGCCCAAATTCTATTAGAGACATTTCCATTTCAGTTTTTCAGACTCTGGCATGTATTAATTCAGTATTCAGTATTTCGTTACTTATTTCAGTTGTGGGATTTGTTGTGAGGAGTTTTTCCTCCAGATTTATTTATATCATGTGATGGTTATTCTATTATTTCGTTATGGTGAATGGTGATATTATTCTTGCTTTAAATCTTTTACTGCATGTTAATCAGGCTTTAATTAAAATTTGACTACTTACTTTTTAAATACTAGGTGGTTAGTAATTATTAAAATGTTTTCGACAGTGATGCTATTAACTGAACCAACTTGGCATTTTGTATTGATTTAATAAAGGAGTAGCTACCCGGTATTTAATTAATCGGGGTGTCACAGGTGGTATCAGAGCATCAGGTTCTAGTGTCCTTTAGGATCTGAACGGCTTATTATGTTTCCGCTGAGCTTTCTTTGATGTAGAGCCCTATATTTTAGGACTGTTGTATTCTTTTGTATATGCTACGTTCTTCAGCTATTTTAAGTTTATAACTGCGAACTTATAGACTTTATTCTTATTTCAGAATGCCTCCACGACGTGCACCACGGGTTCCCAGGAATGCAACGCCAGAACAACAGCCCGCACCAGTTCAGGGCACGATGAACGCCGCTGAGGTTGCAGCCATAGTAGCCCAAGCGGTAAATGCTGCATTAGCCGTAGTTCAGCAGGCACCACCTCAGGCGCCGGTTGCCGCGCCATTACAGGCAAATGCATTCCCGTCTGCTTGGGAACGTGTACGTGACGCTTTTCAGAAAGCGCATCCGCCAGAGTTTGCAGGTAGCTCAGATGTGGTAATCTCAAGCCAGTGGAGGAAGGATATGCAGAGGCACCTGAGGATGTATGAGTGCACGGATGTTCAGAAGCAGGTGCTAGCTACTTTCAAGCTAGTTGGATCTGCACTGCATTGGTGGGAGTCTATTACCACCATGGAGGAGAGGGATACTCTCACTATTCAGGACTTTTGGGTGCGGTTTGACCGCAAGTACTTTCCGTCAGCTGTTCACACGTAAATGAGGAGGAAATTGATGAGTCTGAAGCAAGAGGGTAAGACCGCGGCCGAGTATGAGGCCGAGTTCACGAATCTGTTGAATATCGTTCCGGATGAGATACCGACAGAAAAGAAGAAGATTGAAAAATTCACCGACGGGTTGACATGGAGGATCCGTCAACATCTGTTAGGGAATCTTTCGTTGGCCACTTATTCTGACGTGGTTAATGCTGCATTGCTCCATTGCCAGGACCACCGCTTTCACTTGACAGAGGGGAAGCGATCAGGAGAGTCCAGTCATCAGGGCAGGACAGGGGGAAATGGTGCCAGCGGGGCACAGTCAGCTCAGGGTCAGTATAGGCAGAGTGATCAGGGTTCCCAGCAGGGGGATCATAAGATGTTCCGATCAGGGGGTTTCAGGAACGGACAGGGAGGATTTCGGAATAGCCAGCAGGGTCATAACGGCCATCAGGGCCAGCAGGGTCAAAATGGTCAGCATCAGCAGTTTCACTAGGGCCAGCAAGGCCAGGGCAGAAATGGTAACGGCCACCAGGGCCGAGGGCAGCAGGGACCGCGAGGGGGTAACTTTCCGGGGAAGTGTTTCATTTGTGGTAAGATTGGCCACAAATGTCAGGATTGTCCTGATAAGGGCAGGACCCCGCAGCAGCAGCAGGGTGCTCGACATGAGCCACAGAGGCCACTTTTTCCACCTGCTCTTCCAGCTCCAGCCCAGGTGCCAGCACTACCAGCCATTCCAGCAGTTCCTGTGCAGCAGGGGCAGTTACAGTATAGACGTGTCTATAACGTCCACCAGGTAGCAGCTCCACAGGCACCACCTGCGATTGAGGGTACGTTTCCTATCCATGGTACTATAGGTCGGGTTTTGTTTGATACGGGGGCAACGCATTGTTTTATAGCTACACATTTTGCGAAAGCCTTAGGATTGTTAGCTACAGCAGAGAGCACAGTGACGTGTGTAGACTCGTCGTTGGGTAATGGGTCACTTATTTTCTTTATATGCTGGGGAGTGGGGGTAGAGATTGGTAGTCTGGTATTACCTGCAGATATGTTAGTACTAGAGATGACCGAGTATGATGCCATTATTGGTATGGATTGGCTTGTTGCGTACCGAGCAATGATTGACTGTTTCAGTAGGAGTATTATCTTTGCCATTCCCGGACAGGAGATGTTTTTGGTGGCAATGCCTCGTTCTGAGGGAGGATCGTCCACTCATTTGTACTATATAGAGGAGGAGACCTCCAAGGAGGTGGTGATACCACTCGATTCGATTCCGGTTGTTCGAGAGTTTGCCGATGTATTTCAGGATATACCTGGATTACCCCCCAGTCGTGAGATAGACTTTGTTATAGACTTATTACCAGATACGAGACCTATAGCACGCGCACCATACCGTATGGCTCCAACTGAGATGAGGGAGTTACGGGATCAGATTGAGCAGTTGTTGGGTCAGGGGTTTATTCGGAGGAGTGCTTCACCGTGGGGTGCCCCTGTGTTGTTCGTGAAGAAGAGAGATGGTTCACTGAGATTATGTGTGGACTACCGGGAGTTAAACAAGGTCACGATACAGAATAAGTATCCGTTGCCTCGAATCGATGACCTATTCGACCAGTTGAGAGGAGATTCTTGCTTCTCAAAGATTGATTTGCGATCTGGGTACCATCAGTTGCGTATCCGGGAGGAGGACGTCTCGAAGACTGCGTTCTTATCGAGATATGGTTCTTACGAGTTTCGGGTTATGCCATTTGGTTTGACCAACGCTCCAGCAGCATTTATGGACTTGATGAACATGGTGTTCAGGGATTTCCTAGATCAGTTTGTCATTGTCTTCATCGATGATATTTTGGTTTACTCCCAGACAGAGGAGGAGCACGTCGAGCATTTGAGGCAAGTTTTGCAGATGCTACGTCAGAACGAGCTGTATGCAAAGTATGAGAAGTGCGGGTTTTGGCTGAAGGAGGTTCAGTTTTTGGGGCATATTATTTCTGACCAGGGAATATCGGTTGATCCGGGGAAGGTATCCGCGGTAAGGGAGTGGGGACAGCCCACGACACCGACTGAGATTCGTAGTTTCCTGGGCTTAGCAGGATACTACAGGAGGTTTATTCGAGGTTTCTCCACGATAGCGGGTCCCATGACACATCTAACTCGTAAAGGTGTGCCGTTCATTTGGAGTGATGCCTGTCAGTTGGCATTTGATGAGTTAAAGGACAAGTTAACCTCAGCACCTGTGTTAGCATTGCCGAGATCGGGAGTTGAGTATCTTGTTTACACCGATGCGTCCTTACAAGGACTTGGAGGTGTACTGCAGCAGGAGAGTCAGGCCATAGCTTTTGCTTCCCGAAAGCTTAAGCCTCACGAGAAGAATTACCCTACCCATGACTTGGAGTTAGCGGCAGTGGTATTTGCCCTTCGTATTTGGAGACATTACCTTTTGGGGGAGAAGTTTCGATTGTTCACGGAACACAAGTCCCTACATTACCTATTCACGCAGAAGGAGTTGAATATGCGGCAACGGAGGTGGTTTGAATTCGTGAAAGATTATCAGTTCGATATCCAGTATCACCCAGGGAAGGCTAACGTGGTGGCAGACGCGTTGAGCCGTAGACCAGTAGAGGAGGTGGCAGATGTGTGGAAGGCCAAATGGAAGGAGTTGGGACACCAGGATGCAGTGGCCCGATCATTCATGTCTGTGATGACTGTTACACCACAGATTGTCACGAAGGTGGTAAAGGCCCAGGCAAATGACTCGTTCTGTCAGGAGCAGATAGTTCGATTATTGGCAGAGGGAGCCGAATCCTATACCGTTAGCTCAGACGAGGGATTACGCTTCAATGGGAGATTGGTGGTTCCGGAAGGGGAGGAATTGCGACATGAGGTGATGGCAGAGTCGCACGGCTCACGGTTCGCGGTACATCCCGGAGGGGACAAAATGTACCAAGACATGAGACGTCAGTATTGGTGGAGCGGGATGAAGAGAGATATTGCGGAGTTTGTTTCAAAATGCGCCACTTGTCAGCTCGTAAAAGTGGATCATCAGAGACCGGCAGGACTGCTACAGTCGTTGGAGGTCCCGATGTGGATGTGGGAGAGCATCTCCATGGACTTTATCACAGGGTTACCTACGTCACAGAGAGGTCACGACTCCATTTGGGTAATTGTGGACAGGTTGACTAAAGTCGCTCATTTTCTACCCGTAAGGACAGACTATACTGCGGGACAGTATGCCCAGCTCTTTATTGCAGAGATAGTGAGACTTCACGGTGTACCCCTAAATATCGTGTCTGACAGAGACAAGATATTTATTTCATGGTTTTGGGAAAGTTTTCAGCAGGCCATGGGCACGGAGTTACGATTGAGTACGGCGTACCACCCGCAGACCGATGGGCAGACCGAGCGTACAAATCAGATGTTGGAGGACATGCTACGTATGTGCACCATAGATTTTGAGGGTGGATGGGAGCAGTATCTTCCACTGGTAGAGTTTGCTTACAACAACTCCTACCAGTTCACCATTGGCATGGCTCCATTTGAGGCGTTGTACGGTAGACCTTGTCGTTCCCCAGCATGTTGGTTGGAGGTGGGGGACAACAAACTACTTGGGCCAGTAGTGATTCAGGATACTTCGGCAAGGATAGAATTGATTCGGAGTCGCATTCGGGTAGCTGAGGACAGGCAGAAGAGCTATGCTGATGCGAAGAGATTCTTCAGAGAGTTCCAAGTAGGGGACCAGGTTTTGCTCAGAGTATCTCCTATGAAGGGGATTATGCGTTTCGGGAAGAAAGGGAAGTTGGCACCGAGATATGTGGGACCATTTCCTATTATTGAGCGGATTGGACTGGTTGCTTATAGACTTGGATTACCGGAGCATTTGCATCGGATTCACAATGTATTTCATATTTCCTCGCTTAGGAAATACCTTAGAGATAATTTGGCTCATTCTCTCATTGCTGTGGAGGACATTGATCTCCAGCCAGATATCTCCTACGAGGAGGGGCCAATTGCTATTCTGGACCGAAGTGAGCAGAAACTGCGGTCAAAGATAGTTCCGTTAGTGCGTGTTCAGTGGCGACATCATAATGTCGAAGAATCCACATGGGAGCGCGAGGATGAGATGCGCGAACGTTATCCAGAGTTATTCTTACCAGGTACTTTCTAGTTCCGAATTTCGGGACGAAATTCAGTTATTAGGGGGGAAGTATGTAATACCCCGTATTTTCTGTGATATTTATTTTTGGGGATTAATTGAATTAAATGTTTATTAATTGCAAATTAATCCGGATAAAAATATTAACGAGATGTGAGTTAGTATTTAATTATAATGTGTATACTTGGCAATATATGAATATTGGAAATATTGAAATTGTCACGAGATTGAAATACGGTAATTTGGGAAACTTTGTTGGGACGCGCGTGACGGTCGCGTCAGGAATATAATTATTTAAATTAAAAAGTAAATTTTATTTTTATCACCCGTATGGTCATTTTGAGTGCGCCAACGCGTCCGGAAGGGTCGAAATAGTCAGAAAACACTAGTCGCGGGTTAAGTTTGGGTCCCAGGGCATTATTGGGCCATACCGGTAACTTATAGGGGCATTTTGGTAATTTTGGAAATCTGGGAATTAAAACCCACGAAAATAAGATACAAAAATCTGACTTCTTCTTTATCCACTAAACCCACTAACTACACTAAGGGACTTAATGGGCTATGGGAGAAGTTAAGATATAGTCTCAACTTACCAAAAACCAACCACACCTCCATTGTCATCATCCTTAGAGAAACTTGTAGAGAGAGAGAGAGGGAAGAGAATTCTGCAGAAAGAGAGAGGGAGAACAACTCAGCCTTCAAGATTCAACACCAAATCAGTAAATCACAAGTTTCTAACTTTTTCCCCAATTTTCTTCAAGAACATAAACCCTAGATTATTATCATCATAAATTCCCAGAATTTAATCCGTTATTACATCACATAAATATGAAATCTCTGAATTCAATCTTCAAACAACGTTTCTACATGCAAACCTATACCCAAAATTAAACTAATAACTTCCAATTTCATGGGTTTTCCTTTAACTCTTAAATAAGATTGATTATCAAGATTTCTAACATGGAAGAAGCATTCACTGCATAAAGAATGTAATTTAAATCACTTGCCTTTATTGTCTCTGAGTTTTGTGTTGATTTGATGAAGCTTTTTCTGCAGAATTCTCCTCCTTTCTCTCTCTCCAAGCTTTTCTCCAATGGTGGCTAGGGTTTGTTTTGGGGAAACTTAGAAAACCTAATTTAACAACCCCCGTAGCTTGTTGGGTTAATATGGGTTGGTTAGTGGCTTAGTGGGTCAATTCCCAATCAGATTAAAACTCCCAATTTTCGTCACTTTTAATTCCTAAAAATACGAAATTACCAAAATACCCTTTATATTGCCGGTATGGCCTAAAAATACCCCGGGACCCAAACTACACCCCCGGCTAGTGTTTTCTGACTATCTCGACCCTTCCGGACGCGTTGGCGCACTCAAAACGACCATACGGTTTATAGAATTTAAATTCACTTTTATAATTAAAATAATACACCATGACGCGGCGGTCACACGCGTCTCAACAAATTCCCAAATTGCCGTATATAAATCTCACGACAAATTTCATAATTCAATATTCATATAACATCATATATACTCAATATAGTCAAATACCAACTCACAACTCGCTAGTATTTTACCCGGATTAATTTCCAAATAATTCTCATTTAATTAATTAATCCCAAAAATAAATATAGCCAAAAGTACGGGGTATTACATACTTCCCCCCTAATAACTGAATTTCGTCCCGAAATTCGAAACTAGAAAGTACCTGCTAAAAACAACTCAGGATAACGTTCGCGCATCTCATCCTCGCTCTCCCATGTGGACTCCTCGAAATTGTGATGTCGCCACTGAACACGCACTAACGGAACTATCTTTGACCGCAGTTTCCTCTCGCTTCGGTCCAAAATAGCAATCGGCCCCTCCTCGTATGAGCTATCTGGCTGGAGATCGATGTCCTCCACAGCAATGTGAGAATGAGCCAAATTATCTCTAAGGTATTTCCTTAGCGAGGAAATATGGAACACATCGTGAATCCGATGCAAATGCTCCGGTAACCCAAGTCTATACGCAACCGGTTCGATCCGCTCAATAATAGGAAACGGCCCCACATACCTCGGTGCCAATTTCCCCTTCTTCCCGAAACGCATAATCCCCTTCATAGGAGATACTCGGAGCAAAACTTGGCCTCCCACTTGGAATTCCCTGAAAAACCTCTTCGCATCAGCATAACTTTTCTGCCTGTCTTGAGCTACCCGAATGCGACTCCGAATCAACTCAATCCTTGCCGAAGTATCCTGAATCACTTCCGGCCCAAGTAGTTTGTTGATCCCCACCTCTAACCAACACGCTGGGGAACGACAAGGCCTACCGTACAATGCCTCGAACGGAGCCATGCCAATAGTAAACTGATAGGAGTTGTTATAAGCAAACTCCACCAGTGGTAGGTACTGCTCCCATCCACCCCCAAAGTCAAGAATGCACATGCGTAGCATGTCCTCCAACATCTGATTTGTGCGCTCTGTCTGCCCATCGGTCTGCGGATGATAAGCTGTACTCAATCGCAATTCCGTGCCCATTGCCTCCTGGAAACTCTCCCAAAACCGTGAAACAAATATCTTATCTCTGTGAGACACGATATTTAGGGGCACACCGTGAAGTCTCACAACCTCTTAAATGAAGAGCTGGGCATACTGTCCCGTAGTGTAGTCAGTCCTTACGGGTAAAAAGTGAGCGACCTTGGACAACCTGTCCACAATTACCCAAACGGAGTCGTGACCCCTCTGCGACGTTGGCAACCCCGTGATAAAGTCCATGGATATGCTCTCCCACATCCACACCGGGACCTCCAACGGCTGTAGCAATCCTGCCGGTCTCTGATGATCCACTTTACAAGCTGACAAGTGGCGCATTTCGAAACAAACTCAGCGATATCTCTCTTCATACCGCTCCACCAATACTGCAGTCTCATGTCCTGGTACATTTTGTCCCCTCCGGGATGTACCGCGAACCGTGAGCCGTGCGACTCTTCCATCACATCGTGTCGCAATTCCTCCCCTTCCGGAACTACCAATCTTCCATTGAAGCATAATCCCTCGTCTGAGCTGACGGTATTGGACTCGGCTCCCTCTGCTAGTAATCGAACTATCTGCTCCTGACAGAACGAGTCATTAGCCTGTGCCCGTACTACCTTCGTGACAATCTGCGGTGTAACGGTCATCACAGACATGAAAGATCGGGCCACTGCATCCTGGTGTCCCAATTCCTTCCACTTTGCCTTCCACACCTCTGCCACCTCATCTGCTGGCCTACGGCTCAACGCGTCTGCTACCACATTAGCCTTACCTGGGTGATACTGTATATCGAACTGGTAGTCTTTCACAAACTCAAGCCACCTACGCTGCCGCATATTCAACTCCTTCTGCGTGAACAGGTACTGTAGGGACTTGTGGTCCGTGAACAGTTGGAACTTCTCCCCCAAAAGATAGTGCCTCCAAATCCGTAGGGTAAATACCACAGCTGCCAACTCCAAATCATGCGTGGGGTAATTCTTCTCATAAGTCTTAAGCTTACGGGAAGCATAAGCTATGGCCTGTCTCTCCTGCTGCAATACACCTCCAAGTCCTTACAAAGACGCGACGGTGTAAACCAAATACTCAACTCCCGATCTCGGTAATGCTAACACAGGTGCTGAGGTCAATTTATCCTTTAACTCATCGAATGCCAACTGACAGGCATCACTCCAGATGAATGGCACACCCTTACGAGTCAGATGTGTCAAAGGACCTGCTATCTTGGAGAAACCCCGAATAAACCTCCTGTAGTATCCTGCTAGACCCAAGAAACTACGAATCTCCGTCGGTGTCGTGGGCTATCCCCACTCCCTCACCGCGGATACTTTCCCCGGATCAACAGATATTCCCCGGTCGGAAATAATATGTCCCAAAAACTGGACTTCCTTCAGCCAAAACTCGCACTTCTCATATTTTGCATACAACTCGTTCTGACGTAGTGTCTGCAAAACTTGCCTCAAATGCTCGGCGTGCTCCTCCTCTGTCTGGGAGTAAACCAGTATATCATCAATGAAGACAATGACAAACTGATCTAGGAAATCCCTGAACACTCTATTCATCAAGTCCATAAACACAGCTGGAGCGTTGGTCAAACCAAAAAGGCATAACCCGAAACTCGTAAGAACCATATCTCGACAAGAACGCGGTCTTCGAGACATCCTCCTCCCGGATACGTAACTGATGGTATCCCGATCTCAAATCAATCTTTGAGAAGAAAGAAGATCCTCTCAACTGGTCGAATAAGTCATCGATTCGAGGCAACGGATACTTATTCCGTATCGTGACTTTATTCAACTCTCGGTAGTCCACACGCAATCTCAGTGAACCATCCCTCTTCTTCACAAACAAAACTGGAGCGCCCCAAGGTGAGTTACTCCTGCGAATAAAGCCCTGACCTAACAGCTGCTCTATCTGATCCCGTAACTCCTTCATCTCAGCTGGAGCCATACGGGACGGTGCGCGTGCTATAGGTCTCGTACCTGGTAGCAAATCTATAACAAAGTCTATCTCTCGACTGGGGGGTAATCCTGGTATCTCCTGAAACACATCCGAATACTCCCTGACGACTGGGATCGAATCTAAAGGAATCACAACCTCCTTAGAGGTATCCTCCTCTACGTAATACAGATGAGCGGTCGATCCTCCCTCTAGGCGAGGCATCGCCACTACAAACATCTCTTGCCCCGGAATGGCAAAAACAATGCTCCCGCTGAAGCAATCAATCATGGCCCTATAAGCTACGAGCCAATCCATACCGATAATCACATCGTGAACATGCATATCTAATACCAACATGTCTGCAGGTAATACCAAACCACCAATCTCTACCCCCACTCCCCGGCATATAAAGAAAATAAGTGACCCACTCCCCAATGGTGAGTCGACACACGTCACTGTGCTCTCTGCCGTAGCTAACAATCCTAAAGCTTTCGCGAAGTGTGTAGCTATAAAACAATGTGTAGCACCCGTATCAAATAACACCCGACCCATAGTGCCATGGATAGGAAACGTACCCTCGATCGCGGGCGGTGCCTGTGGAACTGCAGCCTGATGGACGTTGTAGACACGTCCATACTGTAGCTGCCCCTGCTGAGCTGGGACTGCTGGAATGGGTGGCCATGCTGCCATCTGTGGCGGTGCGGGGAGAGCGGCGGGAAACATAGGCCTCTGTGGATCCTGGCGAGCACCCTTCTGCTGCTGCTGTGGGGCCCTGCCCCTATCAGGACAATCCTGACGTTTGTGGCCAATCTTACCACAAATGAAACACTTCCTTCGGAAGTTTCCCCCTCGCTGTCCATGCTGACCACGACTCTGGTGACCGTTATCATTTCTGCCCTGGCATTGCTGGCCCTGTTGAAACTATTGATGGCCATTCTGTCCCTGCTGCACTGGAGCTACTGGAAAGGTTGGTAGGGTTAGCACCTGAGCTGGTGCTATGAGAGCGATTGTAAAAAGTGGCCCCTGTGGATCATCACGGGCACCCTGCTGCTGGGGAGCTCTAACACCCTCTGGGCAATCCTGGCGTTTATGGCCGTGCGTGCCACACACAAAACATCGGCCTCTGAAGTTACTCCCCCTCTGACTCTGCTGCTGACGATGTCGTCCTTGCAGACTTGGAACTTTATTCCTCTTTCGAAAATGCTTCATTGTACCACGTTGTTGATTAGAACCGACTCGGTCTTGGACAGTCTGTTGTCGAATTTTTTTGGGGTCCTCGCACATTTGTCAGCCTTATTCACATGCACTTGGCTAACCTCTCTAGGTCTTTTGCCTCCTTTAAGTTGTATGCTGCGTTCTTGGTATTGTAAAACTGCAGTGGTAACTGCTTGTGCCACGATACCCGCTAACTCGGCGGTTGATATTCTAACCGGGGATACCCAAGGTGTGAGTCGATCTTGCCCGTTTATTCCCTTACCTGTTCGAACTAGTTCTTCCTGACGATCCATCTGAAAATTTAAGTAAATTTGGATGAGTTCATCATTCAAATAAACAAACCGCGGAAGTACGAATTCCCAAAGTACAGAGATGAATACAACATTCCTAATATTTAGGGCTCTATATCAAAGAAAGCTCAGCGAAAAACATAATAAGCCATTCAAATCCTAAAGGACACTAGAACCTGATGCTCTGATACCACCTGTGACACCCCGACTAATTAAATACCGGGTAGCTACTCCTTTATTAAATTAATTCAAAATGCCAAGTTGGTCCAGTTAATAGCATCACTGTCGAAAACATTTTAATGATTACTAACCACCTAGTATTTAAAAGTAAGTTGCCAAATTTTAATTTAAGTCTGATTAACATGCAACAAGTGTAATGAAGAATAATAATACCATACACCATACTGAAGTAAAAAGAATAACCATCACATAATGTAAATAAAGACTGGAGGAAAACTCCTCACTACAATCCCACAATTGAAATAAGTAACCGAATACTAAAACAATACATGCCAAAGTCTGAAATCTGAAATGGAAAGATGTTTAATAGAAATGGGCAATATGCCCTACAACTGATAGAATACTGAGTACGGAATCCAAATGATAGAAGCGTCTAAAAGCAAATCCCTGTAGCTTCCACAAACAGCTACAGCTCGTCACCTGAATGAGTATCCTATGCATGGTGTCCTTGTGGCTGGGCACCTAAAATGGTTTTACAAGAAAAATTGATTTGAAAGCAAACGGGTCAGAGCCCGAATGTGGAGATATTTTAAAAACCTGCAAGTGCTTTAAAAACATTTAAAACATTAAATGCAAAGTACATGTTAGGACGTGCACTCACATGATATTCTCACCTCTCGTCTAACTGTGCACTCCTAACGTAAGTACCCATCTACAACGACACAACCCACTAGCTCAGTGACATCATAACTAGCTAAACTGACATAGGTCCTACCCTTATTACTCGGTTCTATTAACATTATAACGCTCGTAATTAAATAGGGGTTTAACTTAAACTCAGATGCTCAATATGCAATATATTACTCTATCAGTTAACCCGTTATGTTTCTCGAAACAATACCGTAATTATATTCACAACATTAACATGAAGGTTCCCATTAATTAAGTGTATATTATACACATCATAAATATACAATACAAGCACCCCGAGAACTAAGCTGTGGTGCTCACATACTCTGCTATCTATCCCGGTACATCACGTACGTAAGGATCACATATTCCGAATCTCTCAGGAATAGTTCAGATAACACAAATCACAAATAATGGAGGCGAACACAGTCACATCACATGGGTCACGCACATACCTACGCTCCCACGATCAGCGGACTTATTAATATCCCAATAAGTCTTTCTATGACCTATGTTCATCAAGGTACCAGTCTAAATCCGGGCAACACAAGGATTAGAGGGCCCTAAGCAAACGCAACCTCCCGTGATAGCAAGTATGGTAGGTATGTCATACACACAATTTATATTTCAATACTAAGTAAACACGCATCTTAGTAATCAACGTAGTTTAATTATAGTACTATTCTCATTCTCGTACCAATCTATAATTTACACACTTTATACGATTCCGGTTTATAATCATACGCGCCATAATCTATTCTCACGTCGTAGTAGACACTCACGTCTCAACCCAAACGGTTCATTGATTTAAATCACTCGTATATAATTTACTCCTCATACTAACCCAAAAGTCCCAAATCTATCCATATATCATCAAAGGAATGCTATCTCTATCCTCGAACAAGTTTACGGGACTCCCAAAATCAAAATAGGTCAAAAAGGCCTAAACTGCCAGCTCGTTAGAAGTCTCGTTCGAACGAGGCTGTTCGAACAAGATTGAATTGTCAGCTCGTTAGAAGTCTCGTTCGAACGAGACTGTTCGAACGAGATCCAGTTCGTTCGAACGAACTACTCCTTCTAACGAGATCTCGTTCGAACGAAGTTATCGAACGAAGTTCCCTTTCGTTAGAAGCGACTGGTCAATTCGTTAGAAGCTCGTTCGAACGAGTTCGTTCGAACGACCTGGGGAGGGGCTTCTAACGACCTACCAGTTTCGTCCCAGATTTGTCTTCATCTCGTTTTTCACCATTTCTACTCCTCAAATCTCTTCTAAAATTCGTTCTAACAATGTTTTAAGTTCTCTAATCATCCTAAAACATGCTAAGGTCATACACTAACATCTTTTAAGGGATTAATACATCCAAAACATCATTAAATCACAAGTTTCTAACTTTTTCCCCAATTTTCTTCAAGAACATAAACCCTAGATTATTATCATCATAAATTCCCAGAATTTAATCCGTTATTACATAACATAAATATGAAATCTCTAAATTCAATCTTCAAACAACGTTTCTACATGCAAACCTATACCCAAAATTAAACTAATAACTTCCAATTTCATGGGTTTTCCTTTAACTCTTAAATAAGATTGATTATCAAGATTTCTAACATGGAAGAAGCATTCACTGCATAAAGAATGTAATTTAAATCACTTGCCTTTATTGTCTCTGAGTTTTGTGTTGATTTGATGAAGCTTTTTCTGCAGAATTCTCCTCCTCTCTCTCTCTCCAAGCTTTTCTCCAATGGTGGCTAGGGTTTGTTTTGGGGAAACTTAGAAAACCTAATTTAACAACCCCCGTAGCTTGTTGGGTTAATATGGGTTGGTTAGTGGCTTAGTGGGTCAATTCCCAATCAGATTAAAACTCCCAATTTTCGTCACTTTTAATTCCTAAAAATACGAAATTACCAAAATACCCTTTATATTGCCGGTATGGCCTAAAAATACACCGGGACCCAAACTACACCCCGGCTAGTGTTTTCTGACTATCTCGACCCTTCCGGACGCGTTGGCGCACTCAAAACGACCATACGGTTTATAGAATTTAAATTCACTTTTATAATTAAAATAATACACCATGACGCGGCGGTCACACGCGTCTCAACAAAATTCCCAAATTGCCGTATATAAATCTCACGACAAATTTCATAATTCAATATTCATATAACATCATATATACTCAATATAGTCAAATACCAACTCACAACTCGCTAGTATTTTACCCGGATTAATTTCCAAATAATTCTCATTTAAGTAATTAATCCCAAAAATAAATATAGCCAAAAGTACGGGGTATTACAACTGGATGAGCTCTTCTTGAATAACATTGATCCAGAATGTGTCACAAGGGCATTGTTCACATTTTTCGGTTCTACAAGAGAAACGAAACATGAAGGACCACTGTTTGACTGACACTACTCTCAGCACTAGTATCATTTATATTTACATTAAATGACTCCATTATGACTTTGGTATGATAATTAAAAACACGATAAGCCCTAATTATTTGAGAATAACCAAGAAAGATTCCTTTCTCTCCTCGGGTGTCAAATTTTGAAAGATTTTCTCTATCCTTGAAGATATAACATACACTTCCTAAGGTTTTGAAATATTTCAAGTTAGGTTTTATGTGATACCTATGTTCATAAGAGGCCTGTTTGGAATTTTTCCTGAGGTATACTCAATTAATAATATGACACGCAGTCTATATGACCTCAACCCAAAAGTATTCAGGCAGATTTTTTGCATGCAACATCACCCTAGCCATCTCTTGTAAGGTCCTATTCTTTCGTTCAACAATTCCATTCCGCTGAGGTGTTTTAGGAGCACTAAACTCATGTTTATATCCATTGCCTATATAGTATTTTGTAACACCCGAGTCTTTGAATTCTCCACATCTCTCATTTCTAATGCGACATACTTGGGTATCCTTCTAGTTCTTTATTTTTAAAAGAATTTTTAGGAACTCACAAAATGTATCGTATTTATTTTTAATGAAAGAAACCCAATTATATCATGTGTAATCATCCATAATAACTAGGATATAACTGTTACCATAGAAGGTAACAGTTCTAGATGGACCGATGAGGTCTATAAGGATGAGTTCCAAAAGTTTTGAAGTGAATACATCTTTAACTTTCTTGTGAGAGGGTTAGTTCTATTCCCCTCTTGGCAAGGACCTCAAATAGGGTTAAAAGAATTTTTAATTTTTGGAAAGCCTCTAACTATTTCTTGGGAACTTAACCTACAAAGATTATCAAAAATTTTATGTCCCAATCGATTGTGCTATAGATTAACATCTTCTTATTTGGAAACTCGACAAGATTCAGACTTTGGAATTACTGTGTAGTAGTTATTCTCATTTATGTTTCCTATTAGAATACAATTTCCCTTTTTATTTAAAATTTTACAATCACTTTTTAAAAAGGTAATAGTGTGATTGGAATCACAAAATTGAGAGATGCTTATCAGGTTAGCCTTAAGACCTTTAACTAATAGAACATAATTTATATTGGGGAGCCCTTTCTCACATAATATTCCCTTACCTATGATCTGAGATGAAACACCATCTCCCAACCCGATATTACCTCCAAAGAAGTCTGTCTTATTTGTTAATTTGGTTTCATCTCCAATCATATGTTTAGAACATTCGGAGTCCAAGTACCAACCAGAAGAAGTGCGTTGTGCCTTAAAAGAACACTTAAGCTGGGGTAACAAGTCATCTTTTCTAATCCAAATAAGCCTAGTTTTTAAAATTTTATTGTTCTTTGATGTAGAAAAGGTTTGTTGGGTCTTTCTAATTGGGTTCTTCTTAGTTTTAGATCCCCCTTTCCAATTTTTATAGTCAGAGTTATGTGTGGTTTGTTTTGGGAGAACATATGTATTCCTACTCTTTCTAGAATAGTTAAAATTTTGAAAAGTAGGTGTATACAGTCTCTTTTGAAGACATTCGGTAATGGTGTGTCCATAAACATCGCAGTATGAACAGTACTAATGGGTGGAAGGCTTGACTTTATCACTAAAGTCTTTAAAAATAGGTTTTCCCCTGTTTGGTACAGTTGTCCAAATGTCATTAGGCTTGAGTTTTTGACGTTGGTCTCTAACAGGAGGACATACGTACTTAGGTGAATCATTAGATTTAGGCAGCTGATTATAGTAACTTTGTATTGCCTTAGAGACATTTTTACCACAATTTCCTTTCTAAATTTTTTGAAAATTCTGGCCTTATTTAACAAAAGTAACATTTTCTGAAGATACTGTCGTTTTGCTAGTAAAAACCTTTTCTTCATAACCTAAGCCAAATTTATCTTCAGAATCAAACTTAATTCCAACAGTAATTTCCTCGTAAGTTTTAGCTTAGGTTTTAAAGTGCAAACATTTTTTAAAAACATTTGAAACTTTTAGCATTTATTCTTCAAGTTCAACTAGAGTAGATTTATATCTTTGCTCTAAAACATAGTTTTTCTTAAATAGGTCTTTTATTTTTAAGGAAAACTCTTTTGATTATGTCTGGTGGGCAACACATTGCGCTGTATAGTCCTGAACATTCTTTCTAATAGACTGGTTAAGTAAATTAATACGCTCGGTTAATAGCTTCACCATTTTGTCAAGACGAACACTTTTCTTAAGCGTTTTTGTGTACAGCTCTTGAAGATCATGAAGATCATCGTCGGATTGACTAAGTGCATTGTGTGTTGTGTACCCTATTGCATTAATTTTTTTTATGGAACTCACACACATGTTCAGTTCGTCGACAATATTCACACTTTGACACGCTCTTAGACTATCATCATCTAATTTATTATCATCAATAGTAGGCACAATACTTTCACTAGAAGATATAACATCACAATCAATAGGCATAACATATTCATGAGTAGACAAACATGCAATATCACCATTGTACACAATCTTTATAAAAAAGTAAATGCATGAATCATCACACTGGGTTGACTCAGTATCATCTTCGTCAGATTCACTAGAGTCGTCCCAAGTCTGAGCCCTAGCATTGTCATTCAATTTGACTCTGCATTTATTGGCATAGTGTCCCATTTTGCCACAATGATGACACTTCACATTTTTCATATCAATCGGGGTTCGATTATTGTCACTGGTTTGTCTATCATCATATCTTTCATGAGGTCTGGGATTTTAATGACCTTGATAACCTAGTCTGCCTTGTTTTGAGGCAACAAAATTTCTTAAATTGATTATCTTTTTAAATTGCTTACTCATATGAGATATTTGGTTATCAAGATGATCTAAATCCCAGTCATCATTTAGGTTAAGTTCAAAATCTAATGGATTCATTTTGGGAACAATCATTTTTGATGAAAAAACAACATTAGATCCCGATGGTCTTTTTTTTTGGGTAGTCAATTGGTTTTTATATTCCAACTCCATTTCAGCAGTTCTTAATTTACTAATAAGCAATTCAGGAGTCAGATTTGGGTCGTCCATTTATTTTATAGAGTGTCTTTTATAGTCAAATTTAGCAGGTAAAGACCTAAGGATTTTCTGCACAATCTCGTTTCTCTCATAGGTTATACCATTAGCATGCAACTTTTTGATAATATCAATTAACTTTATATAAAAGTCAACAAAAGATTCGCTAACATCCATAATCAGTGTGTTATATTGCTGGACTAGCCTTTGGGTTTTTTCAGCCTTAACACGTTCATCACCATCATGGGTGGTGTCTAGCATGTCCCAAGCCTCCTTAGAAGTAGAGCAAATTGATATTCTTTTAAATTTATGTTCGTTAATGGACATAAAAATTGCATTCTTTACCTTAGTATTATCTAGACATCTTTTTCTCTTCTTTGGTAAATTTGCTAAGATTTTTCTTAACTCTTGTAGGGTTGGTTTTAGACAACGGTTTAGTAGGATGTGTGTATCCATTTTCAATCATATCCCATACGTCATCACCCAATGTTCCTTGAATGAACGCAACCATCCTGACTTTCCAATAGGGGAAGTTGTGTCTATCAAAGGGAGGTGGACGAAAAAGGTTACCTAACTTCTCAAATCTTGCATCCTTTTTTAGAAATAGATTTCAAAAACAGTTTCTAGAGTTTTAGGATCAAAAATGATTTCGATAACCCTCTCTGATACCACTTGAAAAATAATACTTGTTTACTAGATTGTTAACTGAAAGTTAAGGATTAAGTAAACTCCGAAAGTAGACTCGTTGAATGAAACTCTTTTTAAAATACTACACATGATGTGTAAGAAAACAGATTCTAAATATGGCTGATGGATCTGGTAGTTTGATTACCTTAGGTTTTTCAAATAAAACATATACTAATTTTTTAGTGTGAACCCAAATAGTAAAACAGTTAAGAACAATCAAGCAAATTAACACCAGGTTTTTTAACGTGGTAAAATCTCAAATTTAGAAAAACCTCCACGGTGACCTCTACGCCATAAAAGAAAAAAATCCACTAAAATAAATCATATATTACAAGTTATAGACACTAAGCATGCGTATCAATATCCTAAGACTAAGTTTAGAGATTATACCTACACGAGTTATCCACTCTCAAAGGTAATGTTTGACAGGCTTTGATCTCCCTCCAGCAGCTTCCTTGCTTTTTCCTTATCCTCGGGTTGTAGTGGCTTAAGAACACTATATCTCTTAATGAACCACAAATTCTATGTGTTCGTGTGAGAGTGAAATAGTGACAGTAATGTGACTAAAGTTACATGCAAATATGCAACTCACACCGCTCAAATTATTATACAACAAATTCCTATGAATTACAGAAATCTATATGACATGAAAATATTTTCAAATCACTTTTGAAAATCATACTTCGAAAGACATTAGATCTGAACCAAATATTTCTAAAAATTATATATAGGTTGTTTCAAACCCTATTTACTTACAAAATGATTTCAAAAACTGTGAAATATGAAGTTTGAAACATATATCATTCAGATATTAGATTATATACAAACATAAGTCTCTTTTTCAAACTAATTTAAAAATAGAGAGTGGATCTTTAAGATATACCAACAAACAAAGCAAGATCCAACAAAAAAAGAGGAATAAGAACCTAAAATACTACGTGTACTGTTTCTCTTTAGAGAATCCCACACTTTCTATAAAGAAATGTGAGATTTTGAACGAGATAGGTTCCTAAAGAGATATATGTTGAAGAGATTCTTCAAAACATACAAACCCACACCAATATTACTCACATAAACCCTAAAATTCTAACTCTCAGGTTTTGGTTTTCTATTTTTGTGAAAGGAAGGTTTGGTGTTTGGTTTTGGAGAAAAACTTTAATGTTTGATCTCACGAAATCTGGTTTTTCTCCCTTCTCTTTGGTTTTTCTCTAAATAATGAGACGAAGTGTAAAAAAATTTCTAAGGATGACCCAAGGTGCCTTTAACTACAGTTATGGAAGGATCGAGAAGGGTGAGTGAAATCAAGGGATTTGATTGAGTCTGACTGTTTAACTCTTAATCTAAGGGATTAGGATGCACCACTGTTATTCTAACGCTGATTGGTTGGTTTGGGTGTCACAGGGATTGTGTTTAAAGACATGCAGATTGTAGATAGAAAATGATCCAAGGGAGGCTAATGAATTTCTTTACTCAGACACATAAGAAACATAAAAGTGACCAGTGGTGTGCACACACGTGTAGAGATCTGATTGAGTTATAAACGCGTGTTTATGATGTTTTATAAATAAAAATTGGGCCTGTAAAATTGTCAAGTGGTTTCGGATTCTACACTGGCATAGTTTTTAGGAGAAAATATATTCTGATTTTAACCCAACACTTTCAAAAACATAATTTTAATTAATTCAAAAATCATTTTAAATAATTTTAAAAATGTTTAAAATGTTGGAAAAATTCCTAAAAATTATTTAAACCCTTATGCACAATATTAACGCTTATATGTTGTAAATGTGTCCTATTATGTGTTCGTGAGAATAAGAATACTTCCCTTTGGTAGACCGTACTAGATGATCTTGTTGAAGCTTGAACACTTTGAGAGATGATTACTTTTTTAAAAGTCTAAAACATTTTGTCATAATATCGAAACTTTTTGAAACTCCTATGTGGCACAGACTCAAGTAAGTCAACCATATACTGTGTTCTCACCAAGAATGAAGAAAACTTTAGAGATGCCAAGAGAAATACAAACAAAATGGAAAGTATGAGAAAGTAAAAGAGAAATCTAACGCCAACAAAGCAAAAGGGAAGATGTACGTGGTTCAGCAATTTGGTTACGCCATTGGATGATGATTGCTTCCTTTCTTTGATTAAATAAACAAGGGTTACAACTTCTCCCAAGCCCCACTTTACTTTAAATGTGTATATAAGAGCAATAAATGATGAACAAATTTTCTTATCTCTCTTAGATTAAAAGGTCTAAAATCGCTATTTTTACAAGGGAGCCCCAATATAAGAAATGTCCAAAATAACCCTCACTTAAAATATAAATTTTACAGATGTGGATCACACGTTAGCTGAAGCGGACCCCCCCCCCCCTTTGCTGGTCACGGGTTTCCAATACGAAATCACCAAACTATCTGGCCATGGTTGCTACCCAAAAACTCCCTATTCATTGTAGCGGAGTTATATTTGTTGATCGTGCCAAGCAACAGATTACTGAACTAAAACTCGATATTGTGCACTCCTGCTCCATTTAGATTCGACCGTGGACACATTCCACAAACAATATATTTATGTGTCACCTAATTAACAATACTCTTGTGTTTCACATATATATTACGTAACATGTTTGTGAGTATAGTTACATAACAATAATATATTTTTTTCGTGATACTTATATTACACATTATAGTATATAACTACAATTGACTGCAGAATCCAGTGTTTACATTTGCCTCTTTCATACACCGACACGTGTACAATTTTAATGATCCATATTAATTAACCAATTAAGTTACCCAAAAGAGAGAGATAGAGAAACCGACAACCCACTTGGACATAATGAATGAGAGAAAAAGAATAGTCATCATATACTCATATCACACTTTAGAATATTAAAGTAAGGCCGACTCCAATGTTTGGTTTCTAAAACATGTCAAATCTTACGTGGCAATGTTCTCTGATTGGTGATCTTTGTCTAGTTGGAAGTTTTCTTTAAAGATGGAAACCTATTTGGAATTGAATCTCCAACGACAATGTATCTTCCTGTATTTCCAAATAGTGGTTATGCAATTAAAAGAGAAAACTGCCTTGGCTGTTAGAAACACACTTCCTACACGTCAGATTCTCCAACTGAATCAGAATTTCTACATGTAGAAATTCTGATAGAAAATTTCTATGTGATTAGGCATCCATGTCATACCCACCTTCTCATAAAAAAGCCTGCTGGAGAAGTTTTCTTCTTTTTTCTTTTTCTACCGTAGAAATCTCATAGGATAGAATCAGCCATTGGACTTGGTCTAATAGAAGATGGTGAGCTTCCCCTTTAATCGGCATGATATATATATATATAGAGAGAGAGCATAGACGTTAAGTTGTTAGAGAGAGGATGAATTAAACCGTTAGAGATGTGCTTCCATACCCCTCACCCTCACCTTGACCCCTCCATTAAATTCTCGAATCTCTTTCTCTCTCTCTCTCTCTCTGCCCAACCCTTTAATTACCCATTACTCTTTCACGCGTAAAAGCCAACTGAGGCATCCATTCCATCTTCCTCCAAAAATTAAGGTTGAAACCCATCAGAATTAAAGTCTTTACACCTTGTCGTGTTCCCTTTTTAACCTTTAATTATCTTGCCCTTTCCTTTGTCTATATATATATGTATGCGGGTGTTGCCTTTGTTGATTTCCACAAATACTTGGTTCTATTTCCAGGAATTGTTGTTATTGTCGGAGCACAACCCATACTACTCTGACATTAATATTTGTAAATGAGTGTCATTTTTAGGTTGGTTTGTTTGATTATTAATACGTTTATATTTCAAGTTGAAATTTGGATAATGCATTTACTGTTGATGGACAATTTTACTAAATTTACAAAAAATTTATTAGAAGCGTTAGATATTGATATAGATTCATTTGTTGAGATAATATATATCTATTAAAAACCACTAGACAATAACATAATTAAAATTGTTAGTTAATATTGAAGATTTTGTGTTCAAGCATCATTTCTCATGTGTAAACTTTTTGTTAGGAGTACATCTTGGATTGATAATTATTGTTATTTGTTTTTTTATCACACTAATGCTGAAAGCTATTGGTTTTTCTTCTTGATTCGTACTAATATGTAAGTATATTAGCATATAAGATAATAAACATAGAAATGTATTATGTGTGGAAAGGATTTTTAACAAATCACTACGCCTTGAAGATTTTTTGTATAATTATTATTTATTTTTCTTATCATTTTCACTCGAGTATTTATTTCATTTAATTGAATTTTTTACTTTAGTTTGATATAAAATAACATTACTGTAATCGGCATTAACTTAATAAAAAAAATTGTTTATGAATGTTATCAAAATGAGTAAATATAATTTCTATAACTATGGCCACGCAACACGTGGCCTGCAAGCTAGTTCAAAAAGTAAAACTATATTCAAGTTTGGTCTCATTAGATGTGTAGTTTCAAACGGAAAAATAAAATATTTTTTTGCCTTAACTACTTGGTCGATATTTTTGGTGGTTAAGGACACCATAAGTATATGTGAAATTTTAAATTGTATACACGAAATTTGTAATATATATGCGTTATGTTTGTGCGTACATACATTGAGCGGTCAGAAAATTTGATGCTAAAAAATATGCCGATAGATGAGAGCCAAACAAAATTATTATTGATAAATGATTAAAATGAAAATTTCTTAAATAGAAACAGTTATAACTAACTTATATTTAATAAATTCAATAACTTTTTTTAATCTTGTCCAGGGTGAGGGATGCATGCCACTGGACTAATCCCTGATTACCATGTGTTTAATTTCTTCATCATTCTTCCTTCTTTGTTATATATTACTTTAAGAGACATTTGAAATGATCACATATCTGTAGTAGTTGTTTACTCACTTTACGGATAATAGATTTTCCAACTACAAAACATGTGCACTTTGAATTTTCAAATTTGCGTAGCTTTCACAATTTGAATTTGACTATCACAAATACTTCCATTAGTCAAGCAAGCAATAATAAGGGAAGAAAACTAGGGTTTTGTTTACAATATATATCCCGAAAGTTAGGACAATTAAAAGTAGGACTTCATGTTTATTAAATTCTGTATACTTCATATTATTATTTTTAGGTTCATAGATAAAGCCAAACGGTCATTATTTAATGATTTGTATTGAACTAACAAACGAAAAATTGGGTAATAATTTTGATTATGCTGAATTTCACCTTATAGAATCGATGTCGTGGAATGTGATCACAAAAAATAAAATGTAATATTTGATATAGTTTTCATCCCCTTCTAATTTTAATGCACGGATTTAATTGTGTCTAGTCCAATTAAAACGGTCGTTGATACCAAATTTAGTCTGCTGACATGGCTCAATCGAGTGAAGACACGTGGCAATCTACGTGGCAACAACAAACACTTTCGAGGAACTCAGACGCTCCGAGGAACCATACTACAACGAGAAATACGGCTTCCCCGAGGAACTCAGACGCTCTGACCTACAAGAACTCTCCGAGGAACTTTTGAGTGCCGAGGAACTTTTGATAAAGGCGGTCCGAGCAGCTTAGGAGGTCCGAGCTGCACCTTGAACAAAACATTAATAGCAGGATAACCAACAGTTTGACTGTTCATTAAATGCTTATCATTCAGATGTATACACTTAAGGGGCATTGAATGTATTACCCTTTCACATGTACAACATTGAATGTATTACCCTTTCACATTACAGCCTTAGGGCTATAAATACATTGTATTACCCTCATTGTAAGGGGACCGGAATTTCTTGATTAAACTTGTAATCGAGAATTCCCAAACAGTCATCAATAACAGAAACAGTGGACATGGGCAATTCTTATAAGGCTGAACCACTTTAAAACTTCTTTGTCTCATTTATTTTATCTGTGATTAAATAATTAGATATCATCTAATTTTTTTACATCAACAGATTGGCACCGTCTGTGGGAAGCGACTGGTAATATCTTTTTTCATCAAGAACAATTCATCAAAAATGGCTGATATTCCAGAACCCAGCAATCGAAACGCTGGAAGCCCTCCAAATCCATCTGCTCTGCCAAATATTCCAGATCTGGCTGGAATAATGACAAATCTGGCCCAGGGCCAGATAGTCATGCAAGAAACGATGCGACAACTCATACGAACCCTCCATGGCGGTGCACCAACCCATTCAGAATCGCGAAGTATTCAAAAAAGTATCCGTTTACCTTCTTCACGTACTAGGCGTATCGATTCCTATCGTAATGAGGAGTCTGAAGATTTTTCTTATCAACCTGGACGAACTTCATCAGTACGAGCCACGGATACTGAACAACGTGTCACTCTCTCTCCAGAAAGGACTAGAGCGCTAAAAAGATTAAACAGAGTATCTCCTTTTGATCGATTAGGTCCTAGGAGGAGAAAAAGTCCTCCTAGAGCCGCATCGAGGAGTTTTCGACGACCATCAGACTTAAGGGAAGGATCTGCCCAGTCGCGACCAGCTGCTCATCAAGATAGATCCCAGGAAGCCACATCAACTCGATCAGTTGCTCGAACCAACAGGCCCGAGGAAGGAAATGATGCATGGAAAGGCTCTATTCAGAGGCTAGAGGATATATTAGGGGAAATGGCTAAGGCCAAGAACCCTCTACAACGAACTTTTGTTCAAGTAATACCTTTTGTCCAGGCCATTGTAGATTTTCCAACACCATCAAAGTTCAAAGCACCTGTTATGACCCCCAAATATGATGGAAAGACCGACCCTGTCCTTTATATAGAACAATACCAAGCTGCAGCCGACATCTATGCTGTTCCAGATGAGATGAGATGCAGAGCATTCTCGGGAACTCTTACCGGATCTACTCAAATATGGTATAATAATCTTCCTCGGGGTAAGATCTCAACTTTATTTCAACTGACCGAGTTATTTATTAGGAATTTCTGTTTTGGGGCAAAGCCAGTTAAACGAGTAGCGCATTTGTTAAGTGTTAGACAAAAAGCTGGTGAAAGTACCAGAGATTATATAACTCGTTTTAATAACGAGAAGCTCGAAGTCATTGATTATGAGGAAAAGACAACGATTACCGCCTTGATGAGTGGACTACTGCCCAACAAGTTGTACTACACTTTGGCCAAAGATCCACCTAGAACCATGTCAGATCTGATGGGAAAAGCAGCCAAGATCATGAATGCCGAGGAGGCTATGGCTGCGAAGAAGAATATGGAAGCCAAAGAAACTAAGGTGAAAGGTGATAAAGCTAAGAAGAAAGAGCATAAGAACAATGGTAGTGACAAACATTCAAGAACAAGGTCGTCATGGGAAGTATTGAACAAATTTGATAATTATACTCCTTTGAAGAAAGACATCAACCACGTTTTAGAAGAAATTAAGAACAACGAGGAATTAAATTGACCAGAGAAAATGAAGGCATACCTCGAAAGGAGAAATCAGGCGAAATATTACGAGTTTCACAAAGATTATGGCCATATGACTAAAAATTGCATAGCTCTTCAGAATGAGATTGAAACACTCATCAGACGAGGAAAACTGGCAAAGTATGTTGATCGGAGGAATGATAGAAGAAACAATGACTAAGCAAGAGAGAGGTCTAGATCTCCTTATCGAGCAGAGGAGAACAAGAAGAGAGACCATGAAGTTGATCCAGAAGACGACCCCAATCTTTCCAAGAGACCAAGGCAGCTAGAACGTGGGGTATTTTTAATACGCTTTGGGTCATTTGACTGTAATGTTATTACAGGTGGAGATGCAGGAGGAGGAGACCTTACTGCCGAGAGAAAAGCTTACCTCTGTGAGGCTCAAGCTTGCTCATACATTCAACGAATAAATCTAGCTGAGGAGGATCGCTCGAGAAAGGTGAACAAAGAGAAATTGGTCATTGGTTTCTCAAAGAACGACCTCGCAGGTGTTCTATATCCTCATGATGACCCATTGGTGATCAAAATGAGGATGAAGGAGGTAATGATTTCAAGAGTACTGGTAGACAATGGTAGCTCGGCAGACATCATGTTCTACTCGTGCTTCGACAGTTTAAATCTAAAGCTATCTCAACTGGAGCCTTATCATAGACCCCTCCTCGATTTTGCTGGCGAGAAAGTATTTCCACTTGGGACGATCAAATTGGATATATTCATTGGTACGTGGCCTGCTTGTCAAACAGAAAGAATACGCTTTTTCGTGATGAATAAGAATGTTCAATCATTATACAATATCATCATAGGAAAAGTAGGATTAAAGAAGTTCGAGGCTGTACCATCTACAGCACATCAGTGCCTAAAATTTCCAATAAATTTTGGAGTAGGAGTTGTGAAAAGTGATCAGAAAGTAGATCGGGAATGCTATTATTCATCCGTCGAGCAAGAGGAAATGGAGGAATCAAGGAAAAAGGCTACTACCTATCAAGGGGATGAAGGTGCAGAAATTGAAACATTGGATCCTAGAGATGAGTCGCAACTCGTGAAGGGTCAAGTGGTGGAAGCTACTGAAAACATCATTCTGGACGACGAGCACCCTGAGCGAACTACTCATGTAGGTTCATCGTTGGAAGCCTCACTAAAACAGAAATTGATAACTTTTCTAAGAAGCATAAAGCAAACTTTTGCGTGGAGTCATGGGGATATGCCTGGGATAGACCCAAATTTCTTATGTCACGAACTCAATGTGAATAAGGAGATCAAGCCTGTGAAACAGAGAAGAAGTGTATTTAGTCCCGAGAAGAATCAAGTTATACAGGAGGAAGTCGAGAAGCTCCAGAAAGCTTGTTTTATTGAAGATGTTAAATATCCAGACTGGTTAGAAAATGTGGTGATGGTGAAAAAGAAGAACAACAAATGGAGGATGTGTGTAGACTTCACCGACCTCAACAAAGGATGCCCAAAGGATCATTTTCCGCTGCCTCGAATTGATCAACTAGTGGATGCTACCTCGGGACACGAGCTGCTGAGCTTCATGGATGCTTATTATGGCTACAATCAGATTAAAATGAAACCTGAAGACAGGGAGAGTACTTCTTTCATTACCCCTAGGGGAACTTATTGTTATAATGTTATGCCTTTTGGTTTGAAAAATGCAGGTGCGACATATCAGCGGCTGATGAACAAAGTTTTTGCTGAACAAATCAGTTGCAATATGGAAGTCTATGTTGATGATATGCTGACAAAGAGCAAGAAAGCTATCGATCATCTAGTTGACTTAGGCCAGACCTTTGATCAACTGGATAAATATCAAATGAAGTTGAACCCGAAGAAGTGCACATTTGGAGTACGAGAAGGTATGTTTCTTGGGTACATTATCAATCAGCGAGGCATTGAAGCTAACCCTGAAAAGATTAAAGCTCTGTTAGGGTTGCGATCCCCAACGACGAAAAAAGAGGTGCAAAGTCTTACAGGACGAGTAGCAGCACTCAACAGATTTGTATCGCGAGCAACTGATCGATGTCTCCCATTCTTCAAGACACCCCGAAAGACTTTTGAGTGGAATGATGAATGTGAGAAGGCTTTCCAAGACTTGAAGAAATATTTGGGAGCACCTCCACTATTATCCAGGCCAGTGATGGGAGAAAAATTATACTTGTATCTGGCAGTGTCCGAGAATGGAGTCAGTTCGGCATTGATAAGAGTGGAGAATGGAGTACAAAAATTGATCTACTACACAAGTAAGGCCTTCCGAGGAATAGAGATTAGATATCCAAGGCTGTAAAAATTGGCACTAGCATTGATCGAGGCAAGTAGAAGAATGAAGTCATACTTCCAGGCTCATACCATAGTAGTATATACTGATATGCCATTGAGGCAAGCCCTTCATAAACCAGAAAAGTCAGGAAGATTGATGTGCAGGGCAATAGAACTCGGTGAATATGATTTAGTTTATGAACCCAGATCATCGCTAAAAGGGCAAGCGGTAGAAGATTTTATAGCAGAGTTCACCTATCCTGATACCCCCGAGGAGCAAAAATTGCTCGCTGATCAACCTGTGGATGTTACAAGATCATAAAATGCAAGCCCAGACCAACTTAGCTTGGTAAAAGGGCAAGTAGATGTTACAGGATCATCAAATTCAAGCCCAGACCAGCTTAGGTTGGTAAAAGGGTAAGAAAAGATGATCAACGAACAACAAGAAATATCAGGAGATGGTGAAAGGAAGCAACAAATTTTCCACCGAGGAACTCTGTCAGATCAGCAATTTGAAGACGAGTTCCCTATATGGAGTCTGTATGTGGATGGTTCATCTTGCACTACAGGATGTGGCGCAGGGATAGTTTTAAGCAATCCGGACGAGGTCGATATGGAATACGCCCTACGTTTCCAATTCAAAGCTTCGAATAATGAGGTTGAATATGAAGCCATGATTGCAGGTTTTATTTTGGCAAAAACCATGGGGGCGGAACAAGTTATTGTCTTCAGTGATTCGCAACTGGTCATAAATCAAATGATGGGAGTATATGCAGCCAAAGGAGAATTAATGATCAGATCAGGCAAAGGCAAAGGAACTGGTGTCGGAATTTGCTGCTATTTAGCTGGTCAGAATACCAAGAATGGAGAATGCGAGAGCAGATGCCCTAGCTCGATTAGCATCAGCTACTCGTACCAAGCTACGAAGAATAATCCCAATTGAAGTTTTAGTTGGTCGGAGTATAGATGAAGATCTGACAATGAACTTTATTACCCTCGATTTAGGATCATCATGGATGGATCCCATCAGGGCATATATTGAGAAAGGGGAATTACCAACTAACAAACTTGCAGCCAAGAAACTGAAGTTTAAGGCTGCTCGTTATGTACTGACCAACGGTATTCTATACAGAGGAGGAATTATAGCAGGTTTGCAGAGATGTGTGCATCCCACCGAGGTGAAAGATTTAATTGAAGAGGTCCATGAAGGGTCATGTGGAGCCCATGTAGCAGGTCAGACTCTTTTGCAAAGGGTGATGACGCAAGGATACTACTGGCCAACGATGAGGGCTAATTGTATAGCCTATGCTAAGAAATATGACAAGTGTCAATGCTTCTCCTCTATTCGAAGAACTCCCCAAGCGTTATTGACACCCATTACTTCCTCTTGGCCATTTGCCATATGGGGAATAGATTTGGTTGGGCCACTACCGACGACCAGGGGAAGATTTAAGTATCTCGTGGTCGCTGTGGATTATTTTACTAAATGAGTTGAAGCTGAGCCTCTCATTGATATGATGTACGACAAGGTGTACCAATTAATTTGGAAGAACATCATTTGTCGATATGGTCTTCCTCATGCCTTCATCACAGACCATGTAACATAGTTTGACAACGAGGAGTTCGCTGCCTATTATCATCAGTCAAATATTTTGAAGATCCACTCAGCACCAGGCCATCCTCAAAGCAATGGGCAAACTGAAGTGACAAATAGAACGCTGCTGAATGGCTTGAAGAAAATACTGGATGATACGAAAGAAAATTGGATCAACGAGCTACAATCAGTACTATGGGCTTACCGAAATACTCCCCGAGTAGCAACAGGGGAATCTCCATATATGTTAGCATTTGGAAGTGAAGCAGTTATACCCGCCGAATTGGGTCTCCCAACACACAGAATACTGAATTTCAATTCCCCTGTCAGCGATTTAATGAGAAGGTTAGACTTGGACATGCTCAAGGAGGTTAGGGAAGAAGCAGCCATTAGAAATGCTGCTTACCAGCAGCGAACAACTTTGTTCTACAACAAGAGAGTGAAGAAGTGTGACTTGAAATAAGGAGACTATGTGCTAAAGAAGGTGATTCAAAATCACAACAAAATGGAAACAAACTGGAATGGACCCTACCGAGTTAAAGAAGTTGTTCGACCAGGGACATACAGAATAGAAACTTTAGAGGGGGAATGCATGGAATGCAGAACACTTGCGCAAGTATTGTCAGTAATGTAAACTCTCATGTAATGAAATTTCACCAGTATGAATAAAGTGACAACCTTATGCCCAGTTCTTTCCTTTTGTTGGAATTTTTTTGCGGAATACTAGTGCTACACACTACTCAGCAAAACTCGGACCCGAAAACGCCAACTAAGGTTGGTCGGAAAACAAATGTATTCCTAAAAATGGCAACTTATGTTGGTTAGGAAGTAAATGTATTCCTACGGGAAGTAAAACTATTCCTAAAAATGCCAACTTGTGTTGGTTAGGAAATGTATTCCTAAAAATGACAACTTATGTTGGTTAGGAAGTAAATGTATTCCTCGGGAAGTAAAAGTATTCCTAAAAATGCCAACTTGTGTTGGTTAGGAAATGTGTTCCTAAAAATTCCAACTTATGTTGGTTAGGAAGTAAATGTATTCCTAGGGGAAGTAAAACTATTCCTAAAAATGCCAACTTGTGTTGGTTAGGAAATGTATTCCTAAAAATGCCAACTTATGTTGGTTAGGAAGTAAATGTATTCCTCGGGAAGTAAAAGTATTCCTAAAAATGACAACTTATGTTGGTTAGGAAATGTATTCCTAAAAATGCCAACTTATGTTGGTTAGGAAGTAAATGTATTCCTACGGGAAGTAAAACTATTCCTAAAAAGGTTGGTCGGGAAGTAAATATATTCTCAAAAAGCCAACTAAGGTTGGTCGGGAGGTACAACTATTCCAAAAAGAGCCAAAGTTGCTCGTTAAGAAAAAATCTACTAACTATGGCTGGTCGGGAATAAAAACCCACTAACTGTAGTTGGTCGAAAAGGAAAATTTACCGACCTTAATTGGTCGAAAACAATTTATGAATACGAGAAAGTAACCGAGCAAAATTTTTGATACTCGTAACTTTTTAAATTACTACTAAGTTGGTCGAGAAACAAAACATCCTTTTTTCCAAGTGACTACCACAAATTTAAACTAGTCGACAATAAGTTGATCGACAAATAACACAATATTGTTATCTTTTTAACAGATACACATGCACAGATGTAAAGTGTTACAAGACAATAACAGTCAAGATTTGCAAATAAAATTATTTCATTAAATGTAGAACAAAATACATCAGGAATGAAATAAAAATTTATTACATCAATATTCCTATTCTATTGGTTTTTTCCCCTCTGCTTTTGAAACAGGTTCCTCGCCAGCAGGTGGATCATTTAAAGCGAGAGGAGAATTTATGAAGTTAAGATCTTTTAGCATCCTGATATTCATCACGGATGGTCGATCTAGGAGGTGCTCGGGACGAGATATCTCGACATCTGAATGGAGATTGTAATCGCCGAGGTATTTGGAAATCAGACATCGAGGGATGGCCCGAGCAGGGATCCAACTCATATCAAGCTTGAATGGTGGTACTGGTAGGTCGAGCAGCCCAGGATTATGGTAATCCCATAGGTAATGACCTTGTTCCAGTTGCAGCACACCTAAGGCATTCAACCATCCCTATTTGTAGCCCTCATTATTTGCACTTTGAATACGATCGTCCAAGTGGTAGAGAGCCTCGTTGTAGCCAGCCAGCCAGAACTCCCTGGGCTGCTTGTGGAATTGATATGTCAATCTTTCCAGTTGCTCGTGGAGATTTTTTATGAAAAGTTATTTATTCTCCAAGATAGATTTCTACGCAGAAAGCTGCTCTTCCAGATCCCTGATCTTCTTAGACATCTCAGCCAATGCCTGGTTCTTCACCATCAGTTGGAAGGCATGGTTCTCTAAAGCAGATTGAGTCCTCTGTTCCTCGACATGAATCCGATAGCTCTTGCTCGTCCCCGAGGAGCTCTTGCTCGTCCACGATAAGATGTAGAAGGGACAACTCTTTTCAAGGTTTCAAACTCATCCCTCAGGTTGATGTTCTCGACCTCCAAGAACGATAATCCCTCGTCAGTCACTGGGATCAAAGCATTTGAGGTGGAGGCAACAGATTTTAATTGAGATACTTCTCTTTGCAAGTTGTTATTTTCTTGCTCCAACAACTCAGCTATTTTCCTGTGCTCCTCGACCTCGGCTTTCAAAGTTCTTTCCCTCACATCGTAAGCAACAAATCGTTTATCATATCCCTTTTCGACAATGATTTGCTGATACTTCTTCTCGTACCCCTAGTGCAAAAGGGAAGTGGATTCCTTATATTGTTGCTGAAGTTCTTCAAGAGTGCCTTGGACATCCTCAATCATATCATAATAAGCTACATTATTGGCCACTGCACGATCAAGCAGACACTTCGAATATTGGTAGGCTTCAATTGCCTGTTCCGAAGCATCTTGGCCGAGGATGTCGACGATTTGTGCTGCACTCAGATCTGTGTGACCAGCCTTAAAATATTCATTGCATTGACGTAACAAATTTGTATCATGAGCATACAATAATTCCATCCTGGCCAGAAACTAGTAGAGGAAGAAAAAGCAATAATCAATAAGAGTACCGACAGAGCATGAAGAGGAGAAACAACAGTATGCATAAACAAAAGTTTAAATTTTATTATATCACAAAGTTCAGAGTTACATGTTCAGGGTTACATTTGACAACGAAAAATAAAATAGAGAGAAACCCGAATAATTCTACACCTTTTCCTTGTCTCCCAAAACTTTCTCGGGAGGCTGGGACGAGGAGGTAGGTTGCTCGGAGGGAATAAAAAGTTACTCGGGGAGCGCTGGCAGTTGCTCGGATGAAGTAGCGAGTTGCTGAAGTTCCTCGTTAGTAGGCTGGATGGCTGGGGGATGAGAAACTTGATCTCCCATGACCATGGAAGACTCCTCAGAGGCAGCTTCGTCCTCTTCTTCGTCTTCAGGAGTTGGAGGGGGACCAGGGATGTGCCGCTGAGATAGTTCAGAAGTTTCATCAACTTTCATCTCTTGTAGAGCAGCGACCCACCCATCTCTAAAGTATTTGAGGCTGCCATATTCTACTTGTGACATCATGGCAGCCAAGCCTTTGTTCCACCCTTTATCCCAGCCAGCACTGAATGATTTCTTCACAGCCAATTTCCTCTTTAACTTCTCCGAGGAAAGCTTCTCGGACAGAAGATTTTCAGCAGCCTTCAGTTTATTCTCAACTTCCTCCTTCTGCTGATTTACTTCCTGAAGTTGACCCAACTCCTCCTCAGGAATCTTGAGCTTATTTTTTAGCTCCCCGGCATTTTTGAGCTTCCCTTCGAGCTCTTTATTCTTATTCTCCAAATCATTTATTTTTTTCTCCAACCCCTTGGAGACTTCAACAACTTGAGCCTTATCCTGTTCGGTTGAGGTAAGTTTCTTCTCCCAAGCAGCCTTGTCAGCATCATGCTTCTGACGAGAATCTTCCAAAGACTGCATCAGACCCATCAGAGCTTCCTCCACACCAGATGAGGAGCTTGAAGCTTTAATAACTTCATCTTTCTTCAAAATTGTATTAAAGCAGCTCACCAACTGTGAAAAGAAAATGAAAGCAAGTCAGAGACAGATATAACAAGGGAAAGATGAAAAGTTCAAAACATCAAAATAATAAGACTTACAGAAGCAATATGGCGAGCAGCCAATGAGGTAACCATGTCCCGAAAAAGGTTTTCTTCAATACCTTGGATCTCGGGAATGATCCAAGTCTTCACCGAGCTCATGGCAGAGCTCGGGGGAACAAAAGTAGGAACACCAGTTCCAGTAGTTGAGGGCTGAGAGATGGTTTCAGCCAAATTGACCAAGGAGCTTTTCTTACGCTTCCTTGGGGGAACCGGAATAGTTTCGACCAAGGAGGAACTCTTGGTCGGTGATATGACAATCACTTCTTTTGGAGCATCAGTCTTGCTCGGGGCCACTGGGGGCTTCTCGGCAACCTTCACAGGAGCAGTCGGAGGGGGTGCATCAATTTTCTTTGTCCCCTCTCCTGGGACATCATGTTTACTTCTTTTTGCCTCTCCAGCACCAGAGGCGAGTTTCTCAAAAAGGGTGGGAGGTCTTCTTTTCTTCATCCTTTCACTCAAAGGAATATGTGATTCAGGCGAAGAACTTGTAGAGGCTGGTATTGGTTCTGCGTCGCTTATCACCGGACGAGCAGTGAAAGAGGAGGTGTAACTCTTGTACTGCAGCAAATATGAAGCTGACCTAATGTGCTCGTCGGCAACATTTTGATGCAAACTCCAGATAAGTTTCAAGTGCCTTATATTAACGTCTGCCTCTTTTGGACACTTTCTTTTGTTGTCAACTGCAAATAAATCAACATTAAAATATCAGTGACACATTTCATCAAACATAAAGGAAGCATAATCTCAAAATAAATAAAATGAAATAAAAATAACCTATCCCATTGCCATAGGGAGGGCATCAGGGACCCTGATACACTTCATCTCCAGATAAAGGAGCATGTTGCCAATTTTTTATAACAACCCCGTGCTCAAAATAGTCCCTATTGGCATCCGGGAGATTGACCACTAAAGCCCTATTTAAAAATCTAGTTTTTAAATAAAAAGTATTATCGCCTACAGACCATCTATAACAAAACATGATTTCTGGAATTCCTATGCGAGTTCCATGAATTTGATTTAGTCTATGAACCCCATTAACTATTCTCCATGTATTGGGGGCTATTCTTGCAGGAATAACGTCAAAATATTGATAGAATTCCAGACATAAAGGATTTGGCGAAAAAGAAAAGCCACATTCAGCAATAAAGAGACTGGGGAACCAATGTCCCTCAGCTAAACGGAAATAATCGGAAGGTTCAGAAAGTTCCTCCAGAACAACCCATGAATGAATAGAAAAATCAGAACGAAATTTATCAAGAGATTAAACAAGGTAAACCATGGTGAATAAAGGAAATGAAGAAGAAGATCTTACAGAAAAAGAGTGGACCTATTGACAACGAACGATGAAAAGGATGCACGCACAAGAGAGTAAGAAATGGAAAACTCGAAGATACAAATTTGAAAAAGTAAAAGAAAATGGGATTGTCTGTGATGCTTAAATATCCTATCTTGATAAACGGTAAGGTTAATGGTTACAAAAAGAAATGATTACGCTACCGGTGGCTAGAAGGACAAAAAGTACGCGAAAATCGAGGCGGTTATAAAAATTCAAAAAAGCCTGATTCTACGAATTTTGAAGGAAAAATAAATACAAAGGAAACACTCCTAAAAATCAGGAGGACCATTTAAAACTACCATATTCCGAGAAAGAATGTTCCACACTCCTCAAATTTCGAACTATGAAACATTGGGGGCTTCTGTTGATACCAAATTTAGTCTGCTGACATGGCTCAATCGAGTGAAGACACGTAGCAATCTATGTGGCAACAACAAACACTTCCGAGGAACTCAGACGCTCCGAGGAACCATACTACAACGAGGAACAATGCTTCCCCGAGGAACTCAGACGCTCCGACCTACGAGAACTCTCCGAGGAACTTTTGAGTACCGAGGAACTTTTGATTACCGAGGACCTTAGGCGGTCCGAGCAGCTTAGGAGGTCCGAGCTGCACCTCGAACAAAACATTAATAGCAGGATAACCAACAGTTTGACTGTTCATTAAATGCCTATCATTCAGATGTATACACTTAAGGGGCATTGAATGTATTACCCTTTCACATGTACAACATTGAATGTATTACCCTTTCACATTACAGCCTTAGGACTATAAATACATTGTATTACCCTCATTGTAAGGGGACCGGAATTTCTTGATTAAACTTGTAATCGAGAATTGCCAAACAGTCATCAATAACAAAAACAGTGGACGTAGGACATTCTTATAAGGCTGAACCACTTTAAAACTTCTTTGTCTCATTTATTTTATCTGTGATTAAATAATTAGATATCATCTAATTTTTTACATCAACAACGGTTAAGATAAATATTTTTTGTTATCCTTGAAAAAAACTATTCTCAAACTTAATATCGACAGATCTTGCAATTTTACTAATCTATTTACGGGCATTAGAGGTGTCTTTAGAGACGACAAGAGAAATTTTATTTGGGGATCTACTAAAATATTGGCTTTAATTTTAATGCCATAGCTGAAATGTGGGGAATAAAAGAGGGTTTAAAATTTGTTAATTTTAAAGATATTCATAATATACATGTGACAATGGATTCTATGTCAACATACCAACTGTTTCTTAGGACCCCGTGTTCAAGTCATCATATTTAGGAACTACTCTGGGACTACCGTAAGGAGATTCAGAAGTTCGATACTGTGTGAATATCTTTTTGTTACAGTGAGGCCAACTCGTTTGCTGACGTTTTGGCCAAGACTGAAAATAGTAGTAATTATATAAATAGTTTTTTTATGTATCATTTAAATTTATCTATAGTACTATAGTTAATTGGTTTGTGGATAAGTCTAACTGTTGTAATGTTGTTTCGATCTAATATACTGTTTTTTTTAAATCTTATAAAAACTGAAACTACAATCTCTCTCTCTCTCTCTCTCTCTCTCTCTCTCTCTCTCCAATGCAAGTAAGGTCCTGTCTCGCACTATTATGGAATTAAGTTGCTTCAGTTTTAACATAGTTTTGAGAAGAAGAAAAAAAAAATTCATAGTTGCAAAACAAATGAAGTGACTCATATACTACAATCATTCGCAATTTCTTTATTCTCTCATTCTAAATTCCATTTTAATTTAACTACAAATAATTCCAATTTAACATAGTTGCCAAACAAGTGACTCTTATATTACAATTTTTAACTAAAGTATCTCCAATTTCTTTTTCTCCCATTCTAAATTACATTTTAATTTTAAAAGACATAATTTAAAATATTATAAATTCATTACTAAGTGACTCAATTGTTATGTAAATGTAAAAAAGGTAGAATTTTTGTACATATATGTATATGTATGAACATGATCAAACTAAAATGCGATAATAGATGAAATTTTATTTTTAAACCTACTTGAGCACGACCAAAACCAAAGCAGGATACGTAATCTTATTTGTTTTACCAAACACGAAGACAACCCAATTAAAATCGGACATGACGTGAGATTTGTTTTACTTAACATGAACATGACACAACTAAAAGAGACACGAGACGACATATATTTTTATTTCTTTTTACCATACACGAACACGACCAAATGAAAATGCGACATAATACAGATTTTTTTTATCCAACACGGACACAACCGAAGTAAAGATGACGTGACAAAATTGTTTTTAGCAAACACAAACACATTCCAAGTAAGGACGACACGAAATCATAATATTTTTAACCTAACACGAACATGCCCAAATAAAAGCGACACAACATGATACAAAATCTTTTTTTTAACAAAACACGAATGCGACCCAATCAACACACGACAAGCATTCTACATTTTTTTTCCTTTTATAGTTAGATAATATTTAGGTCACCTAATGATGAGTTTATAATATTTTAAATTATTTGTTTTATGAATATAATACAAAATGAGAGAAATGAATTGGAGATACTTCCATCATATACTTCATCTTCATCCTGCTAACACAAAGCATTTCACTTTTTTTAAATAACTAGGTGGCGCACACGTGCGTTGCACGTGTGATCATTGCTTAAAATTATTTATCGAAATCTTATTTAATTATAAAACATCATCTTACATTGAATCAAACAATTACACCAAAATCATGTAATCTCATTACTTGCTATATATGAGATGTAATCGTAAGTGTTAAATAAAAACAATGATTCAAACAATTACACAAAAAGAATGAAGATGAAATGAGTGGCAGCCCAAGGTCCGAACCTGATTCATAGGCGAGCATCCCTTATAGGGATAGCAAACGGCCTACTTATAGCCTAGCCGTTACTTTACCTAGGGAACTTAACAAAAAGCTCCTTCTGTATGTGTACGGAAAAGCTGCTATCTAGTGTGCATTAATGTAATGTAGCAAGGATGGATTCTCTTTTCCATCTATAACTATAAGGGTGCCGACCACTACAATCAACCACGCTAATTCGTTGTTCCTTACTATATTTTCTTGTTTGTATTTCATTCCGTATGAATTGAGTGGCAGCCCAATATGAACTCTTCTACAATTAATGTCCCATTTGATGGAATAAGGTTTCTATTCACCCAAGTCGATAGTGCACCACAATTAAGTCGTCAATATAACCATTTGGACCACTTTGTGTTCTGTTTATTACAAATATAGATTTTTGATATAATTCAAATGTTAAAAATGATTTCAAGATAATTAGTCTTCAAATGATTAGTAAATCATTCAAAGATAATTCAAGTGTTTAAAGTCGCTTTACTTGCTCGGATTCATTATGTTAGAAAAAATATTTTTTAAAAATCAAACCTTATCTCCTCACCAAGTCATCCAGCAAGAAAGAAAATTTCCACATAAATCAACAAATCATGGAAGACAACATATTTCTTTAAAAACTATAACCTATTTAAATCCTAAAAAATATACAAAACTTTAAGCATCATTATATGAATATAATAGCAAATTTTTGGATTCACGTTTTTTAAACTTTTCACCTCATTCAACCAACCCCGCACACTCACATTAACAATAAATTCAGTCAAGAATAAATAAAATATTATGAAAATCACGCACAAACTGACTTGGCGCTATCTAGGTCCTCTTCTAACCAGTGATGCACCACCATTAATTTAAGAAATCCCTACATAAACATAGAAGTACAACTATAGATGGACGAACCAAATGATGCGACAAAAAGTTCATAAATTTGTAAATTAGTACTAAAATTATATAAATAGTTAAAATACCCAAATTGTATGATACAATATTGCTTTTGTACGGACAGTTTCACATTTTAACAGTGCGAACCGGATATGTCTCACTTGTCGTGAGCTAAGAAAAAATAAAGAGAGTGCCTATAATTTACCCGATAATTTTTGGATTCACCGTCAAATAACACATGTCCGGTATGCACTGTTAAAATACGGGACAGTTCGTACAAGAACAATATTATGGTATGATATATAACTGTATTACAAATATTTTCGTAATATAACATGTTATATTCTGTAAAGTTCTATAGAAAATATAATTTCGGTATTCACTAAGTGAAGAAATTGTGAATTACATTTGGTTATGACGTGTTAGCATTGAAAACGATCATAATAGTAGAGACAAAATAAAACATACCATTTTAATAAAGCGATGAAAGAATAATAAACTGGACAATGACATTTTTGTTAGGTTTAAGTATATATATTTATTTTGAATGAAGTAAATAAGTTAGGCTAAGTGCCCAAGTGGTAAGTTAGTGGGGGGGTGTGCTTGAGGTCATGGGTTCAATCCCTAGGAGGCACACTAATTAATAAGGGTCAAAGATTGGACCTTGGGCCCTGGGGCCTCGGGCTCTTGGGGATTTTCTAATGTGCATTAAATCGTTTTAATTTTTAATTAACCTGTTTGTAAGACTTTGACTGTTTCTTCCATATGTTAAAATATATCTGTTAGTGGAGAGGTTAGTGGGTTAGTTGCCTATGTGACAACCCGCTCACAAAAATAAGGGGTGTCCAGCCCGATACTCCAATAATAATGGGAATCATAGATGGATCATTCTCAGCATCACGATAATATAGTAAGTATACGAGATAACCACCCGTTATTTTAGAAAAATGGATTGTCAAAATAAGAATTTGTAATTTAAACGAAACATTTGAACCAAAATTAATTATAAGAAGGTAAATATCCAAGAAGAGTTATATTAAATCTACCACAAGTATACAAACAAAGAACCGAATAAGTTGTCTGTCCCCAGTCTTTACAAACCATATGTAACAAGTTAATTAAGTTACGTATTACATCACATTAGACAATTACAAAAGCTTTGGGCCACACGCCCGAATGAAGGACCCGATCATAACTAGAGTACAAAAATGGAGACGTGTATGTCAACATATCCCGTAATCATCCGCAAAGTATTACGGCTCCATGAAACTGGAATAGGAAATTCAGAACGGGCGTCCTTGCGACGGAGCGCCTGAGCGAATGGACAATTCATGCAAGACAAGAAATATGAACGGGTCAGGGCCCGATTTTATATAATCACCATGTGAATAAATTGCAAGATAATTATGAGCAGTTGATCACCATAAATAATGACAAGGATCTAATACTAATTCTAGAACACAAACGAAGACAATAGAGACGATCAAAATTTTGAATTTGATTACACAAGAAAATGATAATAAGCACGATTAAAAAAAAAAGAATCACATCCTTTAAATTGTTTCATTTCATCATTCCATTTCTCATTAGGAACATAATAACAGTTATATGCTCTTTATGGCATTTATCATAAATCAAGTCCCACTTGAATAAGAATCGTTATATTCATATACATATAACGATTCTAAGACCGCCCGTCCGGGTTTACCCACTGTGCGCGCCCCTAAATGGCTATCATCTTCCAGGGCCTATCACCAAGACAACCTGTGATCCTAACGCATTGTCGAGAAGTGTCCATAACCCTGCGAGTGAGTCATAACCACACCCAGAATTACCTCACTAGCCCAGAAACAAACATATAATAACCGGCATATGGCCGAGGACTATATTCACCCTGCATTTACTTGCCAGGGGACTTCACCTCATGCGCGGACTTCCCTTATGATAGCATTTATAGAGGTGTGTTTAAGTAAATTATCATTTATCATATCCATGTTTAAGTAAATTATCATTTACCATTTCCATTTCTATTTTAATAGATACATCACATTTTATCCGGAGCCATACGTGATTCATGCCATCTTTATGACCTCAATGAATGAATAATCTCCCAATAATGTGACAAATACACTTCAATCATTTCTTTCTACACCTCGAAATATCACCTTAGCTAATTAAGGTAAAAGAACATCAAATCTTCTATTTACTAATCCCCAAACTAAGTCCTAACCATCCCCTTCTAACCTAAGATAATTGCCTACCCAATATAAGACTCTAGGACACTAAGTTTACTTCATTCAAGAAGGTTCCTAACTCCCTATCTCCAGAGAAAGGAACTAGAAAACATTTAGGATTTATGGATGAGAAACAGGGGACCGATCGACCGGCCAAGAGACCGCGATCGACCGCATCTCAAGATTTTACCTAAGAAGAAAAATAGAAAGCTGAGTTCGAAGGGTCTGGTCGACCGGTCAAGGGACCGCGGTCGACCGCTACCAAAACTTATACTTATGTGGGAAAGCAGTGATCTCTCCCTTGATGGCCCGCTCGACCGATCTTGGGACCGCGGTCGACCGCGCTTAACAAACCTAGAACTCCTTTCTCTTCTACAATGCTAAAGCCCAAGCCTAACTCCATATTCTTGCCTCTCTTACCTTAACCCACATCAATAACATAACCACAACAATTCTATACTTCAACAAACCAATAAAATCCATTTAGATCCTACAAATCCAAGATCTAATGATTTAAACACCAACATATGTATTAAAACTTAATCTTTGCCCAAATCTCCCAAACACAATCATCATTGCAATTTATCCACAAGAAACCATATATTTGCAAGTAGAAAACTTACCTTATGGTTGTAGTCTAGAATCTTCCTTCCGGTAGCAACGATTCCAAGCCAAACTCTTTAATTTCCTCTTTCTCTATCTTTTTCCACACTTTTCTCTCTCTCTCTCTCTCTCTCTCTCTCTCTCTCTCTCTCTCTCTCTCTTCTCTAGGGTTTCAATTGTGTAATGAAAGAAATAGAAAAGGGGTTGAAATACTTATACGGGTCTCAACCTTAATTCCCAAGACCAATTATAAATACACCATTAAAAGAACCCATAACTACGCATTTAAGTCAAAATCAGTCAAAAGTGCCCGGAATCCAAAAATACAATATGACACTTATTTTGACTATCTCGCATGTTCCGAGACTAACTACGCCCTCCAAATTATCATTCAAAATTTTTATAAATCATTTCAAGTTTCGGCTCCAATTAAACCATAAATGTAGTTTAAAGCACATGACAGTACAAAACACCACACGATGATATTTACATACACATACAGTAAATATGCAACAATCTAGTAAATATTAACTTTTAACTCATTCAATTAATATTTACTCCATTACGTAATGCTTTATATAATTACTTCACACAGTAAATTTATATAAAATAAGTCTCTTAAAAGTGAGGGTTGTTACAGCCTAAAACCACTACCTACATTTTTTACCATTTTTTTATATAAAACGCAGGTTACGACTTTAAGATACACACAGAAAAAATCAATCTCTCTCACTTTCTCTGCAAAAAAAGATTTTGTTATTTTCTAGTATACACTTATGTTCGTTATTCTTTTGGGAGTGCTGGAGTATCCTGCGAGTTCAAAGATTTAACACAAAGCTGGTGTTTAAATCTGATCGTTGAATCCTGGGAGGTGTATGTTCACGAGGATGACAACTACAAATACCAGCAAGAAATTTCACCTTTAGGACTTTGTGCAAACACAAACCTCGATCGATAAGTCCTTCCAATTTTATCTATTTCGTATTTGGGTTTTTTCATATATTCTGCAATTATTATTTCCAACAATCTAAAGGTGAAATTATGCTGTTATTCTACAATCTGCTATGAAAAATCCTAATGCAAAATATTCTGAAAAACCTGAATTGTTTTATGGAAAGAATTTTAAGAGATGGCAAATGAAACTGCAATTTTACCTATCAACTTTTAAGGTCGTTGACGTTATTGCATCTGATAGACCTTCTGTACCTGAAGAACTAGTTGTTTGGAAATAAAGAGATTATATATGTAGGAATTATATTCTGAATTGTCTCTGCCTTGAACTGTATGATGTTTATTGGTCTTGTCCTACTGCTAAAGAATTATGGAACACAGGAGTATCAATGGTGTGTGTTTGAGAGTTAAAGCCCTGAATGAATGAATCAAGGGTCGATTCGAGCTTATCATCAAACAAACTGCGAGAGAATGTGAAATGGCCAAAGTATTCCCGTAAAGGACGTTCTTCGGCCATGACAAGAGGAATATTTTTTTGGTTTTTAAATATTTTTCAAAAGAAAAGAAAATCTTTTTTGTGATTTTTGAAAATAAGAAAAGGAAAATCTTTTTGGTATTTTAAATATGGAAAAAAAAAGAAAATCTTTTTGGGATTTTTGGAAATATTTTTTAAAAAAGAAGGAAAATATTTTTGGGGCTTTTTCGGAAATATTTTTAAAAAAGAAGGAAAATATTTTTGGGTTTTTTCGAAAAAGGGGAGAAAATGAACTATGGATGTGATCGAACTAACAAAAACCGGCTACCTAAATAATGGAATTGGACACACACGAGTCAAGAAAAAATCCTAACGAGCACGTAGACAATTATTATCTTCAAAATTAGGGAAAAGGATAGTCAAATTTTAATTAAGTTCGCGGGCGACGAAAATCACGGAAGTTATCGTTGTGATCGCCTGTTGTAAAAATGTGTGCCTACGGGGCTAGCTAGTTGATTGATTTTAAATTTAATGACAGCTAGAGTAGCACACAATGGATAAGCGAGTGAGTCGGGTGATGAAATCCCTTCTCGTTTCAATGACTGGGTCCAGGTCTTAGGTAAATTAATGCATCAAACCATTCAATTTAAGTGCGATGCAGAAATTAAATCACATAGGAGCAATTAATCACACACAAAATGAACTAGCTGGCAGGAGAGTCGCGAGGGATAAAAAAATTGTACCTCCCATGGTTTTTATACACGTGGGGTGAAGACCGAGTTGAGTCGATCGGGGGGAGGTCTCGCCTATCTTAGTCGGCCCTGGGAGTCCTACCGATCCAAAGTAGAGAGACTTCAAAAATCCTCGCCTTGGACGCCCTCTCTCTACCTTGTCCGGTTTCCCTTTTCGTTTTTTTTTAATATGAATAATTATTACAAATAAATCGGTGTCAAAATGCACCCCAAATAAATACACAATCTTAAAAAAAATCCTATACAACCAGTCTAAGGAGGGGGGAGGAGGAAGAACTACACTAAAAAAGATAAATGAACTTGCAAGTCTTCAATCATGTCTCCACGTCAAGAAAGCGGCAAAGGCGCCATTTGATAAGAAGCTTTTTGCGTATGTATCGTTGTTGTGCAAAAGCCACTCTCAAAATTCTCTTGAGTACCTACAAAACTTGTTTAAAAATAACTCGTATTGCGGTAAGTACGGATATCAATCCAACTTCCAAGGTGAAACAATTAATGTGAATACTTGCAATTTCAATTTTTTTTTATTAATTTTTTTTTTTTTTTTTAAAACATTTTCAAGGGAAAAATTTACTACTAAATGCTAAAATTATTGAATGACTAAATAATGAAAAAGAACGTGCAACCGAGTGTTAAATAATGTGAGAAAGTCAAGAGATGGGATTACACTGCATTTTCAATTATTTTAATTTCTTAATTTATTAATTTGAAATATTTCGAGATAATATTAAATCGATAATCTAACTCTCGTTAAAATTATAAATTTAATAAAATCTTTTTCAGAAAATTAATTTTAAAATGTCACACAATGAAAAATTAGGACTTATACTATTTTCAGAAAATTACCCACTGGGATCAATTTAACGAAAACAATAACAATCCTCAAATTTCAACACCGAGTTAATATTCAAATTTCGAAAAAACCTATCTCTAGTTCGATTCCTAAATTCAAACATTAATTCGTTCAATTAATTTACTAACTCTCGTTACATAAATAAATCGGTGACAGTTAAAAATTAATTTACCTAGAAATATAAAATTAATAAAACCAATTAATTAAATTAACATCATTCGCAGTGCATCCCACCCCTTGAACGGGGTGTTTAACCAAACATTCTCATGTTAGAATAAACAATATTCAATAAAATATCAAAAGATGACATAAATTTGAATAGAGAAATAGAATACAATACGAAAGTCTCCTTGTCGAATCGCGTTCATGAAATGCGTCTCAATCTTCTCACTAATCCAGCACTTGATTACACAAAAAAAATAAAAAAACAAACATAAAATTTATTCTAAAACTAAAATAATTTTTTTGAAATTTTTTGGAATTTTTTATGACCCTAAAGTGTACATAATATACAAAATTTTGCTCTCTCTCTCTGCATCTCTTCCTTTATCTGTCTTCTTTTTTGTAGCTGAGACTCTTTTTTTATAACCCACAAATTGAATTGGATGGTGAGATTTTTTTGGGATTTTATATTTGGCTAAGTCAAAGAATTGAGAGGCCTCTTTCTTTCTTCTCTTTGCACTGCACATGGGTTTATTGGTAAGGGTAGCTAAGTGATGAAAGAGGTTCCTAATTTGTAGGAATATATGGCAGGTGGTGTTGATACGAAATTTAGTCTGCTGACATGGCTCAATAAAGTAAAGACACATGGCAATCTACGTGGCAACAACAAACTCTTCCGAGGAACTCACACGCTCCGAGGAACTATACAACAACGAGGAACACTACTTCTCCCAGGAACTCATACGCTCCGAGGAACAAGAACTCTCCGAGGAACTCTTGAGTACCGAGAAGCTTAGGCTGTTCGAGCAACTCAGGCGGTCCGAGCTGCACCTCGAACAAAGCATTAATAGCAGGATAACCAACAGTTTGACTGTTCATTAAATGCTTATCATTCAGACGCATACGCTTAAGGGGCCTTGAATGTATTACCCTTTCATATGTACATCATTTAATGTATTACCCTTTCACATTACAGTCTCAGGGCTATAAATACATTGTACAATCCTCATTGTAAGGAGACCGGAATTTCTTGATATTCGATAATTCCCATACAATCATCAATAACATAACAGTGGACGTAGGCCATTCTTATAAGGCTGAACATCTTTAAAAATTCTTTGTCTCATTTATTTATCTGTGATTGAATAATTAGATATGATCTAATTTTTTACATCAACAGATTGGCGCCGTCTGTGGGAAACGACTGGTAATATCGTTTTCCATAAAAAACAATCCATCACAAATGGATGACATTCCAGAATCTAGCAATCGAAACGCTGGAAGCCCTCCAAATCCATCTGCTCCGCCAAATATTCCAGATCTGGCTGGAATAATGACAAATCTGGCTCAGGGCCAGACCGTCATGCAAGAAACTATGCGACAACTCATACAAACCCTCCATGGCAGTGCACCAACCCATTCAAGACCACGAAGTATTCAAAGAAATACCCGTGCTCCTTCTTCACGTACTAGGCGTACTGATTCATATCGTACTAAGGAATCTGAAGATTTTTCTTATCAACCTGGATGAACTTCGTCAGTGCGAGCCACAGATACTGAACAACGTATTACTCTCTCTCCAGAAAGGACTAGTGCGCTAGAGAGGTTGAGCAGGGTATCTCCTTTCGATCAATTAGGTCCTAGGAGGAGCAAAAGTCCTCCTAGAGCCCCATCGAGGAGTTTTCGACGACCATCAGACGTAAGGGAAAGATCTGCCCAGTCACGACCAGTTGATCGTCAAGATAGATCCCAGGAAGCCACCTCAACGCGATCAGTTGCTCGAACCAACAGGCTCGAGGAAGGAAATGATGCATGGAAGGGCTCTATTCAAAGGCTGGAGGATAGATTGGGGGAAATGGTTAAAGCCAAGAACCCTCTACAATGAACTTTTGTTCGAGGAACACCTTTTGTCCAGGCCATTGTAGATTTTCCAACACCATCAAAATTCAAAGCACCTGTTGTGACCCCCAAATATGATGGAAAGACAGACCCTGTCCTTCATATAGAACAATACCGAGCTATAGCCGACATCTATGCTATTCCAGATGAGATGAGATGTAGGGCATTCTCGGGAACTCTTACCGAATCTGCTCAAATATGGTATAATAATCTTCCTCGGGGTAAGATCTCAACTTTTCTTCAACTGGCCGAGTTATTCATTGGGAATTTCTGTTTTGGGGCAAAGCCAGTTAAACGAGTAGCACATTTGTTAAGTGTTAGACAAAAGGCTGGTGAGAGTACCAGAGATTATATAACTCGTTTTAATAACGAGAAACTTGAAGTCATTGATTATGAGGAGAAGACAACGATTACCGCCTTGATGAGTGGACTACTGCCCAACAAGTTGTACTACACTTTGGCCAAAGATCCACCTAGAACCATGTCAGACCTGATGGGAAAAGCGTCCAAGATTATGAATGCCGAGGAGGCTATGGCTGCGAAGAAGAACATGGATGCCAAAGAACCCAAGGTGGAAGGTGATAAAGTTAAGAAGAAAGAGCATAAGAACAATGGTAATGACAAACATTCAAGAACAAGGTCGGTATCGGATGCAATGAGGAAATTCGATAATTATACTCCTTTGAAGAAGGATATCAACCATGTTCAAGAAGAAATCAAGAGCAACGAGGAATTAAACTAGCCAGAGAAAATGAAGGCAAACCCTGACAAGAGGAATAAGGCAAAGTATTACGAGTTTCATAAAGATCATGGCCATATGACCAAAAATTGCATAGCTCTCCAGAATGAGATTGAAACACTCATCAGACGAGGAAAGCTGGCAAAGTACGTTGATCGTGGAAGAGAAAGAAGGAACAATGACCGAACAAGAGAGAGGTCTAGATCTCCTCGTCGAGCAGAGGAGAACAAGAAAAGAAACCATGAAGTTGATCCTGAAGACGACCCCGATCTTCCCAAGAGACCAAGGCATCCAGAACGAGAGGTATTTTTAATACGCTTTGGGTCATTTGACTGTAATGTTATAACAGGTGAAGATGCAGGAGGAGGAGACCTTACTGCCGAGAGAAAAGCTTACCTCTGTGAGGCTCAAGATTGCTCGTACATTCAACGAATAAATCTCGCTGAGGAGGATCACCCGAGAAAGGTGAACAAAGAGAAATTGGTCATCGGGTTCTCAAAGAATGACCTTCCAGGTGTTCTATATCCTCATGATGACCCATTGGTGATCAAGATGAGAATGAAGGAGGTAATGATTTCAAGAGTACTGGTATACAATAGTAGCTCGGCAGACATCATGTTCTACTCGTGCTTCGATAGTTTAAATCTAAAGTTATCTCAACTGGAGCCTTATCATAGACCCATCCTCGGTTTTGCTGGCAAAAAAGTATTTCCACTTGGGACGATCAAGTTGGATATATTCATTGGTACGTGGCCTGCTTGTCGGACAGAAAAAATACGCTTTTTCATGATGGATAAGAATGTTCAATCATCATATAATATCATCATGGGAAGATTGGGATTGAAGAAGTTCGAGGTTGTACCATCTACGGTGCATCAGTGCCTGAAATTTCCAAAAAATTTTGGAGTAGGAGTTGGTTAAGGTGATCAGAAAGTAGCTCGGGAATGCTATTATTCATCCGTCGAGCAAGAGGAACTGGAGGAATCAAGGAAAAAGACTACTAATTATCAAGTGGAAGAAGGGGCATAAATTAAAACATTGGATCCTAGAGATGAGTCGCAACTCGTGAAGGGTCAAGTGGTGGAAGCTACTGAAAACATCATTCTGGATGACGAGCACCCTGAACGAACTACTCAAGTAGGTTCGTCGTTGGAAGCCTCACTGAAACTGAAATTGATAACTTTCCTTAGAAGCAGAAAGCAAACTTTTGCGTGGAGTCATGAGAATATGCTCGGAATAAATCCAAATTTCTTATGTCACGAACTCAATGTGAATAAGGAGATCAAGCCTGTGAAATAGAGAAGAAGTGTATTTAGTCCCGAGAAGAATCAAGCAATACAGGAGGAAGTCGAGAAGCTCCAGAAAGCTTGTTTTATTGAAGATGTTAAATATCCAGACTGGTTAGCAAATGTGGTGATGGTGAAAAAGAAGAACAACAAATGGAGGATGTGTGTAGACTTCACCGACCTCAACAAAGCATGCCCAAAGGATCATTTTTCGCTGCCTCGAATTGATCAACTAGTGGATGCTACCTCGGGACACGAGCTGCTGAGCTTCATGGATGCTTATTCTGGCTACAATCAGATTAAAATGAAACCTGAAGACAGGGAGAGTACTTCTTTCATTACCCCTAGGGGAACTTATTGTTATAATGTTATGCCTTTTGGTTTGAAAAATGCAGGTGAGACATATCAGCGGCTGATGAACAAAGTTTTTGCTGAACAAATCAGTTGCAATATGGAAGTCTATGTTGACGATATGCTGACAAAGAGCAAGAAAGTTGTCGATCATCTAGTTGACTTAGGCCAGACCTTTGATCAACTGGATAAATATCAAATGAAGTTGAACCCGACGAAGTGCACATTTGGAGTACGAGAAGGTATGTTTCTTGGGTACATTGTCAATCAGCGAGGCATTGAGTGGAATGATGAATGTGAGAAGGCTTTCCAAGACTTAAAGAAATATTTGGGAGCACCTCCACTATTATCCAGGCCAGTGATGGGAGAAAAATTATACTTGTATCTGGCAGTGTCCTAGAATGGAGTCATTCGGCATTGATAAGAGTGGATAATGGAGTACAAAAATTGATCTATTACACAAGTAAGGCCTTCCGAGGAGCAGAGATTAGATATCCAAGGCTGGAAAAATTGTCACTAGCATTGATCGAGGCAAGTAGAAGAATGAAGTCATACTTCCAGGCTCATACCATAGTAGTATATACTGATATGCCATTGAGGCAAGCCCTTCATAAACCAGAAAAGTCAGGAAGATTGATGTGCTGGGCAATAGAACTCGGTGAAGATGATATAGTTTATGAACCCAGATCATCGCTAAAAGGGCAAGCGGTAGAAGATTTTATAGCAGAGTTCACCTATCCTGATACCCCCGAGGAGCAAAAGTTGCTCGCTGATCAACCTGTGGATGTTACAGGATCAACAAACACAAGCTCAGACCAACTCCGGTTGGTAAAAGGGCAAGTAGATGTTACAGGATCATCAAATTCGAGCTCAGACCAACTTCGGTTGGTAAAAGGGCAAGAAAAGATGATCGACGAAGAGCGAGAAATATCAGGGGAAGATGAAAGGAAGCAAAAAATATTTCACCGAGGAACTCTGTCATATCAGAAGTTTGAAGACGAGTTACCTATATGGAGGCTATATGTAGATGGCTCATCTTGCATAACAGGCGGTGGGGCAGGGATAGTTTTGAGCACTCCGGACGAGGTCGACATGGAATACGCCCTACGTTTCCAATTCAAAGCTTCCAATAATGAGGGTGAGTATGAGGCCATGATTGCAGGTCTTAATTTAGCAAAAATTATGGAGGCGCAGCAGGTTATTGTCTTCAGTGATTCTCAATTAATTGTAAATCAAATGTTGGGAATATATGCAGCCAAAGGAGAATTAATGATCAAATACCATGCAAAGGTGATGGAGTTGGTATCAGAATTTGCTGCTATTCAGCTGGTCAGAATACTAAGAATGGAGAATGCAAGAGCAGATGCCTTAACTCGATTAGCATCAGCTACTCGTACCGAGCTACGAAGAACAATCCCAATTGAAGTTTTAGCTGGTCGGAGTATAGATGAAGATTTGGCGATGAACTTTATCACCCTTGATTTAGGAACATCTTGGATGGATCCCATCAGGGCATATATTGAGGAGGGAGAATTACCAATTGACAAGCTCGCAGCCAAGAAATTAAAGTTTAAAGCTGCTCGGTATGTATTAACTAACGGTATTTTATATAGACGAGGAATTATGGCAGGTTTGCAAAGATGTGTACATCCCTCTGAGGTGAAAGAATTGATTGAAGAGATCCATGAAGGGTCCTGTGGAGCCCATGTAGCAGGTCGGACGCTTTTGCAAAGGATGATGACGTAGGGATATTACTCGCCGACGATGAGGGCTGATTGTGTAGCCTATGCCAAGAAATGTGACAAGTGCCAGCGCTTTTCCTCCATCCGAAGAACACCACAAGCATTGTTGACACCCATCACTTCCCCTTGGCCATTTGCCATGTGGGGAATAGATTTGGTCGGACCACTGCCAATGAACAGAGGAAGGTTCAAATACCTCGTCGTCGCAGTGGATTATTTTACTAAATGGGTAGAAGTTGAGCCTCTCATTGATATGACGTACGAGAAGGTGTACCAATTTATTTGGAAGAACATCATTTGTCGATATGGTCTTCCTCATGCTTTCATTAGAGACCATGGAACATAATTTGATAACGAGGAGTTCGCTGCCTATTGTCATCAATCAAATGTTTTGAAGATTCACTCAGCACCAGGCCATCCTCAGAGCAATGGACAAACTGAAGTGACAAATAGAACACTGCTGAATGGCTTGAAGAAAAGACTGGACGATGCGAAAGCAAATTGGATCAACGAGTTACAGTCAGTACTGTGGGCTTACCGAACTACTCCCCGAGTAACAACTGGAGAATCTCCATATATGCTAGCGTTTGGAAGTGAAGCTGTTATACCTGCCGAGTTGGGCCTCCCAACACACAGGGTACTGAATTTCAATTCCCCTGTCAGCGACTTAATGAGAAGATTGGATTTAGACATGCTCGAGAAAGTTACAGAAGAAGCAGCCATCAGAAATGTTGCATACCAACAACGAACAACTCTATTCTACAATAAGAGGGTGAAGAAGTGCGACCTGAAAGAAGGAGACTATGAGCTGAAGAAAGTAATTCAAAATCACAATAAACTGGAGGCAAACTGGCATGGACCATACCGAGTTACAGAAGTTGTTCGACCAGGAACTTACCGAATAGCAACTTTAGAAGGGGAGGGGTTTAAAAATGCATGGAACGCAGAGCACCTGCGCAAGTATTATCAGTGATGTGTATTTTCTCCTTTTATTGAAAGTTTTTCGGGGAATACTAGTGCTACACACTACTCGGCGAAACTCGGGCTACTCAAAATTTTTCTCGAAAACGCCAGCTAAGGTTGGTTGAGAAACAAATGTATTCCTCCGGGATGTAAAACTTGTATTCCTCCGGGAAGTAAACTTGTATTCCTCCGGGAAGTAAAACTTATATTCCTCTGGGAAGTAAAACTTGTATTCCTCCGGGAAGTAAAGCTACCTATATTCCTCCGGGAAGTAAAGCTTCCTGTATTCCTCCGGGAAGTAAAGCTACCTATATTCCTCCGGGACGTAAAGCTACCTGTATTCCTCCGGGAAGTAAAGCTACTTGTATTCCTCCGGGAAGTGAAACTTGTATTCCTACGGGAAATAAAACTATATGTTCCTCAAGAAGTAAAAGTATTCCTAAAAATGCCAACTTATGTCGGTTAGGAAGTAAATATATTCTCGAAAAGGCCAACTTGAGTTGGTCGGGAGGTAAAATTATTTCAAAAGGTACTAAAAGCTCCTCGTAGAGGAAAAATCCACTAACTATGGCTGGTCGGGGATAAAAACCCACTAACTGTAGTTGGTCGAGAAGGAAATTTACCGACCTTGGTTGGTCGAAAACATTTTATGAATACGAGAAAATGATCAAGCAAAATTATTGATACTCGTGACTTTTTAAAATTATTAGTAAGTTGGTCGAGAAACAACTTAGTAAGTTGGTCGAGGAATAACTTAGTAATTTTTTATAATGACTACCACAAATTCAAGCTAGTCGACAATAAGTTGATCGACAAACAACACAAAACAACACAATATTGTTATCTTTTTAACAGACATACATGCACAAATGTAAAGTATTTTACAAGATAATAGCAATTAAGATTGCGAACAAAAATAAAAGTTTCTCATTAAATCCAAAAACAGATTACATTGATAATGAAATGTATACAACTATTACATCAAAATTCCTACTCTATTGGTTTCTTCCCCTCTTCTTTTGAAACAGGTTCCTCGCCAGCAGGCGGATCATTTAAAGTAAGAGGAGAGTTTATGAAGTTCAAATCTTTTAACATCCTAATATTCATCACGGATGGTCGATCTAGAAGGTGCTCGGGATGAGATATCTCAACACTTGAATCGAGATTGTAGTCGCCGAGATACTTGGAAATTAAGCATCGAGGAATGGCCCGAGTAGGGATCCAACTCATATCAAGTTTGAATGGTGGCACGGGTAGGTCGAGAAGCCCAGGATCATGATAGTCCCACAAGTAATGACCCTGTTTGAGTTACAGCACACCTAAGGCATTCAACCAGCCTTGCTTGTATCCCTCATTATTGGCATTCTGGATACGATCGTCCAAGTGGTAGAGAGCCTCATTGTACCCAGCCATCCAGAACTCCCTGGGCTGTTTGTGGAATTGATATGTCAGTATTTCCAGCTGTTGGTGGAGATTTTTGATGAAAAGTTACTTATTCTCCAAGACTGATTTCTACGCAGAAAGCTGCTCTTCCAGGTACCTGATCTTCTTTGACATTTCAGCCAACGCCTGGTTCTTTGCCATTAATTGGAAAGCTTGGTTCTCCAAGGCAGATTGAGTCCTCTGTTCCTCGACAGGAATTCGAGCTGCTCTTGTTAGTCCCCGAGGAGCTCTTGCTCGTCCACGAGAAGATGTAGAGGGGCCAGCTCTCTTTAAGGTCTCCAATTCGTCCCTCAAGTTGGCGTTCTCGACCTCCAAGAACGAGAATCCCTCATCAGTCACTGGGATCAAGGCTTTTGAAGAGGAAGCTGCAGACTTCAACTGAGATAACTCTTTTTGCAGGTTGTTATTTTCTTGCTCTAATAGTTCAGCTATTTGTCTGCACTACTCGACCTCTCCCCTCAGAGTTCTCTCCCTCACATCGTAGCCAGCAAAACGCTTCTCGTACCCCTTGTCAGCATTGAGTTGTTGATACTTCTTCTCATACCCCTCGTGCAAAAGGGCAGTGGATTCTTTGTATTATTGCTGAAGGTCTTCAAGAATGCCTTGGAGATCCTCGATCATATCATAATAAGCCACATTGTTGGCCACTTCACGATCAAGTCGGGTCTTCAAGTATTGGTAGGCCTCAACCGCCTGTTCCGAAGCATCTTGGCCGAGGATGTCGACAATTTGTGCTTCACTCAAATCTGTGTGACCAGCCTTAAAATAATCATTGCATTGCCTCAACAGCTTGGTATCATGAGCAGACAGTAATTCCATCCTGGCCAGAAACTAGTAGAGAAAGAAGAAGCAGAAATCAATAAAAGTGCCAACTAAGCATGAAGAAGAGCAACAGTATGAATAAACACAAGTTCAAGTTTTATTATATCACAAGTTTCGAAGTTACATGGTTCAGGATTACATTTTGTCAAAGGAAAATAAAATAGAGAAATTTGAACAACTCTACACCTTTTCCTTATCTCCCAAAACTTTCTCGGGAGGATTGGACGAGGAAGTAGGCTGCTCGGATGGAGCAGATAGTGGTTGGGGAAGTGCTGGAGGTTTCTCGGAGGAAGTTGTAGGTAGTTGAAGTTCCTCATCAGCAGGCTGGATAGCCGGGGGAAGAGAAACCTGATCTCCCATCACTATGGAAGACTCTTCGGAGGCAGCTTCGTCCTCTTCTTCGTCTTCAGGAGTTGGAGGGGGACTAGGGATGTGTCGCTGAAAGAGTTCGGAATATTCATCCACTTTTATCTCCTGTAGAGCAGCGACCCATCCATCCCTAAAGTACTTGAGGCTGCCATATTCTACTTGCGACATCATGGCAGCCAAACCCTTGTTCCACTCCTTGTCCCAGCCAGCGCTGAAAGACTTCTTCAGAGCCAATTTTCTTTTTAACTTCTCCGAGGAAAGCTTCTCGGACAGAAGGTTTTCAGCAGTCTTCAATTTATTCTCAACCTCCTCCTTCTGCCGACTTACTTCCCGAAGTTGGATTAATTCTTCTTCAGCAACCTTGAGTTTATCTTCAAACTCCTCAGCATTCTTGAGCTTCCCTTCAAGCTCTTTATTTTTCTCCTCCAAGTTCTTTATTTTCTTCTCCAACCCTTTGGAGACTTCAACAACTCGAGCCTTCTCCTGCTCGGTGGAGGTAAGTTGCTTCTCCCAAACAGCCTTGTCAGCATCGTATTTCTGGAGAGACTCTTTCAGAGACTGCCCCAAGCCTATCAAAGCTTCCTCTACACCAGACGAGGAGCTTGAAACTTTAATAGCTTCATCCTTCTTCAAAATTGTGTTAAAGCAGCTCACCAACTGAAAAAAGAAAATGAAAGCAAGTCAGAGACAGATATAACAAAGGAAAGACGAAAAGTTCAAAATAAAAGGACTTACAGAAGCAATGTGGCGAGATGCCAAAGAGGTAACCATATCCCGAGAAAGGTTTTCTTCGATACCTTGGATCTCGGGAATGATCTAAGTCTTCACCGAGCTCATGGCAGAGCGCAGGGGAACGAAAGTGGGAACTCCACTAGTCGGGGGCTGAGAGACAGTGTTAGCCAAATTGACCGAGGAGCTTTTCTTCAGCTTCCTCGGGGGAGCAGGAATAGATTCAACCAAGGAGGAACTCTTGGTCGGTGATATTACAATCACTTCTCCTGGAGCAGCAGCCTTGCTCAGGGCCACTGGGGGCTTCTCGACAACCTTTACAATAGGGGCAGCCGAGGAAGGTGCATCAGTTTTCTTTGTCCCCTCCCCTGGGACGTCAATCTTACTTCTTTTTGCCTCTCCAGCACCCGAGGCAGGTTTCTCAAAAAGGGTGGGAGGTCTTCTCTTCTTCATCCTTTCACTTAAAGGAATGTGTGACTCAGGCGAGGAACTGGTAGAAGCTGGTAATGGTTCTACTTCACTTATCACCGGACGAGCAGTGAAAGAAGTGGTGTAGCTCTTGTACTGCAGCAGATACGAGGCTGACCTAATGTGCTCGTCGGCAACACTCTGATGCAAACTCCAGATAAGTTTTAAGTGCCTTATATTCACGTCTGCTTCTTTTGGACACTTTCTTTTGCTATCAACTGCAAATAAATAAACAATAAAATATCAGTGGCGCATTTTATCAAACATAGAAGAAGCATAATTTCAAAATAAATAAAATAAAATAAAAATAACCTATCCCATTGCCATAGGGAGGGCATCTGGAACCCTGATACACTTCATCTCCTGATAAAGGAGCATGTTGCCAATTTTTTATAACAACTCCGTGCTCAAAATAGTCCCTATTGGCATCCGAGAGATTGACCACTAAAGCCCTATTTGAAAATCTAATTTTTAAATAAAAGGTGTTATCACCAACTGCCCATCTATAACAAAACATGATTTCTGGAATTCCTATGCGAGTTCCATGAATTTGATTTAACCTATGAACCCCATTAACTATTCTCCATGTATTGGGGGCTATTCTTGCAGGAACAACGTCAAAATATTGACAAAATTCCAGACATAGAGGATTGGGCGGAAAAGAAAACCCACACTCAGCAACAAAGAGACTGGGGAACCAATGTCCGTCAGCCAAACGGAAATAGTCAGAAGGCTTAGAAAGCTCTTCCAGAACAACCCAGGAGGGAATAGAAAAATCAGAGCGAAATTTTTCAAGAGATTCAACAGGGTAAACCATGATGAATAAAGGAAATGAAGAAGAAGGAAGAGGATCTTACAGAAAAAGAGTGGATCTGTTGACAACGAACGATGAAAAGGATGAACGCACAAGAGAGTAAGACAATGGAAATTTCGAAGATACAAATTTGAAAAAGTAGCAGACGATGGGATTATCTGTGACGCTTAAATACCTTGCCTTGGGAAAAGGAAAAAGCACTGATTACAGAAAGAAACGATTACGCTACCGGCGGCTAAAAGGACAAAAAGGGCGCGGCAATCGAAGCGGTTATAAAATTCAAAAAAAGCCTGATTAAATGAATTTGGAAGGAAAAATAAATACAAGGGAAACACTCCTAAAAATCAGGAGGACCATTTAAAACTACCATATTCCGAGAAAGAATGTTCCACACTCCTCAAATTTCGAACTATGAAACATTGGGGGCTTCTGTTGATACCAAATTTAGTCTACTGTCATGGCTCAATCGAGTAAAGACACGTGGCAATCTACGTGGCAACAACAAACACTTCCGAGGAACTCAGACGCTCCGAGGAACCATACTACAACGAGGAACACTACTTCCCCGAGGAACTCAGACGCTCCGAGGAACAAGAACTCTCCGAGGAACTCTTGAGTACCGAGAAGCTTAGGCGGTCTGAGCAACTCAGGTGGTCCGAGCTGAACCTCGAACAAAGCATTAATAGCAGGATAACCAACAGTTTGACTATTCATTAAATGCTTATCATTCAGACGCATACGCTTAAGGGGCATTGAATGTATTACCCTTTCATATGTACATCATTTAATGTATTACCCTTTCACATTACAGCCTCAGGTCTATAAATACATTGTACAATCCTCATTGTAAGGAGACCGGAATTTCTTGATATAACTTGTAATCGAGAATTCCCATACAATCAGCAATAACATAATAGTGGACGTAGGCCATTCTTATAAGGCTGAACCACTTTAAAAATTCTTTGTCTCATTTATTTATCTGTGATTGAATAATTAGATATGATCTAATTTTTTACATCAACAGGTGGGTTTTTGTTGGAATTGGTTTCGGGTTTGGACTGACCCGGGTTGAGGAGAGGTCGAACACGGGTACTGGTATGGGTGAAATGGGTTTGGTTTGAAGTGGGGGTTCTTGGGTTGAAGATGGGTTACTGAAGGTAGCAGGTGGCGACGGTTGGGATTGGAGTCTGGGTTGGTCGCTGACGATGGGATGGATCGTGGAGCAGGGGAGAGGTTCGGTGGCGCAGGTGGCAGGGACGCCGGAGCTGGTTTGGAAATTGGGGGGTCCGTGCCGTTCAGGGGCTGCCAGGTGGGTCTCGGGTTTGGTGACTGGTTAAACCCGGGAAGGAGCGGGTGGGTTTAAGGGGTCGGCTTGATGTGAAATTGGTAATGGGGTTTTGTTGTAATGGAGGTAGGAGAGAGAGTGGGTTGGTGTTGAGGGAAGAAGATGAGAGGGAGTGATTTGGTGGGTGAGGGTATAGGGAGGTAGTGGTGTGAGTGAGGTATTTGGTGTGTGTTAGTGTTTAATGTGTGTATGTTTAATTTGTACCCCTAAAAAAATAACACTAAAAAAATTAAAACTAGAACTAAAATAAAAAATGAAAATCTAGAAAAACTCTAATTTATTACTAAGAGACTAAAAAATAAAAAGAAATAATAATAAATAAATAAAACTCTATAAAAATTAAAATCCTAACTAAATAAATTAAAACAAAAAACTAAATAAAATAAATTCCTAAAAACTAATCCTAAGAAAAATAAAATTAAATAAAGATTACAAATTGAAAAGTAATAAAAATCAAAATCAAAATAAAGACTTAGAGAAATAGAGAATAAATCCTAAAAAATTCTAAATAGATCCTAAAAATAAAATGACTAAAAATAAAAATCTAAAAAAATAATAAAGGTACAAACTCAACACACACGGGGCTCGGGGAATGGTCTGGGCTCGGTGTAGGCTTAGGTTTGGGTTACGGGACTGTTTCGGGGCATCGGATCACATCGCGGCAAGCTCAGAATGGACCTCTCACTTTACAACCTCTTTTGATCTCTTCGTTGCACGCTTTTGACTACTTTTGAGTTGTAATTGTACTGATTTAGCATTATTTGTACCGCAACTGCGTATTGATCTGAGAAATAAATAAATACGAACATAAGGTCATTTTTATTAAACATGAGCGACTAAAATGCATCTATTTGGGGTATAAAATAGACACTTTTGGGTGCTTATCACACCACCCTCAAACAGAACATTGCTAGTCCTCGAGCAAAATTAAAGAGAAAACAGAGATAAGTAACCAAAAGTGTGCCACTTTCGCAGGCAGTGGCGATTACACTTAGCATGTGCAACAAGTCGTTAAACCTATAGGTTGCCCTACAGGACGAGTGGTGTCTCGTGAGGGTTTGCAGTGAATATACCCACAAAATTCAACACTTATTTGAATGCAGTTTCTGGGTAGATGATAAAACGCTATACAACCCAACTTAAAGGACGTCAAGGAACACCGTATTCAATTATCAAAATGAGATATGAAATTACTTAATACCAAAAGCGCAATCCTTCCAAAAACTCAGCGTGTGTGAGTGTGAAACAATCTTAAGTATCATTAGACTAATTCCTAGATCGCCTTTATAGAATCAACGTTTTGACTTCAATTCTCACTGGATATCTCTCTGAATCGAACTCTCTGAGAATTGGGTAAGTGTATCTCTCTAGTGTGTGAGGAGGTGAGTAAATGTAAACAATTCCAAATGTCTCACACACTTTATAAGAAAGGACAGATACATGAAATAAATTTGATCTCATGAACGAATGCTAACCACTATGTCGAGAATGTCGAATTATTCACCATATAATCTTTTCGTTTGCCTGAACACATTACCAGAGGTGAAAATGGGGTTTATGTAAGGTATGTAGGGATAATGAATTGAAAAAGATGAATGATGGGGTGTTTGAGAAGAGTGTGACACACTTTGATTGACTATTGTCTTCATCTTTTGAACTTATGATCGCATCTTTCTTTTTCTACTTTTCTATTTTTATTTTCTTTCTTTATTTTTTCTATTTTTTTTTATTTTCTTATTTTTTCTTTTCTTTTCTCTTTTTTTTTATTGCGATACATTTTTCTTTTCATAGCACACATGAAGACAATTTACATGGAAAATTTCAAACACTCTTTTTCTCAAAAACGATGGCAATAATGGATGGTATTTGGGACATATGGATAAGGGTAATAGGGAAAATGATAATGGGTGAATGATAATGTGATAGGGAAAATGGTAAGTGTATGAAAAAATCGGTTTAGTGCTCGGAACAAACTACAAGACACATGTTTCTTACAACTCGAAAGTAATGTCATTCTCAGTGATTTAGCCAAATTTGAAAAAATAATGAGATCATGCAACGACTAAATGCGGTATCCAAAGAAAGTTGAGTCATCTTGTGACTCGGAGATACGTAAAAATCCTCAAAAAGGTGAAAAGCTCAAATCTCACGGGTTTAAGTCGCCACTAGTGATCTTTTAAGGCTTTCTTGAGAATATTGTTACTCTTCAACTTTTGATTGTAAATGTGATAGTGCAAATGCTGAGTTTAAGAATTCGTAGTGCAAGTATGCTTTAAGAGGTATTAATTAATTTAAGGTTAAAAGCGTAATTTTTGGGTCAAACACTGATATTTCGAGATTTCTAAAAGAGGGATGATAGACAAATCATGTCATAAAAATTTATTTTTAACTGCACAAAATTTTTTAAATCACTTGTTTCTGAAAATTTTCAAAAGAGGTACGATTTTGATAAATTCCCAACCCCAAACAAAAGAGAACATCGTCCTCGATGTTTAAAACCATATATAAAAATGAAATCATAAGGGAGGAAAGATAGTACCATAATGTAACACTAGTGAAATGTACCGCATTCTGGAGGATAGATTAAACCTGAAAAACAGATGTGATACAAAAATACGTACAAGTCTATAAAGTATGTGAAAATCGTTGGGTGGTGTGAAACACTGCCCCCAAACAGGATAAGACTCATACTCAGAAACAATGAATAATGGGCTGCCTTCTGGTAGCGCTAAGTTTAACATCTTCAGCCAGACCGAACCATTCTCACCCTAAATATAAGATCTGTGAAAGTGCGGGGGGACAGAAAAATTGGGTGATGAAAATCACCCCCAAACAAGACTGAAGCGTCAGTCTTGTTGGATAAAGGCTAAAAGATGTCTATGCACTTGTATAGAAAAGTGCATCACTCGATGCAAAGCATTGGTGGACTAGGGGCGGGTGGGTATCAGGGTAAGGATGAGAAAGGCGTGGGAGAATAAGCATCGATCATGGGCCTTATTGAGCCGAAAGGTGAGGGCAACAAGGGCCCTATAAGCATGATGCTCAAGTTGGTGGGGGAGGCAAAATGGTTTGGCAATAGTGAAGTGGTGGGCCTCGTAGAAGGTGCACGACCTTCTATAAATGGACGATCATAATGGTCGCACCGTGACACGCCAGGGAGATGTCGATGGAAAAAATCAACACCACAAGGAAGTGGTGTGCATAAAGTAACAAGCTCGGTGTCACGAAAGAGAAGAGTAGCACAAATACTCTCATAGATAGTGGTATCAATGAAAAATGCACAAATGTGACCGTGGAGTACTAAGGTGGTGGGTGGGTGTAGGTGAGGACCTAAATAGGTAGATGGGAATAGGTGAGGTGTAATAACAAGGTCCAAACCAAGTAGTGGGGGGAGTGGGTGGGTCGGGTGGGACAAAGGGTGGGGGAAGATGATCTAACTCACGAGTAGGAGAAACACACTCCTCATAAGGCTCAGAGTGATTCTCAAGGGAACTCGTAGGAGGAGGTGTGAAAGTGAACGAAGGGGTGAGCAACTTAGCCACCCGAAAGTCACCATCCGAAGTGGTGGAAAAATGTAACGATGCATCCAAATCCGAGATATATGAATCAACAATAACATATGACTCAACGGGAGTCAAGCATGGTGGGGTAGGATCCATATTACGAGAGGTAGAAACCATCTCGGATTCAATATCAAGAAAATGGGGAGCACTCGTAGCCGGAGCTAACCTATAAATAATGGGTTCCTTAGGAACACACATAAAAGGGTCAAAAGGTGTAGACTCGGGCATAATTATGGATTTGGTGGAAGGGGAAAGGTGAAACGCAATGGTGGTTTGAAAGGATAAGGCGGTGTGGGATCAGTCTCACTGTCAATGGATATGTCAACACAATCGTCAACTTGGGTCCCAGACCACTGGATGGTATCAACTTCTAGATTCTCAGGATAACAGGGTTGGTCACACTCAAAATCAGTGGCACAAGATGACACATCATCGTCCCACGTATGTGTAATAATGGGTCGGGGTGGAATCCGTCTCGTTCGCACACTCAAAATAATATAAGCGTTGTTCAAGCCTTTGAAGTGATTCAGTTTGAGATTGAAGTGTGTGGGCGAACTTGTGCAAAAGACTTTCGTGAGCGGATGTGCACGGTGGTGGTGAAGTGGCGGCGGTGGGTGAGGTGGACACAACTCGCTAGAAACACTAGGATGTGTAGAATACTCATATGAAGTGTGTGGAGCAGGGTCAAGTGTATCATTCATGGGAGAAGCATCTCCGTGAGGGACAAAAGTGTGATCAACATGAGTAGCATATGAAGGGGACTGATAGGTATAAGGTGAACGAGGTGGCGATGACGACTGGTGGAAACCGTAAGGATCCATAACATGGCGTCGGGATTCATATTGCATGGAAGGATGATCAGGCCACCATGAATAGCTCGGGTACTTAAACCCCTCGACATTAGATATGTCGTGACAATACGTCGAGGGTGGGTCCAAAACAGTGTCATAGGGATACACATGTTCCAAGGTAGATTCAGATGGAGAGAATATAAATGGTTACTTATGGGACAAGTGATCGCTAAGAAAGTAGTGTGTGCACGGCGAAGCATGTGATGGGTTGACACTTGTCACCGGAGGCGATGGAAGATGAGATGTGTGCATGGACGACATAGGAGTATCAACGGTGTGTGTTTGAGAGTTAAAGCCCTGAATGAATGAATCAAGAGTCGATTCGGGCTTATCATCAAACAAACTGTGAGAGAATGTGAAATGGCCAAAGTATTCCCGTAAAGGACGTTCTTCGGCCATGACAAGAGGAATATTTTTTGGTTTTTAAATATTTTTCAAAAGAAAAGAAAATCTTTTTTGTGATTTTTTAAAATAAGAAAAGGAAAATCTTTTTGGTATTTTAAATATGAAAAAAAAATATCTTTTTGGGATTTTTGGAAATATTTTTAAAAAAAGAAGGAAAATATTTTTTGGGCTTTTTCGAAATTATTTTTAAAAAAGAAGGAAAATATTTTTGGGTTTTTTCGAAAAAGGGGAGAAAATGGACTATGGATGTGATCGAACTAACTAAAACCGACTACCTAAAGAATGGAATTGGACACATAAGAGTCAAGAAAAAATCCTAAGGAGCACGTAGCCAATTATTATCTTCAAAATTAGTGAGAGGGGTAGTCAAATTTTAATTAAGTCCGCGGGCGACGAAAATCACGGAAGTTATCTTTGTGATCGCCTGTTGTAAAAATGTGTGCCTACGGGGCTAGCTAGTTGATTGATTTTAAATTTAATGACAGCTAGAGTAGCACACAATGGATAAACGAGTGAGTCGGGTGATGAAATCCCTTCTCGTTTCAATGACTGGGTCCAGGTCTTAGGTAAATTAATGCATCAAACCATTCAATTTAAGTGCGATGTAGAAATTAAATCACATAGGAGCAATTAATCACACACAAAATGAACTAGCTGGCAGGAGAGTCGCGAGGGATAAAAATATTGTACCTCCCATGGTTTTTACACACGTGGGGCGAAGAACGAGTTGAGTCGATCGGGGGGAGATCTCGCCTTTCTTAGTCGGCCCCGGGAGTCCTACCGATCCAAAGTAGAGAGGCTTCAAAAATCCTCGCCTTGAACGCCCTCTCTCTACCTCGTTCGGTTTCCCTTTTCGCTTTTTTTTTATATGAATAATTATTACAAATAAATCGGTGTCAAAATGCACCCCAAATAAATACACAATCTCTATATACTATAAAATGCAAAACAAGGCATTTATGAGCATTTAAGACTCCTCCTCATTGAGAGTGTCCACGTGGCACTCTATATTTTATATTTTTATAAAATACTATACAAGCAATTTAATAGATGCATTGAACTATTGAGTTTTCTCTCTCTCTCCTTCAATTTAATCCAACTACGAAACTAAGTCAAAAACAATTAAAAAACAGTTTATATAATAACGTTGAAAAATACTGTTTTTTTAACGTTTTTAACATTTTATATGAAAACTGTTCATATAAAAAGTTGTTTTTAATAGTTGATAAAAACTTTTTTTAACATTTTTGATGTCTTTTTATAAAAAAAAATTGATTTTATAAAAAACAGTTAAAAAGAGTTTATTAGAAAACCTTTTGATGTTTATAACTGTTTAAAAAAAAAGGTTTTTGTATAAGCAATTTTTTAACGTATATACAAAACAGTAAAAAAAAGTGTTTTTCTAACCTTTTTAAACAACAGTGTTTTTAACAAAAAGTGTTTTTATATAAACTATAAGAGTTTTTCTCTCTCTTATTCTTACTTTCTCTCTTTTTTGGATTATTTTTTTAACACTTTTTTTAAACGTTAAAAAAAAATTGTTTTTTATAAACATCAAAAAACAATTTATATAAAATCAATGTTTTTTAAAAAAATCAGTTTATAATCGTTAAACGGTTTTTTTATAAACAATTTTTCTACTTTTTTTATAAAATTATTTTTTTACGTAAAACATTCAAAAACAGTTGATATAAAAATGTTAAAAATACTATTTTTTATAAATGTTAAAAAACTGTTTATATAAACCACTATTTTTTTAAGGAAAAAACACTGTTTTTAAAAAACGTTACAAAACACTGAATTTTTAACTGTTTTTTATAAACATTCAAAAACAGTTTTATAATTCTCTTTAAAAAAATGTTGTTTTTATATAAACCATTTTTTAATATTTTTTTAAAAGAGTTCTTTTTTTTTTAAGAACAGTGTTTTTACATAAAAATTTTTAACGTTTGTACAAAAAACTGTTAAAAAAACAGTGTTTTTAATGTTTTTATATTAAGTGTTTTTTACGTTTTTAATTTATTCATATAAAGAATTGGTTTTATGAAAAAAGTTGAAAACAATTTACAAAAAAACTTTTGACATTCATAAACTGTTTTTTATAAGATTGTTTTTATATAAAGTTTTTTCAACGTTTATAAAAACAGTTAAAAACAATATTTTTTAATGTTTGTAAAAAAAAGTGCTAAAAAATGTTTATAAAAAAACTTTTGATTTTGTAAAACTTTTTGATTTAAAAAAAATACTTAATAAAAAAAGTGTATAAAACTTTCTCATTTTATAAAAAAGTGTTAGTAAAAAAAGTTTTACTATTTAAAACAATAAGATATAATGTAAAATTTGTTTTAATACACTAATAAATACTTATACTAATGGGTAAAATAGTCTTTTTGATTGGAAAATGAGTCAACTGACCATCAAACTAGCTAACTAACGTTTTTTGTCGATTTTGAATTCCAAACGAGTAGAATGTAAACAAATGGAATAAAACTCTAAATAACTATTGGACCCCAAATAGTAAAAAATCCTTACAAAATTGACAAGGAGCCATAGAATAGACTGTGATTTTGTTTAAGTAGAATGTGTTATGTGAAGATTGAAATAGTGTTTTTCTTAAGATAATTTCGATTGAATCTTTATATAGAAATGTGAGTTTAATTAGTTAGAAGCATATGATGTGAATTTAGTTAGTTAGAAGCATATGGTGTATGTTGCTCTATTTTAAAGGAAGTGAGGTATACTTCCATGTTTAATAACATTTTTTTTTAAATAAAATATATAATATTCCTTTTTGGATTTTTCTCTTTTTATATTGTGATTGCACAATTATTTTTGTGCTTTGTTATAAGGTTTGATATTTTTATTTTGACTCATTTTCAGATTTTTTTATACAAATTATACCCTTTATGCTTTATTTTCTTAACACACAAGTTCTAATTATTTGTCATTTCTGTCTATCATATCCATGATACTATTCATTATATTTTGTAAAAATTAGGGGTTAAAGTATAATTTATGTAAAGTTGATTAAGTGCCTAAGTAAAATATTTTGAAATATATATATATATATATATATATATATATATATATATATATATATATGATAGTAATTATCGTGATTATATATGAGTGTCCATTTTCTCTCCATCTATTATTAATTAATACTTATATAATGTGTCAAATGGACATAAAAATATAATTATGTCTTAAATAAAAAAAGTATCTCGGTGTTTAGTGTATACTAATCATAGAACTACCATCTGTACTAAAAAATATAAATATATAGTTAATTTGTAATTTTAAAATAAAGGCATGTTCATATGTCCCAAATTTTTTATTCATTTTTTCATCTCATATTAACATTAGTTTAAATGTAATAATAATATTATTTATGTGGCATATATTTTACGAATAAAATTATACTACGCTCGCGCATCGCGCGGGGTTTAAAACTAGTCTTAAAAAAAAATCCTATACAACCAGTCTAAGGAGGAGGGAGGAGGAAGAACTACACTAAAAAAGATAAATAAACTTACAACTCTTCAATCATGTCTCCACGACAAGAAAGCGGCAAAGGCGCCATTTGATAAGAAGCTTTTTGCGTATGTATCGTTGTTGTGCAAAAGTCACTCTCAAAATTCTCTTGAGTACCTACAAAACTTGTTTAAAAATAACTCGTATTGCGGTAAGTACGTTATCAATCCAACTTCCAAGGTGAAACAATTAATGTGACAATTTTTTTATTTTAAAACATTTTCTAGGGAAAAATTTACTCCTAAATGCTAAAATTACTGAATGACTAAATAATGAAAAAGAACGTGCAACCGAGTGTTAAATAATGTGAGAAAGTCAAGAGATGGGATTACGCTGCATTTTCAATTATTTTAATTTCTTAATTTATTAATTTGAAATATTTCGAGATAATATTAAATCGATAATCTAACTCTTGTTAAAATTATAAATTTAATAAAATCTTTGTCAGAAAATTAATTTTAAAATGTCACTTAATGAAAAATTAAGACTTATACTATTTTCAGAAAATTACCCACTGGGATCAATTTAACGAAAACAATAACAATCTTCAAATTTCAACATCGAGTTAATATACAAATTTCGAAAAAACCTATCTCTAGTTCGATTCCTTACTTCAAACATTAATTCGTTCAATTAATTTACTAACTCTCGTTACATAAATTAATCGGTGACAGTTAAAAATTAATTTACCTAGAAATATAAAATTAATAAAACCAATTAATTAAATTAACATCATTCGCAGTGCGTCCCACCCCTTTAACGGGGTGTTTAGCCAAACATGCTCATGTTAGAATAAACAATATTCAATAAAATATCAAAAGATGACATAAATTTGAATAGAGAAATAGAATACAATACGCAAGTCTCCTTGTCGAATCGCGTTCATGAAATGCGTCTCAATCTTCTCACTAATCCAGCACTTGATTACACCAAAAAAAAAAAAAAGAAACCTAAAATTTATTCTAAAACTAAAATAATTTTTTTGAAATTTTTTATGACCCTAAAGTGTACATAATATACAAAATTTTGCTCTCTCTATGCGTCTCTTCCTTTATCTGTCTTCTTTTTTTTTAGATGAGACTCTTTTTTTATAACCCACGAATTGAATTGGATGGTGAGATTTTTTTGGGATTTTATATTTGGCTAAGTCAAAGAATTGAGAGGCCCCTTTCTTTCTTCTCTTTGCACTGCACATGGGTTTATTGGTAAGGGTAGCTAAGTGATGAAAGAGGTTCCTAATTTGTAGGAATATATGGCAGGTGGATTTTTGTTGGAACTGGTTTCGGGTTTGGACTGACCCAGGTTGAGGAGAGGTCGAGCACGGGTTTGGGTATGGGTGAAATGGGTTTGGTTTGAAGTGGGGGTTCTTGGGTTGGTGAAGGTAGCAGGTGGCGACGGTTGGTATTGGAGTTTGGGTTGGTCGCCGGCGATGGGCTGGATCGTGGAGCAGGGGAGAGGTCCGGTGGCGCAAGTGGCTGGGACGCCGGAGCTGGTTTGGAAATTGGGGGGTCCGTGCCGTTCAGGGGCTGCCAGGTGGATCTCGGGTTTGGTGACTGGTTAAACCCGGGACGGAGCGGGTGGGTTTAAGGGGTCGGCTTGATGCGAAATTGGTATGGATATTGGGTTTTGAAAATGGTAATGGGGTTTTATTGTAATGGAGGTAGGAGAGAGAGAGGGTTGGTGTTGAGGGAAGAAGATGAGAGGGAGTGATTTGGTGGGTGAGGGTATAGGGAGGTAGTGGTGTGAGTGAGGTATTTGGTGTGTGTTAGTGTTTAATGTGTGTATGTTTAATTTGTACCCCTTAAAAAATGACACTAAAAAATTAAAACTAGAACTAAAATAAAAAATGAAAATCTAGAAAAACTCTGATTTATTACTAAGAGACTAAAAAATAAAAAGAAATAATAATAAATAAATAAAACTCTATAAAAACTAAAATTCCTAACTAAATAAATTAAAACAAAAAACTAAATAAAATAAATTCCTAAAAACTAATCCTAAGAAAACTAAAATTAAATAAAGATTACAAATTGAAAAGTAATAAAAATCAAAATCAAAATAAAGACTTAGAAAAATAGAGAATAAATCCTAAAAAATTCTAAATAAATCCTAAAAATAAAATGACTAAAAATAAAAATCTAAAAAAACAATAAAGGTACAAACTCGACACACACGGGGCTCGGGGAATGGTCTGGGCTTGGTGTAGGCTTAGGTTTGGGTTACGGGACTGTTTCGGGGCATCGGATCACATCGCGGCAAGCTCAGAATGGACCTCTCACTTGACAGTCTCTTTTGATTTCTTCGTTGCACGCTTTTGACTGCTTTTGAGTTGTAATTGTACTGATTTAGCATTATTTGTACCGCAACTGCGTATTGATCTGAGAAATAAATAAATAAGAACATAAGGTCATTTTTATTAAAAATGAGCGACTAAAATGCATCTATTTGGGATATAAAATAGACACTTTTGGGTGCTTATCACACCACCCCCAAACAGAACATTGCTAGTCCTCGAGCAAAATTAGAGAGAAAACAGAGATAAGTAACCAAAAGTGTGCCACTTTCGCAGGCAATGGCGATTACACTTAGCATGTGCAACAAGTCGTTAAACCTATAGGTTGCCCTACATGACGAGTGGTGTCTCGTGAGGGTTTGCAGTGAATATACCCACAAAATTCAACATTTATTTGAATGCAGTTTCTGAGTAGATGATGAAACGATATACAACCCAACTTAAAGGACGTCAAGGAACACCGTATTCAATTATCAAAATGAGATATGAAATTACTTAATACCAAAAGCGCAATCCTTCCAAAAACTCAGCGTGTGTGAGTGTGAAACAATCTTAAGTATCATTAGACTAATTCCTAGATCGCCTTTATAGAATCAACGTTTTGACTTCAATTCTCACTGGATATATCTCTCTGAATCGAACTCTCTGAGAATTGGGTAAGTGTATCTCTCTAGTGTGTGAGGAGGTGAGTAAATGTAAACAATTCCAAACGTCTCACACACTTTATAAGAAATGACGGATACATGAAAGAAATTTGATCTCATGAACGAATGCTAACCACTATGTCGAGAATGTCGAATTATTCACCATATAATCTTTTCGTTTGCCTGAACACATTACCAGAGGTGAAAATGGGGTTTATGTAAGGTATGTAGGGATAATGAATTGAAGAAGATGAATGATGGGGTGTTTGAGAAGAGTGTAACACACTTTGATTGACTATTGTCTTCATCTTTTGAACTTATGATCGCATCTTTCTTTTTCTACTTTTCTATTTTTATTTTCTTTCTTTGTTTTTTCTCTTTTTTTTATTTTCTTATTTTTTCTTTTCTTTTCTCTTTTTATTATTGCGATACATTTTTCTTTTCATAGCACACATGAAGACAATTTACATGGAAAATTTCAAACACTCTTTTTCTCAAAAACGATGGCAATAATGGATGGTATTTGGGACATATGGATAAGGGTAATAGGGAAAATGATAATGGGTGAATGATAATGTGATAGGGAAAATGGTAAGTGTATGAAAAAATCGATTTAGTGCTCGGAACAAACTATAAGACACATATTTCTTACAACTCGAAAGTAATGTCATTCTCAGTGATTTAGCCAAATTTGAAAAAATAATGAGATCATGCAACGACTAAATGCGGTATCCAAAGAAAGTTGAGTCAGCTTGTGACTCGGAGATACGTAAAAATCCTCAAAAAGGTGAAAAGCTCAAATCTCACGGGTTTAAGTCGCCACTAGTGATCTTTTAAGGCTTTCTTGAGAATATAGTTACTCTTCAACTTTTGATTGTAAATGTGATAGTGCAAATACTGAGTTTAAGAATTCGTAGTGCAAGTACGCTTTAAGAGGTACTAATTAATTTAAGGTTAAAAGCGTAATTTTTGGGTCAAACACAGATATTTCGAGATTTCTAAAAGAGGGATGATAGACAAATCATGTCATAAAAATTTATTTTTAACTGCACAAAATTTTTAAAATCACTTGTTTCTGAAAATTTTCAAAAGAGGTACGATTTTGATAAATTCCCACCCCCAAACAAAAGAGAACATCGTCCTCGATGTTTAAAACCATATATAAAAATGAAATCATAAGGGAGGAAAGATAGTACCATAATGAACCACTAGTGAAATGTACCGCATTCTGGAGGATAGATTAAACCTGAAAAACAGATGTGATACAAAAATACGTACAAGTATATAAAGTATGTGAAAATCGTTGGGTGGTGTGAAACACCACCCCCAAACAGGATAAGACTCATACTCAGAAACAATGAACAACGGGCTGCCTTCCGGTAGCGCTAAGTTTAACATCTTCAGCCAAACCGAACCATTCTCACCCTAAATATAAGATCTGTGAAAGTGCGGGGCGACAGAAAAATTGGGTGATGAAAATCACCCCCAAACAAAACTGAAGCATCAGTCTTGTTGGATAAAGGCTAAAAGAAGTCTATGCACTTGTATAGCAAAGTGCATCACTCGATGCAAAGCATCGGTGGACTAGGGGCGGGTGGGTATCAGGGTAAGGATGAGAAAGGCATGGGAGAATAAGCATCGATCATGGGACTTATTGAGCCGAAAGGGGAGGGCAACAAGGGCCCTATAAGCATGATGCTCAAGTTGGTGGGGGAGGCAAAATGGTTTGGCAATAGTGAAGTGGTGGGCCTCGTAGAAGGTGCATGACCTTCTATAAATGGACGATGATAATGGTCGCATCGTGACACGCCAGGGAGGTGTCGATGGAAAAAATCAACACCACAAGGAAGTGATGTGCATAAAGTAACAAGCTCGGTGTCACGAAAGAGAAGAGTAGCACAAATACTCTCATAGATAGTGGTGTCGATGAAAAATGCACACATGTGATCGTGGAGTACTAAGGTGGAGGGTGGGTGTAGGTGAGGACCTAAATAGGTAGATGGGAATAGGTGAGGTGTAATAACAAGGTCCAAACCAAGTGGTGGGGGGAGTGGGTGGGTCGGGTGGGACAAAGGGTGGGGGGAGATGATCTAACTCACGAGTAGGAGAAACACACCGCTCATAAGTCTCAGAGTGATTCTCAAGGGAACTCGTAGGAGGAGGTGTGAAAGTAAACGAAGGGGTGAGCAACTTAGCCACCCGAAAGTCACCATCCGAAGTGGTGGAAAAATGTAACGAGGCATCCAAATCCGAGATATATGAATCAACAATAACATATGACTCAACGGGAGTCAAGCATGGTGGGGTAGGATCCATATTACGAGAGGTAGAAATCATCTCGGATTCAATATCAAGAAAATGGGGAGCACTCGTAGCCGGAGCTAACCTATAAATAATGGGTTCCTTAGGAACACACATAAAAGGGTCAAAAGGTGTAGACCCGGGCATAATTATGGATTCGGTGGAAGGGGAAAGGTGAAACGCAATGGTGGTTTGAAAGGATAAGGCGGTGTGGGATCAGTCTCACTGTCAATGGATATGTCAACACAATCGTCAACTTGGGTCCCGGACCACTCGATGGTATAAACTTCGAGATTCTCTGGATAATTGGGTTGGTCACACTCAAAATTGTACCTCCCATGGTTTTTACACACGTTGGGTGAAGACCGAGTTGAGTCGATCGGGGGGAGATCTCGCCTATCTTAGTCGGCCCTGGGAGTCCTACCGATCCAAAGTAGAGAGTCTTCAAAACTCCTCGCCTTGGACGCCCTCTCTCTACCTTGTCCGGTTTTCCTTTTCGCTTTTTTTATATGAATAATTATTACAAATAAATCGGTGTCAAAATGCACCCCAAATAAATACACAATCTTAAAAAAAAATCCTATAAAACGAGTCTAAGGAGGAGGGAGGAGGAAGAACTACACTAAAAAAGATAAATAAACTTACAAGTCTCCAATCATGTCTCCACGTAAAGAAAGCGGCAAAGGCGCCATTTGATAAGAAGCTTTTTGCGTATGTATCGTTGTTGTGCAAAAGCCACTCTCAAAATTCTCTTGAGTACCTACAAAACTTGTTTAAAAATAACTCGTATTGCGGTAAGTACGGGTATCAATCCAACTTCCAAGGTGAAACAATTAATGTGAATACTTGCAATTTCAATTTTTTTATTTTAAAACATTTTCTATGGAAAAATTTACTACTAAATGCTAAAATTACTGAATGACTAAATAATTAAAAAGAACGTGCAACCGAGTGTTAAATAATGTGAGAAAGTCAAGAGATGGGATTACGCTGCATTTTCAATTATTTTAATTTCTTAATTTTCTTAATTTGAAATATTTCGAGATAATATTAAATCGATAATCTAACTCTCGTTAAAATTATAAATTTAATAAAATCTTTGTCAGAAAATTAATTTTAAAATGTCACATAATGAAAAATTAGGACTTATACTATTTTCAGAAAATTACCCACTGGGATCAATTTAACGAAAACAATAACAATCTTCAAATTTCAACATCGAGTTAATATTCAAATTTCGAAAAAACCTATCTCTAGTTCGATTCTTAAATTCAAACATTAATTCGTTCAATTAATTTACTAACTCTCGTTACATAAATAAATCGGTGACAGTTAAAAAATAATTTACCTAGAAATATAAAATTAATAAAACCAATTAATTAAATTAACATCATTCGCAATGCGTCCCACCCCTTTAATGGGGTGTTTAGCCAAACATGCTCATGTTAGAATAAACAATATTCAATAAAATATCAAAAAATGACATAAATTTGAATAGAGAAATAGAATACAATACGCAAGTCTCTTTGTCGAATCGCGTTCATGAAATGCGTCTCAATCTTCTCACTAATCCAGCACTTGATTACACCAAAAAAATAAAAAAAAATAAACCTAAAATTTATTCTAAAACTAAAATAATTTTTTTGGAATTTTTTATGACCCTAAAGTGTACATAATATACAAAATTTTTCTCTCTCTGCGCCTCTTCCTTTATCTGTCTTCTTTTTTTTTTAGATGAGACTCTTTTTTTATAACCCACGAATTGAATTGGATGGTGAGATTTTTTTGGGATTTTATATTTGGCTAAGTCAAAGAATTGAGAGGCCCCTTTCTTTCTTCTCTTTGCACTGCACATGGGTTTATTGGTAAGGGTAGCTAAGTGATGAAAGAGGTTCCTAATTTGTAGGAATATATGGAAGGTGGATTTTTGTTTGAACTGGTTTCGGGTTTGGACTGACTCGGGTTGAGGAGAGGTCGAACACAGGTTTGGGTATGGGTGAAATGGGTTTGGGTTGAAGATGGGTTGAAGATGGGTTGGTGAAGGTAGCAGGTGGCGACGGTTGGGATTGGAGTTTGGGTAGGTCGCCGGCGACAGGCTGGATCGTGGAGCAGGGGAGAGGTCCGGTGCTGCAGGTGACTGGGATGCCGGAGCTAGTTTGGAAAGGGGGGTCCGCGCCGTTTAGTGACGGGTTAAACCCGGGACGGAGCAGGTGGGTTTAAGGGGTCGTCTTGATGTGAAATTGGTATGGGTATTGGGTTTTGAAAATGGTAATGGGGGTTTGTTGTAATGGAGGTAGGAGAGAGAGTGGGTTGGTGTTGAGGGAAGAAGATGAGAGGGAGTGATTTGGTGGGTGAGGGTATAGGGAGGTAGTGGTGTGAGTGAGGTATTTGGTGTGTGTTAGTGTTTAATATGTGTGTGTTTAATTTGTACCCCTAAAAAAATGACACTAAAAAAATTAAAACTAGAACTAAAATAAAAAATAAAAATCTAGAGAAACTCTAATTTATTACTAAGAGACTAAAAAAATAAAAAGAAATAATAATAAATAAATAAAACTCTATAAAAACTAAAAAAAACTAAAAATCCTAACTAAATAAATTAAAACTAAAAACTAAATAAAATAAATTCCTAAAAACTAATCCTAAGAAAAATAAAATTAAATAAAGATTACAAATTGAAAACTAATAAAAATCAAAATAAAGACTTAGAAAAATAGAGAATAAATCCTAAAAAAAATCTAAATAAATCCTAAAAATAAAATGACTAAAAATAAAAATCTAGAAAAATAATAAAGATAAAAACTCAACACACACGGGGCTCGGGGAATGGTCTGAGCTCGGTGTAGGCTTAGGTTTGGGTTACGGGACTGTTTCGGGTCATCGGATCACATCGTGGCAACCTCAGAATGAACCTCTCAATTCACGGTCTCTTTTGATCTCTTCGTTGCACGCTTTTGACTGCTTTTGAGTTGCAATTGTACTGATTTAGCATTATTTGCACCGCAACTGCGTATTGATCTGAGAAATAAATAAATACGAACATAAGGTCATTTTTATTAAAAACGAGCGAGTAAAATGCATCTATTCGGGGTATAAAATAGACACTTTTGGGTGCTTATCACTAAACCTCAGTTTAAATCTAAACCTACAGGTCAATGCTTTGTGTGTGGAAAACCAGGTTATTACGCTAAAGATTACAAGTTTAGGAAGAGTCGAAATGTGAAGCCTTAAGTAAATGTAACCGAGGAGGGTAACTTTTCTGCTGTTGTGACCGAGGTAGACACTGAGTAACATGATAGACTGGTGGCTTGATTCTGGCACCACTAAACATATTTGCAGCACGAGAGGTGCCTTCACTTCCTTCACTGCTGTGGGTGTGGATGAACGTCTGTACATGGGAAACTCCTCTTCGTCTAAGATTGAGGTCAAGGGAACCGTAGTTTTAAGGTTCACTTCGAGAAATGTTCTCACATTGAAAGATGTTTTGTATGTCCCTGAGGTTAGGAAGAATCTGGTGTCCTGTTTTGTCTAGTTAAGAAGGGTTTTAAAATTGTTCTAGAGAGTGATAAGGTAGTTGTGACTAAAGGAGGTGCTTTTGTGGGAAAAGGTTATGTTCATGAGGGTCTTTTCAAACTAAATTTAACCGTGGCTGATAATAATAAAACATCTACTTCTCCTGCTTATTTTATTGACTCTTGTGATATGTGGCATTTTAGACTTTGTCGTGTAAATAAGGCATCTATTAAAAAATTAATGTTTTTGGGAAACATACCAAAATCTAATATTTCTACCAACTCTAAATGTGAAATATGTGTTGAATCAAAATATGCTAAAAAAACCTTTTCCAAATGTTGAAAGAAGTTCAACTGTTTTAAGTTTAATACATTCTGATCTTTGTGATCTAAAAGGTTATATGACACGTGGTGGAAATAAATATTTGGTTACTTTTATTGATGATTACTCTCGTTATCGTTTTATTTATCTCCTTACGAGTAAAGATGAGAGTTTCTCAAAATTTATTTCTTATAAATTAGAAGTTGAAAAATAATTGGAAAAATCCATTAAAACATTAAGATCCGATAGGGGAGGAGAATACACCGGTGATCTTGATAAATATTGTAAAGAAAATGGAATAATTCATCCAGTTACTCCTCCTTATTCACCCCAATCTAATGGTGTAGATGAAAGAAAAAATAGAACTCTTAAGGATATCGTAAATTCTATGTTAAGCACTTCGGGATTACCTTATAAGATGTGGGGTGAAGCACTTCTTACTACCTATTATATTCTTAATAAAATACCTTTTAAGAAAAATGATAAAACTCCTTATGAAATGTGTAAAAATAGAAAACCTTCTTCTAAACACCTTAAAGTGTGGGGGTGTCTTGCTAAGGTTTCAATACCAGTACCTAAGAGAACTAAACTTTGCCCAAAGACTGTTGATTGTGTTTTTTTAGGTTATGCTAAAAATAGTAATGCATATAGGTTTCTTATAATTGATTCTAAAAATCTATACATGGATAAAAACACTATTTTTTGAGTCAAGAGATGCTGAATTTTATGAGGACAAATTTCCTTTTAAAGTGAGAAGTGAGGGAACTAGTAGTTCTATTCCAGTGGGTCTCAGTGTTAGAAATGAATCTCCAAATTTAGAAGAAATTTAAATTAGAAAAAGTAAAATACCTAGGATAGCTACTTCCTTTGGTCCTGAATTTTTAACGTAGTTAATGGAAAATAACCCCATCACTTTTAGTGAGGCAATGTCCTCACCCAATTCTATTTTTTGGAAAGAAGCTATTAATAGTGAATATGTTTCTATTATTTCTAACAACACATGGGAATTAGTTGACTTGCCTTAAGGATGTAAAACTATTGGATGCAAATGGATTTTTAAAAGAAAATTAAAAGCTGATGGTTCTACTGATAAATTTAAGGTAAGATTGGTAGCTAAAGGCTATATGCAAAAGGAATGAATTGATTTCTTTGGTACTTAATCTACTGTTACTAGTATTACATCTATTAGGCTATTAATTGCTATTGCTTCATTACATAATCTAATAATTCATCAAATGGATGTTAAAACGACATTTTTGAATGGAGATCTTGAAGAAGAAATTTATATGGATCAACCCGAGGGGTTTGTAGTCCAAGGCCTAGATAAAAAATGTGTAGACTTAAAAAATCATTATATGGACTGAAACAAGCTCCTAAACAATGGAATGAAAAATTTGATCAAGTAATGTTCTCTAATGATTTTAACATTAATGAAGCGGATAAATGTATTTATAGAAAATTCAAGGATAACTCTGGCGTGATTATTTGCTTATATGTGAATGATATGCTTATTTTTGGAACTGAAATGGATGTAGTTAATAAAACTAAAAGTTTTCTTAATAAGCAATTTGATATGAAAGATTTGGGTGTTGCTGATGTTATACTTGGAATTAAAATCATTAAAAATTTCGAAGGAACTGTTTTAACCCAATCTCATTATGTAGAGAAAGTTCTTAGAAAATTTGAACAATTTAATTGTATTCCTGCTAAGACACCTTATGACCCTAGTTGTCACTTAAGGAAACATTCTGGTCCTGATGTATCATCATTAGAATATTTTAGAGTTATTGGTAGTCTAATGTATCTTATGAACTGTACTAGCCCTGATATTGCATATGTTATGGGTAGACTTAGCAGATATACTGTAATCCTAATAATGAACATTGGGATGCTTTGATTAGAGTTTTGAGATATCTAAAATACACAATAAATTATACACAACTAGCTCTCTACCAAGCAAACGTGCATAACTAGATCCACTATGGAGTCAGAGTTCATAGCATTGGTTAAAGAAAGCGAAGAGGCTCAATAGTTAAGGAACTTCATATTAGATATTCATTGTGGCCTAAACCAGTTCCAGCCTTGTCCATTCACTCTGACAGTCAAGCAACGATCGCAAGAGCACATAATAACTCCTACAACGTAAAGTCTAGATATATCAGGAGGAGACACAACACAGTGAGACCAATATTAAAAGCTGGAGTTATAGCAGTTGACTATGTCAAGTCAAAGGAAATCCTGGCAGATCCATTGACTAAAGGTCTAGCTAGAGAGCTAGTTGATCAAACATCGAGGGGAATGGGCCTAAATCCTATTAATGTCTAAATAACCTATAATGGAAACCTAACCCATATGATTGGAGATCCCAAGATTTGGGTTCAATGGGATAACAAAGTTATACAAGTGATTTGTGGGGGTAAAAATTTAAGTTTTACTTAAAACCCATTCCTATGATGTAATACCTCTGTAACGATGGAGGCTGAGATTTAATATCTTAATGCTTTATATAACTGTTATTCAGTGGGGTGTGAGATACAATACACTCTTGATAGAAGCACCTATATGAGTGTAATAGTGGGGCCGCTTCCTATGAGAATTAAGGCTGATTCTCTAGAGCACTTAAGAAACCTGGGCATGCTCAAGGCAGAAATGAGCACAAATGTGGGAACTCGATGATGATTTTTGGGAGTCACGTGTTTATTCTATTGACCTAAGTTTACAACAACGGTGAAATAGTTAGAGACATCATTTCACTATCAACTGGTAAACTCAATAGATTAACACAAAGCAAAGGTTTAAGTCGAATGACACCTTTGCTATTTACGTCACTCCTTATGATACTCTAGAGCATCTTTTTATATTTATTTATTTCATTCATGTGGGGGATTGTTAGGTTTAAGTATACATATTTATTTTGAATGAAGTAAATAAGTTAGGCTAAGTGTCTAAGTGGTTAGTTAGTAGGGGTGTGTGCTTGAGGTCATGGGTCCAATCCCTAGGAGGCACACTAATTATTAAGGGTCAAAGATTTTGGGCCCTGGGGCCTCGGGCTCTTGGGGATTTCTAATGTACATTAAAACGTTTCAATTTTTAATTAACCCATTTTTAAGACTTTGACTGTTTCTTCCATCTGTTAAAATATAAATGTTAGTGGAGACGTTAGTGGGTTAGTTGCCTGAAACCACTACCCACGTTTTTTACCCTTTTTTTATATAAAATGCGGGCTACAGCTTTGAGATACACAGAGAAAAAATCAATCTCTCTCACTTTCTCTGCAAAAATAATTTTGCTATTTTCTACTATACACTTATGTTCATTATTCTTTTGGGAGTGCTAGAGTATCCCGAGAGTTCAAAGATTTAACACAAAGCGGGTGTTTAAATCTGATCATTGAATCCTGGGAGGTGTATGTTCATGAGGCTGACAACTACAAATATGAGCGAGCAATTTCACCTTTAGGACTTTGTGTCAAACATAAACCTCGATCGATAAGTCCTTCCAATTTTATCTATTTCGTATTTGGGTTTTTTCATATATTCTGCAATTATTATTTCCAACAATTTTCATGTCTTCCTAGTTAATTTAAGTGCAAAGTAAGAATATCTTAACACAAAAGTTAAACTAAAAAGGCACCAATAATAAGAAACAAAAGATAGGAAGGCAATAAACCAAAGTTTCCTACGGTTCGCTCATTCACAATTTATTTTTTTAAGTTTGACGCCTAACAAATGAATTCATGTGCTTTAAACCAACATCAAGTTTTCTTCAAATTCTTTTGCATCCTACAAGGAAAAAAATAATATGAACTTATATGATTACCCATGAGCAATTGTAATTTACAAAAAAGTATGTCTCTAATGGAATCAAAATAAAGAAATTGGTATCGAAGACATAAGAGGGCGAGTCGTTCTGAACTGAGTCTGTGCATAAGGTAAACAAACGATGGAATAATGTTAGACAAATACGTCAAAAACACCAACGCCAAGGAGTGATGCTCAAACTCTAAAATACCTATGAATAGGTAGACCTTAGTTAAGGTGGGAGAGACCCAAAAAGTCACGAAAACCTTCTGAGTCTCAACTCGGGAGGAATAATCACTGGAATAGTTGAATCAAAGCTCCTAAACCTAACAACTATAACAAAAGCCGTGATAATAACTTACAAGATAACAAGGAGAGATTTGAAGATGCAGAAAAGAATCCCAAATCTATTGACGAAATAAAAATAATAAACAAATCTGTGAAAAGTGACTCAAATAAAAGTCAAAATTGAGAAATGTACATAAACTAAAAAAAATTACATTGAAATGCGTCTTATCGAAAAACCCAACTTTCTATAAGTACATCCATTCAAAAATAATTAATAAGTTAACTCACAAAAATGAGACATCCGTAAAGTAAGTGTCTATAAATATATGTCCCATTTTAATGGATTAATTTAATAATTATAAATTATAATTTAACGTGAATAAGAATTATACATATAACAATAATTAATTCTTATTAGATCTTCAATATATCATGCAATCGCCACTTTAATTTAACCTACAAACTTTATGTAAACTTACCTTTCTCCATTGAGATTAGATTCTTTTGATGAAGTTGATGTGCCTCAAGAACAATCTCCAACCTCCTAACTTTTCCTCCTTAAGCTCCAAGAAATGTTTTCAAAAAATTGTCAGAATGCTGATTTATGGAAAAATTTGGAAAAATAGGTTTTTCCCTTCCTAGATCAAATATATTTTATGTGTTATTGTGTACCAAATAGTGAAAATTTGTTCTCAATATATAAGGTGGAAGGGGATCCGAGATTTTCCTTAAAACTCATCATCTACCATCCACCAAAGTAGCTAAATGGACTCACAAATATAGCAAAAGTCATGTGACCTTTGAAATAATAATTTTCTAAGATTAATTCATTAATTTAATCAAATTCGTCCCCTTATTTGGACCACACTAATTAGGAGAATTAATTTATTTAATTTATAATTACAAAATTTGACCAAATTTTGTAATTAATAAATAATTAAATAATATGATTCTAACAATAATATCTTTAAGTTGGCGTACTTACAAAAGTTATGAATGGATCCAATATCACCCTTACATAACCATATGTGGAACCATAGTGTCATATATATCTAGAATATCCTATTTCAGTGGTCAAAGACATCAATAAAATTATAAACCTTTTAAGTAACTTTGTTAGCCAAAAAATTTAAAAATATCACTAATTCAAGCCGCCACAAATTATTAATACACTTCTATGTAAACATATCATATTGAAATACATCACAACTACAAAAATACATTTGGAATAGCTTTGGATTGAAATGAGAGGACCAACACTTTGGCAGATCTTCCAATGTTGACATATAATCTTGCCACATTAACTAATATAAAAATATCATGTGTTTTAACCGGTGGCAAAATCATTTTCTCAGGCACCTTGAAATTGTATTTGGAAACTGCAATTTGAACCGTATTATTTTAAAATCAAAACTAATTTGTTTTAAATTTTAAAACCTAATATTAGAGGAAAATGCTATATAAACTACACAGATCAAATGATATATCTGAAATTTACTGACACAACACTTGGTGTGTAAAGTTGGTGAATTTAGTTGGTCCATGTAGCATTACTAATAATTTAGGGAGTTTCTAAGGACACCTCACAATTTGCTTCAAAATAATACAAGTTAATAAAATGTATTTTTTTAAGGGCCACTACAAGTATATAAATATATTTTAATACAACTACAACATAAATTACTACTACACTCCAAAATCTTCATTTATCTCTCGATCCACTACACTCCAAACTATCCATTTCTCATCTTCACTTCAACCAACATATTTTTCTCTATTAATCCAACCATAAATCTTCAACAACAATTAAAGTGTTGTTCCATTGACCACCACACTCCATTAATAGTAATGTATATTCCACCATTAGACAATGACAACACCTAAAAGGCAAATGACAACTCTACAAATCCCATTTTTGAGGTAAACTTGTGCTCCCATTACATATATATTTATTTTTTTATAAGGATTGAAAATCTAAAAAAATACAGAAAATGTACAGTTGGTTCGGGATCGGGCCCCCGATTTCAAGGAAGAAATTCGGGGTAAACCTCACGAACCAAATCTATATTTTTTTGTTCGAAGTAGGGCCATTCGTTATAATCATAATGAACTAGATGTACATATTCAGTATACATATCCCGAACCATCTATAAAAAATCATTATGTTCACACCGAACCGTATGAGTTTATTGTAATACCTCGCACTTTTATGGATAATTAAATTACATAAGTAAGTGTAATTTGGAAATTTGAGGAATTATCGTGAATAATAATTTTTGGAGTTTACGAGGGTTAGATGATTTTCAATGTGTTCTATATTTACTTATGGGATTAAGTAAATGAGTCGGTATATTTTAATTATATGTCACAGTTGGGTAAAGCGACAAAGGATAATATTTTAATTGGAAAACCCGTATTAAGTTGTGTTGGGTTTAATTAGTGAATTGCGGTTAAGTGATTCGGATGGAGATTTCGAGTGCGCGGTTGGTTTAGGAATGGCCGAGATAGTTAGAATAGAGTATCCGGGGATAGTATTTGGGTTTTAGGAATTTTTGGCCCAGTAGAGACTTGTAATTGAGTAAACGAGTCATTTTTTGGTTTATAAGGGATAAACCCTTATTCTCTCCTATAAAAGGCACGAGAGAGGGAGAAAGAAAGAAAGAGGAGAGGAAAGGAAGAGAGAAAAGAGAGAAGAAAAGGAGATTCCGGCCAAACGCCGCGGGATTCGACTCGAGGTCGTCAAATTTTATCCACGAGGCAAGTTTTTACTTTCTTTATTTAATTTAGTGTATATATCTCATATTACAGTTGGTAAACTATATAATTTTGGGTTAGAACCCTTCAAATAAATTTGGGTAGTTTGAGTATGAGTTTACAAAATTGATGTATTGTAAACTTTTAGTGATTTCTAGTATTAAAACCATGTTAATGGAGTGTGGAAATGAATTGAAATGGGAGAAATGAGAAAACTAGGGTTTTAATGGTTTTTGGATTTAAATATAAGAAAATTGGTTTAATCCTCCAAATAATTGATGTCTTAGTTAGAAATTAATGACTAGATGAGTGTAGTTTTGTTGGATGAGATTAAAGACCACAAAAATGGAAGTTGGGTTGTTATTGGCATTTTGGAGAATTAAATTTCGCAAGAACTGGTGTGACCGGTCGACCGCGGCCCTAGGACCGATCGACCGGGTCAAGGGAAAGGGGGCTACTGGTTGGCTCGTTAGGCATAATTTCAACTTGCGATCGATCGGGTGTAAGGGACCGATCGACCGGTACTCTGTTTCCGACACAAGAATTGGATTTTTCCATTTCCTTTTCTTTTTGGGTTTAAAACTCAGGGGCCTTCTTGATTAGTGTATTATAGACGGTTATAACAAGAAATGACTTGAGGGGTTGCTTACTAACCTTGGGTTAGTTACGGGTATAATCCGGGGTGCGGACCTAATGAATGTTTAGAACGAGAGACATTTGAGAAAATTAATCGGCAAGCGTATATGAGTATATTTATGCGGTTAGGATAAATCTGGGCCGATTGTAATTGAGGAAATCCTAGGACGCGATTAGGATGGAATTTAGGATATGTGCCAAAGAGAATTGAGCGGTCGTCCTACGTCTATTGACGACTACTAGTATAGGTGATGCGACACCTATGAAATTAAGATAAGTAATTAGTATACTTAGTTAGTATGAATTGGCATATTCGGGATTATATGCGTATCCTTAAAAGTGATTAAGGTACAAGTTATATATCAAGTGAGAGAATTATTTTGGGTTTAGTATCGTAAGTGTGCAAATACTTAAATATTATTACGAATGGGAACATTCGGGGTTATTGGATATCGCTATAATAGTTTAGCAATTATAGTCATATATATTGATAAGTGATATATACTATATATACGGGAGTTGTTACAGTATATATATGATATAACTATAAATATATCTGTGTGTGAATGGTATATTTATGAGAAGCATACCCCTCTAATGCTATCATGGGAAGTTGTGCGATGTGGATGAGGCCCCTGTCTTGAGGAGCAGGGAGCGTATAGTCCCCAGGCCATAGCGTCCATTTTATATTGTGTGATTTTTATCAGGGATGAGACGTGGTGGGTATGTTTCTTCTCATTTTTGGTGAGGAACTATGAATGCTTCCCATACGTTGTGATTTGGTTTTTACCAGGTCGATGTGAGAGTCCGACCGCTGGTACCCAGGATGTTATATGAGTAATTCCCTGGAAGATGATAGCATTGAGAGACTACATCCTTGAATTATAGCTCGGTGGGATGGTTATTATACTTGTTGTGTATAGTATATTTCCTGTATATGAGCACAAGATATCATATATCTTTAACTAGTGTAAAGAGAAAAAATGAATAAGGATTTATTCTCATTTTCGGGATATTTTATCCGGACTTAAATTGTGATTTGTATATTAAAGTGAGTATTATATATATATATATATATATATATATATATATATATATATATATATATATATATATATATATATATATATACACGTTATGAACTGAGAGCCTAGTGGATCTCGATGATCAACATTACCAAGTAGTAGTGTATCAGGGGGTTCCTTGTTTGGATTTTGCTTCGCAAGACACCCCACGCGCGAACTTAGCGCAGTGTTGGGAATGGGGAGAAGTTTAGCCCTTAGTAGTCAGGTTAATTAGAATTTATAGGGATTGGGTGAAACTGGTTTAGTTGGGCAGGGTAACTTAACTAGGTTGCTTAAAAGGTATGGGATAGGTGTGCATTATTAGAAGAAGGGTGAGGGGTATCTCATGAGAGTGCGATACCAATTCTAATATGAGATAAATCATATTTTTAAAAATGTGGCATTTATGCACTTGCCAAATATTTTCAAACTTGAGCTCTGACCCGTTTCTATATTTTCCCTCTCTTGATATATATATATGTATATATTAGGTGTCCAGACACAGGGATGCCTGGATGATGATTCTTTTAAGTCAGACATTCGCTGCAGCAACTGTGGATGCATGCAGGTTTACTGAAGATGCTTCTATCTTTGTAATCTAGATAGGTGGTACTGTAGAAACATTCGGGCCGATAGCCCAACTGTATTTATTTACTCTTTTACCGCCTTTTAGTGTGGCTATTCGATTTGGTTGTATGATGTTAAACTAAGCGTTCGGTTATTTTATTTCATTTCAGTTATATATATAAACTGTGTGGATGTTTTAATTATATGGTTTGATTAAAATTATTAGTTAAGTAAAATTTTGACGCGAGCATAATAGGTTATTAGTAATTAAATTGGTTTTCGACAGTGGTGCTAAGAATGAACCATATGAGGCTCCTGTTTTAGTTTCGTACATGATTGATCGGCCGGTATTTTATTAGGCGGGGTGTCACAGATGTTATTAGAGCATCAGGTTCTAGTGTCCTTAGGAATATGGGCGGACGTACTATGCTTTCAGCATTGCTCTCGATTTGATATAGAGCCTTATGATTAGTATTATTGATTCCTCTTGTGTGATTTCATTCTCCTGCTATTATATAATATTATAATAAATCTTTTACGTGTTCGTTCGTGATTCTTGTGCTGATCGATGAAGGACGACCACAGAAGGCCATTGCAAGGATAGTAGGAGATGGGGCTTAGTTGGAACCGTTAGCTGAAGTTAGAGACCAGGACCGCAGTAGAGGTCACTCTCCTTGTGGAATTTGTCAAGGATGGTTGCAATGACTATAAAGTATAGTAGTTATGAGTATCAAAGTACCGCTATAGTAAAGAGTGGTGCTAAAATTGAATTACCCCGTGAAGTTATGTTGGGGAAAAAGGTTTGAAAAGGTCTTTGATAAGGACCATACGTCGAAGTTAATTCGTGCGAAGTAAGTGTAGCATTACTCAGTGGAAGTAGAAGGCTCAGAAGCTTTGGCTTAGAGCAGGTTATGGAAATACCCATATGTAAAAATTCGAGGAAAATGTTTCACTCGTGGGAGCAATGTTGAAATGGTGGGAACAGTAGTCACCATGTTTAAGGGAGCAGGATATTTCCCTCATAGAGGGATCTTACGAATGGATATAACCGTTAGTTCCTTAGGTTCATCAAGAGTGAAGAGAATGCAGTTCCTGAATTATTCACATGAGGATAGGCCAGAGGCCAACAGTGAATAAAGAGTTACATAGGTAAGTGAACTTTGTGCTGAATAGAGGAAGGCACATTGAAGGGAGAGTCCTTCGGAGGAATGATAGGTTCACTAGTAAGTGTTGCTAACACTTATGGAGAAGTTGTGTTCGTGGAACCCCTTTGATGGACATCCACCCAGGGAATCCGTTGAAACAGGGTTGTTGAGGCCAGTAGTGGAGTTTCCTTTTGACGAAGAAGTTAAGGGGACTATGAAGGCTATTTTCAGGATCGAGGCTATAGATTCTGAGATACTGATAACCTTAACATGGTCAGGGAGGCCAGAGATGGGGAATGTTGAAATGTGGAATGTGGAACCTCATGGTAGCCCTTTCCTAGTAGGACTTAAAGGACAAAAGTACGGATGGAGCATTGATTAAAGTAGCTTTGGTTCGGTTAACAAAAATGCACTATGTCAGTGAACCAATAGGAGGAGTTAGGGAGATTTGTAAAGTTATTATTATGATTTTTGCTTTGGATGAAAGAGGTATATTTTGCGTAGCTAGATAGAGTCGTGGTATTTCTCTAACCCTATATTCATGTGTGTAATTCGAGCTCTGTGGTGCTATAGATAATATTATATAGTGTATGTCTATATATTTTTCTGCGATAGAGGGGTTCTATTTTGAATTTGTATCTGGTTTGTATTACTCATTTTGTATGTGTTATACAAGTATAGTACTATTATAAGAGTAATGTTATTGGATTGTCGGAGCGATAGGGAGCTAATGATTGCAAGACTATCGTATCCGCGGTTCCAGGGTGGAACAGGTTATTGATGCGATATCTTACTTGGAAACAGGTTGTGTTCACCTTTATTATATGGTTAGATGGAACTTCAGTGAGCAGATGTTTCATTATCATGATTCGAGTGTCTGGCGACCTTATTGATATGATTTAATGTAGGCAGGATTTCTTGTTAAGATGTGAGTTTAAGCTCAATGTTGTTTGCACTAAGGACTTAATATTAGTGCAAGAGACTTGTGGTATGGCTCCTGAAAAGAAGTGGGAGTTCTTACCACATTTTGTTGTTAGAGGGGATGGGATTATCCCGGTTGCACATTTGAAGCTAACGAACCTCTACGACCGATAAAGTTAAGTAGTAGTGTATTGAAGGGGTTTCTTGTTTGGATTTCTCATGGAGAGACGCTCCACGCATGAACCTTAATGACGTAGGGAGTGGAGAGATGTTATGGGATGCAAGGATGTTGGTTTTGACGATAATTCACCTAGTGTGGAGAAAACACTATAGACCGAGAGACGTATGATGATTGTATGCTTATGGAGATAGAAGGGATATGGAAAAGCACTTAAATGGTTCTCTCACCTCAAGTATGTAGGTGAGGTTAGGTAAAGGAAATCGATTTGAGGCTTATGGCCAGGCCTTGTACAAAAGGAAAATTCAGTGGAAATATGTCTTGAGTATGTAGATTTTAACACCTTTGTAGAGAATAGGCACCCCGATTAGTTAGACTTTCCATTTCACCAAGATGGAAGGACATAGTGGTAGAAGTACATTAGTAGGTTAGCGAGGTAGGATTTAGAATGTCCCACTGGTGTGCCTTTCCTTGTCTGGATTTCTCTTTGTGAGACGTCCCACGCATGAAACCGAGCGAATGTCGGAAGTCGGGAGAGGTCTCGGGAACTAGGGACATAGTCAGAATAGTACTCTTTTTTTTCGTGTATAGGAAACACATCCATCTTAGGATTATTAGGAAGTGAGGCCAAAAGGACTAGTGGAGCCGACATAAGGAGGTTGTAGTGATTTAACACGAGAAGACTAGTGGGTTAACTTTATGAAGGATTGGATTTCCCGTTATAGGAAGCTTTGGAACTTGAGAAGATTGTTGAGGATACCCAGGTGTTAACACAAGGCTAAGAAAATGATACCCATTCTTAGAAAGAGTGTTACGTCTGTGACATTTGCAGTAATGGTGCAGATAAGAACGGATTAAAGAGGTATATGGGCACCTTGGTAAGTTGATTTTATATTCCGCTCGAAATAGAAGTGACGTAGTATATAAAGTTGAGGAATATACTATGGGGCAGTTATAAGTGAGATTGAAGTTGTGGATGGAATGTCGTAGGAGGCACACGATGATCCAATTAAATAGGTGCAACCAGGAGTAACACCCTTGAGATAGAAAATTTACAGGAATAGTCAAGTGTTAGTGCAGTTTCCCTTTGAGGGAAATTTGACGTCGTGAGGTAGACGAACGGATGCTTAGACTAGTGGTTTCTCCGATGGGATCGAGACGGTTAAGTTCTCATTATAGGCTCATTTTCTTTATCTCATTTGGATTAGTACCTTCGACTTGTGTCTGCAGGATGAAGTGTAAGTAGAAATCTGAGGTTGGTAGTACCAGTTGTATCTGTGGCCATCCTCAGATCCTCACCGCGGTGGGGGGGGGGAGCGCAACGTGAGAGTGAGGATCCTTATCGTCCCGCACATCCCTCTCGGGAGCGCTTCGGCCGACATCATTTGAGGTGAGGTGAAAAATGAAGAGAGATTAGAGTCCCCGGTCTATTTTACTCAAAATAGACAAAAGAAAAGAGGAAGCCATCCTGAAGGACAGCATCCAAAGACATACTGGTGCATGCGAAACCAAAATGATTCGAGAAGGGTTTGGAGGCTATGTTACGAAATGAGAAGGTGTTAGGCGCCCATTCCGCCCTTTCGGTCTCTCATCGATTTTGTCATTTTCCATTATTTTCCCCGTGATATGTGTGCATGTGTATATATAGTGGAGATAGGAATCATCGACTTGTACCATGTAAGAGGTAAAGTGAGTCATCCGTAGGAAGGTATAAAAGTATTAGAAAATAGAATTTAGGCCATCATCCCTACGTTAATCGTTATGAGGGAACGATAACGCATACGAAATAATACACCCCTAAGAACAAATATATGTATATGCATAATATAAGAGAATGGAGTTTAGAGAAAATAGAAAATGAGGGAAAAAGTAAAAAATAGGACTCGAGTATCGAGTTTTACCTCGAGACGCCTACGTAGCCTATAGAGGCATCAAAGTCCACATAGTTCGCACGCAAGACGAGTGGTGAGGTATATCCCATAAATCCAACCGGGGATTATCTCATTTGTTTGTGTGTGAGTGTGTAGAAAAAGTGTTTTAGTTGTGAGAAAAGTGTAAGAGAAGTGGGAGAATTCCCGTTTGGAATTTATGAGCAAACCCTCTTTTTCTTATTTTTTTGGGTTTTTATTTATATGAAAATAAGAGATATACAATAATACTAAATAAAAAGTATTAGGATGTGTGAGATGAGATAATAAAAGTGCTAAGTAGTAAAATAAGATACTACGAATTTATGAGAATTTAAGGAGAGAGTTGAGAAGATTGGACCTTCTTGAAGATCTTGAGCTTGATCTTGAATGTTGGAGAGCAGCCCTCGCACTTGGGTGATGATGGAGGGTAGTGAATTCACCAAGTTTGATGAAAAGTGAAGGTTGGAAAGGGATTTGGGTGTGGAAATCACGCTAACTTCGAGAGAGATTTTATGGATCTGCTGAGAGTGATATGCTTCTGATCTGGGCTCCCCTTGCAAGTGAGGTCAAGGCCTCCTTTTTATAGGCCCAGGGAATTGCCGATCGGCATAGACCTGTTTCTGCCATTTGGCAGGTGCGTTAGGCACACTACCGATTGGCAGGGTCTGGGACCTACCGTTTGGTAGTGTCTTTCAGGCCTTTTTGGAAAACTGGTCGCAGATTGCAAATCGTTGATCAAAATCGTGCACAGGGTGGACCATTAGAAATTTAATTCAGAGACCTTCGAAAGTCCTTGGGACCGCTCTCGAGTTTGGGAGTTGACTTTGGGTCAAATATGGCTTGGAAGCATTTGCCGGCCCATTGGACGAGAAAACGTCGGATGCAAACGAATCGTTCGTCCGCATGGTAAGTCCAAATCACACATGGGGTGGATCGTTGTAAAGGTTATGAGATGTAATTCGACATTCCAAAGAGTTTGATCTCGTTCGGGGAGTTGACTTTGGTCAATCGGGCCCTGGAAGTATTCGGTGACCTTTCAAAGTAAAACGGATCGTTCGTCCATACCGTAAGTCAGAATAGCACACGGAGAGGACTGTTGAAAAGGGGTTTCAGTACCCTTCGAAGATTCATTCAGTCTCAGTCGATCTGAAGAGTTAAATTAGGTCAAACGGAGCCCGGGAGCGCTTGGTGGCCTCCTGATTGAGTTTTGGGCGAAAACAGGTCGTTCGTCCACATGGTAAGTTGGAATCGCACACAATACGGACCGTTGGAAATGAGTTGCAGTGCCCTTCGAAGATTCATTCAGCCTCGATCGAGCTGAAGAGTTTGACTTTTTGTTAAACGGAGCCTGGGAGTGCCCGATGGCTTCTAGGTCAGTACTTGGGATATGACCTGGGTTTGTAGTGATGAAGGGAGGTACTAGGGACCTGAGGAGGGTTTAGGGGGTAATAGAATGGGGTGTCTACAGAGCCCCTCGATGGGTGAGTTTGGTACAAATGATAACCGTCAAATAAACACCTCATGATGCTTTTAAGGGAGGATGACCAATTCAGAGGGTCGAGGCCGATTCTGAGGACCTAAGGAACGGTTTGGAGGAAAGGTTTAGGCCAATTCTTGAGGAGGAACTAGCATGACCGATTCTGCGTGTCAAAGCCAATTTTGAAGGCTTAAGGATGAGGTGACCAATTCTGGAGGTTGAAGCCAATTATGAGGGATTATGATGACGATCCAAGACCGAGGACCGAGGTCAATTCTGAACTAAGAGAGGTGACGACCAAGGACCGAGGTCAATTCTGACCTAAATATGGTTATGATCCAAGACCGAGGTCAATTCTGACCTAAGAGAGGTGACGACCGAGGATGGAAGTCAATTTTGACCTAAGAGAGGTGACGATCGAGGACCGAGGTCAATTCAGACCTAATTATGGTGATGATCCAAGACCGAGGTCAATTCTGACCTAAAAGAGGTGACAACTGAGGACCAAGGTCAATTCTGACCTAACTATGGTGACGATTTAAGATCGAGGTCAATTCTGACCTAAGAGAGGTGACGATCGAGGACCGAGGTCAATTATGACCTAACTATGGTGACGATCTAAGATCGAGGTCAATTCTAACCTAAGAGAGGTGACGATAGAGGACCGAGGTCAATTCTGACCTAACTATGGTGACGATCCTAGACTGAGGTCAATTCTGACCTAAGAGAGGTGACGATCGAGGACTGAGGTCAATTATGACCTAAGAGAGGTGATGATCCAAGATCGAGGTCAATTCTGACTTAAGAGAGGTGACGACCGAGGACCAAGGTCAATTTTGACCTAACTATGGTGACTATCCAAGATCGAGGTCAATTCTGGCCTAAGAGAGGTGACGACCGAGGACCGAGGTCAATTATAACCTAACTATGGTGATGATCCAAAATCGAGGTCAATTCTGACCTAAGAGAGGTGACGATCGAGGACCAAGGTCAATTCTGACCTAAGAGAGGTGACAATCCAAGATCGAGATCAATTCTGACCTAAGAGAGGTGACGACCGAGGATCGAGGTCAATTCTAACCTAACTATGGTGACGATCCAAGACCGAGGTCAATTTTGACCTTAGAGAGGTGACGAATGAGGACCGAGGTCAATTCTGACCTAAGAGAGGTGACGATCCAAGACCGAGGTCAATTCTAAGCTAACTATGGTGACGATCGAGGACCGAGGTCAATTCTTACCTAAGAGAGGTGACAATCCAGTACCAAGGTCAATTCTGACCTAAGAGAGGTGACAACCGAGGATCGAGGTCAATTCTAACCTAAGAGAGGTGACGATCCAAGACCGAGGTCAATTCTCACCTAAGAGAGAATGAAGATTGGATTTTGGGTTCCGCCTGGGAATGAGCTGGGGAAAAAGTAGAGTGTCATGTAGAGACCTCGAAAATGTCTTTCTGTAGTTTCGTTGGGTAAATGGGAGTTTCGCTTGAGGGAGTGTGAAACTTTCTTAGTGAAAATGTTCTAAATCCTTCTTGGGATTTTTAGGAATTTTCTGAGGATTTTTCAGGAAATTCCTGGTATTTTTGTAAGAAATTTTAAGGGGGGTTCCGGTCGACACAGTTCAGAGGGTTCCATTCGGCAGTGGCACGGACTTTTGGACTGCCTCGGGAAGGTAAAGAGGCAGTGCTGATCAGTGGGTGAGGAGTCAATGCCGATCGGCATGACGCTTACCATCCTATATAAAGGGGGGCGAATTCCCCTCATTTTTCATAGCTTCTTGCTTTCTTTCTCTTTGTTATTTTCCTCTGTAAATCGTTCTAGCGTTTCGATATCTAAGAAATGGACGCCTTTGTGAGCACTGCAGCACATAGGGAATGGTTGACAATTGACGACTGGGCGAATGTGGAGTGGAGGGCCACGGCGCCTCTTGCTTTGGGGAGTGAGAACTCCTTTGATGTGTTCGAGCCGATTGCGAATGAGCGGACCTTGCTACGGGAGCCGTCGCATCATCGCTCCTCGAGGGTGGTGAACCCTGGTGGTTATATAAGTAACCTGACCTTTAACATTCTTCTCTTTTTGGTGATTTTTCTTTATTCCTTGAATTTTGACAAGGTTTCTTATTTTGACAGTCTGATATCTCTTTGAAGAACATGCATGCCCGCAGGACGACGGGGCTTAAGGATGTCTGGGAGCATCTTCCACCTGTGGTGCGTTGGGTGGTATCATCAGTGGGTTTTGGGAGGCTGGCGTCTGCGCTGGATGAGACACCTCATTTGACAGAGGTCTTATGCGCCTTGGGGAGAGATGGTGGGATACTACCCACACCTTCCATTTTGGTTTTGGGGAGATGACCGTGACTCCCATAGCTGGATTGCGATGGGGAGAAGATAGAGGTGGATCACTATCTGAGGGTGAGGCCGAAGGTGGTGAGGACGACTCTCAGGGATGTGGGAAGAATAGTGTCTGGGGATTCCATCCGATTGTCCTTGCTGAAGGATATTCTGCTGAGTAGGGTGGTTGATGTGGAGGACGGGCTGCAGGTGAGGCAGATGGCCCGATTGTTCATTTTGTTGGTGCTGGGAGGTTTCATGGTGGCGTCGAGTGGCGACGTCGTTCATTTGTGGTTCTTGCCGTACTTGAGGATGTTTTCGAACATCCCTCTCTATGATTGGGGAGCCTGACTTTGGCGACCCTCTATTTTTCTTTGGACGCATTCATCCGGTGTTGTCGACAAACTTTTACTGGAGCCACGTATCTCCTTGAGCTATCCTTTAATTTTGTGCATTTTCCTTTCATGCATTCTCATTTTCCTTATGAGTCTCTTTTTTATTATGAATTCCTGTCTTTGGTAGACGTGATTCTATGAGGTGATTGGGTGAAATACCCCGCTGATCACTCTGAAGGATGATACCATTGGGGACTTTTACCGATTATATCGATGCCAGAAGCCCAATCGGCAGTCGAAGGGATCTCTCTCTCTGCAGGCGGTACGTCAGGTCTTGAATGGCCTGACCAATGGTAGGGTAAGACTTTTTCCTTTTCAGCCTTGGTTTTTGGCATGTTTTGATTATGTATTGACATATGCCTGCTTGGGATTTTCGGGTGACCTTTTACCCTTGGGGGACATCCATTCAGGATACAGGTGTGACTGGGGTGAATGCATAGATGAGGCGTTTGATGGGGCATGATTTCGGTCATTCTTGGTATTTTAGGGAGCGATTGGTTCGACATATTGCTGAGGAGGAGGTGGTGGTCCCACCTGCGCAACCTCCTATGTCTATGAGGCGGGAGTGGCTGATGCCGGAGGATGCAAGGATAGTGGCGATGATCGGCGAGTCCTACTTGTTATATACTGATACGACCGCACCGTATAACTATATGGACTTTGTGACGAGCTGGTTGATGGCGCCCATCATATATGATGTCTTACCTTTCCCTCCTACGGGTTCGAGTCGGGCGGTGGGGTCTTCCCACTACGGCGGTGGTCCGTCGGCGTTTACGGCGGCAGGGACTTCAGAGGTTCCCTTTGTTCGATCGCATACCCCTTCATACAATATTCGACGGGCTGATGGAGGGATGGTGCCTATGTTGCACCGTCCTCACGCGATGGATCCGGAGGAGTTGGGTTTGACAGGGGAGTTTCTTCGTCCTGCGGTATACCTTCTTCCTCTTTTTGGTTCCTTTTATTTTTTGATCCCTCTTTTGATACCGATTCTTCCTTTTACTTGCAGAAAGTTCGAGTGTCGACCACTTGGCTGAGAGATATTAGAGACTGGATCTCTTCGACGACTGCCCACATTTGGGATGCGATCCCGATTCCTTCTTGCTTGGTGCCTTCTGCTTCGTCCGGGGAGGACTCTGGCTCTGGTAGTGGTGGTGCGTCGTCTCGCCGTAGGGGAAAGAGAGAACGTCGCAGGGGTGGAAGCTCTTAGAGATGGATGAAGGGTAGGTGAGAGAGAGAAAGAATGGGTTCGGACTGAGTCCCGTTGTTTTTTTCGCTTTTCTTTTATTTCCTGCAAAATTGATGTAACACAGAGAACAAATATATATGCAATGCAATGGGATTTTTTATTATCTTTCGTTAATGATGAATGAGTGAATGCGCTTTTTACTTTGCTATTGAGACCGTAAAAAGAGATATTTTTGGGATTTTGAGGAAAGTTTTAAGAACGGGAAATTATATAGGGGTGGAAAGGATTTTTAAAATTCTATTGAGAATATTAATTTATTTTTATTGGGTTTGTGATTTTGATAAAAAAGGAAAAAGGAAAATTTCCAAAAATAAGGGGTTCCGAGTGACAATGCCCTTGTCCTGCCTATCGGCAGTCAGGTCCAGTCCCATCAATTCAAAGATTTTGATTTGTGCCCTCTTCAGCCTTTTGTATTTTGTTGGGTAGGATTCCCTCCGACTTCTGCAGGGATTATGTCTTTTGTGAGGGTTCTCCAAGTATAAAAAGGGGAAACGTGGAGTGTTTCCATCACACCATTCACTTATTTACTGTTTCTTAGTCTTTGTACGATGGCTCTCCCTGGTAGCATTGAGTTTACTAACTACCTCGAAGCCTTGGAAGCGATGTGCTCTTATAACATCCGACTACGATGCTTTCAACATGCGTCGAGTCTCTTTAAGGCGCAATCGATCCATTGAGTGGAACATGCTGATGGCGGAGGTACAATTTTGTTACCCCAAAGACCATGTATTCCGCTTTGGGTTGGATGAAGTTTGTCCTACCTACGAGGAATTATCTGTCATGCTGGGGATAAATCCCAGTGTTACTGCGGATTTACCTAAATTTTCCTGTTCTTCTAGGGATTTATTGGATGGGATTCTTTGTATTTCGCCTTCGGCGACTGGATCACTGGTTGCTGGAGGAATGATCTCCCTCCCAGCAGAGTTGTAGTCCATGCATTTGCGAGAAGTAGGCAATGCTGGCTATGCTGGAGCCGTTGCTCTGGGCTTAGTATCAAAATTGTTGCTGGTGACTGGGGAACTGCGGGTGGATCCGCAACTTGCATCCATTACTTCATGGAACCCTGAATGGTCTAGATGCCTGGCGAGAAGGTCGTTCTGACTTCCTACGGGGTAGCCCTATGATGCTTTTCACGTGGTTGTCTGAAAGACTCCACCTGGCGACTCTTCTAAAATATCCATTGTCGACTATACCCAACTTCTTTTTGCGTCACTTCTTCAGCGTTGGCTTGGATATTGAGAGCTAGGAGAATTGGCTTGTGGAGCATGGGGCTCGAAATCTGCACTGGTCAGTGACTTGGTGGGGATAGTTGTTGCCTGTTCTGGAGCTAGGAGAATACCCGTATGTGCGTCTGGTTGGTCTCAGACAGACCTCTTTCTATTTCCCTTGGCGGCTTCTGCACCAATTTGGCTGGGCACAGGTCGTGCCACCTCGGACACTGAATTTCTTTCCAGTAGAGGATTTGACCAAGCGTCTGCACATGCGGCTTGGATCTTTGTGGGAGAATCGGTGTCCGTCGACCCGTCCTTCTCAGTCTGTTAGGAGATTTTGGCATATCCCTGGGGATTATATAAAGTGGTTGTATAGGAAATTAGTCAGCAAGATGTTGACAGTGGAGACTGGACAAAGGTGGTTTGTTTGTTTTAACACCATGGAGGGAGATGTTGTGGTTCATTTCGAAGCTGGTTCGAGCTTATCGGTCCATGGAGTGTTTGCAACACTCTGTTCAGTTCAGCAGGAGAAACTTGGGGACCCCAGGATGTAGATGATGATGACGGAGCGGGCTCCTCTGGTAGCTGTGGGTAGGATTTTTTTTTTATAATGGGGAATAAATGTGGGGATTTTATATTAGCATTTTTAGGAAAGTAGGGGGAAGGGAGTTATCCATTCCTTTATTTAATATGTACCATAATTTCTTATTAGTGAGATAAACAAGTTTCTGGTCATCCAGCTGTGCCTTTCGATGAATTTTGCATTGTTTGAATTATCTATACCGGTCGCTAAGGCATACATAATCCTTTTGTTCAAATACATGTTAGAATGAACTGTTGTTCTTGGAGGTAAGAAAAGAACTATATTTTGTGAAAAAGAAAGGGTCATGCTCATGTAAGGTGTATGAGCTGCCTACGTACCTATGGGGTTTTTTGAAAAGTTTTAATTTTGTTTAAAAATGTTTTTTTACAGAGGATCAGACCTACGTAGTTCTGAGTAAGGGGAAATGAAGAGATTTTTTTCTTAGAATAGAAAGGAGATGAGAAGAGTCATAGCGCGCTGAGATTTCGATCTAGGGGTAGAACTTCTTGAGATGATCCAGGTTGACTGGACAAGCCATCTCTACCCCATCTAAGTCGGTGAGCATGGCAGCACCACCGGACAAGATCTTCTTGACAATGTAGGGGACACTCCAATAGGTCTTAAATTTCCCTCTGGGGTCCCAGATGGGTTCTATGATTTCTTGAGGTCTAGGTCCCCTTCTCGGACACCGCGGTCCTTGACTCTCTTATTGAATGATCGTCCTATTCGACGATGATATCCTTATATGTGGTATAGAGCTTTCAATCTCCTTTCGTCTAGGAGGGTTAACTCGTCAAGACGACTTTGGCACCAGTCTTCTCAACTGACCTTTCTTTCAAGAATGACACGTAGCAAGGGTATTTCCAGCTCCACGGGTAGGACTGCTTCCATGCCGTAGACTAGAGAGTAACAGGTAGCTCCAGTAGAGGTTTGAATTGAGGTTCGATAGCCCTAGAGGGCGTACGGGATCCGATCAGTCCAATCCCGACAGCTTTCGGTCATCTTACTGATGATGGCTTTGAGGTTTTTATTGGTGGCTTCAACTGTACCGTTGGTCTGAGGTCGGTAGGGAGAAAATTTGTGTCTCTGAATCCCATACTTATTGACCACTTCTGTGACTTTTTCCTCGAAATGTAGCCCGTTATCTAACACTAGCTCGTGCGGGATCCCATATCGGCAGATGATGTTTTTCTTGACGAATTTGGCCACTTTCTTGGCATTCAGCACTGCGTATGACTCAGCTTCGACCCATTTGGTGAAGTAATCGATGGCAACTAGGATGAAATCATGCCCGTTGGAAGCCTTTGGTGTAACCTTCCCTATAATGTTGATGCCCCAGGTAGAGAACGGCCAGGGAGAGGTCATATTGTATAATTCACGTGGAGGCAGATGCTAAAGGTTGGAGAATTGTTGCCATTTGGGGCATCTCCGGACATAGGCGGTGCAATCTTGGGTTATGGTGGTCCAGTAGTAACCTTATCGGATGATCTTCTTGGCAAGCATGTGACCGTTCATGTGAGTTCCGCATTCCCCGCTATGGATCTTTTGCATTATCTTTTCAATGTCAGCCCCTGCGATCCAGTGCAGATGAGATCCATCGAAGTTTCTTTTGAGCAGTGCTTTGTGACAGATGATGTACTGGGCAGCCAGTCTTCGGAGGGTTGCTCGATCTTTCTTATTGGAACCCTCGAGATACCTACCATGCTTGAGGAGGTGCCAGATATCATAGTACCAATAATTGGATAGTTCGGGATCTTCTGTGGCGACGAGCCCAATGTGGTAGTAGTGGGTTGGTTTGTCTTGCTTTTGAATCTGAAAGGGGGTCATAGTTATTTCTTAGGGCATGTCGACCACGGAGGCCAGGGGAGAAAGGGCATCGGCTATCTTATTCTTGGCTCGAGGTAGGTAATGAAGGTGATATCTTGGAATTGGGAGTCTAGTTCTTCTAAGTGGGCATGGAGGGGTTGGAGTTTCTCGTCCTTGACTCTCCATTTTCTGAGCACTTGATCTATGATGAGGGCGAAATCCCCGTAGACATCTAGGCATTAAATACCTTTCTTGAGAGCAACTTTGAGGCCTAACGTGCATGCCTCATATCCAGCCATGGTATTGGTGCAAGGGAAATCCAATTTGATGGCAATGGGAGTGTGGGAGTCATTTTGGGCGATCAGAAGTATCCCAATGTCGTATCTTTTTTTGTTGGCAGCGCCGTCGAAGAACATTTGCCATCGAGGGTTATCTTGAGCGGTGTAAAGGATGTTTTCATCTGTGAATTCATAGATCTAGACATCAGCTTCTTCTACCGGGTAATCAATGAGGTAGTCAGAGATGGCTCTTCCTTTCATGGCTTTCTACGTGACGTACACGATATCAAACTTGTCTAGGAACATTAATAATCGGGCCATGCGACTGGACAAGGCGAGTTTCTCAAGTAGGTATTTGATGGGGTCCATTCGGGATACAAGTTTGATAGGGAAGGCGAGCATGTAGTGCCGCAGCTTTTGGGTGACCCAGACAAATGCGACACATGCCTTTTCTAAAGCAGTGTAGTTGACCTCGTATCCGGCCAATTTGTGATTGGCATAATAGATGGCTCTTTCTTTACGAGAATCTTCAAGGTATTGGGCTAGAAAATCCCTAACTTTAGTGTTGGTTATGGTTAGGTATTGGAGCAAGGGGAGACCAGGCTGTGGTGGCATGGGTACCGGGGGTTGGGTCAGATATTATTTTATTCGGTCAAAAGCTTCTTGGCATGCTTGGTTCCAAACTTTAGTTGAATCCTTTCGGAGGAGTTTAAAGATAGGTTCACAAATGGAGGTTAGCTGGCTGATGAACCGGTTGATGTATTATAATTTCCCAAGGAAACCTCGGACTTCTTTCTCTGTTCGGGGAGGTGGCATCTCAAGTATGGCTTTCAGCTTGGCGGGATCTGCTTCTATCCCCTTCTCACTGACCATGAATCCTAAGAGTTTTCCCTTTGTAACGCCGAAGATGCATTTCTGTGGATTGAGTCTCATCTGATACTGTCGTAGTCATTCGAAAAACTTTTGGAGAGCGGGAACTTGACCCTCTTTAGTCTTGGATTTGATAATCATATCATCCACATATAGTCAAAAGAAAACGTTACAAACAATCCAAAGAATTTACTCACATCACCAACACTCATATCATCCAATTGCTAACGGTAATTGATTAGGTATTGAAATACATTTTTATGATAGGCAGACTACAACGACCAACATGCAATCCTTGGCATGGTTTCATTGAACTCTATGTCAGCACATTCGCTAACCCCTGTAAAATTCTCATATATCCATGATAAGAGGAACGCCCAAGATCGTCGATACGTCATCCAGGGTGATTATCATCTCCTGAAAATGGCATATGGAATGTGTTCGTCTCCGGATGCGACCTCTCGTCAAACGCAGATAACAAGACGTAGTCTATATAACGGTGGCTACATGCTATAAGCCCCCCAACTTGGCCATTTGTACCCTCCTTTGTATACTTGGAGAGAGATCATTAAATTCCCACTCCTTGATTGCACAATAAAGGCACCCGCTCCATCTTTAATATAAGAAAAATATTTATTAAGGTTTATAAAAGTGATGGAAAATTTAAAACATTAATGATTTAACTTTGAAAGGAAAGGAAATTACCACTGAACTGGTCCAAATACCGTAGACCACGTGATGCTTGAAATGTTTTAATAGGTTAAGATCGTCGGGCCCCCGTAAGTCGCGGTAGAGGTGCCTTCTTCAAGCACCTTTTTCTTCTTGCTATATGCTTCTGTGGCCTTGGGTAAAACTCTAAACGAGTTATCAGGTCGTTAGGGAGAAACATACTTCGGCTCGGCATCACCCTCCGCCACCTCATGACCTTCCTCAGTTGCATCATGTCCCACCTCTTCCTTAACCTCGACATCATGCTACTCCTCAATCTCGTCCCCCTCCTTAACCTCAACCTCAATCTCAACCTCCTCATCATGAATCGCAAGATCCTCAAGCATCTCCACCACTGGGGCATCCACCTCCATCACATCAAGGATAGTTGCAGTAGACAGAGCATGGATCTCTTCTCGACGCTTCCTCTCTGAGGCAGTTAACGGCTTCCGATTCTAGCGAAGTAGGGTACTAGGTTTTCCATGGTAGACCTGCATTAAAATAATTAACACACTGATGAGTATAATGAAATATAAGTGCAATACATAACTCCTTAAGTCATAAACATAACTAACGTATTGTTGTAAACATAAGACATGTATTGTGGTATACATATGTCTTTAACATAAGTCGTGTATTTATGAACAATACACTTATATAAGTTTAGTAAATACATAAGTCATGTATTCATGTATCAACATAAGTCATGGATTTCAATGAATTCATGTATAAACATAAGTTATGAATTCCAATGAATTCATGTATTCACATAAGTCATGTATTCCAATGAATTCATGTATCTTTTGGCAAATACATAAGTCAACACATAAACATAACCAATGTCATTCAGCATAAATATGCCAAACTATGTTGGTTAATTCGGCATAAAAACATCGAGATTAAGACATTATGTTGGGGTGAATATATCGAATGGAATCTATGTAATACCTAGTTTCATTCAATATATATGTGCTAAAAATAATATAGCATTCGGCATGAATATAACGAAGGAAACCCTAGATAATAAAAAAAATTATTCGTCATAACCATATCGAATAAATATAATTCATTCAGTATGTTTATAATGAATGAAACCCTAGTTCGTATCCTTTTTCAACAATCTAGACACATATCCTTCCATTCATTCAAAAGGGGTTTAATTGAAACTTGTGTTCAAATAACAAAAAAAACATGGATTTTAAGTTTGTTGGTTCAGTGGGTGACATTAAATATTGTTATTGTAGTCATATTAACCCCGAAATTCTTTGAGTGTAAAGAGAGAGAGTTATTGGAAGTGTATATATAGAGAAAAAATAGTTCAAAGCCTTTAGGAGTGTAGACGTTCCAATTGTTCGAAGTTGGTTGTAAACTAAAAATCGTTCGAATTGTGCAACAAGTTTTGATTTATTTCAATATATATAAGATCAAAATATTTCTCAAATGGGTAGTGTAGTCAATGTACCGACCTGATATTTAATCTTTAATTGAAGGAGAATGGGTTTGAATATAAAAAGTTTAAAAGTTGAAGATGAAAGGTTTGGAGGTCTGAATGTGTAGAGAGATGGAGGGAAAGAATGTAAATGATTTTTATAACTTTAAATATGTGGTAGCCCAAATGTGGTATTTGGAAGCAACTATTAGAACTAAGTGGTATTTTGAAAAACAATGTTGTGGTATTTTGAAGCAAAAAATGTGGCGCCCTTAGAAACATCCATAATTTACTACTAAGGATACACATCTCTACCAAGTTTCGAGAAACCTTCTTGAAAGTTTCTTTGTATATACACTAGTTTTTGAAAAATTAGAGATTTTAGGTTGCATTTATTTTTTCATTTGAATCTAAAGTCTGTAGAGTCTGAATCTGAATCTTAAAAATCTAGAGTTTGAATCTGAATCTAAATAATATGTTTATTTATATGTCTAAATGGACATATGAATGAATTTATTTAGACATATTTAAATTCAAAGTTTAGATTCAAAGGTAATGTTACCTTTTAACTATTCAAATATTAATATTGTCATTAACCTCTTAATTATTTTAAAAATAAATACTATTTGGTACCTCTTAAGTCTGAATAGTTTATTTTCAGACTTAAGAGGCAAAAACAAGCGATATTAAGTGTTAATCATTAAGTAAAAAGTAAAAAAGTTTTCTATTATAAATTAAAAGGTAAAAACTGTAATTATCTTTGAATCCTTCTAAGTATCTTAGACATGAGATGGAAAGAAAAGTTATCCGTAATTATCTTTGAATCCTTGTGAGGACTTTAGACATGAGATGGAAAGAAAAGTTATCCTTTTCTTCAACTTCTTTATAATCAAAAAGAAAAGTTCTTTAGGGATAAATATTGACCGGGCATTATTTTGGGGAATTACATTTATTGCGTATTATTTTAAACATGCAGGGTGTTATTTGAAAATTAAGTGATTATTTAAAGATACATAATAATTGGATATTATAGTAGTTCGGGGCTTGAAATAATTCTTAATATGATGGGGAGAGGGTGTTCCTTAGATTTACTTCCTTGCGCATGGAGAATGGGGAGAGAGTAAGGTTTTAGAGAGACAATTGGGGGGGGGGGGGGGGTAGATCATTAGAGGATTTGTATTCAGAGTTATTCTGAACTGCGAGTGAGAGGGAAGGATCGCTGACGATACATATTTGGAAGGATGGAGACAGACTAGTTGAAATCCTAGGTTTGGGAGGAAACTCTGGGATTCGGAGTTAGAGGAGGCGGAGTAGTTGTTTGATTAGTTGGATGGGAGGGAATATCCCCAGGGGGAGGATTATGTGTGGTGAAAGGGTAGTAAGAAAGGGGTTTTCTCAGTGCGGTATTATTATGCGGAGTTGGTAGGCAAGGGAGGGGTTGGCTTTCCTTGAAAAAATCATTTGGTGTACGCGAGATCCACCAAAAGCGACATTCTTCGTCTGGACAAGAGTGAGACATACAACCATGACGATTAATGGGTCAATGAAGATAAGAAGACACATAACTAGTAGGTGTTAGATGTCTAAACAATGAGAGAAACAAGAATTTCGTTATTGCATTATTGGGTTTTCAGGGGATTATGGGAGATCATTTACTCCATATTCATGGTGAAATGGGCATGTGCCAAGTCATTGAGAGAGGATATGGCATCTTGGGGATTTAGGTTGGGGGGAAAGAGGTAGGGGTCGTGTGGAGAATGACTTATTTATGCATCTTTTGGACGATATTGATTGAGATTAGCAGGAGGTGCTTTGAGGGTGAAGATATTGAGATAACCTTTTGTGAGCTCTTTTCATGCGTGGTTCAAGAAGGAGTCACACTCTTCACTCTAGTGCTTGTTAGATTTTTTGGGTGAGCTAGGAGTAGGGAGTTGATTGTTGGTTTTCTAGACATGCTCTAGTGTAGAGGGGAAGTTGGGAGGATTTTTGTCTTCCTATCCCCATTTTCTGATTTTGGGTCTCTCGCTAGACCTTTATATATTTCTTGTACATTTGTTTTCGTTTCCTTAGGCGACTTCTCATTATACTTTATTTAATTATAAAAAACACATTGTACAATAAGAACACTCAACATTATGCAAATCAATATAGTTTTTATTTTTCAAATGACCTCAAATCCCACGTGTCTAAAAAGGATCAAACAACTTGTAAATCAATTGACCGTTTTAACCTTTTTAGCTAAACCAAAAACTAAAAAAATACACAAACAAAACACATATTTTATTTTCTTTGCTTTGATTTCATTAGAGTGCCATTGTGCCTGCAAAACAAATTTTCAATGGTCTATTTAATTGGTTTTCATAGACCCGAATATATTGAATAATATGTAAACATAATCAAAAGAACACGTAATTAAATTTTTTATATGGATCTGTAAATCTAACACATGAATATCCAATTATGCATGTTATTCATTCTTTAATCGTATAAAATGTTATGTATTATATATTTAACATTAGGCTCTTAGGTAAACATGGTTATAACAGATTGTGTAAATTTAAGAAATTAAAAATCACAACTTGATCATATTTAGAAGTAAAATATCATGAGTCATACCTTGATCCAAATTTATTTGAGAGGGAGAAATTGAAAATATTATCCTCCACTTGAATATGGAATCGTCATTTTGATGATTGAAGTTGTTAGTCTTATGCTCTATATGAATCATCAATCATAATTTAGATAATTGGAGTTTTGATGTTTCTCTCCTTCAACTTTAATTTCATTGATGTTGTAATTTTGTAGTGTATTATTGATGGATATCAATCACTTATTTATAAGTGGAGGGACAATCTAATCTTCAAAAGTCACTCAATCTGAACCGTCCATCAAGGTGTATAACAAAGGGTTTTATAAATTTTTTAATTAACTTAAATAGTTTATTTTATTAGCCAAAAATAAATTAATCCTTAGCATTCAAAAGAAACCCTTAATAAACAAATATGAGTTTTAAATATATCTGTTACTGTGCATTTTCCCTTCATTTTTATAGTTGTGAATACACATGAACTACATGTACAAATATATCTGTTACGCTACATTTTTTCTTTCACTTGAATATATTTGGAAAAAAAAAACGAACTGCAAAATTTAATTACTATTATGTATTACCTTTTTTATAGGATTATATATCATTACCAAGTTGATACAAAAAAATTCAATAATTGAGTCATTATAGTTGTTTTTAATGGATAATTATGAAAAATTGTTAATCAAACTAATTATTAGAAAATTACTAAAATATCGAATGAACACTAAATTTATTAACCTAAGTGAGGAAATTCATATTACAAAAATAAGGATTAAATGTGTAAGTGAAAAGTTAGATGCTCTATAAGAGTAAAAAACAAAACTATAAGAGCTCAGTGTGAATTTTTAATGAATTAAATTAAAAAATTTAATTTAATTAAAATAAATAATTTTTTAAAAGTAAAACGAGTAAGTTACATCAGTTGTGTTCACTATTAATTTCGAAGGACAATACATAGACCTAAAACTAACAAATAAAAAAAGGATTGTTACTTCATATCTAATCATTAATTTCAGAATACCTAAGACCAACATCCAAATATAGGGTTGCAAAAATCCGTCGCTACTCCTTAAACACCCCCTTTTAAAAAATAAAACATAAATTTTTTTTTTAAAAAAAAATATTGTTTTTAGCATGACATTTCATGCATGACCATGCACCCAAAAATGTCATGCTAAAATATTGTAACATTTTTATTATACATACTCCTACTTTATTTTTTTTTATATATATATTGGAGGGTCACCTACATCACACCTAATTGTAGGTCCTTACAAAACTTTTTTTTCATTTTTTTTATTTTTCTCTTGAAATTAACCTTCCAATAAATCCATGTTCAAAAAATCAAGTCAAAATACATTTGGTAGTTATTTTTAAAAAAATCACAAAAAACTGTTCAAAATATCTTATTTATAAGGGCTGGGCCAACTGTTTTTTGTGGATTTTTAAAAAATAGGTACAAAATGTATTTTGACCTCATTTTTTGAATATGGGTTGATTAGGAGGTTAATTTCAAGAAAAAAATAAAAAATTTGGAGAAAAGGTTTATTAGGACCTAGAACTAGGTGCGATGTATAGTGTGATTTATACATCATGATGTATGTGAGCCTTCCCCTCTCTCTCTCTCTCTCTCTCTAGAGAGAGAGAGAGAGAGAGAGAGGGCTTCTCTTAAACGGACGTCTGTTTTTTGGACTAAAAATGGACCAAAATGGTCCGATTTTTTAAAAATAGTAAAATGCATTTTTTTGAGTTGATTTTTTTCTGAGATATATAGACATACATGAGTACCCCTACAAAAAAAAAATCAACTCAAAATGAATTTATTTGCTATTTAAAAAAAATCTTTTAAATCTGTCAGATTTTGTTGGCACAAACCCAAACATATATTGACAGATTTTGAAAGATTTTTTTTAAAATAGCAAATAAATTCATTTTGAGCTGATTTGTTTTGTAGGGGTACCCATGTATGTCTATATATCTAAAAAAATCAACTCAAAAAAATGCATTTTACTATTTTTAAAATATCGGACCATTTTGGTCCGTTTTTAGTCTAAAAAATGGACGTCCATTTTTGAGAATTTCTGTATATATATATATAATTTTGTAATAGAAATACATATATCAAAAAACTCATAAAACATGAGAACTTTTACATATAGGTCTTACTTAAAGAGATTTTTCATAAATAAATCTTATTGACTTTTCAATCATCAAATAAGTCTTATTACTAAAATTTTGATATTCTTTTAACAATTTTACCCTTTTGAAATCAACCATTCGTAACTTTTTGGGAAAAGTTACATAAGTGGTTGAACTTTTTTTCTTCCTATTTTTAATCTTTAAATGATCATAACTTTTGATTTACAAATTTATTTTTTGCAAAATTACTATTTTTTGCAAAATTACTATTTTTTGAAATCTTCTCATCGAAATCTATCAAACAAGATCCATAAAGTTCATACTATTCCCAAGAAAAAAAATTACAGAGACAATAAAATTTATTTTGTTCACCGAAAAATGAAACAGTTTTATATGTGAAACATTTTCACATGTAGCATCATATTGATATTACACAGGCAATAAAATTTAATATGTTCACCGAAATATGAAACAATTTTATATCTAGGACATTAAATATTACTTTGCAAATATTACACATACAATAATATTTACTATCTGACTAAAAACGAAGAAAATACGTCATCTTCATTTTTTGTTATTTTCTATCGAATAGGGGTATTGTTTTTTCAACTAGCTTTCAAAAATATAAATTTCGTAAAATTTTAAATTGTATGTTGAAAGTTATAGTTCTTTAAAATTTGAAAGAGAAAAAAACAACTACTATTTTTAAATTTGGAGGGAATATAGGGACATGAGTGTATTAGTAAAGAAAAAAATTGTAAATTTAAAAATAAGACTTAATTAATGATTGACTAATCAATAGGACTTAATTAAAAAAAACTCTCAAAATAGAACTTAGATATAATAATCTCCAAAACAAGTTGTTTTAGGTGTTTTATTGATTTTATAGATCCAAAAATCTAAAACTATTTGCAAATATACATTTGCTATTGTATATGCATTAGTTCATAACATGAAGAAAAAACTGTGAAAGATAATTTGTAATCGATACCGTCTAAAACTGAACCTCAATAACTTTGTTGACCAAAGGGTAGTTAAGTAAAACAATAAAACTCATACATTATAAGAAAGGTAACACTCTAATAAAAAATATGGAATAAATTCATAAATATAATTTCAGCATTTCCACAATACAAAAATATAAATGGAAATGTAATTAAAAAAATGAATGTATAGCCATAACCAAGAGTATTACTAGTCCTAAATTTACATAAGCAATCTTTAATGAGTTTGTATTATCATTTGAAATTAAATTGGATAAGTTTGTGTGAAAATTTGAAAAAATTACACAATTTTTTTTCAAGTTCCGCCTTTACTCACTGAAATTATGCGTGTCGATCGCAATCTCATTGAAAAATGAGTGCACTAAATGTCTTATAGCCATAACCAAGAGTATTACTAGTCCTAAATTTACATAAGCAATCTTTAAATTAATGTGTTTGTATTATCATTTGAAATTAAATTAGATAAGTTTGTGTGAAAATTTGAAAAAATTACACAATTTTTTTTCAAGTTCTGCCTTTACTTACTGAAAATTATGCTTGTCGGTCGCAATCTCATTAAAAAATGAGTGCACTAAATGAATGTCTTATAGCCATAATGAAGAGTATTACTAGTCCTAAATTTACATAAGCAATCTTCAAATTTATGAGTTTGTATTATCATTTGAAATTAAATTAGATAAGTTTGTGTGAAAATTTGAAAAAATTACACAAGTTTTTTTCAAGTTCCGCCTTTACTCACTGAAAATTATGCGTGTCGATCGCAATCTCATTGAAAAATGAGTGCACTAGTAGGAGAGACATCTCTTTCCCTAATCTCTAATTATTGCAAATGTTCATGGATCTAATTACAAAATTTGGCATTGACAGAGACTAACAATAATTTGCACAATTTCTTGTTGGCCTTTGATTTTCCACATGTGATATAGGTACTTGATATTTTCAGATCAACTATAATTGTCAGTTTGGTTATTTAAATTTGTTCCTTTCAAGTGGAGACAGGTGAAATAACTCCACATAATATACGCCATCTGCAAAACAAAAATATAGGAAAGACATCTATTAGTCGTGTCCGTGTCTTGTGCTATTTTATTCATATATGAAAATTTTTAATTTATATATTCTCGGTTAATACATCGATTACAAAGAACAAATTCAAACTCAAACTCGAATTGTTAAAGTTAATAGGTCACACGATGAAAATAATTAACACCTGTTAAGTAACTAAAATTCTCTATCGAAACAAAATTCAATTAATTCATACATCATATATTCCAAATGTTAATAGTAATAAGACCCGCGAAAAAAAAAATTCCTTACCTAAAATTACAAATATTACAAGTTGTATTAAGCATAATTTATAAACAAAGAGTTTGGGTAATATTCATGGGTTTTAACAGATCTAATCGATTGTATCAAAATTACTAAACATGAGCCAGTATCTTAATGGGTCTATCGTGTTGACTAAATATTGATCCAAATTCGATAAGGCTAAGTCCATTAGCTTGTAATTTCGTATCGTACTGTGTCGTGTTATCGTGTCTTATCACATTTTGACGGGATTAATATAGAAGATGTAAGTTATTCACCGTTGAGTAGGGGTGCAACCGGTACGAGTTTTTACCGTACCGTACTGTTTTGGTTCGAAAAAAAATGGTTTTGGTTTCATATTATGAAATACCAAAAATCGATTTTACCGAAACCGAAAATACCGCCAAAAATTTGGTTGGTTGTGGTTTTAAGATATAAAAAACCGATTTACCGAATTTACCATACCAATTTATCCTACCGACATTACCAAATTTACCGTACCGAAATACCGTCCCAAACTTACCGTATACTACCAACTGAAAATTGTATTTTAAAAAAATATACCAAATTATCAAATTATCAAGACCCTTCATTTTAAACTCATCTCATCCATTTATTTCACTTACTATAAAAGTACAAAACCCTATTTTTTTCTATTCCCTCACAAATCAGCCATACCCACACGAAGTCTCTCTAGCCACACAATACAAGGTAACTTCTTCTTCCCTGTCTCTTTCTTTTTCTGCCTTAAACCGGTATAGGTTTCCCCTTCGGGCAACCTCCTCCGGCCTTAAACCGGTACGGTTGTATTGTTTATGCATGTATGTCAAGATCTGTTACGCCTCAAACTTGTGGGTTTTGACCAAAGTGTTTGTTTCTTTATGTGTGTATGTCTAGATCTGCTACGGCTCAAACTTGTGGGTTTTTAGTATGTTGGTTGGTAATTGTTTGTGCATCTGAGATGCGTTTATTTATTTCAATGTGTTTTTACTTTAAAAACATTGTTGATCTGCTCGAATCTTGATCTTCTCTTTTAATGTTTTTTTTATTCAGTGTGTTTTTTTACTTCAAAAACATATATATGTATGTATCTAATTTTTTTATATAGATCTACGTATATGTTTATACACAACTACATATATTGATCTATCAATTTATACATAGCTGTTTTAAGGCTTTTTAATGCAATTTAGTTTTGTTATGCTTCATGATCTTCATTTTATTTTTCAGTGCAATTCATATTATATTTTAGTTTTAAGCATTGCATTTAATCAATTAAATGAGTTTAAAATTTTGGGACTGAAACTCATATAAAATTTTATTGAAATCATAATATTGAAATATCTACCAAATCTACCAAATGCATAAACCGATTTGAAATTCTGGTATTTACCGAGAAAAAACCGAATTGAAATCGAAATTATCGAAACCAAGAAAACCCGAAAATACTGAAAAACAAAAAAAAAGGTCGGTTTGGTTTGGGTTTTTGTTTTGATGTACCGGCCAGTAAATTGGTACGGTATGGTTTTACCATTTAAATTGTGATTTTGGTATTGATAAGTGGTCATTATCGATCATACCGTACCGGTTGCAGCCCTACCGTTGAGAATAGATGATAAGATATACAAAATTCTTTTTCAAAATTGAATAAACAAAACATTAATAGCAAGAATAAATCTAGGGAGACCCAGAAAAAAACTCATTTCGTAAACCCAGTGCATTAAAAGCTTATACCTTATTGTTGTGGGTCCCGTCAGGGCATCAAAATGTGCATTGAAAACTGGTACCTATTTTTGTCTTATACACTGAGTTTACGAAGTGGTTTTTTTTCGGGGTGTCCCTAATGCTACTCTAATAGCAATTGGGCGTGGAATTAGGGGTAATAGCCTTGGGCTTGGACCAATAGAATTCAATTATATAGGCTAATAATAAAAGACTTGGAGACCATATATGGATAACTAGAAGAATTAGTTAAGAGTGTCTTTGGATGTCTAGAATTATAATTCAGTTGGCATTTCAATTGTTTGGGTTTGTTAATATTTTCACTTAGGTAGCTGTGATTACAACATGCAATGCGACTACTACACATCCTTTGTGTGTATCTAAGATACATTGCTTGTGTAACAAATGGGGTTGAGTCGGTTTGTTCTGTATTTGTCTTATATTAATACCATACAAAAATGTGTTCGGTTTTGGCATTTTCGATTTTCGATTAAAAAACACTTATCAATAACAACCGTTTGGTATTTTTGTGTATTTCGGTACTTTGGGTAAATTTCTCTTTCGATAATTTCAAAATTTTTAGTTTTGATTTTCTTAGTTTTTTGCACATTTTTAATTGTTTTTTATTTTAAATTTCAAAATGCAACATATAAACGAAAAAGTAACTAAATATATGTTTATACACCATACACATAAAATATCAAATAACCTTGTTGTAGTTTTGGTTTTCTTAGTTTTTTCTCATTTTGATTTTTTTTTTTTTGTATTTTATGTTTCAAAATGCGACACATACACGGAAAAGTAAACTTAATATATGTTTATACGTCGTACATATAAAATATCAAATAACCTTGGTGTACCTTAACTTGAAAAACATATATACTTTCTAAAAATAAAAATAACATCCATTTTTAATATTAACTTTTGTGACAAGTGAGACCGATTAATGATATAAATTTAAAAATATAATTATTTTTTTTGTAAATTTTGGCATTTTAAATCAATATTTTGAATGGTAGTTTCGATATTTAATTTTGGTATAATAATTTCAGTAAATTTATTTTTTTAAATGCCTAAAGCAAAACCAACCACAAAATTTGATAATTTCGGTCTTGGTAATTTTGAGATGCGGTAATGGTTAGTAGTAAAACAAAACAAGAATTTTTCGGACCAAAACGGTACGGTACGGTAAAAAAACATATCATACCGACATTTTTTTTAAAATAATTTCACATGTATACGATAATTATTAGGAATAATTCCTTTATAAGTATGCATGAAACATATATAATTCAATTTAAATGGTATCTCATAATGTTTTTTTGGGATCTTTTCATTTTAAGCCCTCGCCAATAATATTTTTTTGGCTCTAGTCGACTTACATATTTTTTAGGTATTATGATCCCTCATCATTTAATGTATATTGTATAATTTAGGGTATACACAAGCTTAACACGAGTATATTACAAAAAAATGTATAGATTATAAAATCACATATCCAAATTATAAATTTTTTCAAAACAAGTGCAAAGTGTGTATGTACACATTACAACTATACTTATTCAATACTTAACAATTGGGTATACAATAATGCTCCTTAACTCCCAAAAATTTACCGACTAGGGAGTAAATAAAAAAAATGTTTTTATTTGCTTTTGTTTGGATCGTATATGATTTTAGGGATTAGAATAAAAATCTAATAAAAATTGTTGATATAAAAAAATTGGTGTAAAGAAGAATATGATATTATGAAAATATGGCATAAAAACCCGATATATGTGACACCCCGACTAATTAAATACCGGGTAGCTACTCCTTTATTAAATTAATACAAAATGCCAAGTTGGTCCAGTTAATAGCATTACTGTCGAAAATATTTTTTTTATAATTACTAACCACCTAGTATTTAAAAGTAAGATGCCAAATTTTAAGTTAAGTCTGATTAACATGCAATAAAAGAAATAATGGAAGAACAACATAAATCCATTCACCATAACGAAGTAATAAAATAACCAACAATAATAAAAAGTCCGGAGGAAAAACTCCTCACAACAATCCCACAACAGAAGATAATAAAACAAGTCTGAATCCTGAATTAATTACATGCCCGAAGTCTGAATAACTGAAATGAATGAAATGACTAAAAGGAATGGGCGACATGCCCTATAACTGATAAAATACTGAATATGGAGTCAAAGTAGATGAAGCGTCTATAATCAATGTCTTGTAACTTCCACAAACAGCTACAGCTCGTCACCTGAATGAGGATCCTAAGCATGGTGTCCTTGTGGCTGGGCACCTAAAATGGTTTTTATAAAAATAGATTTGAAAGCAAACGGGTCAGAGCCCGAATGTGGAGAGTATTTTGAAAACAGCAAGTGCTTTAATAACAATTAAAACAATAAATGCAAAATACATGTTAGGACGTGCTCTCACATGAGATACTCACCGCTCGTCTAACTGTGCACTCCTAACGTTCCTGTACCCATTCATGTGTTTTCTCATAACTATCTAGTCCAAAAGAGTTTCTAACATTTCTACTTGATTCACGTTTGAATTCTAACCTTAATAATTAAATAGAGCGTTCTACTTTAATTCTCGAATTCCCAATTATTAACAAAACCGTACTATTGATAACTGTCCCCTTTTATCTTGACATAAAGTTACAATTACTATACTCACAATTTAACATAGCAATTTCCTTTTCATTTAACCGTATATTATTCACATCATAAATATACAATACAAGCACCCAAAGGCTAAGCTGCGGTGCACACATACTCTGCTATCCATCCCGGTACATCACGTACATAAGGATCACGCATTCCGAATCTCTCCGAATCGTTCCGATAACAACATCACAAATAATGGAGGCGAACACAGTCACATCACATGGGTCACGTACATACCTACGCTCCCACGATCAGCAAACTTATTAACATCCCAATAAGTCCTTCTCTGACCTATGTTCATCGAGGTAACCAATCTAAATCCGGGCAACACAAGGATAAGAAGGCCCTAAGCGAACGTAAACCTCCCGTGATAGCAAGTATGGTAGGTATGTCATACACATAAAATTATATACTAAGCAGTCACACATCTTAGATATCTCGATATTAATAAAGGTATACTCTACATCTTTATACCATTATTCCAAATTCATATATTTCAAGTCCCCCGATAATATTAAAGTTAAACTGTCGACAAGTCTCACGTCGTAGTTTCTTATACTTAAAACCTATCTCAAATAGACTATTAAGCTCCTATTATTCCCACATATAACATCTTTAATCCTAGGGTTCCTACTTCTGCCCCAAAGCTCATTTCATCAACTTGTTCAAATTTACACTCTTAACCCAAAAATTATCTCACTTATCGAATTTCATTAAATTAGAATAATTCCTCAAATTAAATTCTAATTAAGGTCCAAGTTTCATAATTATGCCTACAGGTCTTCCTTAAGTTTAAGGGTATTCATAAGGTCTCCAATAATATTTTCCAAGGGCTCCCACCATTAAAAATTAAATAGGGAAAAACTTTATTCATTCTGGGAAGGTCGATCGATCGACCTTTTCCTTCGATCGATCGATGGTGGTCGATCGATCGACTGATGAACATCGATCGATCGAACGCACCAGGTATGACTACGGACTGCTTCGTTTTGCAGTTTTAATTCCTCCCAAAACATCATTTGCAGGCATGAAACTCTAAGACAAGGTTATAATATCATCATACTATCATCCTACAATAGTATTAACGTTCTAAAACTAAAAATTCATCATTCAAGGGCTTTGTTTAGATCAAAATTTCATCAAAATTTCCAGATTTCTTCTTCTTTCAAGAACATCAATAAACTTCTCCAAAAATCCATTTTTAGATCATCAATGGTTCTGTTTTGAACACTTAATTCGTCCAGAATGTTACTACATGCAATCCCTAACATAATTTATAGCTTTTAACTTCCAATTCATGGTTCTATATCATCTTCCAAGATCAATTTTGAAAATTCCTAAACATGGAAAACATAGCATTGAATTAATTGAAATTAAACCACTTGCCTTGATTCAATCTCTGATTTGATGACGATTTGAAGAAGTTCCCTCTTTCTTTCTACAGAATTCCCTTCTATCTCTCTCTCTCAAAGCTTTCTTCTCCAATGGCTATGGTGGCTAGGGTTTGTTTTTGGGGAAAGAAATTAGAAACCTAATTCTAATAACCTACGTAGCCTATTGGGTTAACATGGGTTGGTTAGTGGTTTAGTGGGTCAAATTGACATCAGATATTATTTACTAATTTTCGTCACTTTTAATTTCTAAAAATACAAAATTACCAAAATACCCTTTATGTTGCCGGTATGGCCTAAAAATACCCCGGGACCCAAACTAAACCCCCGGCTAGTGTTTTCTGACTATCTCGACCCTTCCGGACGCGTTGGCGCACTCAAAACGACCATACGGTTAATAGAATTTAAATTCACTTTTATAATTAAAATAATTATATCCTGACGCGATTGTCACACGCGTCCCAATAAAATGTCCAAATTGCCGTATATCAATCTCACGACAAATTTCATAATTCAATATTCATATAACATCATATACTCAATATAGTCAAATACCAACTCACATCTAGCTAGTATTTTATCCGGATTAATTCCCAATTAATTCTCATTTAATTAATTAATCCCAAAAATAAATATCACAGAAAATACGGGGTATTACATACTTCCCCCCTAATAACTGAATTTCGTCCCGAAATTCGGAACTAGAAAGTACCTGGTAAGAGTAACTCTGGATAACGTTCACGCATCTCATCCTCGCGCTCCCATGTGGACTCCTCGACATTATGATGTCGCCACTGAACACGCACTAACGGAACTATCTTTGACCGCAGTTTCCGCTCACTTCGGTCTAGAATAGCAATCGGCCCCTCCTCGTAGGAGCTATCCGGCTGGAGATCGATGTCCTCCACAGAAATGTGAGAATGATCCAAATTATCTCTAAGGTATTTCCTTAGCGAGGAAATATGAAACACATCGTGAATCCGATGCAAATGCTCCGGTAACCCAAGTCTATACGCAACCGGTCCGATCCGCTCAATAATAGGAAATGGTCCCACATATCTTGGTGCCAACTTCCCTTTCTTCTCGAAACGCATAATCCCCTTCATAGGAGATACTCTGAGAAAAACTTGGTCCCCCACTTGGAACTCCCCGAAGAACCTCTTCGCATCAGCGTAGCTCTTCTGCCGATCCTGAGCTACCCGAATGCGACTCCGAATCAATTCTATCCTCGCCGAAGTATCCCGAATCACTTCCGGCCCAAGCAGTTTGTTGTCCCCCACCTCCAACCAACATGACGGGGAACGACAAGGTCTACCGTACAATGCCTCAAATGGAGCCATGCCAATAGTGAACTGGTAGGAGTTGTTGTAAGCAAACTCCACCAATGGAAGATACTGCTCCCATCCACCCCCAAAATCAATGATACTCATCCGTAGCATGTCCTCCAACATCTGATTTGTACGCTCAGTTTGCCCATCGGTCTGCGGGTGATACGCCGTACTCAACCGTAATTCCGTGCCCATGGCCTCCTGAAAACTCTCCCAAAACCGTGAAACAAATATCTTGTCTCGGTTAGACACGATATTTAGGGGCACACCGTGAAGTCTCACTATCTCATAAATAAAGAGCTGAGCATACTGTCCCGCAGTGTAGTCTGTCCTCACGGGTAGAAAATGAGCGACTTTGGTAAACCAGTCCACAATTACCCAAATGGAGTCGTGACCTCTCTGTGACGTAGGCAACCCCGTGATAAAGTCCATAGAGATGCTCTCCCACATCTACATCGGGACCTCTAATGGATGTAGTAGTCCTGCCGGTCTCTGATGATCAACTTTTACTAGCTGATAAGTGGCGCATTTAGAAACAAACTCGACAATATCCCTCTTCATCCCACTCCACCAATACTGACGTCTCATGTCTTGGTACATTTTATCCCCACTGGGATGTACCGCGAATCGTGAGCCGTACGACTCTGCCATCACCTCGTACCGCAATTCCTCCCCTTCCGGAACTACCAATCTCGCATTGAAGCGTAATCCCCCGTCTGAGCTAACGGTATATGACTCGGCTCCTTCTGCTAATAATCGAACTATCTGCTCCTGACAGAACGAGTCATTTGCCTGTGCCCTTACTACCTTCGTGATAATCTGCGGTGTAATGGTCATCACAGACATGAACGATCGGGCCACTGCATCCTGGTGTCCCAATTCCTTCCACTTGGCCTTCCACACCCCTGCCACTTCATCTGCTGGCCTACGGCTCAACGCGTATGCTACCACGTTAGCCTTCCCCGGGTGATACTGGATATCAAACTGATAATCCTTCACAAACTCAAGCCACCTTCGTTGCCGCATATTCAACTCCTTCTGCGTGAATAGGTACTGTAGGGACTTGTGGTTTGTGAATAGTCAAAACTTTTCCCCCAAAAGATAATGTCTCCAAATCCGAAGGGCAAATACCACTGCTACCAACTCCAAGTCATGGGTGGGGTAATTCTTCTCGTGAGGCTTTAGCTTACGGGAAGCATAAGCTATGGTCTGACTCTCCTGCTGCAATACACCTCCAAGTCCTTGCAAGGACGCATCGGTGTAGACTAGATACTCAACTCCCGGTCTCGGCAATGCTAACACAGGTGCTGAGGTTAACTTGTCCTTCAACTCATCGAATGCCATCTGACAGGCATCACTCCAAATGTACGACACACCTTTACGAGTCAGATGTGTCAAAGGACCTGCTATCTTCGAAAATCCCCGAATAAACCTCCTATGATATCCTGCTAGGCCCAAGAAACTACGGATCTCCGTCGGTGTCGTGGTCTGTCCCCACTCCCTCACCGCGGATACCTTCTCCGAATCAACCGATATTCCCCGGTCGGAAATAATATGCCCCAAAAACTGAACCTCCTTTATCCAAAACCTGCACTTCTCATATTTTACATACAACTCATTCTGGCGCAGTGTCTGCAAAACTTGCCTTAAGTGCTCGGCGTGCTCCTCCTCTGTCTGGGAGTAAATCAGAATATCATCAATGAAGACAATGACAAACTGATCCAGGAAATCCCTGAACACCCTATTCATCAAGTCCATAAACACGGCTGGAGCATTGGTCAAACCAAAAGGCATAACCCGAAACTCGTAAGAACCATATCTCGATAGGAACGCAGTCTTCGAGACGTCCTCTTCCCGAATACGCAACTGATGGTATCCCGAGCGCAAATCAATCTTAGAGAAGAAGGAAGCTCCTCTCAACTGGTCGAATAGGTCATCGATTCGAGGCAACGGATATTTATTCCGTATCGTGACCTTGTTCAACTCCCGGTAGTCCACACACAATCTCAGTGAACCATCTCTCTTCTTCACGAATAACACAGGGGCACCCCACGGCGAAGTACTCCTCCGTATAAACCCCTGACCCAACAACTTCTCAATCTGATCTCGTAGCTCTCACATCTCTGCCGGAGCCATACGGTACGGTGCGCATGCTATAGGTCTCGTATCTGGTAGTAAGTCTATGACAAAGTCTATCTCTCGACTGGAGGGTAATTCAGGTATATCCTGAAATACATCGACAAACTCTCGAACAACCGGAATCGAATCAAGTGGTATCACCACCTCCTTAGAGGTCTCCTCCTCTATATAGTACAAATGAGTGGACGATCCTCCCTCGGAACGAGGCATCGCCACCAAAAACATCTTTTGCCCGGGAATGGCAAAGATAATACTCCTACTGAAACAGTCAATCATGGCTCGGTACGCGACAAGCCAATCCATACCAATAATGGCATCATACTCGGTCATCTCTAGTACTAACATATCTGCAGGTAATACCAAACTACCAATCTCTACCCCCACTCCCCGGTATATAAAGAAAATAAGTGACCCATTCCCCAATGGTGAGTCTACACACGTCACTGTGCTCTCTGCCGTGGCTAACAATCCTAAAGCTTTCGCAAAATGTGTATCTGTAAAACAATGCGTTGCCCCCGTATCAAACAAAACCCGACCCATAGTGCCATGGATAGGAAATGTACCCTCAATCGCGGGCGGTGCCTGTGGAACTGCTGCCTGGTGGACGTTATAGACACGTCCATACTGTAGCTGCCCCTGCTGAGCTGGGACTGCTGGGATGGGTGGCAATGCTGCCATCTGTGGCGGTGCGGGGAGAGCGGCGGGAAACATAGGCCTCTGCGGCTCCTGGCGAGCACCCTACTGCTGCTGCTGTGGGGCCCTGCCCCTATCAGGACAATCCTGTCGTTTATGGCCAGTTTTGCCACAAACATAACACTTCCCTGGGAAGTTCCCTCCTCTCTGCCCCTGCTGTCCCCAGCCCTGGTGGCCATTACCGTTCCTCCCTTGGCCCTGCTGGCCCTGCTGAAACTGCTGCCCATTCTGCCCCTGTTGGCCCTGATGGCCGTTTGGACCCTAATGGCCCTGACGGAAACCTCACTGTCCGTGCCTGTAATTTCCTGATCTGAACCTCTTCTGATCCCCCTGCTGGGAACCCTGCTCACCCTGTCTCTGCCCCTGAACAGATTGTGCCCCACCGGCACCATGTCCTCCAGTCCTGCCCTGATGGCTAGACTCTGCCGATCTTTTGCCCTCAGCCATATGAAAGCGGTGATCCTGGCAGTGTAACAAAGCAGCGTTGACCACATCAGAATAAATGGCCAACGAAAGGTTCCCTAACAGATGCCGACGGATCCTCCATGTCAACCCGTCGGTGAATTTCTCAATCTTCTTCTTTTCTGTCGGTATCTCATCCGGAACGATATTCAACAGATTCGTGAACTCGGCCTCATACTCGCCCACGGTCTTACCCTCCTGCTTCAGACTCATCAATTTCCTCCTCATTTCCGTATGAACAGCGGACGGAAAGTACTTGCGGTCAAACCGCACCCAAAAGTCCTGAATAGTGAGAGTATCCCTCTCCTCCACGGTGGTAATAGACTCCCACCACTGCAGTGCAGATCCAACTAGCTTGAAAGTAGCTAGCACCTGCTTTTGAACATCCGTGCACTCATACATCATCAAGTGCCTCTGCATATCCTTCCTCCACTGGCTCGAGACTACCACATCTGAGCTACCTGCAAACTCTAGCGAATGCGCTTTTTGAAAAGCGTCACGTACACGTTCCCAAGCAGACGGGAATGCATTTTCCTGTACTGGCACGGCAACCGGCGCCTGAGGTGGTGCCTGCTGAACTACGACAATTGCGGCATTTACCGCTTGGGCTACTATGGCTGCAACCTCATCGGCGTTCATCGTGCCCTGTACTGGTGCGGGCTGTGGTTCTGGCGTTGCATTCCTGGGAACCCGTGGTGCACGTCGTGGAGGCATTCTGAAACAAGAATAAAGTCTATAAGTTCGCAGTTATAAACTTAAAATAGCTGAAGAACGTAGCATATACAGAAGAATACAACAGTCCAAAAATATAGGGCTTTATATCAAAGAAAGCTCAGCGGAAACATAATAAGCCGTACAGATCCTAAAGGACACTAGAACCTGATGCTCTGATACCACCTGTGACACCCTGACTAATTAAATACCGGGTAGCTACTCCTTTATTAAATTAATACAAAATGCCAAGTTGGTCCAGTTAATAGCATCACTATCGAAAATATTTTTTTATAATTACTAACCACCTAGTATTTAAAAGTAAGATGCCAAATTTTAAGTTAAGTCTGATTAACATGCAATAAAAGAAATAATGGAAGAACAACATAAATCCATTCACCATAACGAAGTAATAAAATAACCAACAATAATAATAAGTCCGGAGGAAAAACTCCTCACAACAATCCCACAACAGAAGATAATAAAACAAGTCTGAATCCTGAATTAATTACATGCCCGAAGTCTGAATAACTGAAATGAATGAAATGACTAAAAGTAATGGGCGACATGCCCTATAACTGATAAAATACTGAATATGGAGTCAAAGTAGATGAAGCGTCTATAATCAATGTCCTGTAACTTCCACAAATAGCTACATCGTCACCTGAATGAGGATCCTAAGCATGGTGTCCTTGTGGCTGGGCACCTAAAATGGTTTTTACAAAAATAGATTTGAAAGCAAACGGGTCAGAGCCCGAATGTGGAGAGTATTTTGAAAACAGCAAGTGCTTTAATAACAATTAAAACAATAAATGCAAAATACATGTTAGGACGTGCTCTCACATGAGATACTCACCTCTCGTCTAACTGTGCACTCCTAACGTTCCTGTACCCATTCATGTGTTTTCTCATAACTATCTAGTCCAAAAGAGTTTCTAACATTTCTACTCGATTCACGTTTGAATTCTAACCTTAACAATTAAATAGAGCGTTTTACTTTAATTCTCGAATTCCCAATTATTAACAAAACCGTACTATTGTTAACTGTCCCCTTTTATCTTGACATAAAGTTACAATTACTATACTCACAATTTAACATAGCAATTTCCTTTTCATTTAACCGTATATTATTCACATCATAAATATAAAATACAAGCACCCAAAGGCTAAGCTGCGGTGCACACATACTCTGCTATCCATCCCGGTACATCACGTACATAAGGATCACGCATTCCGAATCTCTCAGAATCGTTCCGATAACAACATCACAAATAATGGAGGCGAACACAGTCACATCACATGGGTCACGTACATACCTACGCTCCCACGATCAGCAAACTTATTAACATCCCAATAAGTCCTTCTCTGACCTATGTTCATCGAGGTAACCAATCTAAATCCGGGCAACACAAGGATAAGAAGGCCCTAAGCGAACGTAAACCTCCCGTGATAGCAAGTATGGTAGGTATGTCATACACATAAAATTATATACTAAGCATTCACACATCTTAGATATCTCGATATTAATAAAGGTATACTCTACATCTTTATACCATTATTCCAAATTCATATATTTCAAGTCCCCCGATAATATTAAAGTTAAACTGTCGACACGTCTCACGTCGTAGTTTCTTATACTTAAAACCTATCTCAAATAGACTATTAAGCTCCTATTATTCCCACATATAACATCTTTAATCCTAGGGTTCCTACTTCTGCCCCAAAGCTCATTTCATCAACTTGTTCAAATTTACACTCTTAACCCCAATATTATCTCACTTATCGAATTTCATTAAATTAGAATAATTCCTCAAATTAAATTCTAATTAAGGTCCAAGTTTCATAATTATGCCTACTGGTCTTCCTTAAGTTTAAGGGTATTCATAAGGTCTCCAATAATATTTTCCAAGGGCTCCCACCATTAAAAATTAAATAGGGAAAAACTTTATTCATTCTGGGAAGGTCGATCGATCGACCTTTTCCTTCGATCGATCGATGGTGGTCGATCGATCGACTGATGAACATCGATCGATCGAACGCACCAGGTATGACTACGGACTGCTTCGTTTTGCAGTTATCAATTCCTCCCAAAACATCATTTGCAAGCATGAAACTCTAAGACAAGGTTATAATATCATCATACTATCATCCTACAACAGTATTAACGTTCTAAAACTAAGAATTCATCATTCAAGGGCTTTGTTTAGATCAAAATTTCATCAAAATTTCCAGATTTCTTCTTCTTTCAAGAACATCAATAAACTTCTCCAAAAATCCATTTTTAGATCATCAATGGTTCTGTTTTGAACACTTGATTCGTCCAGAATGTTACTACATGCAATCCCTAACATAATTTATAGCTTTTAACTTCCAATTCATGGTTTTATATCATCTTCCAAGATCAATTTCGAAAATTCCTAAACATGGAAAACATAGCATTGAATTAATTGAAATTAAACCACTTGCCTTGATTCAATCTCTGATTTGATGATGATTTGAAGAAGTTCCCTCTTTCTTTCTGCAGAATTCCCTTCTATCTCTCTCTCTCCAAGCTTTCTTCTCCAATGGCTATGGTGGCTAGGGTTTGTTTTTGGGGAAAGAAATTAGAAACCTAATTCTAATAACCTACGTAGCCTATTGGGTTAACATGGGTTGGTTAGTGGTTTAGTGGGTCAAATTGACATCAGATATTATTTACTAATTTTCGTCACTTTTAATTTCCAAAAATACAAAATTACCAAAATACCCTTTATGTTGCCGGTATGGCCTAAAAATACCCCGGGACCCAAACTAAACCCCCGGCTAGTGTTTTCTGACTATCTTGACCCTTCCGGATGCGTTGGCGCACTCAAAACGACCATACGGTTAATAGAATTTAAATTCACTTTTATAATTAAAATAATTATATCCTGACGCGACTGTCACACGCGTCCCAATAAAATGTCCAAATTGCCGTATATCAATCTCACGACAAATTTCATAATTCAATATTCATATAACATCATATACTCAATATAGTCAAATACCAACTCACATCTAGCTAGTATTTTATCCGGATTAATTCCCAATTAATTCTCATTTAATTAATTAATCCCAAAAATAAATATCACAGAAAACTAACTATATTGTTTTGGATTTTTTTTAGTTATAAATTTGTTTTGTAATTCTAATATGGTTCTTCTATTAATTTTGCAGATCTCGATTTTTTTAGGTTCAGGTCCAAAGTTTGATTTTGAAATAATGCTTTTTTCTTAATATCGAATCAACTATTTGACTTTTTTTTTGCAGATGTTAATTTTGCAGATCTCTGTCTCTCTACTTTTTTTTCTTTCATTTTTTCTGTGTGGAACCTTAGATGGCTGAGTTGCGAACCATCAATATGAATTGAGGTTATTACGTCCCACATTTATGTACTATTAGATGGCTGAGTTGCGAACCATCACACTCTCTGACTTCAGCCGCACCTGTCTAGGAAACCGATGATCACCATTTACTACCACCACAAGTCTCTCTATCTGTTTTGTGGAGTATTATTTCACTTAGTCTTCTCTTCTTAACATATTAGATCTGGTTTTGCACTAATTTGCTTTCCACGCAGTGTTTTTCCACTAATTTCATTTAATCCTCTATGTGTTTTATGGAGTATTATTTCATCACCACACAGTCTTTATGTTCACAGACTTTTGTTCATCTGCGAACATCAGTTGATATCGGTTTCTCATCATGTTTATGTTTGATTATCGTGTTTTATATTTGATTATCATCATGATCAGAAATCATCAAGGAACAAAAGTCTGCAAAAAAATATATCAGTTGATAGCAAAATAAATATCAAACCTAAACCGAGGACGCAGACTTTTGACTATTGAGTTTAGTTTTTCAAGTTCGTGATTTATTAGTTTTTCAAGTTCAACTGATATAAATACTAGCATAGCAACTGATATAAATATCAACTTTTGATTATGTTTTAATGATCACCAAAAGTGAAAGCGATCTGATTGCAAAGTGGTATAACATATACAACAAATACATACCATCATATTGCTTGGTGCTACTGGGGGCAAAGCTTGCTGAAGCAAAATATGCTGCTTCCTCTGCTTGGAGTCTGGGTTGTTGGAAGTTTGGGGACCTTTCTATTTTTCACTATAGCCTGGAAATATTGCAAGACATTGCGCCTTCTCCTGAATGGAACTTATGCTTCTTCCGGTGATGTTACCATGCAACTCTGCAGAGGGAATAACATTTAGATTGCAGGGCTTGGCTCCATATAAAGATGCAGAAGCAACTACCGCTGACCAGAATGGATTCTTCATAAATTACTGGAGATTGTGAATGTTACGAGCAATACAGTAATGCGTTACGCATCTTTTTCCCTGGGGTTAAGGAAATACCGGTTGCACAAGTTCAAATCACCACAGTTAAAAGGAAAGGGTGAATATTAAGAAAGAAAAATGATTTGAAAATAATAAAAAGGCTATAAAGTAAAGAAAAACACAACGTAGCACCTGCATTGGTGCTGGAGACATGGTGCTCCCATCCATAGATATAACTCCTTGCAATGGTGCCATGTATCAGCTTAGAAAAATAGATTTACTTGACAAGATTACCTTTTCCATCAGTGCACCTGCATATGTGTTTGGTTTCTGCATATGATCAGTATATATGTTATTGAGTTATAATTCTTTTTTGGTTCTTTCATATCTTATATATGCAGGAACCGTTTGGTTTCTACATATGCGTTTGATTTTAGGCCACTTAAGGATCAATATAGGATCTTCATATGCTTTTGGTTTCTGCATGTGCGTTTCGTTTTTGCATATAATCAACACATATGTATTTGCTTAAACTGTTCTCATCTAAATTGATACATTAAGATTCTCATCTAAGGATCAATATATGATCTGCATATTGTTTACTTTTTTTACATGGATGATTTATTCCATACTCCTCTGCTGCAGCATCAAAATGCTTCGACACAAGATCCATTTGACTGAAATTTCCAGATATTTCCAGCAAAAGGTAGAGAAACTGCATCTCAAGAAAAATGATCTCCTTCACCAACCAATCCAAACTAGGATACAAGTACAAAATGAGAAATGTTGGAAGAGCAAACAATTGTGATTATCATGTACAAGCCCAAGACAACTGTGCCAATAGGTACAACATATAAGACAACTAGAAGAAATATGAGGACAACTGAGAACCACTGTTCTAAAAAACCCGCCTAGGCTTAAGGATTGGGAGAAATGCCCCGCCCTAAGTTTTTTACGCCTTATTCTTGGTAAAACCCTTGAGGCACACTTTTTTCTAAAAATAACAATGCTTTAGTGAAACGATATCGCCTTTTAAAGAATATTTTTACTAACCGGACCATTATCTCATCCAAAATAATCAAATAGTATTTTAATTTGCATATTTTCAGACATATTTTTATGATATGTACAATTTTAGTATTTTAATAGCCTTGTTATAGTTAAAAAATATTAAAATATATTAAGAAGGCCTAAACGCCTTTTCACACCTTTTTACGCTAAGGCCCGCCTAGGCTTCTAAGGCTTAAAGCTTGGCCTCCACGCCTCGACCACGCCCCGCATTTTTTAGAACCTTGCTGAGAACTTATTTGTCCACTGAACAAAGAAGATCAGGGACTTTCAGAGAGAAGAATGTAATCTTTCAGCAGTGAGGTAATTCTCAACAGGATTGTGAATAAGGGTTGTTTGTGATCCTGATGATTATGATTTATTAAGACATTGGGCCTTACGGAGGTTATGGGTTCCCGATGCTGGCTTGGCGCTTGATAGATAGTGGCTATCCTCCTAGAGTGGACTCTTGCTTGAATGATTTTACACCCTGATATTCAAGCAAAAGCTCAATCCGAAATTAACGAAGTTGTTGGAACAAATATAATTGTATCAGAGAAGGTGCGTTCACCCTCTCTAGACTTCATATCTCATATTTATCTCTCTGAATTTTAATTTTCAAACTCCCGATAAGGTGGTTGCACCTGAATTTCCACTTCATCCTTTAATATTTATCATCTTCCTTTTTTATTTTTTCATTACAGGACAAGCTTGGGTTCTCTAAGTTTTTGAAGATTAAAATTTTTCTTTTCAGGTTTTCAAATATTGGAATAGAGAATCCCGTGGATGGTCTTTCTTCAATGTTGAGGTGATATTTACTCTATTTTTTTATTCATTTTCATCAGTGCTTCTGTGTATCTCAATATGAACTGTGAAAGTCTGGGGGAAATTTATATTAGGAGTAAGTGTAAGTGTTGAAATGGGGTTGGATTCATGTTTAATTATGTGGGAACTTTGTACTCGGAGCAAGTGTAAGAGGCGTTGAAATGGGGTTGGATTCATTTTTAAGTATATGCTAAATATTTAGTGCATCTTTTTTTAATGTTGCTATCATTGCAGAGGTTAACGTTGCTCATCGGTTAAACTTCAAAGTTCAAAGGTTATCACTGATTTAAACTGCATTAAATGATCCACTTACAAAATATGGGGGAGTTGAAATAAAAAACTAACTAATTTGATTTTTTAATCATAGATCTGAACTAACTACTTAACAAATATATATATATATGTGAATTTGTTAGATAAATTTAGATTATTTGAATGTTTTTGGACTATTTGTTATTTGTTAAGTAGGGTGAATAGTTCTATAAACAAAGGATATTATGGTCAATTATTTTAAAATTACACTTTGTTTTGTTGGGAACGGTATTTTTGCCGTTTTGCATTTACGAACTTTGAAAATTTTCCCCGTTTTGTAATTACATGCTTTCAAATTTTTTTCCATGACTTCAGGCACGGGCATTTCGCTAGTGTATATATATATATAATGTAAGAGTATACTATACTCAATGTGCTGCATAAAATAGATTGTCTAAATTACTTGTCAAAACATATTTGAGTATACGACTTTGGAAAGGTATAAGACTTAGCGTACTTAGATTCATACCTTGGTTAATTGTTTTAATAATTGAAAAATATTTTTAATTAAATTTATTTGGATAAATTGTCAAATACACAATGTAAATATACTCTTCATATAGAAAAATCTTTTTTCTTAGAAATTGCATTTTTTTGTGTAAATATTCTTGGTTTGGATAAACGTACTTAGGGTTTTGTCAAAACATATTTTTTAAACCCTTTTAGACAAAACTAGACATCTTCACGGGCTGCTTCACCGAAGCAAAGATCTTTTGCGCTATAGTGAAAGGCCATCGATGGTTGCCATTTTCCCATTATTTTTTCCTTGGAAACGCGACTCAGGATCGCTAGAGCGAAGAACATGTGATTAAGGGAATATGATTCCCTATCATTCACTTTGTTAAGTTTCCAAAAAACATGTGATCGAAGGCTAAAACTGAACTAATTTTGAAACATCGGGCTTAACATTGCAATTTTTAAAATTTCAGGTTCAAAATTAAAAATGACCCCAAATTTAAGGGTTAGTTTTACAATTTACCCTTTGTGTAGTTACCATCGAGAGGCACATTCTCAACTGGTATTAGAGCGGGTCACCAACATTTAGATTTTACAACCTAGGTTTAAATTCTTTTTGTACGCAGTGGATGCAAATTCAACCCTTCGACTTCCTCCATTTGAAGGCAACAATTATTACCATTAGAAAACTCGCAAGTCTACATACTTGATGTATATGGATGATAAAATATGGAATATTGTTATTTTGAGATGGAAATGTCCCATGGTTGTTTTCATTAATCACCAGGTAGAAAAATTTAGATCCCAAAATTATTTTAAGGAGAGTGGGTGGAACATGAAGGGACTTAACGCTATTTTTTATTGCATGTACACCAATGATTTTAGACGTATTTACACTTTTATGAAGTCTAAGGAGGCATGGTGAATTTTATAAATTACTTATAAAGGTGCCTCCACCATTAATCATTCCAAGCTTCATCGATTGACCACCCGTTTTGAACTTCTTACTATAAAAGAGAATGCAACTTTTAATGAGTTCTATGCCGAGCTGAATGACATAGTAGCCTCCGTCTTTGGTTTAGGGAAGGCCCTAAAAGAGAATATAATTTTTCATAAAATCCTATAGTCTCTCTCAAGTAGGTTTCATGGCAAAGTGGATGTCATTGATAAAGTTAGAGATTTAGTCTCAAAATCCATGCGTGTTGATGGGTTATTTGGATATCGCCAAAGGATGCCATCTAAAGAGAAAATTCTTGCTTTTAAAGCTTAAAAGGCATCTCCTAGTTTGAGTTCCCTTGATGTTAGTGATGATGATGTGGCCTTTCTTACTAAAATTTTTGTTAAAACTGATTTCAAGATCAAGGATCTCACAATAATTATACGCCTAGATTTGAAGTTGGTCAAGTAAGTGGAGATAAGAAGGTTGAATCTCCAAAACACATTACTTATTTCACTTGTGGTGGTCAAGGACATATTTTGAAGCAATGTCCCTCAGATTTGAGTAAATGTGGTGGCAATAATTCTTATCAAGCCACTTTTAGTGATGGTGACTTGCACTCAGATGATGAGTCTTAAGGAAGTATATATTTCTCTCTTATGGCACATGAGAAATTTGATAAGTTATGTTAAAAAGGAGGATTTGGTTGTTCCTCAACCAGTTAGGAAGAAATCACTACTTCTAACACCACTTTGACTAGTATTGAAGAAGAAAAAAATAATCTTCAAAAAGAGTATATCAAGCTTTATGAGGAATCCATAAACATAAAAAGGTGAAATATAGAACTCTCCACCATGCTAGGCAATGCTGAAAACAAAATGGCTATTATGTGTGAGAGTATTTTAAGATACTTTAATGCTCAACATGTAATGAGTAGTGAACGAGATTTAGAGGGAACTATCAATGACTTTCTTCGACTTAAGGTAGAGTTCCTTAGGAAATACTTTCTTGAAAGTGAGAGATTAAGGATAAACTTGGAGAACAAAATCTATTTACTTATGATCGAACTACTATCTGTGTCCACTTTAAAGATAAAATGAGATTACATATTGCATACTGAAATGGAGACCCGACAAAAATTATTTTAGCACAACTAAAAGCCTATGAACAAATATTCACTAAAGTTTTGTCAACCAAATAGAGTTTTAATATTGTTTAAGCATGTGGGTGATAAAATATGCGAAAAAGGAAAATAAAGACATAACACCGAATATAAGAGGACTAAAACCCATTAACGGGTAAAACCTCGGGCCAATGCAACATGTAATATCCCGTCGTTTATATATATATATATATATATATATATATATATATATATATATATATATATATATGTATATATATATATATTAAATTGGATTATATATATATTAAACTGGACATTTAAATTATGCGAGTGAGTCATAATTTAATTAAATCAAGAAATAATGAAAAATTAATTAAAAGTTATTTTGGCCATTTTATTGGCACGTGAAAAGCCAATTTCGGGATTAAGACTTATAAAATGAAAGGTTGGGTGAAAAGGAAGGGTCATTCTCATATTCTAAAGGTTTAGTTGAGAGTTACCAATTGTTATAGAGAAGGTGAAGAGAATTAGAGAGGAAACTCAAGTATTCAAGTGAGCAAGTGAAGAACAACTCAAAAACACTAAGGGGTTGAAAAATTTGGGAAGGGATTCTAGGAGATTCATCACCCTCTTCATCAAATCCAGACACAGCGAACGGTTAAGGACAGTGATTATCTTGCTAAATAATTATGCTTTCAATTTATGTCGTATTAAAATTGGAAAAATTATTTTGGGTGGAATTCACATGTCAAACTTTGGGATTTTGGAAAAATGATTATGAGAATGGATTTTGACATATTATGATGGAAATTGATGGATGAATTTTAATCACGAAAATTTTGGATTATGAGTTCATATGTAGTGAAATTAGTATAGAGAAAACTTGCGATTGAATTTGTGATATATAATGTAGAGATGAAATTTATTCCCATGAAATTTACATATGGAGATAATTATTATGAGTAATGATGAATCCAATTCATGTTGAAACTCATTAAGGTTAATAGTTTGGTGAAGAATTATATGTTGGGACTTATGAATTTGGGGTTTGAACTTAGTGAAAAACGAAATTAATAGAGGCAAAAACAAGAGGAATGAGAAGAGTCATCTTGGAGACTTTTAGGTCTTCTTTTTGAGTGCTTTCGAAAGATATTTGAAAGAAACTCAAAACACGTGCCCGACCCAATTTTTCGTGTAGAATCCAAATCTGAAGTTTAATTGGTGATTTGAATAATTTTAAGATCTGATTTTCTATACTTTTAAAACAGGCCTAAAATTAGAATTTTTATTTGAGGTGAAATTTATAGTATTTTAGGTGAATGATACTCGGGAATTTATTAATGAATTTGTGATGGAAAATTTGAGAAAATACGTATACGGTCTGATTGAGAGTTATTCGCGTCCAAAATTAATATTTTGAGAATAAATTAATCAATTAAGTGAATGGTTAAATAATTGAGAATGAGAAAGATATTCAGAAATCGTTGGGTTAAGTACTACGAGTGATAGGTACGGTTAGCCGAAATTATTGAGAAAATATATACGAGTATAGAGACAATATATATCTGTGTGAATTATATAATTGATTAAACATACCACTATAGGGGTACTATTAGTGGAGGTTGCGCGATGTGGGTGTACTCCCTGGCGAGTGAAAGCAGGCGAAGTATCGACCCCAGATCATAGCACTATGCATGCCTGATAAGGCTGGAGTCGAGTGGGGTAATGTTGGTTATGCTCACTGGCTCATGACTATGATTGCCTCCAATACGTTTTATTTTCGGACGCGGTAGGCGATTATGTCCCGAGTTTTTCCAGGATTGAGGAAGTATTCTCCTGAAGAATAACACACTAGATAATCGTATCTCAGGGAGCGTTAGCTCGGCGGGATGATGGGTATACGTATATATTGCATGATATATATGTATATTATGATGTGAATATTGTGTATATTAATGTGAAGAAATATACATGGCTTAAACATTAAGCGTGAAAAATGTTTAATTAACTGGTGAAAGTTAATGATTTAAATTAATAGATTATAATGGAAGATTATAATTATTAATGGAAGTGGTAAATAACTAGTGAAAGTTATTAATATTAAATTATAATTGAGGATTATAATTATTAATTAGGACTGGATAATGTTGAATTAACTGGTGGTAGTTAATAACTTTAATAAATAGATTATAATTGAGAATTATAATTATTAATGGAAATTGGAATTAATTGATAAAATACGCGATGAAGAGATAGCGTATATAATTAAGAAGGGTATAGGACTAGTTAGGTGGGTAGCATGAATACGAGGTTAACGTAAACGTTAGGTGCACATTTTAGATGAGAGGTGAATAATGTCTCAAGAGAGTGTATCACCAATTTAAAATATGAAAGAATGTGCATAATTAATGATGCATTTTAATTACTTGCAAAATATTTTCTAAAAGGTTTTTAGGCGCTGACCTGTATCAAAACTATTTTTAAAACCTTTTAGGGGTCCAGGCACAGGGACGCCAAGCTTGATCGTTCTATCAATAATCGGAATTGCAACCCTTGTGGATGTTACATGATATTGTTATGGACGATTCTTTCATCACATTCTAGATGGGTTTGGTTTCATTTCCACACATGTTGCCTAAGTTGGACAATTTATTTTTATTTCATTTTATTTGCAATGGTTGTATGGATATTATTTCAACTTATGATTTACTCGGTTAAGGTTTTGGCATGTGATCGACTTATGTTTTAGTTTTATAATGTTATTGTTGATTTACTTTCGTTGTATAATTATATTGCAGGTTGAGTATGTTGTTGTTAATAAAGATTAAAATTGACACTCAACTTAATTTAATAATAGGTGGTTAGTAATTAATTAATTTCGAAAATGATGCTAACATTGAGCCAGATGCGATTCCTGTTTTATTTTAGTAAGGGTTGTACACCCGTTATTTTAATAACCAGGGTGTCACACAAAAACCTCACTAAAAACTTGGTAAATACTTAGAGAGGGGACTAATGACTAACACTCCTTCCGTGCCAAATCACACCTCACACTTTCCCCCCAATTTGTATCAAGTCGGAGATCCCTATATGCCGCTATAAGTTCTTAAAATCTTTTATATCTTGACACACGTCAACAATGTTGTCCAACCATATGGGGTATTCGATTACTCTTCAGAAGCCTATGCTGAGTCACATAATGATTTCCTTCTTAAATTTGTGGGACCATTACAACCTAAGATTTCTGAGTTTTTGCTTAGTTGGATTGGATTCGGGGTACATGGTTATGCGATGAACGATGATCTCAGGGTTAATCCCCAACATGTCGGCATATGACCAAGCGAAAACTTCAATATATTCCTTGAGGAGATGGACGAGTGAAGAATTTTCTAGATCATCTAAAGAGGTTCCTATCCAGATTTCTCTCATCTCATCGAAGACCCTAGGTTAACCTTTATTATTTAGTCAATTGGTTGTGCACGTTTTGTTTGTTTGTTATTAATCTCTTTTAGGTGATCTTCTAGTTCTTCATTAAGTAAATTTAGTTCATTACTTGATTTTCACATTCATCATCATCAATATTTTTCACATAAGGATACTCAAAGCGAAAATTTATTTCAATTGCAAATGGATTGACATGGTCAAGTACATCAAAGTAGTTGGTGATGATGGCCCTCTCCCCGAAGTGAAGATTACACGCAGTGGATAAGGGTTCTTGTAAAATGTAGGTTATTTTATCCTCGATGGGATTCTCAATCTTTGGCATGTGACAGAAGGCCCAGTTTCATTCTTCTTCCTCTATTATTTATCAAAACATTTCAGTAAGTTTCATATCCTTGATTGGGTCCCAATTGGCAGGGTCTTATCTACTTTTTCGTCAGGTCTGCGGTCTCATGCACTTATTATTTTAGCCATGTTGTATGATCCTCAAAAAAGATTTACCAAACTGGCATTTATGTCGATGAGCTATCTTCGTCCCTTATGTCTGGAGATCCGCAAAAAGGGAAGTCACCCCCCTCCTTGATAAAGTGTTCGTTAAGGCTGTATCGATTAATCGGGGGGGGGGGGGGGGGGGACCCTTAGTTTCTTAAATTCTGGCCTCTTTACCTTCAACACCTTGGAGGCGATATCCTTACTCTTTCATTTATATCCAAGCCCCTGAATGTTGGACTGCTGTGGTATTAAGACAGGTTCACTAATTCCTTGTTGAGTTCTCCCAAGCCCTATTCCTGGCATGAAATTCATTTTCTTCATCATATGGGTAACATTTTATCACCCTTGTTTGGAGTATGGCGGTGGGATTTCTTCCTTTGTGTCTATCGAGATGGTTTGTATAGTTGGATTAAGATTAAAGCCAATAATATAAATGTCCCCACTTCCATATTGAATCTCTAGAACAAAAGTGTTGGGCCCTTCCCCTTTGAGCAAGCTAGAGTCTCTGGCTCCCGTGATAAAGTTTTCTTCACATAAGAATTTTAATTTTTGGTGCAGCGATAAAGTGATGCCTTTGGTTTGAAAAATTCGTGGCATTCCCAGAAGGAGGTTGAAGAGGAAGGTATGTCGATCACTTATAATTCTGTAATACTATCGAGCGGGATGATACTGAGGCTGAGATTGATGGATCCCATTACTTCTCTACGTGTGTTATCATAAAGATAAAAAGGACAATCCTAAAAGAGATAAAGAGATATGTTATGAGTGTGACAGTATACGTCATAAGGCTTTTGAGTGTCCAACTAAGCTGAAACATCAAGGCAAAGCTGCTTTAAATGCCTCCCTTAGTGACGACAGTGAGGTTGAGTTGGTGGATTCTGGAGATGAGTCACCACATGAATGTTACTTCACCGCATTCATGGCTAGTCATGTGAGTGAAAAGAGTTCACATCAAGATGATGAGGAAGCTATTTCACAGGTACACCTTGATCGTGAAAGCGATGTGAGTGCGTTGGAGGATGCCGCAAGTGAGAGTGATGGTGACCTATGATGTATTTACACCGATTTGTATGCTGATTCATTTAAAAACAAATAGCTCAACAAAGGGTTAACTTTTAGGATCATCGCCTTAGAAAAAGAGTTAGGAGAGACGAGAGAGAGAGAGAGAGAGAGAGAGAGAGAGAGAGAGAGAGAGAGAGAGAGTCCGCCATTAGCATTGCCTTGAGAGAGAAAGATAAAGTTTATGTTTAGAGAGAGAGAATTTTTGTAGAGAAAGGGGACTTGACCTAACAAGTGGTGAGTCTTACAAGTGAGATTCTTGCCTCCGTGGAGACTCGAAAGAAACTTGAAGCCCTTGTAGCCCAACTCACTCATGACCTTGAGAGAGCCAGGGAAGTCAAGGTAAAAATATAGGACATATATGGAAAGATGGTAAAGATGCTCCTCGCCCGTTTTTTAGGGTTTGGTGAAAGGTAGGGAATAGGTTTTGACGGTGCTTCCACGTCTCATATTGCACTAGAATCGATTCTTGAGTTTACTACGAAACCATATGGCCACCAACCAAAACCCCAAAGAAGACTTCGACCAAGAAAAGTAAACCAAGGTCGGTGTAAGACTGTGTAATTTTGTACCTACTGCAAAAGAAAAGGACACCTTAGGTATTTTTGCTATAGTTTGGGTCGAACATGATGTATACATGCTCTGTCATCCCACATTAGTGATTTTACTAGTCTTAGAGGCGCAGGTTGAGTTTTTAGTCACCACTTTTCATAGCTTGATGAAAGAGTTCCAACGGATGTCATTGCCTTTTTTGAACACTTTCAACATCCCGAGTAGAATCAATAATAACAAGGGAAAACATAAGGTTACCACTACTTGGGTAACTAAGCATGATAAAAAGTCCCTTGTTGTTCACGTTTCTCTTAAAGAAAATAATACCTCACTGTGGTATTTTGATAGTGGGTGCTCTAGGCATATGGCAGGTGACATCCCGTTTTTTACCTACCTAGAGGATCGTAAGGAAGGTAACGTCACTTTTCGAGATGGTACAAAGTCTAGAATAGTAGGACGAGGTACAGTAGAGATACCCGGGTTTCCAAATCTAGAGAATGTTTTGTACGTCAAAGGTTTGAAAGAAAACCTTCTCAGCATTAGCAAAATGTGTGACGTTGAATTTGCAATAAAGTTTAATCAGAAGGAGTGTAATATTTATGATCAAGCCGGTAAACTTTTATTGCAAGGGGTGAGGAAAAAAGATAATTATTATGGGATTGTGCCCAAGTCCTCATTTGTGTGCAATAGTGCCACAATCACTCTTATGGATTTGTAGCATCAACATCTAGTTCACGTGAATTTTAGAGATTTAGAGAGCTTAGCTAAAAAGGACATAGTACATGGCTTGTCGTCAATTGGGAAGTTGACTTCTGTGGCGTGTGGCCCTATCAATTAGGAAAACATATCTGTAGTCCCCATAGGAAGTTAAATTACACTACCACTTCACGAGTACTTGAGTTGATTCACATGGATCTTATGGGTCCTATCGTACTGAGAGTTTGGGTGGTAAGAGGTATATCCTTGTGATGGCTGATGATTTCTCTCGTTATTCCATAGTAGGTTTTCTGAGAAAGAGATCCGATGCTGTAGAGTTTTTTTATGACCAAGTGCACTAAATTTAACGAAGAAAAATTAGATCTTTACTGTAATAGCCTCGGGATCAAACATGAGTTTTCGGCTATGAAAACTCCTCAGCAAATGGGATTGTTGAGAGGAAGAATATGATGATTCAGGAGATGGCCATGACTATGCTTCTAGGTCGTAAAGTTTCTAGGAGAGGCGGTGTCAACCGTGTGCCACATGGTGAATAGGGCTTATCTTCGTCCACACACCCTTAAGACGCCTTATGATCTGTGGACTGGAAATAAGCTCAGCATTTCATTTTTCTATTTTTTAGGAGTAATGGCTACATCATACGGGATAGAGATCAATTAGGAAAGTTCAACTCCTGGTGCGATGAGGGAATATTGTTAGGTTATTCATCAACGGGTAGAGCATATAGAGTTTTTAAACTGAGTAGGTATAAGATTATGGAGTCAATAAACGTCGCCGTGCAAGTTGACGAACCATCGGCGTTTGTTGATTTTAGCCTTTTGTGTGAGGATGACGAACTTCCATGTGGAGATCCAATTGTCCCTCACACATCTAGGGTGGAACCTACTCCTAATTTAGGGGACACAGTTGTTTGGTTTTTCAAGAGTCATTATCCTTCCTCCATTCTAGGAGATCCCACCCTAGGGGTCAAGTCTCGTGCTCAACTAGATAATGTTATTGGATTTCTTTACTACACATCCAAAGTAGAGCAAAGAACCACAAAGAAGCACTCAAAGATGAACACTCGATATCTGCTATGCAGGAAGAGTTGCTTCAGTTTCGTAAGAATGATGTATGTGAATTTGTCCCCCCACCTAGTGAGACGAATGTGATTGGTATTAAGTGGATCTTTAAGAATAAGATGGATGAGAATGGTACCACTATACGCAATAAGGCTAGGTTTGTCTCTCAGGGCTACACACAGATTGAGGGTGTAGACTTTGCGAAGAAATTTAATCATGTTGCGAGGCTCAAGTCCATCGGTTTACTACTCGCCATCGCATGTCATCTGCACTTCAAGCTTTATCAAATGGATGTTAAGAGTGGCTTTATGAATGGAATTCGACAAGAGGAATTTTATGTGGAGCAACCAAAAGGTTTTGAAGACCCCAACCATCCTGATTATGTCTACTATCTAAAGAAATCCCTGTATGCTTTGAAGCCGGCACCTCATGCTTGTTACAAGTGGCTTACTCCCTATATTTTAACCCGTGGCTTCAAGAGAGAGGGAGTAGATAAGACATTATTTGTAAAGAAAGGAAAAGATTACTTTTTGGTTGCCCATGTCTGTCTCGACAACATAATATTTGGATCCACATGCCCCTGACATGATCAGGACTTTAAGGAGGAATGAAGAGTAAGTTTGAGATGAGCATGGTTGGTGAGATTACATTCTTTCTTAGTCTTCAGGTTCGTCAGCTAGAGGATGACATGTTCATCTATCAATCCCAGTATGTTACAGACCTTGTGAAGAAATTTGGTTTAGACTTTGAAAGCACGCACGTACCCTAATGAGTATCTCAAGTAAGCTTAGCAAGGACACTTTAGGCAACGGCGTAGAGCAAACCTTGTATCAGAGTATGATAGATAGTCTTCTTTACTTGACTGTCAGTCATCCCGACGTCGCCTTTAGTGATGGAGATTGTGCACAATATCAGGCATCCCCAATAGATTCGCATTTACTCTCTGTTAAACGTATTATCAAATACTTGAGGGGGACTCTCTCATACGACATTTGGCATTCCTTTGATACTGATGACCATTTGTTTACCTATTTGGATGTCGATTGGGCCTAGTATGTAGATGGATGTAGGATAAACTATGGTGGGTGTTTCTATTTTGGTTTTGCCCTTGTCTCTTGGTTGATCAAGAAGAAAAACTCCATCTCTTTACCCACTACGGAGGCTGAGTACATCATCGCCGAAAGTTATTCTACGCAATTTCTGTGGATGAAGTAGATGCTGGAGGATTATGGGATATCCCAGGACACCATGACTATGTCCTGTGATAACACGAGCTCGATACACATATCCCGCAATTCAGTCCAACATTCATGCATGAAACACATTAGGATACGCGAGCACTTTATCCGTGAGTTAGTAGAAGACAAAGTCGTGTCCTTGAGTTTTGTATCCACTGAACTTCAGTTAGCCAATATTTTCATGAAGCCTTTAGATTTCCTTAGATTCGAGAGTCTTAGGAAATTTTTAGGAATTTGTACAGTTGACTGAGGGATGGGTTACCATGTCTAGGATAGGTTGCATTTACATGTTCATATCATATGATTACTATTGCTAGACTGTATCATTTGTATCATTTTTTTAGTATATATATATATATATATATATATTCTAATTTAAAAAAAAAATACAAAAAGATATTCTATTTTTTAGAGAAAAATTGAAAAATCAAAAAAGGTTTTGTTTTTGATAATTGTTTTGAAAAAGACAAGAAGATTTTATTTTTATAATTTTTTTTTGAAAAACATAAAAAGATTTTTACATTTTGTTTACACCTTTTATGGATGAACATTTAAGATAGCCAAAGTCACAACTTCATTCCATATTCCACGTTAGTTTTTGATAGTGCTTTGAGATGCTACATCATTTTATCAACGTGCTTTGCGTTGTTTGGAGTCATTCAGATGTGATTAGTGATATCTTTCTATATGTTTGGCTTATTATCTCCTTTAATGCACACATGAACGATTTTATTTTCATTTGTACTTGTCTATCATATGTTGGTCTGGGTGTTTCCATCTCAATTCTACCTATACAACAAACCAAATGCGATAAAACGAGAATACTAATAGTTTTGCATGTAATAAACATTGCCTATGAAGATTTTATATCAATGTTATATATGTTGAGTGAAAAATGGGGAAGGTCAATGGAAGGTACTCATGATAACCTTTGCAATTAAGCCACCATTTAAATCAGGTTAATAAAATTGTGGCATTGAAAACAATATCCAAGACGTAAAGAATTTCAAAAGGACAAAAAAGTCTGGCATAGAAAAAAGTAGTCAAGGTCAAAATAGTTTAGGTTAATATGATCATTCAATAGCAAAGAAAATATCATTATATTATCATTATTACATTTGAGGGATTTTGGTTGGATATGTATATCAACGGCTTTGCACATTCTTGAAAATCTCAAAAAAGCATTAAATAGTTTTGGGCGGTATTGGCGTAGAAATCACAGTAAACTTAGACTTTTTGATTAGATTGAGTCAAGTTCTTGTAAATTCCACCATTTTACACCTAAGGAGGATGTTAAGTTCATTCGTTATGAGTATCCAAAATTCATCGCGCATATATGTTATGATTATTTACATTCATTTTCCTATTAAATTTGTTCACATCCTTTCATTTATGCTATCACCGACTTGGTTATTTTAGTGTTCTTTCGTGGTGTGATTCTTTGTAATATATATTTTTGTAAGGAAAATTTTGAAAAATTGAAAAAGGAAAGTTATTACCTTGTGACACTCTCCTTATGCATTGTTGTTCTCTTCTTATTATTTGTTTACTTGGGGACATTATAAAAGGGGGAGAACGAATTATGGGGGGGATGGTTTTGCTTGCTTGTCTGATATAATGGTTTTATTGAACTTAATTGATATTGATTTTCTTCTTATCCCTATATTTCCAACTGTTACTCATCACGGGTATTTGTTTCTTGATTTTATGCTTATCATTATATTTCAAACTGTTGCACGTCACGAGTATTTGTTTCTTTTCTCATGTGTGTAGGTACAAAATTGAGCTTCATTCTTTTTGCACACCCAGATGATGACAAAGAAACGTTAGAGAATTGAAGCTTTGAAGATGTCGAAGATTTTGAAGACATGTTATTTTATATTTCCATTTATGGGTTTTGGGGGATATTAGATTGTATGTCTCATTTTTGTTGGGTAGCATAATTCGGATTTTTTTATGAATGTACTTGTATAGACATGTAATACCCCACGATTTTGGGACTGAGAAATTAAATTTTAGGGAGAAATAAAATTTATTTAAATTGGAGAATTTTAAAATTTGGCAATTGAGGACGTTATAAAAAAATCGGATGACGATTCTGAGTGTGCGATTGATTCCTAATGGGTTGAGATAGTCAAAATGACTATCCTTGGGATTTATTTCGGTTCCCTAATATTTTTAAGTTAGTTTGACTCGAATTGGAGTAAAGGAGTCATTTAAAGTGTGTATTGTCATTTAAGAATGGGATTTAGAATTTAAAGGCTTGGGAGGCTTACGAAATCAACCAATCTCATTTGTGAGAAAGAGAGAGAGCTAGAGAGAGAGAGAGAGAGAGAGAGAGAGAGAGAGAGAGAGAAAAGAAAGGAAGAAGGGAGAAGAGAGAGAGGAGAAAGCTTGGAGATTTTCAACCAATACGCAGTCTCGAGGACGATTCAACCTATACAATTTTGAGGCAAGTGTTTAATCTTTCTAAATAATTCATATGTGTATTTGATTTCATGAATTGTGGATAAAAATATGGATTTTGGGTATAAATATCAAAACCTTGATTTTGTGGGTTAAATCTTGCATTTGATGTTTATAAATGGATTTGAGGTTGTATTATGTGTAGGGATGATTTATATAATGAATTTTATGTTAGAAAACATGTTGGGGTTGAAGATTGAGGGTTGGAAGAGGATGAATTTGATTTTTGGAAAAATTAGGTTTTGTAGAAAAATGCCCATTTCGGGGCTTGCTGAACAACCGAATCAATTCGGCCCCCTTCCCGAATTGATTCGAAAAGTTGCAGGTTTACAGGTCTGAGTGACCGAATCGATTCGGCCTAAGTCAGACTCCTAGGTTCTTTGGACCGAATCGATTCACATTGGGGGCGAATCGATTCGCTAGGCCGAATCGATTCGGGTTAGGGCCGAATCGATTTGGAAACATGGCAGTTTTGAGAAATTTTCCTAAAGTGAGTTTTGCTCCATTTCGGATGGGTTTCTCGATTTGGAATTTTATATATGATGCAAGAGTTACATTTTGGGGATATATTGGAGGTTTCTCATATGATGTGATCTTGGGGACGTATCGAAATAGTTTGGGAAACATATATATGTATTGGAGTTTGTAGTATCATTATAGTGGAAACTTTCATTAAGGATGGAAATCCCATTTAGATTTTAAAAAGTGAGTTAACATAGGATGTAAGGTGAAGGACTTTTCGAGGAACTTGTGAAGGTATGGTGAGAAATTATTAGGCCGACTTTTGTGTCGAATCCTTCAAGTGATAGGGTTTTATTTAGATATTATGGGTAGATCACCAAGAGAGAGGTCGAATATAGTTAGTGACAATGAATTTGGGGATTAAATAGAAACGCGGTATTGTTAAGAGTTCACTTGAGTAAACGAACCGAGATCTTAGTTCTAAAGGATTTAAATAGATTATGAACTGTTAGTTGGGTGTACATATAGACGGAATAATTATTATATATCAGGGGGCATCCTGAGGTGGATGGTGTGTGTATATGGATTGATACATACGTTTGATTTTGATATACTGTCCTTAATGTTGGATGTAAAGGGAAACTATTCATATCTTATATGATTTGGATGAATATGTCTCAAGTGAGGGACTGCGTAAGGAAACAGCATTGCTTAGATATGAGATATAACGATGGTGAGTATTAGGAGAGTGTATACATATCGCCAGATTCGTTTCCTTTATATGTAAGGATTGGAGATAGGGTGTATATATATATATATATAGGGATATATATATATATATATATATATATATATATATATATATATAAATGTGTGGTTATATGGCGCGAATGTATATTTCTTGTGCGATGATTTATACATATGATGTGATTGCGAGTATATATATATAGTGTGAATGATATATATACTTATTGTGTGAGCATACCCGGCACATGCTATCATGGGAGGTTGCACGATGTGGGTGAGGCACCTGGCTTGAGGAGCAGGGTGCGTATAGTCCCTAGGTCCTAGTCGTCCATTTTTGTTTGTGTGATTTTATTTGGGGGTGAGAAGTCTTGGGTATGATTCGTTCTCACTTTTCGATTATGAACTACGACGGCTTCCTATACGTTGTGTTTTGCTTTATTACCATGGCGGTGTTATAATAGTCTGGTGTATGGTAACCCGGGATTAAGTGAGTAATTCCCGGAAGATGATAGCATTGTGCAGTATATTTGTATCCTATAACCAATTATGTTATGAGCATTGCAAAGTGTGCATTACGTGTGGTATGTATACGTGGTTATAGGATTGAATGATTGTATATATTTAGAGTAAATATATATATCTTATAGGTTAAGGTATATGAGTTCTCTAGATGTACATCTTGCTTGATTTTAGTGTACTAGATTATTAGGATCGAACAATCGCACTTAGAGAAAATTGTTGATATGTTGACCCCTAAGGATTTAAATAGAGGTCTTACTTAAGCACTAAAGATGGACTCAAAATAAGTATTTGAGGTTATGGGATGTGCGTAGAGGGAATAATGGATCCCGACGATCAACATTGGCAAGGAGTAGTGTATCGGGGGGTTCCTTGTTTGGATTTCGCTTTGTGAGACGTTCCACGCACGAAACGTAGAGCAATGTTGAGAGTGGGGAGAAGTTTGTCGTTAGTACTTGGGTGTATGTTGTTTAGTGGTAGAATGTTTTATAAGAATAGGAAGTTAATGTGTGCCTATTATGTCGTTAAGGACTTGTTTAAGTTATAATTAAAATCGGATGGACTCTAGTAAGGTACATGTGTGTGATTATATATATATATATATATATATATATATATATATATATATATATATATATATATATATATAAGTTTGGGTATAAACTTAGGGTGCGATAGGATGAGAGGATTTTTGGGTTATCCTTAGAAGATATCGAATAGATAAACTTAGGTTTATGTGTATACGTTTAGGTGCATGCTTCAGTTGAGGGGTGCGTTTTGGGATTCCAAGGGAGTGCGACTCCACTTTATTTATGAAATTGTGCATTTATATTTATTACGCACTGTTATACACTTGCTGTAAACGTTTTTACACCTTGGGCTCTGACCCGTTTATTTTCCCCTCTTGCTATATATATATATCTATTGTACTACAGGTGTCCCACCGCATGGATATTGATGATGCTTTTCCATCCAGTCTCCTCGGAGCCGTGACAGATGCGGAATGTTGTGGGATTTGTATTGTAGTCGTTTCCTAATCCTTTGTAAATCTAAATATGATTCCTTTTATATATCGGGTTTTTTACCCAAGGGTTACATGTAGAATTTTATATATCTTCCCTGGATGTTGTATTGTCTGTGACCCAACATCATATTCGGGTATATTGCTTTTGATGTACCTATTTTGTTTTATTTGAGTACTTCCTCTTTTCATGATACGTGTGTACCCTTTTTATCATGTTCAGTAGTTTGTTTGTACTTAGCATGATGTTTATTTTACGTTTTAATATTTTGGCATCCACTTATTTTAGTTTTGGGCAGTTAGGTAGTTTTTTTTGGTATCGTCAGTTGATGCTGAGAATGATCCACCCGAGATCTCTTATTTAATTTAGTATATGGCTGGCCACCCCGTATTATTTTAAACGGGGTGTCACAGATGGTATCAGAGCATCAGGTTCTAGTGTCTTAGGATCTATGCGAGTTTTCTCCGTTCTTCCGTAAACGTTCTTGATGTAGAGCCCTACTAGTAGGATTGTTGTGTTCACTACGTTTATTTCCTTCAGTGATGTGTAATTTCTTAAGTGAAGTTCTGCTACAGTTACTCCCGTCTCAGGCATCGCCGAGAAGAAGGCGTCCAGGAAGGGCAAGCAGAGGGGATGAGAATATGGAACCCCAAAATGCCTTTAGGGACTGTGATAGCAGCCAGACCTGCCAATGTTGTGGCACGGGCGGTGAATGTTGCCATTATTGTGATGGCACATCATCCTACAGTTCTGATAGCTCAGGACCACCCAGGTCCATCTGTGTGGAAAAGAGTACGAGAAGCCATTTGGAAAAGACCTCCTTCAGACTCTTCGAGGAAAACTGAGGCAATAGTTGCAAGTTAGTGGAACAAGGATGCAAAGGCACCTTGGAGGGTTGTGTGCAGAGAGATGTAATGCCCATAATAGATTTTGGGTACGCTTTGACTGGAAGTGTTTTTCTTCCACAGTTCAGATGGAAATAAGAAGGAGACTAGTGAACTTGACTCAAGGTGATCGAGTACAAAGAAGAATCTACTCGATTGGCAAACTTTGCACCCGACGAGGTACCTATAAAGAAGAAGCAAATAGTGAAGTTCTTGGGAGTTCTAGATTAATAAATTTATCTGCATTTGTTGGGGAACTCAGTGTTGTTGACTTTTACTGATGTAAGGTGTGTGACGTTGTCACATTTTCAGGAGTGTAGTCTTCAATTAAGAAGGGAGTAAGAAATTGGGAGACTCTCGAGTTCATCAAGTAGGACTAAAGGAGTTGATACCAGCGGAGCAAGACCATCGATGCGACAGGGTATTAGGCAGGTTTATCGAGGGTCACAATAGTGTTCTGTCCTTTAGGATGGTTAGGAAGGATTTTCGGGGACATATTTCTTATGTGGAGAAATAGGCCTTAGGAAAAAGGATTGTCCTGGAAGAAGTAGAGGACTTTGAACAGGGACCATGGATGAAGTGAAGAAGTTGGAATATGGAGGTATAATGTAGAATACCTTCTTTTAGGCTTAAGTCATGCTTTACATGGTATTGGGGGCGTCGCATGTAAGGTTTAGTGAGTGATTAGTTGTTATAACCATATTGTGCACAAGAATTCCCTTGGAGGGAGGAGTGAGAAACTGTGGCACTTGGAGGACATATTTTGGGATAAAAGATCATTTTGCGATGGGCTAGAAGAGAGTTGTGCTTTTGATTTTTGGATGTACGATCTGTTAAGGCTTGTTGAGTAGTGAAGATAAGGTTATCGTTTTATGGTCAGGCTAAGTAGAGGTAACTGCAGTGTTCCATTTATGGAGGGGCTTGTCATGTGTCAATGCTTTGGGGTGATGAAAATAGGTTTTTATCATTGAGGAATTTAGGGTTTAGCAGGATTCTTATTTGAGCGAGGAATTTAGGTCATGGTTGTGTCAGTTTTGAGAACTAGGTGTTAGTAAGCGTATTGTATTTGTGGATGTCTTGTGTTTTGAGCATAAGGTGTTTGATTTGGTGTGTCGAAAGACACAAAACTATCTATATTATATTGTTTTATAGGCCTTTGGGCAATATTTATGGTTCGAAAATATTTTATAAAACCTTAGTCCTAATTCAACTGATCTCAATTCCAGACCGAGCTACACAGTAGTGTATTAGGAGGGTTCCTTGTTTGGATTTCGCTTGCGAGACCTCCCCGGCATGAAAGTAGCGAATGTCCGGAATTGAGAAGAGTTCAATCATTAGAAATTTCAAATTTTTACAACTTAATACGCTATTATAGATTAATTGCTAAGAGCTATATTACGGGTAATGGCAAGTGGAGCTGAGTATGTTAATCTCATTGGGCTCGGGTACAGGGTGTATGGGTGCCCTAGTTCACTTATTCGATTTCTAAATGAAGAAATTCTCCGAGAGAAGTAGGAGAAATAGGTATAGAAATTTGAGGGTAGGCGACGTGAGAACTAGTTAAAATTCGGAGTCCTAGGCTTACCTTAATTTCGGGGACGTAATTATTGTAAGGGGGAAGTCTGTAATACCCCGCTATTTTGGGACTGAGAAATTAAATTTTAGGGAGAAATAAAATTTATTTAAATTGGAGAATTTTAAAATTTGACAATTGAGGTAAAAAATTGAGGACGTTATAAAGTATTTCGAGAGACGATTCTGAGTGTGCGGTTGATTCCGAATGGGTTAAGATAGTCAAAATGACTGTCCTTGGGATTTATTTCGGTTCCAGAATATTTTTAAGTTAGTTTGACTCGAATTGGAGTAAACAAGTCATTTAAAGTGTGTATTGTCATTTAAGATTGGGATTTAGAATTTAAAGGCTTGAGAGGCTTATGAAATAAGCCAATCTCATTTGTGAGAGAGAGAGAGGGCTAGAAAGAGAGAGAGAGAGAGAGAGAGAGAGAGAGAGAGAGAGAGAGAGAGAGAGGAGAAATCTTGGAGATTTTCGGCCAATATACGGTCTCGAGGATGATTCAACCTCTATAATTTCGAGGCAAGTGTTTAATCTTGCTAAATAATTCATATGTATATTTGATTTCATGAATTGTGGATAAAAATATGGATTTTGGGTATAAATATCAAAACCTTGATTTTGTTGGTTAAATCTTGCATTTGATGTTTATAAATGGATTTGAGGTTGTATTATGTGCAGGGATGATTTATATAATGAATTTTATGTTAGAAAACATGTTGGAGTTGAAGATTGAGGGTTGGAAGAGGATGAATTTGATTTTTGGGAAAATTACGTTTTGGGGACAAATGCCCACTTTGGGGCTTGCTCAACAGGACGAATTGATTCGCCCCCCTTTTCGAATCGATTCGGAAAGTTGCAGGTTTACAGGTCTGAGTGACCGAATCGATTCGGACCCCAAGCCGAATCGATTCAGCCTAAGTCAGACTCCCAGGTACTTTGGACCGAATCGATTCGCATTGGGGGGTGAATCGATTCGCTAGGCCGAATCGATTCGGGTTATAATACACAAAAAAATCTTTTTGAGTTTCAAGTTTTAAAAAAAAATTGTAAAAATAAAGACAACTCAAATGACAAACAAATTCTTCTTGTATTTTCAGTAAAACCCAATAAATGAAAAACCAAAATACAAAATATTCAAAAGACATACAACTAGCAAACACATATATCATGAAGTACACCAATCACGCATATGATATAGAAAGTGAAGAGTCATGTGCAAGCATGCGAAAATTCACCTTTCTAACATTGATACGCACTTTTCGGTAACGTAGCGAGAACCATCAAAAATCGAAAACCTAAAAAATGATAAATTTCCCATACTCAAACTTAAATGACCTACCATGATAAATTATTTTCCCCGCTTTGATACCACTTGTAAGGGCCGAAAAATACCAATTTTTAATTTCAAAAGGGATGGTTCACCGAATATTTTATTTTTATAAATTTTTTCAAAACTAAATTATAGTTCTTAAACAAGACTTCAATCTAAGTTCTAAATTATGCAAATTAAATCAAACATGAATTTTTCCAAATAAATGATTCCGACATGAATTAAAGTAAACTAAAATTACCCAATTTAATTATGCACCAATTAAATAACTTTTTCTGGTTAAACATAATTTTATCTTGTTAAGACTAAGCGTGCATCTAAATGAATTTTCAATATAAAATAAACACAACCACAACGCCACTATGTACGAGGAAAACCTACAGCGGGAAAAACCTTGGACGACCCAACCACAACTCCACTAAGTATCGAATTACAAAAGGACACGACAGAATACTGTGACACCCCGCTTAAAATAATAACGGGTGGCCAACCCTATACTACATTAAATCAGGAATCTCAGATGGCTCAGTCTCAACATCAACAGACAATAACATAAATAGATAAGGCTAACTACCCGAAATCATAAAAGAGAGTGCCAAAATTTAAATAAAACATGCAATGGAAATCAAACCAACAATGTACAACTACTAACAAAGGTAGAATGCACAAGTGTGATGATGAAAGAAAGTGCTAGTATAACATGAAAAGAGTACATACAAGGAAATATACCCGAATAAGCTGTCGGGTCATAGACAATACAACAGTCATAAAGAAGAAATATAAACATCTACAAATATCCCTTGGGTATAAACTCGATACACAACATGAATCCTACCTAGATTTTAAAAGAAGTAGGAGGCGACTACAATCTAAATTTCCTGACAGTCCGCAACTGCTATGGCTCCCAAGACTCTAGATAGAAAAGCATCTAGTATCCATGCGGTAGGACACCTGTAGTACAATATATATATATATATATATATATATATAGCAAAAGAGAAATATATATAGCAAAAGAGAAATATAAACGGGTAAGAGCCCGAGGTGTAAAAATGTTTAGCAAGTGTGTTAACCGTGCATAATAAATATAAATGCGCTTATTCCATAAACAAAGTGGAGTCGCACTCTCGTGAAACCCCAAACTCACCTCTCATCTACAGCGCGCACCTAACCGCGTCCAGCAATCTTAATTAAGTTATCCTGCCCATACAAGGACAGCCTAACTTACCCTACACACGGTCCATACCCTCTTGACCTACCATCCTAACACACCCCAAGAATACTTTCCATTTTAATTTCACTGAAATATATACACACAAATAAGCCCTCATCGGCTTAGGTTCCAATTATTAGTTTAAACCAATTATAAATCTTAATGCATCATACATTAACATTTAGCTTTAATGTAAGAGTTTATTCTCTAAAAAAAATTCATACAAGTGATTAAGGACACAACTTATCTCCACTTTCAACATTGCACTACGTTTCGTGCGTGGGGCGTCTCGCAAAGTGAAATCCAAATAAGGAACCCCCCCGATACACTACTCCTTGACAATGTCGATCTTAGGGATCCATTATGTCATCCACACAAATTCTATTACTACAACTACCTAAATATCGATTAATATCTAAGAACATAAATGAAATCTCTATTAAATCCTTAGGTCGAAATAACCATAACTGTCGCTAAGTACGATCCTTCAACCCCAAATAAACTCGTACACCAAAATCACCTTAGATGTACGTCATCAAAACTTCGTATCCTATTCACTTAGGATATACACACACACACATATATATATATATATATATATATGCTCTCTCTCTCTCTCTCTATATATATATATATAGTCAATCGTTCATTTCTATAACCATGTATACATAACACACATAATGTATACTTTGCCATCAATAATATTCCACTTTAACAAGAATAGTTATATCACACACATATAACGATTCTAAGATCGCCCATCCGGGTTTCCCCACTGTGCGCCCCCCTAAATAGCTATCATCTTCCAGGGACTATCACATCAGACAACCTGGGCATCCTATATCGCATAACGTCAGGAAGCGGCCATATACCTTCGACGGTGAGTCATAACCACACCCGGAATTACCCCATTGCGAACAATAATCACACAATATAATAATCGGTCCTATGGCCGAGGACTATATTCACCCTGCAGTCACTAGCCAGGGGACTTCACCTCATGCACGTAACTTACCCTATGATAACATTTAGAAAGGTGTGTATATACATATATATTTACCATTCACAATATATAAATATGTGCCATCAATCACATCATATGTATAAATCATCACACAAGAAATATACATTTGTTTCATATTCACATAATCATTTCAACATATATATATATATATATATATATATATATATATATAAACATACTACATCTTAAATCATTATTCATCGAGTATTGTAATGATAGGAGGGTACTTTAGATTATAGATGGAGGCGTAACCCCTATTCGAGTATGGTAATGATAAGCTAATTGGCCAAAGCTTTGGATTAATGATAGAACACATAAACATGAACCTAATGAAGATAGACTCAACTTCAACTCATAAAGCTCTCGTGTCTAACTCAGGAAATAGTAATGATCTTTAGATTGGCTTAGCTAGAGGGAGAGGGAAGTAAGCTCCCTAAATACACCTTGGTAGGCAGGTAAAACCACACCAAATACCCTTAGGAATCTCTGTCGAATATTAAGAGCTTTATAATAAATGGCAATGGTGAGTGAGTAAACTCCCTGGTTTGCAATAACTCTCTCTGGTGTGTATTCTCTCTCGCAATAACTTCTGAACTCTCCAAAAGTTCTCTCTCTTCCTCAAAGGTGGTTGGGGTCCTTAAATAGCCCCCCACACCACCCCCGAGGCAACTCAGTCATTAAAACTATGAAAGACATCCCTCATACTTTATGTCACAACACTAAATACCTGATGCACTAGCTGTCTCTACGTCATAAACATTAAATGCCAAGACATGCCTTTTTGCCTAACCACCGTGTGTCAGGGGACTGTTGTCGCAGAGGTGGCTTACCAACTGCCTGACAGCCCCAAATACCACGGTGGTTTACTCGAGTGCATGTCTGACATTGTTTAGATGGCTAGTGACATCACCCACAGTAGATGTGACATTAAGTAGAGGGCTGTTTTGTCCATAACTCAACGCCCGATGGAACTCCAAGCTGCTCCGCTTGAGGTTCCACGGTCAGGGTCCTTCGGTGTTTTACCAGGTGTATATAAGATGGTCAGGACAAGCCCCAATGGTGCCTTACTTCTCAATCCTCCAAACCAAGTCCCTCTAAAGTTCCCACGATGAGGTCATTCGATAGAGCATGACAGCTCTCCCAGGCCCTGTCAAGCCTGGTCTCTCGCAAGTACCATTTGACTTCACACTAAAACTCTTTATTATTCTCGTTACATCATTACAACCGTTATAGCTTACAGTAAATGTAACCAAAGATACAATATGACTAACACAATAAGCTGAAGTATGAGTTGCCACGCTAAGCTGCCACGCTTGAGTTGCCTCTATTGCGTTAATCCTCAAACACTGTTGCTAATTGGGGAATTATCCCTAATCTCAGGATTACCTTCAAGCCCCCTCTACATTTTCCCCCTCGTGTAGGTATTGGTTGTGGGAACAAGAAATGCCTGCACGAAAACTTCTCAATCCGATGAACCTTACCGAGCCCCCCCGGTAAATTTCTGAAATTCTCATTTGGACACGTGAGTTCTTCTTCGTTTGGGAACTCTTTGGAAATTCCCGAGCAAAATTTTTGGCACAAAAACTGAAGTTTGTTGAAGAAGGAAACGCTTCCTGTTCTCTATGCGTCATTTCATTAACGACGTTGCGCTGTCTTTTCAACTGTTAAAGTGCTTCCCGAAGTGCCACGTGTTCATGTGAAATGATTATAGGCGGCCGTGCACGTGCGAGGGTGAGGAAATCTAAACGCCAAACTCGAGATTTTCAAACTGCCAAATTCAAAGCACTTGAACCCTTCTTTTTCATTTTGTTTTCTTACTCTGCTACTATCTTCCTCAGACTTCAATTTTCTTTTTAGAGAGAGAGAAACCCTGCAAGTACCCCATTATTGCTAAGCTCCTGTTCGCGTTATTTCCCTCTCGCTCCTGCAAGTACCCCATTATCGTGGTCTTCTCGCTCTTGAAACCTCTCTTGCTTAAGGTTTTCTTGCTGTCTCTGTCATCGTCTTTCATGGCCACCTTAAGCGGTCTTGCTACCTCTGCCACCGGTTCTCCGTCTGCCACCACCACTACCTCCATCCTGGATTCTGCCTGCCAGGAACAACTGCGGTTTTATCGTCGCTCTCCTATTTTTGGGGAGGGTGATGACTTTGCTGTTGCCAGTAAGACTGTTTGTTTTTCTTCTAAGTTTGATGCCCTACTGTTGGGTGATGAGGACGAAGAATTGTCTAAGTGGGGCTTTCTGCCTCCAGAAGGAGCTCTCAGATTTTTCTTGGAGCGAGGGGACTTTCCATGGTCCCACATTGATTTCGAAGCACCCGGGGGATCCCCTGCCCACTTTGCTGCCTGGAACTCCCACATGCAGAGTTCCTACACTGACATCCTCACCAAGATTGGGCTGAAACGGGCCAAATGGTTTGGTGAGTTCACTCTCTCAAAGAATAATGTTGCCCTTCCTATCTTGGTCTCTCGATGGAACGTGACTACTCACACGTTCATCGCTGCGTGGGGCGAGTTCACTATAACTCTGGAGGACGTGTGTGAGCTCCTGGGCCTCGATGCAACAGGCCATGAGCCTTACACCGATGAGGCTCTTGATGCTTAAGAGACTGCAGATCGTTCGGAGTTGGATTGCATATGCCGAAGCTGCATCGGTTCTTCCAACAAAGCTACTTTTTCTCCCTTGATCAATTATTTCTTCAAAAGTTCTGGTGAAGGCAGTTCCTCATCAACTGCCCCTGGTCAAGGTACGCCGTTGTAGCTTCCTGCCTATATTATCATGATTCTCTCTCGTTTCTTTTTGATGGGCAAACCCAACGACCAACCACGAAGGGACCTTATTAACCTGTCCCTTCGTTTGGCCCGAGGGATAAAATTTCCCCTGGCTATAATTGCCTTGGGATCCCTCTACACCTGGCTGGATAGGACTTTGTTCAACATGGAGTGATCTCTTGGCCGTTATAACTTGGCCAATTTTGCCAACAACGTTCTTCTGACCAGCTTCCTTTACTTTCGTTTTCCTGCCGTGGCGACCAAGACCAACAGTCCTCCTTCGAGGGAAACAATTCTGCCTCCACGGTCTTTCATTTATCACAAGAGACAAAGCCGAAAGGAGATGATTTCTGTGATTGACCGTTTCGAGAACTTCGTCATGAGGCCTTATCAGGAAGAGGCCTTCTTTCACACTTGTGAATTTTTTCATCATGAAGCCAGAGTGATACAGGACCCTTCTCCCAATATTGAGGATCCCTTGCTTGCCGTGGTCCTTCTGTTTTCTCTAGGATATCTGTCCTCCTACACCGAGTGGGGATATATGAGCGAGGATTATAATCCCAACCGATGTAGCCGCCAGTTTGGGTTTGACCAGGGGCCGCCACGTCCAGTGTTTCAATCGTCAAACCCCAAGGTCTCCTTTGGCGAGGCATGTTCCCTGTTTTCTTCGACCGCTGCGTGGGGGATATGTTCAACAATGGCTGGGCGTGTCACCATTCCCAGTATTACTAGGCATGGGGATGTGACCCCTTTGTTTGCCACCAAGTACTGGCCGAAACAACTAGCTAAAATTGCTGAGTTCGTTGAGGGAGAGCCGGTGTATCCTCCCGTTTCTTCATTTTCTACCCTAGAGTTGGGGCTAAAAGGCAACTCTGTACATGGGATAGAATTCCCCCTAAGTTCAACCCACAAAGAACCTCCTACCGAGCTTCCCCCACTTTGTCCCATAGTCCCATAGTCCCAGTTGCCACGCCAAAGCCCAAAATTACTGCTGCTACGAAGAAGGCTGCCCCCTCTACCGAAGCTACTACCAACGAGGGGGCTTCTCAACCACCTGCCAAGAAGGCAAAAACGGCCACGAGTGGAACATCAAAATCGAAATCTAAGTCCCAGAAGCCCCAAACTCCCGTGGCATCCCTTCCCATAGCCTCCGTTCCACCTCCCATGCCTGCTGAGATGGCTGAGCGTGTAAGGAGGGTGGTCCAAGCAAAAATAGATCGAATAAATGCCGAGTTTCAACGGCATGCCGTCATTGTTCCTTCTTTCGTTGCTTTCCCCACGGTGGTGGTTGATCCTGCAGAGCCAACGGCTAGGAGGAGAAAGAGCTCCAGGGTTCCTCAAGGGGTCAGTACCGGTGCAACGGGGTCAAGGAGGAAGACCTTGGGTACCAAGCCTCAGAGGAAGCAGACTTCTGAGGTGCATATCACTCCTGCCCCCTCTCCCATTGTCATATCTCCTTCTGCATCTGAGGTATGTATGCTTGATCTTATTCAATTTCCTCCTATCTTTTTCCTTAGGGCAGGCTACATTCGCTTACTTACAATTGACAACTGTGATGCGGGGGACTGAAGAAGAAGAACCAACCCCCTCTAGTCCTCCCATGAGCCCCTTTGTGGGGGGACGCTTTGGTGCATCTCGTACCAATGTGACTCCTCCCCGTTCCCCCATGACGGGGCTTACGTATTCTCGCCGTGCAGGCAGTCAACGTGCAAGGGAAGTCATTGTGGGAGGTGAAGCCGTTGATCCTGCGAGTGATACCTCGCCTGAAGTGGTAACACAACCCGAAGTGACACAATCCGAGATAACACCCTCGGTCCCTTCTGATTTACAGGCCTCACCCGAGGTTCCTCTGCCCATTGTTCTTGTTGAGGAGAGTGGGCCCGAGGTATGATTTCCTCTATAATTTATGTGTTGTAGTCTTTTCGGTCCCACTCTTTTCTTATTTGGCTTGCTGAATTCTGATATGTTTTGGGTACCCCAGGTTAAAGTATCCTCATTGTTGGCAAGCGTTCTTCTTTCGACGACGCTGATGATACCCCTGACTGCCATTCCTCTCTTTGGCACCATAACTGAGGTAAGTAACACGTAGAGATATTTCTTCATATTTTCTGTGCCCATTCTTCTTTTCTAACACTTGCCTTTGTGCCACAGTTTTCTCCTGATCTTGCACCAACTCCTGCAGTCAGGGCCCAGGTTAGTGCTTGTAGCTAACATAGTGGTGTGTTTACACCCCATCGTGTTGTGTCTTTGTTTGGGAGCTCAGTGTCTTCGCCTGATGAACCCAGTATGCTGGCCCTGGTGCCCTATACAGGTGATAGAGTTTTGCGAAGCGTGGAGGCTTCTACGTCCAGGGACCCCGTTATGGCTTCTGGGGTAATAATCTCGCCCCCAACGGTTCCTGTCCCTGCGGCTGCCCCATATGCTCTCGTTGTGAGTGAGGTATTTTTGTTAACTTTTGTTAAGATTTTCCATAATCTCCATCTTATGATTTTTCATAAGATTTTTCTTAAACTTCACCTTATAACGATGACTTAACAATGAAAACACTTGTTAAGTTTTTCTATAAACTCCACCTTATAACGGTGACTTAACAACGAAAACACTTGTTAAGTTTTTTCCATAAACTCCACCTTATAACGGTGACTTAACAATGAAAAGACTTGTTAATATTTTTCATAAACTCCACCTTATAACGGTGACTTAACAATGAAAACACTTGCTAAGTTTTTTCATAAACTCCACCTTATAATGGTGATTTAACAACGAAAACGCTTGTTAAGATTTTTCATAAACTCCACCTTATAACGGTGACTTAACAACGAAAACACTTGTTAAGTTTTTTCATAAACTCCACCTTATAACGGTGACTTAACAACGAAAACGCTTGTTAAGTTTTTTCATAAACTCCACCTTATAACGGTGACTTAACAACGAAAACACTTGTTAAATTTTTTCATAAACTCCACCTTATAACGGTGACTTAACAACGAAAATGCTTGTTAAGATTTTTCATAAACTCCACCTTATAACGGTGACTTAACAACGAAAATGCTTGTTAAGATTTTTCATAAACTCCACCTTATGATTTTTTTTCCCATAAGTTCATCATGTGCGCTATCTCTTTTCAGGTTGCTCGGGAAAATTTTCCCCCAGTTCTTTCGCCTGTAGGCTCACCCTTCCGAGAACCTGATGTTTCGGAAAATTCTGGTCATGATGATCAAGGTTCCACGAATGGTGCTGCAGTCGAGGGTGAGTCTGGGTGCGAACTGCCTCTTCCTGACCTGGCTCCTCACGCCTTCTGCCTGATGGTGCTTCGGCAGTCCCCTCAAATGCCTGCCAACCACCGTTTAGTGATCGAACAGTTGGTGAATCATCACCCTGAGACCTTCACACTGGACTGTCTGCGTTCCAACATTCACGTGATGAGTCACAGACTTCAAGGCATGGTGATAGTTGTTGCTGAAATTACCAGTACTCCGACTGCAAGTGTTACCCTGTCCTTACTTAACCAATTTCTGGGTTACCTGAGGGAGCTGGAGCGTGATGGCTTCTGTTTTCACTGGCTTATAACATATTTGAAGACTTTGAAGAATCAACAACTGATGAGTCAGAGGGAGGTTTTACGAAAGCATCAGGAGGACCAGTAGGTTGAGGAAGCTAGGTTAGTCGCATTGGCACCTCTTTTGGAAGCAGTGGATCAAGAGGTAAAAGATGCCGGAGAAGCTTTGTGTCTGGTTAAACTGAAACGCGAGAGACTCCTCATCGAACGTACACAAGTGCAAACGAGACTAGAGGTTTCTATTAATTCCCAACGATCTTTCACAGCAGCTTCTTCAGGCCTTCCTGGAGATTTTTTCTCTTCCTCAGATTTATCGTTTCTTTTAGATAAGTTGCCTCTTGTATACATATCCTCCACTTGCCTTTATCTATGTAATTACTGGGCGATAGTTCCCAAACAAATTTTGTAATGCTCTATTGTTTATGAATGAAGAATATATACTTTTCAATCCCTTCGTGTGTTGTGATTGTTTTTGTATACTATAGAGTTTTGTATTTCTGCAATTCCTCCATTATGCTCAAAAATGTCACCCAAAACTTATATATTTATAACAATATCTAGTCATAACATCGGTTCAAACTTTTTTGTTTACACATGATAAACCTTCAGCCACTTATTATTAATCTTAAATGGCTTGTCTTCCTCTAACTTCGAAATTAAACAATAACCTGAGTCATGGGCTTCTTTCACAACGAAAGGTCCCTCCCAATTAGCTGCAAACTTTGGCAGAGGAAGCCCCCTGATGTGTTTCACTGTCGCTTTCAATACGAGGTCTCCCTTCACGAATTTCCTTGGTCTCACCAAGTTATCGTACGCCCTTGAAAGTTGCTTCGTATATATTTAGAAGTTCTGCATCGAATTATCTCTGTGTTCATCCAACGCTTCCAACTGCACATGTCTACTTTGAGGAAGAATGCTACTTCGCAAAGCATAACGAGCAGAGGGAACTTCCAATTCTACTGAGAGGATTGCTTCGGCCCCATAAACAAGAGAGAACGGCGTGTATCCCATGGGTTTTCGCTTGGTCGTTCGATAGGCCCACAAGACAACTGGTATCTTGTCATCCCACGCCCCTGGAAAGTCTTCCATCATTTTGGCCAAAATGTTAACCAAGGTTTTGTTAGTTGCTTCGGCCTGACCATTTCCCTTTGGGTATGCCACCGTTGAAGTGTGATGAACAATGGAGTAATTGTTCATGAGCATTGTTACTTCGGAGTTGACGAAGGGGGTCCCGTTATCTGAGAGAATAACTTTTGGGATCCCAAAATGGCAAATGATATATTCTCTGATGAAGTTGCTCACCACCCCAGCCGTTGCCCGTCTGAGTGGTATCGCCTCGGCCCATTTTGTGAACCATTCTGTTGCTATTAGTATCCATATCTTGCCTCTCGAAGAGGGGTGTATTGCCCCCACTAGGTCGAACACCCAAGTATGAAATGGATAGGGTGTTGATAGAGAGTGCAAGTCTACCGATGGGGCATGGATCATATTCCCATGAAGTTGGCAAGCTTTGCATTTTCGAACGAACTCCGCAGAGTCTTTCTCCATCGTTGGCCGATAATACCCCAATGTCATCAACTGATCATACAGCTTGGCTCCTCCTATATGTGCTGGATCGTGCGCTTGTCTGAGGACCTCCACTGCTTCTTCCTTTCTGACACATCGCAAGGACCTGTTAAAGTACCCCTTTCGATAGAGCTGCCCCCCCTGGACGTAGAACCTTGGAGCCCTTCGCCTCAGACCTATTGCATCCATTTTCTTCGTTGGGATAACCCCCTCCTGAATGAAGTCGATGTAGGGCTGCCTCCAGTCCGTTTGAGCTTCAATGAAATGGCACTCAACTGCCTCAAAGAATAGCTGACACTTATTTCACTTCCGTTGCAGCTCTGCTGCATCTTGCTTCATCCTAGGCCAGAAATACCCCTCCCTTTGAATTTTCCTATATATAGGTATCTCAGTCGTTTCGCAGTGCTCCTCATGCGTTTTCCTCAATATTTTCTCGGCTTCCTCTGGGCTGATGCATCTTGACAACCATCCTCTTGTATTTCTAAAATAGAGATTTCCCTGGCTTGTAAAATATTGGGCCAACTCTCTTAGCCCCATTGCCCCCTCACCAGACTCCAGCTGCTTCCTAATATCTCTTCTCCAGCCCGCCTCTTCCTCCATCGGTAGTATTGATTGTACTACCGAAGGAGCTGTTCTTCATTGGATCACAACTGTAGTCACATTGGTTTTCATTATCATCTTCTGGGCGATAGTGGCATAGGCGTCTGGATGGCGGTTCATCGTTCTGGGATGTCTTCTGATCTTGGTTTGATGGAACTGATTGAGGAGCCTTGGAATGATTGTTCTATAGGGCGCCAGGCTCATGTGTTTCAACGCATATTCTCCGTTTACCTGTTGAATTACTAAGTTCGACTCACCCTTAATGCAGAGTGAATGAATTCCCCTTTGAAGAGCCTCTAGAATCCCTAGTACCAATGCCTCGTATTCTACCTCATTATTAGAGCAAGGGAAATCTAGTTTGTAGGAAAGGAAAATCTCTTCCATCCTTTTTGAAAGAACAACCCCTGCTCCTCCCTTCTTTTCTGCCGAAGATCCATCGAACTGCATCGTCCATTCCTCCTCAGTTGCATCCAGGTAATTGGCCTACAAATCATCTCCTGGAATGTCTTCCCTAGGAAGCTCGAAGGTTCCTAAAGGGAAGATAGCCAATAGGTCAGCATATGCCTGGCTTTTGATTGTGCGAGGGACCACACATTTTAAGTCATATTCAGAGATAATAAGGAACCATATAGCTTCCCTGCCAATCAATATAGTCTTTGCGAGCAAATACCTAATTGGGTTGCATCTAGTTACAATATGAATGGTGAAAGACATCATATAATGCCTAAGTTTTTGTGCTACAAAGACCAGGGCTAAACAATGCCTTTCTAAGCTACTATATCTAATTTCTGGCCCATGTATAATTCTGCTGAGGTAGTAAACCGACCGTTCTTGCCCTTCTACTTCTTGTGCTAGCAGAGCTCCAACGGACCTCGTGGTGGATGTAAGGTATAGCTGCAACGGAGCTCCTGCCTGGGGAGGAACCATGATTTGTGGTGATACGAGCCGCTTCTTCAACCCAACAAGGGACTTCTGGTGAACCTCTTCCCATCTGAATTTCGTGTTCCTTCGTAGCAGCTGCAGCAGTGGGTGTGTTATTTCGGCCAATCCAGGCACAAATCTCCTAAGGTAGGAGCCTTTATCGAGAAAACTTTTCAGCTCCTTCGCCGTTCTTGGACATGGCATCTCCAAGATTGCCCGCTGTTTATCCTGGTCCATCTGTACCCCTTGTCGATTAACCACGAAGCCTAAAAACTTACCACTTGTTACTCCGAAGACATACTTTAACGGGTTCATCCTTAACTTGTACCTCCTGCACCGAGCAAACACCTTCCTTAAATCGTTCAGATGGGACTCCTCCTTCTTTGATTTGATGACCAAGTCGTCTATATAGAATTCCACAAATTTGTGGAAGAAGTCATGAAAAATGGCCATCATTGTTCTTTGGTACGTAGCCCCGGCGTTCTTGAGTCCAAACGGCATTACCTTGTACATGAAGGTTCCCAACAGCATTCTGAATGCTGTTTTCTCTGCGTCAGAGGGGTCCATCTTGATCTGGTTGTATCCCACATATCCATCCATGAAGCTATACATCTCATGACCAGCCGTGGCATCTATCAAACTGTCGATGGAGGGTAGGGGAAACTCATCCTTGGGGCAAGCCCTATTCAAGTCTCTGAAGTCCACGCAGATCCTTATTTGGTTTTTGTCTTTCTTCCCCACTGGCACAATGCTGGATAACCAGAGGGGATGTTGTATTGGCTTGATAAATCCTGCTGCCAATAAGCGTTGGACCTCTTCTTTAATCTTTAAATCTAGTTCAGGCTTGTAAGTTCTTGTTGCCTGCTTCACCGGAATAGCTGAAGGCATCACGTTCAGCTTGTGGCAGCTCACTTCCTCATCCAGCCCTTCTATTTCAGTGTACTTCCATGCGAAGACATCTATAAACTCCCGAATCAGGTCAACCGAGGCTTCTTGTTTCTCTTTAATAAGATCTTTGGAGATAAAGATAGGCCTTGGATCTCCCCCTTCTCCTGCTAGGTTTAGCTGCTCCAACTCTTGTGCCTAGGGCCTTGGTTGGTCTGCCATGTAGTCTGGTTCTTCGGTGACATCTTCTACGAACTCTTGTATGTTGGAGTTGTCTATCACCATACACTGCCCCTGTTGATCTACTAAAAATCACTCATATATCGGGTCAACCTCATTGTTAGTCTTTTTGGCCGCCCGCTCACACCGTTATAAGCGGTACACCACTTTTCCCTCTTCAGTGATAATTTTCTTGCATTGCCTGCTGGTAGCTGTTGCCACGGCCTTTCTCTTCCTTTCTCTGGGAGCCTCAGCGATTCTTTCCCCTGAAAAACGACTCAACACGCTTTGTCGTTGGACCTCATGCTCCCCTGGGTTTGTTCTAGGCCTCATCTTGTCTTTGAGCTGGGGCGAGATGTTTTGGGGTCGAAGGACCGCCTGATATGTTTCCTCGATCCTCCCCCCTTCGCCATCCTCATTTAAAGGTCCCATTCTTTCTCTAATCGAGGGGACCCATGCTCCCTCCAGTCTCCTCGTTAGAACTCGCACGTCCTCTTCGAGCTCTGTATAAAAGGCTGCATCCACTAAGTGTGCTTCTACGATAGCGAAAGGCCTCTTAGTTGCCCTAATAGTCACTTCTGTCCCCTTGATATTCGCCTTAGCACATTGATGGTAAGTTGAGGGAACTAACCCTTGGTTGGGCATCCATACTCTCCCTATTAACAAATGATAGGAAGTTACGCTTTCTATTACATTGAACTTGATATGGGAACTCAGATTTCCCATCACTATCCCCACGTTCACATACCCGATGGATTTGGAAGATTGATTATCGTATCCCGAGATTACCAAGGGCATGGGAACCAACCTTTCCTCCAGAATATTAGCCGCGTGGAAGGAGTTGATTGGCATAATGTTGATGGAAGCACCCCCATCCATAAGAGTCCTTGCAAAGCTAACCCCGTTAACACTAGCAGTTACATACAGAGGCCTATTATGGGGGAACCTTACAGCTCTATCCGCATCGCTGAAAGTTACCTCTGATAGGAACTTCTTTACCAGCCTAGTCATGGGTCCCCTCCATCTTAGCGAGGGGACTGCATTTCTCCTTGCAATACCTAAGATCGCCTGAGTTATCTCCATTCTGCTTTCTTTTGGGATTCCCACTTGGTCGAAGAACTGCGCTATATTCTATGACTGGGTCCGTTTCCTCACCCTCAACGCTGTAGGCGTCTTCTACGTCCCTAGCACTTGCTTCATCACAAGCTAGAACTACGTTAGCCATTCCCCTGGTGCAATGCTCCAGTGCCTCATCGAACTCCTTCATCGTTGCCCCTCGCCCCTCCCATTCTGCCTCCTTATCATAGGCCGTTACCAGATTGACCTCATGTGCCGGGAGTGGGTTATTGTTAACGTTCTGCGGGGGGATTTGTAATGTCCCCGCCTTTATGTACTTGTCGATGATTCTTTACAGCGTGAAGCATCTTTATGTTGGATGCTGGACCTTTTGATGAACCTGATAATATTTGGGATCAGCCCTAGTTGTCGCGTCGGGCTCTTCCGCCGGAACACCCTTTGGTTCGTAAACCGTTCCGCCTTGGACCATTGCGTTATAGCAACTCACAGCCTCCTCCACCGTACAAGGTAACGGTGGCGGGTCTTCTCTATCTCTTTTGGACTTTCTTTTGTTGTCCTTCGTCGGTGCCTTGCCCCCATCTTCTCTCTCGACATATCCCACCCGTGGGGCCTAAGGCCTTCCTCCCAGGGGTTGTATCGGCTGTCTGAACACCATGGGAGCCACTACCGAGCTAGGTCGCACCACCAAAGAGATGTTTCTTGCGGATTTTAAGAATGCTGAAAATGTTCCCTCGCGTGTCTCATTGATTAGGTGGCAGATATACTCAGGAAGTAGTCCCTCAGCACAAATCTGCAGTAACCTGGCCTCCTTAGCTTCTTCCCTTACATCGAGGGACCTTTCCCTAAACCTTCGAATATAGGCCACTACCTCTTCTCCTGGCCTCTGCCTCTCCCTGCCAAGTTGGGTTAGGGTGAACTCATCTTCTGCCAAGAAGAACTTTCGGACAAATAATACATGCATCTCCTCCTACGTAGAGACACTATTGGGAGGCAGATGAGAGTACCAAGTGTATGCTTTATCAGTCAGGGATTTGGAGAACTCCCTCAATCTAAGCTTTTTATCATTGGAGTGCGCTCCTAAATGTTCAACGAAACGCTTAATGTGTTCCTTCGGGTTCCCACCCTTCCCTGAGTATTTTTCAAAGGTAGGGGGAATATAGTTCTTCGGGTAGGGCTCGTCATTGTATTCCTGGGGGTAAGGTGTTCGAAAGTCGTCGTAGACCGACGCCACCTCGCCCACAGCCTGTGAGGAAGCCTGCATGTACTTCAGCATTTCCCTCTGCATCTCTTTTCTCATTTCTTCCATGGGCGAGGCCACTGGGGCCACCTGCAGTGGGGTAGAGGGCTGAGCGCTCGTTGCAACCGAAACGATTGTTACCGATGGTGCCGTTGAACCTCCTGAGGTGCCCACTGCCGGGTTCACCCCAGAAGATACACCCGCTGGGATCGTTCCTACAATGCCTGTCCCTAGTGGGACCGTTGGGACTACTCCTGGTATTACGAAAGTGTTAGCCTCTAACCCTCCCAGCATAGTTGAAGCCACCGGAGTTTGCAAGAACTCGTGAAACTTGCTCATGAGGAGGACAATCTGAGCGGGTCCCAACCCCGTGATCGCGGGAGGTTGGGCCGCACCTGGGATGCCTAACGTTGCTGGTGCCAGAGGTACCTCTACTCGAGGAGCCCCATCTCTTAAGGCCTCTTGCTCTCTCGCAGCCTGTTCTTCATTATTCTGAATGTCATCGAAATTGAGTCTTCGAGTAGCATTATCTTGCGCCATACTCCTTATCTAGAAGAATGCCTCCCCAGCAGAGTCGCCAAATGTAGGAGGGTACTTTAGATTATAGATGGAGGCGTAACCCCTATTCGAGTATGGTAATGATAAGCTAATTGGCCAAAGCTTTGGATTAATGATAGAACACATAAACATTAACCCAATGAAGATAGACTCAGCTTCAACTCATAAAGCTCTTGTGTCTAACTCAGGAAATAGTAATGAACTTTAGAAGTGGCTTAGCTAGAGGGAGAGGGAAGTAATCACCCTAGATACACCTTGGTAGGCAGGTAAAACCACACCAAATACCCTCAGGAATCTCTGTCGAATATTGAGAGCTTTATAATAAATGACAATGGTGAGTGAGTAAACTCCCTGGTTTGCAATACCTCTCTCTGGTGTGTGTTCTCTCTCGCAATAACTTCTGAACTCTCCAAAAGTTCTCTCTCTTCCTCAAAGGTGGTTGGGGTCCTTAAATAGCCCCCCACACCACCCCCGAGGCAACTCAGTCATTAAAACTATGAAAGACATCCCTCATAATTTATGTCACAACACTAAATACCTGATGCACTAGCTGTCTCTACGTCATAAACATTAAATGCCAAGACATGCCTTTTTGCCTAACCACCGTGTGTCAGGGGACTGTTGTCGCAGAGGTGGCTTACCAACTGCCTGACAGCCCCAAATACCACGGTGGTTTACTCGAGTGCATGTCTGACATTGTTTAGATGGCTAGTGACATCACCCACAGTAGATGTGACATTAAGTAGAGGGCTGTTTGGTCCATAACTCAACGCCCGATGGAACTCCAAGCTGCTTCGCTTGAGGTTCCACGGTCAGGGTCCTTCGATGTTTTACCAGGTGTATCTAAGATGGTCAGGACAAGCCCCAACGGTGCCTTACTTCTCAATCCTCCAAACCAATTCCCTCTAAAGTTCCCACGGTGAGGTCATTCGATAGAGCATGACAGCTCTCCCAGGCCCTGCCAAGCCTGGTCTATCGCAAGTACCGTTTGACTTCACACTAAAACTCTTTATTATTATCGTTACATCATTACAACCGTTATAGCTTACAGTAAATGTAACCAAAGATACAATATGACTAACACAACAAGCTGAAGTATGAGTTGCCATGCTTGAATTGCCACGCTTGAGTTGCCACGCTAAGCTGCCACGCTTGAGTTGCCTCTATTGCGTTAATCCTCAAACACTGTTGCTAATTAGGGAATTATCCCTAATCTCAGGATTACCTTTAATCCCCCTCTACAATCATCACTAAGGATAAGAGATTTTTCTCTCTTTGGTCCCCTAATCATATCCTAAATAGAATCCCATTGTTATAAGGAATTGACACAATAGTCGGCATCTAACTTTCACATTATTCCATCACAACTTCCTCCCAATATCTTCAACCTCACCTCATGTATTAACTCACATCTGATCTCTAAATAGGACTCCCATCCCTAATGAGGTTTCCCACTACCTCGATACATCAATTTCACTATCTTTATATCGTCCCAGGCTACTACGATAGGCCCCTGCAATCATAACATGTGAGAAACCTTAAAAAATACTCCAAACATATCTCTCGCATCATATATGTGAGTTCCATATCGAGAAACCCAACCGAAAGGGACTTAAGACTCATTCTAGAAAAAATAAGCAAAACCTCCCTATTTTCGAATCGATTCGGCCCCTCCGAATCGATTCGGTCCCAACAGCGAATCGATTCGGCCCCAGCGAATCGATTCGGTCTAACTAGACCTGTAAGTCTGCTACATACCGAATCAATTTGCTAGGGGAGAATCGATTCGACCCTAAAGACCTGATGCTTCTGCAACATAGCGAATCGATTCGCTAGGTGCGAATCAATTCGGCTTGTGCAGCAAGCCACAAAATGAGTAATTTCTCCAAAACCCAAAAATTCCAAAATCCCATTTATACAACTTCTAACCCTCAATATTCACCCCAAACATATTCCCAACATCAAAATCCATCCCTTATCTAGTCTCATCAATTTATACACCCTTAAACCCAAGTATAAATATCAATTTCAAGACTTAAATACCCAAAATCTAGGTTTTGATATAAATACCCAAAGTCCAATTCTTTTATCCACAAAATATGAAATGAAATACACAAATGAATTATTTAGCAAGATTAAACACTTGCCTGAGAATTATAGAGGTTGAATCGTCCTCGTGATCGCGTACGGGCCGGAAATCTCCAAGCTTTTTCTCCTCTCTCTCTTCCTTTCTTCTTCTTTCTCTTTTCCTTTCTCTTTCTCTCTTTCTCTCAAATGATAAGGCTTATTCGTAAGCCTCTTAATACTTTAAAAAAAAAATCCTAGTTTTAAATGTTAATTCACACTTTAAATGACTCGTTTACTCCAATTCGAGTCAAACTAACTTAAAAATATTTCGGAACCGAAATAAAATCCAAGGACAGTCATTTCGACTATCTCGTCCCATCCGAAATCGTCATCCGAAATAAATTATAATGTCCTCAATTTTTGGACTTCAATTTCCAAATTTTAAAATTTTCCAATTTAAACAAATTTTATTTCTCCCAAAATTTAATTTCTCGGTCCCAAAATTGTGGGGTGTTACGAATACATACACAACGAATCGACTCCCACGCAAGCCTTGACGTTATTTATTCCTTCAACTTCTTCCTAGTGACAATGTAAGAGCCAACCTACGTCTTCGAATCTATCGATGGGGCACTGATACTGTCAAACACACAGAGTTGGCTTTATGTACACCACAAACACGGAATGCACTGCAAGAAACAACCTTAATAGTGTAGAGAATAAAATCTGGTGCCAAAACTGATCTAAAATATATACCAACTTGGATCATAAAATGAATTGGGTTAAACTTGTTTTTGTTTTGATGATTAAACCATAAGTTTAGTACAAAAACTCTCCTAAACTTTTCTAAACGTTTTTCACTCTTAGATGTTGGAAACGCCACTTCAAAATGTTAACACCCGCACTACATTAATGACTGGCACAAGTAGTGGGAGGTTATGGATAAAACCTACTCAAAAAATGACATTTTTCTTAAAAAATAGCTCGTTCGTTCGAACAACATGCAAAGTCATTCGAACGAACGACATTATTGTGATTCCAAAAGAAATATCATTTGAACGACTTGGGAATATCATTTGAGCGAGAAGCCAAGTAGTTCTAAAGACCCTTGTGAAGCTAGATATTTTTTATACGAATGCGTGGCCACCGGTTTCGTATTTTTTTTTTATTTTTTTAATTAGTTATGATGTTTCTATGGAATGGTGTCCGAACATCTTTAGATAGTATGAATTCAAAACAAATTGTCAAAAATTCTAACCCCTAATAATAAACTTCTAAGTGTCTACATAATATAAGCATTCATACCTGAGATAACCTTGGACTGTTGATGACGAACAAAATGCACGAGACACAACATATGATATGATCTTATTTGATTTAGCCACTACGTTTTTAACATCAATGTCATAGGCTTGAAAGGTCATAAATAACTTATATCCTATGACTCAAAGAGTTTTTTCCAGAATTAAGCCAACACTTACAAATTGGCTCAATTGGAAATTTGTGACACCCCACCTAATAAAATACCGGGCGATCATTCCTATATCAAATTTAAACAGGAGTCGCATATGGATCATTCTCCGCATCACTGTCGAAAACAAAATTAATTACTAATTACCTATTAGGATGGGGTCAAAATTTTACTTAACTAATCTTTTTAAACATACTATACAATTAAAACATTCACACATTTTATATAAATGAAACTGGAAAGAGATAAAATAACCGAACACTCGGTTCAAATATGATACAACCAAATCGAATGCCGCACTAAAAGGCAGTAAAAGAATAAATAAATATAATTGGGCTTTCGTCCCGAGCGTAACTACAATGCTTCCTGTCTAGATCGTAAGAATAGAAGCGTCTAAATCAAACCTGCATGCATCCACAGCTGCTGCAGCATACGTCTGACTCGAAAGGATCATCATCCAGGCATCCCTGTGTCTGGACACCTATATATATAATATATATAGCAAGAGAGGATAATATAGAAATGGGTCAGAGCCCGAGTTGTGAAAATATTTGGCAAGTGCATAAATGCTTTATTTGTAAAAATATGTTTTATCTCATATTTAAATTGGTATCGCACTCCCATGAGATACCCCTCACCTCTCTTCTAATAGCGCACACCTAGCGCATCCCTCTAAACATCCTAGTCAAACCACACTGCCTAACTAATCCATCACCCCCAAGCTATAGAAATCCTAAGCAACCCAAGTACTAAGGGCTCAACTTCTCCATAATCTCAACGCTATGCCACATTCATGCGTAGGGTGTCTCGCAAAGCGAAATCCAAACAAGAAACCACCCGATACACTACTACTTGGCAAGGTCGATCGTCGAGATCCATTACACCCTCAGTACACGAAAGATATATATATATATATCTATATATATACACCATATAAGAAATCCCAATATTAGATCACTAAGGGTTATACTTCTCCCCAGTCTCAACACTAAGCCATGTTTGTGCGTGGGGTGTCTCGCAAAGCGAAATCCAAATAAGGAACCCCCCGATACACTACTACTTGGCAAGGTCGATCGTCGAGATCCATTAGACCCTCAGTACTCAATTTATACATATATACTCATATAATTATATCCATTTTTATTTTTATACTCATCTTTTATTTTTCGTACTCAATTTTTATATACATAACATATTACACTTCCGGATATAATCTCCCGGAATGAGAATTCATTTCTTTAATTTCATATTCATTTTATCTCCTTATTCTCATAGAGATATTATATCTTGTTCTCATACACAAGTAATGTACTATCACACAAGTACAATAACCATCCTAATGAGATATAACTCGAGGATGCGGTCTCTCAATGCTGTCATCTTCCCGGGCATCACTCATATACCATCCTGGGGACCAATGGTCGGACTCAATATCACTGACATCGTGGCCAACACACACACACACACACATACACACACACACACACAGCATCCGAGAAGCGATCATAGTTCCGAACCGATAAGTGAGAACGACACATACCCATGACTTCTCACCCCCAAAATATAATCACACATATAAAAATGGACGACTATGACCTGGGGAATATCGACATCCTGCTCCTCGAGCCAGGATGCTCACCCTCATCGCGCAACTTCCCAATGATAGCATTAGAGGGGGTATGCTTCACATATATGTATACCATCCACACATAGATATATATACATAACCGTATCATATAATATATATATTTTACTCACATAGTATGTATATAATCCACATAGTTCCTTAAACAAATATAAATGGCCATAATTGCCAATCACACATAGCCATGACCAATAATCCCAAAGATTTTCATAATTAATACTATTCGAGTATTTTCACACTCACGATACTAAACCCAAAAGTATCCCATCGCTTGATAAATAACGTGTACCTTATTCACACTAAGTAAATACGCATTTTTCCAAATTCCTCCTAATAGTCTCATGGGAGGTACTCAACCACAATTGTTATGATTATGTTTTCTACGTGCATAATTATATCTATACACACTTGCCGAATGATTTTCTCGAATGCCTCTTATCTCAAAACATTAATAAAATCCCTACCCCGGATCATACTCTATATTAGTGAGAGGTTTTTCTATCCTCAAATCATCTTCTAGGAGTCCTAACATCCCATTTACAAACTCCTATAAAAATCTCCAAAACCATAATTTAAGTCTCCCTAAACTTAAAAGGAGAAAACCTCAAAAGTCTGCCAGTACCGAATCGATTTGGCCTGTTCGAATCGATTCACAGGGTACAGAATCGATTCGGCCTTTCCGAATCTATTCAAAATGGTTCTACTTTCAAACTGTCTCTTACCGAATTGATTCGGCTGTTCCGAAATCCCCAAATCTTCTTAGGTTTTATATATATCCCAAAAATCCAAAACTCAATCCAATCTCCATTGAAATTATAACTCGGATTTACTTATATGAACCCAAAGTTTTCATATCTCCTCAAGTACTTTAGAGGTCCTAACACTCTATTTGGGAACCCCTAATATCTATCTCCAAATAATTCTAGCCTTTATTTCTGACCAACTATTTCGATCTCGGACAGCTTTCCTTAGAAAAATCATTATAAATCCAAAACAAATCATAAAAATAGGCGGTCAGCGCCCACGCGACCGTATCGAAATGATCTACAAATTTTATTTTTTGACCAAAAGCTGAATCGATTCTTATCATGTCCGAATCGATTCAGAAAGGCCATTACATTACTATTCATCATCTTCCCCAAAATTCCAAACCTCCATTATTCTCTATTTTTGTTGTTTCTAATCTCATCCAACAACTCCATAAACATCTAATCTATGCTTTACAACTAACACATCAATTAATTTGGGGTATTAAACCATTTCTCTTAAATTTAAACCCTAAACCATAAAAACCCCAACTTATCGTTTAAACCCATTTCAATCCATTTCTTCACTCCATTTACATGGATTTAACACAAGAAATCATTAAGAGTTTACATTATATCAATATATAAACTTATATTCAAAATTTCCCAAATTTATTTTAAGGGTTCTAACCCAAAATCATTATTGATGTAAAAAACTAGATTTAACCTAATTCTTTAATCACAGATAAAAATAAATAAGACTAAAGATTTTTAAAGTGGTTCAGCCTTGAAAGAATGGCCTACATCCACTGTTCGTGTTATTGCTGACTGTTTGCAGAATTCTCGATAATGGGTTTACCTAGAAATTCTGAGTCCCCTGCTAATGAGGAGGTTACAATGTATTTATAGCCTTGAGGCTGTACATGCGAGAGAATATTACATAGCTGTTCAATAGGCGTGTACATCTGTATGATAATAATCAGCATTTAATGTGCATTCAATCCTCTTAATTATCCGGTTATAAATGCTCTGTACGAGGTGCATCTCGGACCGCCTAAGCTGCTCAGACTGCCTAAGTAGCTCGGTATACATGAGTTGCTCGATACAAAAAAGTTCCTCGGAGAACACTTGTTGATCGGAGCGCCTGAGTTGGTCGGGGAGGTTGAGTTCCTCGGAGTCAAGGTGTTATAAAAAATGTTCGTGGGTGCTATGTAGATTGACACGTGTCTCCACATAATTTATCCACGTCAGCAGGTTAAATTTAGTATCAACAGAAGCCCCCAATGTTTCGTGGTTTGATGTTGAAGAAAAGTATGGAATATTTATGCTACCTAAACTTTATGGATTTTAGACAATCGTTCGTTGTACATAACTCCTTTTTTGAGTACATAGTATCAGGCTTTTAAAGTATTTTGAATTTCCATAACAGCTTCGTGTTTCATGCCTTTTTCTTCTTTTTAGTCGCCAGATACGTAATCGTATATCTTGGTAATCATTGCTTTTCTCTATTCTTGAGGTAAAGTATTTAAATGCTTCAAAAAATTCGATCATATTTTACTTTTTCAAATCTGCATCTTAGAACTTCTTCACTTCTTCTCTGTCTTGTGCGTTCGTTTCTTCCATTGTTCATTGTCACCTGATTCATCTTTTTCCTGTAAGATCTTCTTCGTTCTCTTTTATTTCCTTTGTTCATCATGGTTTACCTTATTGAGTCGCTTGATAAATTTTGTTCTGATTTTTCTATTCCTTCCTGGGTCATATTGGAAGAGCTTTCTGAACCTTCTGACTATTTTCGTTTGGCTGAGGGACATTGGTTCCCCAGCCCTTTTGTAGTTGAATGTGGCTTTTCTTTTCCTCCAAATCCCTTATGTTTAGAGTTCTATCAGTTTTTTGATGTTGTTCCTGCGAAAATAACACCAAACACTTGGAGAATAGTTAATGGAGTTCATAGGTTAAACCAAATTCATGGAACTCGTTTAGGAATTCCAGAAATTATGTTTTGCTATAGAAGGGTTGTTAGTGATAACACTTTTTATTTAAAAACTAGGGTTTTAAATAGGGCTTTAGTTGTCAATCTCCTCGATGCCAACAGGGATTACTTCGAGCATGGGGTTGTTATGAAAAATTGGCAATATGCTCCATTAAATGGAAATGATGTGTATCAGGGTCCTAGATGCTCTTCCTATGGCAATGGGATAGGTTATTTTTATTTTATTTTATTTTTGAAATTATGTTTTCTTTGTGTTTGATAAAATGCGACATTGACATTTTAATTTTTATTTATTTGCAGTCGATAGCAAAAAAAAATCCCCTAAAGAAACTAATGTCAATTTGAGGCACTTGAAACTTATCTGGAGTTTGCACCAAACTGTTACTGATGAACATATCAGATCAACCTCGTACTTATTGCAGTACAAGAGTTACACTTCATCTTTTACTGCTCGTCCAGTGATAAGTGACATAGAACCAGCACCAGCTTCTGAAGGTTCCTCTCCTAAATCAAATATTCCTCTTAGTGACAGAATGAAGAGAAGAAGAGCTTCTTCCTTCTTTGATAAGTCTGCCTCTACTGCTAGAGAGGCAAAGAAAAATAAGCCAAATGTCCCAAAAGAAGGGACGAGAACCATTGATGCATCCCCTCCTGCTGTTGTTAAAAAGGTTGCCGAGAAGCCCCCTGTGGCTCCGAGCAAGACTGTAGCTTTTTCTCCTCCAAGCGAGGTTATAGTTATATCACCAACCAAGACAACATCCTTGGTCGATAATGTTCCTGCTCCCACGAGGAAATTAAATAAAATCTCCTCGGATAAATTGGTTGAATCCACCTCTCAGCCTCTAACTGCTGGAAGTGGTGTTCCTACTTTTGTTGCTCCGAGCTCTGCCACGAGCTCGGTGAAGTCTTGGATTATCCTCGAGATCCAAGGTATTGAAGACAGTCTTTCTCAAGATAGGTTTACCACCTTGGCAGCTCAACATATTGCCTTATTAAGTATTACTAATATAAACTTTCATTTTTCAATGTTATGTCCCTGCACTGACTTATAATTATTTTCTTTTTCCAGCTGGTAACCTATTTCAATACTATTTTGAAAAAGGATGAGGCCATCAAGGCCTCGAGCTCCTCGAGAGGTGTAGAGGAAGCTTTTGTGGGTCTGAAACAGTCCTTAAACGATTCTCGTCAGAAATATGACGAAGATAAGGTTGCCTGGGAGAAGCAACTAAAACCCATCGAGCAAGATAGAGAGAAAGTTGTGGAGGCCTCTCAGGAGTTGGAGAGGAAAATAAAAGAATTTGAGAAGAAGAATACTGAGCTTGAGGAAAAGCTCAAAAATACTGGAGAGCTTGAGACTAAGCTCAAAACTGCTGAAGAGGAACTTGGCAGACTTCATGAAGATGATCGTCAGAAGTAGGAACTAGAAAGAAAAATGAAGGCTGCCGAGGAACTTCATACTGAGAGGATTTCCTTAGAGAAGGCAAAGAGAAAACTGGCTGTTAAGAAGTCCTTCAGCGCTGCCTGGGACAAGGGTTGGAACAAAGGCCTAGCTGCCATGTCCTCTTAGATGGAATTTGCTAGCCTTAAATTATTCAGGGACGGATGGATTGCTACTCTGCAGGAGTTAAAGGTCTCAGAGAGTTCTGAACTTTTTCAGCGCCATGTTCATGGTCCTCCTCCCTCTGCTGGAGAAGAAGAAGAGGACGAAGCTGCCTCTGAAGAGTCTTCAGTGATAATTGGAGACCAAGTTCCTCCCGTTCCGGTTGTTCAGACTTTCTATGAGAAACTTCAACCCACCAGTATTTCAATCGAGTAACTGCCGCTATCCTCTGAGCAACCAGCCTCCTCATCTCAGCTTTCCGAGGATGTCGCAAAACACAAGGAGATGGTGTAAAATTGCTTGGGCTTTAATTTTATTATTTCTTTTGAATGTAACCCTGAACCTTGTACTTGTCTTTTGATGAATAAAAATTCGAGTTTTTATTGTTCATGTTGATTTTCTTCGTCTTTCTCTGCCTTTATCATTTATTAATCCTGTTTATGGCTTCTCTTTGCTAGTTTATGGCCAGGATGGAACTCTTGTCAGCTCACGATACTGAGTTGATGAAAAAATGTAATGAATATTTCAAAGATGGCCATACAGATTTGGACGAGTCATAAATTTTTGATATCCTAGGCTCAGATGCCTCTAAACGAGCAGTGGAAGCTTACCAATATCTGAAATGCTTACTCGACCGAGCTGTTGCCAATATTATGACTTATTACGAGATGATTGAAGATCTCCAGGGTACCATCGAGGAACTTCAGCAACAATACAAGGAATCTTCTACCCTTTTGCATCAGGGGTATGAGAAAAAGTATCAGCAACTAAATGCTGACAAAGGATATGATAAGTTAGTCGCTGCTTATGATTTTAAGGAGAGGACTTTGAAGACCGAGGACAAAGAGTATAGGCAGATCACGAAACTGCTGGAGCAGGAAAATAATAACTTGCAAGGAGAGATATCCCAACTGAAATCTGTAGCATCTACTTCGGGAGCCTTGGTCCCTGTCAATAACGAAGGTTTCTCATTTCTGGAGGTTAAAAATGCCAATTTGAGAGACGAATTGGAAACTTTAAAGAGAATTGAACCCTCTACATCTGCTCACGGACGAGAAAGAGCTTCTCGGGGACGAGCAAGAGCTGCTCGGGTTACTATTAAAGAGGTGAGAACTCAAGCATCTTTGGAAAATCAAGCAGTTCAGTTGGTTGCGAAGAATAAAGCTCTAGCAGAGATGTCCAAGAAGATTCTGGACCTTAACGAGAAACTTTCCACACAAGGATCCGCCTTGGAGAATAAAGAAATTTTTGTGAAGAATCTCCACGAGCTGCTGGAAAGGTTGACTTACCAATTCCACAAACAGCCTAGAGAGTTTTGGATGGCTAGATATAATGAATCCCTCTACCATCTTGATGATCGAATCCAGCAAGCGAATAATGAGGGTTATAAATAAGGATGGCTTAATGCACTGGGTGTATTAAAATTGGCGCAGGGCCATTATCTATGGGATTATCATAACCCTGGATTGCTCGAGTTGCCCGTGCCACCTTTTAAACTTGATATGAGATGGATTCCTACTCGAGCAATCCCTCAGTGCTTAATCTCCAAATATCTCGGCGACTACAGTCTTCATTCTAATGTTGATATTTCTCGCCCTGAGCATCTGCTTGATCGGCCATCAGTGATGAATGTTCGAATGCTTCGAGACCTAAATTTCATAAATTTTCCTTATGCCTTAGACGATCCTCCTGCTGGAGTAGAACCTGTTTCAAAGGCAGAAGGGAAGAAACCAATAGAATAGGAATTTATGTAATAATTTCTACTTTCCACAGCATATGTAATCCTTCATTTTAGTAATACATTTCTCACGTCATTTGTAATTTTACTTAGTATGAATGAAAATTTATCTTTTGTCATTTCATAATTTATAGAATATTTTTGCTTGTTGGTCGGTAAATATATATATACTTGTGACATACTGATCTCATTGCAGTGATTTATCAATCTTTAATTCTAAATAATAGAAAAACTTACACTTCATGGTGTTGCCTAATTTAAACAACCGGAGTTGATTGAAATTAGCTTACCGACCAACTAGAGGGTTGATATTTTTGTTTCCGACCAACCGTATTTATTTTACCGACCAACCGTAGTTGATGGACCGACCAACCGTAGTTGGAGGGATTTATTTTGCCGACCAACCGTAGTTGATGGACCGACCAACCGTAGTTGGAGGGATTTTATTTTACCAACCAACCGTAGTTGATGGACCGACCAACCGTAGTTGGAGGGATTTATTTTACCGACCAACCGTAGTTAATGGACCGACCAACCGTAGTTGGAGGGATTTTATTTTACCGACCAACCATAGTTGATGGACCGACCAACCGTAGTTGGGGGGATTTATTTTACCGACCAACCGTAGTTGATGGACCGACCAACTGTAGTTGGAGGGATTTTATTTTTACGACCAACCGTAGTTGATGGACCGACCAACCGTAGTTGGAGGGATTTATTTTACCGACCAACCGTAGTTGATGGACCGACCAACCGTAATTGGAGGGATTTATTTACCGACCAACCGTAGTTGATGGACCGACCAATCGTAATTGGAGGGACTAACCAATCGTAGTTGGAGGGATTTATTTTGAACTTAATGCGTAGTGTGTAGCACTAATACTCCAAAAAAATTTCAACAAAAGGAGAGAATTGGGTAAAACATCCAAAGCTTTATTCATATCGAAGAAAACTGCATTACATAAGGATTGAACTACTGATAATATTTGCGCAGATGCTCTACGTTCCATGCATTCTTAAACTCCTCTCCTTCTAAGATTTCAATCCTATATGTCCCTGGTCGAACAACTTCTGTTACTCTGTAGGGTCCATGCCAGTTAGCTTCCAGTTTGGTGTGTCTTTGAATTACTTTCTTTAGCACATAGTCCCCTTCTTTCAAGTCACATTTCTTTACTCTCTTGTTGTAGAACAGAGTTGTTCGTTGCTGGTATGCAGCATTCCTGATTGCTACTTCTTCGTTCATATTTAGATCCAATCGCCTCATCAAGTCATTGACGGGAGAATTGAAATTCAGCACCCTGTGTGTGGGGAGGCCCAACTCGGCACGTATAACAGCTTTACTTCCAAATGCCAGCATGTATGAAGATTCTCCTATTGCTGTTTGTGGTGTAGTACGATAAGCCCACAGTACAGAATATAGCTCGTTGATCCAATTTGCCTTCGCATCATCCAGTCTTTTCTTCAAACCATTCAGCAACGTTCTGTTCGTCACCTCAGTTTGTCCATTTCTCTGGGGATGGCCTGGTGCAGAGTGGATTTTCAATATGTTTGACTGATGACAATATGCAGCGAACTCCTCGTTATCAAATTGAGTTCCATGGTCTGTGATGAATGCATGAGGAAGACCATATCTACAAATGATGTTCTTCCATATAAATTGATACACCTTGTCGTATGTAATATCAATGAGGGGCTCAGCTTCCACCCACTTAGTAAAATAATCCACCGCGATTATGAGATATTTAAATCTTCCCCTGGTCGTTGGAAGTGGCCCGACCAAATTAATTCCCCACATGGAAAATGTCCAAGGGGAAGTAATCGGTGTTAATAATGCTTGGGGAGTTCTTCGGATAGAGGAGAAGCGTTGACATTTATCACATTTTTTGGCATAGGCTATACAATCAGCCCTCATTATTGGACAATAGTATCCTTGCGTCATTACTCTTTGCAAAAGCGTTCGACCTGCGACATGAGCTCCACAGGACCCTTCATGGACCTCTTTAATCAAGTCTTTCACCTCAGAAGGGTACACACATCTTTGCAGACCTGTTATAATTCCTCGTCTATATAGAATACCATTAGTCAATACATAACGAGAAACTTTAAACTTCAGTTTCTTGGCTGCGAGTTTGTCGGTTGGTAATTTCCCTTCCTCAATATATGCCCTGATCGGATCCATCCAAGATGGTCCTAAATCAAGGGTAATAAAGTTCATTATCAGATCTTCGTCTATGCTTAGACTAGCCAAGACTTCTATTGGGATTGTTCTTCGTAGCTCGGTGCGTGTGGCTGAAGCTAACCAAGCTAAGGCATCCGCTCTTGCATTCTCCAATCTTGGTATTCTAATTATCTGTACTGCGATTAGGCTTGATAAAACCTCCATTTCTTTTGCATGATACCTGATCATTAATTCTCCTTTAGCTGCATATACTCCCAGCATTTGATTTACGATCAATTGCGAGTCACTGAATATGATAACCTGCTTCCCCCCATGGTTTTTGCCAGGCCAAGTCCTGCAATTATAGCTTCATATTCAGCATCATTATTAGAAGCCTTGAATTGGAAGTGCAAATCATACTCCACATCGACCTCATCTGGGTTGTTCAAAATAATCCCTGCCCCACAGCCTGTAATGCAAGATGAGCTATCCACATATAGATTCCATATAGGTACCTCGTCCTCAAATTTTTGATCGGACATAATTCCCCGGTGGAATATTTGTTGCTTCCTTTTATCCTCCTCTAGTACTTCTTGCTGCTCGTCGACCATCTCCTCCTAATCGTCAACTGACTTAAGTTGATCAGGGTTTAAATTTGATGATCCTGTAACATCCACAGGTTGGTCGGTATTCAGCTTTTTCTCCTCGGAGGTGTCAGGATAAGTGAATTCTGTGAGAAAATCTTCTACTGCTTGCCCTTTAAGTGACGACCTAGGCTCATAAATTATATCATATTCACCAAGTTCTACTGCCCAGTACATCAATCTCCCTGATTTTTTTGGTTTGTGAAGAGCTTGCCTAAATGGCATATCGGTATACACTATTATGGTATGAGCTTGGAAGTATGGCCTCATTCTTCTACTTGCTTCGATCAACGCTAGTGCCAACTTTTCTAGTCTTGGATATCTGATCTCTTCTCCTGGGAAGGCCTTGCTAGTGTAATAAATTGGTTTTTGCACTCGATCCTCCATTCTTATCAATGCCGAGCTAACTGCATTTTCTGAAACTGGCAAATACAAGTATAATTTTTCTCCCATCACTGGCCTGGACAACAGTGGGGGTGCTCCCAAGTATTTCTTTAACTCTTGAAAGGCCTTCTCGCATTCATCATTCCATTCAAATGTTTTTCTAAGTGTTTTGAAGAATGGGAGACATCTATCAGTTGCTCGTGATAAAAATCTCTTAAGCGCTGCAACTCGCCCTGTGAGACTTTGCACTTCCTTCTTCGTTGTTGGATATCGTAGCCCAAATAGAGCCTTGATCTTTTCTGGATTTTCTTCAATACCTTTTTGGTTGACAATATACACGAGGAACATGCCTTCTCGTACCCCGAATATGGACTTGGTAGCATTAAACTTCATTTGATATTTATCTAATTAATCAAAGGTTTTACCTAAATCAATTAGATGGTCAGCAGCTTTCTTGCTCTTTATCAGCATATCATCAACATAAACCTCGATATTGTGACTGATTTTCTCTGCAAACACCTTATTCATCAGTCGCTGATATGCTGCACCTGTATTTTTCAAACCAAAAGGCATAAAATTATAATAGTAAGTTCCCCTAAGGGTAATAAAAGAGGTACTCTCCCTGTCTTCAGGTTTCATTTTAATCTGGTTGTAACCAGAATAAGCATCCATGAAGCTCAACAGCTCGTGTCCCGAGGTAGCGTCCACTAATTGATCAATTCGGGGCAAAGGAAAATGATCCTTTGGGCATGCCTTGTTGAGGGCGGTGAATTCTACACACATCCTCCACTTGTTCTTCTTCTTCTTCACCATCACCACATTAGCTAACCAGTCTGGATATTTGACATCTTCAATAAATCAAGCTTTTTGGAGCTTCTCGACCTCCTCTTGTATAGCTTGGTTTTTCTCGGGGCTGAACACTCTTCTTCGCTGATTCACAGGTTTGATTTCCTTGTTCACATTAAGTTCGTGACACAAGAAATTTGGGTTTATTCCTGGCATATCTTCGTGGCTCCATGTGAAAGTTTGTTTTCTGCTTTTTAGGAAGGCTATCAATTCCTATTTTAGTGGGTTGTTCATTCCGGGTGTTCGTCGTCCAGAATGACATTTTGAGTAGCTTCCACTACCTGACCTTTTACGAGCTGCGACTCATCTCTGGGATCTAATGTTTTAATCTCTACACCTTCATCCACTTGATAGGTAGTAGTCTTTTTCCTAGATTCCTCCAGTTCTTCCTGCTCGGCAGATGAAGAGTAGCATTCTCGAGCTACTTTTTGGTCACCCTTCACCACTCCTACTCCAAAGTTGGTTGGAAATTTTAGGCATTGATGTACAGTGGATGGTACTACTTCGAACTTCTTCAAACCTACCCTTCCCATGATGATATTGTAAGCTGATTGGACATTCTTATCCATCACAAATAAACGTACTCTTTCTGTTCGACAAACAGGCCATGTACCGATGAACATATCCAACTTGATCGTCCCAAGTGAAAAAACTTTCTCGCCAGCAAAACCGAGGAGGGGCCTGTGATAAGGCTCCAATTGAGACAACTTGAGGATAAAGCTATAAAAGCATGAGTAGAACATGATATTCGCTGAGCTACCATTATCCTCCAGTACTCTTGAGATCATTATTTCCTTCATCCTCATTTTTTATCACCAATGGATCATCATGAGGATATAGCACTCCTGCGAGATCGTTCTTAGAGAAACCGATGACCAGTTTTTCTTTGTTCACCTTCCTCGGGCGGTCATCCTCAGCTAGATTTATTCGTTGAATGTATGAACAAGCTTGGGCCTTATTGAGATAAGCTTTCCTTTCTACAGTAAGGTCTCCACCTCCTGCATCTTCACCTGTAATAACATTACAATCAAATGATCCAAAATGAATTGAAAATACCTCACGCTCTGGCTGTCTTGGTCTTTTGGGGAGATCGGGATCATCTTCTGGATCATGTTCATGACTTCTTTTCTTGTTTTCTTCTGCTCGACGAGGAGATCTAGACCTCTGTCTTGCTCGGTCGTTACTTTTTCCTTCATTTTTGTGATCAACATACTTGGCCAGCTTTCTTCGTCTAATGAGTACTTCGATTTCATTCTGAAGAGATATGTAATTTTTGGTCGTGTGACCATGGTCTTTATGGAACTCGTAATATTTGGCCTTATTCCTCTTGTCAGGGTCTGTCTTCATTTTCTCTGGCCAATTTAGTTCCTCGCTGTTTTTGATTTCTTCCGAAACATGGTTTATGTCTACTTTCAAAGGAGTATAATTTTCAAATTTCTTCAACATTTCCCATGATGGCTTTCCTTTTGACTGCTTTTCACCACCATTGTTCCTATGCTCTTTCTTTTTAGCTTTATCAACCTCCGCCTTGGTCTCTTTGGTGTCCATATTCTTCTTCGCAGCCATAGCCTCCTCGGCATTCATAATTTTGGCCGCATTTGCCATCAGTTCTGACATGGTCCTGGGTGGATCTTTGGCCAAAGTGTATTACAATTTATTGGGAAACAGTCCACTCATCAAAGCAGTAATCGCTAGTTTTTCCTCGTAATCAATAACTTCAAGATTCTCATTATTGAAACGAGTTATATAATCCCTGGTGCTCTCACCTACTTTTTGTCTAACACTTAACAAGTGTGCTACTCGTTTTATTTTTTTTGCTCCAAAATAGAAGTTTCCAATAAAGAGCTCGACCAGTTGAAAGAAAGTTGCAATATTCCCCCGAGGAAGATTGTTGTACCATATTTGAGCAGATCCAGTGAGAGTTCCTGCAAATGCCCTGCATCGCATCTCATCTGGAACAACATAGATATCAGCAGCTGCCTGATATTGTTCTATACGGAGAACATGATCAGTTTTTCCATCATATTTTGGTGTCACCACTGGGGCTTTAAACTTTGATGGTGTGGGAAAATCCACAATTGCTTGGATGAAAGGTGTCCCTTGGACAAAAGTTCTTTGTAGAGGATTCTTGGCCTTAACCATCTCCCCTAATCTATCCTCCAACCTTTGAATATAGCCTTTCCATGCATCATTTTCCTCCTCGGGCCTGTTGGTTCGAGCAATTGATCGTGTTGAAGTTTCTTCCTGGGATCTATCATGACGAGCAGCTGGTCGTGATTGGGCAGAACCCTCCCTTAGATCGAATGGTCATCGAAAGTTCCTCGACACAGCCTTAGGAGGACTCCTATTCCTCCTAGGTCCCAATCGATCAAAAGGAGAGGCCCTACTTAATCTCTCCAATGCACTAGTCCTTTCTGGAGAGAGGGTGATATGTTGTTCAGTATCTGTGGCTCTTACTGATGAAGTTCGACCTGGTTGATAAGAAAAATCATTAGATTTTTCAGTGTGATATGAATCGGTATGCCTAGTACGCGAATAAAATAAATGGGAGTTTCTTTGAATGCTTCGTTATCCTGAATGGGTCGACAATCCATCCTGGATAGTTTGCATGAGTTGTCGCATAGTTTCTTGCATGGCTGTTTGGCCTTGGGCTAGATTAGCCATTATTCCGGCCAGATCTTGGACATTCGAAGGAGCAGATGGATTTTGGGGGTTTCCAGCGTTTCGATTACTGGATTCAGGATTATCAACCATTGGTGATGAATTGTTTTGATGAAAAACGATAATTTCAATCATTTCCCACAGACGTCGTCAATCTGTTGATATAAAAAACTAGATTTAACCTAATTCTTTAATCACAGATAAAAATAAATAAGACTAAAGATTTTTAAAGTGGTTCAACCTTGAAAGAATGGCCTACGTCCACTTTTCATGTTATTGCTGACTATTTGCAGAATTCTCGATAATGGGTTTACCAAGAAATTCCGAGTCCCCTGCTAATGAGGAGGTTACAATGTATTTATAGCCTTGAGGCTGTACATGAGAGAGAATGTTACATAGCAGTCCAGTAGGCGTTATTATCTGTATGATAATAATCCGCATTTAATGCGCATTCAATCCTCTTAATTATCCGGTTATAAATGCTATGTACGAGGTGCAGCTCGGACCGCCTAAGCTGCTCGGACCGCCTAAGTAGCTCGGTAAACATGAGTTGCTCGGTTCAATAAAGTTCCTCGGATAACACTTGTTGCTCGGAGTGCCTGAGTTGGTCGGGGAGGTTGAGTTCCTCGGAGTCAAGGTGTTGTCAAAAATATTCGCGGGTGCCATGTAGATTGACACGTGTCTCCACATAATTGGTCCACGTCAGCAGGTTAAATTTTGCATCAACAATCATATAGTTTACCAATTATAATATGAAATAAATGCACAAAATGAAATAAAGCAAGTATACACTTGCCTGGAGGATGAAATTCGACGACCTCGAGTCGAATCCGGCGGAGTTTTGGCCGGAATCTCCCTTTTCTCCCCCTTTTTCCTTCCTCTCTTCTCTTTCTCTTCTTTATCTCTTTTCTTTTCTTTCTCTCTCGTGTCTTTATAAGGGAGAAATAAGGGTTTGCCCTTTTAAAACCCAAGAATGACTCGTTTACTCAATTACGAGTCCAAACGGGTCCAAAAATTCCCGAAACTTAATTACGACCCTCGAACACTCTTTTCTGACTATCTCGGTCATTCCGAGACTCACCGCGCACTCAAAATCTCCATCGGAGGCACTTAACCGCAACTCACTAATTTAAAACCACTACATCTCAATGCGGGTTTTCCCATTAAAACATTATCCTCTGTCGCTTAACCCAGCTATGACATATTATTAAAATACTCCAGTTCATTTACTTAATACAAAAAGTAAATATAACACCCATCGAAAATCATTAAATCCTTAAAAACCTCAATAATTACTATTTACGAAAATTCTTAAATTCCCAAATTACACTTAATTATTGAATTTAATTTCTCATAAAAGTGCGGGGTATTACAAAATTATTCCTTACAAATATCCCCCTTTAGCTATTACAAAACAAAACCGAAATAAAAACCCTATGGGCCTTGATGTTCTTTGTTCCTTCAACTTCTGCCTAGTGACAATGTAAGAGTTAACCTACGTCTCCGAATCTATTGATGGGGCACTGCTACCGTCAAACACACGAAGTCGGCTTTTTGTACACCATGAACATGGAATCCACTGCAAGAAACAATATCAATGGTGTAGAGAATAAAATCCGGTGCCAAAACTGATCTCAAACATATATCATGTAGAAACTTGGATCATAAAATGAATTGGGTGTAAACTTGTTTTTGTTTTGAATATTAAACCATAAGTTTAGTACAAAATATCTCCTAAACTTTTCTAAACGTTTTTCACTCTCAGATGTTGGAAAAGACACTTCAAAATGTTGACCCCCGCACTACATTAATGAGTGGCAAAAGTAGTGGGAGGTTATGGATAAAAACTACTCAAAAAATGACATTTTTTGTAAAATACAGCTCAGTCGTTCGAACGACATACAAAGTCATTCGAACGAACGACATTATTTGATTCCGAAAGAAATATCATTTGAAAGACTTGGGAATATCATTAAAATAAGAAGCCAAGTAGTTCTAACGACAATTGGGAAGCTATATATTTTTTATACGAATGCATGGCCACCGGTTTCGTATTTTTTTAATTTTTTTTAATTAATTATGATGTTTCTATGGAAAGGTGTCCGAAAATCTTTAGATAGTATGAATTCAAAACAAATTGTCAAAAATTCTAACACCTAATAATAAACTTCCAATTCTTCACATAATATAAGCATTCATCCCTGAGATATCCTTGGACTGTTGATGACGAACATAATGCACGAAACACAAGTACCTCTATTGTTGGAGTTTTAGAATATTTTGGGAATGATGACCGTAGTTGAGGTCACCCCTATTGTTTCTCAGGAAGTTGGATCTGTAAGGACTGTTAGGGTGAAGTATATAATTTCAAGTACCACTACAACAGAAAGTGGTGCAAAACTAGACTCACCTATTGTGGTTAAAATGGGAGAGAGTCGGAGGAGTTTTTCAAGAGGACCACCCGTTTGAATTTTGGTAAATGCAAAAAGGGTGCATGTAGCCAATGGATGTAAAATACCGAGAGGCCTTATCTAGTTAACTTTATACCTGATGAGGTAGGTGAAATGGGGAAAAGAGTCCTTAAGTGGGAGATGGACTCACGAGAGGAGTCACCAACGCTTAGAGGAAATTCTGCTTGGAAGGTCAAAGCAGATGGTGACTATGTCGTGTTTTGACAATGAGGTTATTAATGCTTCTTTGTGAAGGGAGCTAAAGGAATTGCAGAATTTAGTCAGGGATTAAGACTGGATGTAGTGGTGCTAACGAAACATCATAGTGGGGAGACCCATCAAGGGACCCATTTAAATGATTCAGACAACTGAATTCCTATCGAGTGATGATGGATTCGGCTGGGGATTTTAAGTTAGCTGTGTGTAACTTAGGGCCAGCGGAGCTAAGGGAATAATGAGGATGGTCATTAGAGAGATATTATTGTTTATGTGGAGAGTAGGACCGCATGAATTTATTTTTCCCTAAGTGAGTAGTGGGACAGGAGTATGGTGCGTAGCAGGGGAAATTATTAAGCTAGTATAGATAGGTTCTGACAAGCGTGTTATGTCTGGGAACCATTTGAGTAGCCAGGGCGGTTGGCAAGGTTGAAATATAAGTTTTAACCTCGGTTATATGAGGTATGCTTTGGGTGGCACGAGTGAGCCACAGTATCTTTATTAGCATTAGATTCGCTTGGGAGCCGAGTTTAGTGTGTATATCAATAACATTATTATATTTGTATATTTTCCGTGGTATAGCGGCATTATTTTTTTTCATCCGTGGGGAACCGGGTATAGACACAGTGGTATATATTTTATTAGAATTACTCATCTTATGATGTGTTATACGAGGATGATATTATCGTGAGTATGGACTGGTTAGAACGATAGTGGGCTGATATTGCAAGGCTATCGTGTTTGCTGTTCCAGGGCAGGATGGGTTTCTTTGGCGATGTCTCACCTAAAAGAGGTTCGATCTCGCATTTATATTATATTATGATAGAGACTTTGGAGAGTATAGTTGTCTTGAAATATTTGATCCCGGTGTGTAGGGACTTTACTTAGGTGATTTGAGGTATATTGGATTTACTAATGAGCGGAGAGGCTTAGTTCGTTATTATGTTTAGAGCTCAGAACTTGGTGATAGGGAGAGCGCATTGTTATATCACTCTTTTAGAGACGTGAGAGTTAAGATTTATATTCATATGTTTGGGGATAGGATTTTGAGATTCATGGTTATGTGTTTGAGGTTTATGGAATTTGATTACCGCCAATGCTGTGGGATAGAGTGTTGGGGAAAGTTCCTTGTTTAAATTTTATTGCGTGATGAGATACGCATGAGCCTTGATAAAAGTCATGATTAGCGAGACGTTTGTGGATGATAGGGTGTCAATTTTGAACATTTATTAATGGAAAGTGTAGAGAAAACACTCTGAGCAGAGAGCTATTATATAGTATAAGGCATGTGGAGTCTCTAGTGTCGTGAGATAGCACTGAAATTTTTTCTTCTCATCACGACTTAAAGGGTGAAACGATGTTAAGGAGAATTAAATTTTGATTTATGGGGTGATTTATAATACCCATGTGTTATAGTCATGTCGAGAATACGAGGCCAGTTTTGAGGAAAATGTGTGACATTTCCAGTGTCGGGAAGATATGCACCGATTATAGGGTGTATGGGCACCCTGGTTAGTTGATTTCAAATCGTCCAAAATAGGAGGACGTAGGAATAGATGTGTGGAATATATGATTGTGGGGAAGTTATTAACAAGATGGCATGGAATGATGGATTGAACGTCGTGTGAGAAGGACGATGATCCAAGTATATGTGTGCAATGAGAGTAGCACACCCGAGATGGGTTGAAAGGTTATGGGAAGCCACTTATTCGGATGTCTCTTGAGAAGAGGAAAATCCAATTATTGTGTGAAAGTTGAGCGGAGTCTTACTCAGTTGACTGTTGAGAGTGGCTTGCGCGTAAATAGAATGTTGATGTCTATAAGGTAAACAAGTCCCAGAAGTGCGTAGTGTGGCAAAGAGTGCACGAGCCATGATTTTTGGTATACCCGAGAGAAGAAGGGGAGTATAAAGTAACACTTAATGGTAGATGTTAGTGGAAATTTTGTTAGGTGAGACACAGTGAGATTGTCTTCGGGTGTACCACTCATAGATGGAAATAAGTTGGTTTGAAATGATTAACCAGAAACTTTTGTATCAAGCCAATGATTCCAGTGATGGAATGAGCAAATAATATGGTAAAGAAGAATTGCATCGGTGCAAGGTGCCACCCAATATTGTTGTAAATTAGGATGAAGATACTTGAACCCCACCTCCGATAGGGATTTTGAAGCAGTGGAGATATCGTTTTGTTTTGGGCAAGTCGTGTCACCTATGGCCTGATGAGTAGACGGGAGATGATTGATGACTAGTAAAGTGGTATGAATGCGATTCTGGAGTCACTGCCATTAGCTTACTTATGCAACTGACCTAATCTTTAATTGAAGTAAAGCATGGTACGATAATTAGGACATAAATTATCGATTGACAGATTTGTGTGTAGCCACTTGTACCTATTTTTGTGGACAAGGTGTCTATTAAGGTTTTGTGTGGGAAAACCTAATCATTCTCCCTCTGTTTGTTTAGAGGTGAGCGAATAACTAGACTTTGGATCGGATACGATTTAGAGTCCATTGTAGAGAGGGGAAAAAACCACAAACTGTTTTGGGGTGACTTTTGAGCGTCGTAAGAGTTACGTCGCCATGAAACGAGATTTGAAGGACTGGCAGGAGCGGTCAGATGTTCTTATGGTTTCTCTCAGGATGGTAATTTTGTGTTGGGATGGATACGGTAAGTTGGCACTTAGTGATGTGAGGACTTCCAATAATATTGAGGCAATAGAGACAGTGATCTATAGGCTCATCTTATTTGGAAGTCGTTGGTAGAAATACAATGTGTGATGTGCCATTGTTGAGGTGACCATAAGACTGGTGGAGTATATCAGTATAAAATTACGGGGAAATCTTGTTGTTAAGCTGGGGCTATTGTGAGTAAGACTTTATACAACTGGGGAGCACTAGAGGGCATATAGTGGAATGGCCCTTATGTTAGTATGATTTGATTTTGGTACTAAAGGGTGTTGTGTGTGGCTCAAGATCCTATGTTTTGGTACTAGTTTAGTCCGAATTTCGAGGACAAAATTCCCTTGTGTGTGTGTGTGGGGGGGGGGGGGGGGAGGGGAGAATGTAATACCTCGTACTTTTATGGATATTTAAAATACATGAGTGGGTGTAAGTTAATATATTGAGAATTTTTAGTGAAAGAGAATTTGAAGTGCGGGTAAATATAAATTTGTCAGGTGATGGATTAGTATTGATATGTGTTGTATTTACTTATGGAAATAAGTAAATGAAGTTAGATTATTTTTATTTCATGTTGCGGGTGAATAAAAGCGACATGTGATGTTATTTTATTCAAAAAACACGTGTGGAGATGTGTTGGGTTTAAGACAAGAATTTTTTATAAAGTGACTCGATTGGAGATTTCGAGTGCATGGTTGTTTTCGGAATGGCCGTAATAGTCAAAATAGAGTACCGAAGGGTAGGGTTAGGGTTCTGGGGACTTTTTGGATCAGCGGGGACTCGTATTTGTGTATACGAGTCAATTGTGGGTTTAATAATTGGATAACACTTATTTTCTCTCTTATAAGCCACAAGAGAAAGAGACAAGAGGAAAGAAAAGAAAGAAAGAAGAAAGGAAGTGAAGCAAGGAAGAAAAGGGAGAAAATGGGAGATTTCCAGCCAAGTTTTGACGGATTCCGACACGAGGTCGTCGGATTTATCCAACCAGGAAAGTGTGTAACTTGCTTTAATGATTTAAATGTGTTTATAATTCATATTTGTAAGGACACAAATTTTCAATTGAGTCTTATGTAGTTTTGTCTCAATTTCGGATAAAAATATTTGAGTCATAGGGTAGTGTCTTTTTGTATCCTTCAAGCCTATGACAAGTTTAAAGTTCAAGTCGTTGCGGCCTACTTATCAAGAGAACATCATTGTCGGTTTACATGTGCCTCATTTCACGTCATAAACATTATATTTCAAGTCTCCCAAGGTATGAATGGTTTTATATATTTGTAGGAGACTTGAAATAATTTATAATGGGTGTAATTTTATTTCAAAACGAATTTTATTTTCAGAAAGTTATTTCAGAACTTTGTATAAAAAGTTTTTGGACTTAAAATTGAAAAATGAACTTCTGACAACGAGTTTTTCGTTCGAACGAGAATTTTGTTAGAATGAGGTTGCCAACGACTTTTCCCTTTTGGCCACTGAAACTTCATTACAAGGTCGTTCGAACGAAAATCTCGTTCGAACAAGATTTTCGGCGGGAATTTTTTTTGGCAGTTTTTGGCAATTTTCTCCATGTTCCCACTTTTCTTGTCCCACTATCTTTTGACATAATTAATATGTGCGGGAACATCTTTTAAATATACAACTTTTGATAACTTCTAAACACTTCTTGAGAGAATTTTTTGGAGAGAAAAATATTCCAACATCAAAAGTTCATTATTTTAGTGTTTTTATGTATCCATGAATTAATTTCTACAAAAACACGTACACCCAAAGTTTAGTTTATCCAAGTTTCTACTTGTATATATTTGCTTGGAGTTTGTTTGGCACCGGGTTCACTTTTTTACCTAAGAAGAAAAGAGTTTGGGTTTACTTGTACATCCCTCAAAGAAGAAGAAGCTTTTGTTTTGGTGCGGCATTCTCACATGGTGAAAGCCACCATGCATGCTTGATGGTTACTTGGCCTCAATTGGTGTACTCCAAGGTTCTGGTAGACTCTAGGATTATTTTCTAGGCGAAGGTTGAAGATCGAAGGACCGCGTCAAGGCTTGAAAGGAGTCGAGTCAGTTGTGTAAGTCCTCTTGTCGAGTCTTTGTAAAATTCATACCATACTTAGTGAATTTGTTTGGCCGGGGCCGTCCGAGGTTTTTTTTTCCCGATTTGGGTTTTTCCTCGTACATCGGTGTGTTGTGGGATTGTGAACTTATTTTATCCTTTACAAAAATCACATAGATCGCATGCTTTGGGTAAAATTGGGTTTAATTCGCATTCTTGATTAAAATGGTGCATGTTTAATAATTTGGGGAATGTTTAACATAATTTAATTCAAGTATAAATAATTTAATTTGATAAAATTTGGTTTAGCCTATATAGAAAAATGAATTAATCAAGTTAGGCGAATTTTAGGACTTGGTATTAAATTAATTTTGTTTAAGTGAAAAGTTGTGTTGGATTATCTTAATATCACTTTAAGTTTAGTGTAAGTTATATTTGAAAGAAATTAAAATTTGTTGTAAGTTGTTTATGTTTTTGAACCTTCTTTATTCCGCAATTAAAGGAAATTGATTTTTAAGAGAAGTTTGAAATTGGGGGTCATCATTGTAACCAACAAGTGGTATGAGAGCAGGAGCGCTAATTTATTGCGTTAAGGTATTTTTAATTATTTTTTTGTTAAAAATGGATATTTCCCCATTTTCAAAATTTCCTATTTTCGATGGTTCTAATTACGCATATTGGAAAGCACGTATGCGTTAGGCACTTAGGTCTCTAGATGAGTGGGTTTGGTTGTCATTCGTTAACGGGTGGTCCCCACCTACACATTTGGTAGGCAATGAGCGTGTTCCCAAACCTGTAGAGAGATGGAGTGAGAATGAATTTAAACTTGCAAATTTTAATTCTCAAGTTTTAAATGCCTTGTTTAGTGAGGCCAAACCAGATGAATTCCGACGTATCATGACATGTGAAACCGCTAAGGAAGCTTGGGATATTATACAACTCACTCACGAGGGAACAAGTGTCATAAAAGCTTCTAAACTCCAAAAGCTCACCACTTAATTTGAAACAATCAAAATGAATGAAAAAGAAACATTTGATGAGTTCTATGCTAGACTTTCCGATATAGTTAATTCATCTTTTAATTTGGGAGAGAAAATACTCGACGACCGAGTAGTAAAGAAAATTTTAAAGTTCCTACCCGATAGATTTATTCCTAAGGTGCCCGTGTTAAATTCTTTACCCACTTTAGCCTCTACGAAATTAGAAGAGCTCGTAGGTGATTTACAAACCTATGAATTAGACATGTTTGACTCCAAAATAGAAAAGAGAATAGATAAGGGTGTTTCTTTGAAAGCCCGAAAGTAGGAAAAATAAGTAATAGAGAGTGAAAGTGATAGTGACTCGGAAGATATGGATATGTTTGCTAGGAAGTTTCATAAATTTCTTAAATTTAACAAAGATAAATTTAAAAATGATTTCAAGAAATTTGAAAAATCTAAGCACGACAAAGCTGAAAAGATCCCTGAAACTCCTAATGAAAGCCTTAATAGGGACGAGTCAAATAGGTGCTTTGGTTGTGAATGGTTTGGATATAGGTCTTTTGAATGCCCCACTAAACTAAGGAAAGAGGGTAAACAACCTATTTCATATAACTCTACCCTTAGTGATAGTGATAAGGAAGAGGGACCCAATTCCCCCATTGAGAGAAACTTTACCGCGTTCATTGCTAGTTATGTAAGTGATAGCGAAAAATAAATAATCACAGAACCTATGTTTATATTGTTATGGTAATATGAATGTTAAAGAAGAAACTATTATACTCCATCACAGAACTTATGTTTCTGGAGAAAATTTTAGGGTAAAATATAAAGTTTTTGGAACTAAGTGTCGTAATAATTGTTGTATGAAATATCGTTTAATCCTAGTTTTATATAAATAACTATGTTATTTGATATTAATGTTTGTTTTGTCGCTAGAATTGGTATATGCAGTTATAATCTCCATATTATAATCAAGTTATGACTGTCCTTGTAAAAAAAAAAAGAATAAATAATCACGGTGAATTAAATATAAAGATATTATTATATTATTTTGAAAATCTTTAAAGTTTTCATAAAACCCATATCCCTATTATTATTATTTCAAAGCCCATATTTCCATTCGCCAAAAAGCTACTCTAGTTAAGCAATAGGCGTTAGGAAAACTGGTTTTAGGAACCTGAAATAACATATAATAGGAGGTCTTAGGTACCAATGGAATCTAGAAAAGATGAACAAAATAATAATAATATTAATCTACAATGTTTAGCACCATGGTTACAAAAAGATGAGTCTATGTATAATCATAGTTTACATATAGATAAAAAAATCTGAAAATGATATTATTAAATTTGTACTATATTAAATAGTTTAACTGATATAGTTTTTAGTTGGGTCAAACGAACTGAAAGACATCAGGTCGTTAATCAAAATTATGTAGAGAAAAAATTAGATTGTATTGAATTCAACTTAAACAAAGTTGATCAGAAAATTAGTCAACTCGAAACGGTTACAAATTTAGATCTAAAAGAGGAAACTAAACAACAAATTGAAAATCTATTAAACAAAATAGATAATCAAAATCTAGAACAAACTGGAATGAATAACCCAGGGGATAACAAAACCCCTAGGTTATATTATGGTTCGGAAGAAATTAAAGCTCTTCAAACAGAAGAATTTAATTATACCGAATATATAAACGTTCGTGAAATATTAGATTATTGGAAACATCTATACAAAGATCCAATATTAACTGTTTCAGAACGTAATAAACTCATTGAACAAATACAAACCACATATTTGGAAAATGAGAAATTATTACCACACTATCAGTATGAATTAAACCAATATTCATCTGATGAAGAAGAAATTCCACCACATGTAGTAAATACAATTGATGGAAAAAGGAAGGCTGAAGACCCACTTCAGGAATTCCAAAATTGGGAAGATTTTGAAGATTATATGCAAACCCCTGCATATAAAAATGAAAAAGAAGATTTTGTTAAAACAAGCAATGCTTCTACAAGTAATACTAAAAATGAGGATGAACCAAATCCTTTTTTCTTAAGAAGAGATAATTTGAATAAACAAAATATATCTCAATATGGTATTTATCTTGATCTAAGGCATGTACCTTTTAAAGATCAAGAACAAACTATTAATGAGTGGGCATAATCCATGTCTATATTCATTACTAATTATAAGAGTACATGGTCTAAAGAATTTTTTTTAGACTACCTTGCTGCAACACTCCAAGGTGATGTTTTACAATGGTTGCAACAATGGGAAAGCTCAGAAAAAGGAATTCAGCAAAAAACTGAACTCCTACAAACCTTCAAATCTTTTGATGAAATATTAAAAGGATTTGTTGAAATAATTAAAGAAAATATAATTGGATATACTGGAGAACCCAGACTCCAAGAGGATGCGTGTTACATCTTATCTAAACTAGAATTATGTAACATTTGTCAATTTGAAGAATTTGTTCAACTATATAAAAAATATAATTTCAAACTAAAACATTCAGAGACCAAACACTGGATGGATCAATTATTTCATAAACTCCCAAACCCATGGGATGAAATAGCCTTAAAATCTTATCCTGGCTGGTTAAAAACAATCGGGAAGGATGAGAAAGATGACAATCTTGGTTTTCGTATTAATTGGGTATTAAGAAAAATATCTGACCACTGCATTGAAATAAAAGCCAAGAAACAAGTTAAAAATCAAATCACAAATTCTAAAGCTGGTTATAAATGTTGTGATAAGATTTTAAAAGAAAACTGGAAAATAGGATGTAATCCACCTCCTAGAAATTCCAAATATTCTAAATATTCTCGAAAGAGAAAATTTAAATGGAAACCTTGGAAAAAGAAAAAATCTTTTTCAAAGAATAAAAAATATATTAGAAAAAAGAAACCTTCTAAAAAAACACCTCTAAAAAAGAAGTGCCGTTGTTACATTTGCAATGAAGAAGGCCATTATGCACCTGATTGTCCTAAAAAAGGAAAAAGTGCAAATAAAATGATAAAATTTCTTGAAGAACAAGAATTAGAAATATTTTATGGAGAAGATTTATCTGATTCTAATACTTCTAATTATGAAATTTTATATGAGATTGAATCAAATTCGGAAACATCCGAGGAAGAACTCGTATTTATGTATAATACTGCAGAAGTACGAGGAAGTAGCGAAGATAAGCTACAAACAATAGCCCTTCGTGAAATAGTTGGATAAGAAATCACTTTTACCAACGAATAACTACAAGAAATTGATAATCAAAGGCAACTTATAAAAAAGGAAGATGTCTATAAATTATCAAAATTCAAATTATTCTCAACAAGAATATTTGAACAATTTAATGGTAATACTACTGCTGGCTCAACAGATGATGAAACAGCTGATATTAAACTTTTTTATTTAAAAAAGATCAAAAGATGGAAGAAGAAACACCCAAATATTAAATATATACATATCGGGTTTATTCAAATCTATATTACTGCCCTGTTTAGACAAGGTATGGATACAGTCGTAGCTATACTGGTCTTAGACAAAAGATTTAGTAATCCTATGAATACCATAATTTGAGGAGTCCAATCCAATTTGGTAAATGGAGTTATTTGGTTTAACATAAAATCAAATTTCTTTATATCTATTGATGATCCAAACATTGAGGAATCTGTCATTATAAAAATCCAAACCAAAGGAATAGGAATGAAAGATACCTCACGAAATATGTCAATACATTGGATAACAATTCATGAATTGACAACTCCACCACATACAAATACACAAAATGTGGATAGAAATATTATAGAAATATTTGAACCTCGACCATTTGATTCGGCAATACAACCCAGATTAAATCAACTGGAGAGATTTGGAAGTACCAAGACAATGGATACTACCCCAAATAACAGAACCACCTCCTGAAAAACAACGAAACAGCGTTGAATTACAGGTATCTGGTAATAATGTCTATTTTAAAAAGAAATATTCAGAAAATTGGCAAAAGAATTTTCCTGACAATGATTGGGAAAAATTAAAGGGAAAAAACCTTTTAAAAGGCGAAAGTAGTAATAGTAAACCTCCTATTGCTAAAAATATACAAGTACCAATATTACCTGGAACAAATGATCTAAAAGAAGATAATATAAAATCCAGTCAAATTTATCATTTCCAATTAGGAAAAGAAGAAATAATCTTCTCACCAAGCCATGGAAAGAGAAGATATACTTGTGTATTAGGCTACTTCAATTTTGCAGGCTATAAACCATATAGTCTTTGCACATTAATTGATACAGGAGCAACTATATGTTCTTGTAGACCTAATGCTTTACCTCTTGAAAAATGAATAAAAATGTAAAACCCTATTGCTGTAACAGGCATCAATGGGACACAAAATTTCATTGATTTAAAAGCCAAAAAAGTGGCTATATGGTTTAATGAAAAGAAATTCATTATTCCGAAAATCTTATGCTTTCCAGAAATGCATGGAGATTTTATTTTAGGCAACAATTTTATCTCAGAATATTTGCCTATAAGTATTGATGAGGGAACTATAAATTTAACCCTCAACAAAGATGTAGTAAAAATCCCTTTACTATAACAACATAAATATAAGTGCGAAAGAGATTTTCTCCCTACTAAGAAAGGGGATATAACTCCTTTTATTAAAAACCTTGAAGAAACTCATTGGCTTTATACTATATTAATTGATAATTTTAGTGAAAACCCACTAAAATTATGGAATAAAAGTCCAAGATATTGTAATCTCAAACTAAGAGATCCCAATGTCATTATAAGAGTAAAACCAATGATCTACACCAGAAATGATATAGATGAATTTGATAAACAAATCAAAGAATTATTGGATATAAACCTTATTGTAAAAACAATAAGTCCACACTCTAGCCCTGCCTTCATGGTGAGAAAACACAATGCAGTCATGAGAGGAAAAGCTAGAATGGTTATAAATTATAAAAGACTAAATGAACAATTAGAATTTGATGGTTATTTTATTCCAAGAAAAGATGTATTAATTAACCAAACTAAAGGAAAAAAGTTCTTTAGCAAATTCGATTGTAAATCTGGATTTTGGCAGTTAAAACTAACTGAAGAATCTAAGCCATTGACAGCCCTTAGTACCCCTAGAGGACATTATCAATGGAATGTTATGCCTTTTGGGCTAAACACAGCTCCCCAGGTATATCAAAGATGGATGGACAAAATCTTTAAAGACCTTAAAGATTTTTGTGTTGTCTATATAGATGACATTCTTGTTTTTTCCAAAACCATAGAAGAACATATATATCATCTGAAATATATATGTGAAAAATTCCAAAGACATGGAATCATTTTATCACCTAAGAAAATTGATGTCGAAAAAATAGAAATTAATTTTCTTGGCATAATCCTAAACCAGGATGGCCTACAATTACAAGATCATATCATCTCTAAAATAAGAGATTTTAATGAGGAAATTTTGGATAAAAAACAATTACAAAGTTTCCTAGGAATCCTTAATTATGGAAGAAATTTCATAAAAGGATTATCTCAAAAAGAATTACCACTTCTTGAAAAACTCAAAAAGAATGAAGTTTTTACATGGGGTGCTAATGATACTCTTGTTGTTAAAACAATTAAACAAGAAATTATTAATAATTTCCTAAAAGTTTATTTTCCTAAAATAGGAGATAAATTAATATTGGAAACTGATGCTTCAGACAATTGATGGGGATGTGTTCTCAAAGCAATCCTTGCAGAATACTGGAATGAAAACAATCCTTCCAATACTTTTGGTATTCGTGGTAAGAAAACCACTATCCCAAAAACAATTCAAAAATATGAATTGATATGCGGATATAATTCAGGAAAATTTAAACCAAATGAACTAAATTATATTATTTTTGAAAAGGAATTATCAGCAATTAAGCTTGCTATTAAAAAATTCCATATTTTCTTAGCACCTGAAGGCTTTATTGTCAGAACAGATAATAAAGCTGTCAAAGACTTCCTTATAAATAAAAGAAATATTTTAGAAGGAAGAAGACTTAAATGGTTCAACCAAATTGCTGTCTATACATTTGAAGTTGAACATTTAAATGGTACTAATAATTTTCTTGCAGATTATCTTAGCAGGAACTATGAAGAAAAACCTACTAACCAAGTAGAATTTTTAGAAACCCACTAAACAAGTGGAGTACGTTGCATATTTTAAAATAACACCCACTAAACAAGGGGAATGTTTTGAAATATATTTTATCAAAGCCACTAAACAAGTGGAGTTTTCTATTTTCAGGATGGGAGATAAGCACCCAGGAGAAGTAAAAGGAGATTGGGTAACTGTTGCTAAAAAGGCAAAAACCCAAGCATCATCATCTACACAACCTAAACAAAATCCTGTTTATGTTGTATTCAGTGGAAGAAATCCAGGCTTCTATGACAACAGGAATCAATGTTTCATACAAGTAAACAAATACCCTGGTGCATGTCACCAAAAATTTGACACTATGCCAGAAGCCATTACAGCATGGGAAAATTGGATGAAACAGTTAGGACCTCTCAATATGATTTACCAGTTCTCCAAACTACAGACCAAGGAAAGCCTCCTTGATACTGAAACTTATGACTTTCACAACCCAGGATTCCCCTGCGAGTTGTATACACCATTAAATGAAGCATGGAAATCTCATCTCCAAGATAAAAGAAAAGATTTTAGAAAAAATATGAGTATCCTTGCTAACAAAATTGCTGAACAAACAGCAACTTTGGACAAATTCAAAAGTCTGAGCCTCAAACTCATAAAAAGCTTAAACTATGAAAATGAAGATTTTCCTTTGGAAAAAATTGATACTTTTCTGGAATTTTCTGAATTACTGGAAAATGATTTTTCTGATAAGATCTTCAATACTATTAGGAGAATTTGTCTATTTGAAAAAGCAAAGATAATTCTCCCACGTCCTCTATTCCAAATCGAAATTTTACCAAAAATCGAGGACCATGAGCAAAAGATAAAAAGTCTTTTACTCCAACATTTTTACTCTAGCTTAAATTATAGTGATGACATGCCAAAATTGCATTTCATTACTGAAGAAGGATATCCACCTTGGGATATTGAAACAATTGAATGGGGGTTAGTAAACAAACTAATCTTCTCTAGTGTAGCTTGTTCCATTCATTTTGAATTTTTACCTATGATGATCAAAACCATGATCTATCATGTATTGACAAAAAGCAAGTACAAATATACTCGCTATCTGTCATTTCATATCACAAGCACAATTGGTTGGCGATCAAGAGAAATTTTCTATCAACCCTACCAGATCTGGTACCTCAGATCTACTGAGGACTATGAATGGGACAAGATTGAACAAAATTGGGAAATTGCACTTAATGTACCGTTGGACCAGTTGGACACAACGAGATATTGGTCACAAAACCTGATTAATACTTCAAACTATGCAGAATATTTTTGTCGGGAATCAGCATTAAAATTCATGGTAACTGATGGCAGACGATTATTTGTTATCGATTCATCAATAAATTATACTACCTTGCTTGAACAACGAGCGGCCGTAAGGGAGTTTCTAAATAATTTGAAAAACAAAAATAATTTAGATGTTCCCTTTGAACAATTAAGCCATGCGGAGGAATACTAACAAGCCCAATTACATGGACGTCCAAATCACAGCCCTAACGATAGTATGTCTTTCGACTCTGTCGCTGAGGCCAATATGGCCAATGCATTCGATGGATGACAATTGGAACAAGGAAATAAACCCACATGGACGACTGCAATTCATCCAGTACACGAAGTGGGATATGCACATGGACAGTAAACAGCTGACGCATGTGATGACGATTTGGACGTATAAAACAAAACATCCAAATCAGCTACTATTTGCTTTTTAATTACTGTGTACTTTTACTGTGCACCTACTGTACACTTTATGACTTTTCCTTTTCTAGCAGCCCACGTTTTAAATGATATAACCTTTATGAAGGTTATAAAAGGAGTATTCCTCCTCCCTTGTAAATCATCAGTTGTAATATTTCTCTTACTCTCTTACTCTTTTGTACTCTCTTAATATTCTCCACATATAATATAAGCCCGATCATTTCCGATTTGGTGTGTAATTGCATCTTAATAGATAACACTTCCGAGGCCTTTGTTTGTGAAACTCTAAAATATGATGGTAGTGAGAGTGGAGAAGAAAGAAATAGTGAAAATGAAGAAGTGGTTGATGTGAGTGAACTTCTATTTGCATTTCAAGAACTATACGATGAATTTATTAAATTAAAAGAGAAAATTTGTAGTTAAAAGCTAATTTAAAAGAGAGTGACAGGGTCATTGATGAAAGTGCGTTAGTTGATGACCTTAGGACAAGAGAGAGAGCTCTTCGAGAGAATCTTGAGTATATAGAAGGCTAGAGAGATAGCCTTAGAGGTTTGATGGAATCCTTAAAAAATGAGCTTCTCGAGTTGGAAGAGAGAAATGCTTTTCTTGAGTCTAGGATTGTAGAGCTTGAGAAGAAAGTGAGAGACTCAAGTAGAGTCAAATTTGATTTGGAGAGTCGCTCGGAGAAATTAGATAAAATCTTAAGAACCGTCCAAATTAAAAATGACACTTGTGGTTTAGGCTTCGATTCTTATAACGATTCCACTAATAAAGCCAAAACAAATGTTGGAGGAGAATCCTCTAGGAAAAATGTTATAGATCATTACTTAGGTAAGTCTTTTTGCTGAGTCTTTAGGTGCTCACATTGTGGTCGAAAAGGTTATCTTAGGAAATTTTGTTTTTCTCTTAAATGAGGTCCTAAAAAATCCCAACGTAAGGCAACCGAGATAGCCAAGATTCCTATAACCCCGCTATCTTCATTCGTCGTTAGTTTGGGTTAGGAGATCCGACTTGGTAGCTTTACAAGATAGGATTTTTTATTCTCATTTACTTTCACACGATACCTCCTTTGCTAAATCTAAAGCTTGAATATGTTAGTTGTTTGCATACTTTAGCTTTTATGCTTTATGATACATTATCATGCTAATTGTATGTTTGTTTATAATTTTCTAGCCATTGCTTTATCACATATCTCATGCTAGAATTATGATGTTTGTTTATCGTTTGTATTATATTTGCTTCATTTTAAGTATGCATTAAATGGAAAATACAAAAATATTTGTTTTTTGAGTAAATATTTTTGTTTATTTGGTTAAAAATTTCAAAAACTCAAAAATATTTTTATTGTGTGTACGTTAGATTGATACACTTTATGTGGCATATACTTGTGTTTGAATCCCCTCTTTTTCGCTTCCATGTGGTTAGAACTTTTGGTTAAGATTGTCAATCCTTTAAATGTTCTTTACCTTGCTTACATGGAGTAGTTGGATTTTGTATTGCTATAATGGATTCTATTTTTATATGCCTCAATTCATACATGCATGAGCTCACTTGAAATTTTTACTTCACATGTATATTTGAGCTTTGTGAGGTGTTCTCCTACCAATCTAGTCATCTCCATATTTTTGACCTAGGAGGACTTGTGCATGTAAAATCCGTTGCACATGAGATTTGTGTGAGATGTAAAAAAATGATATATATATAAATGTGCACGGGGAAGGGCTCCGAAAGGAATTTGACCCTTTGCGAGTAAGCCACCATTTATAATGGACCTAAAAGAAATAAGTGGTCCAAAGGCCTAAAATAAATTTATGGCATTAAAAGAAAAAAATATTTGCCAAGGCCTATTTTGTTTAGTTTGATATATTCATCCTAAAGTATTAATATGCTTATTTTGAGGATGTTTGGATAGTATATCAACGGTTTTGCACAATGTCCATTTATCCTAGTTGCGCTTTCATTGTCATGACTCTATTGGTTTGCAGAATCATCAGTATGCTAGGCTTGTATGCATTGTGTATGTTTGTTCATTGAGTTAAATTTACATCGTCATGTGAGGTTATATCTAAATGTGATAGAGTTTTGCAATCAAATAATAATTCCGTGAACATGTTTTAAATGATTAGGTATAAATTTAATTGTTACTAGTTCACACCCCTACACTTTCGTTTACCACATGTATTTGAACACATTTTTTCCATACGAGTGTGAAAATCTTAATGTATTTTGGTGTCATGCGTGGAGTTTATATATATATATATATATATATATATATATGTGCGTGTGCATTTGTGATATTCTTTATGACTACACATATATGGTATTTTTTTTCTCTTTGCCTCTTTAGCTAGTCCACCTATGCTTTAATTCATTATTGGTATTTAACTGTCTGCAACATGTTTGTTTGATATCACATGCTTAAACTCTTATGTTTCAAATTGATATTATTTTTTTTGCATCATAGTTAACATCCACTATTCTTGCTTGGATCAGTTATTGTATAATGTTGCCCATATGCTTTCATGATCTTATCACCTTATGCTTCATCTTGTTAATTTAATTCTTTTATCCGTTGTCTATTCCTGAACAAAAAGGGGGAGAAAATTAGCGCCCTGACTCCTATTATAATCTTATCTTAGTTTAGGAGAATTAACGTAGGGAGAGAACGCTATCTTCTTAGGTTGATATCATAGTTGATAAAGGGGAATTAATTTAGGGGGAATATTTATTTTAAATTCATTTAATATTTTGATACTCCCTATGCGTTTAATGTTTTTCTTAAGTGTGCCGGAATTATTCTAGCGACAACTCTCATCGGCAAAGATAGTCATCCTTGGGTTTTGAGTCAAGCTATGTAATTTTTTATTTTGGTTGGGATGTTTTTGAGTCTAGTAGAGCTTGACGGTCCTTTAGGATTTTGTTTTTGTTTTTGTCCCAGAATTGCCAAAGGGGGAGATTTCTAAGGACACAAATTTCCAATTGAGTCTTATGTAGTTTTGGCTCAATTCCGGACAAAAATATTTGAGTCATAGGGTAGTGTCCTTTTGTATCCTTCAAGCATATGACAAGTTTAAAGTTGAAGTCGTTGCCGCCTACTTATCAAGAGAACATCATTACCGGTTTACATGTGCCTCGTTTCACATCATCAACATCATAATTCAAGTCTCCAAAGGTATGAATGGTTTTATATATTTGTAGGAGACTTGTAATTAATTATAATGGGTGTAATTTTATTTTAAAAAGAGTTTTATTTTTAGAAAGTTATTTTAGAACTTTGTATAAAAAAAATTTGGGCTAAAAATTGAAAAATGAATTTATGATATTTCGTTCGAAATTGTGTTTCGAACGAGAATTTCGTTCCAACAAGTTTGCCAACGATTTTTCCCTTTTGACCACTAGAACTTCGTTAGAAGGTCGTTCGAATGAGATTTCTGGCAGGAATTTTTTTAGGCAGTTTTTAGCAGTTTTCTCCATGTTCCCACTTCTCTTGTCCCACTATCTTTTGACAGAATTAATATGTGAAGGAACCTCTTTTGAAAATCCAACTTTTGATAACTTCCAAACACTTCTTGAGAGAATTTTTTGGAGAGAAAAAATTCCCAACATCAAAAGTTCATTGTTTTAGTGTTTTATGTATCCATGAATTAATTTCTACAAAAACACTTACACCCAGAGTTTAGTTTATCCAAGTTTCTACTTCTATATATTTGTTTGGAGTTTGTTTAGCACCGGGTTCACTTTTCTACCTAAGAAGAATAGAGTTTGGGTTTACTTCTACATCCCTTAAAGAAGAAGAAGAAGCTTTTGTTTTGCTGGGGCATTCTCACATGGTGAAAGGCACCATGCATGGTTGATGGTTGATTGGTCTAAATTGGTGGACTCCAAGGTTTCGGTGGACTCTGGGATTATTCGCTAGGCGGAGGTTGAAGATCCAAGGAGCGCGTCAAGGCTTGAAGGGAGTCGAGTCAGTTGTGTATGTCCTCTTGTCGAGTCTTTGAAAAATTCGTTCCATACTTAGTGAATTTGTTAGGCCGGGGTCGTTCAAGGTTTTTTTCCCGATTTGGATTTTTCGTCGTACATCGTCGTGTTGTGGATTTGGGAAATTAATTTATCTTTTACAAAAATCACCTAGAATGCATGCTTAGGTAAAAAGATAAAATTGAGTTTAATTCCCATTCTTGATTAAAATGGTACATGTTTAATAATTTGGGTATTGTTTAACTTAATTTAATTGAAGTCTAAATAATTTAATTTGATAAATTTTGGTTTAGCCTATATAGAAAAATGAATTAATCAAGTTAGCTAATTTTAGGACTTAGTATTAAACTAATTTTGTTAAGTGAAAATTTGTGTTGGATTATCTTAATATCACTTTTAGTTTAGTTTAATTTTAATTTGAAAGAAATTAAAATTTGTTGTTAGTTGTTTATGTGTTTGAACCATCTTTATTCTGCAATTAATGGAAATTGATTTTTAAGAGAAGTTTGAAATTGGGGGTCTACGACTCTAAAAATATTATAGTTGGCGTAAATAATATGAATTTTGGGTTTGGGATTCTTGAATAAACATGGGTTTTTGGAGGATGATTTCATATAAAAATGTTGTGTTATTTAACTCCATATGAAATTTAGGCTTGAAACCATGTTAATGGTGTAAATTATTCGTGAGAAATTGGAAAGGGTTGAATAAAACTAGGGTTTAATTAAGATAGGGTTTAAATCTTAATTAACTTGGAGTTGGAGAAGAAAAGGAACTCCTAAACTGATCACGTCTGGACCGGTTCATTTTTGGTGTCATCGATTCGCTTCGTTTGTTTGGAACCGGACTGGTTCATTTTTGGGGACATGGGTTCGGTTAGGTTATGACATAAAAATTTGAGAGGCTTTTTTGGGCTAAAGAGGATTGGAGAATAACTCCTTTTGGAGATAAATAGTAGGGGATCCAATATAGAGTGTTAGAACCTCTAAGTGATGATGTGAGTGATGTATAAATCTCGGGTTAGTGTGATTAAGATCCGGGCTATCAATTTAAGGATTGTTCGGGATGAAAAACACTCAGAAAATTATTTCGAAGGGTATATATAATTGTATGTGAGTATAATATATATACCGATAGTATATGTGAATAATATCCGAATGTTCGAGTAGGATGAAATTAGAATACTTGCTAGTGGTGATAAGCTATTATTCGGGAAAATATATTTATGTGAGAATTGTATCATAAGCGAGTGATGGGATTAATATAAGTTGAGTGTATACTTATGAATTAATACGAATTGTATATTCGGTATTTTAGACCAATGCCCTGAGAGATAGGCATGATAGCCGTATTTGATGATATATACATATATATATATATATGGGTATAGCAACAGTATATATAGAATGTGATTATGAATATATCTGTGCGTGAATGATATATTTATGTGAAGCATACCCCTCAAGTGCTATCATGGGAAGTTGCGCGATGTGTGTGAGGCCCCTGGATTTTTGAGCAGGCAGCGTATAGTCCCCAGGTCATAGTGTCAATTTAATATTGTGTGATGTTTATCAGGGGTGAGGCGTGGTGGGTATGTTTCTTTCTCATTTTCGGTGAGGAACTATGACCGCTTCTCATATGTTGTGATTTGGTTTTTACCTAGTCAATGTGAGAGTCCGACCGCCGGTACCCAGAATAGTATGTGATTACTTCCCTAGAAGATGATAGCATTGAGAGACTACATCCATTGAGTTATAACTCTGAGGGATGGTTATTATACTTATATAGTGTGTGATATATATATATATATACGGACATAATAAAGATTGTATTATAAAATAATTTCAGGATCATCTGGGAGTATAAAATCCGGAATTAAATATGTGATATACGTATATAAAGACGAGAATGTTATATACAAGATAATAACACTAAAATGTGAATAGTGTAATTACTAGTGAAAGTTATTCATAAGGAACAAGTAAATCATAAGCGAGAAATTATAATGCATAAGCTCGTGCTAAAGATTTGGATATTATATATGCAAAGAATGAGATAGCATATGATGATTTAGTTGATGTGAGAGATTAGTTAGGCGGGGTAGCTTAACCAGGGTGTTTTAAAATACATACGTTAGGTGTGCACTGTTAGATGAGAGGTGAGGGGTATCTCATGTGAGTGCGACACCAGTTTAAATATGGAGAGTATCATATTTTAAATATTAAAGTATGTTAAGCACTTGCTAAAAATATTTTTCAAAGCTGGGCTCTGACCCGTATCTATCTTTTCTTTTTCTTCTCCTTTGTTATACTTTTTAGGTGTCCAGACACAGGGACGCCTGGATGACTATTCTTTCGAGTCAGACGTTCCTGCCGTAGCTGTGGATGTCGGAAGGAAATTGGTTAGACGCTTCTCTCCTTATGATTTAGATAGGAGGTACTGGGAGTAATATTCAGGCATGTTGTCCAACTATTGTCTTTCAATTTATTTTCAGCCTTTTCATTTTACATTGATTCAATATGGTTGTATAAATGTTTTACCGAGAGTTATCGAATATTAGTTATTGCTTTCACTTGTTGCTATTATATTTGTATGGATGGATTTACTTGTGCGTTTAAGTTTAAAAAGATTAGAAAGTTCAAAATTTGATGTCGGTCCTAATAGGTTATGAGTAATTAATTGGTTTTTCGAGAGTGATGCTGAGAATGAAACCATATGACATTCCCGTTTAATTTTGATATCGGACTGATCACCCAACATTTTATTATGCGGGGTGTCACAACCTCACTTCTCTGTCAGCATCAGAGAAAGTTACTTGGGACAAGAACTTCCTTACCAGCCTGACTATATGCCCTTTCTATCTTAATAAGGGAACTGCATTCTTCCTAGCAATATCTAGGATTTCCTAAGTGATCTCCAGCCTATTTCTTTCGTCATTCCCACTTGATCGAAAAATCATGCGAATTTAGGGGACTACAACACAACTTGGTATTCCAGTCTTGGATCCACCTCTTGGCTCTCCACATTATACACCTCGTCCACATCCCACGCACATACCTCATCATAAGCTATAATGACGTTTTCCATTCCTATGGTACAATTTTTCATGAGCCTACTTGAAATTTTCTCTTTCCACCATCAACCTTCTTGTTTCATCTTCAGCTTCTTCTGCATATGCCACCACCAGGTTTTCTCCATGCGCTGGATGGATCATTATTGACAATTCCTTATGGGATCTTCAAAGTCCTAGCCTTCAAAGGTTTACTAATGATCTTTATCAAAGTGAAGCATGCTGTTATTGGCTAACCAATCTTCCAATATTTTGGAAATATTTGGGACTTTCCCTCACTTCTAGCCATGGCTCTGTCGCTGGAGCATCCTTGGGCGCATAAACTGCCTGTCCCTAAAACATGGCATTACAGCAACTGACAGCTTATTCGACATTACAATGTAATGGTGGTGGATCTTCTCTATCTCTGCCATACATTCTCTTGTTGTCTTTCCTTGGCACTTTGTCTCCTTCTTCTCCTGCATCGGCATAGCCCACTCGTGGAAGTTGGCTACATCCCCCAACGGGCTGTGCTTATTGCCAAAACATTATTAGGTCCATGAGGGTACTTGGGTACACTATTAAAGAGATGTTTCTTGTAACTTTTAGATGCATCGCGAAAGTTCCCTTGCTCACCTCATTGATCAAGTGGAAGATGTACTCCGGAATCAAACCTTTAGCACAAATTTGGAGTAGCTTGGATTCTTTGGCCTCCTATCTTACATCGAGAGATCTTTCCCTGAATTTTTGAATATATGACACAACCTCCTCACCTAGCCATTGCTTCTCCCTAGCAAACTATATTTGGGTGTACTCGTCTTCTTCCAGAAAGAACTTCTGGACAAATAAAATGTGCATTTCCTCCCATGTGGAAACACTCCTTGGAGCTAAGTGGGAGTACCATGTGTAAGCTTTATCGGTATGGAATTTAGAAAACTCCCATAGACGCAAACTCTTGTTGTTACAATGATCCCCAAGATGTTCGACGGACCTTTTGATATGTTACCTGGGATTCCCTCCTTTTTCCAGTATATTTCTCGAAGATCGACATTACATAATCCTTAGGGTAAGGTTTTCCGTTGTACTCGGAGAAAGCATTTTATGACAAGGCTCAACAGTATGGTCATAATCAAAAACTACTCTTACAATTTTATAATCCAAACAAATCACACCAATTTTAAATAGGTATGAAGGAAAATATGTGTTCTAAATAAGATAATCAAGAAAGCATTCAAGAACATAAGATTCAAATCAAGAAGACAAAGTTTCATGAAAAATCCTTTTCGAGTAAAACCTTTTATTCACTTTATCAAATTCACAAATTGCAACTTACAAACTTTATAAAGGAATCGTAAATGATTCTCGTAAGAACCACAATGAACGACATCAACTTTCAGCAATTATCCTCTCAAGAATCACAAAAACCACAGTCCTCCTCTGTCAGCCTCAACCTTCGTCTTCACCGGTGATTCCATCGGGTTCCATAAATCATCCATGGAGATGCCTTCTCAACAAAGGTGTACGCAAGATACTCAAACTTTCTAGGGTTTAAAAAAATTCACAGGAAGATTATTTCCAGGATGTTTGTTATGAATTAAAAAGTGTTTAAGAACATTAAAACAATAAGAACTTTAGCAAAATATGTACATAAATGATTCTGTCAAAAGTCTTAAATGTTTTGAACACGAAAGAGGTATTTATACAAAATTTGAGATGACGGATCGTTCGAATAAAATTGAATCTCGTTCGAAAAAAATGTGATTCTCACTTTAACGAAAGTACAACCTCGTTCGAACGAAATGCACATCTCGTTTGAACGAGCTTCAAATGAGATTCAAACGTTTCAAAATAGAAGCCCTCATTAGATGTTCGTTTGATACATATTTCAAATGACATCAAACTTCGTTTGATCAAGATGGCATCTCATTAGAAAATCCGGATGAAAATTAATTTTATATTTTAAGTATAAAACAACCTCGTTTAACAAATTAAAAACTCTTTTCATTTTTTAAAAAAATAAACATCCCAAAAATAAAGTCAAGTAATTAAATTAAACACTAAATTGCTTTTATACCTTTTAAACCTTTGTGGGATGACATGAAGTTTCAAGTATTAATATTTGTTTGTCGTAAGGGTACGTGACGATTTGTAACGGAATATGCCAAACTAGCCTAAAACGATACAAGGCCTATGCTATGAACAATATGAGAAAATTTTCTCTTACAAATCTCCCCATTTGTCTATTCCGGTACAAAAATAAACAAACCTATCCAAAGTCCAAATTACATCAACAAAACTCTATAAAATACAAAAAGAAAGCTAACACCCTTCCGAACCCTAGAACGGAATGGCATATGTCTCTTTGTCTTCAAACTTCTTCTTTTTCCCTCATAATTTGTTCTCCCCCTTTTTGTCCGTAATAGACAGAGGATTAGAAACATAATCATTAAGTGCTAAGCATCATGCAGAAGATAAGATATCATCAAAAATAGATATAAATAGAGCTCATGTAATGCTAACCTCAAAGGTCGCCAAAACTCACCATTTTTGTACTTTTTCAATTTTTTCAAAACAAATATATAATGTACAAAGATATAAAATACACAATATGGACAAATCATTCACAAATAATCCAAATTAATCATGCATTTTTCAAATGTGGATTAAATGTAAAGAGAACAAAATACCATATATAATATATGCGAAATATACCAAAGAAAATCTGGCACACATATATAAGTATAAACGACCATAAAGTACGACACATAACACATAAGATTTGCACACTAGCATAGTATCGATGTGTCCAAAAATGTGAGATGGAATGAATGGGTATGAACCAGAGACAAAAGAATTATAACCTAAACAACCAAATATGTTCAAGAAGTTCTAAATTGACCACAAAACTTTATCAAACTAAGTTTTAGCCTCAAGTGTCAAATAAATGTGAACTTAATCAAAAAAATAAGCACAATGCACACAAGGCTAGAATATTGATGATTCTACAAATCAATAGCGTCGTGACAAAATAAGCATAACTAGGATTCATTGTGCAAACCCATTGATCTTCAACCAAACACCCTCAAAAGATAAACATATAGCATATTCTCTATTCTTTTCTCAATTTTTTTGAAGTTATCTAAATTGAATGATCAAACAAAACTAAGTTGGCCCCATTTTTTCAATTTTCCTATTTTTATTGCCATTTATTTTTTCTCGGACTCCTGCCAACGATGGCTTTCCCACAAATGATATTTTCTCTTTTTATAGCCTTTTCTCGTCCACTCTCATATGTATAACTAAACAAATAAATGCTTATGTGTTACGGTTCTTACATGCAAAAATCGCTCATAGTCACAAAACATGTAGATGACAAAATTGATGGGAGAACATCTCACAAAGCTCAAAAATACACGTGAGGTCAAAATTCAACAAGCTCATGCTTGTGTGAATGAAGGCATATACAAAGTCAAATACATTAAGTAAATCAATGTCGATACATCTCCATGTAAACAATGGCTAAGATCAATTTAAGTGTCTACAATCATAATCAATTGTCCTAGCCACATGAAAAGTATGAAGAGAATTGGATTCAAACACACCAATATGCCATACTAAACATGTAGGACTAAAATTCACAAAAAAAATCGTTTTGTATTTTCTAGAAATTTCATCAAAACAAAATCTTTTTATATTTTTTTAATATAACTAAAAACGAAAAAAAATATATAATACAAAAATTATACACGTCATAACACTAGCAAACATATATCATGAAGCACAACTAGAGTATGAAAAATAAAACCTTGCAAGCAATCACCCATAACATATAGTAAGTGAATAGTCATGTGCAAGCATGTGAGAATCAAGGAACCTAACATTTAGCTTCTCCTAAACGAATTTCCTAACCCAAACATGTGTATACCTAACTCGAGAGGTTTTGGGAACCGACGGTACACTCAACTTAGCCTTCCTAGGACCTCTTCCTAGATCATAAAAAAAATGACCTAAGGTGAACTTTTCTATCACAATGCAAACATGTGTAAACACGAAGAATGTTACCTAAGGTTTGACCTTTTCTAATGTCCTTGGGTTTTGCTGAGTCTTGGCTTTAACAATGAAAGCATTAGAATGAGATTCACTGGTACGATTACTCTCAACACTAATCGAGTCTTTTAAAGGATCTGTGACAACCCGCCTACTAAAATAATAGGTGGCCAGCCCAATACTCTAATAATAACAGGAATTATAGATGGTCCATTCTCAGCATCACTGTCGATTAAAATAATAGTATGAGATAACCACCAATCATTTTAGAAAACGGACTGTCAATTTGAAAAAAAAGGATTTTAGTAAGTAAAAGAAAACACTTAGACAATCCCATTTGCAAAAATGGTGGATATAAAAAATCAACGGATAAAGAAAGACACTATAATAAATAATCACCGAATAAGCTGTATGTGAACAGACTAATACAAATAATTACACCGAGTATTACAATTTAATATCACAGTAATAATAAAGAAATGAAATGCTTGGGCAACACGCCAGAATAAATAAACTGAAGATAACTAGAATACAAAGAAAAGAAGCGTCTACATCAAATACCTTATAACATCCGCGATATGCCATAGCTCCATGACCACTGGAATGGAATGTCAATACGGGTGTCCTCACGGTAGAGCACCAGGACGGACAAAGAGTTGCATGCGCAAAAATGAAATATATATGGGTCAGGGCCCGGTTTGATATGATTACCATGTGACAAAAATGCATGACAGTTAAGTGCCTAGTTCTCTCACAATTAACATAATATTTCCCACCTTTCATTCTAAAAGTATAACCTAGCGCAATATCAATGATGATCTAGTTAACCCAAGTACTAAGGGATAACTTCTCCCCATTATCAACGCTATGCCCTATTCGTGCGTGGGGTGTCTCTCAAAGCGAAATCCAAACAAGGAACCCCCCCGATACACTACTACTTAGGCAAGGTTGATCATCGAGATCCATTAGATTCTCAGCACATAATCAATACATATAATCTATATGAGAGGTCACATCTACAATACTCACAGAGGCATAATAATTCAATCCATTCACCATCTAAAGGAACAATTCCTATTTCTTCTTAAGGAATATATATAAATGGTAAAACATTTTATCAAATGTTTACCAAGTAAATCTCATTTCAATTATTTCTTTACCAATTTTATTTCCTTTCTTCCATCCAGTAAAAACACATATTTTAAAAGGAAGTTATATTAACATAAAAATGCTTTTCTTTCATTTCATATCATATTTTCCCATTTTCCTTCTTCCATCCAAAAAATGTATTTAAAAGCCCTTTTTATTATCATAAAAATTCTTTTTCAAACCATATGCTTCCATTTCCCTTCTTCCATTCGGGAAACGTATCCGAAGCCAATATATTTAACCCACTTCCCTTCTTCCATCGAGGAAATGTAAATAAAGTTATTTTATTATCATAAAATGCTTTAACAAAATCTAAGACCGCCCCTCCGGGTTTCCCCACTGTACGCGCCCCTAAATGGCTATCATCTTCCAGGGCCCATCAAACAAGACAACCTGGGATCCTACCAACATCGGGAGAGGCCAAATGCCTGTGGGAGAGTCATGACCACACCCAGAATCACCTCACCAGTGCAGTAAAATATAATCGCCCATATGGCCTAGGACTATATCCACCTTGCATTCATTAGACAGGGGGCATCACCAAACGCACGCAACTTCCCTTATGATAGCGATTTAGGGAGGTGTGTAATCATAAATTAACATTTATCAAAATCTTTACTTTTTCCATTTGAAAACATCCAATTTTACGTTCTCAAAATCAATCATTTGGACATAATCATTTAGTACTACATATTAACATATGTCTTTCTTATTCTTAGTGTCATATTTTATTAATGACCTAAGACCCGAAGTGCCATTATCCTCAAACTAGTCTCCAAGGGTTCTTACAATTTCATGAACCATAAAAGTGAGTCTTCATCAATAATAGACTCCCAAAAATCCCAACATTAACATCTAGTCTCCAATAAACTTTTAGGTTTACTTCCTATACCATACGGACATTAACCTACACAAACTAGCCCTCGGGTAAGCCCAAATGTCCCCACTTTAACCAAGGGCAATGTCTACCCACAACAACCCCCTAGGAACTCTCATTAATTCCCAAAGGAAGGGTCATACACCTCGGACCTAAAAGAAAGAGGGCTAAAAAAAAACTAGGAAAAATCTCACAAGAACAGGGCAACCGAATCAATTCGCCCTAGGGCCGAATCGATTCGCCCCTGGTTGCAAATCGATTCGCCCAAAATCCGAATCGATTCAGTGAGTAAAACTGACTTTTTGTAATAGACAAATTGCTTCGGTATTAACCTGAATCGATTCGATCTCCCAGACCTGTAACCTACCCCTTAACTGAATCGATTCGTTTGGGAGCCGACTCGATTCGGCCCAGGGAATTTGCGCAGATTGGGCTACGGGTTGTATAAACCCTAAAATCCCAAAACCCTCAAATCCATGATTTCTTCAAACATTAACAACAATAATTGTTCCCAAATCATTTCTACACAATTACTAATTAGTATTTCCATCTCAAATCAATTTAAAACAAAGGTTTAAGGGTTAAACACCAAAAACACCCAAAACCCATAAATGGTTTAAATCTCCAAAAACTTAACTATACATGCAAATTTTATCATATTAAATCAATATCTAGCAAGTAAGAAACTTGCCTCGAAGTTGTAGTCTCGGATTCTCTTCCGGTGGCAACGAAAATCTGGCCCAAATCTCCATTTTTCTCCATTTTTCTCCCAACTCTCTCTCTCTCTCTCTCTCTCTCTCTCTCTCTCTTGGATTCTAACATGAAATGAGAAAATAAGAGGGGTGGGGGAACTGATAAGGGTTTTAAAACATAATGCCCGTCTTTTAAGTGTTAATACACCACTAAAATGACTCGTAACCACTTAATTCAGTCATAACCCTTTAAAAATGCCCGAATCTCAAAAATTACAACTGGGCACTTATTTCGACTATCTCGACTATTCTAAAAATAACCGCGTCCCCTATATTGGCTTTCGGAATAACGTGAACTATTTTTATGTTCCAATTTCATTTTATTTCATTAATTTTACCCAACTTTGGTCATAACCGTCATTTTACATATAACGACGCAACACAACACATTATAATGCTATTTACCTTCTCATAACAGTAAATAGACAAAACATAGTAAATATTATCCCTAAATATCACTGAAAATAATATTTACTCCAACATCCCCAATTTTATAAAATTAGCCCATCAGGAAAAATAATATAAAATAGTCACCCAAAAGTCTGGGTTGTTGCAGGATCTTTCATCTTCAAAATTTAAGACTCAAGCAAAGAATTAGACTCTTCAAGTTTTAGGGACTCCTTCATATTATCAATCATTCCTATAAGGTTATCTCGCTCCCCCTCAATGTGAGCACACTTATCCCTAAGAGTCTTCTCACGTGCCTTATAATCGTTAATTATTTTATCGTTATCCTTAATGGCACGTACACAAACCCTAGAATTTTTTAAGTCCTCTAATTTTATTTCTAAAATAAGGACTCTATTATCACTCTCTTTCTTGGATAATTCTACATCTTTTAGATTATGGTCCATGGCAACAAGCTTCTCACGAAAGATATCACTTTGATTTTGAACCGTTTGCAAAAGTTCCATAAAAGTTTTAAAACGATAATTTTATTTTTGAGTCCTTTTTGAAAACTTCAAATTCAAGAGAGAAAATAAAAATGACCACCTTGAACATCATCTACATAGTAAATTAGTTCAACCCTCTCTGATACCAATTTGAAAATGTGTTTATGACAAAGCTCAGCAGGATGGTCACAATAAAAAACTATTCTTGAAATTTTATAATCCAAACAAACCACAAAAATTTCAAACAAATTTTATCTTTGACTAAATTAGGTGTGAAGGAAAATATGTGTTCTAAATATGATAATCAAGAAAGAGTTCAAGAACATAAGATTCTGATTAAATAGACAGAGTTTCAAGAAACATCCCTTTCGGGAAAAACCTTTTATTCACTTTATAAAATTCAAAAATTGCAACTTACAAACTTTATAAAGGAATCATCAATGATTCTTGTAAGAACCACAATGACCGCAATCAACCTTCATCAATGATCATCACAAGAATCACAAGAACCACAGTCCTCCTTCGTCCGTCTCACCCTTCGTCTTCAGCAGTGATTCCCTCGAGTTTCACAAATCATCCATGGAGATGCCTTCTCCACAAAAGTGTATGAGAGATACTCAAACTTTCTAGGGTTTAAATAAATTCACAAGAAGAATATTTCCAGGATGTTTGTTACGAATTAAAAAATGTTTAGGAACACTAAAATATGAAGAAGTTGTGCAACAGATGCGCAAAAATGATTTTGTCTAAAGTCTTAAACATTCTGAACATGAAAGAGGTATTTATACAAAATTTGAGGTGGTGGATCATTCGAACAAAATTGAATCTCATTCGAACGAAATGTTTATCTCGTTTTAATGAAAGTACAACCTTGTTCAAATGGCATACATATCTCATTTGAACGAGCTACAAATGAGCTTCAAACTTGACAAAATTGAATCCTTCGTTAGATGTTCATTTGATACATGATTAGAACGATATCAAACATCATTTGAATGAGATGGAATCTCGTTAAAAAATCTGGGTGAAAATTAATTTTCTATTTGAAGTGTAAAATAGCCTCGTTTAACAAATTAAAAAAACCTATTCATTTTTCTTAAAAATTAACATCCCAAAAATAAAGTAATGTAATTAAGTTAAACACTAAATTGCTTTGATACATTTTAGAAGTTTATGGGATGTCAGGAAGTCTCAAGTGTTGATGTCGGTTTTCCATGATGATTCGTGCAGTTTGTAATGGGATACGCCAAACGAGCCTAAAACGATACAAGGCCTGTGTTATGATAAATATAAGAAAATTTCCACTTACATAATCCTCTAGATAGGGAGTACGAAAGTCATCGTATACTAAAGCTACCTCGCTGGCTAACTGCGAGGAAGCTGCCATTATTTTCAGCATCTCCTTTCTCATTTTATCCATGAGATATGAAGTAGTCTTTCCTGTTATTACAACACTTGGCTGAGATGCTACATGTGAAATACTGGAAATGTTAGGAACTACCACCCTTGGTTCAAAAGTAGGAGTACCCACGCTTGGAACTGAACTCGATGGAGCTACTAGAGCTACCATGGGGGTGATAAAAGAGTTGGGGTTTATCGTTTCGCCGAAAGCTGTAGCTATTGCTGGAGTTTGTAAAAACTCTATAAACTTTACCATTAGGAGGGCCAATTGAGTTGAACCCATCAGTTTGTTAGTTGAGTCTTGGGTGATCATTGGAACTCCAGTCACCACATACCCTTGGGGGACATCCACCCCGCGTGCCCCCTCTCTAGAGGTTTCAAACTCCCTCTGAGCCTGTTCCTCTCGTCGTTGGATATTGTCATTATTAAGAATACAATTAGGAGATGGGAGAATACCTCCCCAGTAGAGCCATTAAATGTAAGAGGGTAGTCCCCTTAAGAGCTGGGATGTTACAATACGAATGGAGGTCTAACCCCTATAGATATGATGATAAACCACTAACCAAAATGTTCTCAACACATACAAGATAATCACACAATATTATATATAATAAACACTAGTTTAATCTCACAAAACACTTGTGTAAAAATTAAATAATAATAAAAGAACCTCAGAAACAACTCAGTCAAAGGGAGAGAGAAGTGAGAACCTTGGATAAACCTTGGCAGGCAAACGACACACCAAAATAGAAATAATTATCTCTGGTCACTAATAAAAGCTTCGTAATAAATGTCAATGGTGGGTGAGTAAAACTCTGGTTTTGCAATAACTCTTAGGGTATTTATCTCTCAAGGAAGAACTCTCTCTTCTCATAAGTGGATGAGATCAATAAATATTCTCACCCCTCTCTCGAGGTGTCTCAATCCCATTCAATGTGAACGACATTCCCCTCGTACTTTAAGTCATAAATATTAAATGTTTGATGTGTTGCAACTTTTAACCCCCAACTGTGTCAGGCTGTTGTCAGGTCAGTGGCTTATCCAGAAAACCACCTGACAGTCCCTCAAACCTCTACAGAATACTCAAGTTATGATTGAACAGGAGGTAGGCAACGCATGACATCCTCAAAGTAGATATGACATTTTGTATAGGGTTATTTTTCACTAGGCTCAATGTAATATGGAACTCAGGGTTACTTCGGGTAGGATTTCTCGAATAATAATCTCTCGATGTTTAACTAGGTTTGTCAAAAATGATTAAGACATGCCTCAACTTGCCTCACTTCTAAATCTTGCAAACAAGGTCCCTTCAAAGTTCCCACGGCAAGGTCATTCGATAGAGCATAAAAGTTATACATGCCCTGTCAGACTTGGTCCCACACGTGTACCGTTTGACCTTACATTACAATTGTAATATTGTATATAATAAATACTAGTTTGATCTCACAAAACACACATGTATAACTCAAATAAAAATAAAAGAACATCAGAAATATCTTAGTCAAGGGAGAACGAAGTAAGCACCTTAGATACACCTTAACAGACAACTTTCACACCAAAATAGCAATAAATGATCTTTGATAGCTAATAAAAGCTTTGTAATAAGTGTCAATGGTGGGTGAGTAGAACTCTAGTTTTGTATTAACTCTTAGGGTATTTCTCTCTCAAGGAAGAACTCTCTCTTCTCAGAAGTGGGAGATATCAATACATATCCTCACACCTCTCCTGAGGTGTCTCAATCGCATTCAATGTGAAAGACATTCCCCTCGAACTTTAAGTCACAAACATTTCATGTTTGATGTGTCAGACACTTCCGAATCCTTGGCATTAAATGCCAACGGGGAAATTTTAGCCAGCAACTATGTCGGGTTCTTGTCACGTCAATGGTTTGTCCATCAAACCACCTGACAGTCCCTCAAACCGCTACGACATACTCAGGTTATTATTGGAAAGGAGGTAGGTGTTGCGTGACATAACTCAAATTAGATGTGACATTTGGTAAATGGTTGTTTTTCACAAGGCCCAATGTATGATGGAACAGAAGGTTACTTTGGGTAGGCTTTCTCGAAATACGATTTCTCAGTGTTTTACCAGGTGTATCTAAAATGGTAAAACAAGCCTTAGTGCTTCCTTAGTTCTTAATCCTCCAAACTAGGTCTCTCTGCAGTTTCCACGGTAAAGTTATTCGATAGAGCATAAAAGCTATCCCAAACCCTTCTAGAATCGGTCCCTTGCGGGTACCGTTTGACCTTACACTCATGATTACAATCGTTACAGCTTACAAATAATATATCCAAAAAGATACAATTTGACTAAGTAATCAAAAATGGAATTAAAGGTGTGCTTTCTCGGTAAGCTTCCTCACAGGTGCCTTAAGCTTTCTCGATGATCTTCTTCGCTGCCTTCCTTCTTCTTCCTTTAATGCTTCTCTTAAGCTTCTTCTATTAGAAGGGAGATTTATTTCTAATCACAAGATTACCTTCATGCCCCCTCTACAAATCATATCATGTTCGTATGGGGATTTTTTTGACATGAAATCGTGCATGTTGTATTTCTATAAAAAAACGGAAAGTGCTATAGTATCATTTTATCATCCTGTTCTATTTTAAATAAACTATTTTTCATTAAATAAAAAAATTATGGGTTGTCTATGTATCTAAATATTTTTATCATATGGGGGCCATACAATATCCAAAAATAGTACGCATACAAAAACATTATAGTACGCATACAAAAACATTATCATAGAAAAGATATTTACTTTTATCTTTTAAGTTATATATATATATATATATATATATATATATATATATATATATATATATATATATATATAACTCTCTCATTTAACATTCATATTGGACTTCTCATTGGAAGGGATAGTTAAAGAAAGAAAGATAATTTAAGAAAAACAATTTGTTTTTTCTTTCTTTGTGATGCTATTGTAGGAGATTAGTATTATAAATATAACAACATAAAAAGGGAACAAAAAAATAAACATAAGCATCCACTAAGCTTAAATAATGTTTTTGTTTCTCTTCCGAGTGATCATGTTGCATATTTGTATGCCTGGTGAGAGAATCTCTCAACAATGTTATGTGGGTTTGATACCGATATAAACCCTATAGAGCTTCTTACATAATGAAAAAACGTTCAGCAAAATAGAATTCTTCCATTAAAAAAAAGTATGAAGAGCATCAAAAAGATAAAATGATGAACAAAATCCTGAGATCCAGATCTAGGGAGAAGAAAATATGACAACAAAAACAAAAATTTGCGTGCGACTATATATATATATATATATATATATATATATATATAATAGATATTTACTATTATTTGATATTGTTAGAATATTGAAAGTTTTAAATAAAATGTTCATCTTATGACTGGATTATTTCTTTACAGCAAACAAAAAACTTATTCAATGACTAACTGTAGTTATTAGAATGTTTATGTGCGTGAATCATTAAGTTTTGAACGTTTAATACATGACACAAAGATATCGTGTATGTCGTGTTCGTGTCGTGCTCATGTTGGATCGTTTCGAGACAAAGTAATATTGTATCTCGCTCGAGTCAAAATTTTGACGTGTATTGATTCTGTTATCATGTATTGTCATATTATTCATGTTACTCATATTTTAATGTATTAACTTGTTTAGTGAGTATAAAAATGATTAATTGTGTTGTTTATGTCATGTTTAAAAGGTATTTTTCCTATCATGTCTAATTTTTAAATCGATTTTGCCATGTTCATTTCTAAAAGGTGTTTTTCTTTTTGTTCCATACCCACACGCAATAGAAAAACATAAATGATCACCCCTACATTTACATCTATTCATTCTCTTTATTCAAGAAACAAATTTAGAAAAAAATAGTCAAAAACTAAAAGGTTCATTTCAAGTTTAACAAAATATTTACTCAACTATAAAAAATATGAAAACTCATTTAGTAAAAGTAATTTACTAAAATTTAAAAATCAAATTGTGAAAATACATTAACTTTATATAATAATTTTTACTTTAATCCATTGTCACCTGCAATAAATGCAAGTGATTTACCAAATGAAGTTGTAGTTCGTCTTTTTCTATAAGAATAGTTGTTTTCACGTGGGAGTGAATCCGGGTGTTCAACATAATGATATAAATTAGTAAGAAATGCATTATATGTAGACAAATTTATAATAACAACATAAATCCTTAACAATGACAGTGATGAAAATAAAGTAATAATATTCAATGTAACAATAAAAGTAGACATCAATGAAATATAACTTCAAAAATTCATAATGATATCATAAATCCAATGAAACGAAGTTGTTGCTAAAAAACTCAATGTGAACATTTGAAAGAAATTTGTAAAACAGATGCTCATTTGAAAGTCAAATGCATTATGGAAAGAAGCAAATTATGCCTTAGCATGCATAAATCATTTATTCCAAAGAAAATGCTTTAGTCATCCTTTGTGTGATATTTTCTCTAAAAATCAGAGGCCTTTGAACAAATCTTCTTCAGATTTAATGGGGTGAAGAATATTTTGAAATAATGTGGTTTATATGAGGATTTGAGAGGGACTGATGATAGGTCTTTACTAAGACGACTTTCCAACATTGTTGCTAATGCACAATTTGTACAAATGGGAGCCAAGACATCCCATAAATATGCCTTTGTTTTATGGGACATTTGGTTGAGAATGAATATAATTTAAACGGTAAAAATAACTCTTTCCCATATAGAGTGAGACAAATCCTTAGAGAAAGATAAGTATATGGCTTCCATTCAAATGCAGAGTTTCACAGTCCCCAAGCCGCAACTAACCGTGAACTATCACATTTAAAATGGACCCCCTTTGGTCAATAACCTCAAGGTTCATATAGTTGTAGCATCTAATTCCAACACATAAAATGTTATGGGTAGTGATAAACTGTACGGTATTGTACCTGAATTGCATCTGCTCGAATGCAACTTCAGGGTGTCTACTAAGAAGATATCACCTATTACCATCAAATTAGTAGTGTTTACATCTTGTGGGATTCTTGGACTAATATTGATAGTATACGTTTTGTACATTTGTTAGTTTAGATGGACCAGAAAAAGAACATTTACAGGTTCGACTTAAAACTTGTTGAAATTGTCCTATCAAAGTCTCCTCAAGGCCAGTAACATATATTCTTGTGATAATTTAATTGGTATGGGTAGTTTTGGGTCTGTGTATAAATAGAGAATAAAAAATATGTTGAACTTGTGCAAGCCATAAAACAGGCGTTTAAACGCCTTATTCGACCCCACATACACTCGTGTAGATGAACAAATTAGTCATTTTGTCAAACACCTATAATGTAACATAAAAAAATCACCTCAAGTGCAGTCTCACATGAAAACAAATATAGTACCTAAAAGAAACTCAAAATATGATCAGCAATGGACGAAATAGGAGAAAAATACGTCTTGATAAAAATATGAAACAAAAAAATAATGGGAGAAACATAAACAAAATAGGAGAAAAAACAAAACAAAGAAAAATGATATTACACTAAAACAAAAAATTCGTACACATCAAAGTTGTAAAACAATGGTTCATAGACTTTAAATAATCAACTATAAAGCCAAAAAAACTTGATATGAGTTAAGATACCCATCCTAAAAAAATCAATAGCATTTCTCATAAAAATAGCAAGGGAGAGATATATTTAGCTCTGATATGGATGAGAACTCACATTTAAATACCATATATGCTTGTATATTCTTTCATACATGTATGCAAGGATAAAATACAAAAGTCCAGTAACACTCACTTCTCACATTCTGAAATTGGGGAGTTCATTCATTTGTAGGGGAGTAGATTTTGGGTTCGCTGGTTGGTACAACTGAACAACTAAAGTTTCAAGTGTTTCAGTTTCGACAAAAAAAAGGATTCCTTTTATGCAATAATGCCTAACGATACATAAGTATACTTATTTCAATAATTACACATAAACCCCTCATAAAACATTCTTATTTCCTAAATTTATCTTATCTATTATAATACATTTTTTTGTTATTAATATGTCTTTTTCTTTTTCACATCAGTTGTACCAATTCAACAGCAATACAATTTGCATATGAATTTTATCATGGAACAATGAAGCATTTGTCAGAGTAATAAAGCTTCCTATTTCTTTCTCCATCTAACATCACATTGGTTTTTGAAAAAAAAAACATAAAAAAATTCGGAACCCAGTGCAAGAAACTTACAAGATATGTGAAGAAATTCCTATATGAGTAGAATTACTTATATAGAATAATTTAAATATATTGAAGATTTGAAAAGAAAAGGGAGGAGGAGAGTTTTTGTCTAAAACAAACAGTTGATTATCTAATAGGATACCCAACTGTAAAAGATAATATAACCGAGCCAATTCAATTACTACTCTATTTTGGTCTTATTTCCTAATTTTTTTATCTGCGAAATACATTTTTTGTTATTAACATCTCTCTATCTTTTTCACATTAAAATTTTTAATTCAACATTAATACAATTTACATATGAGTTTAATCATGGAATGATGAAGTATTTATCATAACAATAAATCTTTCTCATTCTTTCTGCATCTAAGATCATTTTGATTTTTGAAAATATATTAAAAAATAATTAGAAACCATTGCAAGAAACTTACAAGTTGCTGGAAGAAATTCTTATATGAGTAGAGTTATTTATCTATAATAATTGAAATATTGGAGATTCAAAAAGAAAAAAAGGGGATTATAGTTCTTATCTAAAAAAATATTTTACCATATAATAGGATACCCAACTTTAGAAGACAATATAATGAGTCAATTCAAGTGCTAATTTATTTTAGTTCTCCATGTCACACTTAAGTTTTGATTTATAACCAATTACTATTTGTATTGTATAAATTTTATTATTTGTGTTATGAGGAAGCAATGACTAAAAAATACTATCATAAAAACATCAATCGAAACAAAAAAAATAGATAAGAACAAAGAACACAAGATTATGTTGCAATGACTATAATAGAGACAAATATTATAAATTCAATAATTTTTTGGTTAAACATATCTTTAAAAAATATTTCTCCAAAAAGAATACACAAATTATATTCACACCTAAAAAGTACCACCAAATGTCATCTCCTTTTATGAGGAGCCAAACCAAAATCCAAAACCAATTTAAATTCGTCCTTAAATATTTTATCAAAGAAAATGATCCACATAAAGTACTTACATCTCATTTTATAAGGAGCCAAACCAAAATTCAAAATAAATTAGAATTCTATCTTAAATATTTTATCAATGAAAATGATCCACCTAAATCATTTAGGCAAATACCTTTTACGGCATAATAGTCTAACTGGATAATAGTTTATATTTAAAATAAACATTTGGCCATATAACAGGATACCAAATTTTAAAAGACAATATAAAGGTACTAAATTCTACAACTTGACCCACGAAAAATCAAGATAGTTACGTTTTTCTATAAATTTTACAGGTAGAGTCTCCAAATGGGGTTTTTGATATTAAATTCTAGGATTTTCCCATATAATAAAAATTGCATCCTTACAAATCAATACTCTAAAATAAAATATTAGGTAATAAATAGTTAAATGATAGATTGACACTCTACTTTTTAGTAATGTTAGATATACATAAGTTTTTGTTAAAAAGTATACCCATGTGTAGCTTTTTGGGATAGCAGATACAAACAAAATACGCCACTTATTAATAGGGGTGGGCACGGTACAGTTTGGGTTTTGGTCATTTTTAAAACCGGACTGAGTTATTTGGCCCTATATATTGTTGCACCAAATTTGGGCCAATTTATTCGATTGACCGATTTTAATGGTCTAGGCTAATTTTGGTTCGGTTCGGTTAAAAAAATCAGTCCAGATTTTTTTATTAGATGATTTTTCATATTTTTAGTTCCGTTTTCTTAGAATAGCATGCATATGAAATTCCTTAACATTTACAAATAGCCCTAGGGTTTTTTCGGATCACGATTTTGTGGTGATAAAATCATACCTAGGATGCATTTTTTCATTTGTGTGGTAATGAAGGCTTTGTACGAGAAGAGACAATTAAAAAAATTAGGAAAAACTAGCAATACCAATGGGGTCTTTCACACAAAGGAGATTTGATCCTTTCGTAGCCCTTTCCCGCGCACTCTCATATATATAACTAAATAAATAATTGCTTATGGGAAATTATTCTTACATGCACAAATCTCCCATACTCACAAAGCATGTAGGTGACAAAATAGATGGCAGATCATAACACAAAACTCAAATATACTTGTGAAGTTAAAATTCAACAAGCTCGTGTATGTGTGTGAAGGCATATAAAAAGTCGAATCCATTAAGTAAATCAAAGTTGATACAACTCCATGTAAACAATGGTTAAGATCAATTTAAGTGTCTACAAGAATAATAAATTGTCCTAGCTACATGGAAAGTATAAAGTGAATTGGATTCAAACACATCAATATGCCACAATTAAATGTGTAAAACTAAAATAAAAAAAAAAAATATTTTTGGATTTTCAAAAAATTTTATCAAAACAAAATCTTTTTGCATTTTTTTCAATATAACTCAAAAACAAAAAGTATAATACAAAGAGTATACACGAAATAACACTAGCAAACATACATCATGAAGCACAACTAATGTATGACAAGCAAAATCATGCAGACAACCACCTATAAAATATAGCATGTGAAAAATCATGTGCATGCATGTGAGAATCAACCAACCTAACATTTATCATCTCCTAAATGAATTTCCTAACCGAAACATGTGTATACCTAACTCAATGGGCTTTGGGAAATGACGAGACACTTAACTTAGCCTTATTTGGACTTATTCCAAGATCATTACAAAACGATAAAATGTGACATTTTCTACCATAATGCGAACATGTGTAGATAGAGGAATATTACCTAAGATTTGACATTTTCTAATGTCCCTAGATTTGGTTGACCCAAAAAATATATAGTGGCCTTGGCTTTAACAACGAAAGCATTGGAACAAGATTCGCCAGTACCATTGCTATCAACACTACTCGAGTCTTTTAAATCAACTTTCATCTTCAAAATTTTAGACTCAAGCAAATAACTAGACTCTTTAAGTTTTAGGGACTCCTTCTTCATATTATCAATCATTCCTTTAAGGTTATCTCGTTCGTTCTCAATTCCTAACAGCCTTCACACATGCCTCATAATTGTTAATTATTTTATCATTATCCTTAATGGCATGCACACAAATCCTAGAATTTTTTAAGACCCAATAAATGTAAAATTAGAATACAAAATATTAAAACACATACAACTAAGAGACACATATATCATGAATTAAAAAAGCAAGTTTATTTAAAAACATGCAAGCAATTACACATATGATATAGAAAGTGAAGAGTCATGTGCAAGCATGCAAAAATTAACCATTTTGACGTTGATACCACTTGTAAAGGAAGAAAAATACCAATTTTTAATTTCAAAAAAGATGGTTCACCGAATATTTTGATTTTTGTAAATTCTTTCAAAATTAAATTATACTTCTTAAACAAGACTTCAATTCAAGTTCTAAATTATGCAAATCAAACCAAACATGGCCGACTTGAATTAAAAGTAAATTAAAATTATCCAATTCAGTTATGAACCAATTAAACAAATTTATGTGGTTAAATAAATTTTATCTTGTTAAACCCAAACACGCATCTAAATGAGTTTTCAAGATAAAATAAAAACAACCACAATGCCGCGATGTATGAGGAAACCCACAACGAGAAAAATCTCGGACGACACAACCATAAGTCCACTAAGTATGGAATTATAAAAGGATACGGAATAATACTTACACAATGACACGTCGCCCTCACAAACTTTGATGCTCTTCCATACTTCAAACTCTGCCTAGTGACAATGTAAGCGTCAACCGATGTTTAGGAGTCTACCGACCGGGCACTGCTAGCTTCAAACACATGGAGTCTACCATATGTACAACATGAACACGAAATCTACCGCAAGAAACAATCTCAATAGTGTAGATAATTAAACCTGGTGCCAAAACTAATCTCAAACATGTATCATGTAAAAACTTGGATCATAAAATGAATTGGGTGTAAACTTGTTTTTGTTTTGAAGATTAAACCATAAGTTTAGTATAAAAACTCTCTTAAACTTTTATAAAGGTTTTTCACACTTTAATGATGGAAAAGTCACTTCAAAATGTTAGCTCCCACACTACCTAAATGGGTGGCTAAAGTAGTGGGACGTTATGGAGAAAAACTACAAAAAAATTGACATTTTTCTTAAAAAAACTTCCCGGTAACATTACAGTGATTCCAAAAGAAATCTCATTTGAAGTCTTGTTTGAATGAACTGGGAATCTCGATTGAACGAAATCCATACTAGTTCTAATAATCCTTGAAAAGCTAGATATTTTTTAGACGAACACATGGCCGCTAGTTTCGTATTTCTTGGTTTTTTAATTAGTTACGATTTTTCTATGGAAAGGTGTCCGACAACAAAATCTTTAGATAGTATAAATTAAAATAAATAATTGACAAAAATTCTAACACCCAATAATAAATTTCCAAGTCTTAACATAATATAGGCATTCATACCTGAGAGATCCATGGACTATTGATGACGAACACAAGGCACAAAACACGGTATATGATGTGATCTTATTTGACTTGGCCGATATGTCCTCAACATTAAAGTCATAGGCTTGAAAGGTCATAAAATAACTTTTATCCTATGACTCAAAGAGTCTTGTCCAGAATTAAGCCCACACTCACAAATTGACTTAATTGGAAATTTGTCCTAAAAATATCACCCTTTTGCTATTTTGGGAAAAAACCAAAATAAAAACCCTATGGTCCGTCAAGCTCAACTAAAATACATAATCCCACCCACATATAAAAAATACAGACACTTGACCAACACATATATTTGATAAGCTTTGCATTAAAAACTTTATCCGATGGATGAAAACTTACGCACTAAAACACACCATTAAACACATAGGGAATATAATAATATAAATTGCATAATTGAATCCTACCCCTTTGTCTAACTATATCTACATAAGAAAAACGTCTCCTCCCAAGTTTAGATACCTCTTCTTCCCAATTAAAAGAGTTAGATACCATTTTCCCCCTTTTTGTTCAGGAATAAACAAATATTAAGATGCATAAAATACCTCATTACACCTTGATTTATTCAATTCTCCTCCTAAATGAAACAAGGGATAATCATAAAGAAAAAAATTAATTATATCATGCAATGCTGAATAGTGATATAAGAACAACAAAGCAACCAATCCTCACAAAAAATAATAGAGACCAACTAAGATGCGGTAGCAAAATGATACCAACTAGAATATACTAATATAAGCATGGGATATCAATGAAAAGTCATATCAGATTAATATCTATATCAAATAAAAAACATACAAGGACTGGATGGGAAAGAAAAGACTCAAAAATAAATGATACTATATATATATACTAGGGTGTACCCGTGCCGATGGCACGGTGATAAATTTTCTCCCAGGTATTTGTTATAACATACTCATAACTACAAAATATGCTGTTTTTTTTTTTTAAAACTTTGCAATGTCATGTATAGTATTATTCATTTGACATCTTTGTAACACTATACATCAACATGTTAATGTCACTTTAAAAAAGACTTAAAAATACTGATAAAATTTCATCTTATTTATTACACACGTATTTTAACACTATATAAGCTACCAAAAAGTGTTTAACCCATGTATGTCACTTGTATCACTAAGTTACGTTTAAATTTAGACTACTTGTATCACTAAAGTCACGTTTCACTTGTATCACTTAAGCCATCTCTACTCCATCTCGGTTGTGCTCGGTTGTAAAAGGCATTATATCTCAACTGTGTCTACAAAATTTCATTTGCCACAATGACATTACACATGGTGTTGATGAAAATGTTCCGTCACACTAACATTGCCCTAGTTACTCGTGTCTACAACTCGTGTAAAAATTATTGATCGTGTTAGTTATTTCAGTTAAATAAAATAATGTCGTGTCATTTCTTTTTTATTTATGAACAGTGCTTGTCAAGTATATGTTTTCTAAATTGAGAGAGTACCAAATCAAACGATTAAAATTTATTTGTTCTCCTAAATGTTTTCACAATAAATAATTATTTGAATTAGACTCTCAATATAAGTGTCTTTAATACTTAGATAGCACCTTGAAATGTCATTTAGGGAAATTGTTACATAGTTATTTTTTTTAAATCAATAATTAATTTTATTTAATTGTTAGAAGTGCATCATACTAAACCCCGTGAATAATTGTTTGAAAGTAAATCAATTGAGGCTTTTCATGGAATTATAGTGAATAATAAATTTTTGTCAGGGGATTAACAGGAGGCTGAATACAATAACATCATTTGAAGTGACGCGACGACACGATTGCACATGCGTTTTGACAACTTTCATACACAACACAAAATATACTTAACATGATAATTTGCAATTTTTGTTATGAGTATGTCTACACTAAATTTAACATTTTGTTACTATTTAAAAATAAACCCCTTATATTTTTTGGTTAAAGGTATTTTATTTTATTTTATTTTATTTTTTCAGTTACTTTACTCACAAATGGAAAAAAATTACTGGCATCAGAATTACCACTTTACTATGGTGCACTCTCCGTGTGTCATAAAAAATATCTATAAAATGGACAATAATTCTGAAAAGGTGGATGTTGGTAAATTCTTTGGTTTCCCCCAAAGCTTTCTCAAAACCAAAGTAAAAAATACTCTTCCATTAAAAACTAACTCAACTATCCTTTCACCACCTCACACTCCCAAAGCAACAAAAAAACTTCTGGAATTTACCAAATGTCACACCAAAACAAACCAAACAATTTTTTTTCACCATATTTCATAAATTCACGATTTAAAATTCAATATCAAATATTTCTAAGACTATACTATTCTAAATCAATATCAACCTCACCACTGTTTAAGGGTACAACTGACAAAGAAACTTTGTTTTTACATGCAACTGGCACACTTCTAAACGCCACCTACCCACTAAAACTACATTTTTTATACTACTACACGCCATAGCAATAAGCAAACGACTATGAACTGAATAAAAAATGTTGCTCCACTTCATAGTCATCAACTAAATCTGACATCAACTTAAAACAGTCAATATCAGATCCGAAATAAAATGGGAGAGTTCAGAACTAAATAAAAGTTTCTAAACATGAGATCTATAAGGTAGAAAAGACAATGCATTTGACGCCAAGGACACACATTTCATCCATCTGAGTTCGTCTAGTTTTTAACTGTTAATAGCTTTGTATTTTATTACGGGCCATATACCCAACATTTTTTAATACACAGTTAGTCCAAAGTTTTTTATTGTTTCAAAAAATCCCTCAATGTACCACTAGCGCGAACTATAAAAATAAGAGGATGCTGCTTAAATGGATGTTTGAGGGTTTTTTTGGAACAAAATAAAAAAAAATTGAAATAAATATATATTAAAAAATATTCGAGAGTTTTTTTTATATATGATCCTTTTATTATTTCGTCACAATAGTAACGTAAAAGTGACACCTTGTTAAATGGATCTCGTACTGTAATCCATTTGTTTCAACTATAAAATCTTCCACAACTCATACTTCGGTGGTTCCAACAGGATGATCCATTGCCTTATTAAATCTGCAAGGAAATAAAATAAATTATCTACAATAAGCAAACCCCATAATCTACAACAACAAAGAATGTGAATACTATCAATGCCTACTCTAAAATAGTTAAATGGAATTCAAAGATCACTGGATACACTTGGGAAGTTGGGATCTTCAATGTACAACATAGGGAGAAACGCTAACAGAAAATACCTCTTCATGAACATACTCCATTAAAACCAACTTGAAAACGCTGAGACCCATAAGATTAGAGTGATACCCACCAGTTTAAAGTGGGTCTTCACCGTACACGTCCTTAACACCACCACCAACGGTGGCGTTATCCTCACCGTACATGTCCTCAACACCACCACCGACGGTGGATTTGTCGTCCTCCGAAGGCGCGTCATCTCTCATCTCTTTAAAATTTTTCTCCATCAAAACGGTAGCATTTCGTTCCCCTAGTCGACCATTGGAACTCAACGCCTCCACGAATACAGGAGTTGGGTTGGGACTTTTCTTTATGACCGACTCAAACATCTAGAAACCCCAGATAACGGGTTGTTCTGTAAAACCCCAATTCAATATTATGAAATGGGGCGGGGTAAAATGTGAGAGTTTGAGGCACCGAATAAAATGTTAGAGAGAGAGAGAGAGAGAGAGAGAGAGAGAGAATGAAATGACCTAACCCCATGAAGCCTCTCTGATATAAAGAGGTTTAAAATGAACCTGAAATTTCTTGAGCCTTGTGTTGTGTATAGCCTTTCAATCGGGATTTCTGACCGACAGTCTAATAAGATGTACTTCTCTCATCGGAGTGGACAACACTCTAACGTGTTGTACACCCATTTTTTAAAAAAACCTCAAAGGCTCGCAGCATTTTATTGACACAACTCTCTTATTTAATATGAGCCGTGAGTTCGGTTGGACAACCATAAGATACATACCCCAAAGATTAAATCACGGCCGTGAGTTAGCCTGTATAAATAGATACAAAACATGTTTATATAGGTTTTGTCTTTAAAGTGATATGATGTGGCAAAAAACCCTCCTGCTTTATTTTATATATATATATATATATATATATAGGGAGAGGTTTACAAGTGAACTTAAAAGATGAATTTTTTAATGAACCTTAACAAAATAACACCTAACAACTCATTACTTTTAATTTCTATGTTGTAATTGGTCCGCGCCAGCGGCAATGAACACGCGTATCGATCCATCCCCAACTCCCTCACCCCCCCGGCACCCCCGCCCCACCCCCACCATCACCTTGGCAGCCCTTATGGCAGCAGGGCTGCCATGGGGGTGGGGGGGCCTGGGTGGGTGGGTTGGGATGGGGGTGGTGGGGATCAATCGACACACGTGTTCGTTGCCGCTGGCACGGACCAATTATAACATAGGAATTAAAATTAATTAATTGTTAAGTATTTTTGTTAAGGTTCATTAAAAAGTTCATCTTTTAGGTTCACTTGTGAACCTTTCCCTATATATATATGTGTGTGTGTGTGTGTGAAAAAGATATCAATGAAACACACGAACATATATACATAGGTATAAACACCACATAAGACACTAAACACAATAACCTTTTCACACTCATATGGCATAATTGTGTCCAAATAAACATGTCGTAAACGGAATGAATGGGTGTGAACTAGAGATAAAATAATTATGACCCAAACACTTAAACATGTTCAAGGGGTTCTATTTGATTGCAAAATTTTATCAAACTTAGTTTTGGCCTCATGTGGCAAGATAAAGAGAACTCAAAGAACAAACAAGAACAGTATACACAAGCCTAGAGTTTTGATGATTCTTCAGATCAATAGCCTTATGAAAAAATAAGCATAACTAGGATTCATTGAGCAAACCCGTTGATTCACCAGCAAAAGATAAACATATTACATATTTTCTCTTCTTTTCTTTTCTGAATTATTTTTAAGTTCTTTCATTCGAAAGATTAAACAAACTAAACTATGTTGGTCTTCCCTACTTTTTTCATTGCCACACTTTTTAGGTTATTTTTCAATGGGGGATTTTCACGTAAAGTCAACTTGACTTTCGCAGCCCGATTCTATTACTAAAGAAATCTTTACCGGATAAATGTTTATCGATTTTTCTCAATTCAGGCAACGGTTCTTACATGCACAAATCCCCCATTATCATAAAATATGTAGATGGCAAAATTGATGGGAGTACATCTCACTTAGCTTAAACAACTATGTGAAATTAAAGTTCAAAAGAGATCGTGCATGTGTGTGAGGAGGCACAAATAATGAGAATCCATTATGCAAATCAAAATAAAACTTCTCCATGCAAACATGATAAATAAACTGTAAGAATTGAAATTCATAACCAAAAATTCTAGACACATGGATATGGAGTGATATAGGATTAAAAAACAAGAATATTCCACATAAAATGTGTAAAACTAAAATATAGAAAAAACTTTTTGAGTTTCAAATTTTTAAACAAATTGTAAAAACAAAGACAACTCAAATGACAAAGAAAATCTTTTTATATGTTCAATAAAACCCAATAAATGAAAAACCATCATACAAAATATTCAAAAACATACAACTAGCGAACACATATATCATGAAGTACAAAATCTAGTGTATGTAAAAACATGTAAACAATCACGTATATGATATAGCAAGTGAAGAGTCACGTGCAAGCATTCAAAAATTCACCATTCTAACATTGATACGCGCTATCTAGTAGACATAGTGAGAATTATTAAAAACCAAAAACCTAAAAAATGATAAATTCCATGTTCAAACTTAAAGGACCTAACACAGTAAATTATGGTTACCGCTTCGATACCACTTGTAAGAGTTGGAAAATACCAATTTTTAATTTCAAATGAGATGGTTCACCGAATATTTTGATTGTTTTAAATTCTTTCAAAATTAAAATACATTCCTTAAACAAGACTTCAATTCTAGTTCCAAATTATGCAAATCAAATCAAACAAGAATTTTTCCAAATAAATCATTTCCAACATGAATTGAAGTAAACTAAAATTAACCAATTTAATTAAGCACCACTTAAACAACTTTTTTGTGGTTAAACCTAATTTTATCTTGTTAAGACTAAGCATGCATCTAAATGAATTTTCAAGATAAAATAAACACAACCATAATGCCACGATGTACGAGGAAAACCTACAACGGGAAAAACCTCGGACGACCCAATCACAAGTCCACTAAGTATGGAATTATAAAAGAATACAACAGAATACTTACACAATGAATCGACTCCCTCTCAAGCCTTGATGCCCTTCGTTCCTTCATCCTCTTCCTAGTGACAATGTAAGAGTCAACCTACGTCTCCGAATCTATCGATAGGGAACTGCTACCGTCAAACACACGGAGTCAACTTTATGTACACCACGAACACGGAATCCACTACAAGAAAAAATCTCAATAGTGTAGAGAATAGAATACGGTGCCAAAACTATAATACCCCGCACTTTTATGGATAATTAAATTCCCTAAGTGAGTGTAATTTGGAAATTTGAGGAATTTATGTGAATAATAATTTTTGGAGTTTATGAGTGTTAGATGATTTCGGATGTGTATTACATTTACTTTTGGGATTAAGTAAATGAGTCGAATTATTTTTATAACATGTCACAATTAAGTAAAGCGACAAAGAATAATATTTTAATTGGAAAACCCGTATTGAGATGTGTTGGGTTTAATTAGTGAAGTGTAGTTAAGTGAGTCGAATGGAGATTTCAAGTGCGTGGTTGGTTTTAGAATGGCCGAGATAGTCAGAATAAAATATCCGGGAGTAGGGTTTAGATTCCACGGATGTTTGGACTAATAGGGACTCGCAATTGAGTAAACGAGTCATTTTTGAGTTTATAAGGGGATAAACCCTTATTTCTCTCTATATAAGGGACGATTGAGTGAAAGAGAAGAAAGAAAAGAGATAAAAGAAAGAGGAGAAGAGAGAAAGGAAGAAAGGGAGAGGAAAAAGGAGATTTTCGGCTAAACTCCGCAGGATTCGACTCGAGGTCATCGAATTTTATCCACGAGGCAAGTGTTTACTTGCTTTATTCATTTGAGTGTATATCTCATATTATAGTTGGTGAACTAGATAAATTTTGGGTTAGAAACCTTAAAATAAATTTGGGAAAACTTATTTTTAGGTTACAAATTGGTCTCTTGTTAACTCTTGATGATTTCTAGTGTTAAAACCATGCTAATGGAGTGTAGAAATGAATTTAAATGGGATAAATGGATAAACTAGGGATTTAATGGTTTTAGCATTTAAAACTAAGAGAAATGGTTTAATACCACAAATTAATTGATGTGTTAGTTGTAAAACATAGATTGGACGATGGTGGTATTGTTGGTTGTGATTAGAAATAACCAAAATGGATATGGGATTCATATGTGGGTTTTTGGAGAAGTTATAAACCCTTAGCAGATTTTGGATTCGGACCAGCCAAATCGATTCGGACAGGCCGAATCGATTCGGTTCTGGCAGATTTTTTTTAAGGTTTTCTCCTTTAAGTTTAGGGGAATTTAAATTATAATTTTGGTGATTATTTTAGGGGATTCTAGACATGATATTAAGACTCCTAGACCATGGTATTGAGGATGATTAAGCCTTAGGATGAAAGAGGGAACCTCAGATTTATTTTGTGTACAATTCGGGGTATGGATTTAATGAATGTATAAGACAAGTGACATTCGATGGAGGTATTCGGCAAGTGTGTTTAGATATATTTATGTGGTTAGAATAAATAGGGTCCGGTTGTGTTTAAGTAAATCATAGGATATGATTAGGATGGAGACGAGGATAAGGGCTAAGGAGGATTGAGCGGTTATTCGCGACGTCTATTGATGACTATTATTATAGGTGATGCGATACCTACGGAATTGAGATAAGTATTTTATATACTTACTTAATTATTACGAATTGGTATATTGGGGTTTATGTATAATCCTTAAAAGTGATTAAGGTGAGACTTATATATCAAGTAAGAGAATACTTATTGATTTAGTATTTTAAGTGTCTGAATACTTATATACTATTACGAATAGGAACGTTCGGGGTTATTGGCTATCGCTATGAGAGTTTGGAAATTATAGCCATGTATATATTGGTTTCAGGGTGGAACAGGTTATTATTGCGATATCTTACCTGGATACAGGTTGAGTTGGCCTTTATTATATGTATAGATGGAACCTCGACGAGTAGATGTTTCATTATCATGGCCTTAGTGCACGGGGACCTTATAGATATGATTTAAGGTATACATGATTTATTGTTGAGCTGTGAGTTTAAGCTCGTCGTTGTTTGCGCAAAGGAATTAGTGTTAGTACAAGCGCTTGGTGGTGTGGGTCCTGGAAGGAAATAGGAGTTCTGACCACATTTTGTCGATAGGTGGGATGGGAGTATCCCAGTGGCATATTTGAAACTAACGGACCTCCACGATCGACAAAGTTAAGTGGTAGTGTATCGGAGGGGTTATTTGTTTGGATTTTGCTTGCGAGATGCTCCACACATGAACCTTAATGACGTCGGGAGTTGAGAGATGTTATGGGATGCAAGGATGTTGGTTTTGATGATAAGTCACCTAGTGTGGAGAAAACACTATAAACTAATAGCCGTGTGATGATTGCATGCTTATGGAAATAGAAGTGTTATTGAAAAAGCACTAAAAATGGTTCTCTCACCGCAAGTATATGGGTGAGGCGGGAGTTAGAGAAATTGATTTGAGGCTTATAGCCAGGCCTTGAATAGAAGGCTAATTCTGAGGAAGTATGTTTTGGGTATAATGTTCGTGATACTTTTGTAGAGAGTAGGCACCCCGATTAGTTAGACTTTCCATTTCACCAGATTGGAAAAACATAATGGTAGGAGAGTGTTATTAGGTTAGCAAGGTCGGATTTAGAACATCCAGATGGTGTGCCTTAAGCCGTTATATCTCAATGAACGACGAAGCGAGGAAGTAGTGTAACGGGAGGGTTCCTTGTCTAAATTTCACTTTACGAAATGTCCCACGCATGAAATCGAGTGAATGTCGAAAGTCGGGAGAGGTCTTGGGCACCAGGGACATGGTTAGTAAAGTATTCATTTTATATGCGTAGGAAACACGTAGATCTTAGGATTATTGGGATGTAAGACCAGTGACGCATATGGCGCAGTTGTAAGAAGAGTGTAGTGATTTAACCACGAGAAGATTGTTGAGAATAGCCATGTGTTAGCACTAGGCCAAAAATAAAGTAAAGCACATTTTCTTGGAGAGAGTGTTACGTATATGACGTTTGCAATAGTGTGTTGTTAGGCACGAATTATAGGATGTATACACACCATGGTAAATTGTTTTTATATACTGCCAGAAATAGAATGGGCGTAGTATATAAAGCTAAAGGATATGCTATGGAGAAGTTATGGGTTGGATTGAACGTCGTAGGAGCCACGCGATAACCCAATGGTGTAGGTGCAATAAGAGTTTACACACCTCAGATGAGCGAGAAGGATGACGGGAGCATTCAAGCCTTAGTGTAATCTCCTTTTGAGGGAGATAAGATGCCCTGTTGTAGATGAACATACACTTAGAGTGTCAGCGAGAGTATCGGCTTTTTATGACGTTAGAGCGAGGGTTATAGGTTCGTTTTTTTTATATGTGGTTATAGAAGAACTAGGTGCGATGTGACATTAGAGTCAACCTTGTGAAAGGGTAGCGTTGTAGCATATAGATATTTAGGTAAGCTTGTTGTTAAGAAAGTGCATTAGAGTATAAGCCTTGAGATAAGTGGGTACCGAGAATGATTGTATGGTAGGGTACCATTGGGTTAGTACCATTCGACTTTTGTGTACTAGGATGTAGTGTGATTTACGATCCTAGGTGGATAGTACCGGTTGTACCCAAATTTAGAGGGAGCAATTCCGTTGTTGAGGGGGAATGTAATACCCCGCACTTTTATGGATATTTAAATTACATAAGTGAGTGTAGTTTGGAAATTTGAGGAATTTCTGTGAATAATAATTTTTGGAGTTTAGGAGTGTTAGATGATTTTTGATGTGTATTACATTTACTTTTGGAGTTAAGTAAATGAGTCGGATTATTTTTATAACATACCACAGTTGAGTAAAGAGACAAGGATAATATTTTAATTGGAAAATCCGTATTGAGATGTGTTGGGTTTAATTAGTAAAGTGTAGTTAAGTGACTCGGATGGAGATTTCGAGTGCGCGGTTGGTTTTAGAATGGCTGAGATAATCAGAATAGAGTATTCGGGAGTAGTGTTTAGATTCTGGGGACGTTTAGACTAATAAGGACTCGCAATTGAGTAAACGAGTCATTTTTGGGTTTATAAGGGATACACCCTTATTTATCTCTATATAAGGCACGAGAGAGTGAAAGAGAAGAAAGAAAAGAGAGAAAATAAAGAGGACAAGAGAGAAAGGAAGAAAGGGAGAGGAAAAAGGAGATTTTTGACCAAACTCCGCGGGATTCGACTCGAGGTCGTCGGATTTTATCCACGAGGCAAGTATTTGCTTGCTTTATTCATTTGAGTGTATATCTCATATTATAATTGGAGAACTAGATAAATTTTGGGTTAGAAACCTTAAAATAAATTTGGGAAAATTGATTTTTAGGTTACCAATTGGTGTCTTGTTAACTCTTGATGATTTAGAGTGTTAAAACCATGTTAATGGAGTGTAAAAATGAATTAAAATGGGAGAAATGGATAAACTAGGACTTTAATGGTTTTAGGGTTTAAAACTAAGAGAAATGGTTTAATAACACAAATTAATTGACGTGTTAGTTGTAGAACATAGATTGGATGATTGTAGTATGATTAGTTGTGATTAGAAACAACAAAAAATGGAGATGGGATTGATATTTGGGTTTTTGGAGAAGTTATAAACCCTTGGAAGATTTTGGATTCGGACCAGCCGAATCAATTCGGACAGGCCGAATCGATTCGGTAAGAGATAGTTAGAAAGTAGAACCATTTCGAATCGATTTGGATAGGCCGAATCGATTCGGCGGCTAGCGAATTGATTTGAACAAGCCGAATCGATTCGGTTCTGGCAGTTTTTTTTTTGGTTTTCTCCTTTAAGTTTAGGGGGATTTAAATTATAATTTTGGAGGTTACTTTAGGGGATTATAGACATGATATTAGGACTCCTAGACCATGGTATTGAGGATGATTAAGCCTTACGATGAAAGATGGAACCTCGAATTATTTAGTGTACAATTCGGGGTATGGATTTAATGAATATATAGGACAAGTGACATTCGATGGAGGTATTCGGCAAGTGTGTTTAGATATATTTATGTGGTTAGAATAAATATGGTCCGGTTGCGTTTAAGTAAATCCTAGGATAGGATTAGGATGGAGACTAGGATAAGGGCTAAGGAGGATTGAGCGATTATTCGGTGCGTCTATTGATGACTATTATTATAGGTGATGCGATACCTATGGAATTGAGATAAGTAGTTTATATACTGTCTTAATTATTACGAATTGGTATATTGGGGTTTATGTATAATCCTTAAAAGTGATTAAGGTGAGAATTATATATCAAGTAAGAGAATACTTATTGATTTAGTATTTTAAGTGTCTTGAATAGTTATATACTATTACGAATGGGAACGTTCGGGGCTATTGGCTATCGCTATGAGAGTTTGGCAATTATAGCCATGTATATATTTGAGAACTGACGTAGAATATATATGTATGTATGATGTGATTACGGTACATATAATATGATATAAAAATACATATATATATATATATATATATATATATATATATATATATATATATATATAGGTGTGTGATTGGTATATTTGTATCTTAGAAGCTGATTCCACGGGCTTTCCTTTAGCGTAGGATTGGAACAGTCAGATTATATATATTTTTTCTAGAGCGATCGGGGCAGGTTACGCAATGTGGGTGAATCCCCCGGATTGAGGAGCAGGGTGAGTATATCCCCAGGTCATCTCGTCCCACGTATGAGTGCGATGTGTGTACTCCACTTACAGAAGGAATATGACCACCTCCACCGTTGTGTATTTCTACTATGACCACGAGTGAGTCTAGCTTGGTACCACGGTTGAGTCTGTAAACCCGGATTCAGATAGGCACTCTGAGACTACATCCTAGAATTATAGCTCAGTGGGATGTTTATTATATATATGTGGTGATAAGTATAATTATACTTGTCGCGTATAGTATATTGCTTGTATATTAAGATGAGATATCATATAAAGTAAATATGTGGTTATAAAGTGAAAAGACTGGTAAGGTGTATTTCCCCTTCCGGTAGATTTATATCCGGATTTATATGACAATGAATTATAGGTTTGTAAGACCCCGTAATTTTGAGGATTTAGTATTTAATTATGTTGGGTGAAAATAAAAATATTTAAATTGGAGAAACTCAAATTTATGATTTGGAGAATTTAATTGAGTGGGAAGAATTATTTTTAATTGGCGACTTGAAGTTAAATTGTTCGAATTAATGTTCGTCGCATTTTTGAGGTCAAACATGGAAATGTGAAAAAGTATTTCGGATGATAATTCTGAGTGTGTGATTAAGTCTAGATGGGTCGAGATAGTCAGAAAAGAGTACCCGGGTGGTAGTAATTGGGTCTCGGGGTATTTTTGGGCATAGTCGGCCCCACACGGGGTGATTCGGGCCATTTTAAATTAGGCCCATGTGACAAAAAATGGGATTACGGGTTTTAAGACTAATTGGGGAAGTGTGGAACGACAGTCAACATAACTCTAAACCTAGGATTTGAGAGGGACACAAAGGAAGCAAATCAAGAGCCAATTGGGGGTCTTTTGGAGCCAAATTAAGGGACTAACTGGGGTGTTCTTCGTCAACACCTTAACTAAACCAATGAATCAGACCCTACGAACGATTTTAGGCAAGTGGTTAACTATTGTAGTTCTTAAATTGATGATAACCAATTCATATTATAGTATGTGTATATGAAAATTCATTTTGGGTGTGTAGCCACAATTAAATTGGGTTTTTCTGAAAGTAGAGTAATGGTTAGATTTAATTACTCAAAGGATGTTAGGTAATGATTTGGGACTGTTAAGATTGAATTTTAGGGTGGATTACAATAGGTATTAATGTTTAAATTGATTGAGAATGTTGAGGTTGATTTCGGTAAAAACGAAACCCGGATGAAAAACCCAAATCAGATATATTTAAGGTTATGTATAAATTCAATTATGGATTAAGGTTTCTAGGGTGTTTAGAACCTTTTCTTGCACGAAAATAATGTTGGTTCTGATCTGGGTAAGAGTTTGGGAAGAAATAAAAGCTTTAGGGTTCATCCATGACCGAACATAGGTTGGAGAAGAAGAATCCTGGAACGATCGATCGATGGTGCTGAAATTCTGGCACTGGCACCAGTTTTAATATCATGAAAGTTATTTATTGAAAAAGGGTCTTAGGTTGATTTAAATGATAAAATTTGAATAGGGGTATGACTCTTGGTAATTATAAGTAAATATAATTGGGAAATTTTGGAGAGATGAATGTGTGACACATTATGGACGAAAATTTGGGAATGAAATTCTGAGATTTAAAAATGGACCAAGTAAGCGAGTCCGGCTAGGTTGGGTAAGTGACACCAAAGTATTGAATTAATTATTGAGAGAATAAATTAATTTGGAGTCGGAATATAGACTCGAAAAATATTAAGTTATGGACCAAGTGAGCGAGTTCGGAGATAATGGTTGGGTGACACCAAGTATTAAATTAATGGCTGTGTTAATTAATTAAATTAGAGTCGGACCATAGACTGGGATTGGTATTAATTAATTAATGAGTAAATTAATTAAATTAGAGTCAGACTATAGACTCGGATTAGTATTAATTAATTAATGTGTAAATTAATTAAATTAGAGTCGAACTATAGACTCTGATTAGTATTAATTAATTAATGTGTAAATGAATTAAATTAGAGTCGGACTATAGACTCGGATTAGTATTAATTAATTAATATGTAAATTAATTAAATTAGAGTCGGGCTATAGACTCGGATCAGTATTAATTAATTAATGTGTAAATTAATTAAATTAGAGTCGGACCATAGACTCGGATTAGTATTAATTAATTAATGTGTAAATTAATTAAATTAGAGTCGGACCATAGACTCAGATTATTATTAAGTAATTAATGTGAAAATTTAATAAATTAGAGTCGAATCATAGACTTGGGCAAATATTATATAAATTAATGTGCAAAGTATTTATATAAGAGTCGGACCATGGACTCGGGGAAATATTATATTAATTGATGTGTGAATTAAATAAATTGGAGTCGGACCATAGACTCGGGGAGATGATAAATTATTAAGTGAGAAAATTAATTAAGTTGAGTCAGGCCAGAGACTCAGGGAAATTACAGGCTAGTGTTACGGGTTTTTGAGTTCACGGTAAAGTCGGGAATTATATTATATATATATATATATGGTGTAGTGATAGTATATATATATATATATATATATATATATATATATATATATATATATATATATATATATATATATATATATATGTGTGTGTGTGTGTGTGTGTGTGTGTGTGTGTGTATATATATTGTGTGTGCTATTAAATATCAGTGACTAGATATTTATTTTAATTTATATACTCCAGTGCTACAAGGGAAGTTGCGCGGTGTGGGTGAATCCCCTAGCTTGAGGAGTAGGGTGAGTATATCCCCAGGTCATAGCGTCCGGTATATGGGTGAGGGATTTATCTCACTTTCAGGGAAGGAATATGACTGCCTCCACTACGTTTATATTTTGGGCCAGGTGGGTGAGCGATTCCAACTTGGGAAACTAGGTTATGTGAGCACACCTAGTGAGATAACATTTTAGAGGGAATCATCCGGTGAGGGTATACATTGAGGGATGGATATATATATATATATATATATATATATATATATATATATATATATATATGTGTGTGTGTGTGTGTGTGTTGATGTTGTGGTAAAGGTACGCATATAATGGTAGTAAATATTATATGCGGGTAGTAATACAGTGTGTGATGTAGTTATTTATATAACTTGTGTCACAATTATATGATTATTATTTAAAGGAAATTAATTAAGTTAATTAGTGAGATGACTTACAACCCATGGATAATAATACTCGGTTTAGAGTTGAAAGGCAAGGGAGGATTAGAAGGACTAGTTGGACGGGGTAGTACAACTAGGTGGGATTAAGGTAACCGTTAGGTGTGCACAATAGTGGAGGGGTGAGAATGTCCTCAAGAGAGTGCGACACTAACTTAAATATGGAGCGCATTCATATATTTAAATTACTACAGTTAATTCACTTGCTAAATATTTTTAAAATATTTTGGGTTATAACCCTTGCTATAAAACTATTTTCAAAACCTTTTAGGTGTCCAGCCACAGGGACGCCAGGAATGATATTCTATTCCAGGTACACGGAGCTGCGGCATATGTGGATGCTAGTAGGAGCATGGATTGGACGCATCGTTCTTTCATTCCTAGAATAGGAATCATTTATCAATTCCAGTTTTATTTAGGGCATGTCGCCCAGACTTTCAGTTCAGTTTTCAGATTTATTTTATTCCGGCGTTGAATATTTGTATTGGATTATTTTACTTTGGTGACCGATGGTTTATTCGGCATGTAGTCATTATTTATTCAGTTGATTTAATTCAGTTGTGTGAATGGATTATATTTATTCGCATGTACTATTTGGTTTAATTAATAAGATAAAATTTGGAACCAACTTTTTGAAATACTAGGTGGTTAGTAAGTTTTGAAAAAGGTTTTCGATAGTGATGCTAATGATGAACCAACTGGGATTCCTGTTTTAATTTGGTATAGGACTGATCACCTGGTATTTTATTAGGCGGGGTGTCACAAGGTTCTAGTAAGAAATATATATATATATATATATATATATATATACGCGTTATGTGCAGAGGGCCTAATGAATCCCGACGATCAACATTTACAGGTAGTAGTGTATCGGAGGGGCGGGGTCCTTGTTTGGATTTTGCTTCGCGAGACACCCCATGCACGAACGTAGAGCAATGTTGGGAATCAGGTGAGGTTTAGCCTTTAGTACTCGGGTAGGAGGATTTTTAGAGGATGGAAAATAGCGTTTATTCTGGCGGGCTAGGTTAACTAGTAGGTTTAAAACGTATGTGATAGGTGTGCACTATTAGAAGAGGGGTGAGGGGTATCTCATGGGAGTACGATACCAATTTAAATATGAGATCAATTATATTTTAAAATATGGCATTTATGCACTTGCTAAAATATTTTCAGACTCGAGCTCTGACCCGTTTTCTCTATTTTCCTCTCTTGCTATATATATATAGGTGTCCAGACATAGGGATGCCTGGATGATAATTCCTTCGAGCCAGACATTTGCTGCAGCAGCTGTGGATGCATGCAGGTTTACTATAGACGCTTCTATCCTTGAGATATAGATAGGAGGTATTGTAGAAATATTCGGGCCAATGGCCTAATTGTATTCATTTATTCCTTTATCGCCTTTTTTGTGTGGCATTTGATTTGATTGTATTATGTTAAACCGAGTGTTCGATTATTTTACTTCATTTCAATTTCATATATATAAAGTGTTGTGATTGATTTATTTGAATGGATTGGTTAAAAAGATTAGTTAAATAAAATTTTGACGCCAGCCTAATAGGTTATTAGTAATTAATTTGGTTTTCGACAGTGATGATGAGAATGAACGATATGAGACTCCTGTATTAATTTGGTATAGGATTGATCACCCGGTATTTTATTAGGCGGGGTGTCACAAAAACTGATCTCTATATACCGTGCAGAAACTTGGATCATAAAATGAATTGGGTGTAAACATGTTTTTTTTTTAAGATTAAACCATAAGTTTAGTACAAAAACTCTATTAAAGTTTTCTAAAGGTTTTTCACATTTAGATGTTGGAAAAGTGACTTCAAAATGTTTACTCCTGCACTACATTAATGAGTGGCAAAAGTAGTGGGAGATTATGGAGAAAAACTTCTCAAAAAATGACATTTTTCGTAAAAACAGCTTGATCGTTCGAACGGCATACAAAGTCGTTCGAATGAATGACATTATAGTGATTCCAAAAGAAATATCGTCTGAACGACCTCAAAATCTCATTTTAACAAGAAGCCAAAGTAGTTCTAACGACCCTTGGGAAGCTGGATATTTTTTCAACAAACATGTGGCCACCAGTTTCGTATTTTTCTGATTTTTTAATTAGTTATAATGTTTGGATGGAAAGGTGTCCGAAAAGAAAATCTTTATATAGTATGAATTCTGAAAAAAATGTTAAAAATTCTGACACATAATAATAAATTTCGATAATATTAGCATTCATACCTGAGATATCCATGTACTGTTGATGACGAACACAACATATGATGCGATCTTTTTTGATTTAGCCACTACGTTTTCAACATAAATGTCATAGGATTGAAAGGTAAAAAAATAACTTCTATCCTATGACTCGAAGAGTTTTGCCCAGAATTAAGCCAACACTTACAAAGTGGCTCAATTGGAAATTTGTCTTTACAAATATCCCCCTGTGGCTATTCCGAGAAAAAATTGAAATAAAAACCCTATGGACCGTCAAGATCAACAAAAAGACATAATCGCACCCAAAACTAAAAAATACAGACCCTTGACCGACACATATATTTAAGAAGCTTTGCATTAAAAACTTTGTATCATTGATGAAAACCTACACACTTAAACACACCACCATACACATAGGGAATATAACAATAAAATTTGCATAATTGAATCCCCCCCCTTTTGTCTAATTATATCTATATAAGAAAGATGTCTCCCCCAAGTTTAGATACCATTTCTTCCCAATTAAAAGAGTTAAATACTATTTGTCCCCCCTTTTGTTCAGGAATCGACAAAGATTATGATGCATAAAATAGCCAATTTCTCCAGGATTAAGTCAATTCTCCCCCTAAATGAAACAAGGGAAAAGCATAAAGGAAAAAATAATTATATCATGCAATGGTGTATAGTGATACAAGAACAACAAAGAAAATAATTCACACAAAGAACAATAGAGACTAACTAAGATGCGAAAGCAAATTGATACCAACTAGAATGTGCTAATACAACTATTGGATATTAATGAAAAGTCGTAACAAGATTGATATCTACATCAAACAAAAAGCATACAAGGACTACATGTGAAAGAAAAGACTCAAAACTAAATGATACCATATTTATAAATATGAAAAAGATATCAACGAAGCACATGCACATATATACGTAGGTATAAACACCACATAAGACACTAAACAAAATAAGCTTTTCACACTCATATGGCATAAATGTGTCGAAATAAACACGTGTTAAACGAAATCAATGGGTGTGAACTAGAGATAAAAGTATTATGACCCAAACACTTAAACATATTCAAGGAATTCTATTTGATTGCAAAACTTTATCAAACTTAGTTTTAGCCTCACGTGGCAAGATAAAGAGAACTCAAAGAACAAACAAGCACAGTGCACACAAGGCTAGAGTTTTGATAATTCTACAAATCAATAGCCTCATGACAAAATAAGCATAACTAGGACTTATTGCTCAAACCCATTGATTTTCAACTAAACACTCTCAAAAGATAAACATATTTCATATTTTTTCTTCTTTTATTTTCTGAATAATTTTGAAGTTTTTTCGTTCGAAAGATTAAACAAACTAAATTATGTTGGTCTTCCCTAATTTTTTCAATGCCACAATTTTTTAGGTTCTTTTTCAAGGGTGGATTTTTACGTAAAGTCAACTTGACTTTCGCAACCCGATTTTATTGCTAAACAAAGCTTTAACGGATAAATGTTTATCAATTGTTCTCAATTCAGTCAACGGTTCTGACATGCACAAATCCCCCATAGTCGCAAAATATTTAGATGAAAAAATTGATGGGAGAACATCTCACTTAGCTTAAACATATATGTGAAATTAAAGTTCAAAAGAGCTCGTGCATGTGTGTGAGGAGGCACATACAAAGAGAATCCATTAAGCAAATCAAAATCAAACTTCTCCATGCAAACATGATAAAGAACACTGTAAGAATTCAAATTTATAACCAAAAATACTAGCAACATCGATATGGAGTGATATTGGATTCAAAAACAAGAATATGCCACATAAAATGTGTAAACCTAGAATACACAAAAAACTTTTTGAGTTTCAAATTTTTAAACAAACTGTAAAAACATAGACAACTCAAGTGACAAAGAAAATCTTTTTGTATTTTCAATAAGACCCAATAAATGAAAAACCATAATACGAAATATTCAAAACACATACAACTAGCAAACACATATATCATGAAGTAAAAAATCTAATATATATAAAAACATGTAAACAATCACGCATATGATATAGCATGTGAAGAGTCATGTGCAAGCATTTGAAAATTCACCATTCTAAGATTGATACGCGCTTTCCAGTACACGTAGTGACAATGACAAAAAACTAGAAACCTCAAAAATGATAAATTTAATATTCAAACTTAAAGGACCTGACATGATAAATTATTGTTCCCGTTTTGATACCACTTGTAAGGGTTGAAAAATACCAATTTTTGATTTCAAACGAGATGGTTCACCGAATATTTTGAGTTTTATAAATTCTTTCAAAATTAAATTATATTTCTTAAACAAGGCTTCAATTCAAGTTATAAATTATTCAAATCAAATCAAATAAGAAGTTTTCCAAATAAATGATTCCGACATGAATTGAAGTAAACTAAAATTAACCAATTTAATTAAGCACCAATTAAACAACTTTTTTGTGATTAAACCTAATTTTATCTTGTTAAGCCTAAGCATGCATCTAAATGAAGATGTAGGAGGAAAACCTACAATGGGAAAAACCACGGACGACCCGGCCACAAGTCCACTAAGTATGGAATTACAAAAGGACACGGCAGAATACTTACACAAAGACTCGACTCCCTCTCAAGCCTTGATGCTTTTTGTTCCTTCAACCTCTGCCTAGTGACAATGTAAGAGTCAACCTACGTCTTCGAATCTATCGATAGGGCACTGCTACCATCAAACACACGGAGTCGACTTTATGTACACCACGAACACAGAATCCACTGCAAGAAACAATCTCAATAGTGTATGGAAAAAAATTCGGTGCCAGAACTGAACTCAAATATATATCATATAGAAACTTGGATCATAAAATGAATTAGGTGTAAACTTATTTTTTTTAAGATTAAACATAAGTTTAGTACAGAAACTCTCTGAAACTTTCTAAAGGTTTTTCACTCTTAGATGTTGGAAAAGTCACTTCAAAATGTTAACTCCCACACTACATTAATGAGTGATAAAAGTAGTGGGAGGTTATGGATAAAAACATCTCAAAAAATGTCATTTTTCGTAAAAAACAGCTCGATCGTTCGAATGACATACAAATTCGTTCGATCGAACGACATTATAGTGATTCCAAAAGAAATATCGTTTGAAAGACCTGGGAATCTCATTTGAACGAGAAGCCAAAGTAGTTTTAACGACCCTTGGGAAGCTAGATATTTTTTCTACGAACATGTGGCCATCAGTTTCGTATTTTTCTGAATTTTTTTTTAATTAGTTATAATGTTTGTATGGAAAGGTGTTCGAAAACAAAATCTTTATATAGTATGAACTCAAAAAAAATGTTAAAAATTCTGACACACAATAATAAATTTCCAAGTCTCAACATAATATAAGCATTCATTCCTGAGATATCCTTGGACTGTTGATAACGAACACAATGCACGAAACACAACATATGATGCGATCGTCTTTGATTTGGCCATTACATCTTCAACAGAATTGTCATAGGCTTGAAAGGTCATAAATAACTTCTATCTTATGACTCAAAGAGTTTTGTCCATAATTAAACCAACACTTACAAAGTGGCTAAATTGGAAATATGTCCTTACAAATACCCCCCTTTGGATTTTCCACGACAAAATCGAAGTAAAAAACCTATGGGTCGTCAAGATAAACAAAAAGGCATAATTGCGACCAAAAATAAAAAATACAGACCCTTGACTGACACATATATTTAAGAAGCTTTGCATTAAAAACTTTGTCGCATGGATGAAAACCTACACACTCAAACACACCGCCAAACTCATAGAGAATATAACAATAAAATTTGCATAATTGAATCCCCCCCCCCCTTGTCTAACTATATATCCATAAGAAAGGCGTCTCCCTCAAGTTTAGATACCATATCTTCCCAATTAAAAGAGTTAGATACCATTTCTCTCCATTTTTTTCAGGAATAGATGAAGATTAAGGTGCATAAAATACCCCATTTCTCCCCGATTAATTCAATTCTCCCCCTAAATGAAATAAGGGAAAAGCATAAAGGAAAAAATAATTATATCATGCAATGGTGTAAAGTGATACAAGAACAACGAAGCAACTAATCCACAAAAATAACAATAGATAGAAAATAAGATGCGGAAGCAAAAAGATACCAACTAGAATGTACTAATATAATTATTGGATATTAATGAAAAGTCGTAAGAAGATTGAAATCTATATCAAACAAAAAGCATACAAGGACTAGATGTGAAAGCAAAAACTCTAAACTAAATAATACCATATTTATAAATATGAAAAAGATATCAATGAAGCACACGCACATATATACATAGGTATAAACACCACAAAAGACACTAAACGAAATAGTCTTTTAACATTCATATGGCATAAATGTGTCCAAATAAACGTGTGGTAAATGGAATGAATGGGTGTGAACTGGAGATAAAAGAATTATGACTCAAACCCTTAAACATTTTCAAGGAGTTCTATTTGATTGTATAACTTAATCAAACCTAGTTTTATCCTCATGTGGCAAGATAAAGAGACCTCAAAGAATAAAAAAGCACATTGCACACAATCCTAGAGTTTTCATGCTTCTACAAATCAATCGCCTCATGACAAAATAAAAGTAACTAGGATTCATTGCGCAAACCCTTTGATTTTCAACTAAACACCCTCAAAATATAAACATATTAAATATTTTCTCTTCTTTTATTTCTGAATTATTTTAAAGTTCTTTCGTTTGAAAGATTAAACAAACTAAACTATGTTTGTCTTCCCTACTTTTTTCAATGCCACACTTTTTAGGTTCTTTTTCAATGGTCTCTTTTCACGTAAAGTCAACTTGACTTTCGCCGCCCGATATCCATTGGTAAACAAATCTTTACTGGATAAATGTTTATCGATTTTTCTCAATTCAGGCAACGGTCCTTACATGCAGAAATCTCATATAGTCATAAAATATGTAGATGATAAAATTGAAGGGAGAACATCTCACTTAGCTTAAACATATATGTGAAATTAAAGTTCAAAAGAGCTCGTGCATGTGTGTGAGGAGGCACATACAAAGAGAATCCATTAAGCAAATCAAAATCAAACTTCTCCATGCAAACATGATAAAGAACACTGTAAGAATTCAAATTTATAACCAAAAATACTAGCAACATCGATATGGAGTGATATTGGATTCAAAAACAATAATATGCCACATAAAATGTTTAAAACTAAAATACACAAAAAAAAAACTTTTTGAGTTTCAAATTTTTAAACAAATTGGAAAAACCAAGACATCTCAAATGACAAAGAAAATCTTTTTATATTATCAATAATACCCAATAAATGAAAAACCATAATACAAAATATTCAAAACACATACAACTAGAAAACACATATATCATGAAGTACAAAATCTAATGTATGTAAAAACATGTAAACAATCACGCATAGGATATAGCAAGTGAAGAGTCATGTGTAAGCATTCGGAAATTCACCAATCTAACATTTATACATGCTTTCCAGTAGACATAGTGAGAATTATAAAAAACCAGAAACCTAAAAAATGATAAATTCCATATTCAAACTTAACGGACCAAACACAATAAATTATTGCTCCCGCTTTAATACAACTTGTAAGGGTCGAAAAATACCATTTTTTTAATTTCAAACGAGATGGTTAACTGAATATTTTGATTTTTATAAATTCTTTCAAAATGAAAGTATATTTCTTAAACAAGACTTCAATTCAAGTTCTAAATTATGCAAATCAAATCAAATAATTTTTTTTCCAAATAAATGATTTCGACATGAATTGAAGTAAACTAAAATTAACCAATTTAATTAAGCACCAATTAAATAAATTTTTTGTGGTTAAACCCAATTTTATCTTGTTAAGCCTAAGCTTGCATCTGAATGAATTTGCAAGATAAAATAAACACAACCACAACGCCACGATGTAGGAGGAAAACCTACAACGGGGAAAACCTTGGACGACCCAGCCACAAGTCCACTAAGTATGGAATTACAAAAGGACACGACAGAATACTTACACAACGAATCGACTCCCTCTTAAGATTGATGTTCTTCGTTCATTCAACCTCAGCCTACTGACAAAGTAAGAGTCAACCTACATCTCTGAATCTATCGATAGGGAACTGCTACCGTCAAACACACGAAGTCTACTTTATGTACACCACGAACACGAAATCCACTTCAAGAAACAATCTCAATAGTGTAGAGAATAAAATCCGGTGCCAAAACAGATCTCAAATATATATCATGTAGAAACTTGAATCATAAAATGAATTGGGTGTAAATTTGTTTTTGTTTTTAGGAGTGAACCATAAGTTTAGTACAAAAACTCTCTTAAACTTTTCTAAAGGTTTTTCACTCTTAGATGTTGGAAAAGTCACTTAAAATATGATAACTCCCGCACAACATTAATGAGTGGTAAAAGTAGTGGGAGGTTATTGTGAAACCCGCCTAATTAAATACCGGGCGATCACTCCTTTATTAAATTAAAATCAAGGTGAACAGACAGTTCATTCTTAGCATCACTATCGTTAAAATACTTTTCCAATTTAAACACCCTAAATAATTAAGCTAAGTGTCAAAACCATTTGAAACCGTATTTTCATTTTATTAAATCTGATTAAATCATTAACATATTAAGAGTCACACATTAAGAATGAGAATAGAAATGAACATTCAAGAAATTAGCCATCAATAGTAAATCCCAACATTTACAACACTAAAGGAAAGCATCCTGTCAGTAATAAATCCCGAAATAAAGATGCTAAAAGTAAAAAGAATTACAGTCTCTGATAATATCAACTAAATAATGGAAAAGGGCGACACATGCCCCCACTGGATAAAATTGAACTAGAAGTAGAGTCAACAATGAGGTCGTCTAAGCAATGGCCTGCAACTCCCACAAAAGCTACAACGCGTTCCATCCAAAAATCCTAAGTAAGACACCCCTGTGGCTGGGCACCTGTAACACATATTTATATATACACAAGAGAGACGAGGTAACAACAAACGAGTTAGAGCCCGAATGTAAAATCGTTTTAAAAATAGTTTAGCAAGTATATAAAATGCTTACCGGCTAATGCAACAGTCATATTAGTACGCGACACTCTCTTGAGAATTCTCACCTCTCATCTAGTGTGCACGTCTATCGTACTAATGAACCCCATATATCTCTCTAACTTATTCTCCATAAGTTTTAACATGTGAAATTAAGGTTATGATTATCACTTTTAGAAAATCTAACTCTACAAGATTTCTTACGTTATTTAGAATAATTTCGTATTGTTATAACGTTTTCGAATACTTATAATGAAGTCGATTAAATTTCATACTTTACTTAACTACTATTTCACTCAGTAGAAAGTTCTCAAATAGATATACGTATATATATTAATTACTCGAATAATATATATACAATCAGCACCCCACATAAAAACTATGGTGCTAGACTTCCATATATAAGTATATATATACCAATCACTCATAAATTATATATATACTACAGCACCCCACATAAAAATTATGGTGCTAGACTTCCATATATAAGTATATATATACCAATCACTCATAAATTATATATATACTACCACACCCCACATAAAAACTATGGTGCTAGCATACTCTGCTATCCAATCCCCGTATCACTCGTACTAAGGGAAAACCAAATTTGGAATCACTCTCGAACTGTATTAACACATACACAAACAAAATTGAGGCGAAGCATAGATTCCAAGTCTCTAAGAGGATAGCGCATGCCCCCACGTCTCTTAGGACCGTCTAAACTGTCGATTCGATAGCCTGTACCAAGGATATCTATCTTCTAGGGTACGAGTCAATATCCTATGACAACCCGCTCCAAATAATAATGGGTGGCCAGCCCTGTAGTACATAAATCGGGTATCTCAGATGGTACAGTCTCACCATCAACAACTAAACACTATAATATAAGGCTAACTACCCGAAATCATAAAGTGCGAATTACCAAAAATTTAAAATTTTATTTTTAACAGCAGCAACAAAACCAATAACGCACACAACCAACAATAAACATCTAACTATGATGTGTGAAATGTGCATGCTCCAATAAGAAGAGTACAATACATTGTACAACAAAATCTCAACAATGAAATACCCGAATATGCTGTCGGGCAACAGACAATACAATACTCTGATAAATAAAATATGAAAGTGTTAATCTACAACACTTGAATACTAACTCAATACAACTGAATCCTACTCTAGATGTACAATAGATAGAAATCGACTAAAGCAAAGTGCCGCAACAGTCCGCTGCTGCCACAACTCCACAAATCCTGAATGGAGGAATATCAAAGGCGTCCTTGCGGAGGAACACCTGAAGTAATACAATATATATACATGGAGGAGGAAAATATAAACGGGTCAGAACTCGAGTTTTGAAAAGAAGTTTATAGCAAGTGTATTAAAATGCATAATAATTATAAATGCATTATTACATGATTTAGTCAGAATCGAACTCTCCATAACAATTCACTCACCTCTCATCTAAAGCGCGCACTAAGCGTATGCACGTGTCTCCAAAAGGATGTCCGATTCTAATTAGGTAAGAGGATTCTAACTTAAACCCAAATAAAGTATTTAAGTGAAACCATCTAACCTATCTCCCAATTCTACCTTTATCTCAATTATCTTTAAGTTAAATGCTTTAACTTTAATGTAATAGTTACATTTATCTTTATAATGTTCATTTGTTGAACATATAATGTTACATGATCCAATCATGTCCACATCATCACAATACATCCACAATCCCATTTACTAGAATTTACATTCTAGTGATGCCCATATAAGGCATGAAACAATATATATAATTATTATAGATGAGTTATTAGCATCAAGAGTTAAGAACTAAACTCCTCCCGATTCTCAACACGGTACTGCGTTTCATGCGTGGGACGTCTCGCCGAAGCGAAATCCAAACAAGGAACCCCCCCGTTACACTACTCCTGACCGTATCAATCCTCGGGGCTCATTATGACCTCAATGCAAGATGCATGTAACCCAAATGATTATAGTCCAATTTTAATTAAATAATATTCCCAATTCTCAACAGTACACGGCGTTTCATGCGTGGGACGTCTCGCCGAAGCGAAATCCAAACAAGGAACCCCCCGTTACACTACTCCTTGCACTGTCGATTATCGGGATATATGATATATATAATTATTTTATGAGCATTAAGGACTAAACTCATCCCCAAGTTCCAACATTACACTGCGGTTCGTGCGTGGGACGTCTCGCCGAGGCGAAATCCAAACAAGGAACCCCCCCGATACACTAATCCTGGCAATGTAGGTCATTGAGGTCCATTATACCCTTGACACCCAAGTATAAGCACAAGCAATAATAACCATCCAACCGAGCTATAACTCGAAGGACGCAGGCTCACATGCTATCATCTTCCAGTAGCCCATATACGTAGCAAACTGGGGCCACCTGGTGGGGTTCAACGACACCCACCTCGTGATCTACTGATGCACACAACGTCCGGGAAGCGGTCATAGTTCCTAACCGGCAAGTGAGAGCGTCACATACCCCCGACCTCTCACCCTCAAAATAAATAAATATATATATATATATTAAATGTCATTTGCTGATCACAAAGGATGACTATGACCTGGGGAATATCCACATTCTGCTTTTCTAGTGAGAATGCTCACTCTCTACGCACGAAACTTCCCAATGATAGCAAGGAGGGGGTATGCTTAACATGTATATACACCATCATATAAGGTATACATACATCCCACATAATAAAGATATACCATTTTATATAAGGTATTCCTGCAACATCATATACATTTTCATTATACGCACTTAGGCATAATTTGGTTAGCATCATTTCTTTAGTATATTTCTCTTAAGATATACTAACGCTCCTCCTCACGCATTAATCCCGCTTAGTATGTGCTATACTAATTCTCGCTTGAAGCTCTCATGTCGCTTCTAATATGAATTGTCTTTCAATTCTAATTAAGTTAAGGATATTCTATATCCTACTGCACCTCAATTAGCATTTCTCATTGTGTGAGATATCTCCCGAATTAATCATCAATAAGGATATTTCTATATCCGTATACACATCAAATAGCATTTATGATTCTCCATTCATAATAAGGTTCAATTCAATTTATGAACCTTTTTTAAAGTTATCCCATTTGGGATTGGATTCTAAAATCCATTATCTCTAAGTTATTCTCCAAATAAAACTCCCAAATAAAAGTGGGCTTCCCCACTTAGAAACATACCAAAATCTCTAATCGGTATTCCTCATATTTAGTCAATATGACTCCAAAATTTCTTATAAGGGAAACTCTCTAAAAGTCTCCAAAACACGCTCCAAATATCTCCTATAGAGATCTCCAATCGATAACCTCGAACAAAACGGGATGAATTTCTCTTTAGAAAACAATCCCTCCAAAAGACCTGTTTCCGAATCGATTCGGGCTTATTCCGAATCGATTCGGCCCAGCGAATCGATTCGTCCAGGAAGGCAAATCGATTCGGTTTATCAGACCTGGGGACTCTGCCTCAGGCCGAATCGATTCGGCTGGAGTCCGAATCGATTCGGTCACTCAGACCTAGGCACCTGCATATTTCCGAATCGATTCGGCCACCCTGGAGGCTCGAAAATGGCTACTTTTTAGTAAGCCAAAAATCCCAAAATTCATTTTAATGGTTTTCTCTCCATTTTCCTTCAACCCAATCACAAATATAACAACAATATTCATCCTAGAATACATATAAAGTAATTTTTATCATCAAATCTATGATCTACATTTTAAATCTAAGATTATACCCAAAAGTTAGGTTTTGATAAACTAAACTTAAAACCCAAAAATCAATCCACAAATCATGCAATAAATGGTACACAACAATTGTTTAGCAAGTTTAATCACTTGCCTCGGGTTCGTAGGGTCTGAATCCGCGGGCAAATCCTCTTTCTCTCTCCTTTTTCTCCTTCCTTTCTTCTTCTTTCTTTCTCTCTTTCTTTCTTTTGGAGAAATGAATCTCCCGTAGGCTTAATAAGCCTAATCTCCCAAGATACACATCTTTAAATGATAATACACACTTTACATGACCCGGTAACATTAATTCGAGTCAAACGGTCCTAAATTATTTCGGAACCTAAATAGACCCCAAGTACAGTCATTTCGACTTTCTCGACCCTTCTGGAAACGATGGTACCCTCAGAATTTCCATTCGACACTCTTTCTAACACTCCAAATTTTGACATTAATTGCCAATTTAATTCTTTCTCCAATAAAATATTATTTATTTTTCCCAAAATAAATAAATACTCGTCTCCAAAACCTCAGGTTGTTACAAACTTCCCCACTTACAAAAATTTCGTCCTCGAAATTTAGCTAAGCCTATTTCTCCCAAAGCTCAACTATTTCTAATCTACCCATCATCACTAATCCTATCTCCAAACTTCTAACCTCCCACGACGAATTAATTTTATTTATTTTATTTTAAGTTGATTTTGAATTCAATGAAACCAATATCCACAACAAGGGCGCCCATACACCCTTTATAATTGAGCTTTGTGCTCACAACAATCATAATAAGGCTTTATTTGCCTCCAAAGTTCCACATTTCCAATAATATAAATGATACTAAAATTTTAATTGAGAAAAATTTGAATGGTCCAAAGAAATAACTCCTCTCAATTCCTGACAATCGCCAATTTCGTGCGGGGGACGTCTCGCAAAAGCGAAATACAAACAAGGAACCCTCCCGATACACTACTATGAGTCGATGTCGGGGATTGAGAGTTTGTTAAATCCGGACTAAAGTTTGAAAACATTTTGGTGGAAAAGTTATTTTGAAAGGGCCCGAAGGCCGATAAAAGTTTTATTTTGGAAAACTAATTTATTTTGGGAAAATGATTTATATTTATATATACCATAAAATGCCTTATGTCCAACACAAGGTCTTTTAGATCATCATCTATATAACATGTAGCTCATAAATATCATCATAATCATGAGCTAAAATTTTACCCGCGTCCCATCAAACCACAATCAATATCAAACATAAACAACATCTTACATCATTTCAATGTATTGCCATATATAAGGCGAATCCATATCTGGAATACAACAATCATAATAGTCTATCAAGACTATATAAAAGAAGTAGCTTTAATCATAACTACTTATCATCATTACCATCTTACATTTACCATAAGGTTTAAAGCTCTTTTTGAGCACCTTACAAAATCATCTTTCCTTTACAAAATCATAGAATAAGAGCCTATCTTGCTCCAAATTTCCCCTTAGGGTCATTACATACCATACATAAACAAAAGGGATAAAGCACTACCCGATTCATATATATCTCCCATACGATATTCCAAAACTTCATATAGTAATAATCCTATTAATAAAGGAAAAATTACTTACAACATCCATCTCTAGTCCGATTACCCATCCTCATTAATGGGCTCCCAAACATAGTCCCCCGGTCTAAAGCGACCTCGAATCTGCTGTAGGGGTTGCACTTCCAAAATTTCATCAAACTGTGGTCCTTTACCTCTTTTAGGACAATCTCTCTTTTTATGACCTATTTCATTACAAAAGAAACACTTACCCACAAATCCTTTCTGTCCACTCGCATTACTGGCACTCTCTTTGCCAAACTTACTTGATGAACTCGAATCTCCAAAGTTCTTACTCTTTTGAGAACGAAAATGATGTTCATGACACTTTAATAGTGCTACATTCACAACCTCGATAAAAGTCATTAACTTAGGACTTCCTAACAAATGTTGTTGGATTTTCCAATCTAAACCTCGAACAAACTTCGATATATGTTTCTCTTTCGTATTTACCTCATTAGGTACTAATCTCGCCCATAGAGAAAAATCTTCCTCATATTCTGCCACTGTCCTATCTCCATGAAAAATCCCCATATTTTGATTCGGGGAAGGCAGATACCTTAGATCAAAAAGTTCCCAAAATTCTTTTATAGGTAAAGTATCTCTCTGTTCAGATGTGGTGATAGACTCCCACCATTGAAGAGCTGCACTCGATAACTTAAAGGTGACTAAAAATTGTTTCTGCACCTCACTACACTCTACCATACGAAGATGTCTCTGCATACTATTTTTCCATTGACTTGCAGCCATTGCATCAACTCCCCCTGCAAACTCGGGAGGATGCCACTTACTAAAATCTTCCTTCACTCTCTCCCATAAAGACAATCCTAAATGGGGTGGGGCTGCTCGAACGGCAGATTGCTGAGCCATCGTAGAAACGGCAGCAGTTACTGCTTGTGCCACTATATTGTCAACATCATCCGTAGTCATGTTCCTTTGACGCATTTGAGGTTGCCCTTTGTTTGCCCCAACTGAACGACCTCCCTTCGGTGGCATCTGAAACAAGAACAATTGTATCAGAACGCCTTTCAAATATTTTCGAATCACAGAAAGGTATGGACGTATGAATATAATCGTCCTAACAATAAGTCTCTACATCAAGAACGCTTACGGAAGATCGTAGTAACGCACACAGATCCTAAAGACACTAGAACCTGATGCTCTGATACCACCTGTGACAACTCGCTCCAAATAATAACGGGTGACCAGCCCTATACTACATAAATCAGGTATCTCAGATGGTACAGTCTTAACATCAACAACTAAACACTATAATATAAGGCTAACTACCCGAAATCATAAAGTGCGAATTACCAAAAATTTAAAACTTTTATTTTTAACAACAGCAACAAAACCAATAACGCACACAACCAACAATAAACATCTAACAATGATGTGTGAAATGTGCATGCTCCAATAAGAAGAGTACAATACATTGTACAACAAAATCTCAACAATGAAATACCCGAATATGCTGTCGGGCAACAGACAAAACAATACTCTGATAAATAAAATATGAAAGTGTTAATCTACAACACTTGAATACTAACTCAATACAACTGAATCCTAATCTAAATATACAATAGATAGGAATCGACTAAAGCAAAGTGCCGCAACAGTCCGCTGCTGCCACAGCTCCACAAATCCTGAATGGAGGAATATCAAAGGCGTCCTTACGGAGGAACACCTGAAGTAATACAATATATATACATGGAGGAGGAAAATATAAACGGGTCAGAACCCGAGTTTTGAAAAGCAGTTTATAGCAAGTGTATTAAAATGCATAATAATTATAAATGCATTATTACATGATTTAGTCGGAATCGAACTCTCCATAACAATTCACTCACCTCTCATCTAAAGCGCGCACTGAGCGTATGCACGTGTCTCCAAAAGGGTGTCCGATTCTAATTAGGGAAGATGATTCTAACTTAAACCCAAATAAAGTATTTAAGTGAAACCATCTAATCTATCTCCCAATTCTACCTTTATCTTAATTATCTTTAAGTTAAATGCTTTAACTTTAATGTAATAGTTACATTTATCTTTATAATGTTCATTTGTTGAACATATAAAGTTACATGATCCAATCATGTCCACATCATCACAATACATCCACAATCTCATTTACTAGAATTTATATTCTAGTGATGCCCATATAAGGCATGAAACCATATATATAATTATTATAGATGAGTTATTAGCATCAAGAGTTAAAAACTAAACTCCTCCCGATTCTCAACACGGTACTGCGTTTCATGCGTGGGACGTCTCGTCGAAGCGAAATCCAAACAAGGAACCCCCCCGTTACACTACTCCTGACCGTATCGATCCTCGAGGCTCATTATGCCCTCAATGCAAGATGCATGTAACCCAAATGATTATAGTCCAATTTTAATTAATTAATATTCCCAATTCTCAACAGTACACGACGTTTCATGCGTGGGGCGTCTCGCCGAAGCGAAATCCAAACAAGGAACCCCCCCGTTACACTACTCCTGGAACTGTCGATTGTCGGGATATATGATATATATAATTATTTTATGAGAATTAAGGACTAAACTTATCCCCAAGTTCCAACATTACACTGCGGTTCGTGCGTGGGACGTCTCGCCGAGGCGAAATCCAAACAAGGACCCCCCCGGATACACTAATCCTGACAATGTAGGTCATTGAGGTCCATTATGCCCTTGACACCCAAGTACAAGCACAAGCAATAATAACCATCCAACCGAGCTATAACTTGAAGGACGCAGGCTCACATGCTATCATCTTCCAGTAGCCCATATACGTAGCAAACTGGGGCCACCTAGTGGGGTTCAACGACACCCACCTCGTAATCTACTGATGCACACAACGTCCGGGAAGCGGTCATAGTTCCTAACCGGTAAGTGAGAGCGTCACATACCCCCGACCTCTCACCCTCAAAATAAATAAATATATATATATATTAAATGTCATTTGCTGATCACAAAGGATGACTATGACCTGGGGAATATCCACATTCTGCTTTTCTAGTGAGAATGCTCACTCTCTACGCACGAAACTTCCCAATGATAGCAAGGAGGGGGTATGCTTAACATGTATATACACCATCATATAAGGTATACATACATCCCACATAATAAAGATATACCATTTTATATAAGGTATACCTGCAACATCATATACATTTTCATTATACGCACTTAGGCATAATTTGGTTAGCATCATTTGTTTAGTATATTTCTCTTAAGATATACTAACGCTCCTCCTCACGCATTAATCCCACTTAGTATGCGCTATACTAATTCTCTCTTGAATCTCTCATGTCGCTTCTAATATGAATTGTCTTTCAATTCTAATTAAGTTAAGGATATTCTATATCCTACTGCACCTCAATTAGCATTTCTCATTGTGTGAGATATCTCCCGAATTAATCATCAATAAGGATATTTCTATATCCGTATACACATCAAATAGCATTTATGATTCTCCATTCATAATAAGGTTCAATTCAATTTATGAACCTTTTTTAAAGTTATCCCATTTGGGATTGGATTCTAAAATCCATTATCTCTAAGTTATTCTCCAAATAAATATCCCAAATAAAAGTGGGCTTCCCCACTTATAAACATACCAAAATCTCTAATCGGTATTCCTCATATTTAGTCTATATGACTCCAAAATTTCTTATAAGGGAAACTCTCTAAAAGTCTCCAAAACACACTCCAAATATCTCCTATAGAGATCTCCAATCGATAACCTCGAACAAAACGGGATGAATTTCTCTTTAGAAAACAATCCCTCCAAAAGCCCTGTTTCCGAATCGATTCGGGCTTATTCCGAATCGATTCGGCCCAGCGAATCGATTCGGCCAGGAAGGCGAATCGATTCGGTTTATCAGACCTGGGGACTCTGCCTCAGGCCGAATCGATTCGGCTGGAGTCCGAATCGATTCGGTCACTCAGACCTGGGCACCTGCATATTTCCGAATCGATTCGGCTAGGGGGCCGAATCGATTCGGCCTACCTGGAGGCTAAAAAATGGCTACTTTTTAGTAAGCCAAAAATCCCAAAATTCATTTTAATGGTTTTCTCTCCATGTTTCTTCAACCCAATCACAAATATAACAACAATATTCATCCTAGAATACATATAAACTAATTTCTATCATCAAATCTAAGATCTACATTTTAAATCTAAGATTATACCCAAAAGTTAGGTTTTGATAAACTAAACCTAAAACCCAAAAATCAATCCACAAATCATGCAATAAATGGTACACAACAATTGTTTAGCAAGTTTAATCACTTGCCTCGGGTTCGTAGGGTCTGAATCCGCGGGCAAATCCTCTTTCTCTCTCCTTTTTCTCCTTCCTTTCTTCTTCTTTCTTTCTCTCTTTCTTTCTTTTGGAGAAATGAATCTCCCGTAGGCTTAATAAGCCTAATCTCCCAAGATACACATCTTTAAATGATAATACACACTTTAAATGACCCGGTAACTTTAATTCGAGTCAAACGGTCCTAAATTATTTCGGAACCTAAATAGACCCCAAGTACAGTCATTTCGACTTTCTCGACCCTTCCGGAAACGATGGTACCCTCAGAATTGCCATTCGACACTCTTTCTAACACTCCAAATTTTGACATTAATTGCCAATTTAATTATTTCTCCAATAAAATATTATTTATTTTTCCCAAAATAAATAAATAATCGTCTCCAAAACCTCGAGTTGTTACAAACTTCCCCACTTACAAAAATTTCGTCCTCGAAATTTTGCTAAGCCTATTTCTCCCAAAGCTCAACTATTTCTAATCTACCCATCATCACTAATCCTATCCCCAAACTTCTAACCTTCCACGACGAATTAATTTTATTTATTTTATTTTAAGTTGATTTTGAATTAAATGAAACCAATATCCACAACAAGGGCGCCCATACACCCTTTTAATTGAGCTTTGTGCTCACAGCAATCATAATAAGGCTTTATTTGCCTCCAAAGTTCCACATTTCCAATAATTTAAATGATACTAAAATTTTAATTGATAAAAATTTGAATGGTCCAAAGAAATAACTCCTCTCAATTCCTGACAATCGCCAATTTCGTGCGAGGGACGTCTCGCAAAAGCGAAATCCAAACAAGGAACCCTCCCAATACACTACTATGAGGCGACGTCGGGGATTGAGGGTTTGTTAAATCCGGACTAAAGTTTGAAAATATTTTGGTGGAAAAGTTATTTTGAAACGGCCCGAAGGCCGATAAAAGTTTTATTTTGGAAAACTAATTTATTTTGGGAAAATGATTTATATTTATATATATATACCATAAAATGCCTTATGTCCAACACAAGGTCTTTTAGATCATCATCTATATAACATGTAGCTCATAAATATCATCATAATCATGAGCTAAAATTTTACCTGCGTCCCATCAAACCACAATCAATATCAAACATAAACAACATCTTACATCATTTCAATATATTGCCATATATAAGGCGAATCCATATCTGGAATACAACAATCATAATAGTCTATCATGACTATATAAAAGAAGTAGCTTTAATCATAACTACTTATCATCATTACCATCTTACATTTACCATAAGGTTTAAAGCTCTTTTTGAGCACCTTACAAAATCATCTTTCCTTTACAAAATCATAGAATAAGAGCCTATCTTACTCCAAATTTCCCCTTAGGGTCATTACGTACCATACATAAACAAAAGGGCTAAATCACTACCCGATTCATATATATCTCCCATACGATATTCCAAAACTTCATATAGTAATAATCCTATTAATAAAGGAAAAATTACTTACAACATCCATCTCTAGTCCGATTGCCCATCCTCATTAATGGGCTCCCAAACATAGTCCCCCGGTCTAAAGCGACCTCGAATCTGCTGTAGGGGTTGCACTTCCAAAATTTCATCAAACTGTGGTCCTTTACCTCTTTTAGGACAATCTCTCTTTTTATGACCTATTTCATTACAAAAGAAACACTTACCCACAAATCCTTTCTATCCACTCGCATTACTGGCACTCTCTTTGCCAAACTTACTTGATGAACTCGAATCTCCAAAGTTCTTACTCTTTTGAGAACGAAAATGATGTTCATGACACTTTAATAGTGCTACATTCACAACCTCGACGAAAGTCATTAACTTAGGACTTTCTAACAAATGTTGTTGGATTTTCCAATCTAAACCTCGAACAAACTTCGATATACGTTTCTCTTTCGTATTTACCTCATTAGGTACTAATCTCGCCCATAGAGAAAAATCTTCCTCATATTCTGCCACCGTCCTTTCTCCTTGACAAATCCCCATATTTTGATTCGGGGAAGGCAAATACCTTAGATCAAAAAGTTCCCAAAATTCTTTTATAGGTAAAGTATCTCTCTGTTCAGATGTGGTGATAGACTCCCACCATTGAAGACCTACACTCGATAACTTAAAGGTGACTAAAAATTGTTTCTGCACCTCACTACACTCCACCATACGAAGATGTCTCTGCATACTATTTTTCCATTGACTTGCAGCCATTGCATCAACCCCCCCTGCAAACTCGGGAGGATGCCACTTACTAAAATCTTCCTTCACTCTCTCCCATAAAGATAATCCTAAATGGGGTGGGTCTGCTCGAACGGCAGATTGCTGAGCCATCGTAGAAACGGCAGCAGTTACTGCTTGTGCCACTATATTGGCAACATCATCCGTAGTCATGTTCCTTTGACGCATTTGAGGTTGCCCTTTGTTTGCCCCAACTGAACGACCTCCCTTCGGTGGCATCTGAAACAAGAACAATTGTATCAGAACGCCTTTCAAATATTTTTGAATCACAGAAAGGTATGGACGTATGAATATAATCATCCTAACAATAAGGCTCTACATCAAGAACGCTTACGGAAGATCGTAGTAACGCACACAGATCCTAAAGACACTAGAACTTGATGCTCTGATACCACCTGTGACAACCCGCTCCAAATAATAACGGGTGGCCAGCCCAATACTACATAAATCAGGTATCTCAGATGGTACATTCTCAACATCAACAACTAAACACTATAATATAAGGCTAACTACCCGAAATCATAAAGTGCGAATTGCCAAAAATTTAAAACTTTTATTTTTAACAACAGCAACAAAACCAATAACACACACAACCAACAATAAACATCTAACTATGATGTGTGAAATGTGCATGCTCCAATAAGAAGAGTACAATACATTGTACAATAAAATCTCAACAATGAAATACCCGAATATGCTGTCGGGCAACAGACAATACAATACTCTGATAAATAAAATATGAAAGTGTTAATCTACAACACTTGAATACTAACTCAATACAACTGAATCCTAATCTAGATGTACAATATATAGGAATTATCCGTTATTTCACATTTTACTCAATTATATCGTAAAACGGCCTCATTCCTTTTATTCTCGAAATTAAGTCATTTTTAACTCACTTCTCGTCTCTCGAAGTAATTCCTTTATCTAAGTACAATTTCAGTAGGCCCTCTCTTGCCTTCTAATCCAACTTATTAGATGTTTCGATTATATAATCAACGCACGTATGATTTCTTAAATCTGAAAGTCTCCCCGTTTTTCCCTTTTATTTCCTTTCTCATTAAAGTCCACTTTATGGAATTTCTCTTGACCCCACTGGTCCTTTTTATGTTCTAATATGTTCTATCAATCCTAATCAAGGTTTACTACACATAAAATTGGATTAAGCTAACACGAGCAAAAATGCAGTTTTCCCAGGAGGGTCGATCGATCGATGAAAGGGGGTCGATCGATCGAACCTTCAATCGATCGATGCTCTGGGCTCGATCGATCGATCAAGCAGTTATGGCGAAACTGCAGAAAACCCAGCTACGGAATTGTTACCCCAAATTCCTACAAACCATCATATTACAGTCCCAAACTCCCAACAATTCATACTACAAGTATTGTATACCGATTTAAACAATATCCTACATAACACATGCGAATTTTCATCATTTATAACAAAGAAAAAGGGTCAAAATCTTTATAACTCTCAAGAACCCTAATTTTTCTTTAACTTCGTTTCTTTAATTCTTTTTCCAAATTTTCTATCACTAATACCATGGAAATTCGTGGCTCAACCTCTACATGTGAAATGGATTTCCAGAAATATGATCTTTATCACTATAACATGCAAATTTGTATCTCCAATTAACATTTTTCTCCAAGAACACTAATTCAAATCAACCTAAGACTAATATAAAAGAATGCATTTACTTGATAAAAGCAAGATAGATACTTGCCTGGAAATTTAGTCTCTGATTTTTGGAAGAAAAAGGTGTGATTGTGATCCCCTTCGCGCGATCTACGATTTGGCGATGACGGCGGTGAAATCGGAGGTGTTCTTGGCCTAGAATTCCTTGGAGAGCTTTTCCTCTTCCTCTCCAATGGCCGTCATTAGTTTTAGGTTGTGTTAACCCTAAAAGATGACACTTAACATCTGATATAACCCTTGCAAATTCGTGGGTTTAATTACCCATAATTACGAAATGTCCAAAACGCCCTCTCGGGGTACTAATTAGGCCTAAAAATGCCCCGAGACCCAAACTAAACCCCCGGTACACTTTTCTGACTATCTCGACCCTTCTGGAGACTTTGGCGCACTCAAAATGACCATACGAGCAACTTATAATTTATTCACTTTTATTAATCAACATTTAGTCCCGACACGACACAGGCGCGTCCCGACTTAAATTTCCATAATTGTCATTTTATTCACACGTGACAATATTATAAAATAAAACTTATATATTACTATACTCATCCAGTAACATTCAACAAATAACAAATTTCCAATAATTACTAACTCTCGTCACGCTAGTAAATATTTAAAACAACTTTTCGGATTAAAATTAAATTAATTTATCTCAATTAAATTTAATAAATCCCTAAATTTAAAAGCCATAAAAATACGGGGTATTACATACTTCCCCCCTAATAACGGAATTTCGTCCCGAAATTCAGAAAGTAAGGCCTACTAGGTAGCACAATTCGGGATATCATTTTCCGTACGCAAACTATCTACATAGTACGACACTCAATCACTATAGCCCATTCCTCACAGCGAGCTTGTTTAACATTCTCATTGGAAACACTTCACATGGTTCTCCCAACCAACAACATTCGCATAAGTCACGCCTATATGTTATAAATTTTCCATTATTTCACTATCATTAGGAGGCCGCACCTCACTACACGACAACTACTCGAATTTATTCATATACAAAACTCCTATTCTGGGAAAATCATACGAACATTTAACCACTCTTGCTTGCCTAAAACAGTCGTGGAATTCCACCATAGTTATCGGATGTTTTCTCAACCGATCCAAAAATTTTGATTATCTACTCACCTCTAAACATACGGAAGGAGAATAGTCGAGGTTCTTCCCTAACAAAATCTTAATAAGCACCTCGTACGCGACAAATAGGTACGAGTGCTTCTATAGAGCATTCTTGAAATCATCGTACCAAGATTCCCAAAATCTCCTTCACGTGGCTCCACTAATCTTTAATCACCGTGCGCCTATTCCCTGGCTAAGGGTGATACATCCTACTCGAAACGAAACCTTATCTCCGCTGGTTCCTAAAATCCCATATCAAAGGTGGGATTCACCAATCTGATCCTGATTTAGAAATTTATACTGTGCCGGACCATGCACTGGCGCGATCCTTCCTTTCAAAGGAAGTCCGGGGCATACTAGTTAATATTGTAAACCACCCCAAAGGAATATCAATCACTTCCTTCTTGGCGACTTAATTCACATATTCGGGATGAACCCTTGATCTTATTTTGAGGATGGCAACCCATCCAAGAACTTTACCGACTTTACTGACCTCTTCCATTTTTAGGAATTATCGATAAACACAAAATTCTTTGGTTGATTCTCCTCTTTCAACCAAACCTTACCTATGGGCGGTGCATGTAGAGACTACTCACTACGTCCCTCTAAACATCGATTTTTCCCTTTAAATGTCTTACATTACGTGACATGTAATACTCTCCTGCCTTCCTTGGTGTATGCCGAATTCCCGACCCATGCTCTTTCTTCCACGGTACACACTTCTGGATCTCTTATACCATACTAACATCATTACTATTTGTACGCTCAAATCGCTCTCACACTTGACTACTAAGAACTCCGCTCCGAGTGTTCTTCATAATAATTTAATTCTGCTCCATTCAAGGGATACCCCTTCTTAAATGGATTCCCACAGCCTTCCAATCAAATTAGGGCGTGCTATTCTAATTGCACACTTATGTATGGATTATCGCCCCTCATGTGACGTTTAATCCACTCTATGACTTCCACTTCGTTATACTAGTCCCACAAACATATATTTCACACGTCTATTACTACGTCCCTTCAACTCGAACTCTTTTAACAGCAGCTAACCCAGATGCCCACATTTTGCAACACCCCAACCGCCCTAGGAGAGCGAACGGCGTGCTACACATCAGTGAACTAACTAAATCCAACAAAGTGTAAGGAATAGAGCATTCAAATTTCATGACCATAAAAGGGGAATAACAAATCTCAACCTTCTTCAGATAAGTTCAACAATTTTCCCAAATATGTATATCAACCAAAATAAATCACTAAAGCTCTATTCATCAAAATAATTACTGGTCATCTCTTTTGTATAATATAAAGTTCTTTCAAGATAATCCATCTTAAAATCATTCCAACTCTTTGTTCACCTTGTGTTCTGAACGCGGTTACAACACTTGGGTACTCTCAATCACCTTAGAAATCGAAAATTTTAAATCCTCCTTATCATCATTCCACCCCTCAACTCGTGGGGATAACTTTAATGCTTTCTTACCACACTCCGACTCTAGTGGATTTAAAACAAAATTCAACTTCCAACTTACATACATAATTACTTGATCCCATTTCGACCAGGGTACCGAACTCATGGAATAGTGACCAAACGTCTCCCTATTTCCAACCTTACGCTAAGTTTCATGCGTGGGATGTCTCGCAAAGAGAAATCCAAATAAGGAACCCCCCGATACACAACTACCTAGCATTGTCGGTTATCGAAATCCGTTGGGTCCTCCGTCCATAGCACGTACCCCTTTATTCCGTCCCTTGACGAAAAAGTTACAATTCATCCCGTAATTATGCTTAAAAAAGAACGTTTCACCAATTTCACTATCGTCTCGTATTGGTTGATGGTAATTGCATTCTATAAACCTCGAATACATACGATCGGAATTCTCAAAATTCCTTTCCCTAATAATAGGGGTATAACTCTTAACTCCAACCTCTCTAGAGGATAGATATAACACTGCACTCTTCCTATCACTAAGTCCGGAGTGCTAAACATAATACTGAATCAAGTCTTTTCGCTCAACGGTAAATCCCGATACCTACTGAATCATTCTGACAAAGTCTATACATACATTGGCATCGAATATCTCGAGCACACTATCTCCTCCGAAGACTCTAGGATAGATAATATAAGTGTGAGTCCAACCTTCTTACAGGTAAAGCCTCGCCAAAACAAAACATGCTGCACTAATGCAAATACTCCGATAGCCTTTCAAATAATGCCCACTATCGTACTAACCATTTCTATAACGTTTTATCAAAGATAATACCATACTCGTATATCGCATCACTACGACGAGTAACCTCAATAAAATACGTAACACTGTTAATATACACATTCATCCTCCGCGGATAGCACTAAAGAAAAATCCCGCTATGCCAGGGAAAAATATTCACGTAATGGTAACGTTTATAATTATATGCATTAAACTCGTCTCACATGCTAATCTAGTATTGAATAAAATATGGTGACTTGCTCGTGTCACATAAACACGCTGCATCCTCTGAGGATACAACTTATACTTCTACGTTGTCAATCGTCTTGACTGCGCAAATGGTTTTCGGACGTAACACGTCTACTCAAACCAAACAAAATTACTTTAATCGTTGCCTTTTACTAGGCACCGTATTCTTGTCCTTTTTCTCACTTTGGAACATATTATATCGAGCGATTTCACTCCGCACAAAAATACCTCAACACATAATCCACTTACTACCTGTCCTACTAACCAGGTTAGGATTGTCCTTCTCTTGGACTTTAGTAGACTCGATTCCTGTTAGCTACCCCAATTATACCCTTAGTCTTTTAGGCCATAAAGAACATGTCACTGACTATAATAGTCCTTACTGAATTTACCATCTCTTGGTAAGAATTCAATTATCCGAATCATTTAAATGGGTCCCCTGATGTATATCCACATCCCTTTGTGGTGTTATACCACCACCGTTGTATTCAGTCTTATTCTCGACTAAATTCTTCGATTCCTTTAACTTCCCCTCACAAAGAAGCGTTATCATCTATATTGACAAAATATGACATTGTCAATCTCTGAATCGGACGTCCATCAGAATTTCCTCCTTGAGTATCAACTATTATTACAAGTTGGTCTCCCACTTGGAGTCATTTTCTCCACTTGTATCTACATCTTCCGATACAAAATTCGCTAGCGGTTAAGATTCATATTCACAAATGGACCCCTGTCATGCCCTCCCGCGATGAGTTCAGAACCACGTTTGCTTCTAATCCTGAACAGTTGAGGAATGAACATGCGGTCAACACTGTACCTAAGGTTCTCCTATAGGCATAGCATTCCACTTCTAAAATTGGTGGTTGACTCCCATTATTATAATTTCGTCCCGAAAGTCAAGAAAAATTTTCCTCTAAATTTTTACTTTCAGTTAGTCATACCCCGTTCTATATGTAAACCTTTGGATACTTTAACTCCTTTGGTAAACACACATAATCTCCGCATTTCTAGAATTTCCCACTGACAGTTCTCTACCCGTTTGGTAACACGTTGGGTATGTTACTCTCATACCTCATTCGATTATAGCAGCATTTTGGAAATCATGGCTGCACCTTAGTCTCCTTTCTAGTCTTGGCTTCTCATGCCATAATGGAGGTGACCTCGACTACGGTCATCATCCTCGGATATATTTTAAAATCTCAACTGAGCCCTGCCCCCTGATGTTCACTTAACGGTCTTCTTCCGACACCCGTCATCGCTCGGCACACGCTCACATCCAAACGAAATTAGAATTCACTAATGTATACATATTATAGCAGGAGAACGAATTATCATCAAGAAATCGACAATTCTAAACTTTGGGCTCTATACCAAACAAAGCAACGCTGAAAGCATAATGAGCCGCACAGATCCTAAAGGACACTAGAACCTGATGCTCTGATACCACCCGTGACACCCGCCTAATTAAATACCGGGCGATCACTCCTTTATTAAATTAAAATCAAGGTGAACAGTTGGTTCATTCTTAGCATCACTGTCGTTAAAATACTTTTCCAATTTAAACACCATAAATAATTAAGCAAAGTGTCAAAACCATTTGAAACCGTATTTCCATTTTATTAAATCTGATTATAAAACTTTTAATCATTAACATATTAAGAGTCACACATTAAGAATGAGAATAGAAATGAACATTCAAGAATTTAACCATCAATAATAAATCCCAACATTTACAACACTAAAGGAAAGCATCCTGTCAGTAATAAATCCCGAAATAAAGATGCTGAAAGTAAAAAGAATTACAGTCTCTGATAATATCAACTAAATAATGGAAAAGGGTGACACATGCCCCCACTGGATAAAATTGAACTAGAAGTAGAGTCAACAATGAGGTCGTCTAAGCAATGGCCTGTAACTCCCACAAAAGCTACAACGCGTTCCATCCAAAAATCCTATGTAAGACACCCCTGTGGCTGGGACCTGTAATACATATATACATATACACAAGAGAGAAGAGGTAACAGCAAACGGGTCAAAGCCCGAATGTAAAACCGTTTTAAAAATAGTTTAGCAAGTATTTAAAATGCTTACCGGCTAATGCAACAGTCATATTAGTACGCGACACTCTCTTGAGAATTCTCACCTCTCATCTAGTGTGCACGTCTATCGTACTAATGAACCGCATATATCTCTCTAACTTATTCTCCATAATTTTTAACATGTGAAATTAAGGTTATGATTATCACTTTTAGAAAATCTAACTCTTCAAGATTTCTTACGTTATTTAGAATAATCCCGTATTGTTATAACGTTTCCGAATACTTATAATGAAGTTGATTAAATTTCATACTTTACTTAACTACTATTTCACTCAGTAGAAAGTTCTCAAATAGATATACGTATATATATTAATTACTCGAATAATATATATACAATCAGCACCCCACATAAAAACTATGGTGCTAGACTTCCATATATAAGTATATATATACCAATCACTCATAAATTATATATATACTACAGCACGCCACATAAAAACTATGGTGCTAGACTTCCATATATAAGTATATATATACACCAATCACTCATAAATTATATATGTACTACAACACCCCACATAAAAATCATGGTGCTAGCATACTCTGCTATCCAATCCCCGTATCACTCGTACTAGGGGAAAAACAAGTTTGGAATCACTCTCGAACTGTATTAACACATACACAAACAAAATTGAGGCGAAGCATAGATTCCAAATCTCTAAGAGGATAGCACATTCCCCCACGTCTCTTAGGACCGTCTGAACTGTCGATTCGATAACCTGTACCAAGGATATCTATCTTCTAGGGTACGAGTCAATATCCCCCATAAAGGTCCCATCGAGATAAGACTATCCCAGTGCAGTAACCTCAGGGATAGCAAGTAGCGCCGGCACGATTTTCACACAGATATAATATATGTATAATCACACAGTCATATATATATATATACACATCCACATTATTAAATTAGGTGCGCTCACGACCCATAATTATAATTATCCGTTATTTCACATTTTACTCAATTATATCATAAAACGGCCTCATTCCTTTTATTCTCGAAATTAAGTCATTTTAAACTCACTTCTCGTCTCACGAAGTAATTCCTTTATCTAAGTACAATTTTAGTAGGCCCTCTCTTGCCTTGTAATCCAACTTATTAGATGTTTCGATTATATAATCAACGCACGTATGATTTATTAAATCTGAAAGTCTCCCCGTTTTTCCCTTTTATTTCCTTTCTCATTAAAGTCCACTTTATGGAATTTCTCTTGACCCTACTGGTCCTTTTTATGTTCCAATATGTTCTAGCAATCCTAATCAAGGTTTACTACGCATAAAATCGGATTAAGATAACACGAGAAAAAATGCAGTTTTCCCACGAGGGTCGATCGATCGATGAAAGGGTGTCGATCAATCGAACCTTCGATCGATCGATGCTCTGGGCTCGATCGATCGATCAAGCAATTATGGTGAAACTGCAGAAAACCCAGCTATGAAATTGTTACCCCAAACTCCTCCAAACCATCATATTACAGTCCAAAACTCCCAACAATTCATACTACAAGTATTGTATACCCATTTAAACAATATCCTAAGTAACACATACGAATTTTCATCATCTATAACAAGGAAAAAGGGTCAAAATCTTTATAACTCTCAAGAACCCTAATTTTTCTTTAACTTCGTTTCTTTAATTCTTTTTCCAGATTTTCTATCAATAATACCATGGAAATTCGTGGCTCAACCTCTACATGTGAAATGGATTTCCAGAAATATGATCTTTATCACTATAGCGTGCAGATTTGTATCTCCAATTAATATTTTTCTTCAAGAACACTAATTCTAATCAACCTAAGACTAATATAAAAGAATGCATTAACTTGATAAAAGTAAGATAGATAATTGCCTGGAAATTTAGTCTCTGATTTGTGGAAGAAAAAGGTGTGGTTGTGATCCCCTTCACGCGATCTACGATTTGGCGATGACGGCGGTGAAATCGGATGTGTTCTTGGCCTAGAATTCCTTGGAGAGCTTCTCCTCTTCCTCTCCAATGGCCGTCATTAGTTTTAGGTTGTGTTAACCCTAAAAGATGGCACTTAACATCTGATATAACCCTTGCAAATTCGTGGTTTAATTACCTATAATTAAAAAATGTCCAAAACGCCCTCCCGAGGTACTAATTAGGCCTAAAAATGCCCCGAGACCCAAACTAAACCCCTGGGTACACTTTTTGGATTATCTCGACCCTTCCGGACACTTTGGCGCACTCAAAACGACAATACGAGCAACTTATAATTTATTCACTTTTATTAATCAACATTTAGTCCCGACACGACACAGGCGCGTCCCGACTTAAATTTCCATAATTGTCATTTTATTCACACGTGACAATTTTATAAAATAAAACTCATATATTACTATACTCATCCAGTAACATTCAACAAATAACAAATTTCCAATAATTACTAACTCTCGTCACGCTAGTAAATATTTAAAACAACTTTTCGGATTAAAATTAAATTAATTTATCTCAATTAAATTTAATAAATCCCTAAATTTAAAAGCCATAAAAATACAGGGTATTATAGTTATGGAGAAAAACTTCTCAAAAAATGACATTTTTCGTAAAAAACAGCTCGATCGTTCGAACGACATACATCATCTTTCGAACGAATGACATTATAGTGATTCCAAAAGAAATATCGTTTGAACGACCTGGGAATGTCATTTGAATGAGATGCCAAAGAAAGTTCTAACCACCCTTAGGAAGCTAGATATTTTTTCTACGAACACGTTGCCAGCAGTTTTGTATTTTTTTAGATTTTTTTAATTAGTTATAATGTTTGTATGGAAAGGTGTCATAAAATAAAATCTTTATATAGTATTAATTGAAAACAAAAATGTTAAAAATTCTAACACACAATAAAAAATTTACAAGTCTCAATATAATATAAGCATTCATACCTGAGATATCCTTCAATTATTGATGACGAACACAATGTATGAAACACAACATATAATGCGATCGTCTTTGATTTAGCCACTGCGTCTTCAACATAAATGTCATAGGCTTGAAAGGTCATAAATAACTTATATCCTATGACTCAAAGAGTTTTGTCCAGAATTCAGCTAACACTTACAAAGCGGCTCAATTAGAAATATGTCCTTACAGATATCCCCCTTTGTCTATTCCAAGACAAAACCGAAATAAAAACCCTATGGGCCGTCAAGATCAACAACAAGACATAATCGCACCCGAAAAAAAAATACAGACGCTTGACCGACACATATATTTAAGAATCTTTGCATTAAAAACTTTGTCACATGGATGAAAACCTACACAACTTAAACACACCACCAAATGCATAGGGAATATAATAATAAATTTTGCATAATTGAATCCCCTCCCCCCCCTTTGTCTAACTATATCTAGATAATAAAGACGTCTTCCCCAAGTTTAGATACCATTTCTTCCCAATTAAAAGAGTTAAATACCATTTCTCCCCCCTTTTGTTCAGGAATCGACAAAGATTATGATGCATAAAATAACCCATTTCTCCACGATTAAGTCAATTCTCCCCCCAAATGAAACAAGGGAAAAGCATAAAGATAAAAATAGTTATATCATGCAATGGTGTATAGTGATACAAGAATAACAAAGCAACTAATCCACACAAAATATAATAGAGACCAACTAAGATACGAAAGCAAAATGATACCAACTAGAATGTACTTATACAATTATTGGATATTAATGAAAAGTCGTAACAAGATTGATATCTATATCGAACAAAAAGCATACAAGGATTAGATGTGAAAGAACAAACTCAAAACCAAATGATACCATATTTTTAAATATGAAAAAGATATCAACGAAGCACACGCACATATATACATAGGTATAAACACCACATAAGACACTAAACATAATAAGATTTTCACACTCATATGGAATAAATGTGTCCAAATAAACATGTGGTAAACGAAATGAATGGGTGTGAACTAGAGATAAAAGAATTATGACCCAAACACCTAAACATGTTCAAAGAGTTCTATTTGATTGAAAACTTTATAAAACTTAGTTTTAGCCTCATGTGACAGGATAAAGCGAGCTCAAAGAATAAAATAGCACAGTGCACACATGCCTAGAGTTTTCATGATTCTACAAATCAGTAGTCTCATGACAAAATAAAAATAACTAGGATTCAATGCGCAAACCCTTTGATTTTCAACTTAACACCCTCGAAAGATAAACATATTACATATTTTCTCATATTTTATTTTCTGAATTATTTTGAAGATCTTTCATTCGAAAGATTAAATAAACTAAACTATGTTGGTCTTCGTTACTTTTTTCAATGCCACACGTTTTTAGGTTCTTTTTCAATAGTGGCTTTTCACGTAAAGTCAACTTGACTTTTGGAGCCCGATTCCTTTGCTAAACGAAGCTTTACCAAATAAATGTTTATAGATTTTTCTCAATTCAGGCAATGGTTCTTACATTCCCAAATCCCCCATATTCACAAAACATGTAGATGACAAAATTGATGTGAGAACATATCACTTAGATTAAACATATATGTGAAATTAAAGTTCAAAATAACTCGTGCATGTGTGTGACAAACAAAATCTTTTTGACAAACAAAAACGTTTTGAGTTTCAAAATTTTAAACTAATTGTAAAATAAAGACAACTCAAATGACAAATAAAATCTTTTTGTATTTTCAATAAGAGCCAATAAATTAAAAACTAAGATACAAAATATTCAAAGTAAATACAACTAGCAAACACATATATCATGAAGTACAAAATCTAGTGTGTGTAAAAACATGGAAACAATCACATATATGATATAACAAGTGAAGAGTCATGTTTAAGCATTTAGAAATTCACCATTATAACATTGATACGCGTTTTCCAGTAGACGTAGTGAGAATTATCAAAAACCACAAACCTAAAAAATGATAAATTCCATATTCAAACTTAAAGAACCTAACACGATAAATTATTGTTCCCGCTTTGATATCACTTGTAAGGGTTGAAAAATACCAATTGTTAATTTCAAACGAGATGGTTCACCAAATATTTTGATTTTTATAAATTCTTTCAAAATTAAATTATATTTCTTAAACTAGAATTCAATTCAAAATCTAAATTATGCAAATAAAACAAACAAGAATTTTTTGAAATAAATGATTCCGACATGAATTGAAGTAAACTAAAATTAACCAATTTAATTAAGCACCAAGTGAATAACTTTTTTTATCATTAAACCTAATTTTATCATTTTAAGCCTAAGCATGCATCTAAATGAATTTGAAGGATAAAATAAACAAAACCACAATGTCACGATGTACTAGGAAAACCTACAACGGGAAAAACCTCGGACGACCCAGCCACAAGTCCACTAAGTATGGAATTACAAAAGGACACAACAGAATACTTAGATAATGATTCGACTCCCTCTCAAGCCTTGATGCTCTTCGTTCCTTCAACCTCTACTTAGTGACAATGTAAGAGTCAACTCACGTCTCTGAATCTATCGATAGGGAACTACTACCGTCAAACACACGGAGTTGACTTTATGTACACCACGAACACGGAATCCACTGCAAGAAAAAATCTCAATAGTGTAGAGAATAAATCCCAGTGCCGAAACTGATCTCAAATATATATCATGCAGAAACTTGGATCATAAAATGAATTAGGTGTAAACTTGTTTTTTTAAGATTAAACAATAAGTTTAGTACAAAAACTCTCTTAAACTTTTCTATAGGTTTTTCACTCTTAGATGCTGGAAAAGTCACTTCAAAATGTTAACTCCCGCACTACATTAATGAGTGGCAAAAGTAGTGGGAGGTTATGGAGTAAAACTTCTCAGAAAATGGCATTTTCGTAAAAAAAATAGCTCTATCGTTCGAATGACATACAAACTCATTCAAACGAACGACATTATAGTGATTCCGAAATAAATATCATTTGGACGACCTGGGAATCTCATTTGAGCGGAGAAGCCAAAGTGGTTCTACGGACCCTTGGGATGCTAGATATTTTTTCTACGAACAAGTGACCACCAGTTTCGTATTTTTCTGAATTTTTTTAATTAGTTATAATGTTTGTATGGACTGGTGTCCGAAAACAAAATGTTCATATAGTATGAATTCAAAAAATAATGTCAAAAGATCTGACACACAATAATAAATTTCCAAGTCTCAACATAATATAAGTATTCATACCTGAGATATCCTTGGGATGTTGATGACGAACACAATGCACGAAACACAACATAAGATGTGATCTTCTTTGATTTAGCCACTACGTCTTCAACATAAATGTCAGAGGCTTGAAAGGTCACTTCTATCGTATGACTCAAAGATTTTTCTCCAAAATTCAGTTAACACTTACAATGTGGCTCAATGACAAATTTGTCCTTACAAATATCCCCCTTTGTCTATTCTAAGACAAAATCAAAATAAAAATCCTATGCGACATCAAGATAAAAAAAGACATAATCGTACCCAAAGATAAAAAAAATACAGACGCTTGATCGACACATATATTTAAGAAGCTTTGCATTAAAAACTTTTCCGCATGGATGAAAACCAACACACTTAAACACACCACCAAACGCATAGGGAATATAATAATAAAATTTACATAATTGAATCCCCCCTTTGTCTAACTATATCTACATAAGAAAGACATATCCCCCAAGTTTATATACCATTTCTCTCCCCTTTTGTTTAGGAATAGACAAAGATTATGATGCATAAAATACCCCATTTCTCCCCGATTAATTCAATTCTCCCCCTAAATGAAACGAGGGAAAAGCATAAAGGAAAAAATAGTCATATCATGCAATGGTGTATAGTAATACAAGAACAACAAAGCAACTAATCCACACAAAGAACAATAGAGACCAACTAAGATGTGGAAGCAAATTGATACCAACTAGAATGTACTAATACAACTATTGGATATTAATGAAAAGTGGTAGTGAGATTGATATCTATATGAAACAAAAAGCATACAAGGACTAGATGTGAAAGCAAAAACTCAAAACCAAATAATACCATATTTATAAATATGAAAAAGATATCAACAAAGCACACCCACATATATACATAGGTATAAACACCATAAAAGACGCTAAACACAATAAGCTTTCCACACTCATATGTCATAAATGTGTCAAATGAACATTTGGTAAACGAAATGAATGGGTGTGAACTAAAGATAAAAGAATTATGACCCAGTCACTTAAACTTGTTCAAGGAGTTCTATTTAATTGCAAAACTTTATCAAACTTAGTTTTTACCTCATGTGACAAGATAAAGATAACTCTAAGAACAAACAAGGACAGTGCACACAAGCCAAGAGTTTTCATGATTCTACAAATGAATAATGTCATGAAAAAATAGTCATAACTAGGATTCATTGTGCAAGCCCGTTGATCTTCAAATAAAGCACACTCAAAAGATAAACAGATTTCATATTTTCTTTTCCTTTCTTTTCTTTTCTTTTCTCAATTATTTTGAAGTTCTTTGTTTTGAAATATCAATCAATCTAAACTATGTTTGCCTTGGATACTTTTTTCAATGCCACACTTTTTAGGCTCTTTTTCAATGGTGGATTTTCACGCAAAGTCAACTTGACTTTCGCAGCCCGATTCCATTGCTAAATAAAAATTTATCGAATAAATGTTTATCTATTTTTCTCAATCCGGGGAATGATTCTTACATGCACAAATCCCCCATAGTCACAAAATATATAGATGACAAAATTGATGGGGGACATCTCACTTAGCGTAAATATACATGTGAAATTAAAGTTCAAAAGAGCTCGTACATGTGTGTGAGGAGGCATATACAAACATAATTCATTAAGCAAATCAAAATCAAACTTCTCCATGAAAATGTGATAAAGATCACTTTAAGAATAGAAATTCATAACCAAAAGTTCTAGTCACATGGATATGGAGTGGTATAGGATTCAAACACAAGAATGGGCCACATAAAATGTGTAAAATTAAAATACACAAAAAAATATTTTGAGTTTTCAAATTTTTAAACAAATTGTAAAAACAAAGACAACTTAAATGACAAACAAAATCTTTTTTTATTTCAATAAGACCCAATAAATAAAAAATCAGAATACAAAAGATTCAAAACACATACAACTATCAAACACATATATCATGAATTAAAAAATATAGTGTATGTAAAAACATGCAAACAATCACGCATATGATATAGAAAGTGAAGAGTCATGTGCAAGCATACGGAAATTAACCATTCTAATATTGATACGCACATTCGGGTAGACGTAGTGAGAACCCAAAAAAATAGGAAACCTTAAAAATGATAAATTTTCCATATTTAAACTTAAAGGACCTAACACGATAAATTAGTGTTCGCGCTTTGATACCACTTGTAAGGGCCAAAAAATACAATTTTTTTAATTTAAAATGAGATGGTTCACCGAATATTTCGATTTTAATAATTGTAACAACCCTCACTTTTGAGAGCCTCTTTTATATTTATTTAATATGTTTAGTAAGTAATTATAAAATAATGGAAGTAGAGTAAATATTAATTTAATATGAAAAAGGTTAATATTTACTGAAATGTTGTGTGATTACTTGATGAGTAGGTAAAATATCCATGTTGTGATTTATGGGGTCATAAGATATGAAATGACATTTTGGTTTAATAAGAAACTGGAACTTAAAATGAGTTATAAAATTCCCAAATGATAATTTGGATAGTGCAGTTAGTCCCGGTAGGTGCGAGACAGTCAAAATAAGTTCCATATTGTATTTTGTCATTTCGGGCACTTTTGACTGGTTATAGCTTAAATGGGTAGTCGCGTATCATTTTATCGCGTATTAACCATTTAAGTTGGGCTTTTTAGACTTAAGCCACGTTTGAGTCCCCTATCCTATTTCTATTCTTCCATTACACACAATTGAGCCTTAGAGAGAAAGAGAGAGGAAGAGAACTTTGGGAGAAATTGAGAGATTTTGAGATTCAAGCTTGGATCATTGCCTACAACAAATCAAATCTGAATTTGCATGATTAAGGCAAGTAATCTACTTGCTATTATGTGATTTAAGGAGAATAATTAGTTTTGATAGTTATTGAATTGTTATGGTTTAACATTTTAGAGTTTTGTTGGATTTATGGGTATTAACCCTTGGAAATTGATTTGGATGATAAATAATGTTAATGTTGGTAGTTAGAGGTATTTGTGGTGTAGAAATTACAGCATATGATCTTGGTTTGGTTGGTTTTTGTGTTGGGTAGAAATTTGGAGTTTAAAACTCCATAACCAAAACTAGGAATTCCTGCAGAACCGAATCGATTCGGCCTGACCGAATCGATTCGCTGAGAGACAGTTTGCAAGCCTGGGTCGTCCGAATCGGTTCGGCTTTATCGAATCGAATCGGCAATTATACAGTAGGTCATATTTCTTGACCGAATCGATTCGGCTAGTTCGAATCGATTCGCTTCTCTGAACCCAAATCGATTCGGCTAGGCCAAAACGATTCGGAAACCCTGCATTTTTTTTGTTTTTCTTTTCTAATTTTGATCATTTCCTTTAGGATTAGGACCTAGGAACCTTCTTGAATGAAGTAAACTTAGAGTCCTAGATTATTAGTTGAGTTTGGTCGCCACCCTAGACTGGAATTGGGTCATCTAGGGTTTATTCTGGGGAGGTTTAAAGTAATGTTAAGGCATTACTTCTTTTATTGAATTTGTAGAAGTTAGGAGTTTGAAAGCCCATGCTTGGAGACTTTAGGGGCTTATTGAGATTACATGAACTTTGGGGATTTGTAGAATCATAATGATCATTTGGAGATTTAGTCGGGACTTGTACTTTGAGGAATATTAATGATGATATTCGATGATGATAGGTTCGCATAAAATGAACCAAATTAGTCAAAGGTATTAGGTTTGAATAAAATGAACCCAACACATGGAGAATGAAATGGAAATTGGAAATGAAAATTGAATTTGAAAATGAGATTTAAAAAGGTAAATGATAATTTACTAAATCATGATATGGAAATTAATAAAATATGGTTGAACACACCTCTCTAAATGACATCATAAGGGAAGTTCGCTCGTGAGGTGAAGCCCCCTGGAAAATTAACGCAGGGTGAATATAGTCCTAGGCCATGTGAGCGCTGTTATGTATATATATATATTTTCTGCGATGGGTAGGAGATTCCGGGTGTGGTCTTGACTACCCCGCAGGCACATGGCCGCTTCCCGACGTATTGCGATAGGTGCCCAGGTTGTCTTATGTTAGGCCCTGGAAGATGATGGTCATTTAGGGGCGCGCACAGTGGGGAAACTCGGACCGGTAGTCTTAAAATCATTATATCTATATGAATATAACTATTTTTCATCAAGTGGGACTTGATGGTTCATAAACGCCACAAAGAGCGTATGATAAATGCCATAAAGAGCATGGATACGTGCCATAAAGAGCACGGGAATGATATATGTGCCATAAAGAGCACTTTATGTAAATGATATTCCTATTAAGGAATGGAAAGATAAAAATGGGAAGTTTTAATTAATGAATGGAAATTATAACTTCTTGATTAAACCGAATAAATGGTTTTATTCCTAAGAAGGAATGTAAGAAGGAAATGGAAAATTGTATTAATGAGAAAAGGTTTTAAATTAAAGTGATTTACTTTTAATTCTTGTTTGTAATTGTAGATAGCATGCCACATTATCATCCTTGTCATTCATGCATAACTGTTCCTACCTATCATGATTTTTATTCTTCTGGTGATCATATAAAATCCGGCCCTGATCGGTTCATTTTCCTTATTGTGTATATGATTGTATCCGCTCAGGTGCTCCACCGCAAGGACACCCGTTTTGACTTTCCCAAATTCCTTCGCTTTTGATGAGCTGTAAGATTTTGCGGGTTATTACAGGATGTCATTTTAGACTCCTTCATCTTTGTATTCTAGATATGTTCGGGTATTAACTCGGGCGTGTGGACCAAACTTTGTAATTGTTTAATGCATGTATTACATAAGATATTAAATGGTTGTAATACTTTGTATGTAGCTGTGGACCGACAGCCTATTCGGTCCTCTTATTTACATTCGTTTTAGTTGTAATATATATATACTCTTTTGGAATTCCACTTGCTTGTCAGAATGGGTTGTTTAAATTTAATTTTCTCAACAAGTTTTAAATTTCAAAACTTTTTGGCAACCCGTTTTCTGATTTATTGGGTGGTTTTCCTGTATACTCAGTTTATTTTTATGATACTGAGAATGATATCCATCCATGATTCCTGTTACGGGTGAGTATCGAGCTGGCCACCCCTTATCTCAGATCGCGGGTTGTCACAGATGGTATCAGAGCATCAGGTTCTAGAGTACTAGGATCTGTGCGGACTCGTCATGTTCTACCATAGCGTTCTTTGATATAGAGCCTAATGTTAGGACTTCTTTGTTGATTATGTTTGCGATCTTCTACAAGATAGATTGTTCTAAATAGTATTCTAATACTATTGTTCTTCCATTTTAGATGTCTCCAAAGAGAGGTCGCTCGGTAAGACGTAATAGAGTTGTAGAAGAGGAGGTAGGTCCTCCACCTCCACCATAAGGGACCATTTACGTTGCGGATGTAGCAAACATAGTGGCTCAAGTGGTTAATACCGCCATGACCGTAGTGGTCCAACAATTTCCACAGGCTCAACAGGGGGGCTTATGATGTTCAAGCTCCTACGGGACCTTCTCCGTGGGAAAGAGTTTGGGAGTCCTTCTTAAAGGGCAATCCCCCGGAATTTGAGGGAGGTGCTGATGTTATTAAAGACAATCAATGGAAAAGGGACATACAACGCCACTTTCGAATGATAGAATGTAGTGAGGGTAAGAAACAAGTCCTTGCCACTTTTAAGCTTGACGGATCTGCATTACACTAGTGGGAGACGATAACCACACCAGAGCAGAGAGACACAATGAGGATCACTGGGTTATGGGCTTTGTTTGATCGTAAGTATTTTCCTCCCACGGTTCATAGGGAGATGAAGAGGAAGTTGCAAGATGTTGTGCAAGGAGAGAGATCTGTGGCGGAGTATGAATAGGAGTTCACCTAGTTGGCTAGTTTTATACTGGATAAGGTGACTCCGGAAGAGAGGAAGATCTCGAAGTTTATGGTGTGGTTATGAACACAACCTTACTCCATTTCCAGGAGAATCAGTTATATACACAGGGTAGTAAGAAAGCTACTGTTGTGGGGCAAGCAGGAAAGCCTGGAGGACATGGGATTGGAGGAGGAGCATTTCCCTCATCCCAATCTTCGGGTAGTAAACAGAAAGGGAGGGACCCTCAGCAAGGGAATTCATCTAATTAACAATGCTTTGGAGGGTTTATTGCGGATGTCAATAATAATAGGCATGCACAGGGTGCTTCGCAACGTGCAGGTCGGGGTGGTCATAGAGGTAGAGGTCATCCGGGCCAAGGCATTACCCAGTTTAGAAATAACAAGGGTCGAGGTCAGGAGGATATGAAGGGACGGTGCTTCCTATGTGGGGAGGCAGTTCATTACAAGATGGATTATCCTCAGATGATTGGGGGTCAGTTTCCTAGGGCTCCGCAGTAGGGACAACTACAGTATGGACGTGTTTGTCAAATTCAGGAGGCTATGCTTCCTCCAGTTTTGCCAGCACCGCTCGCTATTGAGGGTAAGTTTTTATTCAGGGGTACTTGCATTGTGAGTTATTCGATACGGGTGTTACGCACTTATTTATTTTTATGATCTTTTCTCAGACTACAGATTTTATAAAATCTGCTGAGAGTATTTTTTTTACTAGGACCGAGTTTTCTATGGGTGATAGTTCGCTCATTTTCTTTGTTTGTAAACATACAGGAATTTCTTTTGGTAAATTGTTCTTTGAGGCCGATTTACTCCTCCTTGACATGGTCGAGTATGATGTGATATTGTGTATGTGATTGGTATGCCTTATCTCCACGGCCAACAAAGTTGAGTAGTAGCGTATATGAGGGGTTCCTTATTTGGGTTCCGCTTCTGCGGGACGCTCCACGCGTGAACCTTAGCAACGTTGGGAGTCGAGAGATTCCACTTTTCCTTTCTCTTATTTTATGTTTATTACGCTTTATCTCCACGATCAACCAGTTAAGTAGGCATGTGTCATATGGGTTCCTTGTTTGGATTTCGCTTTGCGAGACACTCCGCCGCATGAACACTTAACGATGTTGTGAGTGGAGAGACGCTATTCTTTTCTTTTTTTTTCTTTTTTTTTTAATTTGTTGTTGGAAGTGGGATTGGAAAGTTTAGCCGAATCACGTAGAAGAGTGATTAAGGGCTATTAAAGTGCGAAATAGAAGCACTGCATATAGTTCTATCCTTTGATTGATGTGAGGGAGACTGAGATATGAAGTCGAATCGAGACTTCGGGTTATGCCTTGATAAGGAGGCTATTTAATAAGATGTATATATATGTTGTGGGGTAAATAATTATAAGGATTTATGGAAAGTGAATGTTTGATTTGTTAAATCTTAACTATTTAAATGGTAATGTATATAAGTAGAATCGTTTCAGTACCGAACATGTGTCTTAGACCTGTATATCTTGATGACCGATAATGCGAGGTAGTAGTGTAACGGGAGGGTTCCTTGTTTGGATTTCGCTTCGGCGAGACGCCCCACGTACGAAACCGAGCAAATGTCGGGAGTTGAGAAAGGTCTTGGGCACTAGGGATATATTTAGTATTAGGCGTATACGACTTAGATAGGATATAGGTAGGTAGACTTTAGGATTACTTGGGCATAAGGTCTTTAGTGTATGTGACGTTAGTTTAGGATGGTTGTCAGGAGTTGACCACGAATAAGTTGTGTGTTAACTCTAAGAGGGATTGGTTTCCTAGTAACGAGAAGTATGAGATTTTGAGAAGTTTGGCGGGTATGGTCGAAGGAGATGAGGCCTCTCGTAGTTAGTGTTATGGAGGTAACTTAGCTTTTGGGGAGCTGAAAGGATGAATTGACTATCACTCCTGAGCCCATGTTGCTAAGCTCGAGAGTGGATTCAATTAACACGTCTCTGCCAGGATGGGGAGTAATAATGTTGGAACATAGGCCTATTGCCTATGCGCCTCATCAGCTTAAACTTGGGGGAGGTATTATCTCATGCTCGAATTAAAATTCATCGTGGGGGTTATCGTTGTACAGGAAGGGAAGTGCTACTTCCTGGGCAGAAATTTAGTCTTTCATGCGAGCAACAAGTTGTTGCATGATGTTGTAGGAGGGACAAGGTTGGTTAAGACCACTTATACAAGCTGCTGATTGAGGAAACAGAATCCTACTCTAGTGGTTTTGAGGGTGGGGTGCATTTCCACGAGAGACTTATTGTCCCGAACAAGAAGGGCAGTAATGGTGGAATCTCACAGTTTTAAGGTTTTGTTACATCCGGGTAACGACATAATGTGTCAAGTTATGCACCTCCAGTAGTAGTGGTCGGGCATGTCGAGGTTGTTGTATTGCGTGGGGTGCCCTTGATTTAGTTCCGACTGAAACAAGACTTTCGTTCCTCATTCTTGGCAAGTTTCCAAGAAGCTATGGGAATCGAATTAGGGTTAAGAACTTCTTATCATCCTCCAACAGATGGCCAGACTGAAAGGGTAAACCACACGTTGGGGGATATACTCCTTATGTGCGTGCTTGACTTCAAGAGTAGTTGGGAACAGTGCCTTCCATTAGTCGAACCTGCTTATGTTAATGAGTATCAATTCACTGTTGGTATGGCGCTTTAAAAAGCCTGATATGGTAGGGCTTGTAGATCTCCCGCTTGTTGGTTAAAGGTGCGAGATGATAAGTCTCCCGGACCTGGATTAATCCGAGGTACTTCTTCGAATATTGGGCTCATTCGAAATCGTATCCGTATAACCAAGATCGACAAAAGAGCTAAGTCGATGCGGGGAGAAGGCATGTGGAGATTGAGGTCGATGGACCAAGTGTTGATGCGAGTGTTTCCTGTGAAGGGCCTTTAGCATTTTGGGTAGAAGGGAAACTTGCACCACGTTATGTTGGACCCTTTCCTATAATTGCTAAGGTGGGACCGGAAACATTTGCAGCAAGTTCAGGGCGTGTTACATATCTCTTATGTAAAGAAGTACAAGAGATGTGATGGTGCCCCTTTGGCACATCTTTTTTTAGATATTGGGTTGCAACCCGACGTTTCTTATGAGGAGCAGTCGGTTCCTATTTTAGAGTGTGGAGAGCGGCAATTGAATTCACGGGTTGTATCTTTGGTTAGAATGCAATGTAGTCATTTTAGTGTCGAGGAATCGACATGGGAGTGCTAGGATGACATGCGGGAAATGTATCTGCATTTCTTCTGGCGAGGTACGCTTGAATTTTGGGGGCAAAATTCCCTCATAAGGGGGGAAGTATGTAACAATCCTCACTTTTGAGAGCCTATTTTATATTTATTTACTATGTTTAGTAACTAATTATAAAATGATGGAAGTAGAGTAAATATTAATTTAATATGAAAAAGGTTAATATTTACTGAAATGTTGTGTGATTACGTGATGAGTAGGTAAAATATCCATGTTGTAATTTATGGGGTCATAAGATATGAAATGACATTTTGGTTTAATAAGAAACTGGAACTTAAAATGAGTTATTAATTTCTCAAATGATAATTTGGATAGTGCAGTTAGTCCCGGTAGGTGCTCAAAATAAGTGCCATATTGTATTTTGTCATTTCGGGCACTTTTGACTGGTTATAGCTTAAATGGGTAGTCGCGTATCATTTTATCGCGTATTAACCATTTATGTTGGGCTTTTTAGACTTAATCCATGTTTGAGTCCCCTATCCTATTTCTATTCTTCCATTACACACAATTGAGCCTTAGAGAGAAAGAGAGAGGAAGAAAACTTTGGGAGAAATTGAGAGATTTGGAGATTCAAGCTTGGATCATTGCCTACAACAAATCAAATCTGCATTTGCATGATCAAGGCAAGTAATCTACTTGCTATTATGTGATTTAAGGAGAATAATTAGTTTTGATAGTTATTGAATTGTTATGGTTTAACATTTTAGGGTTTTGTTGGATTTATGGGTATTAACCCTTGGAAATTGATTTGGATGATAAATAATGTTAATGTTGGTAGTTAGAGGTATTTTTGGTGTAGAAATTGCAGCATCTGATCTTGGTTTGGTTGGTTTTTGTGTTGGGTAGAAATTTGGAGTTTAAAACTCCATAACCAAAACAAGGAATTCCTGCAGAACCGAATCGATTCGGCCTGGCCGAATCGATTCGCTGAGAGACAGTGTGCAAGCCTGGGTCGTCCGAATCGGTTCGGCTTTACCGAATCGATTCGGCAATTATGAAGTAAGTCATTTTTCTTGACCAAATCGATGCGGCTAGTCCGAATCGATTCGCTTCTCTGAACCCAAATCGATTCGGCTAGGCCAAATCGATTCGGAAACCCTGCATTTTTTCTTTTGTTTTTCTTTTCTAATTTTGATCATTTCCTTTAGGATTAGGACCTAGGAACCTTCTTGAATGAAGTAAACTTAGAGTCCTATATTATTAGTTAAGTGTGGTCGCCACCCTAGACTGGAATTGGGTCATCTAGGGTTTATTTCGGGGAGGTTTAAAGTAATGTTAAGGCATTACTTCTTTTATTGAATTTGTAAAAGTTAGGAGTTTGAAAGCCCATGCTTGGAGACTTTAGGGGCTTATTGAGATTACATGAACTTTGGGGATTCGTAGAATCATAATGATCATTTGGAGATTTAGTCGGGACTTGTACTTTGAGGAATATTAATGATGATATTAGATGATGATAGGTTCGCATAAAATGAACCAAATTAGTCAAAGCTATTAGGTTCGAATAAAATGAACCCAACACATGGAGACTGAAATGGAAATTGGTAATGAAAATTGAATTTGAAAATGAGATTTAAAAAGGTAAATGATAATTTACTAAATCATGATATGGAAATTAATAAAATATGGTTGAACACACCTCTCTAAATGACATCATAAGGGAAGTTCGCTCGTGAGGTGAAGCCCCCTGGGAAATTAACGCAGGGTGGATATAGTCCTAGGCCTTGTGAGCACTGTTATGTATATATATATTTTCTGCGATGGGTAGGAGATTCCGGGTGTGGTCTTGACTACCCCGCAGGAACATGGCCGCTTCCCGACGTATTGCGATAGGTGCCCAGGTTGTCTTATGTTAGGCCCAGGAAGATGATGGTCATTTAGGGGGGTGCACAGTGGGGAAACCCGGACGGGCAGTCTTAGAATCGTTATATGTATATGAATATAAATATTTTTCATTAAGTGGGACTTGATGGTTGATAAACGCCACAAAGAGCGTATGATAAATGCCATAAAGAGCATGGATACGTGCCATAAAGAGCACGGGAATGATATATGTGCCATAAAGAGCACTTTATGAAATGATATTCCTATTAAGGAATGGAAAGATAAAAATGGGAAGTTTTAATTAATTAAAGGAAATTATAACTTCTTGATTAAACCGAATAAATGGTTTTATTCCTAAGAAGGAATGTAAGAAGGAAATGGAAAATTGTATTAATGAGAAAAGGTTTTAAATTAAAGTGATTTACTTTTAATTCTTGTTTGTAATTGTAGATAGCATGCCACATTATCATCCTTTGAGAACGTGTGTGCTCGCGTTCAAATGATCAAATTATACATAAAACCCTTTTAACACAAACAAACCCTAAACATGCAGCAGTATGTGATTGAATAAATTGATAATCTACGCAAGAACTTTCAAACACATGCAATTAAGGAAAAATCCCCCTCAGGGGCAAAACCATTTATTTTCACTATAATTTGTAAGAAAACGGCTTACAATCGGATTACAATGAAAATACAAGTTGACTAAGAATTACCCTCGGGTATCGGATTCTGTAGTCGCGGCTGGAATTATCCCTTTCCAGTAGGGCTGCAATGAAGAAGAGAAGCGGCTTCTCCACAAGGGTTGAACAAACCAAAGTTGTGTTCTTGGGTTGCAAAAGGATTCACAAATATTTGGGAAGGATGTGTGAATCAAAACATGAGTCTTGGGACTCAAAAATATGAAGACTAGAGGTATTTGGACTCTCAAATTCGTCTTTCAAAGTCTTGCAAAACAACTCCCCCGAAGTTGGTATTTATAGGAAAAAAATATGAAGAAACCCACGTTTTTTAAACACTGAAGTTCTATCCAGCGTACAGGTACCCCGAACCGGTTCGGGTACCCCTGCGAACCGGTTCGCCCCCCCGAACCGGTTCTGGGCTGGGTTCGGGAAAGTGTGCTGGGAATGAAGGCTTAAACACTTAGAAAAATTCCCAGATTTTTCAATGAACATATCTCCATTTTCAACGGGCCATAACTTGTTCACCGTAGCTCGGATTAAGGTGCCATTTCTTCCAGTATCTTTGTTGCGGCAAGCTCTTCAACTTTCCAGTTGATCGGTCCTCCGGATGATGGCTGTAAAATTACCAATTTTCCCTTGAACATCCCTATCATTCCTTGTTTCACTGATTTGACTTCTCTTGCGTACCACTTGCATTACGAGCCTAAAATCAAGGAACGTGAAGCGTTGATGCAGATGAGGGACACATTAATGGAGATAATGCATGCTTTATTCTCAAAATTCGGATAGAGGCTGTCATGCGAGATCGTGAGGTGACGTGCCAAATGTAGCGGCGTACGACATAAATAAATGAAACATTTCGGACATGAGAAAAATGTCCTTACAAATCTCCCCCTATGTCTATGCCGGTACATACATAAAAAATCCGAATTATTAAGTATGAAATTGCCTATACAAATCTACCCTCCCATGAACCCAAAACTGGAAAAGGTACAAATGAATAGTCTTCTTCGTTTGTTCTTCAAATATTCAGGAATCACATAACTTTTCTCATCAGGGTGTGCAATTCAAAGATCATCAATGTAGTTCCTACACACATGAGACAAAGCAAAATACCAAGTGACATATCGAGTTTGAAAAGATGAGATAAACATATATATATCAATTTATGAGCAAACTCAAATTTCAAATCTCCCCCAATAAGATAATTCTTTCTCCCCCTTTTTATGATGTCCCCAAATAGACAAATGAGAGAAATAAATCAAATAATCAAGTGCGGGGTGTCACTAGGATAAAACAACACCATGAATGAATCCAAAGCAACCAAGTCGATGATAGCGTAAATGTAGTGGAGTGATCAGATTCGATAGGAAAATCAATGCATACAACCATGACATATGTGCACGATGAATATTGGATACTCCTAGCGAATGAACTCAAATGCTTCCTTTGGTGTAAAATAATGACAATATAAGATATTGACTCAATCAAATCAACAAATCAAAGCTCAAAATGATTTTCACACCAATAACGTCCAAAATGATTTTATGCTTTTTCAGGACTTTCAAGGAAGTGCAAACCCGTTTAAAGATTCTCCAACCAAACTCCCTCAGATATAATTTTGAATAGAGGCATTCTAAATTCTCAAACTGTGGAGAATTAATGGTGAAACCTAAGTGGCCCATATTTGGCATGAATTGCTTTTTATTGCCTTTAATTTTTTCGGGCTCTTTTAACCTCTTTGAACCTCGGATATTAAAATTCCTCCATTTTTTAGGTCCTTTTTAACAGTGGCTTTTGCGCAAAGGAAAGATGATTACCTTTCGCAGCCCCTCCCCGTTATACAAAAACACACAGTCTCACCAAAACGGTTTTTACATGCATTCCAATCTTGTCAAGTTTTATCGCATTTTATACATTGTATAGACAGGATTGAGATGGAAACACTCAAGCCAACATGAGATTGACAAGTGCAACAATCAAATATAGCCGTGCATGTGTGCAATAAAGGATATAGGAGTCAAACATGTAGGAAGATATCACTAATTACATCTCAAAGACTCCATACAATGTAAAGCATATGGATGAAATGATGTAGCCTCTCAAATCTCTATCAAACAGTCACATGGATATATGGAATGAAGTTGTGACTTGGCTATCTTAAATGCTCATCCATATAAGGTGCTTAAAAGTATAAAACTCTTTTTGGTCTTTTTCAAAAATTTTATCAAAATAAAATATTTTTGTGCTTTTCTTAAACAAAATAAAGAAAATCTTTTTGTATTTTTCAAAAAAAAATGTAAAAAGCAAAAAATAAAACACAGCTGTATAACTAAGCAATGGTACATATAAAACAGATTAGCAATAGGAAGCATATGATATGAACATGAAGAAGCATCCTATTCTAGACATAGACCAACCCCTCAGTCAACTGTGCAAATCCCCAAAGACTTCCTAAGACTCTCAAATCTAAGGGCATCTAAAGGTTTCGTGAAAATATCGGCTAACTGACGGTCGGTGGGAACAAAACTCAGGGATACAGTGTTCTCCCTAACTGACGAATAAAGTGCTCACATATCCTGATGTGCTTGGTGCGCGAATGCTGAACTGGATTGCGGGATATGTGTATCGCGCTCGTGTTGTCACAGGAAATGGTCATGGTGTCCTGTGAAATCCCATAATCCTCCAGCATTTGCTTCATCCACAAGAGTTGTGTGCAATAACTCCCGACAGCTATGTACTCAACTTCCGCAGTGGACAAAGAGATGGAATTTTGCTTCTTGCTCAGCCAGGAGACAAGAGCAGAACCAAAATAGAAACACCCACCAGAAGTGCTCCTACATCCATCTACATCCCCAGCCCAATCGGCATCCGAATAGGCGGACAAACGGTCATTGGTATCAAAGGAATACCAAATCCCGTTTGAGAGAGTCCCACTCACGTATTTAATAATACGTTTTAGAGAAAGTAAATGTGACTCTTTTGGGGATGCCTGATATCGCGCACAGACTCCAACACTAAAGGCGATGTCGGGACGACTGGCAGTCAAGTAGAGAAGACTACCTATCATACTCCGATATAAGGTTTGCTCTACGTCCTTGCCTGAAGTGTCCTTACTAAGCTTGGTAGTGGTACTCATAGGTGTACGTGCATGCTTAGCGGATTCTAAACCAAATTTCTTCACCAGGTCTCTAGCATACTTGGATTGGGAGATGAACATCCCATCCTCTAGCTGACGAACCTGTAGACCAAGGAAGAATGTAAGCTCACCAACCATGCTCATCTCAAACTCACTTTTCATCTCCTCCTCAAAGTGGTGAGCATGCTGGGAGCATGTGGATCCAAAGACTATGTCGTCCACATAGACCTGGGCAACCAAAATAGCACCGTCATCTCTCCTGACGAACAACGTCATATCTACTCCCCCTCTCTTGAAGCCACGAGCTAAGAGATAGGAAGTAAGCCTCTCGTACCAAGCACGGGGTGCTTGCTTCAAACCATACAAGGCTTTCTTAAGATAGTAGACGTGTTCTAGGTGCTGAGGGTCTTCAAACCCTTTTGGTTGTTCCACATAAACCTCCTCCTGTAGAATGCCATTCAGAAAGGCACTCTTGACATCCATCTGATACACCTTGAAGTGCAGATGACATGCGATGGCGAGCAGAAGACGGAAGGACTCAAGCCTCGCAACAGGAGCAAATGTCGGGTACCTATCACATTAGTCTCACTAGGTCGGGGGACTAATTCCCAGACATTATTCTTTTTAAACTGAAGCAACTCATCCTGCATAGCAGATATCCAGTGTTCATCCTTGAGTGCTTCTTTATGGTTCTTGGGCTCGACTTTGGACGTGTAGCAAAGATGGCTAACAACGTTCTCTAGCTGAGCACGAGTCTTGACCCCTAGAGCGGGATCACCAACGATGGCAGATGGGTTATGACTCTTGCGACCCCAAGCAGGTGTGTCCCCTAATACAGGAGTAGGGTCCACAGAGTGTGAGAGAGGAACAGGTAAATCACTGTCAGAACAATCCTCATCCTCACACTGAAGGTTAGGATCAATAACCGTCGGAGGTTCGTCATCTTGCACGGTGACGTTTATTGATTCCATAATCTTAGAGCTCTTCAGGTTAAAAGCCCGGTATGCTCTACTATTCGATGAATATCCTAGAAATATTCCCTCGTCGCTCCGGGAGTCGAACTTTCCTAATTGCTCTCTATCCCGTAGGATGAAGCATTTACTCCCAAAAACACGGAAATATGCCAGGTTGGGCTTCTTGCCAGTCCACAACTCATAAGGAGTGTGAAGTGTGTGTGGACACAGATACACCCTATTCACCGTGTGGCATGCAGTGGACACTGCCTCTGCCCAAAATCTCCTAGAAACTTTACGACCTAAAAGCATAGATCTAGCCATCTCTTGGATCGTTCTATTCTCCCTCAACAATCCCATTTTGCTGAGGAGTTCTCACAACAGAAAACTCATGTTTGATCCCGAGGCTATCACAGTAAAGGTATACCTTTGCTTCTGTGAATTCAGTGCCGTTGTCACTACGTATTCTGTTAATAGTGACACCGTGTTGATTTTGCAGGACACGACACTTGGTCGTTAAAAATTCTACAGCATCGGATTTCTCTCTCAGAAAACCAACAATGGAGTACCTGGAGAAATCATCTACCATCACGAGGATGTACCTCTTACCACCTAGACTCTCAGTACGAGTGGGACCCATAAGATCCATGTGAATCAACTCCAGAATACGAGAGGTGGTAATGGATTGCAACTTCCTATGGGGACTATGAATTTATTTTCCCAACTGACAGGGTTCACAAACGGTCGAAGTTGACTTTCCAAGAGATGGTAAGCCACGTACTAGGTCCTTTTTAGCTAAACGATTAAGATCTCTAACGTTCACATGACCTAGACGTTGGTGCCACAGATCCATAGGAGTGACCGTGGCGCTGTTGCAGACAAGTGACGATGTGGGCTCAGTCCTATAGCAATTATCCTCGGTCCTCACCCCTTGCATCAAAAGTTTACCGGCTTGATTGTAGACTTTACACGCGTCCCAGTCAAACTTTACTGCAAAGTCAGTGTCGCACAGCTGGCTAATGCTGAGAAGGTTTGCTTTCAAACCTTTGACGTACAAAACATTTTCTAGCTTAGGAAAATCAGGTAACTCGATAGTACCTCGTCCTATAATGCTAGACTTACTCCCATCTCCAAAGGTGACTCTGCCATCTTGATAGTCCTCAAGAGTAGTAAAAAATAAAGCATCACCTGTCATGTGTCTAGAGCACCCACTATTAAAATACCACTGAGAGGTATTATGTGCTTTGAGAGCAACATGAACAACAAAAGCCTTTTTATCTTTCTTAGGTACCCAAGTCGAGATGACTTTTTGTTTGCCTTTGTTATTGTAGATTTTAGCTGGAATGTGAGAAGCATTCACTAACGGCAAAGAGATCCGTCGGAATTCTTCCATTAAACTCTGAGTCGTGGAAGCTAAGAACTCAACTCGCTCTCTCAGACTAGAAAACTCATCAGTATGACGTGGTGGAGCAGTAGTACGTCGTGTCTGACCCATGCTATAGCAAGTTTCCCTAAGGTGGCCTTTTCTTTTGCAATAAGTAAAAAAGAGCACAGTCAAAGGCGGACCTTGGTTTGCTTTTCTTGGTCGAACTCTCCTTCGAGGTTTGTTACGGTGACCATAAGGAGTTGTAGTAAACTTAGGAACTGGTCCAGGTGCAATTTGGGACGTGGAGGAACCATCATATCCAATTTCTTGATGATCACCAAAACCTAAAGCGGGGCCGAGGAGCATCTTTCCCATCTTCCCAGATCTGTCCTCGATTTGAACCTTGACTTCCCGTGCTTTCTCAAGATCATGAGTCAGCAGGGCAACAAGGGCTTCAAGTTTCTTCCGAGTCTCCATGGAGGAATGGAACTGACTCGTAAGACTAGCCACTTGCTTAATCAAGTCCCCTCTCGCTTTCTCTAAAACACTCTCTCTCTCTCTAAACAAATTCTCATTCTCGACACAAATAGAATCTCTCTCTCTCAAGGCGGTGCAGGTGGAGAACTCTCTTTCTTTCGCTTTCTTTAAATCTTCCTCTAAGCAGGTGATCTTAAGAACTAACGCCTTGTTATGCTTTTTAGTTTTAAAAGACTCAGAATATAACTCAGCGTAGGCGTGTTGTATATCACTCTCGCTCTCACTTGTGTCATCCTCCCCCTCACTCACATCGATCTCACTGTCGAGGTGTCCCTGTGAAGAATCATCCTCAACGTCGTGAGAAGAACTAGGAGTGCTCACATGGCTGGCCATGAATGCGGTGAAGTTACACTCATGCGGTGACTCATCTCCTGAATCCACCGTCTCGACCTCACTGTGGTCACTAAGGGTAGCATTAAGGACAGCTTTCCCTTTCTCTCTATTCAGATGATTGGAACACTCAAAAGCTCTATGACCCCTTCCATCTCACTCAAAACATCTCTCACTTTCTTTCAGAGGAGGATTTTTGGAATCTTTTTCATTTTTCTTTTCACACTTATTTTTCTCAAATTTCTTTTTATCTTTAAAATTGCCATTTTTCTTAAATTTGAGAATCCTCTTGAAATTTTTTGCGAAAAGAGCCAAATTATCTAAGTCAAAGTCGCACTCAGAATCTGACGTGTCAGTCTCTCTCTTTCTAGATGACTCTACCCTCTTTCTAGCTGACCCCTCACTCCTTCTCTCTTGGGCTTTAAGAGCAATTCCCTTATCTTTAGATTTAGCATTTTTAGGGAACATTTCAATTTCATAAGTTTGCAAATCTCCTACAAGTTCTTCCAATTTTAGCGTATTTAAATTACCCATAGAATTTAGCACAGTGACTTTAGGGATAAAACGCTTAGGCAAAGAACGAAGAATCTTTTTAACAACTCTAGCATTCGGAATATGTTCACCAAGATTAAAACTAGTATTCACAATGTCAGAAAGTCTAGCATAAAATTCATCAAAGCATTCAGAATCCTGCATGGTGATTGCTTCAAATTGAGTTGTCAAGTTTTGCAACTTAGACTCTTTCACAGCATTAGTTCCTTCATGGGTAAGTTGTAAAACATCCCATGCCTCTTTTGACATGGTACACGTCACTATACGTTTGAACTCATCAGGTGTGACAGACCCAGAAATAGCACTTAGACCCTTAGAATTAAAAGATGACCATTTAAATTCTTCATCAGTCCAAGAAATGTCAGGTTTCAAGTTGGTCACATTATCAACAGTCACGGTGGGAGGAGTCCACCCTCGTTCAACCAAAATCCAGACACGTTCATCAATGGCTTTTAAAGCCCACCTCATACGGGCTTTCCAATAAGCATAATTTCTCCCGTCAAAAACAGGCATTTTATAATATGACTTCTCCATTTGAACACACACTTTTTTTTAAAAAAAAATATTCAGAAAATTGATCTTTTTAGAAAAATTTTGCGGAAAAAGGAATACGCGATAGATTAGCATAACCTGCTCTGATACCAATTTGAGAACGTGTGTGCTCGCGTTCAAATGATCAAATTATACATAAAACCCTTTTAACACAAACAACCCCTAATAATGCAGCAGTATGTGATTGAATAAATTGATAATCTACGCAAGAACATTCAAACACATGTAATTAAGGAAAAATCCCCCACAGGGTCAAAACCATTTATTTTCACTATAATTTGTAAGAAAACGGCTTACAATCGGATTACAATGAAAATACAAGTTGACTAAGAATTACCCTCGGGTATCGGATTCTGTAGTCGCGGCTGGAATTATCCCTTTCCAGTAGGGCTGGAATGAAGAAGAGAAACGACTTCTCCACAAAGGTTGAACAAACCAAAGTTGTGTTCTTGGGTTGCAAAAGGATTCACAAATATTTGGGAAGGATGTGTGAATCAAAACATGAGTCTTGGGACTCAAAAATATGAAGACTAGAGGTATTTGGACTCTCAAATTCGTCTTTCAAAGTCTTGCAAAACAACTCCCCCGAAGTTGGTATTTATAGGAAAAAATATGAAGAGACCCACGTTTTTTAAACACTGAAATTCTATCCAGTGTACAGGTACCCCGAACCAGTTTGGGTACCCCTGCGAAGCGGTTCGCCCACCCGAACCGGTTCTGGGCTGGGTTCGGGAAAGTGTGCTGGCAATAAAGGCTTAAACACTTAGAAAAATTCCCAGACTTTTCAATGAACATATCTCCATTTTCAACGGGCCATAACTTGTTCACCGTAGCTCGGATTGAGGTACCGTTTCTTCCAGTATCTTTGTTGAGGCAAGCTCTTAAACTTTCCAGTTGACCGGTCCTCTAGACGATGGCTGTAAAATTACCAATTTGCCCTTGAACATCCCTATCATGCCTTGTTTCAGTGATTTGACTTCTCTTGCGTACCACTTGCATTATGAGCCTAGAATCAAGGAACATGAAGTCGTTGATGCAGATGAGGGACACATTAATGGAGATAATCCATGCTTGATTCCCGGAATTCGGATAGAGGCCGTCATGCGAGATCGTGAGGTGACGTGCCAAATGTAGCGGCGTACGACATAAATAAATGAAACATTTCGGACATGAGAAAAATGTCCTTACATCCTTGTCATTCATGCATAACTGTTCCTACCTATCATGCTTTTTATTCTTATGGTGATCATACAAAATCTGGCCCTGACCGGTTCATTTTCCTTGTTGTGTATATGATTGTATCCGCTCAGGTGCTCCACTGCAAGGACACCCGTTTTTACTTTCCCAAATTCCTTCGCTTTTGACGAGCTGTAAGATTTTGCGGGTTATTACAGGATGTCATTTTAGACGCCTTAATCTTTGTATTCTAGATATGTTCGGGTATTAACTCGGGCGTGTGTCCCAAACTTTGTAATTGTTTAATGCATGTATTACATAAGATATTAAATGGTTGTAATACTTTGTATGTAGCTGTGGACCGACAGCCTATTTGGTCCTCTTGTTTACATTCGTTTTAGTTGTAATATATGTATACTCTTTTGGAATTCCACTTGCTTGTCAGAATGGGTTGTTTAAATTTAATTTTCTCAACAAGTTTTAAATTTCAAAACTTTTTGGCAACCCGTTTTCTTATTTATTGGGTGGTTTTCCTGTATACTCAGTTTATTTTTGTGATGCTGAGAATGATTTCCATCCATGATTCCTGTTACGTTTGAGTATCGGGCTGGCCACCTCTTATCTCGGATCGCGGGTTGTCACAATAATTTTTTTCAAAATTAAATTATACTTCCCAAACAAGACTCCAGTTCATGTTCTAGATTATGCAAATCCAATCAAACATGAATTTTTTGAAATTTATGATTCCGACATGAATTAAAATAAACAAAATTACCCAATTTAATTAAGCACCAACTAAGAAAAATGTGGTAAAACCAAATTTTATCTTGTTAAATCTAAGCATGCATCTAATTGAATTTGCAAGATAAAATAAACACAACCACAATGCCACGATGTAAGAGGAAAATCCACAATGAGAAAAATCTCGAATGGCCCAGCCATAAGTCCACTAAGTATGGAATTACAAAAGGATGCGACAAAATCACAATGACTCGACACCCTCGTAAGCCTTGACACTCTTCGTTCCTTCAACCTCTGCATAGTGACTACATAGGAGTCGACCTAAATCTCAGAGTCCACTGTATGTGCACCATGAGCACGAAAATCACCGCAAGAAATAATCTCAACAGTGTAGAATTGGGTGTAAACTTGTTTTTGTTTTAAAGATTAAACTATAAGTTTACAACAAAAACTCCCTTGAACGTTTCTCATGGTTTTTTACTCTTAGATGTTGGAAAAGTCACTTCAAAATGTTAAACCCCACACTACATAAAATTTTGGCAAAAGTAGTGGGAGGCCATGGAGAAAAATTGCTCAAAAACTGACATTTTTTGTAAAAAACTACTCGGCCGTTCAAACGACATACAAAGATGTTTGAGCAAATGACAAATCGAATGACATTACAGTGATTCCAAAAGAAATTTTCTTTGAATTCTCGCTTGAATGACTTGGGAATCTTGTTTGAACGACCTGGGAATCTTATTCGAACGAGAAGCCAAAGTCGTTCTAACGACCCTTAGGAAGCTAGATATTTTTCGATATGAACGCATGGCCGCCAGTTTCATATTTTTCTTATTTGTTTTTGAATTAATTATTATTTTTCAATGAAAAAGTGTGCGAGAACAAAATCTTTAGAAAGTATGAATTTATAAAAATGACAAAAATTCTAACACCCAATAATGAATTTCCAAGTCTCAACAGAATATAATCATTCATACCTGAGAGATCATTCGAATGATGATGACGAACATAAGGCACGAAACATGACATATGATGTGATTTTCTTTGACTTGGGCGCTACGTCTTCAACATTAATGTTATAGGCTTGAAAGGTCATAAACAAATTCTATCCAATGACACAAGGAGTTTTGTCCGATATTAAGCAAACACTTACAAATTGACTCAATTGGAAATTTGTCCTTACAGTTTTTCTTAAAGATAAACATCGAAAAAATAAAGTCAAGTAATTAAGTTAGACACTAAATTTCTTTTATACCTTTTAAACCTTTATGGGATGTCGAGAAATCTTGAATGTTGATGTCGGTTTGTCATGATAGTACGTGATGGTTTATAACGAGATACGTCAAACTAGCCTATAATGATACAAGGCCTATGCTATGAGAAATATGAGAAATTTTACTGTTACATACTCCTATGGATAGGGAGTATGAAATTCATCGTATACTGAAGCTACCTCGCTATCTCACTGCGAGGAAGCTTACATTATTTTTCGCATCTCTTTTTGCATTTCCTTTCTCATTTTTCCCATGGAAGATGAAGTAGGATTTCTTGCCATAACGAAACTTGACTAAGATTCCACAGGCGCAATGCTGGTAACATTAGGAACTACCATCATTGGTGCAATGGTAGGAGTATCCACCATTGAAACTGAACTTGATGGAGCTACTAGAGCTGTCAAGGGGGTGACAAAAGTATTGGGATCTATTGTTGCCACTGGAGTTTGTAGAAACTCTATAAACTTCCCCATTAGGAGGGCCACTTGAGCTGGACCCATCATCGCACTAGTTCAGCTTGGGTGATCATTGGAACTCCAGTCGTTGCATGCCATTGGGGGATATCCACTCCATGTTCCCCCTCTCTAGAGGTTTTAAGCTCCCTCTGAGCCCATTCCTACTATCATTGGATCTTTTCATTATCAAGAATATTGTTAACATTTTATGGTCCATATTTCTAAGAGAATACCTCCCCAATAGAGTCACTAAATAAAAGAGGGTAGTCCCCTTAAGAGCTGGGATATTACAATACAAATGGAGGTGTAACCCTTATAGATATGATGATAAACCACTAACCCAATTGTTCTCAACAGATACAAGACAATTAAATAATATTTTATATAATAAATACTAGTTTGATCCCATAAAACACTCATGTATAAAACAAAATAACCTCAGAAACATCTTAGTCAAAGGGAGAAAGAAGTAAGCACCTTAGATACACCTTAACAGGCAACCTTCACAGCTAAATAACAATAAATGATCTTTGATAGCTAATAAAAGCTTCGTAAAATCTTAGGGTATTTCTCTCTCAAGGAAGAACTCTCTCTTCTCAGAAGTAGGTGAGCTCAATAAATATCCTCACACCTCTCCCGAGGTGTCTCAATCGCATTCAATGTGAAAGACATTCCCCTCGTACTTTAAGTCACAAACATTACATGTTTGATGTGTCAGCCACTTTGAATCCTAGGCATTAAATGACAACGAGCAACTTTTAACCACCAACTATGTCAGGTTGCTGTCATGTCAGTGGTTTATCCATCAAACCACCTGACAGTCCCTCAATACGCTACGACATACTCAAGTTATGATTGGAAAGGAGGTAGGTGATGCGTAACATCACTCAAAGTAGATGTGACATTTGGTAGATGTTTATTTTGCACAAGTCCCAATGTATGATGGAACACAAGGTTACTTTGGGTAGGCTTTCTCGAAATACGATCTCTCGGTGTTTTACCAGGTGTATATAAAATGGTAAAACAAGCCTTAGTGATTCCTTACTTCTCAATCCTCCAAACCAGGTCCCTCTTAAGTTCCCACGGTAAGGTTATTCGATATAGCATAAAATCTATCCAAAACCCTTCTAGAATTGGTCCCTTGTGGGTACCATTTGACTTTACGCTCATCATTACAATCGTTACAGTGTACAAATAATATAACAAAAAAGATACAATTTTACTAAGTAATCAAAAAACAGAAATCAAGGTGAGTTTTCTCGTTGAGCTTCTTCGCTACCTTCTTGATTCATCCTTTAATACTTCTCTTGAGCTTCTTCTATTAGTAGGGATATTTATTTCTAATCAAAATATTACCTTCAAGACCGCTCTACATATCATATCATGTTCATCTGGGAATTTTTTTGGCATGAAATCGTGCATGTCGTATTTTTAACAAAAAGACGAAAAGTGAAATTATATCGTGTTATTTAGACATCATGATAGTCATGTTCTATTTTAAATAAACTTTTTTTGTTAAATAAAAAAAAAGTGTATGCTGTTTATGTATCGAAATATTTTTTTCATATGGTGTGGGCCAAACAATACCCAAAAATAGTACGCATACCAAAACATAATCATAGGAAAAATTATTTATATTTATCTTTTAAGTTGTAAATATACTTTTTTTTATTGTTTTGTGCACTCTCTCATTGAACAATTATATTGGACTTCTCATTGGAAGGCATGGTTGAAGAAAGAAAGATAATTTAAGAAAAACAGGGTTCTATTTGTTTTTTCTTTCTTTGTGATGCTGTTGAAGGAGACTAATATTATAAATATAACTGCATAAAAAGAGAACAAAATAAAATAAACATAAGCATCCACTAAGCTTAAATAATGTTTTTGTGTCTCTTCTGAGTGATCATGTTGCATATTTGTATGCCTGGTGAGAGAATCGCTCAACAATGTTGTGTGGGTTTGATTCCCATATAATCCCTTTATAGTTCCTCCAATAATTAAAAAATGTTTTGTAAAATACAATTCTTCCATTAAACAAAGTATAAAGAGAATCAAAAGGATAAATGTTGAACAAAATCGTGAGATCCCAATCTAGGGAGAAGAAAATATGAGAACATAAAAAAAAACTTATGTGCAACTATATATATATATATATATATAAATAATAGATATTTACTATTATTTGAAATTATTAGACTACGGAAAGTCTTAAATAAAAGGTTTCATCTTATGATTGGATTATTTATTCACAGCAAACAAAATACTTATTCAATGACTAACTGTAGTTAATAGAAAGTTTAGGCACATGAATCATTAAGTTTTGAATGTTTAAAACATGACATAAAAATATCCGTGTTCGTGTCGTGATAATGTTGAATTTTTTCGACACAAAGTAATATTGTATCTCATTCGAGTCAAAATTTTGATGCGTATTGATTGTGTTAATCATGTATTGTCATGTTATCCATGTTACTCATATTTTAATGTATTATCGTGCTTAGTGAGTATAAAAATGATTAATTGTGTTGTTTGTGACGTGTTTAAAAGGTGTTTTTCCTATCGTGTTGTGTATTTTTTTAATGGATTTTGTTGTGTTCATGTGACGTGTTTAAAAGGTGTTTTTCCTATCGTGTTTAAAATGGTATTTTTCTTTTTGTTCCATACTCACACAAAATGGTACTACACAAATGATCACCCCTACGCTTACATCTATTCATTTTTTCCATGCAAGAAATAAATTTAGAAAAAAATAGTCAAAAACTAAAAGTTACATATCAAGTTTAACAAAATATTTACTCAACAATAAAAACTATGAAAACTCATTTAGTGAAAGTAATTTACTAAAATTAAAAAACAAATTGTGAACATATATCTATTCTGTACAATAATTTTTACTTTCATCCATTATCTCCTGTAGTAAGGGTAAGTGATTTACCAATCGAAGTTGTAGTTTGTCTCTTTCTATAAGACTAGTTGTGCGCCCTTGCATTGCATGTGCGATTGAATACGAGTGTTCAATGTGATGATATAAATTTGTAAGAAATGCATTATACATAGACAAATTGATAATAACAACATAAATCCTTAATACTTACGGTGACGGAAATATAGTCATCATATTCAATGTAATTAATAAAGGTAGACATCAATGCGTTATAATTTTAAAAATTCATAATGAGATTAGAAATCCAAGGAAAAGAATTTGGCGCTCAAAAATCAATGTGAAGATTTGAAAGCAATCTGGAAACAGATGCTCATTCGAAAGTCAAATACTGCGTGGAAACTGGTAAAGAATGCCTTAGCATGCATAAGTAATTTATTCCAAAGAAAATGATTTGGTTATCCTTTGTGCGATATTTTCACTAAAAATCAGAGGCCTTAGAACATGTGTTCTTTAGATGTAATGGGCTGAAAAATATTTAAAAAGAATGTGGTTTATATGAGGATTTGAGAGGGACTAATGGTAGGTCTTTACTAAAATACTTTCCCAATAATATTGCTAACGCACAATTTGTATAAATGGGAGTCAAGACATCCCGTAAATATGCCTTTGTTTTAGGGCACATTTGCTTAAGAAGGAATATAATTTTAAAAAGTAAAAATAAATCTTTCCCATTCATAGTGAGCACAATACTTAGATAAAGAGAAGTATATGGCTTCTATTCAAACGTAGAGGTTCACAGTCCTAAATCCGTAACTGATCATGAACCATCAGATTTAAAATGGTCCCCCTTTGGTCAAAAACCTCAATTTTAATATAGATGTATCATTTAATTTCAAGACATAAGAAGTTATGGCTTGTGATAAACTGTTCGATGGTGTACCTGATATCACCCTTTACCATCAAATTTGCATCTTGTGGGATTCCAGAACCAACATTGATAGTATAATATTCTATACAGTTGTTGGTTTAGATTGACCAGAAAAATAACATTTATAGGTTCAACATAAAACCTGTTGTTGCAATTGTCCTTTCAAAGTCTCATTGAGGCCATTAACATGTATTCTTCAGACAATTTAAATTGGTATGGGTAGTGTTCGGTCTCTGTATCAATAGCGAATGTAAAATATGTAGAACTTGTGCAAGCCATAAAATAGGTGTTTAGATGCCATATTCACCCCTCCACACACACACGCGTACATGAACAGATTGGTCATTTTGCTAAACACCTATAATGCAACATAAAGAAATCATCTCATGTGCAGTGTCATATGAAAAGAAATATAGTGCCTAAAAGAAACTCAATTATGATCAACAATAGACAAAATAGGAGAAAAAGACGTCTTGATAAAAATATGAAATAGACAAATAATGGGAGAAAAATAAACAAAATAAGAGAAAAAATAAAGCAAAGCAAAATGATATTACACTTAAACCAAAACTCCGTAAATATCAAAGATTTAAAAGAATGGTTCGTAGAATCTAAATAATCAATTGTAAAGCCAAAAAAACTTGATATGAGTTAAGATACCCATCCTAAAAAAATCAATAGCATTTCTCATAAAACTATTAAAGGGGAGACATATTTAGCTCTTATATGGATGAGAACTCACATGCAAAATACCATATGTGCATGTATATTCTTCCATACATGTATACAAGGACAAAATACAAAAGTCCACCAACACTCACTTCTCACATTCTGAAATTGGGGAGTTCATTCATTCGTAGAGGAATAAATATTGGGTTGGATGGTTCGTACAGCTGAACAACTAAAGTTTCAAGTGTTTTACTTCAACAAAAAAAGGGATTCCTTTTAGTTAATAATGCCTAAAAATACGTAAGTATGTCTTATTTCAATAATCATACATAAACCCCTCATAAAAGTTGTCACTAAAATATGTAACAAAAACATTCTTATTTCCTAAATTTATCTTATTTATTATAATACTTTTTTTGTTATTTAATATGTCTTTCTCTCTTTTTCACATCAGTTGTACCAATTCAACACCAATACAATTTGCATGTGAATTTCATCATGGAATAATGAAGCGTTAATCAAAGTAATAAATCTTCCCATTTCTTTCTTCATCTAACATCACATTGATTTTTGAAAATATTAATAAAAAAAATTGAAACCGAGTGCAAGAAATTTATAAGATATGTGAAGAAATTTGTATATGAGTAGAATTATTTTATAGAATAATTTAAATATGTTGACGATTTGGAAAGAAAAAGGATGAGTGGAGTTTATTTTACCATTGATAATTTCCTCATGGAATTATTTTACCACTGATGTAAGTGAATACAAAAAGTGACAAAAAGCTATTACCCACCTACCCACAGCTTCAAACTATTATTACCCACCTTCCCACCCACAACTCTCACTTATCTCCCTCGTCTTCATTACCCTTGTGTCCCATAGAGAGAATGGTGACAATTCATCATTTCTCCCTCTCTCTCTCTCTCTCTCTCTCTCTCTAAAAATATCTTCGATCATAGAAATTTATAATTCACACAATAAGCCGACGTTGGCTTTATAATTCAGGTTTAGAATTCAAATCCACATAATAAATGGACATTCCTTTATAATTCAAGTTTAGAATTCAAATTTATAATTCAAATTCTCTTAATAAATGAACTTTCATTTATAATTCAAGTTTAGAATTCAAATTCACATAATGAATGGACTTACTTTAGAATTAATCACTTAATTAGTGAACGGTAACAAGTGAGTTAACTGGTGACAATCATAATAACACTCTACTTTGTTCAAACCAGCCAACTGAACATGAAGCTTTATTACAAGGAAAAGGGGCTCAATGGGTCATAAGAGATAATCACAGAGAAAATGGGCTCAATGGGTCACAAGTGAGTTAACTGGTTTGAACAACACTCAATTTTGTGATGAAATTTATGCTGGTAGCAAGGAATTTGTTCAAAACGATGTAACTGAAGCACTGAAAATACAGTCCTTAATTGGTTAAAATAATATCAAACAGGAAATACTTGTTTCTTTTAAACTGAATATTCAAAGCGAAATAAAACTTTGGGAGGTGGTGGCATTTTATGGAATCCTATTGGTGTATAAAACGATTTGAACAGGGATCTAGAAAAGGAACATAAAAAAATACAGCTATACACAAGGTTTAGTTACAGTTTCAGGTAATTGTTTAAAGAGTGTAGAAAGTATGTGAAAGTTTAGAAAAATTATGTAGCTAAACGGTGAGCAGCATTGGATCCTTAACATATGAGTAGGGAAAACATAACTATATTTCTATTTATTAAGACTACATGAACTATTTCAAGATCCTATCCGTATTTTCCATGTCATTGATTTTCATTATTCAAGTTGCTTTCTGTACAGATGAAATTCGAAGGATACCTCCAACCCCACAAGATGAAAATAAAGATGGAATGAGACACTTCATGAAACAATCTGGAAAGGATTTCCAAATTTTTTATGTCGTGTTAACACAGCTCTCAAGAACATAGGGATAAATGAACGCGTTCCTTACAATGCCCCTCTTATTCAATATTCCTCTTGGATGGGTGGTGATTGGGATGGTATGATCCTTATTCTATAACCCTTGTCACATACATGATTACATGTGTATATATTATTGAATGGCTATGCAAATAAATTAAGTTTTTAGAACATAGAGAGGGGGAGAGTAACTTTTAGTGAATGGCTTCATAAAATGATATCAATACCTCTGACTTCATATATATATATATATATATATATATATATAGTAGTACACAACAAACTAACTAAACAAGCTAACTCTGTTATAACAGATTAATTAAATTAACCCTGTTATAATAGAGTATAACAACTATTTAACTATCTCAATATGCCCCCTCAAGCGAGACGAAGGGTAATCAAGAGTGATATTGGCGACAAGACAATCAAATCAAGGATGAGACAGTGGCTCAGTCAAGATATCTGCAGTTTTTCCCTCAGTAGGAACATATCCCACTTCAATTTCTTTAGTCTGTAACTTTTCTCTAACATAATGTACATCAAGTTTAATATGTTTAGTTCTTGAATGGAACACATGATTAGAACCTAAAGATTTGGCTCCAAAATTATCACACCAAAGTACAACAGGTGCTGGAACAGAAAGTTCGATTTCTTTTAGCAAATACTGTAACCACACTAGCTCAGTTGCAGTAGAGTCAAGTAACTGTATTAGATTCTGTGCTGGACATTGCAACATCATTTTCCTTTTTGTATGACCAATTTATGAGATTGACCCCTAGAAAGACACAATAGCCACTTGTGGACTTTCTGTCATCGATGTTACATGCCCAGTCAACATCTGAATAACCTTCCAAAAGCAAGTGAGAGGATGGCTTAAAATGGAGACTAAGACCAATGGTGCCTTTAAGATATCTTAGTACATGTTTGCAAGCGTTCCAATGAGCAACTGTAGGTTGTTTGAGAAACTGACTCAGCTTATTAACTGAGAATAAAATGTCAGGTCTTGTCATGGTGAGATGTTGAAGAGGACCAATGGTACTTCTATAGAGTGTGGGCTAATCAAAATTAGAACTATCTTCAGTAAAAAAAAAATCACCAAGTATCATAGGTGTAGGACAAGGCTTGGAGCTAATCATGTTAGTTTTAGTGAGAAGATATATAGTGTACTTAGCTTGAGTGAGGTGGAGACTAAAAGCTATTCTATGCGCTTCAAAACTAAGAAAATAGTCAATTGAGCCTTGGGTCTTAAAAGTAAACTTGCCTTCCCTTTTCAAAAGAATAGGGAGTTGTCTGAAGCTGAGTTTTGAAACCCCCATTGCATAAGGACTCCCTTGAGTTTGACAAACCATGATCGAGGGGAATGTTTAAGTCCATAGAGAGATTTCCTGAGCTTTCAAACATAGGTTGGTTTAGTAGAATCAATAAATCCTTCAGGTTGAACCATAAAAACTATTTCTTTCAAACCTTCATTTAGAAAAGCATTATTTATATCAATTTGCTTAATATCCCAGCATTATGAAACATCAATAGTAAACACTAGACGAATTGTTGAAGCTTTCACTATTGGGCTGAAAGTTTCAAAAAAATAAATTCCTGGGATTTGTTTAAACCTTTTTTCCACCAATCTAGCTTTGAACTTGTCAACCGAGCCATATGCCTTGAACTTTGTTCTAAACACCCACTTGTTTTGAACTAAAGACATCCCTTCAGTAAAAGGCACTAAACAAGAAGTATTATTGTTTATTAAAGCCTTGTATTCAAGTGTCATAGCTTCAAACCACCTAGGATCTTCCAATACTCTCTCAACTGATGTTGGTTCCTGAAACTCTTCAGCTTTGGTTAGGGTAAAAACTTTGAATTTGGTAAAGGCGGCTTTGGCTCTTGGGGTCATAGGGTGAGTAGTGGTTAGATTTTGGATCTGATGAGGGTGTACATGGGGTGACAAAGGATGGTCTAAGTTTTGATTTTGGTCAGGTAAGAAATTTGAGGTTTGTGGATGGTTTGGGCTAAGAGAGTTTAGGTTTGGACAAACATCAGTAGGAGGTGTTTGAGATGGGATAACAGTAAGTGGGGGACTCAATAATTGAGTTCTATGCATGTTATATGAAGAGGAAATTGTTTTTGTAGGTATTTGAAATATAGGAGCTACACCAGTAACATTAGATACAGTAGGAATGACAAAATAAGGAAGATTATACTGATGAGTAAAAGATAAAAAATCATACAGATTTGACTTTCCTGATTAATTTTTCACAAATAAGGAGTTGTAAGGAAATTCGTGCTCATTAAACCTGACACTCTTTGCAATATAAACTCTACCCGTTGGTGCTAAACACCTGTAGCCTTTATGAAGTGGACTATAACCTAAAAACAGACATTGAGTAGTTCTAAAATCAAACTTGTGACGATTGTAGGGTCTAAGAAAGGGAAAACATGAAAAACCAAATACTTTGAGAAAATTGTAATGAGGAGCATGGTTAAAAGGTTTTTTTGATAGGAGAAACATGATCAAGACTAGGAGTGGGTAATCTATTTATTATAAAAGTGACTCAAACACAAGCATCCCGCCAAAATTTGAGTGGCATATCTGCTTGTGCTAGTAAACTTAATGCAACGTCTATAATATGAGGATGTTTTCTTTTAGCTTTGCCTTGTTGTTGATGTGTGTGTGGATAGGGGTGTCTAAACTAGATTCCTAATTGAAGAAGAAGAGGTTTAAAGTTTCTAAATTCTCCTCCCTAATCAGTTTGGAGACACTTGATTTCGGTTTTAAAATTTCTTTTAACAAAAGTGTTAAAATGAATTAAAACTTTCTTCTCTTCACATTTTTGTTTTAAAGGAAAAATCCAAGTGTACCTAGTATAATCACCAATAAAATGTAGATAGTATTTATAACCTTCAGAAGATATATGAGGTGAAGGATCCCATATATCAAAATACACTATTTCAAATGGTTTAGTTATTTTAATATAGGTACTAGGGAACACAGATTGATGAAGCTTTCCATATTGACAAGAATTACAAAACATCATGTCTTTTATTGAGTGAGACACATTTACAGTGTATAATACTTTGGATAATACTGGACTGCTTGGATAGCCAAGCCTATTGTACCAAAGATGAACATTACAACCAGACTTGAACTCGTATTTACAAGTAGGAATTGACCTATTTTCAAGATTATTTTTAGAAGTACATATATAGAGACTATGATTAAAACTAGACAAATGAGAAACATTGGACATGAAGAGAAAGAATCAACCGTCGAACGAATGTGTAGATGGTACAGTCCATCTTTAAAAGTTCCCTACAAAAGAGTTTTCTTCATTGTTTTGTCCTTGACAACACAATAATCAGAGGAAAATTCATTAATTACATCATTGTCAAGAGTAAATTGAGAAATAGTGATTAGGTTCTTTTTAATTTGAGGAACATGTAGGATATGGTTCAGATGTAAAGGTTTAGAAGATGAAATAGTAGAGGAACCAATATGATGAATTGACAGTTTAGATCCACTACCAAATACAAGTTTCTCCTTACCTTTGTAATCAGATTGCAGGGACATATTGTTTATCTTAGCTGTAATATGATTTAAAGCTCCAGAATCCATGTACCAAGCTCCATCTTGAGTATCTGAGGATGAAGCTATGTAGGCTTCAGAGATTTGTTGTTGATTAGAATACTGATTGAACTATACAAAACTAAAATCTCCTTGAAAACTCACATCAAATCTATGATAACACTTGATGGAAACATGACCTGCTTTTCCACAGACTTGGAAAATATGTCTATTATTATCACGACCACCACGACCTCGGACGTATCCACCACGGTTTAAAATCCACCATATCCACCACGGTTTTGAGATCCATTGTTGACCTGAGGACCACCATTTAATTTCTTAGAAGTGCTTGCATAATTTGCAGAAGCACTGAAAAGATCCAATGTAGAAGAACATTGAAGATGCTCAAGTCGTATCTCTTGATTCTGAAGCATGAATTGTGCTTCTTAAATCGTAATAGTATCTTGTTGTGAGGTTAAATTTACAACCACCGACTCATACTCATTTCCAATACCTCCAAGAATATACAGAATCAGCTATTTATCATAGATGATCTGCCCAGCAGCAAGAAGGATATCAACTAAGCCTTTCATTTTGAGTATGTACTCATCAATAATCATAGATCCTTTCTTAGTACTCTGAAGAAGAAAATGGAGTTTCAAGGTGTGAGCTCTAGACTTTGTGAAACATAATTGCTCTAGCATGCGCCAGATCTCGAATGAAGTGTTGCAGCGGACAACATGTCCAAGAATGGCTTCGAATATTGAACCAAGAAGGAAACTCATAACTAACTGATCAAGCTGAATCCAGATCATATAATCAGGATTATTTACAGAAAGAATTGGATCAGTTGGATCAGGAATAAAGGTAAGGGGACAAAGTTTAATGCCAAAGATGAAACAATCAAGGTCATGAGCTCTCACAGCTAAAAGAATATGAGATCTCTAGTAGGCATAGTTTGAGCGATCCAATCGAAGAGAAATTAGAGCGATTGTATGCGGGATAGCTATGGTAGGTAGGATCGAAGAAGATAACGCAGAAGGTCCAGAGGTTGAAGACGAAGATGACATTGCTTCATAGGCTCTGATACTAAAGTAAGTTCTTAGAACATATGTACACACACACCCACACCCACACACACACACACACACACACACACACACACACACACACACACACAGAGAGAGAGAGAGAGAGAGAGTAACTTTTAGTGAATGCCTTGATAAAATGATATCAAGACCTCTGACTTCATATATATATATATATATATATATAATAGTACACAACGAACCATTGGTACATCTATCAAAGAAAACAAACTAACTCTCTTATAATATATTAGTTAAACTAACTATGTTATAACAGAATATAACTATTTAACTATCTTAGTACAATTTTTTTTGAAATTACAAAATATCATCAAATTCATCTCAAAATAATAATTGTTTCAAGAGTAAGAAAATTCTTTGTTGCTTCCTTAATTAGCTAGGGTATTTCTTGATCTCCATATAAGTTTTGTAGTTTATTCATTGGTAATACCTAAGAACTCGGAGAAATCCTTTATTTTTTCTCTCTCATCGGTTGTATGTCATCCAATGCGGGTAATCTAAGGGTAACTCGCAAGGTCACAAGGAATGTTTGCTTATTGGCTAGAATGATGGCTGCTAACTTGTACTTCTGCGAGATAGAAAATCTTGTGTTAGAGGTATATTATACTTTTTCTATATAATAACTGGAGTTTATATTTTCTTTTAATCATTTAAATATTTTCTAGGAAGCCTCATTTATGTATGCTGTATTTTCTATGTGGTTGCTATTTTTCTAACTTCATTATTGTTCTTGACATATGTTTATGCCGTATTATAGTTATTAACTCCGTGCTCAGGCAGCCGAAGTTCTCAGATTGGCAATAATGAGAGGTTCAAAACACTACATAGGTAAGTAGTGTGACAATTTTAATAATTTTTTTTTATTTCTCATGTCAAAGGCATTATCTGCTTCAAAAAGTAGAATTTGATGAAGCGTGGTGGTTTTTTGTTACTATTTGTAAATATTTTCAACATGTTTTTCATTATAAGCAACGTAGGATATCATTATTCCAATTATGTTTCTTATGTGCCATGTTTACTGTTTACTATAGTTTTTTGCCTTTTCTTCATTACTCTTGTCGCATCCCAGAGACAAAAATATTAGCAATGTGAACACAGTAACATAAACAATTGTTGAACATATCTTAGCGGTCGTTATGTGAAAAGGAGATGACTTGGGGCGGATTTGGTTCTCGCCAAAGAGATGGAACATCGCCTCTATGTATTTGTTGGGAAACAGTTCGCGAATGAGACATCCAATGACATAGATACAACCTCCAGTACTATTCAGAGTCTCATACCATAATTTGAGTTTGGTTCGCACATCATCGGATTCAAACTCATGTTTGATTTTGATGCAAAAAATTATTGATCTGCAATCCTCTTCTATTGCCCACATTTTTCACGAGGATCCTTCTCACTTTTCAATGGTTGGAACGGTAACACTATTGAGTAAAAAATTGCAGAAGCGATAAGCCACAAATAAAAATATTTAATTATTCAAAAATAATTGTACAAACTTTAACAAAACAATTAACTCACAAAATACACAATCAAGTGACCCACTAATATTAGAAGATTCACTCAATATTTATGACATAATTTTATACTCAAACATAAACTTTTTTTTTCGTTCACTTTTTTTTAGGTTCAAGTCTTGGGTGGGAGGGGGAGGGGGTGAGACTTGAACCCCCAACCTCTTTCAAAGCAAGGGTTGGTGGTAACCATTGGGGCAAGCCCCTTTGGTTTACTCAGACACAAACTTCACTCAATCAAAAGACATCCATTATTTATTTGTACACTTTTGTTTACCCATTGCTTCTCTCACTTGTCTTCTTCCAATTGGTACAATCCTCCCCATATATATATATTGATGTATGTCGGTTGGTTCACAAATTTGCAGCCATAACTTTGTGGGGGTGGAGGAGTCTAGAAAGTTTTAGAAATGGGTACTAGAAATCTGGGTAGAATAATTTGGAGGAAGGGAGAGAGATTGTGAGAGAATTTTATAGACAGAGAATTTTCTAGATAAGTGTTGAATTTTAACAAACACAATAGCTCTAGTCAATTGGTATAGGGTACAATTCATATTTTTCTCTCGACTAGAGCTATTAAATGGACTTTGGCTTTATAATTAACATATTAAATGGACTAGAGCTATTGGAATTTATAATTCACATAATAAATGAACGGTAACACTAGAAATGTTGGCTTTCTGATTCTGACCCAGCAGAGGGTCTGAGTGATAAATCTCCAAAAATTAAATGTCTATATTCTGATAGTCCCAAGAAGGGAGTGAGTGTGTTTTCTAGATATGACTTGGCCTCAAAACCTGTTGAACAAAAGAATGATGACATAATTAAAGATGTTATAGAGGAGAATAAACCAAATTAGGTTGTTGATGTTGTAAATTAATAATTAAAGTCCTAAATTATTTTTTAAATTCAATTATATTAAATTCCGAAATTATGAATTTTCCATTTATGTGGTCTTGATAAATATCAGATAATTAATTAGGCATGTGATACATGCAAATATTAAATGATTCGGTTGTTCCTATATTTTAGCTACTTGATGGTTAGTGGGAGACTTGAAATAGAGTTCTACTTTGACTAGGAATTTCGAACCTCTTCCCTTTATAAATAGAGGATCCCTCCACCATCTAGGGTTATCTAATAACACACTATTTCTGAGGTGGGAGAGAAAATCTAAAATTTCTATTATACATTTTTTCTCATAAAAAAAATGTGGTCACACCAAGAGATAACTATGGGATATTCTTTAAGGGGTCACCTTTTTATATCAATAGCAACAGATAAAGGTTAGTATTCAATTATAGTTATATAGAACAATTAATTATGTGATTGCATGAAGATAAAACATCATGGAATCATGACAAAACTATTTCTAAACCGAGATATAACATTATGGTTTATATTTGATTTTATGATAACAAAATAGTCTTGATTAACATGTATTATAAGAGCCTTAAGTTTATAATCTCACATTGTCCATATACGGAACTTTTCTTATAATAATATTGATTTATTACATGCTCGAAATTATGCAATTTTATGTTTTTGATTTTTTTTAACTGGTATGGGACTTTTCTTATAAATTAGTATTTTGAAATTATTTTAATCCACATATCTGTATGAAATTAACAACGAAATTGCATAAACAAACCTTATTTTTTTATGAAACTGTCCCATAATTATACCCCCTTTTTGTGTCGTTAAGAACCCTAATCTTTCCCATAAATGATTCATATGTTTCAAGTCTATTAAGTATTCCAGAAAACACTTATAATGATCATTATGGGGAAACGAATCTGTTTTTAAGATTATTTGGATGAAAACTGTGATTTAGGGCAAACAGTTTTTGGTGTGGATTTTTTTTACTGGAGTGAATAGTGTTTTTGCCAAATTTTAGTGACCGATTGACTTGAAACTTGGTGGGTTGATTGGAAACGAGCCAATGATCAAATTTAACTCCTTTGGCCATGATATAATGTGTTTTTTGGCGATCCGAGTCCGTTAAGGCCCCCAAAACTCTGTTTTTACCATTTTGTAAAATAATCTCAGGGATAATAACTTTCTGACAGAAAATTGATTTTAATGTTCCGCAAAAAGTTTTGGTTTTCTGACATGTTTTACTTCGATTAGAGAAATTCATGTATTATGTGATTTTTCTATACCTGGGCAATTATGTTTTGAGGCATTTAAGCTACTGTTCATATCTTGATGATTACTTGAACATTACGTATTATAGTTGACATTAATGCATGATTAACTATATCTAAGTTAGGACATGTAAGGAATTATTTATTAAAGATGAGTCAAAAGCCAAACACATGCTGAGACTATATGTACGAATATTACACTTGCATTCATTAAAGTTTATTCTAATGTTCATTATAAAATTGGATTGAGGCGCGGCACGTGCTAATATCTGGATTAAATAACGTTAGAACTGTTTTGTGAAAATTGAATTGTTGACATTAAGTTCATTAATCATGGTATGAAATGTTTAGGCAACAAGCACAGATGCAAAAATTATGGGGCCATGATAAATGAATTAAAGGGTAGTATATCTTTATAATCTGAATATGATGTGATGACTAATACAGATTCCGTAATATTTGGATGATCAAAGAAATTTGCCAAAATTTTTATTAAGTCAACAATTCTGTATTCAACCCTTGCAATTATTGTTGTGTGTAAAATTTAATTGTGAACATTGTTATTAATTTGCAGTTCCCCTTAACTTGTATTCGCATGCTCAGCCCTATTCCAAATTTAATGGAACTAATTCATCTGAATGGAATGAGAAAATTGAGTTCAGCTTAGGGGTTCTTGACCTGGAAATGGAAATTTTATGTGATGAACCCATTGTTATTACTGATACTAGTAGCGAGGATGAAATTGTTATCCGGGAAGCATGATCTCGATCCAACAGGCTGGCCCTTATGTTTATGTGAATGTTCATTGTTGTTAACATTAAGACCTCCCTACCTGAAACTACGAAAGCAAAAGAGTATTTGAACAATATTAAGGAAAGCTTTTTTACTACTGATAAATCCCTTGTTGGGAATTGATGGCTGACCTAACTACTATGAGATTCGATGGTACTCGAACCATGAATGAGCAAATTATAGAGATGACCAATCTCTCTGTTAGACTTAGAGTTTTGGGCATGGCAGTGGAAAAGTCTTTTCTCATCCAATTTGCCCTACACTCCCTACTTACTAAGTATGGGCCCTTCCAAATCAATTACAACACTGCTGAAGATAAGTGGAATGCAAATGATTTGCAAAGCATGTTAATACATGAGGAAGGCAGACTAAATCAATATAATGTCTATGTCACTAAGCATAGGTGAAAAATATCATAGTCAAAGGAGTTGGTTTTCCGAAGAAGACTGGAAAGGGAATTAAGAAAGGTCATGGGCCGTCTCCCTCAAGGGGAACCATCATCTACTGTGAAGAAGAAAAAGAACGAAGAGTGTCATTTCTATAAAAATAAGGGCCATTTCTAGAAGGATTATCATAAACGAAAGTCCTGGTTCGAGAAAATGGGCAAGCCTTTTATTTATGTTTATTTTGAATCAAACCTTATTAATGTTCCTTCTAACACTTGGTGAATTGATTCTGGTTATATATGTCATGTTCTAGTTCGATGCAGGTCTTCACTTAAATCCTCCAAATAAATCCAAATGATTATTTTCTTTACATGGGCAATAAAGCAAAGGCTAAAATAGAAGTTATTCGAGTCTTTTGCCTGATTTTAAGTTTTGGTTCCAAATTTGCTTTAGACAGATTTGCGATTGATTTTAAGGATAATGGTTTTAGTTTAATTAAAAATTCTATTAATGTTGGTTCTCGATTTTTATTAGATGGTTTATATCAACTGAATCTTGAAAAGAATTTTTTTGAAACCCTTATAACCCTGCATCCTAATGTTGGTATGAAACGTACACTTAATGATGAAGAATTTGCTTATTTGTGGAATAAAAGATTGGGGCACATATCCAGGCCAAGAATTGAAAGGCTTATTAAATATGGAATACTCCATAACCTAGATTCGGCCAATTATGATGTATGTGTGGATTGTATTAAAGGAAAATAGACCAAACATACAAAGAAATGAGCCACAAGAAGCACCCAGATACTTGAAATAATATATACAGATATATGTTGACGTTTTGATATTCCATCCATTAGTGGAGAAAAATATTTCATCACTTTTATGGATGATTTTTCATGTAATTTCATTTTGTACTTTTTACATGATAAATCTCAGTCTGTCAATGTTGTTGAAATATATATAAATGAGTTTAAGAGGCAACTAGGCAAAAAGGTGAAAATTATTAGGTCTGATAGAGGTGGTGAATATTATGGTATATATGATGAGTTAGGGAAATGCCATGGCCCATTTGATAAACTCCTAAAAAAATTAGTATTTGTGCCCAATACACAATGCCATGATCACCTTCGCAAAATGGTGTAGCTGCATGGCGTAATCGTACCCTTATAGAAATGGTAAGAAGTATGATAATTGGGACTCAATTGCCTACATTTTATGGACATATGCTTTAATGACCGATGTACACATGTTAAAACGAGTTCCTAGTAAGTCATTTTCAAAACCCCCTTTTAAACTTTGGAAAGGTTGGAAACCCAATTTAAGGTATTTACGTGTGTGGGGCTGCCCAGCAAGAAGCTATAATTTATAACCCTCATGAAAAGAAATTAGTTCCTAGGACACTATCTTGTCATTTCATTAGGTATCCTGAACAGTCGAAGGGATATAGATTCTACTATCCTAATCATACAACTAGAATTATAGAAAATGGAAATACTAAATTCATCGAAGATAGTGAAGTCAGCGGGAGTATGAAAGAAAGGGAGGTAATCATTTAAGAAGTCAGGGTATAAATTCCTATACCCCGAGTTCATAACATACCTGTTCCTAATGTAGTTGTTGAGTTGGTCATTGACCTAATTAATAACGATGAACAATGATCAACAAACTGAACAACTATATAATGAGACTATAATCGATGAACCTATTGAAGCACCATAGGAAGTGCCATTAAGGAGAACTCAAAAGGATAGGAGATCGACAATTTCGAATGATTATGTGGTATATCTTCAAGAGGATGGATTTGATATAAGAACTATTATTGACCGAGTTTCTTATGAAAAAATTATAAATAGTGATGATTTTGATAAATATATTAATGTTATGAATGAAGAAACAAAATCTATGAATGACAACAAAGTTTGGGAGTTGGTCGAATTGCCAGAAGGACAAAAACGAGTTGGGAGCAAGTGGATCTTTAAGACAAAACTTGACACGAAAGGCAGTATCGAACGACATAAAATTAAACTTGTTGTCAAAGGTTTTAATCAAAGAGAAGGCATTGATTATAATGAGACATTCTCTCCTGTTTTTAAACAGCAATCATTAAGAATTATATTAGCAATTGTGGCTCATTATGATTTGGAGTTGCACCAAATGGATGTGAAAACCAACTTTTCTAACTGGGAGTTTAGAAAAATAAGTCTACATGGCATGGCCACAAGGCTTCATAAGGGAAGGAAAAGAAAACATGGTCTGTATCTTAAAGAAGTCTATATATGGTCTGAAGAAAGCTTCTCGTCAATGGTACATTATGTTCCACGATACCATTACATACTTTGGGTTTAAGGAAAACACTGTTGATTGGTGTATATACCTGAAGATCAGTGGGAGCAAGTTTATGTTTTTAGTACTATATGTTGACGACTTGCTTATCGCCAACAGTGATCTTGGTTTATTACGTGAAACCAAGCGATACCTTTCTAAAAAGTTTGAAATGAAAGATTTAGGAGAGGCATCCTTCGTGATATGGATAAAAATATCTCGATATAGATCACAAGGAGCATTGGGATTTTCTCATAAAGATTACATTATTAAAGTTTTGGAAAGATTCAGCATGAAAAGTTCCAATCCCATTAATGTTCCACTTCAAAAAGGGAATAAGTACAACTTAAGTCAATGCCTTAGAGGTGATTTAGATAGGGAGCGCATGAAAGGAATGCCTTATGCTTCGCTCACAGGGAGCTTATTGTATGCACAAGTCTACACTAGGTCAGACATCATTTTTGTCGTTTGGATGCTAGCTAGATATCAAAGCAATCCGAGTATTTACCATTAGAACGATGCAAAGAAAGTACCGAGGTACCTACAAGGGACCAAGGATTAGATGCTCACATATAGGAAGGTTGATCACCTTCAGGTGATTAGTTATTTAGACTCAAATTTTGGGGGATGCCTTGGCAGTAGGAAGATCACTTCGGGTTATGTTTTCCTTCTGGATGGAGGAGTTATTTCAGGAAAAGTGTTAAGCAGAGCATCATTGCATCATCTAATATGGAGGTTTAATACGTTGCTTGCTTCGAAGATAAAAATCGTGGATTATGGCTGCGAAATTTTATTTCAGGACTTAGAATTATGGGATCGATATCTAAGTTGTTGAAGATTTATTATGATAATGTCGCAGTAGTCTTATTTTCTAAGAATGATATGTAGACTAAGGCAGTTAACCATATCGAGATGAAATACCTGTCAGTGAAAGAATAGGTTCAGAAGCAAAGAGCGTCAATTGATCACATTAGTACAAGTGATAACATAGTAGATTCTCTTATGAAAGAACTATAATCAAAGACCTTTATGGAACATGTCAAAGGGATGGGTCGTTTAGTTAGATTATGATTGTTATTTGGCTTACCTGATTGACACTATTACTTGAATTCAATAAAGGTGTTTCTGATTTCTATCTTTTGTGAATGCATGCATATGATTATGGCTTATTGTTTGACAGAAATTGTCCTTTATTCAAAAGGGCATTATGAGGCCATTATGATACCCAATATTAAAGGCTTAGTTAATAAAGCATTGGTGTTTTAGTTCATGGAAGGAACCATGCTCTTGAATAGAATGGAACCGCCATGACTCGCATCCATGAATCGTTTGATTTAGCAAACTATATTATCAATTATTGTGCACTTTATGATACCTAATCTAATTATAAGGATTATTAAGACCAAGTGGGAGATTGTTGGAAATTAATAATTAAGGTCCGAAATTATTTTTTTAATTTCAATTATATTAAAATTTGAAATTATAAATTTCCTATTTATGTGGTCTTGATAAATATCAGATAATTAATTAAGCACGTGATAATTGCAAATATTAAAGGATTGGGTTGTTCTTATCTTTTAGCCACTTGATGGTTAGTGGGAGACTTGAAACAAAGTTCTACTTTGACTAGGATTTTCACCATCTTCTCCTTATAAATAGAGGAGCCCTGCACCATCTAGGGTTATCTCATAACACACTATTTCTGTGGTGGGAGAGAAAATCCAAAATTTTCATTATACATATTTTCTCATAAAAAAAAATTGGGCATACTAAGAGACAATTCTTTGCTATAGTCACCTTTTCAAATCCATAGCAATTTATAAAGGTTAGTATTCATGTCAAAACAGTTTTTAAACTGAGATATAACGTTATAGCTTATATTCGATTTTATAATAACAAAACAGTCTTGATTAACAGTTGATTTATCCGTGCACCATGTTATGGAATTGTTGCAGATGAGACACAATAACTAGGGAAAGACACGAGAAAAAGTAGGAATTCGAACAGGATGACAAGTGTTTTTTCTTGCTTAAATTACACTGTTAATGAAAAGGAAGTAAATCTCGAGGTGGGTAAGTCTGATGAAAGGAAGGAAATGATTCGAGAGAATAAAAACAAAAGAGGGTGAAAAGCATTTGTCTTGAATCTTTGTGATAATCAAAATAGTAACATTAGGATCTAGATGGGGTTTTATATGAACAACAATACAAAAAGAGAAAATGGGATCAATGGGTCACAAGTGAGTTAGCTGATTTGAACAACACTCTAGTTTGTGATGAAATTTATGCTGGGTGCGAGCAATTTTCTCAAAACGATGTAAATGAAGCACCGAAAATATAGTTCTTTTGACCATTATCGAACATTAAATACTTCTTTCTTTTAAACTGAATATTCAGAGCTGAAAAAAACTTTGAGAGGTCGTGGCATTTTATGGAATCATATTGGTGTATAAAATGTTTTGAACATGAACGTAGAAAAGGAACACAAAAAAAATATAGATATACAAAAGGTTTAGTTGTAGTTTCTGGTAATTGTTCAAAGAGTAAAGAAAGTATGCGAAAGTTTAGAAAAAATTGTGAAGCTAAACGATGAGTAACAAAGGATCCTTACCATATGCATTTTAGGATCTAGTCGTTATTCAAAGTATGAGGTTAAGGTCCACGATTTTCATATTTTCATTTTGAGATCCAAAAGTTAAAATTTTGCGACGCTTTTTTAGATTCTTTTTGTTTTGTGGTTTTTTAGTATTTACGACACTTTTAAACCCCTAAAGTCCTTGATGTTTCTACATCATTAGTACATTACCACATCTTGTTCCTATAGGTCGCATGCGATCATCCATCATCATAGTTCCTACTTAAACACTATAAATCTTAGGGTCTCACCCATAAGAGTCATCATCATCTCATACCTCAATAAAAATGCCCACTCGCACCCTCATTGGATTGCTCGACTAGTGACTTACCGATTCCTTAAGACTTTCGCATCTAGTGAAAACAACCTCCCTTGGTAAAACCGTAAGGATCGCCTTCTATCCCAAAATTAAAAATGATAATACGACATACACGTCATGATTTAATTCGTCTCTATGGTGTCATCCTTGTCATGCGCCAATATGAGATCGATCTCCAATCTCGTACCAAGGTTATGCCTAGCTGCTCGAAATAACCTTTTCCACAAGACTTGCTTATTCTTTATCTTAAGATTTCCACGCAATCCGATATCGCAATCACCTAAAACCACACGGGTTCAAGACACGGCCATTTATCTCTTTGCCAACGCGTCTCCCAAAACCTGACGCATTAAATAACCTTTATAAAATTTAAACGTCTGTGTGATAATTTTTCTCCACATGAAAATTTCATTCTTGAAAATGGCATGTTTCTATTGGGATGGGGGAAGCGTGCAATTTTTTTCTCCATAAATCCATCTACAGTGGGGGAATGAAGAATTTAGTACAACTACTAAGTTAATCCACTAAAATGTTCAGTTTATCTATATACCAATTAGATTCATAGACAAAAAAAAGAAAAAATATCAGCATGTCCAATGAATGCACATAGAGAATGGTGACAAAAAAGAAAAAATTATAAGAGAAAGATGTTGAGTGCAGTCCAATGTTAATAATCACAAAAGCTTAAATCTTCACTCGGTAATGATTTAATTGCATTTATAATTGTAGAGTTTCAGGAAACCTCAGAGGACGATGCTATAACGCTTAATTCTATTTGGTCTATGACTAAACGATTAAAGTACCGTAATAGTATGACTAGAATGGGTTATATCGATACATACGAATTCCCAATTAGACATTAAGTATTAAAGTCATATCAATTAAAATTCAATATAACCCTTAATCTAATTAAATAAGACTCCATATCAGTGTTGTAGTTTATTCATTTGTAATACCTAAGAACTCGAAGAAATCCTCTCTTTTTTCTCTCTCATCGGTTGCATGTCATCCAATGTGGGTAATCTAAGGGTAACTTACGAGGTCACGAGGAATGTTTTCTTATTGGCTAGAATGATGGTTGCCAACTTGTACTTATCCTAGATAGAAGATCTTATGTTAGAGGTGTATATACTTTTTTATATAATAGCTGGAGTTTATATTCGTATTTTTGCCATTTAAATATTTTCTAGGAAGCCTCATTTATGTATGCTTTATTTTCTATGTAGTTGCTATTTTTCTAGCTTCATTATTGTTATTGACATATCTCTATGCGGCATTGTAGTGATTAACTCCGTGCCCGGGCGACCGAAGTCCTCAGATTGGCAACAATGAGAGGTTCAAAGTACTGCACAGGTAAGTAGTGTGACAATTTTAATATATATTTTTTTTATTTCTCATGTTAAAGGCATTATCTGTTTCGAAACGTAGAATTTGATGAAGCGTGGTGGTTTTTTGTTACTACCATTATTCAAATTATGTTTATTTTTTGCCATGTTACTGTTAACTCTCTCTCTCTCTCTCTCTCCCCTGGTGAATAGTTTTGGAAGAAGGTTCCCCCAAGTGAACCTTTTGATGATGTCAGTATACATGTTTACTAATATATTTGTTAAGTGAGTTGTTTCGTCGATGTTGATCAATTTATATTATTATGCATGTTAACTAATATATTTGTCAATTGAGTGCTTTTGAATAATTTGATTGGCATTTTTAAAGTAACTGAATCTATTTGATTTGATTTATAATTTCGAATCATGATTAATGTATTGAAGTTTTATATTACAGTTTTATTTAGCATTAAGGGTACTTTAGTATTTTCTCTTTTATTGTTAGGTGATTGGAGTAGGTTATATATTCTCTTTCCTTCTTCTCATTGTATTGTATTGTAGTTTATGTTAATATGAAACCCTAGCCCCTCTTTTCTCTTTTCCATTGATTGTAGATCTTTGATATGTTATCATGGTATCAGAGCATGATCAAAGCTTAATCTCATCATCATAGTCCGCGGATCCAACTCCGCGGTGAGTTGGCTGGAGGTATTTTTTCTGTTCACTCGACTGTTTCGAAGGTATTGATGATCATTTTCCCTCCTGTTTGTTCAATTAATTGTTCAGTTCGTTCGATTTGGTTCTGTTTGGGTACTGTTTGATTGTTTACTTTCGTAATAGCTAGTGAAAGAGATGATTCTCTGCAATTGATTAGTGTTAGATTAGATGGAAAAAATTATATGTATTAGAGTTATGTTATGAAGAATTTTTAGAAGGGGAAGAAGCTTTGGGGTTACATTAATGGTGATTTGAGTAAACCTAATGATAAGACGAACGTTGAAAAATATGCAAAGTTGTCGAATGTTTGGGAAGCAAACAACTCAAAAATAATCACTTCGATTAACAACTCTGTTGCGCCTTCCATAGGTATGCAGTTGGCTAAGTATGATTATGCAAAGGATGTTTGGGATCATTTGGGCATATTATATACACAATCTAATTTCATAAAAAAGTACCAGTTGGAGTGTGATATTCGAGCTCTTGAGCAAAAAAAATTGAGTATCCAGGAATTCTATTCTGCTATGACGGATCTTTGGGGTCAGTTAGCTTCCACGGAGTCACCTGACTTGCGGGCCTTTGCACTATATATTGTCAATAGGGAGGAACAATGTCTGGTTCAGTTTCTTATGGCATTGCGTGATGATTTTAAGTGTCTTCGTGGATCAATTCTTCATCGTAGCCCATTTCCAACTGTTGATTCCGTTGTTCACGAGTTGTTAACCGAGGAGATTCGTCTCAAGACTTAGTCAGGGAAGGTAATTTCTTCGGACCCTAATCCATCTGTTTTCGCAGCCTCCTATCGACCAATTTCTAGTAACCAGAACAAGCCTTATTCGAGACTTGTAAGTGATGAATGCCGCTACTGTAAGGACAAGGGTCATTGGAAGTCTCAGTTCCCTAAGTTGCGAGAACAACAACAACAATCAAATAGTCGACCACCTCAGTAGAAATTTTCTTCATGGAAATCCAACAACCAATCTCAACAGCGTTCATATAGGCCTTCACAGCCTACTACAGCAGTAGTTGTACCTCCATCAGACTCATTTGCATCAGAATCTTCATCATCAACTCCATCCAAGTCTTATCTTGCTGATCAATTTCAAAAGTTTCTTGCCACACAGCCTCACGCCATATCCATCTCTTCACCAGGTAAGTCCTTAGGTATTTGGATTCTAGACTCCGGCGCTTCTAATCACATGTCACCAAATTTGTCCTCTTTTGGTTCCGTTTATCATACTTCTTTATTGCTCGTTATGACTGCTGATGGTATCCCCATGCCCTCAACGGGTGTTGGGACTATTGACTCACCCAACTTATCTCTCTCTAATGTTTACCACATTCCTAAGCTTACAATGAATCTTGTTTCTGTTGGTCAACTTCGTGATGACGGTTACTCAGTTTCTTTTTCTTCTACCTTTTGTCATGTGTAGCATATACAGTCTCAGAAGGTGATTGGGACAGGCCGTAGGCATGGAGATTGTACATTATGGAGAAACTTAATGTTCCAATGGTTGCAGCTTCTAGTGTTGACTTGTCATCCTTTTATTTGAGTTCAGATTCATCTAGATTTTATTTATGGCACTCTCGTCTTGGTTATGTCTCAGGGTCACGATTAAAATATTTGTCTTTTATAGGAAAATTAGGAAATTTTCATTGTCATGATATCTCTGATTGTAGCGGTTGTAAACTTGCAAAATTATCTGCTTTACCGTTTACTAGATGTATTTCCTCTACTCTTTCACCCTTTGATCTTATTTATTCTAATGTGTGGGGACCCTCTACTATTATTACAAGAGGTGGATATCGATATTATGTCTCCTTTATTGATGATTATATTCTTTACTGTTGGGTTTTTCTCATGAAATGACGTTCGAATTTTTTTATATTTATAATAAATTTCGTGCCTTTATCAAAACTCTGCATTCTACTATTATCAAATGTTTTAGATGCGATTTGGGTGGGGAATATACTTCTCAAAACTTCGGTGAGTTGCTTGATTTAGATGGAACTATTCACCAATCATCTTTTACTGACACTCCTAAGAAAATTGGTGTTGCTGAAAGGAAACATAGGCACATTATTGAAACTGCTCACTCTCTTTTATTATCTACATATGTCCCTAGTGAGTTTTGGGGAGAGGTTGTCCTTACTGCTGTCAATCTGAGTAATAATATTTTGACCTCTCATTTCTCAGGTTTGTCACCTTTTGAAAAGTTGTATGGGTTTGCCCCTAATTATTCTTCCTTAAAGGTGTTTGGTTGTACTTGTTTTGTTCTTCGACCGCATGTGGAACGTACCAAATTATATCCAAAATTATTTATTTGTGTCTTTCTTGGTTATGGTGAGGGTCAAAGGGGATATCGTTGTTATGATATGATTAGGCATAAATTCTTCCCAATTATCCCCTTAATTTAGAGGCTTTTATCGCTCCGCAAAGTGTAATTCGAGTGGATTTATATCATATCATTGCTATTGACAAGTTTCTAATGAGTACGCCGAGTTTTGTGTATTTTCCATCTATTTCCTAGGTGTTTAGTGTTTAGGAAGGATCGGTAACCTAATCCGAGTTCTGTACCAAAAGCTTCAAAGAAATACAAGGAGGAAAAGTTCCTAAAAATATGGAACCAAACCTAAGGGAAGGAAAAAGAACCGATCCCATCCTGGGAAAGCTCCTGTAAAGCATTGTCAAGATGGAACCGAACCGAAGGAGAGGAAAACGAGCCGATCCTATGCTCAAAGAACTTCCTGTGAAAAGTTAACAAGATGGAACCGAACCGAAGAAGAGAAAAAAAGAACCGATCCTATGCTCAAAGAACTTCCTGTAAAGGCTGTCAAAGATGGAACTGAACCGAACCCTCTTAGGAGAACCGGTTCTGGTTTCGGAAATTTGAACTTATCCACTTGTAAAATTAGAATCCTCCATGGTTGAAACCTTATAAAATGTAAACTCCTCCCAGACATGAGGAGGCTTATGATTCGTTAGGGAGGTTTTGTAATCAGTTTAAAGAAGAAGAACAATAAGAAACCCTAGTTTGCTTCTAGTTTTGCAATTCAAGTAATATTATTTCAATTCTTGTTTTCATATCTGCAGTAGTTATTTCTATAGTGAGAAATTTCATCCTTCTTGACCTTCAAATGTTCGTAAAAATGTTTCCTTTCATCCAAAAAATATTTTCTTCCAGTTTTCATGTCTCGCTAAATTTTCAAGGGTTGGGGTGCATGAACCCCACCCGATGTAATTCACGATAGTGGAAATAGAAGTTGGAATCAAAACATTAGATGAATTGTATCGTAATTCATATGATACTACTTTATTTCAGCTTTTGCTTACATATTGTGTGGGCTACGATCCCTCATATGTGTAATACTTAGGAGAAATAAATACCGAATTTTAATTCAACCTTTGCTTACGTACTGTGTGGGCTACGATCCCTCATATATGTAATACTTTGGAGTATTAAAACGTCGAATTGATTTAAAGTTTTAATTCTAAATCTAGTATCTTACGAAGTGAATTACTAGGGTGTGGGGGATTGTAACCCGACCTATCTTTCTCCATTCTTAGTTACAGTTTTATTCAAGTCGTTCGAAATTACGAAGTAGAAAAATTGCATTCATAATTTCAATAGGTAATCATTTTCAAAAGTGCATATAATGTAGTTATTTCGCAAATTAAATCATCTTTTCCTTCTCTTTAGAGTCAAAGTTAGGTTTCCTTCGTCTGTCCAACATCGTCACGACCTCGTTCGTCCTATTTCCATAAGGATCGATACCTAACTTATCAGATTAATACTTGAGGGAAAGGCTTGAACTTGATCCTAGAGAGTACGCATTTTAGAGAAACATTCTTAGTCGCGTCAAGTTTTTGGCGCCGTTACCAGGGAGTTAGGTAGACTTAGGATTATATCAAATCAATCTAAAAGTTTGGCGAAAAATTTCCAAAAATCCAAAACCATAAAAAAAATTAAAATACACAAAAAATCTTCATCATCTATCGTAAGCCTGTTAATGCAAAATTCTGAACTCACTCTAACTCCCCAAAATACTCCAACCAGCATTCACAAAAACTCGATAGTTGAGTACGACCCCGATAGCCCTCACACTCCAAACGTTCCACAATTCTGGGTTCCATCTCCCACGCATGCACACTCAATTGCAAGTAACATTTCGAAATCTCTCTTAGGACACATCACAAAGCACGCTCCGAGTATACCAAGTGAGGATACATATTCATCAAGTGAGATAGACATGTCACAACACGATAGTGTAGCCGTCGGTGGGGAAGAGTCCCCATACCGCCCTTTGAGAGAAATTTTATATCCCGAGTGAACTATCACTCCAGGATGCATTTTTCTCCCGTATAATGCAGGGAAATTTCTATTTAGGAATGGGTTGATCCAGATACCTCCCAACTACCATGGAATGGAGTCAGAAAAGACATATCTCCACATCAGGGGATTTGAGGAGGTGTGCGAGACCCTCAGTGATCAAACTTGTAAAACAGATGTGATCCGCCTCAAACTCTTCCCATTCTCGCTAAAGGATAAGGCTAAGACCTAGCTATGGTCTTTACCTCCAAACTCTATTGCATCATGGAACGAGTTGCAATATAAATTTCTCAAGAAATTATTTCCTACACATCGAACGAACTCCATCAAGGCTCAAATTCAAACCTCCCGACAATTATAAAATGAGTCGTGTGATCGATGTTACGAGTGTTTTAATGAGTTAATCACTTTGTGCCCTCATCATGGACTTGATAAATTATAAATCATTTTCTTCTTCCATAATGGGATGAATATAAATTCTAAACAACTCATTGAAACCATGTGTGATGGTTCCTTTGTCGACCTAGACGCCAACGATGCTGAGACTCACCAGAGGTATGTCGCTGAGACTACCTAAACATGGCATACATCTGACCTTAGCGCTTATAATCGAACTCGCCAAACGACCATCACTCCATCGGCATCCGACCTATTTCACGTAGAAAATAATACTATGACGGACAGTCGACTCGATATACTTGAGAAAGGAATGCGAGAAATACTTGAGATATGTGCAAGAGGACCAACCGGCTCCATCCCGAACCCCATTGAGAAGGTGTGTGCTATTTGTGAGGTGGGACATTCAATAGAGGAATGCCCGATGATACCCGCCTACAAAGTTATGCTTCAAGAGAAAGTAATTGGTATAGGAAGATTTAAGGGTAATTTCGGTTCACCGCACAGGAATTCTTACAACCCTTCATGGAAAAACCATCCAGGTTTTAGCTATGGGAAATAAAATACTGAGATGAATCCTAATTCACATGTTACCCCTCCTCCACCATCGCACTTTCAACGAGCACCACACATGCAAGGACATGTGCAGGCACCACTACCTCCGGGGGCATATATTACTCCACCGCGGAGAAATCTCGAGGATACGATAAACCAATTCATCACTGCCCAGAATGCAATCACTGGTAGACATGAGCGCAAGATCAACGACATAAATGCGAATATTTCAAAGTTACAATCATCGTTGAGTATCTAAGAGAAGGGCAAGTTTCTTGCCTAGGGCCAAACACCTCCCCAAGGTCAAACTAGTGTTAGCTCCACCTTTACAGAACATCAGGAGCAATGCTAATATGTGACCACTCTTCATAGTGGAAGAGTCGTTGATTTATCACCTCCTCCACACAATGCAACCAAAGACAAGGAGATTTTGCTCGGAATCAAAAGAGGCTGAAGATGTCCCCTTGAAAGAGAGTGATAAAGAAAACACTAGTGAGCCCGAGGTAGTAGTGAAACCACCCTCCGCGGCACCATTTCCTCAATGATTAGTTCCTTCCCATAACAGGACCATAAGTAAAGAAGTGCTTAATAACGTAAAGTTGAACTTACCTTTCCTCGATGCAATAAGGCAAATTCCATCCTATGCAGAAGTCATAAAAGACTTATTGACAGTCAAGAGGAGGATGAAGGTAAAGAAGAACGTGTTTCTAGCACAAAATGTGAGCTCAGCCCTTCTTAACGATCTCCCCCTAAATATAAAGATCCCGGTGCCCCCACCATTTCCTGCACCATTAGGGAAAAACAAATTTGAAAAATCCTTACTCGATTGGGGAGCAAGTGTCAACATTCTCCCTTATTCGATTTATAGGAAACTTGACCTGGGTGATCTTAATCCCACAAGGGTCACTCTCCAGTTAGCGGATCGAACCGTGAAGATACCAAGGGGTATAGTTGAGGACGTGATAGTCCAAGTGGACACTTTCTACTTCTCAATAGATTTTGTCATTCGGGACACGGATTCCTCCTTCGCTTGAAAAAATCATGTTCCCAACATTCTTGGATGCCCATTCTTAGCCACGGCTAACTCAGTCATCAATACTAGAAATGGGAAGATGCAAATCACTTTTGGGAATATGACTTTGGAAACAAACATCTTCAGTATTTCCCAACAAGCAGGGGAAGAAGATGATCTTCATGAAGTAAGTTTAATTGAGGAGATCGTAAAAGAACACTTTGAGGAAAATTAATGTGGAGACGCCTTAGAAGTTTGCCTAGCTTCTAATCATGAGAGTGAGGGCGCCTATACCGAGTTTGAGTGGGAGATAGTGGAGCTGAGAGGCTTACTCGATGAGAGAGCATCAGATGAGGACGCGAGAGATATTAATTGGGTTTCTCGATTCAAAGAGTTACTGCCAAGGGAAGCACGCATGGTGCTCTCTAGTGACACATTCCTGACTCTCGAGTCAAAGAAACTACCCTTCAATGTCAAATATGCGTTCCTAGGTGAAAGTGAGACATTTCATGTTATTGTTTCCTCTGGCTTAGATGAAGAGCAGGAGGGTAAATTATTAAAGATTTTGAGGGAGTACCAAGATGCTTTTGGTTGGTGTATAGATGATCTAAAGGGGATAAGCCCCCTAATTTGCACCCATAAGAATCATCTCGAAGAGGATGTTCAGCCCTCGAGCGAAATACAAAGACGGATAAACACCATAATAAAAGATGTGGTGAGAACTCAAATTATAAAGCTATTGGATGCTGAGATTATCTACCCAATATCGGATAGCAAGTGGGTGAGCCCCATTCAAGTCGTCCCAAAGAAGTCGGGCATGATTGTTATTGAAAATTCCAAGGGAGAGCTAGTTCCCCAACGTACCACCACTAGATGGCGCGTTTGCATTGATTACCAGAAACTCAATGCGAGAACTAGGAAAGACCATTTTCCCTTACCATTTATTGATCAAATGCTTACAAGAGTGGCGGGCTACCCTTATTATTTCTTCCTAGATGGCTATTTCGGATATAACCAAATTGAGGTAGATATACTTGATCAAGAGAAAATAACCTTCACTTGCCCTTTTGGAACGTTTGCCTACAAACGTATGCCATTTGGCTTGTGTAATGCACCGGCAACCTTTCAAAGGTGCATGTTTAGCTTATTCAGTGACATGGTTGAGAGAGGGATATAGGTGTTTATGGATGACTTTAGTGTTTTTGGCACCTCCTTCGACCTATGTTTAGCCAATCTTAAGAAAGTACTAGCCCGATGTGTGAAAAAGAACTTAGTGCTGAATTGGAAAAAATGCCATTTCATGGTAACCGAGGGCTTAGTTCTTGGCCACATCATGTCATCCAAAGGGATCGAGGTTGATCGAGCAAAAATATATGTCAAAGCTGACCTACCCCCACCGAAATCACTGAAAGACGTGCGTGTAACACCCCGTACTTTTAGGGAAAATTAAATTTCGTAAGTAGGCGTAATGTGCAGATTAAGGGAAATTTTGTGAATAGTATTTTTGGTATTTATGAACATTTGATTATTTATGGTGTGTTTTTCATTTACATTTGAGACTAAGTAAACGAGTTATATTATTTTAATTACAAGTCGCAGTTGGATAAAGAAACAATGGTTAATATCTTAATTGGAAAACCCAGTTTGAGAGGCGTTGGGTTTAATTAGTAAATCATAGTTAAGTGACTCGGATGGAGATTCCGAGTGCGCGGTTGTTTTTAGATTGTCCGAGATATTCAGAATAAAGTATTCGGGGGTAGTGTTTAGACTCAGGAAACTTTTAGACAAATAGGGACTCGAAATTGAGTAAACGAGTAATTTTTTATTTTAAGGAGATAAACACTTATTCTCCCCTTTATAAGGAAAGAGGGGGTGGGAGAAAAGAAATAAAGGGAGAGAAGAGAAGAGATGAGAGAAAAGAAGAGGAAAAGGGAGATTCCGGCCAAACTCCGCGGGATTCGACTAGAGGTCGTCAAATTTTATCCACGAGGCAAGTGTTTACTTGCTTTCTTTATTTTAAGCATAAATCTCATATCGTAGTTGGTAGTAATAAATCACAAAGATTTTTGGGATGGGTTTTTGTGAATTAAAACGGGTTTTCGGATGTTAAACGAGTACACCCCGGATAATTTCTAATTCGAGAAACTTAGGAATTTATTGAGATCGATTGTTGGTTATGGGTTCTAGGATGTTTAGAACCCTTTTTATATGTGTATATGTAGTTGATTGAGGTCGGAAGAGGTTAGGAGAGGAGATAAAAGCTTGGGGGAAGCTTTAATGGCTGAAACAACTTGTCGAAGAAGAAGCTGTCCGGGGCGATCGATCGATGGTCCAGGATTTTTGGCAATTTTGGTTAGGGTTAATTAGATGGAATTAATTCCGAATTTAATTAGTTCTAGTTTATTTAATTGAGTATATACAGATTCAATTAGGGAATTAACAACTAGCCTTTGGAGAATATTTATAGGGGCTAGGAGGGTGCTAAAATGGTATGGCACTAAAAGTGTGTTTTCAGGGAAAATACAGAGTTTGAGGAACTTAAAGGTTTAGGGTTCCTAAATTATGGGGGGGGGGGGGGGGGGGGGGGCTCTAAATTAAATTTTGAGTGGTATGTAACCTATGAGTTCATGGAAAATAGAATCCATGACTTACTTATTTATGGATGTTAGGGACGAGTAACACCCGAGGGAGTATTTTAGCGAGCGATTATATATAAATAATTGTGAGCGTAGAAAAAGGAATTGTATGTGGAATTAGTGAGTTAATCCTATGAGGTGACTACGATGGAATTTGGGTTATAGGTTAAAGATAAGTTAAGAGTATACTTACTAAATGGTTATGAATCAGGATATTTGGAGAGTATATAAATCCCTAACAGCTATTAATGTGTGAGGTGTATTTAAGTAGGAAAATACTTAAATATCTTTATGAGTTTGGCAATTATAGCCATGTATACTTTTGAGGAGTGATGATTGTATGTGTATATAAATATATATACGATGTGATTATAGTATATATTATCTACGATATGAATACATATACATATGTGTGTGTGATTTGTGTATGTGTATCTTAGAGGCTGATTTCACGGGCTTTCCTTTGGCGTAGGGTTAGAACAGTCAGATTATATATTTTTCTATAGTACGATCCAAGGAGGTTGAGCGATGTGGGTGAATCCCCTGGCTTGGGGAGCAGGGTGAGTATATCCACAGGTCATCTCGTCCCGCGTTCGAGTGAGATGTGTGTACTCCACTCGTAGGGGGAACATGATCGCCTCCACCATTGTGTATTCGTTTACCATGACCATGAGAGAGTCTGGCTTGGTACCGTGGTATCGTGAGTAAACTCGGATTTTGGATAGTCACTATGAGACTGCATCCTCAAGTTATAGCTCGTTGGTATGGTGGTTGTACTTTTGTGTATAGTACATTACTTGTGTATGAGAACAAGAATATGTATATCTCTGACTAGAGTAAAGAGAAGTAGATGAATATAGATTAAATTTCATTCTGGGAGATTATATCTGGATGTATATTGTGATATGTATATGATAGTGAGTGTGATAATTTATATTAGTATATGAGTATGTATATATATAAGTTATGTACCGAGGGCCTAATGGATCTCGGCAATCGATATTGCCAAGTAGTGGTCTATCGGGGGGGTTCCTTGGTTGGATTTCACTTCGTGAGACACCCCACACACGAACATGGCATAGTGTTGAGACTGGGGAGAAGTTTAGCCCTTCGAACTCGGGTTAATTAAGATTTGAGAATGGTTGGAAAATATTAGTTAGGCAGGGTATTGGACTAGGTTATTTAATAGGAATGCGATAGTTGTGCACTATTAGAAGAGGGGTGAGGGGTATCTCATGGGAGTACGATACCAATTTAAATATGAGACAAAACTTATTTTTCATAAATAAAGAAATTATGCACTTGAAAAATATTTTCACAACTCGGGCTCTGACCCGTTTCTTTCTTTTTCCTCTCTCTTGCTATATATATTATATATATATAGGTGTCCAGACAAAGGGACGCCTGGATGATGATTCTTTCGAGTTAAACGTCTGCTGCAGCAGCTGTGGATGCAAGCAGGTTTACTGTAGACGCTTCTATCCTTGTAATCTAGATAGGAGGTACTGTATAAACATTCGGGGTAATAACCCAACCGCATTTATCTATTCTTTTACCACCTTTTAGTGCGGCCATTCATTTTGGTTGTATAATGTTAAACCAAGAGTTTGGTTATTTTATTTCATTCAGTTCTATTTATAACTGTTGTGGATGTGTTATATTAAATGGTTTGGTTAAAAAGATTAGTTAGATAAAATTTTGACGCCAGCCTATTAGGTTATTAGTAATTAATTTGGTTTTCGACAGTGATGCTGAGAATGAACCATATGAGACTCGTGTTTTAATTTGGTACAGGAGTGATCACCTGGTATTTAATTAGGCGGGGTGTCACAGATGGTATCAGAGCATCAGGTTCTAGTGTCCTTAGGAATCTGTGAGGACGTACTACGCTTTCAGCGTTGCTCTCGATTTGATATAGAGCCTTAGGATTAGGATTGTTGATTTTTCTTGTGAGATTTCGTTCTCCCACTATTATGAAAGATTATAGTAAATCTTTTGTGCGCTCGTTTGAGGTTCGTGTGCTGATTGAGGAAGGGCGACCAAGGAAAGCCGTGATGAGGACTGCAGAAGAGGTCACTCCTTTTGTGGCATTGTCAAGGATTGTTGCAACGACAAATAAAGTATAGTAGTTTTGAGTATCCAAGTACCATTGTAGTAGAGAGTGGAGCTAAAGTTGAAATACCTAGTGAAGTTAAGTTGGAAAAAGGTTCAAAAGGTCTTCTATAAGGACCATACCCAAAAGATAAATTATACGAAGTTAGTGTAGCTTTACTCAGTGGACGTAGAAGGCTCGGGAGCTTTAGCTTAGAGCAGGTTATAAGATATACCAGGATGTGAAAATTTGAGGAAAATTTTTCACTTGTGGGAGCCATGTTGAAATGGTGAAAATGATGGTCACCATATATGGGGGAGCAGGATGTTTTGGCCCATAGAAGGATCTTACGAGTGGATACACCCGTTAGTTCCTTTGGTCTGTCAAAAATGGAGGGAATGAAGTTTTTGAATTATTCACATAAGGATCGATCAGAGGCCGACGGTGAGTAAAGAATGATAGGGATAAGTGAACTTGGTGCCGAATAGAGAAGGTACAATGAAGGAAGAGTCCTTCAGAGGAATGATAGGCTCACTAGTCAGTGTTGAAAACACTTATGGAGAAAGTATGTTCATGAAACCCCATCGGTGGGCATCCACCCAAGGAATTCATTGGAATAGGGTGGTTAAATCTTATAGTGGAGTTTCCTTTTAACGAAGAAGTTAAGGGGACTAGGAAGGTGATTGTCAAGATCGAGGCTATAGAACCCGATATACTGACAATTTTAACATGGTCAGGAAGGCCAGAGATGGAAATAGGGTGATGTGGAGTATTGAGCCACACGGTTCATCCTTTCCCGGTAGGAGTAAAATGACAAGAGTGGGGTAGTTATGTGAGGCATTGAGTTAAGATCGCACCAAGTCCGGGATTCGGTTTGGAGTAGCCAGAGTAATTGGCAAGAATGTTATTATGAGTTTCACCTCAGATTAAGGAGGTATATTTTGTGTGACAAGATTGAGTCACAATATTTTATTATCCCTAGATTCGTGAGTGATTCAAGTTTACTAGTAGTATCGATAACATTATATAGTGTATGTCTATATGTTTTTCGCAGTAGCGGAGTTCAATTTTCCTTCATTCGCTATAAAAGCGGGTGTTAATATTTTGAATATATATATCTGGTTTGCACTGCTCGTTTTATATGTGTTATACGAGTATGATAATATTTTGAATATAATATGTTCTTAGTTGATCGAAACGATAGCAGGCCAATGATTGCAAGACTATCGTGTTCGCAGTTCCAGGGTGGAATAGGTCATTACGATATCTCACTTGGATACAGGTTGAGTTCGCCTTTATTATATAGGCGGATAGAACTTCGGTGAGTAGATGTTTTGTTATCTTGATTTAAGTCTGTGGCGACCTTATAAATGTGATTTAAGGTATGAAGAACCTACTGAGAAGCTGTGAGTTTAAGCTCATTGATAGTGGCGCGAAGTACTTAGTGTTAGTACGAGTGCTTGGTGGTGTAACTCCTGGAAAGAAATAGGAGTTCTGACCACATTTTGTAAAATAGGTGGGATGGGATTTTCCCAGAAGCATATTTGAAACTAACGGAACTCCACGATCGACAAAGTTAAGTAATAGTGTATTGGAGGGATTCCTTATTTGGATTTCGCTTGCGAGACACTTCACGCATGAACCTTAACGACGTCGGGAGTGAAGAGATGTTATGATATGCAAGGATATTGGTTTTGATGATAAGTTTCCTAGTGTAGAGAAAACACTATGGACTGAGAGCCGTGTGATGAGTATATGATTATAGAGATAAAAGTGCTATGGAAAAGCACTGAAATGGTTCTCTCACCACAAGTATGTGAGTGAGACAAGGTAAAGGATATTGATTTGAGGCTTATAGCCACTCCTTGAATAGAAGGCTAATTAAGAGGAAGCATATTTTAAGTAAGATGATTGTCGCATCTTGGCAGGGAGTAGGCGCCCGATTAGTTAGACTTTTCATTTCGTTAAGATAGAAGGAGATAGTGGTAGAAGAGTGTTAGTAGGTTAGCGAGGTAGGATTTAGGATTCCCCACTGGTGTGCCTCAGGAAGTTATATCTCGATGTCTGACAATGCGACGAAGTAGTGTAACAGGAGGGTTCCTTATTTGGATTTCGATTTGCGAGACGTACCACGCATGAAATCGAGAAAATATCGGAGGTTGAGAGAGGCCTTGGGCACTAGGGATACTTAGGATAGTACTAGTTTTATCTGTGTTGGAAACACATCGATCGTAGGATTATTAAAATTTTAAGTTAGAAGGATTAGTGGCGCCGATGTAAGGAGGTAATTATGAGTTAACCATAAGAAGATTGATTGGTTAACCTTGAGAAGGATTGGATTTTCTTGTATAGGAAGAATTGAATTTTACGGGTTAGGAAAACCCTGTGGGAGTATTATGCCGAGGAAGTAAGTCCATTATTTAGAGAGAGTGTTATGTCTCGAACGTTCACAATGGATGTGCAGATGTCCACGAGTAAAAAGGTGTATGGGCACCTTAGTAAATTGATTTGTTATATGCCGCCAGGAATATAAGGGGGCGTGGTATATAAAACGCGAGACTATGCCATAAAGCACTTATAAGAGAAATTGAAGTTTATTGATTGGAACGTCGTAGGAGGCACGCGATAATCCAATTGTATAGGGAAACAAGAGTCGCGCTCCTAAAGTAAAAGATAAAACTAACGGAAGTAGTTAAGTCTTAGTGGAGTTTACTTTTTAAAGGATATCAGTTGTCCTGTTGTGGACGAGCAGACGCTTAGAGTGTTAGCAAGAGCATCATCTTTTCGAGACGTTAAAGCGATTGTTATAGGCTCGTTCTTCTTATAGGCGGTTATAGAACCAATAGGTATAATGCATCATTGTTGTGCGTTAGCATATAGAAATTTAGATAAGCTTGAAGCTAGTACGTTTGAGCACACACTTTGAGATAGGTGGAGTATAGTAAAGGACCATCGTGTTAGCACCTTTCGATTATGGGGGTACAAGGACATAGTGGAATTAGCGATCCTAGGATGGTGGTGTAGGTTATATCCGAATTTTGAGGGCGAGATTCCGTTGTAAGGGGGGAAGTATGTAACACCCCGTACTTTGGGGGAAAATTAAATTTCGTAAGTAGGCGTAATGTGGAGATTAAGGGAAATTATGTGAATACTAATTTTTGGATTTATGAACATTTGATTATTTCTGATGTGTGTTTCATTTACTTTTGAGACTAAGTAAATGAGTTGGAGTATTTTAATTACAAGTTGCAGTAGGATAAAGTGACAACGGTTAATATTTTAATTGGAAAACCCGATTTGAGAGACATTGGGTTTCATTAGTGAATCGTAGTTTAGTGACTCAAATGGATATTTCGAGTGCGCGGTTATTTTTATATTGGCCGAGATAGTCAGAATAAAGTATCCAGGGGTAGTGTTTAGACTCCTAGAACTTTTAGACAAATAGGGACTCGAAATTAAGTAAACGAGTAATTTTGGGTTTTAAGGGGATAAACACTTATTCTCCCCTATATAAGGAAAGAGAGGGTGGGAGAAAAGAAAGAAAAAGAGAGAAAAGAAGAGAGGAGAGAAAAAAAGAGGAAAAGGGAGATTCCGGCCAAACTCCGCGGGATTCGACTAGAGGTCGTCGGATTTTATCCACAAGGCAAGTGTTTACTTGCTTTATTTATTTTAAGCATAAAACTCATATCGTAGTTGGTAGTAATAAATCACAAAGATTTTTGGGATGGGTTTTTGTGAATCAAAATGGATTTTCAGAAGTTAAACGAGTAAAACCCGAATAATTTCTAATTCGAGAAACTTAGGAATTTATTGAAATCGATTGTTGGTTATGGGTTCTAGGATGTTTAAAACCCTTTTTATATGTGTATATGTAGTTGATTGAGGTAGAAGGAGGTTAGGAGAGGAGATAAAAGCTTAGGGGAAGCTCTAATGGCCGAAACAGCTTCTCTAAGAAGAAGCTGTCCTGGGTGATCGATCGATCGATCGATGGCACAAGGTTGATCGATCGATGGTCCAGGAATTTTGGCAATTTTGGTTAGGGTTAATTAGATGGAATTAATTCTGAATTTAATTAGTTCTAGTTTATTTAATTGAGTATATACAGATTCAATTAGGGAATTAACAACTAGCCTTTGGAGAATATTTATAGGGGCTAGGAGGGTGCTAAAATGGTGTGACACTAAAAGTGTGTTTTCAGGGAAAATAAAGAGTTTGAGGAACTTAAAGGTTTAGGAAAATAGAATCCATGAACTTAAAGAGTTAGGGGGGACCTCTAAATTAATTTTTGAGTGGTATGTAAGCTATGAGTTCATGAAAAATAGAATCCATGACTTATTTATTTATGGATGTTAGGGACGAGTACCACCCGAGGGAGTATTTTAGCGAGCGATTATATATAAATAATTGTGAGCGTAGAAAAAGGAATTGTATGTGGAATTAGTGAGTTAATCCTATGAGGCGACTATGATGGAATTTGGGTTATAGGTTAAAGATGAGTTAAGAGTATACTTACTAAATGGTTATGAATCGGGATATTTGGAGAGTATATAAATCCCTAACAGTTATTAATGTGTGAGGTGTATTTAAGTAGGAAAATACTTAAATATCTTTATGAGTTTGGCAATTATAGCCATGTATACTTTTGAGGAGTGATGATTGTATGTGTATATATATATACGATGTGATTATAGTATATATTATATACGATATGAATACATATACATATGTGTGTGTGATTTGTGTATGTGTATCTTAGAGGCTGATTCCACGGGCTTTCCTTTGGCGTAGGGTTGGAACAACCAGATTATATATTTTTCTCTAGTGAAATCCAGGGAGGTTGTGCGATGTGGGTGAATCCCCTGGCTTGAGGAGCAGGGTGATTATATCCCCAGGTCATATTGTCCCGCGTTCGAGTGCGATGTGTGTACTCCAATCACAGGGGGAACATGATCGCCTCCACCGTTGTGTATTCGTTTACCATGACCATGAGAGAGTCTGGCTTGGTACTGTGGTATAATGAGTAAACCCGAAGTTTGGATAGGCACTATGGGACTGCATCCTTGAGTTATAGCTCATTGGAATGGTTATTGTACTTGTGTTTATAGTACATTACTTATGTATGAGAACAAGAATATGTATATCTCTGACTAGAGTAAAGAGAAGTAAATGAATATAGATTAAATGTCATTCCGGGATATTCTATTTGGATGTATATTGTGATATATATATATATATATATGAGAGTTAGTCTGATAATGTATATAAGTATATGAGTATGTATATATATATGTTATGTACTGAGGGCCTAATGGATCTCGATGATCGACATTGCCAAGTAGTAGTGTATCAGGGGGGTTCCTTGTTTGGATTTCTCTTCGCGAGACACCTCACGCACGAACATGGCACAATGTTGAGACTAGGGAGAAGTTTAACCCTTACAACTCGGGTTAATTATGATTTGAGAATGGTTAGAGCGGATCAGTTAGGCAGGGCATTGGAATAGGTTATTTAATAGGAACGCGATAGCTGTTCACTATTAGAAGAGGGGTGAGGGGTATCTCATGGGAGTGCGATGCCAATTTAAATACGAGATAAAACTTATTTTTTATAAATAAAGCAATTATGCACTTGCAAAATATTTTCACAACTCGGGTTATGACCCGTTTCTCTATTTTTCCTCTCTCTTGCTATATATATTATATATATACGTGTCCATGCACAGGGACACATGGATGATGATTCCTTCGAGTTAGACGTCTGCTGCAGCAGGTGTGGATGCATGCAGGTTTACTGTAGACGCTTCTATCCTTATAATCTAGATAGGAGGTACTATATAAACATTCGGGCTAATAACACAACCGTATTTATTTATTCTTTTACCGCCTTTTAGTGTGGCCATTCATTTTGGTTGCGTAATGTTAAACCGAGTGTTCGATTATTTTATTTCATTCAGTTCTATTTATAACTGTTGTGGATGTATTATATTAAATGGTTTGGTTAAAAAGATTAGTTAGATAAAATTTTGACGCTAGCCTAATAGGTTTGTAGTAATTAATTTTGTTTTTGACAGTGATGCTGAGAATGAACCGTATGAGACTCCTGTTTTAATTTGGTACAGGAGTGATCGCCCGGTATTTAATTTGGTGGGGTGTCACAGTGCGCTCCTTCTTGGGCCAAGTGGAGTTTTATCGAAGGTTCATTAAAGACTTTAGCGCCATCACTAGACCCTTAAGCAACCTTCTTATTAAGGATACCCCATTCGAATGGACGGAAGCATGCCAAATTGATTTTGAAAAACTAAAAAACATATTTGTGTCCGCTCCTATTATGCAAGCTCCGGATTGGTCCTTGCCATTCGAGCTTATGTATGATGCTAGCGATTATGCGATAGGGGCTGTTTTGGGCCAAAGTAAAGATAATAAAGCTCATGTCATCTACTATTCTAGTCGAACCCTTACCGAACCTCAACTAAATTAATCCACCACGGAGAAGGAGTTACTAGCGATAGTATTTGCGCTCGATAAATTTCGATCATATCTTATCAATTCTCCCATCACTTGCTTCATCGACCATTCGTCGTTAAAATATCTACTTACAAAGAAGGACTCTAAGCCACGCCTCATAAGGTGTATCCTACGACTACAAGAGTTTAATCTCTCCATTAAAGACAAAAAAGGAGTAGAAAACGTCATCATCGATCACTTATAACGGCTTTCGTTCGACGTACCTAGTGATCCTAAACCCATAGACGAATATTTTCTGAATGAGCAACTTTTTTCCACCTCTTCTTTGCTCTGGTTTGCGGATATAGTGAACTATCTTGTCACGGGAGTCGTCCCTCCTGATTGGACACCGTAAGATAAGAAGAGGTTCATTACTTGGTCGCGCATGTTTTTCTATGATGATTTATTTCTTTTTAAATATTACACCGATCAGACCATCCGACGATGCGTACCGGATGACGAAATCCCGAAGGTCATCCAATTTTGTCATTCGAAAGCATGTGGAGGCCACTTTTCTGTTAAAAAGACAGCCGCTAAAATTCTTCAATGCGGTTTGTATTGGCCCATAATATTCCGGGATGTGATCAATTGTGGCAAATCTTACAATAGGTGTCAAAGGATGGGAGCGATTACCCAAAAAGACATGATGCCATTAACCCCGATACTCATTATTGAGATCTTTGATTGTTGGGGTATTGACTTCATGGGCCCTTTTCCCCCATCTTTTGGTTTCCTATACATCCTTGTCGCGGTAGACTACGTTTTTAAACGGGTGGAAGCTATAGCTACCAAGACTAATGACAATAAAGTGGTGATAAAATTCCTACAGTAACACATACTTTCTCGCTTCGGTGCTCCGAAAGCGATAATTAGTGATAATGACACGCACTTTTGCAATAGGCCATTCGAGAAGCTCATGAGAACGTATGGCGTCATTCACAAGGTTGGAACGAGATATCACCCACAAACGAATGGACATGCCAAATTAGCAAATCGTGAAATCAAGCACGTACTAGAGAAGACCGTCAATCCCGACAGAAAATATTGGTCCCTTCGATTGAACGATTCGCTATGGGCCTACCGTACCGCATACAAGAACCCACTTGAAATGTCCCCATTTCGCTTTGTGTATGGAAAACCTTGTCATCTTCCCGTTGAGTTGGAGCATAAAGCATATTAGGCCATTAAGAGATTAAATTACGAAATGGACAAAGTCGGTGATGCTCGCTAGCTTCAACTGAATGAGTTAGAGGAGATACACAATGATACGTATGAGAATGCCACGATTTCAAAATCCCGGATGAAACTAGCACATGAAAAGATTATCCGACGAAAAGAGTTTCAACCGGGACAAAAGGTACTCCTCTATAACTCTCGACTTCATCTATTTTCGGGTAAATTGCGGTCTCGATGGACTAGTCCATTCGTTGTGAGAAGCGTATTCCCCCACGGAGTAGTAGAATTAGAACATCCAAAAGGGGGAATGCGTTCAAAGTCAATGGACAGCACCTAAGGCTATATGTTGAGGTGTGCGTAGAAGAGATCAACACCATCTGGTTGTCGGACCCCATTTACAGGGTCAAATGAGCTTGAGTTGAGAGGTCGTCGGTCCCCCGACGCGTATGGGGTGAATTCTTGTGTATAGTAGTTGAGTGTCGGTAGATTACATTGAGTCCGTAATTGGTTACGTAAGGTTAGGAATAGGATCACGCGCACCAACACGCACTTCGTGAGGGCATCAAGAAATCCAAGTGGGAGAATAAGTGAGAAAGTGTCCAGAAATTTAGGGTGTGGGTAACTATTGTATCATGCTAAGTAAGAAGGTTCTGCCTGAGATGGAACCGAAACGAATCCCCTAATCGGATCGGTTCGGTTTTGATAAATTGCAAAAAAAATTAAAAAAAAACAGAATCGAAATGAATCACCCCTGAACCGGATCGGTTCGATTTCTGTAGATTTGTTTCTTCCTGAGGTGACCCCCTTCCCCCTATTCCCTCCTTTCACTCCATTCCTTCCCCCTTCCCCTCCAAACATCCTTCCCCCTTTTCCCTCCAAATTCCTTCCCCCCAACCCTCCCCACCACCTATAAAACCAACCTCTACCTTACCATTTCCCTCACACCTCCAGTCTATCCTCCCTCTCTACAACCCTATCTCTCTCATCCCCAATATTCACAGCTTTCCATGGAAAATCCCGCTCTTCCTCCGAAATATATGTCCACCGAGATTCTGCCCAACGACAATGGGGAATACTGCTCCCACATGGAGCGCGTATGGTGAGAAAAAAATTTCAGCTTCTCCCGCCAACTGCACATTGAGCGCGTCGTCAATTGGGAGGAGTTGCCCCGCTCCGTCACCACCCTTTTCAGTCGGAGGGGGTGGATGTAATACCTCCAAGAACCCCACAATGTAGTGTGGGCGGATGAAGTCCGATCCTTCTATAGATCTCTCGTCCGCACGGGCGAGTTTGAGAGATAATTTTTTTTCGATAGCCATGCCATCCCGTTCTCGTTGGCCATTCTCGCTCGCAAACTTGCTACCAAGGGCGTCCCCCACCCAGACATCTATGACAACCCAACCAATGCCCCCACCATCCCAAAATAACAATGAATCGATTGTCTCGCACCCAACGAGATTTGGGAAAAGGGCACCTTCCCCGTGGGACGCCTAAACGATAAGGCACACATTACCTTCCATATTGTGCATGCCAACCTTCTTCAAACCACAAATGACTCGGCGATGCGCCCTCGCCAAGCTACCCTCGCGTACCACCTTTTCGATCCAAACTTCACTCTCAATATCGCTCGCATGATTTACGCCAATATTCCATAAGTGGCCTTGGAGCAAAAAGGAGCGATGCCCCTCCCTTATGCACGTCTCATTACCTCCCTCCTTGCCGATGTCAATATCCTTCCACCTCACGCTTTCCCCCGCCTCCCGGAACCCATTGGAAAAGTATCATGCACTAGGAGTGCCCAGCAAAGAGCTTCCCATCGAGCTGCCTGGGTGGTGGTTGATGTATATTCAGAGGAGGAGATCCATATTGAAGAGCCCGAGGCTGAGGACGTCGAGATGAGGGGGCAGAAGAGGAAGAATATGATGAGGACGAGGATGATGACTCAGACTTGTAACAACTCACGTAATTTTTGGGGTATTTTCAAAATAAAGAGGAAAAATAAATTTTGAGATAAAATTATTTTTATTTCTCAAATATGTTGGTTATGATTTTATAAGAATAAAACTTCAAGCGGAATTGAAATTGGAGTTAAAACGGATTTTATATGAATTTTTCAATATTTTGCCTTATGGCATTTTTAAGGGAAACTTTCAGATTTTAGGCATGATCGATGGTCCCAGAAAATGTGAACAACAAGTATTTTTTAGGAGTTGTTGTTTGATTCAAACTCTTATATTTTTACCTTATAAAAACGGATCGTTGGCTATTGTTTTGGAACAGCCTTGGGGCAAAAAAAATACTCATAAAACATATTTTTGTTTCTTCTCTTTTTATACACAAACATGCCCTTTAATTTATGTATTCAACCTTATGTTTTTGAGGTGTTCTTGGGGCTGTTTTGAGGTTGATCTTGGAGGAAGTTTTGATGATGTTTGAGTACTGATTTTGATGGTGTTATCTGTGTTTCTGGGCAGATTTATGGTTGGTTTCTCATCGTGGTTTTAGGTATAGGGTTTTACACAATATACTCCTTAATCTCGTGAGTGTTTCTCCCTTTGGTTTCATGTGATTATTGACTCATATTTGAATTGTTAAATTCTTTTGGAAATCTGAAAATAATTGTTAGAATCTGATTTTGATTCACGTGGTATCATTATTGTGTTGGGCATGTTGTCATGATATTTTAATATGGCACTGAGGTTGGGCACCCGTCAATATTCCCTTTTCCGTATATGCTTAAAAGTGCATATTGGCGGTATGGTGGTGAGGCTTGGTGACCCGATTAATGTGTTGTTATGAAATTATATTGATATAATTGCTTATGAGATTAACTTTGATTTGAATATTCGTACTCGTATTGTTACGTTTTATTCACCGCTAATATTTGTTGAGCATCTTCCTATCGCATTGTGTACTTTCCCATATTTTCTTTTAGTTGTAGGTTAGCGCGGATTTTGGGCGCTTGGGATTTTTGGAGATTGATTTTGGCGAGGATTATTTTGGGAAGATTTTAATACAAGTTGAGAAGATTGTATTTTTTTATATATATAGAGCATTGGAGATTTATTTTAGATGTTGTATTTTTATTCGAGAGATTTATTGTATTAATTTGGAGAAATTTTAGATTAGTGGTTTTGTTTTTGTGGATATTAGATGCTCTATACCTTGTTACTTGTGGATTTGGTTAGTTTTATCGATAGTAGCGCTCCGTTCGCTCTCCCCGGGCGGGCGGGGTGTTACAAAATGGTATCAGAGCTTAGGTATACGACCACCCTCGGTTCATGGGTTTCGGGTCTGTTGCATTTTTGTGGCGCGTATTTTGGATATAGAAATTTTAGAGAATCGTTTCGTGTTAGGCATCTAGATTAGATGTGAGAAATTTATTTTTGGTGACGAGATTATTTTTGGAGATTGTTGGCCTGATTTTTGAGAGTTAGGCTTTCGGCGAATTTCGAGGGCGAAATTCCATTGTTAGTGAGGAAGTGTAACAACCCGCGTAATTTTTGGGGTATTTTCAAAATAAAGAGAAAAAATAAATTTTGAGATAAAATGCTCAAATATGTTGTTATGATTTTAGAAGAATAAAACTTCAAGCGGAATTGAAATCAGAGTTAAAACGGATTTTATATGAATTTTTTAAAATTTTGCCTTATGGAATTTTTAAGGAAAATTATCAGATTTTAGGCATGATCGATCGATCGATGATTTTCATAGATCGATCGATGGTCCCGGAAAACGTGGACAACAAGTATTATTGAGGAGTTGTGGTTTGATTCAAACTCTTATATTTTTACCTTATAAAAAGGGATCGTTGGCTATTATTTTCGAACAACCTTGGGGCACAAAAATACTCAGAAAACATATTTTTATTTCCTCTCTTTTTATATACAAACATGCCCTTTAATTTATGCATTCAAACTTAGGTTTTTGAGGTGTTCTTGGGGCTATTTAGAGGTTGATCTTGGAGGTAGTTTTGATGATGTTTGAGGACTGATTTTGATGGTGTTATCTGCGTTTCTAGGAAGATTTATGGTTGGTTTCTCATCGTGGTTTGAGGTATGGGGTTTTACACAATATGCTCCTTAATCTCGCGAGTGTTTTTCCCTTTGGTTTCATGTGATTATTGAATCATATTTAAATTGTTAAATTCTTTTGGAAATCTGAAAATATTTGTTGGAATCTGATTTGGATTCATGTGGTATTATTATGTTGGGCATGTTGTCATGAGATTTTAATATGGCACTGCGGTTGGGCACCCTCCAATATTCCTTTTTTCGGCTATACTTAAAAATGCATAGGCGCGGTATGGTGGTGAGGCCTGGTGAATCGGTTAATGTGTTTGTGAGAAATTATATTGATATTATTGCTTATGAGATTCACTTTGATTCCAATATTCGTACTTGTATTGTTACATTTTATTCACTGCTAATATTTATTGAGCATCTTCCTGTCGTATTGTGTACTTTCCCATATTTTCTTTTTGTGGCAGGTTAGCGCGGATTTTGGGCTCTTGAGATTTTTGGAGATTGATTTTGGCGAGGATTATTTTGGGAAGATTGTAATACAAGTTGAGAAAATTGTATTTTTTTTTTATGTATAGAGCATTGGAGATTTATTTTAGATGTTGTATTTTTATTCGAGAGATTTGTCGTATTAATTTGGAGAAATTTGAGATTAGTGGTTTTGTTTTTGTTGGAATTAGATGATCTATACCTTGTTACTTGTGGATTTGGTTAGTTTTATCGATAGTAGCGCTCTGTTCGCTCTCCCTGGGCAGGCAGGGTGTTACAAGACATTGAGCCACCGGGTGCAGATTTTAATAGGCGCCTTTCAGCTGTAGAAACTCATTTTGACGGGTTCATCACACAATACAACAAGGACCAAGCGGCCTATCAATGGGATCAAGACGCGTACCGAAGGGACACGAGCATGATGCATCAACTCCAAGCCCATTTATACGAGCTCAACTTCGGTGGACCGCCCGCAACTTTCTTCTATGATCCTAGCGCACTCGGACCCTCAAATCCACCTCCCCAATGAAGCCCTTATATGTTGTTTGCTGTTTGTGATTGTTGGTGGTTGTTTTAAAATGTTGATTATATGTGTGCTCCCCTCTCCTTTGTAACACAGGAGTTTAGTATCTAATAAAAAAATTATGCATTTTTATCTCGTTTGTTTATTTTATTTTCCCGCACTTTTAATTCTCTTTGAGTTAGATTTTAGTCCTTTTTGCTTGAGGACAATGCAAAAGTCTAAGTTAGGGGGGGGGGGGTCACAAGTGTGTCTTTCTAAAACTTCACAAATTTTAAAAAATGCCTAGAAATTTAAAAAAAAATCATAAAATCTTGAAAAATCCAAAAATATTTTTCTTCAAAATAAATAAAAATTGGAATTCAAATTTTTCGAAAATATCATCAAAAGACGGTTTAAAGTCTCAAATTGTAAAAACATAATACACAAAGCCGAAATTGACCAAAGATGGAAATTGAGCGAACGTAGACGACTTAACGAATAAATGTCGAGATTGACAACCCCGGTGAGATTTCGAACCTAGCATTCTCATGAGTTTAAAAATCAATCCGAGTTAATTGTTAACTCAAATTTATTTTCAGCGTCTAATAAGCCGTCAAAGATCTCAATCGTTTCACTTTGATCGGTTATGAAAAATGTGTGTGATATTGGCTTGAAAAATGTGCCAAAATAGATCTCTAAACTTAATTCATCTCGAAATGCATATGGTAACGCAATTAGTATTTTGGACAATAAAGTAGGCCCTCATTTGTCACCCAAAAATATTGGCCAGAAAAAGTAGAAAAAAATTATCCATTTTGTAACCCAAATTGAGCTGAATAATTTTTTTCCTTTCGTTTGACAACCCGAAAACCCCAATTGACCCGAAATTGTGAAAAGTGATAATCCCAAAAATTAAGTCCGAAAAGTGCAGAAAAAGGGGCAAGAAAAAAATAGCTATACTCAACAAAAATAGCAAGAAAAGAAAAGCGTGAAAAATAAAAAATAAAGATAGAAAAAGAAGAAAAAAATGAGCAAAAGCCCGGAAACGCACTAACGGACATCATAAGAAAACTTTTCAATTCCAGATTTCCAGTACCATTCTCATTTTATCCAATACACCTTTATCCCGAAAAAATCATAACCGAGTCCTTTATGCGAAATTAGTTGACGCGTGGAGAGTAAATACGCAAAAAGATAATAAAAGGGATAAAAAATATGAATTAGAGGCAATGTTCCCGCTTTCTTATAACCATAATCCGATGATGAGATCCGGTTACCATAAAATTTTCGTCTTTCTACTTGTGTGCGTGAACTTAGTTCCAATACATTTACTCTTATGAATCACGCATACCGAGAGAATAAGCCACATTCTGAGTTATTTGTTTGTGAGAGCATTTCGTGAGATTTTGAAATCAAAACGAATTTTTGGATAAGTAACGTAATGGTCAATCGGTGGAAATTCGCGGTTAAATTTTCGGCTTCACACACGCGTACGATGATTTGAGACTCTTGAACATGAATTGATGATGACAATTTTCTAGAAAAGTTTGAATTATACGATTTTTGCATATTTTGAGTTTTCTTTGAGTAGAATTTTGTGGGTATATTCGCTGCAAACCCTCAAGAGACAACTCATCCTACTAGGGTAACCTAGGGGTTTAAAGTCTTGTTGCATACGCTAAATGCAATCGCTCACTCGTGAAAGAGGTATTCTATCCCATTTTAGATATAGACCATGTTTTGATTCTTTTACATTGCTCGGGACGATCAAAGTTCTAAGTTAGGGGGGTTTGATGAGGCATAAATTCTTCCCATTTATCCCCTTAATTTAGAGGTTTTTATTGCTCCACAAAGTGTAATTCGAGTGGATTTATATCATATCATTGCTATTGACAAGTTTCTAATGAGTACGCCGAGTTTTGAGTATTCTCCATCAATTTTGCAGGTGTTCAGTGATTAGGAAGGATCGACAACCTAATCCGAGTTTCGTACCAAAATCTTCAAAGAAATACAAGGAGGAAAAGTTCCTAAAAATATGTAACCGAACCTAAGGGAAGGAAATAGAACCGATCCCATCCTGGGAAAGCTCCTGCAAAGCACTGCCAAGATGGAACCGAACCGAAAGGGAGGAAAAACGAACTGATCCTATGCTCGAAGAACTTCCTCTGAAAAGTTAACAAGATGGTGTAAGAGAGTAGTCTAATTTTGGGGAAATACTCGATTTTAGCACATGTTTGACTTGAGCAACTTCGGTAGCGCCTACGTATCCGTTATGCTCGGAATCAAAGTCAGCGTAGTTCGTGGGTTCGTACTATTCACCGGAAAACTCATTGTGGTGGCTTTTCGGAGAGATGGGAGGTGTTGCCACTCTTCTCAAAGAACTCATCTCAAAACTCTCTCTAAAACCTCATAAGATAAGAAAATCACCCTCCTCTTCCAAGAAGATCCCCCTCAAATGTATGGGGGTAGGGATTATTTATAGCAAAACCAACCCAAGTGGGTCTCCACATGTCAATTAACTCGTGGTGACACATGTCCTATTTTAAGTGGCATGTGTCTCATAACATATGTCAAAACTCTCAATACTAGAATATTGTCTTGTTAATATGTAAATAACACACAAATACGCGTGATATGTCGGACGCGCATAATAATACCTCAGTCGCATAAACACATGGACTTTTGTCAATATTAATCATCTCTAATCTCATTTAATAATTTAAGGAGAGGCTTATCATTAAGCCCCTCCTACATTTTCCCCCTCGTACATATAGTTGATATATTGATACATGTCTGAAATATATCGACTGTATGTACGAAATAATTTTAGTCAGTTTTCATATGTTCGATCGACCTGTGGATCGTGGGTAATAATCTCATATCTCATTTCATCTTGATGATGTACTTTTACCTCATATATCACATTTTATGATATAATGCAATCTCATATTTCATATCTCGGTTATATGATATACATCAATTTTATATCTCATATCTTAAATCCCATTTTGTAGCTTTGATCTCATAGGTTATTCCGAAGGACCTCGTTTATCATTATTTTCATACGAATGATATACACCGAGTGTTGCCCCCATTCCTATTTAAATGAACATGCATCCACATTTTTATTGCGATTGTTTATAACTCTGCTTTGGTAAAGAGTATTATCATGAACACATAATAACTACCTCAGCATTCTCTTTCGTCATTCTTAACCAAGCTTGGCGAAAGTATTATTACGGTTTACATAATAACTACTTCATCGTCCTTGATTAATCTTTTAGTGCATGCACATGTTGTTTGACTTGTTTTAATCATGATGAGGTTTCTTGTGCATGCACGTATTATTGACTCGCTCAAATGACCACTTTTTAATGTTTTTTCACAAACTCACACCTATAAGGTGACTTAATGATGAGAACACACTTGTCAATGTTTCTCGTAAACTCCACCGTTAGAGGTGACTTAACAATGAAAACACACTTGTTAAGGTTTTTTCGCAAACTCCATCGTTAAAGGTGACTTAATAATGAAAACACACTTGTTAAGGTTTTTTCGCAAACTCCACCGTTAGAGGTGACTTAACAATGAAAACACACTTGTTAAGGTTTTTTTTCGCAAACTCCACCGTTAGAGGTGACTTAACAATGAAAACACACTTGTTAAGGTTTTTTCGCAAACTCCACCGTTAGAGGTGACTTAACAATGAAAACACACATGTTAAGGTTTTTTGCAAACTCCACCGTTAGAGGTGACTTAACAATGAAAACACACATGTTAAGGTTTTTCCCAAACTCCACCGTTAGATGTGACTTAACAATGAAAACACACTTCTTAAGTTTTTTCACAAACTCCACCATTAGAGGTGACTTAACAATGAAAACGCACTTGTTAAGATTTTTCATAAACTCCACCTATAACGGTGACTTAACAACGAAAACGCTTGTTAAGATTTTTCATAAACTCCACCTATAACGGTGACTTAACAACGAAAACGCTTGTTAAGATTTTCCATAAACTCCACCTTATAACGGTGACTTAACAACGAAAACGCTTGTTAAGATTTTCCATAAACTCCACCTTATAACGGTGACTTAACAAAGAAAACGCTTGTTAAGATTTTTCATAAACTCCACCTTATAACGGTGACTTAACAACGAAAACGCTTGTTAAGATTTTTCGTAAACTCCACCTATAACGGTGACTTAACAATGAAAACACACTTGTTAAGATTTTTCGTAAACTTATTCTTCTGTACCAATTTTTTCGGGACGGGAGCCCATACCTGCCGAATGGCCAAATAGGCGCAATCCTTCGTCTGTTTCCATCAATGACCAACTTCTTCGGACGAGTCAAGTCCTAACGATCGTGGTTCAACTACCGACCAATTTGATAAGGTTTTTTGGAATATAATACACCTCTGTAGAAGACTTATCTCAACACTCGCAAAGTTCTCATAATATGATGTCATATCTGAAGGATGACTGACTTTGTCAATTTTTGGGTGATAACTAATTAACCCGTTTGAACTCTTTGCGAAAGAAACTGAAGAAGCTTTTGTAATGGCCTGCTTGGATGTTACTATACTCTGAAGGTTCATCAATCTAACCTTGGCATGCATGATGTCGAAGAAGCTTTAGACTACAAGCTACGTTACATCATAATATCCATTTGCCCCCCTTATTTTATTTTATCTTAAGATAAAATAAAATAAAATAAATTACATATATCCTTTACAATTCCCACCCGAGAAAAAAAAATGAAAGCAACCTAATTATTACATTTCATGGGGTGTATCTCAAACTGTCGAGTCTTTGAACAATGATTTGATATTTGTGTCGCTCAATATCTACTCGTTCAGAAGCCTCTGCAAAATAATATCTTTCTGACACAATAATATAATATTGCAAATGGTTAGTAAAACTCAGGAAATATCCAAGTACAATTCTCATCATGCCCCCTTTATTTTATTTTTATTTTATTTGATATAATAAAATTTAAATAAAGTCCGGGGATATTTGTGTAATGAATCGTAACCACCCATACTCGTAGGTGTATCGTGGACAATTTAATGTCATTTAAGCACACATCCTTTCAAACTCACGAGTGTGTAAAATATCCAGGGTGAATTTTGAATTGAAGCATACTCGAGATGTTTTGTAATATATTAATCATGTTCAACATGGTCTCCAACTATAAAATGACATTTACAAAATGTTTTATAAAACTCGGTATTTAGATGAAGGTTCATTACGCTCCTTCTAACTCACTTTTAGCTTTATATTATAGCATAGCATATAGATATATCATGCCAAAGATCATACTAGAAAACCACAATAGTTGTATCTCAGCTGCCGTGGTTCAACGCGTATACAGGCGCCAGAAGGATAAACCATGTTCACATTTATCCAAAATCATTGAATAAAAAAAAGAAAATGTCCTATAAACATAATATCTTCATGACGTAATTTATGTTTCTTGATAAACATGCACAAGTATGATTCGAGGAAGCCCAAGAAACACTATATACAATTCCCCCAATAAGCGTGATAAACGCATCCATTTTCAATTGTGGAATCCGCACATTTCATTTTGATATTATTCTAGCATTTATTTTATTCAAATCACAAGCCACGACTGTATTTATAATTGATATTGAATAACACCCTTAAAAAATAACATGCCTTGTCATTTTGAGTATTTTCGAAGGATCTAATTCAATAGTTTATTCATGATCCAATCGACACTTGGTATAATACTGTGGTGTTAAAACCGCGAGTAAATATACCTCTCAATATATATAATGTATCAGATTAAATATAAAATAATCTCATTTAATCAATGATATCATAATTATATTTTTAACCATTTAACTATTCCATAAAATAGCTTAATAATACTCATTCATCATTTTTTTTAAATATACTCATTAGTATATATATATCTATAATATGGGAGAAGGGTGTTTGAATAGTAAAACGATCTAATGGGTATAATTTGTTCTCCTGTCGCGATCTAAGGGTAGTAGAATTTGCCATGTCACATGAGAACATTATGAGGTGTCAAATGAGGGAATCGCCCCTTCAATCCAAAACCCTAACCCGTCTATCTCATTCTCTACCTCACTCATTTCGGATCTCTACCCTATCCACACGAACCCTCCCCACACGAACCCTCCCCACACAAACCCTAGCTGCCGCCGCTCCTTGCCACCGCCGCTCTCTGCCTCTAACGCTTCCCCTTTCTGATTATCTCTCTATACTACTCCCTTACACTCTCACACACGTAAGAACACACATGTGCACACACAGATCTGTCACCCTCCGCCTCCCCACCGCTCAACCTCCGCCTCTCTGTCACCCTCTCACGCACACACATATCTGGGAGCCCAATCACACCTTTTTTGTAACAGGTACACTCTTTTTCGCAATGTTCCAAGCCATAAACTGGGATAGATACTCACTAACGTTGTCACCCAAGGTGATATCTCTCTTCTTCTCTCTTTTGTATTTTATTTTTATGGGTATATATACACTAATGATTGGAGATTTTGTTTCCCATGATTTCAGATTTACGATTTGGGATTTCAGATATGCGATTTTTGGGTCAAATCCCCAAGGTTGGATCTCTCTTCTTCAGATTTACAATTTGTGCCCACAATTTCAGATTTTAGATTTGGGTTTTGATATGTATATTTGTTTTAACTTTTTATTGGTTGGAAAAAGAGTATTTTTTAGATTGAGTGATTCTATTTTGGGATTCAAAATGAATTAAAGATTTAGTACACATATTTAACAAAATGGATTGAAGAGTTAGGGTATTTCCATATTACTTTTGATTTTGGGTTTTGTATTTCGGTTTGAACTAACTTTTTTTCCCAGAAGTGAAAGTGCTACTGATACTACTCCACCATCAAGAATCCAAGCAATTTAAAGGTTAAACAATGTTTTAAATCTTTAGTTTGATTTTGTAATTGTAATTGTTTCTCTCCCTCTACCTGTTTTTAATTTTTAATTTCAATGGTTTCTATACTTTGAAACAACTATAAAGTTTACAAAATAAGAGTTTACAGCACTACCGGTGCCATATAAGCCATTGCCGATAGCAGGGGAATCGAAAAGACTATGCAACTTTGAATTTTGTGTTCAAGATTTGAGTTCTAATTTGAAGGTGATTTTGGCTTTGTGATTCTTTATAAGATGGATTGATGGCAATGAAAAAAATTAGGGACATGAGATTGGATTCAAAACAGTTTATGACATTTTTGTTTTAAGCTGATTAGTTTTATATAAAGGTTATATATTATGTGTATATCAACTGAAATGTTATTTCGTTTCGATTTCAGTTCTTACGTATGTCCAATTCGTTTCGATTTCAGTTATAACGTTTTGTTTATTTTAGCTTTCGTTTCGATATTAATTTTTGAAGTGGTTTCTAATTTTAGCTTTCATTTATTTATTAACGTGTTTCGTTCTAACGTATATATGATTAATTTATTACACTATCATACTTTAACCAGACGTTTATCAGTTGGTGACTCCGTACAAGGCCTTCGTAGCCAATTCATAATATAAATAGATCAAGTTTAATCATTCTTTAAATGTTATTTATTTAGCTTACTCTGTTCTCAAAGTTTGTAATTAAACAACCTAAAATTAAACAAAAAGATTTACATTTTGTTGGATTGTAAGCTTATTTGATATCGGTATTTTGCTTTAAATCTTACAAATTTGCTTTACAAATTTTTCTTTAAATCTAACAAATCTTACATTTAAATCTTACGAATTTTGCAATACATTTTTCAGGTATGCCCTATTTTCTCAACCTGATTCTCTGCCTCTCTTTATCTATTTAATTTTTGTTTTTGTTTTCTTAATTTTTTGTTGTATTTCACTATATATATTTATGTCTAATGCCTTTATATAATGCTATATGTGATTTTAGGCGTACCTGAATGGGAAACGTTTGTGCGCTGCAATCTTTGTTACTAAAGTCATGAATGGGAAACGTTTGCAAGTCTAAATAGATGAGTATGCAATTCATTTGCTAGGGGATATCTCACATGTACTTGGTACCACATATTAAGCAGAGATGCACCAACACATTGGCTCAGTGGTTAAAAATAGATAGCGTAGTGGACGCACTTCAACTTGCGAGGCTCTGCGATGCACCAAATCTTTTCCTCAAGTTTCAAGGCCATTGAGAATACCGAAGGCTGCAAGTTCCTTAAAAATCATTGATGAAGTTGAATCAACAATCTTATGGTTTTATGCTGACGGCTCGCATTTCTTCTCCCCGGCCTGCTCTTTGGGTCTGTTACATTGAGTTTTAGCCCACCGACTTGCTAAACTATCTCGACAACTCAAAATTATGTGCAAAAAACAAAATTTTCGCAATTATAATTTCTCATGGATGATCAGAAACATGGTATGAGGACCCCAGGATAATTGTTCCACACATCAGTTACGTCACCAAACCAGCTTTTGTGGTCAGCTACCACTGCTACAGCTTTTGGAGTTAACTTTAAGCACGTGATTTGGCAATTGAGGTTTGATATTCAAATTAATGACAATATACTTATAACTCTGTCATTTTAACTGTGTGCAGAAACTATATTGGCCCAGAATACTTATAACAGATATATATTTATATATATAGCTATATAGTTATTATATATAGTAGCTATATAGTTGTTGTTATATATATAAAAGCTAACAACTATATATCTGCTATATATATATAACATTTATATAGCTATATTTATATTACAACTATATAACTGTTAGATATAATTTGTCTGTTCCATTCTCTCTAATGATGCAACTTTACCTACTATTTTGTGATTTTCAGTTGGAAGTTTGGTTTCAGTGTAGTATTTTAGGATTTTTTATCTGAATTCATTTCTTTGTATACTCAATTTGTAACTTCATTTTGTTTTTGAATATAGGTTTTTTAATTCTTACTTGGTCTTTCTGTTTTGGAACCAAAAATATGTGTATAGTCACTTTCTTAATGTACTATAACTAGAGTATTACAATATTAGAAATGAGATGGGTAAAAAAAAATCACCAAGTTGCTATATATACAGTACTGGACCTTGCACGGATAATTCACCAAATGGCACCACAGTCAATTACAGAAAGTGCACATGACGTTTCTGAAAGAGAGCTGTGAACCCAACTGCCAAAACAGAATAGGAATGTTACCCATCCATGTAAATTGAATTTAGTTTTTTCGTTTGATATTGAAATTATGGTATGATTATGTAGATATAATTTCATATTTAGGTACATCTAATTTCTAATTTCATATTTAGGACATGAATCACATAATTATTTAGGAGTATCTATTTGTGGTTTTGCTGACATAGGGGTAACTGTTTATGATTTTTTTGACATAAGAGTAACTGTGTTCATTCTAAGTTGTTAACTTTGCTTTTCACAGAATTATCATCTGTAGCTGAATGGAATGACAAATGTGTTGTAGAGCATACTTTGTCACTGTGTACAAAAGCTTGGATGGAGTAAAGATTGATTCCACCATTTGGGAACTGGATGAGAGATGCCAATGTTGTAGAGCATACTTTGATTATTTGGGATTGGAAATGTTAGCAACAACCCCAACCATTGTTCGAAGACTTACGTGAACCGTGTTGATTCACTAGCGTCGAATCGAATTGGCCGCACAATCGATCCCAATAAATTACACGTTTTGATGAATGATCCTATCTTGGCTTGGCTTCCATCTGTAATATTTCTGACTGAATCGGCTGAGGATATTGTTCATTTGATCTGATATTTGTACATTTCCTTAACCTTTCCCATTCATGAATTATTGTGATTTTCTCCACTCTATCGATATCATGGCTTAATAGAATAAATGTTCTATAAGTTTGTGTGTGCGTTCGATAATATTATTTTTGGGCTTAATTAGTTTAGAATAGTTTCACCACACATTTATTATATTTTCTTAATGTTTAGTTACATTTGCATATCTCCTTTTTTTAGTACAATGCTAAATAATTTTTTTTCATAAATTTAATATTTTTAGCAACATGTTGCATTGTAATCATCTCGGGCATTCTGTATGAATTGAAAGAGTGATGCATGGATGGCCAACTTGACAAGACCAGCATGGCAGCAAGCACCAAGGAGTGCAGACAAAGTGGATTCATCTGTTTTAAATCCTTCCCCAAGTATGTCATAAACATTTCAAATGCCTGGGATGAATGTTAACAGTTCATAACATTTTATCATTTTTTATAATTGTTTCTATTTCATAACATTTGACTGATAAAACCTGAATTTGAAATGCCTCAGATGAATGTTAACAGATCCATTGTTAGCAGGACTTGCGGTTGTTGTTGCTGCTTATGTTAGTAGATATAGTATCCACGCGTGGAATTTGACCACCTTCATCTAAGGTCAAGGAAGCACATAGAAGTGTGGTGGTTGAAAACCACTTTGAATGACTCCAAACAACTTATCCCGCGGAGTGTTTTGCAGTGCTTGGACCACTGCATAAAGTTTAATTTATTTACTTTCCTTCTTTTGATTCATGTCAGAGTACTAAGTCATTTTTGTATATGTATATTTTAACTTCTTAGCTTTTAACATATACAAATTTTTATATATGTGATAATTTTATGCGATTTATATTATCTATCACTGAGTTTTTTGACTTGCTAATTGTAGCAAAAAAAATATGAAGTTTCTTTAAAACCATCGGCTTACCTTTTTTAAAAATTACAAGCCAACTTCCTAGAATCATTTATATTGTCATTTTGCAGTTACATTCGACTTTATTCATTTGCGACTTTATTTTTTATTTGAGACTTTAGTCATATATTAGTGTATAAACATTTACTTCTCATTATCCGATGTTCTATTTCTACTATCATAAGAGTGGATAGTGGACCTCATGGTATGTTCTCATGCTCATGTTCTTTGTACATGCCTTTTGAATTGGAAAATGGAGCAGTGATGTCCTATAAGAGTGATGTTGTGAATTCTGAGATTTACTAATTCATACTTTGATTGACAAAGTTAATACATTGGCTCATCTATGTTTAGTCAAGTTTCAGGAAAAGGTATGTATTAATTACAAGTTTTAGTTGAATGATTGTACAAAATCTGTGTGATGGACGTGGCGTTCAGATTCGACTTTTTATTTTTTATGTTCAGATCCGACTTTTGATTTATGGAAGATACGTCTATTTGAAGTTCTTTCACGGGGCATGTCTTATACACGACACATTGGTGTGTTGGATGAATACACATGTATAAATTTATAACCATGCCATCGGCACGGGTAATATGTAGTGTTACAAGTGAAACCTCCACATGTTGTAATTTTTATTTTATCGTTGTAGTTGGAATAGACCATATTATTTTTTGTGTTCATTAATGTTGAACTATTTATTATTTGTTTAGTTTAGTGGTTGGGGAACGAAATTCTTCTGCCCAATTTTTTTAAAATTAAACGTTGTTTTGTTGGGGAATTGAATTTTTTTCGTTTTGCAATTACATACTTTGAAAAAAAATCGTGCCTTCAGGCACGGTCATACACTAGTATATATATATTACACAACAAGTTCGTCTCAACAGGCGTTATCATCTCCGAGGAAACTCGTAATCCCAAATGGTATGGGGGCTGCCAACTCCCTTTCGGTTTGACACGTGAGGACCTTGCCCGTGCAAGCTGGGCAACGCTTATTCATGAAATGAAAAGCATAACTAAAGCCAAAATACGAGGATTCTCAATTTTTGACGTCAGCTCCTCATTTTGTACCCAAAAGATATGTCCCTTTTTGTTTTCAAAGATTTAAGGAATCTCAACACCCCCATGGTTCGTTCATATTACCAACTGACATATATCAAACCGCGAGGGACCATCTAATCATAAACCCCAATAAAAACACGAGGGAGCATGTACCCAAAACGGAAAGAGTTTAGGAGCCCATCGCGAGGGAGCTCTGTTGGAGTTTGCTCTTGGAATAGCGCCATAGAGATCCATGGAAACTCAGGTTGGATTGGAGCTCAGATGTGGTCTGTTAGTATAAGATACTTCGGATTTCAATTTTAAATATGTCCAATCTTGTCAAGATGGATCGGTTTTGTACCCAGTTAATATTCAAGTTGGCTTTTTGTATATGGTGAATCGAAGAGAGATGGTCTCTTACCAGTCCAATCTACTCAGGTAGAGGCTCTTCGGCACGACCTCCGTCGGTTTCTAATCGAGGTCTTCCAAAGTTTTCAAGATCCAACGGTGGTTTGGTTTATATCTAGATTTTATTCTCTCCGTTAAATCACTTAACAATTTCCATATGTGGTAACGCGGTTCTTAATTTGAGATTGGCCACCCCATTACTGTTGAAGACGACCCTTATCTGAAGATCTTTTAGGGTTCAAATGGCAACATGGATACCGTGGTTGCCCTGGTAAGAATAATTTTTGGGTTTTTAAATTATATTTTGCTGATGGAACTGTTTAAAGGGTTTGGTCGACCTTTAGATGTATCGGTGATGAATTTCGGCCAAACTGTGGTCCATCAGAACACTGTCTTACATGAATCGAAATTTGTAAATTTGAGATGGGTAGTTCATATGGTGGAACGGGATAGCAGCGAACTATTTTATTTTTTTTTGGTTCACCAGTCCGAGCTTCCTCGGGCAGTGGATCCTCGGAGCAAAGCTCCATTGGTTTTTGTCGAGGTGAGGTTCCTCAGAACAGGGTTTGTTGGTTTCTAAAAAAAAAAGTCTAATCAAGTTTTGTGAGTTGACCATATATATATTCTGACCCCAAAACGTGTAAAGCGCTAGGTAAAATAAAAAAAAAAGATTTATCTTACTAGCTCATATTAAGGTGTACTATTGCTGACCTATGTGATATCAGTAGTTTATTGATACTCACCACCCACGTGGTTTTGTCGACAAGTGTACTCTACACCCTGACTATAGCTGTAAAATGACTTGCACGCAATAGCCTGGCTTTGATATTGTGTCAGATACCAAGATATTTATTTGATGTATATACTATTATGCTAATATTTTAATAGAAGCTCTACCATGAAGCAGTCCAATTAATTAATGTGGACAGTACATTTGTACAAAATCTGTAAATTGACACAGTTTAGCTAGCATTTTCACCCATTAACAGTCTGGAACCTATCAATCAACTTATCAATCAGTAGTTATATATATAACACACATATATATTTAAAGATTTTTTATTTTTTCACCCGAGATATCATCATAGTTCTAAATGTGAAATAATTTATACCCAGCTCTTTGAAACATTCATAGTTCTATTAGTTCTATGTAAACTCAAAATATATATAATCTCAGATAAAGGTATAACTGTCAAATAATTTTTTTTGTTCTATTATCAAGGGCATCTGTTTGTTTTAGATAGACATCATAACTAATGCTCCTATGTAAACTATCATGGAATTTTGATGCAAGGCATGAAATATTATAAGTACGAAAATCATATACTTATCTGAGATGAAGTTGCATATTTTTTTCCCATAAATCTTTGAGAAGAAGTTGTGTTATCAACCTCTTTTCTCCATCTTTGTCCACTTTTCCGAGTGCGAACGAGGCGTTACATAATGAAAATCACGAATACCTCCCCAGCAGAGTCACCAAATGTAAGAGAGTATCTAATTTTGGGGAAATACTCGATTTTAGCACGTGTTTGACTTGAGCAACTTTGGTTGCGCCTACATATCCGTTATGCTCGGAATCAAAGTCAGCGTAGTTCGTGGGTTCGTACTATTCATCGAAAAACTCATTGTGGTGGTTTTTCGGAGATATGGGAGGTGTTGCCACTCTTCTCAAAGAACTCATCTCAAAAGTCTCTCTAAAACCTCATAAGATAAGAAAATCACCCTCCTCTTCTAAGAAGATCCCCCTCAAATGTATGGGGGTAGGGATTATTTATAGAAAAACCAACCCAAGTGGGTCGCCACATGTCAATTAACTCGCGGTGACACATGTCCTATTTTAAGTGGCATGTGTCTCATAACATATGTCAAAACTCTCAATACTAGAATATTGTCTAGTTAATATGTAAATAACACACAAATACGCGTGATATGTCCGACGCGCATAATAATACCTCAGTCGCATAAACACATGGACTTTTGTCAATATTAATCATCTCTAATCTCATTTAATAATTTAATGAGAGGCTTATCATTAAGCCCCTCCTACAGATGGAACCGAACCGAATAAGAGAAAAAAATAATTGATCCTCTGCTCGAAGAACTTCCTGTAAAGGCTGTCAAAGATGGAACCGAACCGAACCCTCTTAGGAGGATCGGTTCTGGTTTTGAAAAGTTGAATTTATCCACTTGTAAAATTAGAATCCTTCATGGTTGAAGCTCTTAGTATTCGTATATTATAAAATGCAAACTTCCCCCAGACATGAGGAGGCTTTTGATTCGTTAGGGGAGATTTGTAATCAGTTTAGAGAAGAAGAACAATAAGAAACCCTAGTTTTCTTCCAGTTTTGCAATTCAAGTAATATTATTTCAATTCTTGTTTTCATATCTGCAGTAATTACTTCTATAGTGAGCAATTTCATCCTTCTTCACCTTCAAATATTCTTAAAAATGTTTCCTTTCATCCAAAAAATGTTTTCTTCCAGTTTTCATATGTCTGGCTAATTTTTCTAGGGTTGAGGTGCATGAACCCTACCCGATGTAATTCACGATAGTGGAAATAGAAGTTGGAATCAAAACATTAGATGAATTGTATCATAATTCATACGATACTACTTTATTTTAGTCTTTGCTTACATACTATTTGGGCTATAATCCCTCATATGTGTATTACTTAGGAGAAATAAAGATCGAATTTTAATTCAACCTTTCCTTACGTACTGTGCGGGCTACGATCCCTCATATATGTAATACTTAGGAGTATTAAAACGTCGGATTCATTTAAAGTTTTAATTCAACATCTAGTATCTTACGAAGTGAATTACTAAGGTGTGGGGGATTGTAACACGACATATCTTTCTCCCTTCATAGTTACAGTTTTATTCAAGTCATTCGAAATTTCGCAGTAAAAAAATTGCATTCATAATTTCATTAGTTAATCATTTTCAAAAGTGCATATAGTGTAGTTATTTCGCAAATTAAATCACCTTTTTCCTTTTCTTTAGACTCAAAGTTAGGTTTCCTTCGTCTGTCCAACGTCGTCATGACCTCGTTCGTCCTATTTCCCTGAGGATCGATACCCGACTTATCGAATTATTACTTGAGCGACAGACTTGCACTTGAGCCTAGAGAGTACGCACTTTAGAGACACATTCTTAGTCGCATCATGATCCAGTTACTAAAAAATTATATGTCTCTCGCCATGTTGTGTTTCTTTAGCATATCCCTTTCTTTTCTATTCCCGATAGCCTTAAAGAACTCACTAAATTTGATCTCTTCAATATTGATCCATTCTCTAATAATGATGAGAGTGTTCCATCTCAAGCACCTTACACCACTGACAGTGTGCCACCCCATGTTTCTCTTGCTCTTATTATTTCTTCCGATACAGGTACTTTGTCATCTGATGTTCCTGATGCTCTCCTTTTTGTGTGGGCACCCAAGCACCTGCTAAAACATTGGAACCTCCTTCTCACTATCCAAAACGTCCACGTAAGTCCACCCAGTCTCTAGATTTTGTTTATTCTTATTATTCGGATTCCTTTGCTTCATTTTTATCTGTTTACTGCCTCTCTGAGCATTTTTCTTATAGAGATGCAGCTCTTGATTTTCTTTGGCAGCAGGCTGTGACTGAGGAGCTCTCTGCTTTGCATAAGATAGATACTTGGAGTTTTGGTCCCCTTACCTACTGGTAAGCGGGCAATTAGATCTCGTTGGGTATATAAAATCAAAATCAGGTCAGATGGGTCAGTTGAGCGGTACAAAGCAAGATTGGCTGTTCAGGGTTTTTCTCAACAATATGGTATGGATTATGACTAGACTTTTGCTCTTGTTGCCAAATTAACTACTATCCGTTCTCTTATTGCTATTGCATCTGTCCGTTAGTGGCATATATCGTAGATGGATGTTAAAAATGCATTCTTGAACGGCGATCTTCACGAGGAGGTTTATATGACTCCTCCTCCGGGTGTTCCTCGGGGTCTTGATGAAGTTTGGAGGCTTAAGAAAGCCTTATATGGTCTCAAACAGGCACTACGGTCTTGGATTGAGAAGTTTTCTACCGTGATCACCTCTTTTGGATTCCTTCCAAGTGAGCATGATTCAGATCTCTTTATTCGGTGCACCTCAGGTGGTCGTATTCTGGTCTCTTTGTATGTTGATGATATGATTATTACTGGGGATGATGTTGGTGGAATTACAATGTTGAAGTCCGAATTATCTCGTTGTTTTGAGATGAAGGATTTGGGCCCCCTACGTTACCTTTTGGGTATTGAGGTAGCTCATTCTCCAAAGGGTTATCTTCTCTCACAGTCTAAGTACATCGGGGACATTCTTAAGCGCGCTCGCCTCACTGATACTAAGATTGTTGATACCCCTCTGGAGCTTGATGTTCATCTGTCCCCGTATGATGGTGTTCTTTTACCTGATCCTACCTGATATCGTACTATTGTGGGAAGCTTGGTGTATCTTACTATTACTCGTCCAGATATAGCTCACGCGGTCCATGTTGTTAGTCAGTTTGTTACTGGCCCTACTACGGTTCATTGGGCAGCTTTTCATCGTATATTACGATACTTGAGAGGCACTCGCTTTCAGAGTCTTTTACTTCCTTCATCTTCTTCTTTGGAGCTGCGTGCATACTCTGATGCTAATTGGGCCGGTGATCCTACAGATCGCAAGTCAATTACTGGATTTTGTGTATTTCTCGGCGATTCTCTTATTTCTTGGAAGAGCAAAAAGCAACCTGCTATTTTTGTGTCTTCCACGGAAGCCGAGTATCGTGCTATGGTTTCTACTACTCGTGAGGTTGTTTGGCTACGTTGATTACTTGCAGATATGGGTGTCTCTCTCTCTCACCCCACTTCTATGTACTGTGATAATAAGAGTGCTATTTAGATTGCTCACAATTCGATTTTTCATCAAAGGACTAAGCACATCGAGAATCATTGGCATATCACTCGTTATCATCTTACGCATAGCGTCATCACTTTGCATTTTGTTTATTCTTCCGCACAGATAGCTGGTTTGTTTACGAAGTCTCATTCAGTTCAGCGTTTTCATTTTTTTATTGGCAAACTCTCAATGCTTCTCGTTGCAGCATCGTGAGTTTGAGGGGGGATATTAGAGTTTTATATTACAGTTTTATTTAGCATTAAGGGTATTTTAATATTTTCTCTTTGATTTTTAGGTGATTGGAGTAGGTCATACATTCTCTTTCCTTCTTCTCATTGTATTGTATTCTAGTTTATGTTAATATGAAACCCTAGCCCCTCTTTTCTCTTTTTCATTGATTGTAAATCTTTGATATGTTATCATAATGAACCTTGAATCCTTGGCTTTTTCTGTTTAATTTTGAATGTCAATTCGAATTGTAGATAAGAGAGCCTGAATGAACGTTTGAATTGATGATTCATGATGTTTTTGTATGTGAAAACTAAACTGACTATAAACATGAACAAAACCAAAAAGTTGTTTTGTCACGGTTTAAACCACTTTCTCTAATTAGCATAAGTTCTAGGGTTTTACAACCAACAACGGTAATTTATTTGATATGATTTTTCCAACTACTGTCATAGTTGACCACTCAATATAGAGCTTGTCTTCAAAATAGGTCATAGTTAGCAATGCCAAAATGTGGCTCAAATAATAAAACAATCCATATTAGTCCAGTTATTTTAATATGCGGCTCATATTTAAAATTAATGAGTTAAATATGGAGCCCATATTTGAAAGCTATTAGTTAAATATGGGGCTATATTTAAAAGCTAGGAATCAAATATTGAGCCCAATTTTAAAAGATACAAATCAAATGTAATGCTCATTTTAAAAAGTTGTGAGTAAAATATAAGTTTTTTTTACATATACCTCGAATTGTAATACTTACTTTAGTAGAAAAATAATGCGTTGGCTCAACCCATATTTTGTCCACATATATTTGGTCTGACCCACATTTAACCCAATCTATATTTAACCCAATCCACATTTAGCCCAATTCATATTTGATTCGTCAAAATTAGATCCGGTCCATATTTTTGTGAGTGCTACTAGTAGTTGCATGCGTTTACACGATTTGAGGCACTAGTGTAAACGGAGAAGATAAGTCTTTTTTTTCTACTGTCACAGAGAAGATAAATCTATTTTTTTATATCGAGCATTGGAGAAGTTTTTAAATCCACTTGCAATATCAACACGGTTATTAATCAACATATCAGAGCAGCAAAATATTCTAGCTGGTTGTCCCCGTTGGAGAAAAGAATCCTCGTTTACATTTATTATGGAAAATGGCTGAACAGTTTGGTGTCGTTTGGTGTCGTGTGCACTAATCAGATTCATGAACAGGTTACCCACGTAGTTGCAAATTCCACTAGGACAAAGGTCAATTCTCCAGTAGTTATTTATATTCTTCTTTAGGTTATTTTGCCTCGCTCTTGATAGTTCTGACTGATCGTGGGCCTACCCTCTCGTAATTTTGTGGTAGTATTAGAGGTAGTGGTCATGGTTTTGACACTTATTTGATGGTTTTCTTTATTGTAATATGTACTTGTAGTACATGTATACTGGAGTTAGAGAATATCAACTTGTTCTGCTATATTTTGTTTGCAATACTCTGTCAGCCATGTTAGGGGATATCAACTCGCCTTTTGTGAGGCTAGGTGATGGTTTAGAATTGTCATTCATTGGTCAGAGGTGACAGCTGAAGTTTGGTGACTTGGGACGAAGTATGCAGTAGCATTTGTTTGGTTGGAATTAGTTTTACAATTATTTAAGGTTCGAATGCCTAATTGTTTATCCATCCTTTTACAGACTTTACAAGGGGATTGTACAAGGGCGGAGCCAGAGTTCCTAAGAGGGGTGGGCTAATATATTTGGGTGACTGTATTTATCGACCTCCACCATTGTTATTGTCATGTTATATTACTTGAGAGTACATTTATGGATGTGAAAGCGGTGAAAATGAATATATGTAATATTGAGAGTGTCACTCACGCATCTATACAGTGGCGGATCCAGGATTTTGTGTGAACTGGGGCGAAAGTTTCGATAGTTGCCGGGTGTTCGGGGGCGGGAGCCCCCGAGGCGATTTTTTTGGGGGGGGTCGAGTTTTTTCGAGCATTTTTTGGGCTGTTTTTACTTTTTTGGGCATTATATTCATTTTCAACACTGATTGAAGTGGGAGATGACTGAACCTCAGCTTCAGATACGATTGGTGCATTGTCTTCTCTTTTTCGTTTAAAAAATTTCTCTATTGATTCCCAATATTTACAAATTTAATTTAATTTCACATATAAATTTAATTTCATATAAATTTATACAAAAATAAATAAACAGACACATATAAACAATACACAAAATAAATTTATAAATTCACATTATAAATTTAATTTCATTTTAGTATAAATAATTTTAGTATAATTTCAGTAGTATAAATATAATTTCACATATAAACAGACACATATAAACAAATATACACAAAATAAGAGAGAGCACCATTTTAAGTTATGTTTTTTTTTGTTTATTACAGATTTTCCCCTGAACTTTTAATATAATTACAAGTCACCTCCAGGTTTAATTTTTTAATAAAAAAAAAAAAAAAAAAATTATTATTTTTTTTTTTTTTTTGAAAAATGAACTGGGGCGGCCGCCCCGCTTCGGCCAGGGCTGGATCCGCCCCTGCATCTATATAGTTATATTCCACAAGTGTAAGCACATTAGATGTGATGTAAATTTAAAAATAGTGTTTTAATTACAAAATATAAATATTACTAAGTTTTTATAATTAATAGGTATTTGTATTATTTCTTAAAGTATTTTTCCCCAAAGAAACATAAACTTGAGAAAAAAAATATTGTCACTGTTATAAAATGAAAGATCTCTACATAATTAGAAAACTATGTAATAAGTTGGCATTTTTTTATTTTGATAATTAAGGATATTTTCTCATTGTAACAGTAACATAAAACTTTCATCCATTGGTGGGGATTGAAATAAAGTAATGGATTAATGTATTTTTAAATAATATTTTATATGTTTAATAATAATTATAATTTTTAACAAACAATGCAGATAAACAGTCTTATATAATGCTATTTTAGAGAATCCAAGTGTTTTGAAAGCATACTAATGCAAAAAAAAAAATGTTGCCAAGTATTTTGAAAGCAAAGTATACAAAATAAAAAAAGTTCATACACTCACATGGGGAATTAAAATGTCAAAATTTAGAAAACTTCATGTAAAGTCACTTGCTCACCTGGGGAACTAAAAAAGCCCAGATGACATGCAAATAAGAGAATATCATGCTAACTCTATGGTTGAACATTCTTACTCAAACCTCTTTCGTATGCATCTGTTAACTAGAGTGAGTAAGACTTTTCATGGGATGGGCTATACATCATGTTAATGGTTATTTTCACGTCATATTGGAAAGCTTTTGCCCTGGGCTACAGCCCTGGTCTGCCCAGGGCTGGCTCCTACAATCCGATTGTACCTCTTTAGGGTTGATAAATTCCTTGTAAGATGACATATATTCAATTTTCCTTCCGTATGATTATATTTTTGTATATATATGATCTCTTATGTGTATACATGATGATGGTGATCCCTTGTTCAATCTAGCATTTGATTGAGTCTCTTTATACATACACTTACACACACACAGAGAGAGAGTTCACAGCCAAAGGAATGCCATTATAAATAGATGGATATGGTAGTTCTTGATATGCACGAGGCTTTTTAATTAATATTTGGTCTACATGCATTCTTGTGTTCCATTTCGTTGCTATCTTGTACTAATCTAAGAGCAAAGTAGCTAAAAAAAATAAAGTTCAACTTATGAATTAACTTAAATTACTCTACTAACAGACTATCTATAGCAAACACTGGGGGTTGTAAACTATAGCTTCTCTCCCAAAGTTTCCTACATATCCCAATTTTATTTTCAGGAACTAATCATAATTACACCTGCAGGTAACCTCAAGAGTCCCAACCAAGACAAAAAGCAGTGAATGCGTAAATGCAACTGTTATCTAGTTATTGCCTTGTGACTTTTTTACTTACTTTGATGTGACTCTTTAAGAAATTGTGAAAATAATCTGCCCTTTACTTTGTTTTTTGACATTTTTACGGAGTAATAATGAAAGAGAGGAAAACATTAGAAGAATCTCTATTGTGGCATATCAACGTTGGTTGTGTTGAAATATAAACTTGTTTTTATATTTATTAACCAATTTTCTAGAAGCTTCCTAAGTTAGATAAGGTGTTAGGTAAGGTGTGTTTATTTATTCTTAGTGGTTCATAGTGGTTGAATTAGTGAAAGAAAATTGTGTGGTTTATGAATATTTGTATTAATTTAGGTTGAACCAAAATGAGTGCAAATGACTTTTCTTCTAGTATAAATACTCATCATTCTTGAGTTCTTAGAATCATCAAATAACAAGGAAGACAATAAGCAAAGCTTATTAGTTGAAGTGGAGAGAAGTTAAGTTGTAAGAGTGTTTTTCTTCTTTGTAATAATATTTGAGTGCTAAATACAAGATAGTTGTGTGAGTGTCTTTGAAAGCTTATTTCCATCAAAGTGGTATCAGAGCGATTGGAAATTTGTTTCAAAGTATACACTATAGAATATCAAATCGAAGCTCTCGACGAGACGAATCCAACGCCGCCAAATTCATCCCAATCGGAGGTCTGACGCGCCGCCACGTGTCACCAGAACGTTGCTGCCAGAAAGTGAGTTAACTCACCGAGTTAGCCAAATCATCTGAGTTGGAGCCGAGTTGACTGAGCCGTGAAGCCTGCTTGAGCTGTTTGACCGAGCTGTTGAGCCTTAACAAAAGGCTGACCGTTGACCAACCATTGACTTTGACTGTTGATCGTTGACTTTGACTGTTGACTTTGACCAAGTTTTCATTTTTTTGGTCCGCGTTGTTCCTAAGGTTTTTGGGCGTTCCGGATCCATCTGCGCAGTCAAAATTTCTAAATTCTCACTAGAATTATGGCAAATGGTGGTATGGCATCCTTTCAAGTCCCAATACTCAACAACAACAACTATGATAATTGGAGTATTAAGATGAAGGCACTTTTGGGTGCACACGTTGTTTTGGAAGTCGTGGAGAGAGGTTACAGTGAGCCAGAAAATGAAGCTGTCTTAAACCAAACTCAGAAGGAGAGTTTGAAAGACTCAAGAAAGAGAGACAAGAAAGCTCTTTATTTCACCTATCAAACATTAGATGATGATGGTTTCGAGAAGATTTCAAGTGGAATCTCCTCTAAGCAAGCGTGGGAGAAACTGCAAACGTCTTACAAAGGAGCCGAACAAGTGAGGAAAGTTCGTCTTCAAACTTTAAGAGGTGATTTCAAATCTCTACATATGAAAGTGTCCGAGTTTATCTCCGACTACTTTTCAAGAGTCTTAGCTGTTTCAAATCAATTAAAAATAAATGGAGAGAAGTTAGAAGATGTGACGATCATGGAGAAGATACTCCGCTCGTTAGATCCAAAATTTGAGTACATCGTTACGACGATTGAAGAAACCAAAGACTTGAATGAGTTGACAATCGAACAACTAATGGGGTCATTGCAAGTATACGAAGAGAAGAAGAAGAAGAAGCAAGAGATTGTGGAACAACTTCTTAAGACAGAGCTCCATCCGACAAAGAAAGAAGAAAGTTTCAACAACGATAGAAGACAACGTGGAAGAGGTCGTGGCCGAGAACGAGGTTACGGACGTGGACGAGGTTGGAATTCTAACAACTACAATTCCAATAACAACTACAAGAGAGGGGAAATCCCAACACGAGGTCGTGGAAGAAGCAATCCGAACTCGAGGTATGACAAATCTCAAGTTCGATGTTATAATTGTCAGAAGTTTGGGCATTATGCTTCAGAATGCAGAGCACCAAATAATAGAGTTGAGGAGAAGGCCAATTGTGCGGAGGAGAAGACAAATGAGAAAGAAAATCTTCTTCTTCTAGCATGGAAGGAGACTGATGGTAGCCAAGAAAATTCTTGGTTTCTTGACAGCGGTGCAAGCAATCACATGTGTGGAAGGAAAGACATGTTCGTAGAGTTGGGCGAGTCAGTAAGCGAAAATGTCTCATTTGGAGATGATTCCAAAATATCGGTGAAAGGAAAAGGTAACATCCTTATTCGTGCAAAAGATGGTAGTCACCAATTAATTTCAAGTGTCTACTATGTGCCTAATATGAAAAGCAAGATCTTGAGTTTGGGTCAAATCTTAGAAAAAGGCTATGATATCCATATGAAAAATTGTAGTCTTTTTATAAGAGATGACAAAGGAGATTTAATTACCAAGGTACAAATGTCAAAGAATAGAATGTTCCCTTTGAATATTCAAAACGATGTTGCAAAGTGTCTAAAGGTATGTTACAAAGATGCATCGTGGCTATGGCATCTTCGATTTGGGCATCTCAACTTTGGAGGATTGGAGTTATTATCCAAGAAGGAAATGGTGAGAGGCTTACCTTGCATTAATCACCCTAACCAACTGTGCGAATGATGTTTACTTGGGAAGCAATTCAGAAAAAGCTTTCCAAAGGAGTCAGACTCAAGAGCTAAGAATCCACTCGAGCTAATCCATACCGATGTATGCGGTCCGATCAAGCCAAGCTCTCTTGGTAAGAGTAATTATTTCCTTCTCTTCATTGATGATTTTTCAAGAAAAATTTGGGTATATTTCTTGAAGCAGAAATCAGAAGTTTTTGAAATATTCAAGAAGTTTAAAGCTGCCGTGGAAAAGGAGACTGGTCGTAAGATCAAGGCAATGAGATCTGACCGAGGAGGAGAATTCACTTCGAGTGAATTTTAAGAATTTTGTGAAGCAAACGGAATTCGTCGACCAATGATAGTTCCTCGATCCCCTTAGAAAAATGGAGTAGCGGAAAGAAAGAATCGAATCGTCCTCAATATAGCTCGAAGTATGCTCAAAAGCAAGAAAGTGCCAAAGGAATTTTGGGCGGAAGTAGTGGCGTGTGCCGTCTACTTGTCCAATCGATCTCCAATAAGAAGTGTTTGGGGAAAGACACCGTAAGAAGCATGGAGTGGAAGAAAATCGGGTATCTCCCACCTGAGAGTTTTTGGGAGCATAGCCCATGTACATGTACCAGATGAGAGAAGAATCAAACTTGATGACAAAAGCAAGAAGTTCATCTTCATTGGCTAAGAAAATAACTCTAAAGGTTATAAATTGTACAATCCTAACAATGGGAAGATTGTAATTAGCCAAGATGTGATATTTGATGAAGAAGGAGAATTTGATTTCGGCTCAGATATAGATGATTTCAACTTCTTTCCCGACTTTGAAGAAGAGAATGGAGAAACCATAATAGAGCAAGAAGGAGAAGTTCAACAAGAGACCACTACTCCACCTACCTCACCAACATAAACCACTCATTGAGACTCATCACCATCGTCAAGTGAAAGTTTCAATGAAAGACTTGTTCCCCGCACAAGAAGTCTACGGGATCTCTATGAGGTAACCGAAAGACACGATAATCTTACACTCTTATGTCTCTTTGCTGATTGTGAACCAGTAAACTTCCAAGAAGATGCAAAAGAAAAGAAGTGGAGAGACGCGATGAATGAAGAAATCAGGGCCATTGAGAAGAATGACACTTGGGAGTTTGCTTCACTTCCAAAAGGTCAGAAGGCTATCGGTGTCAAATGGGTGTACAAAATGAAGAGGAATGTTATGGGAGAAATAGAAAGACACAAGGCGAGGCTAGTCGCAAAAGGATATAGCCAAAGAGTTGGAATTGACTACGATGAGGTATTTGCTCCTGTTGCCCGCTTGGAAACTGTGAGATTAATTATCTCCCTAGCAGCTCAAAATAGGTGGAAGATTCATCAGTTGGATGTAAAGTCTGCATTTCTAAATGGAATACTTGAAGAAGAAGTCTACATCGAGCAACCTTTAGGATATGTAGTGAAGGGACAAGAAGATAAAGTTTTGAAGCTGAAGAAAGCTCTCTATGGGTTAAAGCAAGCACCAAGGGCGTGGAATAGTCGTATTGACAAGTACTTTCAAGAGAATGGTTTTAGCAAATGTCCATACGAGCACGCTTTATATATCAAGATCAAAGATGGAGATATTTTGATCGTGTGCATGTACGTGGATGATTTGATTTTTACCGGAAGCAACCTAGACATGTTCAATGACTTCAAGAAAGCAATGGCGAAAGAGTTCGAGATGACAGATATTGGGCTAATAACGAACTATCTTGGCATCAAAGTTTAACAACAAGTAGATGGAATTTTCATCTCACATGAAGGCTACACAAAGGAGGTCCTCAAGAAGTTCAAGATGAATGACTGCAAACCAATTAACACACCAGTGGAGTGCGGAGCTAAGCTATCGAAGAATGACGAAGGAGAAAGTGTAGATCCAACTTTCTTCAAAAGTTTGGTTGGAAGTTTCCGTTATCTAACTTGTACAAGACCTGATATCCTCTATGCAGTTGGACTTGTAAGTCGATACATGGAAACCCCAACAACCTCGCATTTTAAGGTTGCAAAAAAAATTCTTCGCTATCTCAGAGGTACAATTGACTTTGGTATGTTATACTCTTTTTCTAATGATTACAAGCTTGTTGGTTATAGCGATAGTGATTGGGGTGGAGATACAAATGATAGAAAGAGCACCCCAGGGTTCGTGTTCTTCATGGGAGATACCGTTTTCAGATGGATATCAAAGAAGCAACCAATTGTCACACTCTCTACATGTGAAGCTGAATATGTAGCCGCTACATCATGCGTTTGTCATGCAATTTGGCTTAAAAATCTGCTGAAGGAACTGGGTTTATCACAAGAGGAGCCAATAGAGATTTGTGTTGATAACAAGTCAGCAATAGCCCTGGCAAAGAATCCATTTTTTTATGATCGAAGCAAGCATATCGATACTCGTTTCCATTACATAAGAGAATGTATTACAAGAAAAGATGTGAAACTGAGGTACGTAAAATCTCGAGACCAAATTGCAGATATCTTTACCAAGCCACCGAAGTATGAGGACTTTGTTAGATTAAGAAATTATCTTGGCATAACAAAACAAGTTTAAGAGGGGGTGTTGAAATATAAACTTGTTTTTACATTTATCAACCAATTTCCTAGAAGCTTCCTAAGTTAGGTAAGGTGTTAGGTAAGGTGTGTTTATTTATTCTTAGTGGGTCATAGTGGTTGAATTAGTGGAAGAAAATTGTGTGGTTTATGAATATTTGTATTAATTTAGGTTGAACCAAAATGAGTGCAAATGACTTTTCTTCTAGTATAAATACTCATCATCCTTGAGTTCTTAGAATCATCAAATAACAAGGAAGACAATAAGCAAAGCTTATTAGTTGAAGTGGAGAGAAGTTAAGTTGTAAGAGTGTTTTTCTTCTTTGTAATAATATTTGAGTGCTAAATACAAGATAGTTGTGTGGGTGTCTTTGAAAGCTTATTTCCAACAGGTTGTTGAAGAAGTGTATTTCTGCATATGTTTGACATGTGTGGCACCAATTTTCATACTCAGAGATATGTGTTTTAGTCATTGTAGTGGAAATTTTGGAGGAAGGGTGTTTCTTACGTGGTTTAAGTATGTTGTGTATCATTATGGGGAGGTTGCATTATATGTGATGGTGACCAATGATTTTCATTTTTGCTCTCACGCTGAAGAAGAGCATTCTCTAAGGATGGTTACTGATAAATATTTTGGACCTCAAAGTTTGAATAGTTACTGAAACCTAGGGGATATTACGATTATTAATCAATTATTTTGAAATCTTAGGAAATATGATTAAAGTCGGATATATTTATCTCAATATATATTTGCTATTCATTTAATAGAATTTTCTAGTACAATGTAGTTCTTTATTGTCTTTCTTAATTTCAAATTCCATCAACAGTTGTTGAGATAAACTTTCTTAATTTCTTTACTCCCTCTTTTGGGTTATTTTTCATGAACTATGAACTAAGAAGAGGAGAAAATGGAAGTATTCCCCTCAAGCAAGATAACGACCTATTGAGAAAGAACAAAGCTTACTATAGCCTATAGCGCTTTGAATTAGAATGTAAATAATTATAAGTGATTCATTCATCAATTTCTTTTCATTTTTTTGAATGAAATAAAAATGTTAGAGATATTCTTTTATTGTATATACTTATTGTACTATGCCCATTACTCAATGTGTAGCATCTTTGTGTGAGTTTTTATTGACTTCTAATTGGAATGTGGAAGCTATGGAGTTGTGAATTAGTATGTACTTTTTAATAGGGTAAAATTAATTTAATGTCAATCAACCTTGAATTATGAAACCTCATACACACGATTTTTATTGGTGTCTTATGTCGCGTCGGGACATATATAATGAACCACTAGGACCAAAACAAGAAAACAATCACATGAAGTTAATTTCAATTACCCATGCAACCCTGCACGCACATACCAAGATGTTCATGCAACCATATACATAAGATCATATGGAAATTGCCCTTAGTAACCATGATGCATCAGTCGTGCTAGGCCTAGCCCACTATAACACTAAGTCAAACCGCGTGGCACCTAGATAGCCACGAAGTAATAATGTTTCAACTCTTGAAAGCAAACGACATGCAATCAATTGACAATGAACCATTTGAACATACCTTCCCAAGACTCGAAATATTTTCGCATACAGATGACGAGCCTTGTCTTACTCATTGGTAACGGAAATTTTTTTGATGTTGTCAAAGACATCATCTTTTAATGTCTCTCAATAGTTGAAATCCAAGTGATATTTAACAAAAAGACTCTCTCTCTCTTATTAATATGTCCAACTAACTATACTCTCTCTCTTATTAATATGTCCAACTAACTATACACATGTATAGATAAAAAAATCTCACATATAAACTCTTTGCATAAAAAAACTGTTTGTATATAAAAAAAAGTTCTCTTTTTTATGCAAGTTAAATTTTTTTAAAGTTGTTTTATATATAAAAAAAAGTTATAAAACTAAAAAGAACAGTTTTTTATGTTCATTTATATATTTTGAAAAAAAAATCTCTTTTATATATATTATTGTAAATGAAAACATTTTTATTTTGTTCAATGGCAAAAAAAATAGAAAAAATGAAAAAAAAAAGTATTTTTTATGAATAATAATGCTATTAACTTTTTTAAACGCTTTTTTAAATAACGATAAAACCTGTATGTTATAAATAAAACAATTTATATATCAAAAAATTACTTTTTAACGTTATTTAAAAAACATATAGATTTATATGTATAAAAACATTATTTTCAGGTTTTTTTATGTATAAAAATGTTATATGGCTTATAAAAACAATTGTTTTTAACGTTTATTTATATAAAATGAATATAAACGGTTTTTTATATACAAAGACGTTACAAAGTAATTTTTTAATATATAAATTGTTTTATGTATAACATACATGTTTTAACGTTATTTTAAAAAAAAAGTTTAAAAAAGTTAATAGCATTATTATTCATAAAAAATACTTTTTAATGTTTAAATGTTAAAACCTTTTTTAAACGTTAAAAACCTTGTTTTTAATATATAAAATGTTTTATGTATAACCTACAGGTTTTAACGTTTTAAAAAAAAAGTTTAAAAAAGTTAATAACATTATAATTCATAAAAAAAATACTTTTTAACGTTTAAACGTTTTTTAAATGTTTAAACGTTAAATATTTCATAATAACTCTTAAATCATAAATCAAAACTATGCATTGAAATCGAACGAAAGACTAGCTACATTCTGTAATACCCCGTAATTTTATTGATTTTTATTTAAGGGATTAATTAAGTTAATTGAGAATTAATTGGAAATTAATCAGGATATAAATACTAACGAGATATGAGTTGGTATTTGATTGGGATGATAAAATTGAATATTTCTGAGTATATATGGTATTGAAAATATTTAAATTGTCAAGAGGCAGAAATACGACAATTTGGGAAATTTAGTTGGAACGCGCGTGTCAGTCGCATCAGGAATGAATTTACTTAAATTACAAAGTAAATTATATTTTTATCAACCGAATGATCATTTTGAGTGCGCCGACGCGTCCGGAAGGGTCGAAATAGTCAGAAAACACTAGCCGGGGGTTTAGTTTGCGTATCGGGGCACTTTTAGGCCAAACCGACAACCTATAATGGTATTTTGATAATTTTAAATATTGAGGAATTAAAAGCCACGAATTTTAGAGTTTATTTTTATAATTTTAAAGAGTCCACTAAGGCCATTACCAGCAAAAGGAAAGAGAGTGGGCTACGGGAGTTTTGAGAGAAGTTAGAAAGAGGGTAAAGGAGGTTCCAAACCAAACTATCTCCCATCACCAGAAATTGGAAAGGATTTGTGACCGGAAAGAAGAGAGAAAGGCAATATTGATCATCAACAACGAACCAGAACATCGGATTTAATGCAAGTGATTTGATATTATTAAGTTCAATGAATATTTCTTCCATGTTTAGTGTAGAAACTGTATTTGCCTTGAAAGTTTTGAAGAAAACCAATGGGATTGTTGTGAAACTTATGAATTTGGGATAGAAATTGCACGTAGAATACTTATGGACAAATTTAATATACAAAACATAACTTTGGATGATTTAAAAACGGATTAATAAGAGTCTTGGTAGTCAATTAAATTCTGAGTTCATGTTCAAAGGGTTTGGGGCAAGAATTGGGGATTTATGATTTTGGAATGTTGATTAGTAAGATTTGACCCCAAAAATATGTTAAGGAGTGACCTAGGGTGAATTAAAATAGTTTAAAAACATTAAAATGAAATTTGGATGATCTTAGGACGAATTTAAAGAAGAGAAAAATGAAGAAAAATGAGTTGGGAAATTTCTGGGCGTCTTCTGCCATCTCGTTAGAAGACCTGCCCAGGGCGTTTGAACGAGCTTCTAACGAGATGACAGTACTCCTTCTAACGAGTTGGTAGTTCGTTCGAAGCCATTCGTTCGAACGACACTCGTTCGAACGAGATTTATAACGAGTTGACAGAATGGCCTTTTAGGCCTGATTTTATTTCGAGCCTCCAATAGACTTATTTTGAATCGAGTGTTAACCTTTCCTTGTCGACTAGTGGGTATAGTTGCGAGATAGGAAGATGTTGAGGATTAAAACTTAGAATTTTGTAGTAAACCAGATGACATTTATGGGTTAGGGAATAAGTAACTAAAATTACGACGTGAGAGGGGTTGACAACTTTTAATGTATATTATTCGGTGATTTTGTAAACGTGCAGCATTTAATGATGGTATAGGAATGTAAAATATACCTCTATCAAGATTATGAGATATCTAAGATGTGTGAATGATTAGTATATGTGGTTATCAATGTATAACATACCTACCATACTTGCTATCACGGGAGGTCGGCGTTCGATCAGGGCCATCTAATCTTTGTGTGCCTACGGGGGGATTTAGATTGGTACCTTGAGGACATAGGTTAGAGAAGGACTTATTGAGGAGTTAATAAGTCTGCTGATCATGGGAGCGTAGGTATGTGCGTGACCCATGTGGTTTGAACTATGTTCGCCTCCATTGTGTGTGTTTGTACTTGGCGAAACGATTCCTAAGAGATTCGGAATACGTGATCGTTATGTACGTGATGTACCGGGATTGGATAGCAGAGTATCTGTGCACCGCAGCTTAGTCTAGGGGTACCATTATTATATAATTATGATGATATTGATACAATGAAATATTGAAGTGAATTGTTTATATAAGTACAAGTGTAAATTAATGTAATATCTTTGTAGAATTAAAAATGGGAAAACTCTTAGTAATTATTGTAACTAATTTCGAGGAATGAAGGTAACTCTCAGATTATATTAATACGTCGGGAATTAAAGCATGATTATTATAGTAAAAGTCAGATATTGAATTGGACTAATTTGATAATAGAATAACTAGAACGGGTACGGGTACGATAGGTGTGCACAAGTAGTTGAGAGGTAAGGGATTCATGTGAGTGCACGCACTATCATGTATTTTATATTCACTGTTTAATGATATTAAACACTTGTTGTATTTTAAACTGTTTTTCACAATCGGGCTCTGACCCGTTTGTTTTCAAATCTATTTTCTTGTAAAAACCTTTTAGGTGCCCAGCCACAAGGACACCAAGCGTAGGAGTTCCATTCAGGTGACGTGCTGTAGATGTTGTGGAAGTTACAGGACCTCGATAGTAGACGTCTCCATTTTCTATCTTGACTCTACTTCAGACTTACTCATCTGTAGGGCATGTTGCCCCTTTTCTTTTAGAGACATCCTACTTAGTTTTATTTCAGATTTTGGGTTGTAATTAGTTTGTGATTCAGACTTTGTATTTAGTTGGATTCAGTAGTTGGATTATTAGAGGAGTATTCCGCCAGATTCATTGTCATTCCATTATTATTCTATTGTGACTGTGTTGTGGTTGTGGTATTAGTATTTCATAATTTAAATGGATTGTATGTTAATCGTATTTAATTAAAATTGACAACTCACTTTTTAAATATTAGGTGGCTAGTAATTATTAAAACATTTTTCGACAGTGATGCTATGAACTGAACCAACTTGACATTTTGTATTAATTTGAATAAAGGAGTAGCTACCCGGTATTTAATTAGTCGGGGTGTCACAGGTGGTATCCGAGCATCAGGTTCTAGTATCCTTAGGATCTGTACGGCTTATTATGTTTCTGCTAAGCGTTCTTTGATATAGAGCGCTATATTTTAGGATTGTTGTATTCTTTTGTGTATGTTTCGCTCTTCAGCTATTTTGAGATAATAACTGCGAACTTATAAGATTTTTACTCCCATTTTAAATGCCTCCACGACGTGCACCGGGAGTTCTTAGGGATGCTCAGCTCGAGCCACAGCCTGCACCAGTTCGGGGCTCCTTGAATGCCGCAGAGGTTACTGTTATTGTAGCCCAAGCGGTAAATGCCGCCCTAGTAGTTGTGCATTAGGCACCACCTTAGGCGCCGGTAGTAGAGCCAGTACAGGCTCATGAAAGTCTGCTTGGGAACGTGTCCGTGTTGCTTTTCAGAAAGCACACCCTCTGGAGTTTGCAGGTAGCTCCGATATCGTTGTGTCGAGTCAGTGAAAGAAGGACATCCAAAGGCACCTGAGGATGTACGAGTGCACGGAGGTACAGAAATAGATACTGACTACTTTTAAGCTAGTAGGATCAGCGTTGCAGTGGTGGGAGTCCATTACCACCCCGGAGGAGAGAGATGTACTTTTTATACAGGAGTTTTGGGTGCGGTTCGATCGCATGTATTTTCCATCAGCCGTTCACACCGAAATGAGGAGGAAGTTAATGAACCTCAAGAAGGAGGGGAAGACCGTGGCCGAGTATGAGGCCGAATTCACTAATCTTTTGAACATCGTTCCCGGTGAGATTCCGACCGAGGAGAAAAAGATTCAGAAGTTCATGGATGGGTTGACCTAGAGGATCCGTCAGCACTTGTTGGGTAATCTCTCGTTGGCCACTTATTCTGATGTGGTTAACGCAGCACTGCTTCACTGCCAGGACCACCGCTTTCACTTGTCAGGGGGTAAGTGACCAGAAGAGTCCATCCATCAGGGCAGGACAGGGGGGAATGATGCGAGCGGGGCACAATCTGCTCAGGGTCAGCATAGGCAGGGTGATCAGGGTTCCCAGCAAGGGGATTTTAAGAGGTTTAGATCTAGGGGTTTCAGAAATGGTCAGGGAGGTTTTCGTCAGGGCCAGCAGGATCAGCACGGCCATCAGGGTCAGCAAGGCCAGCATGGCCAATAGCAGCAGTTTCATTAGGGCCAGCACAGCCGGGGGAGGAATGGCAACGTCCACCAGGGTCGTGGGCAGCAGGGTCCGAGAGGGGGAAATTTTTTGGGGAAGTGTTTCACTTGTGGAAAAATTGGCCACAAGCGCCAGGAGTGTCCTGATAGGGTAAGGGCCCCATAACAGTAGCAACAGGGTACTCGACATGAGCCCCAGAGACCTATGTTTCCCGCCGCCCTCCCGGCACCCCCACAGATGCCAGTTTTGCCACCCATCCCCACAGTCCCAGTCCAGCAGGGACAGCTCTAGTACGAACGAGTTTATCAGCTCGAGTAGGCCGCAGTCCCACAGGATCCACCTGCTATTGAGGGTATGTTCTCTATTCAAGGGACTATGGGGTGTATATTATTTTATACGAGGGCCACGCACTGTTTCATTACCACGAGATTTGCACGCACTTTGGGGTTGTTAGGCACTGCAGAGAGCACGATTACTTGTGTTGATTCACCGTTGAGTAGCGGTTCTGTGATTTCTCTTATTTGTAGAGTAGTGGGTATAGAGATCGGGAGATTTACTTTACTTCCTGATATGTTAGTATTAGAGATGACTGAGTACGATGCGATTGTTGGTATGGATTGGCTAGTTGCGTACCGAGCCATGATTGATTATTTCAGTAGGAGTATCATTTTTGCCATACCCGGGTAGGAGATGTTTTTAGTGGCGATGCCTCGTCCTGAGGGAGGATCGTCCACTCACTTATACTATATAATGGAAGAGACTTCCAAGGAAGTGGTATTGCCACTCGACTCGATTCCAGTTGTCAGGGAGTTTGCTGATGTATTTCAGGATATACCTGGATTACCTCCTAGTAGAAAGATAGATTTTGTTATCGATTTGACGTCGAACACTCGGCCAATTGCCCGCGCACCGTACCGTATGTCTCTAGTGGAGATGAGAGAGCTAAGAGATCAGATAGAGAAGTTGTTGGGTCAGGGGTTTATCCGAAGGAGTACTTCACCGTGGGGTGCCTCTGTGTTGTTCGTAAAGAAGAGGGATGGATCGTTGAGGTTGTGTGTAGATTATCGGGAGTTGAATAAAGTCACGATACGAAATAAGTGTCCATTGCCCCGAATTGATGACTTATTCGACCAGTTGATAGGGGCTTCCTTCTTCTCAAAGATTGACTTGCGATCGGGATATCATCAGTTGCGTATCAGGGAACGGGACGTCTTGAAGACTGCTTTCTTGACAAGATATGGTTCCTACGAGTTTCAGGTTATGACTTTTGGCTTGACCAATGCCCCAGCCGTATTTATGGATTTGATGAATAGGGTATTCAGAGAGTTCCTATACCATTTCATCATTGTCTTCATTGATGACATTCAAGTCTACTCCCAGACAGAGGAGGAACGCGCTGAACATTTGAGGCAGGTTTTGCAGATGCTACGTCAGAACGAGCTTTATGCAAAGTACGAGAAATGTGGGTTTTGGCTGAAGGAGGTTCAGTTTTTGGGGCATATCATTTCAGACCAGGGGATATCTGTTGATCCGGGGAAGGTATCCGCGGTGAGGGAGTGGGGACAGCCCACGACACCGACTGAGATCCATAGTTTCTTGGTCCTAGTAGGATACTATAGGAGGTTTATTCGGGGTTTCTCAAAGATAGAGGGTCCTTTGACACATCTGACTCGCAAAGGTGTGTCATTCATTTGGAGCGATGCCTGTCAGTTGGCATTCGATGAGTTAAAGGACAAGTTGACCTCAGCGCCTGTGTTAGCATTGCCAATATCGGGAGTTGAGTATCTAGTCTACATCGATTCATCCTTACAAGGACTTGGAGGTGTACTGCAACACGAGAGTCAGACTATAGCTTATGCTTCCCGTAAGCTTAAGCCACATGAGAAAAATTACCGCACCCACGACTTAGAGTTAGCGGTAGTCGTATTCGCTCTTCGGATTTGGAGACACTATCTCCTGGGGGATAAATTTTGATTTTTCACAGACTACAAGTCTCTGCAATACCTCTTCATGCATAAGGAACTGAATATGCGTCAACGACGGTGGCTTGAGTTTGTGAAGGATTATCAATTCGATATCCAATATCACCCAGGGAAGGCTAATGTGGTAGCAGACGCGTTGAGCCTTAGACCAATAAGTGAGGTGGCCGAAGTGTAGAGAGCAAAGTGGAAGGAGTTAGGACACTAGGATGCGGTGTCCCGATCATTCATGTCTGTGATGACTGTTACACCTCAGATTGTTACGGGAGTGATAAAGGCCTTGGCCAAAGACTCGTTCAGTCAGGAGCAGATAGTTCGATTACTAGTAGAGGGAGCTGAGTCCTATACCGTTAGTTCAGATGGGGGATTACGCTTTAATGGGAGACTGGTCATTCCGGAGGGGGAAGACTTGCGACATGAGGTAATGACAGAGTCGCACAGTTTGCGGTTCGCGGTACACCCTGGTGGGGATAAGATGTACCAAGACATGAGACGACAGTATTGGTGGAGCGTGATGAAGAGAGATATTGTCGTGTTCGTTTCTAAATGCGCCACTTGTCAGCTAGTAAAGGTGGACCATCAGAAACCGACAGGACTTCTACAACCGTTAGAGGTTCCGATGTAGATATGGGAGAGCATATCCATGGAATTTATCACGGGGTTACCTACATCACAGAGGGGTCACGACTCCATATGGGTAATTATTGATAGGTTGAACAAGGTTGCTCATTTTCTACCTATGAGGACAGACTACACTATGGGCCAGTATGCCCAGATTTTCATTGCGAAGATAGTGAGACTTCACGGGGTGCCTCTAAATACCGTGTCTGGCCGAGAAAAGATATTTGTTTCACGATTTTGGGAGAGTTTCCAGGAGGCAATGGGTACGGAGTTGCGCCTGAGTACAACATATCACCCGCAGACTGATGGGCAAACAGAGCGGTCAAATTAGATATTGCAGGACATGTTGCGTATGTGCATCCTAGACTTTGGAGGTGGTTGGGATCAGTACCTTCCACTGGTGGAGTTTGCTTATAATAACTCCTACCAGTTCACCATTGGCATGGCTCCATTCGAGGCGTTGTATGGTAGACCTTATCGTTCCCCATCATGTTGGTTAGAGGTGGGGGATAACAAACTCCTTGGGCCGGAAGTGATTCAGGACACCTCGGCAAGGATAGAGTTGATACGAAGCCGTATTCGAGTAGCTCAGGATCGGCAGAAGAGCTATGTTGATGCCAAGAGGTTCTTCAGATAATTCAAGGTCGGGGATACTCCTATGAAGGGGATTATGCATTTTGGGAAGAAGGGGAAACTGGCACCAAGATATGTGGGGCCATTTCATAGCATCGAGAGGATTGGGCTAGTTGCGTATAGACTTGGGTTACTGGAGCACTTGCATAGGATTCATGATGTGTTCCATATTTCCTCGCTAAGGAAATATCTTAGGGACGACTTGGACCATACTAAAAATTATTTTAGAGAACATCGATCTTCAGCCCGATAGTTCCTACGAGGAGGGGCCGATTGCTATTCTGGACCACAGCGAGAGGAAACTGAGGTCGAAGATAGTACCATTAGTACGCGTGCAGTGGCAGCATCATAATGTCGAGGAGTCCACATGGGAGCATGAGGATGAGATGCGCGAACGTTAACCGGAGCTATTTTTACCAGGTATTCATTAGTTTTGAATTTCGGGGTGAAATTCTGTTATTATGGGGCAAGTATGTAATATCCCGTAATTTTATTGATTTTTATTTAAGGGATTAATTAATTTAATTGGAAATTAATCCGGATATAAATACTAACGAGATGTGAGTTGGTATTTGATTGGGATGATAAAATTGAATATTTCTGAGTATATATGGTATTGAAAATATTTAAATTGTCAAGAGGCAGAAATACGACAATTTGGGAAATTTAATTAGAACGCACGTGTCAATTGCGTCAAGAATGAATTTATTTAAATTAAAAATTAAATTATATTTTTATCAACCGAATGATCATTTTGAGTGCACCGACGCGTCCGGAAGGGTCGAAATAGTCAGAAAACACTAGTCGGGGGTTTAGTTTGGGTCCCAGGGCACTTTTAGGCCAAACCGGCAACCTAGAAGGGTATTTTGGTAATTTTAAATATTGAGGAATTAAAACCCAAGAATTTTAGAGTTCATTTTTATAATTTTAAAGAGTCCACTAAGTCCATTACCAGCAAAAGGCAAGAGAGTGGCCTACGGGAGTTGTGAGAGAATTAGAAAGAGGGTAAAGGAGGTTCCAAACCAAACTATCTCCCATCACCAGAAATTGGAAAGGATTTGTGACCGGAAAGAAGAGAGAAAGCCAATCTTGATCATCAACAACGAACCAGAACATCGGATTTAAGGCAAGTGATTTGATATTATTAAGTTCAATGAATATTTCTTCCATGTTTAGTGTAGAAACTGTATTTGCCTTGAAAGTTTTGAAGAAAACCAATGGGATTGTTGTGAAACTTATGAATTTGGGATAGAAATTGCATGTAGAATACTTATGGACGAATTTAATATACAAAACATAACTTTGGATGATTTAAAAATGGATTAATAAGAGTCTTGGTAGTCAATTAAATGCTAAGTTCATGTTCATAGGATTTGAGGCAAGAATTGGGGATTTATGATTTTGGCATGTTGATTAGTAAGATTTGACCCCAAAAATATGTTAAGGAGTGACCTAGGGTCAATTAAAATAGTTTAAAAACATTAAAACGAAATTTGGATGATCTTATGACGAATTTAGAGAAGAGAAAAATGAAGAAAAACAAGTTGAAAAATTTCTGGGCGTATTTTGCCATCTCGTTAGAAGACCTGTCCAGGTCGTTCGAACGACCTCGTTCGAACGAGCTTCTAATGAGATGACAGTACTCCTAACGAGTTGGTAGTTCGTTCAAAGCCATTCGTTCGAACGACAGCCGTTCGAACTACCTCGTTCGAACTAGATTTGTAACGCATTGACAGAATGGCCTTTTAGGCCTGATTTTATTTCGAGCCTCCAATAGACTTATTTTGAATCGAGTGTTAACCTTTCCTTGTTGACTAGTGGGTACAGTTGCGAGATAGGAGCATGTTGAGGATTAAAACTTAGAATTTTGTAGTAAACCGGATGACATTTATTGGTTAAGGAATAAGTACCTAAAATTACGACGTGATAGGGGTTGACAACTTTTAATGTATATTATTCGGGGATTTTGTAAACGCGCAACATTTAATGGTGGTATAGGAATGTAAAATATACCTCTATCAAGATTATGAGATATCTAAGATGTGTGAATGCTTAGTATATGTGGTTATCTATGTATAACATACCTACCATACTTGCTATCACGGGAGGTCGGCGTTCGATCAGGGCCATCTAATCTTTGTGTGCCTACGGGGGGATTTAGATTGGTACCTCGAGGACATAGGTCAGAGAAGGACTTATTGAGGAGTTAATAAGTCTGCTGATCATGGGAGCGTAGGTATGTGCGTGACCCATGTGATTCGAACTAAGTTCGCCTCCATTGTGTGTGTTTGTACTTGTCGAAACGATTCATGAGAGATTCGGAATACGTGATCGTTATGTACGTGATGTACCGGGATTGGATAGCAGAGTATGTGTGCACCGCCGCTTAGTCTAGGGGTGCCACTATTATATAATTATGATGATATTGATACAATGAAATATTGAAGTGAATTATTTATATAAGTACAAGTGTAAATTAATGTAATATCTTTGTAGAATTAAAAATGGGAAAACTCTTAGTAATTATTGTAACTAATTTCGAGGAATGAAGGTAACTCTCAGTTTATATTAATACGTCGGGAATTAAAGCATGATTAGTATAGTAAAAGTCAGTTATTGAATTGGACTAATTTGATAATAGAATAACTAGAACGGGTACGGGTACGATAAGTGTGCACAAGTAGTTGAGACGTAAGGGACTCATGTGAGTGAACGCACTATCATGTATTTTATATTCACTGTTTAATGATATTAAACACTTGTTGTATTTTAAACTGTTTTTCACAATCGGGCTCTGACCCGTTTTCTTTCAAATCTATTTTCTTGTAAAAACCTTTTAGGTGCCCAGCCACAAGGACACAAAGCGTAGGAGTTTCATTCAGGTGACGTGTTGTAGCTGCTATGGAAGTTACAGGACCTCGATAGTAGACGCCTCCATTTTCTATCTTGACTCTACTTCAGACTTACTCATCTGTAGGGCATGTTGCCCCTTTTCTTTTAGAGACATCCTACTTAGTTTTATTTAAGATTTTGGGTTGTAATTAATTTGTGATTCAGACTTTGTATTTGGTTGTATTCAGTAGTTGGATTATTAGAGGAGTATTCTTCCAGATTCATTGTCATTCCATTATTATTCTATTGTGACTGTGTTGTGGTTGTGGTATTAGTATTTCATAATTTAAATGGATTGTATGTTAATCGTATTTAATTAAAATTGACAACTCACTTTTTAAATACTAGGTGGCTAGTAATTATTAAAACGTTTTTCAACAGTGATGCTATGAACTGAACCAACTTGACATTTTGTATTAATTTGAATAAAGGAGTAGCTACCCCATATTTAATTAGTAGGGGTGTCACACATTCTTTTAGAATTTTTTTCTTCTTTTAATTCATGAACTCCTAAAATATATTTTTTTACATGATGGTCGTAGAATTCTATTTAGTTTATTAGTTCATACCCACTAAGTGTCCACCTTCTTTAGAATATCAAACAATTCTGACACACCATGTGGAGAGTTGGACAAGTGTTTGAGGAGTGTCCTATGCATATTGGAGAGTCCGGAGTGTCCGACACGAGTACATCACCTCTGAAGAAGTTTTCGTTCTTCTTAGTCCAAATCCCATGCATCGGACCATTTTCGCACTGATCTATATGGTCTAATACCTTATAGGCTTCGCTGATGGCCAATGAACCTTATCGGCATCGATCGAAATTTAATTCCCCCCATGAACTCTGAATGACCGTTCAATATCATAACATGTTCTAAACCTCATTCCAACCCCATATCTATAAAGAAATTCTTAGATATAACCGTAATCAGATCAAATCTATACACTTTGTTATCGTCCATAATTTCCACCTTCAGACGAGGTTTTTTGGATCCAGCCCACCACGACCGACTATTTGGCAGACCCTATTCTATTTAGATTATGCTGTGGAAATTTAATCTTGGGCATATTGGGATGGTTTGGAAGAAGCCAAAGGCCTAGGTTTTGTGTTGGGCTAACTCATGCACTCAAGTCTATTGTTTCAATTAAGTTGAATCAAGCTATAACCCAATCCACATCTCCCCAAACACCCACTCCATTTTTTATAGTTATAAAAAAAAACCTCACTTATTTTACTCACCCACCATTTTGCTAAAATTACAAGGTTGATGCCATCTATTTCCAAACAAAATGCAGCCCCTTTCCCCCAACATTGAAAATATTTGGGCACCTCAATAAATTGCAGTGTTTAAAATTTTTTAAAATTCCTAAATCTATGCCAGAAAGCTTTCCAAATTTTACATCCCTCCCCACACATTTTGAAAATTCCAACATCATCCCCCAAATTTATGAACATTACCCTGAATGTTTCAAACCAACCCCCCCATAACTTATGATCATCTCGTTTTGCAAGTGGGATAAATTGACAAGTGATTGAATAGTTGAGAGATGCTAAGGTATTTGATATTAGGGATTATTATCCAATCTTCCATAAGGAGGGGAGAGGACCGAGTTTGTAATTAGACAATTCTTCCCTCTTTTTGCAAAGAATTGTTGGGTGACCCACACTCATTTTCGATATGTTGAGTCTTGTCATGTTGGTGGCTTTTTCCCGATCTATGGGAAGGTTTTTGTTAATGATATTGCAAATGGTTCAGTGGTTTGCTTAGGACCAATGGCACATGTTTACAAGGACTTGGTTTTGGAACGTTTTGCATCACTTTCTGAGGTGGTACTTCGACATCTACAACTGATGTTGAATGAGATAACTCTGGATGAGATATAGCCCAATATTTTTTCGTGGATCCTCTGATGCTCGGTCCCACCTCTTATTAAGTTTGGGGTAGAGTTCGCATTCTCCTATTGTGTATTGGATTTTTAGTTATTTATGCACACCTATTTTCTAGCACGAAGGTGAGTCATTTTTTATGATCTTCAAGTGAGGGAATCCGGTGATGATAGTGTATCTTTAATCATATTCTCTCTTCCCGCCTTCACACTTGAGTCGAATGATGCATATGCGGGGCCTGGGAAATATTACTTGTATTTTTACCATTATTTTAGTGTTTATAATTAGAATAAGTGAGTATTCCTTTGAGTATATTCTATAATAGGTTTTAACTTTAACGATGTCAAGGATGAGTACATATGACATCACTCATGACATCACCATATTCTTGAAGGCTCTTTAATTTTCACTTATGCTTTATAGTGTGCTTCCCTCATTTGAGAGGACACTATTACATTTTGAGAGATATGCATATGTGAGGAGTGAGAGTTATCTTTAGTCTTTCCTATATATGTGTGTAATTTCCACTGTGTTTTTATTAATTGCATAGAAACTTAAGAAAATCAATCTAGAATATACACATAGAAATAATAATAGACACACTTGGGAACCTGAGATAGTAATAGAAGCCTATAATTTTTTTATCTAGAAAGAAAATTTCATATGAAGATGGTACCACGTTCTCACAATGAGAATATACATTTTCCTTAGAAAATTTATCCTGGACTGAAGCCTAAGAGTATTAACCAATAGTAAATGTGTTGGTTTTGGCTCTCCTATTTTTTTAGTTTTGGTTTATTTAAAAATTTGCCATTTTGGCTCAAATCTATAAATACAAGTGTTATTTCTAGGTTTGGAGAGAGGACAAGTTTGATATCTATTTTGAGAGTTATCAAAGCTAAAGAGAGGCAGAGCTCCATTTGAGAGGTGAGTTCTTATGAGGTTGTGAGTGACTTTCTAAGAGAGATAAATTGTGTGTGTGTGTATAACCTTTGGGTTCCTCCAGTTATCTATAAAAAGATGAAATCCTCCTTGATGGATATAGCCCAAATTTGGGTGAACCACGTTATATTATTGTTGTATTGATTTGATAATTTCTTGTATGTTCTTATTGTCTCTTCATTGATGCTTAATTCATTTGATTGCGAGTTTGCACACTAGTTTATTTTCGGAACAAGGTCTTGGGTGTCTTACGCACACTAAATGTTTGATAAAATTCCCGAGTGAGTTTTATCGTCTTAGTTGCTGGAGATAGTCTTGATTTAGCGCAACAAGTGGTATCAGAGCTTTGGTTGCATTGTTTGCCCGGTATTTTGGTTCGAGGTTGAATTAATTTTGGCAATTTTGGCATAGCTTTTGTTTTTATTCCAAATGACGAAAAATGTGGAGAGTACTCGAGAATCAACCTCTACGAGCGGAGTCTCTAAGAGATGGGATCCGAGTTATGGATCTAGTGGCTCAATGAAGATTTACATGAAGGATTTTGATGAGAAAATCAATTTCGGGATATGGCAAAGAAGACTGTGAGGCGTTCTTGTCCAACAGAGGTTGCAATTAGCATTGTTGGGGGTAGAGGGACGATCGGTATGCATGATCGATGCTGAGTGGATTGACATTGATCAAAGAGATGCTTCGTGTATTGAGATGCTTATCACGTATGATACGTTGAATAACTTGATAGTGGAGACCATGGCTAAAGGCATGTGGGATAAGCTAGAAGAGATTTATTTGGGAAAGTCATTGTCAAACAAATTGTTCCTCAAGAAGAAACTCTTCAAGCTTGAGATGAAGGAGGGTGAGGATATGATGAAGCATATCAACATTTTTAATGCCTTGATAAATGACTTGAACCGGATAGATGTTCAATTCATTGATGAGGATCGAGCATTGTTGTTGCTTGCATCATTACCCGATTCATACGAGCATTTTGTGACCACTCTCATGTTTGGGAAGTCTACGCTCCAGTGCAACGAGGTTGTGCAAGATATTCAATCTCATGTCACCATAAGAAAGAAGGAAGGTGGAGGTGACGGGTATTCCCATAATGAAGGCCTTACGGCGAGAGACGGAGGTGGGTAAAATGGCGGGAGGAACTCCAACTAGGGATTTAATGACGGTAGTAGGTCTAGATCGAGGGGTGTTGGTGGTAAAGGGCCGAAATGCTACAAGTGACGGGAATGGAGTCATATGATCCAAGAATGTCCTTTGTGGAACGACAAGGTCAAGGGTAACGTTTATTTCGAGAGGGTAGCGGTAACGAGTGGGGATTATGAAGATGAACTTGGAGAACTTCTCACAATGTCCAAGGTTAACTCTCTTTCCCAAGATGATTGGATATTAGATTCCGGATCGTCGGATCACGTTTGCTCCAAGAGGGAATATTTTGAGACATTCATGGAAAATGGAAAAGGTTCCATGTCTTTGGCTAATGGAGACAAGGATTCCGTTAAGGGTCTCGGGATGGTGCAACTCAAGATGTTCGATGGGGTGGAACGCACTTCGGGTGGTGTAGCCTATGTCCCAAAGTTGCGAAAGAATTTGATATCCATTAGATTTTTGGATTCCAAGGGTTGTCGGGTGTCGGTGGCGGGTGGAGTCTTGAAAGTCACAATCGGTTGTATGGTCCTATCGAGGGGATAGGAGAGAGAGGGGTTGTATTATCTAAATTAGACTTCGAGGAAGATGGGTAAGAGGTATGCACAAGTGATTGAACGTTCGAGGTATGTCTCGTTTGTGACCAAAGTGGAGACATTGGGTGCTATATTTCCGAGAGTAGACGATAGTGATTGGATAATACCTACTAGTGGAGGGGATGGATCGAAGTCCTCCTCTAGGGCCAACGGGTGATGTTGGCGTAGTTTAGTTTCACACATGGATTGGTCAATTGGAATCGAGGAGGTGTAGGACTTTTATGGATTTTAGGCGTGTGTAGCTAGTTCAAGGAAGGCTGATGAGTTATTATTTGCGAGCATTGGAAAACCAGAGTCTTTAATGACACACTTGGTACATCTTTCGAGGGTGAGATTTGGAGAGTGTGAGAGGTGAGGAATTTTCCCTCTCATCCGTAGTTATTATCAAGGAGGAAGATGGTGTTGATGTGTTTGAATGTTTCGTGTAAAGAGGGTGTATGCTATATGTACTGTGTGGGGGTGTACTCATCGGGTTACATGAGGAGCGAGCTTCGCCGTATGGTTACGTGGGAAGCATTCAGATGCACGAGTTGGAGTGTTCTTAGTTTAGAACTTGGTTCCTCGGAGGGTGGAGACATTTGGAGTCTTGGAGTGAAGATTTGTCGTATCTCACTTCATGGTTGAAGTTTGAGGTGGCTTAGTCAGGTGGAGCGTAGTGGCTTGTTAAACGTCGGGATAATCTTTGAGCGGATTCAATGTTTGTATTCCGAGTTTGGTTGGATCATGAGGATCGCCTGGGGTAATCACATTAGATTGGTAGATGGTGGGACTGTCTTCAAGTAGGTTCAATTTTAGCATTCTAGAGATTGGTTGGATCGTCGGGATTGCCAAGGTAGAGTTTGTTGGTTTTGGCTCTCCTATTTTTTCAGTTTCAATTTATTTACAAATTTTCCATTTTGGCTCAAATCTATAAATTCAAGTGTTATTTCTAGGTTTTGGGAGAGGACAAGTTTGAGAGCTATTTTGAGAGTTATCAAAACTAAAGAGAGGTAGATCTCCATTTGAGAGGTGAGTTCTTATGAGATTGTGAGTGACTTTCTAAGAGAGATAAATTGCGTGTGTGTATAACCTTTGGGTTCCTAAATTAATCTATAGAAAGAAGAAATCCTCCTTGGTAGATGTAGCCCAAATTTTGGTGAAACACGATATATCGTTGTTGTTTTTCTTTGATGATTGCTTGTATGTTCTTATTGTCTCTTCATTGATTCTTGGTTAATTTGATTGAGAGTTTGCAGACTAGTTTATTTTCGAAATAAGGTCTTGGGTGTTTTCCGCACACCAAGTGTTTGATAAAATTCCCGAGTGAGTTTTATCATCTTAGTCACTAGAGATAGTCTTGCTTTAGCGAAATAATATGCACAATATTAAGAATACACACACTAGGGAAGTTGAGGCATATTAGATGAACGTCTATTGTAGTTGCATGGTTAAGAATGCAAGCTTCTGATATGTGAATTGTTAGGTGATCTGGTTGATTGAACAAGAGTTTGGGTAAAGGAGAAGTAAGAAAAGTTAGGTATGAAGAAACTAGAAAAGGGGTATAAGGTAACAATATATTTTTATAATGCTTGACAAATTTTATTTATTCCTAATTTGTAAAAATCTGCCTCCTCTTACATTTTTTTCTCACTTTTTTTCTTTTTCAGAAAGCTCTTTATAATGGCATATGTTTGAAATCAAATTCCATTTATTTGCATTTACATATCCTAGCAGCTCACATTATCAATAAATGAAAAAAAGGAGAGAAAAATTAAGCTACTGCCCTGGAAGAAACATGCTTGAAACCTTTATTTACTTTTGATAATGTGAAATTTCGTGTAAAAATGCAATAAATTCTAATAATGGGTATTTGACTCCCTCCCTCTCCCCCTCCACCCCACCCCATTTTTGTTTTTGTAGGAATCGATCTAGGTTGGAGTTATTACATGGGCATAGGTGGTGTTGATGTATGCGTTTGAACACTTAATTATTTTTATATAAAATCTTTTTCGACATATGTTTTTTGGCAACATTAGTTGTTTTAGTTTACTTTTCCTGATAAAGTAGTCTAGATTTTGACGTGCATGCAATATGGCGTTTACTTCTCAATCTGTTTTACATCCCTTGGAACATGAACAACTTAATGAAACTCTTTATGCGGATGATGTAGATAAATATGTTTCCATTGTTAAAGACGTAGCATCTTCTGGACTATCGGAGTTTAAAAAAGTTCTTGTACATCCACCTGAACTGCTGGGGGATATTTGATGTTGGATGTCAGGTAATTGCGCCACTACACTGCTCAATGCAGAGACTGGTTAGACTGGATCTTAATGTTCCATCAACACTGGGATTTTTCCTACTCCATCATGCAGTTACCTCGTTTTCCCCCAAGTTAACCGAACTATTTCTTTTCCACAAAGCTTGAACATAACTTATATCCAGTCATCATGATATAGTTTGTTCGCTTTTCCCCGAGTTGGGACTATTTCTTTTCCACCTATCTCGAACAAATGTTAGATCTAGGCACTATAAACTAGAGCACAACCTGAAATTCCAACTCAATATAGAAGTAGAGAGCTTGTGGTAGGTATCTGATTTTATATCTTTGTTTTGTAGATTCTTTTATATAGTGGTTGCAAGCGCAGTATTTCAACATTTTAATATATTATAATATTACCTTGACAGTGTTTTTGATGAATTGAACAAATGGACTCATAAATAATAAATCTTCAAGTTGCTAATGATATTGTGCCTACCTAAACTGGTATGTTTATTCTGTTATTGCCCAATGGGATTTTAAGATTGTTAAAACTTAGGGTGTGTTTTATTGACATTGAAATTTTGTCCATGGAAAATAATTGTTTCGACTCAGGTTTGGCCTTTGTAGCACCTTGTTTGGAAATAAATTGTATAAGAACAACATTCATGCACATAACAAGTCCTCCATACCATACCTCATTTTTAGTGGAAAATATTTTTACTCACCTACAAAAGAATTGGTTTCCATGGAAAATAGAAAAATTAAGACTAAAAACTCGTTTCATTTTCCACTCTTTTTCCAAATTCTCATCAAAATGAACTATTGCAAACAAATTTCCAATTTATAATCAAATGGACCCTTAGAATTATTTCATATGAAGTTCATATCATGGGAGTGGCTTATCATGACACACTTACACTTGTTGCAGAAAGATCCACCAGAGACAAATAAAATTATTTATAACTCAAATGAGACCAAAAAGGAAATTTTGTATTATGCAAAGGATGGAAAACCAGTGGAGCTTTCCGTCTTATTGATGGTAGCCTGGAAAAAGCTTACTGGCCCTTTTGTGCAAATCCATGAATGCTTTGGGACTCGAATTGGTGCTTTGACATATGAGAAGTCATATTCATATGACGAATATGATAGAAATGAATTAAACGCTATTGCGAATAAGAAAAAAACAATTAGGTTTGGGCTCCGATTACTTGAGGTGTTTGAGAAGGAAGGAGATGCTATTGACGCATATTCCTGACAGGTTAAAAATGATGTACGTTGTGTTATTTGTTTATTCATCCTCTTTGTTCTTGTACCTTATTTACATCCCTCATAGTTCTTGAGAAGTTCTACTTTTCAACTGATTATGTTCTTTACCTCTATTGAATTAGTCTAGTCGTTTTGACTAATGTTCTTTCAAGTTAGCAACGAACAAGTGATCACAGATGTAGCACTTTTTCTTCTGCAAGCAAGCTTTATTTTGCGACCCCGAGATACTTTGAAAGTTGTGAAGCAATTTTTCACTTTTAACTCTATTTTGGTTTTCATTATTTTACTTAGTCTATCCAATCTTTACAACCATTCATTTATTATTATTATTCCCAATGAATGTTTATCTTTCTGCTATAATACCTGTGATTGGGTCGAGAAAGGTCTCTGGACGATGCTTTTTTTTCCTGGGAAGCTTCTTGCGAGTGAATGTAATTGGTTATGTCCTATATTTTCAATAATTAAAATGTAAAAATTCAATTAGTTTGTTTACCGTTGTCACTGTTTTACTGATCATGGGCATTGTTTAGGATTTGTAATTCATGGATTCTAGTGTGCATCTTCAGAATTGTAACAAAGGCATCACCTACCCACTTTCTAAAGGGTCCCTGGCGTAGCACCGGAATTTATTTTAGCATCAACAACTTTATTATAGTTCTTTGCCTCATCTTCTGCAATATCTAGCACAAGTTGCCCATCATTCAGAACCATTGCAACCAATAGATAACCATGACCTCCAAGCCCCACTGTTTAACGAGCGAGCTCGGCAATATCGCAGTTCACCCAAATCCAATCCAACATCTCAGATTTTGAGAATTACTTGAAAGAATTCATTGGACAACAGGGGCGGACCTAGGTGGTCCCGAAGGTGGGTGGCCGCCCACATAGGTTTTTAGGAATCTTTTCCCGAGTATAGGGTGTTTTTTTTTGGACCTATGTGTAATATTTAACAATAGAAGGTGTAATCTTTTGGGGGCAGAAATGAAAATAACCATTTTCTTATTTCTACACATACACAACCAACGCACGCATTTTTTTTAACCTAACAGCCATACCTCTTTCCTCTCTTACCCCGTCTTCTTCTTTCTCCTCTTCAGCGGTGCACACGTCGTGGCACAACCCCCTACGTCTCCCTCCTACCTCAGCTAGCCTTCGCTCGCTCCTTCTCTTCTGTTGTGTGCAGGCTTCGGCCTGCATCTACTCCTCCAGCCCCCTCCAAGCTCCAGCCCTCTTCTAAGTTCTACTCCTCTGTCTCCCTCCGACAGAGGGCCTCCGCTCCGCCTGCTCTTCCTCTCGACCTCTGTTGTTGTTCCTAACATGTGTGTGTGTTCAGCTGCTGCTCCATCAAGTTCTGAGCAGCAACCAAGTATTTTTTTTACATTGTTGAAATTGTTATTTTTTTGACATTCTTGAGTTGAGTTCTTGACATTATTAATTTACTATAAAAAACTTTGAAAAAAAATAGTTTATTGTAAAAATTAATTTATTAAAAAAGCTAATTTTTGACATTGTTAGTTTAATCTAAAAATAAGATTTTTGAAATTAGTTTATTGTAAAAACATTATTAGTTTATTGTGAAAACAATGAAAAAAATTAGTTTTTTGTAAAAATTAGTTTATTGAAAAAACTATTTTTTGACATTATTAGTTTATTGTAAAAATTAGATTGTTGAAATTAGTTTATTGTCAAAACATTGTTAGTTTATTGTAAGAACATTGAAAAAAAAATAGTTTGTTGCAAAAATTAGTTTATTGTAAAAACATTGTTAAATTGCTTTGTTGTATTTTATGAAATATAGGGAAATATGTTGAAATAATTTAAAAAGACACGCGAAAGAGGCGAGACAAGACAAAGTCATACAACCCCAATCCCAACACCTTCGCCCGGACCCTCGGCCCCACCTAATATTGAAGCAAATTTAGAAGATTATCTTGCTGATTTGGGGCTAAGAAAAAGTATTTCGAAGTATGACGTGAATGAAAGGAACGCTGTTCGATTGTATTACTTGACAAAAGGCCCTTGCCAACCTAAAAATCACAACTTTCCTTGGAATTTATGTGCAAATGAGAAACGCATATTTAGGCCTGTGTGGTTCAATGATCACGCAAATTGGTTGGAGTATAACATTGCCAAAGATGTTGTATATTGCTTGTATTGCTATCTCTTTAAAACTGATAATGGTGGCTGCTTTGTTGCTGAAGGATATACGAATTGGAGAAAGAAATAGAACATTAATAAGCATGTTAGAGAACCTATGAGTACACATAATAAATGTGTAAAGGCTTGTGAAGATCTATTGAAGCAAAAGAAACACATCAAAATTTCTTTGGATAAGCAATGTAGTTAAACTCGAGCAAACTATCGTGTTCGTTTGACCGCATCAATTGATTGTATTAGGTTTCTTTTGTGTCAAGGGTTGGGATTTCTAGGGCATGATGAATCCGATGAATCACTAAATAAGGGTAACTTTCCTGAGCTTTTGCAATTTCTTTTCGATCACAATGAGGAAATCGAGAAAGTTGTATTAATGAAGGCTCCCCAAAACCACATATTGACATCACCTAAAATTCAAAAGGATATTATTAACTCCATTGCAATTGAGACTACAAATGCTATCCTTGCCAAACTTGGGGATGATTATTTCACTGTCTCAGTTGACGAGTCCCGTGACATATCGATGAAGGTACAAATGGCTATTGTTTTACATTTTTTTTATATAAAAGGATATTAAATGGAGCGTTTTCTTAGGATTATACATGTTAGTGACACTTCTGCTTTGTCACTTGAAGCAGCTGTTGAGGGACTTTTATCCACACATGGATTAAGTATTGCAAGTTTGCATGGACAAGGGTATGATGTAGCTAGCAATATGCGAGGAGAATTCAATGGACTTAAAAGTTTGATTTTAATGGAGAATGAAATTGCTTATTATGTTCATTGTTTTGCTCATCAACTTCAATTAAATCTTGTAGCTGTTGCAGAAAATCACCTTAAAATTTCTGCATTCTTTGATCTTGTAACACTTCTCACAAATATTGTTGGAGCATCATGTAAATGTCGAGACATTCTTCGTGAGAAACAGTTTGAGCAGGTCACAATAGGAATTTGCAATGGGGATATTTTGACCGGGCGGGGTTTGAATCAGGAGTTGGCATTAAAACGGCAGGGCGAGACACGTTGGGATTCTCATTATGGCACAATTTTGAGTTTGATTTGCTTGTTCTCATCAATAAAGGGCGTCCTCTTAGTTATTGAAGATGATGCAAGAAATCAAAAACATAGAGGTCACGCAATGAACCTAATGGTACTTATACAATGCTTTGGATTTGTATTTCACTTCCATTTGATGAAAAATGTATTAGGTATTGCGAATGACTTATCACAAAGAAAAGACCAAGACATTATGAATGCCATGACTCTTGTGAAAATAACCAGACAACAATTACAACAAATGAGAGATGATGGGTGGGAGTTATTGTTGGAGGAGGCTTCTTTATTTTATGCCAAACATCAGATACCCGTGCCGAGTATGGAAGACTTATTTGTGGTTATAGGAAGATCTCGTCGTAATCCCGAAGAAACCATAAATTATCATCAATATCGCGTTGAAGTGTTCTATGCAGTGATAGATTTGCAAATTCAAGAGTTAAACAATCGTTTCAATGAGGTGAATACATAGTTTTTTTTGTGCATGTCTTTTCTTGATCCAAGCAATTCATTCTATGCATATGACAAGATAAAATTGATCCGATTTGCTGAGTTTTATCCCACTGACTTTCCTCCACAAGTGTTAATGATACTCGAGCATCAACTTGGTAATTATATTGCGAATTTTCTATTCGGTGACCAATTTGTAGGAGTAATGGGCTTTGGTGGGCTCGCTAGAAAGTTGGTTCAATTGAAGAAGGATCATGTATATCCGTTGGTATATTTTCTTGTAAAATTAGCACTACTCTTACCCATTGCAACTACAACTGTAGAAAGAGTATTTTCTATAATAAAATCATCAAAACTTCGTTACGCAATCGAATGGGAGATGACATGATGAATGATTGTTTTGTGGCATATATTGAAAGGGAAATAGTGGTTGCCATTGACAATGAAGATATTATTCGACGCTTTCAGAATATGAAGACACGAAAAGTTTTGTTATAAACAAGCTTATGTAATTTGATGTTTGATGTCTAGTATTTGTAATCAAATACAATTTGAATATTTAGATATGGTATTTTCGATAATACGTAGGTTCTATAAATTGTGATTTTTTTAATATTATTTAATTTAATTAAATATTATTTTAGTTTTTGCCCACCCGTCGCTGAAATCCTAGGTCCTCCATTGTTGGCCAATATTTGGAATACTTTTCACTTGCATAGTGACCCTCTCAATTTTCGGAGGGTACTTGAGTGAATGTGGAATCAAAGATGTTACGAGATTGGTATCCAATTATTCTGATAACAACTTACAATGTTGGGGATATTTTGGGCAAGTGTTTCACTGCAATATATGTGCCAAAGAGTCTATAAGGACAACATGGCCTTGCATGGCCAGGCTTATTTTCAACCCGTTCTTTTCAGTGTGTATCCATGGCCCCAAATGGTTAAGAAGTGCAATCCCGGTGGTGTTTTTGACAACCGTTCTTGGGATAAGAAATGGGTATTTGACATGTGTGCTCATGATTCTTTCTCCAAAGCTGATTGAAGTTGAGGAATCAAAGAGTGTTGGAATTGTAATGGTGTCGTTCTTGGTAATTAGGTTGGCGTTGGGTTCAATTGTTGGTTGCTTGTGGAACACATGAACTGCATACATGAACTGCATGACAGAGTTGCATTACTATCAGTTAAGACTTATAAAGAGAGCATACACAATCTCATTTGAACATAATTGTTTGCATTGATCTCACTATATATATGTCATTTGTTTTTGTTTTTAAACAGTGATCATTCAAAACATGACAGTGTTTCGGTTATAAAAAGAATTAACACAAAGATGTAAATGGAAACGGATCCAAAATTCACAAAATTTATATATTTGAAATCTACTCGTCAAGATCTATCCAACAATACCCATATTTGATATTTTTTAACAAAAAATCGAAACCGATAAATTTACTATTTCACTAAACCCTCCATTTTTTGGGGCAAAAACTCGATTTTTTTAAGCGAAAAACTTTCTTCTCCAGCGCTGCCAATGGTGCTGCTGGAACGGACCAGAAAAATGAAAGAAATAGACGAAGGGAGAGTGAGGCGAGGAGAGAGAAACAATCCGGTGAGAATTTTGGTGGTCTCCAGCGAGGATATCGGTGGGGTGGGGTTATGTGTTTATTTTTAGAATGAGTTTTAAATGTATATGACTAACTGTATAAATATAAATACCTCTTTAACTAAAACAAATGAAATTACCTTTGTTATGTACTTTTAACCCTAAAGGGACCACATAAATAAATGTTATTGTACCACAGGGACTAGATTTATAAACCTGAAAACTATTGTCCTAAAAATTCAAATATAGGAATAAACATGACCTCGACCTTAATTATCTAATAAATATATTATATATGAATTTATTTAGAGAAAACAAGAACATGACATGTGAATAATTATTAAAAAGAATGAACTAATATTTTAAAGCAAAACATGAAAATGAAGGTTTTTAATATAATAATTACCCGAGATTCATTATGGGCCCATTCAAACAATTCTTAAAACAATACCTCATCTAACGTAACATGTTATATACTTGTACATTATGTATAGACACCAGCAAACAAATGTCAGACGCATAAAAATAAAGGTCGGAGACGTGAAAAGGAGTTTCAAACACATCAATTTCATATCTAAATTATGGTATGTAAAATGGAGTGTTGGACACTTGTCTGAGAGTGTCGATGTCGGACACGGACACGTGGCCTTCTTAAAAGTGTATGTGCTTCCCAGTACTTAACAATTGTTACTTGTTCTTCATGAGATGAAACGAAAAATATATGAAAAACAAATTATTTGAAAAACTATACGAAGTGTCTGGTACATGTATAGGGCTTCTCGACAAAGTGTCCGCACTTCATAGAATTACACATACTTTTATTTGAGGTGAATAATTGACTTATTTAATATTTTTCATCCTTATCTCCACACAATTATCATTAAGGATCAAAGGTTCCCACCAAGGTCTGTGGCTTTTATGCCATGTGAGCAATGGAATTCCATAAGCATCCCACATGATCCTCCTTCCCTCTCTCCTATTGTTCGGTCTTTCCATACTCTACGTGTTTTAAAAGGCAGTTCAGGACTCAAGTTTCCTAATGTTGTGGAAGCAGACGTAAATAACAAAAATGTGAAAGGGGTAGAGCTTTAGTTACGAAACGTACCTCGTAGCAATCCATGGGCATTAACTGCATCAGTTATCAAGAGGGGGTTAAGATGTTAGAATTTATCATATTTTATTGAGTTGAAAAAAAAAATTTGGTCAATTTTAAAATCAATTTAGTATGGGATCCACATGTCTTTCGAGACGATTTGAAGTGGTAACACGTTCTCCTCCGAGAGAAGTATAACGTGGTATACTCCCATATGCAAATCTATAGCTTAAAGTACCCACTTGGAATATGGAAAGAATATGAAAAATAAGTGTATTATATATATTTTTTGATAAATAAAAATGAGTGTAGTATATTATAACCCATTTTAGCTTAAAGGCTTGGTGCCCTTAAGGTATCCCAACTCTTTGAAGAAATAATGATTTATATGGGCTCAGGTTGACTTCCAAGCGCCCTCTCACGCTACTGCCCGATGGCTCGTGCTTGTGGGCCTTGAGCTTTGGGATTTAACTTGGACAAAGTACAAACTTTTAGGGTCAATTTTATTAGAACTTTTATTTATTTATGAGTCCCTTTTTAGGTTTATTTCAGGCCAAATTTTATTCCATTTTTTATTATGTAAGGACATGTTCTATGAATGTTTAGGGTAGTATCTAGGCATTTATGTTTTATCCTAGATTCTAAAATATATGTCGTATACCGCTACAGTCGGCTCGTCTCAGCACAATCATATTTTGACGGCCTCAATCCGAATTCTGCATTTCACGTGCCCATCATCACCATCATCTTGCATCATGGCCATTATCTTCAATCGTGTGTTCATGGTAACGCTTTCTAGTTCATATGGGTTCGTAGTCAGAAGCTGCTTAAAATTGGATATCGGACCGATCCGGTCTTGAAGAAAAACGAATCGAGATGCTGACCTGAAAGTTCACTGTCTAGATGTGGATACCGGACCAATCCAACACTGGAAAACTCACTGCCAAGTTTTAATAACCAAATCGATCCGATTAAAAAGAAAAATGAACCGATCCGACTATCGAACCGATCCGATGATCCATTCTGGACCGGTCAACGAGCTCTGAAAAATCCAGCCCCCAGATTCTTTACAATTTTTATAAAATCCATATTCGCGGATGTTTTCGCTGAAGATTTTGGAGAGAAATTTTATTAGACCTAATACATCAAGTCTTCATCATGTTTCAAGCCCAAACCCAAACACTTCACAAACACTCATAATTACATATGTGAATCATTCTAAACCTACATACCCACAACTGTGGAGCATCTTGTGTTGAGAAGAGGGTTTTCTACACTACTGAACTTGGAGCGTCTTAAGGGAGGCTCTTACTGATGACAATGAACCGGTGCCTAAGCGTCTTCGTTAGTCAATCTATATTTATTTATATATGTAAGTTGTTACATATCATATAAAAATAAATTGGGTTTTCCCCTTTGGGGGATTTTTCCTCATCTGCTTATGTGAGATTGAATCTTTCATGATCTAAATGTGTTAATTGTTAATTAATCAATGTTAGATGCATGACCTAGTTTGGTACTTAAATTTGGATATTTAAAAACTGGGCTTAATTAAATTTATTTCTCCACTTGAACATAAGGCGCACTCTCATATTATTTTACTGTTCAAAATTTTCATTTTTTCCTTTTATTATTTTTTATCCTAACAATTGTGACTGTTGGGATATTTTTCCAATCGTTTTAAACTGCCACTAATTTAATATAAATAAGTTGTTTAGTCTGTCATTTTAGAATATGAAAATCAGATAAAAAATTATCTCTTGTGATCTCATTTCAGTTCACATAAAATAAAGAGTTATGCATTGTTGATTCACCAATGACTTGAAATTGAAGTATTGCTATTGCAAGTTAAATTGTTCTATTCTAGGTGATGTTTGCCATCAAATTCTTAGAGTAATAGTATGGGGCATATATCATCCTAAGGTCAAAGTGTTCAACAATTTCCTCAAACAATATATTTTGCATTTATTGTCCCTGTAAGATCTATGGGTTTGAGATTATTATGCCTATATTAATAAAGGCTTATATTTTCTCTAAATAAATTAAAACCATTTTGGATAGGAATCTTAAGACGATATTTTTGTTTACTATTATAAAACCCCATAATAATTTCATGTGTTAATTAATTACATAAACTTTTTATAATAACCTCTATTAAGATTTTTTTATGCACTAAAAATAGGGGCTTCTAGATATCACCCCCTAATAAAAAGTAAATATAGATGTAGATCCTAGTTATTTTTAATTAAATAGTGTGGACCCTCTAACCATATATTATTCATCCTTCTATTTCTCCTAAAGTCTAGGAGTCCATCATCTATTCTAATACTCCCACACCCACAAGAATAAATATAAACCCACCTGCATTCCTATACTCAGTAATCCAATCGCATCTATATTTTCATTGTATATCATAGATTATTGATTCTTGAAGTCTCCATATTTCATCAAGTATAACCACCAACAGAAATAGATACCCATCTATATCCATTCACCAACTAATCAAAATGGGTAAGTATATACTTTCCCTTAGATACCTACCGCTTCGTAAGAGAAAGTATCTAAAGTATCTACATAGATATTATGTAAGTAGATATTTTTTGTTATCAAAACCCTTTACCATTTATATATATATATATATATATATATATATATATATATATAAGACTCAAACACCATTTACAATGTGATCTCTGGACAATCATTTAAGCTCATTTTCATTACTCGATTATCAGATATACAAAAGTCTCCTGATGGTATCAAGCATTCCTCTATGAAATTAACATAACTCTCCCTCTTTTGATCCACAAAGTTTATTGAATCTGGAATTGTAAATTATTTTAAAATATCTCATCTAATGTTCTAATGATAAGTTCAAACATTGGATACTTTATGTGGAGTTTTGGCCTTCCCAAACACTCGGTCAACGAAGGCATCTAAAGTATCTACATAGATATTATGTAAGTAGATATTTTTTGTTATAAATCTTAGAGACCAACCACCAACAGTACAGGGCGAGATTAATGGAACGGTTAAAGGGATGATATGTGTAACAGGTTTTTAAGTGGGTTTAGTTATATAAAAACATTTAACTAGGGGGTAAAATATAGTTATCTACTAAAAATATATTATTACATATTTCACTGTTTATAAAATTTTTTTATAATCAATGCTTATTTATGCAAACTGCATGCAATTATCTTTTATAACATAATTTTTTATAATTAAGTAAAAATAATTTACTTTTATTTCATATGAATTATTTACGTTAAACTTGGTATTTATTTGTAAGTTCGTATATAATAAAAAAATAGTGCCATTATTTTAATATAAGATGCCCACTCATAAATCCTTTCTTAAATACATATTTATTTCTATTTAAAAACATAAATGCATCTACTTCTACATTGTTCATTACGATTGGACCAACTAATGTGGACATGGTGAAAAACTCAAAAAGTTTAAAGGGACTAATTTCAAACACTGGTAACATCAAATGTTGTTTTATTGAACAATTCTTAACTTGGCTAAATTTCTTAATGAAAAGGCACCAACTTTGAAAGAAGGTGACACTAACAAGTAAGTAATTGCTGTAGTGGATGCATGGAAATATACTGATTTTTTATGAAAAAATTATATCCTTAATAATCTTAAAAACACATTAATGTGTATAGACCTCTTAAAAATTCTAAGTCGATGTGGGAGTCTTTGGACAAAAATTACAAAACTAATGATGGCTGAATAAAGAAATTTGTTGCCAGTAGATTCTTGGATTTTAAAATGGTTGATTCAAAGACTGTCATTAATCATGTGCCAGAGATCCAATTGATTTATCATGAAATTTTTTCAGGATAAATGAAATTCAGTGAATTATTCCAAGTGGCTGCAATGATTGAAAAATTTCCACCATCATAGAAAGACTTCAAAAATTATTTAAAACATAAATGTAAGAAATGAGGCTTGAGGACTTGATTATGAGATTGGGCATTGAAGAGGCTAAACATGTATCCAAGAAACTAGAAATCCTACGAAATCCAAAGCACATACTGTGGAAGAAGGAAAAAGTAGCAGGAACAAGAAAAGAAAGCGTTTGAACCAAGGTGGTCCATTCAATGGGCCTAAAGGTGGAAACTTTAAAAAGTTTAATGGAAAATGCTTTGTGTGTGATAAACGGGACATAGTATTAACGATTGTCGTAACTAAAAAAATAACGGAATAGGAAACATGAGCCAATATAATGCTATGTCACTGAAGTTTAGAACCTTTCTCACGGTATTAATGATTTGAGCCTTTTGACCGTGGTTTCTGAAGTCAACATGGTGAGAAACACTAAGAAATGGTGGGTGGGCACTGGAGCCACTCATCACATATATTCTGACAATAATATGTTTACTTCTTACTACCACTCTCATCAAGAGGAGTGGCTTTTCATGGGAAATTCTTCTACTTCGAAGATTGAAGAGAAAAGGAAAGCTATACTCGAGATGATTTTTGGAAAGGAACTTACTCTCATAAACCTGCTTCATGTCCCAAACATTCGAAAGAACTTTGTTTTAGGATTCTTGCTTAGTAAGAATGAATTTAAACTTGTATTTGAATCTGACAAATTTGTATTCACTAAGAGTGATATGTATGTGGGGAAAATATATATGAGCGATCGACACTTCAAACTCAATGTAATGACTTTAATGCCAATTAATAATAATAAGAACGTATCTTCTGCTTATTTTCTTGCCTATTGTAATGTATGGCATGGTAGATTAGGTCAAATTAATTATTACACTATTCATAGATCAATTAATTTAGACTTAATACTAAAATTTCGTATCGACTCAAATAATAAGTATGAAAGGTGTGTGGAATTAAACTTAACTAAAATTCCTTTTAAAACTATTGAAAAACGTACAACCCTCTCGATTAATTCAAAGTGATATATGTAACTTGAAATTTGTACAAACAAGAGGTGAAAAAAAGTATTTTATTACTTTCAATGATGATTGCACAAGATATTGTTATGTGTACTTGCTTAAAAGCAATGCTAATGAGGTAAATGTTTTTGAAAATTATAAAACGGAAGTTAAGAATCAACTTAGAAAAAAGTTTAAAGTAGTTAGGAGTGATAGAGGAGGTGAATATGATTCCCCTTTTGAACAATTTTATTCAAAACACATAATTATTCATCAAACTACCACTACTTACTCAACTTAATCTAACAGTTTTGTGGTCGAACTCTAAAATGGAAGATAAATGCCATGTTGATAAGTTCGGGTTTACCTTAGAACTTGTGGGGGGAAGGTTTTCTTTCTGCAAACTACCGTCTTAATAAAATGCCTCATAAGGAAAAACATAAGACACTGTATGAATTTTGAAAAGGTCAAACACCTTATTATAAATACCTCATAGTGTGGAGGTATCTTGCAAAGGTGGCAGTTCCTGATCATAAAAGGATTAAAATAAGACTAAATATGTTGATTGCACTTTCATTGGTTATGCAATTCATAGTAGTGCATGTGGATTTCTTGTACATAAATTTGAGATTCCTAATATACACGTAAATACTATTATTGAATCTAGATATGTATATTTCTTAGAAGATATATTTTCTAATAATAAAGTGATTGATTCAAGTTCTTATAAAAAAACTTAAGGCACTGCATCTAGTAGTCATCAAGATAATGTAGAAAGGGAATATATTGAGAAAGATGCTGACCTCGAACCTAGACACAACAAAAGGACAACGACTTCAAAGTTATTTACTCTAGAATTTCTAACGTATACATTATAAAGTGAGCTTAGAACTTCACAGAAGCGATGTCAACTCTAGAAGCTCCTTTCTGGAAAGAGGCTATCAATAGTGAAATTCAATCTATCATGTAAGACCATACGTGGGAATTGGTTAACCTTCCACCAGGAAGTAAACCTCTTGGATGTAAATGTATATTCAAGAAAAAATTGAAAGTTAATGGATCAATTGAAAAAAACAAAGCTAGACTTGTAGCGAAAGGATATAGACAAAAGGAAGGATTGAATTATTTTGATACTTTCTCACCTATTATGAGAATAACCTTTATTCAAATGTTAGTAGATATTTAAGCATTACATAATCTTGAGATAAATCAAATGCATGTAAAAACCATTTTTTTAATTTAAAGTTTGTAAGGACATAGATTTCCAATTGAGTCTCTGTATTGTTTTGACTTAATTCCGTGAACAAAACTGTGTTTGTAATATATCATAGGGAGGTTCTATTTTGTCACGATCCCACTTAGTCTATAATGTATTGAAGAAATTGAAGACATTGCGGCAAAACTTCAAAGAATTAACCATGCTGAAGTTTAATTGATGCAAGTTTATTCGTCTTCAAGTTAATTGTATTCTGAGATCACACATGTATGAATGCACATATTTAATGGTGCTCGGAATTATTTTTATAAAAGATAAGGATGTAATTTTATAAAGAAATTTTTTTTCAAATATTTTAAAAGTATTTTAAATGTTTTAAACTACGTTTTATTCTGGCAAGCTCGAAAAAGAGTTTGACTTATTTGGATCTCTTTTGAAAGAGACGTTTTAAAGAAAAAGTCAAACTGACACGCGCATTATTCAAACGAGATAGCCATGTCGCGCGAATGATAGGTCGATCTCGTTCGAGCGACATATTTTTCGAGGCGATGATTTTTTCTTATTTAAAGCATGGTTTCATCAGAATTAATAAGTGTGCATTCTGGAAAAACAGTTTATGATCCAGAAACGTGTTTGCACATGGTTTTGTAAGGTCTCAAAGCTTAAACACATCCTTAGAGTTTGCAAAGATCCGAGTTATTATTATTATATGTTTATGTGATCTTATTGCACTAAGAAGGTTTGTTCTATACTTAAACATCTGGATTTTACACTGAAGAAAAGAGAAGGACTTCTTGTTCGACATCGTAGATGTATCAAAGCCATTCGGTGGACACCGAGACATATGTGGACGCGTGTGTTGTGGACAGGTATCGTCAAAGAAGGACTTTCTGCGTGGGCACTGTGAGAGGAGTGGTTAAAGATCAGAAGAGCGTCAATACCTGTGGGGATCGAGTCATTGAGTGAGTCTTTTGTCTGTTCGTTGTAATTCCACATTCATAGTGATTGTTTGGCTTGGGTCGTCCGAGGTTATTTTCCCGTCTTGGGTTTTTTCCTCATGCATCCATCGTTGTGAGTATTGTTTACTTTACTTTACTTTCTTTAATCACTAGATGCTTATTTAGGATTAATCAAGATAAAATTGGTTTAAAGTAAGAATTGGTTTTTCACAACTTGGTTTGGTGCACATTAAAAGTTGGATAAGTTTTTGGTAAAAATTGGTTTGATTTGAAATACACATAGGGAGCACCCCTTTTTAAAGTTAAAACAAAAGATATATATGGAACAACTATAAGGGTTTAAAGTTCCAAGAAAATATAATAAAGTGTGTAGACTTGTTAAATCTCTTTATGGATTAAAACAAGCACCTAAAGAATGGCATGAGAAACTTAACAACGTAATGATATCATAATCAATTTAAAATAAATGAGTGTGATTAATATGTTTATATAAAAACACTAAAAGTGGCTATGCCATTGTTTATCTTTATTTAGAGGATATGCTTGTTATTGAAAATAATAAAGACAATATTTATTTTACTAAAAAAGCTTATCAAGTAAACTTAATATGAAAGATATTGGTATTGCTAATGTTCTATTAGGAATTAAAATTTCTAAAACATCAGATGTAATTATCTTGTCTCAATCTCATTATGTTAAGAAGATGCTCAATAAGTTTGATAAAGGTAGAGATGGCATTACTAAAATACCCATTGATCCAAATCTCCATTTATATAAATATACTGAAAATGGTATATCTCAATTGGAATACTCTCGTATCATAGACAGTTTAACGTACGTTATGAACTGCACTCGACCTGATATTTCTTACATAGTTAGCAAATTGAGTAGCTATACAAGTAATCTTGGTGAAGACCATTGGAAAGCCATTATAAGGTTTGTTTGATATCTAAGATATACCCTTAATAATGGATTGAACAACACTATATATCCATAGTTACTTGAAGGATACAGTGACGCGAATTGGATATCTGATTCAAAGGATTCTAAATCCACAAGTGGATATATATTTACACTTGGTAGTGCTTTTGTGTCTTAGAAATCCTCAAAACAGACTTGTATTGCTAGGTACACTATGGAGTCTGAATTTATACTTTTAGCTAAAGCTGGAGAAGAAGCAGAATGACTTCAAAACTTGTTAGAGGATATTTGAATGTGTCCAAAACATGTGCCTGCAATTTGCATACATTGTAACAGTCAATCGACAACTATCATAGAACATAGTCATATGTATAATGGTAAGTTTCGATATAGAATACGAAGACATAATACCGTTAAATAACTGCTCTCTAATAGAATTATTTCCAATTACTATACTAAGTTTAAGGAAAATATAGTGTGTCCGTTAACCTAGGGATTGAATGGAGAGAAAATGAATAGTTTATCGAGGGGAATATGATTAAGGCCTACAAAATAAAGAGTTATCTTGATGACAATCCTACCTAGCTGACTGGAGATCCCAAGATCTAGGTTTAAAAGGACAATTGAATCTTAACTAACTCTCTAAAGAGAACACCGATGAGTTTCAAACACATACCTATTCCTATAATAAAACATTATTGAATATAAAGTAAGTAAGGATAAGATTATCTTTTAAAGACTCCAATATTTTGAAAATGCAAGTGGGGTATAGTAGGATAATCTTAATGGGCAATCTCCTATGTGAGTGTGAATGGGTCTCTTCTATGAGAACTTCGAAAGGCTAAAAGTTTTAAAAGCACTCATGAAACCATGAATTGTTCAAAGACAAAATGAACAGAACTGAAATAACCAAATTTGTTCGAAAAATTACTATGTGAAGTCTATTGACTTGATTTACAAAAAACAATGAACAATTTAAAATATCGCGTTAATTGATCGTAAGTAAATCAAGTAGACTTTCACTAGGGAAGATTCAACGCCAAAAGCTATCCTAATGCATGCATTTCTCTATATACCTCTTAGTGTCTTTATGTCTTTTATGTTGATCCAACCAATTTCATTCATGTGAGGGATTGTTAGAATTTATAATATTTTATTGAATTGATAAAATCAAATTTTGATCAATTGTAGGGTCAATTTAAAGTGGGAACCTTACGTCTTTTGAGATGATTTGAAGTGGTAACACATTCTCCTTCGCGAGGAGTATAACATGGTATACTCACATATGTAAAACCATAAATTAATGAATGATAAATTATGTCTCAAAGCACCCGCTTGGAACCTGAAATTTAGTTGAAGTGCTATATTAAAACTCTCGTCCCACATAGGAATAATGCGACAAATGAGTGTACTATATTATAACCCATTTTGACTTAAAGTCTTTTTCCCTTGGGGTATCCCAATTCTTTGAAAAAGGGATGACTTACATGGACTTGGGTTCACTTCCAAGGCTGCACGTGCACCACCGCCGCCCACTCGACTCGATCTGATCCGGCGTGGCTAGTGATCGTGGGCCTTGGGTTTTGGGCTTGGACTTGGCTAAAGTATAAATACTTTGGGCCAATTTTATTGGGACTTTTACTTCTTTATGATTCCAATTTTGGTCTATTTCTGGCCTAATTTTATTCCGATTTATTTTATTTTACTATTCAGATTTTTGTTTTTTGTTTTTTTATTTTTATCCCCAAAGTTGTGAATGTTGGGATATTTTTCCAGCGTTTTAAATCGCTACTTATTTAGTATAAACAAGTGGGTTGGTCAGTCTTTTTAGAATACGAAATTCAAACAGAAAAATGTCTTGTGTGACTCCATTCCAGTCAACATAAAATAGAGAGTTTTGTATTGTTGGTTCACCAGTGACTTGCTTATTGAAGTGATTCTATTGTAAATGGGTTTGATGTATTTATGAGAGACATTTTCCATCGAGTTCATAAAGCACCAGTACGAATAAAATATCATCTTAAGTCCAGAGTGTTCAACATTTGCCTCAATCAATAAGTTCTGCATTTATTGTCCGTGTAAGTTCCTATGTGTTTCAGATTAATTTCCATATCTTAATTACTATTTAAATATTATGTAAATAAATAAAAAATCATTGTGGATAACATAAGATTCATATGATCTCAAAGGTTCCATATTTAAGGTATAGATGTTAACTTTAACCTTTAGTCTAAATGCGTGCAACTTTTTCTTCATTATGTGTAGGACAATTAGGAATTAACAGCCCGCTTAGGATCTTGAAAATGGAGAGAAAAGGAAGATAAATGGAGGGTTTATTTCCCGTGATCATACATAATGCATTCTTTCAAATATTAATTTTAAGTGAGTGATAAAAACTACCAAATTGTGCATATGATGAATTATTTTGCTATAATAGTAGAGTTATTTGGGTTTGCCCCCAATTATTTTTTTAAGTGAGTTTAGCCCCTGCAAATTTAATTTCTTGGAGTTCGTCCCCCATTATAACTTTTGGCTATACTTTTTGCATCGTTAAAAGCCATTTTGAGGTCTAAACCCCATCAAGTGAAATTTATGGGGGTCACATTTAATATAAAGATATAAATGCGGCCAAGCACCAAATAAATGATAATAATATTCAATTACGTGTCAACAATAAAATTACGTATGTTTTCTAGGAGCCAAATTTGTGTGGAGAACAACTTATCTTTATAGGAAATTACTTCGTCCAATTTTTGGGTTTAGGACAAATTATTCGTTCAAAAGTACTTTTTTTTTGTTCAAAATATTTATAAATAATTTTATAAAGATACTCTAAAGATGTACATGTTATAAAAAAGTATTAAATTAGAAATGAATGATAGACCTTAAGATTTAAAAAAAACTTACAACCTGACTACAGACTACAATCTTCAAAAAATAATGTATACATTTATTTTCTTGATACTAATTTAAATGAAGTTTTGAAAATAGTAACCAAATGAAGGCTTACATGTTAAATTTTTTAAAACGGTGATAAAAGGACAGAAAATGGACTAAATACCAAGTAAAGGTGTGTTGAATTAGTTTTTGACTGAAGTCTGGAAAATTTGTTCAATATGATATAAATCATATTTATTCCCCCTAAGAACATCCAATACAAACATCACCAGTGGAGGACCTACGGTGCAGGTAGGTGTTGGGGGGGGGGGGGGGGGAGTGCCCCACCGAGGAATTTAGAAGAATTTTCTTTTTACAAAACATTAGGGTAACTCTGTAATGTATTAAAAATATGAGGTGAGGGTAAATAATGTAAAAAGTGAAATTTTTTAAACCACTTAAAATCAACACAAATAGCAACTATTCATTTCTCAAAATGACATGGTTAATCATGGCACAAAACGATTCAAAATTGATCCAATGAGAGTATTTTAGGTTCTAAAAAAACTCCAGAGTTTAAATACAAAAATCTAATTTAGGTTTGTTACTGAGAGGTATGTGGTGAAAATAAATAATAATAATAATAAATATTGTTAATAAACATTTAGTCCAGACCGATTTTTCTTTCAAAAAGCCATTCATCACATAAAAACACTCAAAACAAGGACACACAAACCCATTTAGCCCCTCCCTCCCGCCCACCCTCAGCCGGAGCTCTGACAGTATTGTCGTACTTTTAAAAATAAGAAAGTATTGGATAAATGGATGTTTGAGGGAATAAATTGGTTAAACTATAAATATGTGTCTTTTTTATAAAATATGTATTTATTTTGGGGACTATACATTAATTGACCCTAATAATAATAACAATAATAATTATTACCGTAGGAGCTTATTTATTCATCAAGCCCATTAATACAACCAACCAACCTAGCATGCAGAGTGGACTGACCGACCCAATACAAACATCTAACTTAGAACCATGTATTTAACATGTAAGTAAATGCATGGAGATAGTCTCAAGTCGGTTACCAACAATCTCGAGTAGATATTAAGGGACACTTACGAGTGATCTACAGGCTAGTTGAGTTATTTATATAATTCAATCACTTAATTACAACTATAAATGTAAACCCTTACCTAGGGAAAAGCGGATGTAATTCCAATTACTCAAGAGACACTAATAAAGAATAGTAACATCTCCGTGGACGTAGTCAATTTCCTGAACCACGTACATCTAGTGTTGTGTGTGTGATCATTTACTTTCTATTCATATTGCTTTTTGGAAATATTTTACTATGATAACTATTGCACTCACAATTGGTGTCGTCTATGGGAAACAATTATTTTTCCTACAAAAGCAACCATCAAAAGAAAGTGCATGATGTCTCACCACATCAACAATCTTCCTCAAATTGGCTACGTGCAGGTTGACTCAATCCCACCTAGGACCAGGTTCGAGATTCGCCAACCACTAAATCCTTGGTTTTGCCAAGAGAGGAAACCTTCTAAAGAAAGTTATGGACCACCGAGGTCTACTCAGATTTCCAAGATGGTCAACACTTATGAAGCTCGGCTTCAGGAGCAGGAAAAGGCAACAAGTCTCCATATGGAAGAGAATGCTCGATTGCATCGATGACTTAAAAGGATGGAGATGGATCTCCCTAAAGACAACAAAATTATTGTGATAGGTCTCCTAATCCTTAAACAAGAAAAGTCGAGGGAGTAGCTCCAGACGCGACCAGGATCGATCCAAGTGTGGTGGGTCAGAATGCGGTCGATCATAGCATGGACGATCAAAGAGGCGCCATAGGGACAATGATCGTCATGATGAAGACATCATATTTTTATTCGAAGATAAATGGATCAACTCCCAGCCTATCGAGGGGCTAGGTCCACCAAAGAGCTATCCAGAAGAGCTCTTCATACCCACATGAAATCCCCTTTCTCAAGGACGATTGAAGAAGAGGATCCCATGAAGAAGTTTGTCATTCCCAAATTCAAAATCTATGATGGCAAGACGAATCTCATAGACCATGTCTGGAAATATAGGCATGCGATAACTTTTTGGAGCCATAACGATGCTCCGATGTCTTGAATCTTCCCTTATATCCTACATGACATAACTCAAAAGTGGTTCGAGAGGATACCCCATAGGTTTATCAAGAGCTTCAAGGACCTCGCAGAGGCCTTCACTGTTCGCTTCATAACCATCAGTTCTCAATCCCAAAGGATGGACTCACTGCTCACGTTGAAGAAAAAACCGCAAGAGGGCTTTTGCGACTATGGTAAACGATATTTGGAGATCTTCAATGAATAAAATTATTACTCAAAGAAGGTTTCCATAACTTCCTTCAAGATTGGTCTGCTGACCAAATTTATGCTGCACCAGTCCTTCACGAAAAAGGAGGCAAACACCATCGACAATCTCATGGTGAATATTGAGAAATACACCAAGGGTGAGGAAATGGTTCACTCCAGTCCATGGGACAATGGTCGCACCAAAGGAGGTAAAGGAGGAGACAAAGGTGATACCGCAAAGAAGAGGGAATAAGAATGGGGGCAAGAATGGCTCCATGAATGGGAGAAACATCAATCCTTCAAAGGCCTTTTGGGATGTTAACATAGTCTTCAAGGAACTAATATATAAGATCTTGAGAAAGATCAAGGATCAGTCGTTTGTCAAGTGGCACAAAAAGATGGGTAGTTACCCAACAAAGAGGAACAACATGTTGTAATGTGGGTTCCATAAGGGGGTGGCCACAGGATAGAAAAATTACAAAACATTGAATTTGGACATGGAAGAGTTGGCCCAAGTTGGGTATTTGAATGAGTATATGAAGAAGAAAGATGATAAGTTCGTAGACAATGGAGACCAAAAGCCAGATAATGTCCTTGATGATGACATGGGGCAAGAGTTCTTTATGATTAATGGAGCATCCGACCGAAAGCAGATCCAAGGGAAAGTTGTCTTGATGGAACTAAAGAAGGTCACAATTATCATGGAAGAATTACAGATTGAACCCGTAAAGAGCCAGGTTGGAAAGCTTCGACGATTAGAAAGAGTCAACTAGACCAAACACATCGTCTTCACTGAGGAAGATCTTATTGGAATGAGGACCCCACACCATGATGTCCTCGTAATCACTATTAGAATCACGAATTGGGACGTCGACAAATTATTGGTAGGCCAGGGAATTTCATCGAAGGTCATGTACCTAGATTTGTTGCACAAGTTAAAACTTAATTTGGCCGATTTGAAAGAGGTGACCGTTCCACTGGTTGACTTCATGGGGAAGATTACAATGCCCTTGGGAAAGATAGTTCTACTAGTAAGGACAAGTAATATTTTGAAGATGATCAATTTTTTAGTAGTGAATATAAAGTTACCCTACCACACCATTCTGGGAAGAGGGTGGCTTCACGCCATGAAAGTTGTATCGTTAACTTACCATCAAAAGCTCAAATGTATTACTGATCGGGGAGTTATGGAGATTCATGGCGATCAAACCACAACCATGAAGTTCTTCATCGTTGCCATCCTAACCTAAAAAGAGAAGAAGGAATAAGAAGTCCTCATAGAGGATGCCCAAAATGGGGGCATCCCTTCAAAATAGCAATTACGATATGGTCAACCAGGGGTGGAAAAGACTAGGATGCACCCTGCTAATAGAGTCGTCGAAAGCCTGGAGGAGGTTTGTGCTAATGATAACCTTTCGATAAGAACGTTTCTGCTCGGGGCAACCCTTATCGATCATGAAAAGAAAGAATTGATATCCATCTTGAGAAGAAATTTTGATGTTTTTTCTTGGTAACCATATGATCTACTTGGGATTGATCCCGACATTGACAACCACTATCTACACTTTGACCCAACTTTCAAGTCAATCACTCAGAAGGCACGCCGAATAACCCCTGAGAAGGTTACAACGAAGGAGAACAAAGTAGGGAAGCTTCTAGAAGTGAGATAAATTCAAGAAGTTCAGTTCCCAAAGTCGCTCTCCAACACAGTTGTAGTGTAAAAGAGAAATAAAGACTGGAGGGTTTGTATCAATTTCCCCAATCTCAACAAAGCCTGTCCCAAAAATAGCTTCCCTTTATCGAAGTTTGATCAACTTGGTGACGCTACGGCAACATGTAACACCCCGCCTAAAATAATAACGGGTGGCCAACCCTATACTATATTAAATCAGGAGTTTCAGATGGTCCAGTCTCAACATCAACTGTCGGTACTATATAATATAGGACTAACTACCCGATATCATATAGGCGAGATGTTAAAATTGAATAAAATGTGCAACAGATAACCAACAAACACTACTAATAAAAGAAAGAAAGATCCATGAAATAACTAAGATAAATGAAATGCTAGAAATAAAATGACATAACTAAATACAACATAATATACTACCAAAAAGTAAACCCGAATAAGCTGTCGGGTCACAGCCAATACAATAACTAGAATGGAATAAATATAAACATGTATATAAATATCCCTTGGGTACAAACCCAATATACAACATGTTTCCTACCTAGAGTTTTAAAGAAGTAGGAAGCGACTACTATCAACATCCCGCAATAGTCCGCACCTGTCACGACCCCCAAGACTCTGGATAGGAGGTCATCCGGCTTCCATGCGGTAGGATACCTGTAGTATCATATATATATATATATAAAAGCAGGAGAGAAAAATAAACGGGTCAGAGCCCGAGTTATGAAAAATATTTAGCAAGTGTGTTTACCATGCATAATAAATATCGGTGCACTTATTTCATAATTAAAAGTGGAATCGCACTCTCGTGGAAACCCAACTTACCTCTCATCTAAAGGCGCGCACCTATTGGCGTCTCCAAGTTTAGTTAAATTACCCCCATTTATTAGGACAACCTAACTTATCATAGGCCTGGACTATACCCACGAGATCTACCTTCCTAACTTAACCCAAGAATCCACCCCTTTTCTAAACACAGTTAAGTATTTATTTTCAATCGTATGTGCCTTATTAGGCTTAGTGGATTCCGGTTTATACTTTAACCAATTATAATTTAATAAGTTACCCAATATGCATTTGGGTTGAAATATATGATTTAATTTCTAATTAATAAGTAGGCAAAATTATTATTGACACAACTTCCCTCCAATTTCAACGTTGTGCTGCGTTTCGTGCGTGGGGTGTCTCGTAAAGCGATATCCAAACAAGGAACGACTCCGTTACACTACTCCTTGTCAACGTCGATCCTAGAGATCCATATCGACAGAACTTCTCTCTACTCTCAACAATGTACTACATTTCCTGCGTGGGGTGTCTCGCAAAGCGAAATCCAAACAAGGAACCGCCCCGTTACACTACTCTTTGACAATGTCGATCATAAAGGTCCATAATGCTGTGAATACAATATTATACTGCTACTACAACTAACATCTCCAATAATATCCTTGGGATGATGTAGCCGAAATATTCCTTATATGCGATACATCAACCCCCATCAATCTCGTACACCATAATCATCCAAGATGTACTCCACAAAGATTCTATATCCTTTCATCTATAGGATATATAAATATATATATATATATATATATATATATATATATATATATAGGTATTTTATTCTCACCATATATATACATATACCAATCATCCATACCCATGACCAAGTGTACATATCATATCTGATGTACAATGGACATGCACATAATCCACCCGGCTATATATATCGCCGATAAAACTCAATCAATTCTATCATCTTCCCAGTGCCCGGCTCACGTAGAAACTGAGGACCACCTGGTGGGGATCAACGACACCCACCTCGTGATAACTCACACACACGATGTCCCGAGAAGCGGTCATAGCTCCAACCGGCAATGAGACGAAACATACCCACCATGTCTCATCCCAAAAATATATCTATCGTATAATAACACACATGACGACTATGACCTGGGGAATATCCACACCCTGCTCTATATGCCAGGATGCTCACCCTCTGCGCAAAAACTTCCCAATGATAGCATGAGCGGGGTATGCTTAACCACATAAGTATATATATCGATCACATGCGCAATATACATACATCCATATGATCCCATCATATGATCAAATAGTAAACCATCATATACGATTTAAATATCCATACCATTTATGTCCACAACATAAATATATCCATATATTCATATTTATATATAGATACACGTACATATATTCACACATCGCTATATCATTATATATACAAACTCATTCTCGTTCATATGCATAAGATATATAAACCCGGCTATAAGTATACATAATCCTCAATATACAAGCCGTCACCACAACTTCCTTTAATTTACCTCGATATGTGAATACAATCCCTCACTTGAAACATATTCAATCATTTTTCTTATGATGAATAGTCTCCCAAAATCATATGTATTCATATATACATATATATTCAACCTTAGGGTTATCACCCAAACTTTTGTGTAGGAATCCATCACTACACATTTCATCCATATTCAAGAGTACATAATTTCCTTTAGTACTATTTAACCATAGGCACATACATGACTTAATAGTTTAAAACCTCAAATTATTCCAACCTCGTTTCAAGTATTGGAATATCAATGGTCATATCCCCAATATTCGTGTAAACTATCCTAATTAGAATTTATACTACCGCTTATTCTAGTCAATAGTACGATCCCAAACGTTCCCAATTTCACCTATGGTTCAAATAAATCTCAGGAACCCTTACTCCTATTGAGTTATCAATTGTTCCTTAGTCTAAACGTTTCTAAGGATATGAGACCCCTCACTCTTTAAGAGTATGCGACCACGGTCTTCCATTTGGCCCCAAATTGTATCGTAACAATATCCTATCCTTATAAGGATTTGACATAAATGTCGGCCTAGAAATTTCACAACATACATGGATATTTCTTATCCAATTATTCCAAGAAGTCCCCACTATCATATACTAAGTGAGAGACCCCCTATAAGTCACCAAAATATATCTCTTACATAATAAGAGAAGGCCCCCAAATCAACAAACCCGACTAAAAAGGGTTAGAGATCATCCTAGAAAAACCCCATAAAACAACCCATTAAGGAAGCCCCTAAGAATAAACTCCAAAAGAAAAAGGGGTAAAAGAAATTCCCATTCTTGGGCTGAAAACAGGGGACCGGTCGATCGGTCCCGGACCCCCGGTCGACCGCGGGTCCAAAATTTTTCCTACGAAGAAATGCAGTAGGCATTTCCCTTAAGGCGCGGTCGATCGGTCCCCAGGGCGCGATCGACCGACCATAGCAGTTATCTTGGCCAATTTTCCTTTCTCAACAAAACCTACGAAATTAATACACTAAAATCTCCATTCTAACCTCCAAATCTTTATGACAACATGGTTCCAAGCAAAATAAATCAACCCAAAGTTGATCCCAACATTTCTACACCATTTAACCCATATTTAAACATTGATTTCAAGATTTAACCCAAAAATTTAGGTTTTGATGTTAATACCCAAAAATCCATTTCTTTAACCAACAAATTATGAAATGAAATACACAAATAGCTATTTAGCAAGATTAAACACTTTCCACGATTTTGTAGAGGTTGGATCGTCCTCGATGTCGCGGTTGGGCCGGAATTTCCCAGCTTTTCTTCCTCTCTCTCTCTTCCTTTCTTATTCTTTCCTTCTTCTTTCTCCCTCTAGGGATTTTTCTCTCTTTCTCTCAAATGAGAAATGGCTTCATCCTTAATCCTCCAAGCCCTTTAAAACATAAACCCAATTTTAAATGTTAATACACACTTTAAATGACTCGTTTACTCCAATTCGAGCCAAACATACTTAAAAACATTCCGGAGCCGAAATAAAACAGAATGACAGTCATTTTGACTATCTCGACCCTTTCGGGATCAATGGCACCCTCAAAATCATCATCCGGAATACTTTAAGACGTCCTCTATTTTCGGGCCTTTAATTTCCCAAAAATTTAATTTCTCAGTCTCCAAAGTCAAGGGTTGTCACATACTTCCCCCCTTACAAAAATTTTGCCCTCGAAATTTAAGATATGCCTTGGACTTCAATCTCATCTAGTCCACACATCAATCGTCAGGATCACTATAATGATCCTTCTTGGTTCTCATGTGGAACCATATGAATTTTAAAATCAGCTATCTACCCAGGGCGCCCATACACCCTGTATCCGAGTTTGCACTCGCAAAATTATAATCAGGCTCCATTAGCCTCAAATCGTAATATAACCCTCAGCAATATAATCTATAGCAACATATTAATTATATAGAAGTTTGAAAATCCCCAATGGTTGAACTCTCCTCAATTCCTGACGCTAGTCACCTTCGTGCGGGGGAGGTCTCGCAAGCGAAATCCAAATAAGGAACCCTCGCAATACACTACTACGTAGCTATGTCGGGGATTGAGATTTGTTGAACTAGGGTTAAGGTTTTATAAAAAGATTTTCATATTTTAGATATTGCCTGAGGGCCTAAACAACAATACAATATAAATGAATCCTGCATCTTTCGACACGCCAAACAAACACCTCATGCTTAGGACACAAGGTCTCAACGATGATAATACTCTAACCAATACCTAGTTCTCAAAACTAGCACAACTATGAGCTAAATTATCCGCTCAACATAAGTCCACTAAATTCTAAAATTCTCAGCTATACTAATCCCCTGCATTGCCTCAAAGCGTTTACCACAAGGTAAGTCCTCCCCTTATTGGGTTTCTATAATTTCACTCCCGAACCTATCCATAAGACAATAATCTTACTACCACTACTTAACAAACTTTGACATTCCGCACTTCCGAAATCTAATATTATAACTCTCGATTATCTCCTCACAAGACGATTCATTTCCTCAAAAGATGTCATGCAAAGGCCATACTTACTCACTCCTTCTTCCAAGAAAATTCCATACACCCTAACGGTGTAGCAGCTACTACTCATCATGCCTTACGCGCGACGTTGCCGATATCGCACAAAGCATAACTTAAACCCAAAGAAAGGTATTCTACCTTATACTTCCATAACCTATTTCTCCATAAGAGAAACACATTTCTCAAAGTCCTTCCTAACCATCTTGAAGGTCAAAACGCGATTGTGACTATCGAAAACTCCCTCAGTCCTACTCACGAACCTGAGTCTCCAATTTCCTACTCCCTCTTCCCAAAAGACAATACTCCCGATATTGGGACAACTCCACACATCTCATCGGGAAAAGTCACCAACACCAGGTTTCCTAACAAAGGTGAACAGGTTTCTCAACCTAAACCTCCCAAGGACTACACTAACCTCTCCTCAGACTTTCCTTACTAAGTCCAAGGTGCACTATTCGAGAAATTTTCCTTTCTTACTCAACTGCTGATAAATCACCTCGAACCACTGCTAGAAATCTCCTCAATATCTCCTCCGAAATCGGGGAAAACAAATACCCCCGATTAAAGCATACCCAAAATATGTTATGGGTATTGTACTTCTAATCCTATCCTTTCCTAGACGACAAAATCTAGGCGACGTCTGAAACGAAACAAGAACAACTGTTATCAGAATGCCAATCAAGTGAATATACTTCACACAAGAAAACAACGCAGTGAACACAACAGTCCTAACTGTAGGGCATTATGTCAAGAACGTTAACGGAAGAATGCAGAAAACTCGCACAGATCCTAAGGACTCTATAACTTGATGCTCTGATATCATCTGTAATACCCCGCCTAACATAAGAACGGGTGGCCAGCCCTATACTATATTAAATCAGGAGTTTCAGACGGTCCAGTCTCAACATCAACTGTCGGTACTATATAATATAGGACTAACTACCCGATATCATATAGGCGAGATGTTAAAATTAAATAAAATGTGCAACAGATAACCAACTAACACTACTAATAAAAGAAAGAAAGATGCATTAAATAACTAAGGTAAATGAAATACTAGAAATAAAATGACATAACTAAATATAACATAATATACTACCAAAAAGTAGACCAGAATAAGTTGTCGGGTCACAGCCAATACAATAACTGGAATGGAATAAATATAAACTTGTATATAAATATCCCTTGGGTACAAACCCGATATACAACATGTTTCCTACCTAGAGTTTTAAAGAAGTAGGAAGCGACTACTATCAACATCCCGCAACAGTCTGCACCTGTCACGGCCCCCAAGACTCTGGATAGGAGGTCATCCGGCATCCATGCGGTAGGATACCTGTAGTAATATATATATATATATATATATATATATATATTTATATATATATACAAGTAGGAGAGAAAAACAAACGGGTCAGAGCCCGAGTTGTGAAAAATATTTAGCTAGTGTGTTAACCGTGCATAATAAATATCGGTTCACTTATTTCATAATTAAAAGTGGAATCGCACTCTCATGGAACCAAAACTCACCACTCATCTAAAGGCGCGCACCTATTCGCGTCTCCAATTTTAGTTAAATTACCCCCATTTATTAGGACAACCTAACTTATCATAGGCCTAGCCTATACCCATGAGATCTACCTTCCTAACTTAACCCAAGAATCCACCCCTTTTTCTAAACACAGTTATGTATTTATTTTCAATCATATGTGCCTTATTAGGCTTAGTGGATTCCGGTTTATACTATAACCAATTATAATTTAATAAGTTACCCGATATGCATTTGGGCTGAAATATATGATTTAATTTCTAATTAATAAGCAGGCAAAATTATTATTGACACAACTTCCCTCCAATTTCAACGTTGCGCTGCGTTTCGTGCATGGGGTGTCTCGCAAAGCGAAATCCAAATAAGGAGCCACCCCGTTTCACTACTCCTTATCAACGTCGATCCTAGAGATCCATTATGCCACACATAAATATCGACAGAACTTCTCTCTACTCTCAACAATTTACTACATTTCAGGCGTGGGGTGTCTCGCAAAGCGAAATCCAAACAAGGAACCGCCCCGTTACACTACTCTTTGACAATGTCGATCATAGAGGTCCATAATGCCGTGTATACAATATTATACTGCTACTACAACTAACATCTCCAATAATATCCTTGGGATGATGTAAGCAAAATATTCCTTAAATGCGATAAATCAACCCCCATCAATCTTGTACACCATAATCATCCAAGAGGTACTCCACAAAGATTCTATATCCTTTCATGTATAGGATATATAAATATATATATATAGGTATTTTATTCTCACCATATATATGCATATACCAATCATCCATACCCATGACAAAGTGTACATATCATATCTGATGAACAATGGACATGCACATAATCTACCCGGCTATATATATCGCCGATAAAACTACATCAATGCTATCATCTTCCCAGTGCCCGGCTCACGTAGCAACTGAGGACCACCTGGTGGGGATCAACGACACCCACCTCGTGATAACTCACACACACGACGTCCCGGGAAGCGATCATAGCTCCAACCGACAATGAGACGAAGCATACCCACCACGTCTCATCCCAAAAATATATCTATCGTATAATAACACACATGACGACTATGACCAGGGGAATATCCACACCCTGCTCTATATGCCAGGATGCTCACTCTCTGCGCGAAAACTTCCCAATGATAGCATGAGAGGAGTATTCTTAACCACATAAGTATATATATCGCTCACATGCGCAATATACATACATCCATATGATCCCATCATATGATCAAATAGTAAACCATCATATACGGTTTAAATATCCATACCATGTATGTCCACAACATAAATATATCCATATATACATATTTATATAAAGATACACGTACATATATTCACACATCGCTATATCATTATATATACAAACTCATTCTCGGTTATATGTATAAGATATATAAACCCGGCTATAAGAATACATAATCCTCAATATACAAGCCGTCACAACAACTTCCTTTAATTTACCTCGATATGTGAATACAATCCCTCAATTGAAACATATTCAATCATTTTTCTTATGATGAATAGTCTCCCAAAATCATATGTATTCATATATACATATATATTCAACCTTAGAGTTATCACCCAAAATTTTGTGTAGGAATCCATCACTACACATTTCATCCATATTCAAGAGTACATAATTTCCTTTAGTACTATTTAACAATAGGCACATACATGACTTAATAGTCTAAAACCTCAAATTATTCCAACCTCGTTTCAAGTATTAGAATCTCAATGGTCCAATCCCCACAATTACGTGTAAATAATCCTAACTAGAATTTATACTACCGCTTATTCTAGTCGATAGTACGATCCCAAACGTTCCCAATTTCACCTATGGTTCAAATAAATCTCAGGAACCCTTACTCCTATTGAGTTATCAATTGTTCCTTAGTCTAAACGTTTCTAAGGATATGAGACCCCTCACTCTTTAAGAGTATGCGACCACTCTCTTCCATTTGGCCCCAAATTGTATCATAACAATATCCTATCCTTATAAGGATTTGACATAAATGTCGGCCTAGAAATTTCACAACATACATGGATATTTCCTATCCAATTATTCCAAGAAGTCCCCACTATCTTATACTAAGTGAGAGACCCCCTATAAGTCACCAAAAGATATCTCTTACATCATAAGAAAAGGCCCCCAAATCAACAAACCAGACTAAAAAGGGTTAGAGATCATCCTAGAAAACCCCATAAAACAACCCATTAAGGAAGCCCCTGAGAATAAACTCCAAAAGAAAAAGGGGTAAAAGAAATTCCCATTCTTGGGCTAAAAACAGGGGACCGATCGATCGGTCCCGGACCGCCGGTCGACCGCGGGTCCAAAATTTTGCCTACGAAGAAATGCAGTAAGCTTTTCCCTTAAGGAGCGGTCAACCGGTCCCCAGGGCGCGGTCGACCGGCCATACCAGTTATCTTGGCCGATTTTCCTTTCTCAACAAAACCCATGAAATTAATACCCTAAAATCTCCATTCTAACCTCCAAATCTTTATCAAGACATGGTTCCAAGAAAAATAAATCAACCCAAAGTTGATCCCAACATTTCTACACCTTTAAACCCACATTTAAACATTGATTTCAAGACTTAACCAAAAAATTTAGGTTTTGATGTTAATACCCAAAAATCAATTTCTTTAACCCCCAAATTATGAAATGAAATGCACAAATAGCTATTTAGAAAGATTAAACACTTGCCTCGATTTTGTAGAGGTTGGATCATCCTCGATGTCGCGGTTGGGCCGGAATTTCCAAGCTTTTCGTCCTCTCTCTCTTCCTTTCTTATTCTTTCCTTCTTCTTTCTCCCTCTAGGGCTTTTTCTCTCTTTCTCTCAAATGAGAAATGGCTTCATCCGTAAGCCTCCAAGCCCTTTAAAACATAAACCCAATTTTGAATGTTAATACACACTTTAAATGACTCGTTTACTCCAATTCGAGCCAAACATACTTAAAAACATTCCGGAGCCGAAATAAAACCCAATGACAGTTATTTTGACTATCTCGACCCTTCCGGGATACATGGCACCCTCAAAATCATCATCCGGAATACTTTAAGACGTCCTCTATTTTTGGGCCTAAATTCCCAAATTTTGAAATTCTCCAATTAATTAAATTTTATTTTCCCAAAAATTTAATTTCTCAGTCTCCAAAGTCAAGGGTTGTTACATACTTCCCCCCTTACAAAAATTTCGCCCGCGAAATTTAAGATATGCCTAGGACTTCAATCTCATCTAGTCCACACATCAATCCTCAGGATCACTATACTGATCCTTCTTGGTTCTCATGTCGAACCATATAAATTTTAAAATCAACTAGCTACCCAGGGCGCCCATACATCCTGTATCCGAGTTTGCACTCGCAAAATTATAATCAGGCTCTATTAGCCTCAAATCGTAATATAACCCTCAGCAATATAATCTATAGCAACATATTAATTAAATAGAAGTTTGAAAATCCCCAATGGTTGAACTCTCCTCAATTCCTGACGCTAGCCACCTTCGTGCGGGGGAGGTCTCGCAAGAGAAATCCAAATAAGGAACCCTCCCAATACACTACTGCGTAGCTAGGTCGGGGATTGAGATTTGTTGAACTAGGGTTAAGGTTTTATAAAAAGATTTTCATATTTTAGATATTACCCGAGGGCCTATATAACAATACAATATAAATCAATACCGTATCTTTCGACACGCCAAACAAACACCTCATGCTTAGGACACAAGGTCTCAACAATGATAATACTCTAACCAATACCTAGTTCTCAAAACTAGCACAACTATGAGCTAAATTATCCTCTCAACATAAGTCCACTAAACTCTAAACTTCTCAGCTATACTAATCCCCTGCAATGCCTCAAAGCGTTTACCACAAGGTAAGTCCTCCCCTTATTGGGTTTCTATAATTTAACTCCCGAACCTATCCATAAGACAATAGTCTTACTACCATCACTTAACAAACTTCGACATTCCGCACTTTCGAAATCTAATATTATAACTCTCGATTATCTCCTCACAAGACGATTCATTTCCTCAAAAGATGTCATGCAAAGGCCATACTTACTCACTCCTTCTTCCAAGAAAATTCCATACACCCTAACGGTGTAGCAGCTACTACTCATCATGCCTTACGCGCGGCGTTCCCAATATCGCACAAAGCATAACTTAAACCCAAAGAAAGGTATTCTACCTTATACTTCCATAACCTATTTCTCCACAAGAGAAACACCTTTCTCAAAGTCCTTCCTAACCATCTTGAAGGACAAAACACGATTGCGACTATCGGAAACTCCCTCAGTCCTACTCACGAACCTGAGTCTCCAATTTCTTACTCCCTCTTCCCAAAAGACAATACTCCCGATATTGGGACAACTCCACACCTCTCATCGGGAAAAGTCACCAACACCAGGTTTCCGAACAAAGGTTAACAGGTTTCTCAACCTAAACCTCCCAAGGACTACACTAACCTCTCCTCAGACTTTCCTTACTAAGTCCAAGGTGCACTATTCAAGAAATTTGCCTTTCTTACTCAACTGCCGATAAATCACCTCGAACCACTGCTAGAAATCTCCTCAATATCTCCTCCAGAATCGGGGAAAACAAATACCCCCGATTAAAGCGTACCCAAAATATGCTATAGGTATTGTACTTCTAATACTATCCTTTCCTAGACGACAAAATCTAGGCGACGTCTGAAACGAAACAAGAACAATTGTTATCAGAATGCCAATCAAGTGAATATACTTCACAGAAGAAAACAACGCAGTGAACACAACAGTCCTAACTGTAGGGCTTTATGTCAAGAACGTTAATGGAAGAATGCAGAAAACTCGCACAGATCCTGAGGACTCTAGAACCTGATACTCTGATACCATCTGTAACACTCCGCCTAAAATAATAACGGGTGGCCAGCCCTATACTATATTAAATCAGGAGTTTCAGATGGTCTAGTCTCAACATCAACTGTCGGTACTATATAATATATGACTAACTACCCGATATCATATAGGCGAGATGTTAAAATTAAATAAAATGTGCAACAGATAACCAACTAACACTACTAATAAAAGAAATAAAGATTCTGGAAATAAAATGACATAACTAAATGCAACAGAATATACTACCAAAAAGTAGACCCGAATAAGCTGTCGGGTCACAGCCAATACAATAACTGGAATGGAGTAAATATAAACATGTATAAAAATATCCCTTGGGTACAAACCCGATATACAACATGTTTCCTACCTAGAGTTTTAAAGAAGTAGGAAGCGACTACTATCAACATCCCGCAACAGTCCGCACCTGTCACGGCCCCCAAGACTCTGGATAGGAGGTCATCCGGCATCCATGCGGTAGGATACCTGCAGTATAATATATATATATATATATATATATACAAGTAGGAGAGAAAAATAAACGGGTCAGAGCCCGAGTTGTGAAAAATATTTAGCAAGTGTGTTAATCGTGCATAATAAATATCGGTGCACTTATTTCATAATTAAAAGTGGAATCGCACTCTCGTGGAACCCCAACTCACCTCTCATCTAAATGCGCGCACCTATTCGCGTCTCCAATTTTAGTTAAACTACCCCCATTTATTCGGACACCCTAACTTATCATAGGCCTCGTTTATACCCACGAGATCTACCTTCGTAACATAACCCAAGAATCCACCCCTTTTCTAAACACAGTTAAGTATTTATTTTCAATCATATGTGCCTTATTAGGCTTAGTGGATTCCGGTTTATACTTTAACCAATTATAATTTAATAAGTTACCCAATATGCATTTGGGTTGAAATATATGATTTAATTTATAATTAATAAGCAGGCAAAATTTTTATAGACACAACTTCACTCCAATTTCAATGCTGCGCTGCGTTTCGTGCGTGGGGTGTCTCGCAAAGCGAAATCCAAACAAGGAACCACCCCGTTACACTACTCCTTGTCAACGTCGATCCTGGAGATCCATTATGCCACACATAAATATCGACAGAACTTCTCTCTACTCTCAACAATGTACTACATTTCGTGCGTGCGGTGTCTCGCAAAGCGAAATCCAAACAAGGAACCGCCCCGTTACACTACTCTTTGACAATGTCGATCATAGAGGTCCATAATGCCGTGTATACAATATTATACTGCTACTACAACTAACATCACCAATAATATCCTTGGGATGATGTAACCGAAATATTCCTTAAATGCGATACATCAACCCCCATCAATCTAGTACACCATAATCATTCAAGAGGTACACCACAAAGATTCTATATCCTTTCATCTATAGGATATATAAATATATATATATAAAGGTATTTTATTCTCACCATATATATACATATACCAACCATCCATACCCATGACCAAGTGTACATATCATATCTGATGTACAATGGACATGCACATAATCCACCCGGCTATATATATCGCCGATAAAACCGCATCAATGCTATCATCTTCCCAGTGCCCGGCTCACGTAGCAACTGAGGACCACCTGGTGGGGATCAACGACACCCACCTCGTGATAACTCACACACACGACGTTCCGAGAAACGGTCATAGCTCCAACTGGCAATGAGACGAAACATACCCACCACGTCTGATCCCAAAAATATATCTATCGTATAATAACACACATGACGACTATGACCTGAGGAATATCCACACCCTGCTCTATATGCCAGGATGCTCAGCCTCTGCGTGGAAACTTCCCAATGATAGCATGAGCGGGGTATGCTTAACCACATAAGTATATATATCGCTCACATGCGCAATATACATACATCCATATGATCCCATCATATGATCAAATAGTAAACCATCATATACGGTTTAAATATCCATACCATGTATGTCCACAACATAAATATATCCATATATTCATATTTATATATAGATACACGTACCTATATTCACACATCGCTATATCATTATATATACAAACTCATTCTCGTTTATATGTATAAGATATATAAACTCGGCTATAAGTATACATAATCCTCAATATACAAGCCGTCACCACAACTTCCTTTAATTTACCTCGATATGGGAATACAATCCCTCACATGAAACATATTCAATCATTTTTCTTATGATGAATTGTCTCCCAAAATCATATGTATTCATATATACATATATATTCAACCTTAGGATTATCACCCAAACTTTTGTGTAGGAATCCATCACTACACATTTCATCCATATTCAAGAGTACATAATTTCCTTTAGTACTATTTAACCATAGGCACATACATGACTTAATAGTCTAAAACCTCAAATTATTCCAACCTCGTTTTAAGTATTGGAATCTCAATGGTCATATCCCCGTAATTATGTGTACACTATCCTAACTAGAATTTATACTACCGCTTATTCTAGTCGATAGTACGATCCCAAATGTTCCCAATTTCACCTATGGTTCAAATAATTCTCAAGAACCCTTACTCCTATTGAGTTATCAATTGTTGTTTAGTCTAAACATTTCTAAGGATATGAGACCCCTCACTCTTTAAGAGTATGCGACCACTCTCTTCCATTTGGACCCAAATTGCATCTTAACAATATCCTATCCTTATAAGGATTTGACATAAATGTCGGTCTAGAAATTTCACAACATACATGGATATTTCTTATCCAATTATTCCAAGAAGTCCCCACTATCATATACTAAGTGAGAGACCCCCTATAACTCACCAAAAGATATCTCTTACATCATAAGAGAAGGCCCCCAAATCAACAAACCCGACTAGAAATGGTTAGAGATCATCCTAGAAAAACCCCATAAAACAGCCCATTAAGGAAGCCCCTAAGAATAAACTCCAAAAGAAAAAGGGGTAAAAGAAATTCCCATTCTTGGGCTAAGAACAGGGGACCGGTCGACCAGTCCCGGACCCTCGGTCAACCGCAGGTCCAAAATTTTGCCTACAAAGAAATGCAGTCGGCTTTTCCCTTAAGGCGCGGTCGACCGGTCCCCAGGGCGCGGTCGACCGGCCATACCAATTATCTTGGCCGATTTCCCTTTCTAAACAAAACCCACGAAATTAATACCCTAAAATATCCATTCTAACCTCCAAATCTTTATCACAACATGGTTCCAAGAAAAATAAATCAACCCAAAGTTGATCCCAACATTTCTATGCCATTAAACCAATATTTAAACATTGATTTCAAGATTTAACCCAGTAATTTAGGTTTTGATATTAATACCCAAAAATCCATTTCTTTAACCCACAAATTATGAAATGAAATACACAAATAGCTATTTAGCAAGATTAAACACTTGCCTCGATTTTGTAGAGGTTGGATCGTCCTCGATGTCGCGGTTGGGCCAGAATTTCCAAGCTTTTCTTCCTCTCTCTCTTCCTTTCTTCATCTTTCCTTCTTCTTTCTCCCTCTAGGGCTTTTTCTCTCTCTCTCTCTCTCAAATGAGAAATGGCTTCATCCGTAAACCTCCAAGCCCTTTAAAACATAAATCCCATTTTAAATGTTAATACACACTTTAAATGACTCGTTTACTCCAATTTGAGCCAAACATACTTAAAAACATTCCGGAGCCGAAATAAAACCTAATGACAGTCATTTTGACTATCACGACCCTTCCGGGATCAATGGCACCCTCAAAATTATCATCCGGAATACTTTAAGACGTCCTCTATTTTTGGGCCTCAATTCCCAAATTTTGAAATTCTCCAATTAATTAAATTTTATTTTCCCAAATATTTCATTTCTCAGTCTCCAAAGTCAAGAGTTGTTACATACTCCCCCCCTTACAAAAATTTCGCCCGCGAAATTTAAGATATGCCTAGGACCTCAATCTCATCTAGTCCATACATCAATCCTCAGGATCACTATACCGATCCTTCCTGGTTCTCATGTCGAACCATATAAGTTTTAAAATCAACTAGCTACCCAGGGCTCCCATACACCCTTCCACTCGTAAAATTATAATCAGGCTCCATTAGCCTCAAATCGTAATATAACCCTCAGCAATATAATCTATAGCAATATATTAATTATATAGAAATTTGAAAATCCCCAATTGTTGAACTCTCCTCAATTCCTGACGCTAGCCACCTTCGCGCGGGGGAGGTCTCGCAAGCGAAATCCAAACAAGGAACCCTCCCAATACACTACTGCGTAGCTAGGTTGGGGATTGAGATTTGTTGAACCAGGGTTAAGGTTTTATAAAAATATTTTCATATTTTAGATATTGCCCGAGGGCCTATACAATAATACAATATAAATCAATCCCGCATCTTTCAACACGCCAAACAAACTCCTCATGCTTTGGACACAAGGTCTCAACAATGATAATACTCTAACCAATACCTAGTTCTCAAAACTAGCACAACTATGAACTAAATTATCTGCTCAACATAAGTCCACTAAACTCTAAACTTCTCAGCTATACTAATCCCCTGCGTTGCTTCAAAGCGTTTACCACACGGTTAGTCCTCCCCTTATTGGGTTTCTATAATTTCACTCCCAAACTTATCCATAAGACAATATTCTTACTACCACTACTTAACAAACTTCGACATTCCACACTTTCGAAATCAAATATTATAACTCTCGACTATCTCCTCACAAGACGATTCATTTCCTCGAAAGATGTCATGCAAAGGCCATACTTACTCACTCCTTCTTCCAAGAAAATTCCATACACCCTAACGGTGTAGCAGCTACTACTCATCATGCCTTACGCGCGATGTTCCCAATATCGTACAAAGCATAACTTAAACCCAAAGAAAGGTATTCTACCTTATACTTCCATAACCTATTTCTCCACAAGAGAAACACCTTTCTCAAAGTCCTTCCTAACCATTGTCAAGGACAAAACGCGATTGCGACTATCGGAAACTCCCTCAGTCCTACTCACGAACCTGAGTCTCCAATTTCTTACTCCCTCTTCCCAAAAGACAATACTCCCGATATTGGGACAACTCCACACCTCTCATCGGGAAAAGTCACCAACACCAGGTTTCCGAACAAAGGTTAACAGGTTTCTCAACCTAAACCTCCCAAGGACTACACTAACCTCTCCTCAGACTTTCCTTACTAAGTCCAAGGTGCACTATTCGAGAAATTTTCCTTTCTTACTCAACTGCCGATAAATCACCTCGAACCACTTCTAGAAATCTCCTCAATATCTCCTCCGGAATCGGGGAAAAAAAATACCCCCGATTAAAGCATACCCAAAATATGCTATGGGTATTGTACTTCTAATCTTATCCTTTCATAGACGACAAAATCAAGGCAACGTCTGAAACGAAACAAGAACAACTATTATCAGAATGCCAATCAAGTGAATATACTTCACAGAAGAAAACAACGCAGTGAACACAACAGTCCTAACTGTAGGGCTTTATGTCAAGAACGTTAATGGAAGAATGCAGAAAACTCGCACAGATCCTAAGGACTTTAGAACTTGATGCTCCGATACCATCTGTAACACCCCGCCTAAAATAATAACGGGTGGCCAGCCCTATACTATATTAAATCAGGAGTTTCAGATGGTCCAGTCTCAACATCAATTGTCGGTACTATATTATATAGGACTAACTACTTGATATCATATAGGCGAGATGTTAAAATTAAATAAAATGTGCAACAGATAACCAACTAACACTACTAAAAAAAGAAAGAAAGATGCATGAAATAACTAAGATAAATGAAATGCTAGAAATAAAATGACATAACTAAATACAACAGAATATACTACCAAAAAGTAGACCCGAATAAGCTGTCGGGTCACAGCCAATACAATAACTGGAATGGAATAAATATAAACATGTATATAAATATCCCTTGGGTACAAACCCGATATACAACATGTTTCCTACCTAGAGTTTTAAATAAGTAGGAAGCGACTACTATCAACATCCCGCAACAGTCCGCACCTGTCACGGCCCCCAAGACTCTAGATAGGAGGTCATCTGGCATCCATGCGGTAGGATACCTGTAGTATCATTTATATATATACAAGTAGGAGAGAAAAATAAACGGGTCAGAGCCCGAGTTGTGAAAAATATTTAGCAAGTGTGTTAACCGTGCGTAATAAATATCGGTGCACTTATTTCATAATAAAAAGTGGAATCGCACTCTCGTCGAACCCCAACTCACCTCTCATCTAAAGGCCCGCACCTACTCGCGTCTCCAATTTTAGTTAAATTACCCCCATTTATTAGGACAACCTAACTTATCATAGGCCTCGCCTATACCCACGAGATCTACCTTCCTAACATAACCCAAGAATCCACCCCTTTTCTAAACACAGTTAAGTATTTATTTTCAATCATATGTGCCTTATTAGGCTTAGTGGATTCCGGTTTATACTTTAACCAATTATAATTTAATAAGTTACCCAATATGCATTTGGGTTGAAATATATGATTTAATTTATAATTAATAAGCAGGCAAAATTTTTATAGACACAACTTCCCTCCAATTTCAACGCTGCGCTGCGTTTCGTGCGTGGGGTGTCTCGCAAAGCGAAATCCAAACAAGGAACCACCCCGTTACACTACTCTTTATCAACGTCGATCCTGGAGATCCATTATGCCACATATAAATATCGACAGAACTTCTCTCTACTCTCAACAATGTACTACATTTCGTGCGTGGGGTGTCTCGCAAAGCGAAATCCAAACAAGGAACCGCCCCGTTACACTACTCTTTGACAATGTCGATCATAGAGGTCCATAATGTCATGTATACAATATTATACTGCTACTAAAACTAACATCTCCAATAATATCCTTATGATGATGTAACCGAAATATTCCTTAAATGCGATACATCAACCCCCATCAATCTAGTACACCATAATCATTCAAGAGGTACACCACAAAGATTCTATATCCTTTCATCTATAGGATATATAAATATATATATAAAGGTATTTTATTCTCACCATATATATGCATATACCAATCATCCATACCCATGACAAAGTGTACATATCATATCTGATGAACAATGGACATGCACATAATCTACCCGGCTATATATATCGCCGATAAAACTACATCAATGCTATCATCTTCCCAGTGCCCGACTCACGTAGCAACTGAGGACCACCTGGTGGGGATCAACGACACCCACCTCGTGATAACTCACACACACGACGTCCCGAGAAGCGATCATAGCTCCAACCGACAATGAGACGAAGCATACCCACCACGTCTCATCCCAAAAATATATCTATCGTATAATAACACACATGACGGCTATGACCAGGGGAATATCCACACCCTGCTCTATATGCCAGGATGCTCACCCTCTGCGCGGAAACGTCCCAATGATAGCATGAGCGGGGTATGCTTAACCACATAAGTATATATATCGCTCACATGCGCAATATACATACATCCATATGATCCCATCATATGATCAAATAGTAAACCATCATATACGGTTTAAATATCCATACCATGTATGTCCACAACATAAATATATCCATATATTCATATTTATATATATATACACGTACATATATTCACACATCTCTATATCATTATATATACAAACTCATTCTCGTTCATATGTATAAGATATATAAACCCGGCTATAAGTATACATAATCCTCAATATACAAGCCGTCTCCACAACTTCCTTTAATTTACCTCGATATGTGAATACAATCCCTCACTTGAAACATATTCAATCATTTTTCTTATGATGAATAGTCTCCCAAAATCATAAGTATTCATATATACATATATATTCAACCTTAGGGTTATCGCCCAAAATTTTGTGTAGGAATCCATCACTACACATTTCATCCATATTCAAGAGTACATAATTTCCTTTAGTACTATTTAACCATAGGCACATACATGACTTAATAGTCTAAAACCTCAAATTATTCCAACCTCGTTTCAAGTATTGGAATCTCAATGGTCATATCCCCACAATTACGTGTAAACTATCCTAACTAGAATATATACTACCACTTATTCTAGTCGATAGTACGATCCCAAACGTTCCCAATTTCACCTATGTTTCAAATAAATCTCAGGAACCCATACTCCTATTGAGTTATCAATTGTTCCTTAGTCTAAACATTTCTAAGGATATGAGACCCCTCACTCTTTAAGAGTATGCGACCACTCTCTTCCATTTGGCCCCAAATTGTATCTTAACAATATCCTATCCTTATAAGGATTTGACATAAATGTCGGCCTAGAAATTTAACAACATACATGGATATTTCTTATCCAATTATTCCAAGAAGTCCCCACTATCATATACTAAGTGAGAGACCCCCTATAAGTCACCAAAAGATATCTCTTACATCATAAGAGAAGGCCCCCAAATCAACAAACCCTACTGGAAAGGGTTAGAGATCATCCTAGAAAAACCCCATAAAATAGCCCATTAAGGAAGCCCCTAAGAATAAACTCCAAAAGAAAAAGGGGTAAAAGAAATTCCCATTCTTGGGCTAAAAACAGGGGATCGGTCAACCGGTCCCGGACCCCCGATCGACCGCGGGTCCAAAATTTTGACTACGAAGAAATGCAGTAGGCTTTTCCCTTAAGGCGCGATCGACCGGTCCCCAGGGCGCGGTCGACCGGTCATACCAGTTATCTTGGCCGATTTTCCTTTCTCAACAAAACCCACGAAATTAATACCCTAAAATCTCCATTCTAACCTCCAAATCTTTATCACAACATGGTTCCAAGAAAAATAAATCAACCCAAAGTTGATCCCAACATTTCTACACCATTAAACCCATATTTAAACTTTGATTTCAAGATTTAACTCAAAAATTTAGGTTTTGATGTTAATACCCAAAAATCCATTTCTTTAACCCACAAATTATGAAATGAAATACACAAATAGCTATTTAGAAAGATTAAACACTTGCCTCGATTTTGTAGAGGTTGGGTCATCCTCGATGTCGCGGTTGGGCAGGAATTTCCAAGCTTTTCTTCCTCTCTCTCTTCCTTTCTTCTTCTTTCCTTTTTCTTTCTCCCTCTAGGGCTTTTTCTCTCTTTCTCTCAAATGAGAAATGGCTTCATCCGTAAGCCTCCAAGCCCTTTAAAACATAAACCCAATTTTAAATGTTAATACACACTTTAAATGACTCGTTTACTCCAATTCGAGCCAAACATACTTAAAAACATTCCGGAGCTGAAATAAAACCCAATGACAGTCATTTTGACTATCTCGACGCTTCTGGGATCAATGGCACCCTCAAATTCATCATCCGAAATACTTTAAGACGTCCTCTATTTTTGGGCCTAAATTCCCAAATTTTGAAATTCTCCAATTAATTAAATTTTATTTTCCCAAAAATTTAATTTCTCAGTCTCCAAAGTCAAGGGTTGTTACACATGAAATATTGAGTTTCCCGGATGTATATTCAGGATATCTTCAGATCCCGTTATTCGTCCGCGACCATAAAAAACATCATTCATAACCCCAGTTGGTCTATATTATTATAAGGTTATGCCTTTTGTCCTTAAAAATGCTAGGGCCACATATCTTAGTCTAGTCACTAAAATATTCAAGCAACAGATGGGATAGACCATGGAAGTCTACCTCGATGATAAGGTAATAACAAAGACGACCACCTTAAAAACCTGGTCAGAACTTTCAAAATCCTTAAGAAGTACCATATGAGGCTCAATGTGAGCAAGTGCTCACTCAATCTCCAGTCAGGAAAATTTGTGGGTAACCTAGTGAGCAAGAGAGGGATTGAGGCCAATCCAGATCAGATCGGCGCGATGAACATAGTCCAACCACCAAGGACATTGCAAGATATTTAGAAGCTTACCGGAATGCTCATAGCACCTAATAGCTTCATCTCCAAGTCCTCAGAACGTTATCGACCATTCTTTCAGCACTTAAAGAAGGATAAGGGCCTCACCTAAAATGATAACTACTCAATAGCTTTGGAGGAGATCAAGTCTTACCTTAGAAAACCACCCCTGTTAAAAATACCCAATGATTAGGATCCCCTATACCTATACCTCGCAGTATCAGACCACACTGTTATCTTATCTCATATGCAAAAAAGATAGTAGATTATGCTAGTAAAACACTCCTAGATGTAGAGCAACACTACTTGACTTAGGAAAAGTTAGCCTATGCTATGGTAGTTGCCTACAAAAAGTTAAAGCACTACTTTGAAGCCCACTTAATAACAGTAATCACTTCATTCCCCCTCAAAGTTGTTCTTCAAAAAGCTGACCTCTTTGGAATATTGTCCAAATGGTGGGTTAAACTTGAAATATTTGATATTCATTTTCAGCCAAGGACAGTGATTAATGGACATGTCTTGGCCGATTTCATCGCAGAATTTGTGGAAGAAAGGAAAATCGACCAATATATATTGGAGCAATCAATAATTAAGGAAGCCCAGTCCAAATACTGGACCCTATACATTGATGAAGACTCTAATTCCAAGGGAGAATGAGTGGTAATTGTACTGATCATGCTAGAGGACACAATCATCAAGCAAGGAATTAGATTGGGATTTGAAGCCTCTTGAATACCTCGCATTGATAGCAGGACTGCGTAAAGCCCAAATTCTAGGGGTAAGGTGTCTCAACTTATTCGTTGACTCCAAACTAGTGTCCAACTATGTGAGCTGATATTTCAATGCAAAAGAGGAGAGGGTAGTGGCCTACCTCTCTGTAATATATGAGCTGATGGAAGGATTTGAAGAAGCCCACATTCAGCAGTTCCCTCGAGGGTAAAACAATCATGATGACACCTTAGCAGGCCTAAGCTCAGCAGTGGACTCTGACCTCAGAAGAAAAATCCAAGTGGAGTTCCTCGCCCAACAAGTATTAACAAGATAATGGTTGTCGAGAAAATTCTCACTATAGAAAGAGCTTCTAGCTAAATGGGTCCGATCACTACCTATTTACAAAGCAAGAGACTGCCAGACAATAAGAAGTTGGCTCACTAAGTAAGGGTAAAGGAACCTTGCTTCTATCTCGATCTAGGAGGGAAGTTTTATAAAAGATCCTTTATAGGTCCTTACCTCTAATGCATCTACCCGCAAGATACTAAGCAAGTTCTCTGCGAGCTTTATTATGGTATTTATAGAAATCACGTAAGAGGAAGATATTTAGCATTCCAAGAAATTAAAGAGGGCTACTGATGACCACACATGCAGAAGGATGAAAGTATCTATGTTCAAAAATATGAGAAATGCCATAAGTTCTCTCCTATGGTTCATCAACCAGCTAGCAATCTAAAATCCTTGACCAGTTCGTGGCTATTTGCACAATGTGGGTTGGATATTGTGGGACCACTACCTATCGCACCTGGAAATTGCAAGTATATGTTGGTTGGCACAAATTACTTCACTAAATAGGTAGAGGCAGAACCATTAGCAAACATTTGAGATGTCAACATGATGGGATTCATCTAGAAGAGCATCATAACACACTTTTGGGTACCAAGAACTATCATCACAAATGACACATAATTTGAGAGTGATTTCTTTCAAAACATTTATGATGATCATGGCATCAAGCATAATTTCAACTTTATAGATTACCCCCGGGGCAATGGTCAAGCAGAAGCTTCTAATAAGACGATGCTCGATGGTCTGAAGAAAAGGATGAAAAGAGCAAAGGGATCCTGGGTGGATGAACTCCTTTACATCCTCTGGGCTTATCATACCATTCTAAGTAGACCTACCGGGGTAACAACCTTCACTCTTATATATGAAATGAAAGATATCATCCCACTTAAGGTAGGCTTATATACTATGACAACCAACTTAGTAGACTAATGGCTAAACAATGATGCCTTATGTACTGAAATTAACTTAGCAGACGAATGAAGAGAGCAAGCCATGATTAAGATAACTTTATATCAGCAGCAACTAGCGAGGCAATACAGTAAAAAAGTCAACCCGAGGAAGTTCCAAATAAGAGATTATGTCCAAAGGAAAGTCCTTGGTAGTGCAGCAAGACCGTTAAATGACAAACTGGAACCAAACTAGGAAGGACCTTTCAAGGTGACCAGGGATGATCTTCAAAGATCGTATCACTTGGAAATACTGGAGGGAAGAGAGATACCGAGAAAATGGAATGCGACTAACCTCAAGAAATTTTATTTTGAATCTTTTATCTTTAGGACACTCAGTTTATGCAAATTTTTATTTCAGACTCATGTTGCTTTTAAGATTAATACTTAATGAATAATGGTCCATTTTTCGTTCACTCTTGATCATCTCAGTTCTATGTGACGTCTTGAGTATCTCGATACCATGCACCATTTTCAAGCAACAGCTCTATCCACGGTCACTAAGTAGGATTACACCCAATTATAATAAGCTCCTCAGTTGTAAGGATATTTTTCTCATGTCCGAGCTTACATAAAGTATGTCGTATACCGATACAACCATCAAAGGAAGTTCAAGTTCATCATTTATGAAGATAAATCCGAATATTAAGTATCTTCAACAAGCAAGCCTCTACGAGATTGAATTTGGTGAGATTTGATAAACTTGAGCGAACTGATTCACCTTTCATAAAGGCAGAACCAAGCCAATTTGATTAACAAGGTTTGGCATTAACGCTGAAAAAGCGAATCGGGTTGCTTCTTATAAAACCTGTTCAATGCGCCACTTTAAGAAATTTATTTTTCAATAAATACCCACTTCAGGAAGGCTTTTTGTTTAAAACTTGGAAGAACATTTTTGAGAGACCTACTACAACAAGTCTTCACTTTTTTTTACTCCCAAACACATGTTTGATGCACAACAACCTCTCCACACATGTTTATGATTTTTTTAGGAACCCAAAGCACATTTTTGTTGAAGTTTCTCTTGTAGAGATTGTTTCTCTACTGCTGACTTGGTGGCTCCTGCGAGTGCTACTTACTGACGACGACTGCGGTCACTTGAGGATGCTTATGGGCGTTCTTTGCTCAGAGTTGTGGTTCTTATGGATTAGCTGTGGTTGATTCATTGCTGGATTTAGGTTGCATGTCTATGTGAGTTTGCTGAGGTGAATTCATTGCAGTTTTCATTGTAATCTTTGTAAGTTGCGATTTACTATTTATAGTGAAATAAAGGTTTTACCCAAAAGGGGATTTTTCCTCAAATCTGTTTTCCACCAATTTTGTGACTGCATGATTTGTTTGAACACCTAGATGCATGATTAGGCTTAACTAAAATTGGATTTTGTTTATCCAAAGATTGACTCTAATTAAATAAGTTTACATCCTATTGGAAATTTGTGAATTACTTAAATTGATATCATAACACTTTCTCATATTGGTATCAGAGCTCTGTAGAGCGTATTTATCTCTATAAATGAGTATCAGAGCAGGTAACTCTATTTATTGAGTGATTCTTGAAAAACTTAACTTTTGTTTAAATCGCAAAGTTTTTTATGGATAACTTATATAATCGAAAGCCCATCTTTGATGGGAATAATTATGCATACTGGAAAGCCCACATGAAATCATGTTTAAAAGCAATAGATGAATGTGTTTATTTAGTTGGTTTGTGAAAGAGGGTGGAATCCTCCCACCGTCACAATGGAAAATGTTATTACTCTAAAATATGTGTCAGATTAATTTGATAATGATTATAAATGGAGTACCTATAACTCCCATGGCCTGAGCGCTATTTTTGGAGCCATCACCCCTGATGAGTTCCGGCATATTATGACGTGAACTACGTATAAAGAGGAATGGAAAGTCCTCCAATTGACACATGAGGATACTATCACGATTAAGGCGTCGAAACTTCAAAATTTGACAACCCATTTTGAGACTATTACCATGTCTAAGTGTTATAATAATTTTTATGCTAGATTGTCAGATATAGTGAACACTAGTTTTAACTTAGGTGAGAAGATTGAGGATTCTAGGGTTGTGAAAAAGATTTTGAGATCCCTTTCGAAACGTTTTATTCCTAAGGTCACTGTTTAAACTCTTTGGGGATTTTAGATACACTTAGGATAGAATAGCTTGTTAGAGATCTTCAGACTTAAGCCTAAGGATAGAGGGATTACAGTTAGGACTCGATCTAGAAAGAGTGAGGAAGTTTCTAAGAAGAGAGAGAAAAAAAAAGAGATAGTTTGTGACTCCGAGTCTGAGAGCGATTTTGACTTTGATGACATGGCCTTATTTGCAAAAAAAATTAAAAAGTTTCTTAAAAGAAAATTCTTCCAATAAAAAGTTTTTTGAGAAAAATAAAAAGAAAGAAGGGGCCAAAGAGAGCGGAGAGAAAGAGAAAGAGGGTGATGAGGAGGTAATATGTTTTAAGTGATCAGACAAAGGGCACAAGTCGTTTGAGGGTCCCACTATGTCCTCGAGAAAAGGGAAAGAAAGTTGATATGCCAGCCACTCTTAACGATAGTGAAAAAGATGAGGTGGATGAGTCTGGGGATGGATCATCACATGGGATGTGTGTTTCTTTTTTGGCTAGTCACATGAGCCCATCTAATTTTTCCCACGACGAAGCGGAAACTTGTGGATGCGAGAGCGCTAAGGATGATTTGGGTGTTTTTAGCGAGTGTGATAGTGATATCGGGAGTGAGGGCAAAAGTGAGCTCCAAAAAGCGCTTAGAGGTTTAGATGTTGAGACCTTAAAGATGAAGAAGTCGAATAAGGTGTTAGATTTTGCGAGATAGATAGATGTTTTGAGAGTTTCTGAGACATAGGCGAGTCAACTCAAGAAGGAGAAGTTTTTTTTTTAAATCCAAAAATATTTTTATATTCTGTTTTGCACCATTTATGAATGAACTTTTAGGATGACCAAGTCACAATTTAATTCCATATCCATTTGAGTATTTGATAGTGTTTTGAGGCGACACGTTGTGTCATTCATGGGCTTTACAATGTTTGGAGTCATTGATATGCTATTTAGTGTTACTTCCTAAATATTTGACTCATGATTTCCTTTATTGCACATGTGCACGGATTTGTTTGATATTGTACTTGCCTATCACATATTGGTCAAAGTGTTTCCATCTCAATTTTGTCTTTAAAATGAACCAAATGCGATATAACTTGACAATGAAAGTAGTGCCTATAAGAACCGTTGCACGTGAGGAATTTGTTTAGGATTGAAAAAATAATGAGTGCAAGGGAAAGGGCTGCGATATAACAATAATATCATCGTGAAAGCCACTAGTTGAAAAGAGCCCGAGAAAAAATTGGATTTCTATAATGAGAGAATTTAGAACCTCATTAGAAAATAAAAATATATATTATTTATGAGGGAGTTTGGATGGAAATAAAATAATGGGTTTGCACGTCTTTAAAAAGTCTTGAAAAATCATTACATAGTTTTAGACGATATTGGCGTGGAAATCATTTTAGACTTTGATGCGTTGATTAGATTGAGTCGATATCATTTAAATTCAATAATTTTTACACCTAAGAACGATTTTGAGATTCATTCGTTAGGCGTACACATATGAATCATACACACTTGTCATGATTGAGTCGATTTGCCTATCGAAATTATTCACACCTATTCATTATGTTTCCATGATTTGGTTATCTTAGTGTAAATTCATGGTTTGTGATTGTTTTTGTAAAATTTTTTCTTGAAAATTTTGAAAAATCAAAAAAGAGTTTGTGAATACCTTTGAGTTAATCCTTGCATGAGCACATTTGATATATATTTGCTATGCTTTTCGTGACACTCCGTGCTTATTTTTTTTATTCTTTCATTGTCTATTTCAAACAACTAAAAAGGTGGAGAACGAATTATGATTTTATGTGAGAGTTAAATTATAGGGAAGATTTGAGATTTAATAGTGAGTTGATATGATTAATGTTTATCTCATTTCAAAATCGATACATCACGAGGTATTTTTCTTTGTTTATTGTGTGTAGGTATTTGATGATCATTTGGAATTTACACAAAAGGAACGCAAGGAAAGCAATGGAGATTGTTGAAGATTTTGAAGAAATTTTAAATACTTTTACATTTTATCTTTCCACTTTTGGGTTCCTGGGAGTGTAGTTTTGTATAGGTAGTTTGTTTTTATAATTTCGATGATTTTAGTTTGTATCGGCGTAGATATATGGAGTGAACCGATTCACCTTTTATAAAGGAAGAACCGAATCAGTTAGATTTGTAAGGTTTGGCATCAACGCTGGAAAAGTGAACCGGTTCGTCTCTTATAAAGTCCAAACCGAACCGGTTCGACGCGCCACCTTAAGAAATTTATTTTTCTATAAATACGTACTTCGGAAAGGATTTTATTTAAGACTTGGAAGAACGTTTTTGAGAGACCTAATACAACAATTCTTCACTTCTTTTTAGTCCTAAACACATGTTTGACTCACAACAATCTCTCCACATATGTTTGTGAATCTTTTGGGGTCCCAGAGCACATCTTTGTTGAAGTTTCTCTTGTAGAGACTGTTTCTCTACTGCTGACTTGGTGTTTCCTACGGATGCTACTTTTTGACGACGACGACAGTCACTTGAGGATGCTCGTGGTTGTTTTTTTCTCAGAGTTATGGCTCTTGTGGATTAACTGCGGTTAATTCATTGCTGGATTGTGTCTTCTTGTTTATGTGAGTTTGCTAAGGTGAATTAATTGTATGTTTCATTATAATCTTTGTAAGTTGTGATTTACTGTTTATAGTGAAATAAAGAATTTACCTGAAAGTTTTTTTCCCCTAAAATCTATTTTCCAACAATTTTGTGATTGCATGATTTGTTTGAAGACCTAGATGCATGATTAGGTTTAATTAAAATTAGATTTGGTTTATTCAAAGATTGACTCTAATTAAATAAGTTTACATTCGATTGGAAATTTGCAAATTACTTAAATTGATATCACACCGCTTTCTCAAATTGGTATCGAAGCTCTTTAGAGCGTACTTACCTCTACGTCAGTTTATTTCAACCAATGAATTTTCTCATGTCGAACAGCATTCCATTTGGTTACAATAAGTTATTCAACTTATTCTAGTCAATGGATCTCCTCGCGCCGAGCATGATTAAAATTAATTACATTAAGCTACCATGTTTATTTCAATCAATTAAAGGAATCCCCGGGACTTTGTCATATTAAACACAAAGGACCTCACAAGTTTCCTAGGCAACAATAAAAGGCATATAGGGGATCCTTAGGCAAAAATCCAACTTAGGTTGGTCACCAACTATGTTGGTTGATTGAAAGCCTAAACGGGTGGATGTCCCATTAACCAGGTGCATTCTTGCCAACATCTCTCCTAGGCCCGAGGGAGTGCGACAACATGACCTAAAAGACAAGGGAGATGGAATGATACTTCTAAGGCATATTGGACTAAAAGAATGCTTGAACAACTATTATTAACTCATTTAGTGAGCACTAGCCCAAAATGATTAACAATTATTATTAACTCATTTAGTCGGCATAACCCCAAAATGATTAACAATTATTATCAAGTTCCCCTAGTTGAGACACACTAAAATGATTATTAATTATGTTTAGTTGGCAAGTGCCCAAAACACACAAACATTTAATAATTACACTTTATTTATTCTGTAAGGGACTAAAAGAGTACAAGACTACACTTGATAATACAAAATATGTACTATGATAAGTATATGGAAGAAGTACAAAATAATATTTTGCAAAGACACAGACTAGTCACGATTGACGAGCTAAAAAATTCGCTATTTGTGCTCTTCGACCATAGTTTGGGTTGCAGGCATATTTGTCCTCGTTGTCGATGTATTCCAGGCCCTGATTCGGTAGTTGGACAGGAATAGAATCTAGGGGAACCCACTTCTCATCCTTCCCAAATGGGGGTTGACGAGAAGTCGGGCACTCCACTTAGTACATGTACCACATCTTAGAATCTTTAAGAGTTTTAAGAACTTTAAGGGCATCCAGCCACTCGTGATTATATGACCCATCTTGGGCTTCCTGTAGCCTCTTAGGTGCATGTGTCGAACATTCATCAGATCCTGCTTCCCATGCAGCTTGAGGACCCATCTTCAATAGACTCCTTAGCTTACTGATGTCTCTCTGTTGCCCTATTATCATGGTATTATTTCTCTGGAGCTCCTCCTTCAATTTGGAGACCTCTTTTTTAGAGCGTCATTCTTAGCCTGAATCAACTCGCCAACCTCACCTACATCCTTGCTAGCAAAAAGCTGGGCCTTCAGGTCGTTTATTTCCTCCTTTACCGAGGAGCCAATTTCCTCCATGTCTTGGAGGTCATCTTTTAACTTAGCAACCGGCTCAAACTGATCCTTATATGCCGTTTTATAGCCTTCAATGGCTTACATGCCTTTATAAAAGCCTGACGAGCTTTCACGCTCATGTCAAGGCCCACTATCTTTTCAAGATTTGAGGAAGAAGATGAGAATTCCTAAATAATAATAAGATATAAGCAAAATAAGGTAGACAACGGATGCAAAGGACATCAGTAAAAAGAAAAGTAGAGCATCAGGCGATTAAAAATTCATGGCTGCCATGGATTCCTTTCATATGGGGTTAAAATGAGAGGAAGAAGGTATAGGACTGTCCACATTTGGATTATATTTGGGAGAAATAACAAAAGGTTCGCTTGGACAAGGGGCGAAACTACTGCTTGATAGAGTTTGGGGTGTGAACCTAGTATGCCCTGGTTCTTACTCTAGCCTAACTACCTACAAAGGTCATGGTAAAAGTTTTGATGTTATTCCTGGGCATTCTGCCTCAAGCTCAAGTGCGTAGTTGTACACTCGTTGTACGTCGGGTGGAAAATTCATAAAGGTGCCAAATTATTTCTTAATAAAACTGACGAGTACTATAAGAGAGCATTAAAGGAAAAGAAAAAAAACAAAAACTTAGTGAAATTAGAAAAATCTCCCTCACTCTCCACGACAGTCAAATCCTAAGCCAACCAACTTAATAGCCACCTAAACCGTAGGAATCCACTAAAAGTTTTACACATTAATAGATACACCAACCAAAAAGACAAACCAAACAAACAAAATATAGAAAACCCTAAATGAAAGGTTGCATGGGGCGTACCTGATTGACGAAACTAAATAGGAAAGGAATATATAAGAAGGTACACTGTCAAATCCCACAATCACATGATAAATCAAAGAACGGTTGCATAAATCCACAGTCGCTTATGAAGAAGATGAGCAAAGAATGTCGTTTTTCCTTTTCTCTCTCTCTCTAGATTTCAAAACCAGTAGAACAAGAAGAGATTAGAAAAAGTAAAAGACCTAGGAAAGAAAAAAGCTTTGGTCCCGACTTTGTAGTCTATCTTGTTGAAGGAACTAGAGATACATCTTGTAATCAATATGCTTTGACTCTTAGCGTTGAAACAGACCCACAAACTTATAGTGAGGCAATTAAGTCTGTAGATTCAGCATTTTGGAAAGAAGCTATAAATGATGAAATGGATTCAATTTTGGGAAATAAAACTTGGAAATTAGTAGACTTATCTCCAGGATCTAAACCCATTAAGTGTAGATGGATTTTTAAAAAGAAAATGAAAATAGATGGAACAATTGATAAATTCAAGGCTAGATTGGTTGCTAAAGGTTTTACACAAAAAGAAGGAATTGATTATTTTGACACCTATGCACCTGTTGCTAGAACCGCCACTATTAGAATTTTAATTGCATTAGCATCTATATATAATTTTGAGATTCATCAAATGGATGTGAAAACTGCCTTTTTAAATGGTGACTTAGAAGAAGAATTTACATGGAACAACCTGAAGGGTTTGTTATGCCTGGACAAGAAAATAAAGTATGTAAACTTATTAAGTCCTTATATGGCCTAAAACAAGCACCTAAACAATGGCATGAAAATTTTGATAAAGTCATTATTTCTTATGGTTTTAAAATTCATGAATCTGATAAGTGTGTTTATAGTAAATTTGCTAATGGTAAAGGTGTGATCATTTGTTTATATGTAGATGACATGTTAATTCTTGGTACTGATTTAGAAAGCATTAATAATACTAAGAGTTTTTTGTCTTCTAAATTTGATATGAAAGATATGGGTGTAGCTGATGTCATATTAGGAATGAGAATAATAAGGAAAGATAAAAATATAATTCTCACTCAATCTCATTATGTTGAGAAAATTTTAAAGAAATTTAATCAGTTTGATTGCACACCTGTTAGTACAACTTTTGAACCACAGCTAAAGATGATCCCTAATAATGGTAGAGCTATTTCACAATTGGAATATGCACGAGTAATTGGTAGTTTAATGTATGCCATGACATGTACTCGACCAGATATTGCTTATGCTGTTGGTAAATTAAGTAGATATACTAGTAATCTAAGTTTATTGCATTGGCATGCTGTCAATAGAATATTAAAATATTTGAAAGGAACTATGGACTATGGTATATACTATAGTGGATATCCTTCAGTATTATAAGGGTTTTCTGATGCCAGTTGGATAACTGAGCGAGAGGATCATTCCTCAACAAGTGGATGGATTTTCACTCTTGGTGGAGGAGCTGTTTCTTGGGGATCAAAGAAACAAACTTGTATAGCTGACTCTACTATGGTAGCTGAGTTTGTAGCATTAGCTGCAACTAGTAAAGAGGCAGAATGGATAAGGAATTCATTAATTGAAATTCCAGTTTGGCCAAAACCAATGCCTCCAATATCTATACATTGTGATAGTGAGTCTACACTTTCCAGAGCTTATAGTAAAGTGTATAATGGAAAGTCTAGACATATTGGCCTGAGACATAGTTACGTCAGACAAATGATTACAGATAGTGTAATCACAGTGGATTATGTAAAATCAAGTCAAAATTTAGCTGATCCTTTTACAAAAGGTCTTGCAAGAGGACTGGTGTCTAAGACATCAATAGGGATGGGACTAAAGCCCATTAATGATAATCACTCTTGATGGAAACTCAACTTGAAACTTGATATATTCAAGTCTCAAGTTCAATGATTAAAGTACATCATACGACGTGATTGTAAGCACTATAAAATTTAACATCCCAAGGATAAGTGCTTAGAACATGTAATGAATAATGAAAGAGGATGAGTTTAACCTTAATAGATTTATGGTGTTTTAAGTTACATGGACACCTATGATAATCTACCTATATGAGTGTGGAAGTGGTGTCGCTTCCTATGAGAACTGGGCTTGACTCTAAAGCACTCATGAAATCAAGGTACAGACACAAGGCCTAATTCATGTGTCGGCTTATATGGATAATCAGTGACTAAAAGATTTGTGTGTGAAGACAAATCCGGATAATCAATATAGATTGATAGTTCAAAGACAAGTCTACTATACTTTCATGGTTAACCTTGACGAACCTTCACAGGGTATTGGTTCAAGTCGTGAGACACCAATGCTTATACACAGTCTTACAGACAATCAAAGATTTACAAAACTTATTTTGAAAATGGTGGAGGAATGTTGGAAATTTTTAAAATAAGAGAGTAAGAGTTTTTTGGGTGTAAAAGCCTTAAGAGCTTGTCCCACATTGGAAGTGTGAGGAAGAGGTGGGAAGCTAACCCAAATATAAAAGGGGATAGTGTCCCACATTGGAAAATGTACAAAGCTAAGTGTCACCACTAAGCTATAAAAGGGGTGGGCAACCATTGAGTCCCACATTGGAAAAATGTTAAGAATTTGTACACTTAATAAGTACAAATGGAAGATGAAGAGTTAATTCATCTAGCATTTAAGAGGCTATTCAAGAGACCTCAATACGGTGCGAAGCACCGTACGCACACGCACACGCACACGCACACGCGCGCGCGCGTGCGGGTGCGGGTGCGGGGCAGTGGGCTGTAGAGGCGCTAGTGGCGCACTTTGCACTTCGCATGCCGCGTGTCCGCAGTGGTAGCGAGTTTCCGGGATTCGTCCGGGTCGGATCGCGGTAGCTCGGGCGCGGTCACTTTTTGGTTGACCCGTGCAAAACCGATTCGGTATTATTATACCTGTTCGGAAATGACTTGGGACTGTTGGTAATTAACAGTCATACCATTTCGGAAATAACTTAAGACTGTTAATTCAACAGTCATGACTCTTGAAGGCGAAGCCTTTCATTATCTATAAATAAAGGCTGCCTAAAAACGGAATTAAATTGATAACAAAAACCAGTTTCAGATTTCCAGACCCTGTTATTACTCTCTTACAATTTTCAGGAGATACAAATTCTCTTATTTTGTTTTGTGCACATAAACAGAATAAGAACTTGATTGACTGTTCTTCGCTGCTACATCCAAGGGATGTCTTCAAATATACAAGTTGCAGACAGTGCAATTGCTTCATTGTATCTTGAGTATGGATTTGCTGATTCCCGTTTGTATACCGAAATTCTTCGTGTGGGGCAAATACTGTATTTAGGAAAGTGACATCACGCCTTGAAGTTTTATAGTGACTGTTCAGAAATTACATTGTTGTATTGAAGTTGACATTTTTGAGATATATAAAGAGTTCCATTTCTGTATTTGCATTCATAATATCCAACAAATTTGGAATGTAATGAGAAACATGTACTTATAGTCTCGAAAAGGAAAATTAAAATGAAATATCATAACACGAAATATGTAAAGCCCGCACCTCAATCGGTGGTACTGTGAAACTTCCCACGTGACTGACAGTAATCATTGTAGAGAGACGATTCAGTTACTTGCCACATGTCATTAAATTCCTCCAGAAAATCGAACTTATTCTTCTCTGTGTGGGCCGACCAGACAACAGTTATGACGAGCAAAAAATACTCCGTCCACACATTTTCAAGCAACAACTGTCGTTACGTCAATCCACATACACGAAGTTTTGGGGGCTTATTGTTATACCCACATATTTTTAACCTACGCGGAGAACATGTGGAACAAGGAAAGTCTTATATCAGTATTATGTTTGGGGGTCGGTCTCATACAATAAAGAGGTCGGATCAGATATCTATCAGGTCGGCTGTCTTCAGCAGACATTTGCCCATGACTGGTGCACTCGCACCGTATTTTTCATAAATACATGAATATCCAAGTAAGACTTATAAACAAAATAGGAAACGTGAAAGACGCGAGGATCACCATTATCGTCCTCCATATATGGAATGTGGCCAATTCATAGTAATCTGTTATGATATATGTAATCAGGTTTAACCGCTTAACCTATAAAGGATGTCAACCTGTCATTTAGAGAAAAGTGTTAACCTCCTATAAATAAAGGGATAACCCACATAGAATTGGGATTCACCCCCGCATACACAGAAACCCTAATTGTATACACGATATCACAGATTAAGTCACTGCACCCGTGGACATAGGCTTCATTCAAAGGTCGAACCACCTAAACTTAGTCTCATATTCATTGTCTCTCATCCTTATTCTCTGTCTCATTTTGATTATTATTTCTTTATTTGTTATCATAGTTTCATGACTAATATATAAATCAACTCACCATTTTTAGACGATAACACTCGTCAAACACCTTTGAAATGTCGTAGGTGAATTACAAAGGCTAAAAGGGATGTGAGAGTACACAAAGATGCCAAAGGGACAAGTAATGGTAGTTTTCTCTTGGTCTTCAGGGTCAGTGGGTATTTGGTTGTACCTTTAGTATCCGTCTAGATACAGTAGTAAGCATTTCCAACTAAGCATTGAAGCATTTAGTCAAGGAATGGGAGAGGGAAATGGTCATTTCGAGTGACACCATTGAGCTTTTAATAATCAATACAAATACGTCAACCATTTTGTATACGACTGGACATAATCATATTATCACTATCTTTTTATGACGGCGATGATAGATTTTTTTAGCACAACAAGAATGGGACTTACTAATTAGCTATACGATATGGGTAAATGATACCACCATTAAGCAATTTTAAAATTTTATCTCTCACGACTTCTTTCATCGTAGAACTTAGTTGACGTTATGGCTCACGAGAAGTCTTGGCACCTTCCTCCAAATGAATGCAATGAATACAAAGATTGAATGTCAAAAGGATCCACCCTATAACGGTGCTATGTTTTGTGATTATGTGGACCAATTTATCTTCTTGATCCATGGTTAGGTCAGAGGAAATTGTAACCGGGTGATAATTGTTTGGGCCTAAGAAAGTATATTTCAACACTGAGGGCAATGGATTAAGCTCCCAATTAGGCAAAGAATCGAGGGAAGCTATGGACTCATGAGAGTCCGTAACGGATCAATGTGCCTCAAATTTATTTGATTATATTCCAATTCACACTAAATTTTAATTAATCCTAAAACATGCAACTATGTGATTCAAGATATTAACTAACCAAAGAATGCAATCACAAACAATGCCAAGTTTCAGGAAAAAAAAAACTTTCGGGTAATTTTTTTATTTCACTAAAGTTTTGCAAATCGCAACTTACAATACAACGGAGAAATACTGCAATGAATTCCCGCAAGAACCCACAAAGATCGCAACCTTGATATCATCAGTGGCTTCCCTCGAGAACTCGTAATGACCGTAGTCGTCAGCAATGAATACCGTAAGATCCATAAGAATCGAAATTCCCCCCTCAACAGTGAATACCCTCGAGTATTCCCAAATCCAACAATAAACACAACACTCCACAATAAAAACTTTGTGACAAAAGTGTTTGGGTTCTAAAGAAGATTTTTAAAAGTAATTGGGATTGTTTTGATGAATTTAAAAAGTGTTTTTGTCCTAAAAGGTGAAGAGTTAAATGTAGCAGGTCTGCAGATTACGTAGATAGAAAGTCTTAATTAAAAAGCTTAACGAAACAATCATTTAGAGGCAACAAAAATATTTTAAGGCGACGGAGGTCGTTAGAACAACTTAAAGCATGTCGTTCGAACGACAGAGACATATCATTTGAATGACCTAAGTAACGACCTATAAAAATCCAAAACCAGTATGTGGTCATTTGAATCAAATAAGGAATGACCCTTCGTGCGACCTAAGAAATGACATGTGATGTCATTTGAACAACATTAAGATGCCGTTTGAATGACTGAAGCGAAAAATATTTAATTTTTAATGTCCGCCTACAAGTCTTTAAGAAAACATTTTAACTTAGAAAAATTCCTCATTTTGATTTAAAACAGTTTAGAAAAATATTTCAATACTTAGTAAAAAATCTAAGCAACACAAAACAAATCTTTACCAAAGTATACCTCATGTTGCGCATATGTTGAAGATGCTTGATATTATTCGGATCTGTCTTCTTGAGCATATGAATGTGAACTTCCTTTGACGGTCGTAACGGGATAGGATATACTCAATGTAAACTAGGGACGATGAAAAACCTGTCTTTACAAATCTCCCCCTATGTCTATGCTGGTACTCTCTCTTAATTTATTGCTTAGGGGAGCTGCTCCTAATTTTTCTCTCACGTATTGGTTTTTAACTTTGTCCTTTCTAATAATTCCTATCATCCACTATAGCATCCTCATCTCATTAACATGGAGACTTTGTTCATATTTTTCTTTAATGACCAACACTTCGCTCTATACAGGGTCGCTGGCCTAACAACTGTTCTATAAAATTTTCCTTTTAATTTATTAGTTATCCTCTTATCGCATAACACTCCGCTCACTTGTCTCCATTTCAACCAACCAATTTATATTCTACTCGTAGAATCCTCATCAATATCCCCATTACTTTGTAACATTGAACATATATAACGAAATTTATTAGTTTGGTTTATCACTTTTTCTTCATTTTTTAACTTTATGTTACTCGACGCCTCATTATTAAATTTACATTCCATAACTTCCATTTTATTTCTATTGATTTTTAGTCCCTTAGACTCTAAGAATTTTTGTGACACCCCGCCTAATTAAATACCGGGTGATCTCTCATTTATTAAATTAAATCAGAATAACCAGTTGGTTCATTCTTAGCATCACTGTCAAAAAACTTTTTATTATTTACAAACCCCCTAGTATATAAAAAGTTGATGTCAAAATTTTATCTTTTTAATTAACATGAACTAAATAAATAATAATGAGTAAATAACATTCACCATTAACAATCACCAATTACTAATAAAACTCATAAAGGATAAAGTGACAAGATAAATAATTATGACTAGAATAAACACTTCCATCCTGGACTCCAATTACAGTAATCCATGATAACATAATCCATCAACTGAGAAATTGTAAAATAAACAAATGTATATAAAGTATCTTAATAAGGAATGGCAACATGCCCGACTGTAATGAAAATCTCATAAGGAAGACATAATGGAACTGAGGCATCAAATGTCAAGGACCTGCAACTTTCATAGCAGCTATAGCATGTCAATCGATTTAATCTGTTAAGTCTGGTGTCCTTGTGACTGGGCACCTAAAATGTTTTACAAAAAAAATAGTGATTTGAAGAGAACGGGTCAAAGCCCAATAAAACGTTTTAAAAGTTTAGCAAGTGTTTAAAATAAAAACTACCAAATATTGTATACATGTTAGGTTTACGTGCTCTCACTTGAGATGCTCACCTCTCATCTAATGTGCACACCTAACGTGTATATCTAACCTATCATTATTATGCTACCCCGTCTAACTAGTCCAATTCAAGAATATTTCTTCATAACCTAAATCATTGTGTTCACTAGTATCGCCTATACAATATGTTACTAAATATTTTATATCGGATAGACGATTACGAGTTTCTCATTTTATATTTAATTCTCCGCCATATTAAGGCCATTTTAGATGTCACTATCTTACTTTTCAATTAAGCTCACACAGTTGGATAAATCACCAGTATATACATTTATCGCACTGTTATATATTTATACTAATACAACACCCTGAGGCTGAGACCTACGGTTCATTTATACTCTGCTATTAAGTCCCGATACATCACACACTATATAAAGGACTGTTGGTTTAGTATCTCTCTTAAACCATAATTGCAAATCACACATACTGGAGGCAAACATTGTTCCAAGCCAAATTGGTCACGCACATACCTACTCTCCCATTTGGCCGCCAAAACTATCATACTCATGGATAGCTATTTCCAAGGTTCTATGTTCTGGGTACAAGTCTAAAATCCACCCAATGGGCTCATTAGGATAAGACGGTCCACGACGCGAAACCTCCCCCGATAGAGAATAGCATAGGTATGTCATACACATAAAAAACTAAACGATAATTATACACACAACATATAAAAATCATTAGGCATCCACGCAACCCAATTTCCAAAATTCGTACGTAGTATATTTCTGTCTAATACTCACGTTACTTTGTAATTTACAATCTTTGCCCCAGTCGTATCTTACCGAGCATAATTCTAAAATTTAAGCCCTTTTTATTTCCCTTTATATATTCCTAGTAGTTAGCCCAATCTCACACTACTAGTACATGTAATTGGATCACTCACATTCACCCTATGTCATTCTCCTTTTCTTGAATGTATTATGTTAAATTTTAGACTCAATCGCAAGAAATTTCTTTTTCTGAAATGTCGTTCGAACGAATCTGGAATCTCATTTGAATGAGAAACCCAAGTCATTTGAACGAACTATCGAACGACATCCTCTCACAATTCTCATTAGTAAAGTCGTTCGGATGAGGTTGTTCGAATAGGGTCATTTGAACGAAACTTGGAACAAAGTTATCTCTGAATTCTCGTTAGAATTCTCATTGGTAATCTCATTCGAACGCGATCCACTGAATCAGGAATCCACATCTCCTTGGGTCTTCATAACTAACCTCGACCCATAAAAGCAATAATCCTCGTCTCTTAAGGACCTCAGAACTGACCTCGACCCGCTGAATCTGTCAACCTCATCCCTTAGGTTCTCAGAATTGACCTAAAACCTATTTCACAATGTCTATGTCGTGTGTATCATTTGACGGCCTTCACTTGTTACAAGATCTCCCATAGAGTGTTTCTTTGTAGAAACTGCATCCTAAGATCCCCTAAGCACCACCTTAGTTCTCTAGCGCTCAATTATTCATCGCAAACTCTAGGTCATACCCCAAGTACCGATATAGAGGCCATTGGGCACTCTTGGGCCCCATTTTACTCTAATTAAATTCCTCACCTGAACGAATGCTCATGAATCTTTAAAGGTCTCCGAATACCCTTTCCAACATTCCACCCTGTGTATGAATTGGCCTTAGGGTTCGGACGAACGATCTGTTTTATTAACGAAAAATGATCTAGAGACCACCAGATGCCCTCAGGCTCTGTTTGACTCTTGTCAACTCTTTAGCTCGAACAAAGCTAAATGGATCTTTAAATGACTCTTAATACCATTTTAACAGTCCACCCCGTTTGCAACTCAGCCTTATGGTACATATGAATGACCCATTTTACTCTGAAGGGTCACTAGGCGCTCCCGAGTCCCGTTTGACCTAGGTTAACTCTCTAGACCGAACGAAGTTGAATTAATATTTAAAGTACACTGAATAAAATTTTGAATGGTCCATTCCGTGTGTGAATCGGCCTTATGGTTCAGATGAACGATTCATTTTCCTTTGAGAATTTCATGTCTAGTGACCAACAAGCGCTTTCGGGCCTCGTTTAACTTTGGTCAACTCCCGAACCCATGAGTGGCTTAATACATTCTTAAAGGGATCTAAATACTCTTTCTAAAGGTTTGTCCCGTGCACTATATCGTCTTACGATTTGTGTTTTACAGTTATTTAAAAAAAATACTACCTCAGACTATCGAATGATATCCCCAGGACCCTGCCTATCGACAGTGTGTCTAGGGTTCGATGTTAATAGGCATGTCTAAGACCATGCTGATCGATACCCACTTGGTCCTATAAATACATGCCATGACCTCACTTTGAAAAGAACCCCTAAACATTCCTCTCAGCAATTCAGAGAGAACTCCCTCGAATTCAGAGTAGTTTTTCCCTTAAAATCCCATTTCCCACATTTCTTCCATCCTTGTCATATCTTTTGAGTGAATTCCCATCCACCTCCTCAAACCATCATCACTTCATCTTGATATCAGTGCAACTACAATCAATATATACTTTAAGTCCTCACAATGAGGTTTAATTCTTCCCATTTTTCTTTAAATTCTCTTATTTTTCCTTAGTTACTTAATTTTCACTTTATACTTTACTTCATACATCACATATCTTAATTAAATTTTTTTATTATTAGTATTCACACATACCTTATTTTAATAGAAAAACCCAAAAACAAGAAAAAGATGCTTCACTTGTAAATTCCAAATGGGGATTTCTCATCACACTGTCTCACACTAAAATACCTTATTCTACATACACACACACACACACACACCTAATAAAGTCACCGGTTTGATTTATGGGTTAAAACCACCTCATATTGTCATCGAACTATGTGGACTTTGATGCCCCCGGGCTACGTAGGTGTCTTGGGTAAATCCCTGGACTCGAATCCTTCCACATGCAATTGCTACTTTGTTCTTATATACACATATATATATATATATATATATATATATATATATATATATATATATATATATATATATAATCCTTCTTTAATAGTGATTTGTGAATCGACAAACACTTACATTATACTTTTATTACTATTTTGGAAACACTCCTATGGATGACCTCACTCCGCCATTATTCATAACTTGAGTCGAGCGATTATGCCCTCCATTTATATTATGCACATAAGCACACATCACAGAGTTCTACAAGATAAGAATAACACATGACCATGAAAGACTGAAAGGACGCGATGGGTGCCTAACACCTTACCATTTCGTAACTTAGTCCCCATATCCTTGAACTATATGGTTTCGCAAGCACCCGTATTGTCCTTGATGCCTTTCTCTTGAGGCAAAAATATTATTTTTGCCCGTTTTGTGCAAAATAGGATGGCGACTCTATCTTTACATTTCACCCCACATCGATGATGGTCGAGCGCCCTGAGAAAGGATGCAATCCCATACACACTGAAAAAAGGGGAAGGATGGAGGGATCCACCTCGGGAGATGCATTTCCCCCTAGTCCCCCCAGAGTGACCCTCGGGATGGCCACAAGTTGATTATGCTTACTTTGTGGAAGCATATTGCTTCGTAAGGCATATCTGGAAGACGATACTTCCAATGCCACTAGATGGATTTTTCATCTCCATAAACTAAATAGAAAGTTCTATAAACTCTTGGCTTCCTTTTGGTTGTTTTATAACCTCAAAGTACCATAGCCAACGTATCATACCATGCTCTAAGAAATTCTTCCATCATCTTTGCCAAAATGTTGACAAAAGTTTTGTTTGTAGCTTCTACTCGGTCATTACCTTTAGGAAGAGCCGGTATTGAGGTGTGGTGGATGATTAAATAATTATTAATTAAAATTATTACTTATTAGTTTATAAATAGATTCCCATTATCTGAATGAATAAGATTAGGAATGCCAAATTGATAAATGATATATTCTTTAACGAATTGTGCAACCAATCACGATGTTTCTATTTTTAAAGTTATTGCCTCTGCCCATTTTATAAAGCATTCAGTCGCCAGAAAAATCCATATTTTCCCCTAGATGGAGTCTGGATTATTCCCAAAAGTACAAACCCCAAGTGTGGAAAAGATATGGTGTTTCCAAGAAGTGTAGATCAACCGATGGAACATGAATGAGGTCAATATGGAGATGGAAGGTCTTTTATTTTTTTACAAACTCCATTGAATCTTTCTCAATCGTTGGTGAATAATAACCAAATGTCATAAGTTGGTCATACAGTTTGGCTCCTCCAGTGTGAGTTATATCATGACCTTGCTTGATAACTTTTTCTATCTCCTCAGTTGTTATGCATCATAATGGTCTGTTAAAACATCCTTGCCAATAAAGCTTTCAGTCTCTTCTTCTGAGTGTTATGTCATTTTCTTTCTATTTTAGAACAACTCCATCTTTCCTAAAATCAATGTAAGGTTGCCTTCAGTCCATTTAAGCTTCTAAAAAGTTGCACTCAGATGGTTGAAAGAAATCTTGACACTTGGAATATTCTCTTTATACTGCATCTGCATCTTGCTTCATTGAAGGCTAAAAATACCCATATTTGAGTTCTTTTATATAGAGGAATCTCGATGGTATCACAATATTTCTCATGATTTCCCTTCAACCATTTTGATCTGCTTCTGGTCCAATGAATCTGGCCAACCATCCCCCATGATTCTTATAGTATAAACTTCCTTGAAGAAGGAAAAATTGTGATACTCAGTAAGTTTTATCAAACCTTTTCTTGTCTCACATTTCTTTTGTATCTTACCTCTCTAATAGGAGGCATCATTGTTAGGAAAGAGATGAAGCACAAATGATGGAGCTGTACTCTGATGGATCACTATAGTTGTAGAGTCACCTTGTATACCCATCTTTTGTGCAATTATAACATAAGTATTGACATGAATGTTCATCACTCTTGGATGCCTCTTGACTTCGATCTTATAAACCTTGTAGATTAACTTACGTATGATTGGTCGATGAGGTGTTTCAATACATATTCACCATTCATTTTTATATACAACACATTTTAGGACCCCCTAAGTCTCTCCTTAGGTCCCTAGATCATGTGTATACATTTTTGTATACACTTCCCGTTTACCACAAGCCCTAGGTCATACTCTGAGAATCGATCTAAAGGCCATTGAACCCTTTCAGTCCTCGTTTGACTCCGATTAAGTTTATCATCAGAGAAAAAGCTCAATAAATCTTCGAAGGACTCTGAATTCCCTTTTCAACGGTTTGCCCCGTGAAAAAATTAGCATAACCGTTCGAACGAACGAACCATTTTACTATTAAAAACTGATCTAGAGGACACCGGGCGCTCTCGAGATTTGATTTGACCCCAATGAACTTCATCGTCAGAGATAAAGCTTAATGAATATTATAATGGAGCTAAATCCCCTTTCAAATTGTCCGCCCCGTGCACGAAATGGCACAACCGTTAGGATGAATGATCCGTGTTCCCCTAAAAACTGATCTAAAGGCCACCAGGCGGTCCCAGGCTCCGTTTGACAAAATACAACCTTCATCTTGAATGAGATTAAATGAATCTTTTAAGGGTACTAAATAGCGTTCTAATAGTCTGCCCCATGCACGGATCAACCTTACGGTAAGGACAAATGACTCGTTTTACTCCAAAAGGTCACTAGGGGCTTTCGGGTCCTATTTGACCAAAGTTAACTCTTCGAACTGAGAGAAGCCCTTTGGAACATTGAAGTTCCTTGCATAAGATTTCCAATAGTCCACTCAATGCTCGATTCGGACTTATGATTTCGACGAACGATCCTTCGTCGTCCAATGATCTCCTGTCCAAAGGATCGACGAGCACTTTCGATTCCCATTTAACTCAAAGTTAACTCCCGAACTCAGGAACGACCAAAGGATTCTCAAAGGTCTCCGAATAACGTTTCCAATAGTATTCCCCTTATGCAATTTGGACTTAGAGATTGAGTTTTACGACCATTTTTTTAGAAAATCTACACGAGAGTGCCAATTACCAGGTCCATTTTCCAGTCTATCAGTAGTGTGTCTATGGTTACTTGTTGATAGGCAGGGCAAGGGAAATACCGATAAGCAATCCTTGAACCTATATAAGGAGAGCATGAGTTCACCTCGATCGGAACCTCAGAAACATCAACTTCAATTATCTCAGCAACATTCTTCTTAAGTCAACTTGGTTTTCTTGTTTGAAACGTTTCTCCACCTTTCATTTCCATCACTTTCACACCAAATTTTGCAAAAATATCCCTAACTTCTTCACCCACTTGCAAGGAAGCTCATCAACAATCAAGATCAATCTCCAAGTAGCCAAAGAGGCTCCAAACACTCTTCCCTCTCTTTAAATTTCTTTATTTATATCAGTTCTGAATTTAGCTTTTACTTTAGATCATACTCATATTAATCTTCAATCCATTATTAGTAATATTGCACATAATATGTTTTCTATAAAAAAAAACAAAACAAGAAAAGGAGGGTTCCACCTATAAATTTCAATGGGATTTTTCACCACATTCTCTCATAACTAAACACACCTTTTTCTTACACACACATGTAATAAAATCCCAATTTGAATTTATGGGATAAACCCCAACCACGTGTTGTATGCTAACTATATGGACTTTAATGCCTTTATAGGCTACATAGATGTACCGGGCTAAAACTCGAGACTCGAGTCATATTTTCCCAATTTCCTTTTTCCCAATTTTATCCATACATTATTCATATATATCATACTTGATGATGCTAGAATCAGCACCACCAGATGAGGTGTTTATAAGCTCAATAGAAGTATAACAATGGCAGCACAGCTATATAAAGAAGATAATAGAAGGTGGTGAGGAGAAGAGGGTAACACACCGGAATATAAGTGGTTCAGCCTAAATTGGCCTACGTCCACTGTGAGTGTGTGAGTAATATCACTGAATGATGGCACTAATGGCCATGAATACAATCTCTCAAGCTCTCTCTCTCTACTGTAGGTCTAGACAGAGTTTTAGCTAGGGTTTAATAACTGGGATCCTTTTGCAAGGTAGGGGATGATCCCTATATATAGTGCCTAGGGGGTGTAATGTACCCCCCATGCATGTAATGAGCATGTGTGTAGTAGCCTCACCAATGTGGGAGTGCCATCTGTCACTGACACATGTAGGTAACGATGATGAAATATTCCCCCCACATGTGGAGAATAATCTTGTTACAACTGATTTGTGCCTAGGTGTCCTTATCCAAATGTTCAACAGATACTCGGCCACCAAGTTGGTGGATGACCTCGGCCTAAGAGAGGACGAGCTGTAAAGGCGTGATCTCCGTTCAATCCGAGATGAGTCATAGGGACTCTCAGCCTGATCCCAGCCGAGACATTATGCTAGGTCGGCCCCAGCCGAGGTAGGAATAGTTCCCTGCTGACGGTTATTAAGGCTTCTTGTGACCTCAGCCCAAGCCGAGGTTGTACCGGTTCCAAGTTGAGGGTTATCACGGCTCCCTGTCACCTCGGCCTAGGCTCGACCGAGGTTGCCATACCTAGGTATATGTGAATGCTGTTGATGCCTATGATGCACGCAGTGTCCATTGAAGTGTATATGGTAGTGTCGACTTGGGCCGAGGTAGGTCTGGCCGAGGGATGATATCGTGGACCCCTGGCCTACATAGGGTCGATTAATGTCTCGACCGAGGTTGGTGTCTCTGGGCCGAGGTAACACTTGGGGCATATCAATCACCCCCCAGCCCTTAGTCATATGCGAGAGCAAGTGGCTAGGGGATTGCTTCGCCTCCGAGGCCTGTCCGTCCCAAGTCGATACCTGCATGACATCTGTCCCAATCTAAAGCGTGCAAACTTGGCTGCGTGTGCTGTCAGTTGTCTCTTGGGTTTCCCAAGGCAATGATGGGCCTTGGGAAGTGTGCCCAAGTACTTAAGGGTTTAAACCCTTCCTTTCTCTTTCTTCTTCTTCATTTTGTTTCCCGCGCACGCAAAAGCTCTTGCGATTTTCTCTCTCTAAGTTCCTCCATTCAACGCCCTTCTGCAGAGGATTTCCCCTGGTTTTCTCATGAGTTCTCTTCGTTTCATCCATCAATTCATCTTCAGGTACTTCTCCCTTTCCATTTCCTTTATTTTTGGCATTTAGTTTGAATTTTCTGGAGAGATTTTCGAGTTTTTCGATGGTTCTTTGAGTTTTTCGGCGAGCTCCATTAACTCCGGCGAACTAGGTTTTCTGTAAACTTCCCTGTTCAATCTTTAAACTCCTCTATTTTATAAGCAATTCCTGTTTGTAGCTTAGGAAGTTACCCCAAGTTTAGTGTCGTCTCAAGTTTTGGGTCGTCCTCTGATGCTCAGACCCCTGTACCAGCTTCTTGAGGACTTCCCTTCTCTTAGAGAGAAGACTTTAGAAAAGATTAGGCAAATAGAGAGAGCTCAGGAAGAAGCTCGTAGGTCAGAGGAGTTTCCTGTCAGACCCCTCTTTCCCCTACCTCTCAAGGTGGTATATCCTGATCCTCTTGAGAATTTCTATCAGACAAACATCTCTGCCAACCCATTGCCGATGTCTGAGTCTGAGTCTTCCACCTCAGACCCCATGTCTGTGGACTCTTTCCAAGAAGCCATGGATTTTACACCTCGCCCTAGTCAGTCCCCTGACCAGGCTGAGGTCTCTAGCCGAGATTCATCCCAAAATGGCTCAAGCACCTCAGATTCTTCATCAGAGGTTGAACTTGTTGAGCTAAGCGTGGCTGTGCCACCCATTCTTGATGCCATCCCTCTTTCGGTCGTTACAGGGGCTGAGTTCGCTCAGAGATTCCCTGGTCACCCATCTACGTCTACTCCAATCGACGTTGAGCTTGATGAGGATGAGGATGCTGAAAGTGATGTTGACATCTCTGAAGCAGCCTAGTATGAGAGCACTATCACTGAGGTGGACCTTTTGTACTTCAGATATTTATACTCCATCAGTCCCTCAATCAAATTAAGGATACCTCTGAGGGAAGAGAGGGCCTATCATGGCTAGGATGGAGAAATCTGCTTGTATGAGCAGATGTTTAAGTTAGGGTTTTGCCTACCCATCCATCCTGTCATCAGATCCATTCTTTCTTTCATCAACATAACCCCCTCGCATCTCTCTCCCAATGCCTGGAGAGTCATTATAGGGACCATCATCTTGTGGAGGTCAGTCCACCACTCTGACCTCCCAGTTCAGGTCTTTGCTGGTTGCTATGTCCCTACCTCGGCCAAAAACCATCCGAGCTACTATCATTTTGTGGCTCGGAGGCCTGAGAAAAAGATGCTCCAGGTGACTCAGACCTCCAATCACATTTGGAAACCCCGCTACTTCTTCGCCTCAGGGCCATGGGAGTTTGGCTCATCTGTTCCCTCTTCCACATTTGAGCCGAGGATACCCCTCAAATGGGGCAAGGTCATCATGTCTGCCAGGGCCGATCCTGGTCTAAGCCTTAAAAATATCCAAAAGGTGAAGGCCCTGCAAGATCAAGGGGCACACGGCTTGTTTGTTAAGTTCGAGCATTTGCTGACCCCTCAGTTTCTCTCAGGGACGAGCCTGGGTGGGAGCCCCCTTGTCGACTTTGGTAAGGATTTTTCTTTTTATTTCAAGTCTAACCCCTGATCATTCTTTTTTGATTTCTGACTCTTATCTTTTCACTTTTGCAGAGAGACCACCAGGTATCCCAGATGAACTGTGGGAGATTGCCGCTCCAAGTTTTGCAAGACTCGCAAAAAAGGCTGGCCTGAACGCTCCTCCTTCAGCTCCCTCTACATCCAAATCAAGGGACTCAAAGAAGAGGGCCCCCGAGGTCCATGCCTCTAAGGATCAGAGGCCAACCTCGAGGCAAAAGAAGGCTTCTGAGGCAGCAATCCCAATCTCGGCTGACACTCTGACGGCTCGTCTGAATCAGCTGAAGCTGAATGACAGCGTGGTCGACAACAGCAGACAAGCCATGGACGCACTCGCCTCTGTAATGACCGAGGCAGATAAGCATTTCTACCCAGCCATGGACACCCCCCTGCTGGTTGAGTTCGGCCTCCACAGAGTCGTCCAGGTATGAATTGTTCCTTTGTCAAAATTTGGCTAGTGCAACGTCTGATTTTACTACCACCTAACCTCTTCATTAACTGTGCAGGGTGCGACTGCCATGTACCAACTTTCCAACTGGGCCATGAGGAAATTGCCCCTCATTCAAAAGGGGCAGGAGGCCGAGAAGGTTGAGAGTGCCTTGAATGCTGAGGTTGGCCGTCTGAAGTCAGAGCTGCAGAACTCTGAGAATAAGGTCAAGGAGTTGGAGACAGAGCATGCCAAAGACATCTCTCAGCTCCTCCAAGATCACGCTAATGCCCTGAAAGGCCAAAGATGACGTGCTGCAGCAGAAGGTCAACGCGGCCGTGAAGGCTGCCCTTGCAGATGCCTCTGATCAAATAATTTCTGACTACAAAGGCTCAGAGGAGTTCATGGGTTTTGGCTTTGAATACCTCGAAAGAGGTATCAAAGCCACTACCAAATGGGCCGAGGTCAGAGAGAAGGAGGTCGGCACTATAAAGGCCTCCGACTTTGTGGGCCTCGGCTTCGCCGACCCTCAATTTGCCTAGGCACTGTAAGAGGTAGAAGACGAGGCCGCTGCCCCAGCCGATACTGCAACTCAGGGAGGGACCGAGCTCGGAGGGACAGACCCTGCTGATGATGTGGCTGAGGTGGCCAAAGATGATCAGGTTAACCCAGTCGAGACTGTCAATGCTCCCCCCTCAGACCTTTAACTTGTAACAAATTTGTATTTTGTAACTTGTAATTGAACTTGTAATTTGTAACCCCTCTGAATGTTATGTAATCTCTTCTCTTTACTGAATGCCAATATCTTCTTTTATTTTTATATCTGAATGCCTCTGAATGCTATTGAGCTCTGAAGTCATTACCTAATATGTTGTTCTCATAACCAACTTCACCAAATTAATGATGTTAAAGGTATGAGGTCATCTAATTAAGGTGTCTGAGCTCAGACCTCGTCACCACCGAGTGATGTTATGAGGGTCTGAGGTCATCACCTAAGAGGTTAGCCTCATAATAAATGTCACCAAATTAATGATGTTAAGGGTCTGAGGTCATCTAACTCAGGTGTCTGAGCTCAGGCCTCATCACCACCGAGTGATGTTTTGAGGGTCTGAGGTCATCACCTAAGAGGTTAGCCTCATAATAAATGTCACCAAATTAATGATGTTAAGGGTCTGAGGTCATCTAACCCAGGTGTCTGAGCTCAGACCTCGTCACCACCGAGTGATGTTATGAGGGTCTGAGGTCATCACCTAAGAGGTTAGCCTCATAACAAATTTCACCAAATTAATGATGTTAAGGGTCTGAGGTCATCTAACCCAGGTGTCTGAGCTCAGACCTCGTCACCACTGAGTGATGTTATGAGGGTCTGAGGTCATCACCTAAGAGGTTAGCCTCATAACAAATTTCACCAAATTAATGATGTTAAGGGTCTGAGGTCATCTAACCCAGGTGTCTGAGCTCAGACCTCTTCACCACCGAGTGATGTTATGAGGGTCTGAGGTCATCACCTAAGAGGTTAGCCTCATAACAAATTTCACCAAATTAATGATGTTAAGGGTCTGAGGTCATCTAACCCAGGTGTCTGAGCTCAGACCTCGTCACCACCGAGTGATGTTATGAGGGTCTGAGGTCATCACCTAAGAGGTTAGCCTCATAATAAATGTCACCAAATTAATGATGTTAAGGGTATGAGGTCATCTAACCCAGGTGTTTGAGCTCAGACCTCGTCACCACCGAGTGATGTTATGAGGGTCTGAGGTCATCACCTAAGAGGTTAGCCTCATAACAAATTTCACCAAATTAATGATGTCAAGGGTCTGAGGTCATATAACCCAGGTGTCTGAGCTCAGACCTCGTCACCACCGAGTGATGTTATGAGGGTCTGAGGTCATCACCTAAGAGGTTAGCCTCATAACAAATTTCACCAAATTAATGATGTTAAGGGTCTGAGGTCATCTAACACAGGTGTCTGAGCTCAGACCTAGTCACCACCGAGTGATGTTATGAGGGTCTGAGGTCATCACCTAAGAGGTTAGCCTCATAATAAATGTCACCAAATTAATGATGTTAAGGGTCTGAGGTCATCTAACCCAGGTGTCTGAGCTCAGACCTCGTCACCATCGAGTGATGTTTTGAGGGTCTGAGGTCATCACCTATGATTTTATCCCCATGAAAAATCTCTGATCTAAAAATGAAGCAAGGACTGTGGTGGAAGCTGATCTTTATTAATAACCTCTTCTCAATAAGATGATACATTTACATAAAATTCTAAGCAACATCATCTGAAATATCTCTTCAGGTGGTCAGCATTCCACGGGTTAGCGAAGGGTTCTCCCTCTAGGTTTTCTAGCCTATAAGTGCCAGGCACAACCTCTTCCATTACTTTGTAGGGGCCATGCCAGTTAGGGTGTAGCTTGTTTGTCTTCTGTAGGGTCTTCTTTAGCACTAGGTCTCCCACTGCTATGGGTCTTGACTTTACCCTTTGGTTATAAAATCTCGCTTCCCTCCGCTGGTAAGCTGCCTTCCTGACCTCTGCGTCTTCTCTTCTCTCTTCAATAAGATCCAGGTCTAGCCTCCTCTTCTCCCCATTGCTGTCAGGGTCGTAGGTCTGAATTCGATGAGTTGGTAGTCCTACTTTCGTTGGTATGATAGCCTCTGAGCCATGTTCCAGCATAAATGGGGTTTCTCCTGTGGGTGTCCTTACCGTGGTTCTGTAAGCCCATAGCACAGCGTAGACCTCTTCTGTCCATCTCCCCTTCGTGTCTTCTAACCTCTTCTTGATTCCATCCAAGATGGTTCTGTTTGTGACCTCGGTCTGGCCATTTGCCTGAGGTCGACCAGGAGATGAGAAGAACTGTTTGATACCCACACTTTGGCAATATTTCTCTAAGGAGGAGTTCTTGAACTGGGTCCCATTATCCGAGATGAGCATGTTTGGGAGGCCATATCTACATATGATGTTCTTCCAGGTGAACTGAAAGGTCTTCTGCTCTGTAATTGTTATCATCGGTTCTGCCTCTACCCACTTTGAAAAGTAGTCAATGGCAACTATCAAGAATCTATAGTTGTTGACTGCTCTTGGCAAAGGTCCTACTAAGTCAATTCCCCATACCGCGAATGGCCATGGAGAAGAGATTGACGTCATAGGCTGATGGGGTTGATGAGGGATAGTGGCGAACCTCTGACATTTGTCACACCTCTTCACGTAGTCAGCAGCGTCCTTAGACAAGGTAGGCCACCAGTATCCCTGAGTGATGATCCTCTTGGCTAAGGGCCTTCCCCCTATGTGACTAGAGCAGGAACCCTCATGAACCTCCTGTAGGACCCGAGGTACTTCTATAGGATGCACACATCTGAGGAGGGGTAAGAGAAACCCCTTCTTATACAAGACATCTCCTACCAATGAGAACTTGGCAGCCCTGTATCTCAACTTTCTTCTCTCCAGCTTGGACTCAGGTAGCTCCCCCTCTCTTAGGTATCTGACGAGTGGGTCGATTCATGAGTCTCCTTGGTTCACATTGTGATAAGGACTACTGACCTCGTCCTCCTCGATGCTTGCCTTTCCTAAGACCTCGATTGGGATGGTCCTTCCCAGATCTGTCTTCATTACCGAGGCCAGCCTTTCCAATGCATCAACGTGACTGTTGCTCAGTCTAGGCACTCTCTTCAGCTTGGCCTCTTCAAAATACTCTAACAACCCTCTTACCTTTTTCAAGTACTTGGCCATCCTTTCGTCCTTAGCCTCGTATACTCCCAACACTTGATTGACGACCAACCTTGAGTCACTATGGAGTAGGAGTCTCCATGCTCGAAGATTTATTGCCAATAAGAGACCTGCTATCATGGCCTCATACTCTGACTCGTTGTTTGAGGCTTGGAAGTTGAATCTCAAGGCATATTCAATGTTGGCACCATCTGGAGCCGTGAGTATAAGCCCCGGGCCGCTTCCACTGTCACAGGAAGAGCCATCAATGAAGAGGCTCCATACGTCTGCATCTGAACAGAAGACCCCTTCTCTCATAACCCCCTTTTTGAAGAGGTATCGATCCTCTTCGTTCTCTTCCACTCTGCCCCGGGTTCGGCCTTGGATGACCTCTTCTCGGCCTCGGAAGACGCTAGGTACAGTCTCTTCCGAATCTTGGAAGACACTACGGGTCGTCTTTTCGCCCTTATCTAAGCCTTTCTCTATCTCGGCCTCTTCCCAGGTGAACTCTACGACAAAATCTGCGAGGGCCTGCCCGTTGATGGCTGTCCTAGACTGGTAGGTAAGATCATACTCTCCTAGTTTAATGGCCCAGGTCATCAGTCTTCCGGACTTCTCAGGTTTGTGTAGAACCTGTCTTAGCGGGGAGTCTGTAAGGACTACCATGGAGTGAGCTTGGAAGTACGGCTTCATTTTCCTTGAGGCATGTATCAGGGCATAAGCCAACTTCTCCATCCGAGGATAATTTTGTTCAGACCCTTGCAGGGCCTTATTATTGAAGTACACAGGTCTATGAATCCCATCCTCTTCCCGTATGATGGCCGCGCTAATGGCTGACTCGGAGACTTCCAGATACACAAACAAACTTTCCCCCGCGATGGGCCGAGATAGCAACAAGGGAGACCCCAAGTAGGACTTGAGGTGATCAAAGGCTTTTTCACACTCTTCGTCCCATTGTAAGGCCTTCCTTAGGACTTTAAAGAATGGAAGACACTTATCCGTTGCCCTAGAGACAAACCTGTTAAGGGCCGCCACTCTTCCAGTGAGTCTCTCGACATCCTTGATGTTCCTAGGAGTCTTCATGTCGAGCAATGCCTTAATTTTCTCAGGGTTTGCTTCAATCCCCCTCTAATTAACAATGAACCTCAGAAATTTCTCGGCTCCTACCCCGAAGACACACTTCGCTGGGTTGAGCTTCATTCTATACGAGTCCATGACATCAAAGGTCTTCTCAAGGTCTGTTACATGAGTACATGCTTTCAGGCTCTTCGTCAGCATATCGTCCACATAAACCTCCATGGTCTTACCTATCTGCTCCTCAAACATCTTATTGACAAGACGTTGATACGTTGCTCCCGCATTCTTCAGACTAAAGGGGATCATCTTGTAGCAGTACGTCCCCTTGTCAGTAATGAGGGATGTTTTCTCAGAGTCTTCAGCATCCATGAAGATTTGGTTGTAACCTGAATAAGCATCCATGAAGCTCATGAGCTCATGCCCTGCCATTGCGTCCACCATCTGGTCTATCCTAGGCAAGGGATAGCTGTCTTCGAGCAAGACCTGTTCAGGTCTGTGAAATCTACACACATCCGCCACTTTCCATTAGCCTTAGGCACAATGACTGCATTTGAGAGCCACTCCGGGTAGGTAACCTCTCTTATGAACTCGGCCTCTTCCAACTTTTTCACCTCTTCCCGGATGACCTCATACTTCTCTCTGGAGTAGACTCTTCACCTTTGTTTAATAGGCCTGGCATCTCTGTCCACGTTGAGCTTGTGGGTCATGACCTCAAGGTCGATATCATGCATGTCTGCGTGACTCCAGGCGAAGACACTCTGCCTCCTCCTGAGGAAGTCTATCAACTCTTCCTTGATCCTCGGTTCTAGGGCCTTGCCGACCTGGATGGTTTTTTTCGGCTCGTCCTCTTTGAGGACGATGGATTCTACCTCTTTCGCGGCCTCACCCTTCTTCAATTTCGTTTCATCTCTCGGGTCAAGAGTGTCAATACTGTAAGTGGTGGTTACTCTCTTATGGGCCTCCCTCTCTTCGGCCGAGTTGAAGTAACACTCCCGCGCCATGGTTTGGTCCCCTTGCACTTCCCCTACCCCATAAGGAGTCGGGAATTTTAGCATCTGGTGGACCGTCGATGGTACGGCTTCAAACTCTTTGAGGGCTAATCTTCCGATGATGAGGTTGTAGGCCGAGAAGACATTTTCGTCCATAATAAAAAAGTTTATCTTCTTAGTCAGCCTCATAGGCCACTCATCCCCCATTCGTACATCCATTTCATACATGCCCAATGGGTGCACCTTCTCACCACTGAAGCCTATCAATGGGTGATGGTAGGGCACTAGCCTTACCCTACTAATACCCAAGCTCTTGAAACAAGGCCAGAACATCACATCTGCTGAGCTTCCCCTATCTATGAGGATCCTCCCTACATCGCACCCATGCACCCTTATTGTTATGACTAAAGGGTCATCATGGGGGGCTAAGATGCCCTTGAAGTCGAGCCTGGAGAACCCCACTACGAGGGTATCCATGTCCACCTTCTTCCTCTTCTGCACTGCGTCAGAAGTCGTTAGATTCACAACCTCAGGCTTGGCCACTGACTTGGCCTCTGCTACATGAGCCTTCCTGTCGGCTACCTCAGAACCACCTCCTGCGAATCCCCCACATATGGTGCTAACACCGAAGGAGATCATGCCAACCCTCTTCACCGGGGTGTTGTCATCCTTTGGCGGGAGATCCAGGTCGTCTCCATCATCTCCCTCTCAGTCATCGTCCCTTCTGGCCGGGACATTACCACGGCATCTGTCATTCCTTCTCTTCTTAGGGTCTTCTCTTCCACCCTTTAGAGCTTTGCCATCCACATACTTCCTTAGCTTCCCAGATTTCAGCATCTTCTCAATTTCATCCTTTAAAGCGAAGCATCTATCTGTGATATGGCCGTGATCCTGATGGAACTCACACCAGAGGTTTTTATTCCTCTTATGTGGTGGGGCCTTCAATTTCTCTGGCCACCTCAGAGTCCGATCAGTCTTAATCTCATTAAGGATGTGCTCACAACTCACAGTCAGAGGAGTGTAATGAGCAAACTTGTCATCTCCTGACCTCTTCTTCCCTTCTTTCTTCCCCTGGGACCTCCCAGTGCTATCGCGGTTCTCCTCCGCATATTTGGCGGACATTGCCTCTTCCGCATTCATCACTTTCCCTGCGGTTGCCAGCAGCTCTTCCATAGACTTAGGAGGGTCTTCCGCCAGTTTCCACAGTAGCTTTCCCTTCTAGAGGCCTCCTATAAGGGCGGTCATGGCTATGCTCTCTTCGTAATCCTCCACCTTCAACTTCTCCTTGTTGAATCTTGCTATGTAGTCTCTTAGGCTTTCACCCTTAGCCTGTTTAACATATAGGAGGTGGGTAGTCTTCTTTTGAGGTCTTACCCCAAAGCAGAAGTTGTGGATGAACTGCTCAGCCAACCCCTTGGATTTTTCGATCGAGTTTTTTGGAAGAGAGGTGAACCAGCTGTGCGCTGCCCCTGTCAAGGTTCCCGAGAAGGCCCTGCACTTCATCTCATCGGGTATTGAGTAAATATCTGCTGTCGACTGATACATCTCGATATGGTGCACTGGGTTAGTGCTACCATCATACTTAGGAGTCACTGTAGGAGGCTTGAACTTAGCTGGGGTTGGGAACCCCACTATCCTAGCTACAAACGGGGTGCCCTCCGAGTAGCCCCTCTGCAACGGGTCCCTGCTCTTTATGGGGTCCCCTATCTTCTCCTCGAGACGTTGGATAGAATCATTCCAGTGTCTTATCTCATCAACTTGGCCGAGGTTATCCCCTGCCACCTCTCTGTGATGGACAGAGGGTTCCCCAACCACGACCCATTGACTGTTGACCTCTTCCTGCTCCCTGGCTCTTCTCTCCAAGGGTCAGCCCTGATCTGGCCGAGCCTGCCTATTCCCTCTTTGGGAGCCTGCTGCACTCCTTGATCTTGATAGCCTTTGTCTTAGGTCATTAACTGGGCCCAGCCTTTCGAAGGCCGACCCTCTTGGTTAGGCCTCTTCTCTTCTTCGGTCGACACATCCTTGACTCTGCCTAAGAGGTCGTACAGTGTTATCTGACACCTCATACGGCTCCCAGCAGTCTTTCGAGGCTTCTTCAGCTTCTAGGTCATCATACCTGTCCTCTGGGCAAGGGTTTCCCTGCCTCCCCAGGCGCAGGCGCCTAGGGTCAGCAACGTCCCTCCTCCGCTGGGGTGCAGACTGATCCTTCATCGGTGCCTGGGGTGGTCCCCTGGCTTCAGGTAGGGGCTGAACTACCGTCGGAGTGATCATGTCCGGTGAGACTCCAGGTGGCCTTATCATCATGGTTTGACTGAGCTGGGAAAACTGCTCCTTCATGGCTTGTTGTGTTGCAGCTAAAGATTTCAAGGCTGCTGCCACCTCCGCCATTTCGGACTGGGGAGGAGCTTGACTAGAACTAGCCCCTCCACCCCCGAGCGGCGGAGGAGGTGGTGGTAAGTCTGGTGCCATGTGTTATCACTATAGAACTTGAGTAGCAGGTGAGCTTCATACCTTAAAGGACCTCCTTCAATGGTGAAACAGCTCCACACAAGGGGTGGTTCCTGGTTCACCACCAGAGTCTCCGGTGAGGTAAAGCAGAAAAAGAGGAAGAGATAGCTTCTCGTTCCCATAGACGGCGCTAAAATGATGATGCTAGAATCAGCACCACCAGATGAGGTGTTTATAAGCTCAATAGAAGTATAACAATGGCAGCACAGCTATATAAAGAAGATAATAGAAGGTGGTGAGGAGAAGAGGGTAACACACCGGAATATAAGTGGTTCAGCCTAAATTGGCCTACGTCCACTGTGAGTGTGTGAGTAATATCACTGAATGATGGCACTAATGGCCATGAATACAATATCTCGAGCTCTCTCTCTCTCTACTGTAGGTCTAGACAGAGTTTTAGCTAGGGTTTAATAACTGGGATCCTTTTGCAAGGTAGAAGATGATCCCTATATATAGTGCCTAGGGGGTGTAATGTACCCCCATGCATGTAATGAGCATGTGTGTAGTAGCCTCACCAATGTGGGATTGCCATCTGTCACTGACACATGTAGGTAATGATGATGAAATATTCCCCCCACATGTGGAGAATAATCTTGTTACAACTGATTTGTGCCTAGGTGTCCTTATCCAAATGTTCAACAGATACTCGGCCACCAAGTTGATGGATGACCTCGGCCTAAGAGAGGCCGAGCTGTAAAGGCGTGATCTGCGTTCAATCCGAGATGAGTCATAGGGACTCTCGGCCTGATCCCAGCCGAGACATTATGCTAGGTCGGCCCCAGCCGAGGTAGGAATAGTTCCCTGCTGACGGTTATTAAGGCTTCTTGTGACCTCGGCCCAAGCCGAGGTTGTACCGATTCCAAGTTGAGGGTTATCAAGGCTCCCTGTCACCTCGGCCTAGGCTCGGCCGAGGTTGCCATACCCAGGTATATGTGAATGCTATTGATGCCTATGATGCGCGCAGTGTCCATTGAAGTGTATATTGTAGTGTCGGCCAGGGCCGAGGTAGGTCTGGCGAAGGGATGATATCGTGGACCCCTGGCCTACATAGGGTCGATCAATGTCTCGGCCGAGGTTGGTGTCTCTGGGCCGAGGTAACACTTGGGGCATATCAATACTGGTGACTCATATTATCATTTCATCATAACGATCAATATCTCGATAAGCACACACATCATATTTTTAATTATTATCTTAATAATATTCCCCCCCACTCCGTCTTTTGCATGATGCAAGTCAAGCGATTTCAATCCCCACTTATATACACACACACGCACACTTCACAAAGAAATTAAGAAAAATAGTAGCATAAGCCCATGAAAGATCGAAATGATGGGAAGGGTGCGTAAAACCTTCCTATTTCGTAACTTAGCCCCCGAACCTCTGATCTAATTGGTTTCACAAGCATCAGTTTGTATTTGAGGCCATTCTCTCGAGGCGAAAACATGTTCTTTTGCATAGTTTGTGCAAAATAGGATGGTGACTCTATCTCTTTACATTACCCCACATCGGCGACGGTCAAACCGTTCCTAGAAAGGGAGCAAGACCTTTCTCTCTCTCCCCACCGCGCGTACGAGCATCGACCCCTGATATGGAGAAGGAGATGGAAATCGAATTGGGGAGGGATGGACACAGTGGTGACTCTTCTAGGGACTTACTTGCTTAAGATGTCTAGACTCTATTTGCATGGGTGTTATCATTTTCTACTGGTGTGCATATGCACCTACATGTATGTTCCCTTTTCCCCTCTATTACTTTTTGTATACATCTACCTCATGTTTATATCACCTCTTACTCACTTTTAACTTCACGGACTTGTAAATACTTTCCATATACACCTCACACTACCTACACTTTGTACATAGATTCACTTATATCCACATGTTGTGCACACCACTTAGAATATCCATGTTTAGGTGTCACTAGCATACACATCAACTTATCACACTTGTAGATATCCATGCTCACTTATACTTATCGCACACCACTTGTAGTTGATCCATGCTTAGATTTACTACCACACTCACTTATAGATATTTACACATCACTCATCTCATGTATCCATGCTTAGTTTAAGCCTCATGCTCCATGCTAGATTTACTTTTCATAATAATTATACATTCTTCTTTATTAGTATAGTGCTCATCATACAAAACAAAATACTCTCTCCGTAATATACTTATAAAAATTCATGCATTTTGCACACTACATCACCAAAAACGTGGCTATTGACCAAAATTTTATCCCGTTTTGGGGGGGTCACTTTGTGATGTGTGTTGGTCCGGCAGGTCGCAGTTTGTCTAAGAAATATCGTACTGCTTGATCGAACTCATGACAGGAGCTATATAGGAGGGAGATCGTTCACATACATCAAGTATATCACATTTACTCTCACATGTACCATACTCACAAGGCTTATAGTGAGGCAATTAATGTACACTCAGGTATATCAAATGGCTTGTCCACACGTACTCATTTCCCTCAAAAGCAAGACATATATCGTTGAAGTCATCCTAAAGGGGGAACCTTTCCACTAACCCAACAACTACATACCCTTATATAGGTGTCAAACCTAAGACACTCATATTTATTTTACCTGTTACTATACGAAACTCTATCGAAATGTAGGGTCAGCATGTTGCCCACAATTTCTCGTGATTTTGTCTTTGTTCAAAATGTGACTCTACCCATGAGCCTGGCAACAAGTCAAACCATGTTTTACATATCTTTTAAACCTAATTTTTTCTAGTCTCGAATCCCATTCATCATTTCTTTTTGCATTTAAGTAAACCTAAAACACGTGAAAATATAAACATGATAATAATCATGTTGAGACTTTCCTCTCGTTTTTCCCTCCTTCTTTACCAAAAGTGTCAAAAACGTTTTTCCTCTTTCTCGTCAAAATATGAAAAATATGTTTCCCTCCTTTTATAAAAAAATAACAAATATATTTTGTCCTCCCCTTCCCAAATGGGGTTAAAAATATTTTCTCTTTTTAAAATAATTCTTCATTTTCTCTTTCAAAAATAAATTTAAACCCTTTTCCTTCTCAAGTCGATCGCATACCCGAACCTTGGCCTGTCTCCCTATTAACTTCGGTCTTCCATCAAATAACCCTAAGCTCCGTCAGTTCTCTCGCTACTTCCCTTGAGTCAAGAATCTACCTTCACCAACCCCCCATGGAGAACGCAGACCAATTACCGAATGTGCAACTTGATTTGATGACAGTCTTAGTCCAACTTATCGCCAAGATTGACAACCTTCAGTCTTAGGTTCTTCCTCATACTGGCCAAGAGAAGTCTGACTCTTTTGAGGTGCCCATCAGGGATGTATACAATAAAGGAGCACATTGAGGAGGGTATCTTATCGATTAATCCAAAAGAGGACGAAACACTAAGATACAAAGCAATTGAATATGTTATGGAATGAGAAATTCTATACAAAAGAGGATTAATCATTTCTCTACTCAGGTGCTTCCATCCAACCGAGGTTCCAAACCTAATAAAGGAAATATATGAAGGTTTTTGTGGAGCTCAGTTAGCAGGAAGATCGCTATTCACGAGAGTCGACACACAAGGTTATTAATGACCCACCATGAAAAAAAAATGTGCCAACTATTCAAGACATTGTGACAAATGCCAAAGATGTTCTAAAATCCACAGGACACTGGGTGCTACGCTCACACCGATAACATTCCCTTGGCCCTTTTCCATATAGGTAATTTACCTTATCGTCCCTCTACGAAAGACAAGAGGAAGGTTCAAATACTTAGTCATCGTGATATATATTACTTTACCAAACGGGTGGAAACATAACCTTTGGTGGGCATGCCTTAAAAGTAGGCCTTTCAGTTCAAATGTAAGAGGGTCATTGTCTCTATGGAATGACATATGCCATCATCACTGACATGAAACGCAATTTGATAACTAAGAGTGTGAAGATTATTTTGTCTAGTCCAAAATACAAAAGTCTCATGTCGCCCCAAGACATCCACAATGCAATGGGAAGACAAAAGTGATGAAGAAAACTGTGCTCGATGGAATTAAGAATATGATAGATTACACCAAGGGAAACTGGATCAACAAAATACAAAGTGTGCTCTAAGCTTACAAGACCACGCTAAGAATAGGCACCAGTGAAACCCCGTACATGTTATTATTTGGGATTGAGGCAGTAGTCCCCACATAAATTAGTTTTCCCACTCACGAAGTGATCAATTTCCATTATTCAAAGAGTGATCGCATGTTAAGGTTGGATTTGGATTTAGTTAAGTAAGTTCAAGGAAATGGTGCACTACATGTGGCATCATATCAGTAAAGAACTGATCGGTTCTATAACAAGAGGGTTAAATCGAGTAATCTCAAAGAAGGTGCTCCAGAAAAGGAACAAACTAGAACCTGATTAGCACGGTCCTTAATGTATGTTATAGTTTTTTTAATTAATAACTTATCGGATTAAAACCCTAGAATGGGAGCCATTCAAATTCCCTTGGAATGTCAAGCATTTTAGAAAATATTATCAGATATCTGACGAAATGTAATCTCTTTTAATTTCTTGTAAGTCGTTTTCAATTCTCAATAAATATCATGAAGTTTCATACAAGATTATTCCCTTTATTCCCTTTTTATATTTATTTGGTAGTGGGAGATGTGCTAAAATTTAAAGTAATCTCAAATAACAATGAAAAAAAAAATAATTCAAAATTCACATAAGACTTTATCTTCGGACAAGCCACGAATGAGAAGTTACAAGTATAAAACTTCATATATGACCCCGCGAGGTCAAGAACAAGATTTTCCAAGTATAAAGCTTCATGTATAACTCCCCAAGGTCAAGAACAAGAAGTTTTATAGAACCTAAATAAGAAATAATCCTAAACATTTGGTCGTTAATGCTAACTAATGCTAGCACTTGGTCAAAATGACAAGATCCACTTAAGTGACCATAAATAAATCCACATTAGTAGAAACCTAAGACAGGACAACATGATTTCGTCGAAACTGATAACCAGTAGGGCATATTTGTTTGTTTATTTTCAGATATATGACCACAAGACTATACTGTCGGAAGGCCACAATCGCATAATAAAATAACCAATATATTAATTCAAATACTCCAGATATTAAAATTTTATTACATAAAAACATCCATCAATAAAAATAACAACTAAATGCCAACTACTTAATCAGATGGACGTTTTCCTAAGGCCTTACCCATTATAGCAAAAGGTACATCCAAGGCATGAGAAAGGACTATTGTACTTAAATCATTATGCCTCAATTGGATGCTAGATCTTGCCCTGTTCACTAGATGTGAAGGCCGACTAAGAACATCATCTCCATGCAAGTCATAGTCTCAATATACTTCTTAATCAAACTGATAGGGATTACCTCCGTAGGAATCCAAGAATTATCAAACTTGAAAGGGGGAGTAGGATGGTCTAAGCAACTAGGGTCATGCGAATACCAAAGTTTATCTTCCTTCGATATCTTCATGATGACAAGAGCATTAATCCACACCCATTTATAACCCTATTTGTGGGCCTACTCAAGTTCCTCGCTCAAATGTGCCAGCGCCTTATCATAATTATTCATCCATATTGAACGATGTTATTTATAAAAGTGATAACTGAGACGATCGATCCTGTCACTTAGCCTCTTGATGGTAGTTGACAGATTCTTTATGAGATTTTCTTGGTCGGCTAGAGTTTTCTTGATTCTTTCCTTTGGAAGAATGAACTCCTTATGATTTCCTCATATATTCCAACTCTTCCATTAGACGATCATTCCCATGCTCTAGGAATGATACTTATTCACTCTAATCAGTCGTGGTCACCTTCTTAAGGATCTCACATTTATCCCACGATAAATTATTTTCATTCTCAAGAATACTATCTATCTCCCGATTACTCTTCAAGTTTGATTGCATCACAAAATCTGTTTTGAACTACGCTAAAGTGACGCCCTGCAATTTCTTATCAAGCCCACTATCACTACGAAGATAATAAGATCTTTCTCATAGTCAAAAAATAGACTAGAGACAACATCCTTATGGTCATCTTAAAGTTGGAAAATATCTCATAGTAGTAAGCATTTGTCCCTACTGCCCGATGGAATAACCTACTCATATTGAGATAGGCATCCTTGCCTTGGTGAGAAACATCCAAGATGAGAAATTCCTCCACCTCTTCCTCGTCTAGTTCTTCATGACCATCACCAAACAGCTGGTTGCTCCTCTAGAAAATTTCACTTTCAACAACAACTAAACTAGCCATTCTAGAGTCAAATTGAAATGAATATAAGGAAATAAGGTATGCACCAAACTGTTCAAAACCATGAATCATGAAGGAGAAATTTATTAAAAATATAAAGTTATTACAATTAAAATCTGGAGCAGTGCCTTGATTATGCTGAACGAGCAAGTCTGAGATAACACCCGTGATGACCTGGGTCAAAGCACCATCCCAACTCTCCTTGAAGGATGAATTCTTCGATAGTCCATCTAGTTGGAAGCAATATAGAATGACTTATCCCATCCTCGGGTGTAAACATCCTCTTAATACTTCTTGGCCTTCGCATTCAGTTCTACCACATGGACCTTAGCTTGATCTGTAACCTTCTTTGTCTCACTCGTAACCTTTTTGGTCTGGTTAAATTTCTTCACAACATCTCTAGTATCTTACTCGACTTGGGGTTTTCCATCCTCAAGCTCCTTGATAGTATTTGCCATTTTCTTTTAATCATCCCCATGATCCCATTGTATAGCCTTCTATGATTTTTACTTGCCTGTGAAGGACGCATTCACGTCCATAAAATATTCCTTTAACTTATCATCCCTCCTCAACAGCTGGTCGTAGTCAACCAAGAACTACAAAAATCAATAATAGGTAATAGTGAAATATGACGACAAGAATATACTAAGTGGTACTTACGATAGATAAGTTATGGTTAACCCATTCGACCAGCCTTACATGAGGAAGAGAGGATCTTGCAGCCTCATCGGTCGGAAGAACCCCAACTCTAATCAAATCATAAAAAATTCCACGATTCACAATAATGGATTGGGAACTACTTTGGCCCTTATCGAATGAATTTTCTTAGCCAACTCTAGCATGGGAGATGGATCACTCTTTAATCTCTTGAGTTGGGGCTCCTGATTTCTAATCGAAGAGTTTTTAACTATAATGCTAGTTTAGAACACTAGAATCAAATTTTCTTTCAACAGGAGGAGGTTTGGATCCAGATAGGAGGTTAGGATCTTCCCCTAACCATTTTTAATAGAGATATACTGGTCGGAACTTGCAAAATGTCCAGAGATTCAAAGGACAAGGAGGTATCCCCATAAGAGAAATTCCCTTTTGATTGTGGTGGAGACTCTGACTGAGCACCAGAAGACGAAGAAATTGGGTCTTCTCTATTAGTGGGGACCGCTGGAATCACCTTTGTTGGACGAATAGGAAAATATATAATAGAATCGTGGTATCCAAGAAAAATAGAATCAGAGTTAGAATAAGCTTCACAAATCCTTTATTGGATGGACCAGATAATCGTCAGGTTTGAAAAATTGACCTCTAAGACATAAGGGATATCTTTCTTCTTCTTTACAAAACATAAAGTCAAGAAAATGTGGCTAATAACAAAATTAGAAGGAGGACCAAAATGATGAAAAATATACAAATATGTGTGGATGTCGACATATGCCCTGGCTTTTTTGAGAGCAATGAGTCCCCTTTATATTCCTCACCCTCACGAAGAGGGGCAAATTGCAAATCTTAGAATATCAAACCATGATCTCAATAATCCTTAATGGAATTAGGTAAATTCACTACAAGGGATCTTTTGGAAAATCGTGTCTTTAGATAATAAATGTTCTCATTAGTGGTTCCCCCGTTGTAACAGTACATTAACTCCTTTATTCCTATGTTGGTCCCATACCGCTCATTAATGCATCTTATTCAATTAACCACTCTCCAATTTTTCGA